>CM044323.1:23712389-26521139 GCA_024291935.2 Okapia johnstoni | reverse complement strand
TTGTGGTATAAGATAATGTACAAGAGAAGTGATGCCACCTCCTGGGCTGAGCCAGCTTCCTTTTTCAAATAGATACTTGCTCAGACCTTACTCCACACAAACCGTACATGTTGTCTCAGGCCCATGGTACCACAACTGGTCCATTTTACAATCTAGAGAACATAAACTAACCACATGGAGCCAACAGTCAGTGATGCTGAGCACAACCAGACTAAGCAATTCTATGATGTGACAATAATGTAGCCAACAATTTGTTTCTGCATCTAGCATCACTCTTTCAACAAATATTTGTTGATCATCAATAACATGCAAGTCACTGAGCTGAATGTGGGTGACAGAGTGATGATGAAACATAGTTCCTGTCCTCACCAATGTTTTAGCCAGAAAAAAAGACCAGATAATTAATTAATCATAATTGTGATAAGTAGCAGGACAAAGGGGCTTCCCAGATGTTGCTATGGGTAAAGAACTCGCCTGCCAATGCAGGAGACATAAGAGATGCAGTTTCCATCCCTGTATCAGGAAGGAAGATGCCCTGGAGAAGGGTACAGCCACCCACTCCAGTATTCCTGCCTGGAGAATCTCATGGATAGATGAGCCTGATAGGATACACAGTCCATAGGATTGCAGAGTCAGACACAACTGAAGCAACTTGGCATGGCATGGCAGCGGGACAGAGGGCTTCCCAGGTGGCACAGTGGTAAAGAATCCGCCCGCCAATGCAGGAGACGCAAGAGACCCAGGTTTGAACCCTGTGTTGGGAAGATCCCCTGGAGGAGGAAATGACTACTCACTCCAGTATTCTTGCCTGGAGAATCCCATGGACAAAGGAGCCTGGTGGGCTACAGTCCATAAAGTTGCAAAGAGACACAACTGAGCGACTGAGCATGCACGCACAGCAGGATAGATGCTGAGAAATCTTTCAACCAACCAACAGATTGATATAACCTAGGCTGGGGCCTCAAGTAGGAAGCAACAATTAATGTAAGTAGGAATTAAATGGGAATTAGCCAAATACATAGAGTGTGACTGTGTAAGAACAGAGATGGAGGGGACAGGAGAGGAAAGGAGGAGTCTATGAGGAGTATTTCAAGGAGAGGTAGGAAGACCATAAGGAGGAACGGAGTTTGGGGTGTTGGAGGAATGAATGAAGTCAGTGTGCTTGTGGGGGAGTACAGCCAGTTGGGGAGAGAGTGACAAGGTCCAGACACTGCTAAAGATGGTGGCCTCACATACCACTGCAATTAGAGAAAGCACTGCAAGTAAAGCAAAGCAGACACAGACTAATATGTCTGAGCGGCAAGGATACAATGATGAATTAAAGGTCTCATTTTCAGATTTCCTCTTCCCTTGAAAAAAAAATTCTGCCTGATTCTAGAGGACAAATTTAGAAGGCAGGCACATTTGATCATATAACACTAAAAACTATATCATCCTAAATTTCTTCTTCTAAATTTTCATGGCCTTTTTCTTACAGGGATTTCCAAAGCTCTTTACCTGGAGGAAGGCAACTAACATATAACACACAATTGAGTCTGTGCCAGGCAGTGTGTTGGATACTTTTAAAAAATCATTTACTTATTTATTCATCCATTCATTTATTTGGCTGTGCCAAGTCTTAAGTATGGCACACAGGATCTTTGATCTTTAGTTGTGGTATGTAGGATCTGGTGCCCTGACCAGGGAAGGAATCCTGGCCCCCTGTATTGGGAAGCTGGAGTCTTAGCCACTGGACCACCAGGGAAGTCCCACTGGCACTTTTTAAATACATTTTTAAATTTTAATCCCCACAATCCCCCATTTTTCAACCAAAAAACAGAGTGGGTAAATTGTGCAATTTCAGAAAATTACCAAGAGACCTGAATCCTGGTATCTGTCTCCAAAGTCTACACACCTGCCACAGTAAAGACAGAGGCCTTTTTCCACATTGATCCACCCACCAGTCAAAGTGGAATCATCACTTTAAACTCTTGATATGAAAAAATATGGCGGTAGTTTTATGGAGGTTGCCAAAGACTAACACATTGAAGTGTGAAGAATTCAAATCTAATTGTGTTTTTTCAGGCAAGTAAATGCTTTCCTTTCCTTTTGTTTTCCCTGAAATGGTTTCTTTTTCATATATACTGTTCCATGAACCATCTCTCATCCTGACCTCCACCCCAAACTATTGAGCTTTACCCTCTAGCTTTCCTTCAACAATCTGGCTTCTTTAAGGACTATTGGAATGCTTTGCAGTGGAAGGGAACATCCTTTATCTTCAAGAAGATGGTCCTAAGGTGTGTAGCAATCTGGCAATTCTAGGCTATCTCTTCACTGCTGTGCTTCCGTCTCACTTGCTCTCAGTTCACTGCCCAAGCCCTCCCCCTCTCACCATGGCTACTCCCATCCTCCTGTATCTGCTTCCCAGTTTCTTTCTTTCTCATCTTTTCAGTCACTTTGTCCACACCTCTCAGGTTTGTATAAATAAACTGGTCTTTCATAGACATCACTGGTCATTTTCCTTTCACCAATCACAGTATGGGGGCCTCCGGGGTTTCTCTGTTGTGTTTGCCAAGGCTAGCTGGTGATAGGATTCTCTGAGCCACAGAGGTGGATGATTCTTGTTCCTCAAAAAGGAAAGGAAGGAAGATGAGCTATTTCTGAGACACATGCAGGAAGCCTGTACTTTCCAAGAGGCTGCTCTGTAGAAGGTGAGGTGGTGTATTTGCGTGTATGTGTTTTTTACTTCTATGCTTGCAAAATGTCAAAGACCAGTGCCTCAAAGGACTGCATCTTCTGGGTGTTTATGGAGGAAAGGGGAGACGTGTACGGGAGATGTTATTTGGTGGATTTCATTGTTTTATTTTTCTGTTTTTGTTTTGCTTTTGCTGTCCTCATTAATACATATAGTACAACTTCCTAAAAGATTTTTCTGCATGTCACAAAGTAACTCCTCTAAAAAAAACATATTTTTCTGTTATAACCAGGAAAAGCAATAAAACTTTATGAAAACAAGCAAATCCTCCCCTCTCAAAAAAAATTATTGCCTTAGGATGGCAGAAAATATTATTTTTTAAAAAGTTGAAAACTTAAGTTCAGCTCAGTTCAGTCGCTCAGTCATGTCCAGCTCTTTGCAACCCCATGGACTGCAGCATTCCAGGCTTTCCTGTCCATCACCAAGTCCCGGAACTTGCTCAGACTCATGTCCATCAAGTCAGTGATGCCATCCAACCATCTCATCCTCTGTCGTCCCCTTCTCCTCCTGCCTTCAATCTTGCCCAGCATCAGGGTCTTTTCCAATGAGTCAGCTCTTCGCATCAGGTGGCCAAAGTATTGGAGCATTGGCCAAAGTATTGAAAACTTAAAGCTGAACACAAATTTACTAATGTGTTGTTGTTCATGGGTATTGGTGAATTTATGATTTTCAGCTATGTGTCAAGGCATATTATATTGGGCATTATAAACAATTTTGAGACATGTTGAGATTGACCATTAAAATTTTTTTTTAAAACTCTGAACATTGTTCACAATGTCCAGAATAAAATTTGCCTATTCCAAAACTTTGATGATAAATATGTTACATTATCCCAATGACAAATTACCTTTATATATGTATATATATATCATGATAATATTATATATCATATTGCATAATTTATATATTATATATTGTATTATTCATTTATATATAATAGCACTTATATCATCAATATGTTTCACTAATTTTTCAGACATTTCCCTAAGTAAGGCAATCTCTGATACCTACCAAGTAAAGACAACACGAACATTGTTCAGTGAAGGCTAGAATGTGACATAAGCTTTTTATTTAAATTTATATGGAGAAAACAAGTTCATTCTTGACTAAGTAAAAGTCAATCACTCTAATACCGTATCTTGAAAATCTACCTCAACTGTGATTCCCATGAGATATTAAATGTTTTTGTTTGTTTGTTCTTTTGTTACTTTATTGTGGGAGGAGAGAATTTTTAAAATTTTTGACCATTTAAAAGGAGGAGAAATTTTAAGCATAATTCTTGAGATCTCACTCTGAATAGGGAATTGATTGACTAAAGAGAATGCTCTCTCCCTGGAAATTCAACATTAATACTTCATACATACATGTCAAGTGCTTCATTACATTTTCAGTCACTGTAAAGTAAAAGTTTCTCTTACCTCAACACTGTTTTGCTCCGAAAGAGAAGAGAAGAAAAACCCTGAGAAACAAAAGTCCAAACCTCACAGCCTGGGCTTCTCCCAGAGGTAAGGGCTGCTTACAAAGGAAGCTCTTATAAAGAAACTAAGATGCACTGGGGAGTTTTACTCACCAGTGTCATTCACCACCGGGAGGCGCGTTGCAGAACTCTTTCATAGGAGAGTTTACCCCATCTGCTAACAAGATGAAGTCATTCATCGAGATCTCAGTACTGGTTGCATTCTCAGCAGTTCCTATTACTAAAAAAGCAGTAGCTGAACTGAAAAGAGGAGGAATTCCCATTAATCTACTGTGAGAAGACTCTTGATTTCTTATTTCTGGAGAACAACACAGTGATATGTTACATGTTTTAACCCTTGATACCCAAAACATTTAAATTGATAGGCCTTTTAAATCTATGGCCATGAACCGCGGACTTGTCAATATTTCTAATGGAAGTCTCCAAAAGTACACAACAATACATATATCGACTTCTTGTTTCAATGAGTATCAAGATTAATTGTCCCTGTAAAAGTAAATAAATATTGACAGAAGTTTCACTTTGGTTCATATTTTCCACTCAGGTCAATAAATCTTGGTATTCACCTCAACTGAAGTCAATATCAAATGATTATTAATTCATGGTCTACTCAACTAGCAGCCAAAACTACAACTTAACATATAGGAACACAGTTCCTCAGACCAATTTATATTCAAAACAATACACAGAGTGAAAAATCACTGGATGGTTTCATATGTTTAATGGGAATAAAAGGACAACCTATAATCACCAGTAACATTAATCTGTTGTTATTCTATTGTATTTCGATTTGTCTAATACACAAAAAGTGATTCCTTCTATCTTACAATTTTACATTCTGTTTGTTTGCTTATAAATCCCATTCCTGCTACCACTTCGCGGTAAGGTTTGTACATAGATAAATATTTACACAATAAAAATAAAAGGAAGGAGAAAACTTTTAAAGGAAAGAAAAAAGAGAGGAGGAAAGGAAGAGGGAAAAGAGCTGAAGGAGGAAGTGAAAGGAGAGATTAGTGAGAAGAACTGAGATATTTAGCAAAATAAGAAAGGAGAAGAATAGAACCGGGAGGGAAAAAATTAAAATATCACCACCGATTAGCTGTATATTCTCATAAAATTCAACAGAAAGAAATTTATTTCTTTCCAATATTCTTCTCTATTTATAAAGATGCTTTCTGCCCAAGTCTAATGCTTTAAACATCATAAATATTATAGTTTTTCATTCAATATCTAATATGCAAAAAGCTGTTAACATATAAATAACTCAAAGAAAATTTAAAGCAAATATTTTTACACAGTAAATTTAAGACAAGTTCTTTATCATTTTCAGGGACTGAGTCATCTCAGCTAGTAATAGGAAAAATAATTAAATGTTACTAGTAGGCACAGGGTTCATAGGAAATTATGGCACTTTTTATTTCCTATGAAGGTGCACTAACATTTGAAGACAGGCTGCTTGAAAGAAATTGCTCGTGCTCGCTTCGGCAGCACATATACTAAAAAAAAAAAAAAAAAAAAAAAAAAAAAAAAAAAAGAAAGAAATTGCTCATCAACACTAGGAATTGGCAAGCATATCAAAAGAGTTATTGATCTTCACAGTGTTCGAATCCAGATATATCTGTAGTAAAGCAAGCATCAACTAAGCCTGAAAACATAAGCTATTTGATATTACCCAGGAAGGGCATTGCCCATCAGCTGGGTTTTAAGTCCACATTCCTGCAGCACTGCATTTCTGATCTTCACTGCTGCTGCTTTAAGTCAAAACAAGGTTCAAAAATCTGTCTCTGCTTTCAAATTTTGATATTTATCAAAACTTTCTGATTGGTGTTCATATTAATTAAGTACTTTACATTCAATAAATTATTTTAATGAAAATTTACCTTAAACTTTATATATATCCTAAGAATTGTGAGAAATTCACTAGCTTAAGTTTACCAACCAAAAAGGAGTGATGGCAACTTAGAAAAGAGGGTACAATAAAATATATCTGGATGTCTAAGATGATTTTTGGCATCATTATGAGGATTTTGGAAGTGAAAGAAAACTTTAACATCATCTCACCCAACATCTTCACTTTAAAAAGTGACAAATCAAAGCAAGAAAGAAGATACTTAGCATATCAATAACAGAGGCAAAATAAGAACCCAGTTCTATTTTACTAAAAAGGCCATGTAAACAGATCCACTTCCTTTGCTTTTCAAAAGCTTCCAAAAGGCAATTTGGCAATGAAATATATAATATTACAAATACACAATATTTCACTAATATCCCCTTACAGAGATGGCTTTGAAATGTGTAAGATTTTCAACTGAAGCATAAGTTCAGTTCTTTCCCAGATATCTATACTGTCCCAGAAGCACAAGTTTGACGGGTTTTAAGTGTGTAAATATGAAGAGCTTAGCAACACGAAGTGGTAAACTCCCCCTTTGTGCTTTTTAATTATTGTTTAACAGCAAACCAACCAACCAACAAACAACAATAAAAATAAGATGACATTGAGCTGAAAGCACTTCTCTAATGAAAATGAAGCATCTTCTCTAAGATGCCTGATTTTTCTAAATAAATAGTAAAATTTACCCGAGGAAAGGAGGGTAGTTACCGATGAAGCAGCACATGCAAAAGCATTGAAACAAGAGAGATCACGATCTGTAACACAAATGATCGGTTCTTCAGCTTAAACGGGAAGTGCCAATGAGAGAAAAGTGAGCACTGAGGTCAGAAATGACAAAGCAGGGGCCAGAGTTTCTCAAGGAGTTGGAGTTCGTTCTATAGCTTCTTGGTAAGTCACTGAAAGGTCAGTATGATCAGCATCTACTTTAAGAAAGATCATTTGATATCAGTGCTAAATGTATGTGGGAAAAATGATCCCAGGTACATAAATATCTGTTGAAAAAAAATTCGACCATCCAGGAGAAAAACAGAACACCTGGATAACTAACAAATTTGGGATATAAAGAAGAAAAAGGCTATTTTCTGAAATTTAGGCTTGGAGTAGAGAATGAGAAATAGACTTATGAGGTCAAACATGAATTCAGTCTGGAATTCCCATACTGCAGAAACAAATGCAAGACTGTTCTGAAACAGCATAATCTAAACATAAAATCTACAAGATTCCCTCAGATAAAGGCCTATGAAAATGAGCTCAGAGCCCCAAATTACAAAACATATAAAGAAATATTCCTTCAGAAGAGAGAATAAACAGACACAAGGAACTTTAGGATTATACATAAACCAGTAGATCTGTAGAATAATCTGAAGGAAATTATATAAAATAAATTTATTAATTAAAGATGTAAAGTAAGAATCTAAAACCAAAAGAAAGAAACAAGATATTATTTTTCATGAACGATTTTTTAAAGAAGCAAACAGAATTGATTTTTAAAATGTAGCCACTGTAAGGAAAACGTCAATAATTGAACTAAACAGCAGATTAGAAACAAACTGAAGAGAACAGGATGGAATGCAATACAATATAGACCTCAGGAAACCCCCCAAAATGAATCATGAGTTGAAGAGAAAAATATAAAAGAAGAGCTAAGAGACATCAAGGACAGAATAAAAAGGTCTAACATAGGACTGCTGTGCCGTGCTAAGTCGTTTTAGTCGTGTCTGACTCTTTGCAACCCTGTGGACTGTAGCCCACCAGGCTCCTCTGTCCGTGGGATTCTCCAGGCAAGAATACTGGAGTGAGTTGCCATGCCCTCCTGCAGGGGATCTTCCTGACCCAGGGATAGAACCCACGTCTCTTACATCTCCTGCATTGGCAGTGGGGTTCTTTACCACTAGCACCACCTGGGAAGCTCAAAATAGGACTAAGACTTCTAAAATAGCTTGAAATATATTTGAAGAGATGACAGCTAAGAATTTTCCAGAATTCATGAATTGTTAGATTCAAGCATCAGTAGAAGACCCAAGTAGAAAAAGTCAAAATAATTCTACGTGTAGACACATTGTAGTAAGACTATGGAACACATAAACCCAAAACACATAAAGACAAGAAGAAGTTATTAGGGAGAAAAAAAAAATTACTACAGAGGAACAGCAAAGAACTGACAGCAAGATCCTGAACAACAGAAATTTTAACAAATGGAATAATACAGTCAGTGTACTGAGAGGAAATAACTGTCTACCTTGAATTGTATGGTCCAAAAAAATGTTATTTAGAAATAAGAGTAAAATATAAACATATTCAGACAAAGCAAAGGAAATTTACTACTCACAGAACATTGCTAAAAGAATACTAAAAAATATACCTCAAGAAAAGTCATATTGAACTCAGGAGGAAGGAATAGAATACAAGAAGCAATAGTGAGAAAATAAATTGGCAAATAACATGTATACCTCTGAATCATCACTAATTGCATCAGTAACGATGACTCATAAGTATAAGGTGGAGCAGCAATTAGCATGTAAACCGAGGGGCAGGGACAATATAAGCGTACCCGATCTACAATTCTCACACATTTCAGAAAGGGGGTCAATGTTATTCAGAGTGAGAGTTTGTTAAATTTGCGTGCTAGACATGCATTAGTTCCCATTACAAGAACTTAATTAACTAAAGAAGAAGGAAAAAGAAAAAATAAGGAAAATGCAACAGGAAGTAAGAAAGAAAGAAAAAAAGAAGTAAGGGGGGAAAAGAAACAAACGCAAGACAAATACAATATGGAAAATAACATCCATCTTGTTTAAGTCCAAACGAATCCCTAATCAGAATAGATATAAATTGACTAGAAGAAAGAGAATGACAGACTCTATGTATGAAACAAAAGCCTGCCACATGTTGGATTTTACATATGTTCAAAAGAGAAATATGCAAAAAAATAAAAAAACCCTCAAAAAGCCTGAATATAAGTGGATAAAAAAAGATATAACTGAAAGAAAGTCAAAGCAGCATTATTAATGTGAAACCAAGTATATTTCAATGAAAAAAATATTATTCCCCAATTATTATAAAATGACAAAAGGAAAACTTTACTCAGAAAATACTGTATTTTGGATTTCTACAGACCTAACCTCCAAAAGCATGAAACAAAAATTGATAGAATTACAAGTTCTTTATTAGTAGCTAATAAATAAGATATCAAATTGATAGGAACACATAAGTTTTGACCAACATAATTAATAAGTTTAATCGAATGAACATATATAAGTCTGTATCCAAAAATTATTTTCCCAGTTCATATGAAGTATTTCTAAAATGTGTCCTATTTAACTATGAAAATCATAGCACAGTAAAAATCAGTAAGAAAAAATATAACAAAAACCATATGGTTAGCAATTTTAAAGCATATCAAATAATACTTGGAACCAAAGGAAATCATGATAGAAATTATAAAATATTTTAAACTAAATAATCTTGAGAATGTTATATATCAAAGCTTATAGAAAGCAGGTAAGCCAATATTAGAGGAAATTTAGTCTTAAATGTTTATATTACAAATGAGGCAAAATGTAAACCAATGAATAAGGAGTCTAGTCAAAAAGTTAGAGAAAGACCAGCAGAACAAACAAAAATTTTTAAAGAAGAAGGAAAACAGCTATAAAATCTAATAAGGTAGACAAAATTTGGGCATTTTGATTAGTAAAATGAAAGACATAAATGAAAATATTATTACTTTAATGGGAAACAGAGAAACACAAGAGATTTTAAGTGCTTAAGCAAATACTGGGAACAAATTTTTGCCAATAAGCTTGAACACCTAGTCAAAAGAATAACTTCCTAGAAAGACAAAACTTATTAAAGTTGATTCAGGAAGAAAAAATAGAGCTGCAATTACGTTTGCACCAACATAACATAACCATTAATAAACTGAATGCATGCATGACATTGGATTGAATGAAGTGTGTAATTAGGTCCCAAAATATATCAACCTAGTATTAAGGAGGATTTCTCAACAAACTTCCAGGTAACCAGTAATGTCATCTTACAAAAACTATTCCAGAGAACAGATGGAGAAAGTGGCAAATCAAATCATATTAAGTATAAATATAGCAGAATATTAGTATTTTGTGAAGCTTTGACAAACTGCTCCTAAAATTCATCTGAAAGAATAAATGACTGAGAACATTGGGAGGAAGATGAGGGGAAGATTTGCCTTACCAATATCAAGACTTTCTATAACGTTGTGGCAATTTAAAAAAATCAGTGTTGGTGGTATCAGGATAAAGACAGAGATCACATGATCGGAATAAGACATGCTCGAATAGATCCACATGTTTGTGGGAGCCTGGTATATGGCAGAGTTGGCATTAAAAATGAGTGGAAGAAAGATAAATTGTTTAATAAATCAAGCCAAAATCCATACAAAAAGAAAAAGAGAAAATAGAGCCTTATGTAGTACCCAAGTTAAAAAAAAACAAAACAGAAACTCAATCACTGCCATTAAAAGTATGAAAGGTAAAAATCATAAGATGAAATTAACTCCCAAAGTTTAAAACACACATAATCCGTGACCTGGCAATTTCCCTTCTAGGTATTTACCCTAGAAAATTCTCATACCTGTACATAAGGCAATCCAAAAGAGATGTTCAGTACATCACTGTTTGTGATAGTAGAGAAAGCAGAAACAGCCTAGTTCTTTCCAAGAAGAACAAATTAATCAACTGTGATGTAGTCACAGAATAGAATGGAATGTTATACTGTGGTTAAGATGAATAAATCTGTTGAAATTTTATCAGCATGAATTAGTCTCAAATACAAAATGTTAAATGAAAAAAGCAAACTGAAGAATGATGTGCATGGTATAATATCTCTTCTGTACATTTTAAAACATAATGAAAGATCATGTGTAGTTTATGGTGGACATATGTAGGAAAAGTACAAAAATGAACATGGAAATATCTCACCCCAAATCCAGGATATCAGAGAAGTGGACCTCTCGCTATATCTCAAAAGTTTTGTTTCTTTTACAAAAGAGAGATCATTAGCAAATATGCAAAATGTTAATATCTAAATATATAGATATTTTATCCTATTGTTTTTCATATATTCGAAACATCTCATGATTAAAATAAAATTAATTATTAAGAATATATAACATGAAAAAAGAAGACAGGTATTTCCATTCAAAAGTCTTGCCCAACCCATGGCTGATTCATGTCGATATATGGCAAAGACCATCACAATATTGTAAAGTAATTATCCTCTAATTAAAATTAATTAATTAAAAAAAAATAAAAGTCTTGCCCAGATCTAAAAAAGCTCTCATCACAAGAATAAAGATTTTTTTATCTTTATGTGTGGTGATGAATAATAGCTAAACTTACTGTGGTAATCATTTCACAATATACACACATATCAAAGCATTGTGTTGTACACCTAAAACTGATACAATGTTAATATGTCAGTTATAGTTCAATTAAAAAATAAAAACTTTGTTCACATAGGTGTTTCCTGGATCAGGCCTAGAGTTATTCCACAGATAGTCACTAACCAAAGCTGATCCACCAAGACAAGTGTCCTAAACAAAACCCCTGGTGTTTTCTCCGGGTTTGTAAGTCAGGACCCAGAATGATGCTAGGAAAATCTTCTAAAGTAGTGATTTCTAGACCAGGACTTCAAGTATCAGTAATTAAATAAGTTTTATACACACACACACACTTAACATCATTTCACAAAAGAAAAAGCATTATATACACACAGAAATAAGAATAATCTCAGAATAAACAAGTTTTTCAAATGAAATCAATTTATATGAGAAGCCATATTTTTCTCATCTTTTTCATTTTGCCTCAGAATAATGAAAACTTTCCAATAAACTAAGAAGAGACCATAAACCAATGTTTGGGGTTCACTTGTCTTGAGAACATACTCAGCATTCAGTTATCAGCCAGAGCTCAGATCACCAACCAAACTAGCATTGTCATAAGACATTCGTAGTGACCCCAGGGGGAGTTCAGGCATTACATGATAAATTTTTGCTTTTCTTCATCAATTCTTTCAGTTTCATGTTCCAGTGAAAAATACTGACTGTCCAGGACTAAATGTGCAATATGCTGTGAATCTCATCCTATTCATCTATTGTCAATTACAAAAAACTGTTTCTTTTGTTGGTTCAAGAAGTAATGTAATTCCATTTGTTTTTGCTCCATCGTTCCTTGCTTATTTTTGTTCAAATTAGCAAAAAACGTGCAGGGAGCATACTTAAATATTAGAAAAACATTTTTATTGGGACTAGCATCCTTAACAATAAATACTTTTTAATCTTTCTAAGTTTGGTGCATTAATATTATTGTCTTCAATTCTGCTCAGCACAGACATGCAGACAGTTTCCTGAGGTCAGTGACATGACCCCACTGACTTTGAAGAAGAGTTAGAAAGGAAGAGTTAATGCACAATGTTGAAAATAGATATGAGGCAACTTAGATTTTGCAGCCACGTGGGAGGTAAGAAGGAATTAGCTCTTCATGAAAAGTAAAATACAGCTTAGTTAATTCAGTGACAACATCAGCCAAATCAACTATGACTGTACAGCCTTTTGACTAAATAGGTCACTTTGCCATTCACTCCTGCGCCTAGTTCCAAATCCAATTGGTTTAGCCAATCTCAGGACTTGTCATCCACACAAAATTCATTCATTCATTTAAAAAGACAGTATTTGAGCACTTCCTGGTAACCAAGCACTGGGGCTCAAAAATAGAGCTCACAGTTAAAAGTTATGATTTATTTGATCAAGTACCATGCCTCATAAGACTTGATTCTAAATATCTGTGCAACGCTATGTCATTTTATTTTCCTCATCTTTGAAATAAATAATTGAAGTTTCAATCTCTCACAAAACCTGGATGGCGCGTCTCCCTTTTCAGGCAGCACCAGGAGCTCCCACCAGCAACAAAACCACAAAACTGCCTCCTCCACTTTGCGGCTCCCTCAGACTCTGATGATGAACATTGACTGCACTCTGCTTTGAACAGTGTAACCTACTCTTAAAAAAATATGTCCTGGGTAAGCTCTTCAGATGGAAAATGATTTAATCTGTAGTAACATTTGACTGTGCATATAATGCTTGGTGAAGCAGGAGCAGCCTTGACATTTTATGAATAGGGAAATGAGAGAGCGTGTTAAAGAAGGCTTGACAGCAAGAATGAAAGAATGAAGATTCAACGTAAGCTGTTGAAAGCCTAACAAGATAAAGACAGGCAGGAAAGAGTCTCCTTAAATGTGATGAAATAAGGCCTGAAGGGATGGAACGGTAGAGAGATTGACGAGTATACACTTTGAAACAGAAGATAAATGCGTTCAACCTGACAGTAACATGTGGTTAAATTAATCAAAGTACTCATAGCCTTAAACGGTAGGAAAGAATACAGATTTATGCCGCAACCATCTGTGATGGTAGGTGTGAAATTTCAAATAGATCAAAGAAGGGAAGCTTTTGAGAGAAAATAATTGTTAGAATTATACAGCACTCTCATAACATGCAAACTGGACCACTGATCATGACATGATCTTCTCTGCTTTCCATGCCTATTTCCTCCACTTTAAAATGTAAAACAGGAAATTAAGAAGAGTTCTTATTACCCAAAGGGAATATTTAATTTTAAGCAATTTTGTTCTTATGATTTTTAATGATGAATTTTCGAGGGGGAATATTTTTCAGAGACTAAGCCTATTGGTTAAATTAACAAGTTGACAGTTTACACTACCCAGTTCTGCCTCTTGAGCTTCCAAAAGCATGATGCAGTCTCAAATACCAAACCCACACTTTGCCTGTCTTGATCCAAGCTACTCTGCCCTGCAGAACTACCGCTCATAAAGTCAGAGGCCACACATTCTAACTGCTGAGAACACTATTAAAACAGGGAACAGATAGAAATATTTTCTAATTTTTCTCAAGGATAATCACTAATCCTTAACTAACTAAAATGACCAGCTAATTAGAACACCACACCGAATATACTCATTTGATTAGACACCATTATGGTCTTCCTCTTTTCACCTATCTGCATTGACTAAGCGAGAGCATTAATCTTTAAAGCAGCTATTCTTCAAAGGAATGTAGAGGCTAGTGATGGATCCTTTAGAGCATCTGTCTTTTGTAAAGGCTCCCGTGTGTTGATTCTGATTCCTCTTACTACTCCAAGCACCCAACTGAGAATCACTGCCTTACTTGGAAGAAAGTTTTCTATATATATTAAACTGTTCTACTTATGGTGCCCTTCACCTTCAACTTTCTCATTAAAAGTCAATAATGACGAAATATCAATAATGATGATAGAAGGGATGAAGGAGAATCAATAAATGGCAATAATGATTATGAATCCTCTCTGAAACTCACATCTAGGTTAAATCCTTCCTGTTTAGTATGGTTGCTTTTCTCTTTCTATGAGATAGATTTGGAAGACTCGGTCACTAGGCTTCTCTTAAAAGTCCTTCATACAGTTAAGGACAGTTGTTAAGTCACCTCTAAACCTCAATACCAGTAATCCTGATTCCATTCATCTTTTTTCATCAGTGCTGTTTTCCAACCCGTTAATCATTTTCATTGCTCTCCCCTGGACCTTATCCAAGTTCTCCACGTATCTTTAAGCTTCTGTGAATTATGTGACCAGTTTATAGCTTTGATAAGCCTGGGTGGTGGAAAATGTAGAACTCATCACAACATACCATAAATGTATATGGGGAGAGGCAGGAATGGAGGGGCAGATAGTTCAATCATATGGGAAATTTCAACACAAAGATGATACTCACCTAAGTCTTAACTTCTTTGTAATTAGATCTAAACATACTATATTAAAATATTCTAAGTCACAATTAGAGTCTGTATTTTATATCAATGTCTTTTTCATGCCAGCAGATGTCTTGTTCCTTTAAGGAACAGAAAGAAGGAACTACATTTTTTTTGAAAGGTTGGTTGTTTCTTGAATGGAAATAGCATGTTAATTGCAGAGAAGTGCTACTAGGAGTGAAATACCTATGAAAAATGGAGAAGCCTGAGTATGTCCACTCTATCATCAACATTCATTTTTTTCCATGGGCTTTTCCAAAAGAAGCTAAGTGGCCCAATCCTGAGTATATTGGTAGTTTGAATACTGCTTTCACAGTCAGAACTCTACACCAATCACTAGCAGAATCTGTTCCTGTTTCAAAGCCATTAGGCAGCTTGTACTTATGGGAAGCAGCATGGGACAGTGACAGTGATTGGTGACCAGCCACTTATAAGATGGGGACTTTCAGCAAGGTGAGACTCCTCTTTAAGCCTGTGAGGCAATAATGGAATTATGTCATAGAAGTGATGTGAGCTTTGGTGAGTAAGCATGTGAGCTATGCTTACTATGTACCAGCCGAGAGCAGCTCCTGGTACATAGTAAGCATAAAAACAGTAACAGAAAAGGAATTGACTACAGGTACAAGTCATGAGTATCAACACCAAATCTGTTCTCTTGGAACAATAATACAACTATGATATGGGTGCTTCTTCAAACAAGAGAGGCTTCCCAGGTGGCTGCTAGTGGTAAAGAACCCACCTCCCAATGCAGGAGACATAAGAGACGTGGGTTCAATTCCAGGGTTGGGAAGATCTCCTGGAGGAGGGCACAAAAACCCACTCCAGTATTCTTGCTTAGAGAATTCCATGGACAGAGGAGCCTGGGGGGCTGTCCAGTGGGTTTCAAAGAGTTGGACATGACTGAAGTGACTTAGCATGCACACACACTTCAAACAAGATAATACACAGTTGTCATGGGGACAGCAGAGAACAAAGAAAATGCTGTCATGGCCAACGGCCTAATATCTCACTGCTGAAAACATATTAGGGATCTACGGAGTCTAACAGGACTCAACTGGAATTCAGCAGATAAGCAGTTAAAACTCTTACTTCAATAAAAATAAATAATAAACATTCATCAGTTGATGGACATTTGGGGGAAAAAAAAACTATTACATGATTTCTTTCCCTTTCACTGTCACCGATCATCCTTAAAAAACAGTCTACAAATTCACATCATGTTAAAATGGGTCAAATCTTTATTTCTTTAATCCCATGAAGTTTGATCTTGTAATTTCTTTCACAGCAGCATTGTTTTCCCCACCTCCCAATTCGCACCTGACTTCTCTGCCTCCCTGTTTCCCACATATAATCAGCAACCAAGAGCTGCTGATTCTTCTCTTGCTGTGCTACTCTTTCTATTCCTATTGCCACAGGCTAGTCAGGTTCTTATTATTTACAATGTTTCTCTTGCAATAGCCCACTAACGAGTTCTCTAAGTTTTTGGTTTTTTTCTGTTACAATTCATCTTGTATACCTTTACCAAATTAAACATCCTACAGTATAATTCTGATTATATCTCTTCACATTTTAGACATTCCAATGGCTCCCCATTATGTCTAAATAAAATTCAACTTCAACTCATACGAGGCCAATGTATTTGTTGAGTGAATAGAAAAATTCCACATGCTGGTTTTAGCAACTACTTGCTATTTACTGAATAAAGTCCAAAAGAGAGGTTTGGTTTTGTTTCATTCTGAGCCTTAAGTTAAGGTTCCCCTTAGATTCTGTTCGTGGCCTCTTCAAATGTTTGAATCACAACTGGTAAAGCAGCTCATAAAAAGGAGTTACTATGTTACATCTTCTGTTCTCTAGATTAAAAAAAAAATCTTTCAGATTTCAGCTGATTATGCTCTTTGTTTCTACTCCTTAAGATATTATGAATGCTCTCTCTACTGAATTTTCTTTACGAATGTTTAATCTAAGGAGGCTTGAAGCTCACGGTGATAAAAAACACAATTGGTCCCAATGATCTTGATTTTTTTCTATTTAAGTTCAATGCAATTTAAAAATATCCTGAATTACAAAAAAAGACTCAGTAAAACATGTTTTACCTTCATGGAAAATATATATCCAAAATAAAATTTACCTTTATATCCCTTGAAAGATAACAAACCAAGATGGCAGTGTAAGCACATGCCAAAACTCCTCCTGTTCAAATACAAGAAATAATTGATAACTATTTCTGAGATATTTGAAAGCACAACCCCGTTCAGTAGCAAGAAAGAAAGTTTTCCATGGCTCATTAAAAAAAGAAAATCTACAACAATAAAGGATCTTTGTCTGGGTTACAGCCAAAAGTGAATGATAAGGTTGTGTTTCACTCTTCATATAGGAAACAGCCTACACATGCTCCACACATGAACCAAGCACCCAACTGAAGGCAGAGTTATAACTACATTTCCATAGACTGAACACAGAGTAAGATCATTTTATTCACAGTATCACAAGATTTGGTGTAACTGATGCAACTGTGAATTTCCATACAGGAAGGACTGTGTTGAAAAAAATTCCCATGTGGGATGAGCTCTTAAAAGTAAATTCTCAAAAGATATCAGCACTGAAAAAGGCTATAAGCTCAACAGAACGGACAATCCACATAAAGAAAGAGAAAAAGAAAAGCAGTCTGAAAAGAGCTTTTAAATAATGATGCTTAAATTCTCAAAAAGGAAAAGGAGGATTAACATTAATAAAACAAAAGCAGGGTATGAAACGGCACAATAGCTATGAAAAACTATTTTCGACTGGAAATCTTGAAGTGGAAAAATATTAAATAAAAAATCCACTATGTGGGCTGAAGAATCAAACTAGATAAAGCTGAAGAGGAAATTAATTAACTCAATTATCTCAATTACGGAACTAAATAAATTTCACAGAATGTAAAGAGATAAAGAGAATGAAATAAAAAGGAGTTAAGAGATGTGAGAATATATGAACGTGTGCCAAGTTGCTTCAGCCATGTCTGACTCTTTGTGACCCTATTGACTGACCCTTTGCAATGACTCTATCCATGGGATTCTCCAGGCAAGAATATTAGAATGGGTTGTCACGCCCTCTTCCAGGGTATCTTCCCAAGCAGGGATCGAACATGCAGCTCTTACATCTCCTCCACTGACAGGTAGGTTCTTTATCACTAGCACCACCTGGGAAGTCCATATGAATATATACACATAAATATATATATGAGTATATATACTTAAATATATATATATATATATATATATCAGAAAAAGAGAACAGAAGAGAGGCAATATTTGAGGAGATCATGGCTGAAACTGTTGCAGAATTAAAAACAAAACAACAATAAAACCCCATAAACACCTGAGTCATAAACAGTATCAAAAAAAGAAAAATCCAAACCCAAAGATACTGTAGCAAAACCTCAAAAGATCAGAGATAAAGAGGAAAATCTTAAAAACTTTCAGAGAGGAAAAGGCAGATTACTCAAAAAAGAGAATAATCAAGATAACAGAAATCTCTCCTCAACAACCAGAACTGCTAAAAAAGAATAGAGAAGTATCTTCAAAAAGTGTCAAAATAAAATAACTGAGTCAGGATTCCATATTTAAACCATAATTCAAGGGCGATATTTCCAAACTTACCAGAACTAAAAAAGTTAACTATCCATGAATTATTGCCAAAAGAAGTATTACATTTTATACGTCAACATGGGGGAGGAGGGAGAAAGAATGAGATGCAAGAATAGTAGTGCAAATAGGCCAGCAAGACACACATCTTCAAAGAAACTAAAACTAAAATTCTAGTTAATAATAACAAGAGAGATGCAAGTAAATGGCTAGGATATGAGAGAGATCAGACGGATGGTCTAAAAAGTACCAAAGTCTTTATCTTCTGTGGGAGGAAGTTAGCAATACTAAACATAGACTTTTTAAGAAAAATTAAAAATTATAATGTATGTTAAGTATAGAGCAGCCAGTAGATGAAAAACATGAACAAAAATACAGAGTTTTTCTAAGATTCTCTCCCCTATGATCTTCTAAGCCCATCTACTATCTTCAGAAGAGACAGAAACGTCTTAAAACTATAGACTTGACTTCACCATCTGTAAAGGGAACAGGGTAAAATTTTGAAATCAGACAGCATTCAATCATTCACATTTTATAATTGTTAAAATAATATTTAATAATTGGACAGCAGAATAAGGGAACAATGCTTAAAATAGCTGAGTAAAAATTTAGGAACCTTCTTATTATACCAAAAAGCCTACCAATGGAAACTATTAGAAGATATATCTGAAAGTAAAATAAAGCTAGATAAAGCACCATGCAATAAATGTCGATGATAACCTTTGCCTGTGTAATTCCAGGACAGCCGTGAACTAGGCAATACAAGACACACACATTCTTCTATCTTCTCGAAGCTTCATGCGTTTTTTCCCTAGTCATACTTTTAAAAATCTCAGCAAGTTGTTAATTATTCAGTCTACAAATACTGTACACAGATGAAAGCTGTTCATGTCTAAACAAATAGACAAAACTATATTCTAAGAGTAAACATATAGAGAAAAAACTCAATTCAAAATTAGAACGTTAAATACTTCAAAATAATAACGGTATTTGTTTCTAAGTGACATGGTTGGGGATGACATTTTATTTTCCAAACTTTCTAATACTCTCTATAATCAATATGTATTATTTTATATTGCTTTATCATGAGGCAAAATAAATGTTTTGAATTTTTCAATTTCCACATGAATTCAACTTTGTATGGGTTCAATTGATAAGCAGTTATATAATGTTAAAGAAGGCTTCTAAAATCCTAGGTAATTCATCTAATACACAAGCAGTTTTACTTGTATGGCTGTTAGGTTTAATTAATTATTATTATTTAATTAATTATTCACATAACCAAAAGTCAACATGTAGCATAATGTGCTTGCCTGGTAGCACAGACGGGAAAGAATCTGCCTGCAAAGCAGCAGTGAAAGTGAAAGTGAAATTGCTCAGTTGTGTCCGACTCTTTGCGACACTATGGACTGTAGCCCACCAAGATCCTCTATCCATGGAATTTTCCTGGCATGAATACTGGAGTGGGTTGCCATGTCCTTCTCCAGGGAATCTTCCCGACCCAGGGATAGAACTCAGGTCTCCTGCTTTGCAGGCAGACTCCACCGGCTGAGCCACGAGGGAATCCTTAGTTCAGTCCCTGGGCCGGGAAGATCCCCTGGAGAAGGAAATGGCTACCCACTCTAGCATTCTTGTCTGGAAAATTCCATGGGCAGAGAAGCCTGGTGGGCTACAGTCCATGGGGTTGCAAACAGTTGAACACAACTGAGAAACAAATACTTTCACTTTCACTTTAGGTTTAATTATTATTATTTAATTAATTCTTCACTCAACAAAAAGTCAACATATAGCATAATGTGAGATTACATACTTGTTGCTTATAAAAAAACAGGACTCAATCTGATTATATAAGCTAATCTTTTCCGCTCACACATAAAACATTTGTGAAAATAATAAAGGCCCAAAGGGACTAAAGAAAAGTTCAAACAGTCCAAGGAAAATCCATTTATTCTTAATTGAAGTAGAAATTAGGTTAAATTTGGTCATTTTCCAGGCTTTTTATAAAACTGATAATTTGTCCATGGAATCTTCAGGAATATAACTTACTTCTCTTTCTGTTAAGGCATATACTAAAGTACCTACACAATTAGGCCCCGCTTGATTCTATAAAACCATTCATTCAGAAGTGTTATTCTCAAATTTCCAATAATAACTGAGTAATCTGGAGGTTTGCTTAGAGTTTGAATATACATGCCTGAGTTGAATCAAGCATATTAATCATTCCATTCTACATACTCTGTATAATGTAATGAACACTAACAGACTTCCCATTTCCTGTATCTCACTTTTATTTTATTATACCACAAGGGCTAAAGACCAGAAAAGAGACATCTTAATTTTTTAAAAGGTAGTGGAAAACATGGCTACTGAATTTCCTAATAAAATTACTGAAAGCATTTACACTCAAATTATAGTTATGTTTTACTTAATATTTTTATCCTCACTAAAAAAAAGGAAGAAAGAAAAGTCTCTTATTAAGGGCCATGTTTTTACTCAGTTCTGGATTACTCATTTGGACCCTGCAAATAAAAAGCTTTTAAGTGCTATTTCTACAAATTCCTATTACTATATCTGGTTCAAGAAGCAAGTCTATTGTTAACAAGATGAAAACATTCCCACATATACCACTGACAAGACTTTTAATGACCAGACTGGTCATTTACCTACTTTCATTGTTTAAAATCTCAAAGGATTTACTCATTTTTGATAGATACCTTAGAACTCATTAGACTTAGCTGGAGTTTCTCTGATCCTCAAAGAGACAATGAATTCAGGATTTTAATTAGAAAGACTGGTTTCCATGACTGTACTCAAGGCTTTACTTTTTAATGTAAAATTATATTTAAGGATATCATGCTGTTCAGAATTAACTACATAACATGATTGCTTGGTAAGCCACATACAAATTCAAGGTCTACATCACTAATACAATAACACTACCCAATAGCAAAAATACCACTGGATGCATTAGACTTGACTAAGCATCACCACATATGTCACATAACATAATATTCACAAGTTGTAGGAAAAGCAACATCATTTATGATCTTCAGTTGACAAATCTGTTGTTTACTTACAGCCCAGGACCTATTTCTCTTTCCTAGAGTGCTCTGATTTCCTTCTGAGGATTTACCTTATATCCACTGGACAGACATGGAACCAGACTCAGAAGTTAATCATCTTCCTAGAAGTTGGCACATTAGCCTAATTAGGCCAACCTCTGGGGTCTCTCCTGTGAATCCGAATCTTGAGCAGAGAAATAAAGACACTAGAAATATTTAGAGGTTTTCTTTTCAGCAAGAGAATCCAGATCAGATTCTTTCTACTACAAGACTTACTGGAACTCTCCAAACCTTTGAAGATATTATGACTACTTCTCCATTTCCAAGCCTGGTTTTCTAGCACTCCATCAATTCTATGCACTCCACATACCATTCCAATAAACTTTCTTTTCCTAAATTAAAGCAAGTTTCTGTTGCTTCCAACCAGAGAACCCTGAAATGCCCTTTTACACATGAAGCATCTGAAATGCAAAAATGTTAAGTAGTTTTTCCCAGGTTGCTCAGAAGCGAAAGAGTAATAATCTCATGACTCTTAATCCAGTGTTCTTTGCACTCTACCACCAAGATAAAGATGATTGTACAACATTTGTTACTGAAGTATAATTGATTTAAAATATTACATTAGTTTCAGGTGCACAGCGTAGTTATTCAGTATTTTTATAGATTATACTCCTTAAAAGTTATTACAAGATAATTGCTATAATTTCCTGTCCTATAAGCATATCCTTGTTGCCTATCTCTTTTATAGAAGAGTTTGTATCTCTTAATCTCACACCTCTGTCTTGTCTCTCCCACTTCCATCTTTCCACTGGCAACCACAAGTTTATTTTCTACATCTGTGAGTCTGTTCAGTTTTACCAGGTGCCATCATTTGTTTTATTTTTTAGAATCCACACATAAGTGCTATCATCTAGTATTTGTCTTTCTATGTCTGACATTTTACTAAGCATAATATTCTCTAAGACCATCCACAGTGCTGCAAGTGGCAGAATTTCATTCTTTTTATAGCTAAGCAATATTTCATTGTATATAAGCCAGATCTTCTTTATCCACTCACCAGTTCATTGAAAACTTGGGTTACTTTTGTATCTTGGCTTCATAAACAGTGCTACTGTGAACACTTCAATGTGAGTTTTTATCCTGAATTGATGATGAATTTTGTCAAATACTTTTTCTACCTCTATTGAGATTATCATGTGATTTTTACCCTTTCTTTTGTTAATATAATGTATCACATTGATTGATTTGCAAATATGGAATCATTCTTACATCCCTGGAACAAATCCAACTTGATCATGATATATGATCCTTTTATATACTGTTGGATTCAGTATGCTAGCAATTTGTTGAGGATTTTTGCATTTATATTCATCAAAGACATTGACCTGTAATTTTCGTTTTTTGAATGTCTTTGTCTGGTTTTGATATTAGGGTAATGGTGGCCTCTTAGAATGAATTTGAGAGTGTTTCATTCTCTTAAATTTTCTGGAATACTTTAGGAACAAGAAGCATTAATTCTTTTTATGTTTGGTAGAATTCCCCTGTGAAGCCATCCAGTAGCGGACCTTCATTTGCTAAAAGTTGTTGTTTTTTTTTTTAATTACAAATTCAGTTGCACTTATAGTGATCAGTCTGTTCAAATTGTTTCTTCTTTATTCAGTCTTAACTGCTGTGTTTCCAGAAATATGTCCATTTCTTCTAGGTTGTCCAATTTGTTGGTACATAATTGTTCATAGAATTTTCTTATGATTGCATCTCTGTAGTGTCAGTTGTTATTTTTTCCTCTTTAATTTCTTATTTTATTTATTTTGGCCCTCTATCTTTTCTTCTCGGTGAACCTGATAAAGGTTTATCAATTTTATCTTTTCAAAACACCACCTGTTGGTTTCATTGATCTTTCCTATTGTTTTTGTACTCTCTATTTTATTTCCTCTCAGATCATTATTATTTCCTTCCTTCTGCTGACTTTAGGACTTGTTTATTCTTCTTTTTCTAATTCCTGTAGGTGGTAGGTTAAGTGGTCTGAGATTCTTCTTGTTTCTTGAGGAAGACCTGTATCTCTATGAATCTCCCTCTTAGAACTGCTTTTGCTGCATCCTATAGATTTTTCAAGTGTTGTATCTCCATTTTCATTTGTCTCAAGGTATTTTCTGATTTTCTCTTTGATTTCTTCATTGACTCATTGTTTTTTTTTTTTAGTATCATGTTGTTTCACATCCATTTGTTTATTCTTTTCTCATTTTTCTTTTTGTAATTGATTTCTAGTTTCATATCATTGTGGTCAGAAAAAATAATTTATATAATTTCTATCTTCTTAAATTTCTTGAGACTTGTTTTGTGACCTAGCATGTGGTTTATCCTGAAGAACATTCGATGTGCATTTGAAAAGAATGTATTCTTTTCAGTGTATTCTCCTGTTTTGGGGTTTATTGCCCTGTAGATGTCTATTAAGATCATTTGGCCTATTGTTTCATTCAAAACCACTGTTGCCTTATTGATTTTCTGTCTGGATGATCTGTGCAATAATGTAAGTGGGGTGTTAAAGTCCCATCCTATTACTGTATTATTGTCAATTTCTCCCTTTATGTCTGTGAATATTTGCTTTATATATTTATGTGTTTCTGTATTGGTTACATACATGTTAATGAACATAATATCCTCTTGTTGTATTGATCCTTTTATAAAATAACTCTCTTCTTTGGTTTTTTTTTCTAGCTTTTGTTTTTAAGTCTATTTTGTCTGAAAAATATATGAATTTGCATGAAATATCTTTTTCCATCCCTTCACTTACAATCTTTATGTCTGTTTAGTTCTGAAAGTGAGTCTCTTATAAGCAGCATATAGAAGGATCTTGTGTTTTTTGTCTAATTGGCCACTTTACATCTTTTGATTGGAGCATTTGGTCCATTGACATTTAAAGTAATTATTGATAGGTATGTACTTATTGTCATTTTATTACTTGTTTTCTTATTGTTTTTATAATTTTTCTCTGTTCATTTTTTCTTGTTTTTCTTTTCTTGTGGTTTGATGGTTTTCCTTAATACTATTCTTATGTTTCTTTCTTTTTATTGTTGTGAATCAATTTTAGTTTTTTGATTTGTGGTTGCTATGGGGTTCAGATACATTGATCTATAACTACATCTACTTGTTTTAAACTGGCAGTCATTTAAGTTCAAATGCTAAAAGATCTCCATTTTTTTACTCTCCATCCCCACATATTGTGTTTTTCATATCATATTTTACATCTTCACATTTATCTCTTTTCATTGTAGTTAAAGTTGCTTTTATCATTTTTTGTCTTTTATTCTTTGTACTGGCTTATTTCAGGGGTTGATCCTCAGTTCTTACTATATATTTACCTTTCTTAATGGGATTTTTCCTTTCCTATAGATTCTTGTTTCCTTTCTAATTAGAGAAGATCTTTCAACACTTGTTTTAGGATAGGTTTAGTATTGATTAACTCTTTTAGTTTTTGCTTGTCTGAGAAGCTATTTATATCTCCTTCAATTCTTAATGATAATCTTGCTGGGTAGAGTATCCTAGGTTGCAGATTTTTCCCTTTCAGCACATGAAATGCAACATGTCACTCCCTTTTGGTCTGCAAAATTTCTGCAGAGAAATAAGCTGATAGCCTTATAGAGATTCACTTGTATATGATTCTTTAGTTCTTTCTTGCTGCCTTTAGAAATTTCTGTTTAATTTTTGCCATTTTAATCATGATATGTCTTGGTGTCGGTTTGTTTGGGTTCATCTTTTTTGGGACTCTCTGTGCTTTCTGTGCATAGATATGTGTTTCCCTCTTCAGTTTTTGAGAGTTTTCATTCATAATTTCCTCAAACACATATTTGATCCCTTCTTTCTCTTCTCCTTCTAGGACCCCCTATCATGCAAATGTTGGTACATTTTAAGTTATCCTAGAGATATCTTAGTCTGCTTTCATTTTTTAAATTTGTTTTTCTTTTTGGTGCCCTGATTGGATGATTTCCATCATTCTATTTTCCAGGTCACTTTTGTGTCCTTCTGTATCACTTACTCTGCTATTCATTCCTTCTATTGTGCTTTTTATTTCAGCTATTGAATTCTTCAATTCTGATGGCATCTTTTTTTATATTCTCTAGTTTCTTGTTAAGGTTTTCACATTTTTGTGTTCTTTATCCTAATTCAATTAAGATTTTTATTACCAATGCTTTGAATTCTTTATCTGATAAATTATTTGTTTCTGTTTCATTATTTATTCATTTTTCCAGAGGTTTTCTCTTACTCTTTCAAGTGAGAGCAGTTTCCAAGTCTTTTCATTTTCTTTAACTTTCTCTGCTTCTATGAATTTAAGTGAAACAGTAACCTATTTCAGTTTTAAAGAGATGTTCTTATGTAGAAATGTCCCTGTACAGACTGCATTGCCCAATGCATTTAGTGGGAAAGCTAGATTTGACCTGGACATAAGTCACATCTTTCGTCAAGTCTTCTGGCAGCTCTCACCTTTGTAGGTGGTGGGGCTGGAGATGGAGGGGGCCAGAGTGTTCATTCAGCATGGGCTGGGACACACACCTTAGCTGAGGCTGTCGCAGGAAACTCAGCAGCCTCAAGAACAGTCCTTTCTCCACTCTACCTCCAGGGGAAGTCAGCTCCTCATGAGTGGAGAACAGACTTCCCACAGTCCTCCTGTTAGTACCAGTGGTCCTTCACCAGCCAATGGTGCTCATCTCCCTCACGTAGGACCCCAAGACTGGGGCACCCAACCTGTGGCTCTCACGCCTCACTCTCCAGGTGGATGTCCATCCATAAATCCTCCCTTTTTCTCTGAATCCCCTCCCAAGAGCACAAGTCCTGACTGGATCACTTCTCTTCCCTTCCTACCCAGTCACTTGTGTATCTTTCTCATGGCCTTGGTTGTACATGGGTCCTTCTGCCAGTTTCCAATTAGTTTTCAGTGAGAATGTTCCACATGTAGATTATTGTTGATGTATTCATGGAAGAAGGTGATCTCCACGTCCTCTTACTCTGTTATTTGCTCAATCTCCCATCCAACACTTCTTTTAGACGGAGCTTCATTTTCCAATGGTGAAATTGTTTTCAAGTTTAAAATCATTACAAGAATAACTTTAAACAAACGAAAATCTAATTTTGGATAGCCATAAGTATCTTCATAAAGCTTTTAGAGAACCATCATCCATTTTATTCAGTAATACTTTCAGATTCTTACAAGGAAGACCTTATATTTTACCATGTACTCCAAATATTGGGTTATAATGCCTAGTACTAACTGTCTGGCTTTTCCAAATACTTCTCTTCTAGATTCAAATGTCATATAAAGAAAGCAAAAAGATACAGCAAGTTAAGAACACTAACAATAATAATGAACAGCATTTTTTGATTACCTACCATATGTCAAGCAATCCAGTGGCCTTTTTATATGCATTAAATGCTATTAAATCTTCACAACAGCATTGCAAGGTCAATACCAATATCTCAATTTAAAATGAATGAACAGAGGCTTAACAATGTTAATTAAGTAACTTACCCAAGTTCACATAACTGAAATATGATAAAACTACCATCTAAGCCCATATTCTTTCCATGAATACCATATATCCCCTTAGAATACTAAAGTGAGACATTAGGAAATAGTCTTATCCCTTTAATTTTCAAAAGCATTGACAAAGAGAAGGATGGTAATATCACAGTCTCTGTGATAACTAGTACTGCAAAAATCATAATCAATAGAAATACTAAATCTATATTCAGAATTTGGAAAATCACAAGATATCTACATTAAACAGAGAATCTGAATATTGTGATATTTGAAAAGACAACATTCACCTCCATTTGATGTCAGAAAAGGCTTACACTTTGGAAAAGTCTAGAAATCTTGCTTTCAGGTTTACAAGGGGAAAGTTACCATCACTTTCTCTCCTAGATTTCTCTGCCTTCCTGCTACATTCCTCTCCAAAAATTTAGCTTATATCAATCAAAATTGCCATTTTAACAGATATGCATCTCAAACTCAATATCACACTCTTCACAGTTACTACATAACCCAATAGTGAAGGCAAAATGGTTGTTATGTAGAATATGTCTTTAAAACCTTTAGCAGTTAAGAAAAAAAAAAAAGAGACACACCTAGCCTTATTTTTTCCATCTGGATCCAAAACTTCAGTTCATGGGCAAAGTATATGGTATTTGTATTGGCAAGAAGAAGTGTGTGATTTCAAAACACCATCTAGCAGTGCTATAACGTAGCCCACAGCGCTAATGAGGCATGGTGGTGAATATCGTTCTTGTAATAGTATCAATTGTTTCAATATGTAAAAGTCTCTTTAAAGCTATATATTGAACCTATACTTATGTCTAGCCATCCTAAAATTGAATCCTAAAGTTACTAACAGACTTAAGCTTACAACCATCTCTGAAAATAAATCAAAAGGCACACCCTGCTCAAGATGGCTCAATAATGTCCTTTTCTGGGAAAAAGTGAGAGCAGTTCTCAAAAGAACACTTTTTTAATTGAATGATTGCACAACCTAATGGAGGGATTGCCCAGATTTGGTGTTTGGTAAGGGGAGATTCAACCTTGCTAGATTACCTTCACTTCCTCTGGAGCTCTGTCCCCAGGAGGATGTTAAAATCAAACAACCAAGAAATATATCAGTACAGTGCTTAATGAAGATGTCCTGTAGTGGAATTTAAACAAATGTGAATGTACTTATTTTTCCTATTTGATTAATTGCTGTATTCCTCCTAAAGAAAACACTTTTCAGATACCTTGAGAGATTAGATCATGGCTAATCTATACATATTATCTGTACATACTATAGTTCTACTGCATGTTATCTTCATATAACATCATTGAGAAGAGTTCACAAGCCAGATTTCACACTCACAAACACATATTTTTTTCATATTTCATTATTTTTTTCAATCCATACCCAACAAAATGGTCCCCATCACCAACCAGCCTGGCTGCCTAAGTAAGATTTGTAGGATCCTATCAATGATGGTGATGGCAAGTGAACGATGAAGCAAGTTTGTCAATTCTGCCTCTTAAGGTTGGGATGTGACCTTGTGTATCCACAATATAATTTTACTATTTATATTGTCTAAAGGAATGCCACCATATAGTGATTCGTGGCCACAAAACTCCCCTAACTATCACATTCTCAACAGAAACATAGAAGTAAGACATGGAAGAATAGCTGGCCAATTGCACCTGCATTTTTGCATCTGCAACTAAAAACTGATCCAAACGGAAGGCTACACCCATAAGGTAGAGGTGGGGGCCATGAGTGTTCTGTAATATAGTGGAACTTCCTCTTTGCTGTTAAGTGAAAAATAGAGATTAGACACAGGAAAACAAAAAAAGTCCAACTCCCTCCATTTATTACCTCAGGGTTTATATCAGATCTGGTAATAAATTAGTGAATAAGATAAGATTCCATTGTGTCCAAGGGTAATATACCTTAGGATTCTCAAAGAAGGTAAATTTAAATAAAGTCAAAATCCATCCCTAGTCCTAGAGCAACTTTTTTTTTTTTTTTTTTGCCAACATGGAGTATTACATGCCATTATCAAAGGTATATCAAAGCATCACACAGTTTAATTCCATGTTTCCATGTCTGAAAACATGGTCACCTTTTGCAGGAGGCGAGAAGGAAAGGAAGGCCATGATGCTCTTTGAGGGCTCCATGGAAGCCTGTTTTTCCTCTTCATCAAAACCTGAAAATAAGGGCTCTTTCTCCATCTTTATCGTGAAGGTGGAACTGTGGTCCTTGAAAGCCTCTCACTGCCTTCTTTCCTGGCATTTCTTGCCTCCCATCAGTCAGAGGAAAGAGTGCCCCCACAGGCCATCATTAACCTGCCAATTCTGCCTCCAAACAAGGAGGACAAGAGCTCACTAATTTGAAGATCAAAAAGCCACTTGTCCATTATATAATTGGAATGAAAGGCGAAATGTTGCCGTTCTGAAGAGCACAGTAATTACTAGCTGTTAATTGCTCTCTCGTGGTGGCTCACTTTTAATTAAAAAGAACAGCTCGTTGCAGGCCGATAAGCAATGGTGGAGACCAGTGGTTTAATCAACAAAGCAGAAAAATTTGTTTCTGCTGCGGCCAACAACTGCTTGAGAAATCTTCAGATGTCCAATTGAGATTAAAAACTGTCTATTTAGTGCAGTCAGATTTTATTTTAACCAAGGAAATGACTATTTGAAGTCTTCCAATGTGAGTGTCTCCGCCACATCCCCGCTGGTGCCGTGGGGACTAATCACGGACTGGGGTTGTGATCACTCAAGTAAAGAAATTTAGCGACTTTCCTCTTGACTTCATCATTCTTGGGTAATTGGCCTGTCTGAGGTGAGTACTCTATTTTTTTTTTTTTAAGAAAGCGCTTTAAAGTATGGAAGGCCCACAGACTGTGCATTTAATTACTGTTCATATTTCATGCAGTCAAACTGAATTTCATTTAAAAAGAAAATGACTTACCTATCTTAAAGAGGCCATATATGCTCTGCTTTGTTTTTTCCTTCCAGGGGTTATACATTTACATGCTCCCTCCCCCCCAAAAAATGTATTTAGGGCATCAAAGTTAATTCTGTAAGATGCTTCTCTATCTTTTCCTCTTTCATCTAATAGCCACAAATGACAGCTATCCTTCGGAGGGGCGGGGTGATACTCCCTGGAAAAATAATACTACATTTAGTTAAGAAGGTTTCCTAGGTCAAGTGGGGTTATTTGGTCCCAGTTTGGCTCGTATTTCTCCAGTTGTGAACTGAATGTCCACTCCATGCATCTTTTCTTCTCCCCTCTCTAGGTTGTGGTAGCTGGAAAGCCGTTTGTTTTTAAATTTGCATGTGCTTCCACTTAACTGTTCCTGTATGAGTCTCAAGCTATGTTTAAGTCTAGTCTTTCATCAGGGAGGAAATAATTTCTGTCTTTACTAATCATAAGAAACGCATCTCTTTGTTGTCTGGATTATATTAAGAATGTATCTCAATCACAATGCCAGTGATACAAACTGTTGGTCAAATATCTACCATACGAATTGGGGAAGCATTAGCACTAGTTATCCTGCACAAAATGGTTTATCACTTCAGCCCAAATAGTGCTTCTAAAAGCATCTGTTCTTTGCCAGCCACTAAAGCAAACTTCTCTTTCTCCTAAACTGATAGTCTTAAGATAGAGCCTACAAATAAATGAGTAAGTTAATTCAGGATAATGAAAAACTAACCAATTGTTAGCTTAATTTCATAGTCCTTATCTTCTCTTTGAAAACACTGCTGACGTTAGGCTGATGGAGACTGGTACCCTCTACTTGCCTCCATGCCAAAGTCACGTAGGCCTCCCTCCTCCTAGGGAATTCATCAATTGAGTCCTAAACTGGCTTTCTTTAATTAAGGTATCTGTTTCAGAAAGGAAGGAAGGAAAAGAGAAGTTTTACTGAGTTTTCTTTTACCCTTCTTTTCACTTATATCCAAGAATCAACAGTCTACCACTGTGGAAAGAGTAGAGTGCAATCTTAGTTTAAATCCCAACTCTATTATTTCTTAATGAGTAACCATGGGAAATGTACTCGGCCTCTTAAATCTCAATTCAGTCCATGGAGAAAATAAGTCTTTTAAGAAACTGTTGCCAAAAGTAAATGAAATAATATTTTGAAGATAGTAGCTGTTTGGTAAATGATAGCTATTCCTAGGAAATGTTGGATACTGGTGATAGGATATGCATACTAAGTCAAGAAGGATTCCTCCCCATGGAATCCTCTGTTTACTTTCAAACATGGCAGGGGGTACTGGAGAAGAAAACCCCAGAATTGTTTTGTTACGTATTTTCCATTTCCTTCCACCTCTACATTTCATCATTGTGTACATGCCATTAATTAATTTACAGTAAAATCTGGCATGAGCGGGTAGGACACAGTGAATCAATGAATGGTCCTCAAGAGAAACGTGATAGTAGATTCACTTTAATAAAAAGGTGGGAAGGCAAAAAAGAAGACAGAGAATTGTTTTCTGAAATTTAAGTTTCTGAAAATTTTCCCCAGGATGTTAATGAGCAAAAGAAGAGCACACCACACACACACACACACACACACACACACATTTCTCCTGACATCCCTTACCACATCTATCAATCCTATAAATAAGTTTAGTGACCTTATTTATGATAAACCTGAGAGGAAACTAGTCATATGAGCAGCACCATCTTTTAATTTAAGAAAACCATGCAGCTTGAACAATAATGAAATTATTTTCTCCTAAGAGAAAGGAAGAGAAGCAAAAAGCAAAGGAGAAAAGGAAAGATATTCCCATCTGAATGCAGAGTTCCAAAAAATAGCAAGGAGAGATAAGAAAGACTTCCTCAGCAATCAATGCAAAGAAATAGAGGAAAACAATAGAATGGGAAAGACTAGAGACCTCTTCAAGAAAATTAGAGATACCAAGGGAACATTTCATGCAAAGATGGGCTCGATAAAGGACAGAAATGGTATGGACCTAACAGAAGCAGAAGATATTAAGAGGTGGCAAGAATACACAGAAGAACTGTACAAAAAAAGATCTTCATGACCCAGATAATCATGATGATGTGATCACTCACCTAGAGCCAGACATCCTGGAATGTGAAGTCAAGTGGACCTTAGGAAGCATCATTACGAACAAAGCTAGTGGAGGTGATGGAATTACAATTGAGCTATTTCAAATCCTGAAAGATGATGCTGTGAAAGTGCTGCACTCAATATGCCAGTAAATTTGGAAAACTCAGCAGTGGCCACAGGACAGGAAAAGGTCAGTTTTCATTCCAATCCCAAAGAAAGGCAATGCCAAAGAATGCTCAGACTACCACACAGTTGCACTCATCTCACATGCTAGTAAAGTAATGCTCAAAATTCTCCAAGCCAGGCTTCAGCAATACATGAACCATGAACTTCCAGATGTTCAAGCTGGCTTTAGAAAAGGCAGAGGAACCAGACATCAAATTGCTAACATCTGCTGGATCGTCGAAAAAGCAAGAGAGTTCCAGAAAAACATCTATTTCTGCTTTATTGACTATGCCAAAGCCTTTGACTGTGTGGATCACAATAAACTGTGGAAAATTCTGAAAGGGATGGGAATAGCAGACCACCTGACCTGCCTCTTGAGAAACCTGTATGCAGGTCAGGAAGCAACAGTTAGAACTGGACATGGAACAACAGACTGGTTCCAAATAGGAAAAGGAGTACGTCAAGGCTGTATATTGTCACCCCGCTTATTTAACTTCTATGCAGAGTACATCATGAGAAATGCTGGACTGGAGGAAGCACAAGCTGGAATCAAGATTGCTGGGAGAAATATCAATAACCTCAGATATGCAGATGACACCACCCTTATGGCAGAAAGCAAAGAACTAAAGAGCCTCTTAATGAAAGTGAAAGAGGACAGTCAAAAAGTTGGCTTAAAACTCAACATTCAGAAAACTAAGGTCGTGGCATCTGGTCCAATCACTTCATGGGAAATAGATGGGGAAACAGTGGAAACAGTGTCAGACTTTATTTTTTTGGGCTCCAAAATCACTGCAGATGGTCCTTGGAGCCATGAAATTAAAAGACGCTTACTCCTTGGAAGGAAAGTTATGACCAACCTAGATAGCATATTTAAAAGCAGAGACATTACTTTGCCAACAAAGGTCCGTCTAGTCAAGGCTATGGTTTTTCCAGTAGTCATGTATGGATGTGAGAGGTGGACGGTGAAGAAAGCTGAGTGCCAAAGAATTGATGATTTTGAACTGTGGTGTTGGAGAAGACTCTTGAGAGTCCCATGGACTGCAAGAAGATCCAACCAGTCCATCCTAAAGGAGATCAGTCCTGGGTGTTCATTGGAAGGACTGATGTTGAAGCTGAAACTCCAATACTTTGGCCATCTCATGCAAAGAGTTGACTCATTGGAAAAGACCCTAGTGTTGGGAAGGATTGGGGGCAGGAGGAGAAGGGGACGACAGAGGATGAGATGGCTGGATGGCATCACCAACTCGATGGGCAAGGGTTTGAGTAGAATTCGGGAGTTGGTGATGGACAGGGAGGCCTGGCGTGTTGCAATTCATCTGGTCTCAAAGAGTCAGACACGACTGAGCAACTGAATTGAACTGAACTGAAAATATATATTGAAAAACTGTTGCCTCTTTGATGTAATATTCCTTTCTGTCCCTTCTTCTACTGGGAACTATTATGTGGCTTTTTTTCTTTCTCACTGATTGTTAGGAAGCTTTTAAAACTAATATTGAAGCCAACAAAAAATTAAATGTCTTAGATGAAGAATATTAGTTTTATTTGCAGTTACAAAATAAACTGGAACCTATAGTCATCCTTTCTGTATACAATCATGGAAACATCAAGTGATGGAGTTGAAAGAGATTTAGAAGTCTTTTGCAAATACAGTCTAGGCCTTTAAAAGTTACAGAACAAGTACAAATAGTCACTAAATTCTATACTTAGATAGAAGTCAAAGAGAACTGCTACTGTGCTGCAGGACTTCATCTTCCCCCAAAGGCTGAGTAGCAAAAGGTCCCCTATGTAAGATAGAATTTGGCATTAGAAAGTGAATGGCTCAGTTATCAGGAGCAGGCTCTACGACCAGCTCCTGGCTTGACCCTGGATGAATCCTGTCAGTTCCTTGATGTGATGACTAATGTAGAGAAACCCTGACAGCCAATTCAGCGTAAGGAGTCCATTTTTCTATAACTGTGTTGTATGCTTAGTCACTCAGTCATGTTCGATTCTTTGTGACCCCATGCACTATAGCCTGGCTCCTCTGCCCATGGGGATTCTACCCAGGCAAGAATACAGGAGTGGGTTGCCAAGCCCTCCTCCAGGGATCGAACCCAGGTCTCCCACATTACAGACAGATTCTTTACCATCTGAGCCACCAGGAAAGTCCTTTCTATAACTACTTTTTTTTTTTTCAATTTTGTGGTAAAATACACATAAGGTAAAATTTACCCTTTTAACCATTCTTTTGTGTACAATTTAATCACAAACATTTTAAGTGTACATCATACATTGTACAAGTATTCATTTTAATGTGTACAATTCTATACATTCATATGTGCCATCATCACTACCATTCATCTCCAGAACGTTTTCATCATTCCAAACTGAAACTCTATACCCATTAAGCAGTAGCTCATCATTTCCTTCTCCCCCCAGTTCCCTATAACCACTATTCTACTTTCTCTCTCTATGCATTTGCCTATTCTAGGTGCCCCATATAAATGGAATCATACCTTATTCGTCCTTTGATGTCTGGCTTATTTCATTAAGCATATTGTTTCAAGGTTCACCCATGCTGTAGCATATGTCAAATTTTCACCTTTTTTTTTATTACTTTATTTCATTGAAAGATAATTGCTTTACAGAATTGTGTTGGTTTCTGCCAAACATCAACATGAATCAGCCATAGTTATACATATGAAAATTTTACCTTTTTAAGGCTGAATACTATTCCACTATACAGGTAGAACACATTCTGTGTATCCATTAATCTGTTGGTGGGTATTTAGTTTCTACCTTTTTAGCTATTGATAATAATGCTACTATGAACCTTGATGTACAAATATCAAAGTCCCTAGTTTCAATGACAGTTTTTGAGATTCAGGAAGAGTCCAAGCAGACTTAAAAGGCTATTGATAGTGGTCTGTCAGCATTGAGTTCATGTGTCCTGCTTAGAAAGTCAAGAAGAGAGGTACAACATTTGCTTGACTCACTTTGTACCATACCAACTACCATAAGCTGCTCAACAAAGGTCTTATGATAACAGAAAGCACACTTGGCCTCTTTGGATCAATTACATGTTAAGCTTAATGGCCTCCACGCTGTGACAGATTAATCCAAGTTGAGTGAACTTCCTTCAGACAGAGGACACTAATTATTATGAAGGCACTTAGAACACAATGCGAGCTGACATCTGACAGACCATTCCCTGCCAGCTCTGCATTGTCTTAATGTCCCCTCAGTTCCCAGATAAACCAGAGGTAGAGGGCTGATTCGGGAGATAGCATTCAGGCAGAAAAATGCACTGTGGCCACTGGAATATCTAATCTCTGCGGACACATTTTCATCCAATCTGCTAAGCACTGTGGCAGGCAGAGGGGCCCAGATTTAGAGGGCCCACTCCATGCTGCTTGTTATCTGAAATCCCCTGAGGGCAGACATGGCAAAGGTGTCGGGAAAAACCTTCAGGAGGAAGGCGGTAGTCACCCTTTGCCACTGATTCAAGAAAAACAAATTCAAGTATTAAAAAGGAACCCCAGTTAAAATAGAGACTTGTGTCAAAGATAACAAGCAAATTTTAACTAGTATACATAACTTGATTCTTTTTCATTATTTTTGAAATGCTTTTATGTTAAAGTCAAGTAGCAGATTTTTTTTCTTAGATTCATTTTACATGCTAGCCTTTCATTCAAAGCAATCAAACTTGCTTACCTTTGAATTTTAATAGGTTATGGCAGTAATTAATAGTATAACGTATCTTTTTTTCTTTTAAGTTTTGGCCTTCAGTGGTCATCTGCCAATCTATATACTTTACAAATAGGAAGACAGTGGGTTGAATCATTTAACACAACTAGGTCTTACAGTACACTGGTGGCAACACCAGGCTGGAACCAAAATCTCTCATACCTAGTCTGGGGTTCTTTGGAAGTAAACACTTTATTTTTTTAAGAATTATTAAGGAGTCTGGCATCTAGGTACTAGACATCTGTTTAACAACTTATTCATTTTGCCTTCTCAGCCTTCTTTCCTAAAGATCGAAAGAATTTAGATTCTTTTCATCTTATAGGTTCTAACATATAAATTTTTTCAATGTTCTTCTTTCAAATGCATTTCCTTAAGTCTTGTAATTCCCATAGTGCCCACAAAAGCACTCAGTAGATAATTTATATAACTGCTTGAGCACACCTTGGTTCTTCCCCATTATCAAGACTTCTGCTGTGCTAGCTCCACGTCATTTTCTTACTGAGTCCAGTGAGCTGCAGTCTGTTCAACAGACTTGCTTCCTATATGTACATCTTGTAGAAGTGAGTTTAGGTGTATCTCTAACAACTTTGTCATAATTGGGGTTTTTTTAGTCTTTCTTCTTCTTTTTTTTTTTTTTTTTGATGTGGACCATTTTTAAAGTCTTTATTGAATTTGTTACAATAGTTCTTCTCTTATACATTTCGGTTTTTTGGCTGTGAGGCATATGGAATCTTAGTTCACAACCAAGGATTGAACCTGAACCAAGATCGATCCTGTCTTTTGGAAGACAAAAGTTTAACCACTGGACATCCAGGGAAGTCCCTATCATGACAGGTTTTTCAGGTCATCGTTTCATAGAAATGGCCTCTTTTGGTATCTAGTTCTTTCCTCATCAGCAACACTGCCTGCCACACCCCATGCCCAACACACAATGACTCACCTTCAGGCCTACAGTTTAGCCCTCCCTCCCAAGAAGATCCCAGAACTCTGGCCCTACAGTTTCAATTTCTTGCCAACAGTGGGTAACTCTGATTTTTTTAGGCTTAATCCTAACTCTTCACTTCTTTTCTTCCTCATCTCTATGAGAGGTCTCTACACAAACACAATAAGCCTAACAATGAATCATTTCCAGGGTCCCTATCCCAATCCTCCCATCTTGAAAGAAGAAACATCATTCTCCTGATCTCTAATTTTTAAACTTTGAGAGTCCTTTCTTGTCCCTACCTACTTCCTTATAGTGAAGAACCACGTCTTGTTCATTGCTTTGTCCGAAGTATCTGCCACAGTACCTCAAACACAGTAGGCGCTTATTAATGCATGGATAAATGAGCAGAAGCAATGAAAGGATAAGTGAAGGGATGGACAAACTTAGTGAAATCACTGAGTCTTTGATAATTCTTTTTCCACAATATCCCAGCATTCCTTCTCTGCTTCATCCATTTCAACCATCTTGATTTTCAAGGCTCTCTTCACCAGGAATCTGAATTACTACAATCCATACTTGGTTCATCTGCCTTAATCTCTCCATCTAAATACCGCCCTCCCTCCCCCCAGCTATGACTAGGCACAGATAGTAGCGCTGTACCAAAACTGGTGCTTGACTCTTACCTAAAATACAGACCCCTTACAACAATCCCATCAAATATTCTAATTTGTTATATAAAAACGTCAAGTAGCTCTAGGCCCCGGTCCAATTCCTGACAAGTGTGACTTATTCTTTTCCCCCAGGATGACGATGAAATGCTGTTAACTATCATTTGACTCCACTTCTCTGAACAGGTGTGCGCCGCATAACATTCTGTGGTCTAGACTAGAGTTTCTAGCTTATGAGAGATTATGTCATTTGGGACTGAATCCAAGACTTGGCTTAAATAAAGATGTATTACTGCCTTGCTGCTCATGCATCCACCGCATTCACAGAGTGAAGGCAGATGAATCTGCCCATCAAGTGTAACACAGAACTCTCTGATGACAAACTTGACTTATGGTAGTAAAATTGAGGTTACAGTGAAATTGAACTAAAATCCCTAGGTGTTATACCACTTTAACTTGCTTCACTCACTGTGATGAGCTACATAGTTCAGAAGGCAGTAGTTAATGCAGGTTAAAGAGTTGTGTCCTAAGATATTTCCACCATGGAGCTGTAAAGTTTGTGTTTGTTATGTCTGCCAGCTAGTGGCTGGAATGTCCAGTAGGAATTTCTCTCAATTAGCAAAGGGAATAAAGGTGTGTTGGGGGCAGCAGGGAAGGAGGAGGGCCAAGGGAAAGATGAATGAAAAACTGAATTCTTTCCTGTAAAACCTTGAGGAAGTGTGATAAAGCGGGCCTTTTGGCATGCATTACATATACATTTTAGTGCTAAGTACAGTTTAAAGATGGACAATAATCATCTGTTATCCGGGTAACACTGACATGTTAATGGTTCTATTTGCAAGTCTTAAGACATGATCAATAATTGAGAGCTTTAAAAACATCAGGCACACCTGCAACTTCTTTTCACAACTGAAAAATAACTGCTTGCTCTTTTTTCAGATGGTTGTTTTATTTTCATTGCATTTGCCACATCAGTCAAATGCACAACTCACTCTCCCATCAGAATTGGGTTACAGCCAGTGGCTAGCGCCTCCGGAAATACAGACCTAATATTTCACAATAGCTCTACAAGGGTCTGCAACCACATGCTTTACTAACCCAAACAAGAAAATCTAATTTTAGTGGGAGAGGAGTTGAGAGGGTCAGAAGGAAACCATGTCAGTAATCTAGTACATACCTTTATATTTGGCGGTATGCGAAAGTTCAGTGCTTAAGTGAACTTCCAAATTCCTAGTATGCTCACAATATGCTGTTTAATTCAAGTGCAAGGAATCTCACCACAGGATTTCATAAGACACAATTCCTCCAAATAAAAAAAAAAAAGACACTGACACAAAAATTCTACAGATCTGAAGTACAGAGTCAAGAACAGATACCATTTTACAAAATGACTCAGTTTGCCTACCTGATTCTGCCTTCTTTAGTGGTGGATAGTGGGGATGATAGAGAGTGACTAAAAAGATTGGTATGCAAGGAGCCTGGAGCCTATGAAAGCAAAGGCTTCAGGGGTGCAAAATTGAACAGGACTCCTCAGCACCTAATAAAAAGGAATCATGGTGGTTGAAGCAGCAGTTATGCCCAAACTCGTCCTGAAGCCTTGAGTATCAAATCTTTCCTTTCATTCAGCAATCTGAATCCAAAGGACAATTTTTAATTTAAAACAATGCTAGATTTGATTGTCAAACTGTCCTGTGCATGGGGTAGGTCCAGGTGCTGTGCTCAGTCTCCTCTCCCCAGCCCCTTGAGCAGATATCTAATACCCAGCACACAGCAAACACTCGATGCTGTATATGGGATGTGCAAATCAGTGAGAGGCTGCAACAGGGGCTTGGACGTGGTCTTGGTGCCTCTGATGCATCCTACTTTAAAGCAATCTTAGAATTTTATCTTAGAGTCAGTATATTTTTAAATCAACTGTTCCACTATATATGATTCAACTCTGGAAATAAACAGAAATAAAGGATATAATTTTCTGCCTCTCTGCTGAATAATCAAAAAGTTTTTTAATCTCAGTAGACACAGTGATGGGCAATTTTGCCTTAAAAAAGGAGAACAGAGTTGTCCATAGCAGTATTACCCACATCCCACAACTGGAGGCAGTTGCCTCCTGAGAAGGATGGGAGGGAGCACCAAGTAAAGCTTCTGCCCAAAAGATCCAACCTCCCCTTTTATTGCAGCTCTCCTGTGGGAGGGTGGAGAGTGTGGGAGGACATAGAAGGAGGGATCTGCTAGGGGATGGTGCCATGGGCCAGACCCTGAGGAACAATATTATTTTATGCTCCTGTAACAATCCCAACTCACTCACTCCATTATATCTACCCAAGTTTCTGAGCAGCTGGGAGCTGGCCAACTCCCATAGGGCGGGCAGCCTAGGCAAATAACAGTCGTCATTGATTGATACAAAGTAAATATTCAGTACAACCATATAAAGTAAATATTATTATCACCATTTTACAGAAGAGAAAAGTAAGGTTAATCTGTTTAGCAGGTGATGAAGTTTGGATAGGAACCTCAGTTTGTCTGACTCTAAAACATGAGATTTTTTTCCAACACATCATTCTGCCTCCTGGATCTGATCCCTGTGTAAGCTCATATTCCCAGTGAGAATGTGGTTATATAAAGAGGCACTCTCTTCCGTATTCAAACTAGGCATCATTTTTAGATAAAATCCTTTACATGTATAGGCCTAATAATTTAAGACCAAATTTGAAAAAAAAAAACCGTGAAATATCACAAAGTAACAAACTTCATAGAAGTCTCTCATTCCACTATATACTACAGAATATTTTGCAAGTTTTACTTATACTTGTGAAAATAAATATATTAGCATTATGTAGCCTTTTCTGCTGGAAAAGTTCAAAGGATTTTTCAAATGCCAATTTGGTATTTGCTTAGAAAATAGAAGCTGAAATATTATAGACAAACTCTAGGAGGTATCTCTTAAATAAAATTTATCTTCCTTTTTCACATAAAACATAAGCATCTTAAGATAAAACATATATTGACACTATGGTTGGGAAGATTCCCCAGAGGAAGAAATGGCCACCCAGTCCAGTATTCTTGCCTGGAGAATCCCATGGACAGAGGAGCCTGGGGGGGCTACATTCCTTGGGGTCACAAAGAGTTAGACATGACTGAGTAACTGAGCACATAGCTACTACTCATTTGAGCACTGAATTTAGTGTTCAGCTTCTGGAAAAACAAGGTGAAAAAAAAAAGGTTAATATATAAATCTCATTGTCCAATAAAAGAGCTTCCTGTGGATTGTTATTTAGGAAACTCTGAAAAGGACATTTGATATCATCTACCACCATTTTACAAAAAACTACACAGATACTCTCCATGTGACATTACTTAAATTGACCCTCAACAGAAGCTCACGGAGAATCATTTTTAAGGAAACTATTTGTTTCAGATGCAACTCTATTTCTCTTCTCCAGAGGTCATAGTTTAGTTTTACACCAATGAATAGTACATTTGATTCCTTTCACTTCTTTTTCAAGATCTTTCGGTTGTCTGTACATTCTTAGCAATAAAAATCCATCTTTTTTTTAAGGTAACATATGGACCATTTTGTGTTTAACTCAGCCTGTGCAAGGCACACATTCTCTTGACTCAGAGACTCTGAGCTATTAAAGATCCACCCTCAGTGTTAGAACCACACGTGGCAGGCCCCAGGGTTCCAGCCACGGTGTGCCTAATTCCAGAACGGAGCTCTGAATCATCATGCTACAAATTCTATTCTGTTTCCGTAAGGGTGGGTGTGCAACATTTTTAACTGTATTTCAAAGTCAGGTAGATAAGAACATCTTCCTGGGGAAATTATATTTTCTTTAGGTCATTCTTTAAGGGCAGGCTTACAGAGAAAATCTAGATGCTAGTTGCTTTTGATCAAGTGAAGAATTTGAAACCATAACCCAAATTTATTCTTGAACCTCAGCAACAGCAGATAATAAATCTGCAATATGTGGGGAAATGAACAGGGTCTACATGGATGGTAGGAAGTTACATACTTCACAGAATAGGCAATAGGAGCTTTCTCTTCAGGTCACCAATCAACTCAAAGTTGGTTAAAAATTGTCATCGTGGATAAGGTTCTAGATGAAATCAGTTACTGGTCAAAGCAAACACCTAAAACACCACGGACCACACTACGAAAACCTAGAAGCAATTATCACTCATCGTTGCCCTGGCAGGAAGCTCCACGGAGACCAAGGACTAAATGAGTCAAGGGACCACTATCACCTCTTAAATCTTGGGCCAACTGCTTCCAGATGAGCCATATGGCATAGTGAGGAAATGGAGCTCTGAAATCGTGCCCAGATGTTGCATTTTCACCTAGAAATTATCAATAGTTGGGTTCCTGATCCTTTTCGTTTATAAGACAATGGATTTTTCCCAACACGGTAATTTTGCTACTACTTTTAAGCAGAGTGTGTCTTTGAATTTTGTGAAGACTTACCCAATGTGTGCTGAAGCATGTGGGCATTTGAAGTTATAAGATGGGAAATAAAAGATACTGCTAGTTTGTCTAGGACAGTTATCCAGGAGTGTCCTTTAGGGCTTATACAAATAGACCATTTCCTTCTCTTCAAATCAGCCTAAAACACTCTGAACTCCAAAGTTTGTTAATAATTTATTAGATGAAAACTCTATAGTTACTGCTATTTTCAAAACAGTACAGTAGAAGAGTCCCTAAGCCCAAGTTGATGGCAGCTGTTTCTTATAAGGACATCCCTAAAATAATGAAAGCCCAATGTGAGCCCGAAGGTTTCCATCCATGGATTCAGTCTGGCTTTATGCTAAGCACTAAGGATTCTATAGGCAAAATACAGAAACAATCCTTGCCCTCAAGGAGTTTACATTCCAACAGAGAAGTAAGACCTTGAACATCAAATCATACATAACTATCTAATTAAAAATAAAAGAAGACAGCTGACAAATATAACCCTGGCACCATCCAAAAGCAGCCTAGATCCCTGAAATGGTGGTTGAGTGAGGGGAGGGAAGCAAGAAGATGACATTATCCAAAAGCATTCCTAAGAGAATATTTTTTAAAATAAAGCTTAGAAACATTTTTCCTGGCAACTGTACTCATTGTTGATTCTGGTTATCAAGCTGAAATGCAACCAGCCCCCGTAAGTTAAAATGCCTGGATATATTGATACATATGTACTATATATTTTATTCTCTGCTCATTTTTTTTCTTTGCCAGCTTCATATTTTATAGACATTCTCCTAGGGACTCCAGGAATGGCTCCATCCTAAACTTGACAGCCAGAATGACAAAGTCTTGACTTTTTTTGTTTCCTTTCTACAACTAATTTTTTCAATTAAATAAACAGGAACATTTCTTTCAGTGTAGAATCAAGGCACATCTTAAAAAGTGGGAAAATGTTTGTCTACTTTTAGAAACAATTACTATGATCTAGCCTAAACCTTAAAATCATAGAATCATATTATGTTGGACTTTGAATAAATCTTAGAATGTGCCTCATCCAAACTTTCATTTTACAAATGCAGGAAATGATAATGTCTACGGATTTATGAGGGCCTCAGTAATGTAATTATTGAGACATTAAAGGTAGTACATATCAGAGCCACATGAACTTTGCCATCATTATGCTTCCTGTGCAAACTTTTTCAAGGATATTTGTGAAATACATACTATGCAAAGATGAATAAGCTTGGCATTGCTGACATTAAGATGCTCTAGTTTCTTTCGTTACAGCTCCAAAGGGTCACCTGCAGGTTGGGACACCACCTGTTACAAGTCAGGTAGGACCCTAGACTGCCCTCCAGGATGTATGGGAATTTCATAAGAATATTATGTCTATGTTGAGCCCATTATGACATTATGATAGATTGAGCACCCATCCACCATGCAGCCAAACGTACTACGTCAAAGTACTGCAGTCAATGTCTGATAAATTCACCCAGAAAAGTAAATCAAATCTTTCTTGATCTCCAGGCATCTTTGGAAAGACATGCAGAGATTACATGTGACCATTTAGATGTAAATGTCAGAGCAAAAAGTATGGCATTAGAAATAAAGTATGCATGTGGTTGGTATAAACCATTATGGCAGAAAAAAATATAAAAAGAAAGTACGTGTAGGTTATGTAATCAATCTTCTTCTGACGTATGTGACAACTGACTAGCATTTGGCCAGATTTTATAAGTAATGCTCTGAAATAGTGCACGTTTTTAGTAATTAAAGTACACAAGTGACCCCACACCTTTACACACTTGCAAAGACCCAGTATTTCGTGCCAGATCCAGCACTTGAAGATTTAAAAGGAGAAAATCCTGGTTAGTTGTATTCACAAGACTTTCCTAACATGACAGATGTCAGGAGACAAGTACGACATCATATTAACAATAACTTTTTAATGGCCATCACTTTGAAAAATTGAAATTAAGATCAACCTAGCTGAGCTCTTTTATCTTTTTTTTTTAATAGAAAATGAACAAACAAAATTTGATGATGAATGTACTAAGTCAAAAGGCAGCCAAAAGCAATTGGCCCTTCTAGACAAGCCCAGACCACACAGACACCTGGGTGCCATCCCCTAAAGAGAGGCCTCATCCTTCTCCAGATTTTACAACCTGGTTCTCCTGGAGAGGGGAAAAGATAATCCTCAAGAAGGATCAATGCATAGCAACAGCATTCCGAAGAAAATTCACCATCAAAACTCACCATTGTAGGTTTGTTTGATTTTTCATTTGTTTCTTTGCTTCTTGGAAGGGAGACAATCTCTCTCTAGAAAGAAGGGCAAACAGGCTTAATTTGCCCTTTTGCAGGTCAGAAACTAACTTCTATATCACAAATTTGTGGAATAGAAGACCAGACACTTGCAGATACTGCATTGAGCAAAGTACTTAGGCATTAATTTGAAAGCATGAAGGGTCCCTAAATGCCCATGTCCTAGCACCCTTTGTTTGCTGTCTGTACAATGTAAGAAAACATTCCAGCCAGAATCCTTAAGGAGAGTTGTTGGATTAGCAAATAAAAATGTAGGACCCCCCATTTAACTTGCATCTCAAATAACAAATATATTTTGAGTACAAGTATGTCCCAGATATTATATGATGATATGATAAATATATAGTTGATCTAAAATTCAAATTTAACTAGGCTTACTGTATTTCATTTGGCATCGTCTCCCTAAAGCTATCAATGAGGAATTTCTCTTGGAGCTAAATATTAGCCCAGGTGGGAAAGAATATGGAGAAAGTGGGTTCTGAGCTTTTTAATGTGTCCAGGGTCCTGCAGATTGTACTCTGCTTACTTTACAGCTTCTCTGTGAGGTAGGACCAAAGTCCTTAATCCCCACTTTATGAGTGTAGACTCTGAGTTAAAGAATTGCACAAGGTTACAAAGCAGAGTAGAACTGGGATTCAAATTAAGATTCTCTGACATTTTGTAGGGGGCTCTGTCAATCACTACCCTAAGCAAACATCACAGAAGGAAGAATTTAAGAGGTTGGTTGGAAAGCACTGCTTTAGGAAGCAAAAATGCCTGGCACAAGCATGGACACTCTCTTCTGTTTTCACGCCTAAGTAAGCAATCATCTGTCTGTGTTCTTTACAGTCTAAGAGTGGCCATTAAGAAATGAAAGGGAGTTTAGATTTTCACCAGCCTGTTTGGATTTGACAACATTTTGCACTTCAAGAAACCAAGACTGGCTCAACCCTTTTAGCACTGGGACCCAGATACCACCATGATTTAAGCAAACAACTACCCCGTCAAATTTAAGAGTAAGTGATGATATAATTGTTCACGGCCTCCATGCTTTCATTTGCCAAGACCCTCTTTTCTTGTAAATCTATTAGGGAGAGCTCTGTTTCACTCTGCAAATATTACTAGCAAATTCTAAAATGAGTTAGAATTTATCCTTGTGCACACGCTTAGGAAATAAAAACCGAGTATCATCAATAAAAGTTAACCTTCCCAATGTTAGGAAGCATGCCTCTTTATTCTCTAATTCAGAGAAAGCTATGGTCAGAAGAACTTTTCTGTTAGAGAACTACAGAAAACTCAACTTCATACTTCTTGTTAAAAAAACAAAAAGATATAGTGTGGGATTAATCTAACGCTAAGACTAAATTCAAATTCTAACGCCAAATTCAAATCTTTCTCTGTTCCACCACAAAATTAAATTCTCAACTATATTTACCACATCAAAAGAAATCAGTTGAGTTCCTAATAGCACAGAACCAAACTAATATTTCTCATGTGCATATTCATTTTTAGAAGCCATGCAAAGAGTAACAATTGCCTGTGACAACTGTCTGTAAAGAATATTGTTGTCAGAAATACTGAACTGCCCCAGAGACATAGCCAGAAAGTCCAGAGATTATTATTGGCTAATGACATTGAAAATAAAGAAATATATAGTATTACAGTATTGAGCTATTAGAGTAAGGAATCAATTCAAGGAGACATGCAAAATTTATATACTTTATTGATTTTAAATTTTACATGCTCTGCTATATGAGTAAATCTTTTGTAGTAATTCTAAAGCTTTGAAACATTGTAAATAACAAGGACTATGGGGAGTTCAGGACAGCCATTTTTTCATAAGGAAAGTATATAGCCTTTAATGCATATTAGGAGAAATTGGGGTAATGAAATACCTTAAAGCTAACTTAAGTCAGGGCTGGTGTGGTGTTTTGTGTTTTTTTTTGGTCTCCAAAGAGCAAGCATGTATCAGGTAGTGAAGTAATTCCAGGTAGCATTGTACTTAAGGAAAAGCATAATTAAATTGATCCTATTGTATTACATAAATCCAACATATCCTGTGTAAACTCAGAAACAGGTGGCTCTTTGTGGAAAAGTAGCTGGCTATTAACCAATGGAAGTAAAGTTTTCTCACACAAAAACAAATACACAGGAGGAAAACACTGAAACAATGGTTGACTCGGGATCTCATAATCAAGAAGCAGATTGAATTTGAAATCAGTCCTGCCTGTTCAGCGTACCTGAATCCAAAAACCTCAATACTGGGCACTGGGGAAGCCTGTTTCTAAACAGGAATTTGAGGAAGCCAGTGAGATTCCTAGAGCCTGCCACCCTTACCAAAAATCACTGCAGGCTGGAGAGTTTGTAAGTTTCCATCACAAATGTAATACAGAAAATGAAAGACATAAGGGGATAGGAAAAGTTTTACATTTTTACTACAGCGAGCCTGACTGACGCTTAAGAAAACGTTTTGACACATTCAACTGTGAGCAACAAATCTGTCCACTGATTCATAAGCCACATGTTTACTTAAAGAAGCCTGGCCCAATAAATAGGGATCAAAATCCCAAGTGCTTAAGTCCATAAAATTCCCAGAGGCAAACTAGCACCAACAGAATATATTTGACCTGTTTAAAATGAATACAGATTTTCAAAAATTCATAAGTTGCTTTCTTCTTTTGCATCTGTACACTATCATTTTTTTTTAATTTTGAGAAGCTATGTATTTGCCTTTGCAATATTTAAACTTCTATGAATATAAAAATAAAAGCAGGGCTTACCTGGCAACTAAGTGGTAAAGAATCTGCCTGCCGAAACAAGAAATACGGGTTCCATGCCTGGTTCAGGAAGATCCCTGATCCGGGAAGATCCCACTTGTCATTGAGTCACTAAGTCCATGTGCCACAACTATTTAGTCTGTGCCCTAGAGCCCAGAGGCCACAACTACTGAAGCCCACATGCCTAGAGCTCGTGCTCCACAAGCTCTAGGCTCTCCACAAGAGAAGCCACCACAAAAGGAAGCCTGTGCACCTCAACTAGAGAATAGCCACCTCTCGTCACAACCAGAGAAAAGCCCACATAGCAACAAAGACCAAGCACAACCAAAAATAAATAGATAAATGGATGAAAACATTAAATAAATTAAAAAAAAAGATAGCAGTACTCAGGTAATTAAAGCCCAGAGACTTTTTGCAAATTGTGACTTACTTCTACGTATGTAGTTCATATCCAGCATTCTTGTTTGGAAGCCCTATTAGCTACAAAGTTTGATTTTCTTCTTCTCCTTGTGGCACTCCTCTCACACATACAAAGCCAAATAGAATAATGATTGCACACATTACCAAGAACCTAAAGGAAACGATAGGAATCCTTAAACACATCAGATTCAGGTGAAAGAAAACAGTTTCTGTGTTCCTCAAAAAGGACCAAGAGTTCTAGACTTCTACAGGTTTCCTAATGTGAGCTATTGAGAATGGAAATCAAAATCACTGTAACTATTAACACTTAAATGTCGGGTAATGAATCATTATAGGGCCTTAAAACGGGAAACCTCAAAACAGTATTTCTAACCAAGCCACCGGCATAGGCAACCTTTGTGTATTGGAGGGGAAAAGGGGGCGCCCCTATGGGAGCTGGAAGTCAGTGGGAACGTAGGGGAGAAAAGGAAAGGAAAGAAACCTAACTCAAAGACCTTGAAAAGTTAATTTGGAAACTTTTGTTAGTGACTATGGACTTCATTAAACTCCATGTATCACTCTAGCAGCATGATCTCAACAGTTTGAAAGGTATTTGTCATCAGCGAAAGATAAACATTATTTTTAAAGGAGTAAAAAGATTGATGCATCACTGTGGACTACTTACGCCCCACGCAGTTCAGTCCTTAGTATTAATCTCAACGTGATGGCTTTTGCATACGGCGCATAATTAAACATTTTCTTTTCAGGGCTTTATAGAATCCCCATATGTTTTTAATGGCATCATCTGAATGTTTTTCTTAATAATTCTGGCAGCCTGCTCCTGAATCTTCAAGTTTGCTTTTTGTTCCTAATATCTTTTCTACAGAGGCAGCATTGTGCCAGAGACTGAATAAAGGCCTGAGAGCCCCATCGTTGAGGAAGACACACACAGAGACTCACACAAGCTCATACTCTGCTTTCTCCTCACTATTCACTTGCAACCTGTATTACTGTGGGCACTGGGGAAAAATGAGTGAGAAAGAGAAGGCAAGGGAAGAAGACAGAGCTCTGAGTCACAACCTCATTGTTCTACGTGACCCCTTTCTCTTCTGTACTAAGACTTTGCTAATTCATGTCATGTGTCTGTCCGTCTGTGAAGGTTTGGTGAGTGTATGTAGGTGTGTGCATGCCCACAGGGTGGGATCACTTTGGTAGCTGCAACATATGGTTTGTCTGACATTCTGAGGCTGGACAAACCAGAATTTGCTGACTCAATACCTACTGCCTCATGGGAACAGACTTTCTCCTTTTGAGCAGTGGTCCATTTTCTGAACCAAACCCCTTCAGACACAACCCATAAAACTGAAGAATGAAATGTTCACCATTTGGCTTAGTCAGCCACATTTTGAGCTATAAATCAGAATCACTTCCATTTCAGGTGGTATAAATGTGACCCAGTGATCAAGCCTACATCCAGAAGGGGACATCAGGATACGATAATAATGTGAGATTCTAATATCAGTGTCTACTCAGGACTAGGGTGCGTGGTTTCAGAGAATGCAAGGGCCTCTGCTGGAAGAATAAGTAAATCAAAAAGAAGAATGTGCCCCATTGTTGTTCAAATGTAGCTTTGCATTTGCTTTATCCCTACATAAATTTAAATTCTGGAAATTGACAAAGACAATAAATAACTCACATTTAAATCATAAGTCTCCTTTAGATTGAGTGTTTGAACTCAGATCCAAGTTTCAAAATATAGTATTTTTTAAACGTGTTCTCACACTCTTTCTATATTTGTCATCTTGAAATCTGATGATGTGAATGAACAAAATGGAAACAGTAACCAAAACGGCTTCCTTATGCTATTTTCCCCATTGAACTTCATTTATTTACAGATGGCCAAGTGACTGAGGGCATTTGAAACTTTCCTGTTATTAAGAACTGGGCTTTATCAAAAATTTCAAAGCACTGGTATATATTTCAGAATCCTACAGATGACGTGTCTTAAATAGAAACAACCACTCTGGAAAGTCTTAAAACATACGCAGGAAAATAAGGACAGAAACAGATTATCCAGGAATGGGACTGCTATGGTTTTCAGTGACACTTCTAACATTTATTGGTGAAACTTGACTGAAATAACAATAATCTTTAACACCCCCTCTCTTTCGAATGGTTTCCAGTAAACAAAAATTATTTTTTTTCAAAAAATGCTCAAACCTTCCTTTTTCTACCCCGTAAATTGCTGTAAGTGAATTTATAACATAGTAAATATAATTTTTAAAAACCTTCTGGAAATGAAGTGATTAGGTAAAAATTTAAAGTAAAGTTTAAAAAAAAAGACAACTCAGTTGACTTTCCTCCTTATCCAGACACCATTTCAGTAGCTGATCTCTTAGTCCTGGTCAAAAGAAGAAGCTGCCAGAGAACCAAAGCCACAGGGTCTAACAAACTCATGACCCAGTAGAAATTGTCACATCAGGCACCCACACATCTATGCAACCTTGGTTAAAACCCAGAAGACATTTTTCTTAAAAGGTTTTGAGTCATGAACATCATTGGTAGGACAATGGCACTTCTGAAGTTTGATCTAAAATTTGATTGCAGGACCTTCCTTATCCTTCTAGAGAAAACAGTATACATAAAAATAGTTTGGTGGTATCTCCATGTTTGAAACAACCTTCTCCCAACTTGATAGCCATGCCAAGCTTCCCACATTCAGATCTCAGAGCATTTCTCATCACAAACTCAATCCACAGAGGATGAAGTGAGAGCCAGTTGGTACAGATGATCCCCACTTATAGGTCTGAGAACAATCCTCTATCCAAATGATGAGGAATTTTAAGGGTCTTAAGTTGGTAGGTGGGCTTCCCTGATAGCTCAGTTGGTAAAGAATCTGCCTGCAATGCAAGAGACCTGGGTTCCATCCCTGGGTTGGGAAGATCCCCTGGAGAAGGAAAAGGCTACCCACTCCAGTATTCTGGCCTGGAGAATTCCATGGACTGTATAGTCCGTGGGGTCACAAAGAAGTTGAACACAACTGAGCGGCTTTCACTTTTACTTTCAAGTTGGTAGATAGCAATCTGATTTTCAGTAACTTCTTTGGTTTTAGTTGCTGAGAAATAGCTTGAGCAAAGCCTCAGTCTCATGCTCCAGGGCAGGTAACGAACAAGATCCCTGCTTTTGTCCTTGCCCACTTACCGAAGTTCCTCCAGGACTAAGGCCTGCCTTATCCTGTCTTCCTACATGAAAACATTTAGTGGGTGCTACTCCATATCAGCTTCCCAGGTGGCACTAATGGTAAAGAACTCACCTGCCAATGCAGGAGATGCAGGAAATGCAGTTTCTATTCCTGGCTCGGGAAGATCCCCTGGAGCAGGAAATGGTAACCCACTTCAGTGTTCTTGCCTGGGAAATCCCATGGACAGAGGAGCCTGGCGGGCTACAGTCCATGGGGTCGCAAAAGAGTCAGACACGACTGACGACTGAGCAACTGGGCATGCAGCACGCACGCACTCCATATCAAGCACCGCACCGGGCACTGGAGAGAAGAATGAGAATGACTAGGGCACAGACCCTGCTCTCAAAAACCTCACCGTAGAGAGAAGGCAAGAGATGCATCTGAAGGACACTACAAGGTGAGAAGTTTTCTAAGAGAGGCAGAAACAAGCTGTTAGGGGGAACAAAGGTGGGCATTGCTGGGATGCTGGGAAAGAACCAAGAAAATTTCATGAAAGAGGTGACATCGGAGGTAAGGCTTAAAGGGATGCATGTGGTAGAAAAAGCAGAGGGACAGAAAATGAGAAGTGCAAAGAGGGCGCTCTAAGAAGGGAGCTCAGCACGAATGAGGCTGTGTTTCTCAAACGCTCATTTCAGGCACATCATTTCTGGGGTGCTTCTTAAAATGCAAACCGCTGGGTCTCACTCTCGGATTCCAGCTCTGTTGGTCAAACACAGGGATGTGGATTTACATTTTTTAACAAGTAGGCAGAGCCCAGGTCACTTTAAGAAACGTCCGAGCAGGGTCGTAATAGTACATGATGTTTTAGGGATAAGAAGAAATTCAGTATGAATAGAGGGTTCATATTGAAGGGTGAATTCAGATTGATTCAGATTGCATCAGAGGATTCAGATTGAGGGGTGGGGAGGTGAACTGGGAAACGAAGCTGATCAACCAGATCTGAGAGAGACTGCCAAGTCTTCCATGAACCTGGGAAAGCCCTGAAAATGAGATCCTGGGAAGCTTCAGATACCAAGAGTCCCCCTCAGATCTGCATGAGGGTCTAGACTCTACAGCTGCGACTTCTTGAGTGTTCACAACACAAAGGCAGGGAGACAGGAAGGAGACTGGCCTAAGTTCTACGTCTTCTTGGCAACTGATTTACCATCTTGGGCCTCGGTTTTTCCTCTGCAAGATGAGAATAATAATACCAATGTGTCTAATATTCTAATATTCTGCAATAAAAACAATGCTCTATCTTCATTTGGTTGGTTGTTACACACTACACATATGTAAAAATTCATGTGTAATCATCAAGCTGTCTACTTAGGAGTTGCTCATTTCACTGTACAAAATTATACATAAATATAATATCCATACATACATGTAAGAAAGTAAATACTAACATGTCAAGGTCATTCTAAAGACTAAATGGTGTAATATATATGTAATGCCTATCTCAGTACCTTACATTTAGTTTTTTAATAAAAATTAAATTTAAATATCTAGCATTTATTGAAAATTCAGGTAAACAGAGCAAAAAAAAATTGAAAAATTTAGACCATGGTTTGCCTGCATGAAGATATAGAATTTCCCCGTGAATGAGTCTCCCTTGCAGATACCAGACCATCTGTCAGCACTGTAGATACCCTAGGCTATTCTCCCATTTTTGGGGTCCCATCCCAGATCTTCAGCCTCTCTCTCAAGTTGGATGGTACCTGGTCTGACATAGTTTACCTGCCCACCATTATCACCAGTCTGCTTAACCATTTTTCACCGGATCTGCTTCTTGTGATCACATGTAATCTCAGCCCTCTCCCAGGGCCACAGTCATTGTTTCTGAGGGTGGGTGCTGTACCTGAAGGCAATTAATTTATTTGCCAAAGATGCACTTAACTAACTGTCCCACAAGGCTCCTGCTCTCTACAACATAAACAAACCAAAGCAAAGGAAGAGCATCCTGACAACCAAGATAATGAATAAATGTATCTTGAATCTTTGTCGTGTTGTCTCCTTGTTATGTTAACAGTAGCATGACTCTAAATTTAAAGGACACTCTGGTGGTTCAGATAGTGCAGTTGGTAAAGAACCTACCTGCCAATGCAAGAGACACAAGAGATGCGGGTTCAATCCCTGAGTAGGGAAGATCCCCTGGAGTAGGAAATAGAAAACCACTCCAGTATTCTTGCCTGGAAAACCTCATGGACAGAGGAGCCTGGAGGGCTACAGTCAATGTGTCACAAAGAGTTGGACATGACTGAAGTGACTAACCACGCATGCACGCTGGTGTTTGAGACATTTTCCCCTATGTTTTGTCATTTTACTCTCTCCCTAACCCCAAGAAAGAGGCAAGACATTCTACCCATTTTACAGATGGGAAAATATAGAGTTTCAGAGAAATTAGAGGACTTAGTCCTCTAAGGCCACTAAACCACAAAGACTTGACCCCAGGACGCCTGACTCCTGGTGCACGTGCTCTCCATTACTCTACACCTGCTACTTCTCATTTCTGCTTATTTGGCCTTCAGCAAGAGAGCTAACTCATGGTTCTGACCCATCCATATAAAAGATGACTAGTTTTGAATCACATGGAAATAAAGTCCACACAATCTAACAAATAGCTGTAATAATCTACTTGAGAACAGGCCATTAATTTTCAAGACACTGAAAACTTACTAAATTCCTTTCTGTACCTGTAACTGGGAGATTTGTAGGCACAGCTGTCATCAGGGAGAGGAGAAAGAGCAGGCTTTTGGGTCAGAAGGTTCTGGGTTCACAATCTAACTTTGTATGATCTTGAGCAAGTTCTTGAAATTCTGAGTCTAGTTTTTTTCATCCTTAAAATGGGTGACCACCTCTAAACTCAAGCATGATTGTACAACAATAAATGCCACAAGCCTAGTTCAGTAACCATAGAGGCCCTTGTAGAAGTAACAATTGTTAGCCCACTTTCCCTAGACAGGCATTCTAAAATCTAATGTTCATGGATGTCTGTGTGCATGTGTGCTCAGTCGCCAAGTCGTGTTCAACTCATTGTGACACCATCACACACACGTGATGTCTGTGCTTCCACATAAGACCTTCAGACACTCTTACCCAAAAGATCTTCCATCTCTACTCCTAGAACACAAAACAGTCCCTGAAGTCCCTGCAAGCAACCAGACCAGTGCTTGCTAGTGCCAGTCGTTTCAGTCGTGGCCAACTCTTTGTAACCCCATGGACTGTAGCCCACCAGGCTCCTCTGTCTTTGGAATTTTCCTGGCAAGAATACTGGAATGGGTTGCCATTTTCTTCTCTAGGGGATCCTCCCAACCCGGGGATTGAACCCACATCTCTTATGTCTCCTGCATTGGCAGTTGGTTCTTTACCACTAGCACCACCTGGGAGGCCCCTAGACCAGTGCTTATGAGATCCAGTATTACAGTCTGACTGAGGCTGCTCAGCTAAATACCCAGTCGCCCCTGCAGTAAGATTTTTGCATCACCAGCACCTCTTTCTCTCCAAACCCTATCTCATACACACCTACACACACACACAAATTTGCAGAATCCGGGGGTCTTTCAAGAGTGCAATTAGGGCAATCATTTAAGAAAGGCACCAGCAATCACTCATTTTTAACCAAAATGTTCTTAAAGGGAGAGACAGCTTTTGCTTCTTGAAATGACTACAACAACATAACCTCAGAAAATACACGAACCCTGTTTTATGAAGGTGGTATAGACAGTATATTCTCTTTTGTTTCCAGATACGGAGAATACATAAAAATGTGATGAACAGGCACTGGCATATATATCGTTCTGCTCTTGTGGAGAAATTTGTCATATATCGCTATTCCACTGAGTCATCAATTTCCACAGTATTATCCAATGCTCGGCCCAGCTGGAATATTAAGCAGCCATTAGATTCTGAACTTTGCATTTCCTCACACTGGGCCCTTCCCTGATCAAGCTTTGTTTCTCTGTGATTATATATATATACATCAGACCTCAGAATCAACTTTCTTTGTTTTATCAAGACCTGGTGTGTAGTGATTCTGATTTATCATTTTTACAACAGTCTCTTCCCTGCGGGCTCTGGGTCGTGATGGTGGCATTGCTACGATTTATGGTAGGGATTGTTGACGGAAAATGTATGCTCTTTTTGATTTTCCTTCTTCTCAACACCTGGTTCTTATTTTCCCAACTCTAGCTTCTGCCATTTTAAGCATTATTTACCATTTGCTGAAATACATCAGTTTATTTGGTGGGGATGTGTAAGAGGATGGATTTTTTACAGTTGGCTATGATTTTCCCTCTTATCAACCCAATGCTGAATTTTTTTTTATATTTTCATATGTTGTTAGGAACCCGGAGTTCATAATCATTTCTCACTGGTTTCTCCTTATCTGCCATGACATATTAGTTCTCTCAGAAAAAAAGAAAACACAGGCTGGGTAGGTTCCTCATGGAGATTTTTGAATTCTCTGTGACTCACGCTGTAGGTGGTCACTTCTTTTTCCAACCTGGATATGTTATTTATTACTTAGTGAAGGCTCCTCTCTCTCAAAGGCCCAGAGCAACGCTAATTTTTCTTCAGTCTAAGAACACTTCAGAATAACTTGGCAAAAGGTAGAGCTTTTGAAGTCTGTTAGGAATCTGTTTGCCAATGCTGAAGATAACTTTAAAAAGTAGGATGAAAAAACAAAGATGCTCACACCTGAGAAATGTTTGATTTTAAAGACTGACATGTAGGACTTCTCCTCTCCAAAGCAAGTCACAAACCAATCGAGACTATTTTTCTACCAGAAACTGAAAATACCTACAGTGCTTTCTCCCTTTTTTGCCTCCCCTAAGGTACCCAGAAGAGGGCTGGGCACCAAGAAAGGCTTGTCTGTACTGATTTCTATTGCCACTTTTAATCAGGGTTCCTTATGTTAATTTATATACTTCTCCAAGAGGTCAAGTAGTTCAGGGTGTCACTGAAATGGAATAAATACTTAACGCTCCCTCCACCTGCCCCTCCACTCATTCCTGAAAACAGAAGTCAGCTTCTTGAATTGTCATTTTTCAATTAAAAACTGAGATCAATCAGACACGCTCTGGTGGTGAAAGCTAATCACCTCCCAGGATTAGGTACCCAGACATAGTGGTTTTCTAGGATAATTCCTGCTTAAGCCTGTTTTTTCAGTGTAATTGTTAACAGTAGTTAATAATTTTCATTAAAAGTAATCCAAACTATCCTATTTTAGGTAAAAACTATATAGTCATGCCATCCTGTATGTGGGCTTCCCAGGTGGCTCAGTGGTAAAGAATCTGCCTGCCAATGCAAGAGATTCAGGTTCTGTCCCTGGGTGGGTAAAATCCCTTGAAGAAGGAAATGGCAACCTGCTCCAGTATTCTTGCTGGAAAACCTCATGGACAGAGGAGGCTGGCAGGCTCCAGTCTGTGGTGTTGCAAAGAGTCAGACACAACTGATCAACTAAACAACAACAGCATCCTGTATTTATCCCCACCTTCTTCCTTTTAGTAACAAAACCCCTGCTGAGTTTTTTTTAACAGGATACTTAGCTGTTCATTTTCTTTGCAGCCTGGCATGGTCAATTATTTATATAATAAACAAACATATTGTGCTTACTGTTTGCCAGGCACTGTTCTAGGAACTCTATGAATTAAAACATTTAATCATCATCCTAGGAACTAGGTGCTATCTCATTGCTCCCATTTGACCAGTGCTGAAACTGAGAGGTTAAGAAAGTTGCACAAGTGGCAGAGCTGGGATGGGAATCCCAACAGGCTGATTCCAGAGTCTGTGCCCTTCACCTCCACGTGTGACCACGTGTTGGCCAATGAAATGTGGGAGGAAGTGATGCAGACAACCTGACCAGGAAAAAGGAATCTCGTCCCCCAGTCTTACCCTCAGATAGGACTTGATGCTGGTGAACATACAGTTGGAGACAGCATTCAAGAAGTTGGAGGAGCCACTAAATAAAAGAACATGGATCCCTGGTCAGCCTCATAGAGCAAAGTACCTTCCTCCCTTTGACTGCCTGATACCTGGGGATAATGTGTGTGAGGGAAACCTGTCTGTACCCAAGATAATTCCTATCCACATCCCTACCCCACAAAGACCCACTTTATGCAGAAGTCATACATGAAGGTATATGTGCAGATTCCATCCCGGTATCAAGACGGATCTCCTTGATCAGATCCAAATACTTCCTCCAAATGGCCCCAAGATTTCTGTCTACTCTGATGGCTGCTCTCACACTATTAGCAAGCAGAGTTTCACTCCAGTTCTATTTTAAATCTTAGAACACAGAAAATTTCCATGGAAGACAGGTGTGAAAGAGAATGTAGCTAGAAATATGCATTCCTTACTCTCAGCTCCATCCAAAGTCATTCCAGAAGCAGAGGACTCATCATCCTGGCCTTCCTCTACCTCTGCATAGAATAGCATCCTCTACTGGTCCTCAGACATATCCTTCTCCATGCCCTATTTTATCATATATATATATATATGGGTTCGATCCATGGGTCAGGGAGATCCCCTGGAGGAACAGTATTCTTGCCTGGAGAACCCTATGGACAGAGGAGTCTGGCAGGCTACATCCACAGGGCCACAAAGACTCAGACTTAGCTGAAGCCACTGAGCACATACATATGTGCATATATATATATACACATAAAACTTTTCTCTAACTTTACCCTAAACAGGAGAATTATTTTCCATGGGCTATCCTCTGGGATAATTGCATGAGTCCAGGATTCATCTGGCAAATAGGCCTACAGTTAAAATTTCTTGCTGCAGAATGTTGTGGAACCTGGCCTGCACCTCTAACTTAGGCAATAGTGTTAGACTTAATAGTGAGTTTCTCTTTGTATTTCCTCATCTGTGGGATGGATATTTTAGAACAGTCAAAAGCAAACATTGTGCCTCCCCTTGACCCTCCATATACATGTCTTCTGATGATTCCCAGACCTGAACTGATGAAATCAGGGAGATAAGCAGATGCAACTTGAGGCTCTGTAATCTCATAAGTACTTTCTGTTGACAAAAGAGTTTTTGGTAAGTGAGGTTTCCCCTCATAGAGCCTGTCAATATGCTACTATTGACGGATGAAAGCTAGTCTATTCCAGGTCTGGACAATTTTGAGCCTCATCCCCTAACCCTGGTTTAACACAGAGTGCTAGAAAACAGGCCCCCAAATGGGCATCTTAGCTATTCTGATGTAGTATATTTGGTGGAACATCTTTTCAAAAAACCTACACAAGGTATTACCAGATTCCAGTCTTGTCACAGATGCCTTTTTTCACATTAAAAATAAACTCAAAAGTAAAACTTGAGTGTAAAGATGTCCTAGACATTGTTGATAGGACTAATAATATTTAAAGACATGACTGTCACAGACCTATTTCCATCAATTCTGTAGTCCTAGAACGATTGTCCCAAACTCTGTACTTATACAAGTATATCCTCCCCGAGGTTCTCAACTGTGGTTGCACACTTGTATTACTGAGGGAGCTTTTTTTAAAATAAGGATACCTGGAGTCCCCCCCCAAAAAATTCCAATTTAATTGGTTTAAAGTGGGGTCTAGGCATCAGTACCAGTTTCAAACACCCCAGACAATTTTCTTATGCAACCAGTGCTGGGAACTACCATTCCAGACAATTCCCCACTGAGATGTAGTAATTCCTCTCTCCCTAACTCATAGTTGTAACTGCCTCTGGCTGAATAAAACCTCAGATGAATCACTTACTGCCAAATTTGTTTCTCATTTATTCTAACTGCTGTATTCAATCCTTGTCTAATTATTCACTTAATCTCTTCTGATTCAACTCAAAGCGTAGTTTTTTACAACAACCCAAAATTCTCTCAACACTCTGACACATTAGTTCAATGAATAATCCCTTAAAACATCACACCAGTCTTTTTTTGTTCATAAATAGGAGGTTAGGGAGACATGAGATTCACTTCTGGTGTGATGACTAACTGAAGGCAAGATACTATATATTTTCCACCCTCAATCTGTAGAACAGAAGGTTGTAATATTTAACATCATTGAAGTCCTCAGAAAGACTATAGTATAACATAATCTGGATGGGAATCACAATTCTGCTGTCAACTGGCTGTGCAACTTTTAGGAAATCATGATTCATCTCTGAACCCACATTCACTCAACTGTAGAACAATGGGAGAAATCAATTGTTGCTTCCAGGCTTCTCTCCCAGTGTTGAAGAAGTTCTCTAATGTCAGACTGGTGAGCAACTAACTGCTGGAAGGCACAGTGACATTAATTAGTTAAGGGTATTTAAAGCTCAAATGCTATGTTTCTTGCTACCTCACCAAAAGAGCTCTATCCAGGTTTTGGCCACAGCAAAAGAATAGAGTTCCTATTAACATGGAGCTACATTTTATAACCAGGAAAGAGTACCTGTGGCTACTCCTATGAAACAGGCAAACACACCCTATAAGTGTACTTACACTGTGGAGAAAATGCAAGTCTGATAAATTAGATATTTATCTCAGAATTTACGTTTTCACTAAAGGAAATACTTTATTGTAGACTCACAAAACCCCAGAAATGGAGAATACCTTTAAGAATCAAATCATTTATTCCTCTATAACTACTTCACTTATTCTATACATTCCTCTATACACACAGAAACGTATACAGCTCGGGAAAGAAGTATAGTATAGCTCGCTGTTATTTTTTTTAATTGAAGTATAGCTGACTTGCAATATTATGTTAGTTTCAGGTATACAGCAAAGTGATTCAGTTATATACATACATATGCTCTTTTTTTCTATTCTTTTCCATTATAGTTTATCTCAAGATATTGAATACAGTTCCCTGTGCTATACAGCAAATCATTGTTGTTTATCTATTTTATATATGGTAGTGTTCATAACTCTCTGTTCTTTAAATCTATTAATAGATGAATTTTAACAATCCCTTTTGATCCAAGGTTCCATTGTTGAGTAATATTAACTTAAATCGATCAAATTCTGATTGTGCTAATCTCCTTTAGCAGATGTCTGTGATTTGTTTGCCTGTATATATTCAAAAGATTTCTTGATACTATATAGCCCTAATTCCTTTTGCTTTTCCCCAGTCAACCCACTCCAGTATTCTTGACTGGAGAATCTCGTAGATAGAGGAGCCTGGTAGGCTACAATCCATTGGGTCGCACAGAGTCGAACACAAATGAAATGACTTTGCACGCATAGGATCTCAACTTTTAAAATTCCCATGAACTTCCGATCATGCTTTACAAATCCTCCATGCATGCTTTAAGCTCTGAGCATCAGATCAACTGCCTGTTAGATATTTCCTCCTGGACTACAAACTAGACATATTCCCACCATGTTGGTCCTCTTCCAGTGATTTTTTTATTTATATTCATAAATAGCACCAACATCCATTCATCTGCACTAACCAGAAAATCAACTCTATATCCCCTTCACTCAAATTCCATAATCAAATAATCACCAAGATTTTATTCTCGAAAAGTGTTGTGAATTCAGCTACTTCTGTCTCCATTATTCCCAGTTCAATGAGCCATTCTTTCTCTTCTAGATACTGGAAGAAACCCCACTGGGTCTCCTCCCCAGATCCATTCTGTATACAACAGCCAGAGTGAGCTCTCAAAAAAGTATCAGATCATAGCATTTTCCTTAGGTGTCTCAGAATAAAGACACTATGTCTTCAGTAAGGCCTTTAAGGTCCTGCATGACCAGGCCCTCTCCCCCACCAGCCTCACCAGTCACACACTGAGCTGCTGTCTTCCTCACCTTCAGCTCCTTCTTCATTCTTCAGCTTCCTTCTTACTTTAGCCCTCTGCACATACTGTCATCTCTGCTGGGAATGCTCTCCACCACCCCCATATCCTTCAGAGCTCACCTTTCTCCCCTCCAGACTCTACTGTTTCCATTACACCTTCACCCAGCACTCACCTTGCACTTGTCTTGCATTTCACATACCAGAACTCTTGGCAGGCACACTTATAATTATCTGTTCATATTTCATATCTGAAGACTATAGCTGCCTTGTTCACTGCTCTACCACCAAGTGACTTGCACATAGTAGGCATTTTATGTTCTAATAACATTCTAGTAAATGGTCGACTTCTCTTATCGTAAATTAGCTTATCCCCTCCATTCATTTCCCCCTCTCCCTTCACTGCCAAATTTTTCTTAAAGACCGGACTTACTAACTGCGCCCCATTCACTTATCAACCCACTAAAATTTGGGGTCCTCAGGTATTACTCCAGTAAAATTGTCAGTACCAAATTTCGCCAGTGAAAGTTGATGGGCTTTTTCTAGATTGACTCGTACTCAACATTCCTGTGAAATGTGACACCATGGACAATTCCTTCCTGTTTCCTTAATGCAGAAAATGTAATGAGTAGCTCCTCAGTGATTAAAACAGGATCTGTTCTCACATCGAAACCAGTGAGAGAGTCAAACCAATGATCACAAACATGCAGCTACATCTTTGTAAGTACTACAAAGAAAAAACAAAGGGCCAGAAGAGTGTAAAAGGCAGAGACTCTGAAATTGCTCTCCATTTTCCTTTCATTTCCATGGCTGAGTTCTCCTCCATTTGTCCCATAAACACCTGCATGCCAGGGTTCCATCCCATCACACTGCCTTTCTCATGCACATCCTTCTCCTGTGTTCAGGGCCAAGACCTCCCATATCTGTATCTTCAGGTTGAATCTTCCAAGCACCTCTTGGACATCTCCTCAATGTTCCCTAGGCACCTAAAATGATGCATTCCCAAGCGAATTCAATGTCTTTCCCCAGTCCTTCTTTTGCTGTTCCCTCTCTCACAAGTCACTTAATCTAGAAAATAAACACCCCTGAGATTTTTCTCTCCATTTCCCTCACCCCCACAGCAATCAGGGAGTTGTCACAATTCTGCCTTCTAAGCATCTTTTAATTTCACCTGTTCTCCATACCCAGCACCACTACTTTTGGTCAGACATTCATCATCTTTCCCCTGTATTACTGCTGTGGCCTCCTCTCTGGACCCATGCCTCCAAGCTCCCCCTACTCTGGTCATTCACTCTGCTGCCACCCACAATTATTGTGGTCCTGTCGCTGCCCTGCTTAAAAGTCTCCAGTGCCTTTAAGATACAGTCCACACTGATTAGCTTCATAATCAGATTCTGCCTCCCTCTCCTGTCTTATTCTTTTTTTCATTCATTGATCCCACAAATAAGCATTGAGCATCTAGTATGTATCAGGCACTAATTTAGACACTAGAGGTAAAGCAGAAAGCACTGCTATGTCTTCATCAAGCCCCACACCCACGTGCTACGATACATAGCACACACACACTCACACAAATATACACACTGACACACACAAACACATCTGATTTCCAGCAACTTGAAATCTCTCATCATTTTCTACATGACCCATGTTCTTTCAGGCTTTCATATAATACCTCCACTGGCTGAAAGAATCTTTTCCTTCCTCTCAGACATATTCGCACTCCCTAGAGACTCAACACTCAGATTTAACCTACAGGAAGCCTGTAGGAATTCCCCAGGTAGACTAAGACATACTCCCTTGTCTCCAAGACACACCACTTTGAACACATATCTTTCACATGGACATCTTTTTTACACATGTGTCTCCATCATTAAACACTGAGTCCTTTGGGAGTAGGGTCCCATCTCCTTCAGTGTACATCTTCAACAAAATTTTTCCTGATCATAGAAACTGAAAAATAAATGAGCAAATATGTTCAACTACATCTTTTAGAGGAGCAGTCCACAAACTGTACCAGACACTAGAATTCACTGGACATCTCGTTTAAATGCCAATTCAGATTCAGTAGGTCTGTGGTGGGGCCTTAAACTCTGCATTTCTTTCTTTTTTTAATGATGCACACTTTTATTATGGTATTAAATATTTAAATTAAAATGTTTTTCAATCATTTTTCTAACCATAACTTATAAAAGACCATTAACCTTTAGTTATCTATGTGTAAATCTACCAATTCTTTCTGCTTTACCTTCAGAGAAAGATTATTGATTGACTTATAAAATAAACTAGGATTTTGAAAAAGGAACATATTATTTATATTGGGTTGTCTAAATAGTTCATTTGGGCCTTTCCATAACATTTTACGGAAAAACCCAAATGGACCTTTTGGCCAACCCAATATCATTACTTAACATAAGTGTTTGAAATCACTGCATTTTTTTTCCCTCTAGGAAATAAGTACATTTTTCCATTTTGATAGAATAAACTAACAATAACTAACAGTCCTGCACATTTTAAGCCCCTCCTCTCTTCCATAATTTTCTAAGACTTTGTATTTCTAACACATCCCCAGAGGATGCTGATGCAGCCAGACTAAGGACCACATTTTGAGGAGCAAGGCTTTAGAACTTAGTGATCACAAACGCAGAAGGTGAAGCTGATTGAGAACTATTCTGTAAAAATTAAACAGACAAACACATGATAGTTCTGCTCCACATTTTGTCAATCAAATCTGCATGGCATCTTGACAGCACTCCATTTCCTGAAATACTGGAATAAAACAGCATTGTTGCCATATGGCTGCACCCTAACCTAGTCGGACACCCTACTCAATACTCTCCGGATTCGCCGAGAAGCCCTCACCGAGCTGGTTCACCAGCTTGTGCTTGTTGCAAAAATCCAACACCGGTCTTTGTCTCCAAATCTACAGATGGTTCCCGTGTGGTTCCCCTGTCACCTCTAGTGTGGACACGGGCTGCCGTACTTCCCTGCCAAGAGACGATGGCACAGGACGGCGCAGCCCCTCTTGCATTCTCCCTGTTCTAAGGCGACAGCCCTGGCTGCCATTCAGGGCGTCACTTTTCAAGCCGTCCTGCCTCACTGACAGAATCCTGGCGCTGGCAGGCGGCTCTACCAGCCAACACACTGCTCCTCAGCCCAGCTTCCTCCGCACTCTACCAGGAGCCTGCACGGACTCACGGGGACTGCCTGAAAGGTGATCCCAGTTTTAGTATAAAATTTTCCTACCCTCAGAATTCTGAGATGCTACTGGGATTTACAAGTTGTTTTAGGGCTGTTTTAAAGACAAACCTATGGTATTTACATAGATATATGGGCCTGTGTAAGCGCTGTGTGGTTCTTTATAAAAGGTGCAGTATAAATGTTCTTGTATTACTAGAAGGATTATATAAAAGATGTTAAAACATGTTTTGACCGAGCAGTGGTATAGACAGCCACAGAATATAATGTATCCATTGTCAAGAAATCCCCACTGGAGACCTCTGAAATCTCACATTGATTGAGTCGTGCCGGACTTGAAACACATTGAAAATTTTCCAAATGGTAAAATATAAAATATACTTTTTTTTTTTTAGTATTTACCAGTTAAACACTAAAGTACTGTAACTGGCTGACCTTTCACAGCAGTTTTTGTTCTACTTTTCCAAAGCAGCCAAAAAGGGATTGTTTTCTTTTAATGCTTTGTTTTGTCTTTTAGAAAAAGAGAATCAACTTATTTTGAGCATTCTACAACCTCCCCCCTCCGCCTAAGCAATAACATCATAATGGCAGAATAATCACTGTAAACAATGCCCTGGGGATTTAGTTGGCTACAGCAGGGGACTCTAAGAGCCAATTTCAGTGCTTTTCTTAACTACATCATTGCATTTTTGTCTGCAAGTGGATAAGAAGAGTCTCCTTTTAGAGCAGGTTGATGGAAAGTGCTAATTGTTGACACATTAGCTAATTGTTATGATTAGCCTCTGACTTTTTTTTTAATTCGCAAAGTCAAGATCTCAGCTGTGAAGTATGAAGATGCTTTATTACAACAATACTATGAAAACATTCACACAATGAGAGGCTAATCTTCAGAAGCATTCAATCCGGTGGCCTCTAGACAGCCCTGCCTTTAAAGAATAGACAACCATCAGGAAAAAAAATAGCCTAACTGCTGCATCCACCCAATATTTCAGACATAAGTGCTCTGGGTTATCATTAATGATCTGTTTTTACAAATTCACTGTGTCTTTGGAAAGTTGAAGTAATTCCAAACCAAATAAACCACATGCAAGCTGTAATGGTCTACTGACAATTGAGGCGGCTTGGAATCCACAATAATGTGAACCTGTAAGGTACCACACTTAGATGTTTCTCCGTTTTCTAAAAGTCAACATGGGATATTCGAAATTGGGACCATTCTCGGCTCCAGCTCAACTTGGAAAAACAACTAGGCAGAAATACTAAAATGTATGTGTACTTTAATATTTAGAGAAAAGGAGAGAGAGGAAATCAAGTAGAGAAAGTAGCAAGAAACCAAATTTCAGGGTTCAACTCTTAACTCTGGCTACAGAATGAGCCATTATGCCGTGCCTCATCCAGATTTCTGGAAAATGCAACCAAATAGTTACTATTTGCTATCGGAATAACCTGGCCTCATATAAAAATATTATTTGACTCAATTTCAATTTTTAAAAATTCAGACACATCTTAAGATCAATGCACAATTGTATCATGATAAAATGTTAAAAAAAAAAAAAAAGACGAAGAAGAAGAAGAAAATCTGAATAGTTATTTTCCAAAGAAGCCATACAGATGGTCAACAGGCATATGAAAAGAAGCTCAGCATCACTAATCATGAGAAAAATGCAAATAAAAACCACAATGAGATATCACTCATACCTGTCATAATGGTTATCCTCAAAAAGGCAAAAGATAATAAGTGTTGGTAAGAGTGAAGAGAAAATGGAATCCTTGTGCACTGTTGGTGAAAATGTAAATTGGTGCAGCCACTATGGAGAACAGTGTGGAAGTTCCTCAAAAAATTAAAAATAGAACTACCATATGATCCAGCAATTCCACATCTGGGTATTTATCAGAAGTAAATGAAAACACTAATTCAACAAGATACATGCACCCCAGTGTTCACTGCAGCATTGTTTATAATAGCCAAGATATAAAAACAACCTACATGTCCTCGATGGATAAATGAATAAAGAAGATATGAGACAGATAGATAGATAGATAGATGTTAGTGTCAGTCATGTCCAACTCCTTGCAACCCCATGGACTGTAGCCTGCCAGGCTCCTCTGTCCATGGAATTCTCCAGGCAAGAGTACTGGATTGGATAGCCATTCCCTTCACTAAGGGATCTTCCTGACCCAGAGATTGAACCCAGGTCTCCCACATTTCAGGCAGATTCTTTACCCTCTGAGCCACCAGGGATTATTCAGTCATTAAAAAAGATCGAAATTTGCCATTTGCAGCAACATGAATGGACCTTGAGGGGATTATGCTAAGTGAAGTAAGTCCAACAAAGACAAGTACTGTATAACCTCTGGTATATATGGAATCTAAACCAAAACTAAAATCAAAACCAAGCTCATAGATTTGGAGAGCAGATTGGTGGTTACAAAAACAGCAGGTGGAGGGGAAGGGAGAGGTGTGAACTGCTGTGTTTTTAGCTTAAGTAAATTGAATTAAAAATTTTAAAACACCACAAAAATCATTTTATTTGCCAACAAATGGAGAAAATACAATCTCCTTAAATTACTCTTGTTTATAATTTTCCCTAAATTACATAATCCTATTTACAACCCATCTTACTCCACATATTTATGATTTCTTCCTATGGTGATATTCATTTTAAACTTTAAGTACCTTCATTCTTAAGAAAAATATATGTATCAATTTTAAATAAGTCACACTTTATTTTGTTTGTATATAATTTGACTATTTTGAGTGACTTAACTGGCTACTAACTTATTAACCCAGTTAGAGTTGTTTATAAGATTAAACGTGATAATAATTTAATGTGGCTAAAGCAGTGCTTGGCACATAGTAAGCACCTAATAAATGTTAGCCACCATCATCATCATCAAAGTGACAAGTAACTAACCAAATAGTCAGACTTTCATTTATAGAAAATGGTATAGATGTTCCCAGTTTAAGCAAGATGCAACACAGCATCGCACAGGAAAGAAAGTATTATGAGCAGCAGCTATGAAATTTTGGGGGGTAGCACATGACAAGTCAACACTTTAGTGAACTTTTATTACATGGTAGGCACTCTGTTATACAGCTAACAGTAGGACTTTGTCTACATGCACAAAATGAGCTGAATTTTAAAAACCAAACAAAATTTTAAAATTCAAGTAGTCTCTCTTTGATTTAAATGCCCCAGGAGTAGAATCCTTAGATTACGAAAAAATGAGGTTAGAAAGACCAAAGATAAGAGGGAAATCTCGGAAAAAACATATGCAAATTCTTATAAAGTTTTGCCTTTGCTAAACAAAAAAAACTGAGTCAGTGCACAAACCTAAGATAATCAACAAAATGTTTCTACCCTAAATTTGTAGTCATTAAACAAATAATTTCTCTTTCCTTGGTTCAAAACTTTTCAAGCCCTTTCTTCTCCACAGTCTCAACTAGACATTTAAAAATTGACTTTGCATTGTTACAAAGATCATAAGGAAAAGACGTTTTTCCTTGTTCCAGTCCTCCATCTAACAAGAGTGCCATCTGACTGAGACTCAGTACCAGCTCCCAAGTCTGTGTGAGAGACACAGCCTGAAAATGCCTCTTTTCTTCCCCCATCCCCTCCACAACCAATCAGCAACCACCCACCTGACTCAAGGACATCTCACCCAGGGTTTCATCACAAACCCCACCTTCAGCTCAACAAACCACTTGATCATTAGTTTCTTTTCCCAATCTTCTATTTTTCTTTCTTAAGTTATCCTAGAAATTCTTTGAAATATATAGAGATCAAAATTCTCACCATAGTGCAAATGGGCTCAAAGTAAAGCATCATGTCAAGGAAGCTCTAGGTTGAGGACAGATTACTGTGGGTGAATTAAATGAAGCTATGATTTCAAAGAAAACTGCATTACTGACTTGAGTCATTTATTCTCTAGTTGAATTAAACCTGTTTTCCCACCAAAATAAGATCCATACTAATTTCTGCATGTGTCATTGCTATCATGTTTTTATTTATAATGTTAAAATGTTATATGTAAGAATCTAGTTATATCTCACAAAACACTCTTCTGTATTTTGAGTGATTCCATATTAGGACTGATGTCCTTGTAAGAGAAAGATTTGAGACCGAGATAGGCGGACCCAGCAGGGGTGACAGAGGCAGAGACAGCGGTCATACAGTTGCAGGCCAAGGGACGGGTACCAAGGCTTGCCTGCAGCCAACAGAAGCTGAGAGAGAGGCATGGAACAGACTCCCCCCTCAGAGCGTCCAGAAGGGACCAACCCTGCAGACACCTGGATTTCAGCCTCGCAAACTAGAAGACGAAAGAGGAAGTTACTGTTGTTATAAGCTACTAAGGGTGTGGTTATTTGTTAGGACCATTTTAGGAAATTAATACACTCATACTCAGGCTTTACCTCAGGTTGCTGTGAAGCTAGAGGAGACGATGGGGAGGCAGCCAGCACAATGTCCACTCAGTAAAAGCTAGCTCCTTTCTCCTCCTGGGCAGTGAGAAGAGGAATGGGGAAGGTTATCTGCTGCTGAGGATTCAGGTTGGCTAGTGATCTTTCCGTGTGGGGTGGGAGCTCCAGAAGGCGGTCTCTGAGTCTCCTACCTCATTCCTCTTGCTGGGAAGCACCAGGGCTTCTCTCTGAGGATACTATGTCAGTGCCAGTCTGTTTGGTGTGGGCTTTTCATCCTGTCTACCTCACTGCCTGTCTCTGCCTTCAAGTAGGGCTCTGTTGTAAGGACAAGCAAGGGCCTTATTAAGCTGACAATTCAGAAATAAATTCTACAGCTCTGGGCTGGACAACAGGACCCATCTTCTCATGGTCCAGCTCATGACTATCTCTCTGGATGACTGCTACAGTCCTCTCTGTGGCTTGACACATAACATCAAAGATCCCACAGGTTCAGCATCCTTTTCTCTTTGGGCTTATTTACTCTTTACTGACTATTTTCTTTGACTAAGAAGTCAATAACAAGGTCTTAGAGCCTTTCCAACCCAATTTCATTATCTTGTTTGTCCTCTTAGAGAAGACAATATCACTTATTTTTAACGCCTTTTTTTTAAATTTCCTCCAGAAGACGCATCATCTAATGCAGAGAAAAAAAAAAAAAACAGACCTTATTCAAGCCCTGCGCACATGCAAGCTAAGTTGCTTCAGTCGTGTCTGCCTCTTTGTGACCCTATGGTCTGTAGACCACCAGGCTCCTCTGTCCATAGGATTCTCCAGGCAAGAATACTGGAGTGGGTTGCCATGCCATTCTCTAGGGAATTTTCCCAGCCAAGGGACTGAACCCGCATCTCTTATGTCTCCTGCACTGGCAGGCAGGTTCTTTACCACTAGCGCCACCTGGGAAGCCTCATTCAAGCCCTGTGCTGTGCTTATTCACTCAGTTGTGTCCGACTCTGCAACACTATGGACTGTAGCCCACCAGGCTCCTCTGTCCATGGGGATTCTCCAGGCAAGAATATTGGAGTGTGTTGCCATGATCTCCTCCAGGGATTCAAGCCCTAGATCACCTATTAACAATGTGACTACACACCAAAGCCAGACACAAAAACTATAAAAAGAAAAAAACTCTTAAATATTGTGAAATTGATTTTGAGAATTGAAAATATACTTTGAAATAATTTTCTTCTAGAATTCTACTTTTTTCTCTAACTAATTGAGTAAGAATTCACATTCAAGTAGACAGCCACATTGTTGAGCAGTGGTCTATTTCCTCCCACTTCCTAAATCCATCTGCAAAATCAAGCAGAAGCAGAAGACATATAAATAAATATAGACATTATATACCATACACATGGTATATATGTTTCATATATCTCATATATATGCTTCATACATGGCATATACATATATGCATGTGTGCATGGTGAGTCGTGTCCAACTCTCTGCAACCCCATGGACTGTAGCCCACCAGACTCCTCTGTCCGTGGAATTTTCCAGACAAGAATACTGGAGTGGGTTGCCATTTGAGTTCCCTGGGTTTCCTACTCCAAGGAATCTTCCCAACCCAGGAATCAAACCCACATCTCTTGCATCTCCTGTGTTGGCAGGCAGATTCTTTACCACTCTGCCACCTGGGTAGCCTATATATATATATATATATCTGTTTAATTCATTGGAATGCAATTAATGGATACAGAAAAGGCAAAATATTCTTTAGTTCCTTGGAATACAAGCATTAAAAATTAAGGTAGTATTAAAAGTCTCATTCTCCCCTTTGCAGAAAGGAATAAATCTCTTCTACTTTTTTCCTGCTTTTTCCTTGACTCAGGTAGATAGCCTGATAACTTGAGAGCCATCCTGTGGTTATATGAAAAGGACAACAGAGAAGCATTCCCTTTGAATGCAAACATGGAGATACAAGAGGAGACCAGGTCTATGTCCGGCTCCCTGCTTTGCTCTCTCCAGCATAAGCAGAGTCAACGTTCACCATTCAGACCAAAGGAAAGGAGAAAAGAGAGGAAGCATTATTAATTAGACACTATTTTATTACATGCTCTGTTATAGGTGCTTTACATGCATTACAGCATTTGATCCTCACAGTAGCTGTAAGAGGTGGATGTTATTATCTCCATTTTACAATTGCAGTAACTGAGGCTTAGAAAGCTTAAACAGTACAGGGCATCCATAATTGAGAGATAAATAAGTAAATCTGACATGTGCCTCCTTATAACTCCCCCCATCCACTTGGAGAGGTATTCTAGAAGAAAGGACTCCAGAGCAACCAAAAAAACTGGACATGGTTGTTTAGATTTAGGTGACCAAACAGCCTTTAAGAGAGATCGCTTCATTGTAAATACAGGGGGGAAAAAAAAGCTTCCTGTGCTTAAATCTGATTACAACACCATTTAAATCCACTGAAACTTATCCTGATATCAAAAGACAAGCTTTGCATACACAGGTTCTGAAAGCTTTGAAATCCTAGTCATGAAGCAACAGGTGTGGGCTCCATTAAATCATTCTGGAACATAACCACAGTGCACTGCCAGCCCCGGATTTTCTGTGTGCTCTCTATTCTTCATCAGCTGGAGGCCCACCTAGGTGGGAGAAGGGAGAGCACAGAAAAGATCACATGCTGTTTTTAAGATCAGAAAAGCCTAGAAGTTTTCCAGCATGGTTTTCTGAAACTAGGCATTTTCATGTGAATCAATAGCTTCTATGCTGACCCTTATACATTTATTCATCCAATTGGTGGCTACTGAGGAAGTTCTGGATGAGACAGAGTCCTAAAGCAGATTCAAAACCAGCATAAGAAAAAACTTTTGCCTTTAGAGAGCTTGCAATCTAGTGGGCAGACACATCAATCCATTAATAAGCAATTACAATTTAACGCCCATCATTCTGAAGTCTGTGTAGAGAAGAGAAGTTGGTATAGGCTGAAGACTGGGAGCAGAGAAGGCAATGGCAGCCCACTCCAGTCCTCTTGCCTGGAGAATCCCAAGGACGGGGGAGCCTGGTGGGCTGCCATCTATGGGGTTGCACAGAGTCGGACACGACTGAAGCGACTTTGCAGCAGCTGCAGCAGAAGACTGGGAGAATTAGGAAGGAGGGGCAAAGAAGGAAGGGCATTCAGGATGGAGAGAAATAGGGTGAGGGAGGACAATTTGTATTGAAGAAAGAGCATAAAATTAGTATAGTCGATGTGCTGGGCAGAGAAGGGAAATATCAAACAAAACTAGCAAATTCACAGAGTTGTTGCTCCTGGTTCTTGCCCAGGCCAGAATGCCCTGTTTATATCCTGTACTTAACTCACCTCCACCTTGACAGGCTCCTGAGAAGAAAATCTGTGACATGGGACCGTTAAAATCTCACTTTACTTTCCACAAATACATTTGCCTGCCTTCACAGCTATTTACACAGAGAGTAAACAACTTTTTGCATGAAGATGAAATGCAGTTGTCACCCACTTCAGTGACATGACACAGCGGTTGAAAGCTGCTGGCAGTCTGACTGTTAGACCTCCTACTGACAGGACAGCACCAGGCTGTCCCAAGACAAGAAGCTCGGGATGGGTCCTGGTAAATTTCTGCATTCTACCTGAGAAAGTGTCATCTGCTTGTCCTTAAGAAATATACATTTCAGGAGGCAATAACTGAACAAAATGCTTGGGAGCTTGCTTCTTAAACCAGAGGTCTGTGGATGCAATCATACATACAATTCGCCACAGCTCACAAAATTTTATGACTACATAGACCCCAAACCAAAACAAGGAGGTAATTCTGTGAAAATGAAAGTTTCTACCAGATTCTTGACATGAAAAACAAATGTAGTCTCTATAAATGAGAGATAGCTTTTTTTTCTTTTTTAAATTATGTCTGTGATGTGGTAGAAGGCCACCGTCCATCATGGAAATAGTTGACAATCGGTTACACTCAAATCATCTACTGACTGGGGATTTTCTTGGTCTTGTACATCTTGGCTTCCTACCCAATGTCTATTTCATCATGTTCCCTCCTGCCCTCTGGACTATAAGACTCTTCCCTAAAATCTTGATGGTAGTGGACAAATGAGAAGAAAAATAACAATCTATACTTTTTTTAAAAGATGGGGGTGGGTCAACTTTGAAATGCCACAAATTTCTATCAACTCCTTTAAGTGAGAAATTATGACTCATCTGTCTTGGTTTATGCAGTGTTCATCACAGTAGCTGAGACACAAGCTATCAAAAGCTTTAAATAATGGTAAGTCTTTACTATGAATATTGAGTACAAATGATTCCTCTTTCACTTTTAATTTACAAAAATCAAATTGATCATCAAATATTGTATCTTAAATATCTGGGAATGGTTCAGCCCCTTTGAAAAGAGTTTGGCAGTTTTTCAAAACATTAAACTTGGAGTTCTATATGACCCAACAATTCCACTCCTAGGTACATAGCCAAGAGAATTGAAACCAGATGCCCACACAAAACTAATTCACAAATATTCATAACATCATTATTTATAATAGCCCCCCCAAAATGGAAACAACCTAAATGTACATCAACTGATCAATGGATAAACAAAATGTAGTATATCCATGCAATGGAAAATTACTCAGCCATAAAATGACTGAAGTTTTGATACACGCCACGATATGAATGAACCTTGAAAGCACCATGCTATGTAAAAGAAGCTAGACTCAAAAGGCCACATACAGTATGATTCCATTTTATTTGAAATGTCCAGAATAGGAGGACCCATAGATGGAAAGTAGATTAGTGGTTACTAGGAGCTAGCAGAAGAGAGAACAGGAAGTGACTGCTAATAGTTATGGGGTATCTTTTGGGAGATGAAATGTTCTGAAATCAGATAGTGGTGATGGCTGTACAACCTTGTGACTATTCTAAAAATCACTAAATTGTATACTTTAAAAGGGTGAATTTTTATGAGATGTCAATTATATCTCAATAAAAAATGTTTGGAAAATCTCTTGGTGAAAAAACTATAGTTAGGATTTATGTTTAGTTCTTCAGGTGTGATGAAAATTATTGATATCCCTTGTATTATCTCTTTGTCAATAAATATTAGAAAACATACCAGAATTCTTCATATAGTTACAAAAGAAACCTGAAAGTTCTTTAACATTGGTCATATTATATTAAAATAACAATCATACTAATAATAATGATGAACATTCACTGAATGTTTACTATGTACCAATCATTAGTATTAACTCCTAAAAGAGTTAAAAGAGCAACTTTATAAGGTGAATGTTACTCTTATCTCCATCTTACACAGGAAAGTGAGGCACAGAGACATTATCCAGGGTCACACAGTCAGCTGACAGTGGAGCCAGGATCCAAGCACAGGCAGCCTAGTCCCGACCCGGCACCTGTAACCACCATTCAATCCCACCTTTAATGAAAAGGAAAAGGATTAGTGTTGTAGAAAGAGCACTAGATGCGTCACTGCGGGGTCTAATCTGGAGATTTGGTCTAAACTGTGCCACTGGCAAACTCTGCAAGTGGGGGGCCCCTTGGCCTACTTCTCCTGACCTCTAAAGTGGCAGTCTGGGCCAGCACCGTCTCCAAATCTGCAACCCCTGAGACTCTAAAACTAAGTCAGTGGCAAATCAAGATATATTGAGATGTAGATATTCAATCATTTAGTATATCGTGCACATCAGGAATCTAAACTCATAATATTCTACAGAAAACAACTAGGAACTTTAAAATTAAACCCCTGAAAAGACCTCAGGGGCTAAAGGACAAGGTTGGCTACCAGGCACTTTTTTAACACACACACAAAATGGAAATTCTGTCCACTCTCCCTTATAATTGAGAAATCATTCATTACATTTTTTTCTTCCTGAAATCTAATTCCATGATATCTCATTCAATCCTCAACAAAAAAAACACTGAAAGCCTCCCGAGTGCCAGGTGTTTTTGAGGTACTAAGGACCCAATAAGAAATAAGGCCAAAAAACGGTTCCAGCTCATTGTTAAAGGGCAGGGTGGCGATGATAAGCAAGCCCACAGATCCATAGACAAGATCATTTCAGAACTTGGTATGTCCTATGAAGGAAATAAAAGCACGGTGATGTGATGGTAATTGGTTGCTTTATTTAATTTATTTTTTAAAATTTAAAATCCAGTCTCTTAGCAACTTTGAAGTACATAGTGCAGCATTGTTTGACTATAATCATTATGCTGTGCATTAGATCTTCAGAACTTACATATCTTCTAAGTGCAAGTTTGTACCCTTTGGCCAGTATCCCTCCAATTCCCATACCTCCCTGCCCCTGATTGTTATCAGTATACTCTGCTTCTATGAGTTCATTTTTTTTTAGATTCCACAAATAAGTGATATCATACAGTATTTGTTTCCTCTGCCTGATTTATCTCATTTAGTATAACATCCTCAAGGTCCATTCATATTGCTCCAAATGGCAGGATTTCCTTATTTGTTATAGTTGAATAATATTTGACTGTATACAGATATACCACATAGGGGCTTTCTAAATGGCTCAATGGATAAAGAATCTGCCTAAAATGTAGGGGACACAGGTTCAATCCCTGGGTCAGGAAGATCTCCTGGATAAGGAAATGGCAACATACTCCAGTATTCTTGCCTGAAAATTCCCATGAGCAGAGGAGCCTGGTGGGCTACAGTGCAAATGGGTTGCAAAGAATTGGACATGACTGAGCGACCAAACACACACACTCATATATATGCTATATATTTTTTACCTATTCATCTGTTAATGGGAAGTAATTGGGTTCTTTAATATCCAACAAAACTTTAGCTATCATAAAGCAGAAATTTTTATCCATTTTATCCACTTTAATCCATGTGCCTAGAAGAACAGTCAATAAATATTGACTGAATCAATGAGTAAATGAACAAACTAATGGACAAATAAGTAAATGGTACTCTTCACTTTGTGGCAGAGATTGCTAGTTAACCACTAAAGCAGTGTCTACTTTTTTCTGTGCTTCTGGACTAAACTTATATGTATTAGCTTGCTAGGCCTACTACAACAAAATAACTCAGACTGAGTGGCCTAAACAACAGAAATTTATTTTCTTACAGTTCTGGAGGCTTGACATCCAAGATGGAGGTGTCTACAGGCGTGATTTCCCTGAGGCCTCTCTTCTCGGCTTGCAGACAGCCACCTTCTTGCTGTGCCCTTACTTGGCTTTTCCTCTGTGTGCATGCACATATCTGTTGTCTCTTTGTGTGTCCTAATCTTTTCTTATAAAGACACAAGCAGACTGAATTAGGGTCCACCATGACAGACTCATTTCAACCTCATTAAAGACCCTGACTCCAAATAGAGTCACATTCTGAGGTACTGAGGGTTAGGTCTTCAACATATGAATTTGGGAAGTCACAATTCTATCTGTAACACCACGTGTCCCAGCCTTTATTGCAGATAGGTAGAAACCTGTCACACGGCTACAGTCAACGAAATCTGAGCAGAAGAGAAGTTTCACTTCCTGACCTGATCCGTAAAGACTTCCACACACAATCCTCCATGTTGTGTCCCCATCTTTTGGGAGGATATTGACCCCTGAGGGGACGTTGGAAGCTACAAGGTAAAGATGACAAAGTCTCCAGTAGCCCGGAGCTACTGGAAGTAGCTTCTCCAGTAGGTACCTTCCTCCAAATGGTGAGGAAGACTTTCCCCCATAACATTGATAGAGGAATGCACCTGAATACTATATGAGAAAAAATAAACACATGCTGAGATGTGTTTATTATAGCACATAATGTTCCAGCCTATCTTAACCAATACAACCTCCATTACACCTTCAAATCTCTTCAGTGTTCCCTAGTAACTTTCTGTTGTTCAAGCAAAAGTGTCTTTCTTTGGGAATTCCGACAGGATTTTGACTTCAATCATTATTTTTTGTTACTCCCCTCTTCCTAATTTCTTGACTCTCTTCCTAAAATATAGAGCCTTAAATCAGGTGATGCCTCTTAGAACAAGTTTCCTGGTAACACATTGGCACATCCCAGACTGAGGTCTTAAACATATTATGGATCATGAGGTAATACAGAGACATAAAAACTGGAGATTCCCATGGTTCGATCTCACACAAAAAATTAGCCTTTATGGGCCAATTCAGAATTGCCAACTGCTGCTGTGGTTCATATGCTAAAAATAACAGGGCACCAAGTAGCAGCCTGCCAGGCCAAAGTTGGGTTACAGTGCTCCCTGGACCAGGAACAACAAACAAGGTGAAAGAGGTAATGTGGGGAGGGACCATTCTGCACTGCACTGATCCCAAGAGCAATGGGGAATCCAAAAATAAACATTGGTTGACTCCAGTGCCCTTGAACAAGTATGCAAAGTCACTGAGTAACAGAGCCAGCTAATCTAAATGCCAATCTAAACTTCTCCATCTGAGCTGCTAATGCAGGTGGCCAGATCTTTAACTTCTAAATAAATTTACCAGAAGAAATATGATGATTTTATAACATTTATATCAGTAACACATGCATCTGACCAATTCTGCAATGTCTAGATTTTCTTTTAAGAGCCCAGAAATATAACTCAGGGCTTGAGTGATGAAATACAAGCCTCAGCCTGCCTATTCCCTTCTCCATCCCTTCCTTCCTTCATTCATTCAATATCATTATTCATACCTAAATAGGGCCAGGCATTCTGCTAAGGACTAGAGACAAATGAACTACTAAAACCTAATCTTTTCCTTCAAGGACTTCACAATCTTGTATTTGGGGGAAGAAGTGGGAAGAAAGCACAAATAAAAGTATGATCATATTTGGTGTCATCGCAAGGGACTTTAGAAATGCAGAGAAGGAAATGAGCAGTGGAAAATAGAGTGCATATGAAAACACTGGCAAGACCCCTAAATAAGTGTCTACTGCATAGAATTCATCTGCACTCTGTTTGAAAAGAAAGAAGCTTTTGATCCAAATGGGGGTGTGAGAACGTAAACTAACTGCACTGCAGACTCCAAAGTTGAAAGGAAACACAAGGCTCAGAGTTGCAGGAGGAAGTCCTGGATAGGCTCACTGCCCCTCCCTACCTGTTCTGCTGCCTGTGTCCCTAATTCTGACCAGAGAATGAAGTCAAGCCTCTGCCCAGCTTGTTGCCATGTGTCACACCCTGGGGGACATTATGGGAGCAAAATTAGAGGGAGGACTACTGCTGATCATGGAAGAAACCTAAAAATGATGAATTATTTAGGCTTTTGACCAGTTTTATTTCCTAAGAAAATGTCACCCAAGTTTCTGGGGCACCATTTTTTTCCAGCTTTTCCCAGATGAATCTGGTCCCCAGATTCTCACTGAAGCACAAAAAACATAAATCCCTTCATGTGGCCCCTCTTCTAGGGTATCTGATCCCAGCCTCCATGAATAGACTTCAATATGCTGGATCATGTTGTATGGAAACAATCCATCGCTTATCTTCTCTAAACTACACAGCCAGCATCTTCACCCTGGCTGGTTGGCATTTCCAATTTCAGTGCTGTTTGAATGACCTCTGAAAACAGTGAGCTTTTTTTTTTAAAAGGAAATAAAATGAAAGACTAAGTCATGAACATCAATGGCCTAAACCATATATGTTTTTGCTTTTTTTAATCTTTTAACTAGACTTACTCAAAGAAAGTATCTTTTACAACTGGGAAAACGAGGATTATAGGTGTCGTTCTTTTGCGTTAGTGAAATGACAAATTCTTCAAACTCCCTTCAGAGGAATGACCCTGTCCCAGATTGAGAATGTCATGTTCACAAATGTCTTTCATCCTTGTCACCTTCCTCAGATGGTCAATTAAAGCTACCAGCACTTTTTCCTATGACAAGGACACATATCCAGTGGGAACTGGACTGAAGCCAACACATTAATTTCATGTAATTCAGCCGAATGATTTTATTTCCTCTCAAGGCTAACTCGAGGCTCACAGTCAGTGGATGGTGGCAGTGATGATGATGTTTTCAATAAGACCCTCCACTGGTCTACTGGATTCGGGCTCCTCAAATGACTGTTGGAGGTGAACCAAAGGTGAGTTAAAGCTCCTATAATGAAAATAGTTCAAGTAGATCTTCAGAATCTCTTGAGTCATGAGATAACTGAACAAAATTAGTGTCATGAAAGGGACAGTTGTAGCCAGAATCTAAGGTAGCCTCAGTGATCCTTGCTTCCAGGCATTCATGCACTTGGATAATCTCCTCCTGGTGAATGCGGACTAAACTCCAGGACTTGCTTCTAATCAACAGAATAAGGAAAGGTGACAGTGTGTAAGTCAGAGACACGGTCATAATGGGCAGAGTGTGCCACCTCCATCACTCCCTCTGGGGGAAACCAGCTGCAGTGGTGTGAACAACCCCAAGAAGATGACCAAATGGCAAGGACCTGAGGGCTCCTGCAGTGTCCATGATGAGCCTGCAAACAGACATTCCCCAGCCTTTGGATGACTGCAGCCCAGGAACTTCTGACTACAACCTCCCGAGAGACCCTGAGTCAGAACTACCCTGCTATGTCCCACAGGAACTAGAAGAAATAACAGCTGTTTGTTGTTTTAAGCTGCTAAATGTGGGGGAAATGCTGTTACAATAATTAATATAATAGTATTAATTAGCAATAATTAGTACAGAGGCTAAAACATGTCCACTACCGAAAATGGCATGCGCGGTGCTAAGAATATGTCCCCCACACCTGTGCAGTTACCTCAACCACTATGTCTCTCCAGGCTGAAATGCTTGAAGTGCTATCTTAAATGTGTATGCAGTCGCTCACAGCACAGATTGAGTGCCCTCTGTGTGCAGTCAGGATGCCAAGGGTTTCCCTTCTGAAAACCTTATTTTCCTTCCCCTTTGGAACCAGCCTGTTTTCTTGTCTAGAACAGTTTTCAAGGCCACTAAAATGGAAGCCAACCCTTGAACCCCAATCCCAGCTAGGAGTTTGATGTCTCCCCTTATGAAGGAAAAACAGGGGCTGAAGTGGAACTTCATGGAATGTGGCCACCCTCCCTCCAGTTCCCCCAAAGTTTAAACAGAAACATTCCACTCTGCCCTCTTAAAATTAAGTGCTCTCACAAAGCAGACACTGGAGCATAAAATACCTTTTTACTTCATCAATTTGAATACCAGAGATTTACCGTAAAGGGCCAGGCAATCTGAAACTTTTCAACCAAAACAAGGCACCAGATTACTGAAGGCAGATGATATTTCATGTTAAATGTCAGGTATATTGTCCTTACCATCAGGGCTACTGGCAGGATTAGCAGTGAATAGTGCCTATTATTATATTGATGATAAACCATTTGCATGTTATTAACATTTCACCCAGGTAGGGCTAATTCCTCATTTTATTTGTTTAAGAGCCAACAGGTTCTTACTGAAGTAAAAGGCAGGAAATGTTTTCCTTCATCCATTCGGCAGAGCCAAATGTTTATATATATATTTTTCCCACTATTATTCCCATCATGCAGCTTCTAAGACAATATACTATTTTTGACATAAAAATATTAACCAGGAAAGCTTCCAATTAGTCAAAAGTAAAAACAAAGAGACATATACTTCAGGCTTAGCTTGGCTATTGTGAAATGAAGTCATAAGTTGGTCATACAAATACACATTTTCAATAACAGAAATTTTTAAAGATTTTTTTAAAATAATTCATACCTTTGTTGATTCCACATGTGCCATTTGCAATTTAACATCAGAAAATAATCACTCCAAATGGTTCTCCCTGCTATGATTCACCACGGTGAACGGTTATGCCACTCACAGCAAATCAGAGAATGGTTCAGAATGGCTTATTTTCTTGCTCCAATAAACTATGACTAGGCATTCAGCAGATTTTTCTTTTCTTTCTTATTATTTTGCAGAGTTGAGAAAAATATGAAAAATAAAAGAAATAACTGAATGGGCCACTGCTTTCAAAACTTATTTAGCCTTGCTCAATTATGTGGACCATGTTATAATTCACTTCCATTCTCCTGTTTCTCTGATGGGTTTTCCATATCATGGAACTCTCACTACTAGACAGACATCCATTCTCTTTTGACTCTCAAGGCATAGTTTACCTTTTCACATAAAACTCTAAATGCCCACTGCTAAAATGGATGCGTGTGAAAAAAGCTAAAAGGATTTCATTGGCTTTTTATTCTGGAAATAACTGGCAGAAATCTCCTTTGTTGCATTAATTTTGTTGCATTAAATCTATCCAGTAAGTATCTCAACACCCACTTAGCCATTCTGGGTCCCAGCCCAGAAGGTTGACTTACATGAAATAACAATGAGGCCCTTTGACAGTTTTCAACATACTGCTTTGATTAACAGAATTTTTAATTGTATGCTTTTCCTAATTCAGTAGTCTAAAGTTATTAACTACCAAGAAACAGCTGCTACAATCCCTTTCTCCTCCTACTCTCATCCTTAGGACTCTAGGAATCATCCACAAGAAGGATTTAACTTGTCAGTGCTTAAACCTAGGGGGAAAAGCATCCAGTGTCCCTCCCAACCCTAACTTTCAGAAAAAAAAAAAATAGCAAATGACAGATCCAGTCATTTGTCAGGCCAACATAGATAGGCATTGATATCCTACAAACTTCTCTTTCCAAATCATCTCTCTCTCTCTCTCCACAAACAGACACACACACACACACACACACACACACACACACACACACACACACACACACACACACACATTGCCTAGAGCTTCCAAAGCTAGGAATACCAATATTCTACCCACAGGAACTAAGAAACAAAAAGACACTATTTTGTCCAAGCTGGAACTACATAAGGTACATTTTACATAGAAATAACGTTACAAATTAAGATTATCACTTCATTTACTTAACTGGCATCATCTTCCTTATATCCTATGTTCCATAGCATAAAGATATGAATAGACTTGTTGTTGTTTAGTTGCTAAGTCATGTGTGGCTCTTTTGCAACGCTATGAACTGCAGCACATCAGGGTCTTCTGTCCATCGGATTTCCCAGGCAAGAACACTGGAGTAGGTTGCCATTTCCTTCTCCAGGGGTCTTCTTGACCCAGGGATCGAACCTGAGTCTCCTGCATTGGCAGGTGGATTCTTTACCACTGTGCCTCCTGGGAAGCCCCAGCAAAGACATTGTCAGATGCCAAAGGTTCAAGGCACTTTGCCAGAGCCCAAGCTTGGAAGCCACAGCAGAAGAAACCAGAACCAATTTGCTGCCCCCAAACACAGCCACCAGTTGACCTGACCCCACAGTAGAGGCAAGAATAGGGTGAACCTTTTCTTTCCTTCTTTCTTTCTTTCTCTCTTTTTTGAAAGGCATCTTATATTGTGGTTTGGGATTTTTTCCATATCACAAAAAAGATTTAGAGAATTCCAAGAGTTTTGGTTAACAGGAAATACAAATGGAAAAAAAAGAAAAGAATGGAACTCAACCCTCCACAGATTGAATAGACTAGTGGGTTTCAAACTGCTTTAGACAAATAATAAATTGTTTTCAATCATGAGCATATACATCATTGGCTTCCTAGATTGCTTGCTGGTAAAGAATCCACCTGCCAATGCAGGAGCCACATGGAGTTCCATCCATGGTTCAGGAAGATCCCCTAGAGTAGGAAACGGCAACCCACTCCAGCATTCTTGCCAGGAAAATCCCATGGACAGAGAAGACTGGCAGGCTACAGTCCATGGTGTCAAAGAGCTGGACATGACTGAGCGACGGATCACAATTACAATTAAGTCCCTTACGATCATGGTTACAATATTCATCATGTATATATAGATAAAAATATCAATATAAATATTCTACTGTGATGCGTACTTACAAAAATAAAAGTAGGAGAAGAAATATATACATAGGAATTCTAATATATGCCTGCTACACCCCAATTGATCACCTGCACAGGTCTTGGGGTTTATATTCCCCAGTTGGAAGGCCAAGTGTTAATACTATTGTCCTGTCTTTTAATAATTATTTATCTAGTGGGCAAAAACAATATATCTGCTACTTTCATACAGCATTTCACAGTTCATAAAACATTTTTATATATATTATCTCAGGTAATCCTCACAAAACCCTTTCCTCAACTACAGACTAGAAATTTAAGTAACATGAGTACCCCCAAGATCACACAAATAGATTCTTAAGCTAGATTTGAAACTGGGGCTATACTAGAAATCTATGACAGATTAAAAGGGCTTTTATGCACCAGTCTGGAAACCATACCACCACTCACAATATTGCTTCTAAGGGAAAATGTTTTCTGAGTTCTAATTAACTGATTAGTAAATGAACTTTTGGAATAGAACCTGATCATAAATTAAGGATCACATGTATTACATATTTCCAAATAAATGCTTTTTCATACAGGATAATCTGATCCTTCTATTCTGCCCAATACCAAAGAGTAAATCATATGAACATAAAAGCCCTTTCAAGCAGTGAAGAGATGCCCATGTTCTGTAAGATTGTCAGCTAGTCGGAGCAGCATTTCTGCCTTTAGATACTCCCTCTTCTTGCATATCCAATTTCAGGTCCTAAAATAAACAGACTGCTTTCCTTTATCAGTGTTTAAAAATCAGTAAAAATCATTTATAAGTTTTAACCTTGTAAGCATTAAGCTTTAGCCCTGGAAAATTCTCTTTTTTTTTTTTCCCAGAGTCAAATTGTTGCAAAAGCAGGATAGAAAATGTCTGTAATGAATAGTGCTTTGGGTCAGGAAAGTGGCTGGAGAAACCGTAGTCTTGTGAGTTTTCTCACTTCCAAGGAAGGTGAGTCAGACACTTAGACCTCTGCTGGGCTCCCTTGAGTCTTCTTAAACCCTATTTTCTTTAGATTGTCATCACTGATTAAATAATATTTTTGCAATGCATTTTACTTTTTAAAAAAGTATATCCTCTTTGACCCAGTAACCTGAATCCTGTGGCTCTGTTCTAAGAAAATAATTTAAAATATCAAAGGCTTTTTAGGTATCAGTATTCATCATAATGTTATTTATAAAATGGAAAAATAAAAAGCAACCTGAATGTCCAACAAAAAGGAAATGACAGATCTACTCAATGAGATTAATATATCATGCATCTACTTAGAATGCTGGCTATAAAAGCCATACAGCTGCATCCAAAAAAAGCTTATGATAATTAACTGCAAAATTCAGAATATGAGTTACATATACCTTGTAATTATAACTACATAAAAATATCATAAGAAAAAAAACAGACTAGCAGTAAATAGGACAAAATGAATCAATATTTTGGTTAGGGCAGGGAAATTATTGGTGACTTCTTTATTTTCTATATTCCTGGCATGGGTATATATATTTTTTTTTAATAAAAAGGGGGTTTTAGAAAAAACATCAAATAATTTATGAATAACCCACACAAATAAATTTAAAAAATAGAAATTACTTTAATTTTGGAAAAGGAAAATAATATGTACAGATAATTCAGAAAAAGAAACCCAAATAGCATAAAATGAAAAAATATTCAATCTTCTCTAGTAATCACATAAAATTAAAATAACAAAACATAATTCTATGTCATAAGAATAACAAAATACAAGTTTTATACATTTTGTTGTGAGGGTGTATGAATGTTAGAACTTTCATACACAACCGGTAAAAGTAAAAAATTGGCAAAATTACTTTAAAAAGCAACTTGAAAACATCTAATAAAACTGAAAATGTGGTATGTATTTAAACTACACGCAGGCATATAAAAATTGCAATAATATTCACTCTGTCATTGTTCATAATAGTGAAAAATTAAAAAGAACTTATATTTCCGTCAGTGAGTAAATAGATAAATAAATTATGCTATTTTCCTACACCAGGATATTACGAAGCAATAGAAATGAATGGATTTGACCTATCTGGAACATCATAGATAAATCACAAAAGCATAATAGTGGGTGAGGAAAGGAGTTCAGGATAATATAAATAGTTGGTTCCATTTAAATAAACTTTTAAAATGTGCAAAACAATGGCATATTATAGCCACATACAGGGTGGGTGGCAATAGTATGAAAACATGTATGGGATAGCTAAACACCAAATTCAGGACAATGACAACTCTGGAAAGAAAGAGAAATGAAAGGGATTGGGGGTTAATATTCCAAAGGACCTCATTCTAACCCACAATGATTTAAGAAAAAAGAAGCACTTGATGCAAGACTAGCATAGCATTATTAGAGAAAACTGGATGCATATCAGCAAATACAGAGGTATCCATTACTGTCTCTCTCTCTCTTTTTTTTTTTTTGCTTAATATTTAACATAAAACATTTTAAAGAAGCAACAAGCCTCTAAATTTGACTCTTAATTCGTAAGAATGAGGACTGCCTCACAAGGGTCCAAACTCTTAGTTCTGAAGAAAGTAAGCAGGGCTTGGAACTGACCTATATTCAGAGGATAATCCAGCTAAGGAAAGCCATTGGCAGGCTCTGTAGCACTGCTTCTGCCTGCTCTGTGGTGTCAAGCATGGCATGAAAGCAACCTAAATGTCCGTTGACACAGACGTGGATAAAGCAGATGTGGTACATGTATACAATGGAATATTACTCGGCCATAAAAAATGAAATGCCTTGCAGCAACATGCATGAACCTAGAGATTATCATTCTAAGTGTAGTAAACCAGAGAGAAAAAGACAAATATCATATGGTATCACTTATATATGGATCTAAGAAAAGGATACAAATGAACTTTTATAAAAAACAGAAATAGACTCACAGACACAGAAAACAAACTTATGGTTACCAAAGGGGAGGGGAAGGGGGGATAAATTAAGAGTTTGGGGTTGAAATATATACATTACTATATATAAAATAGATAACCAACAAGAACCTACTGTATAGTATAGGGAACTATACTCAGTGTCTTGCAATAACCTATAATGGAAAAAAATGTAAAAAAAAGAATATATATATTTATAAAATGGAATCACTTTACTGTACACCTGAAATGAATACAATATTGCAAATTAACTATATTTCAACAAAAATTAAAAATAAAAATAAATTAAAACTTTATAAAAAGAAATGCTGCTTCTGCCTTTGTATGTGGCTGGGGAAGTAGAGTGGGAGATGACACACAAGAAAAAAATTGTACTGAACTGTGCTGGGAGTTCATTTTCAAAAACAATGATGCTTGTAAGTGTTTTGGCCACACGTGTTACTATTTAGCTGTGTAGCATCACTAATCTGGTGCTTTAATCTCTCCGCATCCCGGAAGACACTGGCTAGTCCAACTCAAAGAGGCTTGGAGACGCTCAACATTTCCAGAAACCCCAAAGTTCTCCAGAAAGAAGCCTCGCTTGGAAGCACCAAATGCTTTCCTGTCCCAGAAACTCCTCCTTCTCCACCCTGGAAACTGTGTTTATCCCACAGGCCTGCAGTTAAGAAAGAAGAGGTGATTGCTTTGAAAGGGGCCAAATTCTAAGTCCCTGCCTGTTCTTAGAGACAATGATTATTCTTTTGTTCCAGCAGAGGGGGCACCCCAGCAGATAAACCAGAATTTGAAGGTAACTAGCACAGGCGTCATCACTGCACACCAGCCCTGACCTGCCAGACGGCCCTGGCAGTCAGGTGAGCAGGTCTGGCAGGTGAGCAGGTTCACAGTGCCAACCCCACCTGCTCAGGACAACACTACCAACGTGTGCAACAGCAACCAACCTCTCTGTCTACAAACATCAAAGCAGCAGGTGATCTGTTCAAACCAACAATCTGAAAAATAGAAGACTGAGGTATTGACATATTGATATATCCCATGTTTTGATCTACCACTCCCTTGAAAATATCTTCGAGAACAAGTAACCCAAAAATGGTCAAGGGGAATTCATCCAAAATGTGTGTTGTCTGACCTCTTGACCATTTCATCTACATCTGGAGGCTCATTTGGAGTGTGGACCAAATCACCCTGAAAGATTGTGCCCGCTCCTTCCTGGATATTTCAGCTTTCAGAATTCAGCTTGCAAGTCATGCTTCATTCAGGGCAGTTGATTAGTTCCAGTGTGGAGAGTACTGGACAGGATGAGTGGACAACAGACAGTGATTCATAGATTCCTCTGCTAAGAGTCCCAGGTATTTTTAGGACAGAATGATAGAAAGGGAGGCTTAATCAGTTCTCAAATCTGTCCTCCTGTCATAAGATTAACCAGAATCACTCGAAGTTATCATAGTCATTCTCAGAAATGTCAAGTGCAGACACTCTTCTGGACATTCAGTCTCCCTGCCTCTTTGGAATGGCCCAGAAAAACAACAGACTGGCCAGGAGCCCCAAAATCAAAGTTGTTCACTTAAAATTGGTTACCATAATGCATTAAAGTGTCTTATCTGGAATAAGCTCTTTAACTATTTCAAAGAAAAAGAAATGCAGTTTTTCTAATAAAAGAAAGTAACTAGTAGCACTAGAAAAATTGAAGAAAAGTTGTGAAGTAAAGGGCAGTGATGCTGGCCATGAGATACTCAATATTTTTAAGAAAGAAAAAGCTTATTTAGATTACTAATGAGACTCAAATGTCAATAAATCTACTTGTGGGCATTAAACAGAGTGTTACATACATAAAACAGCAAGGACTCACCAATATTTGAGAGTTAAACATTAAGAGAACAAAATTCTTGAGCTTAATTTCCTAGTCTATGCTTGCCTAAAATTAATATAGTTAAGAATCAGAATATAGGAAAAAAACATAAAATTCTATTAAAGGAAAACAATGCACACACGTTTACTGGGATATAAAATTATCCCAATAAGCATATTCATATTGGGATAGAAAACTAAAAATGTATATATTTGAGAAATGTATTCCAAAACTCTATTTATAGATTTAAATTCCATAATTTAAGTTTCCACAGAAGGTGTCTCAGTTGTGTCCGACTCTTTGTGACCACACGGACTGTAGCCCACCATGTTCCTCTGTCCCTGGAATTCTCCATGCAAGAATAGTGGAGTGGGTAGCCATTCCCTTCCCCAGGGGATCTTCCCAACCCAGGGATTGAACCCAAGTCTCCTGCATTGCAGGAAGATTCTTTACTGTCTGAGCCACTGGAAGCCACCCAGTAGACCTTAGGTAAGCCAACACTCCAGTGTTGTTGCTTGAAGAATCCCCATAGACAGAAGAGCCTGGTGGGCTACAGTCCATGAGGTCACAAAGCATCAGACATGACCAAGAAACTAAGCACAGCACAAGCCAAATGGAGATAACAATGACTCAGTTGCCCCAAAAAAATACTTTAGTAAGAACTACTTACATTAAAAAGAGTATTGCCCAAGTAAGTCAAACAAAGCAAATTTTCTATCTGAATTATGAGATTAATTGTCAAATACTTCATTTTTTCCTCTGAAGATTAAAAGGTTTGAAATAATTAGGTTTAGTGTAAAGAACTCTCTTCACTACACCTGAATTTCACTTCATTGAACAACCTTAGCACCTCACATGTCCAAACCAACCATGGACACACACACAGATACACACAACCCACCCCTCAGGAGAAATTTCACTTAAAGTCATCTCTGTTTAAGCAGGTGGACTCTGCTAGAAAGGAATATTAAAGAGAACTTTGAAACAGGTTGGAACAGGAGAATGGGTGGAGTAAAGGAAACAAGTATTGGAATCTTTTATGTGTCTCTTTTTTTAAGTTTCATGTCACGGAGTCCTTCCAATGACCCCAGGAGGTACATACCATTGTCCCCACTGACTAGAGGAAGAAGTGGAAGTCCGCAGGGCTAAGGGGACCCAGAGGTTACACGGTGAGGCCGAGGACTGTTGGTGGATAGGACCACCCTCCACTTCTGAACACCTAGCACAACGCCAGGAGCAGGGTAGGCATTTGGTAAATATTTGTTGAACTGACTCTGACCATGAGGCTTGCCCGCATAGGAGCATGTGGAGACTGGCATCAGAAGGTCAATATGCAGTCTGAGGGGCGGCAAGGACAAAGGGTCAGACTGATGTAGGGTGAACTGAGCAATTTCACCACTCAGGTCTTCTAGAGCTCCATCTGCCCCTTCTCCTCCACACTGTCCTCTTCCCACCATTATCTCTCCCTAGCTCCGGCCATCTATCCACCAGGGGTATGCTCTCCCAACATAGCTACCAGCCTTGACAGGACCTAAAGCTGCTTGCTCCTCACCCCACTTTCTGAGGGAGCTGTAGCCATGAAAACACTGGCCCGATGTCAGAGTTGTGGACCAGCCGTGGCTTCTGTCTTCCTCCTATTTGGGATCACCTAGGCCCTAAGGAGTCTCAGCACCCTCACCCCAACAATTTTGTTCCAAAATCCCAGCAATCTGCAGGTGAACATTGAGAATGGAGCTTCAGATGGGTCCCGTGAATCAGGGACTCTTGCACTGCTTTCGTAGATGGGTTTTAGAAGGAGGAAGGAATCTAGTTAGATCTAGAAGGAATCTAGTTATTAGAAAAATCAGTAAGGTGTTGTGTTCTCTAACATGGGAAGGAAGGACTCAGGGAGACTTGGTAGTCCCTGGCCTGTGTGTCACAGGAAGCCTGGGGAAGGGTTTTAAGGGAAAGACACCAAGATTGTGGAAAGAGGACTCTGGGTATGTACCTGGTAGCAGAGACTAAACACCATCCAACCTCTACCTCAAGGTTCTGCAGGGCACCCTTCTCCTGCTGGGAGCTTCAGGCACTTTTTCATGTGCCCCTTCTGAGTATCAGTCCAGTTTTAAAAGAACAATAGCAAAAACTATTACTATAACTACAGTTTGCTGATAGCTACTAATGGCCAGGTACCATACAAGGTTCTTTACCTCTTCCAACCCCCATCAGTAGCACTGTTATTTCTCCCATTTTGCAGATGAGAATATGGGTCTGAGCCTCAGCCAGCAAAAGGAATGAATTTGGATTCTACTCTATCAAGTGCCAGCCCACAGGTCACCCAGTTGCTCAGAAGATGGACCCAGGTCCCTACCACGGTCCACTTTCTAACCAGCTTTTATCTCAACTGAGAGTTACTCAGACTCCAAATCCTCCTACATTCCCACCTCTTGGTCTCCTATGCAGGAATGAATACCTGAAAACCTGGCCAATCATTCTTCCTAGGTTCAACTTCTTTATCATGAGTTTCTTGGATTTTCACCCAACAAGGTAAAGAAAAAGGGCTTAAACTCTAAGTCATATTAGAAGCTGGCTCTGCCTTCTCATCCCGGCCTGCCCCCAAATCAGCTGAACTTCTCAGGACTCAGTTTGACACGGTCATATTTGACACAGGTCAGATTGAGCCTCTCATCTTCTAGTATGCAAACTGTGTCTTGTGTCTCTGCTCAGTCTTCACGTTCATCTGGCCGTGACAATGAATAATAATACATTGTGAATTAGAAGTGGACAATCAGGAGAAGCAAAATCCCAACCAAGATGGTACCACTTTTCAGAGATACAAACACTTAAAAAAAATAAAAATGCTACTAGGACCATTCTGGAGCTCAAATACTTGACAAATCCTAGAAACAATCATCTGGAAAGAACCTCAGAAACAGTTCTAATCAACCCTTATTTTATATAAACTAAGGCTCAGAGAACACCTGGCTGTTTCCCACCACACGGCCCTACTCTCTCAGGCAGTATCAGACAGGAAAGGGAAATAGTGCCAGTTGCTCTGTTGTGTCCGACTCTTTGCGACCACATGGACTTGTAGCCCACCAGGCTCCTCTGTCCACCAAATTTTCCCAGAAAGAATACTGGAGTGGATTGCCATTCCCTTCTCCAGGGGATCTTCCTGACCCAGGGATTGAAACCAGGTCTCCTGCATTGCAGGCAGACTCTTTACTGTCTGAGCTACCAGGACAGTAGGACATAGGACATGATTTGGATTCAAACTGAAGACTGTCTTAATCCAGAGTTCACATGTCACACTACACATACTGTCTCCTTTGATTTTGTTATTTTAGCCATTAAAATATTTATATCTGGTAATACTGGCCTGACTAGCAGAAAGGGGAAAATAAAGCAACCCAGTCTTCATGGAATGCCAGATACAGGAAGGCCCTTGAAAATCATCATTAATAAAAAAATTGAGACACATAAATATGAAAATGCTTTCCTAGTAAAGTCCAACTAGCTGATGTCAGAGCAGAGGCTCCAGTTCTAGTCTGCAGACTCTCAGCCCAGGGCTCTTTTCAAGATGCCCAGACGAAAATGGGCCAACTGGTCTTGTTTTCAAAAATTATTCATTGCCATAGTATTTCATATTTTTTACATACTTCAGACAGTTAAGCCATGCACAGCTATGAAAAGTTCTATATTCAGAGAACACAGAAACATATAAGGACAACTCCACCAAAATCAGAGGAAACAACTAGAATGTGGGTTAAATTTAAAAAAAAAAAAAGAAAGAAAGAAAAGCAACCACAGATACAGCCATTTTCAGCCAGGCAATCAAAACTGGACAGCGTGGGTGCTTTCATGCCACATGCTGAAATGGAGCTGAAAGGCCATGGCCCAGGACAAGACCCAGGCCACCAGACACCAGCTCTAGCTTCGAAGCCTTCTCCCCCTTGCCCTCTGCTTTCACAGACCTCTTCCCAATCAGAGGCCACGGGGCAGGAGAGAAGGGCTAGTTTTGTTTTCTGTATAATGAAGCTTTCAAAAGGCCAAGAAATGGAACTTCTATGCCTCATTCTGCAGGAGCTGATTTCTTAATACTTTTAAGAAACATATAAACAAACAAACAAATAAAAAATATTCACAAATGTCCACGAAGCCCCCTTGTGGATGTACATTTAAAAACCATTTTGAGGACTTCTGGGTTGAAGGGGAAAGACCATGGCATTCAGCATCTTTTAGGTTCCCCGTGGGCCAGTCCTGATGAGAAGCATACATGCAGGTATCTGACATCAGTGGCTCCAGCAGAGACTGCCCCCACCCCACCTCCCCGCCCCCTGCCAAAGGACCTGCCTCCTGGATCATCTTTGTATAACTACAGAATCCTTTTTTCTTTTCCTGGTAACCACCAAAAAAAAGCCCAACATAAATCTTAGCAGATTTCATCCCATTTTAACTCTACATTGCTTTATCTGTCTTTTATCAGAGAAAGGAAATCAAGCAGCCTAAGTTGGTTTACCTTTTTCTTTTCCTCTTTTTTTTTTTTTTTAACTCTCTGAAAGAAAATACCTTTGCATCTCCCAAGACAACAGAATCTTTTGAACTAATAAAAGCCATACAGGTTCCAAACTATCTGTTTTTCCTACAGAGGATTTCTAATTTCCTTCTAGGAAAAGCTAACAATTAAAAACATCCTCTGAAAATATGTTAAATACCACATTGAGATGGAAATGAAATAAAATGCTGCATGTTTCTGTATTTTTTTTAACTCAAAGAAAAACTTTTTTGACTTTCACGATGTGCGTTTGCCGTTAATTTCAGTGTCATATTATGGTTTTTGGCTGAACAGACAGTATGTATGTATGTATGTAAGCAAACAAAACAAATGCATTTTGTATTCAAATTTATACAACTCCATACATTTTTATGCTGTTTATTTGAAAATTAATTTTGGCTTAGGCCTCAGAGACAGCAAATGTTGTCAAGATTTGAGGGCTACCTGAAAAGCCTTAGGGACAGTATTACCCTTATGCATAAGAAACAGCAAAATAAAATAAAAATAAATGAATTTCCAAATACGTCATGGCTAATCCCTTGAGCTGACCTACAAATGAATTATGGAGGTTTTGCTACAGGACTGAGTAGATCTGGTGATTTCACTGAGAGATTTATCTTATTTTCCAACTTATTTTCATATCTTATTTCCTTTTCTTTCAGAATTAGACTGTAAATAAAAGGGCTAAGACCAAATGAAGCTCCCTCTCACGGAACTCATATTGGATTGATAAATTAAAACACTGAGATGAGTTTTGTATGACCCATCCTCGAGGATTTGGGAAATTTAGCCGATGCAAAACAAGGCATTAATTTGGAGAGGCCTAGCTACTTACAATGCTTAGTGTTCTGACAATGATGAATGGCATCATTCCAAGCAAATGGTAATTTCACTTTTTGTGACAGTACTTTAGAGCAAAACCGACTTTCTTCACACAAAGCATTTGCAATCCTATTGAACAGAGGCAGTACCTGAATATCAGAAATCCTTCATTGTTTAAGTATCATCTGATATTCTTGATTGGCTTCAGACTGAAGGTTGGAGTTGAATTAGGGAGAACGGAGGTTAAGTCCTAACCTTGAAAGACTTAGCAGCCATTGAAACACTGCCTTTGGGCACTTATTGGCCTGTATTTATCAAAAAAACTTTTCAAGTCAATGAGGGGAGGGTGAAAACACAAAACTTGTCACATTCATCAAGTGAAGCCACTGGAAAGACATCTACAGAACACCCAAAAAGCATAATCTTTCCGAAGCGCTGATAGAAATGGTAATTGGATGGGTCAGAGAATAATACAACCAAAGCAGGGGCAACGCAGAATATTGCGAAAAAATCAAGGTCAACAGTAAAAGAACAGATCCTTTTCAACTTGCGAAAAATTTACCCTCAGCCTTTGTACTGAGGGAAAAATATACCTGTTGCTACCGTAATTTATATCCTCACAAAAGCTCCTCAAAAAGAACCTTTGAACATAAAGGCATTAAAGACCCTCATTCTCCACAGTCCATAAGAAAGTTCTACCTTAGTATTGACTCCACGAAAATATGTTCTCTGAAAGCAAAAAGAAAAAAAAAAGTTTTTTGTTTTCTTTGCTAAAGAACAACTAAAAGCAGTGACTCCCTTTCAGAATCTAACCCATCCTTCTTTCAGCAGGAAAGGTATGTTCTGGCTAGGGCTGCAGGAGGAATATATTGAATATATTTAAACATTTTCCTGAGAGACTGAAAAAAAACAGACTCTTGGAGGACTGGCAGAGAATACCAACATTGTATCCCAAAAGAGGAACAGACCTGATGAATCATAGAGTCTTGATTGCACGTCTTCCTGCCTTCTTTGCTGGTGAGCTAACATCGGGGCCGAAGCCAAATGACACATGTAAACAGATGAGCCGTCTGGAGATGCCACATTGTCCCGTTTTTATCTTACACAAACACCTCTGAGCTGGACTTGGAAGGACTTTTGGCACAACGTGGAGAGCTGATATTCTGGGCTACATCCAGCTCGTAAAGGAAGGGACTGGTGAAGTGGTGTGAGGCTCAGCTTGGTGGAAGCGTGCGGATACAGGTGGCTCCTTACTGACAAAGATATCAGCCAAGGGGGAAATGGTCCCTAAAAAGCCAGTGTCTGGGGCCCCTCCTCTTCAATCCGGGGGATAAAGCAGAACACCCGCAAAACCTTCTTAGATGGATTCCCAGAACAGTTAAAAAGAAACAATCCAGAGCTTACCCTGGCAATTCACTGTAAACTGTACACATTTACTGATGTACAAGAAAAGAAAGCATCATTTGTTGATTTGCCAAATTCAAAAGTGCCTGGATACCCATTTCTATTAATCCAGGAATTCAACTTCCCGCATTAGAGTTCTACAGTGATGTAAGGGAGGAGATGGGGTTTATGATTTGTGCTGACGAAGCCACATCATATTTTAGGAAGATGACATTGCTATTGATGGCTCCCTCTCATCTATTCCCAGTAATATGCTCATCTGTATGTTTTCCCCAGGCACCAGAAGAACAGTCTTAGATCCCTAAAACAGTATGTCATTTCTTTCCACAAACCTCATATGCACATATATTATTATTATTTAACGTTTATTAAGTACCAACAGTATGCTAGGCACAATAGACATAGGGGGCCATAAAAACATATTTAACGCATCAAAAACCACAATAAAAGGATGCGGTGTTTGTGACAGAAGACAATAAAAATCTTTGCAATTCGTAGTTCAAGATGAAATGCACCCCAGGTCCCAGAGCAGCCTTGGTACAGCGTGGCATATCAAAAAAGGTATTAGAATTTTCACTCAGCCAGAGTTCGGAGTTTGTGCATACCTTACAATGAGACACGGTCTCCCTCAACTTCATGACATTCTGCAACAAATAATGAATTCTCTAATGGCAGAGCATTAATTACTTAACTATGGAGTTAAACCTCAGCCCTCTGCTTCACCTCCAAGCATACAGGTGTACCAAGCACCATGGTAGGCATTTAAAATGTATTTCTCTGTATAACATTGGAGTATGTGATTATTTATTTTACTGAAATTTGGGAAGTTTACCTGAATCACCTTTGGTTCACGCTCAGAAATCACCATCAGTTTTCATAAAGTTGCATCTAGCATACAAATACACATACACACACACAGACGAAGAATAATAAATGTCATCCACAACACTGAGGATTTGAAGTTAATTTAATATTAAATAACCAGTGTAGATCTATGCAAGCACAGCGTTAACCCGGCCAAGGTATCCGCTAACAGTATCAGTTTCTTCACTTGCTAAAACTTCCTTTGTCACGGCTTAGAGTAATGTTAAGAGTATGAACTCTGAAGCCAGACTTTATGAGTTTGAATCCTAGTTCTGTGTGCCTCTAAGTACGTTGATTAATATGTCCCTGCCTCCGGTTCCTCCTCTGTTCGACAGATATGAGGAAAATAACAGTAGCACATTTCATAGACTGGTGTGAGGATAAAATGAGTTAATATATAGAAAAAGCTTAGTAAATGCCCAGCACATAGTAAGTCCTTCAAAAGCTATTATTCTGCCAGAGTCGTAGCACTGAGAAGCAGACAATATGCTGCTTTTTGGATAAAAAGATAATATTACTGAGATTCCATGAGCCTCACACGCTACAAGTTGCTTTTCTATCAGTAAAAAGATTTACTAAACATCCAGCTAAATCTCTTCCCTTCAGCCCTTCTTGAACTTAGTGAATCTACAACTGGCTAAGACCCCACAAAGTTGGCTTTTCCACGGGTCACCTTCACTGAACAGCAGACATATGGGTGGAGGGCTTACAAAAGAGCAGACCCATAGTGTGGGGCCACTTTGGAGGTATTCTGAATGAGTGAGTGATCAGCTAGTGCTCAGAAGCTCACAGAATCCAATCGAGGGTTCAATTTTATAGATATAGAATCTTCTTTGAAATCATGCAACTCTCAAAAATATGTAGACTAATTTGTCTATTTTCCATGTACTTTCCACTTCCTCCCCATAATATTGTACACCTTCTCAAAATTTCTCTGCTTGTTATTGTGACAGAGGACTTAGAGAAGACTGGAAAAGTAAACTACAAATCAGTTAATAGGGTGCGGTGTTCATTACTCAAAGGATAGTTTTAGTTGGAGAAAATGTCAAAGTTAATGACTAAATAAAAATTGGGGGATTATCACTTAACATCAACAGATATGCATTCCTAAGTCAAATTGGGATGAACAATCGAAGCTGCAGTATGTGAAAAAATATCAGAGCTGATACTTGGTACAAAGAAAGGATTATTGTTTCTATTAATTGTTCATTGTTAATTTTGCTTTTATAGTCATAAACATCAAGGGATTAAATGATTAACTGCTATAAGTTAGGGGTAGTCTAAGTTATAAGATTTGCCCACTATCAGTTATAAAGTAATTGTCTTTAAAAAAAAACATAGAAGTGTATGATTGAGATGGAAAGCACAAAGTACAGGTTTTTAAAATAATTTTACTGCCAATATTTCCTTGAAGCTCAGTTACCCAATGGATTAAAACCCCATCAGGACTACTTAGGTGATACAATTCAAGATATCATTCTTAAGGGGAAATTACCAGGAAGCACAGAAATTTTTTAGGCTTCCAAATCTTTCTAAACTACTTTTTTCCAGAGGGATAGGGCCTCCTTTTGGTAGTTCTAAGCTTAAAAGTGGTGCCTTTTAATCACACACAGACTAATAAAGCAAGACTTATTTAAATGTAATTTTGTAACTTGTACACACAGACTCAAGCCAGTGTATGATGAAATGTTGCTAAAATTATCCTTATCCAGTAAAATTTATTGCAGTGATGAAAATCTTGACATCTATTCCAAAGTTCAAATTAAGCTTCAGCGTCATACAGTAGCCTGAACTAGACCAAAGTAAACAAGCAATTATTTATAGTAATTGTATGTGTGCATACTGCATGTATTTAACTTTCCAGAAAAAGTCAGTGAACCCACATTGTGGGGACTGCTGAATTAAATACAAGCGTACACAAAGGGATATACTTTTCGATGATCTCAGCATCCATCAGCCTAATACCCACCTGTCTCGTGGCCCTCTCATTTAACCACATATTATGGCATCAATATTAACTTTCAGATTCAAGGAGAACCATTGCCATTTCCCAAGATCTTTGCCTCCTAATAAACACAGACCAAAGGGGAAGTGCTGAAAGCCACGGCAATATTTTTCCTATAACGTTTGATACGATTCCCAGCTGCACAACATTGTATGTTAATAACCATTATGTAATTAACAGATGAAGAAGCCCTTTTGAGCTGCGCTGGCAGATTTTGAACTTGATCTTCTATCATTTGATGTCATGCAAGACCAGATAAATGACCAGTCTTTCGAGAGTCTGCAGAGCCCCTTTGGAACAGCTGCACAGTCTTCCCCTCTTCTTTGCCGCAGGTTTCTCACTTAAGAAAAAAACACGCTTCATTACATCGCCTCTTACTTGAGCTGCAAGGGTCTATTCAAGGAAGATAAGCCTCTTAGAAATGAAGTAGCGTTGAATTTAGGTTTTGAGTGACAGCAGGAAGATTTATCCATTCAACAGACAATACCGCTTTCTCTGCATTAATCTAGGAGGCGGACAATGATCTGTTTTTTAGGCCTCATCTCATCTCTTTCCCACAGCAGAAGGTGATTAAAGTTAGGAAACAGGGACTGTGAAAGAAAACTTGAGCGCTATCTCTCTAGCCCTCCTGTTTCCTGAAGGGGGGAAGAGGGGAGCCCCCAGGCCAAGGGCATCAATCACAGATTCACAGCAAGGATATGATGTTTCCCCGTTGGGAAACCAATAGGCTGCAGGTAAAGGGGTGAGCCCCAGAACCCAAAGAGTATACCACCATTGTTAATCTCCCAAAGAAAGAAAACACAAAGTAGCCCTTCATAGTGAAAGCCTTTGAGTTCTTCTTCAGGGGCCCAGACAAAAATGTCAGGAATCTTTTGACTTCACAAGATATTCCACCACTATCCACAGGTAAGGATCAGTGAGTCCCAAATTAGCTGGCCTGCAAACAGTTGTGTATAATGGAGGCAGAGGTTCTGCTCAACACACACAACAAGACCATACGAAATGTTCACACAACACAACCATTTCACTTGCCAGGCAGGAATAGAGATGCAGATGTTGAGAATGGACTTGTGGATGTGGGGCGTGGGGTGGTGGGAAGATGAATTGGAAGAGTAGTATTGACATATATACACTACCATGTGTAAAACAGATAGCGAGTGGAAAACTGCTGTAAAGCACAGGGAGCTCAGCTCATGGCTCTGTGGTGACCTAGAGGGGTAGGGGGCGAGAGGGAGGCTCAAGAAGGAAAGGATATATGTATACGTATGACTGATTCATGCTGTTATACAGCAGAAACACAACACTGTAAAGCAGCTATATGCCAATAAAAAAATCTTTTTAAATACAACCACTTCATCTCACCTCTTTTTTCAACTCACCTTTTAGATCCATCTTCTACAGCTCAATAGAGGCTTCCACAAAAATCCCCATGCCCCGATTATCAACATGAAGTGTCCCTCTCTGCCAAGCGCTGAGCACAGAGCCCTCTGTGAACACCATACAGAGTGCTAGTGACCTACAGGATGGGACACTGGAATCCAGCATCAGGATCCCATTTTACAGGCAATATCCGGCACTATCCTTAGTGTGGGAGGCTTACCACTTTATTAGTAGAATCTTTGCATGTGGCACATAAACTGATGAATGAATTTCAGAGTGAATGCAGAGGCTTAAAACCGTGCTTCCTGGTTAGGACATGTACATTTTTACGTGGATTGCAATCATGAGACTGTTCCTGTCACATAACAACAGCCAGAGATGTATTTTGTAGACTGCTCACAAACTTGCTCCTTTCTTCTTCAGCTCATCGTGAAGATATCTGAATGTCACATATAAAATATAAATATAGAGGGACTTCCCAGATGGTCCAGCGGGTAAGAATCCATCTGACAAAGCAGGGGACATGGGTTTGATCCCTGGTCCGGGAAGATCCCACATGCTGCGGAGCAACTAAGCCTGTGTACCACAACTACTGAGCCTGTTCTCTGCAACAAGAAAAGCCACCTCAATGAGAAGCCCACTACACAATCAAAAGCAAATAAATTAAATTAAAAATTAAGTATATATATATAGACAGATACATGAAATAAAATGTTCATCTCCCACTTTCCTAAAAATATCCCTGCATCAAAATAATAGACGATGAGTCGAAGAAGATTTATAAACAAGAGTCTAGAAAATAAGTATGAAGCAAAATGCTTTCCTAGGGTATCTATTTCCCTATAAAGGTAGTTCATGGAGGCCAGGAAAGAGCTTCATCCACGTGTGAATAATGAATTAATTTAGTGACTAAGTAAGCAGAGCTAAAGTCACAGACATAACCACAGAATTAGATCAAGTGGCCCTGAACAACTTCTGAATTTGAGAGCAGATTGTGCTTTCTCTAGAAATCAATATAGAGTCATCACATTTTGACATTCACTATTGTTAAATTGCACTGTGTTTCATTTTTGCAAAATATCATACTGACGAGAGCCTTCCCTGACATTCACCCCATGTGAAGCTGGAAATACCTATTTGTCAATCTTAAGGCTACTGTAACTAGTTAAATAAGGTAGGGGTGGGATGTAATCCATGTTTTAAGTCTCCAAGGAACCCAAATCCAGTACCAATGTGGCCTGAAGAAGATGCCGAAGGGGAAAAAATACCACCTGAGCCCTTTGGAAATGGCACACAGCACAACAGAACATGACTGTACTCACTAAGTGGAGAACTCTTCAGAAAAGCAGTCATGATTCAAAATAAAACAAACCCCAAAAAGCATCACCAAGTTGCCAATATGCTCATATTGTACAATTGAAGAAAGCTAGTTTTATTCTAATTATCTCTGGGTCTCATATTCCTTAAAACTCACAGCACTGTTATAGACAACTTCTTTCTCCCTACTGCTTCCATGATCAAAAATTTACCTTCCAGGTGGAAAAAAAAAAGATTTGCTTCCCTCCCCCCATCAAACTCCTACGTCATGCCCGATCAGCACCTACAAAAATAGTCTTCATTCTCTTCTTTCTTTCTTTCTGCCTTTTTCTTTTTTAATTACTGAAGACTCCTGCTTTAGAGAAATCCCTAATTGCTTCATTTTGAGATGTTATGTTTAACCTCAGGAAATGGTGCTATAAGACCTGGCAAACAGCTTTCTGGTTGTTTCAATCAGGACCAGATTATGAAGTCCAGCCGAGTAAGAGCCCTATTCATTTTCTTGCCCTGTCATCTTGATCTTATTTGGACGTCTGGGGAACTGGAGGTGCTTAGCCAGCCCTGGGTTTCAGGAGTGGGGGAGGGAGCACCAGGGAGAGCTATGCGATGTGTTAGAGACACTGAAAGTTTTCATTTTGACTCCTTAATGAGCACGACCTTTGACACTGGCTGATGAGTTCCATGCTTGTCCTGGTGCGCTTTTTGAAAACATTTGACACTGGTCACAGGTCTGACAGGGATATGACTAATGAAGTCGTGGTATAAAAATAATGGGCTGCAATTGCAAGTCATTTGCATGAAACCAAACTCCTTAAAAACTTGTCTCTGTTCACTTTCTGTTTTCTAAATGAGTCAATAATATGAATCAGATGGATTGAAGGCAAGAGGCTCCCAAATATTCCTTCTATAAGTTTGGTAAATTAGTTGGCATTTGGTGCAATTTTTGTTGCCTTGAGGCCTGGTTTAAATTGGAGTGTAGTTACTAAATTGCTAGGGCGATTGCTGAATGTGTAGGATAATACATAATACCTTGTTTTTCTTAAGCGTTTCGTCAGAGAGCTTCTTGTGAGGTCAAGGGACCCAGACAGCTCTTTGCAGGGAATATCAACCGAGAGGAAACGAAGAAGAAATGAAAGAACAAGGGTGTCGGGGGGACAGGAGAGAGGTGGACTAAAAGGAGGGGAAAAAGGAGGAACAAATAAATCAAAAATTAAAAGAAGAAGGTAACATGGATTAAGGTCCAAAAATGCAAAGTGAGGGAAAAGTGAAACGGGGAAAAATAGAAAAATGAATACAGAGGAAGGAGTTAGAGTAATGAGGAGAATGGAAATTAACAGAGAACTTTAACAAGGGACCCCTAAAAGAAGAAACTGCTATTCCTGTTTTAGTTTATCCTATGAAACTGTGTACTATTTATCCCCAAAGAGCGCTAAGCATCCATTAAACAAACTTTGGGCTTTACAAGGGCCCACACACTTCCTATCTCTGTGTGATCCAGCCCAAGTCCACAATGGTTCATCTTTTCACCTGTAGCTCTCCCTGATGGAGAAGCTTTCAGCAAACCCTGGTCGTATTTGACCCCTGATTCAGACGTAGCAGCCACAAGAAGCGTATCACACAGGTTCTCTCTAGAGCCTTTCTTTTGGATGGCTTGATTTAAACATTGGGGATTTTCTTTATGATTTGCCAGTTTCAGCACATCTATCTGAGATTTCATTTTGCTCACCTAGTATATACAACAAAATTAAATATCACATGTCCCTAAACCTAAATAAAAAGAAATGCAAGTGATTTACAGATATACACACATGCAGCAAAAGAGCAAACGAACAAAAAGAAAGATTGCTTGGCACAGACAAAACTATACATACAGCCTTGGAAAGGAACCAGCTCTGGCTGTTCTATAATGTTGAGAAACGTTCTTAATCTCATTGAGCCTCAGTTTCTTCAATCAGAAAGTGGAGGATTAAAAGATTATGTTTTATAAAGTACTAGCAAAGCACCTGGCACACTGAGTAACTAAGTGAATAAATAAATGTAGTGGGAGCAGTAATACTCTCTTTTTGTACCTAGTCTTCAAGAAGGTATTTCTCACCTTCCATTTCTACTAAAGAAATCAATAATAATTCTACTGATATCCTTCAGCAATCCTGAAAATGTGGAACAAGAACACACACACAACTCCATAAACTTACCACAGTGCAGTTGTACATTCTACTCCTAAAAACCTGAAATCCAAACAACCAACAACTGACAACGAACACATTCTCTCTCCCTCTCTCTCTTCTCACTCTCTCAAATACATACCATCATTTTTCAGATCCCCACTCACATCCTAGAAACAGTTCTATCAGCCCACTCTCCTATGTTTATTCCTAAAGGAACACAAACTGAAAATTAATGTCTGCAATTACAACTTGATAATATTTAAGATTAGCAAATACTTTAAAATCAAACTTTACCAGCTATTTTATTGTAGCCTAATTCTTAAAAAAAAAAAAAAAATTGGTCAATCATGTTACATTTGAATCAGTACCAGTACATTCAAAATGACAATCAGTACATTCGAAATGGCCAAATTTTGGCCACCCCAAACTCCAAATATTCTAGATATCAGTTTAGTTCAGCTGCTCAGTCATGTCCGACTTTGCGACCCCATGAATCGCAGCACACCAGGCCTCCCTGTCCACCACCAACTCCCGGAGTTTACCCAAACCCATGTCCATTGAGTCGGTGACACCATCCAACCATCTCATCCTCTATCATCCCTTTCTCCTCCTGCCCTCAATCCTTCCCAGCATCAGGGTCTTTTCAGATGAGTCAACTCTTTGCATGAGGTGACCAAAGTATTGGAGTTTCAGCTTCAACATCAGTCCTTCCAATGAACACCCAGGACTGATCTCTTTTAGGATGGACTGGTTGGATCTCCTTGCAGTCCAAGGGACTCTCAAGAGTCTTCTCCAACACCATAGTTCAAAAGCATCAATTCTTCGGTGCTCAGCTTTCTTTATAGTCCAACTCTCACATCCATGTATGACTACTGGTAAAACCATAGCCTTGACTAGATGGACCTCTGTTGGAAAAGTAATGTCTCTGCTTTTTAATATGCTATCTAGGTTGGTCATGGAGAAGGCAATGGCACCCCACTCCAGTACTCTTGCCTGGAAAATCCCATGGATGGAGGAGCCTGATAGGCTGCAGTCCATGGGGTCGCGAAGAGCCGGACACAACTGAGTGACTTCACTTTCACTTCTCATTTTCATGCATTGGAGAAGGAAATGGCAACCCACTCCAATGCTCTTGCCTGGAGAATCCCAGGGACGGGGGAGCCTGGTGGACTGCCGTCTATGGGGTCGCACAGAGTCGGACACGACTGAAGCGACTTAGCAGCAGCAGCAGGTTGGTCATAACTTTCCTTCCAAGGATTAAGTGTCTTTTAATTTCATGGCTGCAATCACCATCTGCAGTGATTTTGGAGCCCCAAAAATTAAAGTCTGACACTGTTTCCACTGTTTTCCCATCTATTTGCCATGAAGTGATGGGACCAGATGCCATGATCTTAGTTTTCTGAATGTTGAGCTTTAAGCCAACTTTTTTGCTCTCCTCTTTCACTTTCATCAAGAGGCTTTTTAGTTCCTCTTCACTTTCTGCCATATACATGTATGCATTTACTCTATGAATTTGCACTTTGAAAGTAATTTAAACTATATGCACTGTAATGTTATTTAATATATTTGATATAACATTAATGAGATTCTTGAGTTCATAGGCAAGTTTTGTCACTTGTTACTGAAATAAGGATATAGGAGATATTCTCATTTCAAGAAGCCAAGCTAAAACATTAAAAGACAGCAATAAACTTTACAATAAAGTACAAAAAAAAAGTTGAAGAAGTGGTTTTTGAGAAACAAAATGAAGTTGAATAGAGTCAGGTAGAAGAAAATGAAGTAAAGGTTAGAGAAAGCCTGAAAAGTCTCAAAAGAAAGAAGTTTGAAAATTTTAGAACATTTCCTATTGAATTTGAGTGTATTACTATTAAAGTACTGATGATTTCTTAAAAAGGAGGGATTTAACAACTGGATACAAAATTTAGCAACTGAGAAGTCATCCTTTCTCTTAAAGTCAGTAGTGCTAAGAACCATACAAAATACCCCATGTGGCCCAGCATTCTAGTTACACCTTTCCAAATGCAAATGAACTAAAATGAACAATGAAAAAGCACTAACAGAATGAAAAATAGATCCTAAGAGGAAAAGATAAAAGAAATTCTAGTTAATTCACCCAAAGAAAGTGATAAAGAACAAAGTGTGAAAGGATCTTATGAGAATAGGGCTGACTGGTGATTCTCCATTTCCAGACTATCCAATAAGATGAAACGGTCCTTGCATGGGTGGATGAATTGAAAATAAAGAAAACCCTCTTGACAATAGTAAATACAAGAATGCTATTAAGTACTGGAAGAGTTGACCAATAGAGGTTATGGGTTAGAGGGCTTAGAAATCTTTGTTAGAAAAGAGCAATGACCATTTGTCTTAGATGGTTTGTGTCTTCACCTGCCTGGGGCCAAATACTGAATCATTACCAAATGTATGATTCTATTATCCCAGAGATGGATGTCATTACCCCTGAAGTTTAATGCATGGGGATGAAGTAGGCAATTGAATAGTGCCAGATTGAAGATTTAAGGGTGGAAGCAGATAATGACAGAATATAAGTTCAGCATTTCCTTTCTCTAAAACTCCAAGAAAATTTCATAAAAATAAAAGTTTGTTGAAATTCTATTTATCATTTTACTCAGATGTGTATATAGCTCATTTCCTTTATTAAACCATAAGCTTCTTAAGGGCAAGAGACATTATATATTCATCTGAGTTCCCCCCACCCCACTGAGAGTCCCTAACACCAGGGCAGAGAGTCAGGTGTTACTATCAGACTTATGGGTGCCTACAAAGTCATAATTCTCAGGGTTCTGTCTGACTGGTTTGGTGCCTAGACTCAAGGTTTACTATTTTTTGTTGTTGTTGTTTAAGGAAAACTATTTTGAATATTGTCCCTACTCAGCCCTTTTTGAGAGCTAGGTTTTTGGGAGAGCAGGGAGTTTTATCTGCATTGTTCATTAATGAATCCACAGCACCTAGAATTGTTTCTGGCACATGTGTGTGTGTGTGTGTGTGTGTGTGCATGTGTGTGCATGCACGTGCCCACGATCAGGCATGTCAGACTCTTGGTGAACCCATGGACTGTAGGCCGACAGGCTCCTCTGTCCATGGAATTTTCCAGGGAAGAATACTGGAGGGGGTCGCCATTTCCTCTTCCAGGGGATCCTCCCAACCCAGGGATGGAATGCACCATCTCTTGCCTCTCCTGCATTGGCTAGTGGACTCTTTACATACTGCCCCAACTGGGAAGCAGATTCTTTACCAACCGAGCTATCAAGGAAGCCCTCAAGTATAAAAGCTATTGGTTAAATGAATGGTTGATATTCAATTGCTGTTGTTGCTGTTTAGTTGCTAAGTCACCTCCAACTCTTTGCAACCCCATGGACTGTAGCCCACCAGGCTCCTCTGTCAATGGGATTTCCCAGGCACTAATACTGGAGTGGGTTGCCATTTCCTTCCATTTGTTAAGTGCTGTTTAGGAATAACAATATTTTAATTCTCTCAGACAGGAAAAAAATGTCAAGACCATTTTCAGGTGGTTCTGTATTCTTGAATACAAATCCATACTAATTTTAACTTTTTTGTCCTCCCTCTTTTATTTAATTCCCGTGAAATCATATTCCACCCAGCAAGTTGCACCACGGTGTTTCAAAAGAGGGAAAATGTTTCAAAACTCCTACAGTCCCACACAGATTATTTCAATTCTTATTTTTTTTTTAACATTTTCATTTCAAAATTTCCAAATATCTGCCTAATCAGTAAGTAGACCTAAAGCAACATTGCTCTAATCCACTTCTCTTCAAGTAAACTATGAGTGAGAATATTTGATTCCAAGGAGGAAGTCATCATGAAAACCACAGAATTTTATAAATATACTAATATATTGATTTTTAAAAATTTAAACATTATATTTCATTATATTTACATTATATTTTTCATTATATTTCTCCTTTTAATTTCCCCATACCTTTATATTTTAAGTTTCTAAAGCCAAAAACTAGTTTTCCACCTGTTTAGCATAATATATTTATTGCCTTGGGCACAGATGTGCCATGTAATATAAATAACAATACTAATTTGCATGGCTATTATACCTCTGGAAAATTTGCCGACATTAATTTTCACAGCCCTGCTGAAGCAATAAGTGAACACTGATATTGTTAAGGCCCTGTCATGAAGAACACACCTGCAAGAAAACTTTAACTCACCCTTTGTCAATTCATGTTACGAGTATCTACTGTGTATCATTAGACCTCACCCTCACCGCAAAAAATTTGCCTTGTCATACTCCCCAAAGAACATATAATTTCAGTTTAGATTCTTCTCTTAACCAGGTAGGAGGCTGAGTTTCATTTGTTTATCTGTCTGTTTCAATAGATCTCTGTGTGATAACAAAGCTCAATCTGACCAGATACACAAGCAAAATTTCTCAGTTTGATCAGTTCGTGAAGCATAACCCACTGACAACACTCTCTGTGCACTGGCTCTTAAAAAACAGTTTCCTATTTACTAGGAACCAGCACTTGAAAATGGCATCACTGTAGTAAAAGTAGAAAAAGAAATTGCCATCATGGTAATAACTAGTAGCATTTGTTGAGGACTGTATGCTGGTTCTTGTTCTAAGCATCTTAAATGTATTAACTCATTTAGCTTTCACAATAAGCTTAACACATAAGTGCAATCATTATCCCCTACTTTACAGATATGGAAACTGGGGCAAAACAAGGTTAGATAATTGCCCAAAGTGGCACAGCTAGTAAAAGGTCCGACCAGTGTTCCACAGCCTGAGGAGCAATATATAGAGAGCTTCTGTTTTTTGCCAGGCACATCATATGCGTTGACTGCTCAATATTTCCTCTATTTCTGTCTATCAGAGAAATGATTATCCTGTACTTTAATTCAGCAATGTTTACCAAAAAAAAAAAAAGTTGGAATTGCCCAAGTTTTTCTGATGATGACTTCTCATACTTAGAAGAGTAAAAACTGAGAAAATAGTAAAACATGGATTTTTTTTTTAACATTGTTATATATGCATGGATTCTGCTAAAGGGATTGTGGCTCATTACCATGTGTAAACACACACACACACAGAGTCACCTGTTGAATTGGCCAATTTAAGCAACTAGTCAGTGCAATAAAGGTTGGGGGAATCAGTCAAACTGGTAACTGGATGCATTAGTTGATGACTTGTAGAACAAACGGGAAAAAGAGGAGGAGATTCAAATATGTGTTGGTTCTCATATTTTACTGGAGTCACCCAAAAACCTAATTCTAGAGCCTATAAAATATTGAGGAAGAAAGTGTAGGGACCACAGACAGAGTTTCTAGTGCCACTTTGAGACCGTATTGAGCTGGTTACCTGGTGGCTCAGTGGTAGGGAATCCACCTACCAGTGCAGAGGACAAGGGTTCGATCCCTGAGTTGGGAAGACTCCCTGAAGGAGGAGATGGCAACCCAGTGCAGTATTCTTGCCTGGAAAATCCCATGGACAGAGAAGCCTGGCAGGCTACAACCCATGGGGTCACAGAGTCAGACACAACTTAGCAACTAAACAACAACAACAATCTGGTTCCGGAGAGTTAGTTTGCACAACATCAGAGCCTAATGCTTCATGGAGTAAAGGCTCTCTGGTTCCATCTTCATGTCTTTTATCTTTTGAAAAATGCACTTTTCTATTTGTTTACAAAGCCCTATTATTCACCTACCAGGGGGAAAAAATCGAATTTAAATTAATCCCTTTAGCCAAAATTAAATGTTGCTCTGAAAAGTCCAGCTCCAGAAGTAGTCAAGGGTAAGTGTAAACTCCATGCAGTTCCACATCAATTTGTTAATTTAGTTGGCATAACAATTCAGATTGTTTGTTCTATGGACCATATTCTAGTTGCAGGAACCAGAAGAAAACTATAAATGAATAGAGAAGAATCTCTATAATTTGTATTAAGCAAAATAAAATACATATAGAGATACTTGAATACATAGAGTATCTTTCATCTTTGAAGTAGTTGCTGTATCTTCTATATAATATTAGAGTTTTTCACATAGATATTCATTTTACCAAACCTCAGAATAAATGCCAACATAAAAACATAGACAGAGAATGACTTGCTGGGTCATAGGTGGTGCCTCCCTCAAGGCTGTAGTGAGTTAATATACTCCTCTCTTTGGCAATTCGTTTTCGAATGGCTTTTTTGTTTATTTTTTTCATTTTTCAGTAGAGATTTTGTGGGAGATTTTATTTTGTCTTGTTTTGATTCTTTCATGAACTACAAAATTATGCAACTCCCTGCTTCCATGATTCCTCCCATTAAAAGTTCTGCCATCTTGTTAGGCACGGAAGTGACTCGTTCACCAGAGTTCAGAGCGAAGAGAAATGAATTTCAAAACCACACAGTTTATGTGGAAATGAAGCACATTCCTTGCTTATTTCTGTGTCAGACGTATGGGAAGACTGGGTGTATAATAGGCTGTTTGATTTGTGTGATGAAGAGATTTTTTTTAAGCCCTCTGAAGAAAAAAAAAAAAGTCACACTGATTTCTAGGCTCATCTATACTTCTTTTCCTGTATTTTATGTGGAAACATTTTGGAACTCACAGTTTCCATATTAGGTACCCTTTCCACAGTTAATTAATCCTGCTTTCCCGCATGACAAATGACCCTATCTCATAAAAGGGCACATTGGCAAGCAAGGACTGAGTCAAAGAAGGTATTCTTTGATATTTATACATGAATTAGGTTTTTTAATTTTAAAACATTGAACTCTCAGAGTAGAAAAAATATACTATATCTCCTATAGAAAAGTAAATTTTGAAATCTTGTAGGTAAATAAAATGCATGAGTTTTTTTTCTTTTCTCAAGAACCACAATGCCCAACTGGAGGACAAGGGGTATAGTATGAGTATTGCAGACCTCAATCTCTAGATCTAATATATCTCTTGCTCTCAACTATCAACATTCAAAAAATAAACTCTGTTCAAACAGCTATGTGTTGGGACTTCCCCTGGTGATCCAGTGGTTAAGATTTCACCTTCCAATGCAGAAGGTGTGGGTTCAATCCCTGGTTGGGGAGCTAAGACCCCATATGCCTCGTGGACAGAAAATCAAAACATAAAGCAAAAACAATGTTACAACTTCATTAAAGACTTAAAAATACAAAGGTTGTGTGAAAGCCTCTGAAAATTGCCAATACAAAAGACCTTCCTTGTTTTTCCTCTCAAATCTCTAAGTTTTGAGGAAAAAAATAATAAATTCCATATTATTAACTTGTTGACTATGTTTCCTTTTATCCAATATTAAATTAAGATGGAGGAGAAGCCCCAGGATATGAGCCTAGGCTGTCAGCCTCCCACAGGAACACAGAACTTTCTCATTGCATTAGACATAGAAAGATGCAAGGCAGCCCCATTCTTATCTGTAAGAAGTGACTGAAAATCTCAACAATTGATGGTAGCTCAGATTCAGTTATCCCAAATCCCTACATTTCTCTAGAGACCAAGAAGGCATCATACTGGACTACATTCTTCTTTATCAGTCACTGCTGGTCCTCATAACTTCACGCCACCTCTCAGGGTCTCTGTTTCCTCATTCGTAAAATGGATGGAAAAAACATTCTCTAATGGTCCCTCAGCTCCAGCATTTATTCTATCTCATGCTATGTAATATGGCACTATTTCCACTCTCTCCACATTCTAACCCCCACTGATTTATTGCCGAATAGACAGTCAGTACAATGAGCTCTGGGCTTAACCTGGCCTATCTTGCATTGGTCCATCTAAAATATACCCACCTTTATCACTAAGCTACAATTCTGATTCATGTACAAAGAAAAACTATCTATCTATCTATCCATCTATTTATCTGCCTATAAATATAGCCATCTACCTGTGTTAACATGCCTGTATTCACATGAAATTTCTGAAGAAAAATTAATATTTCTGAGCCTGTTTCCCGTGACTACTACTGAAATCACCGCAACTGCTTCGTCACCAAAGATACCAATTTAGCCTACTTGCAAGGCTCTGTTTGCTTAAAATCTAGCCATTTCCTCTTCATCTTTTCTTTTATTCACCACTATCCCTTCTCAGCATCTTTGGACTCAGAACTGTTCATCCCCACATTTTCCATTGATTTCTGTTCCTGGACCAGAGGTGATAAACAATAGATGAAGAACAAACTCAAGTAGAGTTTGTTTTGCATTTATATAAACAAGGGCAAAAAAAAAAAAAAACCTCTAAGTAATCATCAGGTTTCAGCAACATATCTTTCTAATGTGCCATATTTCTAGAAGAACATCTACTTATGTGATAAATAAATATAGAAGTTGGGAAGCCAATTCTTAGCAGTGGGATAAAAACTGAGATGAATAAAGAAGCTAAACTATGTTTAATAAGAACATAACAGTAGCAGATATTTCTAGTTATTTGCTCTCTGTTACAATGAGCTGCAGCGTCCTTACTGGTGAGTGAGCATACCTGGCAAAATCTGCTCCCACCAATGGATGGCTAGCTCAAAATGTCCTTCCCAGGCTTCCCTGGTGGCTCAGGGGTAAAGAATCTGCCTACGGGTTTGATCCCTGGCCCAGGAAGATCCCACATGCTGCAAAGCAACTAAGCTTGTGTACCACAGCTACTGAGCCTGTGCTCTAGAGCCCAGAGCTGCAACTACTGAGCCCATGTGCTACAACTACTGAAGCCCATGTGCCTCGAGCCTGGGCTCCACAACAAGAGAAGCCACTGCAATGAGAATCCTGCACACCAAAACTAGAGAGTGGCCCTGGCTCACTGCAGCTGGAGAAGGCCCACACGCAGCAACAAAGACCAAGAGCAGCCATAAATAAAAATAAATAAATAAATATTTTTTTTTTTTAAAAAGAAGTCCTTCCCTGGGTGGTTTCAGAGACCAACTTGTTAAGAAGTCAAGAAACAGAGAGTTAGAGTAAGTGACCAAAGCTCTTTTTCTCTGAGATCCCAGCCCATCATGTAGGTTCAGGGAAGGATTAGTTTTTCAGTCTCTGCTCTTACAGCCCCCACAGTGCTAGGTACTTTTACGTACATCATTTCATGATCTCTTCTCAACAAATCAGCAGTGTGGGTCTTCCTATGCCCCTATTCCATGAGGGAAAACTGAGGTTTTTAAAGGCCTCACATAGCCACTTAATAATGAATATCAAATAATTGTACATTAAAATTATTGAGCTATTGCAGTTATAAAGAATATTTAACAGCGTTAAACCGGAAGTGGCAGGTACGCATGTGTCTACCCAGCATGGAATCAATTTTTAGCTAAGATACTAATCTGCCAGTTACTATTCTATTTCTACTAATGATGGAAAAATAGAAAACAGCCCTGGAAAAGCTACCCACTCAAGTATTCTGGCCTGGAGAATTCCATGGACTGTATAGTCCATGGGTTCGCAAAGAGTCGGACACGACTGAACCACTTTCACTTTCACCCCACAACATAGCATAAGGCAGAATACAAGGAAAACTTTTGCAGAAGTTATTAGAAAAAGCCATCTGGTTTATGGTTGACATGCATGCGTGCGTTCTAAGTCATTTCAGTCATGTCCGACTCTTTGCGACCCTATGGACTATAGCCCACCAGGCTCCTCTGTCCATGGGATTCTCCAGGCAAGAATACTGGAGTGGATTGCCATTCCCTTCTCCAAGGGATCCGCCCAACCCAGGGATCAAACTCCTGCATTGGCAGTTGGGTTCTTTACCACTAGTGCCACCTGGGAAGCCCTTATGGTTGATAAAGATTCTCTAATCAAAAGGAAATCATACAAATATCTAAGTACTAGCTTTATGTTAACAAGTGCTCTGATCCAAGGATTCCAACTTCCTCACATGGGATGACGAAAACAAGAACAGCATGGGACACCACTGCCTTAAGAAATAGAACACTCGGACCCCACCGGAACTGTGGCAACCTTCTGAGTTCTCTCACCTATTAGTGGGGAGGAGCCGGAAATAAATAGGGGAAGCACTTGGTACATTATTTATTACTTTGTTACATGTAATTATGCTTAAATTAAACATGTAGTAAACCTGATATTACTCCAGTTCATAATGTGGGTTTAGTCATTCTCAGACTCAAGGAAACATTGGCTTCATAAAACCAAAAATATCCAAACCCCTCTACATACTTTGAAGGTGAGGAATCCCCATAACGATGGTACAGTCAAGGGTCTAAGGCACAAAGTGGACAGAGAAATTTGGGAGCACCGCTTAGCCAATGCTGCTGAAGGTGTATTTCTCTTTGGGTTTTATGCTCCCTGTTACCCATCCCTCCATATTTATAAGACAGTGATTAGCAAGTGGCCCCATTTGGCTGAGTCCAAAGCCCACACACTTTCTGCAACGTCACACTATTATGACACAGAGCCATTAACCCGTGCTAATCGCCTATTTCACTTGAATGAACCAATACAATAACATGTGGATTTGAGAAGATGATCTCATACTAAAAACAAATAAAAGAGGAACCTGTTATGATATGTAGGGTTCCTTATTACAAAGATTCAGATCCATGGGTCAAATAACATGCTCTCCAGCAACATTGTGATAAAAATTCTTTCCTAAAAGGAAAATTCCATTGAAAACAAGCACTTTCTACGTCCTAGTAGATGACCCATAATAACAGCATAGAGAATAATTTTCCATAACAAATCCTCTTGTAAAACCATTGCTGTTGCTTTTCCTAGTCCCTGGCCATTTCCACCTTCCTTTTCTAGAAACCAAGCAACTGAAGTGATGTGGCTGTTTACACTTCCAAGAGGAGAACAGAAAGCTGAGTGACTTTAACTCAGACCCTTTTGTTCTACCGTCAATGGCAGTTACCTTTCAACCACACTCTCTTCTCATCCCTCACAATACAAACTTCAGAGTCACCCAGCCAGAAAGGAACCCAAATAACCCCAAGCACACCAATAGAAACCTAAACAAAACATGAGATAAAAAATTCCAGGGTGTTAGCTGCTCACAGAAACTTGCTATTTCACCAGCGAAAGTCTGGGCGTCAGCACTGTGCTGTCCACGCTCCTCAAGTCAGGTGTGGCTGGCCCAAGTCCACAAGGCCTCTTCCTCTCTGGCTTTCATATTATCCATCTACCAGCTGCAGACTACTTGGCTAATGATATCTTCCCTGCACTTTCCCAGAAGTCCTCCACCTCCTCCCGCTCACCTCATTCATCGTCTCCCCACCCCTCTGGGCGCCCATCTCCCTCTTCTGTCTGGTTCCCTCAGATCCTTTCCCAATGCCCAACCTAGGTCCCATCTTTACCAGGTAACTTCATCCAAGCACACTAGCTTCTTTCCACCAGGAAATTCTAGAGTCCTCACCACTTAGCCTCGCAGAATTAAGAAGCTAAATTTCTTTGGTTGTTTCATTCGTGACAGTCCTACCTTTTACTGTGGAGTAAAAGTCCATGTCTCAGAATTCCTTGGCACACCCTCCATCCCAAACAGGGTACTTAAAAACCAAACAGCTGCCAACATTTTCCACAATTACATGCACACTAATTCTAGAAATCTGCTATGTGGAAATTCCACTGTAATTTTTAAATGCAAGTATCCCATAATGTTCCGAAGCATGAAATTTGTTGGGTTTACCGGCCTCTACACCTTCACTGTGCCTCCCTCATTTAACCCTTCCCTCCTTGCTCCCACAGCTTTCTGAGCTACTCCCTTAGAACACCATCATACCTTACTGTGTCAAAGTCAGAGTTATCTATAACCGGTAAAAATGAAAAATGAAGCTACTGTCTGGAGGCAGAGATTAAGTTCTATTCATCCTTTACCCAGCTGTTCTCTCTCTATTATATGTAGATACATTATATATGCATAATAGATATTTATATACACACACAAATCATAATGTGTATATAAGACATGGTACAAGGACTTCCCTGGTGTTCCAGTGGCTAAGATTCCACCCTCCCAATGCAGGGGGCCCAGGTTCGATCCCTGGTCAGGGAACTAGATCCTACATGCCATAACTAAGTGTTCATATGATCCAACTAAAAGATACCACATACTCCAATTGAGACCTGGCACAGCCAAATAAATAAGAAAGAAAGATATGGTACATGTGGATATATATGAAACCTGATACACATGTATGTATAAAAAAATTGGGATATATATGTTGTTTATTTGCGCTAAATAGTTGTTAAATGATCCACACAGAGGGAAAGAAAACTCAGCAATGTTCCTAGCTTCATCCAGCACTCTATGGATGGGGAAAATCAAACTTAGTGAAATTAATTTTTTAAAGATTGTCTTGGTAGAAACAGGATAGGTTTGAGAAGCAGCTAACAAACTTTTATCATGAATTTTGCAGGAAGACAGCATAATGATTTCCATTGGGGCAGGAAAAGATTCCCACTGGACAAGAATGCTGAAGGAAAAAATTTCCCAATAGAGCATGCATTGGGGGCTCCTGAGGCAAATATAATCTGCACGATGCAGACTGTCTACATATTGGTATAGCTCTTGTAGCCTGTGAAACCGTCAGTATGCAAATCTCCCTCAGTGGTAGTGCTAAAAATTCACATTCCTAGGCATCACCTCAGAGCTGTCTAATCTGAATCTCTGGGCTGGGCCCAAGAATCTGCATTCCTCCTAAGGTCCCCAGTTAATTACGCATGGTTTGAGAAGCACTGAACTGGACTTGCAATTCTCATCTCCAGGGAGCCAGTAGGAGAAAAAAATTGGAAGTTGGTCACTGGTCATTAAGTTTAACCAAGGAATTCAGTTTTCTTTACTTATTCTGTATGAAAAAAATACTCACCTAAATACCTCAAGAAAGTGAAAGTGAAAGTCGCTCAGTCATGTTCAACTCTTTGTGACCCCAAGGACTGTAGCCCACCAGGCTCCTCTGTCCATAGGATTCCACAGGCAAGAATACTAGAGTGGGTTGCCATGACCTCCTCCAGGGGATCTGCCCAACCCAGGGATCAAACCCAGATTTCCTGCACTGCAGGTGGATTCTTGGAAGCCCAAATACCTCAAGACCTCCACCAAATAAACACTATTCTCAAAAAACAGCTGACCCTTTGCTTAAACCGAAGAAAGAATGAATTGTGTGTGTCTTTTTGAGATATATCCGTATTTGTCCCTTGTCCCAATTCTCTATGTCTACTTAGAATAGTGGCCTTCCTCCTCCCTCTCTCCTTTTTCTCCTTCTCCTCATCTTTTTCCTTTCCACCCTCCTCCTCCTCTTCTTCTGTTCCTTTAAACTTCCCCTTCTCTTCCCTAAAAATGTAGTCCCTGGATCAGTAGTACCCACATCATCTGGGAACTCACTTAAAATGCTAAACCTAGGCCCCACCCCAGACCCACAAAATCAGAAACTCTCAGAATGGGGTTCAGCATTCTTGCTGGACAGGCCTTCCAGACTAAAGTTTGAGAACCACTGCCCTAAAGGGACACTGGCAAAAAAGGGGCTTCTATCAGCCCTTCTCAAGCCTGATCTTCCTCCTTGAGGAAAGAGGAAGAGGTGAATTTCAGGCTGAACAAGAGGGACCAGGGCCCATCTACCTCCACCAGTCCATCTGCAGGTATTTTTCATGAAGTTGGCTTTTATAACAAAGCTTATCCTGAGCATAATAGTTGATCCTCTATAAATATCACTTGATAATTATACCAACATATTAAAGAACAAAGCAAAGAAAATAAGAACAAGGCAACACAGGAGCCCTGATAGGACACACAAATAAAGATAATACGATCTGACTCTAAAAGTCATATGGAAAGGGAAACAGGGAGAAATCGTTTAATTTAGCCAAAATTTCTTATTTTAAAAGAATTGGTTGATTTAAGTCCTACAACTAGTTTCTAAACACTTGCTTTCAAATTAACCAGTTGATTAAAGGAAATGGTGAATTTTTCTTCCGTTCCCTCAAGGCTTATATGGCTACCACCTAAAATCAATCTTTTAGAAATGTTTAGTAGTATTTGCTCATCATTAAATTATTACCATTAATTAAAAATTTAAAAAGAAAACAAAGCTTGGGTTTTTTTTTCTACTAATGGAGGTAGGGATTCCAATGTTACATTTCTAAACCAAAAAATGCTTGTAGAAGTGAAGTATATGTAGAAAATTCATCTCTAAAAGCACACTACCCACCAACAGCTACCTAATTTAGCAGAATATATTACCTCTATGCTTCATAAATCTTAATTAAAGTCGTTAGGTTTCCTATTATGTGATCGAGAAATGCCCCATTAAAGTTAAACAGTTTCTACAAGTAATTATACACATATACACTTTAAAATTGCTTCACATATACTAGAAACATTGTCTACTAAATCAAAAACTTGCAAAATTTCATTAATGCAAGATTTTTTTTATCTCCCAAAAGTCAAATGTGTCCCAGAGGAGCCGGTATACTCAATATTGACTTCTTATAATACAATTTAATGCTCACAAACACAACTAAAGTATTTAAACATTTACAGGGGTTGTCATAAATGCTTTTCTTATTTTTGATCAAATTCAACCTTACACTTAATACAGTTAACTGTAGTTATTTAATTTAAAAACTTGAGATTCCAACCTCAAAATTTTATAACAATATAAATGCCATTCCTTGGCTATTGGATATGTATACTATGGGGACTCCATTCTTCAATATGAAGCACAAATGCCAAAACCAGAGAGGGAATATTTTTTCAAGTAGACATTATTTTAAATAACTGTTGGCACATTGAAGGAAAAACCCTTAAAATCCAAAAGCAAAAATAGATCTCTTTTACTCAGGGAGTCATTTCAAACAGACACTAGCTCACTAAAAATAAAAAGGAATAATAATGCTTTGTTTCTATGTTTCTGTTTTGCAAATAATACAAGGTAAACTAATAACCTGGTTAATTGAAAGTAACTGTGTTATTCAGAGTATTTGAGGCCATCCTAACTTAATAATTGGATGGAAAATATTATTGCCATTTCTCCATTTTCTTAGGAGGTGGAACTACTTTCATTCTTTAAAATGTAACTCTAATATTATACTTCTGAAAGCTGAGCAATTTTGTCTCCAGAAACAGTGTCTCTGGCCTTAGGGGAAAAAAAGCACTTTAGTGCAAACTGGTATGCCAAGCACTTGGCATCCCTGGGCATACTGATGAACACAGGCACAGGACACAGGAAGAGGAGGGAGGCAGGACCACCACAGCCCAGGCAGTGATGGATAACCCCTGATCCGGGTGACTGTAAAACCTCTCAGGGCTGAGAGTACATTATTAATTGAAATCCCTGTTTACTTCCTCCATGTAGACCACTATATAATTGCATCTCTACCCTGAAAACTATTTTCTGCAGAATTCACAATGAGTAAGGTATCTTCCAAATATGTAGGAAGGAAATGTGCTTCACTTACATGCAATTACCTCACAATGGACATGTTACAGACACTGAATCCTTATGCCTTTTACTACGCATGGAGCACAGCACAGATGCAGGTGGATTATTCAATAGCACATAAGCAATTAAAATGCCATTTGACAGAAAAATTAAACCCCCAATATTTAAAAACTAAAAACGGCTGTTCAAATTAATTCATGTTTCCACCTAACAACAAACATAAATGGCCACAGCATTTTCTTATATTAAATATAAGCTTTCCAATATAAATGTCTTATAGTTACAAATAGTTTAATGAAATGAGTCTTCTTTTGTGATTTCGTTTTATGAGCATAAATTGAACTAGTCAAACACAGCAGCATTTTTTGTTATTCAGACAGAGCATATCAAATCACACTGGTTTAAGGAGAAAATGTTTCCTAGGAAAATGAAAGTTTTGTGTGTGTTGGGGCTGGGGGTGGGGAGGAAAGGTGTGGGATTGGGGGCGGGGATGTCTCCAAGCTAGTATAAAGGGAAGAGTCATATCTCACTGAACTTCAGCCTGACATAAAAAATAATACAACTGAAAATCTCAATCTTATCCAAATGGAAGATTAAGAAAAATGGAAGACAGGGGCTTGTTAGGAGATGTTCAACATAGGCTTAGAAAGAAAGACACAGTAGTAGTCTATTCCGCTAATGAACTGGATAAGGAGCAGGGTGGGGAGCCTAACAACCAGTCACACTAAATGACAGCACAGAGGGCAGAGAGGTGTGGAAACTGAGAAGATAGACTTCCAAGTCTTTTCCTGAAAGTGCTTCGATTTTGAGGAGAGTCCAGTGTTCCCTGACAAAAGAGTCTTTGTGCAACCACTCCAGGGAGGTGAAGCAGAGCTGCTCAGGAAAACCAATGAAGACAGGCCCAGCCTTGTATACAGGACCCGTGAAGAACTCTGCATCACATGGCCTGCGGCAAGGACAATGCTTGTACTGCTAAACGCACGACCACCATCTTTAGGCAATATCCAAGTGGGCACAGGCCAGATGTCTTTAAAGAATCATGTCGAGTTTTTTTCTTTCAAAAAGAAAAAAAGAGAATAAGCAAGTATAGAGCCTGCGATTTCAGACTGCATCCACAGCATTAGACTAGTCCCCAGACATTTGACCCCTCCAAGTGACTGAACCCACCCCACAAACTTCAGTCACCCTGACTGGCAGGGGCTCTGATTCTGAGTTCTCGGTATAGTTGGCAAAATAGCCCCAGAGCCTGTGTCTACTCATACAGTCTTAACACCCTGAACTTCCAGTTCCAGAATGATGAAATAGGAGCCTGTTATCATTAAAGGAAGCCTGGAGATGCACCGAGAGAGATTAGCAATTTTAAGTAAAGAAATATCCACTAAATATGGATGATGGTCCACTATTTATCCAAATCCAGGATATCTACAAACACTTGCATTGGAAATCAAGCAAACTCATCATATAATTGGTGTTTCCAGCTTTAGCCAGAGTTACCCAATTTCTTGTTCTTGCAGGAAACCATAAGTAGGAGAAAAACATCCAGTATTAACCTTTCGGGAACTTCAAAATATGGTCGCCTAATTGGTTTCACTAGGATAAAAACATTAAGTTTCTTGGTAAGTGGACAAAGAGCTTATTTTTCTCCTTCACTGGTTTTAATTGCCCTGCTACCGATCTGAAAATAATTTAAGTGTTTAAAAGTATCCAATGAACAAACAACAACCTTGAATAATCTTTAAAATTAGATGCTAATTTTAAATTAGCATGAGATCCAATTTATCTGAAATGGCATCTTTTCAGCTGCAATTCCCATCATGTGAAATAAACAGCAAGTTACAAAACTGCCCAAAAAGTTCTCAAAAATATTCACCTGCTAGTAAAACAAATGAAAATCTTTCAGTCTCACACAAAAATCAAAAGACAATATGGGAACAGGTGGAGGAGGGGCCAGTAGGGATGGATTTAAACAGTATCTTCCTGGAGCACAGATGAAAACAGCCTTCTATTGAGAGAAAAGCACAGTTTTGAATTCCACCTCCATCTCAAACTAGCACAGGATCCTGAGTTACAGATTCTTCATCCATAAAAGGGAAGTAATGATATTCTTCAACAGAATATGGAAAACAATTCACACAGTGGCTGGTGCATAATGAATTCTTAAGAATTATCTATTGATGTTATTATTATCATGAGTTCATGGATCAGATCAGCTAACAAAGAGAAGGGTCTTAAGAAAACAGGAGACAAAAATAGACCCAAAAGAGACAGATGAGAAGGAAGTATGGGAATAAGCATCAAAATAATGAACATTGGAAATATCACAACTTAGCCTACGACTTAGTGAATGTGGTATGTGACTACCTAATAAAGTTAGTTGTGATATGATGTATGTAGCTTTAGAAACTGTCTATATCAAGTGCTTGCATTTGGCCTGACGAACACAGACATATTCATTCATACTCTACTTCCATCATTAATGGTATTGAGAAAACTGTTAAACCTGGTCCTCATATCTTAAATGTAATTTTACCCAATGAAATATAATCAACAGTAAAGGACCCTATATGTATCCAGGTAAGCCATAGTTACAGTGTGTCTCATGGAACCTATTTATGAGAAATATATGATAAGAACAGGTCATTATATGTTTAACTCTCAAACAGGAATAAGCTGGCTTTCAATAGAAGCTTCATGAAGATGTTCCATTATCTCAACAATCACTTCTCTCATAGGGAATGATGGAGAAATGGCTTAATTGATCAGATGCTATATTAGACATAAATTAACAACTTATAAAAAAAAGAAGAGGAAAAGGAAAGAAAGAATCAAATACACAACACCAAAACATAATAAATATGTTGATCGCATTTTAATCATCCCTTGATGATTCAAACAGGAATTCAGGAACTTCCAAGCCTCTATATCATTATGATTTTCTTTGTTTTATAGACGTAGAAGCCAACTAAAAGACAGTCATAATTCAGACAATGCCAATTGAGAGTTTATTTTATACTTGTATAATATTCTGTACAACTACCTCTTGATTTACAATAAAATAAAAATTGAGATTTAACATAAACTCAGCAATTATAAATGTTCCCAGAAGATTAAAAACCAAGCAAAAATAGCAGAAAAATCAAGAATTATTTAACTACCATTTTTAAATGAAAGAGAGGATTTAAATACATAACAGGAAGGTAGGTATAATTTCTACAAATAATTCACACACATACATATAGCTAAAATGTACTAAATATCATTTCGATGTCCAAAAACAAGAAACACCAGTTGTCCAGAGGCCATGATAACTTTCTCTCTACAAGAGAAACCCGGTTCATAAAAAAGTTGGAAGTTAGTAGACTCAGTTCCACTCCAGGAAACTCTGCTGGTGTTTCCATTATAAACCACATTTCAGGAGTTTACAAGTTGAATGTTTTTAAAACATATTGGGTTCATAATGAGCTCACACATTTTTTAAATGTCCTTTTTGCTCTCCTTTAAAAAGTATGGCCACTTTTGTGAACAAATCATAAACAAAATTTCAGGTGATTATTTTTGGCTCAGCTCCAAGACACAATGGCTAAATGTTTAAATGGAGGAAAAAGTCCAATTATTTTTTTCATTTGCAAAGCCGAGGAGAAAGGCCAGCCTGAGAAACACTCTACAGTACTTCCGTTCTTCTTTTGCAATATTTTCATTTAGTGGTTCAGGATCCTAGGACTGCAGCTAGGAATATGCAATCAAACTTCAAAAACTCCATTTCTACATCTGGAGATTTATGCAATAATCGCTCCAGCATTAGACTTTTCTGAAGTTATTAGTGGTCAAAATTACATGTACCATGAAAGCCAGGAAGCCTCTCAGAATGGAGCTAAAAGCCAGGTGGCAGGGCACCTACACTTAGGTGCTGCCACAAATCCCAAATTCAAACCAACCCTGGAGTTTTACAAGGCCTTCCCCACGCCAACACCCAGCTTAAAATAGTCCGAGGCTAAAGCTCTGCAGGGAACTGAGTTGATGAGTAGGTTAGGGCTTAAAACCATTTCTTTCAAAACCGGAAAAAAAAAAAAATCTGGTGGTTCTGCCAAATATAAAACTACTCTCCACAGCAGTCCCTAACACCTTTAGGGTTTGTAAAAAAGAGGAAGGCAGCAGAGAGCCAAACCAGGGATGCCTCGTTCCCACAAAGAATGGATTGTTGGGCATAATTCACCAGGCCTTTCACATGGCAGCAGTTTTGGATGGTGTGGCACTGTTGAGTTCCAGAACCACGGTCCTGCACCAGACTGGGAAAAACACCTTGATCTCTCACCACACCTTGACCTGGGTGTCAAGCCCCTAACAAAAAGATGTGCTCACTGAGCCAATGAGTCAACAAAACTTCCCCTGACATGGAACAACTTTTCATCTGCAGCTTCCCGTCATAACCAGAAGACCTGAAAAGGAACCCCATCCCAAAAGGAAGAGTCAGATCCCATGGTGTGTTTGGCCACATGAACCTTTTACATTGCAAATATGCAAAAGACACAAATAACACTGATTAAAACCACACAAATTCGAACATCTGATAATATCCCACGTGCAGGTGAAAGGTCAAAAATGCCCTCCAACACCGTTATATTAATTGACAGGGGCAAACTTTTCCATCTGTTTCTGATCCTATCCATGATTGGTCATTGGCCTCAAAAGAAAAATCCACCGTTAATAATAAATGAAATGAAATTTGCACTTTCCTCTAACTACAATCCCACCTTCAAGAAGTTTATACAATTGCCTTTTTTTCTCCAAGCCAATTTCCTCTAGAGAAAGGGGAATGATATGGAGGGGCAGGCAGCTGGAAGTAGAGAGGTGTTAATGAGGAACTCTGGGTAAGAAGGAGAAAAAAAAATTTCCCTGCAACACAGCTTAAATTAACTGAGCTTTGAATGGTTTAGATATATGGGAGATACAGAAAAATCAACTCTCTCCCTTTTCTATCTCCCTTACACACACACACACACACACACACACACACACACACACACACACACACACACACACACACACACACACACACACACACACACACACACACACACACACACACACACACATACATACACACCCAATCCCCCTGAGGGGATGCCGAGGAGTACAGTTTGAAAACCACCAATTTAGTTCGTGCCTCACATTTCACAGATGAAAACCAGGAGGTGGAGAGAGGTTAAGCGACTGGCCCAAGGTCATACCTCATTAATGATGGGCTGGAAGAGCAACTCTGGCCAGGACTGATTTGCATTTGTGCCCTGAGCCCTGTGGAAGCAGCCAGGCAGAACACTGGACTGCAAGACTGGACTTCTGCAGGGAGGGGCGTCGAGATGGTCAGAGTATGCAACTGGAGACACAGGGAGTCAAGGAAATGTGACAGTCCCGGGCCGGCCTCTCTGAACCCCCCAAAGGAGCCTGGGACTCGATTCCCCAGTGATCCAGAAGCAAGTTCCTCAACGGGCTGGCCGATGAAGGGGCCCTATAACATTTTAAGAGAGACGCGGGAAGGACTTGCAAGGTACCCTTCCATCAGCTGCCCTCTAGAGGAAGTTGAAATAGTAACAGAGAAACTTAGCCCCCGAAAAATGGGCACACGATGACAGAATATGAAGCTGTGGGACATTGAGGCTATAGAAACAATACTCTCTGAGGATTTTCCTTCTCCCCTTTCCCCTACACGTCCCCAACCAAGTCATCCTTGAGAGAGAATGAAGTGGGTATCTTCTTCTGCTTGAATTGTATGGAGACTGATCTTCAATTGTAGATACCACGAGAAGCACATATAAATTTCCAGGCAGCATGATAAGAATGGAAGGTCAAAAACCCCAAAGGGAGCTTTAGCCAATCGCAGAAATGCCTAAAAGACTTGTAGATTCCCAGACTCAAACATACCATTCAGGGAAAGAAAAGGACATATATTGCTTCCCATGTAACTTCCAAGCAGTAGACCTAAACATACCCTTAAGCATCAGACAGAATAAGTTATCCTCACCCCAAACAACAAACCCTTTCAGCTACTTTATGGAAGCTCTCAAGTCCCTTATACATTTCTGAACTAAAAGGAAAATACACAAAGGGAAAAAGGCAGAGTTACATATTTTCAAACTCAGACATGGGCTAGCTTTTCTTCTTTTTTTCTCTAGGCATGGGGTCATAGACATCAACTCCAGGAGAGAGATGAAGTAATAAAATTTTCTCTGTTTCACCAAAATTGGGAACAGTAACCTTAATCCTGGGCATTAAAACTGGACAATACTGAAAGATGCCAGTTTTTGCTAGACAATAAAAGTGAGCAAGACAGAAAGGGAGGGGTTGGTGATGAGGATGGGAGAGAGGAGAGTGACAAGAGTGCTGTGTAATCAGGTGGATGTAGAGTCCAAGTTGCAAACTGATCTAGGTAACCTTGAGATGCCTATGGACCAAATCATCAAGGTATTATTTGGTGTTATGGAACTTTGTACCCCTTTTCCTAGAAATGATCACATCCTAATGTTTATCACATTTTTTAAAGCAGAAGCCATGGATAACATGTGTAAGCAATTGTGGTAAAACTAGGTTCATAAATGACATAGTGCACTTGATGCTGCAAGGAAAAGTGAAGCTCATTCCTTCTTCCAAATCCTGAGTGAAATATCATAGAGTGAGGGAGATGATTCTGTAAAGAAATCAGAGCAACCTGAAAAGGTGAACTTTTTCCAATCAGGTGACAAGTGACTGGTAGGACCAGTTTAGAGGGGGAAAAGCCACTAAGGAGATGCCTTCTGGTTAATATTTAATGTATTACCTATAGTATTCATAACCTTGATTGGAAACAAAACAATATACATTGTTTTAAACAATAAGCATGTTGATGTGTTGCTATGTACTGGCCTACTTATTTTATGCATCAATTGTGTCAGCATTCAGACTAAGCTGCTATAACAAAGGGACCCCAAAATACAGTGGCTTTAACGAGAGAAATATGTCAACTCCTCATTTAACAGACCAGAGCGGGGCAGGTATGCAGCTCTGATCTGCAAGGTCATCTAGGGTTCCAGATTCCTCCTCATTTTATTGCTTTTCCACTTCTTAGGGTGTTGTTCTCATCGATACAGTCAGAGCTGACTCACTACCTACTTTCCTGCCCATAGGAAGGGGGAAAAGAAGAAATGGTGAACAGGTAAGCCTTCTTTTCTAAACTACAGGTAATTTTTTAATAATTTTAATGGTTTTATGTATTATTTTTATTCATTTATTTCTGGCTGTGCTGGGTCTTCGTTGCTGCTGGGGCTTTTCTCTAGTTGTGGCAAGCAGGAGCTACTCTCTAGTTGCAATGCATGGGATTCTCATCGCAGCAGTTTCTCTTGTTGCACAGGTTCTAGACACTTGGGCTTCAGTAATTGGGGCATGTGGGCTCTGTAGCTGTGGCTCCCCAGCTCTAGAGAACAGGCTCAACAGCTGGGGTGAACGGACCTAGCCACTCTATGGCATGCGGGATCCTCCCAGATCAGGGATCGAACCCATGTCTCCTACATTAGCAGGAGGATTATTTACCACTGAGCCAACCAGGGAAGCCCTAAACTGCAGATAATTTAAACATAGTTCTGCTTACGTTCCATGGGACAGAACCCTAATGGCAGGGCCATATCTAACTCCAAGGGAGGCTGGAAATGTAACCCATAACTGGATGGCCACATGCTTAGCCAAAGTTCGCGTGGTTGTGCTATTAAAAGGAGAAAGGAGAGGAATAGATATTTGGAGACAGTTTGCAGTCTGCCATTTTACCTCATTTAGCCCTTTCAACAATCCTATATTATAGTTTTTTATGAACATTACATCTGAGACCATCAGTAATTTGCCCAAGCACCACTACAGGAAGTTGTAGAGGTGGAATTCAAACTCAAGTCCATCAGTCTCAAAACCCATTTTCAGTCTACTATACCGTTTCCATGCATGCATGCTAAGTCTCTTCAGTCGTGTCCAACTCTTTGCAACGCTGTGGACTATAGCCCACCAGGCTTCTCTGTTCATGGGAATTCTCCAAGCAAGAACACTGGAGTGGGTTGCCATGCACTCCTCCAGGGCATCTTTCCAACTTAGGGATCAAACCCATGTCTCTTATGCCTCCTGCATTGGCAGGTGGGTTCTTTACCACTAGCACCACCTGTCTTCCATGTACCTAATCCTAATGTACCTAATGTACCACCAGCCCTCCTAATGCACCAGGAACCTAATCAATTTCACTCCAACAGACAAGGCATGTGGTAAGAAATAAAACTCATGCCATGTGGCCTTTTCCTTAAAGCCAGGGCCTCTTAAGAAAATAACAACACTAAGAAAAAACTTTTTATAAGGAAAAGACTATCAAAAACTTTTTTCTTGAAAATAAAAGGCTGAGGGGAAAGGAACATTACAAGGAATTTATTAAAATACCACTATAAAAGACACTTGAAAGAATGGATTTTTTTTTCCTACCACTCTAGGGCAATCTATTTTGGAGGTGTTGATCATGAATCGTATTGGTAAGAATAAAAGGGCTCATATGGAATAACTTTCTTATTATTGAGTATCTACCATCAGCTGTTGCAGGACAATCTAAAACAGCAATGGTCTGCTTTGGTGGGGTGGGTATATGTACCCACACGTACACACACACACACACACACACACCCCTATACACACAGACACATATATCTTTATAAAATAGCATCGCTGCATCCTCCTGATCTTAAATTCCTAGACACCTGAATGGATCTATGTCATGAGATAAATGCTCGTAGAATAAAAATTTATAGTCCTGCACATTCATTAAATTTGCCTAAGCATTTTCAAGAAAGGAAGGCTCTGCTTCGGGTAGGGGCTTTCCCCCCTTCCTTTCGCTCAAGTCAAGAGATATATGTTATAATCTCCAGCTAGCTCCCTGGCAAATCTCCATTCTTTTCCACCTGACAGACTGTTTGTCAGTTAAACTTCCCCTGTCATGTATCCCCACCACTGCCAACTCATGCACGGAGACCTTCACTTTTACTGCTACCACTTGCACCCTCTGCAACCTTTGTCATTGATCACTGATCCGATCCAGTGCCCACATGTTCTTCAAGTGCCTACACAAGTAATGAGGTACTTGTGGTGTAAAATTAAACTGTCAACTGTCAGCGATTGATAACCACAGTGAGAGCTGACCTAGAACACCTGCACCGGTGCCCAAGACAGGTGTGACATGTTTGATCGCTGAGGCCTGCGAGTCCGGCTGACCCAGTGCTGTCCCTCCATGCACTCGCCTTGCAATCCAGCCCCCCAGCGTCCCCGCATCCCACGGTGAGCATCCCCAGGGGGCGGGCACCACTTGCACAGCCCACTCGGGCAGCTTGGTCCAAGCAGCCGTGAGGGAGCAGACCTCAAGTCAGCAGGTTGCTTTGAAGCAAACAGTGCTGAGAGGTTTTCAAAGGGGCTGCTGGAGTCAGCCTGGGTTTTTTTTTTTCTCCCCCATTCCCGCCCACCCCCTCACCAGTTTCCTCTGAAAGCGGGTCTCAGTGGCAGGCTTCACGCACACCACCCTCCCTCAACTGGACTTTCCAGGCATGTGCCAGTGGCTGGCAGCAGGGCCTTCCCTTCAGGGCAGGCGCACGGCAGTCATTAAGAGTCTGGTGGAAGGATGACGAGGCCCTAATGGAACTGCCTTATGGTTCTGAGTATTTGCTTGAAGGCGTCTGAGTTGAACTGGCTCACATTCTGCTAAAGCACCGTAAATGCAAGCTCTTCCTACTTCTATGTAATTGAATAACCAGCACAAAGAAAAAAAACATGTTCTGCTCTGACTATATTGTTTTTCGCCAACGTTGTTACAGCATTTCAACACAGTTTTTCCAAGTTTTTATTATTTAAATGTGAGAGATAGGCTTTTTTTTTAACCTTAAGCAAAAATACACTTAAATACCTAAAACATCCTTTGTGGAAAATCTGAGAAGTGTGATGGATTCCCATCCCATTCCACCAGCCCACTCTCTCCAAACAGTTGCACTATATTAAGTTCATGTGATGAGAAGATAAAAATCTATTAACTTTCTGCTGACCTTATCGACACAGGAATCTCGGCAGACATTACAAAAGCCATATCTCTTCTGACTTTTACATCCAGAACCTCATGCTCCAAAGTCCCAAACCAAATGTAAAATCTTCATGATGAGTGAAACCCTGACACCAATTCAGATTCCCCGCTTTCCGGCTTGCAGTCGATGGAGATTCCTCTGGGGCAACGAGGCTGGCCTTTACTTTGCATTTGACTTGAGGGGCTTTTTTTTTTTTTTTTTTTTTTGCCATATGCTACTGGGGACTCTGAATCAAAACTATTTCACGAGGACCATATGTTACGAGAAATGCATGATGGAAAATGAACGGCAAGAAGTTGCCCCATATCACTGGGTGATGTATTACAAACATAATTAAATCTGAGTAATGCGCAGTGTTATTTCAGTTAATCATTTCTTTTTTCAATGCAAGCAAGGAAAACGTAGCCCAGTTTCCAAATGACATACCAAAGTCCAGATAAGCTAAAAGTGAATTGGTGGGAAAGGAGCAAAACCAGAGCTGGACAGTATTGTTTAACCTTCTGTAAAATGTCTTGGTATATTTGAGATATGGCAATAGGAAGGTGACACGTGAGAGACCATGTAAATAAGCGGTTTCAGACTCTACTCGTTTTCCTTTCAAATCAACAATGAATTGCAACCAGCCCCCTCTCACAAACAAGCAGCAAGTCAAAAGACCACTTGTGTGTTGGTTGTTCAGAATTCAAGAGTATGTTTCCCCATAGAAATTTCATTCTCGGTATCTGTTAGGGGCCCAGGCTAACCCAGGAAGACCTATTCAGCCTAACTGTTTCTGACAATTGATATTTCCTCTCTACCTTTATGGCACTGCTTGGAGGGGGCATAGAGAATTACTCAATTCAACTCAGTTCATTTATTTGGTCCCTACTATATTTTCCCAGAATGCATTGATGGCTGCATTTCCCCAAAGGGGATCCCAATTTCATCTCCTCCCTCATGAAGAAATCACGTGCCATTCTGAACCCTCAGAATAAATTCTCTATACTCTCTTAATCACTTCTGATTAAGAGAGCTGAGCTAATTGCTGCTAACTAATTTTTTATTTCCCACATTCAAGCCCTGAATTTGGCAGGCTCTCAGTTCATCTATGGGAATGGATGATTGAGTAAATAAAGGAATTCAATCTGTTGGGGTTGCCAAATATATTTTTTCCTCCAACAGTGGCTCTGGAAATCATGCTTGAAGAAGAGAGGAAGAGAATAAAATAATGATGATGAAAATGATGAAGATGATCATGACAATAGCAAACAGTATTTACTGTGTGTTTACCTAGAACATGCACCAGCCTAAGAACTTTACAAGTCTTAATTAATATGGTCCTCACAACCACTCTGTGTAGTAGATATTGTGTGTATCCCCATTTTACAGATGGGAATACTGTGCATGGCGACAGCAGGCAATTTTCCCAAGTTCACACCAATAGTATATTAGACATTTCTGAACACCGGAACTGTATTTTCTAGGTACATGTGTGTTAGTGGGAATATTTTCCTGCATTTTTCCATAATACAAAGCTCCCCTCTTCCTCTCTGAGGTGCATTAGAGAAGGAACTTCTCAGGTAAAATACTCCAGTTCTCATTCATGAACCTGAACACAAGCTCTGTGAGAGCAAGGACCTTATCAGTCTCACTCACAGTAGCCTTAGTCTCTAGACCGACAGGTGTGCAACAGATGTTTGCTGGATGAATGAGTGAATGAGTCTATTCGGGGTGATGATAGAGCTAAAGATGGGACTCTGGATTCAGGTTCCCTCTGATTCTTGATTTACTAATCCCACAGGGAGAGTGTTACAAACATGCACAGTGACAAGAATCACCTGTGGCACTTGATAAACACCCCCTCTGGAGATTCTGAGCCAGAGACCAGAGGTCCGGGAGTCTGTTTTTTGTTGATGTGCTGCTGCTGTGATCTGAGACATGCTTCAGGTGCTTCTGAGCTTGGGAACCCCTCCTCAAAGGGTATGGCTCTGGCTCTTAGGACACTACCTCCATGGCACTTATAGACATTTGTAAATTCCCCAAGAGTGGCAAACATTGTCTCTGGCCACCGCTGCCATTTCTTCCAGAAAACCTATGCATTATGCTGGATTGCAATACAGAATGGTGACTTGTACTTCTGCCTTAGCTGACTTCTCTACACTGTTCTGCAGACCTCAGCCAGGCCCAGGGAAGCTTCCATTCACGTATTTCTTCTCCAACTCTTGCCCTTTCCAAGGCTGTGTCAGTGTCTGAATATATGAATGATGGAACAAACTTCAAGGGGGCAAAACAAGCTAGCCAGGCAGTTGAAAGAAGGGGAGTGTTCATTAACCTCACTTTGGAACTGCATGTAATGACATATGAAAACAATGACAAACAAATACATAAACATATCCTGTTCCTATTGCTTTCCTTCTGACTTGAAGAACATTCTTATAGCAGCTAACCACCTCTGGGCCTCAGAATCATTATCTACCCTTTAAAAAAATATTTTTCTTTTCCTGAGTTATAATGGAATACATTGTGACCTCAGTCACTAAAAGATTACCTTAGCCTTTCAGTTGTCACTCTCTTTCTTTTTCTCATTCTTATTCTCCCCTCTTTATCCAGTCCAACAATCTATGCCCAGAAATCAGTAAAGAATGACAATTTTGGTTGGGATAAAAGGAAAGTATAAAAAGATGCTAACTGTCTATGATTGTCCTAGAATCTAGAACTTCCCTGGTGGCTCAGCTGGTAAAGAATCCACCTGCAATGCAGGAGACCTGGGTTTGATCCCTGGGTTGGGAAGATTCCCTGGAGAAGGGAATGGCTACCCACTCCAGTATTCTGGTCTGGAGAATTCCATGGAGGTCACAAAGAGTCAGACTTGACTGAGAGACTTTAACTTTCAGAATCTAGAACAAGATTTCTAAATGATGGTATTATTGAAATCTTGAAAAGGATACTTTGTTGTGGTGACTGTCCTGTGCATTATAAAACATTGAGCAGCATTCTGGCATCTACCCACAAGATGCCAACAGCAACCCCATCCCCTAGTAATGACAATCAGAAATGTCTCCAGAGAACAATATGAAGATGCCTTAAAAATCTAAAAACAGGGTTATTTTTTGACCCTGCAATCCCACTCCTGGGCATATATCCAGAGAAGAATATGATCTGAAATGATATATGCACCCCAATATTCATTGCAGCACTGTTTATGATAGCCAAGACGTGGAAACAACCTAAATGCCTATCATCAGAGGAATGATTAAAGAAGATGTGGTACATATACACAATGGAATATTACTCAGTCACTAAAGAATTAAATAATGCCATTTTCAGCAACATGGATGAACCTAGAGAGTGTCATACTGACTGAAGTCAGACAGAGAAGGAAAAATATTATGACATCTCTTATATGTGGACTCTAAAAAGAAATGATACAGATGAACTTACTTACAAATCAAAAAGAGACTCACAGACTTAGAGAACAAACTTATGGTTGCCAAGGGGGGAAGGATGGAGGGAAGGGACAGTTAAGGAGTTTGGGATGTGCATGTACACACTGCTGTATTTAAAATGGATAACCAAAAGGACCTACTGTATAGTACATGGAACACTGCTCAATGTTTTGTGGCAACCTGGATGGGAGATGAGTTTGGGGGAGAAAGGACACATGTATATTTAAGGCTGGAGTCCCTTCACTGCTCACCTGAAACTATCACAATATTGTTAATCAGCTATAGCCAAACTCAAAATAAAAAAAAATTTTTAATGTCTCCAGATACTGTCAAAATGTCCCAAGGGGATCACAATTGTCCCTAATTGAGAACAATTGATCTAAAATGATTTTTAAAACAATATATTTTTAACCTATTGATTGGCCAGAATTTGGTACTATGCACAAAGATATATTAATCCATAAAGTTACTTGAACATTAAGCAAAATTATAAACATAATTTTCAAAAGAACTTTTGATTCAAAAGGATCATGACTACTCTTTTAGGTATGAGGTTTAGTGGACACCAGGAAGAAGCTGAAATGGAATCTGACATAGCTGAGATTTTACCCAAAAAAATTCAACTGGGGGGACAACAGGGAAACTAACTAAAATATCTCACTTCCGGCAAAAACATCCAAAGTCTAATGCAGTTTGCCAACATCTTTGCCCCTGGGTTTTTTTTTAACTTGAGGGTAGTTCAAGGGTAGTTTTAATCTGTATGTTCCCAGTTGCTATAATCTACGAATCATCAAAATGCTGTTTTATAAGAGTATCTCCTAAGCTTTGATGTCCAAGAAGCCTGGGGGCCCTTTTTTATGTGCTTATTTTCTTTTGAACCAGGAAATTGTGTTTTGCCAAGAGCAAATGGAACTTGAGCCTCAAAAGATTTGAGTTCTGTTTGAAATGTAGTCCACACAAATTCTCTACAAGTTTGCAACTTGACAAAACACACGCTCTCGCCTTCCCTCAGACCAAATCTCTCTTGGTTCTATTTTAAATCACAGTCAGTAAAATCCTATATGCCTACGGATTACTCCAGGAGAAAAAGAGCTACAAGACCAAAGAGAAATTCTGACACAACAGCATTCTGTTGGATTCATGATCATATGCTCTCCGAGGTAGAAGATGAGAGAAGCTAAATGGGAAGAAGGGAGAGAAAAGGGAAGAGAGAAATCAAGTAAATAACAAGTTCTTGGACTTTCCCCGGGACCAGATTCAGCAAACAAGATACTACATCAAAGTTAAGTTGTTTACATACTAGATGACCTGTCCGTTTTTTTCCTTACCATTGATTTCCACAGTACAAAAATATTATTTCAGTGGCAAGGATGTAAGCCTTATTCATAACAGGATTTCAACCACATCCTGAGAACGAAGCATCTCTTCAGATAGTGTGCCCTCATTTATATTGAAGGCATGCTGGTTTTATTTGTCAGTGTTTGTTGAGGGGGTCACAATATCAGGAAGCAGGAGATGGCTCATCAAAGCGTCTCTGCAAGCCCCCACTACTCATCAATTAGACAGTACCTTGTTTTTAACATCAGAGAGGAAATGCATCTCCTATGACCCATTGTTAGAAGCTTCCTTCTGTCTTTAAGCTTTTTGGAAGGAGTACTCAGGACTCGACTTCTTTTTTCCAATAGGTAATTGTCACTAATTAACACTCCAGTTGCATTCAAGAATGTGGACCCCATGACCCTGAGTAATCTGGACCTGTATCTCTGGCCTTGAAGCAAGGACACTGGAGTCTCCCGACCCTACCCGCGGGGCCAGGTCACAGACGCAAGGCTTCCCGCTAAGTTCCTGAGCTGGCCTCACTCTGCTTCAAAGCTTGTGAGTTCAGTGGAGCAGCCTGACTTCAAGGACCATGTGGCATCTGGCCAGTGATTCCTGTCTGAGATGAGAAGGTCTCTTCTCTGAAGGTGTAGAGAGCTTTCTGCAGAGGCCCGGGCCTCTGGTTGTAGTCATTCCACATCCATTCACTGGGCAACTGCTCTGTGCCAGGGTCTCTCCCCTGCACTGAGGAAAATGAATAAAACAGAGTACCAGTGGCAATAAACTAGGATCAAGCTCAGCCCCTTGTCAAAATATCCTTCTAGGTATAACTAGACAAGTTGGTCTTAATTTCCTTTTCAGATCTAATGGGTTAAATAAAAATGGTGTTTGTGACTTTCTAATTGATGAGCTTAATGTGGCAGCCTAGATGGAAGGGGAGTTTGGGGGAGAATGGATACATGTATATGTATGACTGAGTCCCTTTGCTGCTCACCTGAAACTATCACAACATTATTAACTGGCTATACTCCAATACAAAATAAAAAGTTTAAAACAAAACTGGTGAGCTTGTATATCCATTAATTCATCTCATTCCTCCGTAAGATTCTTCATTTACCCTCCCTTCTCTTCCCTGTCCTTCCCTTCCCTTAATTTCAACCTTTCCCTCTTTCTCTGTCTTTATCTCTCACACACACAAACACACATATATACACACTCAAACTAGCATAGGAAATTCTGATGAGCATATACTCACAATGACTTCAAATATATAGAGAGAATTCTATATCTGTATCCATATGTGTACATATACACACTCCTATAACCCTCAATGAAGGACTAGATTATAGAGGATACCCATCCAATATTCCTCTTTCCCTTAAAGAGAGCTTTGTATTTCCTCTCATAGTAAATCCTTCTCCAAAATCAAGGCTAAGAATTACCCTTGTGCATAAACACTACTGGATTCATTTCAAATCAATAAAAGCAATATGAACAAATGCCCAACATTATAAAAAGGAAAAGGAAACTCTAAACCTCAAAACAGACCATCAAAAGGCTTGGTGCTTATTTTGTAAAACAGCCTTCACGTTACCAATACCAGGTTCCATTAGATAATTTTCCCATGTTTCTTTCAAATGTTTATAGCAATTTGATTTCCATAGTTTAAGAACATACTGCTGCTTGAGAAGTGAGGGACAACCATGTATTTTGCAATGCAGCCCTAAATGATAGAAACAGACCTACTACCTAATGAGCAGCATGCCTTTCACACTTCTTTTTGGTTTGTACTGATGTGTGCAACCACTTTTGGAAAGACAGCACAGTGCAAGGGCCTGGGAAGACCCCAGAGCTGGGTTGCCAAGTTCATATCATTCTCCTCCTGTAAGTTTGGCAAGTTATAAACTTTCTGTGCCTCAATTTTCTTATCTGTAAAATAGCAGGGTTGATAACCATAGATTAGATGAGTTCATATCTCTAAAGTTTTCAGAAAGTTTCTGGCCCATAGTGTAAACACTGTACTAGTCTAAAGCACCAAATACATGTTTATAAAACACCATGGCTTGCACAAATACCTGCCCCCATATTCAAACAAAGGAAAGACAAGCTAGAGATACAGCTTGTTATAGGAGTAACTGTTACCTTGGCTTAACTTTCTCAATATGCCCTTTGTCCCATGTTCAGATCTCCCTAGCCAGCTACAAAGTTAACACAAGAAACCTGTCATTCAAAACAGTATCCCCTCCATTTGGCCCAACATAAGGCTTTACACATAGAAGACCCATGATAATATGAACTGGATGAACAAACACATGACTTTGATTCTTTATTTCGAGGCTGAATTAAAAGTAATTTCTAGTAGCATTTTTTACCACAAGTACTATTGAGGTTACTTAGTATGTGTGTATGTGCTAAGACACTTCAGTCGTATCCAACTCTTTGGACCCCATGGACTGCAGCCTGCCAGGCTTCTCTGTCTATGGGAATTCTCCAGGCAAGAATACTGGAGTGGGTTGCCATGCCCTCCTCCAGGGGATCTTCCTCACCCAGGGATCAAACCCACATCTCTTATGTCTCCTGCATTGGCAGGTGGCTTCTTTACCACTAGTGCCACCTGGGAAGCCCATTACTTAATATACTAGTGGTAAAATGTTTCCTTATTAATTTTCTTGGGGAATGTATACTGAACTCAGTGAGCCTTATTCAGCTTTTTCTACTTGTTAAAAATAAGTAGACATCCATAAAATTACCCCACACAAACATACCAGCCAATGATCCCTAGAGATGGACCACTTCATACCACTACGTGCGTTCATAATCCAGTTGTTTCCAGAAATCTTGATTTCAGGGAACAAATTCAGTAGCCAGGAGATATTCCACTGGCATCTTAAAAGTTGTTGTTAGATTTTTGGTTGGGGAGAGGTTTCTTTTCAATTGCAATTCAAACAACGAAGCCTCCAATGTTGGTTATATTCGCTCTGCAAAAGTGCTAAATTCATCTTTGTTCTTTCAAGTAAATAGAAGCATTTCTTGGACTAGATACTATCACCTTTAATTTTATTTTTCTCACATAAACGTTAATCAAGAGCTAAACAGATAATTTCCTTCTGTCACACAGCAATTCCACTGTGATGGAACAAAGTGTTATCTTAAGTTTCACAGAGCAATTGTTCAATAATTCCTGTTGGTGGCTCCTTTCCAAATCTTCTAGAATGGCCCAGCCTGCTGGCCCTTGAAGCTGGAGGGGGCTGGGCAGTAGAGGGTGTTGCTGTTGGTCAAGGGCTCAGGGCCATCGGGACACACTTGCTGGTTCTCCCCCAGGATCCGCTCCTGCTCATGAGGACAACACCCAAAGCATGATGTCTGTTTGATGACAACGGCTAAGAAACCTCTAAACCTTGAAAGTGTACAAACAAAGCTTGGAGGTGGCAAGGAAAGCTTCATGTCCTCCTGGTTCAGTGAAGTAAATTGTTAGGAAGCTTGCTTGGAGAAGAAGAAATAAGAGGCTTAGAGAAAGAAATTCATTCCTTGAAACTAAAAAGCACCATCAACACCAGAGCCTTCTCAAGTTCAAAAATTCTGCTTTGACACAAGAAAATACTGTTCCAACTCTGCTTTAAAAAAAAAATCATTTACAAAGTCTTTCTTTAGAATTCAGCCAATTAATCTTTTTAGGTAGACTGCTCGAAGAAGGAGGAAAACTCTTGTACATGTTTTCCCATCGGCTTCATCATACAAAAGGAAATAATTTTGTTGAAATTCAGTGCACAGAGCCTTGAGCTTACTTGGTATAGTGTATCTGCTTATGACACTATTCAGTGAAATTTCAGAGCTAAACAAGTGTAGAAGAGCTTGAAGTTAATAATCAATTCTCTATTCTCCAATTCCTAATAAAGCCTGGGGGCCTGTGATCCAAAAGAAAGTAGGGCTAGGTCCCTATTTTAATTTTATTTTCATCCCCAATATTAGTAGCAATTAGTCAAACTCAAGATGTGGGAGTGGCTCCCCCTTCACTAATTAGACTTTTTCAATTAAAAGACAAAGACAAATAGGGAAAATGTTAATGCACAATGAGTATATGTGTTTGTATGTGAGGCTATGCACAGGGTGAGGTTTACCTGTGCATCTTGTTAAAAATGCAAGTTCTGACTCAGTAGGTGTGGAGTAGGCCTAACCATCTGCATTTCTAACAGACTTCCAAGTGATGCCCCATTGCTGGTCCATGGATTATACTTGGAGTAGCGGCAATGCGGGCTCATGTGATTAAAAGCTACCCTGATGCCTTCCCTTCTGCTGTGACAAATGAGGTTAATAAGCTTGACCCCCAAATTTTAGAGGCAACAACCAAACACAGAATGAAAGAAAAACTGAAATGGCTTATAGAGTGTATTGATTTTTCTCTTCTTTGAACAGCTTTGATCTGCAAAATATCTCCCCACCTCATACGAGCCAGAATGTAGTGGCCAGTGGGAGAAGCAGAACTATGTAGGGAACAGATGCACCTATATTACGGTTCTAGCCTAAGAATGGGCAGCCCACTGACAGCGAAGTTTAGGCTGGCCATTTAGAATCGCAAGGAGCATTAAGTCCTAAAATGCTGAACCTTGCATGGTCCCAGAACATTTCTTGGAACAACTCTCTCCTTTCTCCCATCTAAGGTGAATGACTGTTCACTCTTCCTGCCTTGCTCCATGTCCCTCAGCTCCCTTGCCCTGAGCTCTCTCCAAGCTCTCACCTCCAAAATGCTCCTCACTTTGGGATTTCCCAGTGGCTCAGATGGTAAAGAATCGGCCTGCAATGCCAGAGACCTGAGTTCGATTCCTGGGTTGGGAAGATTTCCCTGGAAAAGGGAATGGCAACCCACTTCAGTATTCTTACCAGGAGAATTTCATGGACAGAGCCTGGTGTCTACAGTCCATGGGATCGCAAGGAGTTGGACATGACTGAGTGACTATACTTTTCTTTCTTTCTTTCCATGGCTCCAGGCTTTTCTTCTGAGCTTCCTAAAGCTCCCTTTGCTGTTCAGTGACATCAAAATGAGAAAACAGGGACGTCACTGGTGGTCCAGTGGTTAAGAATCCATCTTGCAAGTCAGGGGACGCAGGTCCGATCCATGGTCAGAGAACTAAGATTCCCACATGCTGGGAAGCAACTAAGCTCAAGCACTGCAACTACTGAGCCCATGCCCCACAACTAGGGGGTCCATGTTCCGCAATGCAACATCCCCCATGCCCCAAGACCCGACGAAGAAAAAAAGAAGGAAGGAAAGAGTAAGAAAATGATTTCATATCTATCATCTCATTTAGTCTTCTCATTACACTTATGACAAATTATCAATCCCATTTTAGAAGTGAAGAAATTTCAACATAGAAACAATAAGAGATTTGCTTAAGAGTTTCCAAATAGGTGACAAGACAAGCCTGAACCACACGCGCACACACACACTACCCAGTATCTTGTTTACCCCACTTGCCCTTTAGGTCTGAGCTAAAGCAGCCCTTTCTCAGGAATGGATGGCAGTGTGGACACAGGAGTGAGTCAGGGCACTGCAGGTGAGTAGTATGAGCTTATGAGAACCTGAGGGAAAGGGAGGGGGCAAGAAAGGAGACTGAAGCAGACATGCAGGGCCCTACTCCGGGTGTGGCATAGTCTCAGCACCACACTGACATGCACATCTCAGCATCTAACAGGAAAAGGGAGTCCCTGAAGACCTTGGGGCATCAATCTGCTGGAAGAAGCTTGTGGAGCAGGAGTAAGGAGAGCCAGAGTGGTGACTGAGAGAGCCAGGAGACCAGATTATACTTCAAGGCTGCCCATTTGCCTTCCAAACAATTTGTCAACCTTAACCAGGCACTACTTCAGTTCACTTTATCAAACATACAAAGGATAAGATCTAGCACTAGGTTATCAAACGACAACTAAGTAAACTGCAGCCTGGTTTCTACGCACTGAAATGTAATTGACCTAAAAACATCAGAATAGTTCTGGCTTAGTAACATTAATTTACATTTTGTTTCCCCATTGCATGTGAAACATATGTGCTGTGTGCTAAGCCGTTTCAGTAGTTCCTGGCTCTTTGCAACCCTATGGACTGCAGCCCTCTAAAATACTGGGGTGGGTTGCCATGCCCTCCGCCAGGGGATCTTCCATTTGTGCCTGAATTTATCGTGGTTTAGAAAAAGTAAATTGCGAGGCGAACACAGCCCGGGCTCAGGAGTCCACCAGTGGCAGCGCATCTCCAGTCCGGCTGGATATTTAGTGCCTCTGTGCCGAGACAGCCAAGGAGAGAGCCAGGGGAGGGATTACTGCTCCATGCTGCCCATAAATCACCCAGGCACTTCACACAGCCCCACGTCTCACAAATAAGGCCGGGCTGGCAACGTGTCACCGCCACACAAAAGGAAGGGAGACTTGGATGCCTTTGGCCTGCCTGGTCCTTCCCCTCCTATGTGCTTATAAAACAGGAAACATCTCAAGGTTTTCTCTCACACCTGTCCCCTCACCTTCCTGCCCTTGCTTTGCCTGGGGTGGATACTGAGCATCAGGAATCTAGCAGTTTTAGCCAAGGCAGGTCACCACCAACTCTTCATGCCAAAGTCATTTCTCACTTGCTCCTTAGGCCAGCAGTTTCTTTTTGACACCAGAGACCAGTTTCATGGAAGACAGTTTTTCCACGGACCAGGGCAGGCAGGGATGGTTTTGAGGTGACTCAAGGACATTATATTTATCATGCACTTTATTTCTATTATTCTTACATCAGCTCCACCTCTGATCATCAGGCATTAGATCCTGGAGCTTGGGGACCCTTGAATTAGGCAACACAGCCCTACCCCTGGCTGACCGACCTTCCCCTCAAACAAAGATGATAAATTAAGGTGGACCCTCCACCCTCAGGTATCTAGTGGCTACCAAACAAACATCTGGACAGCCCTAGTCACACACACCCACCCACTCCCCCGCCGTCCCAGAATTTTCAGAATATGAAAATCAGATTTTTTTAATTGTTTATAAAAAACGTACCAGCTTTCCCTTTTAAAACCTGCATAAATATCTAGGTGGTACTAGTTGTACAGAGGATGAGAATCACCAGCTCCAAAGACTAAAGCAAAAAAATCACCCTGGTGTCCCCCACAGAGGAACCAGCCCTTCATGTTTTAAGACAGTCATCAACACAATTCCTGAAAACAATAGCGGCTTCTTGTTTAAAATGGAACTGCACCTGCTAGAATAACGTGTCAACAAACAATTGCTTTGTTTTTCATATGAGCCATCCAAGCTGAAGCAATGGGACTTCCTGAAGTGAATACTGGAAGACTTATTCTTAGAAGGGGACAGAATTCTCATTTTAACACAAGGCTCAGAGGGCCGAATGATGGTCATCTTCCTTCCTTCTTTTGTACTCCCTGGTGTTCATCTTATTTGGTTTTCAACAGGTTTGTTTCCATTGCAACTCTCTAGCTTCCAACACCCACAGTGCCTTATTTGGCAACTACATTTATTTCTGCTTCCTATCTGTGAACGATGAAGGGCTTTAATTGCTGTTCCACCATTTCAAACGGTTCTCAGAAGACTGCCCCTCCTCTGTTGAAAGACTTGGGATAAAGCCTGATGAAAAATTCTTTGCCAAATGTTCAATCATTGCTAAATCATTCTGCTCTTTCAATTGCACAGTCCAATTATGAGGTCTGCTTCCAGCTTTTCTCTAGCCATTTGATGCTTGTCTGTTGATCAAGTTGGGACACTTTTAAAAGGAGTTATTTTGGTAGAATTTAAGGTGCTTGGTTGTAATTAAGTGTTTTAAGTGATTCAGCCAAGGTTGTCTCCATGGGTTCAAGAAGTAACCACAGCCAAAACAGCCTAGTGGAGGGGCAATATGAAAGGCTGAGAACACCTATTATTGCCTTTATCAAGGTGCAGCCAGATATCAGGCTCATGGGAGCAAGCAAAGGTTCTGGCCTCCTACACCATAGATCCTAATGCAACCCAGGCAGTGATAAACACTTAACAAGGAATTAGATCTACTTTGTTTTGTGTGTGTGTCTTTGTCTTCTCTTCTGTAGAATGGAAGGAGATAAAAGACTAAACACAACGATTTTATGCTATGTTGAAAATGGAAAAGTAACATGAAAAATACAGGCCATTATAGGAGAAACAGTTCAGAACTTAAGTCTGCACTCAAAGAGCTGTGTGATCTTAGGAAAGTCACTACACCTTTCTGAGTCTCAAATTACAAATTAATTTTGGAATTTTCTATAGGCTAGCTGCTTTCTAAATTCCTTTTCAACTTAGAAAGCCTAGAATTTCTACTCTAAAGATCCAGCCTTATAAAGGAATTAAAATAAATAAAGGAGTCCAGCATATCAGGTGAAAGTGAAAGTATTAGTTGCTCGGTTGTGTTCGACTCTTTGCAACCTCATGGACTATCCGGGGAATTCTCCAGGCAAGAATATTGGAGTGGGTTGCCATTCCCTTTTCCAGGGGATCTTCCAAATCCAGAGATCAAACCCAGGTCTCCTGCATTGCAGGCAGATTCTTTACCATCTGAGCTACCAGGGAAGCATATCAGGTAGCATGGAAGAATTTTTGTATTAATTTGAAACTGTGCTCCATTTGACATTTCTTGGCTTCTTAATTTACTAAGTTCTCAGTACTTCAGTGTCCTAATCTATGAAATGAGCATATTAATGGCATCTACTTCACTGAATTGATGTGAGAATTAAGGGTATTAATACATGTAAATTCTTAGAACAATTCCTGGCAGGCAGGAAGTATGCCATAAATGTTAGCTGTCACTAGTCACAACAGTAGTAGTTGTTATGGAATAGCTGTATGATTCATTTGATTGTTTATAAATGCTTTTGAAAAACAAAAAATCATAGTAGTTGTTTATTGTGCTATCCTCAAATTGCTTATAAATGTGTCTAAAGCTTCCAAGTTACTAAACCTGCTCTGTCGACCACCACTGTTACCTGCTGGCATTGACATATGAGGTAGGACTGATGAGAGATAAGACATTGGCCATCAAGTTTAAAAGCTAACAATTTGAGCTTCAAGCACTCCAAACTCTCTTTCTCCATAAATATTTTGAGCTATCATACAAATTCCAACAGATCTACCCCCAAAAAGCCTGGACAGCTTCTGTCAATAGTCAGCCCATTCTTAAAAAGAAAGGGGCTGGACCAACCTAACTGCCAGCCCTAAGACTCTATATATCTAAGACCTTGCTTACTTGTGGGCCATATGCTGAAAAAAGAGGTTATTTTCAGACTAAGCAAAAGCAGACAGCTCTATGATTGATACTATTTGAGCACCCACCCTAATACATCTCATAAAACGTATCAACTTCCACCTATGTGCAAAGATTATATCACTATATTCTGGAGACATTTTTGTCAGAATGAATAAATTAGCTAAATATCAGTGGGAGTTAGTTAATCTGATTATATCACTATTACTTTTCATTTATGGAGCTTCTTTTGTGTGCCTGGCACTGCAATGGCTCCAGAGTTTCAAAGATAAGATCAAGCCCTCATAAAACCAAGCCATACTCTTGAGGACTCTCAGACACTATAAGGGAGTAGTTAAGAGCACAGGCTCTGAGGTCAGACCGTCCGGGTCCTGGTCTCTAGAAGAAAGAATGGCAAGTAATTCATAAAAAAAAATTTCCACTTCAGAATCTTTTTCCCAACTCAGTTTTGCTTCCAGGTAGAAATTATATACCGAGCCAAAGACCCAATGAAAAGAGTAAGTCAGAACTCCTGAAATCCAGAACCCTTCTTTCACATATATCTGTGGCACAGAGAACCAGGAAGGGAACGGCATGACGCATGGGTCATTGAGGCTTGTTAAGTCACAAGGCAGTTTTAGACAGGAAGCCCCTTCCCTGGTCTCTTCATTTACTAGGCGGCATGGTCAACAGAGCCCTGGTTAGCTATCTGCATTCTCAACACCCGATCATTTTAGACGGAAAATGTTAGTTGCTCAGTCATGTCCAACTCTTCGCGACCCCATGGACTTCAGCCCATAGGATTCACCTAGCAAGAATAATGGAGTGGGTTGCCATTTCCTTCTACACTAGACAGAAAATCCACGTATAAATCCAGATGACCACTGATGGTTTGTGCAAACATAATACTGAAAACGTGTGATAGTTACAATACCCTCAAACTGCCCTTGTTCACATAACCCTAATTCAATGTGTTCTCTTACTAAACAATAATGCTTCACAATAATAGAATTCAGTATTACTGAAGAATGAGAACTTTCTAAAACCACACAATTTTCATCAAACAAGCAATTAATCAATTCTAGGAGTTTGATGATTTAGATAAAAATCAAATTCAGCAACTAGCCAGCTTCTCATCCAACAGAAAATATAGACTAATGTTTGAACTGTTTGTTGAAATATTTTTATTGGAGGGTTTGTGGTTCATGTTTTCTAGACATACATTGAATTAGGATGACTTGGAGCCATTTATAAGTTCATAAATTCTCCTCTACCTATTCCCCTTGCCTTTTAAAAAATCATCTAGAAATACAGTAAAAAATTCTTTTAAAAAAAGTTTTTAGGCAGAAAACATGCTGTGTCTCCTAAAACACAAATGGGCACACACACACACACGCAATTCCTCTGGCATTTCCTTTAGTGTAACAAAAAGATTATTCCTTGACATATTTCCCAGCTCCTTTCTTCAGGCCTTCCCGCTCTTTCCCAAGCTGCTCATTCCAACACTGCCTTTAACTCTGATGACTCTTATTAAACACGACTACTTAATTACCATCAATCTATTATGCTATGTACTTCACCTCCACTGACACATCTGATCCCATTATATGCCTGACCTTTAACGGTCATCAAATCAGAGTCATTCAGGTCAGTTCAATCCGGGCCTGACACATGCCCAGGTCACAGAGATGAAGGTGCAGGGGCCTAGCAGACCACGTTGCCCTGCCCTTCGCTTAACACCTTTGTCAATAGAATTTCACAACTGGGAAACTGCCAAGATTTCTTCGTGGCTTGAAGAAAATGCCCCTCCTTTTACAGAAAGCTGAAATAAATAATTACACACACACTGACCAGCACTGACTTTTATATAATTGGTGCCTCTCCACCTGTCTGACACGCTGCCCTCTTTGATGTCTGTGTCGAAAAGCTTCTGGTTGAAAAGTGAGGATGGATGGGGACAGCCCTCTAGCCTAGGGATTCCCAAACTCTGGGATCTAAAACCTGTGATCTGAGGTGGAACTGATGTAATAGTAATAGAAATCAAGTGCACAATAAACATAAGGTACCTGAATCATCCCGAAACTATCCCCCACCCCTGGTCTGTGGAAAAATTTTCCTCCACAAAACTGGTCCCTGGTGCCAAAAAGGTTGGTGACTACTGCTCTAGAAGATGTCAAGCGCTCCTTACTAGCAGAGTCCCCAAAAGATCCCCCAAGAAAGGAAACTGAGCGTTGCCAGAGCCATGCCAGCAAAGGGGGTGGCACCTTCCAGTGAAAGGTAAGCCCGTGGAAGAGTCTGAGTTCACAGACCTGTGTGTTGCCCTCTGACAGGAACAGCCATCTGGGCTGCTCTCCCTCTGAGCCATTTGCTGAAAAACACTCCCTCAACCTAATGAGAAAGCCATTTATAAAAGAGCCTCTTCCGGCTGTTGGGGCCTGGTCATTGTTACTCAGCCATTGGCCTTCCCTGGTGGTAAACATGGCACTATTTTCCCAGACCAAACATGGACTGTCCCACGAGGTAGCCAGACACACTGTCTGGTGTGCACAAACATTTCAACTTCTGACTGGAAGGCTCAACCTGGTGCTATCTTCCCCTTGCTAATGCATGTGTATTTTTACCAGCCCCTCTGGGAAAACGGCCCTGCTTTATGGCAACTTGTCCCTGACAAGGAATTTCTCATCGAGATTGAAATCTGCAACCATCACCAAAGAGCCCAACCCTTCCAAGTTTCAAGGAAGAGGAGGTTCGTCCAGGGAAAGAACTGTGACTTTTTAGTTCTTTAGTTCTACAGAAGCAGGACTGTAGTTTCTTCAGAGCTGTGATAAACAAAAGCCCACGCAGAGTTGCCAAAAACAATCACAAATATGAGGCACATAATGGATTAACAGTGGAGTTAACTATTAAAAGAGCCATATTTTCACTGAGATCTTTCTTCTAGTTTCTAGATTCTCTGTTTTCCAATTGAGTTCTCATTATTTTATTTTCCTCCCCCCACCTCCTCGTAAAACATACTGACCTGAAATGATGAAATACATCTTCTATGTAGCTCCTTCTTTCCACAGTCACTCTTTGCCTTTGGTCAAAGTTATTTTCACAACAGCTTTCACTTTTTGCCAAGCTCATAAGCCTTACCTGTTATATACTAAATGTACTTAAAAGCCATGACTAGGGCCTCAAAAGGGATCCAACCCTCTAATAACGGTCTCAGGTATGGGGCTGAAGCAACCTCAGCTCCCTGAAAATATATGAAGTTTCACTGTGTGAGAAATAGGGACACAAATAATAAATCAGAAGAAAAAACTTCAATCCCATTATCATCTTTCATCTGAAAGACTGGAATTCACAGTCTTTCCACAAGTCACTTCCCTTGCTGTTAAATGTCCTCCAGAAGACTCTAAATGTCTTCTAAATTGAAGTTAATTGTTAAGAAGGATACACTCAGGTGATCTGTCATTGGACTCAGTGAAAATATTTGGCAATGCGAGCTTCATTTCATCTGAGAATCTCAAGGCAATTGACATGCGATCAGAGGTTATTTCCAAACTGGGAGGTCAGAGGGGGTAGTAAGTGAATATCCTGTTGCTTTTACATACATTTGCCCTTGATTCTATGTCTATTCTCCGTTCCTTAATGGAGAAGGCTGGCAATTCGTCTCTTGCCTCAAAAATCCCATGTTGAAATTTTCCCTTTCTTGGTTCACAGTACATCTCCACAGATATCTTACCCTTGTGAGCACACAGACATACGTGCACATATTACAATGCTACATAAGGGTTAGGTAACTGGTGTGTCACTAAAATTGCTATCAGTCTGTATCTGTATCACCTTAAAGGAGGACCAATCAATTAACCCTTTTTTAAGTTCTGCTTACAACGAGTTACAGCAGTCAAAAAAGTGATGCACACCCCTTTACTTTAAACAATGCTAATGTGTTCTTGTGAGAGGATGCATTGACAGTTTTACGAGACGGGAGTCTAGTGAAAGCAGGTGTACATGGCCCCACAAAAATGGCACTGCATCGTGAGGTCTGAGCAGAGATATGAAAGTCATTTCATGTGGTTAACTTTTGCAGAAACTCAGAAATGAGGCAAGAGTGAAAAGCCATCTGCTGCCAAGATACAAGCACAGCTATTAGCCTTCCCACTACTCACATGGCCACACCTGAAACTGATACAGAGTGACGTTACCTAATAGCTTAATTAATGCTTTTCCACACTGCATTATATACACACTGGCATGAGCTAAGCATAGGAAAAATAACCTAGATAGAACTGTACCTAAGTTGTAGTTTAATTAAAGATGAAAATGTTAGGACCTCCTTGTTGGCCCAGTGGATAGGAATCCACCTGCCAGTGTAGGGGACATGGGTTCGATCCCTGGCCTGGGACGATCCCACATGCAACAGAACAACTAAAGCCTGTGCACCACAACTACTGAAGCCTACGTGCTCAAGGGCTGGCAAGCCACAACTGCTGAGCCTGTGTGCTGCAACTACTGAAGCCAATATGCCTAGAACCTGTGCTCTGCCACAAGAGAAGCCTGTGCACAAGTGGCTCTCACAAGCACAGCTAGAGAAAGCCTGCGTGCAGCAGCAAAGACCCAGTGCAATCAAAAATAAATACATCAATAAATAAAAAATTAAAAAAAAAACAAAATAAAAGGTCTTGGTAAAAATAAAAGATGAAAATGCTATTTTAAAAATAAAATTTAAAAATTTGTTGTTCTTCACAGGTGAAAAACATCCAAGCAATCTCAATCAAAGTGGGAAAGTAACACTGGATCCTAATTTTAAAAAAGACGCTAACAGCAGCATTTTAAACTAAACTCTTAGAAATTATAAACTGAAATAAATAAACTCATAGAAGCAAATGAAACAATTCATATTTCTTTTCTGGGCCACACCCTCCTCTTTCTTTTTTGTTTCCTGCTGTATTTTAGGCCAGCCTTTGTCCTTTCGAACATTAACTTGTGAGATAGACTAATGGCTTTCTCAAACACCCTTTACCATAAAGCACTTATTTAGAAAATCAGGAAAGAGGACAGGAATGAATTTACCATTCTGTGAGGTGGTAGAGCAGGCCCTGATTTACACTTCAGACATGAGCAGTGCTGGACTCAGATGGCTGGTGAAGAGCCAGCCTCCACGAAGCCTGCACTAAGCAAAGTCAGGTCAAAAGAGAATTGGAGATGCACCAACTACCTTGCAAGAACTCAGGAAGAGGCTCTCCAGACCACAGAGCACCCTCAGAGACAACATTCGGCCCTTTAACCTGGGTCTCTACCAGGAGCTTTCCCCTGACACATGTGGAATCTCGATGGACCATCACTTCAACCTGGGGCCAAGAATTCCCAGCTTCCTGGTCCTCAGCTTCAATGGCTGGTTTTACACCTGCTGTGGTGAAAGCATCAAACATCATAGCCACATTTGGAAGTAGTTCATTAAAGAGGTTCTAAATGCCTATTTTTAAAAATATTTTTAGAACACTCGGGAGTTTTATAGCACAGGAGAGGCCTATAAAAGTAAAGTACTTTGCTAACAGTATATGGAAGGAAATTTTCAAATTAATTTTTAGTGCACATTGTTGCTTCTGAGGGTTTCTGTTTAATTTTTATAGTGTTAGAGGTTACACTCATCATTTGATTAAAAGGCTCAATTATATTGAACATTTATGGAGCACCTTTCCTTTGCAAGCTACTTGGCTGAGGATTTAAGGATGAATGAGAGGTGAACCTGGACAGGAAGCTCTCGGGGTGTTAACATACAAACACAACACAGCTCTCCCTGTACACTATCAAGGTACATACGAGGGTGTGATGCCCTTCAAGATAGGAACCATACATTCCACGGCACAGATGGGAGTGCAGGCTTTGTGCTATAAAGGTAATTCAGCAAAGCTTCAAAGAAGAGGTGGCCAGGCCTTAAAGGATGATTCAAAGTTCTCTAGCAAGGGCTCGGACGGAAGAGTATTCATAGTCCATCGTGGAGATAGAGCTCAATCAAAGACCTGGAGACTGGAAACCACAGGTGTCCTTGCAGGCCAGAAAGTTGCCTGTTGGACCCTGAGGAGCAGACTCAAAGTGGAGAGACGCACAGGGCTCACTGTTGGTCACGCACTTTGACGAACATCTTGTGTTGTGTGCATGTGTGCTCAGTTGTGTGCAACTCCTTGCAACCCCATGGACTGTAGCCTGCCAGGCTCCTCTGTCCATGGGGATTCTTCAGGCAAGAATACTGGTATGGGTTGCAATTTCCTTTTCCAGTGGAACTTCCTGGTCCAGGGATCAAACCCACATCTCTTGTGTCTCCTGCACTGGCAGGCAGATTCTCTACCACTGAGCCAGCTGAGAAGCCCTGTTATGAACATCTTACTGGGAGACAAAACCTGACTAATAAGCACATATCTCAAGGGTCACGCAGAAGCAGACTGGATTACCACAGTGTTTTACTGACCGAAGAACTCAAAGCATTTAATCCATGAAGAACACCATCCCTTCTCCTCATTCTCTAGCTCTTGCTTGGGAAGATTTTTTTTTTCCCCTGGAAGTTTCTCCAGGTGATTGGAGGAGGAGGAAAAGAAAGAGGCAAAAATGCCTTTACAAAAATGTGGTATATTCAAAATGTTAACAGGTAACAAATATATATGCTTTTTGCATTTTCAAAATGTGTAGAAATATAAGATTTATATGTATGCTTGAATCATCATGCCATGCAGGCAGCATGGTTTCATAATGACAGACAAGTTTAAAGTTTTAGAATGGGCTTTGTTCAAATCTCCATATACCTCTGTTTCAGTATATATACTCTCATTTGAAAAAAAGCTCACAAGTTTAAACTTAAGGCCCTTCATTAATGTAATGCCATGAGTGTACTGCCACCCTGTGCCCCCTCACTCCTACCCAGTTCTTTCTAAATGATGCTCAATGAACACTGAGGGTGTTAGTCACTCAGTCGTGTCCAACTCTTCGCCACCCCACGGACCATAGCCCACCAGGCTCCTCTGTCCTTGGGATCCTCCAGGCAAGATACTGGAGTGGGTTGCCATTTCCTTCTCCAGAGTATCTTCCCAACGCAGGGATCGAACCCAGGTCTCCTGCATTGCAGACAGATTCTTTACCATATGAGCCACCCGGGGAGCCGGATGAACACTGAATTGGGAACAAATGACTGACAGCTCTCTCCCCAGCCAAGAGACTCTACTGTTGGAGCAGGCGTATCTTAGTTGAATATTTTTTTAAGAATAAGACTGGAAAGGCATATGCACACAAGAAGGTGCATGGAGGCAGCACCTTTGTGGAAAGCCCACTCCCCTCCCAGGGCTCTCTTGCTAAGATTCTGAGCACATTGCCTCTGGAATTACTGAATGGTTGGGGACAAGCACAGAGCTTTGCTGCTGGTCACTCCACCTCTACCACTGCCACTAATGTCCATTTCCTGGGCTTTGCTCCCTCTACAGTTCACTGTCCGGAGTGGAGTTAACAGGGACATGCTTCACCACCTCGGCCACCGGCAGGTGGTCTATGAGGCACAGGCTGCCCGGACATCCATCAAAGAGGGGTCTCCTGAGAACAGCAGGAGGCCAGTTCCTGCTGCCAGCCCACCTCCACCAGCAGTGACAAGGGACAGTCCCCTCCCACCTCTCCACTGGCCATTCGGACCCATCCCAACACGACTGCCAGATGGAGCGAGAGAGGCTGGCAACACTATTTACACAATGTAGAAAGAAACCTGCCTTCTCTCCACAGCAGGGAAAACACATGGCAACTTTCTGCCATAACCCCTGTGCCATTTCAAAGTCATCAGCAATTACTGTGCCCCTGCAGGTGTGGGAAAATCAAATGCTGGGTCCATACATGGTAAGTTGCTTCAGCCGTGCCCAACTCTGCAACCCCATGGACTGTAACCTACCAGGCACTTCTGTCCATGGGATTATCCAGGCAAGAATACTAAAGTGTGTTGCCATGCCCTCCTCCAGGGGATCTTCCCAACCCAGGGATCGAACCCATATCTCTTATGTCTCCTGCATTGGCAGGCAGACTCTTTACCACTAGCGCCACCTGGGAAGGGTGGTGGGGGAACAAAATGATCTCTGCTAAAAATGTAAAACACTGCAGGGTACAGGTGTGGGGAGCTCTGAAGAAACAGGCCTGGGGGACACCGGGACTCCGAGAGTAGCTCCCTTTGCAGGTAGCCTGGGTTCGTCCCATGACCCATGGGGAAGATGCAGTTTGAGGCATTTTTCTCTTCATCCCCACAAGTTATGAGGAATGAAAACCTACTATTTTGAAAAGATCCTGATGCTGGGAAAGATTGAAGGCAGGGAGAGAAGGGGATGACAGAGGACTAGAAGGTTGGAGGGCATCACCAACTCACACAGACGTGAGTTTCAGCAAACTCTGGGAGATGGTGAAGGACAGGGAAGCCTGGCATGCTACAGTCCGTGGGGTCACAGAGTTGGACACGACTGAGCAACTGAACAATAACATTCTGAAAATTTCACACCAAAATTCATCTGTACACTGCAGAGAGACCTCAGGCTTGGACTTGGTGCCCTGGTTTCGCCCAGCCTTGCCTCTTCAAGATCTTAAATGCTTCCTGGTACCTCCTTCACAGTCACCTGCATGTCACCTGGACCATAGTAACTTGATGTTTTTCTTCAAGCATTTACTTCCGTCCCTTAAATTTGTTTTAAAAAGAACAATTTCAAATGGAAAACCAGTATCATCTGCTATGATACAGGGAATGGTATTGAGAATGAAAACTAAACAATGTTATTAAGTTCTAGCTAAATTTTGTCACCCAACTAAGCCTCTGTCTTTATGTTCAATATCTCTATTGAGCATTAGCACATGTTAATCTGCATTTTTTCTTGCAATTGTTGGAAGGACTAAAAGAGAGCTTGAAAGGAAAGGACTCTCACTTCTTGGTTCAAGGCTGTGGAGTCCTCAGCCTGTAAACCACTGAAATCACCCCATTCTCCATTCTAATCTACACCCAACACTTCAGAAACCACTATACTAAAGGCTACAGTCCATGGGGTCACAAAGAGTCAGACACGACTGAAGCAACTTAGCATGCATACACATGCTAAGGATAGAAAAACACAAGGCTGGCTTTGTCTGTGGTTGTTGTTTTGTTTGCCTTTTTCCCACCTCAGGGAGAATGATGGCACTTTGACTCTTTCTCTACCATGCACTTAGCACAAATTCCAGAAGTTGCTTGAGTTTAGGGACCTCATCTACACCAGCACCAGGCGTGCACGGGGAGCGCTCAGACACAGCTTATAGGAGAGTGAGCAAATGCTGCTGGCTGTCATCTCTTTTTGCTTACTCCTTCCCTTTTGCTTCCCTAGAAGCATTCCAGCGAGGTGATATTCAGAATAAAGCTACACAGAAACCTCTTAGAGATGACATGATAGTCATTTAGTTCAATGACATGATTCTCCTTGCAGAACATTCCATTCTCTCACCAGCCAGGTAGCCTCCACGGCTCAGGCAATAACTCTGAGAACAAATTGTATATATTGCTCCATTTCACGGATGGACTTGTTCAAGGTCCAAAGAGGTAAAAGAAGTAAGCCAAAATCACATAGGGGCTTCCCTGATAGCTCAGTTGGTAAAGAATCCGCCCGCAATGCGGGAGACCCCGGTTTGATTCCTGAGTCAGGAAGATCCCCTGGAAAAGGGATAGGCTACCCACCCCAGTATTCTTGGGCTTCTCTTGTGGCTTAGCTGGTAAAGAATCCGCCCACAATGTGGGAGACCTGGGTTCAATCCCTGGGTTGGGAAGATCTCCTGGAGAAGGGAAAGGCTAACCACTCCAGTATTCTGTCCTAGAGAATTCTATGGACTGTATAGTCCATAGAGTCATAAAGATTTGGACATGACTGAGCAACTTTCACTTTCACTTTCAAGATCACATACAGGGGTATTGGATTTAAAACTCCAGACAGACCTCCAGCTTAAACTTTTGAGCCACACAGTAGGATTAGCCAAAGTCACAGCTCCCACACGAAACTCCAGCAAAGCTGTGCTACCTGCCAATATCACAGTTAAGCATTATGGCCCTCAAACACTTTGTGAAAGTCACAGCAACCTATCTGTTAGCTCATCCCGAAGTTCTTATTTTTATTTGGTTTTCTGAGGCCCTATCTGCGCAGAGCTTACAAATCAAAAGGAAAAAGCTCATGTGTGCTTTCTGAACATTTTGTAGGATGCTCATCTCTCCGATGTTCTGTATTTCTTGGCCCTTAGTCTCGAACACTGGGCTCATTGTGTTACACAGCAGTGTCGACAAATGCTATGCACCAAAGGAGAAAAGCACTGGAGCTATCATCTGCTTTCTATCCCAGTAGCTTCCTCATCAATCTTTTCCTGTGATGACCAGCGGACGGAGGATACATTTAAAGCAACACAGAATTCTGTGAACATTACCCATTCTCCAAAGGCATTTTTTTTAAATCACAAAACAGGAAGTTCCAAGCCATTGAAACTCACCAGTATATTTGCTTGAAAGTCTTCTGGAACAACAAAACAGTACATGCCTACCCAGGCGAGCAGACTATTATAAAAGCAGATGTTTTGCTCACTTCCACCTCAGAGAAACACATTGTCAATTTAGTTAACATCCTCTAGTCATTTGAACAGGCTTCTCAGGAAGTCGGCAATGATATAACTCAAGTACAATATGATCCTTATGTCCCCATTGATCTCGTACTCGTACATCTGAGCAGAAGATAGATGTGAGTGTGTGTGTTAAATGAATTAGAAAGAAGAAAAATGCCGGTAGTTGGGCTACTCACCACTCTCACTCAAATGTCAACCCACAGGAGTGGGATTCAAGGAACAAAAGGTGCTTGGGGCAGGGTGGGGGCGGGGGCATCCTTGTCCATGGATTACATTCCTGCCAAGGGTTCGGCACTGCCTGTTCCCAACAGCAAGAACAGAATAAATCACCCACACACTCAGCCTGTGCAGAAGATAATCCCCAAAGTACCCCAACAGCCAGTGTTGGGGGCCTGCATCTGCCTTTTCCAGTGATCTGGTCTCACCGTGTCTGGGGCCAAGACTCAGGAAGAGACATTAAGGTTGGAGTCAAGATGGAGGGGCAAAAAGAAAAGGAAGCAACAGAGTAAGACAAGGGGAGGAACCAAGGAAAGATGGGAAAATGAAAAGAGGCAGGAAACAGTTGTGACCCTGGGCAAAAAGGGGTTGAGGAAAATGTGGCCAGACGAGCATGTAACAGTCTTGCTGCTGGTCGGAGAGCCCCCACACAGAACAGGATCACTTGGAATGCCCACACGGCACCTCCAGCCACAGGGAGGGAATGCAGGTGTAAGAACGCAGGACACTCCAAGCGCTCCTGTAGAAGAGTAGTCACTGCCTGAACTAATGCAGCTCCTCCCAGAACAGACTTCAGTCATTAAGCTAAGTATTCCCAAGGCTCCACAACACACACACACACACACACACACACACACACACACACACACACACACACACACACACACACACACACACCCCCCCTTTGCTGGCAACAAGATAAGCTTATTAGTGTTAATAAGACAGTTTTTGTCCCTTATTTACAGAGTTTTTGAGGTCATGCTCCTGCAAGTTTTTTAAGCTAATATATTCATATAAGAGCATAGCAAGTAAGCTCATCAAAGTCACTATTAAGCCCACACCCCCTGTTTTACTAACCTAGACTTTTGTTTAAGAGGTTAAACTCTCCAAATTGATGACGCTAATCAAGCCTCGCTGGTACAGGGTAAAGGAGAGCAAATCATGCCGGGGAGCAGGGCCCTGCTTCCAGGCAACCCTTTTCTCTCTCCAAGACATCAATGCCACCCAAGTAGCACCAGGCGTGCAAGGCAGCCCTGACATCAGTGGGATTTGAACAAAGGGCCAAAGGGTCTCTTTTTTAAACGTCTGCTAGGGGCCTTGCAAACTCAGAATTTAACCTTATGCTACTGGGGTAATGTTCATTTGGGAGTACTTAAGCTTAAATTACTCTTAAATCACTCCTCTGTGCTAGACACACCCAACTCTTGGCAGAAAACCAGAGTCAGGATGCACCGCCCAGGACCCACTGTTCGAACCTGAAACTTGAAAGGCCTTGAAATCCGAAAAGCAAACACAGCCTCTCAATCAACTTTTTTAACTCATCTGCTTCCTCTATCTCCAGCACACTGTTTTTCTGTTTGAGGATTTCCAAGTAGAAGTTAAATGCTGGCCCAGGACAGACTGAAGGGAGGCCCGCAGTGTTTTGGGGGCTGCAGTAAGCACTAAGGAGGACACAGAAGGAGACGACCAGTCAGATCAGCCCACGTGGGCTCACAGGAAATTGCCCTGGGAATGGGTAAGAGCATCGCATCTGGCTCAGGCTGCAGCTCTGCCATTTACAAATGGTGTAAGTTTGAGAATATGATTTAACCACTGTGCCTGTATTCTCATCTATGCTGTGCTGTGCTGTACTGTGCTTAGTCACTCAGCCGTGTCTGACTCTTTGTGACCCCATAACTGCAGCCTGCCAGGCTTCTCTGTCCTTGGGGATTCTCTAGGCAACAATACTGGAGTGGGTTGCCATGCTCTCCTCCAGGGGATCTTCCCAACCCAGAGATCGAACCCAGGTCTCCCATATTGCAGGCAGATTCTTTACCTTCTAAGCCACCAGGGAAGCCCAAGAATACTGGAGTGGGTAGCCTATCACTTCCCCAGGAATCTTCCCAACCCAGGAATCAAACCAGGGTCTCCTGCATTGCAGGTGGATTCTTTACCAGCTGAGCTACCAGGGAAGCCCTTTCTCATCTATAAGATGAGGATAATAGCAATGCCTAGCTCACAGGGTTATTGTGAGAATTAAGTGAGTTCATATATGTAAGAGGCTTAGGACAGTCCCTATTAGCTTAGATGCTTAATATTTTTACTATTTTTTTTACCATAAGTATTCTTAGTTTATAAAACCGTGGATTACTCCCTCTTGCCTATGAAAGAAATACATGCCTCCTGATGTGCCATTCAAGGTTTGAACCATCTGCCCACAACCTACTTGTACAGCCTCATCTTCCACTACTACCTACCAGGTGCCATATTTTAAAACAAAAGAGATGGTTTGGACATAGCTCACAATTCCTTGACTCACCTCATACAATTTTCTCTGCATCACCCCCTACCATATTTCTTTATTTATTAAAGTATAGTTGATGTATAATGTTATATAAATTACAGGTGTATTATACAGTGATTCACAATTTTAAAGGTTATGCTTCATTTATAGTTGTTATAAAATATTTTCTATATTCCTCACGTTGTACAATATATCCTTAGATCCATCTTTCAGACCATTCTCAAATACTACACATACTTTTAGCCTGAATGGCCAAACATTCATCGAATACATAAAACTCAATATGTCTAGTTAGTTCTGTAGTTTCTCATATGACATGGTCACCAAGTTCTCTATGATCCAGTTCACCCTCCTCTTCACATACTTCAATCATCAATGTCCTTCTTCAAAAATAGCGACCAACACTGTATGCAATGCTCTGGATATGCTTTAATCCATAGTATAAAGGGTTGGATCATTTTCATGATTAATTTATTCCTTTATCACACCCTAATATATGCCATCTTCTTAGGAGTTGCATGATATTCCCTCACTGATACACAGTTTCTGTTCAACTAGACATTCTTCACTTGAATCTACTGTCAAGACTTCCCATAATTACACCATTGACCTTTTTTTTAACCTAAATTAACAATTTTACATTTATGTATACTGAGTGGCACCTTGCAGACCACAGGGCAGACTTTCAATTTAACAAAATAATTTGGAACACATTTTGTTTATCTTTTGCATTGACTGTATCTCCCAGTGAAGTCATCTGAAAAGCATTCTCTCTGTGTCAATGGACAGCGATGTGAGATGATACAGGAACAAGGACAGATTATTGCAGCCATCAACTAAAGAGCCTCCCCAGCTTGACAGATCCACAGACCTTGAGATAATGGTTATTTTATCAGCTGTCCAACCCAGCCTGCTTTCATGACCTTATTCACAAACATATAATGAAGCTTCATGAAATGCTTTTTTGAAAGCAAGGTTGTCAGTATCTATACCATTCCCCTAGCAAGAATCTTTTTTTTAAGGTTAGGGTTATTTTGCTGTGACAAATATATGTAACTCCCAAAAGTTGCTACAGTTTTTTAACACTCCAAAACAATGCCTAGATACATTTTTCATGGAATATAAAAAGAAATATGAGACCAATAGAAAAGGTTCACAATTCAATGATAGAAGAAGTCCAGAAACCCCAACCAGAATAGGATATTTATTCTATGGAATCTAAGTGTCAAATGAACTTCTGAATACAATGCAGCCACTTCTGAGCAGTTTATAGCTGCCAAATGGGAGAATATACCTCCGAGAACCCTTAGACTTTCAAAGGTTCTTAATCCTACCCCTGGTTGACCTCACAGATTGTATCAGGCAAGCCAAGCAGCAGGCTTGAAGACTCAAGGTCTCTTCTAGTTTCTCTATATTTTTAGAGAATCTTCAGTCACAATTCCAGATTTCTCTCTTGAGAATTCTATCCACTAAAAAAGGCATTTCCCCACTCCCCATGATTCAGAGCAAATATGGGCCATCTCTGAACAGAGCAAATAGTCTTTGGTGACCAGACTTACCCTAACATTCCAGTTTGTGATCTGTTCATTTCTGAATACACTTTGGTAACTAGTCTCCCAAAACACTTCCCACATGAACCATGAGGCCATATATTCATGTCCTTGTATAGCCCCTCCCCTTAAATCTAGGGTAGTCACATGACTTGTATTGGCCAATAAGAAACAGCAGAAATGACATGGCTTGACTTCAATGCTAGGTCATAAAAAGTCCTATATCTTGGGATGCTTATCCAGCAATCTACTCACTGTGCTGTGAGAAGATCAAGCCATATGGAGAAGCCATATGTGAACACTTCAGTCAAGAGCCATAGCCATAAGTTAAAGATGTCAGGCAGAGAAAGACAAATACTATATGATATTATCTACATGTGGAATTTTAAAACTACAAAAAACTAGTGAATATAACAAAAAAGAAGCAGATTCATAGATATATAGAGAACAAACTAGTGGTTACCATTGGAGAGAGGGAAAGGGGAAGAGGCAATACAGGGGCAGGAGGGGAAGAAAGGGTTATTATAGGATTATATGAAATCATCTATGTGAAATTTTTGAGAATTGTAAAGCACTATAGAATTTAAAGAATTTTTCATTCAGAAGACAAAAAAAAAGAGCCACAGTTGAGTTCTGACAGCCTGAAGCAGAAGCCATTTGATTGAGCCATCCTGAATGTCAAATTCAACAGTCTCTTAATGACTGCGGCCCCAGCCAACATCCGACTGCAACCACGTGAGACCCCAAATAAGAACTACCTAGCCAAACTCCATTACTACTCAGAACCAAAAGAAATAATAATAAAAAACTTGTTTTAAGCCACCAAATTTGTGACTGGTGTGTTACACAAATAAAATTAGACACAACATTGTGTCGGTGGATACCAGAATTTACTTTATTCAAGGCTGAGAAATGCCAAAGATGACCCTGGGGTCTCAAGGAATTACAACCAACATGCCTCCAGCCTCAGATACTGAAGGGCTTTGACTGACTCCAAACTCTGAAATAAAGATCAACCTGAAGAACTGAACTCTCTGGTACTGTGTCCTAGAGACTGTTGGAGAATATCACACAACAGCAAAATCTTACTTAACTGCAAATATATTCAACTGGAATTTCAATAAATCATAAATTTATTTTATATGACCTTTACATTTTAAAAGTTTGAAGTAATTTGTTTCCGTAACTTTTAGGATCTTAATTGGATTAGAGGAGCTACTCTTCAAATTTAAAAAAATCAATAGATGTTTACAATTATGGTCTCATAAAATATTTCAAATGCCAATTCATTTGAAATTATTCCATACAGAGTGCAAGGTAACGGTATGCAACTGGAGTCAAAGGACACATAGCCACTAGCACATGCATAACTCATGGCACATGAAAGACAGATTTTAAACAAGTAGCAAATGATTACAATTTCCAAATAGAGTTCAGTAATAAAGAAGCAATGGCAGGGTAGAGGAAACTCTGATCAAGGAAGTTCTCTCCAGAGAAGAAATATTTAATCTGACACCTGAAGGATCAGAAAAGAACTACACCAAAGGATAGTTAAAACTCCCATGTAATAGATAATTATAGTGAACTGTGTTTCTTTCCATGGCAGCCTATCATCTCAGAACACTTAGAAGTCTTCTATTGGCATCTGGACTCATTTCTGAAATGTCAAAGCCTTCTCTCACCTAAGTACATGTCATCTCTCACTCTTATGCTTTGCCTCATTCCTCAAGACTCCCCCAGTGTGGACTTAATAGTTTAGCTATCACTCTGCACAAAGCCCTCCTGCACATACTCTCCTCACTTCATCCCCAGCAGCCCTTCTGCACATAACAGACAGTGTCCATCCCCTGCAGGCATGCACCATGACCCCGAGGAGGAGCACCCTGCCTCAAATCCCACCTGAGTCTCAAATCTTATCTGTTCCTCAAGAAAGAGGAACCTGACATCTTACAAGAATTCGTTTATTTACTAGTTTAAAATATTCTCAGCAATTATTTTTAAGTGATAGGATTCTGATCACGTCAGTTAAATTCAATAGGCAATGGAGGGCTGACACATCTGCTTCAGCACAAATCAATGCCTCACTGACACAAAGACCAGGTCCCCTGGCGTGGCTGACATGGTTAGTTGCCTCCCGACACTCACTCCATTCCTCTCCTTCTGCGCCACATGGGTGGGATTAACATCCGTGGCAGTCAGCTGGCCGACCATCAAAGGCTCATGCTCCCTTCCACAGTGTGGAGTGCATGCTGGGGAGCAGATGCCCAGCCAAGGACCACATTTCACGTCTCTCCTGACCTAGGAGGGGCCATGTGACTAGCTCTCACCAATGGGATGTGAGCAGAAGTGATGCGTGTCACTTCCGGGCTAACACAGTTAAGAAGCAGGAACTTTGGCAGCTCAGTGTGGAAGATGCACGAATTCTAAGACACTAAGAGCTCTGAATAACCTCTTGGAGGTGAACCAATCGTTAGGATTAGGAACATTTACACTGGTCTGTAACATGACTGAGGAATAAATGTTTGTTTTATGAAGGCAGAGAGAATTTGGAATTTATATGCTCTAGCAGCTGGCTTTCCTATATTAATATAACATCCTTCCAAGATCCAGGGATGGGTTCTGATTTGGTTCAGGAATGGGCATGTATCCCAGGTCTGAGTCAATCAGTGCATAGTGTTCCTTCAGCCACAGAAGTTTCTTCAGAGACTGACATAGTGCCTAAGTCAGTCCAATTAAAGGAAAGGTTATGATTTTTTTCAAAGTTTTAGAGAAAAGAAGCCTTCTTTCTCCTTCTGAATATGGATAAGAAAGCATGTAGTAGAGCATTTTGCATCAGTTTATCAATAAAGCCAGCATACAAAGGGAAGAAGAACAAAATGAAAAAATAGAACCGGATAGTTAACCAAACTATGCAAAAGAATCAAAATATAATCTACAAATATGCTTTCAAATGTCATAAGCTGATAAACTTCTTTCATTCTTAAGCCACTTTGAATTTGCTTCTCTTTATTAACAACTAGTATCTTTTAGACATAGTTGATTGTACACAAAATTCCCACAGTTTAGGAAAAAGAAATAATTAAAACCCAATTACATTATTAAGTATAATTCAGAGTTCACCAAACACATAAAAGATATGTAATATGGTACATTTAGGATATATAATTGGTACATCAATAAACATTAATCGACATTCATAAATAATTATACCTATATCAGTCAGAATAAGCTAGTTTATGCTGCTGTAACAAATAACCCCCCAGATCTCTGTGGCTGATAACAAAATGCATTCCTTGCTAATATTATGCTATGTGCCTTATTCTGGATCAACTGTGATACAGTTCCATCTTTCCTCCAGGACCTAACCTGCTAAGACAGCCTCTATCTAGAACATTGCTGCTCTAGTTAACAAGAAAAAAGGTAAAACATGGGTGAGCCACATGCTGAATCTTAAAAAATTTCTGTCTGTTCACATGTATTGGTCAGAACAGGCTTGGGGTCACAGGATAGAGAAGTATAACTCTCCCCCAGAAAGAAGCAATGAATATTTACTTTGAATGATATTCAAATATTTTATTCAAAAACTTACCCAAATACTGGATTTGAACAGTGCCCGAAGTTCATAAGCTATACACTACCTATTAAAGGAATAAAGACTCTAAAGAAAATTCAGAACGCAACCTTACATTCACCGGCCCACATATCAGAATCTGACAGTATGTTCATCCACGATTGAAAGAAAACAGACTATCAATAAATAATTATAGAAAAGTCTTCTCTACAACACTGTCTTTTACTATTTTAAAATTTTGATGATTACTACTGAGGTGTTGGTCAATAGAGAGCAGAAGCAAAAAAAAAAAATCAATACCTTAAAATAGAAATTGAGGAGAAAGCTATGCACAGGAATATGTCTATCTCTGCACTATTCTGATATTTGATTTTACTATTGGGGCCTCTCATCTATAAAGGTAGGTGGTGACAGCAGTTTTACAGAGGACATAGTACTGGAAAGGAGGATTTTACTGTGGATTTCAGAGTGCCAGGCATAACACAAATACAATCATGTAAGACAGCACAACACCCCTATGAGGTAGGTGGTCTCGCCTCTGTCTTACAGACGTGGAGTCAATGTCCAAGGCTACAGAGCTACTCTGAAGCCCCCAGACCTACACCTCCCTTAAGTCAAGTTTTGCTAAAGCAGAGACAAGATCTGAGCTCATCCAAATGGTGAGGAGGTGATTCTAAGTTTACATCATTCTCCCTGGCCCGACAAAAGCCCTCAAGAAAAGATCGGCCACCCCGTGGGGGAAAAAGCGCAATATTCTCCTACAGACACCAGGAAGCTTTGACCAACCATCTGAAGACCTGGCAGTGGCATCCCAGGCCCCACAGGCAGGAAGAAGCTGTGCTGGGTGAGCAGAAACCTTCCCATGTAGATGCTTTGCTCCCTGGGATGCAAAAGGCCACCCTGAGTTGGGAGATGAGGAAGATGGTGGAGGGGATGAAAATGGGAGGAAATCAGTTCACTAATCAAGAAAGCCTCATTGGATGAAAACCCTAGACCAGAGCAAGATTAAGGAGTTGGGAGCTTGGGAGGCCAGTTGCTGAGGTCTAAGGAGGTAGACTGGGGTCACAGCAGTGACGAGAAACAGGAAAGCATTTACAGTTATCTCAGGGCACGGGAGGCTGAAAGAAAATTAATCAGTGTACTGACTGCTCACTATTTGCATGGGACACAGATCTGGGTGAGTCAGCACTTCAGTGTGACTTTAACCCCATGAAGCCAACAGCTCACTGATAAGGCCAAACCTTCTTTGCTACTGTGCAGCAGGGAGACTTGACCCTGTTCACCGAAGGTTTCACTGCATGTCTGTGGCCAGGCTTTGACTTGCCCTGTTAATTATTTTATGATATATCTGTAACCTGCAATTATGGGGTATTATCACAAGCATTTGATTCAGAGGAATCAGAGGACCATGTTGACTAATTCAATACCAAAGTGTACACCTTTTTTTTTGCCATGTCGCCTGGCCAAGATGGAGAAACAGTGGAAACAATGACAGACTTTATTTTGGGGGGCTCCAAAATCACTGCAGATGGTGACTGCAGCCATGAAATTAAAAGACGCTTGCTCCTTGGAAGAAAATTTATGACCAACCTAGACAGCATATTAAAAAGCTGAGACGTTACTTTGCCAACAAAGGTCCATCTAGTCAAAGCTATGGTTTTTCCAATAGTCACGTATGGATGTGAGAGCTGGACTATAAAGAAAGCTGAGTGCTGAAGAATTGATGCTTTTGAACTGTGGTGTTGAAGAAGACTCTTGAGAATCCCTTGGACTGCAAGCAGATCCAACCAGTCCATCCTAAAGGAAATCAGTCTTTCATTGGAAGGACTGATGTTGAAGCTGAAACTCCAATACTTTGGCCACCTGATGAGAAGAACTGACTCACTTGAAAAGACCATGATGCCGCATCTATGGGCACCTTATCTTCGACAAAGGAGGCAAGAGTATACAATGGAGAAAAGACAATCTCTTTAACAAGTGGTGCTGGGAAAACTGGTCAACCACTTGTTAAAGAATGAAACTAGAACACTTCCTAACACCATACACAAAAATAAACTCAAAATGGATTAAAGATCTAAACGTAAGACCAGAAACTATAAAACTCCTAGAGGAAAACATAGGCAAAACACTCTCCGACATAAATCACAGCAGGATCCTCCATGACCCACCCCCCAGAATATTGGAAATAAAAGCAAAAATAAACAAATGGGACCTAATTAAAATTAAAAGCTTTTGCACAACAAAGGAAACTAGGAGCAAGGTGAAAAGACAGCCTTCACAATGGGAGAAAATAATAGCAAACGAAGCAACAGACAAACAATTAATCTCAAAAATATACAAGCAACTCCTGCAGCTGAATTCCAGAAAAATAAACGACCCAATCAAAAAATGGGCCAAAGAACTAAACAGACATTTCTCCAAAGAAGACATACAGATGGCTAACAAACACATGAAAAGATGCTCAACATCACTCATTATTAGAGAAATACAAATCAAAACCACAATCAGGTATCATTTCACGCCAGCAGAATGGCTGCTATCCAAAAGTCTACAAGCAATAAATGCTGGAGAGGGTGTGGAGAAAAGGGAACCCTCTTACACTGTTGGTGGGAATGCAAACTAGTACAGCCACTACGGAGAACAGTGTGGAGATTCCTTAAAAAACTGGAAATAGAACTGCCATACGACCCAGCAATCCCACTGCTGGGCATAAACACCGAGGAAACCAGAATTGAAAGAGATACGTGTACCTCAATGTTCATCGCAGCACTGTTTACAATAACCAGGACATGGAAGCAACCTAGATGTCCATCAGCAGACGAATGGATAAGGAAGCTGTGGTACATATACACAATGGAATACTACTCAGCCATTAAAAAGAATACATTTGAGTCCATTCTATTGAGATGGATGAAACTGGAGCCCATTATACAGAGTGAAGTGAGCCAGAAAGAAAAGCACCAATACAGTATACTAATGCATGTATATGGAATTTGAAAGATGGTAATGGTAACCCTATATGTGAGACAGAATAAGAGACACAGATGCATAGAACAGTCCTGTGGACTCTGAGGGAGAAGGTGAGGGTGGGACGTTCTGGGACAATAACATTGAAACATGTATATTGTCATATGTGAAGCGGAACACCATTCCATGTTCTATGCATGGGACGGATGCTCAGGGATGGAGCGTTGGGATGACCCAGAGGGATGGGATGGGGAGGGAGGTGGGAGGAGGGTTCGGGAGGGGGAGCACATGTGAACCCATGGCTGACTCATGTCAATGTATGGCAAAAACTACTACAATATTGTAAAGTAATTAGCCCCCAACTAAAATAAATAAAAAAATAAAAATTAAAAAAAAAAAAAAATGAAAAGACCGTGATGCTGGGAAAGATTGAAAGCAGGAGGAGAAGGGGAGAACAGAGGATGAGATGGTTAGATGGCATTACGGACTCAATGGACATGAGTTTGAGTAAACTCCAGGAGTTAGCGATGAACAGGGAGGCCTGGTGTGCTGCAGTCCATGGGGTCACAAAGAGTCAGACATGACTGAGCAACTGCACTGATGTCACCTGGCACACAGGGGTCTTGCTCCCTGACTAGGGGATCCCGTGGCCCTGGCAGGGGAAGCCTGGAGTCTTAACCACTGGATCAGTGGGTAAGTCCTATGTGTACGTATTTTGCAGCTAACAAAGTACTTCCCATATATTATCTCACTGAAACTCCTGCCAGTTCTGGAAAAGAAGTATTCTCTCTCTTTATTGGTATGAAAACTGAGATTGGGGACTGTCAGCAATTTGTCCAAAGTCTCATAGCAAGTGGCAGAAATAGAATTTGAATTTAGATCTGACAATGTGCCATGGCCCTGAGGAAAGAAATTCAGAAATAAGAGAGGACAATTGTGGGAATATACTGGAATAGAGAAGAAGGTCCCCATGACAGCTGTAAAACTATTTCAAGGAGAAATGAAGACAAATTAGAATTAAGCTCTCTTTTAATTATACATTTACCAGTGATCTGTCATTGGGAAAGAACTAATACGTAGAGTATCAATTTTCAGTAAATATAAATGGCAAATAAGGCATTTAATGAATTGCAAATGACAGTATTTCTAAAAGTAGTTATCAATCACGAGTAAAGGCCTCCCCATTTATTAATCATATATTTCATTTCAGCAAAGAATCTAACAGAATGGCTTAAAGAGAACCCAGGGATGCTGCAGATTGTGACCAGGAAGGTAGGCATGAAAAATAAAACTTCTGTTTTATCCATTTAAAATGTGAGGAGGAGACAAGGAAGAAGGAAAATACTTGCAAATGGGATTTAAAAATGTATCGGGTAACTGATGCAACATTAAGAAAACTACATATTCATCAACTAGAAGGTATGTTCTCAGGCCAACTAAGAACAAAAAAAGTGAAAAGGAAAGACTCTTGGCCAGAAGTAAAGAGCAGTCCAGAAAAGACAAAGAGAAAAAGGACAGCAGGCTGGAAGGGTCGCCATGGTTATGGAAAGGCCTCCAACGTTGCCAAACTCCCCCAGAGAGGGAGCCATCAATTCACACGGTTTCAGGTATTTTCCCTAGCCAGAATGTCATTCAAAACAAAGGCCAAAAGAGCAAGTCCTCTCCCCTACCTCATCCTGCAGACCCATCTAAAAAAGCGTTACATGTCTTTGGTTAACTGACTGATTTTTAACTTCGTTATGAAGTCTTACTAGCTTGTTCTGGATGTGGTAGTAAACCCACCCTGCAAAGGATTTAGGGAAGAGTAAAATTACCAAGGGACCATAAATCTGATAGTATCTCTCGAAGCTATTACAGAAGGCATGGTGCAAGAAAGAAATATGTGTCATCACAGATCTGGATCAGAGAAGCAAAGCTGAAAGGGAGGGTAAGAAGTGTCTACAAATGGTTGCTATAATTGGCCACACTTTGTCTTTCTTCTAATTTTGAAATTACGCCATTATTTTACCCACTTATATGTTGTTGTTTAGTCATTAAGTCGTGTCCAACTCTTTTGAGACCCCATGGACTATAGCCCGTCAGGCTCCTCTGTCCATGGGATTTCCTAGGCAAGAATACTGGAGTAGGTTGCCATTTCCTTCTCCATGGGATCTCCCTGACCCAGGATCGAACCCACTACCCTTTCATTGGCAGGTAGATTCTTGACCACTGAGCTACTAGGGAAGCCTATGTAAACATATAGAACCCTTAATACTGCTTTCAAAACACGCAAAAAGTATAATAACAAATAATTTTCAATTGGAAAGAACAGAAAGAAAAATAAAGTGTTAGAATTCTCAAACTTATATACCAGGGTAGAAATGTCTGCTACCAACTCAGAAGCATACCAAATTGCCATTTTTCTCAGGAAATCGAAGGATTCAACGTCTCATTCAAATAACGCTGCATATATGAAGCCAGAGTCTAATTAAATTACATCAGTCATCAATCTGCTTTTGCTAAACTTCCTTTCCACAGAACTGCTAATAGAGATGTGTGAATCCCCAAATATGAATGTTTAAATATTGAACTCTTAGCACTGTGTTTTCTAAACAAATCCTCTTAGCAGCACATCCGGTTTGCTCTGCCTCGCATATCCTCTCTCCCCCACACACCTGTTTTTCTTTCACATCCTTGTTTCTGCAATCCAGGTTCCCCGCTCACAACTCCAATAATCCAAATGGCAGAAAAGTGTGAATGAGCAAAAACCAATTTTGTTATTACTACCATTTCCTTCTGCTTACTCTCAAAACAGAAGCTGCATAAGGGAGAAATCGGTCACATATAAAATTATTAAAAGAATCCTTCATACAAAATAATCATTCCCCAAAGGGAAGCTTCCTAAACATTAACTAAGGGCACAAAGACAGCTCTGGCCTAGCCTTGGGCCTTCATCTCCTAACAGATCTCCTATTTTATCTCAACAGCATTTAAGGAGATCTACAGCAGAACCAATATTTACCACAGTTAGAATGAAATGAGTAATTTCTGCATAGTGAAAAGGATGGCCCTCTACTACAGATACTCCATTCCCAGGAAATAAATCAAAAAACTTTCTCTGAAAGCAATGGGTTTGAAAGCTGTCTGGTAGCTAAGAAATCATTTCCCTGTACCACGTTTCTCTTATGGGTGGCCTGGAAAAAGTTACCCTCGTCTTCCTTATTTCAAGCCTCAGTTGCAGAATAGAATCATTCTATTTTCTCTCGTTGACCATATATTTTGCTGCAAAACCTCTCTTGTGCTGCAGCTTACAATGCTCTTAAAATACACAGATTATCTCAAATATGTGTGATTCTGTAGCCCCACTCCTGAGGCTAGAAAATTATACTCTTGGTTGCTGGCATTTTGTAGTTTATATTCATCTTACACTGGCATTATAATCAAAATAAACATTCAAAAGCTCTTATGAAAACATGGCTTTATTCTCTTTTTTAAACTGAACTACCTTATCCCTTTACACTTGGTTTGCAGAAAGTTCTAAAAATTAGAAAACGCAAGTGACCACTTTGAAAAAAAAAACAAAGGGGCAATTAAATTTATCATCATTGAAATAGTGGCAGAATCCAAATGAAATTCCTTGGAGTATTTGGGTGTCATGGTTAATAATTTTGAAACATACAACTTCAACTAAAACTGAAGGGGGGACCCTCAACTGTCCACAGATCCACACAAGAACACGTTTTATAAATACACACTCATGCCTTGTTGCTGGCTCAATTCTGTCTTTCAGTAAAGCCATTCTCCTTCACCACAAGTGCACACAAACGTCTTGTGTTTCTTCATGTAGCCTGTTTTGGTGTTTATCCCACTGAGCTCAACGAAACCTCCAGAACCACCGGGCACCTTGAGCTAGTGTGCACTCAGGTGCAACTGAACATACCTGGGCCATCCAACAACATCCAACACGTTTATTTAATACATCTTCCTGTATAAGGAAGTGAGTGACTGATAGCATTGATTAAAACCAGCCAAGCATAATGGTCACTGGCATTCAACATCCAAACTTTCTAAAACATAGCGCAATCCCTGTCTGAAAACCTACTCTGTGTTTTTAACATTTCTGGTTGAGACATCTATTTTTTAACAATTCATTTTCTGTTTTCCCTCCATGCTTTCTCTGGAATCTCCAGCAATCCCTTTGCATGAAAAGGTTGGTACAAGCATTCATGTTGGGGGTTCCAGAAAACCAAAAGATGAAAGCATCTAGCAATATTAAAGGGCTCTCTCTCCAGGCAGCTGCTGATTTTGTTTTCGTTTGGGTTGTTTTTGTGATTGATTTTTATCTGAAAAGCGTTATTGTCTCCTTAGAAATGACTACCAGATCAAAATGGTCAAAAAGACACCAAAGCTCCTGGACTCTCAAAAGACCATCCATTGTCTGTGATGCAGTGTCCCCAACAGTGGCTTTTCACAACTGGAAAGCTCTTGTATATTACTGCCACAAAGACCAGAAGTCATAGGCAGAAGGCAAGTCCATGGAGCCAAGTGCTAAGTGAATCTTTCCAAATTCTAACTCTGTGCTTATAAAAGTCGAAAGAAAGCCATACAATAAAAGGTATACAGTCCTGGAATTACCCCCACAGTAGCATTTGGAGCCACCCTACTATCTTTGCTATCTCCCTAAACCATCTCCTTCTTCCCAGTTTCTTATTTCTGGGACTCACTGCTCCCCACCACCTGAGCCCCACCACCATGGATTCTGATTTAATTACCTTGGGGTAGATCCCAAACACTGGTATATTTGAGCTCTCCAAGTGATTCTATCCAGCTATATTTGAATCTTTTCTTAGGACTTCTCTGGTGGCTCAGTGGTAAAGAAACCACCTGCCAATGCAAGAGAAGTGGGTTCAATCCCTGGGTTGCAAAGAACTCCTAGCAAAGCAAATGGCAACCCACTCCAGTATTCTTGCCTGGGAAATCCCATGGACAGAGGAGCCTGGTGGGTTACCGTCCATGGGGTCACAAAAGAGTTGGACACGACTTAGCGACTAAAACAAAAACAATCTTCTCTTAAATTGTCCACTACCCTGTCCCCCAAAATAAAAAACAAACAAAAAAAACAGACTAGGTCTGAGGCTTTATTAGCCCTCCCCTTATTTAATTCCCACAGATTATTCAACGATGCATCTAGTCAAATACTTCATCACAAGATTCAAGTGATTTGGCTGTCAGAACAAAGTTGAGGATTTGCTTTCAGATGCGATGCACAGAGGAAAGACTCATAAAGTTGTGGCTTGCTTGTCTTGCCTTAAAAACACGCTGGTGACCTTGGGCAAATTTATAGTCACAGTGCATTGTTCAGAAAATGGGAATTTGAATCCAGCACCTTTGACTAGTAAGCTGTAAGGTGTAATTAGCTTGTGATTTCAGACAATTAAGTGACGAAGTCTCTCCTAAGACATCCATTGAACAAAGATTTGTAGAGTTGCCTAAATAAAACTAAAAACATAAAGTGATGGAAAACCACACTGCAGATAACTCTGGGAAGAAAGTGAAAGACAGGAAGATAACCAGCCCTTGTCACAGAAAAGATTACTTTTATCAACTGTGGCAAAATTCCCCTTTACTGAGAACTGTATGAAATTATTTCTTGAAATGAAGGTGCCCTCTGTGAAAAATCTTATTATCTTTATGAGCTCTGGAATGCCCAGGCAGTGTCATGTTCTACTTTTATTTCTGAATGAAAAAAAAAAAAGGCAGTGGAATGTTCAGATTAAGTAAATTCTTAGGCTTTGGTGTAAAGCAAATCCAGGCTGGATCCTAGCTCTGTGCTCAAAACTGAAGGGCCTGGAGCAAACAACTAGTGTATCCCAAGTGCTCTCACCACAAAACCAGGATAACAAAACACAGAGGTGTGAGAACTCACCTCATAACACGTGAATATTCAGTACTCTTTATTAGTACCATTACTTGTTGTTTTGTAAATTATGTCCATTTTACAGATGAAGCAACTAAGGTGCAGAGAGGCTGAGTAGTTTGCCCATGGCCACACAGCTTGGTAGTAGTAGAGCCAAGATATCAGCCTAAACAATGTGGCTCCGGAATCTACATGCCTAATCCCTCCCAGAATTTTTAATATTCTCTCACTTTAGAACCGTATTAAATTTACACAGTTCATTACAATTTACAAAAGCTTACACATATGTTATCTCATTTTTGACATTACTAGTGTGGAGGAAGCCAAAGCAGAGGTACTGTTCCTATCTTATACTTGAGGATGTTGAGCTCAAAGAGTCAGTACCCTGCCCAAGGACACCAGGTTGATGAGTAGCAAAGCTGGGACTCAAGCTATGTTTTGATACTCTGGTGAACATCATCCATCAAAAAACATGCCCATGGTACCCAAAATGTTATGAACTTTTGAGATGAACACACCTAAGAAAAAAATAAGCATCTATCTTCTAAGTAGACAGGGTTTAAAATGCTCCAGAGAGCATTGTCTTCTTAGGAAAATTATTACTAATTGTCAACTCTATATAATGAAATGTTATGATATCATCCAGGCAAATTGTGTAAGAGTGAAAGAAGGAAATAAATGGTTGTGTTCCATATACCCTGGAAGCAGTCTACCAGTCCTGGCCTATGCCACAGATTCACTTGGAAGGTTTCCTAAGGTGCAGCTCATCATATTAGGTATCACAGTATTTTCTTTTCTTGAGAGTAAAACCCTGGTGACTGAGAGATTATTATAACTCAAGGGCAGGAAGAGAGATCTGATCCACAGATCATGAGGCCCTTTGAAAGCCCTGGATGCATAATGCTTTTTACCTTGACATTTCCCATCCTCTTCAGATTCATCTACCCAGTATTTAGGCCAAAGAAATGAAGACACAATACTACTTCATGATTCAAACAACATCTCTCCTGGTGCTTTAATGTTGCAGTAAGGATGCTTAGATCACTATCATCATATGCATTCAGGTAAATGGGGAGTCTACTCAGAGTTTCAAACTGTGCCTAGCAGTAATGATGTTGGATGCACCGACTTCTCTGCCAAGCCTAGCAGCTGGAAAATTAGCTTAGACACACATACACACACACCACAGCAAGATGTTTAGCAGAGAGAACTGGATGAGAGGGCCATAGCTTTTTATTTGATTTCTGTTTTATAAACAACATAATCACATGCCAACCTGAGCAGGAGCCACTTCTCTGAGCTCCTGTCAATCTTAGGAATAAAAACTGACTGACTTTTCCAGCCCTGTGGCCACTGCTGAGTTTTCCAAATTTGCTGGCATATGGAGTGCAGCACTTTAAGGGCATCATCTTTTCGGATTTTAAATAGCTCAGCTGGAATTCCATCATCTCCACCAGCTTTGTTCATAGTAATGCTTTCTAAGACCCACTTTCAGTCTTTGGATAGCACTATCTTCTACTGGATGAATGTTGAGCCTAAAAGTAAGGTGCACCTTTTGAAACCATGAGGATTTCAGTTTGGGCATCAGATCTTTGCTCTCAGATACAGCTTCAGGTGGCAAGGAGTTGGAGGAAACTCTTGGAGAGTCTCCGGAAAGAACTTCTTGAACTGTGATTAGAAAGTTTGTTCTAGTTGCACCAGAGACAAAATACACTAAAGTGGTGAGTGTGGGAAGAGCATTTTGTTCAGATGCAGACCGAAGGCTATGGGGCTCGCACTTCAAGCACTCTGCATCTCACTACATTCCTACAATGAGTGTTCAGTGTTTCCCTAACCACAGATAAATGTGACTGGAGTGGGGGCGGGGGATCTTTCAGGAAACATTTAATTGTCCATCTAATATACAAATGTCCTCCATCCTAGGCATTTGAAGGCTCAGAAGATAAATTTAGAAATTTGTCTTTAAATGCATTACACCAATACAAACTCTTAACCCTCAAATTTGAAACAAGTTTTTTTCTGAGCTTGGAGTGGTTAAAGAATGTTTTGTCAGAAAAGATGTAAAACAAGGTTCGCTGTTGGCCATGTACCACTGTCCAGATGGTTGTGACTCAACCAGAGTAGGGCTGTGACCCTTGGGCTTACGCTGAGCCCACTGTACTGAGACATCTGTCCACATGTTCTGTCTCTCCCAAAAGACTATAAGTTCTTCAAGGGCAAGAAACTGATTTTATTTCTCTTTGTACACTCAGTGCCCAACACCATGCTTGGCTAGGGCTATTAAAAAGGTGTCCAATAAATATTTGTTTAACTGAACTGAATTATGTGTCCAGGAACCTAATTTGCTCTCTGATGCTGCCACCAACCTAGTGTTTACATATCAAACCCAAAACTCCCACTCCCTCCAAGATACACAAAAACTTTTGTTCTGACCTCTAGGCTGTGGAGCCAGCTAAAAATGTACATGGTATCTGTGAGTGCATTGGAAAAAACGAAATCAATGACAATACTTTGACGCCTTGTCTGCTTTTGCCCTAGGTTAGAGCACCAGGCAGATTGAATACACTAGCCATAAGTGTCAAAGTAGCACACTTCAAACACTTAAACAACATTCTCGTCATATCACTCTCTGCCCTAATGTCACCTCCTCAGAGAGGTCTTCTCTGACTACGCTTCTAAAATAAGTCCTGGGTGCTCTCTAGCAAATTACCCTACTTTATCTTCCTCAGACCACAGGTCAACATCTGAAAGTATATGACCATTCACATTTATTTCCCCTTGAATGGGAACTCCATGTGGCCAGGGGCCTTGCCTCTGTGTGTGTGTGTGTGTATGAGTGTGTGTATGCTGCCATCTTCCCTTCACCTAGAATTACAGAACAGTTGCTAAATGAATGCATAAGTAATAGTCACCAACAGTAAGTATTTATAAGGACCTGGTTTTGTTTTCAAAACCAGGAAACCATCAGCATTAGCATGTAAGTAATTTAGAGGGGCAAGCAATGACCTCCACATCTGACAGGTATTAAGAGAAGTGAAGTATGGTATTATTGTCAAATAGAAGACCCCCAGTGCTTGGAATGGCACTGCAGTTTGCTAAGTGTGTGGCTTCACAATGTTAGCAAATTTAGCAAAGTATATATGGAGAAGAGTCAGGCATAGAATTCAGTATTCTATGGCTCATGAAACCACAATGTAGTCATTGATAACCAGCAACAGGCACACAGTGATCTTTCTCTCAGTTAATAAACCATTGTTAGGGGTATATGTATATCTGTCATGGAGAAGGAAATGGCAGCCCACTCCACTATTCTTGCCTGGAGAATCCCATAGACAGAGGAGCTTGGTGGGCTGCCGTCTATGGGGTCTCACAGTTGGACACGACTGAAGCGACATAGCAGCAGCAGCAGCATGTATGTCTGTCAAGTGCTGATGTTCAATATTTTCAGGAAAGTGAGTGTTTCTAGGATTTTGTTCATTGTGCCTTTTATATACTAGGCACTCAATAACTATTTATTGAGTTGATTTGATTGATCTCCTTTAAATATGCTTTAAAAAATGTTAACAAGAGCAATGCCCCCATGGAACAACTTTTATGCATCCATTAAAAAAAATATTTGAATTTGGAACAAATACTGTACTCTAAGGAACCAAAATTGCAAAGTAAATTAATTCTTAAAAAGATTTATATGACTAAATTTTGATCCCTTGAATGGCGACTTTTCAAATCCAGCCTAAAATGTCTAGTGTGTTTTTAATCTTATCTAATCCAATGAGCTTTAACAGGCAAAGTTATTCCCACTAGAACCAAAACCTAGCTATTTCATTTTTGTAACATTCTGTGTAAAGGAATGGGCTGAACTAATTTTTTCTGAATTTTTTATATTTAATCAACAACATCATTGCCAAAGAAAACCACTTTTCAAAAGTCTTTCTATCTTGGTTTATAACTTATAATCAAAAACTGGAATTTTGCATCTGATGGGCTTTAGTGTGTAACATTATACTGTCAAAATTTTGATGCTATAGTTAAAAGTAAGAGATAGTTTCCATTATAAAAAATTTCCCATAGTATGGTTACCCAGTGAAAAACATTTTCCTATAAAAATGGTCTTTCCAATTCATAGGTTAGAAATTATTGTGGGTAATTTTTAAAAGAGCATCAAAAAATTTTTTTATTGGCTTTAAATAAACTGCATTTACCTAGTCCCATCAGTTGGTTGCTGTATACATAATGTGACAAAAAATGTACATGCATGGGGATATACGTATTCCTGTGGATAATTCCTGTTGACGTATGGCAGAGGCCGACACAATATTGTAAAGCAATTATCCTCCAATTAAAACAAAAGTACATGCAAAGAAATTGTAATTTCAAAACAAAAACTTGAGATTTGAAACCCTGACAACTTACTTGTTCTTGTACAGTCAGGGGTATGCGAACTGGTTTCAGCTACCGCCTGTGCTGAACAACAGGAGAAAGTAGAAATAGGTCATAAATATGAGGTCCAAAACAATCCAGGAAGCTTGAAATGTCACTGATATATCACAGTGGATCTCACAAAGATGTACCTTAGCTCTGGGCTTCGACCCTTGGACCTCAGTGGGTAAAGATGCTTGGAAATCTGATCTGTCCTGACAGGGTGAGGCAACCTTCCATGACCTTCCCAAAGCCCCACTGTGTTTGAGGTTCAAGGGCCAGCACACTTCACCCTGAACTGTGAGCTTCCTTTAATTGTACACTTCACTTTCATTTTCCCGTAGAGTCCTGGGCTGGGGAACTTCTCTGTCCTGTTCTGAAAACTGGAAGCTACTCAAATGTCAACCATAGAGTTCAATAAAATGTGTCACATCCGAACGATGAAGGATCTGCTGCCTTTAAAAGAATGGGTTAGATTGATACATAGGGACAAGAAGGGTCCAAGGTATATGATTAAGTATTTAAAAAGAGAAGAGCAAGTTGCTGTAAAAGGTTGTAACTTTATACGCACATACGTGCTAACAGACACACTACACTGAATGGTATATAGGAGCCATCGGCAGGCAGTATGTGACAAAAGAGAGTAGGCAACAATTAACTTTCATTTTTGGTGTGATCGTTTTTGCAGTGTTTAAATTTTTAGAGCAAGTATAAATTTTTAAGCAGGAAAAATATCTCTAAGGTAATGAAAAATATTGATTAAAAACTTTAAGACATTACATAACAAGCATACTAGGGTACAGCAAGTCTGATTCACCCAATGAACTGTTATAATACCTATGGCTGGAATTTAGAAGTCCATGAACCACTGACACTGTATGAAAACTTTTAAGGATATTTTATGCATATATGAAAACATATGCGTTATCTGGAGGGAGACTTAATACCTTTCATCAGATTCTCACAGGTGTCTGAGACTCTAAACAAGGTTAAAAACCGTGACCCTATCAGAAACCAAGAGAGTTGCTCAATCCCTCCATTTTTATTATCATTTTATCATGAAACATTTTATTACTACTTAATTTCATGGTTCCTGCCAAAGATAAAGTCTATAATCAGCATTAAAGTATAAAATTGTGGTTCTTAGTTTCTGCCCTCATTTCAAGGGGGCTTCCAATGCCTTAAAAGCAGCTCAAAGAGCAAGACAAAATGTCACTCCAGGCTGGTCTTGCAGGAAAAAAACTTCTAACAGGAACGGAAACCCTGCAGTCATTTAGAGCTTGAGGACAGTTGTCCAAGGCACAAATAGTCAGTCCTGTTTTCACCACAGAGGCGAGAGATTACTAGAAGGGTAAGTAGGGGAGAAGGGTAGAGGGATTCAACAGGAGGAAGAAGACGTGGTTGATTTGAACTAAGAGGGGCTCCATTGGGTGGGTGGAATTAATTTGATCAGTTAAACAAGATTGAATGCAACATCATTTGGTCAGCCTTAAATTGAAAGAGCCTTTCATTATAAATGAACATTAAAATATACAGCAAAATTATTGTTGCTATGCTCTATATTAGTGCTGCTTGAATTAGAGTTGGAATTTGTCTAAAACCTTGGCTTCTGATGACCTTTGTAAAGCTGACTGCCCCCAAATCCCTCAGAATTACATGAGTCCACAAACTGTTTTACTATCTCTATCTTGATTCCACTTACAGTCTCCGGAATCAAGTCCAGCGCAGCTTTTTTCCATAAACCTTAACATCAACTATAGATCAATAACAATTTGTAATTTAAGTGAGGAGCCGTAGGTTAAACCTGCATGGGCAAAATGAGGAGCATTATTGGTGAAAATTAGGAATAATACTCTACTTTCCAAACGTGCTTTCCAGGTGGTTTATCACTGTCAAAATAAGCCAACTGTGGATTTAGTATGCAATTAAAGTGTCAGATATCCCCAAGTTCTAGCACTGACAATACCTGACTGCACAGGTTTTACAGGCAAACAAATTGAAGGGGTTCACATAATCCAGCAAAGCCCATCGCTAACCACCATCACCTAATTGTACTGATATCTGCCATATGCAAAGCACAGAAATGGGGACTGTACGAAACAGAAATGGACTCTCTAGGAGTTTTACAGTTTAGATAGAAAAATAAGATACAGAAAGTGAAGAAAGTAATTTATAACAAAATATCCAAATGATGATAGGATAAAAATAATTCCATACTATTGAAAGGAAAAAACATAGGGAAACATGTCTCCAGGAGGGTTGAGGATGAACCACATGAAGAAGGAAGGGTTTCAACTAAGTCTTAAAGGAGTTAGATGTTGATGGTCAAAGGACAGTATGGGCAGGTCTACAGACTATGACAACATTGTGGCCAAAGGTTGGAAGATGGAGACACAAGACTAGGCTGACAAAAGACTGAGAAAAGCAGAATGATTAAACAAATCAGGTTAAATGATCTAACTTGGATAGGGAGACAAACAAGCCTGAAAGTTTTATAAAATAATGATGAACATGTGTTGAGCTCTTACTATTAAATATATTTAAGGTGCTTTAATACATTAGTTCATCAAATCCTCCCATGAAGAAAATATCTTCAGTCTATAATTAAGGAAACTGTGGCCAAAAAAGATTAAGTGGCCTTTATTTCACCCAGTTAGTAATTGGTGGAATCAGAATTCGGATCCAAGGCCAATCTATGTCAGAACGTGCACTCAGAATAACCATCTGAATTAAGAGTGGGAGGACCTCAAAGGCCTGACTAAAAAAATTGGGGTTTCAGTGTCAGGTGTAAAAATTGGGAGTTTATCTCATAACCCATTGGTAATACTTACAGGCATGGTTCATCACTACTCTACAAGCATTGCTTTATCTGATGATTTTGCTAACAATGCTAACTGAAAGTTAGCAAGGATTCATTGACCAGTCCCTTGACTATAGTACTGATTCAGATATTATAGAGTTCTCAGTCAAGACATTATTGGGAGAATCTGTTGTGTCAGTATTCTATCACCATACTTCTACCTTTGTATCTGTAGGACTTAATTTTACCTGTTCTTCACCCACCACTTCTGCTAAAAATACAAATCATGACAATAAACAGAATAATGTATGTTTATTTTCAAATGTTCCCTGAACATATCAAAATTGCTTCAAGGAGAGCCATTCTTGTCAGATAATACATCTGTCCCTTAAAAACTAATTTCTCCATCTTAGGTTCATGTTTAAAATTCAGTTGGCTTCTTGAGTTACAGAGGTACAGGACATGACATCTGGACCCTCCTAGGGAGCAGGAGTGAACTCTTCCTCTGTGATACGCACAGTAGCCAAATGACTTCTTCTCCCACTGAGGAAAACCACAGAAAACTGTCTCCAAATGATTTACTGCTCAACCCCCAGCCCACAAATCAAAGAATTGGGTTGAGGGAGAAATAAGGAAGAATGGTGACCAGTGGCTATGAGATGGGGAGTGACTGTTTCAGTTTATTTTCTTAAGCCAATTAATGATGAAGCAGCGTGGAGGGAAAGAAAGACACAACATGGCTGAGAAAGACTTTTTTCCCAGATAAATGGCCAGATATCAGATTCTGTAATAAGTACTTCCACCTATCAAAACACACACACACACACACGGAGTAACTCTGGGGTGGAGGAAGAAGATACAGATCTTAGAAACACAAGGTAATATTAAGGAAGCCTTGTGGGTATCATAAAATGTTGGAACTTTGAAGGACCTTTGTAGATCATTTAATCCAGACACTGCAAAACCAGGGTCCACGAACTATACATGACAGGTAGAGGTGTTTGGCTGGACCTGCAAAATGCTGTATGTTGCTGTTTAAATTGAGTCAACATTATAAAGTAAAGGCAAATTCACAGAACAATCCAGGTATGTGGCTTCTCTTAAACATGGAAGACCTAGCAGCACTGGGCCCCTCCTTTCCCAAATGCAGCAGGGAGTTGGGGCACCTTTAGAAAAGGCTTGAAACCCCAGCTTGACACAATCTCCACCACTGCCTCTAGCTCTGGAGTACAAAGGCTCCATGTCAACATTTTAAATAAAAAGAGGAGAGTGCTCAGTGCGCACACAACTGTGCCTCGTGCATTTGTTGTACCTGCCAAATCCTGTGGGCATTCAAGTTTACAAGCTCAGCTCTACTCCAGCCCCCTCATTTAGAGAAGAGGAGCTCAGCTCTTCTCTAGAGTAGTGAAGTGAAGTACAAATCTCATTCCCAGAATTCCCTGGTAGTCCAGCGGTTAAGACTCCATGCTTCCAATGCAGGGGACCAGGGTTAATCCCTGGTAGAGGAACTAATCTCCCATGCCACATGTTATAGCCAAAAATATAAATATATAAATTAATAATTAAAAAAAAATTTTCTTTAACTCATTCTCTTAAAAGTAAAATTTTCGTACACAAGGGATCATGAGAACCAGAGGGGTATGCACAACTAAACTTAGGCTGTGTACATACAATGCCAACACCTGTGGAGCAAAGGTGAATTCCCACTGTATGCACAAAGTGTCCCTCACCTCCCCTAAAAAAGGGGCAAAAGAAGATTCTCAAGTTTTCAGAATAAAGGTACCACTTAGTTTGGCTTGCTGCAGACAGTTTTGACTTGTCCAAATTTTACATATGACTCCCATTTATCCTGAAGACGTGATTGATGAGGAGATAAACAAACTGCTTACTCTGTACATGCAAATATGTCTACAGAGGAGACTGGATGAAAACAGAATGGGAAGGAGGGGAGGATGTCTTAAAAATTTGGAATATGTAAGAGATCAAACGGAAGGAAAGTGACTGAGATTGATTGAGTGATGGCTTGTGACTGAGGTACAGAGGGTACACTTACTCCAATTTATTCTTACAGCAGCCTAGGAAAGTGATGTTATAACTCTTCCTTTACAAGTAAAGATCCTGGAGCTCAGAGGCATTCAATTGCTTGAAGATGACCTGGCTATTCAATCAGAGACCACATCCAGATGCAAACTGACGAGAACAGTGGTAACCTTCACAACCAGATGGCTCATTCCTACTCACCAGTATTTGTTTCTTAAGTCTGCTTGTCCCCAAAGCCCACAAAGTGCTATTACAAAGACTTTCATAAATGTCATAGTTCGAACAACCTTAACACACAAAATTAATTCCTTTAAGCGGGTTCTTAAACAAAGTTAAGAAAGCTTTGGTCCTTCGTTTTTTATAGCCCCCAATTCCTAGTCTGGTGTTACTATAGGAATTAATAAAAATCTCTTCTCTAAATAAAGTGTCTCCTTTAGAAATTTTTCAAATGTTAGTAGTCAAGGATTTGGCTATATATACAAGCTAAAAGCAGCATGTTTGTTGATGGATAAGAATAAAAACTAAAATCAAAATAAGAAGTAATTCAAAAATGAGAGCTTTTGAAGAGTCAGGAATTTGATTAAAACTTCACTTGCTGGTTTTTTTTTTATCTATAATGAAACAGTTCTTTAACCACAAAACAGCTCTTATAATAATGCAGAAGAGTATAGTTCCAAGTAAAACACTCCCCCCATTTTAATCATGGCTATTATTTTTTAAAATGAAAATGGCTGAGGTCATTGTAATCTATTTTAGGGTTTGCATGGGTTGGTGGTATTTTTTTCTTGGCTTTGAGCTCTTCACGTTACCAGCTAAATGTTATATGCTGTGTGCCCTTTCAAATCCCATTCTTTTTAATAATGTTGTCCTTTATACACATAAATTAGAGTGAATTCCACTTTCTTTCCTAACAACTCCAGATGCAGTCCACACTTTCAAGAGGACCAGAACTTGCCTTTTCTTTTTAATTATGGCTATACTTCTTAGAACAAGTATGTTCCAATCTGCATAAAAATGCTGTGGATGTTCAAATGCTGAGAGATGAGTAAAACCATAGGATTCATGTGGTCCATTTCAGACCCATACTGAAACAGTAGGATAACTTACAGAGACAGACACAGATAAAGAAAAATGCTCAGAAAGAAAACTCCGTCTGGGCAAAGTTCCACACCTACCAATATTTACGGACTGCTGTAGCCTAAAGATAGCCATTTAGGACACATCAGTGAAGCTCTCTGTCTTCTAGGATCCAGCAGGCAAAATTATCAAATATCTAAAGACAGTAGAGTTACACAGTCAGGCCTCCCTTTAGATGTGATTAATATTGCACTGACTTTCTGAACTTAGCCTGGTTTTTAGTATAATTCACTACCACATCACACAGAACAGCCCAAGATCCCTCTAAATAGCACCTACCCAGCCACACACGAGAGAATGTCTTTGTAAAACACATATTGTGAAGATCTGCCTATTAAACATCCTTAAGCTCTGTTTGTTTGTTTATTTTTTTAAAAAAATCAGCTTGCAAGGCCAGTGTAATAAGACATTGTGGCTTTTATGGAAGAGGTGAAATAATTTTAAACACAGACACACAATGAGTTTATTTATTTAGAAACTTGTTAAATAGAGTCTGGGAATTCAAATATTCAATGTTGACATTGTACAGAACTGGCCAGGAGCCAGAAGCCAGTCTCCAGAGGGACCCATTGGACAAGGAATTCAGGCCTTTCTCTCCTCCCACTTGAGCTAAATAGGTAGAGGCCATTAGTTATACCCACAGCAATATCTGAACCGCACTCAAATAAGCTGCCCTGGCCAGGGCACTTCAAAGGACGGTAAGTGTGTTTAGCTTTTTAGTGCTGAACTAGAGCAATATGTCACACTTTTGAAAGAGTTTTGTAAACAGTTTCTTCCTTATGTAGAAATGTCTCTGAAGTTTCTTGTATGGCATGTAAGCAAAGGTAATTAACAAGGATTACACTTTTTTCATTTACTGGGGGAAAAAAAAATAATACCCATCTGTGTGCAAACTGGAGATCTAGGAAGAAGAAACATGCTGCTTCTCTCTTCCTTTCTCCCCTCTCTTGTTTGTTCCATTTGTTTGTCTCCTTTTCATCCTCTTCCTCACACTTGTTCTCACTACCCAGCCAATTTCCTTGAGAATTCCCTGGTAAATTCAAGAGTGGGAAGGGGAAAATCTAATTTTAGAAAGAGGACCTTGGCAAATGAAGTGGGGAGGAAACTAGTGATTCATATAAAAGAAAAGCCGACCCCACAGATCTTTGTAGAAAATGCCTAGAGCCAAGACTTTCAGCTCGAGAAGGGTTAACCACCTCTCCAGAAAAATGTGCCCAGCATCTTTATAGAGTGACTGTCTGCTCCTGCCCCACCTCCCCAGAGCCCCTCTCTCCTCTGTCCCAGGGGGCTAGAAAGGGGCCTGCTCTGCCAGAGAGAGTGAATGAGTAAGTATCCCTGAACCCCCGAGGTGTGAGTGAGTGTGTGTGTGTGTGTTTGTGCATGTGTTGTCCAGGATCAGTGCAAACCAGGCTCCAAGAGAAGCACCGCGCCAGGCACACAGCATCTCTGATGTTGAAAGGGAAGAAGCTTTGGGCCTGGGAGCTAGGAGCCGAGCAGCTGGAGGAGCGAGGTGAGGAGGGGAGGGCGCTCTGGTGAGCACTACCTCCCTCCTCTCTAAGGCCTCCCCAGCTCCACCCCTAAGTCCCATCCGGCCTGGTTTTGAGAGGATTGGGGGGGTGGGGGGGAGGCAGTGAACAGACGATATACCCAGCGCTTGGAAATAGGGCTCTGCCAAGCTCTGAGTACCTTGGGAACACGGTAAGAGCCATTGGCCAGCAGATGACAAGTCAAGTTTCTCCATTTCAGGGCCCGCTTCCAGCAGAGGCAAACGGAGGATGTGTGGGGAGAGAGGAGACTGGGCCAGGCCTGCCGAGGGCAACAAGTCGGTGCTCCCCTGCCCTCCTCTGCCCTCCTGGCCCGGGAGGATGGAGCCAGGAGTCCCCAGCTGTGGCCTTCCTGCCCCAGGCGACGTCTGCAGCCTGGGATAACATGGCCCCAAGTCGCAAAAATTAAATTAAATAAACTCCCAAATGACAAGATGTTTAAAGAAAAACTGCTTACTGAATTATTACCCTCAACTTTTAAAAAAGAAGAAGCAAAAACGTCGGGATGACGCATTAATTTCTATTCGATGAGCGTCCTACGTGTTGAATGTCTGCCTGCTGAGGAGGCCGCGCCCGCCCGGGGGTAGTGAGGAGAGGCCTCCGCTCAGAAAGCGAAGAGCTGGGCTACCCCGCAAAAGACACACTCAGGCACACTTACACAGACACACCGCAGCCAATGGCCCCCAGACCTGCGACTCCTCAGCCCCTCACAAATAAAAACCTGAAAAAGGAGCCTTTTATTCCAGCCTTCCAGCCCCTGCAGCTAATGAACCGTCCCCTTCCAGAGTGCTGAAGATGAGTGTGAGGGGGGAATGAAAAGCGTTATTAACCTTCCCCTAAACACAGATTTTTTTTTTTTTTTGGCGAAACACATCGAAATGCTTCGTTCTAAGTGCCAAATGCAAGCCTTAAGCCAGGGTAATGGTCAAGTAATGGCAAATAAACCGCCTTCCTAAACGGGGCCTCCGCAGGGCAAGCGCTTTTTTTCCCTCCTCAAAAGCAGACTGAAATAAACAAATAAAATGTGTGTTTTAAGCAAAGCTTTGTGTTTTCATCTAAGCTTTTAAAAGGATAAAGGAAAACGCAAGTAGATAGGTATAGGGGCAGTGGAGGCTGGAACCTGGGCTTGTGGTTCTTTACCATCTTATGTACTGGGCTTACTAAGGGGAGGCGTTTAAGCAGGAGAGGAAGGGTCGTCATCTCCCTTACCTACTTCAGAGCCTCTTTTTAAACCGAGATCGAGTGTACAAGTTACAAGTGCCCCCCCCCTCCCCTCACTGGGGTCTTGCTAATCGCATCGCCTTCTGGGTCTTTACGAGACTTCTGCGTGGCCCGGTAGCTAAGGGGGGTTATTCGTTGCAACTCGTTCATTGCTGTGATTGAAACCCTGCCGGGCGTCACTTTGGAGAAGTGGGGTGGGGGGGTTCCTTCGGCTTTGGGGCCCTAGAAACGCTAGGCAGACCCAACTTCACTTCTTTCCCATCACCAGAAGGAAACAGTTGCAACTGGCATTTCTGGCACGGCCCAGGTGCTGTCTTGGCCGCCCAAGAAAACGGCTGGGATGCCTCCTCCGGCTGCCAGAGACTGCTTGGCTTTTAGTTTTCTTTTCTTAAAGATGGGGATAAAAGCCACCATCTTTAGACAGTACAAATGTCAGTCTTCTTGCTTTTCCCTTCTTTATTTTTTTTAATGTAATGGTTTATTCCTCCCAAATGATTTGCAACGAATGTATCGGTTTTAACTATTGTGTAAGAAAAAAACAAGCCCTGTAAATTGGGAAGTAGGCTGTGCATTTATTCTGAGTTTAACTTCTGCGGTACTTTCAGGGTCTGTGGTCCCTGGTTTGGATCTTTGGAATCCTGTACCTTAGCCAAGATCGCGACAGGACTTGGCCACCAAAGAAATTTACAAAATACACAAATTGGTAATTAAAATATTTGAAAAAGTTGCCCAAGCAAATTCGAAGGGTTTTGTGTCCTGCTTTCACTTCGGCGGATACCAGGCAACGAGGCGCGCGAAGGGTTCGGCTTTCATTTCACAATTTATGCAGAGCTAAAATCGGCTCTCAAACCCCCGCTTCGTCCCCGCAACCCCCCACCCCCAACACACACACCCCTAACCTTCAGTCGGAATTGAAGCCCGCAGGCCTCCAAACATATATGTACATTTATTCCTCCTCAGATGAAAATAAAGACATCGGCCCCATTAAACGCAAACAGGAAAAACAGGAGTTCCACTGGCGCGCTTTGACACTGTCGCAGCTAAGCGAAATGAACAATATCTAAAAGAGAAACAGATCGACTGATGGCCCAAAGAGTCCTATATATAGGTTGATCCCTGAGACCAGAGCAAAAGGAAACGTATTTGGGCGAGAGGGAGTGCTTGGGTGAGGACTGGAAGAAGCACTGGGAAGGCGCCTACGATGACAGCATCTCGCTGGGCTAGACCGCGGACGCTCACCACCAAAGAAACCAAGCCGCCCGGGGTTCCGCTGCCTTCCGCGCGGCTGCGGCGGGGACACCAAAGGCGGGAAGGCTTGGGGCGTTACTCGGCTTTAATATGCAGGGGTGGGGGAGACTAGGGGTTTTACTTGGGAGAAGCATCCCACCCACCACCCTATCTCCACGTTCTCTGATCCACACGCAAAACAATTAAGAGAATTATATTTTCAGCGAGCGGGAGAGCGAACGGCGGCCTGTGCTTTGCCGAGGTTGCTGCAGCCCAGGGTGCTGACACCTTGCGGAGGAGGGCTTTGAACTGCCAGGAATCGCTCCGGGACTCGGCATCGCCGGGTCCCTTTAGACTCGACGTAGAAGCATTTGGACAAATCCAGTCCCGTCGCCTGTACTCCCGGCTGATGCTACCGATTTCTCGGACAGTGTCGGCTCGGAGGGTAATGCCGGCAGAAGCCACCCAACACTTCGGCGAGAAGCATGGGGGATGGGAGTCCCGTCGCCCCTGCCCCGAACTCAATCGCCCTCTTCCCGCGTGACCAAGGCCGCTCCACGCCGGGCAGGCAGGGGGCGCCGGGGAGGGTTAGTTACCCAAGACCTCCGCTGTGTCCAGAACAGCGCGGGAGGCTCCGCCGGGCCCTCTCCGAGCCCAGTGTCCCCGCAGCCCGCCCCCTGGGGGTCACTCGGCGCCCTGCCAGCCTGGAGCTCGCGGGCCGGAGCGCGCCCTTTCGGCCTCCTTCTCCTCGGCGGCTGTAGCCGCTGGCTGCGCGCCCTCTACTCCGCGCTCTCCAGGCGCTCGCGGGGCCTCTTCTCTCCCCACCTGCCCGCGGCTCCGCGGAGCCGGTAGCTCGGCTCTGCCCGCGGCCCCCACCACCACCACCACCACACACACACACACACACACACACACACACACGGACTACAGCCTCCACCCTCGTCTCCCCTACTCCCCACCCCAGTCCTCCCGCCGCGCCGCGCACGCTGGAGAACACGGCAGAGCGCACAGCGCCCACTACCGCAACAGCCATTCGGCGCAGCCCGCCAGCCCGCGCAACTTCCAGCGGCCGCCTCGCAACTTTTCCCAACTCCACCACGGCTGCCCGCCGCCGCCGCCGCCACTGTAGCTCCCTCCGAGCTTTCCACCCACCCCAAACCCCAGAAACAAACCGAGGCGCGAAAAGGCTCCTTTCCCCAGCCCGCCCCCCCATCCCCCGCTCCCCCTCCCACACCCGGGACTAGCTGGTTGGCCAGAGGCAACTCTCCTCCGCCTGGGGGGAAGGGGAGGGGAGGGGGAGACTCTCGCATCTCCTCTCCCCCACCCCCACCCCACCCACCCCACCCCTTCCCGCTCGCTCTCGCTCTCTCTCCTCCCTCCCACCCAGGTCTTTGCTGCCCCCACCCCCACCCCCACCCCGGGGTTGCCACAGCTGGTCCGCGCACTGGGCTCGAGGGCTGCCCCGGCTCCTCTGGCGCCCAAACAAGGAGCTAGAGCGCGGGCGGCCGGCGCGGAGGCTGGGACCGGCAGGTTGCTGGAGCTGCTCTGCGCCTCCCCTCCACCCGGGGCCCCGGCGCGAGAGGCAGCCCCGCGCTCCCTCCCGGAGCGCTGTAGACAGATATGCAAGATGGCAGAGGAGGGGGAAATCCAATAGAAAAGGGATATTGCACCTACTTGTGGCCAGTTTCCTTGCCCTGCCTTTGGATCTCATGCTGTGCCCAGTCCTGCAGCCGCTGGTGTGTGGTTGGGGTTTTTTTTTCTTGGATCTTTTCCTTCTTTTGCTCTCCCTCTCGCTCCCTCCCTCTCCTCTCTCTCTCTCTCTCTCCCTCTCCTTCTCCCTCTCTCTCTCTTACACACACACACACACACACACACACACACACACACACTCTTACACACACTCACTCTCTGTCTTTCCCTCTTTCACTCTCTCTCCCTCCCTCTCTCCCTTTCTCTCAATCCACACTCGCTATCTCTACAGCATTGTCAGTTTGGACACCTTCGCACATGCGCGCTAGACGCCCCTCCAACATCTCAGCGCCGCCAAAAAAAGTTTGGAGCGATTTATCACTTTGATTTGGAGATCTTGTCAGATGGCAATCGCCGAGGAGGCGGAGAAAGGGAGCCATGGGGAGGGCGGCGGGGGGCGGGGAACGAGCGCAGGGAGTCGGAGGGGAGCAGACACCTCGTCCAGAAAAAAAAAAAGGAACGAAAAGACTCGGGCAAAGGATTGATTTCGTGTTGGAATCACCAATAAGCCTGTATCATTACTATTATTGTTTTTCCCACCATAAATTGCAGGACATTTTCTGCACGGTCCTTGGGGGAAAGCAAGGAGTGGGGTGGGGGGGAAGGGGAGGGCACTTTTAAAAATCTTTCCCACACTAAAGAACTAGAAGGACCGGACTCTCGGCGAGCGATCCAGGAGAAAGTGAGAATCATCCTGAACTTCGGGAAATCTGCTGCGGCTACTACTGCTACTGAAGCTATTGCGGCTTCTGCTTTCAGAGCTGAAAGCAGAATAAATAACTGCTTCTTCCTTGATTTTAGGTTTAATGCTAATACTTCCTGCCATCCTTGGAACATGTCAGTTGGTTGGTCTATTACCACCAAGTAATAGTGATCACCCTTGATTCCCAGGTCCGGGAACCTTGGGCATTTGACATCCAAGACCTTCTTTCTGCCTTCCCCGAGGTCGGCTGTCACCTTCCGGCCTCCCCCACCGCTGCCCCTGTCGCCTCCTGCTGCAGCTCAGCCTGTCTGCCATTTCACTCATTCGCTTAAACCCACGACCTCCCGGGTCTTAAGAAGGAAGAGGTGGGAGAGAGATTCCCCCATCACCACCACTTTGTAAAAAATACATTGTTGAAAATTTGCTTTAATTACAGGATTTACCAAAGAATTGGGCACGCAGAAATGGGGACCTCTTAAAGGAGTTATCTGTGTTTAAGGTATGAATAAATCCCAAGTATGTATGGATTTTCTCTTGGTACAACCTCCTTACCTTAAACAGTTTTGTTCAATACCTTTCATGAGCTATTTATGTCCTCATTAATATTTGTTGCAAATCCTGCCAGACACCATAAAAGAAAATCACAATTTTTTTCTCTGTGCTACAGTGATACATCCTTGATGTTCAAGTTAAAGGAAAGAGAAAAGAATAGCAGGTTCTGGGCATGAGTTTGGCTAAGGCAGGGTAGGGGAAGGAAGATAACTGAGAATGCCCGATTGTACCTGTTGTCATTTATTGTCGAAACTAACAACAGATAGCAAGGTTCAACCCCAAAGGATACTATCCATCAGTGGTTTGCAAATATCTTTATTCCAGAAAATTAAAATTTGAAAGATTCAGCTTGGCAAGGATGCCCATCACTTCTCTTTCTCCAGAGCTGTGTAATTCTGGGAGCATTCGGCTGTAAGTACAAGTCCCTGGAGAATCAAGCTACAAGACCCAAGGGAGACAGATGTGTAATGTTGAAATGTGAGGTAGGGGAGGGGGGAGATGGAACAGGGTGATGAAAAAATTACACAGAGTAGGAGCAAAACAGTTTCCAAAAGAGAAGACTCTGGTGCCCACACACATGGGCACAAGAGAACTCTATCATCTCCTCTGAAGTAAAGAGGCAAGTTTGGGCGGGGGTATTTTCATTCCTTCTACAATTTCTATTGCCCTCTGCATACAGGTGGTGTGCTCATACATTTGGCCGGTGCAAAATGACCAGGCACTTCAGCATTCTGAATGTCAATGCCGGAAGTCTATGACTGAGTTCACAAGTTTCCCTCAGTTTACATGAAGGCAAGCCTTCCCTCCAACCAGAAAAGGTCCTCAGAGGAAAAAGAGAAATGGGAGTTCAGAGCTTTCACCAAAGAAAGTAAAATCTCTAGAGAGAGAAACGCACTAGACTGACCGGCAAGAAGTTCATAGCAACTGCTTCTGATCAGTTTAAAGGACTCTCTGGGGACCCTCACCTAGGCCAGAGGATAGAGAGGCAGTCCAGAGGACCAAGCCCCTCCCAGCTATCCAAACCTAAAGGTCTTTGACCTTCAGGAAGGGCGGTAGAGTCCTCTAAGGATGTAAGAGTGCCCTGGACAGGAGGAGGCTCTGCCTGAGAGGTTTCATTTCACCTTCTCACTCTGGGGAACTTAAAAAATAAATAAAAGAAGTTAACATTGCCCCTTGTACTTTTCTACTTAATTCCTTTTATCTCATGCCCGGGGTAGGGGTGGAGGTCTATATTTGGGTCCCGTTGCAGAAAGGGGGTTAAGAGGAGTGATGGGCAATTTTATAGAAAATGAAGGGACCATGGAATCAAACCGGAGTAAAAACAAGACCCACATGTGAAGCTGCAGCCATTGTTTCTGCTGAAAAATTATAAACCACAGTGGCAGACCAGGGGTTGGGGTGGGGGCTGTGAGAATTAGGCGGGATATGGAAAACTAAAGAAAGTCAAAACTGATTTCCCCCCAACTTTAGAGATCTCTGTCGTGAAAGCCTTCCTAGAGGGCAGGGGGTGTGGGCAGTGAGGCGCGGCCAGGGCACACTCCCCTCCTGGTTTTTCAAATCCCTGGGGTCGTGGTGGCTTCAGCGAATGGGTCTTCAGCCTGGTCTTTCCAAGAGTTTCCAGACACGAGTGAAGCCAACATATTCTAACTGAAATAATAAACACAAACTCCTCTGTGCCCTCGGGCCAAAACACTGTGAAAAGATCAGGCATCATACTTGTGGTTGTTGTTTAATAAAAGTACTCACAGAATCATCGCTTTTGTTTTCAAACCTGAAAACTGGGTTTCTTTTCTATTTTTCTTTTTATTACTTTTATCATGTGCTTTCTGCCCTGAGTGTTAATAAAAGAACTAACGTGCTAGTTCAAGTGTGTTTAACCTGATGGAGCAAATGCCAGCAGCCGCGGACTGCGCTCACCGCCTGCAGCGCCACTACCCCTGAGCTCCAACCCCGGCGGGTTCCCACTCCCCAGTACCCGGACCCCGTCAGGTCCACCTGTCCCAAGTCTCAGCCGTGAGACCCAACAGGTGACTTTCTGTTCAGCGGCCCCTGAGGTTCCCGATACCCTTTGACGTCCCGTCTAAGCTGTCGCTAGCCCAGGAGAAAAGAGGCCTCCAACAAGTTGTCGGAGCTGCCGTCGCTGCCTGCATCCGCACCGTCCGCCTTTCCCTCTCCTCCTGAAATTCGTTTCCTTAAGGGGCAGTAGACTGGGTCCCACGTTTTCTTGCGTTTCCTCCCACGGAAACGGGCATCCTGGAAACAGTGCGTCCTTGGAAAGTCGATGAGTTTACGGGCTGTTTGGATTTGCTTGTTTTATTACTGTCGGTTTTTTCTTTCGGATTTTTTTCTATAACAGAAGCAGAGAACACGAGCTGGGAGTTGGAGGAAAGATGGGTCGTTGAAGAAGAGAACATGACAAGCATATCTCTTTTCCGACTATGTTTCTTTAGTTAATGCTAGAAACAGCAAAGAACCGATTTTCAATAAATTGCATGCAACAGGAAATTTTCCTTTCCTCGCACTATAATTGAACCAGCCCCACGGTATCTTTGAAAGAAAGTTTGAATTCTTTAAGGAGGTATTTCTTGGCCTATTGTCTTTGTGCAGTGAACTTTACATCTTGCTATTCAATCACAACCTATATTCTGCTGGCTACCAGCAAGATTAATTTAATCATTGTAATGCAATTATTAATACTGTTTACCCAACGCTGGGTTTCAGGTTGGCTGTTAGGAAATTAAACTCTCGCTGGGTGACCAGAGCTAGGCAGGGGTTTCTTCATGTTGAAATGAAACAGTCCTCTTTATTTAGTCTCAGAGCTCTAGCTTTCGGCCACCGGCTCAATTAGCCAAAATGGAAACAATTTTCATTCATTGCAATAACTCACTGTTCTTGAGATCGCTTTCAAAATATACACTTTATTATTATACGCTGACCTCCGTGGCGTGGAGTGGCAATAAAAGAAAGAGGCAGGGAGATCTATCTAGCCCCCTTGGGCTATAATTATTAGAAATTAATTGGGTTCAGGACCCTAGGTAGTCTAGCTAAATTAATAGCTTGTCTAGCGGTTAAAATCCGAATTTTTAGTCCACGGGAGAGAGAGAGAGAGAGCCACAGACATGAAATGCAGACCCAAGGGACGCCTGAGTTTACTTGCAAGACACTCATCTATTAAATAGTGTCCAGAATACATTTGAGTTGGGGAGAGGGGCCCGGAGTAGGAGGGGGCGGGAGCCAGAAGAAAGAAAGGAGCGAGATGGGGAGGGTGGCTACGACTGAGCTAAAAGGTCTCGAGTTGATTTTATTCGATTTTTCTTGTGTGCATTGTTTTCGGGAGGGGTTGCATTTAGGGGTTAAAATAAAAAATAAAGATCCCATGTACTCGGAGCTGTCGTGCCGGAGTAAAAGTGAAAAGGGAGCCTTAGGCAAAAGGAAATTACTGCGAGCCCGCGTGACCTTTCAGGGAGGTAATCAATCAAATGATCAACAGGGATATTTATCATCGCTATATAGGACTACTTCGCCCTGCACGGGCGGGGGTGGGGTGGCGAGAGGAGGGTGGAGACGCGCGCGCACACGCTCGCACACACACACACATACTCACACACACATAATCACAAAAGTTTGGACAAACCCGATTAAGTCTCAAGATATAGAACGTAGGCTTTAATAGATGTTAAGACGGTCCCTTTAGTCTGGGAGAAACACAGTCTCATACACCCACGCAGGGGGAACCGCGCACATCCCTGCTGCAGTGGCTGTGTGAAGGTGTTAAGTTGAAAGCGTCCACTGAGCTTCGCCCAGAAAGGAAAGCTCTCGGTGATTAGAGCGCTGGAAGGGCGGGCGAGGCGCGGGGCTAGCTTGGTTTTCATTGACCTGCGGGGGAAGGGGCGCCACGGGCCGCAGGGGGCGCGGGAGGCGGGTACCCCTCTCCGCGGCGCGCCGACGCCGGGTCAGAGCACCCAGGCAGCCTCCTCTTCCTGCGAAATCCTCGCGCTGCCTCAGGGAGGGAGGGGGTGGCGCGCTCGGGGCCAGCCCGCTCTGGCGAGCACGCGCTACGGGACTTCGGCGGCCGCGCGTTTTCTGCCCAGTTACCTTCTCTACCTTGTAAAACTCGCCGTTTTGTAAATTGCGTTTTCGGTCCTGGATTTCTTAGCAAATCGTTAGATTTTACAAGCCTGCTCCTACTCTCTGGTCGTTCAACACCCCCTCCCCAATGTCAGAAGTGTACGTAAGGGAAGAGGGGGCGCGAGGTGGCTGACTTTTCTATAATGATAATGATATTAAATAGTCGACTTCAAATCTAGGCCCCCGAGGCCCTTGCCCAGCTCGGGGATTGTAATCAGCAGTTCTTGCGAGAGAAGGTCGGGCTGATTACTGGCCCTCGAGGCTGAGAACTATTTCCCGACGGGTTTATGAAACACAGGTTGGGGTGATGCGCGCCACCTCCCAGGTAGCTTGCCGCCGCTCCCGCCGTGTGGGAATGTGGGGCCGCGCCAGGGCCCCGCTGGTTGGCACCAGATGCGGAGCTCGCGCTCCCCCGCCCGTCGCTCCCGCCGCCCTCTCCCAGATCGAAATGGCCTGATCCCGCACAGCCTTAGTCTGCGGCGCCCCCGCCTGGCTTCCCCCGCCGCCGCAGCTCCGGGTGCGCCCGCTGCGTTGGGCTCCAGCTGTGCACAGTAGCCGCCAGGGCGTGGGGGTGGGAAACAGCTGGAGCGCCCCGGGGAAGCGTGTGTTGGGGTGGAAAGAAACCCAGCAAGGAGGATTATGAGGCGATCAACTCCTGGAGTTGCTACTGGTTGAGGATCAGGAGGAGCAGCTTCGGGGGGCACAAATCTCTGCCCGTAGAACAGGCGCTCCGGAGAGAAACCAAGAGTACTGGTACGCGATGCCCCGGAGAAGTTTGCAGCTCCTTAGGTCCCTTCTGAAAGAATAATATTATAGAGGAGTGCACCTCAAAGTTAAATGTGCATGTAACCCGCCCTGGGGATCTCGTTTAAAAGTGCATTCTGATTCAGTTAAGGCTAGAGTAAGACCCAGGCAGTCTGCATTCCTAACACACTCTCAGGTGAAGCGGGTTCTCCTGCAAGTGTGGCCCGCAGACCAGAGACAACAAGCATAACCTGAACTTTATTAGAAATGCAGAACCTCAGATCTCAACCCAGACTTACTAAATCGAAATCAACATTTTAACAGGTGGCTCGCTTGAACATTTTAAGTTGGAGAAGCACTGCTCCAGAATGTTCCTGGCCGGGTTTTCTTTCTCCTGTCTTGGATCATGACACCTCTGTGATAACCTCATTTTAAATCCTGCTTTCTGCCTTGGTCACGGGAGCGGGCGCAGTGAATGAACTTATACCATTAAAGACTACAACTCTTCTGGCCCCCGTCTGCCACCAGCAAGGCCTTCCTGGCTCCTGGTCTAACTGACAGCCGCCTCCACTTCCCACTCACTCCCACCCCCAGCCTTTTGCTGTCAAGTGTATGACATGTATTTCTCCCTCCTTAGATTAGAGTTCTTTGTTTACACGTCTTCCTTCCCCTCTCAGCTGTAGGCTTCTTGAAAGAGACCATGCCTATCTTCTCTAAGCTTTGTTTTCTCACTCTAACATGGAGTTGTTCCTTTCCACGTGGGATTAGTGTATGAAAATGTCTTGTGAACTGTAAAGCTGAAACAACTGTTATCTCTTTTTCTCAACCCCCCTTTCCATAGGCTAGCACAATGCTTTACATTACTAGGCACTTAATTTGTTGTCTCTCTCTGGAAAGTTCTGGAACTCACACATCTGATATCCTGAGCCCAGATTAGAGCCAAATTTAAAGCTCTTTGTGTAAGCCCTTGAGTTCTAGTTTTCTCTTCTATAGAATTCTCTAGAGAAAGACATCTTAATCTGGGAGAGAAAGAATTCAGAGAATTGTGTGACGTCTTCATATTCTAATTTTGTGACTCAGAGAGTTGATACTGAAGCCTGGATATCTCAGCATTCTAAGTGGTGAATACCTGAAGGTTGAGATGTTCAAGGGTTACAAGCTAGATTTTGTAAAACAAAATTAAGTGAGTTTTTAGGGTCTACAAAAGAGACAAATACCATCAAAGATCTTGGAACTCTTTTGGAAACCATGGTTGCCATCTTTAGGAAAAGATGGCAGTGTTCAGATTTTGGGATTGTTGTAAATTAGACAAACTCTGGGAGAGCAAAATAGCATTCCAAGACCTTAAGACTCAAACCTTTGAAAGTTCAAATCCCAGTCCTACCTTTACCAGCTCTGTATCTTTAAGCAAGTTATTGAATGTCTACAAGTCCTCGTCTTCTCTGTATAATGGGGACAATTGTGTGTATCTTGCAAAATCATTGCAAAGATTAAAGATAATGTTTACAAAGTGTTTAGTATTTAGTGCCTGCTACCTAGTAGAAATTTAACAAATGGAGCTCTAAGAGATCTAAGTTCTAACATGTAATTTGGCATAATGATAAGGCTTATGTCAAGTGTGTGTGTGTGTGTGTGTGTGTCCAGGAGTCTGGGACACTGCCCTTCCCATTCCCATCTGGATTGAGAATTTTTTTCCTTTGTTCAACAGACTATCCTCTCAAATAGCTGAAACCCAAGGCCTTTGATATAAAAAATCTGGCTGGTGCGACTAGATCTTAACATTGCAGTTTGGACAGGCACCAATGTGTGTGTGGTTGGATTTTTAGCTACATATTTTTAATGGTTTCTTGTGTACTTGTGCCTGCTCTCTACATGAAAAGTGAAAAAAGCCAAAGTGTTAGTTGCTCAGTCATGTCCAACTCTTTGCGACTCCATGGACTGGACTGTAGCCCGCCAGGCTTTTCTGTCCATGCGATTCTCCAGGCAAGAATACTGGATTGGGTAGCCATTCCCTTCTCCAGGGGATATTCCTGACGCAGAGATCAAACTCTGGTCTCCTGCACTGCAGGCAGAGTATTTGCCATCTGAGCCGCTCTATGAATTAGGGTTATATCAAACAGCTCATCCCAAACTGAGCCCTGACCATCTCCCAGACAGCTTGAGGCAACAGAATCTGGGCTGGTGATAAGAGCCCCTGAGATTCACTGACAGGAACGCTGCTCCTCCCCTAGCCATGTGATTGCAAGTCTTTCAGAACAGTAGCTACAAAGTCATCACTTGAAGATGTCTAGTGTGTCTAGTAACCATAGTCTCTCCCTATGAGATGAAAGCCACACAATTTGAATAGAGAGGTTTTTAAGAGGATTAGTAAGTGCTTTCTCTTTTTAATTAAAAATAAAATTGTTTACTTGGTTTCTTGTTTGTTTATTGTTCTGAAATTTTGATTTTCATGAATCTAGTTGTTACCCTTACTGTCAATACATGAAACTAATTGACAGTCTAGATCGCTGCCAGGAAATAAAAGACCTGTGAAATTTACACATGCGGTACATTAAAATTCTTTACTCAAACAAATGATTATGGTTGACATGAGGAAATATAGACATCATCAAAGTAAACTTATAGATATAGCAGATTTTGCACCTCTTTTAAAGCACAAACTATAGGACCCATGCTGAGACAGCTTATAGAGAAGACTGCCTTGTAACAAGATCCTCAGTACTCAGTAACTTAATTCCCTTGACTTGGGTCCAAGGGAGTCCTGGCTACCCTCAAACTCAGCTATAGAGTGAACACCCTTAGCCATGACAGAGTGTGATACAGGTGTGCCCTGCTTTATGAAAAGCCACATCACAATGTGATTATTCGCTCCATGCTATTTTATTAAATAATGAGTTCCCATGGGACATTTAAAATATGATTTGACTTACAAAAATTTGATTTATACTCACTTTTCCCAGAAACATACCTATGGAGGTAAAGTTCTATTTTTTTAAATGATGATGCATGTCCCTTAGTAAATGTTTTATAAGCAGTCCATTTTCAAAGGTTAAGACAAGGAAGCATACCACAGTTCTGAGACTGGAGAAGAAAGAATTTCTGTATAGAAAGTCAATTGTACACAGAAGAAACTAGGAACTGATCTGTTGAATTATCTATTTTGAGGGCTCATGCAGATGTACTGGAAGTCTGACTCATGATAGGATTCAGTCTAAAAATGTTTCAGAAAATGCAGTGCTCTTGTACTGGGTTTTAATACAAAAAATTCCAAATCAGCTCTATAAACACTCTTGAAAATACTTTTCAACACTGGGGAAGAATTTTCTGTTGCATAGAGAAACTCAAGAATAATTCTAAGCCTGAACTGCACTTATTCCCAGGTAGAATAGTCTGTGGGTAAAATATTACCATCCATCTCATATCCAGGTTTTCACCTAGCTAGTTGACATTGAACTTGGAATTCTGAAGCTGGATACATTGATATATGCATACATTGACACATCATGACGTTGGCATTTTTAAGGGCTCTGGGAGACAGATTTCTTTTCTAGCTGGGACAGAAGCACCAATGCAGAGCAATCAAGATAGTAAATGCTGTCAATATTTTGATGCATTTGCTTCTGTTGCATTACTGTTATGCTGAGATTTTCACAACAGTTGTGTTTAAATCTCTATTGATCAAAAATTATGCAAGTTTCTCTACCTCACTAAATGGGCAATCCAGTGCTTAGTGCCACTTGGGTCTGCCCCCACCCTACACCCCTGGGAAGGTGCAACCTGTAGTCATAGAGCATGGGCTCTTTAGCTCTAAGAACTGCCTTTCCTAATTCACCCTACACACCACTGCCTGATTAATCTTCCTATAGCACAGTTCTAAAAATATCACTCTACTAATCAGAATCATCAAGAACTCTTAGTTATTATTTTCTCTAAAAATAAAGCCCCAAATTTTTGCTTTTCATTCAAAGGTATTCTAGATAGAGGTAGAAGCAAGAAAGATGTGGAAGCATGAGATATGCACCAGAAGTATTACAAATCTTCTTCTGAAAAAAAAAAAAAAGAATCTTACTATGCCTGAGTTATGGAATTCAAGAAGAGACTTCATAGGTTCAGAAAGACAAGTTGGGCATATGCCATGGAGGACTTATAACAAAAGGTAAAAATTGGGGGCTTTGTCTTGAAAATAATTGAATGATCTTGAAGATTCTGGTTAACATGGTGGTGTTATTTAAACTGTGCCTTAGGAAGAATTAAGCAGGCAATGGTGTGGGAGGGATTACATTTCCTCTTCACGTGTTCAGTCTACCTATCTTTGAGATCCAAGACAAACATCACTGCCTCCAACAAACTGTTGATATATTTCTCCAAACCAGAAGCAAACTCTTCCCATTGCCAGCCTCCTTTAGCACCTTTTCCTTGCATGTTGGTTTTGTCTGTTCCTCTATGATCTCTTGTAATGGATTGTAAATTCCTTGAGGGATATTTGTATCTAACACTTCTTGTCCTCTAGTGTGAAAGTACATCTTGCTAAGAATTAGCAGCTCTTTCTAAATGTAAGGACTTCTGTTTTTCAACAACTTATGAAAATGCTCAGCAGTTACTATTTTTGATCAGCCACCCTTCAGTCTCTAAACTTGTTCTTTCTTGTTCTCTAATTAGATACTTTTGTGCTATCTTCCATGTTCCTTCACCTTTTTTTCATAAATTCTCCTTATCTCTCTGTGCTTAATTCTGAATCATTTCCTCAGATTTATATAGAACAGAACTGAACCAGCTATTTCCCTCCAAAACTGTCATTAATTTTTTTCCATCTCAATTATTTTTTTCTATAATTTATATAGGTTCTCTCCAAATATTATGTGCTATTACCTTTTCACATTGCTTTGCTGCCTTTCTTCTTTTCAAAACTCAACATTAAGTTTTTATTTAAACATTTTAAGTATATTTGTTTTATCTTGCTTCTATTATCTGAAGTTTTTATAGAGATCTAATCCTGCTGTTTGTTGTATCTACTTACCTTTGATCAGATAGATTGTTTTTCTACTTTTTTAGATATTTTAGATTTTTAGTTCACCTTCCAGCAAGACTTTATCTGTTGGAATCATAACTTAAAATTACTTGAAGTCTTATCTTTCCAGAATGTTTTTTTATTTGCTTTATCATGATACGCAAGGATATCATCAATTTTTAAATTTTACCAGCCCTGAGATTTTTCCCAAACCCATGAAGGAAGTTGTAATTAGAACCACAGACAATAAGTGATAGTATGCCTGTTGGGAAGAATTATCAGGGGAGATTTCATTTTAACCCAAGGGCCAGATGAGATAGAAGCTTCCTTGATTTTTCTAGACCAGACTTTCACTGGTAGTATAACTCTCTGAGACCCAGCTTCATGCACAGGTATCATTTCTAACTCCTATTAGACAGAACTTTATGTCCTGATTCTATGAAGCTTTTGCAACTTAAGCCCAGAGTTCTCAAAGTTATTGGCTTCCCATCCCCCAACACAGACTGCCAAGATTCTTATCCACTCAAGGAGTTCCCTTTCTTCCTTTCAAGCACATTTATTAGTTATTAAGCCAAATGCTTCAGTGATTTAGGAAGGGAGGGATTGCAGATTATTTAGTCCATAAAAATACTGGGATGTCTAGACTTGAAAATACTTGCGGTGGTTTATTGTTAGTGAATTTCAGTATCAATATTTTTTCTTGAATTCTTTTCAAAAGAAATGTCTGGGTCCCAAAACAAATGTAGAACCAAACATCACGTAGAATCACAAAAACAGCCTGTTTTTGATCAGTTTAAAATCTCTCATTCCACTTCCTTTATCTGGCCATTTCAAAATCATGTTCAGCCTTCAAATGCCATCTCAGCCTTCTCTCTAATGCTTTCATAATAATAGTAATAATAATTACAAAACAGTAATAACTATTTCTTAAGTGATTACTCTGTGTTAAGCAGTACACTGAGTCTTTGTATATGTCACTTTATTTTTCTAAGTAACCCTACCACATTTTTAACCTCATTATAAAGGAGAAGGCAATGGCACCCCACTCCAGTACTCTTGCCTGGAAAATCCCATGGACGGAGGAGCCTGGTAGGCTACAGTCCATGGGGTCGCTAAGAATCGGACACAACTGAGCGACTTCGCTTTCACTTTTCCCTTTCATGCACTGGAGAAGGAAACGGCAACCCACTCCAGTGTTCTTGCCTGGAGAATACCAGGGACGGCGGAGCCTGTTGGGCTGTCGTCTATAGGGTCGCACAGAGTCGGACACGACTGAAGCGACTTAGCAGCAGCAGCAGCAGCATAAAGGTGAAGAAACTGATGTTCCTAAAAGTTAAGTGACTTGTTCAAGGTGACTTAGCTAGTGTTAGGTTGAATCATTTGAAATTAGTGATATTCAACAAATTTTTAGCCACAGAAAAAGCATTTTTACATGGTTCAGGGCAAAGATGGGATTCAAATTCAGATCTAATTTCTAATTTAATTTGATTCCCCCTGAACAGTGCAGCCTCTCTATTATATCAATTACTCCTTCCTCTAGGCTACTACACCTCTCATACCATATTCTTTCTATTTTTATTATTTATTTGGCTGTATTATTTATTTGGCTGTTTCCAGGTAGCACTAGTGGTAAAAAAAAAAAAAAAAAAGCCCACCTGCCAATGCAGGTAAATCATCAGAGACATGGGGTCATAAGAGATCTCTAGGTGGGGAAGATCCCTTGGAGGAGGACATGGAAACCCACTCCAGTATTCTTGCCTGGAGAATCCCATGGACAGAGGAACCTGGTGGGCTGCAGTCCGTAGGGTCCTAAAGAGTTGAACACAACTGAAGCGACTTAGCACACATGCATGCACACTGGGTCTAGGATGCAGCATGTGAGATCTTTGGTTGTGACACTCAAATTCTTAGTTGAGCCAGATGGGATCTAGTTCCCTGACGAGGGATTGAACCTGGGCCCCCTGCATTGGGAGAACAGAGTCTCAGCCACTGGACCACCAGGTAAGTCCTGTCATACCATCTGTTTTGATTCACTTTCTTCACTTGACCTTCACTTACAATAATGTACATTCACCTGTCTTCTCCAGTAGATTGTAAACCCTTGAGGGCTGTGCCTTAGCTTTCCATCCCCAGTGCTTAGCACCATACAAGTCTTCAATATTTTTTTATTTAAATAACAAACTGAAGTAGTCAATCATTGGTCCATATTTGTGTGCAGTTGATGTGCTCCTGAGCTTTTCTTTTTACCTCATTTTCTCTTATTAGAAGTTTTTAAATAATATGGTCCCTAATTTCCCTGGTGGCACAATGAATAAGAATCCACCTGCCAATGTAGGGAACACAGGTTGGATCCCTGGTCCGGGAAGACCCCCATGCCGTGGAGCAACTAAGCTGAAGCCCGCACGCCTAGAGATTGTGCTCCTTATAGAAGCCACTATAAGGAGTAGCCCGCCCACCACAATGACGACTTTCCCTGGCTCGCAGAAGCTACAGAAAGCCCACACAGAGCAAGGAGGCCCCAGTGGAGCCCCCCAAAAAATAAATAAAATATGGTCCCTAATCTTTTGACATTCTCGTCAAGAAGTGGTGTCTGTGCCTCCCTTCCATGAATCCAGGCAGGCCCACGACTGCTTCAACCAACAGAGAGAAGTGATGTTATGTGAGTCCCAAGGCTGAGCTATAACAGCCCATGAAGCATCTGCCTGTCTTGGAACATTCGCTCTCTGAATGCTTCCAACTGGGTGCTGTACCTCAGAACCCAGTGGCCACACTGTGAGAAATCCAGCGCACCACAGGTTCTCTGGTCAAGTGTCCCAGCAGAGATAAGCCTTTGAGTTATCCCAGCCCAGGTGCCAGGCAAGTGAGTGAATAAGTCCCTGGATGATTCCAGCCCCCAGCTGTTTGGGGCTGGAGGTCATTTGCTGAGGTCCCAGATGAAGCAGAGACAAGACATCCCTCTCTGTCCTGCCTGAATTCCTGACCCCCACACACTGTGAACATAATGAAAGTATTATTGCTCCACCCCATTCCATTTGGGGTGGTTTGCTGTGCAGCAGTAACTAACTAGAGCACTGCCTTCATCCGGCCTGTCTGCTCTGAACAGCTATAGCCTGGTCAGTTCTGAACCCTCTAGCGTTTGGGCTGCTGTAGGGAGCTCCTTTCTCCTAATAATAGAGGTCTGTGGTGGGCAGCTGCTGCCATGTCCAGAATCAAAAGTGTGCTCCACATCTGCATATTTATACATATAATCATCTAGATATGTTGTTGTTCAGTCATGTCCAACTCTGGAACCCCATGGGCTGCAGCACACCAGGCCTCCCTGTCCCTCACCATCTAGATATAAATTTTTTTTAATTATTAAAGCCTGGTCTCACCCATCCTAAAACAAAATAAAGATGTGATTATATATATAGTGGAATGCTACACAGTCATAGAACAAAAAGATGCAATCTTGCCATTGGTGACAACATGGATAGACCTTGAGAGTATTGCATGCATGCATGCTAAGTCACTTTAGCCACTTTCTGACTCTGCGCAACCTATGGACTCTAGCCCACCAGGCTCCTCCGTCCATGGATTCTCAAGGCAAGAATACTGGCATGTATTGCCATGCTTTCCTCCGGAGGATCTTTCCTATCCAGGGAGCAAACTCATGTCTCCTGTGGCTCCTGCATTGCAGGTGAAATATTTACTGCTGAACCACAGGGGAACCCCTTGAGAGTATTATGCTTAGTGAAATAAGTCAGATGGAGAAAGACAAATACCATATGATTTCATTCAAATATAGAAAACAAACAAAATAACCAAACAAACCAAGCCAAGCAAAAACACTTAGATACAGAGATTTGTGTAGTGGTTACCAGAGGGGACAGAGCACAAGAAGGATGAAATAGGTATAAGGGATCAACTGTATGGTGATGAATGGAAACTAAATTTTTGATGATAAACACACTACAGTGTATACAGAAGTAGAAATATAATGTTGTATACATGAAGCTTATGTAATGTTATAAAGCAAAGTTACCACAATAAAAAAATTTTTTTTTTTTTAACTGCAAAACAAAAGGCTTCTGAACAGGTTTTGAGCACTTGGCTATCACCTCTCTGTCCTGGCCCAGTCCTGAACCCAACCTGGATGGCTGAGAGCAGTGACCTCCCAATTAATCATTGCCACTCCCCTTTCTTGGGGCTGGACCTTACCTCTGCCATCCCTCACATTGACTCTGACAGGTGACCTGAACTACGGCAGCCCAGTCACTCACCGAAGCTAAGCCCTGCTGCTTCCTGAAAGCCCTGATGCCTACTCTTGTACAGGACTATTCAAGGACGGATTCCAGTCCAGGCCACCAGCCAAGCTTTGCCTACATGGACGTGGTAATTTGGTTTCTGACCCCTTCTTAGAAGGGGATAGCTCTTTCTTCACCTCCAGCCATTTTACCCAATACGCCCCTTCTCCTTACCAGGATTTCTTAGGGAACAGCAGGGCTAGAACCATCCTGTTAATTGCAATTATCTCTATGATCTTCATCTACAGATATGGAGGCAGATGAGCAATGTGAGGCAGTGATCACTAGGGGGCAATTAGCTCTCCAGGCAAGTCCGGAGGAGGCATGCAGAACTCCTGGGACAGCTGTGCTGAAGTTTCTGGCATCCAATCCCAAACATCAGGTTAAGAAGCAAGCAGGGACAGCCACCAGCTTTGCTAGCTTACTCCTGTGTTGTGGAGGGCCTTTCTTCTAGTTGTTATGTAAAGCATCCAAGCCTACTTCCCTGGTTCTCCCAGGGGACTCTATAAACTGCCTACTCTATTTTCTTTTTTTCAAATTGAAACGTAGTTGACTGAGCATGCAGTCACTCTCTCTGACTTACATTAGTTTCAGGTATGGGTGCGAGCCTACTAAGTCGCTTCAGTCATGTCCGACTCTTTGTGATCCTATGGACTGTAGCCCACCAGGCTCCTCTGTCCATGGGATTCTCCAGGCAAGAATACTGAAGTGGGATGCCATGCCCTCCTCCAGGAGATCTTCCATCAGGGATCAAACCCGAGGCTCCTGCATCTCCTGCATTGTAGGCAAATTCTTGCACCACTGAGCCACCAGGGAAGCCCCAGTTTCAGGAACATGGCATAGAAATTTGATTTTTTTATAGAATATGCTTCATACACAGTTTTTATAAAATACTGACTATATTCCCTGTGTTGGACATTACATCCTTGTAACTTTTTTTTTTACCTAGTAATTTACACCTCTTAACCGTCTTCCTCTATCTTGCAACTTAACCCTACATCGTTCCCCTCTGGTAGCCACTAGTTTCTTCTCTGTATCTGTGAGTCTGTTTCTGTTTTGTTTTAATTGCTCATTTGTTTTATTTTTTAGATCCCACTTACAAGTGAAAACATATGATATCTGTCTTTGATTTATTTCCTTGTTGTCGCAAATGGCAAAATTTTGTTTTTTATGGTAGAGTAATATTTACATCTTTATCCATTCATTTGTTGATGGACACAGGCTGTGATTAATATTCAGAAATCTATTGCATTCCTATATACTAATAATGAACTATCAGAGAAATCAAAAAAATAATCCTATTTACAATAGAATCAAAAGAATAAAATACCTAGGAATAAATTTAACCAAGGAGGTGAAAGCCAAGACATTGGTGAAGAAAACTGAAGATGATACAAATAAATGGAAAGATGTCCCACATTCATGGCTTGGAAGAATTAGTGTTGTTAAATAAGTCATATTACCCAAACCAATCTACAGGTTTAATACTGCTATTGCTGTTTAGTCACTAAGTCGTGTCTGACTCTGCGACTGCAAGGACTGTAGCCTGCTAGGCTCCTCTGTACATGGGATTTCCCAGGCAAGAATACTGGAGTGGGTTGCCATTTCTTTCTCCAGGGGATCATCCCGACCGAGGGATCAAATCTGGCTCTCCTGCATTGCAAGCAGATTCTTTACCACTTAGCCACCAGGGAAGCCTAGATACTAACTTTCAATAAAATCTTTTTGCTTAAATTAGCCAGAATGGATTATTTTGCCTAGAATTAAGATCATTGAATTTACCATCTTCTAAATTCTTGTGATCTTTGAATCATTCAGAAAATCCTAGAGCCATAGATTTTATTTAATTTTGTTTTGTAGATCCTGACAGAGAGTAATATTAGCATTGAAGATCTACCATGAGCCCTATAGTGGTAGCAGAAAATTAGCAAATACCATGCAGTAATGTTAAAAATAATAACCAGCAATCAGATATGACATAGTCATATTTACTTTCAGTAAAATCTTTAATGTTAATATTGATAGTGTTAAGCAATAAAAGTCTCATTATTGATAACAAAATGCTTTAACTGTTAAAAAAACAAATTTATGATTTACTTTAAAATTTTCATCTTTACTTTCCTTTTGACATTTCTGTTTTTGGGGAAATGTTTTATAAGGGATATATTTTACAGTAATATGCATATGTAATTTTTGTTCTGGGGGGTTTTGTTTTGTTTTGTTTTTGGTCACACCATGCAGCTTGCAGGGATCTTAATTCCCCTACCAGGGTTGCACCGTTGGCAGTGAAAGCACAGACCTCTAACCCCTGGACCTCCAGGGAATTTCCAATTTTTGAATACTTATTTTGGAAATAGGTGGCAAGACATTTTTAATGATTAGTATGTATTATAAAAAAAATTTGCAAACCACCACTCTCAATTTAATGTATTGATTTTTTTCTTTTGTTTTTTGCTCTTGATCATTTTTTTCATTTTTTAAAATTGAGGTATAGCTGATTTGCAATGTTTTGTTAGTTTCAGCTGTACACCAAAGTGATTCAGATTCTTTTTCACTATAGGTTATTACAAGATATTAAATATAGTTCCCTGTGCTATACAGTAGGTCCCTGGTGTTTATTTTATATATACTAGTGTATATATGTTAATCACAAACTCTTAATTTATCCCTCCTCCTACTTCAACATATTTATTCTTAAAGAGACTTTTAAAAATTAGATATTTTAGATATTAAATTTTAATTTTAAATTAAATTTTAATATCAAAAATATGTAATCTAATAGTCTGTGAAATGTTCTGATGGCAGAAATCTTTCATTGAAGAAAGCCCCAATACCTAAAACAAACAATATTCTTGGTAGGGTTCCCTTGAAGGGCTCAGAAAAGCACTATTTGCAGACCATTGATATGTTAAACCTTTCTCTTTTTATAGATTAGGAAACTGAGGCCCAGAAAGGAAATATCTTGACCAAGATGATTTTTCTATTTGGTGACTGAACTGGAGCTCAGTCCACATTTCCTGAATCTCTGGCCAAAACCTTCCCACCACATTACATTACTTCATTGAAATGCTAGATTCAAGGATGTTTCATGAGGCTTTCTAATTTGCGTTTCTTCTCTGGTTCTGAGATGTTGAAAGACGTTTGCCAGGGTCCTGGGAGTATTTGAGAAGCTGGAGAGACCCACCCACCCCACCACCCTCACTTGTACTTCCATGCAAGGATTATCATGTAAAAACATTTTTAATACATTCACCAAGCATTTTGTTTCTGCTTCTTTTTTCCCGTTGGCTTTAGTCAAAAGAATCTGGTTTGAACGCTCAGCCAAACACTTTGAAAAGATCCGATCACAGTCACTCTGTCATCAGATAGAAGCACAGCATCACCCGAACCTCTGGGTTTCTTGTTCACACATGTGGATTCTAACCAGCAAAGGAATAAGCTGTAGCAACTACAAGCAAATATCTCTGAACTTCACTGAGATTGATAACAATGGTAATAAAAATAGTCTTTTCCATGATGAACACTACCAGTAAGTCAACAGTTAAAAAGGGATCATTTTTAGAGTAACCAATGCATTAGCTCTTGTCAATGAGATTTCTTTTGGCAGTAATATATTCTGGGGATTAAGTTAAACCAAATGTTTGTAACAACGGCAATGTAGTCATGTTAACAGTTAGGATTATCATCTTGGTGGATATTTACTGTAGTTACATTCAAATTTACCCTTTATTTTACCCCTCTGGACACTGTTTGATCATTTTCATCTCCTTTTGATAAATTCCATTTTAGATTAAAACCAACAGAAAGCATCCTTTAACATTTTAAAAGCCTTGCCGTTTATTTTCTTTTAAAATGTTTATACTTTTTTTTCCCCCCTTTGAGCTGCTGCTCACCCCGCTGCCTTCACAGTGATGAGGGTAAGCTGTGAGAGCCCTGCTTGAGAAAGTTCTTTAAGTTCCTTGACTACATTTGACACTACATGGTGCTCTTAACTTTCAAATCGAGCCATAGCTGAACACCATATGCATCTTTCCTCGTTTCCCTTTGATGTCACATCTGTTTCCTACCACTTGGTCACTTCATGGCAGTACAGGTAAGAGGCCCCATGTTGCCTCTGTAAACTAGGCAACTTAGCTCTCTGGTTGCTGTGCTTAGAGGGAGCTGCTGTAGAAGGCCCCATCTGTAGATGACTTTACCTGCCTGCAGCTAGCCTTCTGTTGCTTCCTGTAGCCCTGGCCAACTCCTGGGTGCAAAATTCAACAAGACGAGGAACTTTCTCAAAAGCACTTTGCTGCTTACAAGACTGTTTCTGAAATTGTTCTGTCATAATATTTTTCTTGACTGGTATTTTAAAAATTCTTTGTAGCTCATTAGGCTGTAAATGACACCTTATCATGTTTTTAACCCATAAAATGGGTGGAGGAGGGTAACAGGGAATTTACGCTTTCAGTGGCTTTGCTGTTGTTTTGTTTTACTGCTTTTGACCATATGCATACAAGGGTGACGTTTAGTCCTCCACATTGAAAGAGAAGAGAGAAGCCCATGAGCCCCCTCAGAGTGCCTGTGAGCCAGGTGCTTTGAGAGACCCTCCCAGAGCTGTGCTGTGCTGGTGGGCGTGACGGTCACTCTCTCTGGCCACCTCACCACAATGAGCCCAGGACGAATGCTTGCAACAATGGCAATGTCCTCACGTTAACAGTCAGGATTATTGTCCCAGTGAATATTCACTGTAGTGACATTCAAATTTACCCTTTTGGACACTGTTTGACCAGAGGAGGAGGAAAACTTTGTTCTTTCCCAGGTTGTTCCCAGGCCACCGTGCAACCACGAGTTGTTCAGTGCCCTCACCCCTTCCACTAACCACTCAGTCCTCAAGTGTGAATTGATGGTCCATCCTCCTGTGACACAGTGGTTTTTAACCAGAATTGCAACTAAATCACCTACAAAGCTCTTGGGGAATTCCCTGGTGGTCCAGTGGTTAGGACTCTGCACTTCCACCACAAGGGACCGGGGTCCAATCCCTGGTTGGGGAGCTAAGATCCCACATGCAGAGTGGTGCCGCCAAGAACATTTTTTTGAAAAATAGAATTTTCCTTTTAAAAAATTTTTAATTAGTGTCTCTCCCCACTTTCTCAACACTCTAGTGAAAATGTTGGGGGAAGCACACTGATTGAAACTGCCCACCCTGGCCAGACACCATAGTAACCATTCGCATGAGTTGTTTTATGACAGGGAGATCCTGTTAAGGAATACGGAACTAATAAGCCACCACCAAATAGAAGAGTTTGGGAAAGGTCAAAAGGAGACACCGCGTGTCCGTCCACTTCCCAGAATCCCTCTTGCTAGCATCCATCTTGGCTGAGTGATGCGTGCGCCACCAGGAAAGACTATGAATTAGAATGATTGGCCAAAGACAACCCGGAAACTAATCCCATCACCATAAAACCCGAGACTGTGAGCCACGTGGCAGAGCTGTTCTTTTGGGTTCCCTTACCCTACTGCTCTCCACTGGGTGCCCTTTCCCAATAAAATCTCTTGCTTTGTCAGCACATTTGTCTCCTCAGATAATTCATTTCGAGTGTTAGACAAGAGCCCAGTTTTAGGCCCTGGAAGGGGTCCCCCTTCCTGCAACAAAAACACTATTATCAAATTCAGCTTTACTTTCCAAACCTCTCTGCGATGTCTAAAAGGAACTTCAAACTTAATATGTCTACAATTTTTTTTTCTAACTCCACAAAATAATCTAGTCCTTCTGCAGTCTTCCAATTTCATTCAGTGCAACATGATTCACTCAGCTCAAGCCTTGATTGTGCTCTTTCTCTCATATACTATGCATAATTCATCAGTGTTTTATTGGCTGTTCTTCCAAAATACCCCTGAATCCATTTACGTCTCTCTATTTCCTATTATTCCAGCCCACTCACCAGCAATCTTCACTGGTTCACTGGGACTTAGCCAACACCCTCCTGACAGTCTTCCATCTTCACTCTTACCTCACGACATCCATGTTCTACACAACAACACATTTGTTTTTTAAAAAGCAGATGAGATCAGGTCGTGTCCAATAGCTTCCCACTTAGAATAAATTCTCTTTCCTAAGGCCTGTCTCATCTGACCCTTGCCTAACTCATCAAACTTCATCTCAGATCACACCTCTCACCACCGCCACCTTTGCTCCAGCAGTGGGGGCTCCTGTACATTCCCTCGCCATTCTGTGCTGCAGAAAAATCTCAGTCTTCATTTCTTCTGGGTCTCCTCAGATGTCTACCTCCTAGAACATCTGTTGTTCAGATGTTATTCAGATCTGTTGTTGCTGCACGGACTTGTCTCTAGCTACAGCAAACGGGGACTACTCTCTAGTTATGGTGTATAGGCTTCTCATCAAGGTGGCTTCTCTCGTTGCAAGAGTACAGGCTCTAGGGCATGTGGGTTTCAGTAGTTGCAGCTCCGAGGCTCTAGAGCACAGGATCAATTGTTGTGGCTCACAGGCTTAGCTGCTTCACAGCATGTGGGATCTTCCCAAATCAGAGATGGAACCTGTATCTCCCACATTGGCATGCAGATTCTCTATCACTGAGCCACCAGGGAAGCCCCCTTCCCTTTTTTAATATTTATATATTTATTTGGCTGCACCAGGTCTTAGTTGCAGCACGCAGGATCTTCTATCTTTGTTGCAGCATGGGGACTATTTTAGTTGCAGCATGTGGGATCTAGTTCCCTGACCAGGGATCGAACCCAGGCCCCTTGCTTTGGGAGCCCAGAATCTTAGCCAATGGATCACCAGGGAAGTCCCTTACTGGCTTTCTTGAATGTCCTTTGGAAAAGTTTGGAATTTTGTGAGTATAATCATTAATTTAGCTCTAGCTCTAACATCTGAGCTCTTTGACTAAGTCATATGGCCCAAAGAATGTTGGATCCTGTATTCTACATTCCTCTGTCTCAACCAAAACCCACCAATTCAGGGGACTTCTTGCTTCTTTTTTGTAAATTTTTATCCTATCATCACCTATGACTTGGAGCAACTTTAGTGATGACCTAAGTATTCTGGTCCTTACTTCTCACAGTGGAGAAGTCCTTCTATGGTTAATGTAAGAAGTGACTACTTTTCCACTAAACTTCTTTTTGAGAAAAAGGCATTAGTTTGGCCTCCTTCTGAATGATAACATCATTTGTGCTTTCAGAAACTAATTGGGAGATGTCCATTTTGAATTCTTTGATACTCTTGATGACTGAGAAATATACATGTATAATTCTCCTTTATTGTTGATGGGAGTTAAACAACACATGTCTTATAGAATAAAGTTTTCTTCCTCCGCTATAATAATAGCTAGATTAGGGTTTAATTTTTTCTTTCTGACTTCAGAAATTCTGAAATCAGTGTCCAGCCAACAGTAATTACTACTCATTACAATAATCATCACCATCAGCCTGATTTGTCCCCTGGAGAACAAGTCATGGCCTAAGGAAATGCATTTTTACCTAGGAGGATGATGAATTTTACCTGAGGCCCAGTGTGGCCTCCCAAGGAGACAAATTTGATGACTGACACGGCAGCTGTTAATATATTGAATTCCTAAGTCAGAATTATTGTTTTAAGTGTTTTCTGAGTGAAACCATATTCAAAAGAATCTGAAATTTCAATCTCATGTTGAAAAGTCTTTACAGGTCCCATATATGAAATGGAAATAAGAAAAATGTGGAAAAAATGTTAGAAATTTATTAAACAAGGAAGGTAATTTCAGCAGTCACCCATATTACAAAGAAGTGGAAATCAACCTCTGCTTCCCAGTTTGGGGGTTCCCTTTAAAATAACATGCAATAGAATGGCTGGGGAGGAGGGTAGATGCCAGAGTGAGAGCAGATACTGTAAGTGGTTTACAGAGTAAAACCATAAAATCTCAGGACTGAAACAGATCTGAGACTTCAATCCCATTTTTAAGCACTAGAGTGAAACTTTTCTTTGTACCAAGTATTAGGTATAGTCATGGTTCAGAAATAAGGGCCTGGGTTTTATCTTTGAAGAGATCATGGTACCCTAGTGGGACTATCAGTCAAGATGCAGTTCTATCAGGATGGCATTTAGTTACATCCAAGTGAAAAATCCACTTACAGTGGCTAAACTAAAGAGGGTTGTATTCTGGGCTTCCAGTGGTGGTCTGGTGGCCTGGACTACCTGGTGGTCCAGTAGTTAAGAATCTGTCTTGCAATGCAGAGAACACTAGTTTGATCCCTGGTCCAGGAAGATTCCCACATCCCTTGGGGCAACTAAGCCCGTGTGCCACAACTACTGAGCCTGCACGCTGCAACTGCTGAAGCCCATGCACAAAGGGCCCATGCTCCACAACATGAGAAGCCACTACAATGGGAAGCCTGCATACTGCAACTAGAGAGTAACCTCCGCTTGCCACAACTAGAGAAAGCCAGCACAGCAACGAAGACTCAGGGCAACCAAAAACTTTAAAAATAAAATAAATAAAATAATTTTTTAAAAGAATAGAGGATTTTTTTCCTCCACAGTTAGATCCAGAGATGGGCAGTTCAGAGTTATCCAGGCTCATCCAGGCTCAAGCTCCAGATACGTCCACCTTCGCTAACATAGGGCTTGTCACTCAAGGCTGCCAGGTAGCAGCTTTATCTCCAGCCTCAAGCCACCTTTAAAGACAAAGGAAGGAGAATGAAGAGGAGAGAGAAAGCTGCCTAAATTAGGAAAATAAAGCTTCTCCTGGAAATCTCAGGTAGACATTCACTTATGTCTCCTGGTCAGAATTGTGCAGCAAGGTTATCCCTACCTGCAAAGTGGTCTCAAAAGGCAAGTATTTAACCTAGGCATATTGCCCCTCCAAACAAAACAAGGATTCTGTTGTAAGAAAAGAGAGAATAAGGGTTGGTTGGTGATAAGTAGTGTCTGCCATAGACTAACAAGTATATTGACAATTATACTACAGTGTGGTTTGTACATAATAAACTTTTGCAGAACATAAGACTATCTATCCTCACATTAGGAGAAATGTTGAGCAGGGCTTCTCTGAGGAAGTAACATTTGCACTGAATTTTGAAGGGAAAAAGAAATTGCCAGAGTAGACAAAAGCAAGGATTGTTTCAAGAGAGGGATAAAGAGGGTTAAGTGGGCATGCAAAAGTGGTCATTTATCAGAACATTTTCAGTTGCCACTGACAGAATGACAGCGTAAACCAAAAGTGCAGGAGTGAGGCTTCAGGTACGGCTGGCTCCAGGAGCCCAGATGATGTCCCCAAGACTCAATATCGTCTCTTTTTTCTTCTCTTTGATTCTGCAACAATCAGTAAGCATCTCCAAGCTTATGTTCCATCCTATCAGCAGCCCCAGAAGTCCCAATAAAGTTATGATGATGCATCTAATTGGAAGAACTTGGGACATGTGTCCATAACTCTGACCAATCACTGTGGACAGGAAAACAGGACATGCTGATTGGGCAAGGCTGTGTTCCATGCTCAACTCAGGAGCCCTACCCAAACCACTTGAATGAGGAGTGGGAAAGAAGATTCTTTAAGGGAAAAGTGGGGGTAAACAAAGTAGACCAAAGTAGTGAATGTCTCTAACAGAGAGCAAACTACATTAGTGATATTTAGAAGGTGTAAGGCATTAAGGCATGAGAGAACAATTGACTGATTTTGGTGAGGGCCAGAAAAGACTCTGAAATGACACTATAATTCAGGCCTGAGTGTCTTTGTATGATGTTGGTACTAAGCAACCTGATGACCATACATGTAACACCTGGGTGGAGATGAGGTGGGGGGAGCGGGGCTGAGAAGGTTAGAGGCAATAATAATAATAAAGAACAATTATATTTCCTGGCAAGTCAAGGAAAAGAGACATCAAAGAGCAGGAAATATAGGTCTAAAATTTAGAACAGACCACTGAACTGAAGATACTGATTTCTTTCAATCTTCAGGTCCATTAAAAAATATATTTACTTAAAATGCAAAGGACTCTGGTTTTGAAATTTTCCACACTACATCCTACCTCAGTTGTCTCTATCCTACCTCAGTTGCCACTTTCAATTCTATAGTGTTTCCTTGCCTCTTCCTCTGATATAATTAACATCTTCAAAACACTGAACCAAGGGTTAAATTAGCCACAGTTTGAGTAGAGATTGGAATCTGAAGCTTCAATGAAAAAAACTATTTAAATATTTGAACCTACAAGAAGCCAATAAGCTGCCTATAAGTCAGGCTTAATTAATGTGTAGCATTTGTGTACTCCAAAACTGTATGAATAAATCTTCAAAGCCAAATTAGTATTTTAAAATATGAGTTGGCCAATACGAGTCAGCATACAGCAGAAATATTTCCATTCTGAATCAACATAAAGATTTACAAACTTTAAACAGCATTTCTCGTACACAAATTTGGTCTTTCAGCTGCAACCATTGTAACAGAGATTTAGTGACCTGGTTTCAAAAGAACACAAAAGGTTTTTTTAAAATATCTTTTAAATTTACAATAGTTGTATTAATCCCTTAAACTGGAAGTAATTTTATTTTGAATATATCTCTGGAGGTATATGTAATTGTCAGCAGCTCAATAAAACCACTCTTACATATTGATAGAAATATTACTCAAAATGGATAAGAAATCTAATTTTATGTATGTTAACAACAGATTATTCTGAAAGTAGACCTGATAAACATGGTCTGTAATAGACATTGTGAGATGTCTAGCCAACAATCATTCTTCCATTTTCTCCTTTCTTGTAGAACTTGGGTTGCTTACAGGTCTCCCAGATAGTCACTCAGTCATGTCCAACTGTTTGTGACCCCATGGACTGTAATCCACCAGGCTCCTCTGTCCGTGGGATTCTCCAGGCAACAATAGTAGAGTGGGTTGCCATTCCCTTCTCCAGAGGATCTTCCTGACCCAGGGATCAAACCTGGTCTCCTGCATTGCAGGCAGATTCTTTACCATCTGGGCCACCAGGGAAGCGCTTCTCAGGTGGCACTAATGGTAAAGAATCTGTCTACTGATGCAGAAGACACAAGTTTGGGTAAATTCCATGGATAGAGGAGTGGGGTGGGGGTGGGGGGGAAGAGAGAGAGAGAAAGAAGTTCCTCACTCTTAAAAAGAAGCACCCTTAAGAGAGAGACCATTTATTATCTCAATAACCACCTAGATAGCAGGAGAGACACTGTTGAGCCGCTAAGTCAATCTTGAAGCCACCATACTGGCAGACTTTTAAGTAGGAGAATATTATCTCTCTATTTTTTTTTTGTCTTCATAATTTGGAACTGGGTTTTCTGTTACTTCTTGCCAAAGGGTCCTGTTATATAATTTTATTTTTTTACACTATTAAAATATTGAGAGATTAAGAAACATAATAGCAAAAAGTTACATGAATTTTAAAAAGCAAAACACATTTCCCCTCTAGGAATTTATCTTCAGAAACATTCATGTCCCATGCAGAAAGATATATTAAGGTTCAGATTTGTTCACTGGAGCATTGTTTGTACTAGCAAAAGAGCAAAAACGTAAATGTTCTTCAATTAGAAAGTGGCTAGGGAATTCCCTGGAGGTCCAGTGGTTAGGACTCGGCACTTTCACTGCTGTGGCCCAGGTTCAATGCTTGGTCAGGGAAATAAGATTCCATGGTGTGGCAAAACAAAGTGACTAAGTTTTTTTAAAAAAATGAAATAATGTCATTTGCAGCAACATGGATAAACCTAGAGATTATCGTACTAAGTGAAGTAAGTCAGACACAGAAAGACGAATATCATATGATATCACTTATACATGGAATCTAAAAAAATGATACAAATGAACTTATCTACAAAACAGAAATAGACTCGCAAAAATAGAAAAAAAAATTACATATCTTAATTACTTAAACTATCGCACAATTGCACTCATCTCACATGCTAGTAAAGTAATGCTCAAAATTCTCCAAGCCAGGCTTCAGCAATACATGAACCGTGAACTTCCAGATGTTCAAGCTGCTTTTAGAAAAGGCAGAGGAACCAGAGATCAAATTGCCAATATCTGCTGGCTCATCGAAAAAGCAAGAGAGTTCCAGAAAAACATCTATTTCTGCTTTATTGACTATGCCAAAGCCTTTGACTATGTGGATCACAGTAAACTGTGGAAAATTCTGAAAGAGATGGGCATACCAGACCATCTGACCTGTCTATTGAGAAACCTGTATGCAGGTCAGGAAGCAACAGTTAGAACTGGACATGGAACAACAGACTGGTTCCAAATAGGAAAAGGAGTACGTCAAGGCTGTATATTGTCACCCTGCTTATTTAACTTATATGCAGAGTACATCATGAGAAACGCTGGGCTGGAAGAAACACAAGCTGGAATCAAGATTGCCGGGAGAAATATCAATAACCTCAGATATGCGGATGACACCACCCTTATGGCAGAAAGTGAAGAGGAACTAAAGAGCCTCGTGATGAAGGTGAAAGAGGAGAGTGAAAAAGTTGGCTTAAAGCTCAACATTCAGAAAACTAAGATCATGGCATCTGGTCCCATCACTTCATGGGAAATAGATGGGGAAACAGTGGAAACAGTGTCAGACTTTATTTTGGGGGGCTCCAGAATCACTGCAGATGGTGATTGCAGCCATGAAATTAAAAGACGCTTACTCCTTGGAAGGAAGGTTATGGCCAACCTAGATAGCATATTTAAAAGCAGAGACATTACTTTGCCAACAAAAGTCCATCTAGTCAAGGCTATGGTTTTTCCAGTGGTCATGTATGGATGTGAGAGTTGGATGGTGAAGAAAGCTGAGCGCCGAAGAATTGATGCTTTTGAACTGTGGTGTTGGAGAAGACTCTTGAGAGTCCCTTGGACTGCAAGGAGATCCAACCAGTCCATCCTAAAAGAGATCAATCCTGGGTGTTCATTGGAAGGTCTGATGTTGAAGCTGAAACTCCAATACTTTGGCCACCTCATGCGAAGGGTTGACTCATTGGAAAAGACCCTAATGCTGGGTAGGATTGGGGGCGGGAGGAGAAGGGGACGACAGAGGATGAGATGGTTGGATGGCATCACCGACTTGATGGACATGGGTTTGGGTAGACTCCGGGAGTTGGTGATGGACAGAGGCCTGGCGTCCTGCAATTCATGGGGTCGCAAAGAGTCGGACACGACTGAGCGACTGAACTGAACTGAACTGACACCTGAAACTGACGCAATATTGTAAATCAACTATATTCCAATCATATATATATATGTATATATATATATATATAAGATATATGTAGTCTTTGGCTTTACAGATTCAAAAATTTGATCTCCACAGTGCACCAGAGTTTTCAGACTCAAGAAGACTACTTCTTGGCAACCAAACACACAGGGGACTGATATGTAAATCATAATGCAATTTAGTTATTTAAATAAGAAATATGACCACAACACATAAAAGAATGCTCATTTTGGCATGCCCTGTACTTTCCTTGTTAGCAATTAATATTTAAATCTATTATAACCAGAAGGTTGCTTGGTGAGCAGTGAGGAATTTGAACTAAGAGAGTTATTTGTATGATTCAAATATTTGATAGCCCTAGATTTTGATAGTCTAATTCTGTCCTTTTCAATTTCTATTTTTTTATTAGTGGACAGATACATTTTCAGGAAAAAGTCTTATGAGGAGCACATATGTAGATATGTAGGTATATATACACCTCTGCTTCTCTCTCTCTCTGCTCTGATTGAAACTCTGGTAATCTACCCAGAGCACACATACTCAGCCACACCTTCCCCTTCTGGAAGGAGCCAGAAGAGGAGCTGGGAGAAGCATCCTGAGGAAGGAGACAGCACTTGCTGAGACACAGAACCATGGAAAGATGTGCCCCATTCTATAAAGTGCAAGCGGTTCCATTAAAATTGTTATGCCCCAGTAGGATGAAGCCCCAGCTGCCGCAGTTGCCATCAGCTTGATAACAGACCTTCTGAGTGCTTTCTCTTCCTTGTTGCACATTCCATTCCCCGATCCTGGGTACTTCACCTCTCAGATAAATTACTTGTACTCCAATCTTCATTTCAGCTTCTGCTTCTGAAGAAACCCAGACTAAGACGTTAGGCCACTGTAGGTGAGGATGACAAAGGTCTGAATAAGGCAAGGAACCCGGAGACAAAGGAAGTGAATGGGATATACATTCAGAAGATGTTAAAACTATTCACCAAGTAAAGGAATAGAGGTGAAGAAGGGGGATTTGGGGAAAGATGATAGGCTCAGAGTTGAAAATGCTGAGTCTGAAACAACTGAGGAACAGCCTAGTGGAGGTGAGAAGTAGGATGTTGGATATTAGCAGCTGGAGCTCAGAAGACTGGCCTGAGATAGAGATACATACTCGATAAAGTGGACATTGTTCATTTGTGTACTCGGTATCTAAATCTCCTTCCTATTTGGGGAAAATATAAAATGAATGGAGGCAGGAATCAGAGTAATCTGCAAGGGAGCAGATTTCCTCTCCCACCAGGGTACAGTCATGTGACCAGGACTTGGCCAATCAGGTGCCCGGAGCTGGGATTTTTGCACATTGAGGGGATGGTGCACAGAGCCCAGGGCAGTCTGACTATTCAGGGTGGACAGGCAGAATTGAGAGTCCAGGGCAGCAGATGAGGTTTCTGGAGGGATGGCAGCAGCAATGAGGTCCTCTCTTCTACAGTTTCTGCCAGTGACTGTACGGGAGAGAGCCAAGAATCTGTGCTAGTTTACCATCATGATAGGAACTGCAAGTCAAATTCCAGCTTTGTTTTTTGAAAAAGGACCAATATTCTTTTTCTTAAGATGAGAGGTAGGTACATGAATGCTTGTTTTATTTGTTTTATTGTAAGCATTACTGTGTATTTTAAACACACTTTTGTATATACATTTCACAGTAGATTTTTCAAACAGAGAAATAAAGTTTTTGAACAGAAGTAGCAATGTAGAATTATGTTAAAGGATGAAAAGGATATAATGTCTTGGATTTGCTTTGAAATAAAGAAGAAAATGAAGATTCACAAAACATTGATAACTGTTGAAGCTGAGAGATTGGTATGGTGGTCTTTGGGACACTTGTTTATATTTTTACATGCTTGAAAATCTGCCTAATTACGAAATGGAAGTATGGCAGGGTCTGGAAGACAAATGAGAAGTGGGAAGAGATGATATAGAAGCATCTCCAGGGCTCACAAAAGCACAAATGGAGGAGAACCAACTCTCGGAAATAATCCAGAGGAAACCAAATGCCTCACATACTAAAAATGACCAATGCTCAGATTTTGATCAACCTCTATCTAGAAACCTGGCAACTGATTAAACTTTGTTGACTCAGAAGACTAAAGCCTTCAGAATATCTGAAGACTTGAGTCACCAACCGCCCCAGTTCACTTTCCAGAAATTCAGACTCCCCAGATCTCAGATTCCCCACTCACCTGTGTATCACCAGGGGTTCAGTTTTCTTTGGTAAACTATGGCTGTTATTCCCCCTCGTTGGTAGCTAGTGTCACTCTGGATTATTAATTCTACTTTTCTTCTCCCAAAGCTGAGAAAATCTTTTTTCTGCAAATGGATTTCTGATCTTACTTGCCAACCTCGGACGACCAGGACTTTAAGATGTCATTTTATTTCCCTACTCTCTATGCTTTACAGAACCATCTCCACCCCACCCCCACCTCCATCCCTAAGAAGAGAAATTTGGAACGCATTTTCCAAGGGCTGGCTGGAGGGTATTTGAGTGACACCATCCTGGGCCACTAAAAAGAACCAGCTCCCAGGGGTGAAATGAAATCTCTGCTTTTCCAGGATTCCTCCCGTCCTGTTGAGTCTTAAATGTTTGGGACACACTGTCTCATCCAGTTTTATTCACCCTTTTATCCCAGTGTCCTAACGTGAATTTGATCAAAAGCAAATCTCAGAATATAAACTGACCTCACCTGCAAATTTTATTACAAGTACGTTGTTTGTTTGTTCGATGCAGATTGGGGAAGGATGGTGGAAAATCAAGAACTATGGGAAGACAACGGTCCTCACGGCTCCTCCACTGCGGGCTGCTTTCCAGTTGGTGCAACAGGAGATCTGGGGCCTGTGTTTGCTTTTCTTGGCATTCGCAGAGGTGGTGTCTGTAGCTGAAGACACTGGGGCTGTTGCCAGAAGCCCTGCTGGAGCTAAGACTGCGTGATTCCAGGTTCCAAGATCTCATCTGCTCACAGCAATGGGGAACATTTTGATCTTGGCAAACACTCTCATGCCAGAACTGCATGTCCACCCGACTCTTCTCCCTACTTCTCTGACCCCAAGCAGAACCGCTGAGTGACCAATGGACACACACAGCTTGGCAGCACCACCATCTCTGAAATTCCCATATCTCCCCAGAGAACTTACCACAGTGGGCACAAACATGATGACAAACTACTAGTGACTTGGCAGCACATTAACCAGAGGTCCTTCCCTGGGAGCTGCCCCCATAGACGCCCCCAAGGTGGATGCCTACCTCAGACACTGAATGCTTCTGCCAAGCAAATTAGCACAGCCTGCACAAAATCAGAAAAACAAAATGCATCCCTTTAAATGGGTGATGCGATCCCCTTCTGTAGGCCTATTCCTCCAGAGTCTGCCTCATCTTTCTCTGGGAGTTCATGTTCCTTTCCACATGGCCCAAAGCCAATCACTAAGCAAGATAGTGGTTCGAGGGCCTAGTCATTCCTACTCAAAACAGAGCTGCTTTAACAGGCATTCCTTGTCCTGGAGCTCCAGGTCTGGATGACAAAGGGCTTGTCAGGTCTGTGTCCTGGTCTGATGGCTCCACCTGGCCAGTCCTTCTCTTCTCCTTCTGCACCCATCCTGTTAGCTCCTCAATACGCCTTTTGCACTCCTCACTCCATTTCAGCACCTGGTCCCCAGAGAACCCAACCTGCAGCAGGACCTGTGCATCTGTCTATATCTTCTGTCTGTACTCTACCCACATATCTTGTACCTCCAGAAGACTTACCCTTCCTCATCTACACTCCACGGCCCCTGCTAAAATGACTTTTTTATCTGCCTTTTGACCTTTAGTCCTTTGACCCTCCCTCATTCGTGGTCCACCACCCACCATTTACTTTCCCTTTCATCGCACCTCATCCTGGACCCCATCTTACCATAACTTCGCTAGCACCTGACTTCTTCCCACCCTTAGGCCAATCCCCAGCCCTGGGAAAACTACAGTAAAATGGCCTTTCTTCCTTCCTGCTATGAGGCTACTGAAAATCACGTTTAATGACTTAATGACAAATCCACACTATCTAACTTTAATTGGGTCCTCAGGGCTGCTTAGTGATTATTTTACTAATCTCTGTAGATTCCCACTGCATGGATGCCAAATGATTTCCTCTCCCTTGACTTCCTAATGTCCTTTCCTCCTAATTTCTCCTTGCACCCTGAGGATGAACTGTTAACTCTCTTCTTTACATGTTGATCAAGTTTCTAGTCACCAAAATTCCCCTGCAGTGGGTATGTGTTGCTTTTACCCCACTCCCAGATCCAGTACATGCAAATTTTCCTTAGAGGAATACCCCCTTTTCCATGCCCAGTTCCTGCAGCTCCAGTGGGATGGCTCCCACTTCCTCCAAAGCTGGGTATGTGACTCAGGCCTGGCTGCCCAGGGAACAGTAAACACATCAGAGATGCACATGGGAACGAAGAAAAGCCACCGCAATGAGAAGCCCATGCATTGCAACCAGAGAGTAGCCCCCACGACCCAGCACAACCCAAAAAAAGAAATGTATGTATATGTTTAACTGAGTCACTTTGCTGTACAGCAGAAATAAACACAACATTGTAAATAAACTATATTTGAATTAAAAAAAAACAGTGATATGTAATATATATACTTTTCTCCATCTTGTTTTTTGCACTTAATAGTATATCTGGAAATAGTTTTATTATAACAGTATGTAGAGATAGTCCTCATTCCTTTGTAGCAGCTTAGTGCTTCATTTTGTGTATATACCATATTTTATTCAACCATTCTCTAACTGATGGCCATATGGGCTGTTTCCAGTATTTCTTTTGCTATTACAAATAGTATTATAATGAACACCATTGTGTGGTCTTTTGTTTTCTTGGTCAAAAAGTTTTACAAAATATTGTCAAATTTTTCCAGGTAGAGATGATGCCATTTTGTTCCCCTTCCTTTAAGATATCCCAGTTCTACAGATTTAATTTGTGACTTGCTTTTTGTGAATGAGGTTAAGCAACTTAACATAAGTTGAAGGGAAATGTATATTTCTTTTTCTGTGAACTGTCTGTCCTTATTCTTTACCTATTTTCCTATTGAGTTCTTGGACTTCTCTCAATTTCTAGAAGTTCTTTGGGAATTCAGGCTTTTTTCTGTGTTCTGAGCAGCAAATACTTTCACTGTCTTTTGACTTGGTATGTTATTTTTGCTACAAAGGCATTTTTTATGTATGTAGTTGAATTTGTCAAATCTTCTCTTTCAGAGTCTCTGAATTTTGAAAGGCTTTCCCCACTCAACATTTATAAAGGAACACATCAGGTTTTTCCTTGTCGTAGCATAGTTTTTTGTTTTTTTGTTTTTAATTTATTTGGCTGCATCAGGTCTTAGTTGTGGCACACAAGATCTTCATCTCATCACGCAGGATCTTTCATTGCAGTGCACGGACTCTCTCCAGTTGTGGCGTGCAAGCTTAGAAGTTGCAGGATGCGGGCTCCAGAATTCGGGCTTCAGTAGTCGTGGCACACGGGCTCCAGTAGTTGTGGCACACAGGCTCAGTTGCTTCGTGGCATGTGGAATATTAGTTCCTGGATCAGGATTAAACCTGCATCCTTGCATTGCAAGGTGGATATTCTTAACCACTGGACCACCAGGAAAGTCCCTACTAGCACAGTATTTTTTAAATTTTTTTTTGATCCACTTGGAGTTTATCTTATTATATAGTATACAGTTTAAGGTATTAATCCAACTTCATCTTTTTCAAGTGTTTTCCCAATCACTAATTGTTGATCAGGAAAACTGAGGCGTAAAAGTCACCAGAAACCAACGTCAGAGAGAAAAAATCATGAGATGCTTAACTGAAGGTTTTCTTAAGGCTGTGATAGAAGAGTTGACTCATTGGAAAAGACCCTAATGCTAGGAAGGATTGGGGGCAGGAGAAGGGGACGACAGAGGATGGGATGGCTGGATGGCATCACCGACTCGATGGACATGGGTTTGGGTAGACTTTGGGAGTTGGTGATGGACAGGGAGGCCTGCCGTGCTGCGATTCATGAGGTTGCAAAGAGTCGAACACGACTGAGTGACTGAACTGAACTGAACACTACTTAATTATCTAGCCCAGGTATATGATGCCAACTGCCAGATATTTTTATTGAGCTGAACTTGAAGAACATTAAAGCCATGTAGACTGTGGTAAGAATATGAGGGTAAATCATTGATTTCAGAGTAATAATGTATGTACTTCTTAGGCTTGAGTTGATGAAGCTTCCCTTTCTCAACAAATGCTACAAAACTTTAAAATCTTAATTGACTTTTATTTTTTTCCTTTCAAATTCAATTATTTATAAAGGTCCTTAAAGTACTCTGGGTTTAAATTTTATATGCATCCATTTAGAGTTAATATTAGCACTTTGTAAATTGTAGAAGCTTCATAATTACCTAAGTCCCTTTAGCCTCCCCCCTTCTTATGCTGTAGTTGCCATTCACAACATCTACATACATTTAAACCTCCACTAATTTTATATTTTTGCTGTCATAGTCATATATATTTTAAATAATTTATTAGGAAAAACATGCTATTACTTTCACCCAAAAGTATTTGTCCTTCCTTCATTCCCAACGTTTCATTTTTCCCTCTTGAATCATTTCCCTTTAGCTTGAAGAGCTTCCTTTATCATTTCTTTTAGAAAAGGTCTGCTGGCAATGAATTTTCTTAGTTCTCTTCCTCTGAGGATATCCTTATTTCCCCATCACTTCTGAAGGATATTTTCATTAGACGTAGAATTGTTAGTTAACAACTCTTTTCTTTAAGCTCTTTAAAGACATTATTCCACTGTCTTTTAGGCTCTGTGTAATGTGCTTTTTCTGGCTGCTTTCAATTTTTTTTTTCTTTACCTTTGGTTTTCAGCAGTTTGATTATAATGTGTCTAGTGTGGTTTTCTTTGAGTTTATTTTGTAACCTTATGTATTTCACCAAACTGGAAAGTTTTCAGCCATTATTTCTCAAATACTTTTTCTGCACCATTCTCCTTCCTTGTCTTTCTGGGACTGCAATGGCACACATGTTATGTCTTAAAATATTGTCCCGCAGGTACTAATGGTTTGCTTATTTTTTTTTAACCTTTTCTCTCTCAGTTAGTTTACACTGGATGAATTCTATTGGTTAATGTTCAGATTCACTGACTCCTTTCTCCATCATCTCAATTCTGCATTGAGCCCATCCAGTGAATTTTTTTTTCACAAGTATTTTTCAGCTCTGAAATCTCAGTTTGGCTCTTCTGTATATAATTTCTATTTCTATCCTCAAATTTTCTATCTTTAATTCATTTCAAATGTGTTCAATTTCACCTCCTGGAGGAAGATTATAATCACTGCTTTAAAGTCTAATAATTCCCACATCTGGGTTATCTGCAGGTTGGAATCTGTTGGTTGTATTTTCACTTGAGAATTGGTCATATTTTCCTGCTCCTTTGTATGCTGAGTAATTTTGGATTGTATTTTAGACATTTTGAATTCATGTTATATTATGAAACTCCAGTCCTATTGGAACCCTCTACGGAATGTTGACTTTTTAAAGTTTTTACAATCAAATAACATGGTTAGATTCAAACTCGAAGTTCTGTCTCTTCTTCAGTCGACTAGTTTCAATGTCAGTTCTATTCTCAGATCTCTTGCTGTGCTGCTTTGTCCTCTGCCGCATGTGTGCTTCTCAGGGGTTAGTCACTGAATTGTTTAGTAATTTATGTCATAGGTCCTTTTCAATATCTTTGTTATACAGCTTTGGACCTTTTTGTGCATGCAGTGCTCAGGCTCAGGTTATGAGATTCTAATGCGTTATCTCATTCCATCAAGTCTAAGAACCATTTGGTTGTTATAATAAGTCATCAAGTATATATTTTTTCCATTACTGTCCTTCATGCCATTTGTCGTTGTTCTCCTACCAGGTCAACTTAAGAGTGATTTATATTTGAATTACAAAACTACTAAAATTAATTTTCTTTTCACTGTTAAAATAATTTTGTTTAAAAATTTTGTTTTGTTTTTCTTAATATCAAAAGCCCCTACAGATGAAAGGCATTCTTCCCCCACTTGAGTCTCATTTCAATCCAATTTTCCTTCTTACTCTCAATTTATCTCACTTTTGCAAAGAGTCTTCTTTCCTGCCTTTCCATCTCCTCTGAGGATAACAGATGAATTTATCTTTCATTCACCAAGCATTTATCAAGTGCCTGTCATGTGCTGGATACCGTTCTGGACACTGTTCATTTAAAAAAATAACTATGGGCACTGGACTACATACGTTACCAGAGAAAGTGGAGAAATTAATCCTCTGGAATTTTTAACATAATCAATGGTCTATTCAAGATTGCTAACTAAAGGATGGCTTAAGGTGAGAATGGACAGTCTCTTCTCAATGTTCTGAGTTCAGTGAACTCTCAAGACTGAAAGAAGAGGGCGACACCATCAAACAAATCCAAAGTATCTCTAAGAGAAACCAAATTGTTTATAAGCTATAATCTCTCAAGTTTTACTCTTCACATATCATTGAAATTTTACATGTTCCTACTTATGCTTCTCCCTAAGGCCCCACAAGTTTTGAAAGGAAAATAAAAGCTATGAACTTTGAGAAGTACAATACTATAAGCTAATGGTCACAGTCCAAATATCCCACCTTGTTGTCTTTGGGAGAAATGCTTCATATTCAAATTGTTCCCTTCTTTTCCACACTGGTAAAGACAATGTGAAACATTTATAATGAGATAACTAGGTACTAAAATAGTTTTATTGTTCTATGAACAAATCCCTGGTAAGTTTTTCACATCAAATAGAATGAGACTTCATTAATGAGATGAGCACAATACACATCTGGTGAAATACCAATTGCTTTTGATAAATACATAATAAACGTCCTATAAGGGAATATAATTAGCTTGCATGATTCAACCTGAGTTTATTTCCAGTTACTATCTATGTGATCTTGGGCAAATTCTTTAACCTCTCTAAGTCTCTCTTTTCTCAACTATAAATTTTAAAGAACAATGGCTGTTATAGTTTGTTGGAATTCAATGCCTAACATGGCAGATAATTAACATTAGATGATTATGAATCCAAAATCAATAAAACTTCTGGAAGAAAATACATGTGTTTCTCAGAAAAGTGTCCTTGGGAGAATTTATCCTTAGCAAATTATATATTATATTAATTGGATGAAGTAGAAGAATTTCTTAAGATGTCATGTAGGACAGAAGAACAAATCTTCCCTTTTAATAAATGTTAAAATTACTTACTTTGATATCCAACTCAATTAGATTAGTCTGGATGTTTTTGGAAGGAACCTGACTATAATAATGCATAAAAGTTTGTCTAATAGCTGGCAATGAGCTTTTGCTGACAATGAAATCTGTTTAATTACTCTAGCAGCTTCTATATTGGCTGCTATGCTAGGGTCATTGGAGAACTCGACCCTATGGTACTTGTGATACAAGAACATCTTCTGCTGATTGAAGCCTGTACCCTGTGGAAATGTTTTAATGTGATCCTTGAAGCATGTCCTAAGAAATGCTGTCAACACATATTCTTCCTTGTCAGGCCTTTATTTGGTCAGGAATACTCCAGAGCTCTGTCTTTCTGCCTGTGGTTTACCACACTGTCTCCCATTTGCTTTCAAATCTGGTGTAAGCTGTGTTCAGTGAAGCAGAGGTAGCTGAAATAGATAGCCATCATCAGCACTGCTCCTCCAGAGAAAACTTCCCATCAGATAAATCACTAAACCAGCTACCATGTTTTGAAGCACAGAAGCCACATCCTTGCACTCTGATCAAGCACTTGCAGAAAAACATGTTCTCAACATAGTGAGCAAAGGGGCATGCCCAACAGACCATGAGGAAAGCTGGGGTTGATCACAAATGCCCAGTACAAAGAATTTTCAAAAGAAGGAAAAGGCAACAATAAAAGGACAACTTATTTATAACTCATGCTATCACAGGTGATTTTTTAAATAACAAGAGTTTTTTCCAGCTACTATTTTATATAAGCTAAAAGAAATGCCATATCTTCCTGAAAAAAAGTCAAACAAAAAGATTATAATTATTCACACTCCTGATAGCTGTGACAATTCGTATTTTATTTCTTTGCTGCAATATATTTATGTTTGTGCATGTTTGTATTTGAAGTAACAAGAAAAATGAAAAAAGAAAAGGTAAAATGTATGACATAATCCTTAAAAATCTATAACTGCATATATAAACAGACTGTTGTATATTATGAATTGATAAATTAGGGTAGATAGGTATTGAAAAACATAAGATTTTGTCATTACCCAAAGTGTGTTATTTTTATTTGTTTTTAATGCATAGGAATTCCCAAGGAAGAAGAAATTACTTTAATTGGTCGATGATCATCTGACCGATTAAAAATCATAATGACATTTTTTTACCAGTTCTGAGATTGGAAAATTTCTAGCGCACTGTGCTGCCCAAAACAGCTGGAATTTAGAGTAAAATTAGGGCTTATATTTCTTTGAATAAGGGGTAGATTTCTTAGAAATGTGGTCATTGGAGAAAAATCTTGATTTCATTAAAGTAATTCCAGTTTTACAGTCTATATTAATCCAAGGGAAAACTTGAAAACCATTTGTTAACCTATTTTAACCCATTTGACCCATTTTAACCCACTTGAAGTAAACTGGAATACCTGTACTGCATTTACAATCAGTTTTAGGCATTGATTAGTACTTTCATATTGAGGAGTAACACTTTCAGAATTGGAACTTTCCTTTGAAATCACAGAATGTTAAAAGGGAATGAAACTTCTCAACTTGACTGTAATAAGAGCCACACTGGCCTTTCCCTTTTATTCTTCAGTCACTAACGGCTACATGGGGCAGGATATTCCATCCCCAAAACAGTTCAGGACAGTTTAAGAGTAATAGACCTACATACCAGAACCCTAGGACATTGAACTAGAGAGAGAGAGATGAAAGGATATTTCTGGACCAAAAAGAAAATAGTCACACCAAAACTTCATAAAATACCCAGAAATAAGCACAAGAAATGTTTGGGACTCCTGTAAACACAACAATAAAGCTAACAAACAAAAACAGTAAACCTAAGACAGACCTCACCCCTAGATAGGAAACAAGCAATCCTAAAAAATTTCCAAATGATACCAAACTAATCTATATGCTTATTCTGAACTCAAACTGTTCATTGTGGTTACCTCCAAGGAGTTGAAGTCTCACCCATGTAGCAAATGCGCTGCCTGGAACCCTTTTCCAATTGGGATTCCAGGTGTGCTGTGACACAGGACTTCCTAATGCTGATTAAGTCTGGATGTTGGTCAAAACCCAATTTGCTGATGTATTCTTTGCTTTTTCTATTTCTCTGTTCTTTTAATGTTAGTGTGTTGAAAGTAAGCTAGATAAATTGTATATAACGAGTGGCTTATTTTGTTAACAAATCCTTTGAAATTGAGACGGAAGTGAAAACTTAGGGCAAAAAATTAATTGGCACTGTGAGCAGGATTCGTGAGACAGAAAGCCACTCTTTAAGAAAAAAGAGATTAATGTTGATGGAGTTCTTATTCCCAGATGGGAAGATTCACTTTATCGCTCCTTAGCTAGTGAAGGGACATATTCACTGGATTACGTGAGAATTGGAACCTTAAATTAAAGCAGGCCAAACCTTTAGAGGGCTTCCCTGGTAGCTCAGCTGGTAAAGAATTCACCTGCAATATAGGAGTCCCTTGTTCGATTCCTGGATCGGGAAGGTCCGCTGGAGAAGGGATAGGCTACCGACTCCAGTATTATTGTACTTCCCTATGGCTCAGCTGGTAAGGAATCCACCTCCAATGGAAACCCAGGAAGACCTGGGTTTCAATCCCTCAGTTGGGATGATCCCCTGGAGAAGGGAAAAGCTGCCCGCTCCAGTATTCTGGCCTGGAGAATTCCATGTATGGTATAGTCCACAGGGTCGCATAGAGTCGGACACCACATAGCAACTTTCACTTTTCCAAGGAGTTGAGGGCTTCCCTGGTAGCTCAGATGGCTAAGAATCCTCCTGCAATGTGGGGTTCGATCCCTGGGTTGGGAAGATCCCTTGGAGAAGGGAATGCCAAGGAGTTGAGCTGAGGAAAATATTTGCAATATGTATGATATTTCCTGAATGAAATATGAAGTATGAAATTTCCTGAATAGTATTGATAAGAAAACTAACTCCATAGGAAAATACAGACAAAATATGTGACAGGTCACAGAGGAAGAAATACAAATTGGTCTTAAATATATGAAAAGAAGCTTAGCTCATTCATAGTAGGAAAATGTAAAATAAGCATCTAAGATACCCTTTTTCACTTACCAAATGGGCAAAAACCAAAGTTTGATAGCGCCCTTTCAGTGTGACTGTAGAGAAATAGGAACACTTGTATGTTAGCTGAATATTATGACATTCCTTGCATATTATAAATTAGTTACATTTCTATGGAGGGCAATTACATGTCTATTAAAATTGTAAATGCATGTATTCTCTGATCCAACAATTCCACTTCCTACAGATATACTCACATACATGCAAAACAACACGAAGTTAATAGCTAAAACACTGTTTAAAAGGGCAAAAGATTGAAAACAGCCAAATAACCTTTGACTGGGGACTGAGTAAAAGACAGGTACAGCTATACAACTGAATATTATTCAACTGAAAAAAAGGAAAAAATTCTTTATATACTGACATGGGAAAAGTTCCATGACATATTATTAAGCAAAGAAAGCAAAGTAAAAGAGAGTGTTTAAATATGCATGTATTTATGTATGCATGCTCAGTAGCTCAGTCATGTCTGACTGTTTGTGACCCCATGGACTGTAGCCTGCCAGCCTTCCCTGTCCATGGAATTCTCCAGTGGAGTGAGTTGCTACGCCCTCCTCCAGGGGATCATCCCGACCCAGGGATCAAACCCATGTCTCTTATGTCTCCTGCATTGGCAGGTGGGTTCTTTACCACTAGCGCCACCTGCATTACCTACTGAGAAAATTTAAACTAAAATTTAACTGGACTTTCTTTTCCCTCTATGAATTATTTGGAAATGAGCCTTTTTATACCAGGAAATACTTTGTAAATATATTTATGATAATCCTTATTTTTTAGGAGAACCATATTACAGAGTATCATATTTCATTTAGAAATAGTCATTGTTTTCTCATATTTAATTTTAACAAAGTTTATCACATTACTGTAATTTGGAAAACAAAAAATTTCCAGATATTTTGAATATACTAACCCCTCTTTATACTGAGACAGGTACAGGAAGATAAAGAGGAAAATAGATTTCATATTATATTATATATATATACACAACATATATTTATAAAGAAACAGGTTAATTTTTAGACAATATTGCATTACCTCAAACCCTTATCGTTGATTTAAACTCATTGCAAGGCCAACATATCCCACAACAAACTGATTCTTGTTCAGGTATAAAGAAATAGTATGTATTTAAATAATGCTGTCTTTACTGACAAGAGGGGGAAATTAGCACATTGAAGTCAATGGACTTCTGCCCTTGAAGAAATGTACTGACCTTGTGTATGGAGAAAAGTTCCATGGTGCCTAATGGTGAAGGGCACCGGATTTTGAAGTAAGACCCATCTAGAGTGAATCCAATGCCTATGTGGTCTTGGGTGAGTCACTCCAAAGGGGACTATTTCCAAAATCACTGCAGATGGTGACAGCAGCCATGAAATTAAGACACCTGCTCCTTGGAAGAAAAGCTATGACAAATCTACAGCATATTAAAAAACAGACATTACACTGCTGACAAAGGTCCATCTAGTCACAGCTATGGTTTTTCCAGTAGTCATGTATGGATGTGAGAGTTAGACCATTAAGAAGGCTGAGCACTGAAGAATTGATGGTTTTGAACTATGGTGTTGGAGAAGACTCTTGAGAGTCCCTCAGAGTCTCAAAACAGTCAATCCTGAAGGAAATCAGTCCTGAATATTCATTGGAGGGACTGATGCTGAGGCTGAAGCTCCAATACTTTGGCCACCTGATGCGAAGAGCCAACTAATTGGAAAAAACACCCTTATGCTGGGAAAGATTGAAGGCAGGAGGAGAAGGGGACAACAGAGGAATGGTTGGATTGCATCACCGACTCAATGGACATGAGTTTGAGCAAGCTCAAGGAGATGATGATGGACAGGGAAGCCTGACATGCTGCAGTCCATGGGGCTGCAAAGTTGGACACGACTGAGCAAGTGAATAACAACAATTTTCTATCACACACGTTCCTCATTTGTGTAAGTTTTTATTAAATAAAATAATGTATATAAATAGGTAGCATAGACGTCAACTTAAACTCTAATTATGAACTCTGTTCTTTAAATGTCTCCACATTCCTTTCTATGCTTGCAAAGAGAAAAATAAGGAGACCACAAGACAGGTAGAATACTGGAGAAATCAGTGGCTTCTATGATACAATTTGCGGGGTTTAAAGAGTTTCTGCTAATCAGACACCTCTCACCAAAGGGGTCCATAAGTAGTCTAAGTCAGCCAGTTCCTCAAGCTAATCCCCTGTAAAAGTGCAAATATCTCTAGAAGGGGATTATCCATTAACTATTCACATTCAACATAGCACATTAAACAAATACTGCTTTAACTGCTAGTATCAGAAGTCATCTTAGAGAACAGACTCTGTTTGGTGAAGACAGCCATTTCGGCTGTGAAAAGAATCCTTGGGGCACAGGTTTAATGAGGCAGGAAAAGACCAAGGAGCAAGTCTGTCCTGCATAAGAGCAGACAGGGATTTGTGGACTTCGGGAGCAGGCACTGGTCACAGGAAAAAAGCAACTTAGAAGTAGGGAGAAAGGGAACTTTGCATCCTCCTAGTCCAGAAGACTGCAGCTGCCCAGAGGCCACATGCTGCTGCTAAGTCGTGTCAGTCGTGTCCGACTCTGTGAGACCCCATAGACGGCAGCCCACCAGGCTCCCCCGTCCCTGGGATTCTCCAGGCAAGAACACTGGAGTGGGTTGCCATGTCCTTCTCCAATGCGTGAAAGTGAAAAGTGAAAGTGAAGTCGCTCAGTCGTGTCCGACTCTTCGTGACCCCATGGATTGCAGCCCACCAGGCTCCTCCGTCCATGAGATTTTCCAGGCAAGAGTACTGGAGTGGGTCGCCAGTGCCTTCTCCAAGAGGCCACATAGCCAAGGGTTTTTGAGTACAGGAACATCTGAAGTTCACTTGTAAGTGATTTGCATGCCTTTGTGGCCCCAAGCCCTTCATAAGATCTTATGCACAACCCTGAGTTGTCAGGACCTTAAGCAGCAAAAGATTTGAGTGATGTCCAGGAAGATTACACTTACAGAAGCAGACAGAAAACACAGAGAGAAGGATAAATGCACAGTGGAGAAAGTTTCCAGAAGCAGAAAGGCAAAACCCAAGGGCCTCGGTCTGGAGCACAGCCACCACAAGAATCCTCAGACACGCCAGGGATGGGTGGGTCTAAGAGATGCCTGCATTCCCTCCATGTATGGGGTTATAGGTTGAGTCCATTTAATTAAGTCTCAAAGGATGGAGTGATCTGTCTGCATGTCAGTTGCACTAGCTCTTTTTCTTTCCAACTCTTTAACTACTAGGGGTACAGCTAAACACAGGACACAGAGGGCCTAGAACCCAGGGCTAACAGGAGGAGGGCAACACAATTCAAGGTTAGAGGAGAAAACTTGGGAGGGATATCTAAGGGACATAAAATATGGACTCCTTGGCAGGAGATAGTTGCTCTAAATAGAGAGGATGCCTGTGATTTGAGTAAGACTTGTGCAGATTACAAATTAACATTTCAAATATTATTCACTTAGAGTTAAATTTGGTATATCCCATGTGGTAGGTGACCAAAATCCAAATGACTGTGATAAATTACTGAGAAGAAACTACTAAATCTCTTACATGGCAAATACAATGGGAGAAAAACTGGATCAAACAAGCAAACACGAAAATTGTTCTATTTCTTCCCGGCTCTCTGTTTAAAAGAGCTAAATTAAGCCATGAAATGATTGTATCTGTCTTAATTCTTTTCTGTTATTAATTGAACACCTTCTTGGAAACATGCAGATAAAAGTCCCACCTTGGAGAATTTGAGATAAGAGCGAATGGAAAGAAAGTGAAATTAACAGGCTTAACCAGTTCACATTTATAATCATCACTCTTAGTCTGTTCAAGCCTACAAATGGGTAATATTAAATCAAATCTTTAATGTATTCTAATGTGGGGAGCTTACAATCATAAGGCCTATTCTTAGGTCCACTCTTTTCTTTGTACATAGTAAGGACCATAAAACCAGGTGAACAGCAAAAGGCTGTTGTGAAATAAGATGAGAGGCTCATGTGTTATAAAGAAATTCAAGCTGCTTCTTGTGATGAAAAATACATAGATATACACTGCAGATTGTCTTCAGCTACGTGTAGTAGATCCCATAATGCATTAGTTTACAAGCATATTAATATGACAAAAGAAAAGATGAAATGTAGTTTTTTGCCTGGAGGAAGACTTCTCATAAATAACAAAATTGGGCAGATGTCCAGTGATCCTAAAAACAGGTAAGCTTCTGCTGTGACACCCATCACTTCACAGGAAATAAAGAGAGAAGCACAGCGTCTTCTATGGAAAAAATCCACCAAGAAATAGCCAAAATAATTTCCTTCACTTGACCATAAACCCATCAAAACTTCATGGAATGTGGTCACTTTATTTATGCAGTAACTGCGTTCAGTTAACCACACATGCCATAACCTTCTTAAATAATAGAGAGACAGACAACCATGGGACCTGTTCTTTAATAGGAATTCTTTAATAGGAATTCAAGTATCAGAATCCTAAGGAATTTTCTTCTGAAATCAATAGTCACCAACACAGACTGACTTAGAAATATTGAGATTATATCTTATTTCTCCTTGGCGCCTCAAAACATTTATCTCCAAAATCTAGCTACTTCAAGTGAGCCATTTTTTTCTACTTTATTTGTTTATTAACTGAAGGATAATTGCTTTACAGAATTTTGTTGTTTTCTGTCAAACATCAATAAGAATCAGCCATAGGTACAAGTGAAACATTTTTTAAAAAGAATCCAAAAGGACTATAATCAGATATTGATTCTGAGAGGCTGATTGTAAATCACAAGACAAGGAAACAATCATGTCCTCTGTTATGAAAATTGGCCCAACATTAATGTGGGCCATAAAAACATTTGAAGTCTGGGTCAGTATGATGTCATGGAAACTAGACCTATTTGACACAAGGTATACCAATGCAGAAGACTCAAGAGATGCAGCTTCAATCCCTGAGTTGAGAAGATCCCCTGGAGTAGGAAATGGCAACCCATTCCAGTATTCTTGCCTGGAGAATCCCATGGACAGAGGAGCCTGGCAGGCTACAACCCATGGGGTCTCAAAGAGTCGGACACGACTGAGCGACTGAGCATGCATGCATGACCCATTTTGTCTTTTTCTTTGTATGTCGTATATGGCTTGATGCTTGGTGGTGCAGTAGTAGACTCTTCCCAGTAGTCCTGTCTGAAAACAGCTGCCTTCCCATCCACAGTCCTCCAAGGAGCAAATTCTCAATGGCACTAGTTTGACAAAAGGACAACTTATTTTAAAATACAAAAAGGAAAGTTATAGGGACTTTCCTAGAAATCCAGTAATTAGGACTCTGAGCTACATTGAAGGGGGCTGGTATTCAACCCCTGACCTGGAAACTAAGACCCTGCATGCCGTGTGCGGTGAGGCAAGTTCAATTCAGTTCAGTCGCTCAGTCCTGTCCAATTCTTTGCAACCCCATAGACTGCAGCACACCGGTTTTCCCTGTCCATCACCAACTCCCAGAGCTTACTCAAACTCATGTCTATTGAGTTGGTAATGCCATCCAACCATCTCATCCTCTGTCGTCCCCTTCTCCTCCAGCTTTCAATCTTTCCCAGCATCAGGGTCTTTTCCAGTGAGCTAGTTCTTTGCATCAGGTGGCCAAAGTATTGGAGTTTCAGCTTCAGCATCAGTCCTTGCAATGAACATTCAGGAATGATTTCCTTTAGGATTGAATTGTTGGATCTTGAGAGGGTAAAAGGCAGGAAGGCCAGGGGTTTCCAAATGGAGGAAACAGGCTGCAAGTGTCAGACATTTTTTTTCTGTCTCTTAAGTGGCAGGAGGAAACAAACAAGTGTTAGATTTTTTCCCCTTCTCTATAGAAATTTAAAAAGAGGTTTCTCTTAAAATTCTGTGTTGCCAATACAACACCTGGTTCCACCTGAACTTAACTTTTCTCAAACCTTGAGCTAACCAATATGTTTTTCTTATGGAAATGTTTGTTTTAAACTATGTTACTGAACTATGAATTTACCCTAGACTCTGTCTTTCTTCAAGTCAGTTTCGCCTAAGACTCAGAACCTACTTGACAAATCTGCATGTTTTACTCATACATTGTTCTCCTAATCTGTGCTAACGAAACTACATATTTACTTGGAGACCTGCCTTTTTTCAAGATTTATGTCAATCATCTTATGGCCCGGGATGACTCATCTGGTGCCAATGTTATCTCAAAATGCACGCTGTGGCTGAGGGGCCTGTTGCCACTTTCAGTTTTGAGACATCTCCTTTCTACAATTAATAGCTATAATTAATAGCTTGGTAGTAACCATATAACATCCAGCTAAAATCTAACATCATTCTGAAAGATGATGCTGTGAAAGTGCTGCACTCAATATGCCAGCAAATTTGGAAAACTCAGCAGTGGCCACAGGACTGGAAAAGGTCAGTTTTCATTCCAATCCCAAAGAAAGGCAATGCCAAAGAATGCTCAAACTACCGCACAATTGCGCTCATCTCACACGCTAGTAAAGTAATGCTCAAAATTCTCCAAGCCAAGCTTCAGCAATACATGAACTGTGAACTTCCAGATGTTCAAGCTGGTTTTAGAAAAGGCAGAGGAATCAGAGATCAAATTGCCAACATCCAGTGGATCATCAAAAAAGCAAGAGAGTTCCAGAAAAACATTTTTCCTGCTTTATTGACTATGCCAAAGACTTTGTGTGGATCACAATAAACTGTGGAAAATTTTGAAAGAGGTGGGAATACCAGACCACCTGACCTGCCTCTTGAGAAACCTGTATGCAGGTCAGGAAGCAACAGTTAGAACTGGACATGGAACAACAGACTGGTTCCAAACAGGAAAAGGAGTACATCAAGGCTGTATATTGTCACCATGCTTATTTAACTTTTATGTAGAGTACATCATGAGAAATGCTGCACTGGAAGAAGCACAAGCTGGAATCAAGACTGCTGGGAGAAATATCAATAACCTCAGATATGCAGATGATACCACCCTTATGGCAGAAAGTGAAGAGGAACTAAAAAGCCTCTTGATGAAAGTGAAAGAGGAGAGTGAAAAAGTTGCCTTAAAACTCAACATTCAGAAAACTAAGGTCATGGCATCTGGTCCCATCACTTCATGGGAAATAGATGGGGAAACAGTGGAAACAGTGTCAGATTTTATTTTTTTGGGCTCCAAAATCACTGCTGATGGTGATTGCAACCATGAAATTAAAAGACACTTACTCCTTGGAAGGAAAGTTATGACCAACCTAGATAGCATATTAAAAAGCAAAGACATTACTTTGCCAACAAAAGTCCGCCTAGTCAAGGCTATGGTTTTTCCAGTGGTCATGTATGGATGTGAGAGTTGGACTGTGAAGAAAGCTGAGCGCCAAAGAATTGATGTTTTTGAACTATGGTGTTGGAGAAGATTCTTGAGAGTCCCTTGGACTGCAAGGAAATCCAACCAGTCCATCCTAAAGAGATCAGTCCTGGGTGTTCATTGGAAAGACTGATGCTGAAGCTGAAACTCCAATCCTTTGGCCACCTCATGCGAAGAATTGACTCATTAGAAAAGACCCTGATTCTGGGAAGGATTGGGGGCAGGAGGAGAAGGGGAAAACAGAGGATGAGATGGCTGGATGGCATCACCGACTCGATGGACATGAGTTTGGGCAAACTCCAGGAGTTGGTGATGGACAAGGAGGTCTGGTGTGCTGCAATTCATGGGGTCGCAGAGTCGGACACGACTGAGCGACTGAACTGAACTGAACTGACTGAAAAACTAACAGAGGGGCACTCGTTCTGCTCCCTTCTGATGTCTATGTCAGAAGCTTTCTCTATCTCTTTTATACTTTAATAAAACTTTATTACACAAAAGCTCTGAGTGATCGAGCCTTGTCACTGGCCCCGGATTAAATTCTTCTCCTCCGAAGGCCAAGAATTCTGGTGTCTCTTGTGGCTCAGCAGCAACCTTTCAATCTCCTTGCAGTCCAAGAGATTCTCAAGAGTCTTCTCCAACACCACAGTTCAAAAGCATCAATTCTTCAGTGCTCGGCTTTCTTTATAGTTCAACTCTCATATCCGTACATGACTACTGAAAAAACCATAGCTTTGGCTAGACAGACCTTTGTTGGCAAAGTAATGTCTCTGTTTTTTAATATGCTGTCTAGGTTGATCATAGCTTTTCTTCCAAGGAGCAAGTGTCTTTTAATTTCATGGCTGCAGTCACCATCTGCAATGATTTTGGAGCCCAAGAAAATAAAGTCTCTCACTGTTTCCACTATTTCCCCATCCATTTGCCATGAAGTGATGGGACCAGATGCCATGATCTTAGTTTTCTGAATGTTGAGTTTTAACGCAACTTTTTCACTCTTCTCTTTCACTTTCATCAAGAGGCTCTTTAGTTCTTCGCTTTCTGCCATAAAGGGGGTATCATCTGCATATCTGAGATTATTGATATTTCTCCCAGCAATCTTGATTCCAGCTTGTGCTTCATCTAGCCCAGCCCATTTCACATGATGTACTCTGCATAAAAGTTAAATAAGCAGGGAGACAATATACATCTCTGACGTACTCCTTTCCTGATTTGGAACCAGTCTGTTGTTCCATGTCGAATTCTAACTGATGCTTCTTGACCTGCATACAGATTTCTCAGGAAGCAGGTCAGGTGGTCTGGTATTCCCTTCTCTTGAAAATTTTCCACAGTTTTTGTGATCCACATAGTCAACGGCTTTGGCGTAGTCAATAAAGCAGAAGTAGATGTTTTTCTGGAACTCTCTTGCTTTTTTGATGATCCAGCAGATGTTGGCAATTTGATCTCTGGTTCCTCTGCCTTTTCTAAAAGCAGCTTGAACATCTGGAAGTTCATGGTTCACATACTGTTGGCTTGGAGAATTTTGAGCATTACTTTGCTAGCATGTGAGATGAGTGCAATTGTGCAGTAGTTTAAACATTCTTTGGCATTGCCTTTCTTTGGGATTGGAATGAAAACTGACCTTTTCCAGTCCTGTGGCCACTGCTGAGTTTTCCAAATTTGTGGCATATTGAGTGCAGCACTTTCACAGCATCATCTTTTAGGATTTGAAATAGCTCAACTGGAATTCCATCGCCTCCACTAGGTTTGTTCACAGTGATGCTTCCTAAGGCCCACTTGACTTCACATTCCAGGATGTCTGGCTAAAGGTGAGTGATCACACCATCGTGGTTATCTGGGTCATGAAGATCTTTTTTGTATAGTTTTGTGTATTCTTGCACCTCTTCTTAATATTCTGCTTCTGTTAGGTCCCTACCATCTCTGTACTTTATTGTGCCCATCTTTGCATGAAATGTTCCCTTGGTATCTCTAATTTTCTTGAAGAGATCTCTAGTCTTTCCCATTCTATTGTTTTCCTCTATTTCTTTGCATTGGTCACTGAGGGAAGATTTTCTTATCTCTCCTTGATATTCTTTGGAACTTTGCGTTCAAATGGGTATATCTTTCTTTTTCTTCTTTGCCTTTAGCGTCTTGTCTTTTCCCAGATATTTGTAAGGCCTCCTCAGACAACCGTTTTGCCTTTTGCATTTCTTTTGCTTGGGGATGGTCTTGATCACTGGCTCCTGTACAATGTCACAAACCTCCATCCATAGTTCTTCAGGCACTCTGTCTATCAGATCCAGTCCCTTAAATATATTTCTCACTTCCACTGTATAATCGTAAGGGATTTGATTTAGGTCATACCTGAATGGTCTAGTGGTTTTCCCTACTTTCTTCAATTTAAGTCTGAATTTGGCAATAAGGAGTTCATGATCTGAGCCACAGTCAGCTCCCTGTCTTCTTTTTGCTGATTGTATAGAGCTTCTCCATCTTTGGCTGCAAAGAATATAATCAATCTGATTTCGTTATTGACCATCTGGCGATGTCCATGTGTAGAGTCTTCTCTAGTGTTGTTGGAAGAGGGTGTTTGCTATGACCAGTGTATTCCATTGGCAAAACTCTATTAGCCTTTGACTTGCTTCATTTTGTATTCCAAGGCCAAATTTGCCTGTTACTCCAGGTATTTCTTGACTTCCTACTTTTGCATTCCAGTCCCCTATAATGAAAAGGACATCTTTTGGGGGTGTTAGTTCTAGAAGGTCTTGTTGGTCTTTATAGAACCGTTCAACTTCAGCTTCTTCAGCGTTACTGGTCAGGGCATAGACTTGGATTACTGTGATATTGAATGGTTTACCTTGGAAATGAACAGAGATCATTCTGTCATTTTTGAGATTGCATCCAAGTACTTCATTTCGAACTCTTCTGCTGACTATGATGGCTACTCCATTTCTTGGAGATTCTTGCCCACAGTAGTAGATATAATGGTCATCTGAGTTAAGTTCACCCATTCCAGTCCATTTTCGTTCATTGATTCCTAAAATGTCAATGTTCATTCTTGCCATCTCCTGTTTGACCACTTCCAATTTGCCTTGATTCATGGACCTAACATTCCAGGTTTCTATACAATATTGCTCTTTACAGCATCGAACTTTATTTCCATCACCAGTCAAAAAAAACCCCAGAAAGTTATAGCTAATAAGCAAAAAAAATTAGTTCCAAATGCTACTTATTAAATATAAATTTTAATGATGATAATACTCATCCTGGGAATTCCTAAAGTAAAAGCTGGAGAGTATATCAGTATGTTCCTCCCATCATGGTGCACAACACTATACATTAGCACTTCCAAAGGCACATATGATGCTAGATGCTTGGGAGGATACAACTGCATATTATCCCTATCTTTAAGAAAGCTTGAGAACTTCCCTGGTGGTCCAGTGGTCAAGGTTCCAAGCTCCCAAGGTATGAGGCCCAGGTCTGATACCTGGTTAGAGAACTAAGATCCCATATCCCTCAGATAGGAGCTCACATGCCGCAGCTAAGATTCAGCAGGGTCAAAAAATGAAATTAAAAAAAATTTTTTTTTTGAGAAAGATTATCTATTGATTTATCACAGAAGTAGTGCTGTGGAACCTGTAAAGCACAATTCTGTTAGACCATCAGTTGGAATTTTTGAAAATTTTGAAGCTGCAAGCCATTTCTTCAAATAAACATTAGAAACCCACTTTATAAGAAATGTTCCAATTGAGGGGATCAGAGGAGCGTTGGACTTGAAGGAAACCTCTCCCAGATCCTAGTCTCAACCCTCTACCCCTTTTCTTTCTGGAGAAGGAAAGTGTAAATGTGGACCTTGGGTACAAAACTGGCATTGTTTTCTTTCTTTAATTCTTACTTTATTTCTCAAAAAAAGAAAAGTGTAAGTTTAAATTTTTCTAGGCAAAAACACACTTTGAAATTTAAAAAAAAATCAAGCAAAAAACCCTTGTGGGTATGTAACAGGATCTGAGCATAAATTTTAACAGAACTAGCTAAAAACTGTTAGCTTAACCTCTCTCATTCTTGCCTCAGACTGTCTACCTCTCTGTTCTCTTTGTTCACTGAATCTAGCAGCCTTTTCTTGGCGCTGCCAGCCTCTCTGCCCTGGAGTGAAAAAAGGCATAGCTTCATCTACTCATATACTTCTGTACCCCTTCAACCCAAATTTTTAAAGTAAGATTATACTGGCATGCAAACTGTTTCTGTGTTCAGTTTTACCATTTTAAATAGACCGATTTCACTCCACAGGGTGAAAAAATATAAAAGCTGAGTCTGTAGTCATTACTGTGACTGAGGTTTTTGCTACAGGTGAACAGATATTGCCATCTACTGTTGAGAAAAAATAAAATGGTTAAGCTCAAAGTTATCAGCCTTAAGGTTTTGACAGAGCATAAATTTAAAACAGAAAAAAAAATGGCTTTATGAAAGAAGGATTTGGTATTCATAAGTCATTTGAGAACTAAGGAGAATAGAAAATATAACAAACAAACAAAACTTTCTTCCCTAAAATCAGAAAAAGTGCTATGTGCGATTATTCTTATTTCTGATTAAAAGTTAAAAGCAAATCATTGTTTTATCGATTCTATTTGGCTCACCATTTTAGATACTAAAGTGAAGAATAAATATAAATATCATCCCTTTTTAATCATCTTTCTTCATTTAAAAATTTAACTTATATGTGTGGTTAGATGCCCAGTTGTGTCCAACTCTTTTCGACCCTTTGGACTGTTGCCCACCAAAATTCTCTATCCATGGGATTTTTCAGGCAATAATACTGAAATGGGTTGCCATTTCTTCCTCCAGCAGATCCTCCCGACCCAGGGATCAAACCCACGTCTTCTGTGTCTCCTGCACTATAGGCAGATCCTTTACCTGCTGAGCTATCATGGAAGTTTTAAGGTACAGATTAATTTATTTCCTTTGTTTTCTCATAAAGCCACTGTAAGTGCATAACACAAAGTCAGCTTTTAACTTCAGATTTAGCTATAAATATGCTTCAGAAAAATAGGATAGTTAACAATTCAGCGTTTTAGGGGGCCTCTAACAGTACATAGTTAAACTCAAATGTTGGAGGAGGGCATGGCAACCCACTCCAGTATTCTTGCCTGGAGAATCCCACAGACTGAGGAGCCTGGAAGGCTACAGTCCACAGGGTGGCAAAGAGTCTCACAGGATTGAAGCATGCAAGTTCAAATGTAGAGAAGGCCACTTTAGGGCAAAAAGCTACCACAAAGGAGCTCAGCTCTGTGCTCTGTGATGACCTAGAGGGGTGGGATGATAGGAAGGGAAAGAGGTCCAAAAGGGAGGGGGTAGTATGTATGCATATAGCTGATTCACTTTGTTGTACGGCAGAAACTAACACAACATTATAAAGCAATTATCCTCCAATTTGAGAAAAAGAAACAAACAAAAAAAACCTACCAGGAAAGCAGTGCATCTGAGTCAAGAAATCCAGCCACATTATAGCTCTCCTACTGGTAAGGGGAGATAGAGCTCTGTGCCTCCAGGTCCATCAACATGAAGAATGACCTGTCGCTTTGCTGGTGACGAGCTGGAGGAAATGATCTGGTGGCTGAAATTCAGTTGTTTTTGCACCTAAGAAAGTATTTTTCCCTTTAAAAAGTATTTATTTAACTGTCAACAGCTGAACACTATGCGATAGCCTATGTCAGCTATCTCCTGCTGAAGAGAAGTGGATGTGAAGGGTGATATATGGATGGTGCCAAGCAAGCCCCCAATAAACGAAAGGAAAAGAGAACTTTACACTTTGCAGTGTGTTAATCCAAGTATGAAAGCTGACTACACACCATCCACTGTGTATTATGTGTATCTATGTATATTTGTGTTGTGTATGTCTGTAGAGGACTTAAAGATTGTAAAAACTGTTAATTGATTTTGCATTATCAGTCTTTCTGGTTCCAACCATTATGGTTTATTTTGCTGGATTCTTTAAGGTATTTTCATCATGTTTAATATTGGTAGAGCATTTATTGCTTTTGAGGGGCCCTCATTCAAGTCACAATTTATTTGTTCATTTAACAAATGTGTACTGAGCACCAGCCAAGCACAAGCCTCTCACAAGCATCAGAAATGCAAAGCTGGAAGGCAGACTCGCCTGTCCTTCAAAGAGCCTTGAAGTCCAGGTGAGGTAAGAAGGAAGCAACCTCACAGCTGGGTCTACAAAACACTGTTAGAAGTTTCCTGACAGAAGAATGAAGAAGCACTAGGCATTAATAACATGAACAATACCAGATCTGTTTCTGCTTGGTGGACGCGGCAGGAATCAGGAAAGTGCAGGTGATAGAAAAATGAATAGTACATGAGCCAGCAGAGAGGAGACTTTCTGAGAACTGAAGGTCATTGCGGAATGCCACATGCTCAGCAGGCACCAGCAGGTGAATCTAGAGAGGAAATGTCATGTGGGAGCCCCAGGCATATATGCATAGTGTCTTATATGCAGGGAAGATATAAAGGTTATAAGGAGAACAGCTTATAAGCAGAGAAGTGGTATAGTGTCATAATCCCCTGAACTCTCATTATCCCAGAGGTTAGGCCCTGCATAGAAAGTCCACCTCCCCAGCAGCTAACATCCCAGTAGAAAGGGGAGTCACCGCATAATGTTCTGGGGAACAGGGAATGTCTCCGCTCCCTGCATACTCCCTGGACAGAGAAGCGACCTTGATGGAAAGGGTGGGCCTCTAAAGCCCACACGTTGGTATCAGCCTCTTCTTCTGCACGCAAACTCTGCCTTGCTAAACCAACCATCTACTAATCTACCAAAAACAGAGAGAAGAGCCTCCAGGACACGCAGATTTATTGCTCCTAAGAGGAGCACAAAACAGGAACTGAAGGCTTCTGTTGGTCACCCTGAGTTGATTTGAAGCTATGGGCATCAGGGAACTACCAACTGTTCGTGGGCAGAGAAGTAACAGGATCTGATTCATGAATTACAGAGGACACCAGCATTGAGAAAGATAGGTAGGGGATAGGAGGCCAGTCCAAGAGCTATTGCAAAAGATCGGACTAGAGGATCTGCCACAAAGCAAAGTCAGAGAGGGAGGGAGGACAGTCAGAATGCAGAGATGCACAGTCAGGGTGGAACCAACAGGACTTCAAGGCTGGTTAGATCTGGGGGACAGAAAGAAGAGTCCAATGTTACCTAGTCTCTGGCTGAGTTACAAGCTGGATTGGAGAAGAGAGAGTCAGGAGGAAGATGAAAGACAATCTGGCTATTTTTTTAGCTTTCTATTTTGAAATAATTATAGATGCACAAGAAGTTGCAAACATAGTACAGAGAGCTCCCATACACTCTTCACCCAGTTTCCCCTAATGGGACCGTCTTACACAGCTATAGCAGAATATTAAAACCAGGCAATTGATATCAGTAATGTATGTGTATAATTCTTTGTCATTTTATCAAATATGATTTGTATAGCCATCAATGTAATCAAGACTTGAAACCATTTCACAAAGATGTCCTTCATGCTACCCACTTGCAGATACATCTACCCTTACTTCCCTCCATTATCCCTATTTTTGGCAACCACGAATCTCTACTCTACAATTTTGTCATTTTTAGAAGGTCGTGTAAGTGGGATCATATTTCTATGACATTGTGTTACTGGCTTCTTTCACTCAGAATAATGCCGGAGATATATCCAAGTTGTTGCAAGTATCGGTGGTTCCTTTTTACTGCTGAGTAACATCCCATAGTATGGATGTACCACAGTTTGTTTAATCATTCACCCAGTGGAAGATATTTTAGCTTTTTTCCAATGTTTTGGCTCTCAAAAATAAAGCTGCTATGATGCAACTCTGCTCAGTGCTTTGTGTCAGCCAGATGGGGTGGGGGGAATTTGGGGGACAATGGATACATGTATATGTATGGCTGAGCTCTTTCCCTATTCGCCTGAAACTATCATAACATTGTTAACCAGCTATTTGTTGCTGTGGTTAGTCATTAAGTCAGTCCGGCTCTTTGCTGATCTCATGGACTCCAGTCTGCCAGGCTCCTCCGTGGGATTTCCCAAGAAAGAATATTTAAACAGCTATACTCCAATGCAAAATAAAAAGGTTTTTTTTTTTTAAAAAAATAAAGCTGCTATGAACACATGTACTGGTTTTTGTAAAAACATAAGCTTTCATTTCTCTGGTATAAATGTCTAGGAGTGTAATTGCAGGGCTGTATGGTAAGTACATTAAGTTTTTTAAGAGTTATATTTCAACATAAATATAATTTTATTAACTTTTTGAAAGTAAGAAGTACGAAGCATGGTAATTAGCAGCCCAGGCTTTAGAACAAATAGACTTGGGATTCAATATGGCTCTGACATCATCAGCTGTGAAACTTCTTAAATTAATTAACTCTGCTGTATTTATATGTCATTTTCTCTCATGTGTAGATTTCTGCAATCTTCGAATGGCTTCAGAATAGCACCAGATTGACAATTTCCTGCTATACTTGAATACCAGACAGATAGAGTTCCTAGGGAAAGATTGAAGGCAGGGGGAGAAGGGGACAACAGAGGATGAGATGGTTGGATGGCATCACGAACTCGATGGACATGAGTTTGAGCAAGCTCCGGGAATTGATGATAGACAGGGAAGCCTGGTGTGTGCTGCAGTCCATGGGGTCACAAAGAGTCAGATACAACTGAGTGACTGAACTAAACTGAACTGAGAATTCCTAGGTATGAAATGTATAAGTGTACCAATTATCAAGTAAGGAAAAGAGAAGCTGGGCTAAATACAAATGAGAATCTAGAGAAGATGAGTCAGTTTTTATTCAAGATGAGCGGGGAGTGTGTTGGAGACAGACAAGAAAGGAGAATAAGGAGTTGGCTAACTCATAACTGGGCAACTGAAAAAGAATCTAGAAAAACCCAGTCTCAAGACTCACAAAGGAGAAAAAAAAAAAAGGAGCTTCCGAGGTGTCGCTAGTGGTAAAGAACTGCCTGCCAATGCAGGAGACATAAGAGACATGGGTTTGATCCCTGGGTCGGGAAGATCCCCTGGAGGAGGGCATGGCAACCTACTCCAGTATTCTTGCCTGGAGAATCCCATGAACAGAAGAGCCTGGCAGACTATAGTCCATGGGGTCACAAAGAGTCAGTCATGACTGAAGTGACTTAGCATGCACACAGGTGATTTAATGAAAGACACACAGTCCAGGAGGGTTCTATGACTGGTGGTTTTTTAAGCTACAGGTGTTGTAAGGAATTCAGGGGTAGAAGCAATGGGGAAGACAAAATATTTGTGTGTATGATCAATACAGCAAAATTTATTTTATTTGTTTTGGCCATGAGACATGACTTATGGAATCTTCCTTGACCAGGAATCAAACCTGTGCCCTTGACAGTAAGAACTCAGAGTCCTAATCACTGAACCACCAGGAAATTCCCATCAACAGAATGTATAACTCGTGTTCCATATACGGTTTAAAGCTAAGATAAAAAATAGCTGAACTGGGGTGGGGATAGCATTGATGACATGATTATTTAAGAGGGGCCAGATCTAGATGGGAGTCTAGACAGAGGGGTCAAATAGAAGCAGAGGTCAAATTGACAACATATAGTCAAGTTCAAGGAGGCCAGCAGAGGCAAAAAAAGGCATAAATATACCTAAGTCCAGGCAATGAGAAGTGACTAGCAGGAGATCGCAGAATAGATAAAGCACGTGGGGTGGGTGAATTTCTGATTCTAGACCATAAGCTTTTTGTTTTTATCTATTTTCTGCTGTGTGCTGCTTCTGTGAAGCCCTGTGCCTTTGGGTGTTAGTTCTAGCCAGGAAGAGCTCAAAGACCTGCTATAATAGCCTAGCCTGGAACTTCCCTGGTGGTCCCCTGGTCAAGACTCCTCACTTCCACAGAAGGTGCACAGTTTCCATCCCTAGGCTGATAACTAAGATCTCAAATGCTCTGTGGCAGAGACAAAAAAGAAAAGAGTCAAAAGGAGAAGAGTTAAATAAATTACGTGGGGGCATAGTGATGTTGGAAGTACAGAGGCAGCATTAGTTAAGTGAGGAGATCACAGACCTTGCTCACCCTCAGTTTTATCCTATATAAAATCCAGATAGTAGTAGTTACAATAGTAGTTTTTGTACTAATAATCATTTTAAAGTATTCAACAACTATTAGTCTTGTACTAACAAAATAATTGTTTTAAAGTATTCAACAAAGTGTTGTCTGAGTATGAGAAGAATGAAGGAATCCTTGCACATAACCTGGGCTCTGACAACTTATGAAGGAGTCAAGGGTGGTGGGACTGAAAGTTTCAACCCCCTGATCACCTGGCTGATTCCCATAGCAACTTTAGGTGTTTTCCAAAAATCAACTTATTAACATAAGCTCAGGTGTGGCTGAAAAGAATTTCTTGTGAATATCAAGACATCTTCATCATTCTTACCACTTAGGAAATTCCAAGGGTTTTAAGAGCTCTGTGGCAGGAACAGGAAGGAAGACTAAATATATATTTCTAATTATAAATTACAATATCATACTTCTGTAATCCACCGAAACTACTTTCACAAATACATGGGATGACCGTGTAAATATTGTATAAACCAAAACTTTTGAGAATGAAAGGTAACATTAATAATTGCACTGGATGGTGCTCACTTCGGCAACACATATACTAAAACTGGAATGCTACAGAGAAGATCAGCATGGCCCCTGCGCAAGGATGACATGGAAATTCATGAAGAGTTCCATAATTTTTGATGTATGGTGAAAACCAGCACAATATTGTAAAGTAATTAGCCTCCAATTAAAATAAATTAATTTAAAAAATAATTACTCTGGTTGGTAGAAACAAGCAGGGCCTGTCCTATACACAAACTAAAACTAACGACAGCTCTCTAAATATTTTCACTTGGCTGTTTCACATCTCATGCAACATAAAAACACTGAATCATTGACATTCCTACAAAACCTATTCTTCCTCATATTATTAAATCTCATCTACATTCATCCCATTTGCTCAGGCAGAAACCTAAGAATCATGACCAATTCCCCCTTCCCCTCTCTCATATGCATGTCATAAAATCCCTATCATAGACTTACCTACAAAAGATCATCTGAAAATATACAGTCCTCTCCTCCTCCATCTACTACCTAAGTCCTTCTCCCCTACTCATTATTTTCTAGCATAACACCCCGTTCATTTCCTTTACACTCTGTAATTATATGTTTATTAGTTTATTTGTCACTGTCTATCTTCCCTAGTTTACCGCCTGGGACCCTGAGGTTTGGTCACCCAGTGCCTGGCATTCCTAGCATCTAGCATGATGATACTCAATAAATATTTACTGGATGAATGAATACATGAATAAACAGATGCAAAAAATAAGCAAATACCTGCAAAACACCTTCAAGAAATATTAGCATAAATAGTGTGAAATTCAAAATATTATAGCTGAGTCTTTGTGCCCTATTAAAGAAATCAGCATTTGAATCTCTAAGACAAACCAAACAACCAAGTAAGTGGGGAAAGGCAAGAAAAAAGACAGGAGAGGAGAAAAGCAGGGAGAACTGGTAAATTCAAACCATTCCCTCTACTTACTATGATAACTTTGAGGCCCATCCATGTTGCGGCAAAAAGCATTATTTCATTCTTCTTTGTAGCTGAGTAACAGACCATTGTATACATATACCACAAATTCTTCATCCATTCATCTGTCAACAGATATTTAGGTTGCTCCCCTGTCTTGGTTATTGTACATAGTGCTTCAGTGAACATTGGAGTGCACGTATCTTTTCAAATTATAGTTTCCCCCAGATCATATGCCTAGGAGAGGGATTACAGGATCATATGGCAACTCAATTTTTATTGGGTTGGCCAGGAATTTCAATTGGGTTTTTTCCATAACAATAGTTTTTTAAGTTTAAAAAAAGAAACAGCCATCCCCTCTAGTCTTCTCCTTTGCCCTCCATATAACTCTGTTTTAATTCCATATCTTGTGCTAGCAGAGAAAATTACACTGTTGAACAGGTAAGAACAATTTTTCTGGAACACCATCCTGTCTGATAGAGAAGGGAAGATGTGTTGACTTGAAAGTCAACAATTCAGAAGCAGTATCATCAACAATACTCTTCTTCTCTAGACTCAGGTTGTTGTGATGAATGCCAAACAAAAATTTGTTCCACACAGAAATAGTACGTTAGGCAATCATCCAACAGCACGTATTAACTCTTTTTAAACGTTAACTTTTGTTTTTGTTTTTTACCTGTACAGGGTCTTTGTTGCTGCAGGTGGACTTTCTCTATTTGCAGCGAGCAGGGGCTGCTCTCTGGTTGCAGTGCTCGGGCTTCTCATTGCAGTGTCTTCTCTTGTTGCATAGCACTGGATCTAGAGCACTAAGCCTGGTTTAGTGGCCTCGAGGCATGTGGAATCTTCCCAGACCAGGGATCGAACCTGTATCCCTTGCATTGGCAGGTGGACTCTTAACCACTGGACCACCAGGGAACTCCTAAACATTAACTTTTAGGTAAAAATTAAAGTAGATGGATATCCTGACTTCAGATACAACATTATTCATAGGAACTTCTCTATAATAAACAACCAGCCAAATAAAGGTAGAGCCTGTCCTGAGAAAAGGAAGGAATGGGATTGAGAGATGGAAAAATTCAAGTTTTCGTGACTGTATATCTCATTATTGAAAAGCTACACATCAACACACAGGACACACACATAGAAGAAAAGATTCTTTCTTCTCTTAGAATAAGCAGTCTAAGCATTCTTAGGAAGTTGGCTCCAACTTCCTAGTCTTTGGGCCTATATCCCTGAATAGCGTAAGTCTCTTGTCAAGATTGGTGCTGCCTCTGCATTGCAGCATCTGTGCCTCTGCTGTTTGATATTATAAATAATCACATGCCACATCCATGGTAGTGGTAGCTACAAAACATCCCTAACAGGAGAAAATTTACTTGCAAATATAGTATCTGAAAGTTGCAAGTCCTATCTTTAGAAAGGGCAATGCCCTCATCACTGGGCATCCAGGCTGTGGGAGCTCCCAGTGGAAGAAGAACAGGCCCCAGAGATCTCCGAGGCAGGCCTCCTATGTCATGGAGAACATTTTCTTCTAGGACAGAAGCCACCTAGAACAGGAACACAGTACCATTATTGGCAAGATAGCAATCATACTGCAGTCATGCCAGTCCTCCTGCATCATTACACTGAATTTAGTAGAAGCAACAAGAACCTCGACTCCAACCGGCTTGAACAATAAAGTGATTTATCAGCTCACGTATTTGAAAAGTCCAGAAGTAAGGCAAGCTTTTCAGTACAGTCCATTAAGGACTCCACCTTTCTCTCTGTGTGTCTCTGGGTTCTGCTTTTCTTTATGTGTTTACTCTGTCCTCAGAATGGCTTCCCTCTTTGTTGCCAAGAGAAGCAACATCAGTTTCTTGCTCCTCCGTTCCCATCGGAAGAGACCCTTACTTCACTCAACCACTAAACTGAAGTGCGGGACTTGTGTCAGCTGGACCATCCTAGAACCATCATGATGACAAGGGAGATGGGATTAGAGCTGTTCCAGAAAGAGGCCAGGGTCAATCTATCCCACCTGCAATGCATGGCTGCAGCTGAATGCGTGAGTCAGGTGTGATGTGGAACAATGCATGGCTGCAGCTGAATGCATGAGTCAGGTGTGATGTAGGAACAGCATCATTGTCTCCCTATCCAGCCTCTGCACCGATGTTCTTTGTCCCTGTAACTTGGAACGTCAGAGCCATCCAAGAAAGAGACGCATTCTGTTCTTGGTTATTCTCTCTCTTTCCACTCTTTCTTTCATTTTCCACATCATCGTTACCTTCTGCCTTGTAAAAACTGATTGGTGGTGAAAGCAAGGTGGGAAAGGGGATGAGTAAAAGACAAAAAAGATATAATATGTCCTTCATTTTAGTAGAAGGACTCTAGAAAATTTCTAGACTTGAGGAATGAATGATTAAATCTACACAGCTACCCAAAGTCTGAAACTGTGGTCCAAACTAATGCCCTAGATTAACAAAGTGTGTGGTGATCCAGAAATAAATTTATTATGGAAACTTTAGACAAGAAAGCAAAATAGGTAGATTACCTAGAGGTACTATACCAGTCTGGACAATTCTGCTTCAAATCAATACTATTGCTTGTGTTAGTCATGCACTCTCAGTAATTAAGTAAATGAATAATCTAAAAATGTTCCCTGGTGGCCTAGTGGTTATAATTCCAGGCTTTCACTGCTATGGCTCAGGTTCAATCAATGGTCAGGAAACTGAGACCCCACAAGCTGTGTGACACAAGCAAAAACAAAAATAAAGGTAAGATATTAGGGATTTCTCTGGTTGTCCAATGGGTAAGACTCCATATGCAGAGGACACAGGTTCAATCCCTGGTCGGAGAACTAAGATCCCACATGCAGTGCTGTGTGGAAAAAAAAAAAATTTTTTTTTAAAGAAAAAAATCAAAATATGGCAAATGTGCATAATAATTATTCACAACAGCAGGAAAATAGCTGAAATTAACTTAAATATCCATCAGTAGATAAAATGTCATGTAGATTATGGTTCAACCATTCAATGGAACATTAAGTAACAATATTAAATAACAGTTCTGAAGCATCTGCAATATCAAAAAGCAATGCCTGTGATGCCTTTACTACCAAGTGTCAAAAGCAGAATTTGAAAAATAATTCTGTAAAATTTACATGTCAGATATAATTATGTAAAATATACAGTCAAAAAGAGACTAAAAAGAAATATACCGAATGGTACTTGAGTTTTACTGAAATACTGTTATCTAGTTCTCAATGTTTCTTGTGATACTGTTACATTCATTTGTAACTGAAAAAAAAATTAGAAAGCATTATTACTTGGCAAATACCTACTTAGCATTTGGCCTTTGTGCTGATAAAAGAGCAGTTACAATTGGTGGTCTGTGGTCTGTCCCAACAGCACTCATTCACTTACTCAACAGTTGTTGAGTAATTATTCACTACCTGCTATGTACTAGACACCAGGGATATTTCAGTGAGGTAAATGACTTTGTCCCTGCCCTTATCCCTACAGCCCAGTGAGGAAGACAGACAATAAGCAAGTAATTTATTATATATCAGGAAAACATGCTATGAAGGTAACCAACAAAATGTCATACAAGGAAGGGGAAGCTGCTTTAAAAGGGGGTCAGAGGCTTCCAAGGAGTCAGTATCTAAATCGAGATGAGGATGAGAAGGTGCCCAAAATTCCAAGTGCCAGGGCAGAGCAATGCAAGCAGAGGAACTATGGTGAAAAAGAGCTTGGCAAGTCCTGGGAACTGAAAGGAGGAGGCCCTGCGGGGCTGGAGCACAGAAAAAGAAAGAAGAGGGATGAAAATGAGGTTGAAAAGGTAAGGAGGGACCAGACCATGCAAAACCTTGATAAGAATTTTGGATTTTATTCCAAGTGCAATGTGAAACTATTGAAGAGAAGAAACACGGTCTGGTTTGCATTTTAATAAGTTCACTCAGGCTGCTTTGCAAAGAATGATTTGGTGGTGAGCAGGGGACATGATAAGAAGCAGAGGACTAGTCAGAAGGTCTCTGCAGGAGACAACAGTGAATTGGATTAGGGTGGTGGTAATGGAATGAATTAGAGACAGACCAGAGGATATGGTGAGGTGAGGGGAGAATGAGTCAGGGGTGATGCCCAGATTACTGGTTTGAGCAGTTGAATGTACAGCAATGGCACTTACAGAGATGGGAAAAGTGAGCAAGAATTAGGGAAATAAAATGAAGAATTTACTTAACTTAGATAACACTGGGAACTTCCTGGTGGTCCAATGGTTAAGATTCCACTTTCTTAATGCGAGGGGCATGGGTATAATCCCTGGTTGGTGAACTAAGGTCCTACATGCCATGTGGCATGGCCAAAAAAACAGACGCAATATATAACCTGTTTATGTAGCTTTACTCTCCAGGAAGAACTTTGAGGAGGGGAATATGTTTCTCACCTTTGAAGTCTCAACAATGCAACATGTTACAGATGAAGCATTTTCTAAGTATGAAATGAATGTCACAGTTTTGCAAATATTTCATTCCTTCCAGTGTAATAAAATTCTACTTATTGTGAAAAGCCTGATTTTAGACAATTTCCCTTACCAAGGCAGACAAGGAAAAAGTGATTGACCATTAATTATTCTTTAATTGAAAAAGAGAAAGTTTAAGATGCTTATTTTTGTAATTCTTTGTTTGTTTAATTTTCTGTAGTTAAACTAAAATGGAAGTTAAAAGCTTTAGTGTGTATGTTTAAATTCTTGGGCCTGCTACTGACCTTCTTCAAGTGATTTTTACCTCCCAGTGTTTTAGTTTTCTCCATTTACAAAAGGGAGATAATGGTAGTTGCCTTATCTCACAAGGATGTCATGAAAATAAGTCAGATAAATTGCTTTGCCCTCCTTAGAGAAGGGCTCTAGAAAGTAAGCATTATTACATATGATGATGAATACCCACAACTTCAAAGATATTTTTAAATTGCCCCCCAAGTCTTTGAACATGTTAAGCCTATGAATAGCACTGTGTTAGGTGTTTATACATTTCTGGCAAGCTTTCACCTCTTGTTAAAGCAGTAAATGGTCTTTGAACAAATGTATTTCTCATTCTTTGATAACTGTGCTTCCTTGTTTGTACACTTGAAAGATGATTATCATCTGGCATATGAGGTCAAGTTGAACTCCTTGGTGCCATTACAGTTCAATTGAGCTTTAATTGAGTTTTTCTCCCAAGGTTGAAAATAAGTCAATGGTTCACTTTAGTAAGCTACTTACATTTTAAATAATTATGAGACGAATTCAACTATTTTCTGCAAATGATATGTACAAATAATGCTTTTCATTTTAGCTACAATATCCTCACTCAAAACTTGATATAAAAATTCAGTATTTTTATTTCTTCATTAGCTGTGTTTTTTTTTTTCTGATGAGTTTTCCTAAAATTGAGTTTAATAGCTATAATTATTCTTTTAACATTTCTAACACAGACAGCCATGACGCACATATAAATATCATCAAAGTAAAGACCTACAGCCCTCAAGACAAAACATAAGATAGTAAACATCTTCTAGAACAACTTCTTTTCTTTTCTTTTTTGCTGGTCATGCAGCATGCAGGATCTTAGTTCCCCCTGTTCAATCAGGGATTGAACCCATTCCCCCCTGCAGTGGAAACATGGAGTTATAACCATTGGACCACCAGGGAAGTCCCTAGAACAGTATGTCTTATTGCAGATGTGCATCAAGTTCATAACCAGTGTGATATAAAAAACCTGAAATTAGCACTTCCACCCTTATCCGTACATCCTTTACCTGTATACCCAACACAAATCAAAATCACTTTCTGCTGGAGTAGACACAATGCTCCCAACAGAGTGCTATAAAATCATTTCTTGCAAACTATGAGAATAAGACCCGTCTCTCCTCTTAAGTAGAACCATTTAAGTTAAGTCTTAGTATATCCATTTGATAAATGTGGAGTCTGCAGTTGGATGACTTACACTAGATTCTTTCCACTAGGTTAGAACCCAGGCTTAAAATGTTTGAGTATTTCTTCCTGTTTCCTTCTTCTCTTGGGGAAGAAATGAGAATTTGAAGATACTGTTACTGGACAAATTTCGTGTGCCTGATGCAGAGTGAGGTCAAATAAACCAAAATGTCAGAGTTTGGAGCAGAGAAAGGTTTACTGCAGGGCCAAGCAAAGAGAATGAGTGACTTGTACTCAAAAACCTCAAACTCCCCAATGGTTTGGGGGGGAAAGTTTTTATAGGCCAAATTTGGGGTGAGGGCTGCAAGGTGTGTGACTTTCTTCTGATTGGTTGGTGAGGTAACAGGGCAGTGCTCCAGGCATCTTGTGGTGAGCCTGAAGTTGCCACCCTCCACCTGGGTGGGGTACTTAGCTCTGAAGAAGAATTCAAAGATGTTGTTAGAAATATTCCTCAAGGACCTTGCCCCATGGCTACAGAACTCTGCCTCATGGCTAGGCTATTGTTTCTTGACTGCCCCTCCACTGTTTCTGCGTTCCTTCTCCTCCCTGATTAGCCCTTTGAAGCTTAGGGAAGGTCACAGAGGCTGAATGAAGTCTATTTCCTACAAACTAAACAAGGGCAACCCAGAGAGGAGTTGTACCTGGGAGCCCCACAGAGTTCTACTCGGTTTCAATACTGCACACTTTGATGACTTTCTAAGAAGGGAGATCTAAACTGAGGTGGAGAAAGGGTATGGGGGAAATGCCCTCAACCTCACCAAGAGATGGTAGAAGCCTCCTCACACCCCACCAGGATCTGACAGACAGACACTGGAGGACAGGCCTATCCCTCAGGCTGATGCACGAAACAAATGTCCTAGGTGTCCTAGGTCCTAAAAGTGGGGGAGGAGTTCCAATTCTATTTTCACACTGTTATTAAAGTTTTATTTTGAAATTTCTGTCTTTAGTGATACTTCTGGGGGCCTATAAAAGTTGCCATGAGCATAGCCTCCTCTCAAATACAATTATCTTGCATAGGCCTTTAGCTGGTGGGATGGCCCAAACTGCCCTACTTCTGGGAAAATCATTCCTAACTTCTGATATTGTTGTAGCCACGCGTTATGGGAAACAAACTCACTCAGAAGGACAATGCAGATCAGTTCAGTTCAGTTGCTCAATCGTGTCCGACTCTTTGCGACCCCATGAATTGCAGCACGCCAGGCCTCTCTGTCCATCACCAGCTCCCGGAGTCTACCCAAACCCATGTCCATCGAGTCAGTGATGCCATCCAGCCATCTCATCCTCTGTCGTCCCCTTCTCCTCCCGCCCCCAATCCTACCCAGCATTAGGGTCTTTTCCAATGAGTCAACTCTTCGCATGAGGTGGCCAAAGGATTGGAGTTTCAGCTTCAACATCAGTCCTTCCAATGAATATTCAGGACTGATTTCCTTTAGGATTGACTGGTTGGATCTCCTTGCAGTCCAAGGGACTCTCAAGAGTCTTCTCCAACACCACACACAGTTCAAAAGCATCAGTTCTTCAGTGCTCAGCTTTCTTTATAGTCCAACTCTCACATCCATACATGACCACTGGAAAAACCATAACCTTGACTAGACAGACCTTTGTTGACAAAGTAATGTCTCCGCTTTTCAATATGCTGTCTAGGTTGGTCATGAGTTTCCTTCTAAGGAGTAAGCATCTTTTAATTTCATGGCTGCAATCACCATCAGCAGTGATTTTGGAGCCCAAAAAAATAAAGTCTGACACTGTTTCCACTGTTTCCCCATCTATTTCCCATGAAGTGATGGGACCAGATGCCATGATCTTAGTTTTCTGAACGTTGAGCTTTAAGCCAACTTTTTCACTCTCCTCTTTCACCTTCATCAAGAGGCTTTTTGTTCCTCTTCACTTTCTGCCATAAGGGTGGTGTCATCTGCATATCTGAGGTTATTGATATTTCTTGATTTCAGCTTGTGCTTCTTCCAGCGCAGCATTTCTCATGATGTACTCTGCATATAAGTTAAATAAGCAGAGTGACACTATACAGTCTTGACGTACTCCCTTTCCTATTTGGAAACTGTCTATTTTTCCATGTCCAGTTCTAACTGTTGCTTCCTGACCTGCATACAGGTTTCTCAAGAGGCAGGTCAGGTAGGTGGTCTGGTATTCCCATCTCTTTCAGAATTTTCCACAGTTTATTGTGATCCACACAGTCAAAGGCTCTGGCATAGTCAATAAAGCAGAAATAGATGTTTTTCTGGAACTCTCTTGCTTTTTCGATGATCCAGCGGATGTTGGCAATTTGATCTCTGGTTCCTCTGTCTTTTCTAAAAGCAGCTTGAACATCTGGAAGTTCACGGTTCACGTATTGCTGAAGCCTGGCTTGGAGAATTTTGAGCATTACTTTACTAGCATGTGAGATGAGTGCAATTGTGCAGTAGTTTAAACATTCTTTGGCATTGCCTTTCTTTGGGATTGGAATGAAAACTGACCTTTTCCAGTCCTGTGGCCACTGTTGAGTTTTCCAAATTTGCTGACATATTGAGGGCAGCACTTTCACAGCATCATCTTTCTGGATTTGAAGTAGCTCAACTGGAATTCCATCACCTCTACTAGCTTTGTTCGTAGTGATGCTTTCTAAGGCCCACTTGACTTCACATTCCAGGATGTCTGGCTCTAGGTAGTGGTCACACCATCGTGATTACCTGGGTCATGAAGATCTTTTTTGTACAGTTTTGTGTATTCTTGCCACTTCTTCTTAATATTTTCAGCTTCTGTTAGGTCCCTACCATCTGTGTCCTTTATTGTGCCCATCTTTGCATGAAATGTTCCCTTGGTATCTCTAATTTTCTTGAAGAGATCTCTAGTCTTTCCCAATCTGTTGTTTTCCTCTATTTCTTTGCATTGATCCTTCAGTATTTCCTTTAGTTCCCTCCTTCAGTGTTGTTGAATTTACCTAGGCCAAAGGTCACAGATTAGTAGGTATGGTGGGCCAGATTTTTACTCAAAATGTTTTTTGAGTGGCCCATTGCAATGACTTCTGACACTAACATCCAAGTTAGGCCAAACTTCACAGGTTAAGGGCACAGTTCTCCATAAGGCTGCCCTTAGTGATATAAGGGCTGATACAGGGGTTTCCCAAGCCATTCTCATTTCTGACCAGATGGCTACAAATCAGTTGACTACTCCTCAGGTTAGATTATTCACTAGAATGACTCATAGAACACAGAAAAGTGCTATACTTATGATTTCAGTTTTATTACAGAGAAAAGATTCAAATCCAAACCAGTCAAAGAGAGAGATGTGTATGGTGAAGTCTGGGAGGGTCCCCAAAGTGAAGCTGAAGGAGGAAACAGAACAGGCTCTATCTTGAAAGCAGGACTCCATCTTGGGCCGGTTTGTGGACTTTGAGCTATATGCCCAGTATCTATGGAAATGACATACCAACCGGAAAACCAGGCCCCAGGAAGGAAGAGCCCCAGGGCTCTCTGTTGCCTAAAAGAATACTCTAATTAATACCCTAATTATATGTGTAACCAAATAGAATCATATATTCTGTTATGCTTATTGGTGTATGACCACAGGCCTATTGATAATTGTCCACTGTTAACTTCCTAGGCTTAAGGCACGTGATCACAGTTAACTTTGATTGTATCTTTCTTTTTCCTTTGTTCAGACTAGTTTCAGGGAACCTTAAACACTTTGGGTGTATAAAGTTTTCACAAAAACTGGTCACAGTCCTTGGCTAAGAGGAGACTCTGCCTTGGGCCTGCCGGTGTGATAAACTGCACTCCACTGTCTGCATTGCCCTTCTGAGTGAGTTTGTTTCCTGGAATGCGTGGCTACAACAAAGCTTCCTTGCCCAAGCTTCAAAATGTCCAGAGTATTTATTGGAACTTCATTATGTCAGCATGACTGGTTGAATCATTGGTCAGTCTCTAATCCCACTACTCTCTTGAGAGGTCTGGCTAATGAGGTTATGTTTGGGATTGCTGGTGTAACCAGCCTCCATCCTAGGTCATCCCATAAGCTATCAGGTGTGGTCTGAGGGGCCCACCATGAATAAGAAAGGCATTCCTAGGAAATCCCAAGGATATAGAAGCTACTTCTCAGGATTCAGGAATAAAAAGCCATCCAAATTCTTTAGTGGAGCTTTCCCAATGGCTCATATGTAAAGAATCTGCCTGCCAATGCAGGAGACTCAGGTTCCATCTCTGGGTTGGGAAGATCTCCTAGAGAAGGGAATGGCAACCCACTCCAGTATTTGGATAGAGGAACCTGGCGGGCCACAGTCTATGGGGTAGCAAAGAGGCGGACACAACTTAGCAACTTAACAATAACAACAACAAATTCTTTACTATACAACCATACTGAAATGGAGCAGGACCCTATGGTCCTTCCCCCCACCCATCCACCCCCCGCCATGTCTTCTGCTTGCCTTTTGCCTGTGGAAAACTTTAGTCAAAGAATAAGTTTAATCTGAGAATTAGTTTAATCTGAGGAATGCAGAAACAAAACAGAGAAAGAAGACCAAATAATAATAATGTAGTCATTAAGCATAGTCAAGGACCTTTAGTTTTTTCTCAAGGGCTATAGATAATATTCTGAGCCATATCCTGTGAGCAAAACACAGCAAAACACCAGGTGGAGAAGTTAACTACAAGATGACCAGACTTTACCCACGACACAAGCTGCCACAATTCTGAGAACTGGATTCAAAGAAATGGGAACAAATGGACCCTGGAACTGAAGCTATTAACTGTACCTGAAACAACCAAGATTACGCTGGTCAGCCCACTGATGACCAATTTGAAGATGACTGTCAGAGGTGACTGTTCTGTTTTTGTGGGTAGTCCCTTCCTTCTGTCTTTAAAACAAAGCTCTTGCCCCACCGGTTGCCAGAGCTGGAGTTGGCCTTTGGACAGATATTTGCCTTCCCCGCCTCCCTCCCCAGTTGCCAGCATCTGAAATAAAGCAAATTTTCCTTTCCACCAACCTGTCTGTTTATGAGTTCTTCAGCAGTGTGCAGCTGGACCCCATACTCTTTCAGTAACAATATTTAAATTTTATTTTAAATTAACTATCAACATTTTAAAATCAGTCTTCACATAAATATCTCTACTTTTTGTCTCCCCCTGAAATATTTGCAATTTGGGGACTCCATTCCCACAAGGCCACCTCCCCTTTAAAACGATAGTTTCCCCACTATATCCATAGTCTATTTTCTTAATCTTGATGTGATTCATTCCTTTTGTTTCCTTCTGGTGCACTGCAGAGATTTAAATTGTGAACCATGGCCTAAGTCTTGGATATTTTTGCTGTTTTTAACTTCCATCACACATTATTATCTTAAAAGAATAAATGGGGAAGGAATGGCAATTACCTTTTGTCATTTTATTCTCACCTGAATCTAAAACCACTCTTTCTCTACATTTTGTGTGAGTGTGGGTGCAGGTACCTTCTTGTTTGTCTCTTACATCTTAAGCCAGGCCAATGTGAAATTTTTGACTGCAGAACCAGGAAAAACTAAATTAAAACTCATGACATCCTCAAATCAAAAACTATAGCCAACCCAGGACCTTAGAAAAGAAGATTCTCTTTCTAAAGATAAAACAAAACCCATGTTTCTCAGTAATTTTAAATTCTCACATTCCCCTTTATAACTTGAAATTCATTGTAAGTAATTAAAACTAAGCTCATAGGTAAGTAATCTTTAAGGATGTTATTTTATTTTAAGCCAGGAAATGATGGTGGGGCTAACACTAATAATCATTTCCGGCAAGCCAATGAAGCATTAAGGTGGCACATAGTAAATACAACACTGGACTTGAAAAGTTCAAGGGGCCAGTTGCTGATCCCAACTCAGCAAAAAATAAACTTAGATAAGGGAGTTTCTCCATCTGGTGAAGGGACTAAACTCTTGTAGGAATAAGAAGTCATATTTGTCATAATTATTACCTACAAAACATTGTCATGTAAATTATTTCAATGGATATCAAATGTTCATACTACTGAGAATTTTCCTTTGGAATGTTTATAAGACATTTGTCAAGGAGAGGATTTCAAGTGTAAGAACAAGAAAATAGTGTAGTATTTTTTGAACTGTATTTATTAAATCACTACTTTCCTTTTTAAAAATGAGACAGGGGCCTATTATACAGTGATGTAAGTCAGAAAGAGAAAGATAAATATCGTATACTAATGCACATATACGGAATCTAGAAAAATGGTACTGAAGAATTTATTTGAAAGGCAGCAATGGAGAAAAAGATGTAGAGAACAGACTTATGGACATGGGGAGAGGGGAGGAGAGGGTGAGATGTATGGAAAGAGTAACATGAAAACTTACATTACCATATGTAAAATACATACCTAATGGGAATTTGCTGTATGTCTCAGGAAACTCAAACAGGGGTTCTGTATCAACCTAGAGGGGTGGGACGGGGAGGGACATGGGAGGGAGGTTCAAAAGGGAGGGGATATATGTATACCTATGGCTAATTCATGTTGAAGTTTGACAGAAAACAAAAAATTCTGTAAAGCAATTACCTTCAATTAAAAAATATTTTTCTTAAAAAAAGGGGAAAAAAAAGAGAGAGAGAGCGGGACTTCCCTGAGCGTTCAGTGGTTAAGACTCTGCACTTCCACTGCAGGGGGCGTGGGTTTGGGGAACCCCACTGATTTACAGAGCAGCCAAAAAGAAAAAAAAAAAGAGAGAGAAACAGCCTTCCCAGCAGGATGCTCGCTTCAGACCAGCCTCCACCACAATTTTGTAAATGTGGAGAAGCAAAAGTACCACTAGATGGAGCAGGAATGAAAGACATCTATTTATTTATAGTTCAAGGAACCCTGGCAGTCTTCAAAAGCAATCTTAACAGATCCCTTTCTGAGTAAATGCAAGCTTAGTAAAGCTAGCTGAGTTACCTAAAAAACCTAGAAAAATCTTTGGCAAAATCAGAACTAGAACCTCATTCACTAATTTACTCCATGTTCTTTCCACAAAACCATGCTGATGGGAAGATTCTTTTTCCTTCTTACACAGAGAACATTACCAACAACGGTGCAGTTTTTTTCACATTTCTTAACTGAAGGATAAGAATTGTATTGGACAACAGTGAAGGACCTACTTCAGGCAATAAGATGAAATGCTAGACACGTTCATAAATACATATACTCCCATGGTCCTCCTGATCTATCTTTTCAGGGTCAAGATCCCAACAGGGTATCACCCTGATTGCCTTTGTAATTCAGGCTGCCTACTACTCTCTCTCCCAGCAACTGCTGCCAGAATAGCTGTGAAAGTGAAGGCCTCCAGTCAAAATGGCCCTCATCAAAAAGTCTACAAACAAAAGCTGGAGAGGATGTGTAGAAAAGGGAACCCTCTTGCACTGTTGGTGGGAATGTAAATTGATACAACCACTGTGGAGACCAGTATGTAAATTCCTTGTGAAACAGGGAATAAAACTACCATATGATCCAGCAATCCCACTACTGGGCATATACCATGAGAAAACCACAATGCAAAAAAGACACATGTACCCCAATGTTCATTGCAGCAGTATTTACAATAGCCAGGACATAGAAGAAACCTAAATGTCTCGATGAATGGATAAAGATGTGGTATATATATATGTGTGTGTGTGTGTGTGTGTGTGTGTATGTGTATGTATATATATATATATATATGTATGTATATATATGTATATATATATATATTGCATATATATATATATATGCAATGGAATGCTACTCAGTCATAAAAAGGAACAAAATTGAGTCATTTGTAGTGATGTGGACGAACCTAGAGACTGTCAGAGTGAAGTCAAGTCAGAAAGCGAAAAACAAATGTCATATATTAACATATGCATGATATCCAGAAAAATGGTACTGAAGAACCTATTTGCAGGGTAGGAATCTGGAGGTGGGGGGTGCAAACTGAGAGAGCAGCATTGACGAACACACACTACCATGTATAAAATATTAATAGCTAGCTAGTGAGAAGCTGCTGTATAACACAGGGTGCTCAGCTTGGTGATTTGTGGTGACCTAAATGGGTGGGATGTGGGGAGCTGGGGGAGGTTCAAGAGAGCAGGACAGATCTATACGTACGGCTGATTCACTTCTCCTGGACAGCAGAAACCACAACAACACTAAAGCAATTACTCGCCAATTAAAATTTTTTTATTATTACAGAAGAAAAAGTGAAGGCATTGACTTCAGATGAATCCTCACATAACTTGAAAGTTAGGTTTTATTACAGGAGGGCACAATGACTTGTTAGTTATTTCCTAATGGGCCTTTTTTCTTTTTTTTCCTTCTCTTTTGGCAAAGAAACCTGACCTAATTCTTGCGGGCGGGGGCATAGATTTCTTCTTCTTCTTTTTTTTTTTTAAATTATTTATTTATTTTAGTTGGGGGCTAATTACTTTACAATATTGTAGTAGTTTTTGCCATACATTGACATGAATCAGCCATGGGTTCACATGTGCTCCCCCTCCCGAACCCTCTTCCCACCTCCAGATTTCTTCTTAAATTCCTATCACCCCTTAATACTCTGCATCCAAAGATGGAGATAAAAATGAAAAGCAACGAATATTAAGGAACATGACTTCCACTGTTTTGAGAACACACTACATCTTCCTGTTAACAAATATGAATTAATGATCTCACACACACACACAAAATAAATCACCGCTGTTTCACATCCCAGGACTGATCGGGATCAAGTTCGGCAGAGGCAAAAACCTGGACAAAATCCGCAGAGCAGGAACTAGGTTGTGATACACTGATAAAGGGCAATAAAACCAAAGGAGGGGGAGGAGGAAAAAACCCTATACGATAGCCGACTACTCGGCTCACTGCCCATTCACTTGGACGGATTTTGGAGCTGCCTCCACTTGTCCTTCTGACAGTTTATTTGCACGCTCTCCGGTCCTATCTGCAAGCTTCGAGGTCCACAGGCTCATCACTGATGGCAGGGAAGACAGACGCACACAGCCGGACCCCCTCCACTCAGGGAGAAAACAGATCCCCCCGCTCCCCTCCCCCTTCCCGCCCCCCGCGGTCCCTCAGGCTGCAAGTGTCCGAGCCGAGTCCCGGGTGCATGTCCCACAGCTCAGGGAAGCGCACCGCGCGCGGGGACCCCGCTCCGTTCCTTTCCCTGCGGTTTCCAGCCAGGCCTCGGCCCACCGAGCGACCCGCGGCTGACAGAGCCCAACTCTTCACGGCGGCAATGGGCACCTCCGGAGAAGTCCCCGGGCCGACCGCGGCCTCAGGCGGGGCGCTGGGGCTGGGCGGGCGGGCCACCGCAGGTTCCCGGGAGAGGTGAGCGAGCCAGCGGCTGACATTTTTTGTTTGTTCCAGACTGGATGGTGGATGGCGGTAGGCCGAGGCTTTTCCGCCCGCTGAAAGTCAGCGAGAAAAACAGCGCGCGGTAAGCAAAAGCACAGCGCCTACGCCCGTCTCAATTAGGGTTAGATGAGAGATGGCTGCCACCAACCCGGGGCCCACCCTCCGCAACCCGTCTCGCCGCCGGCTGCGGCTCCTTATGAATGCAGCAGCCGGCGCCTACGCGGATTGGCCGAGCCCGTCCACCGCGGCTCTCGCGATAACCGGTCTCGCAAATTTTTTTTCAAAAGTTCTGTTTCCGGCTACAAGGACAGTCGCCACCCCACCCCACGTTTCTTATCCGCGGATTTGAATCTTTAGTTCCCACGTGTGTCCTTGCGACTTGAAAATTAACCTGAGTGCTTCTGAGCGCTGTTTTCCACCTCTTCAAAACCAGGTACGGCGCACGATATCATCTTAAAGAAATGAAGTTCATAGGAAAAATTTAGGGCCAATCAGTGATTCTCAGTTCTGATCATCACAGAGAACTCTCTGGGAACTCTCACAGAGAACTTGAATAGAACTAATCTGGGATCTCCTGCATTGCAGGCGGATTTTTTTTTTTTTTTTTTTTTTTTTACCAACTGAGCTATCAGGGAAGCCCAATTAAATGGGAAACACATGTCAAAAAATGAAATGCACCTCTTAACAAATGTTTCCTTCAGGCCAATCTGAATTACTTCCTGCTGCTTGTACATACCATCATTTTTACACCTTGGAGCCTTTGCCCTAATGTTCCCTCTGCCATCAGTGTGCTTTTGTCAGTTCCAAATAGCTGCATACCTACCATAGAAGTCATGAGGGAAGGGGACAGAGATGAAGAGAAAGCCCACAACCCGTCTTCTAAGAACGTATCTAGTAAGGGAGAAAGACAAGCAGACCAAAAGAAAAGCCTGCATAAATTGTGATCAATAAAAGTTCAAGTAATATAATGTGCGCTGAAGGACACAATCGATTTTTGACTCTGCAGAGGAATTAGCATGAACTGGACCTATAAATTGTCTAATTCTATAAGCAAAGTAACATTTTGAAAGTGCTTGTAGAAACATTATCTCGTTTGTATTTCATAAGGACCCTGTGAAACAGATAGGGATTAGGATTAGCAACCCCATTTACCAAAGAGGAAATTGATATTCAAAATGTTTAAACAATTTGTTGAAATGCAGCTGGTAGGCTGCCAGGGCCTGGACCTGAATCCACATATACTGCCCCTAAATTCAGAGGGATGGGCAATCTATTAGGTTTAAATTCCAGCTTCAAGTTCAGCCCGAAAGCCAAATCTATCAGAAAGTCTTCCTGAGCATTCAAGGTGTTTTCCCTCCTACGAAACCCCATTTCACATTTCTCTTAGGACACTAACCCACTTTCCATCTTATTGTAGTAGGTATGAATTTCATCTTTCACACTGGACTGCTGGATTCCACAGGACATAATCTGACTCCTGATTTAGCACTTACTGCACTTAGCACAGTGCTTTGCACAGAGCAGATACTACACTTTGAGTTATGTCAACACTGCCAACATTCTTTCAGCCATCTTGGTCATTTCAGACCCTTCTTCCCCCTTCGTAACTAATTAAGCACCAAGACTTGTCAGTTTTTCATTTCTTGCTTATAATCTTGAGTGCAAGACTTGACTTTTTTTATATCTAGACTAATAACTTTTTAATTGATCATTGAATCTACAGAGCCTTTCCCAGTGCAATTTATCCTCCCAACTACCACCACATTCATCTTAATTTCTTTATGTCTCCTGTTTTCAAATCTTTTGCCTATACGACATTTAAAACAAAGCCTTCCAGCCTCTGGCCTTAATTTACATTCCTAGTCATTGCTCTTAGTCTGCTCAATAAGAGCTCTTCATTTTAACTAAACCAGTGTATTAAACATGCCTTGAATATGCTTTGTTCATCCTCATATCTAGACTCTTGCTCATTTCCATTATGCTTTTCTGAATATCTGCCCTTTTTTTTCACCCTGCCATGCCCATCCTAATGCTACCTCATTCATGATGGCTTACCTCTGCTATAAAATCTTCCCTCATAGCAACCTTCCTTTCATAAACTTCAACAAACTGAAAGCTATATCCCTCATTTGGCACATACCATGTTGTACCACAAATTGCTCTCTCCCTCTAAAGGAAATGTGAGATCTCCAAGGTCAAGAATAATGTCTCCTCTAGCATTTAACTTGCTTCCCAGGTAGCGCTAGTGATAAAGAACTCACCTGCCAATGCAAGCCATATGAGACGTGGGTTCAATCCCTGGGTCGGGAAGATACTCTGGAGTGGGTCATGACAACCCACTCCAGTATTCTGGCCTGGAGAATTCCATGGACAGAGGAGCCTGGTAGGCCACAATCTACGGGGTCACAAAGAGTGAAGACACAACTGAAGCAACTTAGCACGAGCATTTAATTTGGTTCAACTCAGTAAGCATCTGTTATTTGACTGCTTCTCTGTTATTTTCCCCCATTATACAAATGCAAGAGAGACATGGACATTCCAATAATTGAAATATTTTCTGTTTTCCCAGAAACATATAATATCCAAAGTTTTCTGTCACATATACTCAAAACATTTTCTCCTAGCCATGTTCTCTGTAGTCAGAAGCATCTCTGGTGTACTATATTGGGTCCAACTTCTTTATATTCTGCAGCAGTGATCCACATGTCCTGGAAGGAAGACAGGGATGCAAGAATAGAGCCTCCCATCCACACAGATATTTTCCTTTCTGGGGGAGCAATAACCTGTACAGGGGTGTTGGCAGGCACCATCTTTGCTATATCCTTAACTAGACGTTTATCTAAACCAGGGAAAGAGGTTGATCCCCCAGCAAGGATAATATTGGAGAAAAAAGCATTCCTCAAATCTGCATCGCATTTCATTATGCTGCTGAAGCACATCTTATCAATGCCAGGGGTCTCAAGGTGCATGAGACTTGGAGAGAAGAGGGCCTCTGGACAATGAAAGAGCTGGTTATGGAGCTTGAGCCTCTTCCCATCAGGTAGTTGGTAAATCTTCTCTATACAGTCAGCTTTCTTGGCCTTTTCTTCTTCAAAGTTCATTGCCACATAGCAATGGGTTTCCTTAATGTCCGTGACAATCTTTCTGTCTGAAGCACGAAGCAGCATGATGCCGTTCTCCTTCAGCAGCATCATGAGGTAGTTGGTGAGGTCAAGACCTGCCAGATCTAGCTGCTGGACACCATGAGGCAGACAGTAACCCTCAAAGATGGGTACACACTGGGTAACCCCAGCACCTGAATTCAGCACAAAGCCAGTTGTGAAGCCAGCAGCAAAGAGAGCTAGCACCCCCTGGATGGACATAAAGAAGGCAGGAACCTCCAGATGCTCAAAAAACACCTCAGTGACCCGTTGCCGGTTGGCCAGTGGGTTCAGTGCTGACTCTGTAATCAAGACTGGGCCATCACAGGGCTTTAGCCTGAGGTTATCATCATAGATATGCTTCCACATGATCTCCATGTCCCCCCACGAAGTAATGAGACCACGTTCCACTGGGTAGCTGTAAGAAGAGCAATAAGATTAATGGTAGCTTTAAATTTTTCCAGTTTTTACACTCTTCAAACCTGGGTTAATCCTCATATTTATTACCAGTATCCCTTTATGGGCGGTGACTGCCAGCGCCTCTAGAGATGGTAACTGCCAGCAAAAGATAGCCTAGCTACCTTCCTCTGAAATTTTTTGTTGATTTCCATCTCCCCTGCCCCTTTGGAGTACCCTTTTTAATTAAAAAGAAAGTAGGGAAATCTTCACATAAAAGTACAGTTTTCATATCAGTTGGTTGAAAACAGATAGCCCAAATGACAAAGGTACCAGGAATTAACATTTCTAAATGAACTTGTATTTTATGAACGATAGTGTTTATACGTTTGAATATATTCGAATAGATACAAAGAGCAAGTAATGTTCACTCTTTAGCTATGTGGTACCCTCAGAGATTTGTGCTCAAGCGTTTGTAATAACGCCGCCTGGCAGAGACTCTCGTTTCTCGCTTTTTATTCTTTAGCCTCGGCCCTTCCTCTGGGTTCTCCCGCCTTCCCCTCCACCGGGTCCTGCCCGGCTGGAGAAGGCGGTACCTGATGGAAAGCGAGCTTCTCAGCTCCTCCGCTCGGTCTCCCACGCACACTTCCTGCGCGCCCTCGATGCCCCAGGTCAGGCCTTTGGCGCGGCCCGCAATGTCCGAGTAGACAAACTGAGGCTCCCGGGACCCGGCCAGGCCCGCCTTGATCACTCCTGAGCCGTTGTCGATCACCACTGGTAGCTGGTAGTAGCTCATGCCGTCGCCGCCTCTTGTCTCCCAGCTGCTCGGACTGCCCTGGCTGCGGGCTGCGCGGGGAGCACGGAAAGTGATATAGAGGGTCTCAGCTCCTGGAACCCCGCGTCATAGAGGCTCTAGCACCGCCCCACCGGGACTGAGCCGGGCTGGCGAGGGAAGGGGTGTAGGGGGGTGGGGGGGCGGGGGGTAGGGGGCGGGGGAGGGGTTGGGGGCTAGAGAGTCCCAGGCTCTCAAGTCCCATGGGGCTAGAGAGTGTCAGTGGATGCAAGCTGCGCTCTAAAGTGCCACCCACAATTGCGTCTCACTCGGCCTGGACCACTCCTCACCCCCTTGGAATCCAGGAATACCAATATCAGGAATACCTGACTTTCTTCCCTAAAAGCTTAATTTAAAAGGCTTCACAAAAGGCTATCTCTAATATCTCCATGAGCTGTAAAAACTTTTATTTCTCAGCGTCATTAAAGTGAAGTCGCTCAGTCGTGTCCGACTCTTCGCGACCCCATGGACTGTACAGGCTCCTCCAGCCATGGAATTTTCCAGGCAAGGATACTGGAGTGGGTTGCCATTTCCTTCTCCAGGGGATCTTCCCGACCCAGGGATCGAACCGGGTCTTCCGCACTGCCGGCAGACTCTTAACCATCTACATCCTGATTAATAGATATCTGTACAGGGTTCTGCGGGGAAGCTCTCCGATGCGCCCTTGAGTCCCGCACAAGGTGCAGAGATTTGAACGGGGAAAGTGTCGTATGAGGCGGGGCACGGTTCACGCTTCTTAACCTCGTGAAAGAGAACTTTGTCAGTTTCTAAAAGGAGAAAGGGGGAAAGTGCCAGGATTTAAAGTGGGTTTAACATACTTTTATTATTATATCTATATATAATCGGCAATACTTTCTTTCCCCGTGGTTTCTAAACAAAGTGTACCCAAAACCGAAATAGTACCATCTCACTTTTAAATTTTTTTAGCAATCCCATCAGATTACTCCCCCAATCCCCGCCCCCGGTGTAATATGGAAGCTCACACTCATTCCCTAAAAACTATTGATTTTTTAGGCATCAGGGTGTATCTGCCTCTGCAGGGTAAACGATATTCCTTAGGTCATAAGAAGTTCAGGCTTAGAAAATTTATGCACATTTTGCTGTGCGGCAAAAAGTGCATCTTGATGTCTGATTTACAAAAAAAAAAAAAAAACCTGAATTTTGCACATCCTATAGAAGATTTTAAAACTAAGTACTGTCTAAAACTAATACAGAAACAAGGGAGGAAATTCAAAAGCAAACTACACGTCATTCCACGAGAGGCTGAAAGCGTTCCTTTCTCTAGAAGCTAAGTTCACGACTAGGGAGTTTGGTGCCCCTCCCCGCAACGCACCCCCACCCCACCGCCCCCGCGTCAGCGAGGATTCTAGGATCCAAGCGCAGTCTCCTCTTCCACGCCAGCCAAAGCCCCGAAACACACCCGAGACACTCAGCAACAAAGAAGCTGCTGCTGCTAAGCCGCTTCAGTCGTGTCCGACTCTGTGTGACCCCATAGACGGCAGCCCACCAGGCTCCGCCGTCCCTGGGATTCTCCAGGCAAGAACACTGGAGTGGGTTGCCATTTCCTTCTCCAGTGCATGAAAGGGAAAAGGGAAAGTGAAGTCGCTCAGTCGTGTCCGACTCTTAGCGACCCCCATAGACTGTAGCCTACCAGGCTCCTCCGTCCACGGGATTTTCCAGGCAAGAGTACTGGAGTGGGGTGCCATTGCCTTCTCCCAACAAAGAAGCTAATATACTTCTTTTCCGTAGAAGAAAGTAAACCTCAAAGAAGGGCCAACTAACGGATGCCCAGTTTCTAACTAGGGGCTTTGAAAACAATGTACGAAAATTCCAACTTTTTAAGTGGTAGCACTGTTTAACTGGACATATGGTTATTTCCCGTTGGGGTTTCTTTGTTCTTTTGTTAAAAGTTACTGCTAACTTGGTGAACTGCATGTTACAATAGAGCGATGGCGAACTATGAGGGAGTTTCTCAAGCATTCTCCCTAGGCAGGTTTCCGTAGTGTAGTGGTTATCACGTTCGCCTAACACGCGAAAGGTCCCCGGTTCGAAACCGGGCGGAAACAGCTTCCCTTCTTTTTTCCCCTTACAAGAGCCTGTGATCCTCCTTTTCTTACCCTTTTAAAAAGCAAAATTCTGATAATAATTTGCAGTACCTTGGGAATGTGAACTTTCAACGTGGATGTTATTTGTTTAACAAATATTCTTATTAATGGCTTGCACGTGGAAGAAGTGTTCCAGACTTTAAACAATTTTTTTAAATTCAACACACAACCTGATACTGAAAAAACAAAGTACAGCCTAGTAAGAGTAATTAAACGCAGGGTAAAAACTGGTAAGCCCTGTCACCTCAGCACTCTTTGTATTACAAGTCATTCGGTTTTCCATTAGTTTTCACATTGAGATTACTGATTTTTCTAAACGCCCAGAGCCCATGTTTTGCGCTCTTTCATATACTTCGTATCTGACACCTAGTAGAGACTCACAGCTATCCCTGAATTAATAAATTACCGAAAAGGATTCCGATAAAAGTGTCATCAGAAAATTATACTCAAAGACAAGACGAAATCAAGAAAGAATCAGCCTCAATTTTTTTCCCTTATAAACCTAACGGTTGTGAGGCTTCCCCCCCCCATAAACATGATTCTTACCTAGAACACAGAATAAATTCTTTCTTTGTAAAATTCTTTGTAAACAAAGAGCAAACAAAATCTGGTTGTAAAAAAAAAATCTCGAGAAAAAAAGAATAAATTCAAGTTCTCAATGTTCTTTAAAATAAAGCCGTGAGTAAATTTCCCATGGTCCTGACACAACTTTTAACAAGAAAAAAATGCTTAAGTTTTGATTTTCTTAGATTTTTGATGTCCGCGAGTAGCATAAAAGAACTCACTCACCCTAACAAATCAGCACGTACCGTTTGTACGTCTTTTTAAATCACGGAGATAACTAGCACACCTTTCCCTCACTGCGTGCTGAGTCCTGTCTGACTCTTTCCGACCCCATGGACTGTATGTAGCCTGCCAAGCTTCCCTCACTGTACAAAATCTGAATAGAAGGCAAATAATTGTATGAAATGTTTTCCGGTATAAAGCCCACCTTTTCCCAAACGCATGCCCAGTGTGCCCTACTGCTTTGCGCCGCTTTCTTGAATCTCAGACTTCTATCACCAGGTAAGGGTATCCTGGATACTGGGCTCCAGTTGGCTGATGCAAACAAGACTCATAGTTTCCCAAAAGCTTTCGGGTAGTACCTAAAATAAAAAGGGGTGATCACTCTCAGCTCCAAAATTCCCATGGCCGAGAGCCAGCTTACACAAAGCAGCTGTTCCCATCCGTGGGGCCTCAAGGAAGTGGAGGATGAAGGGAGAAGACGAGCAACTAACTACAAGCCCCAGCATACAATGCACAATTTGGCTCCTGGAAAGAGGCGCGCACTACAGCGCGCCTGAGCCTCCGCACAAAATGCAGGCCGAGCGCGAGATGCTGACTGTCTAGAACGCTCACGGTGAGGTCGACAGGCGTGGCTCCGTAAGCGAGCCCTCAAGACTCTCCCTGTTTCCGGGTGCTCCTGGCATGCTAAGTAGTGGGGTCTCTATGCACCAGCCTGCTGCCCTCAGGCCGCTGTTGGACCTCCAGGGTCCTAGAGCCTACCGCGTAGCCGCGGAACGCCCGGAACCGGATGTGACGTCACCGTGGAGGAAGCAGGGAAAGGCGGAGCGTGGCCTCGTGACGTCCTTCCAAGATGGCGGCGAGAGGGTGAAGAAATTGTGTTCCCCTTCGGGTTTCTATAGGTGAGTTCTGTCTTTGCCCCAAGGCCGCTATTCCCGCTGTCTCCAGACCTTGGGGCATTGGAGGGCAGGCTCCGTGGAGTTCGCACTCAGGCCGGAGTGATGGTGTTAGGGAGGAAAGCTAGGGCGAGGCAGCCCCGGTGTTGGCCTTGGTCACACTCTCTGCCGTGGGAATTGGGGGAGTGGGAGCTGGCCAGGAAGGCGGAAGGCGGGAGAGATCGGCTTTTATTGTCACTCTCCCTTGCCGCCTTGAGTGGACCGGGGTGGTGGTAGGGAGGAGTGTTGCCTCCTCGGGGCGGGTGACCAGATCTTGGACAACTCTTGGCCCTGCTGGTTCTTCGCCCCCTTCGGCACCCGCCTTGTGTTTAACACTGCGGGAGCTAACGGGTTTCGGAGATTTGAGAGCAGTTTTACAGTTAAACTTAGTCGAAAGGCAGAGAAGCAGTTGAGAAAATTTTAAAGAACTCGTACCATGTCCTTTGACCATTTGTCCCAGGAATCATTTCTTAGTGGTTTATTAATTTTTTTTTTTTTTTTTTTTTGTAATTTACATGTGCCTACTGAGCTTGAAACTGTGAAGGTTCAACTCGTGTGGAAGTGTTAAATTTTTTTTCACTTTGTGGAAATGTTTTCACACATCGTCATTTGTTGACGTGTCCAAAGGATTGTGTTAGTTGACCAAGATGAAATAAAAACTAGGAAGGCTTTTTATCGCTTCGGTATTTTTATCTGTATCTGCTTGGTAAGAATTTTCTGGGGGCGTAAAATGAGAACAGACTTTGTTCTTGTTTGGATTCTATGTCTCTTTATTCACCAATGGTTTGGGAGAAAAGTTTGATGAAAACTTAGTGGTACTGATTCACTCTCTCTCTCTTGTTTTTTTAGAACAAGGATAGAATTTGATTCCGATATCAAAATGCAGTATTCGCACCACTGTGAGCACCTTTTAGAGAGACTGAACAAACAACGGGAAGCAGGTTTTCTTTGTGACTGCACCATAGTGATTGGGGAATTCCAGTTTAAAGCTCACAGGAATGTGCTTGCCTCGTTTAGTGAATATTTTGGTGCAATCTACAGAAGCACTTCTGAGAACAAAGTCTTTCTTGATCAGAGTCAGGTGAAGGCTGATGGATTTCAGAAACTGTTGGAGTTTATATACACAGGAACTTTAAATCTTGACAGGTAAGGTACATATGTTATTTCCACTTACAAAAGCTGGTCAATAGTCTTGAGCTAAAGCAGATTAGTATTTTTTCCATTCAATCCCTGAACTCTCAGTCTTCAAACACTGATGTGCCCAGTGCTGTTTTTAATAAAGAGGTCAATATCACTGGTTTGCGCTAAACAGACTACATTTCATAAGCACAAAAAGTACAGATGTTCATAGGATTACAGTATGGTTTTTGACATATTTGACTTATCTACTGAAACAAAGTGTGTGTTTTGAGGAATGGAGACTTAAAGATTGAAATCAAAATACGATGAATTTTCATTGAGTTCCAGTTTCCCCTTGCTTTTTGGCCTTCAGGTTCCCTCTGGTCTTCTCTCTCACTTTTCATCCCCTACCTCATAAGATGTTTGGGTGGGAGGTATAGGTGGAGAAAGAAGAAAGAATCTGTTCATTTAATAGTGCCTCTTTTCTAGCCATAAGTAGCAACATGTAGGACCTCTTCCTGATCTTGAATCAGAAAAATGCAATGCTTAAGTCGGCTAGAGTGCTTCTCTGAGATGTTGAATGCTGTCACTGCACTGACAAGAAATAGGTTCTGAAGAACCTGATAAGTCAGGCATTTTGTCTTTCATTTGCGATGAACTGTGTAGTTAGATTAATACTAATATGTTTGCTGGTTGTCAGAGAGAAAGGCGATGGGGATAAAAGGAAAGAGAAACCCATCAAATTACTCCCGCCTTCTTTTCTCCAGCTTTTTTGACAGTGTAAACATGAATAGGTCACCATCTGACATAGCACGGTTATGAGCTTTAGAATTACATCTTACCTTTCAGTCACTATGTCTGTTTTATCAATATACTCTCTAGGCCTCAGTTTCTCCATCTGAAAAAATGAGATTATAATAACTACATGGGTTGTTACTGTGAAAATTTAGGATTTACTATCTACCAGTGAACATTAGTTTCCTTCCTTTATTTCTTCTTTTCTATTCCACTCTCCAAATCCTTTGAATCCACGTTTATTGGAGAAAAGTTAAGGAAAAAAACAAAAAAGGAAACATCTGAAATTCTGCCACCCACCAATAATCACTCTTAACACTTGGATAAATATTCTTTCATTGTTTTCCAGATGATCTCTATAGATACGTACATGTACACATTAAACAAAATCCTTGCCTCTCTTTACATTGCAGCTTATCATGAAAATATATTTCTCTGAAAAGCTGGAATCAGGATTTTCCTTAATCCTATTAAAAAGGAAGCATTCATGCTATTTGGAATTACTTTTAAATTTTGATGTAATGAAATTTTTGTGTCAGTTCTGTGTAAGTTGCTTAAAGGAACAGCAGTATCACAGATAAATGTCACATGGTATTTAAGTTTACTGAATATTTGGCTATACAAGTGCCTTTGATCTAAAAATTTAAAATGCATAATATAAAATAATCACAAAACCAGTGAATTTTGGTTGATCTTTAATTTAGTGATTTCCGTTTCTCAGTTAACTTTACCAGAAAAATCTTGAATTGATTTGAACACATTGAAGGGCAGCTTACATTGAGCCTTCATGGAGAGAACCGGTGTGAAGAGCCAGATGTTTGGTTCAGTCTTTTTTGATACACATCTTTCCTGGAGAGCTGGAGAGTTAATTGTTTGAGCCCAGCCACAAATAGAAGATATATACCAAAAATAGAAAGTCTGTACAACTTATTAAGAAAACAGAATAATAAAGAATTAAGTGGACTCAGGAGCTAGTTTCCCAGCTCAAATCTTCGTTCTAATGCTCTGTGATCTTGGACAAGTTACTTCTTTGAACCTCTGATCCTTTGTATGTAAAATGGCGATTACAATTATTCATATAAAGCAGTTAGCCAGTTATCTGGCATAGATAATTAAATGATTTTCAGTGACTGTTCAAAAAGTGAAAGCAAGTTTGCAACCACTTTTAACTTCATGCTTATAAACAAAAGCAAATCAGTTATTGACATAAACAAAAGCTGATTGATTCTCTTAACTGTAACTGAGCTTATAGACTATCAATGAAATAGGTAAATAATTTGTATGAATTACAGTTTCAGTTCTGAACAATTCGTGTGTGATTCAGTACTAGTTTGTAGTGGTCTTAAAGGTTATCTCACCTAGTTTGTGGTTCATTTACTAAGAACAATTGTAATTTGAGACCTAAGTATAATAAGTGATAGAATAAATCTGAGTTTCATTCTAGCAGTGTCTCTCACTTGTAATTTAATAATAGACTGTAACAAAAAATCAGTAAAAAAATGTTTAAGAAACAGTGTTTTTAGAGACTAACAGTAGTATACACATGCAAAGAAATTCGTATGGAAGACTGAGTGAAAAGTGAAGACGCTCAGTCATGTCTGACTCTTAGCAACCCTATGGACCGCAGCCTACCAGGCTCCTCCGTCCATGGGATTGTCCGGGCAGGAGTACGGGAGTAGGTTGCCATTGCCTTCTCCGGATGGAAGACTAGTAAGATTGTATTTATTTGGGGGACATTCATACTGTACCTTTGCAAACAGTTAACTTGATTACAAGGATCATTCCTTATTTGTTCCAAAATTATAACCAAAGGCCATAAGAAAAGAGTGAGTAATGTATTCTTAGCTAAGGAAGTCAATTTGCAAACAGATGATTGTCCAAAAGTTTGTTTGTAGTATATTTAGGAATTTGGGATGGATTTTCCCAGAGAATAAAATGTTCACTAAAACTGGTGATTAGGTTTCCAGACTAGTCTATAAATCTGCTTAATTTTTTCTGAAAAAAATTTTTTTCTAGGGAAAAGGACAAATAGGAAGGTTACTTGAGGGTGTATATGTGTGTGTGTAAGTATATAGTCATCCCCGAATAATTAAAAGGGCATGTTTCTGGTATTAATACCAACTCAGCTTTCTGACTTTACATTGAAACCCCCAAAGATGCTGACTTACCCTAATTAAGTCAGCTGGTAGTCCAGAGCCATTGCTAACGTAATTGAACAACCAGCCTTCCACTGCACTGTAAACTTCTGAAGGGCAGAGACTATTTGATATGTCTTAATATCCCTGAGTACCACACATGGTAGATGCTCAGTAAATACTAATTTGAATGTTGAACGTTCAAATTGAACATTAAATTTTTCTACATAACTCTAATATGACATTCTTCAGCTAATTTGTGTTGAATATCAAACACAAAAAAGCTGGGACGGTTGCTAGAGAGAGCTTAGTGCATTCTAAAACCTTGTTCCTTCAGCTGTGATCCATGGACCAGCAGCATTGGCATCACCAGGGAGTATGTTAGAAATGCAGATGCTTGGGCCCCAAAACAAACCTACTGAGTCTGAATCTACATTTAATAAACCCTGGGTAATTCAAATGCACAGGAAGTTTCGAGAAATACTGTTCAAGTTCCTCATAGGGGAGCAGAGGAAGATAATAGTTTTTTAAGACTCTTCATACAAATGAAGAAAAGTTGGTTGCTATCTGAAGAGGCCTCAGGATAAGTGGGAGGAGGCAGTAGGTTGCTAACAACTATTTTTGTGTTCCAAGTGTTTTTTTTAACAAACAGAGATACTAACATTTTGTTTTTCCATGGTTGTACATATGAATGGTCCATTAATTTTTATCTTCTCAAGTTCTGTAAAACTGAAGATTTTTTCCTAAACATTCTGAGTGAATAAATTTTAAAAATTTGTTCTGTTAATCTTTTTTCATCATTTTACTTCATTAGGTCTTTAAAAGACAAATATTTGTGTAGCTGTGTTTCAAAAACGTTTTTTCTTTGAATATTGTCATTTAGCCTTGTTTTCTTACAGTTGGAATGTTAAAGACATCCATCAGGCTGCTGACTATCTCAAAGTGGAAGAGGTGGTCACTAAATGTAAAATAAAGATGGAAGATTTTGCTTTTATTGCTAATCCCTCTTCTACAGAGATATCTAGTATTACTGGAAACATTGAATTGAATCAACAGACTTGTCTCCTGACTCTGCGAGATTATAACAGTCGGGAGAAATCAGAAGTATCTGCAGATTTGGTTCAAACAAATCCTAAACAAGGAGCTTTAGCAAAGAAGTCATCTCAAACGAAAAAGAAGAAGAAGGCCTTCAATTCCCAGAAAACAGGGCAGAATAAAACAGTGCAATATCCCAGTGACATTTTAGAGAATGCATCTGTTGAATTATTTCTCGATGCAAATAAGTTGTCCACACCTGTAATAGAACAAGTTGCACAAAGAAGTAATTCAGAACTTGAGTTGACATCAGTTGTGGAAAATACTTTCCCAGCACAAGATATTGTGCAGACTGTTACAGTGAAACGGAAACGTGGAAAATCACAGCCAAACTGTGCTCTGAAAGAACACTCTATGTCTAATATAGCCAGTGTCAAGCACTCTTATGAACTGGAAAGCTCTGGGGAAGAGCTGGATCAGAGGTATTCCAAGGCCAAACCAATGTGTAACACATGTGGAAAAGTGTTTTCAGAAGCCAGCAGCTTGAGAAGGCACATGAGGATCCATAAAGGAGTCAAACCTTATGTCTGCCACTTGTGTGGAAAGGCGTTTACCCAGTGTAACCAGCTGAAAACTCATGTAAGAACTCATACAGGTAAGACTGTGGGAAGGATAGCTGTTTTTATATTGTGACTGAAATATTTTTATAGGCATTAATATATAGTGTTGACTATGTCCAAAATTCAGTATACACTTATATTCATAAAAATATTGAGCATGTTAGACTTGAAAATACCTTTGTAATTATGACCAAATACTTAATGGCTCACTGTTTTGTTGTAATTGGTACTCTGAAGTTCCAGTGCGTGAACTCTAAACCATTTTTCCTCACAGTTAAAATAAGCATAAACTTAGTTCTAGCTTGCTAACTGTTTAACAGACAATATATTAGAACTGATAAAGAGAAAAAGTAATTACAACTCAGGCTGATTCTCAGATTTTGCCAACATATCTCACTACCTGCTTCCTTAGACTTTGTCAACTTCTGAACGTAAATTATATGTACATTCCTTCCTCAACCTTTATTAGTATACTAGATTTGTCCTTTTTAGAAGCATTATATATTTCTCTCATCACCTTTCACTGTTATGAAATAAGAAACACTAATTTCTTTTAACTCTATTGGTGTTTCCAATAATCAATCTGGAAAAAGATCCTATATGCTTTTTTACTTCTAGCAGTTAATATTTTCTGAATACTGAAACTAATACTGTTGATGAACTCTTTTGAAAGTTTGTATGACTTAAGCAACTAAAACAATATTTCCTTCTAAATATAAATTTTATTTACTTTTCTTTTAGGTGAGAAGCCATACAAATGTGAATTGTGTGATAAAGGATTTGCTCAGAAATGCCAGCTAGTCTTCCATAGTCGCATGCATCATGGTGAGGAAAAACCCTATAAATGTGATGTATGCAATTTACAATTTGCAACTTCTAGCAATCTCAAGATTCATGCAAGGTAAAAATAAAAGCAAAAAAAGACATTTGATCTTTAAGTCTGTCATTCACTGTAGCCTTAAATAGACTATTATATGAGAACTCAGGACAGTAGACTTCTAATTGTGGTACCGCCACACAGTATTATTAGCACAGTGAAGGAACCAGAAGGGAGCCATAATGCCTGGAGGGGAATAAGGTCTGAATGGTGTTAGGGTGTTCAGAAGGTGAAGTTTTTGTAGGCCATTATGAAGCTTTTATGTTTGAGAATGAGAAATAAATGATGGGAGCTTACTTGCATTGTAAGATCACTCTGGATGCTTTGTAAGCAAAAGATTGTAGGATTGCAAGAGTGGAAGCAAAGTTACCAGTTAGGAAGCTATAGATAAAACCCTAATGAGAGGGATGATGGTTCAGGTCAGAAAGGTAGTAGTAGGAGAGATAAGTGGTAGTCAGATTCTGCATGTACTTTAAAGGTATAGCAAACAATTCGCTGCACATTTGGATGTGGGGGGTATAAAAGAAAGAACTAAAAATGATAATGTAGGTTTTGAGCTTGATCGTATGAAAAGATGGAATTACCATTAACTGCAATGGGAATTTGTGGATAGAGCAGTTTAAGTAGGAGTGTGGGAGTTTAGGAGTAGAGTTCTGATCATGTTAAATTTGATATGACTATTAGATACCTGAATGGAAATGTGTAAGAGATGGTTCAGTCTGGAAGTCAGGGGACTGGTTTGAGCATGTCATTGGCATGTAGGTAGTATTTGGCATGTAGATAGTATTTAAAGTCATAATGTTGGAGATGAGGTCACCAGGAGAATGAAGATGGACAGAAAAGAGATGAAGGGATGGAGTCATGAGGCATGCTAACTGAGTTCTGAGAGACAGGCAAGAACCAGCTGAAGTGACTAGGAAGGAACAGAAGAAATAGGGACAAACCAGAATGTTGGGCAGTCTTGGAATCCAGGTGGAGGAAATGATTTCAGAAGGGAGCTGTCATTGTGTCAAATTCTGATGATAGGGAGATTAGAACTGAGAATTGACTATTGGATTTGGCAAAGTAAAAGGTTAGCAGTGATTTTGACGAAAGCAGTGTTAGCAGAGACTAGTGGGGAAGAAATGAAAGTAGAACTGTTGGAGACTCAGGATCTTACTAAAAGGAGAGCAGAAAAATAGAGGAACAAGTAAGGTCGGGGTCTTTTTTGTTTTTTTTTAAGATGGGAGATGTATCAGTATATTTGTATTCTATAATCCAAAGGGATGAGGGGGAATTGATGATACAGGATGAAAGAAATTCAGGAGTGAACCTGGAGTAGGCAAGGGGGATAGTGTCTTAAGTATACAAATAGGAAGAACTGCCATTCTTTTATTAAGAGTGAAGAAAAACAAACTCTGTAGATAACAGATGCCTATAGGTGGAGGTTTGTGGTGGTAGAAATTTTCTTCTGATTGCTAAAATTTTTCTTAGCAAAACAGGAAGCAAGGACATCAGCTGAGAGTGAGGATGGGTGCTGAAGGTTTAAGGAAAGTGAATGGACAAGCAAAAATAATTGCCTGTGGTATTGTGGGCATACTTGATTACCACATATAGCTGATGGGAAAACTTTGAACTAATCTCAGAACTAATGTTTTCATAACTGAAACATTTGTTCTTGATGTTATACATTGAAACTGTTGATTTTATTTTTTTAATTTTTTTTTAAACTTTTTGTTTTGTATTGGAATATAGCCATTAAACAATGTTGTGATAGTTTCAAGTGAACAGGGAAGGGACTCGGCCATACATATACATATATCCATTCTCCCCTAAACTCCCCTCCCATCCAGGCTACCACATAACATTGAGCAGAATTCCATGCTCTATACAGTAGGTCCTTTTTGTTTATCCATTTTCAGTATAGCATTGTGTACATGCCCATTCCAGGCTCCCTAACTATTCCTTCCCATCCTTCCCCCCGCCCTCCCCCTCCCCCGCCAGGACCATAAGTTCTTTCTCTAATTGTGTGATCCTCTTTCTGTTTTGTATCATTTCGTTTTAGATTCCACATATAAGGGATTTCATATATTTCTCCATCTCTGTCTGACTAACTTCAGTCTGTGTGACAGTCTCTAGGTCCAGTCTTATTGCTGCAAAAGGCATTATTTCATTTTGTTTGATGGTTGAGTGATATTCTGTTGTATAAAAGTATCACATCTTTATCCATTCCTCTGTAGATGGACATCTAGGTTGCTTCCATATCTTGGCTACGGTAAACAGAGCTGCAGTGAAGTGAACACTGGGGTGCATGTATCTTTTTGGATCTTGTTTTTCTCTGGATGTATGCCCAGGAATGGGACTGCAGGGTCACAGTAGCTCTGTTTTTAGTTTTTTTAAGGAACCTCCATACTGTTTTCCATAGTGGCTGTACCAGTTTGCATTGCCACCAACAGTGCAGGAGGGTTCCCTTCTCTCCACATCCCCTCTTCAGCGTTTGTTTATTTATTTTTTGATGATAAGACATTCTGGCTGGTGTGATGTGATATGTTGTAGTTCTTTTCTTTTTATGTCGTAGTTTTGATTTGCATTTCTCTAATAATTAGTGATATTGAACATCTTTTCATGTGATTTTTAGCCATCTGTATTTCTTCTTTGGAGAAATGTCTATTTAGGTCTTCTGCCCATTTGTTGATTGGGTTATTTTGATGCTGTTAAGCATCATATAGCTGTTGGTAAATTTTGGAGACTAAATCCCTTGTTGGTCACATCATTTGCAAACATTTTCTCCCAATCTGTGGGTTGTCTTTTTGTTTTGTTTATTGTTTCCTTTGCTATGCCAAAGGTTTTACATTTAAGTATGTCCCATTTGTTTATTTTTGTGCTTATTTCCATTATTCTGGGAGGCAGATCGAAAAAGATATTGCTGAGATGTATGTCAGAGTATTCTGCCTGTGTTTTCCTCTAGGAATTTTATAGTGTCTGGTCTTACATTTAGGTCTTTAATCCATTTTGAGCTTACTTTTGTGTATGGTGTTAAAGAATGATCTAATTTCATTTTTTTAATGTAGCTGTTCAGTTTTTCAGCACCATTTGTTGAAGAGACTGTCTTTCCAACAATGTGTAGTCTTGCCTCCTTTGTCACAGATTAATTGATCATAAGTGCGTGGGTTTATTTCTGGGGAAAACTGTTGATTTAAAATACATATTCTTGATCTGTTCAGATGAAATGAAACAAAATGCTGCATGAAAAATTGTACAAAAAAGTTTGCTATGTAGCATGATCCTCAGATTGTTTTACTTGCCATTATATATCTCTATAATTATTTACTAATAGGAAGCATAGTGGAGAGAAGCCATATGTCTGTGATAGGTGTGGACAGCGATTTGCCCAAGCCAGCACATTGACCTACCATGTTCGAAGGCATACAGGAGAAAAGCCTTATGTGTGTGATACCTGTGGGAAGGCATTTGCTGTCTCTAGTTCTCTTATCACTCATTCTCGGAAACATACAGGTAAGAATATGACACAGAGATTGCCTAAAATAAGGACAGTTGTAAATAAAAAAAAAAAGGGAAATTGAGCCTTTACAAAAAGTAGGTTACAGGCTTTTGTGTTTGTACTTCTTGAAGCTTTTTATGTTTCTGATTTTCACATAAATATTAGATGTAAAAACAGACTTATTTTCTAGAATAATACACAGTGGGTGAAATTTTTTTTATCATGTAACTTATGTACATGAAAATCAGGTAATTTTGACAGTATATAAGTTTGAGTTAAGACATTTTTTATGGCGTTAGAAAAACTCCTTAGGATCTTAAAGCTTCATTTCCCTAGAATAAAGCTGTAAAGTTAAGGGATTGGGATGAGTTTGGATAGAACATCAATTTAGTAACTTCTTAGGACTTTTTCTACAAAACATTCTAAGATTTGTAAATTAAATAGATACTTAAAACCCAAAGTATCAGTTTTGAAGCAAAATCTGTTATTCAAAGATTTTCATTTTTTTGTAGGGTAATTTTTTAATAGATTCTTCCTAAGTTATTTTAATTCCCCTTTAATAATCTTGTAGATAACAAGAATTGAAATATGGATTGATGAATTTTCATTTTTTAAATTTTATAAAAATCAGACTTCTTGCCCATTTTTAGTCTACTGGAAGGATATTTGGAGAAAGTTTTATTATATGAAAAAGTATCAGGTTATATGAACGATGTAAAATAATTACTAATGTTCATTTAAGTTGGATCACACTGAAAATACCTCTAAAATACAGTATAAAGAGGTCTTAATTTAAGTAATACTTGAGCTTACTATAGATTATTGTAATTGATAAATATTATATTGGTATAGTACACCACTTCGCTATCTTTTATTTTCCATCTAGGTGAAAAACCATACATATGTGGTATTTGTGGGAAAAGTTTTATTTCCTCAGGAGAGCTCAACAAACACTTTCGATCCCATACAGGTCTGTGTTTAGGGAGAACGTATTATTTTTTGTTCTCTCTAATTTCTTTTTATGTAAACATTGACTTTAAACCATTATGGATTATATGGTATCTAGTCATACTCTTAGCTATAGTTATATTTTAATGTATGAGTATCAGTTTTATTTGTTTATTTTTTTGTTGTTTGGAGTATGGATTAAATTGGGTCAAGAATTATGTAGATTTTCTAAGACGTGTTCCAGGTAATGAGTAGTTTTTAAATGATTTGGATAAAATTGCACAGATATGCCAAAAAATGAAAAGGGATAGGTAATACTAAGATAATATCAGATTTTCTTATGAAACAATATTCAGTATGCAAGTTTTAGGGATATATTCTAACAATGACATGGTTATTCTAAAAGGTAGTATATAGATAGTATGAAGAAAATATTAAATGTTCAAAGTTTTTTAAAACAAAGGAAAAGACCACTTGAAAATGTACTGTTATTTTTCTTTCTGAAAGTTATTCCTCATAATTGAAAGGATTTTCTAATTTATAAGCTACCTGAGTAGAAACCATAATTATACATTTTTTCCCCTCAGCTACATCTCTGGCATGGTCTGGCATATAATTGGCACTCACTAAATGTCCGATAGAGTTAGTTTTTTAGTTTGAGGTTTCTGTTAGTGAAAATGCTTGATTTTTCCTTGAAATAGGGAAGCTTTGCATAAAGGAAAGGAGTGCCTATGTATGGAAGTTTTTATTTCGCTATGTTAGAGCCAACAGATTAAAATGGTAATTTGAAAGAAATTAAATTTAAGTAATATAATAATATTAGCATTGTGTTCATGAACATTGATATTTTTGCCTTAGCAGTTTCTAAAATACTGAGGCTTTGATTTTTTAACTTATTTTTCAGGAGAAAGACCATTTATCTGCGAATTATGTGGAAATTCTTACACAGATATTAAAAATTTAAAGAAGCACAAAGCAAAAGTACATTCTGGTAAATGCTTGTGTTTTTTAAAAATTTGGAGCTCTCATATTTGTGCGATTCCTAAAAAGGTTGAGATACACATTGTAACAGTTTAGGTATATATTTTTTAAAACAAGGCGTACCCATATGAGGAAGGTAGCTTTATAATGTGCAGGTGAGTTCACTCTTTCCACATTGACCTTGTAATAAACATTGCTTTAAAATATTTTCTACTTTAAAAACTTGATGTATGAACAATTTCAAGAATGAAAGAATACATAAACAACTGTATATCACTCTTTCCCATACTAGAATCTGAGTTACCTGGGGTTTATTGTAGTGATGCAGAGAAAGGAGCATCATGAACACTAGTCCAAAAATTGTGTGAGAGGAAATAGGGAAACAGATATCCCCAAATTGTCATAATATGTGAAGTGGAAAACCATACTACAGAATTTTTAGTCTCTTGCTTAAAAATGAATCCTTGAAAAAGTTTCAACGTGCTTACCATTCTTTTATGCCTAGAAACTAAATTAGTCTTCCTCACTGTGTAGCGATGATAGTAAGTTTTTGGTAGTAAACATAAACATCATAAAGATTAAGGTAGTAATATCTGAAAACTTCAGTGAGTCATCAATTCGACAAGCATTTATTAAGTACCTCTAAAGTACACATAACCATGTAGGTACTAGGAAGGTGTAGTCCTAGTCCTCAAAGAGCTTGCAGTCTAGTGTGGGAAAGCAGAGATCTAAATAAATAACTATGATTACAAAACAAAATGTAGGATATGGTGAGGACATAAGAGTACTGAAGAAGAGATTAAGTCCTTCTGGCAGGAGTATTGGGAAGGCTTAATTCTGGAGAACCTGAAACATGGAGGGTGGAAATGGGAAAGGAAATGTTCATCCAGGCAGAGAGAACATTGTGAAGAGAGTCACTGCAACAAGAGACGCAGGTTGTATTCTTGACTGGTTGAACTGAAGAATAGTTTGGCAAAAATAGAGTTATAACTTTACAGAAGTATGCAAGTTTGTTTAATGAAGGTAGTGAGATTAAAATCATGTTAGTACTTTTGGAGTGACAAGAGTATGGGAAAGCTAGTGGAAATTTTGAAGAAAAAAGTGTGTCTTTAGTCAGCGGGGTAATTAATCCCTTGAGTAATGCAGACTTTCTTACTTCTGAAAATAAATGAGAGTACCATACTTCTGAACTTGAACTCACAGAATGATATGAATTACTCACTAATACATTCAGTGAATTAAAAAGAGTACTTATCTATGTAGCACTATGCTGCTGCTGCTGCTGCTGCTAAGTCATTTCAATCGTGTCTGACTCTGTGTGACCCCATAGACGGCAGCCCACCAGGCTCCGCCGTCCCTGGGATTCTCCAGGCAAGAATACTGGAGCGGGTTGCCATTTCCTTCTCCAGTGCATGAAAAGGAAAAGTGAAAGTGAAGTCGCTCAGTCCTGTCCAACTCTTCGCCACCCCATGGACTGTAGCCTACCAGGCTCCTCCGTCCATGGGATTTTCCAGGCAAGAGTACTGGAGTGGGGTGCCATCGCCTTCTCCGTGTAGCACTATGAGGTACTTGTAAGTAGAGAAGTATAATTAGACGTTTGCTCTAAGGAATATATAGTCTGTTGAGCATTCAAGGCATACCTAAGTAGGATGTTACATAGCAGTAAGATAGATAGCTAGGTGTCACAAGGTGGTATATGAAGTATTGACAAATGAGTGATTAAGAAACAGCTTACCCTGGTCTAGAGCAATTAAGTCCATTTTTATAATGGAGTTGATGTGTGAACCTAGTCTTGAGGCCCATAATGGTTTTGTTCATGTAATGAGAAGGGCAAATCAGGAAAAGAGAAATAGTGTGACTAAAGGTGGGGTTAGAATGGGAATGGTAAGTAGATGAGTCTTCCTCGGGGTTTTGTTTTGTTTTTAAAGATAGTGAATTTTTTCCCTTCTCCTTCAGGTACAGATAAAATACTAGATTCTAGTATAGAGGATCATCCCTTGAGTGAACAAGACTCCATACAAAAAAGTCCTCTGTCAGAAACTTTGGATGTGAAACCTTCTGATATGACTTTACCACTAACTCTTCCACTTGGGACTGAGGACCACCACCTGCTACTGCCTGTCACAGATAACCAGTCTCCTACGTCAGATACATTACTGAGGTCGACCGTGAATGGGTATTCAGAACCACAGTTGATTTTTTTGCAACAGCTGTATTGACTTTGTGAGGAATATGGAATTGCTAAGACGTCTCTGGTAGTAAACATAAACATCTCTGGTAAGGTGCATATATTCATATTAAATTAACCATTCATTTGAGTTGTGACCATTATTTTCATTCACTGAAGTAAAAGCACTTGATGCTGCATCATAGCTGCAATGCTTGTTTTGATATTTGGCTTTTATGTCTAGGTTATACACACAGCTTTTAAAGGAATGAATTATACTGCAATAGCACTATTTGGGGTGAATAAGTATAACTTTGTTTTAGAGCTGCCTTAATTCCATTTCTGTGTTTCATTTCAGAATTGACTTTCATTTACTGAAGTGAAATCTATCAGTTTATGATTGAGTTTTGACCTGTAGAATATATTTATTTTCTTCTCAAAATTTAACAAAATCCATAATAGTATCAGCCCATGACAGTGCTGTTAGCAAGCTCCATAGACCAGTATATAAACTATGAAAGTCGCTCAGTCCTGTCTGACTCTGGTGAATTCTCCAGGCCAGAATACAGGGATGGGTAGCCTTTCCCTTCTCCAGGGGATCTTCCCAACCCAGGGATTGAACCCAGGTCTCCCACATTGCAGGTGGATTCTTTACCAGCTGAGCCACAAGGGAAGACTTTCACATATAAACTGTGAGGGGGGAAATTGATATTTCTATTATAAAAATTGAGGTACTTAATAAGAATTGTGCTATTTCTCTGTTAATATAGTCCACTTAAGGTAACTTTTCTAATGAAACAAAAAGTGCTTCTCTTAAAAACTAGAAAACTAGATATAAATTTTATTGTGTAGAACTCAGAATTCTGGAAAAAACCAGTGGTCAGTACTTTTTTGATTTGAATTATCTGAGACTACATTTTCAAAATGAATTTTAGATAGATATTTGATGTTTTTATCTTATTAAAAGCAGTTTCAAATTTGATGCAGATTGTTTTAATAAGTTTCTAGATTACTGGAGATGAGGGAAATATACTGAGTTTTGAAAATTTTTGATAAGCTTCTCTTATACCTCTTATGCACTTTTAAAAAAATAAAATCCTAAAGAATTTTCTAAATAGAAACTTAGTGCGTAGTATAAAACACTTGACTTCTGAATTTGGTACATTATATTCATAAATAGTTAAAAAATTAACTTCAATTATAAGTAGACATTTGAGTAATCAGAAAGCCAGTTTATTAAACATTTTATACTTGAGTTTTTTATAAGTTTCAAGTTTGAAATTTTTATAGATTAAACCATAAGATGGTGGCTGTAGTTTCACAGTAGTCCTTTTCCTTCTTAATGAACTTAGAAAATTCAAATTTATTCTGATACTTAACTACCACTTGCCCCTTCCATTTTCCCCACGTATTGATTTAATCTCACTGCCTAGTCTTTGGACATTAAATTTTTAGTTCCACAAAGTCTGTTCCTATACTGCTGATCAAACACCATGATGACATTATTTCCTGTTTCTGCCATGCATTAGTTATGGCTCATTTGTTTTCTGCTTTTAAACTACACCTGTAATAAAATTAATATATTTTCTATTGGTATTGATTTCTTTAATTGTATTTTCTCTGGGGTCCTAGTCATAGGAACCAACCAGAAGACTTAATAAAACTAAATTCTTGTAAACTGTACAGATCATCACCATTTCACAGCACACTCATCATTTTCACAATAAATTGCCACCAGCGGGATTGACTTAAGAGTTTGAAATACTGCCTTTGTACAGTGTACATCAAACTTAGTATTTAATTTATCTAAGAAATCTAATTATTCGTATGTATTAATTTAATTTACAGGGTTTAAATACAATTTATAAAGTTACAAAAATGTTCAACTAATCTATTCTGGCTTAAATTCAATAGGAATTTATTGGAATGTGAAGAAATTAAAGAAAATTAAGACTCAGCCTTTTTAAGAAGTCTGCTGAAATGGAGAGGCTATATTTAATTCACATCTTCATTAATCCAAGCATCTAATGAACAAAATTTCTTTTTAAAAACTGCTACAGTGATGTCATAATTCTGTAAGGGTAGTAGTTACCAGATTTCCTCTAACATGATGGTAATTAGCATTTTGCCTTTATATAAATTAGCCTTTAAATTTATTATTTTTAGGATTAAAGGATTGGAGTGGCTAAGGTTGATTTATTGTGTTTTTCTTCATCACATTATCTGCTTCTTGGCTAAAATAATTTTATTTTAAATTGCCATGGCGTGATGCTCTTCCAGAATGACTTGTAAAGAAAGTTTGAAGACTGAGTTTTTGTCCTGTCATTCTTCTAATGCTGTATTACTACCATATGCATATATTTTAGTTGTATCTGCTATCATTGTAACACTCATAATTATCAGTTAAGTTCATCTTTAAATATATTTGTTACAGTGCAGTGGTTTGGGAAAGGTCTATTCTAAATTATGTAAGTATTGCTAAGTTTTTTGAGTCTTTTAGAATGCTGAAGATCTTACTAAGAAATTATTTTCTAAGTTAATTTTGTTTTGTATTTGTATTAGATAATTGCTTCTGTATTGTTAGATTTTAGGCTTTTTAAAAAGAAACGATAGATTATATATAAAGGATTTTTTGCTGGTATTTGTTTTATGTTTCATTTCATAGAATGATTTTGATAGATTTTAGAAAAGTGTTTTATTTTTTTCCAAAAGAAACAGTCCTGTCAGTTCTGTTGCAACAGTAGTTTGTCACTTTTCTGTATGTTTCATGTCTACAGAAATTGTACAAATGATAGTTGAAATGTGCTTATATAAAGACAATTAATCTACATGTAGTCATTTATTAATCTACATGTACTCATGTATCATGTACTACATGATATCCTAGCTCTATCATTTGATACACATCAAAAACATTTTTAAAATAGTGGTGTCTAAGCCCCACTACTCCTTGGGCCCTCTGAATCAGTCTCCACAACATGCTAGAAAAGCTCCATAGGTGGTCTTAATGCATACCAAACATACACTTCTTGGTGTTCTTCCTTTCGGCTCTTGATATATGTGGTATGTAGGCACTATCATTGTTTTTGGGTTTTTTTGGCTCTACCCTGCAACTTGTGGGATCTTAGTTCTCTGACTAAGGATTGAACCTGGGCCCTTGGCCATGAAAATATGGAGTCCTAACTACTGGACTGCTAGGGAAGTTCCTATATTGTCTCTTGATAAATGAAGCTCTTAATATGACTTTCCACTTTTTACTCAGATTTTGAGTCTTTGGAATTTGGCTAGAAATACCACCAAATAAATTGTATTTTAATTCCATTTCTGTAAATTCTATGTTTTTACTCATTATTTATGAACATTATTGATAGTTATCAGAGCATTTCTTGAGACAGTGATACGGTTTACTTACCTGTCCTCTGCAACCCCCACCCCACTTCATTCAGCAGAGATGTGGTGTATTTGCTTAAGGGATTTGGATAATTATCATGTAAACATAGCAGTCATTCAGAAATAGGGTATTTATTTTCAAGAAGTATATACTGAAATAAACACCATGGATATGAATCAGGTATTTGAATTAAAATATCTGGCTATTACTTGAAATGCTAGAAAATTATTGAAATCAGAATACATAAAGCTGTAAAGATGCACAAGATGATTTCTTCTTCTAAGTTTACAGTCAAGTGGGAAAGACAGGACTGAATGCCAAGTGTTATAACGGAGGAAAGCAGGAAAGGAAATGTTGAGCAGTCAGTGGAAGTTGAATGGACAGAGAAAGGGCTGTTGCTTCCCTGGATAGGCAGGCAAGAGGAGATGGCTATTGGGAGGGATTTGTTCACAGCTGACTGAGGTAGGGGAATGGAGAGAAAATCTGAAAGGTGTTGGCAGAGATCAGAATCATCAAAGACACATCTACCACTATACCTCTACCACCTTGAAAGAGTCCTCTGCCTTTCACTTGTGCTGGAAGAATGGGATTAGATAGCCAGGTTTACACTCCAGGATCTCACACCCTCAACTACAGTTGACTGCTAAAGGGCAGGGAGTAGATGGCCACATTTGTAACATGCTTGTGATTCCATGCTTGTGATCACAGCTGATAGAACACCTTACCAGGAAGAAAACAGTTCTTAGCCCAAACAAGCTACTTCAGACACTTGGTTTACATGTACATAAAAAAGATCATTTAGATCTGGTCCATAGTCAGTGAAGCAAGCCAAAAATCTAAAGGAAATAGTGAAAAGCAGAGAAAACTGATCTACAGAACAAAGCAAGGGGATGAAGGAGGTTTGCAGAACCAAGCGACCATGACCCTGTGAGAAACCGAAGTGGCCTGGGACTTTGCGGTCCCACTCAGGGTGGCATAGCTATGCTTCGTTTCCTTGTGCCTGGGGATGCCCATGATTTTTGCCTATTAAATCCTTACAGTAAATCCCCCTTTTCTTTTTTTGGCTATGCTGCGCAACTTGTGGGATCTTAGTTCCCCAGCCATGGATTCAGCCTGCAAATTCCTTAAATCCCCCTTTTCTTAAGCAGGCTTGAGCCAGTTTCTCTTCCTGCATCCCCAACTTAGTAACCTAAGTTTTGATCCTTAGTGATTGAGTAGATGGTTACTCAGTTAATTATGATAGGGAGATAAGATGGAGGTTTATGGAAGAGAAGACTTTTTATCTGCTGGATTTGATTGGTGCTGAGACACCTATGTGAAAATGTCTAGCAGTTGTTGGACATGGGGACTGAAACCCAGTCGAGGTTAAAGCTAGAGATACAGATCTTGCAGCATAAGGCTAATAGTTGTGACAGAAATGATTTAGGCAACCCTGAGGATAGTAGAGAAGAACAAAAGATGAGGACAGAATCATGGGGGGAAATACATTCTTAAGAATGAGCAAAAGACAGAACAGGAGATGGAAATTGGTAACAGGAAGAAAACCAGGGTGGTGCAGATTTCACGAAGACAAAAGTGGCTTTGTACTGATCACATAGTACAGAGAAATGGGTCTCTGGTCAAAGACAACATTGGGTTGGGTAATTGGAGCATGATGATCCTTTGAGAAAGGCAGCTGCAGTAATAGTAGTGGGTAGAAGCCAAGTGGATACAGTTTGAGTAGATGTAAGGACTTGTCAAACTACTTAGTTTGAAAAGCAGAGTGAGTACAGCAAACAATCATTTGATCAAATATCTGAAACGTATAAACCACTTTCATTACTGCTTTCAAACTTGAAACATTGATAAGTGAGCATAATAGAGTCTGCTGCACTGTAATAGAAGTCTAGATTTGCATTGGATCTTAAGGGATGACTGCTAAGAAGGAAATGGAAGAAAACGTATAACAGTATATGGTTGCAAATTTACTCATTACAATTCAGATGTGCAGAAGTAGAGTTTTCCTACAGAGCATATTTGTCCCCTTGAGCTCCCACCCAGTGGGAAGCCTGGAAAAAAATTAATTTTAAAAACCTAGTCTGATATAAAGAAAACAAGTTATATCTTAAGGGAGTGCTTAAACACGTTAAAAATTGTTGTCTTATCTCTACCCTTTGTCTTCTCTCTAAAATGGTATCCACCTGTGTGGAGGAGAGGAGGCTTATATGACCAAGGGGCATGAGGGAAGACACTGTTCTTACTTTTCCATTTTCTGGACATCCCGCTGACCTCTGATGCAGTAGGCAGCAGCTTATAAAATATGTGATCAGGTTTTTCCTAGCCTGGTCAGAGCCCAGTACTTCTTGGCTGACCTGGTTTCACTTTAGTTCTCTTGGATGTTAAAAAAGAGAGCCCTGAGACTTCTCCATAAATGCCTCAAACAGTCCTGTTTGGTTGCAGCTTTAGTCCATGGCACCCCACTGCCAGCTCCAGATAAGCCTACTTTCTTCACATTCACCTATTTGCTTCCCACTCAGCTACCTTTGAGTCTCCCCTTGGGAGAATATTGGAACTTGTGGGTTCCCTCCATAGCACAGAGGAACAGATAGTAGCCTGGGAAAGTAAACTGCGTCACAAACGTTTACTTTGATGTGACTATGTCCTAGCCTGGGAGAATCTTTCAGAATCCTGTGAACACCCCTACTACCCAGCATATTACGGAATATTTCAAAACAAAAGCTGAATGGATTACTGCTACATTATACAACATGAATGAATTGCACTAATGTTGTATAAAAGTAGTCTGATACAAAGAGCATATATATGATTCCATTTACATAAAATTCTAAAACCTGCAAAACTACTTTATGGTGTTAGACATCATGATGGTGGTTGTCTATTGGGGAAGATGGTTGGAGGCAGTTCTGACATTTACTCTTTATCTGTCGTGGTTAACACAGGTGGGTTAGCTTTGTGATAATTCATTTAGCTATTGACTTAGATACTTCCATTTAAAAGAAGTATATATTAAAAAAAAAAAAACTGAAGAATGAGAAAACCAGAGTGTTGGTTTTTAAACTACAGTGAGATTAAAGATGACCTGGATTGTAAAAATGCAGGTTCCCCAGACTGTTTGGAAATTCTGATTCAGTAGGTCTCTTAAGAATCTATTTTTAACAGTTTCCCCATTTGATTTCTCATTCTCCATACTTTTAAAAAATGCTGATTTAGTATCTTCAGTTTAAACTATACTCTGGACAGATGTTCGAGCATAAGAAGTCTGTCATACTGTTACACAAGTCTGAGTTTATTGGCTCTCTTAATTGTTAAGAGTAGCATTTCCTCATCAGCTTAATGTTTTCCAAATGTAATGACAATTGTTAAAAATGTTTTTTTCTTATAGCATGGTTTTCTTACACATTGAATTCCGTGGCTTTTCAGATTTGATCAAAAAATTTTATTTCCTATTGCATTTTTAACAATATAGAAACCTGACTTTCCTCTGACATGCAACTTGTTTTTAGATGACAGTTATTTAGTTCTAGCTATATTCAGCATATAATGTAAAAGTGCCAAAGAATTGATGCTTTTGAACTCTGGTGTTGGAGAAGTCTCTTGAGAGTCCCTTGGACTGCAAAGAGATCCAACCAGTCCATCCTAAAGGAAATCAATCCTGAATATTCATTGGAAGGACTGATGTTGAAGCCGAAACTCCAATACTTTGGCCACCTGATGCGAAGAACTGATTCACCTGAAAAGACCCTGATGCTGGGAAAGATTGAAGGTGGGAGGAGAAGGGGATGACAGGATGAGATGGTTGAGGGGGATCACCGACTCAATGGACATGAGTTTGAGTAAATTCCAGGAGTTGGTGATGGACAGGGAGGCCTGGCGTGCTGCAGTCCATGGGGTCACAAAGAGTCGAACATGACTGAGCAACTGAACTGAATGTAAGAGAACTTTGTAAAAAAACAAAGTCTTTATATCTTCAAAGAAGAAGCCTTAAAGTGAAAAGAAAATAAAATCTGAAACATGCAGCAAATTGGAAACTAAAGTTTGATTAAGAACTAAACTAAGAGTAAAATCAGTAAGTCAAATCAGTCATTATAAGTGTCAGGATACGTAAAATCACTTTTAGAATTCTGTAGTCTGTACAGTTTTTTTGGTTCCATTGGAAACATTTGGTGACAGCAGATCTTCAATAAATATTTTTTGCAAACAGTGGAAAGTCATGTTATTTCTAAAATTCCATTATCAGATTGTAGTACTTTTAATATAACATATGAACAACACTTATTCCAAAAAAAGCCCTGAAATCCATTTCACACATTTTGTTATTACTAACATCAACTAATGAGTGTATTTCTCAAACAATTCCAGATGTTTTTAAGATTTTGTTTTTTAGCACCGACTCAACCTGATAGCAACCATCTGTCCTGGATGATTCAAATTCATCTCTCTAAAAGCATGAGAATGGATTTGGTAAGGCATTTAGGTCTTTTCTGGCTCAGTAGCTCAGTAACTCTAGAACATTAAGTGAAAAATAATGGCTTGTATAATTTACTCAGATGTTCTTCCCATTTCATAACCGTTACCACCATCTGTGCCTACCCCTCAACACCCCTGCATGCACATACACTTCCCTAGGGAGTATGGAAATGTGGTATTAGGTGATGAATGTAAGGAAAAGCCCGATAAATTTTAAAAATCATTAAATAATAGGAAATTTTATCTTAATTCTTTACTCAAAGAATAGAGAATAACAGATTTGGGGTTTTTTGTAATGTTAAATTTTTGGAATAAATACAGCTATGAGGAATTCACAATACTTAAGGCAATACTTTGACAACTGTAAAACTGACCACCTTTATTTCACCTCGTCACTCACAACATTTAGAGACAGATGGTTTTTCCTTTTAGATGCAAAACTGAGAGTAACCTCTTTAAATTGTCCACAGTTTTTTTTCTTTTTTTTCTCCCTCACACTTGGCCTGGCTTTAGCAATAATAAATCATTCAGGTTAAACAGTTAAGTGGTATATATGAATTAATAAATTTGTGAACATAAGTCTGTAATCAAAGGATCGTAGTCTCTTTTGCCTCTTTGTAGAAATCTTAATTTGAAAACAGTTGGCCACAAACAAGGGTAATTATTTGCCATCAAATCATTAAAATGTTAGTGGCATCCTCCAAAAGAGAATTATCTTTAAAAGTTCACAGGCAGCACTGACATGTTTGGAAAGTATACATTTATATGTATTTGTGTGTGTGTCTGTTTATATATATATTTGCCTGTATTTGTGAAATTGTACCAAAATCCATCTATAAAATACCTTAAATACTTTTTCAACCTCTAAACCCCTTGATGGTCCCTGGATTCTGCCCTCCAAAACCTTTTTACTTCATGACAACTTTCAGTTAGGATACCTAGAATGACCTTTCCTTCTATACTGCTTTACTGTTTGGATGTATTTTCTTTATAAAAAGAAATTAGTTCCTTGATATCCTTCTCTAAGTGTTCAAATTTTGGTCCCTATTTTGTAAAATTTTTTTGAAAAAATTACTCAGTTTTTCACAATGTACAGTTACTTAGAATTTAGTATCTTTCACCTGTCTAACAAAAGTAACATTATAACTTATGAAAGAATTTAATAGACAATAAAATATTAATATCTGAAAAGTAATAAGACACATAGATGAAAATTACTTTAAAGTTTATTTTTCATAGATGTTGACCTACTGGTACAAGAGAAAAACCTGCATTAGATGACAGGCTGCAAGCTTCTCCATAACCTGGTGTCCAGTAATAATGCCTTTTAAGGCCATTGGAGACTTCTGCAAGGTACACGTGTCCATCCACCACAAACGGCTCCACATCTGTATTGTCTGATTCTAGACGGCCTGTGTGAATTAAATCTGAATATGCCTAGGATTTTTAAGAAAAACTGTATCATTAAGAAAATAGTTTACTCATTTTACAAATCTCAACATTCACATTTAGATGTGATAATTTATAGTCGGAAATATTCTGACTAACTGCTGAATTTTAACATTTTTCAGGTATTGTTCACAGAGTGTGGAAATTACAATCTCATAAAACTTATTTCTGCATTTTAACTTTATGTTTTGTTGTCTTATGACTCACTGAGATAACAATTCTATATATATTACCAATTTTGTGGACCAGAGGTTTCATGTCAAAATTTTCAAGTCCCAAGGTGACTCATAAATGAGGGTGGAGTGTTATTGTATATGCCCCTGAAGATCCAGTGATAGCTGGGGATCCATTTTTTAGAAAAATAATCACCCACAGATTTTGGCTTAAAACTTTGAGTTCATGGACTCCCTGAAGGCAACCGACAGATTTAGGCTGAGAGACCATTCCCTTAGTATTAGATGCTGGTGTAGCTGGCCACATAATTATTTCTTCATTGTAGAATTTTCTTTGTATATCTTGTATGGATCATTGGCATCTACATAAAGGTGTCATACAAACATGTTAAACTGATTTGTCAGTAAGGTTGTGATTAGTATAGAGAAAAGCAGAAATTAGTAAAAGATTCAAAAGTCTAGTTGCTTTCTGCTATAGCTTGTCATTATTAGTCCAACTCAACTCAGCTTCTAGTGTACAGAATGTGGATGTGGTGTTTTTCTGAAATCAAGGGTTTTTTTTTAAATAGTGTACATGTTATTAATCTTTTTAGTGATAGAATTCTGATTAGTCTTTTGGCAGTTTTTGAGAATTCTGACACCTTATTTTTATTTCTATTCTTTCTAATTGAAAACTATTTGTTATGATGCTTTTTGTGTGTTTTGAAAGCAGTATTAAGGGTTCTATATATTTACATAAGCAACATACCAAATATTTTGACAGCTTGTACTGTATCTTCAAATTCTGTGTCTTGGTTTAATTATTGGGTAGCAGATCAGAGATTGTGCCACATCAAATTTATAATAAATCAACAATTGTGATTTTTTAAAAAAAAAAAAAACTTTTAACTTTGAAGTAAAATTGGGACTGTATAATTTATCATTTTATTTATTTTCAGCTGCAGTAGGTCTTTGTTGCTGTGCCCGGGCTTTCCCTAGTTGCAGCGAGCAGGGGCTGCTCTTCATTAGAGTGTGCGTGGTTCTCATTGTGGCGGCTTCTCTGGTGGAGCACAGGCTCTAGGCGCACGGGCTTCAGTAGTAGTGGCACATGGGCTTAGTTGCTCCATGGCATGTGGGATCTTCCCAGACCAGGAATTGAACCCGTGTCCCTGAACCACCAGGGAAGTCCCTCAGTGATACTTATACTAATATGTAGTATTTGAGACCTTTCCCTGTTTCAACCACAGAACTTTTCAGAAGCTAATTTTTAGAATGTATGTTAAAATTTATCAAAACTGCAGTGTCTCACTATACATTGTAATCCTGACTGACTCATAGGTAAATAACATCTGATGTTGTAGGGAAAGTCCCAGGAAAAAACCTCAGTGAAAACAAACTTACCACACATGTAGCTTCATCAAATTTGTTTCCCCAGATGTAGATATGAGAGAGTGTAGGATTTGTTTTCATTGATTGTGAAAGTGCAACAAGTCCTTTTCCCTCTATGTTGTTGCTCACCACTGACAACCTGTAGAGAAACAAAAAGTAATAACCCTGGAAACAGTTCCACAGACAGAATGGACGAGCTACCAACAGCATTTATTACACACATCTTATTGTGTTGTCTTAGCATTAAATATATTCAATGTAGTAGTCAAAATACTGATCTTCTAATTCCTGAAATCCAAGAAACTTTTCTAATTGGATTCTTCATGTACATAAGTAGAGCTACCTACCATTTTGGAAATAGACTATTGTTCTACTTATTATTCAGTAAAGGTTTGGAGTGGATTACAGACATATTTTTCAGGATAAAGTCATCCAAGTAATATTTTCTTCTTGATTCATTCTTATTTTAAAGTCATTATCATAATGAATGATTATAACTTTTCTGTTAGAATTCAGGATAAATAATATAAGTGATAAGAATTTTCTCATTAACCTTAAGCAGTCATAACTGGTATCTAATTTTAAAAAGACATTCCTTTAAAAAGAAAATAGAAGATACTGAAATGTTTCCTGTAACTTAATATGTCAGTTTAGAAACTTGAGTTTTCATATTTCACCATGAATCTTAAGTGGTGAGAGGTTTAAGGTTAGTGTTCTAAACAACTTTTTTTTCCTGTTATTTTGATTAAATGTAAAACCATACTAACGCTTTAAGAGTCCTGTTGTGTGAAGCAAGAGCGTCACCGAGATAGTTTGCTCCTGCATTTTCCATTCTGTTAAAAGAAAGATCTATTACTTCCAGGGTAGTATTGCTTTTCAGAACATCGGCCAAACACTTCATTCCATCCTGAGTTATTTTATTGCTGGGAAAGGAAAAATATGTAGTTATATTTGAAAATATGAAGTGTCCTTTTATTCATAGAGATCGCAGGCTTAGAAACTTAAAAGCAGTACTTTATATTTTAGTTAAGATTTATTTTAATCACCCAATTTCCAAAAATTTAATGAAAATTTGCTATCAAATGTTGCTTCTATTCTGGTTTACATATTTAAATTGCTCACTCCAGTTATTAGGAGATATTATATTGGTTTAAACTGAATAATAACTGAAGCTCAAGATAAAAAGATAAAAATGGTTGTATTTCCTAATTTTTGGAATTAGTGTCTAACAGAATCATACCTACTATGAATCTTTACATAAATTATCCAGATTATCACTTACCAGCTTACATCAAGGTATCGTAGGCTCCTATTCAGATACAGTGCATCACATAACTGTTTCATACCACAGTTTTTTATATTATGTTTACACATGTGTAATTCAACAAGGCACTGGTTTTCTTTCAACATGTGGCCTAGGTGAACTGTAGACTCTTCCTAAAAATAGATAGTCTTTTTTTCTAAAATATAATTTTAAAGCAGTACATATTTATTTCAAACATGGTCAGTTATTTAAATTAGCTTTTTAAGAAGATTATATCAGTTAAGACTGTTAGTCTACAATTTGCTATTTGTTTAGCATGGCTTTTAAAAAGAAATCATTTTGTCACAAATGATACCTTTACCATCTTAGAAACAGGCAGCAGGCACTTGTAAAGTACAATGACTAAGTGATGTAAAAGAGATTAGTTAAAAAGGCTGAGAGCCGAAGAATTGATGCTTTTTAATTGTGGTGCTGGAGAAGATTCTTGAGAGTCCTTTGGACTGCAAAGAGATCAAATCAGTCAATCCTAGAGGAAATCAACCCTGACTATTCATTGGAAGGGCTGATGGTGAAGTTACAGCCCTTTGGCCCCCTGGTGTAAAGAGCTTGATTGACTGGAAAAGACCCTGATGCTGGGAAAGGTTGAAGGCAAAAGGAGAAGAGGGCAACAGGATAAGATGGTTGGATAGCATCACCGACTCAATGGGCATGAGTTTGAGCAAACTCTAGGAGATAATGAAGGAGAGGAAAGCTGGTGTGCTGCAGTCCATGGGATTGGCAAAGAGTCAAACATGACTTTGCAACTGAACAGCAACAACAGAAATCATTATTTAAAAAACATCAATCATCCCAGAGGGAAAAAAAAATCACAATAACTAGTACCATGGTTGAGCATGAGGGAATTCCCTGACGGTCTGGTGGTTAGGACTTGCTTTCACTACTGGGCCCAGATTCAGTTCCTGGTTGGGGAACGGAGATCCCACAAGCTACAGCAGCTTATCTATAGGATGAAGTCCAGACCTTCCGGACTGCTATTCTTAGGCAGTATGCCATTATTACTTATGACTTCAAAGATGCAGTGGTTCATCACATCAGTATAACCAAACAAGTGACACAACAGTTCACATTGGGCTCTTCCAATTCTCCAGCTCTTAAACTTGAATCATTTGTGTGTTCATCTTAAGCACTCTGCCCCTCAGGTTTACCCACTGAGAATGAGCTTATAAGAACAAAAGATGACGTATTTAAGTAAGCAACATCTAAAACCATATTTATATAACTCTTAGCAAGAATTTAAAATTTTCCATTCAAGTTTTCATTTGTAAATGGTAGTTTACAATTCTAAAAATACAATGCATTCATGAACCTTGACATAACCCTCAGTTAGTACCTTCGTTTTATTCACATATAACATTATTAACTGCTCACTTAGAATACATACCTGTTCACCATACAGTATGGGTCGGTTTAGGTTTAATCCCTTAATTGTTTGGCTTTGAGTTAGGACTGTAGCAAATGCTATCACACTTTGCATCCCCTAAAAACAGATAAATTCATTAAGGAAACTGACTAAAAGTATATAAAGTAACCTTAATATTTCAAGATCAGTAAAACTGGGCTCTGATAAATCAAAATTGGGCTCTTAAACATTTAATTTCCTAGTCCTTGAATGTAGGTTGATCAAATTTGGAAAAAATCCATCTTTAACATGCACGGGGAGTTTCTTAAGGTTTCCTTGGATATTTACCTCTAGGTTTGCTCCTAAGTCCTCAAGATTCTATATGATGCAGACATCAGACATGCGGACACACAAGTGGATCCCAGCTAGGGCTCTATACTACTTATATATCCTTAATGCAAACTTCCTTTTATATTCATACTGCTGCTGCTGCTGCTGCTAAGTCACGTCAGTCATGTCCGACTCTGTGCGACCCCACAGACGGCAGCCCACCAGGCTCCCCTGTCCCTGGGATTCTCCAAGCAAGAGTACTGGAGTGGGTTGCCATTTCCTTCTCCAATGCATGAAAGTGAAAAGTGAAAGTGAAAACGCTCAGTCGTGTCTGAATCTTCGCGACCCCATGGACTGCAGCCTACCAGGCTCCTCCGTCCATGGGATTCTCCAGGCAAGAGTACTGGAGTGGGTTGCCATTGCCTTCTATATTCATACTAACACACTTTAAATGTGTGTTTATGGCAACAAAGCATTACTAATCACATTTGTCACAACTCCAGCAGGCCCCCTCTGCCTTTTGGAAGGGCCTGATCCTCTCACATCTCTGTGATGGGTACATACCTCGTTGTTATACCAGAAAACCTGGGCCTCCTCCCACTCCACCAGTCCTCTTACCTTCCTATCAGTTGATTGCCAGATCTTAGAAGCACATCTTACAGATTCTGCTTCCAAAAGATGTCTCTAATTAGTCCATCTCTGTAGCTACCACCTCACCCAGGTTCTCATCACCCACCTGAGCTAGTGCAGCAACTTCCCAAAACTGTGTCACTTCCATAAATAGGAAACCATAAACACGAGATAAATAGAAAGCATTTGTAAAAATAAATACATTAGTGTTAAAATTACTTCAATCTATGTCAGTCATGCTACACTTGGGGAAGCACTCTCTTAGGGTCTGCATGTTCTGGATCCCCGGCCTGGAATATTTTGCCATGTCCCGCTTGAAGGCAGGTCTCAATCCTTCACAGATGAGGCAGCTCTTTTCATCCTAGTGTTACTTCCTCAGGTCTTAGGGATAACCATCCTATCACACAGATGACCTCCTCCCTACCGATTATCAGAGTACTTTGCCATCTTTGTAGGACTTTGTTCTAATTTACTGACATTTTCCCAACTAAAATATAACCTTTATAAGGGCAGAGACTATATCTGATGCACTCTTGTATCCTTAGAATCTAGGGTTGTGACTAGTATGTGCAGAAAATATACAGTTGACCCTAAAGGGTCAGGGGTCAATTGTATACCTTGGTATCCATGGATTCATAGAACCTTGAATCCTGTAGCAATTGTAGTATTTACTATTGTAAAAAGTCTGCATTTACCTGGTCCCAACAGTTCAAACCCATGTTGTCAAGTCAACTATATACTGAATTAATGCTTTCCCCATTCCTTACTTACTGTATCTACCCACTTAAACTTTAGAGCCTATTATACCAGAGAGCCTCCTTGGCCCATCTTACTGTCATCCTGTCCCAGTGATTTGCATTAACCTTTTAACAGTAGGTTCCTAACAGTAGGCCTGAAGGTTTGAAGGCATGTTTGAGAAAATGAAGCCTGGACTTTGAAGACGTATCAGGTCAGATTGTCTCTTAGAATTGTCTTAGGTTTTATGCTACAACTACTCACTGAAAAATGTTTCCACAAATAAAAAATTTATATTATACAAATGAAGTATTTGTTTAATTAAAAGGAATATAAGTTCTTCTTTAGAAAATCCCATGTAAGTTAAGAAGGGTAATAGATGGAAATTTAGGAAGATTTTTATTACACTGGATATTCTTCCATAAAATTATTACCTGATTTTTACTTTAAAATTTTTTTTCTCTGATACCAGATCTTAGAGATGAGCTTAAATCATTCGTAAGACTGTCATTTAGCTGGTCTCTCTCTCGACACTTCTCTGTGGTAGTTTCCAGGGAGAATGATCATATACGTGAGTGACTCTCATAACCAGTTTAACTCACCAGATCACAGTCACTCAGATCTAATTTCTCTAAGGATGAATTAATTTGTAGCATTGCAGCAAAAAACATTCCACCCTTATTTTCAATCTTGTTTCCAGTCATTCTTAGGTGTTTCAGAGTTCTATTCTTCTGAAAAGGAAAAGAGGCAAAACTGGATTAAAAATTTAACTCACAGAATTCTCTTCAGATTACATGAGTTAGGAGACTGTATTACTATTTGCAGACTCAGTCAATTTCTCATGGATATTGAACAGAATATATTTCATAAAAGTAACATTCAATTTCCCATAATAGGTAAAAATATAAAGTGTACAATTTGGGAATTCCCTGGTGGTCCAGCAGTTAGGACTTTGCACACTCACTGCTGAGGGGTCCAGGTTCAATCCCTAGTCAGGGGACTAAGATCCTGCAAGCCACATTGTACAGCCAAAAAGTACAATTCACTGGATTTTACTACATTCACAGTGTTCTGCAGCCATCACCTCTAATTCCAAAACATTCTCTTCACCCTTAAAGGAGACCCTATACCTGTTAAACATTCACTTCACATGTCCCTGTATTACTTTGAAAGTGATACAATTTCTCAGACATTTGCAAAGTTAACGCCTTCTCGTAATTCATTCTTTTGATAAATCATTCACAAAATTACAGACATTTCATTGTCCTAATGAATAAATATTTGAACCATAAGTGCAAATAATTACCTTAAAATTAAGTCAAACTCCTCCTCCCCCCCCCACCACCACCACCAAGAGTGGGAAAAGGGAAAGGATGTCCATTCTCACCACTTCTATTTTACATTGTACTCATGGGGCTAGATAAGCCAAGAAAAAAGAAAAAAAGGCATACAGGTTGGAAAAGAAGCGAAACTCTTCGCATATCATAAATCTTATATGTGGAAAGTTCTAAGGAATCTACAAAAACAAAGACCTGTTAGAACTAATATATGAAGAAACGCATCCCATGTTTCTGAGGCAGAAGACAATATTAAGACGGCACTATTCCCCAAGTTGATCTAAAGATTTAAAGCAATCACTCTCAAAATCCCAGTCTCTTTGTTTGCTTTGCTGATCTTAAAATTCATGTGGAAACACAGGGGGCCCAGAAGAACCAACAACAATGTTGAAAAGAACAAAGAAGACCCACACTTCTTCAAAACTTAACTACAGGACTATAATGGCCAAGATAATGTGGGACTGGCCTAAGAACAGATATATAAATTAATAGAATGGAGAGTACAGCAATAAACTCTCACATTTACAATCAACTGACTCTTGACAAGGATGTCAAAATTAATGGGGAAAGAACAGTTTTAACACAAGGTGTTGGGTCAACTAGATAGCCACATGAAAAAGAACGAAATTACTCCCACATCACTTCATATACAAAAAATTAAAATGTACCAAAGAACTGAAAAACAGAGTCAAAAACTGTTAGAAGAAAATAATAAGTGTAAATCTTTATGACTTTAGGTCAGATATGACTTTAGATATAACACCAAAAGCATAAACAACAAGAAAAACATAAAATGCATTTTATTGAACTTCTAAAATGGTGTGCTCCTAAAGATACACTAAGAAAGTGAAAAGGCAACCTACAGAATGTCAGAAAATATTTGTAAGTCATCTCCTATAAGGGACTTGTATCCAGAAAAGGCAAAACATTTGAAAAGAGAATTTTTCAAAGAAAATATAGAAATAACCACTTAGCATGTAAAAGGATGTCAACATCACTATTCATTAGGAAAATGCAAATCAAAACCACAAAAGCTCTTCATACCCACTAGGATAGCTCAAATCAAAAAGTACCAAGTATTGGTGAGGATATAGAGAAATCAGAATACCCATACTTGTCAGTGGAACATAAAAAGGGGCAACCACTTTGAAAAACAGTTTGGCAGTCTATTCAAGGTGTTAAACAGAGTTTCCAAATGATCCAGGAATTCCACTCCAAGGTATATACCCTAGAAAATTGAAAACATAAGTGCACAGAAAAATGTGTGCAAATATTCATAGTAGCACTATTTATTATAGACAAAAAGTGGAAACCCAAACACCCGTTAACTAATAGATGAATGAAATGTGCAATGGACTATTACTTAGCAATGAAAAGGAATAAAGTATGTTACAACATGGATGACACTTGAAAGCATTAAGCCAGTCAGTAAAGGCCACATGTTATATATGATGATTCTATTTATATGAAATGGTCAGGATAGACAGGTAGAAAGTAGATATGACTGCACGGTGCTGGAGAGTGAGGGAGAGAAGCATAGAGAGGGATTATTAATAGGGTCTCTTTTCTGTGGGGAGGAGGTGTTCTAACAACAGTGATAGTGGTGATGGTTACAAAACTGCGAATATAGCTGGTCATTGAACAATACAGGGGTTAGGAGCAGTGACCCTCTGTGCTGTTGAAAATGAGTTTAACTTCACAGTTGGCCCTCCATATCCAAGATCCTACACTCTCAGGTTTGACTGACCATGGATTGTTTCATACTGCAGCATGTATTTAGTGAAAGAAACCCATATATGAGTGGACCCATGCAGCTCAAACCTGTGCTGTTCAAGGTGTCTATTACATACTAAAAAAGCCACTGAACTGAACACTGCCAAAGGGTCAATTTTGTATGTGAATTATGCCTTAATAAAACTTGATATTTTTTTATTGAAGTATAGTTGATTTACAATGTGCTAATTTCTGCTGTAGAGCAAACTGACTGTTATATATACATTTTTAAAATATTTTCCATTATGGTTTATCCATAAAACTGTATTAAAAGGGAGTTCAAAAGTACTCATGTGATGTCTAAATGTTAATGAATTGAAGCGCAGCAAAAAATATACATTTGCACAATATTAAAATAAGTTGACATTAACATTTGTTTCTCTTGGTTTCAAGCTAAAATTAAAGAAATTAAAATCCCCAAATTGTTAATTTGAGGTATACAAATGCTTACATGTAGGGCTTTAGCAATCAGTTCTCCACCTTCAGGCCCAATGTCATTAAACATCATATTTAAGTAAGTGAGATTACATTTTTTCTAAAATAAGAGAAAAGAAGCTATTATACATGTATTATTAGAAATCAATCAAGAATATATAAGAGCTGCTTTTTAAGTACAAGTGTTTACCAGCAAAGGAAATCTTCATAACCAGGAAATTTCAAGGTCCAGCAAAACAAAGGAGCATTAAGAAAAAAAATCAACATTCTCATTTAAACAAATATAATTACAGTATAAAGAAAAAGACTATATTCATTTTTTTAGTTTTTTTAAAATTGGAGGATAGTTGCTTTACACTGTTGTGTTAGTTTCTGCTGTACAGCAATGTGAGTCAGCTATTAAGTATACACATATCCCTCTTGAGCCTCCCTCCCACTATATTCATTTTTCATCAATGATTCAAAGTATGGATGTGCTTTATGTACTGAACCATAGTGTATCACTTTGCAAAAGATGACTCAAGAGGCTCTAGGTATGAGCTCTACTGAGACCATATACACAAATGCATTTTTACTGTATTTCAAGTGTTATAGCACAGTCAAGACCCTTGATATTTTGCAAAACTATGTTTTGGGTATATGTCACTACACTAGGTGATTTCACCATAAACAGATCTGAGAAGATTTTGGTGGCTATTATTTTTGCAGCATTTTGATTTGTGGTTGTTGAAAATAACTTAGTTCTTTTTGTTGTTGTTGTTAAATCTTCACTCCATCCTTATATTCTGTGCCATTTCATGGGTATGAGAATTTTAAGATCTTTTTTGGCTCAATAGAAACATATGCAGCACATGAGAATGGGACAAATAGCTAGGAAATGAAAAAGCCAATTTAAGGGAAGAATAACAGATGATATATGCTGCTTTAAACATTTTATTTTAACTGAAAATACAGACACACACATATATGCCAATCTTCTAAGGTTGAAACAAAGCCTTTTCTTTAAGGATACCTGTTCTTATTGGTGGACCACACTACCTTTCTTAAATAAAATGCAACCATAAAGCAGCATTTCAGTTTGGGTATCTCCAAAGTGAAGCATACAATAAAGGGTTAGCTTAGCAGGCTAGGGCTGCTGAAACCCTGCACATTCCAAAGAAAAGACTGGTTCTTAACTCGGTCCTGGAAGAAAAAGAACAAAGAACATTTTGCAGTAAAATACCTGGAGCAGTTTTGCAGCATAGTATGCACCAACATCACTTAGGAGGTTGTATCTAACATCCAAACCTGAAGAATACAGATGAATAGAAGCTGATATTCCTCCTAATGAATACTTAATCAGGAGAATGAGAGCAGGAAGGAATGATTCTTAAGGAGACCTACCATTTATACATGAATTCTTCTTTAAAACTCTGCAAAGAATCCAGAAATCTTCACCTGTTACTCTTTCTCCTGATACTGAGCGACTGTTACCAGCAATATTTAATGTGATTCCTACCAATCTGTTAAAATATTAAAAGGAAATCCAGTAAAGAAAATATTTTTCCTTCATGTTTGGTGACATCACTGGATAGTATTTACTGGAACCAAGTACCACAATACAGATTTTTATCAAGTCACTTAAAACTACTGAATATATACTACAGCTTTTGAAAAGCACTTTAATATATGTATAATTTAATTTCTCAACCACAGAAAAACCAAAGTATTCCCACTTAATAGGTAATGACACTGAAGACTTCAATGGTTTGCATAAATAAACCCAGCTCACAGGAGTTAAGGACCAATCTGGAACCCAGACTTGGAGAGTGCTGGCCTAGTGCTTTTTTTTTTTTTTTACTAAACTCGACTACCCTAACTGTGTCAGTCATCTATGCTGAATCAAAAAAGCATGTCCATTTCATCCAGCATTTGCAAATGGCTTTCAAATCACTCAGTATTCCAAGAGTTTTCACATAGATGAGTATAAGTGAATGTTCCTGATGTAATCAAGTTTATGTCTTCCTTACCCTTTTTCAATTTCTTCATCCAGTTTTTTAAGTATTTGCAGTATAAAAGATTTAATTTCCTGGGACTTTTCCATACATAGCTCATAATAATATTCCTGGAGACCACCAATAGATTCTGTAATTTTTGAAAAATAAATGCAATACTTTTCATCACATATAAATTATCCCAGGAGCTTCCTCCCACCAAAATTAGACTTCTTTCAAAGATTCAAATGTGTGTGTGTAGAGTTGGGGGTGAGGGGAAGAAAAGGAAGAATAGAGAAAATAAAAAAATAAGGAATGGGAGAGAAGAAAAATGCTGTTTGGAAAACTAGGGCCATAGAAGTACCCACTGAGTGTGGGCAGATACTTAACTTGGAAGTGACACAAAAGGAGAACTAACTTCTGTTAAGTAACAGGCCTGGCAGCTGCGGAAAATGACGTGCAGAAAAATTAAGTATTTTGCCTGAAATCATACAGCAGAGTATTGAATCAAACTTGACTGCAAAGCCTCTTTCCATTCTGCCATAATGGATTAGAAGAACAGGTCTCTCCAAGTTGAGACCTCATTCATAGAAGTGCTTTACCTACCATTGTCTTCTATTTCCTCTTTCTAAAGGTGATTTTTCCCTGTCCAGTCGCTAATAAGGAAGACAGAAACAAAACAGAAGTTGAAGTCTTCTTCCTCTGTTATACCTGCAGCTTTCCTTGATGCATCGTCTTATTATTTTCGATATTACTTTTTAAAAAAATTTTTATTGGAGAATAGTTGATCAACAGTGTTGTGTTGGCTTTAGGTGTACAGAAAAGTGAATCAGTTAAACATTGTGTGCTCTGTTGTTTGTTAGTTGCTCAGTCCTGTCCGACTCTGTGACCCCATGGACTGTAGCCCACCGGGCTCCTCTATCCATGGGATTTCCCAGGCAAGAATACTTGAGTGGGTTTCTATTCCCTTCTCCATGGGATCTTCCTGACCCAGGGATTGAACCTGAGTCTCCTGCATTGCAGGCAGATTCTTTACCATCAGAGCCACCAGGGAAGCCCACATACACAGATATCCATCCACTCTTTTTTTAGGTTCTTATGCTTCGGTCACTGGTTCATTTCTGGCTCGAAGGAGGTGCTGGTTGCTTTAGGCTTCCCTTGTGGCTCAGCTGGTAAAGAATTCGCCTGCGATGTGGAAGACCTGGGTTCGATACCTGGGTTGGGAAGATCCCCTAGAGAATGGAAAGGCTACTCACTCCAGTATTATGGCCTGGAGAATTATTACATGGACTGCATAGTCCACAGGCTCGCAGAGTCAGACACGACTGAGCAACTTTCACTTCACTTCACCCATATAATTCATTACAGTGTATCAAGTAGAGTTACAGTACGTCCTTATTAGGTATCTATTTTATATGTAGAAGTGTGTATATATCAATCCCAATCTCCCAATATATCCCTTCTCCCCTCCCCTTTGGTATTATTTTAAAAGCATCTTTTTCCAGGCCCAGGCCTTCTAGGGTAGAAGGTATGCTAACACTTTTCTTACAAGCACATACCACTCCCTGTCTCTTTTCTGTCCTAGCTTTTGTGTTTGTATGTCTCTTTAAGAGAGCTCAGCGATCTCACTACTCAACCACCCTGAGATCTTGAGGAACCAGCTTCTCTAAGTCTCTTCATCTCAAAAATGTTCCTTCATGAGTGGATTTCTGCACTATATGAACTAAAGAGTTTGCTAAACGAATGTGCAAAACAAGATTCAAGAGAAAGATCATTATGTTAAAAGTGAAAGCAAATAATCTTTTCTTACAGTTTTTTTTAAATAAACTTAAAAAAAAATAAATTTGGGGGAATTCCCTAGTAGTCCAGTAGTTAGAACTCTGTGCTTTCACTGCCAAGAGTCCTGGTTCAATGCCTGGTTGAGGAACTAAGATCCTGCAGCTGCATGGTGTGGCCTAAATAAATAAATAAATTTAACCTAGTTCAAATAACTTGGAAATTTCAATATCAAAAAGAAAATTAAAAAAAGAAAAGAAACATTGATTAGCAATCCCACTGCCAAAGAACTACTGCAATTGAGGTCTGGGAATATTTGTTCCCTATTATTTTTCTTTTTCTATTTCCTTTTTCCCTTTAGTTAACATTATGAGCATTAGATAGCCTCTGAAAATTTTTAACATCAGCATAATTGTACATTAGAAATCTTTCACTTACTAAGCATAAAATAATAAGGACCTACTGTATAGCACAGGGAACTATATTCAATAGCTTGTAATAACCTATAATGGAAAAGAATCTGCAAAAGAACATACATATATATTCTGTATAACCAAATCACTGTGCTGTATACCTGAAACTAACACAATATTGTAAATCAACTATACTTCAATTTAAAAGCAATTTTTAAAGAAATCTTTCACTTATTTTAGGACATTTTCATGTATTTAAATAATACTTTAGCACAATATTTCCCAAACTGTGTTCTGTGGAATACTAATCTACTGCATGATCAAAGATACTCGAAATAGAATGAGGTTTATTGTAAAAATAAGTTTGAGAAATGATGAGTTAAACAATGCTAAACAGATTCCTATCTACAGTAATTCTCGGGACATTTAAAACTCTCAGGTGCACAAGGACTCCTCAAGTTGTTGAGCCCAGAGGGGACGGAGGATAGAAAATACTCCTAGACTTAGGATTTAGGAGACCATGGTTCACATGGAATACAATCCAAAAAATGCTCCTTTAGCATCCTCAACAGAAAATAAAACAAGTAGACCTCAAACAAATTTACTTGTTGGAAATGGGCTCCCAATACAATCCAAAAAATGCTCCTTTAGCATCCTCAACAGAAAATAAAACAAGTAGACCTCAAACAAATTTACTTGTTGGAAATGGGCTCCCACTGGGTTTCTTCCCTCTCCTCTGGCTCCTACCTTCCTTGGTATTAAAAATGTTAAACAAAAATCTCAGAAATGGAGACCCAATTGAAACAAAGAGGTAATTATCTGGTGTTTGTTAAAAATGCAACCCAGGAGACACAGATCCAAGAAGCACTTGAACTGTGTTCCACCAGACTACAAAATGGTGGTGATTTACAAAGGCAAAAAACCCAGGAGGTTACATAAATGGCTCATCAAGAACCTGGATTGGGGTTGGAGCTGGCAAGAAATGAGGTTGCTTGTTAAGCAAGGAATGACTGGGAGTCTGAAATGACTACAAAGTTGCAATGGTGGGATGAAATTTGAAACTATAAGGGTGTAGCTAGCAGCTATTTTGAAAACAGCTAGTAGTGTCCTTGAGTCTGACACTGTGCTGTACAGTGTCAGCACAGTGGACTGTAGCCCACTAGGCTCCTCTGTCCATGGGATTTTCCAGGCAAGAATACTGGAGTGGGTTGCCATTCCCTTCTCCAGGGGATCTTCCCTACCCAGGGATCGAACCCAGGTCACCCACATTGGGTGGATTCTTTGTCATCTGAGCCACCAGGGAAGCCCAAGAAAACTGGAGTGGGTTAGCCTATTCTTTCTCTAGGGGACCTTCCCGACCCAGGAATCGAACTGGGGTCTCCTGCATTGCAACCGGATTCTTTACCAGTTGAGCTACCAGGGAAGCCAATTCAAGTTCTCAGTGATGAAGGAATGCATCTGAAATCATATACACAACAGCCACCCGGCTCCATTTTGCATGCCTGAACCACAGTTACTCCATTTTGATTTTTAAATGATTTTAAATATGTCATCAAAGAGAAGAGAGGGCTGCCTTGAGAATTTCTCAAGTTCATTGCCTGCCCTCAGCAGGCAGAATCATATCCAGGACATACAAACAGATGTAGACTTACAAGTCATGTTTATGTGAAGGCATGCAAGAATCTTAGGTTACAGGCTAAACAAAGCCAAAGAATATGTATATTTAACTACCTGGCCATGGTTTTAAAGTATTTTTGAGCATCAGCTATATTTTTCTGCTACTCTCTCTTTTATTTAAAATTCACCCAAGTATTGTATGTCAGGATTGTATGGCACCAATAATTTATTTCCTATACTGTATTCATATTAGGAGAAAATAATAAAGCAGTTTTCAAACTGTAAAACAAAACCTAGGAATAACCAATTCTACAAGAAAATGTCAAGAATTTAACCTAGATTCATTTTTAATCCACACCTGACTCTTGAATTCCAAATAATTTTTACCTAATATCCTGTTTAAAAATGACTAGATAAGGGCTTATTTTGGAGGTGGTTCCCAATACCCTCTTCTACTGGAACAGTCAAGTGCTGGGAGATGGAGGACTGAGGGTCAGTCAGACTTGGGTGCCAATCCGGAAGGGCTGTGTGATGTCGAACAACTTACTGAAATCCTTTTACGCTAAAAGCAGAGCATATCAATGCCCATCTCACAGTGCTGTGTGGAATACGTAAGGCCTGTGGCACAATTCCCTATCTACAAGCACATAAGCATCCAAAATGGAAATGGTGAAGGGAGAGGGGTGTACACATTCCGCTTAACACGAGAGTGAAAGTATTAGTCACTCAGTCGTGTCCGATTCCTTGTGTCCCCATGGGCTGTAGCCTGCCAGGCTCCTCTTTCCATGGAGTTCTCCAGGCAACAATGCTTAACATGCTACCAGATAATTCACGGGTATAGAAATACTTAAAACCGTGCAAGCGCGAACGTGCAAAGAGTGGTCTCCAGAGCCTCTCGCCCACTTGGGCCCTGCTCTCTGGAGACTTCACAAAAAGGGGCCCAAGTAGTGCATGGAGACAGAGAGAGCAACACACACACTTGAATTCAGGACAACCCACCGCGAGAACCGCGCACCCACCGCGGGAGCTTGGGGGCGCCCCAAAGTTCCGGGCTCAGCTAGGGTTCCTAGGGGCCCTCTCCCGCTGGGCAACCTCTGGCCCAAAGTCTGCTCGGAGGACTCGGCCTGGCCATGACGCCCGTCGCGCGTTTCCTCCGGGCCAGGCTGGCGCCGAAGGGACCCCCTGTTTCTTACGGCTATCGTCCGCCGCAGCCCATGCCGGAGCAGGGGTCCTAGAGGGAGCGGGAAGTGGGGGCCGGGACGCCGGCCCGGCCTGCTTCTGGCTGAGCTCCATGCTCCCTACATCCGGCCGGCCTCGGCGGCGTTGTCATGACGACCGAGCGCGTGCTCCTGCTCCGCGCGTCGCAGCGGAAGAGCTGCGAGCGGTGTGGACCCATCTCGCTACCCTGAGCGCCTAGCCGGCCTTCTCTGCAAACCTCTGCCACTACCCGCTCGGACCCGGAGGCCTGGCTGGGCAGGTAGTGACCGCCGATGCTGTGGATGCTTCTTGTTCACCATCTGGGTCCTGGTCCCCTACCGTGGGTTAAAGACACACGGAGGCAGGGCATCCCGGTTCTTTTGCAGAGAGAAGTTCTCCAGGTTTAGGGGGCATGGCTGATGGACTAGGGGCCGGGGATACAAAGATGATTATGACACAGTCCGCTCCCCAAGTTGTGCTCATACCTGCAGAGGCTAGGTGCAAAAGCTGAGTCGCCCACCACAGCTAGGGCGGAAGGAGGTAAGGGGGCATAAAGGGGCTTGTTGATCAGTCTTGTGGAGGGGCGGGGCCATCAGGGAGGGCTTCTTGGAGGAGGTATCGTCCTGACCGGTCCAGGTGAACCTGCCAGAGGGCGGAACTGCTTTGTGCGTTTTGGAGATGAGCAGACTGGGTGTGTTTTAGAGGGGAAGCAAGTCAGACCGGATCCACGTGGAGTCCTGTGCATCCTCTGAGAAGCACAGCTGTTATGGAGCAGGGAGCTCTCAGATTGGGAACAGCTGATGGAGGAAGGATTTGGTGGCGCTAGTGGTTAAAAAAAAAAAAAAAAAAAAAAAAAACCTGCCTGCCAATGCAGGAAGCATAAGAGAGGCGGGTTTGATCCTTGGGTTGGGAAGATCCCCTGGAAAAGGAAACGGCAACCCACTCTAGTATTCTGGCCTGGAGAATCCCATAGACAGAGGAGCCTAGTGGGCTACGGTCCATAAGGTCGCACAGAGCCGGACATGACAGAAGTGACTTCGCACGCGGGCAGAGGAGAAGAGGTCTGAAGCATCTCAGGAGTTTGAGGAATAAGGAGACAAAATCCAGCGTTAGTTACCAGGTAAATGGATCAGGATTTGATACTTGGGCCTGGAAGAGAGAAGACAAGGAAGGAAGAAAGGAAGGCCTTCTGTTTGGGGTTGCCACAGGTCAAAGAGAAGGAAGTGAAAGGGCCTTGCAGATGACTCTGGAGCCAGAGACTCCTTGTCTGAAAAATGTGCGAGGAAGATCCTCAAGGTAAAAACAGGTCATTTATGGTATTTATTATTTTCAAAGGTGAAAAAGAAAATATCTGAGTCCTCTCTCCCTCCCACTACCCAGCCAGGCATTTCCAGACCATGCCCCACTGCCGAGAAATTGTGCCAGGCAAGGCAGAGGTCTCTTGAAACACTAACCCACAGACTTTAAGCATTACTGCAAGTATTTCTTCAGATTAAACATGATGATAGAAAAGACCCCATGTGTTACCAGCAAAGTTGAAAGGTAGCCTGAAATACTGAAATGTGAATGTAGGTACAGTTCAGCACACTCCCTTTCCTGGGCTGCTGTTGTTTAGTCGCTAAGGCGTGTCTGACTCTTTGTGACCCCATGGAATGTAGCCTGCCAGGCTCCTCTGTCCATGGCAAGAATGTTGGAGTGGGTCGCCATTTCCTTCTCCAGGGGATCTACCTGACCCAGAGATAGAACCTGCATCTCTTGTCTCCTGCTTTGGCAGGTGGATTCTTTACCACTAGTGACACCTGAGAAGCCCCTTGAAGAGTAATTCCACTCAGAAACTTCTCAGTAATACTGAGTTGTAAAAGTACATCCAGAAAGCAATCCCTAGTTAAAAATAGCCAATAAAGAATCAATCTTCCCTATTCTTATTTACTGGCAGCTGTTGTAAATCCTGGCTTTACAACCTCTTTTTATTAAGTCCACTAAAAATGCATGCACAGTGCAATTCCTTCGATAGCTCAGTTGGTAGAGCGGAGGACTGTAGTGTGAAGTTTGTCAGGCATCCTTAGGTCGCTGGTTCGAATCCGGCTCGAAGGAGTTGACATTTTGGACTTCCCTGGTGGCTCAGAAGGTAAAGAATCTGCCTGCAATGCAGGAGACCTGGGTTTGACCCCTGAGTTGGGAAGATCCCCTAGAGAAGGGAATGGCAACCCACTCCAGTATTCTTGCCTGGAGAATTCCATGGACAGAGGAACCTGGTGGGCTACAGTCCATGAGGTCACAAAGAGTCAGACATGACTGAGCAACTAACAACAATGCATATACAATATAAATAGCTTTCATAGGGTTATCAACTTGATTCCAAACACATGTGGGATATGATTCATGTGAGCTAATACACACATAGAGACCTTTTAGGCAGGTCTCATCATGGAACAGGATGAATGTTAAGAGAAATAAGTTCTTTTATGTGTCTGGAAGCCCAGACATACTTGTGCTAAGTAACCCTAATTAGAGTGGCCAGTGCACACAAATTTCCCCCAGATGGCTCTGTTGGAAGACTGAAAAAGAAAAATCAAGCCTGAAACTTCACATCTAAGATTTTAATTAAAACCAGGTTTCTGGAGAACAAATGATGTTAAAAGCCCAGGTGAGGAAGTGAGTGCTGCTGCTGCTGCTGCTAAGTCGCTTCAGTCGTGTCCAACTCTGCGCGACCCCATAGACGGCAGCCCACCAGGCTCCACCGTCGCTGGGATTCTCCAGGCAAGAACACTGGAGTGGGTTGCCATTTCCTTCTCCAATGCATGAAAGTGAAAAGTGAAAGTGAAGTCGCTCAGTCGTCTCTGACTCCTAGCGACCCCATGGACTGCAGCCTACCAGGCTCCTCTGTCCACGGGATCTTCCAGGCAAGAGTACTGGAGTGGGTGCCATTGAGGAAGTGAGTGAGGTTAAGTCAAATGCTCTGCTCCTTCTCCCACTTCCCACTATGGCCTTGAGAAGAGCCTTTCGGTTGTTTCTTGTGAAACAGGGATTGTAATAGTATCTCCTTCTTAGAGTTCTTCTGAGGATTAAATAGGTTAAGTAAACCTGGAACACGTAACTGTCCTTGGTATTCTCTATTTCTCTTTGATTTATAATTTCTTATTTTTATTTATATTCTCACCTCAGTCTGAATACTGTCGATCGCCTAAAAGCCATCAGCATCGTCAGTCATTCGTATTTAGGAAATGAGATTTTATCCTGCAGGACTCTACACTATTAGATAAAGACAAAAATGTTAGAGACAACTAGTCCTAGACATAATTTAATCCATGATACATCGTCTCGCTTTTTTGGCCACGTGGCTTGTGGGATTCCCTGACTGGGGGATCAAACCCAGGGGCATGGCACTGAAAGCAAGTAGTCCTAACCACTGGACCACCAGGGAATTCCCCATCTTTTCCTTTCTTTAAATAACAGAGAGCCACACCATCTCATAACTCTTTGGGGGGCTAGGCCTATAGAAACAAGGATCTGAGTCACACACTGCTATGCTGCAAGCAGCAAAAACATTAAGTGTGGGACTGGAAATTCACCCCTCTCCATCTTGACTGGGCCTCTATGCTGGATGGAAGGCCTAGTCCTCCAGCAGAAAAGACCCCACCCTAGAAGACAAGTCAGAGGGGCCACAGTCAACCCAGCCACCATCATGTCATAGTCTTTCCTGCCTTCCCCCTTAGGCTGTGCATGTGTATGTGTGTGTGTGTATTAATAACCAACGGCTTGGTTTGGTTTAGTCTCTAAGTCATGTCTATCTCTTTTGCAACCCTGTGGACCTATTGTTACCCAGCCAGGTTCATTTGCCTGAGAACAAAGCAAGCCAAACAATGAAAGGTGGAGGTTTGTAGCAAAAAAACAGGTTTATCATGAATAAGTCAAGTGAGGAGAAAGAACAAATCACAAATCACCTCCCCAAAGACAAGGGACTCGGGATATTTATGAGACAAAGAAGCAGGGTGGCCTGAGGTATGGGGAGTATGGGGAAAGGTAATTATAGATTTTAAAAAGTGAGATAATTGTCCTTCTGTGCATGCACAACTAAGCTACACGCTGCCTCCTGGGATACATGCTCAGAATTTGGTGACATTAGCTCACTCTGGGGACAGAGTTCTTGAGCTTCTGATGGCAAATGGTCACCGATCAAACACACATACCCAGGTACAGGCTCAGTACTGCCAACCAGTCTTAACTGGCTGGAGTGCCAACTGGTCAACAGCTGACTCCAAGTTCCTGAAAAACAAACTGGGCAAACATCTCAAGACTCTTAGGGAGAGATACTATCCATAGTGGTGGTGAAGGGTTTTTTAACATTGTTTAGGCTACACAATGCTTTTTGTTAAAAAACAAAACAAAATGAGCTTGGTCTGTGAAGGCAGGTTGCTGCTGCTTAGTCACTTCAGTGGTGTCCGACTCTGTGTGACCCCATAGATGGCAGCCCACCAGGCTCCCCCATCCTGGGATTTTCCAGGCAAGAACACTGGAGTGGGTTGCCATTTCCTTCTCCAATGCATGAAAGTGAAAAGTGAAAGTGAAGTCGCTCAGTCATGTCCGACTGTTAGCAACCCCAGGACTGCAGCCCACCAGGCTCCTCCATCCATGGGATTTTCCAGGCAAGAGTACTGGAGTGGGTTGCCATTGCCTTCTCTGGAAGGCAGGTTAGTTTTTTATTTATTAAGCAAGTTATAGTTTAATGGATCTAACTGATAACTACCCTCAGTTTCACAGATTATAATTCATCATGCCAGCTCACACATGGCTGTTACCTATGCCTATGGAAGGCTTGATCCTCCACCTGCTGGTCCTAAAACTTAAAAGTTCCACCAGGCACGAAAGTTCCCACTGGTCTCTCCTTATTTAGAAGGGCAGTTCATCTCTTAAATTTAATTCTATTGGCCTCCTTTACATCTACAACTTTATGCTGGATTTAAGGGAAAATGCAATTTTTGTTTTGTTTTTTGGCTGCTTGGCTTGCTAGATATCAGTTCCCCACCCAGGAATTGGACCCGGGTCACAGCAGTGAAAGCCTGGAATTCTATCCTCTAGAACTAGGGAACTCCCCCAAATGCAATATTTTAAAATGCTATTTTTCCTAGTGTTTTCTCAGTGTTTATGGTAAGAGCAATGATCTTTTGCAGCCTTCTATACCCCCAACCTGAAAATAGAATCAAAATAGGCATTTCTAAAAAGTGAGATTAGACAAACCACACAATCTTTTTTTATTCATATCAGTCAACCTAGGTTAGGAGAAAGAGGAATCTACACTTCGATTTATCTTCCAACATGAAACACAAAAACCTACATTTTATGTTGTGTCATGGTGAGCACTAAATTTAACCAACTAGATTTTGATTTTATTTCTCTTAAAGATACTAAGTCTGGTGACAGGTACAACTCTGATACATGTTTCTTCCTTTTCACAATATTTCAGATTTTGAATATTTGAACTTTCCGTCAGAATAATGTCAAGTGACAGCACAAAATGCGAACATTCGTCTAGAATTCAGCAGAAAAGTGATCCACAGCAGGTCTCTGATAGGATATTTTTCATTGACGCTTCAAATCAGAACTTGCTTAGTATTCCAGCAGACATTTTAGCATTAAGAGAATTAGAGGAAGTGTATTTGGAAAACAACCAGATTGCAGAAATCCCCAAGGATATTCAGCATTTAAGGAAGGTCAGGGTTCTCTACCTGAACAAGAACAAGCTGAAGAATCTATGCCCGGAGCTGGGAAAGCTGAGCAACCTCGAGGGCCTGGACCTGAGCGACAACCCGCTGGAAGCCTCGTCCCTGCCGGTGCTTAGCGGCGTCCGCCAGCTCCGCGAGCTCCGCCTCTACCGCACCGACCTGGCGGACATCCCCATCGTCATCTGCAAACTCCTTCACCACCTCGAGCTGCTCGGACTGGCCGGAAACCACCTGAAATCTCTGCCCAAGGAAATAGTGAACCAGACCAAACTGAGGGAGATCCACCTGAAGCAGAACCAATTTGCAGCGTTCCCTCTGGAGCTGTGTGGTCTCTACAACCTGGAGATCATCGACCTGGATGAGAACAAGCTCACGGTCATCCCGGAAGAGATAGGGAACCTGACGAAGCTGAAGAAGTTCTATGTGTCCTACAACAGCCTGGTTGTTCTCCCGGAGTCGCTGGGCCGGTGCACCAGGCTGTCGGTGCTGGACCTCTCTTACAACCGCCTCCACGCCCTCCCGCACACCCTGGGCGAGCTCTCGCAGATGACCGAGCTGGGGCTGAGCGGGAACCACCTGGAGAAGATCCCGCGCCTCCTCTGCAGGTGGACCTCGCTGTTCCTGCTCTACCTGCGCAACACCGGCCTGCGGGTACTGCGCCGCTCCTTCCGGCGCCTGGTTAACCTGCGGTTTCTCGACCTCAGCCAGAACTTTCTGGAACACTGTCCGTTGCAGATCTGTGCGCTGAAGAACCTGGAAGTCTTGGCGCTGGATGATAACAAAATATGCCAGGTACTGATTCCCTTCCTGGCTGTCACGTGCTGCCCGGCCCTACATTGGTGTGGGTCCATGTCTAAACATCAGAAAATTTGAGCTGAGTTTATGGGTGAAAATCGGGATTGACAGATCTATCCAACAAGGTCATCATTTATGTTACCTTTCCCGCCTGAATAGCAGTAGTAATCAGAATGGTAGCTGATGTTTATTTGCAGTATGTAGGTGCCAGTCACTAGGCTAAATGCTTTTCATGTATTATCACATTTAATCCTCACGATGACTTTTTTTATTTAAATAGCCTTTCTTTTTTAGGTTACTTTCAGATTTACAGTAAAATTGAGAACATATTTCAGAGAACTTCCATATATTCCACCCTGAGATTCCCCAACAATTAACATCTTAGATTACTATGGTACATTTGTTACAATTAATAAACCAATATTGATACACTTTTATTCACTGAAGTCCATAATTTATCCATGTTTCCTTAGTTTTGATCTAATCTTTTTCCGTTCAGGATCCCATCCAGGTTTCTACATTACCTTTAGTTTTTGCATCTTCTTAGCTCTTCTTGGCTGTGAGAGTTTTCCAGGCTTTCCTTGTATCTGATGACCTTGCTAGTTTTGAGGTGTACTGGCAAGGTATGCTGTAGGATGCCCCCACTATTGGAATTTGTTTGATTTTTTTTCTCATGATAAGACTGGAATTATTGGTTATTGGGAGGAAGATTACTTTATACATTTGTAATACAGTTAAACTGTCTTGTCACACTCTGCTTTCCTTCCTGAGATCTTCTGACTTCCTGCATGACTTTTTTCTTAAATTGCATACATTACTCACAATGACTTCTGATATGGGTGATATTATCCTCAATGATATAGAAGAATGAGGCATGGGGCTTTTAACGTGTCAAGGCCACACACCTGTACCTGGTAGAGTCAGAATTCCAATCCACAGCATTGGACTGCAGGGTTCATCTTCCAGAGTTCTGACATGTGCAACCTTAGGCCCTAGTGTTCCAAAACCAGATATCTGCAAAACCAGATTAGTCCCCAGAGAAGTTCTCCCATGTGTGTGCAGGGTGGTGTGTTCAAAATCATTCATCATAGCATTGTTGATAATCATGGCTTATAGGCGATAATGTGAATGTCAGTTGGGAGAGGAATTTGCAAGTAAATTGTGGTATATTTATAAAATGGAATAGTATACAATAATATAAGTGAACTGGAGTTATATGTGCCAGTGTGGATAGATCTCAAAATTGTGATGTTTATTAAAAAGTAAGATACCTAATTGCAGAATATTATCCCACATAGAAATCTTTAATCACACAAAACTACATATATACAACATATAACACATATTTTATGCCCCCTGCATTGAAAGGCAGATTCTTAATCCTTGGACCACCAGGAAACCCCCTTGTTAGTTTTTAATATTTGAACTAACAGAGTTCTGTTAAAAGCAAAAGACTTTTCCGGAGAGAAAGAATGGAAGGTTTAGAAACCAACAACGGTAACCAAATATCATGTCTGTTTTTCCCGGTTGAAAACAACACTCTCAATGTGCATCTCATACATTATGAAAGTCCTAGCTTTAAAGTTGTTTTTTGTTCTTTTTTAATCTTTTACTTGATTTTCAACTTTTAGAACTTTGGGATTTTGGGGTTTTTTTTTTCCTCATTGTTAGAGAGTTTCAAAACTGGAAGTAAACATTTTGATGATGACTTTAAGATTTAGGAAGAGAATCTAGTACTTAATTTCAACTTATTATAGGTAGCAACCCATCTTGAAGGATTTTAGAGGTTCTATGAGAAGCCCTCTGCCCATCCCCAACTCTTCTGCTGCCGATGTAAGAATTCCTGTTACAGTGAGCAAAGTCTGTCATTCCATAGTGGGAGTGAAAGTATCAGAATATAAAGTGCGCTTGGGAAGTATAACACAGTTCACTTAAATCCTGCTGAGTCATGAATGATACCTAATCCTCTCCTGTGAGACTTTTTAAGAGGTCAAGGTAGAGGAGAGACTCACACACAGATGGCCCCTTAGCAAAGATTAGCCTCATCCAATTCCAAGCTTTACTGCAAGTCAGACTGCACAGAAACATGGACATGTTCAGTGTTATTATGTTGAACATGGAAATTTCCATGTACCAGTACTTACGATTCTTCAGTTCTTAAGATGGTATTACTGTGGTTTTTGTCTTCCTTTCTCAATTTCCTATTATGCCAGTCCTTCTAGGAACCTCCCAATCATTTCTCTCTCTAATGACAAGTGGCCTTTAAGCCAGCTTCTTCTCTCTCCCACCCCCAAATTGAGGTCATGGACTTTTGGCACTTGAAGCCTGCTGCTGCTGCTAAGTCTCTTCAGTCTAGCCGGTAGCTTTTTCTTGCCTAGATGGAGGCAAAAATAGCTGACTTTTCATGTATACCTAGATGGATTTTATGTGTATGGTCCATTCCTATTGTTGACTGAAAAAAGTGATGCACAACCTAAAAGTTGAGCACTGTGTTTTATTTGGTGGACAGAACTGAGGACTTAAGCCCAGAAAGCAGCCTCTCAGATAGCTCAGAGGGACTTCTCCACAGAGATAAGGGAGGAGCCAGGATATGTAGGACTTTTCATAACAAAGACCAGGTAGTCAGAACTTCAAGATTTAACTGTTAATTAAAGAAAACCAAATTCTGACTTCCCTGGTAGTTTAGTGGCTAAGACTCTGTGCTCCCAATGCAGGGGGCCCAGGTTCAATCCCTGGTTGGGGAACTAGATCCCACATGCCACAACTAAGACCAGGTGCAGCCAAAAAAACAAAACAAAAACATTCACCCCTAAAGAAAACCAAATTCTCAAGTTAATGAATTCAGTACTTTTCTATATATGGGAAGATGCAAGAGTCTGGGTTCATTGAAATCATGTATTTCAGTGACTTCATTGAAATCTTATTTTTGATATGAGCCTTAGCTATCTAAGGCCACTATTCTGTTCTTCCCATCCTGAGTTCCCTCAGGGTTCATGGTCCAGTGGCTGCAGTGGCTCAATGGTTGCTACATCCTTTGTTTACTGATTTGGCAGGCAACATTTTACATTCACACTATTAAGGGAGAAAACTCAGTTTCAGAATGGCTACAGCTCAGTTATACTGTCAGCAATAATTGTTCTCACCTGATGCTCTGCAGGCTTTCTGTACATCCAAATTTATTTCTGCTATAATATGACTATGATGGTATTAATTATTGGCTCTTGGGTATCCTGGAAAAAAAATCTTTAGACGTTCAGTGGGCTTTTGAAAAAGTAATGCAAAACCTATGAGCTAAGAATGTAACAATACTAATGAAATGACTGGTTTATAATGAAGTAGTTAGGTTGATAAATCTTTCCCTGTTATTTAGGACTGCACTAAATGCAGATACTTTGCATTGAAGGGATCTAAGGGCCTGATGAAGAATTTTGAAATAGCGAAGTTTCTCTGGAGGTTGACTTGTTCTGAGTTTTCTTTTTCTAGATGTAAATAGATAAATAAAACTGGAAATGTTTTATAACTTTTTAAGAAAATGAGCCCTCACCCTACATAACAAAGAGGAAAATGTCTCATGGTTTATTCCAAGTGTTTGAAACTTTTGCCTATAGGTTAAAAGAAAGCCTACTATGGAGATAATCTATTCACTAATTATTTACCTATTCCACCCATCTAGGGAGAGGTTGGGTTGAGCTGAACTCTACTAACCATTCTCATGAAAAATAGAATGGCAGGTTAGGGAATGGGTGGGAGGAAAGCCAACGGTTAAGCAGGGACCTGTGAGGAAAGGTTGCCCAGTGAAGTATAGAGCCAGGTAACAGAAGTGGTTCAAAATGAATTAAGAAGTTATTAACATTCAGAGTTGGGTTTCCTACAAGAAAATAGGCATCCATATAACTTATTCAGTAGGGTGATTGTGTCATGTATTTAAAGATTGAGATTTTCCATGTGGTTCCAGAGGGCCAGCAAGAGGTCAATAGGGGATGTATTAGTGACACAGATTTTGACAGGAGAAGGAAATCCAAATATGTAGAAGGAAATCCAAGTGGTCTTCATCCAATGATCTTTTCATCCCAGGAGGTAGTGTTTAAATAAGAGCTGGATGACTAGCTATGGAACATATCCAACCACCATATTAGAGGGTAAGAACAGGGACCTTTTTAAGGCCTCCCAACTCTGAAAGTCTAGGAATCTGTGCAATGCCTGCCTAATACCAGGGCACATAGCCAGGGGATTCACTGCAGGGCAGAAGATATGATTATAATGGTCTTCATTGTTTCCTTCCAACTGGTATTTTAACTAAAGTTTCAAAATTGCCGACCTAAAGCCTTTTAGGATGGAGGTCATGTCACTAAATTGATCAGTGCCAATAACTGAATTAATTATGAATATTATAGTTGCAATAGTATACTAATAAGCTTTGTACTTTTTCTTTCAGTAATGTCAAGCATTTGCTACACCATAGTTGAAAAATTTGCAATAACATAGGTTAAAAATTGCTCTAACTTTATCCAGAGCATGAAAGTAAGGAGTACAGAGGTTGGAGAAAAAGTAGAACTCCAGACTTTAGATCTACAAGGACAAATACTATATATGCAAACATATGGGCCAACTTTGCATCTGCAAGAGATGCTAAATTGCTCCCTTTAAAAAAAGATCTGCCTCAAAACTAAAAGCCCAATTTATTTTCTTACTTTTAAAAATAATCCTGATCTGAAACTTATCTTTCTGAAATATTTCCAGTTACCTTCAGACTTCGGTTTACTTTCAAAACTGAAGATTCTTGGACTAACGGGAAATCAGTTCTCTTCATTTCCGAAAGAGATCCTTTCTTTAGTGTCTTTAGAGAAATTATACATTGGCCAAGATGAGGGAGCCAAGCTTACCCATCTGCCAGAATGCATTAGCAGACTACAGGTAAGCCTCCCCAAACAAGCAGGCAAAGAAGTATATGCCCACCGATTCCTTGGCTGATACTGAGAAAACATGGTTGTATTCTCACAGGTTGCATGTGGAATCATCTATACTAGATTTCTAGCTCCCAACAAGAAGTCATTATTACACTGTGAGGCTTCCACTGTCTTCCTGAACAACTGCAGGATCCACACTTGAAGAACATTTTATTGTGACTGGTCTTGGATATGTCAGGGCGTACTCATTCTTTCTGTGTGGTTTGGCAGGTTTTATTTGCAAAACTGAGCCATACCACTCTCCAATTAATTTCCACTTTTTAAAAGTATTCTCTGAAAGTGGTACTACTTTGAAGTTAAAGTATCATACAGATGATGTGGCCAGGAATCTGCATTTTGCATGAGAGAGTCTGATTCCCCTTCATGCATGGTGGAAAGCATATAATGGTTTATTTAACCATTGCAATAGGTTCATGCTGAAGATGGGTCCACAGCACTATGCTAAACCCCAGCAAAGATACAATATAACATTATTCAAAGTAGCTATACCAATGTGTCTTTATGTATGCATGCTTTAAAGCATGATTTTTTCATGTTCCTGGTGCTACACTTTTAATAATAATAAAGTAGGTGTAAGCCACTACATAGCTCCCAGTCATGGACCTGAGTAATGACGTACACAGCATGGGTACTTCTCACCTATTCCTAATTCTTCACTCCTTTGCTCTGTGTTCCCAGAACTCCTTTCATCAGTTTGCTCCTTGTATGTGTCATGCCACACTCTCCAGAATCTTAGGGTAAAAGGGAAACATTAAATTTTTACCCAGTGAATCTGAAAATAGTCAACCTATTCTATGTACATTTTGGCTACTTCCACATGGGCGATGTTGGATTGATAATTGAGGCAATTGCAGTTCTATAGCAACTGCCACGGATAATTAGCTATTGAAAGGGAACAAATTATATTTGTAGTTAAATGATCCAAATTGTTTTTCTGCATTAAGTTCTAGTGAAACAAATAAACACCAGATTCCCATGTTCTCTTTTCCCTGCATACCTGGGAACCATGACTAATGGCTTAATTCAAGAATAATTATATCTTTTGTTGATGATTCTTTAAATGTGTTTTCCCCTCAATCCTAATGAATAATATTCCCATTGAAAGAATATGGGAACTCATAGGTGATTCTAGTTACCATAATTCTTTTATTATGGTATGATAACATACTCGTCTGTTATTTCAGAATCTTAAAGAGCTGTATGTTGAGAACAATCATCTTGAGCACCTGCCTGTATCCTTGGGATCAATGCCTAACTTGGAAATTCTTGATTGCCACTGCAATCTAATTAAGCAACTCCCAGATGCTATTTGCCAAGCACAGGGTGAGAAATCTTTGTAAATCTACAACCCAGTGGAGTTTGACTAGCATTTCCCATGATGGAAGGCATCCTTGTACTACTAAAGATCAGTCTCAATGTTGAGGAGACTTCCCTGGTGGCTCAGATGGTAAAAGCTTCTGCCTACAATGAGGGAGACCTTGGTTCGATCCCTGGGTTGGAAAGATCCCCTGGAGAAGGAAATGGCTACCCACTCCAGTACTCCTGCCTGGGAAATCCCATGGACGGAGGAGCCTGGTAGGCTACAGTCCATGGGGTCGAAAGAGTCAGACATGACTGAGCAACTTCACTTTTCAATGTTGAGAGCTTAGACCCACCCCATCATCTCCTTGTAGAGCTTCTTAGTTAGTGATATGGGGAAAGCAAGGTACCTACCTGATTGGCACAGCTAAAAGCCTCACAAAGGCAGTTAGTTTATTGGGAATTGAAAAGAAAATAGCAACTTCTATGAAGATTGACATTCATCCTCATAGCTATTATACTGTGAACCAGAACTTACTGAATACCTATTATCTGCCAGAATTTGGGCTTGGGGGTCCTGTAGTAAATTTGCATTAGATCACTAAGTCACTTATGAGAAAAAGGAAAAGGATTGACACAGAGTAATGAAATTAGCAAGGCAGTTGGGGCTGGGGGGGTTGGGGGTGGACCTATTTGATTGACATGAAAAATCATACATCATTCATATTTGAATATGCAAAGATTTTCCACTAGGCTAAACCACTCTGTATGTGTAAAATTAACAGGTTTTTGCTGAGATCCTCCTAGAACCAGATTTTTTAAAATGTTTCTTTGCCATATTGTGCTGAATCTTCAGGTTTATAGATATATTTTCAAACTGTGACTATTCTTTAATGAAAGAAAGATGAAGGAATATGAGTGTATTCTGTTGCCTACTCACGGGACATTCCAAGATTAGCAGCAGGACGTCCCTGGTGGTCTAGTGGTTAAGAATCCACCTGTCGATGCAAGAGTCACGGTATCAGTTCCTGGTCTGGGAAGATCCCACAAGCAACTAGGCCCATGCACCACAACTATTGAAACCCAAGCTCCCTACAGCCAGTGCTCTGCAGCAAGAGAAGACACTGCAATGAGAAGCCCACACACCACAACTAGGGTGTAGCTCCCACTTGTTGCAACAAGAGAAAGCCCACATGCAGCAACCAAGACCCAGCTCAGCAAAAGATAAAAAAAAAAAAGAATGGCCACAGGGTTGGATCTGCAATACTCCTTAGTCATCTCCTGATTCTGTCCTTAATCTCTGGAAGAATGGAACATTCTCAACATTTTTTAGTATTTACTATTGTCCTGTCTCTAACACTTATTTACACCGACTTCAACAACTCTGAGTTGTTATAAAACATTAAATTTTTTTGTTACATGGTCTAACAGGAAATAAACATTTTAACGTGTTTTGACTAAGCAACGTATGCTTTAATTTTGCTAGTTTTTAAGACAAGTTCATTATTTTTTTAAAAATTCATTTCAGCTTTGAAAGAATTACAGTTCGAGGACAACTTGATCACTTATCTTCCTGAGAATTTGGATAGTCTAGTGAATCTGAAAGTTCTGACACTAACAGGCAACCCCATGGAAGAACCCCCAATGTCAGTGTGTGCCAAAGGCACTGAGGCTGTATGGGGATACCTTAAAGAAAGGAGAAATATGAAAGAATTGACAACAAAGGTAAAATAAGCAACCATTTTGGATAACGTATTCACAGTTGCTCGGAGTAGGGTATTGCTAAACTTTACAGATTATCCTATAGGGTTGCTCTTTGCACATCTACACTTTGAGAATTGTGATTCTTACTGAATACTTCTACATCCCCAGGGCTAAGCAAGAGATTTTTGAACAAAAATCCTAGCATTTTTATGTCTTTTTCTGTTTCTTTTCTCTTTGTCAGATAAGAAGCCAACAAATAGGCAAAAGAAACCAAAACTTCAAACCCCCAAATGATCTAAAACTGGAGTGAAAGGCTTATGTTAACTCAGTCAGATAAGCCTGAAAAGTTAAAAATGAAAGCATTGTGGAGCACAGGTCTAGAGGCCAGGGTTCTGCTCTGCCACCAACAAAGCATCAGAGGGTTAAGATCCTCATTGCCCACTAAGCTGGTGGAGACATAAGGATACCCCAGAGCCCAGGAATGTGTCCACTACAATCAGTGTTCAGTATTCTCCATTCATCTGGTCCAAGCCTGCATCATCTCACACCCAGATGACTGCATTAGCCCTCCAATTAGTGTCCCTTGTTATTGCCTGCTTCCCCTACCATTTATATTCTTCCACTGAGCAGTCAGACCTACGCTGTTGAAACCTAGGTGAAATCTTGCTGCACTTTTGCTGAAATCAACAACTCTCCATTTTACCCCAAATAAGAATTAGTCTTTGGTCTGTAAGACCCTTTATCAATGGCCCTCAATCAAATCAGACTTCTGTAATAAATAAATATTCTTCTAATAAATACTTCTCTAATAAATATTATGTGAATCCTCCCTTACTCTTTTTAAATTAAACTCATAGATAACATAAGCTACCACAAACAATTTTAATAAATCAAAATAATGCCCAAACTGTAATGCAAAAGAAAAGTAGTTTATATTGAAATATTAATTTTAATATGTATATACTCAGGGATGACTACACTGGAAAAATGAAATTACTTACTACTTTTAGGATACTTCCTAGAAGTATTTTGAGCAATGTACCCTTTTGCACATTTTAAAATTGATATTAGACCTTTTTTTGCCATTAAATTTAGTCACTGCAAAGGATTTACTTTCCAATGAATTTTACATATTATCATCTTAAAATATTGTTGTTAGATCAATATTTTAAATGTATCTAATGGAATCTAAATACCATTATGATTTGATATCAGTAAACGTTAATTTATAAAATATTTGAACAAACTTACTTTACATGCAAAAATTTTGTCATTTATTTTTCTTCTTGAACATGTATTTCCATTCTACTTTCCCTTTAGAATTGACCTTAATGTGTGTGTGTGTATGTGTGTGTGTGTGTATAAAATCTAAATAATTTACAGATCACCTTTCATATTTCTAGGCTACAAAAATATTTATGTAAATTAGAATTTTTTCTATGGTCATAGCATTTTAACATTCTGGATTGAGTGTGCAGTTAGTATTAGTATAAAATTGACCACAACAATATAAAATCTAGTATAAATTTTGATATTCAATTATTTGATATATAGGATTTTGGGGAAGATTTTTTCACATAATTTATATGTTGTTGTTCAATTGCTAAGTTGTGTCCTACTCTTTGTTACCCCATGGACTGCAGCAAGGCAGTCTTCCCTGTCCTTTATTATCTCCCAGGGCTTGCTCAAATTCATGTCCATTGAGTTGATGATGCTATCTAACTATCTCATCTTCTGCTGTCCTCTTCTCCTTTTGCCTTCAGTCTTTCCCAGCATCTGGGTCTTTTCCAATGAGTTGGCTCTTCAAATCAGGTGGCCAAAGTATTGGAGCTTCAGCTTCAGCATCAGTCCTTCCGGTGAATATTCAGGGTTTATTTCCTTTAGGATTAACTGGTTTGATCTCCTTGCAATCCAAAGGACTCTTAAGAGTTTATATATCCTTGCATAAATATTACTTATTGCTAGAATGAAAGAGGTTTTGGCATCAGTTCCATTCCTATTTTTTATTTTACAGATGAAATGCTGAGAAAGCTTGTTCAAATTCATAAGTTGACAAGAAAAAGAATGGAAAAAACTTTTGTTTGCCTGTATTGTTTTGCTTTAAATGGCAGTGCTTAACAGATCTCTGAACTTCTTCCAGATATAGCCCCCCCAAATTAGATAGTAGGCTCTCAGCTGACAAATCAACTTCAATTTTCTTGAAGGCAAAGAGCTGGAAACCACCTCTCTTGTAAAAGGATTGGTTACCCAGTCCTTAGAGCCAACATCAATACTACTATTTTGAATTACCCCTTTTTCAGTGCACCAGAGGTTTTTGGAGTCTTGGGCAACCTATCCTGGGCAGATTCAAATGGATGAGGGGCTGCCAAAGGGGCAGTTGGGAAGGGGTGGTGGGACTGGAGGATCAGCAGTTGTGTTCCTTGGCAGACACATTTTAGGGAGCGGGACGGATGAGAGTTGAAGCTCTGGAAATGAGTTGCTTCCAACCTATCCAAGCCTGCACACGCTTGGAAAGTCTCTATGGACCAGAGTAAGTGGCGCACAACTGAACTCTGTTAAATCTTAACACGCAAAAAGCCTTGTGAATTACTGGAATCCCTCTCCTGGGCACTGCTGCTTCCCTGGAAAGTCACCACCTTAGCTGGTCTGCTGCTTTCAGGCTCTATATCATCCTTCCCATTTTCACTTTACTTCAAGGCTTATGCGTGCTCCTGCCTCTCTGTCCAGAGGTGCTTCCCCCTGGGTGTGGGCAAGACTGTGGCCCTCACTTAGTTCAGTCTCTGTGCAAATATCCACACACCTGTCCTCAAGCCCCCTTATATAAAACAGCATACCTCCACCCACCTCATTCATTCATTCATTCAACAAATATTTATTGAGCTGCAACTATGTACCTGGCACTGTTCTAGGCACTGGGAATACATTACTGAACAAAATGGACAAATATTTCTGTCCTCATATTGCTTAAAGCCTGATGTGGTGAGAGTAAGAACATGAAGTATAATACATTATATACGTTAGAAAGTGATTTCTAAGTGATGTTAGAAAGTGATTATGTTGTTTCTAACAATCATATTTTAGAAAGTGATTAAGTGGTATTGGAAAAAAGTTCAAGCTAAGGGGAACTGAGGTTGTGTGTGTGTATGTGTGTGTCTGTGTGTATTATAGGGGTTTTATTTTATTTTTTGGTCAAAACATGTATTTAGATAGGCAAACCTGGTAGGGTTCCGGCTGCTCTTCCATTTCCCTGAGCTACTAAAGTAGCCACTTACTCTATTTAGTCTCCTTCCATCTGATCTTGCTCTGTTAGATTCTTCTTCCTTTTTTTTTTTAATTTTTATTTTATATTGGGGCCTAGTTGATTAATAATGTGTTAGTCTCAGGTCTACAGCAAAGTGATTCAGTTATACATATACATGTATTAATATCCTTTTTCAAATTCTTTTCCCATTTAGGTTGTTACATAACATTGAGCAGAGTTCCCTGTGCTATACAGTAGATCCTTGCTGGTTATCTGTCTTAAATATGCAGTGTGTACACGCCCCTTCCAAACTTTCAATCTGTCTCTCCCCTCAACCCTTCCCCTCTGATAACCATAAGTTTGTGTTCTAAGTCTAGAAATCTATTTCTGTTTTGTAAATAAGCTCATTTGTATCTTTTTTTTAAAAAAAATGATTTATAGAGGTTTCAGTTTAATGAGATGGTCAGTGTAGGAGTCTTTGGGAAATTGTCTCAGGCAACTATTAAAATATATCATAGACTGGGTGGCTTGAACAACAGAAATTTATTTTCTTACATTCTGGAGGCTTGAAGTCCAGAATCATGGTGCCAGCATGGTGAGAGCTTCCCTTCCCACCTCACAGATGCTGCCATTTCACTGCGTCCTCCTATGACAGAGAGAGCAAGCTATCTGTCCCTTCTTGTAAGAGTACTGATTCCATCATGAGAACCTCACCCTTACGACCTTATCTGCACCTCATTACCTTACAAGGCCCCGTCTCCAAATACCAACACATTGGGGGTTAAGACTTCAACACATGAATTGGGGGCAACATAACTCAGTTCATAGCAGTGACAATCGAGCAGGTTCTTGAAGAAGTGGAGGCATGAACGATCTGAATATTAGGAAGAGTGTTCCAGGCAGAGAAAGCAGCAAAGGCCAAGGCTCTGAGCTGAGATGGTGCCTACGTGCATCTGAGCAGCAAAGAGGCCTGCATGGCTGGGGCGGGTGAGCAAGGGGAGAGTGAAGAGGTCCAGAGGGTGGGGGAAGATCGATAGGGCTTTGTAAGCAAATGCAAGGACTTGAATTTTGGTTTTTTGTTTGTGTTTTTAAGAAGTGGACTTATTTAGAGAGATACACATTCCAGGTGGTGCAGTGGTAAAGAATCCATCTGCCAATGCAGGAGATGCAAGAGACACAGGTTCAGTCCCTGGGTTGGGGAGATCCCCTTGAGAAGAACACAGCAACCCACTCCAGTATTCCTGCCTAGAGCATTCCATGGACAGAGGAGCCTGGTGGGCTACAGTCCGTGGGGTTGCAAAGAGTTTGACATGACTGAACTGACTGAGCACACACATATACACATTCCACAGACAAAATGCTGTTGGTCTCAAAAGGTGAAAAAGACCTTGGGAGAAACACTCCACAGAGAAAGCATGGGCTGTCTGAGAAGGCAAGAGACCAGGACTTGAGTTTTATTCTGAGAGAAATGGGGAGCCACTGGCAGGTATGAAGAGTCTACTAGAGAAGGGGTGTTTCTGAGTGGGTGCTAGGAAATAAGATCTCAGGAACAAGTGAGGGCGATATAGCACAGGGACTCTGCTCGATATTATGTGGCAGCCTGGGTGGGAGGGGAGTTTAGGGGAGAATGGATATTTGTATACGTTTGCCTGAGTCCCTTCATTGTTACCTGCAACTATCACACTAGTAACTGGCTATACCCCAATATAAAATAAGTGAGATGAGAAAGAACAAACGAGGATTGCTTGTAGGTGGGAGCACAGGTGGTCCCGGAACAAGAGAGAAGGCAGAGTACAGGCATACGCATTCCCCTTGCTGTGCACTGTTACCTCCGTGGCACTTGTCACCATCTGTCAAATTAGACAGTCGTATGTTTCTTGTTTATTGTCTTTGCCCCTCACTGGAATGTGAGCTCCACCGACTCAGTGACACCGGTATTCAACTGCTGTTTCCCTAGAACCATGCCTGGCATGCAAAAGCACCAAATACTTTAAAAATTCCTTGCCTGGATGACTGGCCAGCTGACAAAGAGAGAAGATAAGGTTTAGAGTTCTAGCTATATTCCATTCTCCATATTTTGAAAATCACATACCGCATACCAGAACAAAGAGCTGTAACTGTCCCCAGTCCATTGTGATATGAGCTGATGCTGTTCTTACTTTCAGATTCAGGCTTGGTGGCGTGGAATAATGGTACGCAAAGGATTTGGGAGATTTGAAGAACTGCTAAAATTGCAAAAGAAGGGAAGGAATTCTCCAAAAGATAAGAAAGGAAAGAAAGATGTAAAAGGAAAACCTGTAAAGAAAAATAAATAATTCTATAAATGTAATACAACCTGGTGGATTATGAAGGCAAAATCTCCAGGAATTAGATGGCTATCATACAAAAATTATTCACAGAGTTACAGTTACCTATAAAAATAAAGACTCTTTTACTGAAATGTTTATGGATAAAATGCTCTGATGTCTGGGAATTGCTTCAGAATAATATCAGAGAGAGATAAGTGTAGATGATACAAATGAACCAGTATGTGTGCTTAGTCACTCAGTCATGTCTGACTCTTTACGACCCCATGGACTGTAGCCCACAAAGCTCCTCTGTCCATGGGATTATTTTCCAGGCAAAAATATTGGAGTGGGTTGCCATTTCCTTCTCCAGAGGATCTTCCCTACCCAGGGATCAAACCCAGGTCTCCTGCATTGCAGGCAGATTCTTTACTGACTGAGCCACCAGGGAAGCCCTAAAATGAACCAAGATCAACCATAAACTGGTAAATGTAAAAGCATGTGATAGGTACATGGAGGTTCACGATACTATCATGTCTGCTTTTAAAACTCTTAATTATGAAACAATTCATAGGACGTTCCAAAGAAATGTACAGAAAGGTCCATGCACCCTTCACCCTTCCTCAGTGTTGACATCCTCCACGACTATAGGAATGGACATTAGTACCATCCACAGAGCTTATTCAGGTTCCATCACTTATACATGCACTTGTCACCTGTGTGTGTGTGTGTGTGTGTGTGTGTGTGTGTATAGTCCAGTGCAATTTTCTTACATGTAGATTTTGTGTAGCCACCACCGCAATCAAGATACAGAATTGTTCTATCACCACTTGTGGTATTATTCTTAGTCACACCTACCACCTATCTCTCTTCCAATCCCTACCTTGTAATATCAGGGGATGTTTAACAGGAGGATTTCTACGTGCTGTTTCGCATGAATCCTCAAATTGTCAGGGGATGTTTAACAGGAGGATTCCTACATGCTGTTTCTCATAAAACCTCTGTTCCTTATCAAGTGGAACGGCAAGCTGCTCCCAGGACAGAGGTCATGGAATGACAGGCTCGGGTCTCCTTCCGTAAACATTCTCCTTAGGCAAAACTAGTTAGTCTCGATCCTCTTTCTTGAGATATGGTTTGTCTCCTGACCTTGTGGTTATTATTATTCCCTTGTTCCCTTGGCAATGGTTGCTGTATGTTTGGCTTTCTGACCTTTGTCATTGTCAAAAGAAATTTCTTGTAACAAAGCATATATATACTCACAGAAAGATCATTAAAGCACCCTTCCTCCATCAGAGGCTTGGGTCCCCGTGTCTTTCTCTCTCTCTCTCTCTTTCCTTTTCTATCTATCTTTCTCTCTTTCATTTTCTTATCGTCAACTCCGGACCACCAGACCCCAGTCCGTTATAGGACCCCAACACTGTAATTTTGTTATTTCAGGAGGATCATATAAATGGAATCACATAGTAAGTAACATCTGGGGACTGGCCTTTTTATTTTGCGTAATTCACTTCCAGTCAATCCAAGTGGTGCATGTAGCAATAGTTCATTCCTTTCTGGTTGCTGAGTAGTATTGGATAGTTTGCTCACCATCCACCCACTGAAAGGTGTTTCTCTGTTTCCAGTTTTTGGCTAGTATGAATAAAGTTGCTCCAAACATTTACCCAGAGAAGTGGAGAATCATTACTTAAAACATCCCCATTTATACTAATCAAGACCTCCTCACCCTGATGACTTTTTCTTTTGGAATAATATTGATTTCAAATTCAACATGTCCTTCAAGCAATGATTATAATATGAATTATTAGTACAGCAAGAAGAAAGCAAAACATAATCTGATTAGAATATATCAGAATAGAAATGTGTGAGCAGATCCCTCTGCCATGCAATGAATTTCCTGCTTTAGTAAGAGAAAACCAGAAATTCCCAAAATCACTGACAGCAACACAGGAACTTTAATTAATGAATTAAATAGGTTTTATGAGGCAAATTCCATGTCAAAGAAATGCTCAGAGGTATTAATAATACGTTAATTTGTTTATTTTAGCAACAAAATATTTTATTTTAACAAGGTATGTTTTTGATACCAGGTTTTGAATTTTTGATCACTTTTAATGAAGATCTGTATGTCAGTGACCATTATCTGTATTCATGGTTTGTATCGGAAATAAAAGGCAAGAGAACATAAACAATGAACAACTGGAGGGCATACTTTCTGATGAAAATTACATTTCCATCAGACCACATTGAGACACACATAATGATAAAGATAACATGAAAATGTTCCACAGTTAGTGCCTTTCACATTGGAATTTTACACACTCACATAAATACACACCCTTATATTTAAAACATTTAGTAAAAGAGGTGGAAAATTCTAGGGAAAGAAAAAAGGAGATGCATTACTGGAATCTAAACATTTTGTCAGGCCTTCTAATTAGAAAGTGAACTAACTATACATCCAAACAAGTGAAAACCCATTGAAAAATGTCACCATTGTCTCATAAAATAGAGAATAAAGGCATGTTCATATTAGATTATCCTAGACATATATTTACAAAGCTCTTGTAACATAAATCACATTAAACAGCCCAGAAGCTGATAGTCCTTTGACTTCACCAGGATTCACTCATGTTCTTTTCTTCTCCCTTTGGGTGACGTGTAGCTTAGTTGAGCCTTGGAAAGTCAGCTTACTGAAACCCGCCATGGTCAAAGTGAATGCTGCTTCTGTGATCTTGGTCAAAGCCTTGTAGTTCTTCCTCCTGTGAAGCTGGGAGAAGCCACCTCTTCATTTCTATCTCAGTGATCTTGGGAAGTTTGGTCACGGCACTTAACAAATGTCTAAACCATTGTCCGCACTTCCTAAAAGTTGATGGCCGAAGGCTGATATCCAGCTCAGTTAATTCCTTGAGGAGCCACAAGTTTTGGCAGAAGATGGTCCATCCTGCCTCACAGATGCTGTCGTTATAACTCAGGTCCAGCTTCTGCAGCCTGGCCAGGTGCCCTGTCTGAATTACTGATGCTGAAAAACAAAATCACTCTGCTAAAAGCCAAGAACACTTTCTAATGCAACTGTTTCCCACTTCCAGTAACACACACACACTAGCTCCAGGATTTGTAAAAAGAGTGGCACTTAAAAATGGAATGTTGTTAGCTGGCAGTTTTTTTTCAGGGCATTTGAAATTACTCTGGTAACACCTCTCTGCATCCCATGTACAGCTTGAAAATGGGATTTTTTTTCTCTTTCCAAATTCCAACCCAAAGAATGTCTTTTTTGGTTGAGTTTATGCCCTCTGCTCTCCTGGAGCCCCAGCTCTTGCTGCAGACTTTCTCTAATTAAATGTGAGGAGTGACTGCTCACTGGCTTTAACTCAGGATCATTTGTGAATAGTCTTCTTGCTGTTTAATGCTGTTTCATTATTCATTGCTTATTTACTCATTCTTCATTCAACAGCTATTTAATTGAGTACTTTCCATGGACAAAATATACTTGGATAATTTCTAATTCATGGGTCAATTAGAACCTTTCGTTCATGGGTCACTTTTTCCTTTGAATAGCACACATTAGGTAGTATCACAGTGCTACCTAAAATGGCTCTTAATAAATAATGGTTAATGAGGAAGCTAAGGAAAGGAGCAAGGAGAGACAGCCAGAGCAGACTACATGTGCTTCCCTTTTCAGCCAAAAGCAGGAATGGGTTACAGAGATGAGATGGGCAGAATCTCAGAGCTGGAAGGGACCCTGGAGGGCTCCTCATTCAACCTGTAGATGAATGATCAGAGAAAAATCCCTCACAGCTTCTCTAAGGGGGACCAGCCCAATTCTGCCTGAAGCCCCTTTCAGGCTGCCCCAGCAGAGGGAAGCAGCTCTCAGCTGGAGGAAGCCGTGCCTCTGGGCCCCATCTGACCTTGCCACTGCCTACCTGCTGGGAACCTCAGCTCCTTCCACGTGCCAACCATGCAGTGTTGGACAACAGTCAGGTCTCCTCAAATGTCCCCGTTAGGACTAAACATGCCCTGGTCCTTCAATCATTTGTCACACATCATGGCTTCCAGACCAAGCAGGATGCTCCATTCCTATCAAGGCTGACTATAAAGCTTTGGTAACCAAGACAGTATGAATTGGTAAAGGAATAGATGCATAGACCAATGGAGGCTTCCCTGGTGGCTCAGTGGTAAAGAATTTACCTACATTTTCTTCTCACCCCTTAACAGTATCTTTTGCACAGTATAACTTACAGTTTTGATAAAGATCTATTTATCAATTTGCTAATTTGGTGGGCAGAGCTTTCTGTGTTATATCTTAAAAACTTTTTGCAAAACTCCAGTTCCCAAGTATTTTTCCTAGATTTTATTCTAAAGGTTTTACATTTACATTTTACTTATCCATTCTGAGTTATTTTTGTCCAAGCTGTGAGATATAGGCTGAAGTTAATATTTTTGTATATGATAGCTCAGTTAATCAAGCACTATTAGTTGAAAAGCCTTATTGAATTGCCTTTGCATTTTTGTCAAAAATCAATTGACCAGTTTGTGACCCCGTGGACTGTAGCCTGCCAGATTCCTCTGTCCATGGGATTCTCCAGGAAAGAATACTGGAGTGGGTTGCCATTTCCTTCTCCAGGGGATCTTCCCGACCCAGGGATTGAACCCATGTCTCTTGTGTCTCCTGCATTGACAGGCAGATTCTTTACCGCTAGCTCCACCTGGTGGAGAAGGAAATGGCAACCCACTCCAGTACTCTTGCCTGGAAAATCCCATGGACAGAAGAGCCTGGTGGGCTGCCATCTATGGGGTCGCACAGAGTCAGACACGACTGAAGCAACTTAGCAGCAACACCACCTGGGAAGCCCTCATTAGTCGTTAGGGAAATGCAAACTAAAATCACAGTGATTTGTCCCCATCTTCTAATTACAGTGTTTGGCCATAACACTGTTTCGAAAACACATATTTATTCAAACTAGACTGAAATATCAGAGAACAGTGTGAACATAACATGAATTTCTTGTTTGTTTACACATAATTCATCCACAGGAAACACCAGGTGAACAGAAAAAACTATACCCAGCTGAGCAAAGCCAGGAATAGGCTTAAACAAAATCCACACATGCACAGCCCTCTAAAGGACAAGGAGCCTTGCCCATCCACATCCAATTCCAACTTCCTATTCTATGTCAGATAATCCTTCTCCTTCCACCACCATATCTGTATCAATCTCCTTTTTATTTTTTTTAATGGTTGGCTGCACCTGGTGACTTGCAGGATCTTAGTTCCCCAACTAGGAATAGAACCTGCACACTCAGAAGTGAAAGCATGAAATCCTAATCACTGGACCACAAGGAATTCCTCCATTTCCTTTTATGAACCACTCTCTACTGTGTATTTGGTTTTAGAATTGCCTGTGTCTATTTTAGGGTTTCTCAGGTGGCTCAGTGCAACCCACTCCAGTACTCTTGCCTGGAAAATCCCATAGACAGAGGAGCCGGGTAGGCTGCAGTCCATGGGGTCGTTAAGAGTTGGACACGACTGAACAACTTCACTTTCACTTTTCACTTCCATGCATTGGAGAAGGAAATGGCAACCCACTCCAGTGTTCTTGCCTGGAGAATCCCAGGGATGGGGAAGCTTGTTGGGCTGCTGTCTATGGGGTCGCACAGAGTCGGACACGACTGAAGCGACTTAGCAGCAGCAGCAGCAGGTGGCTCAGTGGGTAAAGAATCTACCTGCAATGCAGGAGATACAGGAGATGCAGTTTTGATCCCTGGGTTGGGAAGATCCCCTGCAGGAGGGCATGGCAACCAACTCCAATGTTCTTGCTGGAGAATGCCATGGACAGAGGAGCCTGTTGGGCTACAGTCCATGGGGTCACAAAGAGTTGAACACGACTGAAGTGATTGAGCACAAACCAGCTTTCTCCCAAGCAGATGTCAGGGAGCAGGGAAGGTGCACAGAGGCCTTAACTCCAGGCCTCATTGCCTCCTCTGCCTCCCTTTCCCCAGGCTGGCAGGGCAGACACACTGGGCTCTGAGTGTCAGGACAGCTTTGGAACCAGAAGATACAAACCCAAGAGAGCCATGTCCTCTGTCACCAGGGAACAGCTGCTCAGCCTCAGCACTTGAAGAGACATTGAAAGCTTTAGCATCTCCATGAGCAGCTTCAAATTGCCACCAATACACTTATTCCAAGAAAGGTTGACTATTTTCAGAGCAGGGAGGTGAATGGAGGCTTCAGCTGAAATTGACAGCAATAAGAATAGCAATAACTTAGACTTCCTTAGAGGTCATAAACTTTGAACTTGAGCAACCTAGGCTAGGGCAACATATTATTATCACTGAGTTAAGACAGTTTGGGGCTTTCCTCATGGCTCAGATGGTAAAGAAACTGCCTGTAATGTGGGAGACCTGGGTTTGATCCCTGGGTTGAGAAGATCCCCTGGAAGGGGGCATGACAACCCACTCCAGTATTCTTGCCTGGAGAATCCCCATGGACAGAGGCACCTAGTGAGCTACAGTCCATGGGGTCACAAAGTGTCAGCCATGACGAAGCAACTAGCACTTTCACTTTCAGAGACGTCTTAGTTGCAGCATGTGGGATCTAGTTCCCGACTAGGGATCGACCCTGGGTCCCCTGCATTGGAGTGTGGAATATTAGCCCATGGACCACTAGGGGAATCCTGAGATCCAGCAGTCTTTGGATTAAATTGGGTGAAAGAGGGACATTATTTCTGGGTGTGGGCAGTACCCTCCACAATTCCTTGTTTCTCCTGCCTGAAATCCATGGATTCAATTTATGTTGCCTGTTTTCTTTTGGAAGAAATTTTGGAAACTTTAGAAAAGTAAAACTTGGTTAAATGGTTAATTCACTATCAACTGGCATTTCTTTCCTTCACCTCGCGTTTCAGAAGGAGAGAGAGATAAGCAGTTTTCTCATCTAGTCAAGATTTCCAGAGTATGTCCTGGTTTTACATATCCCAGTGGCTTCTGAAAATGAGACAAGGCCAAACCTTCCTAGAACTCTGAAATACCAAAATGTATTGTGTTTACTTAACTGCAGTTACGAAAACAAGGAAGGGAAATAGTGTATCTTAGAAAGATGTTTAAAGGAAATTGAAAGATTTTCTGCCAAGTTCTCAGTTTCCCCTAACATTAAAACTAACCAGAGCAACTTATTCACGAGGTATAGTCATTAATTACGTTTTACATTTTCTTTCTAAAAAACGTTTGAGGGGTAGATATATATTCTTTTTATAATATCTAATAATAACACCCCTCCCACTCATATGGTATGGAGACCTATCAATAAGAAATTGAACTTTTTCTTCTAAAAATGATGTAGAGAAATATGTATATATTTACTTGATATATATGTATATATGTATATGTATAAATACATATTTATATGTATGTGTTTATATGTATAAATACATATTTATATATATGTATATATTTACTTATATATATTTACTTTTTTATTATTGGTTTACTTCTTAATTCAAATGGAATTAAACAGATCTTCCTCGACTTATGGTGGGATTGCATCCTGATAAGTTGAAAATATCTTAAGTAAAAAATGAATTTAATACACCTAGGTCATCAGTATAGCTTTGCCTAACCTGGTGGGCTACAACAGTCCATGGGGTTGCAAACAGTTGGACACAACTTAAGTGACTTAGCACACATGCACACAACCTACCTTAACATTCTCAGAACACTTACATTAATCTACAGTTGGGCAAAATCATCTTATACAGACCCTATTTTATACTTAAGTGTTGGATATTTCATGTAATTTATTGAATACTATACTGAAAGTGAAAAACAGAGTTGTCTGGGTACAGAGTGGTTGTTAAGTTTGCCTTTATGATGGCATGAGAGAGTATCATTCCACATTATGTATCACTAGCCCAGGGGAAGATCAAAATTCTAAATGTGATTTCTACTGAATGTATATTGCTTTTAGAAAGTAAAAGTCACTCAGTCATGTCCAACTCTTTGCAACCCCATAGACTATATAGTCCATGGAATTCTCCAGGCAAGAATACTGGAGTGGGCAGCTGTTCCCTTCTCTAGGGGATCTTCCCAACCCAGAGATCAAACCCAGGTTTCCCGCATTGCAGGCAGATTTTTTACCAGCTGAGCTACCACAGAAGCCCTTACATAATCTTAAAATTGAAAACTCTTAAGTTTTGTAAGTCAGGGACTATCTGTAGATCCATGTCATGTGATGCAATTTAGTGTAGTATCTACTTGATTATGATTCTTTGATTGTGTAGCTATAATTGAAAAGAGTTATGCCTTCTGATGGCCCATCAGACTCACAGCAATCCCAATTTACATAGACTTCAGTGGAATTACAAGGTACTACAAATGTGAACCTCCGGAGTTGGTTATACAGCCATCCCTCCATATAGACAGGGGTATTGTTTCCAGAATCCATCAATAATGAAGTCCCTTATGTAAAGTGGCATAGTATTTGCACATAATATATGCACACCCTCCCATATATATACTTTAACTCATCTCTGTGCTGTGCTAAGTCGCTTCAGTTGTGTCCGACTCTTTTCAACCCCATGGACTGTAGCCTGCCAGCCTCCTCTGGCCATGGGATTCTCCAGGCAAGAATACTGGAGTGGATTGCCATGCCCTCCTGCAGGGTATCTTCCCAACCCAGGGACTGAACTCACAACTCTTACATCTCCTGCATTGGCCGGTAGGTTCTTTACCACTAGCACAACCTATAATACCTAACACAATATAAATTCTATTTATATAAACAGTTGCCTGAATGAGGCAGATTCAAGTTTTGCTTTTTGGAGCTTTCTGGAAATTTTTTTCCAATTATTTTTGATCTGCTGTCAGGTGAATCCATGGATTTGGAACCCCTGGATACAAAGGGTCGACTATACACACTTTAAACGTTAAAGGTTAAATTTGCAAAAGCCAGAAATCATCCATGTGGCCTTGAAAGTCACTTTTAAGAGAGTGTGTCTCCTGAAAAGAAGACAGATTGATATTTCACTGTGCCCGTGGCTGAGCCTTGGAATGAAATTCACTTGGAGGGAAAGAGAGGCCTCCCTCTCGGGTGTTACTGTGCCAATGTCTGCAGGGATCCAGAGAATTGCTTACCCAGGGCAGTAAAAGTCTCACTCTCCAAAGCACAGTTGCTGATTATCAATGACTTCAACGCTGGTAAAAATCGGAGCCTGCTGAGTAGGTTTTCAGAATAGCTGCCCATCTCTTTGTTGGCAGATAAATCCAATTCCTGAAGACTCGAGAGTAAAGGGATAACCTGAGCTGTTAAAACATCAAGAGTGATGTGGCTTAGGCAGCATCTCACAAGGGCTCTCTGGGTGTTGAGGTGCCACAGTCTTCTTGATCAGCAAGCATGGCTCTTGCCTATGTGACCCCTGCCCTTCCTTACACACCATTCCTCACCACACACGCCAGCCACTTTCCCCAGCATGCAGCTTGGGCTCTTCTCTAAGCCTCTCTCCAGGCCGGAAGTAAAGAGCAAAGACTTCAGAGACAGAGGAAACTGGGTTCTCATCCTGTTTGTTGCTAAAGAACAGTGTGTCTTTGGGTAAGTTGTTTAACTTCTCTGAACTTCAGTTTTCTTGATGATAATAACAACAATAACTACTCCATAGAGACAATGGGAAGATAAAATGACTTGGTATATATATAAAGTGCCTGGTGCAGTGCCTGGCACACATTAACTGCTCAGTTAATGTTTGATATGAACATTCTTTCCTCAGAATATAAGTCAAAATTACTAGGAAGGCAATGAAATCAAGCAATCAGAACAGATGTCTGTTGGGACTTCCCAGGCACCCCAGTAGTTGGGACTCCACGCTTCCAATGCAGGGGGCCCTAGTTCAATCCGGGTTGGGAAACTAAGATCCCACATGCAGCTAAATATTTTTAAAATTAAGATATGTACATTGGTTTAAAAAAAGAGAGAGAGAGAGAGAGATACTGAAGAAAACCATCCCTACCTAGGATGAGCCCATATTTCAGAGAGAAAGCAGAGCATGGCTGGTGTGCGTGGGAGTCAGCACAGTGTAGCTGGAGAAGTTGATGGGGGAAAGAAATAGAGAATGCAGTCAGAGTGACAGAGGAGCAGGAAAACCATGTAGACTCTTGCAATAATCTAGGCATGAACTGACAGTGGACTGGAGCAGGATAGTAGAGGTCTAGACAGTGAGCCATGGTCAGATTCAGGATATATTCTGAAGGTTTATTGTGGCTGCAGATGGAATAAAACCCTTAATCTCTATGGCTATGCTTGCTGTTTGTTAGGGGAAATTGCATATACATTACCTGTTACAGGACTATATCTGTGGTAGGAAAGTAAATGTAGTGACCTAAAATTGTAATTATGCACTATCCACTGACTTTCTGTAACTTCACCTTATCTAAGTGCCTTGGCATAACTTGTGAGAGAGAAAGCCTCAACACCCTTCATTTTGGCTTTCCCTCTACATCCTTCTTTGTAATATGTTTTGTGACATTAACAGATTCATTTCTAAACGGTCACAGGAATTCAAAATTTCTTCCTCAAGTGCCACATCTATCCTTCACAGATGTGTATAGGAGTTTAGATTCACTAACATTCACCAACTCAGTGGACATGAGTCTGAGCAAACTCCAGGAGATAGTGAAGGACAGGGAAGCCTGGCCTGCTGCAGTCCATGGGGTTGCAAAGAGTTGGACATGACTTAGCAACTGAACAACAACAACAACATTTATTGGGCACCTAATATTTGCCAAATACTATATTGGGACATTCACAGAACTTTTATGATGTGATCCTCCCAGGAACTTCATAAACAGTACATCTCAGATTTGCCAGCTTCCCAAACATATGCCAATGCTCTGAGAGTCCTCCCTCAGCTCTACAGCACCTACTCACTCAGGGACAACACGTCATCAGCCGTCAGCGAGCACTGGCGAAGATCCAGCCCCTCCAGGTGCTCCAGCGTGGCCAGCCCTGCCGTGTCTTCAAACCCTCCACCCAGCTCCTTGTTGCAGGAAAGGTCTAGGGTCCTCAGCTCACACAAGTATCTAAAGGCAGCATCTACAAAGAAGGTCAAAATCTCACTCTGACATATTACAGGACAGTCAGCAGGAGTGGAACAGGGGAGGGGGCAGGTGTAGAGAAGGGAGACTAAGAAAATACATACACTGTGATGACAAAACCCCTAATGGAGGGATAACTTTCTGCTTTGTACCACTAACCCCTTTGGACCTGACAATGGCTTCAAACACTCTCCCTATGACTTGCATTGATTGCTAGTGCTTTTGCTCAGATTTCTGCAACTAATGGTTCTTCCTCTACTGTCCTTGAGCATTGGTACATTAGCAGCATTCTAGACTTAAACTGCCAAGAAGAAGGATAGGACAGGCTCTAGAAGATCAAAGGATAAAAATACATTTCACTTCGTATTCTCATGTAATGTGGGTACTCTGTATAGCAGAGTAAATTTTAACTACAGATTTCACAGAAGTTGTTTTTATCAGCACCAATTCCTTCCTACTACTAAGCATAAAATAATGCTGGCACTTTCAAAAGTAAGAGAGAAATGGAGAGCTTTAGTAGCACACTTTTATTTTGCACACTGTCTCTCTCAAATCTAAAATACCCTGGCCTTTTTGGAGCTGGCCATTTAGTTTTGTAATTGTAAAAATACATGCTCACTGTAAAAGACTTGGAAAATCAATAAAACTTGAAGATTTAAATTACCCATGATCTCATTCCCCGACCTAACCCTTGTTTCTAGTTTGTTATATTTCCCAACAGCTTAAAAAATTAAATGTAAAATACAATTATATAGAAGCTTCAGTCATTGCTAACTCACCCAGTAGCTTGACACTCTTTTGTGACAATCCACATGAATGTAACTTCAAGACTTTCAGGTTTGAGGTACTTTTTAGTCCATGAGCAATACTATTGAGACTGCCACCAATGTTTCTGTTAATAGAAAGATCAAGTACTTCAAGGTTTTGCAGTCTAGGTAGCAACTGACCTGGAAGGAAAGAAATCCAAAGAACAACTCAGTAAAGATGCAGGGTGTGGGACTTCTCTGGTGGTCCAGTGGTTAAGAATCTGTCGGCAATGCAGGGGACACAAGTTCCATCCCTGGTCTGGGAAGATTTCATATGCCATGGGGCAACTAAGCTTGCGAGCTGCAACTATTAATACTAAAGCTGGTGCTCTGCAGCCCACAAGCTGTAACTACTGAGCCCATGCACCCTAGAGCCAGTGCTCCACAAAAAGAGTAGCCCCACTCACCGCCACTAAAGAAAGCTCACTTGCACCAATGAAGACCCAGCGCAGCCAAAAAAACAGATGTGGGCATGAAAGTTGGGGCAGGTGGGGGATGGGGGTGGGGGGAGAGTTACATCTTCATGTGACCTGGGATATAGTGAGCTACTCTTTCAATTCAGAGTGAGAGGAAACACAGCCAATGTCAACTCCCAAGCTCTCCAGTTATGGGCATCTTCACATTTTTCCTGGGAAGGACTCTACCAAATTCTACTTACCCACAAACACCCCATCTTCTGATGTGAGGGTACAGTCCACAAGCTCAAGTGTTTGTATCTTGCTCCCTTCTTGCAACGTCTGGAGGATCAGAGGCAAGTTTCCTCCCACTTTACTGTTCCAGGACAAATTCAACTCTTCAAGTTCAGGCAGCACTTTAAGTGCTTCTCCTGTTTAAAAAAAAATGGTCCAAAGATCAGGTTGGTTGCCAGGTTCACAAAGCAGGGAATTCATTTCAAAGTCAATACAACCATCATTTACAAAGTATTGAAGCCGGGCCAAGTCCTGGTTAGATGCCAGGGGACAGTGAGGAGAAAAGGACACAGTTCCTACCCACAACCAGCAGGGTGAGCTTCTAGGCACTGCCAGAGTTCTGAAGCCATGCTCATAAGCAAAAATTGTAAAAAAAAAACTTTCACCTGTTGGTAAGGGGGGTGTGTGTGTGTCTTAGTCACTCAGTTGTATCCAACTCTTTGCGACCCCATGGACTGTAGCTCACCAGGCTCCTCTGTCTGTGGGATTCTCCAGGCAAGAATATTGTAGTAGGTTGCCATTCCCTTCTCTAGGGGATCTTCCTGACCCAGGAATCAAACCCAGGTCTCCTGCATTGCAGACAGATTCTTTACCTGAGCCACCATGATTTTACCAAATCATTTTTATGGTAGTAAATATTTCTATTCGTCCATCTACTTTCTCTTATCCACCCTCTTTAGGGATCATTATTGCTGAGAAGCTTGTCCAGAGGTAGAAATATAAAAGATTTAGAAAATAAAACATGAAGATTTAAATCACCCATAATTTTATTCCCCAACATAATCACAGTTATATTTCAGCCAGAGGTAGAAGTAAAAGCAGGGCACTGGCCATCACAAAGGAAAAGCTCACTCTGACATCAAGAATATCACATACAGCTGATCCAACCACTACAAGGAGGAATGAGGAAGAGAGCTCTAGGTATTAGCAGCTCATAATGCCTTGGGATGCAAGCAGCTCATGACAGCCCTGGGGTAAAGAAGGATGCAGTGAACAGGGATGAAACTTAACATTTCTGACACCATTTCACACAGGAAACACTTGAGGGCTACAGAGTGGAAGCCGGGAAGCACTTAAGAATGACTGTCATTGCTTTGGGGGCAGAACAGAATGGTGAGCTGCACACATGGAAAATGTACTTTCTCAACATGTGGAGTCAATCTGAACACCAATTAAGAATGTTGGAAGGTCCACTGAGTCCAGAAACCTCTATTCTACTTCTGGATACTGGACATGAACTTCTGCCACTGATTATTTATTCTATAGTTTAAGGTTTCTCGGGCTTCCCTTGTGGCTCGGCTGGTAAAGAATTCACCTGCAATGCGGGATACCTGGGTTCAATCCCTGGGTTGGGAAGATCTCCTGGAGAAGGAAAAGGCTACTCACTCTAGTATTCTGGCCTGGAGAATTCCATGGACTATACAGTTCATGGGGTTGCAAAGAGTCAGACATGACTGAGCAACTTTCACTTTAAGGTTTTTGGAGTCCGAGAGCCCCACTTAAAAATGCAAATTCTTCAGGAAGTTTAACATCATAAGCTGATAAACAGGTATCATTTTGTATGCCATTGCCAGTCAATGGGGTGTGGCTTTGAATAGCCCTGAGGCATGCCCAGGATCAGGGAGAAAGAGGGCATGATTGTCTGTAGTACATCTAATATTGGAGGGCTATACCCTTGCCATCCTGAACTAAGCAATTGTAACAGGTGTAATAATGTTGGAATGACTCCTGATTTATGCTTTCTTAACAATAAACCATTTACTCTTCTACTCTTCTTATGCCCCATCTGCCATTAAGGCTAAGTAGAGCATGGATGATAAGAAAGCTCCTCCTGGTAAAGAGGATACAGAAGTCCTTCCAGAGAGGATAAATTCTTGAGGAGAGGGAAAAGGACACAAAACATCAGTGAAAAGGTTGCAGACTCTCTCCTGGACCAGATGAGTTTGGAGTGAGTACCAGGGTAGAAATTCAACTTGCTGGGTTTCCCCTGTGGTCTGTGGCAAAGAATCTTCCTTGAAATGCAGGAGACACTGGTTCGATTCCTAGTCAGGGAAGATTCCACATGCCTCGGGGCAACTAAGCTCCTGTGCCACAACTACTGAGGCCTGAGCACCCTAAAGCCTGTGCTCCTCAACAAGAGAAGCCACCACAGTGAGAAACTCACGCACTGCAACTAGAGAGTAGACCCTGCTACTGAATAGAGAAATAGTAGAGAAAAATCTGTGCAATGAAGACCCAGTGCCTACAAAAATAAAACTAAAATAAATTAATTAAACTTAAACATTAAAAAAAGAAAATTTAATTTCTGGTTCCTTAAGGTTGGAGGATCATGAAAAAGATTAGATTAGTCCAAAATAAAGAAACTCTACTTCTTTTCATGCCTGAGTAACAGTATGTTAAATTTGAGACTCTGCTACATGATAACCAGCTGCAAACCTGTGAGGCTAAATTGATCATAGAAAACCACAGAAAGGTAATTTTGGATGGGGAAATAGGGAAAGAAGGAATTATCAATTATTGAGCACCTACTATGTGTCAAGTATGTAGGTACTTTATAAAAATTATTTAATCCTCACAGTTTTTTGAGGTGGATATCATCCCCATTTCAGAGATAAGAAAACCGAGTCTCAGAAAGGTTAAGTGTTTTGTCCATGGTCAAAAAATAGTTAGAAGTGGGACCAGGATTTGAACTAGGATCTAGCCATTTTCTAGGGAATGATTAGAGAGAAGTGCGTCTGTGCATGCTCAGTCGTGTCTGACTCTGTGACCCCCATGGATTCGTAGCCCACCAAGCTCCTCTGTCCATGGGATATTTCTGACAATACTGGGGTGGATTGCCATTTCCTCCTCCAGTTTAGAGAAAAGACATTGGCATAAATTTTGTTGCTTTTACAGAAATCTTTGCCGAGATGTAAATGATCAAAATACCTAATTGAAATAAAGACTTGAGATGAAAAGAAGACTAAAAGAGTATGTCTGGCATCTAAAATCAGCAAGCATTCCAGTAAAGCAGCTGGGTTAGCAGCATGACAAATTTTAGCCTACATTTTAGGTTATTCAGTGTTCAACATACAAAACTAACTTAACTGAGATTCTGGTTCTACTTAAACCATTGCTTTTATTTGAAAAATCTTGTTTTGATCAATTTTTTAAAAATAGGAATGGGAAAAGAGAAAAGTATTATTTTGAAATTGGAAAGGAACTTAATTTATCTATCCCAACTTCTCTGTGTTACAGATGAGGTAACAGACCCAGAGTGAGCAAATTTTGCAATTATTATTTCCATTTAAACTCCCTGAGACCAGAGGCTTGGTCAGCTTGTTCCCCTGTTTATCCCAGGGCTTAGCGCAATTCTGGGTGCAGGTTACACAGTTCTCTAGAAAGTATGCAAATGCTCAACACAGCATTGCATCATGTACAGACAGCGCTCTCATCCTCGTCCATGGGAATCCAAAGGGAGTGGTCACCCAGGTAATTTGCCTTTGAGGGTTTGGATTACAGAGATCCTTCCAGGCAAGCATTCTCTCAAGGGAAGCAATCATCATACCCAGTGCCCGAACATCATCAGCGGTAAGTCTGCAACTACCTAGCCTCAGGATTTTTAACTTGCTGACAAGATGCATTTGCTGGGTGAGTGCATGGAGGTTCCCACCTATGACATCATTCCAGGAAACATCCAGTTTTTCCAAGTCTGGGAGAGAAGGCAGCAAAGCAACTAGAAGTGAACACAAGAAAAGACAGATTTACACGTGGAATTTGTGATTTGTAGTAAACAGGATCCATCTACAGCTTGTTGCTCTGTAAGAGGAGAGAAGGAGGATGGACAGGCTGACTTTCCACACAGCAGGGCTCCCTCAGGCGTGCAACTGGAGACGTTGTGATATTACATATCCTATTCCTTTGGACTTTTTTTATTTCTGCCAATTAATTGCATTCTAAAAAGGCAGTGGTGTTTCTGTGAGATTTCATAAGAATTTCTTTACTGTAGTGGAAATGGCAATTCAACTACAACTGTTACTACCGCTGTCACTACAGTGTGTATACTGGTCCTTTTCTTTTGCAAACCCTATAACAACCATCACTCTGTCATTCTACTGGATCCTCAGGCTGAAGGCCCGGGGAACACCCCATTGGCCAGGACTGCTCAGACAGTGCCTGTTAACTATTTTTTCTTATCTAGATCACCTGGGTATCACCATCTTACAAACCTCCTGTTGTACCTACATGGGCCAACACGTGGAGGTTTAGACAGGCACAAAGCCTGGCCAGAACCTTCTCTGAGTCTCCTCCATTGCTCACGAAAAGTGAAGTTACTCTCTGTGGACAAAATTCTCCAAGGTTATCTTTATCTCCTGAGGTAACAAGACTTGAGAGTGGAAATGCCAAAGTCAAGGCTGGAAGGGGTCTTTGCTTGCTTGCTTTTAAATATCTGTCTTGGATGTCAAAATAGTGGCAGAGTTAGACGTCACACAGTGAACTTCTAGAGTTACAGGCACAGCAATTCCTGACCTTCCACCATTCTGAAGAAATTCTGAAGACACACTTAGGGGCAAAAAAATGTGTTTATGTTTTCTTTTTACCAGCGTTCAAAGTGTTAGTCACTCAGTCATGACCTCCTCTTTGCAACTACACGTATTATAGTCCACCAGGCTCCTCTGTCCTTGGGATTCTCCAGGCAAGAATACCGGAATGGGTTGCCATTTCCTTCTCAGGGAATCTTCCCAGCCCAGGGATTGAACCCAGATCTCCCACATTACAGGCAGATTCTTTACTGTCTGAGTCATCAGGGAAGCCCAAAACATTTCAGCAATTTCATTTGTTTACCATGATCCTAACTTTACAAAGTATGAAAGTCTATTGAACACATTAGAAGGCAAAAAACCAGGATTCCTGGGACACGCACTGGAAGATTTCAGTTCGGTGGGTTTGGGTTGGACCCAAGTGTATGCATTTCCACAGGTTCTGCAACATTCTGACACATACACAGGCATTTGAGAACCACAGTTACACAGAGCACGGTTACAGTTTCCTGTTAATAGATTTGTCTCAAATGTAATGGCATGGATTTTAATTAAAATAGTCAAGGACCGCCCCCCCCCCCCACTCAAAACGCAGTTCTTTTGATTCCTCTGTTGGTAGACACATTTAATATGATTAAATACTTAAGATGTCTGAAGAAAGAGAATCTTTAAGAAGGTGATGATGGTGTTTTGGGGGAGAGGGTTCTTTGCAATCAAACTCCTTCTGGAGTGTCACAAACAGTAGTTGTACTTTTGTGTAAAAAAAGATGTGAGCAGTAATCACTAGGAATGATACTTTTCATTCCACAGACAACAACATGATGCCCCTTTAAATTCCCAGCAGGGCTTGCTTTTATGGATGAGTTTATATCATATGCAGGAGCAGATGAGTTTCAGAGAGTTAGAGGTAATTAGTAGAGAGGTAAAATTGCTCAGGAAAAACGAAACCTCCCTCCTAAACTTGGGCTCAAATCTTTGAAACTTGAGGAAGAATCAATTGACTTGCTTTTTAAAAAAATAGCAATGTAGCTGCTCTTCCTGAACTGTCTGGGCTACCCTGCAGACCTTGGGTTACCAAGTGAGGATGGAGAGCTTTGCCTGCTCATCTCAGCCCAAAGGCCCTCTGTGCCTCTGGATAAGGTCGACTCCATACAGACCCGTCTCCCTCACATCCGCTGCTGTCAGTCTGCAGTTGTTCAGATCTAGACACTTGTTGACAGCCTTTCTGCCCAGCTTCTGCAGAAACCACTCATTTTCCTCCATCCTGGATCCCAATTCTGTTTCTGAAGTGAGAGTCTTGGCTGTATGATAAGAATAGAGAAGAATTTGCTGTGAATGACAGTATTAAAGATGAGACACATGAGAAGACAGACAACAACTGTGAATTAGTCCTTTGTGAAACCTCAACTCAGGAGGGGACAAAACCTGACCTTTGTCCCTATGGCTGATGTGCAACACTGGCTGCTCTAGGGACCCTTTTCCTACAATGGAGGCTGAGGAACTCAGGGGCTTTTCTTTCATGGCCTGACCTGGGCTTCTTGCATGGAGACTGAATCATGTTCCTAGACGAAGTGGTAAACTTGTTAGCGCCGCATTTAAGACAGCTCTGGTGGAAGGATGCACAGACATCTTTGGTGAGCGCACTGCTGGGAGAGGTGCCCACATGCTGGCCTCCTAACAGGACAGATGAGGAAGAGGGAACATTGCAGTCACTCCCGAAGAGGCTCAGATGGCTAAAGGGAGCAAGTGAAGCACTTGCTGCTCATTTCCTAGACCCTTCAACTAATAAATCCAGAGAGAGTAGTGCCTACAAGAGCTTTTGTATTTTCTCAATTCCTGACAGAGAATAAATTCAGAAAACCTCATTTGTCTTTGTTATTAGGTACTTTTTTTTTTTAGGGGCATATGTGACACTCTTGCCAAGTTCCTCTGTAATAATGCTGTACTAACATGTCACTAGCATTTAAAAAGATTAAATAAAAATAAAAAGCTATAATTTTGTGTGTGTGTTAATCTCTCAGTCGTGTCTGACTCTTTGCGACCCCATAGACTATATTAATTTTATTAATAATTAATAATTAACAAATGTATTAATTTTATTGTCTACTACTGCATGTGTCAATATGTAAGCCACATGTGGAACATTCTGTACTTTTGTAAGACAAAATGAATAAGAATGTACAGACAGTGACTTTAATGAGGTCCTGTAGTGATAATACTTATAGGGACTTCCCTGTTGGTCCAATAGTTAATAGTCCATGCTTCCACCACAGGGGCATGGGTTCAATCCCTTGTCAGGGAACTTAAATCCTGCATGCCCTGTGGTGAGGCCAAATAAATAAATAAAATATATACATACAGTATGCATACTGGAATCCAATAGGAAAGCATAAGTTCCAAATGTACAGTAATACTCTACTAACCCTGACAAAAAAGTATACAAATCGTATAGAGAAAAAGAAATATATTGGCACCAGTGAAAATGAAAAGATAGCAGCATTACCATAGTAGTAAATTTAAACTAAAATATTAGTAGGGTAATAAAGATTCCATCTCTCTTCTGCAGTGGGTCTAGTGGCTTGCCATTCTTAAGAAAACCACCTACAGGCTGTATACATCTTTGATAGGATGGTTGGCGTTGCCACATTCTACCAGTAAGAGGCAGCATCATCCACCACCACTTTACCTCTTCACTCTGGCCTTCAATTTTTATTATAGTAAGTTGGATACAAGGTATTTTATTTTGGGTAGGATTGCAGATTTAAGAAAAACAAAAATACAATGTCCAATTAAACTTAAACTTCTGGTAAACAAAGAATCGTTGTTTAGTAAAAGTACCTCCCAAATAATGCAGGTATTTTTCTTTTTCTGACAACCCTAATTTGGGGTGGATCAGAGGAGAGTTATGGATGAGGGGGACGAGGAGGGACTGCCTCTTACATGCCAGTGAGGACAGAGCATTTTGTGTACACTTAATGCAAGGAGTTGTAAGCACACTGTCTCATAGATTTGGAAGCCGAGACTCAGTCTGTTAATTGGTCAGCAGCAGAGTCAGAATTTGAACCCACAACAATCTGCTGCAAAGCCCATTATGTGTGTGTGCTTTTTAAATTTTTGTGCTTAAAATGTTTTTCTCTGCATTGTGTCTTATTACGCTCCCTTTTGTCTTTTAGCTTTTTTATCTCTGTAAGTTCAACCTACAACCATGCTCAAGTTCCAGCTTCACCAAGCCTTCTTTTTCTTTGTTTTCTTCTCAAGCCACTGTTCTGTCAATCATTTCCTTTACTGTCAAATGTTTGAAAAGAGTGGAGTGTGCTTGTTGGCCCCACTTCTTCAACACAGTTACCAATTAATCCCCTACCTTCTAGTTGCCACGCTCACCTGGCCAAATAAATTGTTTCTCCAAGGTCACCACCACCAATGATGTATGTATGGTCAGGCCATTAAGGGTGGTTGTTCTCTTGATCTCTGTCCATCCCCTACTTGACCAGGCCCTGCTTCCCTCACATGACTATCCAATTCTCTTAATTACAGAGCTTAATCAGTAACTGCCTGCCTGCTTGCCCCCTACCCCATCTCCTGGTTTCCCTGGTTACTGATGAGCCCACCTCCCCTATAAATGGCAGCCTCCATCTCCTGGTGAATATCAAAGCCTGCTGCCATGTCCTGCCCGTTGTCTGTCACACTTGGTGAAGTGTGACTCCAGGACCTTTGTGTAAGATGCCCCTAACTACTAATGAACACTGATGTCTCTATTGCTGTCACCAGGCTTTTTCTTTGATCTTAAGTCTGGGCAACTACAAGATTTGCAGGCCAGCAGGGTGCAGCCCAACAACCAACCAACTGACAGATTCTGAAATCCCTTTGCAGACCACATCCTACTTGGGTGCTCTGTAATATATATTTTATACGATCGGCAAGTCCAAGGCAGCACAGCTGGAAAACCTAGATCAACTCGTGCACCCATCAGGTAAGCAAGTCATTTAACTTCTCTGAGCCTTGGTTTACTCATCTATAAAATGGAAACTATAATTTCCACCTGGTTCATTTATCAGGAGTGTAGTGACTTAAAGTTGCTGAACCTTCCCAGGAAGATGGAACTCTACAATACCTTTGACATGATATCTACTTTGTAAACACTGTTGAATGAACAAAAAGCTAAATGAGTGAATGAATGAATATTAGCTTTATAGTTCCTCAATTACCAAAATCAAGATGATAAATCTTTATCAAAACACGTAAGTATGAATATGAGTACCCATTTTTGAGGCCCCCACACATCCCCTTACAGACCATATGTATGTTTTTTTTAATCTATGAAACTCTTCCTTCAAAAAATATCTTATGTCACAGCTCAATATATATAACAGATGAGTTAGATCTGCTACAGGTTGGCTGAGGTGGGAGGGCTGGCACTCCATGGAGGGGACAAAGTGACCACATGTGAGCAGCTCCGTGGAGCGATTCAGGGCCGCTGCTGTACTGCTGAACCGAATTCTTGCTTCTCCAGGAGATTCTGTGAGCCAAGCAGGATCTTCTCATTAGGTTCTTTTCCAAGCTAAACCTGGAGAGGTTGGCTTCTGTTGTTTACAACCAAGAATCCTAATACTCTCATAAAACACGATTACGTGTTTGTAACATGGGTGGTGCAGTATAGGGAATCAAGATAACAAGTTCCTGTTATCAAGGAGCTACCTGTCTGATAGAGGAGACAGATGAGAGAGCCACGGTCACAGTACAGAGGAGAAGTACAATGGTGGAGGCCAGCAGGGGTGCCAGATGGCCCAGGGTAGAGACAGTAAGTGCTTCAGTTCTCAGGATGGGTCTTGGCAAGCTTCCAAGTGAAAGTATTAGTCGCTCAGTCATGGCCGACTCTTTGCGACCTCATGGACTGTAGCCCACCAGGCTCCTCTGTCCATGCCATTCTCCAGGCAAGAATACTGAAGCCGGTAGCCATTTCCTTCTCCAGGGGATCTTTTCAACCCAGGGATCGAACCCAGGTTTCCTGCATTGCAAGCAAGTTCTTCACTGTCTGAGCCACCAGGGAAGCCTAAGTGAAAGTGGTAGATAAATTGCACCTTAAAGATGAGTGGGAGTCAGCCAGGTGGGTGGTCAGGAGGGAGGGATAAGTGGGAGAGGGGTGCAGAGGGAGGATAGAGACACAAGGGCAGGTCTTTTTCAGCACAGGGAACCACTCTGGGAGAATGTGGCCAGATTAGGAAACTGCAGGTAAATCAGAATATCAGCAGTAGAGGATGAATGTGAGGTTGGGGGAAGGCAGAGGCCGTGAAGAGATATTCAGTTCAGTTCAGTCACTCAGTCGTGTCCAACTCTTTGCGACCCCATGAATCGCAGCACACCAGGCTTCCCTGTCCATCACCAACTCCTGGAGTTTACCCAAACTCATGTCCATCCAGCCATCCATCCAGCCATCTCATCCTCTGTCGTCCCCTTCTCCTCCTGCCCCTAATCCTTCCCAGCATTCAGCTTACCACAAACACCATGAAGATCATGCTTGAGAGTATAGACTTTCTCTTCAAGGCAAGAAAGACTCAGTAAAGAATTTCAAACCAGTGGAAGACACCATGATATCTGTGGTTTAGAAAGAGCGCCCGGCAGAAGTGTGGGGGCCAGGCTGGCAAGAGAGCAAGAGCAGGAGCAGAGAAACCAGGTAGGAAACTGTGGCAGTGGTCCATGCAAGAGAAAAGAAAGCCAGGACAGCAACACAGAGGACCAACCAGGTCCCAGAGCCATTTGGGGGACAATACATGTAACTCCAGGGGCCACTGAGTTTGGGGAGAAATGAAAATGGAGAAGCCACGCACATCTTGAGGGGCTGATATTGGCCAGCTGAGATAACCAGCTGACTGCACTGTTAATTTAATCATGATAATAGGTATCCATTGGGACTTCCCAAGTGGCTCAGTGGTAAACAATCTGCTTGCTGACGGAGGAGATGCAGGTTTGATCCCTAGATTGGGAAGATCCCCTGGATGGCAATCCAATCCAGTGTTCTTGCCTGTGGAATCCCATGGACTGGAGCCTGGCAGGCTACAGTCCATGGGGTTGCAAAAAAGTCAGACATGGCTGAGCACTACTACATGGATATCCATTAACCATGTTCCTAAAGCTCCAAATCGTACTGTAGAACAAATAGCAACAACTTTCTGATGGCCTTCTTTTAAAGATAGACTTCTTAACTTTCTACTTTCAAAAATGTATTCAATCTACTCACAGGTAAAGTGATATTTCTGGTATTTGGTACAAATGATCTGACAGACATGGGGGTATAAATGAAATAAGACTGGCCATGGGTTGATAATTGTTAGAGGGAGGTAATCACGGGGACTCATACTGTTCTCTCTTTTTATATGTGTTTGCATGAAAAGTATGAATGTTTTAAAAATACATTTACTCTAATAACATATTGATGACACTGTATATATCATGATTTTAGAGAGAGATTGGCAATATTTTCATAACCCTTGAATTTGTAATCTCTGTGCTGGGAACTTTCAGCTATTTAGTGTAACACAGTGAAGCAGAAAACAAGGGAGAGGGAAAGCCAAAGATATTCACCAAAGGGCAAAAAAAGGAATTTAAGTAATTATGCCATAGGCATGGAATGGAATATTATGCCACTGTCAAAAGTAGGCATATGAACATCATGTGAGAACTGAACAGTATAATAAGTCCCAGAAGTAGGATCACAGCTCCATGTAAACTCAGGAGGGTTTTATAAGCTCTTCTAATTGTACAAAGGATGTCCGTTTGGCCTCTGCCCCCTCTCTGACTAGTCTCCTAATACTCTCATCCTCTCTCCATCTCTCATCCTGCTTCAGCATCCCTAACCTCCTGGCCAGCTCTCAAGCACTCCAGGCTTACTCCCATATTGGGCCTTTGCATTTACAGATCCCTTTGCCTGGAAAGCTACTCCCTAAAATATCTATATGGTTGGCTTCATTCATTCTACGTGGCTGACTTTCAGATCTCAGCTGAGTTTCTGCTACTAAGTCAGAAACTCCTTCCTGCCAACTGCATCTAAAATTACCCCAGCCCATCATTCTCTATCTCCTTAGATTACTTATTGGTCTTCATATGACTTATCACACAAAAAGTATGCCTGCTTTTGGTTCTTTGTGTACATAAGATTCTCTTTTTTCATGGCTGTATTTCTAATAAGTGACTGGCACATAGGAGGTACTCAATATTTGTTGGCTGGTTGGTTGACCATAAATATGTGCATATAAATAAAAGGCTGAAAAGAATCTTGAAAAGATAGCACTTTGTGTTAAAATGAAAGGAAACCAGGTATTTTTCTCTAAACCTTTCGGTGACATAATTACTTTTGATAATTTAAAAGTAAAATGAGCAACTTATTTAAAGAATTTAACAAAGTAAATGTTTAGAACAGATTTCATTATATTATGTGCCATTTAACTCATGTCATCTCTTTAGGGGAGAATGCTAAGTCACTACTTCTGGAGAAGGAAATGGCAACCCACTCCAGTACTCATGCCTGGGAAATCCCATAGATGGAGGAGCCTGGTAGGCTACAGTCCATGGGGCCGCACAGAGTCGGACACGACTGAGCAACTTCACTTTCACTTTTCCCTTTCATGCAGTGGAGAAGGAAATGGCAACCCACTCCAGTACTCATGCCTGGGAAATCCCAGGGACGGGGGAGCCTGGTAGGCTACAGTCCATGGGGCCGCTAAGAGTCGGACACGACTGAGCAACTTCACTTTCACTTTTCCCTTTCGTGCACTGGAGAAGGAAATGGCAACCCACTCCAGTGTTCTTGCCTGGAGAATCCCAGGGACGGTGGAGCCTGGTGGGCTGCCGTCTGTGGGGTCGCACAGAGTCGGACACGACTGAAGCGACTTAGCAGCAGCAGCAGCAGCTAAGTCACTTCAGTCATGTCCAACTATTTGTGACTCTATGGACTGTAGCCCACCAGGCTCCTCTGTCCATGGGATACTCCAGGAAAGAATACTGGAGTGGGTTGCCATGCCCTTCTCCAGGGGATCTTTCCAACCCAGGGATTGAAACTACTTCTCTTACAACTGCATTACAGGCTGATTCTTTATCCCTGAGCCACCGGGGAAGCCCTTAGGGGAGAAAATTGTTCTAAAAAATTAAGAAGTAACATCAGGCAGAAGCTTACCAATGTCTAAGGAGACTGTCTTCGGTGTCTTGTCCTGGGGTTGGGAATCAGTTGTTTTAGGGTCAATGCTCTCTTTCCTGCTTCCAGCTTTGGGGAACCTAGATTTTGACCCCCTGATGCTCTCGTCGACAAGTGGAGCCTGGGGTGTAGTTTCTCCATCTGAGGAACTTTTCTTCCCTGTTCGACTCATGGTCAAGTTGAATAGGGTCTTTCTCAATAAGCCATCTTCCTGTGGTTTTCTGTTTTCGAGGATTTCAGAGAAGAGAATAAGACTGTCAAACCTCTGTGAAATCCAACTTCCCTACACACGTTTTTGTTTCCCCTTTCTGTTCTTATTGCTGGTAATGTTTAACACAGAAATAAGAAGGACGTAACCCAGGATCCTGGAACTAACAGATGGCAGCAGATACACATCCAAAGCAAATTTGAGTTTGAAACTTTGCCCTATTTTATTGTGAGAAACGATTCTTTAAACACCACATCGACAAGTGCATTGAATGTGTTGATACCTTTTAAATTTCAACAGTCATAGTTACCTTCTGAGAGAGATTGTATAAAAGAAGTTGGCATGCCTCTAAGCTCCCTGGCCCTTTGCAAAACTATCACCCAGAGGAGACTGCTTCAGTGACTCCAGGTGCATCTCTTGGCACACTGTTTCTTTTTCTCTTGGCATTTTTGCCTTCTCTACTCAGCCCTGCACTTGTTCCCATAAAAACACATCAGCAGTCAGGAATTAATTCCCTCCATGAAGTGAACGTACTCTGGACCAGATACTGTTCTTGACGCAAGAGAGTCAGTGACCAACAAGACACAGCTCTTGTTACTTAAGTCTTAACCTGGTGGAAAGATGGCCCCGTATGTCAATGATTACCTTGGGACAAGGGCTGTCAGGGAGGAGAGACCCCTGTGGTCAGGGAACCCACCATTGGACTAAGCCTGGCTTGGAGCATAACTCTGAGCAATGAGTGACATTACCTGGGTCTTGAGATAGTTAAAAAAAGAGAAGGGAAAGTGTCTCACGTAGGAAAAATCAGGCTCAAAAGCTTCCAGGTATAAAGACCTAAAGGAGCCTGGGGTTGCCTCTAGGAGTGGATTCTGGGTGCCTGGAGCAAGGGTTGTGGGGGATGGAGGTTAGGGGTAGGTCTGGTGTGACTTGAGTCTCAAGATTCATGAGGGTTTAATCTATCATCCCTCCTGGGATCTCCTTACATTTTAAGGGAGGATTAAAGACTTAAACAGGGTTTCCCAGGTGGCGCTAGTGGTAAAGAATCTGCCTGTCAATGCAGAAGACCCAAGAGAGATGCTGGTTCCATCCTTGGGTAGGGAAGATCCCCTGGAGTAAGAAATGGCAACCCACTCCAGTATTCTTGCCTGGAAAATCCCACGGACAGAGGAGTCTGGTGGGCTACAGTCCATGGGGCTGCAGAGAGTCAGACACGACTGAGCAAAGCAACTAAGTACTAAAGACTTAAACTAAAGGGATAAAACTATAGATGGAATTTTAGATTCTGCTATTAAAGTTTAGATTCTGTCCTTAGGCTAGGGCCTAATCAATATTCTTGAAATAACAATGTTCATGGCTCCCTCCCTATAAAATAGGTCTTTCTGTAATACTACATTCCAGAATGGTTCAAGAAACATTTTGCACACAGGGGATCCTCAATGACCTTGCAGAGCCCACCTCCATGCTTGGGGGATGGAATGTTCCTAATGCCTAGAGTACTACTTTACTTATTTCATGTATTTATTTTTGGCCCTGATCAGGGGTGGAACCCATGCCCCCTGCAGTGGAAGCTCGGAGTCTTAACCACTAGACTGCGAGGGAAGTCCCCTGGAGTATTATTTTAGAAGTAACAGAGGTCTTTTTTTGTCTTTTCAAACTAGAGCAGGATTCAGCCCAGGTTTACACAGGAACAGACAACCATGGGACCAGACAGTTGTCCAGCTACAGCCCCACAGCAAGCCTCAGAAGGTTAAGTGGGAGAGACCTTTAGCTTGTGAATCCAGCCACAACCTGCAGCCGTGCCTGCCCCATTTCAATTCCACCCTCACCCAAGGGCCCTTTTCCTTTCACTGCTTCTCTGGCACCTACCCAAGACTTACCTCCATGGTCACTATCACTCAATTTCACCTTTTGGAGGTGTATGCACAGCCATTCTGTGGAGAGCCATCCCAGTAAATGCTTTCCCTTTTTCTCCCCCCTCCTTAAATGTTGTGACTTCAACTCCCAAGTCTTAAGAAAACACTGCTGGATGGTGCTCCAGGATGTGGTCATTTACCCGCATGAAACCCCACCCAGCTGGTGAGGCCCTGCTGGGTTCTCTGTGTACGCGAGGACACTACAGAGCCGAATGGGAAGGGCCGGGAGCCAGGGAGGGTAAGAAACTACACAGAGGAAACAACACACAGCGGGGAGCGAGGAAAGCAGAAAGGAAAAGAAAGCTTCTGAGAGCTAACAGGGAATCAGAAAAGTTACAAGTATGAGGAAGGCGGGCTTGTGAGAGCAAAGGGGAAACCACCCGCCTATTTCTTGATACCTGGTGGGTTAAGCAGTAGGTTACCATGCTCATGCTTAGAAAAGAAATGTTTTCAAAATGTCTTTGGGAAATTCCTCTTTATATACAACTTGAACAAGTTCTCAGGCTTTCTCACAGCAACTCAAGCTGTAAGTCGGGCTTCCCCCACATCTCTGTGCTGGGTTTTACACTGTGAAGGTAAACAAACCCTGGAAACTGAATTTGGGGAACTTTTCAGATCATAGCATAATTAGACTATAGCCACAAAAGAAAACTGAGGTTTTGCCTCTTCTCCAAGAATCAGAGGCATTCACTTAAAAGCTCTTTGGGAAAACTAATGGCTGGCATTTAGTTGAGTAATTATTGTTGATAAGTTACTGTATTATCAGTTGGTGAGGCTATTTGCCATGAAACCCCAAGGATAATACATATCTGACACATTATTTCTCTTACTTTTAAGTGATTTTCATTTATTTTTGCAAAAGTGAGGAATATCTTTTTTTTTTTTCCCCATCCTTAGGTTTTGACCTAATGTTTATTTAAAATTTTCAAGGAATACTTTCAAAGGTCTTAAAATTTTGATCTAATGTTTTCAGAATGAATCATACTTTCAGTGTTGCTTGTTAAGGGGAAATGTGTTTTTCTTTCTTCCCAAAACTCATTTCATTAAAAAGCTTGACACATACTACAACATGAATGAAGCTTGAGAATGTAAGAGGAAAAAGCCAGTCACAAAAAGGCAAGTACTGTATGATTCCACTTGCATGAAGTATATAGAGGAATCAAATATATAGAAACAGATTGTAGAACAGTGGTTGCCAGGACTTGGGGGAGAGGAAAATTGGGAATTGTCTTAATGCATACAGGGTTTTATTTTTGTAAGGTAAAGTTCAAGAGACCGGTTGTTCAGCAATGTGAATATGTTTAACACTACTGAACTGCAGATTTTGAACTGGTTAAGATGTTAAATTTTATGTTCTGTGAGTTTTAAAAAAATTTTTAATTAAAATATATTTTAAAAATATGATTCAGAAGGCTGACTCCAAATGTAAAGAAGTTTTAAAAATGCTTTAATCACTTTTTGCTTTTTTCTCCTTATGTATTTATAAGTATGGCATAATTTTTAAAAATCCAAATGTCTAAATGGGTTTTAAGAAATACAAAGTAAAACTCCTTGGTAATTTTTAAAAACTGACTCAGTCACTCAGTTCTAAAGCATTCTGGTGGCACATGGTATCTTAGGCCACTTGTCTAATGGGCCTATTACTTCAGCCCTATTCAGAGCTCTTGTCTTGCCTTGAAAATGTATTATTGTAGATACATTTCTAGCATTGGTTAATACTACTATTCTCAATGAATTTAAGCAAGGAAAGGTGGCACGTGGGAGGGGATATATGTATGCCTATGGCTGATTCACACTGATATATGGCAGAAACCAACACAATATTGTAAAGCAACTATCGTCCATTAAAAATAAACAAAATTTTAAAAGATTACAATGTGATCTGTTTTGCAAATAATAACAACAGAAAATAAAATTTATTTAAAAAAAAAGATGGCAAAGGTAAACATGTGTTTACCCATGTTAGGAATTTAAAAAACACAACCACTTAAGAAATCTGTAAGAATATAGAAAACTGGATAGATGTCAACAAAATTTAGGAATCTAGAGAGCATGAAGATGCATTTACCTGACTTTCACTTAATTCCCTGCAAAGGCTAGGGTAAATATTTTATAATTTTTCAAATTTCAGAAACCCAAAGTTTCAGTAAGTGTACCAGTAATTGTACCAGGTAACTTTGAAGGAAGACGTGGGTATGGGTAGGGGTGAAAACAATACGATTAGTTTAAAAGTGTAAGAAGTTAAACTATCCAATTCCATTTCTCACCCCAGGGCAGACCGAAGACTGCTCCTTTTCCCACCCTGGAAAAGACAGAAAGTTTACTTTCAGAACCAGTTGAAACACAAAGGATCTGGATTCAGAGACTCTGGTCATGTTTTGAGTACCTTATTGGATACAGAGGTTGAATAAAGTCTATGTGCAGAAAAACGAGATCTCTCCCTATTCCCCCTGTAGGTCCTCTAACAACACACTGGCAGCCAAACTTAGTCACCCTCTTCCCCACCCAGTGGAAATAGGTGGAAGGACACCTATGCAGGAAACTGACCAACCCGAGAGAAGAACCCTACAGATACTAAATGAAGCTTCAGCTGCCCAAGCAATTACCGAGAAGCCCACTGATTGACACATCCTATGGTCTCCCTGGTGGCTCAGATGGTAAAGAATCTGCCTGCAATGCAGGAGACCTGGGTTCATTCCCTGGGTCAGGGAGAGCCCCTGGAGAAGGGAATGGCTACCCACTCCAGTATTCTTGCCTAGAGAATTCTGTGAACAGAGAAGCCTGGCGGGCTGCAGACCATGGGGTCACAAAGAATCAGACATGACTGAGCATCCAACACACTATTATGTATATACACAGAGCCCTTCACTCTGTTCCCCTGGAGGAGGGAATGGCAACCCACTTCAGTATTCTTACCTGGGAAATCCCATAGACAGAGGAGCCTGGTGGGCTGCAGTCCACGGGGTAGCAAAGAATTGGACATGACTGAGCACACACACACTTCATGCTGTATATGCTTGGGTTGGGCTAAAGATCTCAAGGTAGTTGAGGAAAGAGTCTGAGAAGAAAATGAGATGCAGAAACAGTAAGAAAAAGGGAACTTGGAGAAAATAAGGGCAGTGTAAGGAGAAGAAAAGAATTTTTTAAATCACTATTATACTTTGAGAGTTCTTGGGTCCATAAACCAAGAACCAGAAGATGAACAAGAGGGGAACTCCAAGGAACAAAGGAAATTTTAGAAATTAAAAATGTGATAGTTTCTGTGTTAGATTAAAGTGACATTGTGTAGTTTTGAATCTACCTAATCCTACAGTTCATGGGATCGCAAAAGAGTGGGACGTGACTGAGCACACTGTCATGCATGATTAAAAGATAAATGGAAAAAGCATAATAAAACAATATGTTAATCCTTCAACAATAACATCATCACAACAAATGCATGACAATCATCTGCTATGAGAGTAGTAAGATATCCTGTGAAGTCTGAAATACAAGGAAAGGGCTGATTAACTGACATCAATGAGACCTACAGGGTATCAGCAAGGGGGCAAGAGGAAGTAGAAAGCAGGCAAAGGGTCTTCAGGTGACACTGAACAACAGCAAACTCCAATCAAACTGCCAAAGGCACTTACGCTAAATTCTAAATGTGCCCACTTGGTATAGAAAGATAGTTGGGTTTTTTCTGGGAACAGTGCCAGAGCTGGGTTCTAAGGGTGAAGGCAAAGGAAAGGTTAGATGGTATGGGACAATCTGGGTCCTATTACATCTCAGAACTAACCAACTGAATCTCCTTTCCAGGACAGAGTCCTTCACAGAGAAGGATCTGTGGTGGTAGAATCTAAATTGAGTAGCAAGGACTTCCCTGGTGGTCCAGTGGTTAAGAATCTGTCTGCCAATTCAGGGGATACGGGTTAGATCCCCAGTCTGGGTAGATTCCACATGCCGTGGGGCAACCACGGCTGTGCACCACAGCTATTGAGCCTGTGCTCTAGAGCCTGTGAGCTGCAACTACTGAGCCTGTGTTCCCTAGAGCCCGTGCCCCACAACAAGAGAAGCCACTGCAATGAGAAGCCTGTGAACTGCATTTAGAGAGTAGCTCCGGCTCCCCACAATTGAAAAAGCCCGTGCATAGCAATGAAGACCCAGTAGAGCCAGAAATAATTAATTCTTTAAATTATTTAAGTAAACAAATTGAGTAGCTCAGAGATACTATGAGCAAAGGCAAGAGAAGATCCATATAAAGTGGGGGACAGGGCAGAAAAGGCAGCTTCAAAAAGCCCGAGGCAATATTGTTTAACTACCATAGCAGTAGCAAAGCCATCAAGCTCGGAAAGCTGTCCCATTGTATCCTCTTCTCGGAAGGTAATTACTGGGCCTCTTCAAAGGCTGCCTGATACAGTCGCACAAAACCACAGCTGACTTGCCAGAGCACATGATTCATGGATCACACACCATCCCTCCCACCTTATTCCAGGCATTAGTAGTGAGTCCCTAAGCCCAGTCCATACCCTAGGGGCAGGGAGTTTCACTCTGTAAAAGAAGGCATATCAAAGAATTTGTGGCATTTGAAAACTGATCTATGATATAAAGACTAGAGAGAAACTGATAGATATGAATAGAAGATAGGCAAAAACAAACCAACACTTGTCAACAGTTTTGAGGAATTTGGCTACGGGATCTCCAGTCTTCACTGCAGCACTGGGAATCTTTACTTGCTGCATATGGAATCTAGTTTCCTGATCAGGGATTGAACCCTGGCCCCCTGCAATGGGAGCATAGAATCTTAGCCACTAGGCCGTCCGGGAGATCCCCAAAGGTTTCTTTCTTTCTTTTTTTTTTTCTTTTATTTAAAAACACATTCTTTTGCATTGGAATATAACAAATTAACAAACAATTGTGATAGTTTCAGGTACCAGAGAAGGGACTCAGCCATCCATATACATGTAGCAAGAGGTTTCTTTTTGATGTGGTTAAAATGTCCTAAAATTGTCTGTAGAAAAGGCTGCCAAACCCTATGAATCTATTTAAAAATAGTGAAGTGTACACATTAAATAAATTGTATTTTATGTGACTTTCATCTCACTAAGGTTACTAAAAAATGAAGTTATTACTAATTACGGAAAAAAATGTGTACATATTTTTGGCATACTTTATGGTTAAACTGTGAACAGTGTTTTACATAACAATATAATACTAATGTTATATTAAAATTCTGGAAAGACCATGTTGAAGGGCTGTGGAAAGGGGAAATTTGTAGAGGTTTACAGAAATAAATTCTCATCTGCCCTACTAGGAAGACCATATATAATATCTAAAGCTGAAATAAAAGTGTATTATGTTGAAATATAGGGGTAAATAGTAGGCAAAAGAATAAGAGTTGAAATATGTTGCCCAAACAAAGTCTTACTTATTATATTTAGGTTTTTTCAACTACTATTTTGTGTAATCCTAGACATTTGTAACCTGTAAATCTCAATATCTTCTTCTGTAAAATAGAAGTTATAATAATAACAATTTTAGCTCAGTTGGTAAAGAATCCGCCTGCAATGCAGGAGATCATGGTTCGATTCCTGGGTCAGGAAGATCTGCTGGAGAAGGGATAGGCTACCCACTCCAGTATTCTTGGGCTTCCCTTGTGGCTCAGTTGGTAAAGAATCTGCCTGCAATGTGGGAGACCTGGCTTAGATCCCTGGGTTGGAAAGATCCCCTGGAGAAGGGAAAGGCTACTCACTCCAGTATTCTGGCCTAGAGAATTCCATGGACTGCATAGTCCATAGGGTTGCAAAGAGTCGGACAGGACTGAGCGACCTTCACTCACTCACTCACTCACTCACTCACTCACTGCTTGTACCCAAGTCTCCTCTGGGGTCCCAAGGTAACAGAAGACAGAGACCAGCCTTGAGTGCAAGATTTTAGGTGCAGCCAATACATTCCTGGCCTCTCTACAACCCCTAAAACTTAGTCCTTTCTCATTATCTTCCACCCATGCATCCCTTATTTTTTTTTTTTTTCAAGTGCATCCCTTATTATACAGAGTTTCGATAAGGATATAGTGACAAGCTTGTCCATGGGATCTTCACTCCCATTGTGGGGCTATTGATCCTCAGTTATTTCCTACAGTGAACTCATATCCTGATTGGAAAATTGCAATGTGAAGAATGTATCCATTTGAGCTCAGAAGTATCCAGATGGATTTAGATACTCCCAACATTTTCCTGATGTTGGAAAGAATACATCAAGTGAAATGCCAGGCTGGATGAAGCACAGGCTGGAAGCACAAGCTGGAATCAAGACTGCTGGGAGAAATATCAATAACCTCAGATACGCAGATGACACCACCCTTATGGCAGAAAGTAAAGAAGAACTAAAGAGCCTCTTGATGAAAGTGAAAGAGGAGAGTGAACAAGTTGGCTTAAAACTAAACATTCAGAAAACTAAGATCATGGCATCTGGTCCCATCACTTCATGGCAAATAGAAGGGGAAACAATGGAAACGGTGAGAGACTTTATTTGGGGGGGCTCCAAAATCACTGCAGATGGTGACTGCAGCCATGATATTAAAAGATGCTTGCTCCTTGGAAGAAAAGCAATGACCAACCTAGACAGCATATAAAAAAGCAGAGATATTATTTGCCAACAGAGGTCCATCTAATCAAAACTATAGTTTTTCCAGTAGTCATGCATTGATGTGAGAGTTGGACTATAAAGAAAGCTGAGCGCTGAAGAATTGATGCTTTTGAACTGTGGTGTTGGAGAAGACTCTTGAGAGTCCCTTAGACTGCAAGGAGATCCAACCAGTCAATCCTAAAGGAAATCAGTCCTGAATATTCATTGGAAGGACTGATGCTTAAGCTGAAACTCCAATACTTTGGCCATCTGATGTGAAGAACTGACTCATTGGAAAAGTCCCTGATGCTGGGAAAGATTGAAGGCAGGAGGAGAAGGGGACGACATAAGATGAGATGGTTGGATGGCATCACCAACTCAATGGACATGAGTTTGAGCAAGCTCCAGGTGTTGGTGATGGACAGGGAAGCCTGGCATGCTGTAGTCCATGGGGTTGCAAAGAGCCGGACATGACTGAGTGACTGAGCTGAACTGAACATTTTCCTTACCTAGATATCACCACCTCTGTGCCCAGCGCCAGGAAAACAAGACTTACACAGAATTCTGAGAATTGAAGTTCTATCTAGACATAGCCTGATTATGAAAGCAGTCTTAGATAAGGGAAATATAAAGAAAATCAGAATTATAAAAGCACTGTCCAAATAGTTACAGAAAATAATAAAGGCCCAGAGACATTTGAAGTATCTCCCTCCTCTGGTCCTTAAGCTGGATGCTCAGAGTAGCTCATCCCAATTGCATTACTTCTGATCCCTTTTAAGTATTCTTAAACAGGAGCAGCTTCCTTATAGAGAAACTTAATTAGACAAATAACATTTGTATAGTAAGCATGTGTATTTACATTACACAGTGCTAGGTTCTGACAAAGCTCATTTGTGATGAAGAACTTGCCCTCTTACAGCTTCTAATGTTCCTAAAGCAAGGAATAGATGGATAGAAAGGCAGGGACATGCTTTAGACAAGTGCAAAAGAAGTGGAGAAATACATACTTTTACAGTGACTTGATTCTTGATAGGGGAAAAGACAATGGGAAGACAAGGCGAGTGGTACTATGTAAGTATAGCATTTTAAAGAGCTAAAGTGAGAACTGGAAGATTTTCAAAAGCAGGGATCTCACTTTTATTCTTTTGATAAGTGGTGTGATGAACACCATGAATTTTTTTTAATAAATTTATTTATTTTAGTTGGGGGCTGATTACTTTACAATATTGTAGTAGTTTTTGCCATACATTGACATGAATCAGCCATGGGTTTACATGTGTTCCCCATCCTGAACCCTCCTCCCACCTCCCTCCCCATCCCATCCCTCTGGGTCATCCCAATGCCCCAGCCCTGAGCATTTGTCTCATGCATAGAACATGGAATGGTGTTCCGCTTCACATATGATAATATACATGTTTCAATGCTATTGTCCCAGAACGTCCCACCCTCACCTTCTTCCTCAGAGTCCACAAGACTGTTCTATGCATCTGTGTCTCTTATTCTGTCTCGCATATAGGGTTACCATTACCATCTTTCAAATTCCATATACATGCATTAGTATACTGTATTGGTGTTTTTCTTTCTGGCTTACTTCACTCTGTATAATGGGCTCCAGTTTCATCCATCTCAATAGAACCGATTCAAATGTATTTTTTTTAATGGCTGAGTAATATTCCATTGTGTATATGTACCACAGCTTCCTTATCCATTCGTCTGCTGATGGACATCTAGGTTGCTTCCATGTCCTGGCTATTGTAAACAGTGCTGCGATGAACATTGGGGTACACGCGTCTCTTTCAATTCTGGTTTCCTCAGTGTGTATGCCTAGCAGTGGGATTGCTGGGTCATATGGCAGTTCTATTCCCAGTTTTTTAAGGAATCTCCACATTGTTCTCCATAGTGGCTGTACTAGTTTGCAATCCCACCAGCCGTGTAAGAGGGTTCCCTTTTCTCCACACCCTCTCCAGCATGAATTATATGCTCAAAATCTCTTTCAACCCCCTTCCAGCAGGTTTTCCTATTGCAGAGACTACAGACTTAAAATGCCTTTCCCCAGCCTCCCCTCAAGCTAGGCTCTGGTTGTGATTTAGGTTCTGCTGATCCGGTGCAAGCCTTGAATTTGCAGCTGAGGTGCATGGGGACAGGGGCAGGTCACATGATGTCTAATTTCCTGATGCGTGTTGTTTTGAGTTAACAGATACAGCAGCTGCTTCCAGTTTCAACAGGCAGCAGCTTCATTGTGACAGGGCAGCAGTTTTCTTGGTGGCCCAGTAACATGGGGTGGCTTTGTGGTCTTCCCGGAAACAAACTCACAATCCATTTCTCCACAATTCCATAACCCATATACTACCTGTAAAAAAATGCCTTTAAAAAAAAATCTATTTTTATTTGGCTGTATCAGATCTTAGTTGAGGCATGTGGGATCTAGTTCCCTGACCAGGGATCAAACCGAGGAGGCCCCCTGCCCTGGGAGCTCAGCGTCCTAGCCACTCGACCAGGGAAGTCCCAGATCCTGGTCCCTTCTGAAGAACCCTGCCTGATTTGCTGGTTGGCACAATGGGAGCTGCAGAGGAGTGGGAGATGCCACACAGGGACCTCATCAGACAGGGGTACCTGTTCAACCTCTTAACTTGCTTAAATCTCCCTCAGCAAGAAGGAGCTCAGTACCACTCCACAAGGCTGCTAGGGTGGAGAAAAGTATAATAGGAGAGTGATACATGACCGTTAATTGTTTGCTTCAAGAATACCCAAATAAGTTTTAGAATAAGAGATTGGAATCTTTAACAAAGCCCACAAGGCCATACACTGTAATTTCTACATGTTTCATCAGCCTGGTGCACTGTGCCCTCAGTTTTTCCTGTCCAGCCATGCTGGTCTTTTCTTCAAACTGAATACTCCCTCCTCTGCCTCAAGAAACCAGCCAGAGATATTTTTTAACTGGTAACTTCTACTTGTCATTAAATCAGCCCTCCCATTAGACTTCAGGATGTCCACGTAACATACTCTATTGACATGTTCTCGGTTCAGTTCAGTCACTCAGTCATGTCCGACTCTTTGTGACCCCATGAATTGCAGCACGCCAGGCCTCTCTGTCCATCACCAACTCCCGGAGTCTACCCAAACCCATGTCCATCGAGTCAGTGATGCCATCCAACCATCTCATCCTCTATCGTCCCCTTCTCCTCCTGCCCCCAATCCTTCCCAGCATTAGGATCTTTTCCAATGAGTCAACTCTTCGCATGAGGTGGCCAAAGTATTGGAGTTTCAGCTTCAACATAAGTCCTTCCAATGAACACCCAGGATTGATCTCCTTTAGGATGGATTGATTGGATCTCCTTGCAGTCCAAGGGACTCTCAAGAGTCTTCTCCAACACCACAGTTCAAAAACATCAGTTCTTCGGCACTCAGCTTTCTTCACCGTCCAACTCTCACATCCATACATGACCACTGGAAAAAACACAGCCTTGACTAGACGGACTTTTGTTGGCAAAGTAATGTCTCTGCTTTTAAATATGCTATCTAGGTTGGCCATAACCTTCCTTCCAAGGAGTAAGCGTCTTTTAATTTCATGGCTGCAATCACCATCTGCAGTGATTCTGGAGCCCAAAAAAATAAAGTCTGACACTGTTTCCACTGTTTCCCCATCTATTTCCCGTGAAGTGATGGGACCAGATGCCATGATCTTAGTTTTCTGAACATTGAGCTTTAAGCCAACTTTTTCACTCTCCTCTTTCACTTTCATCAAGAGGCTCTTTAGTTCCTCGTCACTTTCTGCCATCAGGGTGGTGTCATCTGCATATCTGAGGTTATTGACATGTTCTACTTCCCTTCATAACATGAGTCACTGATTGTGTAAATGCTGATTTACACAAGTCAAAAATAGATGTCTGCCCTGCAGACAGGAAAGTCCATGAGCATAGAGACTGCCATATCCCGTCTGACAGCGCTTCACACCGAGACGGGTACTCAGTAAGTGTAGCTTAAGTGAATGCACTCCATCAGCATGCTCTGATTTTGTTGCATCTCTATCCAAATATCTGCTCCCATGATTGGTGCAGCAAAGGAAGATAGCTTGGAGAGTTGGCCACAGGTTCTTAAATGCTTCTGCTAGGGAATGACATGCATCGCCTCCATGAACATTTTGTTGGCCAAAGCAAGTCACAAGGCCACCTCCCTTCAAAAGGACAATCTAGGAGAGGGAAGAGAACTGTAACTACTGCTCTGCTGTAGCCCCCTACCCAGGAAGTTGACCTAAACATTAGGATGGGGAAAGTATTGATTATTCTATAACTCATGTTATGAGTCTTACTTCCTAAAGCAAGTGCATTGTATTCTTTGTTTTGAGGCATTTATTTTCCACACATCACTTTTATTTTCATGTTCTCTACTGGCTAATGTGCATTCTTATCTAGGCAGCATTAAGCTCAGGGCTTTACCAGCAATGTCCCTGTGAAAATGAACTTTAGGTCAATAGCAAATTTGCTTACACAAGCTGGCTCATCATCTATTCATTGCCTTAATGAGGACAAGCAGATTTAGTTCCTTTGTTATACATGAACCCTGGCTGTGCTATTGTTCTCATTTGTCTTGAAATTAGCTCCTCTTGGAGCTTGGCAGCATGGGGCCAGCATCCACAGTCAATCGTGCATTCAGCAAACATCTGTTACCCATAATTCCTTTCCCAGGTATTGATAGGTGCAGAGAAGCACAGTTCATGACCCTTGCCCTCAGGGAGCTAACCCTCCAGCTCAGGAAACAAGATGTAAATCCCCCAATATTACCTAAATTCACGGCTATGTATGTTTAAATACAGAATGGGTGGTCGGGCAATAAAAGAATTTCAGAGGCAAGAGAGCTACTCTTAAGTAATGATGTAGTGACAATGTTGCCTGGTGGCTCAGATGGTAAAGAAATTGCCTGCAATGTGGGAGACCCAGGTTCAATCCCTGGATCAGGAAGATCCCCTGGAGAAGGGAAAGGCTCTCCACTCCAGTATTCTTGCCTGGAGAATTCCATGTACAGAGGAGCCTTGTGGGCTACAGTCCATGTGGTTGCAAAAAGTTGGATACAACTAAATGACTAACACATAAATATCTATCTGATTTTTAAAATAGTATTTACTCTATGGAATATCATAATTTATATAATCAATTCTCTACTCAGTCTTCTGATGGACAGAAGTACTTTGATGGACATCTTTATCTGTGTAACATCTTCTTTCCCCAAACTCTTTTACTTTGATATTCTTTTTCCTGCCCAAGGCATTGGGAGAAATATCCTGGCCTGCACTTTATTAGGATAGGCCAGTATTGATAAACTCCAGGCAGTAAAGCCAAGCTGGTAGGGATTTTTGCACAGCATACAGATGTGCCTTTAAACTTGCAAGAGTTTAGCCAACTGGGAAGTGAGAAAAAACAGTCCACACAAAAGACCAGACTCACTTCTGACACAAGTTGCAAGTTCAGGTATCCCCAAGACCACTCTTAGGTTTGACAGCTTATTGGAAGATCTCATAGAACTCACTGAAAGCTGTTATGGTTATATGTTTTAATACAGCTAAGGAGATTAGAATCAGGCAAGGAAAGAAGTACAGGGCAGAGTTCAATCAATTATGAACTCCCCATGTTTCCTGTCCCAATGGATCATGACACTGTCACTCTCTTGGCATTGATGTGTGATAGTTAGCATTGAATATCACCAACCAAGGAAGGTTACCCAAGCCTCAGTGTCCAGTCTTTATTCAGTGGGAACTCACATTCCAGCCCCTCAGGAGGTCCACTCACACCACCTCAAACTCCACCCTTTATCACTTTCTGAGTATCTGCCTGGGCCAAGGCCCCCAGGCTAACAAAAACTCTCCTATCAAGAAGTTGAGGACTAAGGCCAGACCTGTTTTTGCAGTAAAACTTAAGACTCTTTACAACAACAAAACAGAATTGATTCCATTAGGTTTTTCTAGGGAAATGCCTAATTAACAATGTTTAATATATTTTCCCAAGGAAATTATGTAATCAAACAAAATGGGAACGTCATCAGTTGATCAGTAGCAAAAAAAGGAAAAGAGATGCTATTTTGGTCAAAGAGTACCCCCAATCTCACTCCCTTCCAGAACAGGCCTGCTGCGGCTAACAGCAAACTGCACTGGTCACGCATTTTCTCCTTGGACCGGGAGCTCTATTTTAAGGGAAATAAAATCCCTATGTTTCTAAATCACTTACACTTGACTCATTTAAAAAAATCTCACAATGGAAATTCTTTGGTTCTCTCCTACTTTACATCTTGGGTAGGAACAGGATTGTGAGAAGTAAAGAAGTTTATATAACTAGGTGTTTTGAACATTTAACATACCACAAATCTAGTTTCAAGCCAGGAAATCATGAATAAAGGTGTGGGTGTTAACAATACCGCATGACTCTATTCTTCTAGAACTTAGAGCTCAGATCACACCAGATCCACAAAGCCTTCTGGGGCAACCCCAGACGGGAATTGTCTTAGTCTCTTTGGGCTGCTCTAACGGACTGGATGGCTTATAAACATGAATTATTATTTTTTTTAATTTATTTTTAATTGGAGGATAATTGCCTTACAATGTTGTGTTGGTTTCTGCCGTACAGAAGCGTAAATCAACCATAAGTATACATACGTCCCCTCCCTCTTGAACCTCTCTCCCGGCCCCCATGCCATCCTTCCCCTCTGTGTTGTCACAGAGCATCGGGCTGAGCTCCCTGTGTTATACAGAGACTTCCCACTTGCTATCTATTTTACATATGGTGTGCATGCCTGCTAAGTCTCTTTAGTCTTGTCCAACTCTTTGTGACCCTATGGACTGCAGCCCACCGGGCTCCTCTGTCCATGGGATTCTCCAAGCAAAAATACTGGAATGGGTTGCCATACCCTCCACCAGGGGATCTTCCTGATCCAGGGATCAAACTCGCATTGGCAGGTGATTTCTTTACCATTAGAACCACCTAGGAAGCCCTTTACATATGGTAATGTATATTAAACCCAAGTTATTTCTCACAGTTCTAGAGCCTGGTAAGTCCAAGATAAAGGTACCAACAGATTCAGTGCCTAGTGAGGACCTGCTTCCTGGTTCATAGACAGCCATCTTGATCTGTGTTTGTACATAGCAAAAAGGTCTAGGGAGCTCTCTGGGGTCTCTTTTAGGACTGAATTCTATTCACCAGAGCTCCACCCTCATGACCTAGTCATCTCTCAAAGTCCCCACCTTCAAACACTGTCACAGTAGAGATTAGGTTCAACATATGAATTCTGGAAGGTTGCAGTCCATAGCTGGAGGGATCTCTCAGGCTTTTGCCTGTTTTCCCATACCTCTGCTCTATCTAACATGATAATAACAACACAATACTATACTAATTCTACAGTACTGGATCTACTGCATCTCTGTTCTTATCTAATATTACCTTGAGGGTTTATCTCTACAACCAGCATGTTAACTCTGCTCCAGGGTCAGAGGACCGCTCATACCTGTGCATACACAGCACGTTGCCCAGCACAGCACACTTTGATGATACTGCTAGCGGAGCACATAGTAGGGGTTCAATAAACATTTGTTGACAATAAAACAATTTACATTTTTGTCAGTTGGTTTACATATATTTATTTTACATCCACAGTGTGTATTGCTACTTTGTTCTAAATTTAGAAAACAAGCTCCTTTACCCTCCCCTCCCCATTCTTTAGTTACAAAGTGCTGCACCACAAGTTCCAGCAAAGCCCCCAGGAGTAGCATTCCCTACCTATTCATCACATCTATTGATCACAAATGTTCTGTGCTACACTGCGCTGCCCTGACAAGATGAAGGTAAACATGACTGAACGCAAGCAGAAACAATCTTTGGGAAAGCAGAGATTTTGCCATTGGAACTTTACTCCAGTTTTTAATGTTTTTTTTTCCTCACTGAGAAAGTAAGCAATTAACCTCAACAACCAATGCACAACCAAAGCCTACTGACTTATTGTTCCCTTGCTTATACCTTTCCTGCAGTCACAGTTACCACCAGTTCTCAAATTCTGTGGTGAGGGACAGTATCATGAACACACAATATCAGGTTTTCACGCATAATTACATGGAGTTAATCCACCAGTTCAGACATGACTGACTGGAAGACCATATTCTGCCCAAAGTGAAGTCACTCAGTCGTGTCCGACTCTTTGAGACCCCATGGGCTGTAGCCTAGCAGGCTCCTCCGTCCATGGGATTTTCCAGGCAAGAATACTGGAGTGGGCTGCCATTTCCTTCTCCAGGAGATCTTCCCCACCCAGGGATTGAACCTGGGTCTCCTGCATTGTAGGCAGATGCTTTACTGTCTGAGCCACCAGGGAAGTCCAAAAGAACCCTTAAAGACTAACAATTGTTTATGGAAAGAGTGAAACTCTGTGCCATTCAAGGAAAATGTGGTCAGGGGACTGTCACATTGGTGACTAACGCAACTCGAGTTAGTGTGTCAATTTTCAGAGTAATTTGGCCATAATAAAGTTTTTTAAAGTCCAGTTTTGGATACATTCTTTTAGACTTTGGGGACAAATATGAATTAGATATATGAGCATTCTTTGTAATACCTGGCCTTATATCCATTTTTCCCAATGTTACCAAGGCTCCACCTGTTTTACCTGGTAAATATTTTATAAAACCAGGAATGTTGTTAACTCTGTTTTGGTGATGTCTTGTAAAATGGGGTAGTGTCAGCTAGATGCTGTGAGAAGTGTGATCCTAAAGACATGAGCTCAAGGTCACTCCCAGAGAAGAAATTTGGGGCCAAAAAAACCCTCTCACTGAGGTCCTTGTGATAGGACAGATAGGTAATTAAGTAATTAATCTCACTAGGGGATTGTGAGTAAAGAAAAAAGTATGAGAAACCCCTGTAAATTAATGATTACTCAAGAAATAAGGTTTGCTTAGCCACAAAACCAACTAGGCTTGCTTAGCGGCAAAACCATGCGACAGAAGCATGAGACATGCCCCAGAACAGTAAAACAGTGGCATGAGACCCACATCCTGCCCAGTGAGTTCAACAAGTTAATGACCCTTAAGACATACTCTGTGTACACATAAAAGTCAATAATTTATAGAAAGGTGACATGCCAAAGTGAAAGACTCTCATTGTCTTGAGACCTGAAATAATTTTTCTAGAGTGCTCTGATAGCCCTGGCTTGCCCATGTAGGGACAAGAAAACTCCCCCAAGCAACATGGAGGAGGAACTGATGAGGGAAGTATGTCTACTCAAGAATGAGGAAGAAGGTGGGCTTCTCCCTCTCCCCACTTTTCCTTTGATTTTGAAACTGTATCCCACTAAGTTTCAAAGTGAGGCACATTCTTGCCCGCCTGCTCGTAAGCCTGTCCTAATAAATGTCTTCTTATCTATCACTTTGTCTCACACTGAATCCTTTCTGTGCTGAGACACAAAGAACCAGAGTTCCTTGGAGCCCCCTGAAATACCATAAGTTGATTTTTATCACTTCTTTTTAGATTACATATATAAGGGATGTCGTACGATATTTCTCCTCTGTCTGACTTACTTCACTCAGTATGACAGTCTCTAGGTCCATCCATGTTGCTAACAATTCTAAGATGTTATTTGCCTTGTGTACTCCTATACTCTCATGACTGGACATGATATGTGAAGTTTTCCAAAGGCTCCGTGATATGTGATGTCATAACAGATTGAATAAAGAAGGAGAATTCAGCTGTCTTTGTCTAAGCCAGACATTACAGAGATGGGCAAAAATGCAAAACAATGCCATTCTTCTCACTAATGTTTTTGGGGAAAATATCTTTTTTGTAAAAATATGTTACTTACATTAACATGTAATGGGTTCATTGTTGTTTTAAATGAATTGATATTTTTGAAATTCTTCTGTAACTTCTAATGCAGGAAAAGTTGACAAACATTCCCATTTGAAAAGAAGTTTATAAAGGCATCCAAAACATTTTGAGAGCAATATGAATCCTGAGGCCAAAGAAGTTTGAGAATCACTGGTGTAGGCAAACAGCTTTGAATTGATATATTCTGCCACTTACGACTCAGCTCTCCACACATCCCAGCTTGAACAGTGTGCACACACATACACACACATGCACACATCCCAGTCAAGCTCTTCACCATTTCATACTTAAGGGGAAAAAACGGTTTAATTCAATAAGTAAATATTAACTGACTTTAATTATTAATTAAATTAATTTAATTATTAATTAACAAAGCAATTAAAAGAAAAAAATCCCCAGTTGAGTGTTGAAGGTAAAGGAAAATAGAATATGTTACCCCATATAGAGCTGTAAGCTGTTACTCTTGCCCTACCTCCTGAAATCCTAACACCACTGTTTTACTAATTTTCTAAACGTTATTTGTATAAGATTATTCAAGTCCAAGCGCAGTATAGGATGTCCTTCAATGAAATATTAAGCAGTCTGAGATAAATCAATGAGTCCTCTATTTATGCTGATGTAGAACAATCTCCAAGACATATTATATGATAATAATAATGCCTAACATATTACAGTGCTTTCTACATGCTAGCCACTGTTCTGAGCATTTAATATACCTTAGAGCATTTAGACCTTAACAAACACTCATATTTTCCTCCATTTTAGAGATTGGAAAATAGTCTCAGTGACTTTTGTCCCAGGTTACATTGGTAAAAAATGACAGAGCCAAGATTAGAACACAGGCTCCAGAATTTCAGCTTTCTTTTTTTCCAGTTTTATTAAGATACAATTGACATACAGCACTGTATAAGTTTAAGGTGAATAGCATGATCATTTGACTTACACACATCATGAAATAATTACCACACTATATTCAGTGAACATCCATTATCTCATAAAGATACAAAAGAAAAGAAAAAAAATTTTTCCTTGTGTGAGAATACTTTGGATTTACTCAACTTTCACATATAACATACAGCTGTATTAATTAATCATGTGGTACATTGTATCCCTAGGACTTAACTATCTTACAGCTGGAATTTTATACCTTTTGACAGCCTTCCTCCAATTCCTCCTCCTCCCACCTCCTGCCTCTGGTTACCACAAATCTATTCTCTTTTTCTATGAGTCTGTTTGTTTCTTAAAGTATTGATATAATTGACCTACAACACTATGTTAGATCCTGGTGACAGTGATTCAGTATTTCCATACATTACAAAATGATCACCACAATAAGTCTGGTTGCCATCTGTCACCATGCAAAACTATTTCATGATTATTGACTATATTCCCCACACTGTACATTTCATCAGTCACTGTATAAAATGACTCATATTTTATAACTGCAAGTCTGTATTTCTTAATCTCCCTCATCTATTGATGAGGAAGCCTCATCTTTTAGTAGTGAGCTACACCACAGTACCTCTGCGTTTCAAGGCACAGAGTAGTTACTATTTGTAACTCTAAAAGGGGAGAAAATACCTACACACGTTTACTTATAGATGCATAAAATATATATGAAAAAATATATTAAAAGGCAGTAACATTGATTGCCTTTGAGTAGGAAACTTAGAGTTGAAAGATGGGAGAAAAGAAGATCTTTGAAAATTTTGAAATTTTTAAATTATTGAAATATTGAAAATATTTTTTAATTTAAATAATTTAAAATAAATAATAATTTTTTAAAAAAACACGTGTCCAACTTTTTCCAAAGTGCCTCCCAGAAACTCAATACCAGATCCGTGTTGTGTAACACGGATTTGTGTAACAACTGGCATTTGGCTCTTGATTATTTTTCATGTACTCATCTTTCTCTACCAGATTATAAACACTTCAAATGAAATACCACCTTCATACTTATAAGTCCTGGAGTTCCCTGAAGTACTCAGCACAGTACTTGGCATTAGCAATTGCTTAATAAAAACTTGTTTATTAACTGGTAAGCCTGTTACCAAGAAATTGAAATCCTGACATGACTCCAACTTTATGTGGCAAGTTGTCTTTTGTGATGAAAACCCGTGAGACCAGGTCAACCAAGGAGACGATCAGGCACATGCTGATCAGCAAAAAGAGAAGCACCAACACTCCTCTTTAAAAAAAAAAAAAAAAACAAAACATATACACACACACACACACACACACACACACACACACACACACACACACACATATATATATATAATATTAGAAAAAAATTAAAGTGGTCATCATGGGAAATATAAACACTTTGCTGGATTCCCTATAAGCATCTTATAGTTTGCATACTTGTTTACATAATAGTGTACTGTTGTCTTTTCAAACCCTGCCTGCCAGCCCCAGGCCCCCAATCACTTAATCTAGTTGGGAAATCACAGGGAATGGGAGATTGTTCCGTGATGATGTAGTCTACTTGTCTTCTTTTTGGATAAGTTGGTCATGCTGAGCATTTGTAGAAAAGTCATTTAGAATCCCAAGGTATTTTATAAATGAAGCAGTAAGGATGGGGGTTGCTATCACATAATTGAAGAGCTAGCCAGCCCTCCTAAAGGTGAAGGTGATTGCGACAAAATAAAAGCTCAGGCCTCTTGTCTCCAATTCTGAGAACTGAATTTTGTGGACAAATCTCTAGTATAGATGCTAAAATTGGTCAAATTTTATTTTTCAGTAAGAGTGGTTGGCATTATAAAAAGAAGTCTTCACTGTTTGTACAGAAAAAAATAAGCAGATGAAAAAATTTTCCATCATTTGAACAGACTGTCACACAAAATTTGCAAATGTCTCTACCTAGCTTCCTCCAATCAATAGGAAAACTGACACACAAAACGTTACACAATATTCACCCACAATATTCTGCTTCCTAGGGACTGTAAGGAGATCCAACCAGTCCATCCTAAAGGAAATCAGTCCTGAATGTTCATTGGAAGGACTGATGTTGAAGCTGAAACTCCAATACTTTGGCCACCTGATGTGAAGAGCTGACTCATTTGAAAAGACCCTGATGCTGGGAAAGATTGAGGGCAGGAGGAAAATGGGGCAACAGAGGATGAGATAGCTGGATGGCATCACCGACTCAATGGACATGACTTTGAGTAAACTCCGGGAGTTGGTGATGGATAGGGAGGCCTGGCAAGCTGCAGTCCATGGGGTCACAAAGAGTCGGACACGAAATGTTCAACTGAAATGAACTGAAATGAGGCACATTTGCATTCTTCTAAGGTCAGCAACCCCTAACTTACAGAAATGAATAAGTGAAATCACTCAGTCATGTCTGATTCTTCCCAACCCCATGGACTGTAAGCCTGCCACACTCCTCTGTCCATGGGATTTTCCAGGCAAGAATACTGGAGTTGGTTGCCATTTCCTTCTCCAAGAAATGAATAACTCAGGGTAAAATTTCAGGTGGTGAAACATTTAGAAATTTCTGCTTCTTCTTAAAAATGATCTTACTAAGTTCCTTTCAGTTCTTAACTTCCTTTGCTACTATAGCAAATTATGTGTAAAATTCCATGTTTAAATTTAGAAACTGTCAGAGGAGAAATTTTTATTTTATCCAAATTTGCTTTTAAACTTTTACAAAAAAGAGGCAGGGAGAGTGGGCTCCATTTCAAAAGCCAGATGTTGTTCTGAATTTTTTTTTATCATTTTGGAGACTAAAAGGTTATTTTTGAAGATATCAAAGTTGATTTTATGTTCAGACACATTGAAAAGATAGCCACAGCTTCCTTTCATAAACCATCATTACTTCCAACACCAGCCTTACTTATTAATGTTTCATAATTTCTAAACATGTTTCAGAGCTATTGACAAGTCTGAAGGTTTGCAATTTAGACCAATATCAAAACAATTTGGTAGTAAGAGAGTCCTGATAAACTGAATATCATAAAAGCACAACAGAGGAAATCTGCTACTTGGGATAGAACAAAATCTTTACGTGAGTCTTTGAGAGTTTATCTCAACCAGATTACTTAAACAAGCCCTCTATTTAGCAGCCTGAGTCGTAAATACATGTTTATCCTTTGGTTTTGTGTATCGGCATTGAAAGGCAATGAAAAAGTACTCTTTAGTAATTTGCTTTATCAATTCTTTTTAATCAGAGCTCATTTCCTTCTCAAAGAAGGTTACACTTTCTAACTTCAGATTTTTCCTTCTTGGAGAAATGGACAGGATTCTCTTTCTACATCCGTGAAGCCAGCCTGTGTGTCTCCTCTCCTGAACATTCACCCAGCTCAGGCCTGCTCACCAGATTGTTGGACATTGAAAGAGCCTGGTCAGGTGCCAGGACACTTTAGGAATCTCAGCTGTGCTCAAGGCCAAACTCTTGGCAGGAAACTGGGCTGAGCTTTCCAGGCCCCAGCATTGGTGGCCAGCAGCCTGGTGTCTTTTATGATGTTTGGCTTTCAGCAGGCAAAGGTGGTACTCTCTGCCGTTGCCAGGATTCCTCCACATCCAGTGCTGTTGTGTTGGCTAGAGAGCTGTATCCAGTGACCTCCTAGGTGGCCATCATTTTTAAAACAGTGTTTATTTCAAATTTATCTCATCATTTTAAATTTCTACTTGGGGTATCTTATTTTACACTGTAAACAACAGTACATGTGTATAATTTATAAATAACCATATGGTGCTGATTCTTGCTTGAAAGTATTTTATAATGAGAAGTCACGATAAAAAAGTTTGGACACCATTACTTTATGAGAGAAAGTTCTGGAAAGGGTCTCTATGCCCTTTTCCCAAAAGCAATTAAAAATCTTACATGCAAGACTTTAAGCATCAGCTTGAAACAGCACCAAGAGGCCAAAGATGGGACAGTGAGCATTAATGCAAACATTGGATTAAGACATTAAATAAATTTAAAAGTCATGGGTTCATAATGATATTTTTAAATAATCTCATTGGTCACCTATGGAGGATGTTTTATTTTGAAGAGAAAATCGAGCTTGAATCTGCCTTTTCTGGTTGAGCTCTACCCTCACACTCAAGGAATAGCAGACTTAAAACATCATCATTTGGCAAATCTCAAATGAAATACGATCTAGGCTATGACTATCAGTAGCCACTAACATCACAAGAAGAGAGAGAACCGAACATGACGTGCCTCCTGATGGGAGATCCAACCCCATCTTTGACAAAATTCCAAACCTAAATCAGATCGAGCATCTAAATTTCATAATGAAATTTTAGGAAGTACAGAGGGGGATTTCCCTGGTGGTCCAGTGGTTAAGACTCCTCCTTCCAATGCAGGGTATACGGGTTCGGTCCCTGGTCAGGGAACTAAGATCCCACGTGCCCCAGGGCAGCTAAACTCATGGGTGCATTGGCAAGAGGATTCTTTACCACTAGCGCCACTGAGGAAGCTGTGCAATTTCAGGGGCTCCTGCTTATAATCCCAGGTACAAACTGACAACCATTATCAGTTTGTATGCAAAAATGCAGCTCTTGTTTTACAATGCTATTCACTTCACCTTGTGAGTCATAGGATTTCATTAGACCCCACAGTGCTGACCAGACCCTCAGGGCTCAAGAATTCCGAGATTCAGTCCCTTTCTTTACCTAAAGTGCCACCCAACTTGCTGTGCAGGCAAGTGCAGAATCCTGGCAGCGTCCAGGCAGGTCAGAAGCAGGTCAGCGACCTGCTCTCCTGCTTCTGAAACCTGAACAAGACTTCCTCCATTTTAATTTCCCTAACACCACACCAGAAAAAATGTTTCTCTAAAGCAAGAATTTCAAAGGCTCTAGTAGAATTCAACAAAATTACATGAAGTGGACCAATTTCATCTCTAAGGAAAAGCCAAGAAAAAGAAGTCATGATTAGCTTGATCATTGTTTCATACAGGATTTCCATTTTAGAAGAGGAAATCCTGCAGCATGCTGTGCTCTCAATTAAATATTCCATACAGGAACCATCAAGTGTTGTTGAAAAAAATGAAACCTTGTTGTACATACACATGTGCTGAGTCAATGCTTCTCTCTACCGCCACCTGACTTCTGGAGGACTGGCCAGGGCAGCAATGCTGGAGACAGGCTTCAGTGGATCCATTCATCAAATTACTTTCAAAAGGAGACACCTGTGTGTTTAACCCAATTTTATTTGTCCTGTTTTTAAAATCTTAATGCTTGCTGGACGTATAGTAGCTCCTATAAGTGTTCACTGAATGAATATTTGTGCATATAGTATTTTATAGGATTTACACTTGTTCTTCAGGGAAGAGGACATTCTAGCCACTCATCAGAACATGGTATGGACAGAGAACACAGTTGCAGGGGTATAACCTCATTGTGATAGATTGTAAGAACCACTGTCCCTTTGGTTCCTTGATATTAATGTTCCAATATCTGGCACTCTGAGGGCTTCACTGGATGTATTAGTTTCCTACAGCTGCCATAACAAAGATTCACAAGCTGGGTGGTTTAAACATCAGAAATTTACTGTCTCACAATTCTGGAGGCTAGATATCCAAGATCAAGATGTGGGCAAGTCTTGGCTCCTCCTCAGAGCTGTGAGGATGTATTGGTTCCACGTCTCTCCCCTAACTTGTGGTGTTGTGCTGACAGTCTTTACTGTACCTTGGCTGGTAGGAGCATCACTCTGATTTCTGCCTTCACGTTCACATGCTGCTCTCCCTGGGTGCGTGCCAGTGTCCCAAACTCCTTTTTCATAATGATGCAAGTCATTGGTTTAGGGCCCATCCTAACAACCTCCTTTTAACTTGATTACTAGGTCCTATTTCTGATAAGGTCACTTTCTTAGATTCTGGGGATTAAGACTTCAACACATAAATTTTGGAGGGACATGATTCAACCTATAACATGGGGTGACCCCTATCTTCCCAGGCTCCCTGTCCTTGGGAATAATTGCACTGCTTTGGACATTTTCCAAGGAAACCACTGTGCTCCAAGGCCCCAAGCTCCTCCTTTTCCTATTGGCTACAAGGCAGCCTTCCTGGTCTTGCATCTGACACTTTCTAAACACATGAAGCTGTGGTTTGTGTTGCCTGTTCTGGCTCTTAGTGGCCTGGGTTTGTGACTACTACTTCCCTACCATTGGAACATGATTCTCAGCTCTCTCCTTTCACTGAAACAATCCTTAAAGCTGTAGAAGAGTTTCTCCCCTGCCAGCAAACACAACTTTTGGGCCTAACTTCCAGTAGCCTGGCCTCAAACTCGCTATTATGTTCCTTGAGCCCCTTTAAAAAGTAGCCTGATCATTTAAGGGACTTGGACTATATTTCTCAGATCTAGAGAGATATGAGCAAGTAACAGAGCACTTCTCCTCATCTGCCCTTGAACTCTTCTCCAGGGATCAATTTTCCTTCCTTCATTCAAGTCATGATACATTCTCTACTTTTCAGGGCATCCCAGGCCCCCTAAACCAAGGGCAGTCTTCATCACATCTTTGTTTGAGATTCATCTTGATGCTCTAGGGGTCTGTAACTTCCCCAAATTCACCACCCCACTTGGCAAGATCCTGAGGGATTCATGCAAGCCAGAGTCCTACTAACCTTCCAGAATACTCAAGATTTCCCATGGCCAGTTTGCAAATCAGGTATCCATCTAGCTCTTGATATATGAGAAATATCATCACATAAACATCATTCCTGCTGTTTGGAACCTGTTCCCAGAGCAAGCAAACAAAGGAAAGCCTTACCCTTTCAAATATGTAAAGCAGAGCTCCAGTTAGATTGGCTGCATTCCTAATCACAGATTCCAAAATTAGAGCTAGGAAGATGACAGCTATGGACTCAAGTTCCCTTAACCAAAGAATGGCAAGCATCATTACATAAGATGTCGAGAAACTTATGTTCACCTGTGTTTTCTAGGAGTAGACAGTTATGCTCCAGGCCACCATGCAGTAGTAATAACTGCATGCTGAGACCTCAGTTGCAAGAAAAAATGAGTAACCTGTAGAGACAGGACCAGGAGTTGGAGAATCAATAAAAGGCCCAGAAACCCCAGTGGCTCAGACCTGGGGGTGGAGATGGGAAGTGGAAGCGGGTGAGATCTGCTCCAATCCGCTCGACTCCCACCTAAGGCTGTGTGTGAGGGTGAGAAGCTTGTGAAGCCAGATAGACTTGGGTTCAAATCCCAGTTCTATCTCTTACTAGCCTAACTGCATCTTTGCCTCAGCAGCCTCATCCACAAAGTGAAAGTAATAATAGTACCTTCCTCCCAGGTCTGTTGTGATGAATACGTGAGATAATGTGTGGGAAGTACATGGAATAGGGCTTAATACAGAGTAAGCATTGAATAAATGTTAGCTATCATCATCATTATTGTATTAAGTCTAAGGTACCCTTGAACCCAAGGCTCTGTTCTGGTGAAAGAACAAAGATCACTCCTCTGGCCCCAGCTGCCTGCATTTATGGACAAAGAATTCCCTCTCTCTCTAAGCTCAGATTGGCACCTGGAGGTCAGTGTTTTCCTATGAAAAACATGCTGGCATATTTCTCCTGAAGGCCAGAGCAGAACTGCCAAATTTCTTTGGCATTTTATAAGATAGAGGTTGTGTTCGCTAATGTTACATTTCGTAGTCACCCTCTCTTCACAGCTCCCACCGTTTGATGGAATATGGCTAGCCCATCGATCTCACCAAATAAAACAAAATGTCCACCAAACTAGAACTGTCTCCCAAAATGAGTGGCTCAAATCCAAAGGCGCTTTCTGTAATTGAGAACAGGGACATGGACAGCCTTCTCCTCATGAGTGACAGGGTAAAACTCTAGCTGCAGATGCCCAGGTAGAAAGGCTGTTGCCATGGTTTCTGAGGCAGGAATAGAGAAAAAATATCATTTTGCATGAAGAGATGGAAAAGATAAGATCTCACCCTTGTTTCTCACAGTACATCTTTAGAAGGGCAACAGCAGGTGACTAGAAAGTAGGAAAAACTAGTGACAAGAAAAACTGATGTATTAACCCTAGAGACAAAAGAGCAAAGTTACTTATTTTTCAATTTTATATGTCATCCCAGAAAATCACTTGACAGGCCAGCAGTTGATTCTCTTTGCAACTGACTTCTGTTTTTGTGTGTGTGTGTTCACTCAGTCATATCTGACTCTTTGTGACCCCATGAACTATAGTACTCCAGGCTGCTCTCTCCATGGGATTCTCCGGGCAAGAATACTGGAGTGGGTTCCCATGTCCTCCTCCAGGGGAATCTTCCCAACCCAGGGATGGAACTTGCATCTCCTGCATCTCCTGCATTGGCAAGTGGCTTCTTTGCCAGTAACTGACTGGTTATTGCCCATGAATCTTCCTTGGGTCCTCTCTCTGTGGGTGAACTGGAGGAAGTCTCATTTCGTGGTTGATCCACACGGCAACCAGCTGCAACTTGTTCTCCCTCGGAAGCTCTTTCTTCTTCCAGTTGAGAGAACCTGGGTTTATGACCCCAAGATATGGCACGAAGCATTTATCCTTGGTCAGGGTTCATCCCTGTTACATCAAGGGTGATTTTGCTTAGTTAAAAATTGGGGACATTGGATTATTAATGAGTGAATTTCTGCTGCATTTTTGACTAGAGATCTGAGAAGGGGACACTACAAAGACAAGAAAACAGAAAAGCACTTGTGCAAAATGGTGACTAATGTGTTTAAGTGTTTGAGTGTGTTGGTGGTGGGGGCTGGGGGTAGGTGGGTACCTGGGAAAGCTGCAGTGGTGCGTGTGGGCTGAATAAAAAAGGCCAGGCTGTTTTCCCTTCAACACCTCCCAATCAAGCATTTCATCTTTAATTATTTTCCAAACCTACTCAAAACCACAAAGTATTTAGAACCTCCCTTTAGGTGATGAATTTTAAAACCTCCCTTCTGTTATAGGAAACATAGCTCTGACTCATGGACGCGAGGACAGGAGGCATTAACATTGAGCTTGATTCTCCTGGGGTCTGAGCTCCAGTTCTTAGAACTACACCCAACATCAAAGATGTCACTTCCTTTTGTCATTGCTATCCTCCCAAGATACTGTCCTTATGACAGCTTTAAAATCACATTGTAGGGACTTCCCTGGAGAAGCAGTTGTTAAGACTTTACCTTCCAGTGCAAGGAGTAAAGGTTCGATCCCTGATCAGGAGCTAAGATTTCACATCTCTTATGGCCAAAAAGCAAAACAAAACATAAAACAGAAGCCATATTGCTGTAACAAATTCAATATAGACTCTAAAAATGTTCCACATCAAAAAAAAAATCTTAAGTAAAAAATTGCATTGTAGATGATGCATAAGGCAAGCTCTCACTTTATTTGCCAAATTTCTATTGTGCTTTACACTCAGCATGATTTCTACATCCATCTGATCATTCATGCTACTACCTGACTTCAGTGTTCCTAGTGTCTTGGATTCAAGAGAACACAGATTCTGTTCCAGGGGTGCAAATGCACTCAAGGAGGGCAGGAGAGTAAGCAAAATCTATAACACTGAAACAAAGGTTGTAGCAGAAATAAACACACTCTGAGTGATCTCAGGTGGGCCTGGTCTCACCTTCATCAGACCTAAAGACCCCTTCTCATAACAAACAGTTTGGAATACCCCTTAACATCTTGCAGTAGAATTCCTAGATTATATAGCCTGCTTACACACTTCCAGAAAACCAGTGTAATGTCCTAACTATAATTATGAAGGAGAAAAGGAAAGAAACTAACCTAAAAAAAGTCATATATATTTTAATATGCAAATACTACAGCACAACTACACTACAAGATATATGAAAAGTCAACTGCTTATACCCACTTATATTGAAAATGTTTTGTTTAATTTTTATATGTGTTTATATTACTTTATTTAATACTTTAACTTATTATATCAACATATTTAAATTATATCTAATATTATAATATGTTGTTATTTATAGTTAATGTAATATTTTTGAGTTTTTAAAATATTTGACTTTTTGAAGTCAGGACTAAATTAGTATATTGTCAAGATTAGCATGTTATAAGATTTTATGCAGAGAGATAGTTATACAATTACTAAGAATGAAGAATGATATGATGTATTGATTTAATAACTCAAATAACATGAAAGGCATTGCTGTGTACGACGTGATTATTTTTGGAATGATGAGCAACTCAAAAAAATTTGGAACAGAAGAAAGAAATCTTCCCTCAATTTACATCGTAGTTGAATACATGGAAAATTTAGTGTATGCCAAAAACCACATAAGAGAAAGCTTTTCCTGTAAAGTGGAGTTCAGTCCTAAGTTCTGCTAAGTATAATTCATCTTCATGAATTCCCAGTGAAACACTTTAAAACTGTGCGTGAGACAATATAATTCTTTGTTGAGCAGATCTGTCCACACATTGCGGGATGTCGCCTATCCCTGGAACCACCCAGAAACCCCAAAGCATTCTCTAAACAACCTAACAACCCCAAAACCCTCCACTGAGTTCCACAAAGCCCCCAAGGAGGCACGATTGTCCCCATTGAGAATCCCTGGTCTAAGATCCCTACGATCCCTGCTAGCTCTGAAATTCAGTGATTCTGTTCATATACTTGACTCCCCAAAGTTAATCTAATTATTTTTAATCCCTAGTGTGTGCCTTTTCAGTGAGGTAAACAAATATAAACTATGTCTTGTTCCTTTATGTAGACTTTTACAAATTTATCCCTAATGCTTAACAAGCCCCTGATATGCAGCAGATGCTCAAAGAATATTTTTGAGCATATGAATACATATGGGGGATAGTGAAGCATTTTAAAATGTGAGTCTTTTCCTTGTTTTGTTGGTTGTAGACTTAATAAGGAGATGGCAAAAATGTTAATAATCCAAACAAAAACTTTCAAAGTGTGTCATGTCTCTAAGCCATTGCTTACAGAATAGCATTAAAATCTGAGGAAATATTCTTTCAGAATTTAATTTTTTTTCCCACATTATTGAGGTATAATTGGAAAAATTATAAGATATTTGAAGTGTACAACATGATGACTTGATATATAAGTATTTATATACTAAGCACATATACACACTATCTCACATATTTACCTTTTTTAACAAAAAAATTAAGTTCTTTTTTAGCAAGTTTCAATTATACATCACATGTAACCAACTATCATCACCATGTTTCATATTAGATCCTCAGACCTTATTCATCTTACGGCTGAAAATTTGTATTCTCTTATCAGACTTCCCTTAATCCTCTCTCCCTCAACCCCAGGCAACCACTTTTCTTCTCTCTGTCTCTATGAGTTTGACTTTTTTTGGCCACACGGCCTGTGGGATCTTAGCTCCCCAATCAGGGATGGAACTTGTACCCCTTGATTTGAAAAGCATTGTGGAAGCGCAGAGTTTTAACTACTGGACTGCCAGGGAAGTCCCGGATTTAACTTTTTTTAAAAAAAAAGATTCTACATACAAATGATAACCATGCTGTATGGGAGAAAATATTTGCAAATCACATACTGATATGGGCTTAATATCCAGAATATGTAAAGAACTCCTACAGCTCAACCACAAAAAACCAATCCAATATAAAAAGGGGTGATGGATTTGAACTGACATTTCTCCAGAAGAAGATAGGCAAAGGGCCAATAAACACATGAAAAAATGCTTAACATCACTAGTTATTAGAAAAATGCAAGTCAAAACTACAAGATACCATCTCACACCCAATAAATTGACAGTATCAAGTCAAAGAAAAAGCGGAAATAACAAGAGTTGGCAAGGATGTGAAGAAATTAGAACCCTTGTGCACAGCTGGTGGGGCTCTAAAATGGTGCAGCTGTTATAGAAAATAATGTGGAGTTTCCTCAAAAAAAAAGCAAAAGTGGAATTACCGTATGATCCAGAAATCCCATTTCTGGGTATATACCCAGAAGGATTGAAAGCAGAGTCTCGAAGAGATATTTGCACACCTGTTTTCATAGCTGTAATATTTGAAACAGTCAAAGGATAGAAATAACCCACATGTCCCTCAGTGGATGAAGGAATAAACAAAAGATCATATATAGATAGAGAGATATAGAGATAGATATAGATGTATATAGAGAGAGACAGAGAAAAAGAGTGGAATTTTATTCAGCATTAAAAGGAAAGGTACTTCTGATACATGCTGCAACATGGATGAATCTTGTGGACTTTACGCCAAATGAAATAAGGCAATCACACACACACACACAAATCATATGATTCTACTTATATGAGGCACCCACAACAGTCACTATCATGGAAACAGAAAATAGAAAGGTGATTGCCAGGAGCTGAGGGGAGGGAACTAGAAGGTTATTGTTTAATGGGTATAAAGTTTCAGTTTTGCCAGATGAAAAAACTTCTGGAGACTGGTTGCACAACGATGTGAGTAAAGTTGCTACTGAACTGTGCACTTGAAGATGGTTAGATGGTAGATTTTATGTTATCTGTATTAAACTACCATTCAGAAAAGGATATTTCATGCCATGTGGTACTCCTAAAAGTGATTCATTATTTAGGTATCAAATATTGATATCCAGGCTTACTCTGAAGCAGGATACTGCTCACACCAGGAGTCAGAGCACTGAACTGGAGGAGTCAGGCAGGGAATCCAAGGCCACTTCTGGTTTCATCACCAATCAATCATGTGTGAAATACAGGTATTGCAGTGCCAAAAAATTGAAGCTTTCGAATTGTGGTGCTGGAAAAGACTCTTGAGAGTCCCTTGGACAGCAAAAAGATCCAAGCAGTCAATCCTAAAGGAAATCAACCCTGAATATTCATTGGAAGGACTGAGGCTCCAGTACTTCGGCCACCTGATGCGAAGAGCCGACTCACTGGAAAAGACCCTGATGCTGGGGAAGACCGAAAGCAAAAGGAAAAGGGAGCAGCAGAGGATGAGATGGTTAGATGGCATCACCAATTCAATGGACATGAATTTGAGCAAATTCCCGCAGATAGTGAAGGACAGGGGAGCCTGGTGTGCTGCAGTTCATGGGGTTGCAAAGAGTCAGACACGACTTAGCGACTGAAAGCAAAAACAGCAACCTTTTGAGGATTTGATCAAATGCTCTTCTGCCTTATGAAAAAAAAAAGAAAAAAGCTAGATGTTTTAAGTATGAATTGAGTAATGTTTGTAAAACTACAGAGGCTCTTTACCAAAAAAAAGACCTTAAGAGAAAAAAAAGTGTCATTAGTGTTATTTTGCTAATTCCATAAACGTTGTTGAAAGAAATCTGTTGATTTAACTGGTCTGTGCTAGGTATCTATTAATGACAGGCCCTTTGTCACAGCAAGAAATATTTAGTTTCCAGAAACCAATCTCTAAAAGCCTGCTTTGTACAGATGTTGAAGTCTATCATTACAAGGATTTATTTTTGGCACTGGATACTGTAGCTTTGGCTAATAGCAGTCAACTGAGGTAATTCTAGCTTAATTTTGCAAGTGCTCTAAAGGCAGTAAAAATATATTACCCATGAATCATGGTGACACTCAGCACAAGAGCTCAACATTTTATGGAGGTGTAAGAGCACAGTAACTGTAGTTCTCATTTTTCATGGTCATTTTTTGTTGGGAATACTTTTATTATTTAGAGAAATACGAATCATTTGGGGGGGATCAAATTCCACTACAATCAATACCCTCATAATAAAAATGTGCTCAGTTTTAGAAGTGTTTGTGTATGGTCAAATAATCTAGATTCAGATTCCCTCGAGGCATTTTTATCCTGTGACCTTGGTACCAAAGAAAATATCACCAGCAACAAACAAATGCTGTAATTTCATGATCCTTTTAAATTAATTTTCCTGTTCGAAGATGAAATGTCATTTTTTTTTCTGTTTGCTAGTCTACTTCTTTCCTATACCTTGTCAATTAATTCTCTTACTTCTTCTTGTGCTGTGCCAGTAGTGAAAAATTAGGAACAGGGGACTCATGTAGTAAAAACAAGAGTATTTTGTCATTAGAAAGAAGTCATAGATTGTAAGCTAGAAGCAAGAACCATGTTTCAGAACACAATTCTCATGGTGATAGTGATTTTATGGTCATTAAAAATCACTATTTAAGATCAAATGATGTTTTTAAAGTACTTTGTGATACAGGAAATAATTTTTTAGTATTATTTTTATTTTCAGGGTTCATGGCTTTCTAAATCTCTACAAGATTTTATGTGATAAGATAACAATTAATCTTATTTTTGAATGGGATTTTTTTTTCCCACACCACAGTATGTGGGATCTTAGTTTCCAAGACCAGGGATCTAATCCATGCCCCCTGCACTGGAAGCACAGAGTCTTTACCACCAGACTGTCAGGAAAGTCCCTGAAACGGAATAATTAAGGAAAGTGAGACTTTTTTAAATTAGGGAAATTAAGAAAAATAACAGTTAAAACTAGTATCGAAAGAAACAAAAACCTCTGTTGATTGTCTTTCTTATCTTACCATTTCCAAATTGTTGTCCACTTATACAATATATATGAGCAAGAGATGAACCAAAGTTCACTTGTTCAGTCTCTCAGTCATGTCCAGCTCTTTGCAACCCCATGGACTGCAGCACACCAGGCTTCCTTGTTCTTTACCATCTCTCAGAGCTTGCTCAGACTCACGTCCATTGGGTCTGTGATGCCATCCAGCCATCTCGTCCTCTGTCGTCCCCTTCTCCTCGTGCCTTCTATCAGTTCATGATTCAATGAAATTGCCATTATAACAACAATATATTTTAAAGATATGAATATATGCCAACCAATGGAAAATATATTTGTTATTTCCAACTCAATTATTTCTAGAAGCAAATACTTTCATTTATTCAAAGCTTATACCAAACACAACCTTCTGTTAATTGTTAGAAGCAGTATAAAACAGCACATAACAATTTCAAAAGAAGATCTTTAATGTGATCATATTTTTAACAATGAATCACAATTTCATTAAGCTGGAGATTCCAATTTTTTACAAATTCAGCAGATTTGAAGTTTTTACAGTTTCCTTAGGTCATGAAATAATTGCCATTGATGTTCTGGGCAAAGAAAGAGAAGAACAGATGAAGAAGGAATATTTCCTATTCTTTCTTTGGAAGTCTTCTGTTTACATAGAAAAAATGTTCTTGAAATCAATCCTATTACATTCTCTTTCTATACTTATAAGCTTCTATTACAAAAAAAGTTCTCAACACTACAGGAGAAAATAATTTCAAGTGTATGGTGGATCAGAATTGTGTCGATATCAAAACAAATGAGGATATAAAATAGTTCAAAAGCAATCTTTATTTTTCAGTGTATCCTCACCACACTTAGATAAGTCAATGTTAGTAAGTCAGTAAGACGTTCAGTGATAAACAAAACCTGAAAGCTAACTTTGTATTTTTTTTCAATTGATGGAGATGATACAAAGATGTAAGGCTATAAAGCCAGCAGCCACTTATGACCACTTGGCTGCAGAATCATGAGGCTCATTGACACAGGAATGGTGCGCATGAGAACTCCCATCCCCAAAGAATCAGGGGCGGTCTAGTGTTCAGTCCCACACTTTCTGTTTTCATCTGCTTAGTTGAGACATTTATCCTTAAAACTAGACTTAGTAGAGAGAGAATGGAGAGCTAAAGTCCAGATCATCTCTGTCAGTTAGCGTAACACAAACCAGGACTGGAGGACCTGCTCACCATTGTACACCAAGGAAATCCCACCAAGTCAGCAAGAAGGTGGCCTGATTCCAGAAGTGTCCAGAGTATTTCAGAGTGGAGGAAAGGAAAACAGTGTTAGATAAATAGAGGGGAAGCTAAGCATTGGGGCCTCCTAGATGGTATAGTTGGTAAAGAATCCACCTGCCAATGCAGGAAATTCAAGAGACGCAGGTTCAACCCCTGGGTTGGAAAGATCCCCTGGAGTACGAAATGGCAACCCACTCCAGTATTCTTGCCTGGAAAATTCCATGAACAGAGGAGCCTGCGGACTACAGTCCATGGGGTCACAGAGTCGGATACAGCTGGGCATGCACACACTAAGCTAAGCGCAGAAGCATACTTGACACACGTCTCATGTAGTTTCCTGGACAAAGACTTCCCAGCAAGGTACCCGGAAACAACCTAGGATTGCCAGAAGGCCAGGTAGGGAGGGAGCTTGAGTTCACTTTCCTGCGAAACCCAGAGTGACGTAGAAGGAGGTGCCTTGGGCAACAGAAGAGTAGCAGAGACTGTATGGGGAGCTTGCTAGGCTGGATCACCAAAAACAGTGCAAAAACAACTCTGTGGGCAAGGGATATAGGAAGAGCCATCTGAACCAGGGGATGAACAGCCGAACCTCAGGAGCTCTGCTGTGTCAGATATTGAGTCAGCAGGTGAGAGCTCTGGGTGAGAAGTCCATAGGATGGTGCCCACATGGGAAATCACCCTGAGCGGCCTCAGGAAAACCAAAGGACAGTGTATGGCCCCTCTGTACTCTCCAGGATCCTTCCCCCAACTCCTCCTCCCACAAGGACACTGCAAACCATCCACCCCCTGACTCCCGTGCCATCTCAAGGAAGAAAAAAAGAATAAAAAATCAAAAGGAGACCATTGCATTTGGAGCAGACTAGACTACCTGAGAAATACTGTCTCTTTTACATTTTCATACAGGTGTAAATTTACCAGATTGGACTAAATGTAATTTTCTCTCTTTTTACCCAGAGACCAGAACTTTTGAAGGAGACTAGATCAGCTTCAGCAAAATAAAGAGGATTTTCTTTGTACTGAGTGCAGGGTGCAAATTTCCAACATTTCTCAATGATTAACAGATAATCCCTGAGGTCTTGGTGGTCTCTTACCCTCACTTGTTCCTCTCTTCCTGGGGAGCTTCCTCTGACTCTTCCCCAAATATCCAGGGTTAGTCTTCCATTCCCCTCTCCTGTGCAATTGTCGCTTTCAGAGAACCCACTCCTGAGCACTGCCATCTTTCTCTCTCACTCACTGGCAGTCACCTGCAGTACTGACCAGTCCAGATGGGCACTGGAGCAGGGACCTGCAGGCAGCTTGCTGTATTAGTTGTAGAGGTAGGGGTGTCTCAGGGAAGACTCTGCAGCAACTGGATCAGGGAAGCTCTTGGGGGCTCAGGGTAGTGGCTATTTCCCAACCAGAACAGGAGAATATCAGTATTTTAACAATCAACACAGCTAGACTGATCAGTCAATTCTAAAGGAAATCAACCCTGAATATTCATTGGAAGGACTGATGCTAAAGCTGAAGCTCCAATATTTTGGCCACCTAATACAAAGAGTCAACTCATTAGAAAAGACCCTGATGCTGGGAAAGATTAAAGGCAAAAGGAGAAAGGGGCAGCAGAGGATGAGATGGTTAGATAGGATCACCGACCCAATAGAAATGAATTTGTGCAAACTCCAGCAGATAGTAGACTTCCCTGGTAGCTCAGCTAGTAAAGAATCTGCCTGCAATGCAGGAGATCCCAGTTTGACTTCTGGGTCAGGACAATCTCCTGGAGAAGGGATAGGCTACCCACTCCAGTATTTTTGGGCTTCCCTGGTGGCTCAGATGGTAAAGAAACTCCCTGAAATAATGAGACCTGGGTTTGATCCCTGGGTTAGGAAGATTCCCCTGGAGAAGAGAATGGCTACCCACTCCAGTAGAATTGCCTGGATAATCCCATGGATAGAGGAGCCTGGCATGCTGCAGCCCACAGAGTTGCAAGAAGTCGAATACGACTTAGAGACTGAATACCAGGAGCTCCCACTTCCAGTCAGTGCCCCCAGACTCTCCAGAGACTACTGTTTCTCCTTCTTCCCACCTTGCATCTGTCAGGGCTCCAAGCCTTCCTTCCTTCCTTCAAGTCTTGGTCCACCCTCAAGGCAGGAGTTGGTACAGAGGAATAAGAGGAATACTACAGCAAGTGAGGATCCAGGCACCTCGTCCAGGGATCAGGGGAAAATATGTTATTCCTGAACCCCACTGGTACTCTGATCACATTTCCAGAAAAGAAAAGAATTATAAATGATAGCTCCATATTGAAATGAGCACAGCTTATGCCTGGTCTGGGAACCTAATTACCCTCCAGGATGTTGCATATATGGAAACAAAGCATTACAAGTTCCCACTGAGCAAAATATAAACAAGCCTTTCAGACATAAACTCTTCTAATTTTAAGACTACTAGACTGATGAAAATCTATATGCATTTATTATTTGTTAACAGAAACATCAAAACATACATATAATCAGAAACTTCAAAACATGCATATAATGCAAGAAGTAAGACATCAAGGCAAAAGGAAAATAATATTAGGAAAAATAAACCATAGATAATTTCTACTTTAAAAATGCAAGCTTAAAAGCAGACCACAAATTTGACCCTGATCTTTCTAGCAGCTAATGCGAAAAAATAAATCACTAGTTACATCATTCTTGAGATTCTGTCTTGGCTGGATTTCTTAGGGAAAAGCCCATTTATTCCTATTTGTATGGGCTGAAAAAAAATGTCTCCCGTGGAACTCACCAGAGGACTTCATGGAATGTAGTTATCTAACACACTGACTAACACTCAATAGGAGCTATCCACGTATTAATACTTTGTCTATATTGTTACCTCACATCAGAAAAATTCAGTGAGGCTCTTCTGAGATAAGGAAACTGAAGCTCATAGAAGTTTATAACTTGGGGAGATTGTGTAGCTCAGACACAGTGGGCCTAGGTCTAGACTGGATCTGTTAGTCATTTTAAGTCCCAGCTATTGAACACTGTTTCATGAACAATCACCCTAAAATGAAATCAATACATCCCATATGGAATTTTTATAATGACCTCAATATCCAATGCTAAAAATGTGTGTCAACAAAGCAGCAACTTATCCTCACACTAGAAGCCTAAAGCATTATATGCAACACAACTTTAATTTTTTCATACTGAATTCTTATTTTGTACTGTCCACTGGTAAAATTGTAAGGAATGGTAAAATAAGGATATTCTTTTTCAAGACTTCAACTGTTTCTTTAATAAAAGAGCAGATCTATTTCAAAATTTCATATTTTCTCTTTCTATAGCTTGCAGCTCTCGCAGACTATGAAAGATTTTTTCACTGTCTATAAGAATTAAAGTACAGTTGTCAGTTCTAGAAGCTTCTTCCTTAAAGAAGCTGCCATCTTTTGTTTAATTTTGCAGGTCTGTGGAAAGTAATTTATTTTCCTTACTTGCAGAAAAAACTTTTCCACTCAAAACCTGTTGATGATATAAAACAGTTCTGCTGCCATCAAAGAAAAGCTTATTATTTATTCACATAGTATTTTACTTTTGTGTCAAATTGAAAAGTAGCATTAACTGAATGCCCACAAAGCATCTTAAAGGCTAAAGAAGGATTAAAGTAAAGGCTAAACTCTGAGACAGGTTTATGTACACTATTGTGCATTTTCCTGGGGCTTAACGTCTTTTCTCCTATCTGTAGAGGATATAGAGGGCAGCGTTTCTGTCGTGAAATAGGACTAATCACCTTAGTTGAATTTGTATTTAAAGGAAGGTGAATTAACTGAGCAGCCTGACACCCTTGTCAGATGTGTTTTTCAGCCTGCAGTCAGAGAAGCTTCTGCAACTGAAAGACAGAAGTTGAGCAATGTCTAAACCAAGACATCTTCTCGGTGGATGTAAGTACACAGGTCGACACACTGATTAGTCCAAACTGAGGCTGGTTACTTTCAGAAAAAATGTTTGCCTGTAAAAATAAATGATCAACTTTATCTTAAAAGGAATACCAGTTCTATGTTGGTCTAACGAGAAATGAAAACATAAGGAAATATTCTTGTGTTATTTTTGTATAAAAACCATCAGCAACATTCCTCCTCGAATCATTGGGTGTACTGTAAAACACGATACACTTGGGAAAAATAATTTTTTATAAGGAAGTACTTAGATTTATGTATAAATTTTATTGGTTTCATTATTAACACTATGTTAGCTAAAAAAATTCTTATTTGGCTCAAGTTACTAAACAGTAAAGTTGCTATACTGCTCCTGCCAAATAAATAGATACTGCTTTGATTTAGTTTGTTTTTGCTTAAGTAAAAGTAAAAGGAAGATTATTTGAAATAAAGTCACTTCAGAGTTGCATGTAAATTTATTGTTAAGTGTTTTAAAATCTTAAAGTAGATTAAGTACCTGTGTGTTACTGCTATATGTTTACTTCCCATTCTTACTTTAATGACCTCCCATTACTGCAGATAACTATACACAAAAAACCGTCATGATGTATGGACCATGAAATGACAGAGTTGAAAACTTGGGGGAAAAAAATCATTGAGGAACAATTAGTGATAATCATGAAAAAAATCACTTATGTTAATATTTCTTAACTCTTTTAAAAGATCTAACTAAAATTCAGTTCAATTATTTGAGAACTGCTAGAATTTCACTTTCTGTACAAAGTTACATATAGTAGGGTTTGCTTCACAATCTTTTGAAGAAAATGAACATGATGTATATAAACTATAGTAGCACTTAAATTATGTGGATTTCAAGAAGAAAAGACGTTACATAATTTATACATGCTTAATGATGACAAAAATTTACCCCTTTTCATTATAACGCTTAAAATAGACCTAAATTTTTTCAATTCAAGAAGCCATGGATGGATCTGATGACAATGAGCTTCCACAGTGAAAAGAAATAGAAGGTGAGGATAGCACGCACAAGCCATCTGTCTTCCAACGACTCTTTCTAGGGAAGTGCTGTGATGTGATGCATTTAGAAGAGTGCTAAAGTCTATGCCCTCAGGAAAAGTGAAGTATACTTCAGGGCCACTGCCAGCTGCCTCAGTATTAATTGTTTGTTGTCAGCACTACTTGCCACTGTGGTGTTAACTCACTTTTATCTATACTGTGCCTGTATAACAGAGATAGTGCTTATGGTTTTTAAAACCAAAATTAAGCCTATTGCCTTCTAAAGGAAGATGTTAGCTGTATAAATTAATCCAGTAGAAGAGAAATCTCTAAAATTCTCCCCTAGCCTCAGCAAAGATGAGGAGGGTAGGATGAAGAGTCAAAAGCTCATGACAGAAAGCTCAGAGCTGACCAGGGTGAGGGGCTAGAGAGGCCTCTGCAAAATAAAGTGGGAGAAATTGCTTAGCAGTTGGGGGAGCAGTGGAGAGAAAGCTGAAAAAAATAAGTAAATAAAAAGCAAGAAGCCAGATTCGCACTGTCAAAATTGCCCAAAGGAACGTTTCACAATGGAGAAGTCTAATGTTCAATTTTCGTTGTTTTTGACACATCTTCTCCCCAATTGGCCAAGACCTCGGTAAAGTCAGCTACACACACGTTACCTTGCATGAGTGGTTTTATGTGGATACTAAGGGAAGTGGACTGCATTCTGAATCAGTGCAGAGCGGATGGGAGAGAAAAGCTGAGGGAGTAGGCGGGGAGCCCCACAGGGGCATAAACTCAGAATCCGAGCATCCACCCAGATGAAATCTCCAGGACTGGGCAGAGCTTTGGGGAAGATGTAGGGTGGGGGCGAAGGTGACATCATCAGCTGCTCAGATTTTATGGAGCAATGTCATTCATCCTGTTATCAATGAGTATGCTGCATGCTTGGGTTGAAGATATTTTAAATGTATTTCTTCTACTTCAGATAAGTGCTTGGATAATTTTAGAATTCCCATGTAATCTTCTCAGGAAATATTTGTATCTACATTTAGAAACAGTCAAATATTTTATGCCAATTATCCATCTAGTTTTACCTTAAACTTTATTTCAATTAACAAATGTATTTTGAATATCAGTACAATTATTTTTATTTTATACAATTAAACAAGAATTAAATAATTATTTAAAAATTTTTTTCCTATTGGTTATAAAAACAGACTCTTCATTTCTATTTCTAACTATACTTCTAACTCTATCAATGAAAAGTTGCTATGATCTCTCTTCTCATAGCTAGGTTTTCTGCTAAAAGTATTTGATCATGAAGTGCTTTGGGGCAGCTCTCTTGGCCTTCTTAATTAAAAAAAAAGACCTCCTGTTTATTACTTTAAAACACTGAAAATATACTTAAGGGCATGTGAATTACACTAGTTTTAATTTGTATTTATTTTTCTCATTATTGTAGAAATATTTCATTCTACTGATCACCTTTCAAATGTAAAAACTTACCAACTATAGCAGTTATTTAAAAATTAATTTATCTTAATGAGTATAATTCCAGGATTCGTGCATCATACGTGCAACAAGTATTCTATATATAATTGCTCAAATTTTCAGTTTCAGTTTCAGTTCAGTCACTCAGTCTTGTCCAACTCTTTGTGACCCCATGGACTGCAGCACGCCAGGCCTCCCTGACCATCACCAACTCCCGGAGTTTACTCAAACTCATGTCCATTGAGTTGGTGATGCCATCCAACCATATCATCCTCTGCCGTCCCCTTCTCCTCCCACCTTCAATCTTTCCCAGCATCAAGGGTTTTTTCAAATGAGTCAGTTCTTTGCATCAGATGGCCAAAATTTTGGAGTTTCAGCTTCAGCATCAGTCCTCCCAGTGATTATTCAGTACTGATTTCCTTTAGGACGGACTGATTGGATCTCCTTGCTTGTTCAAATTTAGGGTTGGCCAAACTCAAATTGTACTGACTTTAACAAATGGTCAGAGTAAAGCCATGTAAAGAAATGTAATGGAATTGGCACCTGGTTGCTGTGCACAGGCAAGCATTGTCGGTAGTAGGAGTACGCAAGTCAGTATCTGCTGATTCGGCAAGGGCTTCAGTTCATGGAGTTCATGTCTTACTACTATTGCCCTAATCAGTTGAGACAGAATTAGCACTGGCTAAATCGCCTGTGTGCTGCCTGGAGAGGTTTGTTGAGGGTAAGAGTCTGAAGACAGGGATTAAGGAGTCTTCATCCTCCTAAAGTGCTGGGCATCCAGGATTAGAGCTCTAGGTCAAAGAAATCCAGCCTGAATGCAAACCTAAGCATCAGTGCATTCTCACATTGGGGATTACCAGACACGCTCTGTATTCAGAACAGATATCCCAGTCTATACTTTGACTCAAGAGCATTTCATCTGCCACAGCAAAGTGACCTTGGTTCATAAACTGTCTACCTGTAGAAGAAGGTACCCTGAAAATGTGAAAATTAATGTTTAAAGACTCAGGGGTAGATCCATGACTGAGGAACTCCAAAATGGTGAGTTTGTAGAAACATACATTTGGAGTTTCAAATATTTATCTACCTGGCTGGTAAAGTGAAAGATATGGTCAACCCCAGAATATTTCCTTAGAAGTGTCCAACTCCATTTGCTTTAAAATATAATTTGGCTTAGAGTAGTGAAACTATTCTATATGAAACTATAATGGTGGATTCTTGTGGTGGTGGTGGTGTAGTCACTCAGTCGTGTTTGACTCTTTGTGACCCCATGGACTGTAGCTTTCCAGGCCCCTCTATCCATGGGATTTCCCAGGCAAGAATACTGGAATGGGTTGCTATTTCCTTCTCCAGGGTGTCTTCCTGACCCAGGGATTGAACTTGCATCTCCTGCTTGGCAGGTGGATTCTTTACCACTGAGCCACCAGGGAAGCATGTCATTATACATTTGTCAAAACCCAAAGAATGTACAACACAAAGAGTGAACCAACCCTAAGCTAACTTATGGACTTTTGGTAATAGCGATGTGTCAATGTAGGTTCATCACTGTAATGAATGTAAGACTCTGGTGCAGGATATTGATAGTTGGGAGGCTATGCATGTGTAGGGGAGAGGTACATGTGAATTCTTTCTACTGTCTACTCAGTTTTGCTGTGAACCCAAAACTGCTCTAAAAAATAATGTCTATGTAAAAATAAATAGATATATAATTATAAAATATACATATATGAAATTTGGGACATTCAAAAGATAACAGGTACAACATTGAAAGGTCCCTTCATCCATTCAGGCTGCTATAACAGAATAGCATAGTCTGAGTGGCTTATAAACACAGAAATTACTTTTTCTCAGTTCTGGAGGCAAGGAAGTCCAAGACCAAGGCACTAACAGATTCAGTGTCTGGTGTGGGCCTGCTTCCTGGTTCAAAGATGGTCTTCTTCTCACTGTGTACCCTGTAGAGGAAAGGTTGAGGGAACTCTCTGAAGTCTCTTTTCTAAGGGTACTAATTCCATACATGAGGGCTTCACCCTCATGACCAAAATCACCTCCCAAAGACTTTACTTCCAAATACCATTGTTTTGGGGATTAGGTTTCAATCTATGAATTTTGAGGGGAGACATGAGGTCTATAGCACTGGGCAATGGTTTTAAAAAAAAACTGGGGCATCAAGAGATGTTATCAGTTCAGTCCAGTTCAGTCGCTCAGTCGTGTCCGACTCTTTGCAACCCCATGAATCGCAGCACACCAGGCCTCCCTGTCCATCACCAACTCCCGGAGTTTACCCAAACTCATGTCCATCGAGTCAGTGATGCCATCCAGCCATCTCATCCTCTGTCGTCCCCTTCTCCTCCTGCCCCCAATCCTTCCCAGCATCAGGGTCTTTTCCAATGAGTCATCTCTTTGCATGAGGTGGCCAAAGTATTGGAGTTTCAGCTTCAACATCAGTCCTTCCAGTGAACACCCAGGACTGATCTCGTTTAGGATGGACTGATTGGATCTCCTTGCAGTCCAAGAGACTCTCAAGAGTCTTCTCCAACACCACAGTTCAAAAGCAGTTATATGTAAATGAGAACTTGCTCACAAATGTAAAGATAAACAGAAAGTAGGGAAGCCAAGTGGAGCCCAGACTGTCACATTCAGGTGCAGTAGATGCCAATGACTCCTTGTCCTCCCCAGGGACTTTTTTGACATAGAGACATTGCCCCAGACTTTGGAATAGTTTACATTTTAAGTAAAAATTTGGTAGGCCAATTAAAAATAATAAATTACCATGTCAGAAGGGTACAAAATTTTATAGATTATATCCAATCCCCCTGGTGTTGCACTAAAGGAAAGAAAGCAGACCCAAGCACTGTGGAATCCAGAACAGGTATGGTTCCAAGGAGGGCTTTGGATGATGCTTGTCTCTGATGCCTCACTTCTTCAGCTCCATTGGCCTGATACCCTTGAGTTCCTCACTTGTTTCACTGAACACATGAATAACTGAAAAAAATCATGCTGTGTGGTTGCAGACCATGGACCCTACAGAGCCTTGTAGAAATATGCCTCTGCCTGGCGAATCCGGAGGCCCAGAAGAAAAGCATTTGTGTCGATTATCCGGTGGAATGACATTAGAAGGTAATCACCTGGCCTCACAGAACCACACATCTTTGCTGCCTTACCCCATCACACCTTTCTGAGTTCACCCGTAACCCAGAGGCCATATCGCATCAGAAGCACCTGCCTCTCTCTGCTTCAGACTGAAGGCTTTCACCCACACTGTAGGAGCTAGTTGGATCTAGCTTAGACATAACCTGGGTGCAAGGGAGAATTGTGCCCTCAAGCAGGGGCTGACAGAAATCAAAGGGTAAATGGCCAACTCTATATCTATAGGGACAGTTATGAGGTGTGTACACAATTTTTTTTCTTAGAGTATTCCCAGCAGGGTTGCCCATAGTGGTAACTCACACTTTAACTCACCTCTTGTGGGCTTTCTTCCCTCCCTGGTCTCACTTACCCACTCCCTCATATAGGCTTCCTGGGATTCCCCTCCCAAATGAATTGTGTGTATGTGTTTGTGTGTGTGTGCTCAGTCATGTCTGACTCTTTGAGACCCCATGGACTGTAGCCCTCCAGGTTCCTCTGTCCATGAGATTATTCAGGCAAAAATACTGGAGTGGGTTGCCATGCCCTCCTGCAGGGATCTTCTTGACAGACGAATCGAACCTTCTTGCATCTCCTGCATTGGCAGGCAGATTCTTTGCCACTGCACCACCTTACCTGCATTCAAGTCCTTGGCCCAGCATGCTTTGGAGGAATCCCAAAGTGAGATGGTCTCATCAACTTTTGGTTAACTAATCTCCATGGCACTTCCCTGTGGTAACATGTGTAAGGTAGCAGGGTGGTCAGCCTCTAGGCAATGCTTGCTCTGGAGGGATTTTGTACTGCTCCCTTTCTTCCTTCTCCTTCCTCCAAATTTGTCTCAGGCATCTCATAACATGCAAGATGAACATGGTATGTTATAGATTCAAAGATTCTGTCTCACTCGTAGGTAAGTTCAAACTCCTACCAGAATCTGTCAATTCATGACACGAATCAATGTTCAGTAACGTTTCAAAAGGAAACATCAAATTGTGTCCCACGTTGTTGTTGTTGGTGTTTCCCACGGTGAAAGAACAGAGTTCTCAAGCCTTTATTAAAATGACTTTTCCAAAAACTGGAAGAGCCCTCTACACCCCAGCCGCTTAACACCAACTAAGCAGCCTGCCTTAGCCCGTTGTTCTTTCGTATAATGAACTATGGGAAAAAAGATGGCTGTGCACCAAACCTCAGATATGGAGGATCCAAGCCACAGAACAGTGTCTTCACCAGAGATGCAAGCCCACAGCTGATACACCTGGCCTGTGTTCTTTCCTGGCATCTCACCCTGGTTGGCAGGCATCTGGCAGGTATTTTTATCCTGAATCTGACTGGTCACTACCCTGAGGCCGCTGTCAGAGAGGAAATTATATTGGCCTCCCAGATATACAATGAAAATAAATCCACATAAAGAACTTTTTAAAAAAATATATGAATGGTGAAAGCCAATGTTAAGTGACCTATAGACTTGAATTTCCAATTTGATCAGTAGGTTTAAATCTGGAAAAGAAGCTGAAGAAGTGATTGCTTACTTGCATGCATGCGTGCTAGGTCACTTCAGTCATGTCTGACTCTTTGCAACCCCATGGACTGTAGCCCACCAGGCTCCTATGTCCATGGGATCTCCAGGCAAGAACACTGGAGTGGGTTGCCATGCCCTCCTCCAGGGGATCTTCCCAACCCAGGGATTGAACCCACCTCTCTTATGTCTCTTGCATTGGCAGGCAGATTCTTTATCACTAGCACTAGCCTGACCTGGGAAGCCCCAATTGCTTACTTAAATACCATTATATTTCTAGTTTTGAAATCATATGAATGTATTAACCATTTTAAAAATTAAATATATGCATGAGAAAGAGAAAAAGAAATATCGTTACTTTGAAAAGTTAGAACATTTTCTTCCTAATTTCCTTTTTTTTTTCAAAAATAGTTGTCTGTATCTCAGTTTTTTAAAAAGTAACAATTGAGGATGAAGAAGCTAAAGTGACTTGTTTGACTAGCACACTTTTAATATTTTAAATTATTCAAAGAATGTTAATAATTAACAAGAAAATGTAAGACAAAATTTTATCTCTTTTACAATGGTCACTTTTTCTGATCACTAGGTTCTAGATAAAGTTATGAAAGCTTGTGTTTATGTATTATATGTCTGGATATAACTTGTTTTAGTTAGATACAGTCTCATGAAATCAACCTCTATTCACTTTAATTAGATGTATTTTGGGCCTTTAGGAAGATTTTCCTCCTCTTTTCTGTTTTAATCTTTTCAAATTTAACATATGGGAGCATACACGCATTTGTGCCTCAGGAAGTATAGAAATCAAAATAAGCTGTGATAAAAGAAAATGGTATTTCTGGAATCTTGCAAAACTGGTTTAATTTTATTATTGGTCATCGTGTGGTGTGGTGTTATCTGTGGACTCTCCAACAAATTTCAAAGGCACACAGAATTCAACAGTTGTATCTGGGTGCTTACAATGGAGGGGTTTTTGTGTAACTGAAAGCTTGGTATAGCTAGTCTTCCCAAGTATTGGGAAAATACAAAAGGTGTTCATCATTTCAAGAAGAATTCAAACAGTCTGCCAAAAAAGGGAGGTATATGTTGACATATCTATCTTTTATTCTTTTTTTTAGAACTCCATCAGTGGCGAGAGATGTTGATGATAAATCCAATGATGGCCATGAACCCTTTACTGCCAGCATCAGGGCAGCAGAGAATTCCACTGATTCCCTCACCATTTGAACCTCCAAGTGTGGAGAGGTATTCCTCTCCAATATAATATTCTGATCTAAGGAGAAAATGGATGTTACTAAGTTTCCAAATGCTTTAACCTCAGTGTTGTCTTATAGTCTAATGTTATCTCAAGGAACTGTGGTGCAGTAAGTCTGCTGGCCACATCTTCATCAAAGTTCCCATCACTTCCCCTCTGAAGCCTCTTTGACATCCTCTCTCAGTAAATAGCTAACGAGCACCTGCCATGTGACAGGCATTGTATAGGTGCAAACATGGACGGGTAGTCTGCTAGGGCTGCCATAACAAAATATCACAGACTGGGTGGCTTAATTTTATGTCTTATAGTTCTAGAGGCTAGAAGTCCTAGATCAAGGTGCTGGCAGGTTTGGTTTCTCCCAAAGCTTCCCTCCTCGGCTTGCAGACTTGGCTGTCTTTTCACTGTGTCCCCACATGCCTTTTTTTCTGTATGTGCAAGCACTTCTTGTGTCTCTTCTCTTTCTTATAAGGACACCAGTCCTATTGGGTAAGGGTTCCACCCTTATGACTTCATTTAACTCTAATTACCTCCTTAGAGGTCCTATCTCCAAAACAGAGTCACATGGGGGGGATTAGGACTTCTAACATATGGATTTTGGAGGGAGACACAATTCAGTCCCTAACAATGTGATACCCTAGGTTTCCTGTGATAGAAGAATTCTTTGTTTGCAATAAAAGTGAAATTATCAGTATTTTGGTTGCACGTTCTGGCATCTTCTTATCATCTTTTCTTTTGAATATATATTCTGGAATCTGGGGAGAAAGTAAAATTCATTATTATACTTGTTCAAGGAGCATGAACAATAGGGTTGGACTTCTAGAGACCATTGAAGTTTGGAGAAGCAAATCATCCATCCAGGTACTGACTGATTCCAGATGGCAAAACTCAAGCCAGAGTGTTTCATCAAATAAGGAAAGACGGTTATGGTCAAGAACAGTATATAGTCATGAAAAATCAAAGACTGGTATTGATTTGATTAGATCTTTTTCCTAACATCCCTAAAACTTTCCTGCTTTCTCTGTTATGTTGTCAGGTGGGTCAGTCCTTCCCTACTCGAGTCCTGCCTCCCCATTTTTCTTATCATATTTCTTCTTAAACCAATAGAGATTGCAGGACTTTCATACTTCACTTTGGGAAGAAGTAATAGAACCCATATTGGATCTTCTGCTCTATAAACGTTTCTACAATCGTGTCTACCTAGGTTTAAATCTTGGTTCCACCACTGTGTAAGTTGCTTAACTCCTCAAACCATCAATTTAATGATGAATAACGCAAAAATCTGCAATTAGTATCTGTCTTACCTTACAAGGAACTGATGAAGTCATAAGGAGATTAGATTCGAGAGTAAAAGGCCCTGGGGCAGTTTATATTTGGTCTGATAGGGCAGTGAGAACTTGCCTTCTACTTGGGGGAACAGGGAAAGCTCTTGAGAAGTCTAAGCAAAGGAATGACATGGTCTGACTTACATTTTACCAGGATCACTCTAGCTGCTGTGTTAGGGACAAACTTGATAGGATTCAAGTTCTGGAGTTAAACTGATGGGAGTTGATGGGCTATTAGAATAGTCAAAAGATGATGATGGCTTGGCCCTGGGTGGTTACAGTAGGAATAGTAAGAAATGGTTTGATTCTGTAAATACTTTGAAGATAGAAACAACAGGATTTTCTCAGAGTTTAGATATGAGATGTGAGAAGAGGAGAGGTATTAAGGAAGACTTCAAAAATTTTAGCTGAGAAGTAGGAAAGGGGGAGTTGCTATTCACTGAATTGAGGAAGACTGAAAGGAAGAGTTTTGGGGATGGGAGAGATAGCACAGGCATTTGCAATGTCTACCTGCCAATCAATAGGAGATGTCCAGAAGGCAGCTGCAGTCCAGAGAGGACATCTGGAGATAACCTGGAGATATAATTTTGGAAATCATTAGTATATATGAGACTCATTGAGATCATTTATAAAGTGAGTTAAAAAGGATTAGTTAGAAGTTAAAAGGATGATCCCTAGGACACACCAACAGGGTCTAGAAGATGAAGGGAGATATAGAGGAGCAACCAGTGGGGTGGGAGAAAACTCAGGAGAGGTTAGAGGCCTGGAAGCCAAGGGAAGAAAGTGCTTTTAAGGAAAGAGTAAGCAATTGTGTCAAGCATGCAGCTCAGAGATCAAGTAAGATGAGGACCAAGAATATATGATTAGACGTAGCTTTGCAGAGGTCATTAATTATTTCAATAGGAGCAATTTCAGCAGAGTAGTGTCAACAAAAACATGAATGTGAGGCTCTAGAGAGAATAAGAGGTGAGAATTTCCTCACAATATTGAAGATCAAACTGTGCATCTTATCTTCTCAAAACTGTATTCAATGAGTTTCTGTTTGCCCCGGTTCTCCAATTCCAACAACTTTTGATAGGAATAATGTGAGTAAAATGCCTGAGACAAAGAGAAATATGACTGGCTCCAGGGCCATTGAAGATGCTGACCTGCCTGGATTTGAGCATATCGCATACCACAGTGCATGGATCCACTCTGATGAGATCTGGCAAGGGCCGGATCTGAAACTGGACACACCCGCTGTGGTGTGACAGGCCCAACAGCTGAAGCTGGATGGTAGCCCCCTCTGGCAGCAAGAGCCCAGTAAATACATAGCCCAAAGTTATAGGCAACAGATAAGCAGACCTGTGAAATAGTTGCATTGCTGACCCAGAGAGAGTTTTTTAGTGGTTAAAAATCCAGAAACTGCTAATAGTTGGATACAAACAGGCAGGCTGACAACCTGTCCCAGGTACAGAGGTCAGTCTCCCACCCCAAAGGCTGATGTGTTACAGAGTAAGCAAGAGCAAGGTAGGGCCTCCATCCTATAAAAAATGAGCTACTAAGTTAAGTTAGCAAAAGATGAACTGAGACAGGGATCAATTTCAAAAATTGGGATGTTAGGTAAAGAGTGTATTATTACAACTGGACTAGCACTAAATTTGATGTCAACTATTTAAGAAAGAAAAAGAAACTTGAAATAGATTCGACGAGTCCAGATTTTACAGGATGCTAAAATCTAGGTAATGAGAACTGTGCCCTCCGTGGACGTTCTTTTTACATGGATGTTCTCTGCATCCTTGGGGATTGGCCCATGGATTGGCAGTTTCATGCTTGCTTGCTGTCTCAAGGAACATATCTTGAAACCACTGAACTACAAAAACGTAGAGTTTTAGAGTCAGAAGAAGTTTTAGAGGTTATGTCATGTAACCTCTGAATTTTACAACTGAGAAAGAATCTCATAAAAATAGAGAGAGTATGGTGTACTTCTAAATAGGTTATTATTAACAAGAGTTTAATGAGCTCTGCTAGCTTGGTGCAAGGCAAGTATAAAATCTGTTCTAGCCTTCATGATACTAGCCCTCTTGTTGGGGAGAACAGATTTATACATGAAAGACTATCATTGAACAAAACTATGTATAATCAGTGTCATTTGTGTGTCTGTTATTGTTAGAGTGTGGTCTGTAGACCTATGCTGGTCTGAGAAGTGTTTGAACAATAAATGCATAGACAGAAAGGTTTAGAAACTTTTACAGCCATTCGACAGGGTAATTTTATGTCTATTAATCTGATCATTTCAAATTGTGCTTGTGTTCATTCTTGTTTTCATTTCAATTTTCTGAAACATCATTTATGTATTTTTAAAGAGTCCATGATGGGTTGGAAATTTTAAAAGAAAAAAAGAATCCTTCACTATGGATGATTTGAGAAGCACCAGCATAGACTGTAAATGTGTTAGGAATCCAGAGAAGGAAAAAAAAAATCAGTATAAACATGAACTTACCAGGCAAGAATAGAGCCTTGAATTCTGATGACACTGACATTATTTCAAGACATTTTGAAAAGTTGACACGAAGAACATAATTGCTGTTCAACTCCATTGAAATTATTTTGTAAAAAATATTTGCCTCAGCTTCACCAAAAAGTCAACATAGAGAACTTCTTATTTTATCCCCTTAAAACACTGTGTTTATTTCCAGGGATTTCAGTACATCAGGAAGCACTTAGTTACTTTTTTTTTTAAGGTCAACTAATTCTTCTTGCCCCCACCCCCCAAAAAAACAGTCATCAATTTTTACTTCAAAAGCAAGTAGTCAAGAGAACCACAGTTAATTTCGTCTTTTTCCTGTTGAAGTATGGTAGGAAAACATTGCCAGTTATGAGACCCATACTTAAAAAAAATTATCTGGGGGATTTCCTGGCAGTCCAGTGGTTAGGACACGGCGCTTTCATTGTAGGACCCCTGGTTCAGTATCAGGGAAATAAGATCCTGCAAGCCATACAGTAGAGCCCCTCCCCCCAAAATTACTTAGTGTCATCATGCCATCACCAAAGTGACTCTAAGATGCTGACAGTCATGAATTGACATCCTTTCCAACACTGTGCTCAGTTGGTGGTTTTTTCAGATACTGTTATAAATCATTATATATTCTTTTATTATCTTCAAGTGGATATTGTTAATTTGTTCATGGGATGGGGTGGTGGTTTTCTTGTTTAAGGTTGGGGCATTTTGCCACCTGAATCCGTAAAGGCAATGGCTAGAAGGAATGAAATGATTCAAAGACAGCATACTGCCAGGTAATGTAACAATCTTGTTTTAATTATTTTCTATTCATTCGCTTGTCTGTGTATTCATTTAATATAAATATATGTGTTATTTATATACTTTTATATATATTCATTCATTTATTATATTTACACATTGTTGTTTTGTATATGTTGTTACATTTGTGTATATGTTGTTGTTGTTTAGTTGCTCAATTGTGTCTGACTCTTTGTGACCCCATGGGCTATAGCCTGCCTCTGTCCATGGGATCTTTCAGGCAAGAATACTGGTGTGGGTTGCCATTTCCTTCTCCAGGGATTTGTGTATGTGTATTCACTGATTATATACATATACACACACATTCTGATTACTTTCAAAAAGTATTTCAGGAATACTACAAAAAGATACATATACAAACATGTACACAGGTTGGTTAAAGATAAAAGCAAGATTAGAGATTACACAGTGAAGCTAAGTTTATAGATCATAATAGTCAGTCGATGTCTCATAATTAAATGCCTACCTATGATTCTTTTGAAATTCATATTGGCAATTCTGTCTTAAATGACTTCAATTCTGCCCAAAGATAGGAGTCAAGCTTGCCAATCAAACTATGTCATCAGAGCCCAGACAGCCCCTCGTTAGCCTAAAAGTAGCCTTCAGCAATCAGGAGAAGCCAGTAATAATGATCAGGGTATGGCTATGGGTGAGAAAAGGCATCAGAGTCAACTTTCTCATCAGTGGACACTAAGGGGTTCAGGTGATGACCAATAAGCAAAGTAAAGTAAGCAAAAATACCAATAAGCCCTCCACTCCTCCTCCCTTCCCCTACCCTTACCATATCATTAATTTTAGCAGTTGAGACCTACTGCATTTCTTGAGTCTCACTAAAATTGTGCTGCAATGTTTAAAACCTTCTTCCCAGGACTTTAGTTTCTTTGAGAATTAATCTCTGGCAAGAAACTACTCTGTGTTGTGTTCTCCCCATCCCTGCTAAAATTGACTTATCCAGTAGAGATGTTCTAAAGACTGGCCTTGTACTTCCACTGTGAGACTTAGCCAAACCCTTCATCCTCTGATCTTACTCTAAACTCTCCTTCCAGTGGCTTTCTGGGAGATTCGTGTTTATGCCCAACAAACTTCAGATAAATGGCCTAAAGACTTACAGGAAAAGCAGAGGTGCTACATTAGGGAAAGCAGAGGGCCATTAAAAGTATTTTTCTAACGGTTTTCTTGGTTTATAAAATGTTTTGTTTTGTTTTTAGGATGGAAATGGAAATGCATGCCATTTACCAGCAAAGGAGAATAGAAAACGTTAATTCTAAGGGACTAGCAAGCCTAGGGATCCCATTCATTTATGGCTCCAGTATCCCTGTGGGCCCAGCCACCTACAATGTCGTCGTCTCAGGAGAGGTACCGGGAGTCAGAAAGTTCTCAACAGTGACCCTGAGAGTTCTAAAAGTCAAGTAGAAGAAAAGCTCCTAGGCCAAACCCATACTGTTCTCTATGAAGAGAACGAGTATACAAAAGACCCAGAAATGGAGGCTCTGGACAATCACACATTGGGTGAAACCAGTGAAAAGCCAACTACAGCTCTTTCTGACACCTGTGGAGAGCTGGAGCCCAGCCACAGAAAGCCCTGGGGAGCTCAGGGCGCTCCCCTGGAAGAAAAAGTTTGGGATGACGGGAAGGAGAAGCCCTCAGAGCCTGGTTTGGCAGCCTGTGGAGAAAACAACAGGGTGTACCCCCCAGCTCATCGATCATCTCAGCCAGGTAGGCGTCCAGGGGCCAATCCTCAGGAACCACATGCTGTCAGGTCCGTGAAATTATTACACAGTGATCTGTAGCCATTGTGTTTCTTTTTATCTATCCTACTTAGAATTACCCCCTCTTGAAAAACTTATTACATTAGTTCCAATCAGCCATAACAGTGAAATGTACCTCTTTTTATATATTATTATCTGGAGAATTTTCAGTGAAGTCTAGAAAAGTATAAATATGGAAGGATGGGAAAACCTACCAGAATTTTTCATTAAAATTTTAATCTAATTTAGTCTCTTCGGCACAAAATAGAGGGGCTTCTTTCTTAGAAGTATGACTCAATCTCTTCTGTATTTAAGTGTATTAACAGAAAAAATAGACAAACAGAATCTCTTTCAATGTTCATTATTGTTATGATACAGTTTAATCTAAAAGTATTAACACACTATCCCCTGCCAAACACATTGAATAGTTTTCTAGAACTTTTTAGATAAAAAAAATATAAAACTGGAATTTCTTTAGATAAAAATATTTTAAAATACAGGGATTGGGGTATGTGTAATCTAGCCACCACACCAGCTGTTTCCCTGACAAAGTATTAATTTGCCATTTTGATGAAGATGGAGCTAAATTGTTGTATGGCTTAGAAAGCATCATAAATCATGTAATATCATAGAACATGGTGTTAATCTGGAGAATGAAATCCACAGGGTATGTCTATTGAAATCTGAGGGAAGCTGGAACTTTGTTTTTATTTATGATAAGGCAGTCATTAAAGATCCTTTAGAGGAAGAAAAGAAAGGAGACAGCTAAGCTTTTTTAGAAATAATCTCTCAGTAACTCAATAGCTTTTAAGGGGGTTACATATAGATCTACATCAAGGAGCTGCTCTGTGGTAATAGAATATGAGGCAATTAATGTAACTATATATAAAACTGTACTCTTAGCTTTACCCTTTCCCACAAAAGAATTTCCTTTCCATTTTAAAGGAATACACGTCCTGCTTACAATCAAGGAAAATCTATCTTTGAATGAAGATATTCAGAAATGGACTGTGAATGATGTGTACAACTTCATTAGTGGCCTTCCGGGTTGTTCAGACTATGCTCAGGTGATGTAACATTTAAATTTTTTTTTTAAAGTAAAGTGACTTTTTTTTAAAATAAGACATTTTAAAATATACTTCCTTCATAACAAGTTCTGTCTACCTTGATTTTGACCCCAAAGAGCATTCCTAATAATCTCTTCCTTTTTATGTCATTGGCTCCCCTGGAACAGCAGCCTTGGATTGATGGAGCTTGAGTCATGTGCCCACACCCCAGCTTCAGGGGAAGCTGGGAAAGCCAGTGTCTGGCTTTAGTTTCAGTCTCCTCAAGACTCCTGAGATGTGGGGATTCTCCCAAAATTAGGAGGTTCAAAGGTCAAACATCCAAGAAGAAGAATGAGAGATATCTACCATACTCCCTGTTCATCCATTTAGCAAACACTTTGGAGGCATGTACTTCTGTATCAGAAGTTTTAGGCTACTCGTCATAATAACAGAAATATGTACTTTATTCTAAAAAGGACAAGAAGGAAATACATTTGAAAAGTAGGAAATTAATTATTTTAAAATTCCATTTTTATGCTAGGGCTATATGTTAAAATGCCTACACATGTAATTCAGTCTGATAGATAAACACTATTTTTTAAGTTATAATGAACTGCTAGGATACTTGGTAAGTAAAACTAGTGTCACTTATCAGTGATAAAAATGGGAAAATCAGAGATAAAAATGGTGGGTTGGCAAGTTTTTGAGGTTTATGTCAATGTTACATTTTCAAGTATATAGTTTACTTTTTCAAGTGATTTTAATAATAACACAATTCCAAGCAACAATGTACCAACTAAATCTGACATCATTATCTTTGGTTTATACATTAAAGGAAAAGAAAGCAGGAAAAGGACATTATGATTAACTACATCATAATGAATTGATGTTAGAGATAATTGTTTTCAGATCTTATTTTGTGATATTTTCCTTCAGTGTAATGCTGTTAATTTTTAAATTCTTCTTTTTTCTTTCCTCTTTCTTTCTCCCTTTGTTCTTTTCATGGAACCGATGGAAAAGTCACAAAGTAGTAATTAAGAGTATGGCTTAAGAAAGTACAAGTTCAAATCCTGGCTTTTCCACTCTCTGGACATGTGACCTAGGACAGGTTGCCTCTCTCTTTGGTGTCTCAGTTTTTTCATCTGTAAATGGGGATAATAGTTAAATATTTTCTCAGAGGACCATTGTATTAATGAGTGCCTGGCACCTTGTAAGTACTCAATATATTCTATTTTCATCATTATATCTGAGGCTTCTAGAGAAAGCAGAATCTCAAGTTACTTATGAGGCAAGTAAGTCACTTACTATATCTTTTTGCATATCTGCTAAAAATGTTTGTTCTATTTTTCCTACTCAAGGAGTATAACCTTATTATTTTATTACTAGTCATTAACTGTAAGTAAGTCACTTTTTAAATTTGTCTGTGCCACTTATCAAGTGCCACATCAACCACTGGTACAATGGAGTTACAAAATTCTGATAGCCGGAAACATGAAATCCTATGTATAACGAATGTTACATTGCTGACTTCTGATGGACTGAATCTGTTTGAACTCGCTATTTTTAATCAATAAGTGATTCACAGTCATAAAAATGCAGTTCATAATAACCACTCTTGTAATAAATAATATTACATGCATTTCATACTTTATCATCCCAAATGTTCCCTTGTGGGTACCAAGAAGCCACATAAACTCGAAGACCCCAAACTTTACTGACTCATTGTCTCTTACCAACAGGATGCTAGTGCTTCCTTCCCCACCCCTAGGAGTGGCACAGTTATTTCTAGGTGTTTCTCAAGTGTGTTTAGGATCAAGTCCTGCTCTTGTTTCGTCACTAAAGTTGGTTCCCCTCCCAGCAATTGCTGGTGTTACCAACAGCTCTCACCTGCGTTTTCCTCTCCTCCCTTCACTGCTCATCTAAGGCAGGGCAGAGAGGCACTGTGTCTGTAAATGTGAGAGTTTGAAATTTGCCTGAAATGGTTTTTACCCATATGCCTTCACTCAGACTATTTGTTCATTCGTTGATTTGTCCAGCAAGGACGATTGCACATCTGTTTTGTACCAGGCACTGCATTACAGATACGTCAGTGAGTAAAACATGGGCCTGCCCTCAAATAAGAACTATTCCATGTTGAAACTGAGTCCTATATTGAGAGAATTGGGTGGCTTAGACAGTAAAGAATCTGCATGCAATGCAGAAGATCCAGGTTCGATCCCTGGGTCAGGAAGATCCCCTGGAGAAGGAAATGACAACCCACTCCCATATTCTTGCCTGGGAAATCCCACAGACAGAGGAGCCTGGTAGGCTACAGTCCATGGCGTCACGAAGAGTCAGACACGACTGAGTCACTAACACTTTCATACTTTTCACTTTCATAGAGAGAATTGCAACGTACTCCAAGGGTTGTTAAAGAATACAAACAACATTGGAGCACAGACAAGAGAGTAACTGAAAATAAGAAATGTTACCATTTTTGTGTCATCCGCAAGCAGTCCTAATGTTTCCTCCAAAGCTGAAAATCTATATGTAAAACAAGGTTTTTTAAAAAAGACATTTAAACAAAGTTGACATCTTTTGTGTTTAATAAGGTATTTAAAGATCATGCAATTGATGGAGAAACTTTGCCATTACTCACAGAGGAGCATCTTCGAAGTGCTATGGGATTAAAGTTGGGACCAGCACTGAAGATTCAATCACAGGTAGGGTGATTTTTCATAACTAAACATGCATTAATGTTATGAAGCTTAAGAGAAATATGTTACTTTCTCTGGTTGTAATATTAACAATACCTGTTTAACTTCTTTACTAAACTTTTGCCCTCTATGGGTGTGGACATAATAGAATAAGGGAACCTGAAAACATCGGATGAGGCATGGTACATGTCCCTAGGTTCAGTTGGGAAGGCATCAAGCAATGGTGTATTGGCCAGTGTTTAACAACCTGCTCTCTTTAAAAAGGAACCCTGATTCACAGTATTTGTTGATTTCTGTAGTGTAAAATCCTCCCACCATGGCTGACAAACTCCAAATGCAACTGAATACAGGATTGGGAAGAGATACACAACCGCACCCTATTTTAGACTCCCTTCACCATGTAGATAGCACAGGTGTAAACAACCTCAAAAGCAGCGAAGATAATAAACAATTACAGTAAAATAAGTAGATAAAATAATGAAGTGATAAGTTTGAAGCGGTTAATATTTTGTTGTTCTTTAGTTGCTAAATCAGGTCTGAGTCTTTGGGTGCGACCCCATGGACTGTAATGTAGTCTGCCAGGATCCTCTATCCATGAGATTTCGCAGGCAATATTACTGCAGTGGGTTGCCATTTCCTTCTCCAGGGAATCTTCCCAACCTAGGGATTGAACCCACATCTCCTGCATTGCAGGCAGATTCTTTACCACTGAGCCACCTGGGAAGCCTATTTAATATTAATACTTTAGCTTTCTATATAATATGTCTAATTCTAACTTTGTATAATTTAGTTTTTAATAATGGCATTTTTAGGGCTTCCCTGGTGGCTCAGTGGTAAAGAATTCACCTGCCAATGCAGGAGACATGGGTTCGAGCCCTGATCCTGGAAGATCCTACATGCTGTGAAGCAACTAGGCCACAACTATTGAGCTTGTGCTCTACAGCCCAGGAACCACAACTTGTGAGACCTTATGCTGCAACTATTGAAGCCTGTGGGCCTAGAGCCCACGCTCCACAGTAAGAGAAACCATCACAATGAGAAGCCTGTGCACCGCAACTAGAGAGCCGCCACAATGACCCAGAACAGCCAATAAATGTGTAATAATGGTATTTTTAACAATTCGCTTGCAAACTTCTTAAAAGTTTAACAGTTGATCTCAAGAGCTGAAATAAGCCATAGCACCCCTTCTCATCACTGCCTCCACTGCTTCATTCTGGTCTAAGGCACCACTGTCTCTCATTGGATCACTGCATTAGCCTTCTAACTCTTCTTCCTGCTCCACCCCTGCCCACCCAGAGCCTATTCACACAACAGTAAAGAATGATTCTTCTAATACATGACATGTCACTCTTCTGCTCAAAATCTGCAGTAGCTTCCCATCTCTTTCAAAGTCATATATTGTTTGCGCTCCTCCCCACCCGTCACCACCCTTGCCTTCCTGACCTCATCTTGACATCTCTCTCCATCAGTTACTGCTTTTGCCCATTCACCTCTGGATGCTGTTTGAACATCTAGGCAGGCTCCCCCTTAGCACATCTCTCTCTGGCTGTGGTGCTTCCCCCACCCCCCCGACATCCTCACGCTTCACTCCCTTCATCTTTGCTCCCCTCTCCCATCTCAATGAGGTTTGTGTGGTTCCTGCTACTTAAAATTGCACACAGCCCAGCCCCCATACATCCTCCTGCCATCCCTTTTGCTGCTCTTCTCTTATCCCCCATAGCACCTATCACTTTCAATCACACAATATAGGTTACTTATTTATTACCTTTATGTTTATTTTTGATTTCTCTCTGACCCCACTAGAATGTAAGCTCAATTAGAGCAGAGATCTTTATCTGTTTTGTTGACTGAATAATCTCAGAATGTGCAAAACCCAAAATAGGTCAGTAATTATTTGTTGAAAGAATGAGTTTCCTAAAATTGAAACCAAGAAGCCTCAACTAACTCTTTCAGAATTTATACAGTACTGTACCTATTTACAATACATATTCAGACTGGGTACTGAGTTTCTAAAATGTCCTTCCAAAACCATTTTTATTTGTCTAAACTTCTTAGGGTAAAGAAGTTCTTTATTTCAATGCAAATACTTCAAGGTTTCCATTGGTGGTGTTTTTGTCAACTTCTTATTCTGGAATAACTTTAAATACAGAAAAGTTGCGAATAGATTACAGAGAATTCACCTAGTTTTTCCCAGTGTTAACATCTTACATAACATGGCACATTTGTCAAAGCTAAGAAATTAACATTGGTACAATATGATATTTACCTTTAAGTGATTTGTTTTTCCTTAGTGAGGATACTATATCTCTTGGAATACTTACAATAATGCTGCACAGTTCTTTTTCCTCAAATCAGATTTTCTTTGCTTTGATTTATCATTTTGGTTGTGGTTTTGTTTTGTTTTTGTTTAAGGGGGGGATATTTTTGTCTTTATAGTGTGGCCAACCCCAAGTCATTCTTAATCTTCTCCTCACTTGCTGTTAACATTACCCCTCTATATCATTTTCATGAGGCTGTAGTCATTTCTTCCGCTCCTGATATATGTAAATGCCTCCATGCAGGCCAACTGAGCTATTACATCCCAGGCTCCATCTGCCAGCATAACAAGGCAGGGCTTCCACAGAAGCTGTGGGGAAAGGGGAAAGGGAGGGTAGAGATCCCACTGATGCCAGATGCTCAACCAAACAGAACAGTTACAAAGTCCTTGGGATTGGGATTGCCCAGGGGTCCAACTGAAGCAGGAAAAGTGAAAGGTTCTGAGCACAACATCTGAAAGTCCCAGAAGGTGAGCAAGCAAGAGTGCATCTCAATCTCCAAAATGGGAATCAAGGGCAAAATTCCATTACAGCAAGAACTGCTAAGAAGGAGGAAACCCACACTTCAGAACAGAAACCTAGGAGATAGACCTGGACTGAGCACACAAGGAGAGGGGTAGGAGAAGAAAACACTGAAATTTGAGAACTCAGATATTATTAGGATGGAGGGAGCTTGGTGTTTGAGCTACAGCAATGTGAACACTATAGAAATCTCCTGGGTCCCCCTCAGGATCAGGTTTGTGCATAAGCACACTGGTTAGTACTGGGCACCAAGTCCCAAGGGCTTCCCTGGTGACTTAGTGACAAAATATCTGCCTGCAAATGCAGGAGACTTGGGTTTGATCCTTGGCTCAGGAAGATCCCCTGGAGAAGGAAATGGCAGCCCACTCCGATATTCTTGCCTAAAGAATCCCATGGACAGAAGAGTCTGGCTGGCTTCAGTCCATGGGGGTCTCAAAAGAGTCAGACACAACTGAGCAACTGAGCACATACCAAGTCCCAGAGCCACCTTCTTTAAGTCTCAAAACAAAGCCCACCGAAGGCCAGCTGTGTGCTGAGGCTCTAAACAGTTTCAGCCTCAGCCAGAGAAGGATGGGCTGGGTGCTGGTGATGGTGGAGTCCGGTGTCTGTGGGAACTCTTGTGGGACCCCTGGAAAAGGGAGAGCTGGGGGAATGCTGAGTGAAATGATCATGTGTGCTTATGAACCACAGCAGGACCAAGAACAGGAATTGGTAAGTTCCTACCATCTCTATACCCAGTTTTGCATCGCAAACACTATAATTCTGGAAGAAAAAAGCCCGCCATATCCTAGAATTGTGCCCTCCACAATTGTGTAGATGCCCTATGCCTGGAATTACCTCAGCCTCCCTGCCACCTGTGTCTTTGAAGAATATGCTGAGTTATTGAAAGGATTCATAGATTTAATTACTATATTTTGTCTTCAAAGGTATCTCAGCATGTGGAAAGTATGTTCTACAAGAAAAGTCTTTCACTTCCTACTCACATGAAACAAGCATTCGATCAACCAACAGATACAAACCCTCTTTTGGATTTTAACTCCTGGAGTGATACATTGGACATTCCCTGTTCCCAGGATATGATCGTTCCTAGAGGAACTGAGCAAGATAATATGAGAAATTAAAACCTTCCTGGAGCAAGAACAGTCTTAATTGTTTCTCAAAAAACTCTAGGATATTCTGAAAGGTGTATAAGAGTTTCCCAGGACCAGATGGAGGCTGAGAGAGAGAGAAAGCCTGTCTACCTGAGCTGTCCCAGAGGGGTCCTTGCTCAGGCTTCAGGGAGTGACCTCAGCTTCAAAGTGTGTGCATGTGTGCATGTTAAGTTGCTTTCAACTCTTTGTGACCTTGTGGACTGTAGTCCACCAGGCTCCTTGGTCCATGCGGATTCTCCAGGCAGGAATACTGGAGTGGGTTGCCATGCCCTCCTCCAGGGAATCTTCCCGACCCAAGGATTGAACTCACATCTCATGTCTCTTGCATTGGCAGGTGGGTTCTTTACCACTAGCACCACCCACCTGGGAAGCCCTCAGCACAAAGTAGCTGGTGTGTGTTAGTCGCTCAGTCGTGCCCGACTCTTTGCATGGACTGCAGCCCACCAAGCTCCTCTGTCTACGGGATTTTCCAAGCAGGGATACTGGAGGGGGTTGCCATTTCCTTCTCCAGGGGATCTTCCCAACCCAGGGATCGAACCCTGGTCTCCTGCACTGCAGGCAGATTCTTTACCATCTGAGCTACGAGGGAAGCCTGACTATAATGAAGTCATTTTTGGTGACCACCAAAACTATGGAAGAGAGGCTTGTACTTGACGTACAACTGTACTTGACGTACAAGTCGGAGTTTTCCAGCTGAGAATTAACCCACTAAATAAATATGTGGCAAAGAACAAAGAAGACAAAAATATAGATATGAAAGTGCTCAAACTCTAAAGCACTACTCAATTACCAGCCATTAGTCAACAATTCAGTCCTATTACTTAGAGTGAAGCTTCCGGTCATAATCTTTGTGTTCAATCAACAAAATCTAACAATCAAAATTTAAAAATTAAAAGGAGATACTAAAATCTATCAAGTTACCTCATAGCAAGTGTCAGAATCTAGACACGTGTAAACATTCTGCTGCATAGTTAACATGTCCTGCAGCAATACTCTCCAGTGAGACTCACTGACAGGAGGCTGCTTTTGAAATGAAGGAGAGACTTTGGAAACATCAGGAAAGCTACAGTTGAGTGTTTCCAGGAGGAAATCTGACTCAAAAAAAAGAGCTCCTTTGCTGGTTTCACATCCCCTAACCCAGAGAGAGACAAAGGCAATTGAATGGAGCCAGAAGGAGGCAGAAGAGCAGGTGTAGAAGTACAAAATAGAGAAACAGAGGCGCTGACCACAGACTCCCACCTTTCCTCACTGCAGGCATCCAGCCTGAAGGAGGCCAGAGAGAGGACAGGGCAGAAGCTTTAACTTTAAAGTTCAGTCAGTTCAACTGCTATTCAACATTTCCTTCTGATACAAAACCATGTTATGACTAAAAATATCTGGAGGGCTGCTTATTATTTAATAGGGAGAGGAAAAGGCATAGTAACCACCTCACAGTGCACCCAAGAGGTGGGGGAGCATTATCTCCGCAAAGCAGGACTGAATTGGCAAGATGGAGGGGAGGCGATGACAGCGGCTTCTGTTCACACCCACGGAGCCCCACTCTTTCAACTTCACATTTAACAGAAAGCCTGTGAGAAGAGCCACAGGAAACTGATAAGTGTTTGCTCAACGAGGGGACTGAGGGACAGGGAGGTGAGGGAGACTTCTCACTACATACCCTCTGGTATATATAAAATTTTTAACTATGAGAAGGTAGTTTCTGGTTTTAGAATTTATATTTAAAATAAACAAACTGAAGTAGGCAGCCTCTAAAATGGCCACCCCTGACCCCTGTTTCCTGGTGTTCATACCTTGTGTGATCCTCTCCCCTTTGGGCTGCACATAGAACTCCTTTCTAAGGGGTAGAATATGGAAGATGTGAAGGGGTGTCACTCTGGGGGCTCTGTCTCAGGTGCTCTCTCTTGCTCTCTGGATTGCTCACTCTGGAGGCAGCCATCTTCTCTATGTCTCCAGGCTGGCTGTGGAGAGGCCAATGTGACTGAACCTGGAAATGGATCTTCTGAGGCATGCACAACAGCCCCGTGAGGGATCTGGAAGGTGGCTCTTCCCCATGTCAAGCCTTGAGATGACTATCCAGCTCCTGCCCACAGCTTGATGGCAGTCTCAGGGGTGACCCTGAGCCAGAGATCCCCAGCTAAGCCTGGATTCCTGACCCACAGAAACTGTGGGGTTATAAGTATGTGTTCCCAGCCATCAATGGAATCATTTGTTTCATAGCAATATTTTCCTAAAACAAACAAATTTAAGTTGCACTGGTAAACATATATAGCAGGCTTCCCACATTCACTTTTTGATTTAGAAGGTAGGCTTTTGGATTCATTTCCCCACAAGTCATGCTAATTTAGTTGATCTTTGCTTTCTTACATTTTTAACATGAAAACAATAGGGTTTTTGACATAAAATTATACTATACTATCAAATATGCATGTGGACCAAAAAGGGAATGTTGGTCCCTTTGAGTAGAGAGAGAGACTCAGAGAAAGAAATAATCCTTGCAAATTTCAAAATTTTCAGAACCATTTTGTCACATGACCTTTCACCTACTGTAATTCCCAGCATGTAGAAGTTTTAGCAAATACCAAATGTGAGTTAACAGGTGTTATGGTAAGGGATAAAATGAAAGCCTAATTAATACTGTAAGTGGCAAAGGGATAGGGATCATGTGATTCAATCCATATGATAGTTTTTTAATTTCTTATCCCTGCTACATGAGTCAGTTGAGTTGGTAAATGATTCACTTGAACAGATGTGTCTCAGTCTTGATCTAATGAAAATGTTCTAATATGCCATCCTGGCATGTACTATCACCAAAATAAGCACTGTGCTTAATTTTAGAACCATGCATAAAAAAAGAAACATGTAAAGGAGGCTCTCCCCAGCTCTCAGCACTCTTCTTTGGAAGAAAAGGAGACTGAAAATTGCTTGTCCATACTGTTTCTTTCTGGATTCATAACTCTAGGGTACCTTTTGACAAAAGACCCACGTTAGTGATAAAAATCATTTTGATGGGTGAAAATTTTACTCATATTATCATATAGAAGTAGTTTTTAACTTTTCTGCAAATGCAACTTTAGTCTTGAGTATACTCTGTACCTTTTGTGAGAATAAAACAAAGAACAGCAAAAACAACAACAAATTTCTCTCTTGTGTTTGGAAACTAATCACAATAAAAATGTGTTTGCTAAATAGGATCTTCTGACTTGCAAAACATTCTGTTTAGACAGGTGCAATACATATCCATACAATGGAGTACTATGCAACTGCTCCTCTCTGGATGTATTACACCCATTAAAAAGCAGTGATAGAATTTAAGTATCACCGTTTTGCACACCTGAAAACTAAAAGATCTCAACGATGGTCATAAATGACTTTTTTTCAGAGTGCTACTTTGTTTATTCTTTTATTTATTTGACTGAGCTGGTCTTCGTTGCTGTGAGAGGGCTTTCTTTAGTTCCAGTGAGCAGGGGCCACTCTTTGTTGTGATGTGCAGGCTTCTCATTGCGGTGGCATCTCTTGTTGTGGAGCAGAGGCTCTAGGCTTGCGGGCTGCAGTACTCGCATCACGTGGGATCAGTAGTTGTGGCTCATGGGCTCTAGAGCATGGGCTCAGTAGTTGTGGTGCACGGACTTAGTTGCTCCGCAGCATGCGGCATCTTCCTGGACCAGGGATCAAACCTGTGTCCCCTGCACTGGCAGGCCGACTCTTATCCACTGTGCCACCAGGGAAGTTCACAAATGACTTTTAACACCATAAAAAGGGAAACAGATATTATATGCCTCTTCAGGGAAGCTTATGAAACAGTTATGAAAACAGCAAAATCCAAACTTTGGGAAAGTGTGTAGTATAAATAACCTAATTTTATTCAACAAATAAATTTCAAGGAAAAACACAACAGGAAAGGAAAACCAATAGATTAAAAGATACTAAGGATTCAAATCACTGAGATGTAGATGTTTTAGAAACAGGTGGTGATGGTGGTACATGGTGACTCATTAACGCCACTGAACTGTACACTTAAAAAAAACTGTACAAATTTTATGTTATGTATATTTTTTATCATAATAAATTTTTAAAAGTTCATATAACTCAATACAATTATTTGTATGCCTATTGAATACACTAAAAAAGAGAGAGAGAGAGAAATAAGTGGAGGAATTTGAACACGATTGGGGATATTCAATGCTATTAAAGAATTATTGTCTGTTTTTTATATGCAACAACAGTGATTTTTCTATTGTGGCAAGAACATTTAATATGCAAATCTTTCCTCTTAACAAATTTTGAAGTGCACAATACAATATTCTTAAGGAACAATGTCATGAAGCAGATCTGTAGAATTTAATCGTCTTACCTGGTTTTTTTTTTTTTTTGAGTTCTTATATCTTAAAGCTGTATGCTAAAATATGTACAGATAAAATGATACATGTTGGATTTGAGACTGATTTTACCTGACCTAAAATCTAGTAAATCAGCCATTTATTATTTTGTGGAGCCTGAGAGAACACTCAAGGCCTTGGGTCAGAGACAAAGGTCTTTATTACTCATGACACAATAACCAACACAGATATCGGCATCTTGCCCTCGGGTGCCACTGGGGTAGCACAGATGGGTCCAGGGGATGTCTGCACAGTACTGAGTTGCTTCACAGCTGTGGAAAGCTGATATTGGGAAACTCACTAGTTTTATAGCAAGCGGTAAGAGCAAAGCAAAAACCTACTCCTTGTCCAGGGCTGGAGTAGTGTGTGGAGGGGTGGGGAGGATATGTTACCTCATTTCTTAAGGTTCCTGAGTACATCACCAACTTTGAGAAATGGACCTGGTAAAAGAAGTCAGGGCCTTGCCATCTTCATCCACCCAGCAAGAACAGTAGGAACATAAGAGGCCCATGAATTTGCTTCAAAAAATCTGTTCAGAAAAAAATGGCTTGGTAAGTCAGTGGGAGTATAGTGAAACAAGTCTGGCTATGAGTTGACACTTGTTGAAGCTGGCTTATGAGTATATGTGAGTACTTAAGGTTCACTATACTATTCACTTGGAGAAGGAAATGGCACCCCACTCCAGTATTCTTGCCTGGAAATTCCACGGACAGAAGAGCCTGGAGGGTACAGTCCATGGAGTCGCAAAGAGTCAGACATGACTGAGCATGACTAACACACACACATACACACACACACACACACTATTCACTGTTCCTCTGTATATGTTTGAAATTTTTCACAATAAAAGTTTTTTTGAAATAAGTTTACCAAATAATTATCTTATACAATATGTACGGATTCCAGTATTTTTAAATAGAATATGGAAAAATATATATTTGCCATTTTAAATTTATGAAATATTTTGTTCTGCCTAATAATGCTAAGAATATACTTCAAGCAAATGTCATACCTCATTGTGGTAAACAAATGCATTGTTATTTTCTTACAAATATATGAAATGTCTGTTTTATGGAGAGTTATGATCAATTTACAGTACTTTTCTATCTTGACCCTTGCAAAATGAATCTCTTCATATAAGCCAACAACATGAGGTGCAAGGTCTTTAATGTATCTGCTAAGAATCTTGAGATGTCATTGTGCAGTGAAAAGCTAATCTCCCCCGGAAAAGTAATAGTTCTCTTAAAAATCATTGGGTGCCATTTTGAAAAAATATGAAAGCTTTTAGGCTGTGTATATATTTTTAAATTTTTATTTATTTATTTTTGGCTCTCCTGTGTCTTTGTTGCTGCATGGGCTTTTCTCTTGTGGTGAGTGGGGGCTACTCTTTGTGTCAGTATATGGGATTCTCACTGCAGTGGCTTCTCTTGTTGTAGAGCACAGACTCTAGAATACACGCTCAATAGTTGCGGTGCACAGGCTTGGTTGCTCCTTGTCATGTGGGATCTTATTCACCCAGATCGTACCCGTCTCCTCCATTGGCAGGTGGATTCTTTCCCACTGACCACCAGGGAAGCTGCTGCATATTTTTTTAAACTACATTTCTAATATATTTCACCACCATCACCTCTTTGGCTCACTCCCTAAGGAGTGATTTTATTTTGCTAGCTAGAGTGACAAAAAGTTTACTGATTGTTTGCTGTTCAGTTGCTCAGTCATGTCCAACTCTTTGTGACCCCATGGACTGCAGCACACCAGGCCTCCCTGTCCATTACCAACTTCTGGAATTTAATCAAACTCATGTCCATTGAGTCGGTGATGCCATCCAACCATCTCATCCTCTGTCATCCCCTTCTTCTCCTGCCTTCAATCTTTCCCAGCATCAGGGTCTTTTCTAATGAATCAGTTCTTTGCATCAGGTGCCCAAAGTATTGGAGCTTCAGATTCCACATCAGTCCTTCCAATGAGTATTCAAGCTTGATTTCCTTTAGGATTGACTGATTTGATCACCTTGCAGTCTGAGGGACTCTCAACAGTTTTCCAGCACCATAGTTTAAAAGCATCAATTCTTCAGCATGCAGCCTTTTTTATTGTCCAGTTCTTACATCTGTACATGACTACTGGAAAAACCATAGCTTTGACTCTATGGACCTTTTGTAGGCTAAGTAATGTCTCTGTATTTTAATATGCTACCTAGATTTGTCACTGCTTTTCTTCCAAAGAGCAAGCATCTTTTAATTTCATGGCTGCAGTCACCATTCACAGTGATTTTAGAGCCCAAGAAAATAAAGTCTGTCACTGTTTCCATTGTTTCCCCATCTATTTGCCATGTAGTGATGGGACCGGATGCCTTGATCATTGTTTTTTGAATGTTGAGTTTTAAGCCAGCTTTTTCACTCTATTCTTTCACTTTCATCAAGAGGCTCTTTAGTTCCTCTTCACTTTCTGCCACAAGGGTGGTGTCATCTGCATATCTGAGGTTATTGATATTTCTCCCAGCAATCTTGATTTCAGCTTGTGCTTCATCCAGCCTGGCGTTTCTCATGAGGTACTCTGCATATAAGTTAAATAAGCAGAGTGACAATATGCAGCCTTGACATATTCCTTCCCAATTTGAACCAGTCCACTGTTCCATGTTTGATTCTAACTTTTGCTTCTTGACCTGCATACAGGTTTCACAGGAGGCGGGTAAGGCTGCCTGGTATTCCCATCTCTAAGAATTTTCCACAGTTTGTTGTGATCTACACAGTCAAAGGCTTTAGCGTAGTCAATAAAGCAGAAGTAGATGTTTTTCTGGAATTCTCTTGCTTTTTCTATGATCCAACAGATGTTGGCAATTTGATCTCTGGTTCCTCTACCCTTTCTAAATCCAGCTTGTGCATCTGGAAGTTCTCGGTTCAGATACTGTTGAAGCCTAGCTGATTGTTTAATTGAATTCAATCAGTATTTTTTTCATTTTGCTAAGAAGTTATTCTCACCAAATAAAACAAAAACAAGAATATCAAATACCTTGTTACTGTAAACAAGTTTACTTTTGTCTTAGTTCAGGCCACTATAATAAAATGGTATAGACTAGGTGGTTTGTAAACAACAGAAATATATTTCTCATAGTTCTGGAAACTGGAAATCTTAGATCAGGGTGCCAGTAAGCTCAAGTGCTAGTGAGGGTCCTCTTCCAGGTTGCAGACTGATTGCTTACTCTATCCTCAAATGGCAGAACTCAGAAAGTTGGAGCAAATTCTCATGTCCCTTCTTAGAAGGGCATTAATGCCATTCTTGAGGGCTTGACCTTCATGACTTTATCACCTCCCAAAGGCCCTACCTACTTCATCATACCATCACACTTGGGTTTATGATTCAATATGAATTTTGGAAGAACACAAATATTCAGTCTGTATCACCTTCAGAACCCATTTTCTGTTAGTCTCCTCTCAACATTCTTGGGTTCTTTGCTGTCTAAAAGTTATTCAGCAATCTTAGATGCCATTCTGTGACTTTTGGGGGGTAGGAGAAATAGCAAATTTCTGAACTTTTCTTTTACAATTGCATTCCTATATAGAGACTAGCCAATTTCACTTCAAAAAGGATGTTTCCCTCTTAAGGTAGACTGGGCCATTTGAATCACAGACTAGAAAATGCCATTCAACTGCTCCTTGAATACTGCAAAGTGTTCTGTGGAAGCTAGAAATTTCAGTGCTTTCAATATGGGCCAAGCAGATAATGTACTGAACTGTCAACTTGTTTTTTTGACCTTTGGGGACTAATTCAACCAGTTCTGTGAAAGAAGCACAGTATTTGTTGGAGTTACTTCAAATGCAGTGCTGTGTTTTGCCTTGATAACAGAACTTTGTAGCAGTTTTTTTTTTTTTTACTTTCAAAACAGGTATTACAAGTGTTTATGAAAAGCATTGGCATTATGTAATAAATAACAGTGGAAAACAGTTCCCTGATATTTTCAAAACTTCAGTTGCAGCTGGAGTTGCAATTGGATACTCCATGATGCAAATGCCAGAAAACCCAATTCAAACTGGCATAACCTACAAGAAGGAGCTTGTTGGATCTTGTAACTAGAAAGTCTAGATGTCTGACTTCAGGCAAGGCTTATGCAGTGGTTCAAATGGTGTCACCAAGTATCCAGTTTCTCTTTGAGCTGCCTTCCTTTAACTCCACTGTTAGGTTCTATAGAAGTGGTCCCAACAGGGCCTCTTCTCCTGGTAGTAAGATGCTTGTAGCAGTCAAGACCTAATATTCTCAAATCAAAGGATAGAAAGTAAGAAGACTTGTCTCTTCTAAAAGGAGTGACTGGGAGTCAGTCAGTCTCACTGACTCCTTTGGCTTCTGTGCCCAATACCTATGAGCTGGATACACTACCTGGCTCATCCTGAAAGCCTGGATTTGTACATATATTTTAGCTCCTTCATTTTGTTTTTCATTTCTATTATCTCATCTCACTCTTTTGGGTATTAGCCTCTTGAAAGCAGCAACTATGGATTCTAAATTTCTTGCACATTTCAAAGCACCCACGACAATGAATGCTCAACAAACGAGGCTGATGTGTTGTGATGACCATAATGATCATTCTTTTGTTTATGAGCTGTCTCTAGTATCCCAAAGTACTTCATAAAAATTATGATAGAGTTATAGGATGATGAACGTTCTCCATTGGGAGTAGGAAGAAAGAGAAGTTATAGTATTTATTTAATCCTTGAGTTCCTTTTCTGCAAGACTGCTTCCCTCATGAGGGCCACAGCTCCTTCCAGGCAGCCCATTCAAGGAACAACAGCTACCACCCTTCCCAAGTTCTGAATTCTGGAAAACCAGCCCCTCCTCTTGTCATTTCAGGCTCAGGGATGAAAAGCTGTCCTGCTAAGGCTAGTTCTCGTTGGTTTCCCTTAACTCCATTCACACCTGTGTAAATGGTCCTTCATAAACTCCCTTCCATTATCTTATTTAAGTGTGCCATTTGTGTCCTACTAGGACCCTGACTCACACACACACACAATTAGAAAATCAAACTCAAATTGGTTTAAGCCATCAATGGAATTTACTGAATCATATGGCTAAAAAATATAGACGTCTTTCTTCAAGTCAGTGCAGTGGCTCAAATGATGGCATCAAATCAATTAGAACTGGAAGAAACTTTATTAAATAGATTGTTATCTGGAGTACACTATAATCTGTGTGCAGGAGGGATGAGAGGAATAAGGAAAATAGCTTACTGATCCAATTGTTTCAGAATCCTATCTTAGCACTCAACTTTCAGAGGCCAAAAGCAAAACTAACTCCACAGAAATATATGGAACCTAAAGGAAAAATAATTGTTCCATCATTTCTATTTTTGCCAATCATCAATTCTTTTATTCATAGTATCTAACACAGTCCTTACAGGATAGGTTCAGTAAACTGAAGAATGACGGAAAAGCAACTAGTTCTTTTCTCTCATGTGATTCTGAAGAGAGTATGGCAACTTTCCAGGTGGTGCTAGTGATAAAGAACCCATCTGCCAATGCAACAGACCTAACAGACTTGGGTTCAATCCCTGGGTAGGGAAGATCCTCTGGAGGAGGGCATGGCAACCCGCTCCAATATTCTTGCCTGGAGAATCCCATGGATGGAGGAGCCTGGTGGGCTACAGTCCACAGAGTCACAGAGTCAGACACAACTGAAGCGACTTAGCACACATACAGCAACTATACCATGTACCTCTGTTCCCGAGCACTTGTTGGCTATTCTTGCTGATTTCATATAATGGAGAGACTAGAGAAGACCAAGGGCACTGCTAGTAAATGATTTACAGTAACCAAAGACAGCAAAACATGTACCAGTTTTACCTTCTTCAAATAAAAAGACTTTCACTCGGCACACGTTACTTCCAATAACAATATAATTTGAAAGTTAAAGAACAAGATAGCCTAAAGCATGCTCAAAACTTTGCCATTGTTTCAAGCACTTTGTTTTTCCCTGTGAACACAATTGCTCCACTAAACTGAAATGCTTGTATGAGATTTAACACAGCTGACCTTCTCTCTCATAAAGTCATCTACATTTCTAACTTAGAAAAAGGTTATTTAAATGTTTTTGATTCTTTCACTTATTTATTTATTTCAGGTAACCAAAGAATGTGTCACTATTGTTCCATGTTATGCCATTGACAGCAGTTTGTTCCCTATTTAGCATGTACAAGCATAACAATCGAGAGTAATATGACCATGAGAATTAATGCAAAGCACTCGCTGCCCAAGAGGTGGGCTTCCCTGGTGGCTCAGCAGTGAAGAACCCACCTGCCAATGCAGAAGACACAGGAGATTTGGGTTTGATCCCTGGGTCAGGAAGATCCCTTGGAGAAGGGAATGGCAACCCACTCCAGTATTCTTGCTGGGAAAATCCCATGGACAGAGGAGCCTGGCAGGCTACAGTCCATGGGGTCACAAAGAGCAGGACACAACTGAAGCAACTGAACACACCCAAGAGGTGGCAGATGGGGTAAGATACGGCCAACGGAATACGGGCACAATCCCCTCCTCGCCCCACCCAACCAGGGTTTCCCAGGAGCCAGAGCTTTACGGGAGGCTCGAGATCACCAAGGACACTTCAACCACAGCCCACTTGGTTCTCTGAAGAACTCACACAGCAGGTCTGGGCTAATTTTTTTCATTAAAAATAACTTTTTCCCTTAAAAAGCAATGCATGTTTATTATGCAGAATGTAAAGGCAATGGCACCCCACTCCAGTCCTCTGGCCTGGAAAATCCCATGGATGGAGGAGCCTGGTAGGCTGCAGTCCATGGGGTCGCCAGGAGTCGGACACGACTGAGCAACTTCACTTTCACTTTTCACTTTCATGCCTTGAAGAAGGAAATGGCAACCCACTCTAGCACTCTTGCCTGGAGAATCCCAGGGACAGGGGAGCCTGGTGGGTGGCTGTCTCTGGGGTCGCACAGAGTCGGACACGACTGAAGCGACTTAGCAGCAGCAGCAGCAGCAAACATTTAAGATTAACAAAAAAAAAGAAGAAAGTGGGTGAGAGTAGCCTTTAATTTCCCTTCTTAGAAAGGACCAGGGTTAACATTTTGGTGTATAGTCTAAGCTCACTCACTCCTTGTCTCCCTCTCTGGGATTTTACTATATAAACAGCCTTTTGATATCTTTATACACCATTCATTTTATCCATCTTTTATTCCTCAGAGAACCAAACACAGTCCTACGTGAGGAAGTATTCAATAAAAGGATGAATGGCTGAATGTTCAAATCTGCTCCTTTTTTCACATGCTGCTGGAAGTGATAGAGTAACTGGCTCTATCACTCTGTTGCCATGTGCCTGCCAAAGGAATACCAGGTATCGGGACTCATCTGAAAACACTGAGAAATTGCAGTATTTGCTAACTCCACCAGAAAACCCCTTCTTAAAAGCAGTGCTGCACAAGCGAGGAAACCCTTAACCTGGAACTGGAAGATTCAGGTTTGAACTACAACTGGGTCATTTTATTTCTCATTTGACTTCTTTAAGCCTCCACCTTCTAATCTGTAAAGTGAAGGCACTGACCTATGACCTATATAGGATCCTGAGCAGTTAATATTCTATATCTTTATGTGTCTGTCTGTCTATCCACCCATCCAACCAAACATGCATGCGTGTGTGTGTATATATATATATATATATATTTAGAAATTTTTCAGTGGAGAAAGGAGCCAAGTGCTAGGCCTTGAGGTGCTATGACAAAATCTGGTGTTGTTGCTTGTTTTCTAAAAACTGAAAGTCTTAGAGGAAGTCTGGCCAACACGTTTTCATGTCCACAAACACTTTCTGTGGCTGAGTTGGGAAAATCAAAAGCATGAAAACCAGAAAGGAAAAATAATGAAAGCATCTCTCTAGATGTAGCTTTTATTAATTCTCAGTCAGATGAGTGTGGTGTTCTCTCTAAAGCTCCCTTTCTTGTTTCATAACTCTTTTATACTCCATTGTATAATTTTCAAAATACTCCCTCCCCGCATTTCCAAGGTTATAAGCAGAGAAGTGTTCTTCACTGATGTGTGAACAATGAGTTCTGTTTGGTAAGAGAACTTGACAACTGAAGCAAAAGAAATCCTAACATTAAAACAGGTTGAGACAGGAAAATGATTAGTAACTCAAATGTATGGGTGGAAAGGGATTATGAACTTTCAACACCTACCTATTCCTTCCTGTCAAGCTCGGAGCCATTTTAAAACCCCATAATTCAGAAAGACTGCAGTGTTCACTGCAGCACAATTTACAATAGCCAGGACATGGAAGCAACCTGAGTCCATCAACAGATGAATGGATAAAGAAGACGTGAGATATATATATATAGATACACACACACACACACACACAATAGGGTATATATATAACAAGGAAAAAAACTGGGTCATTTGTAGTGATGTGGATGGACCTAGAATCTATCATACAGAGTGAAATCAGGAAGAGAAAAATAAATATCATTATTAATGCAGATAGTTGGGGCTTCCCTGATAGGTTAATTGGTGAAGAATCTGCCTGCAATGCAGGAGACCCTAGTTTGATTCCTAGGTTGGGAGGATCCTCTGGAGAAGGGATAGGCTACCTACTCTAGTATTCTTGGGCTTCCCTTGTGGCTCAACTGGTAAAAAAAATCCGCCTGCAATGTGGGAGACCTGTGTTCAATCCCCGGGTTGGGAAGATCCCATGGAGAAAGGAACAGCTACCTACTGCAGTATTCTGGCCTAGAGAATTCCATGGACTTTATAGTCCATGGGGTCACAATGAATCAGACACGACTGAGAGACTTTCGTTAGAAATCTAGAAAAAATGGTACAGATAAACCTATTTGCAGGGCAGGAATAGAGATGCAAATGTTGAGAGCCAAATCAAAATATAGCTGATTTACAATGTTGTGCTAGTTTCAAGTGCACAGAAAAGTGATTCCGTTTCATATATGTATTCTTTTTTTGATTTTTTTCCATTATAGGTTATTACAGGACAATGAGTGTAGTTCTCTGTGCAATACAGTAGTCCTTGTTGGTTATCTATTTTATATATAATAGTATGCATATGTTGATCCTAAATTCCTAATTTATCCCCCTCTCACACACAGTTCTTTTCATTAATACAGTAAGCAACTTTTACCAAGGGTCATACGCTGCAAGAGGTCTGTGCTCTACATCAGAGGTAAGCTCTACCTCAGTCATCTGAATCTACACTTCCTCTGAAGCTAGTGTTCTGTTTGGGTCTGACTTACCAGATCAGCTCCTTTTCCTCTTATAAGGAGCTCCCGTTGTTCTCATGCCCGACATTGTTCCTTCCAAAACTCTGACCCCCTATGTCCATCACACCTGTTGTATATGCCTTCACAGAGTTCAAGGTCTTTTTCTTGGAAAGATGTTCAGCCCCAGTGCAGACCCATGGATAAAACCAGGTTCACCGTGAGAGAGAAATCTCTATGGTCCTTTCTACAAAACCACACAAGTTCTTTTCCAAATCAGCCCCAACCAAAAAAAACCCCAAAAAATCAGCTCCACAGATACCACAAAAGGAAACAGTTCTTCTTAGGGGTGGAAATGGAGGTTGTCACGTTAATTCTCATTCACAATTTCTAACTGATGGCCTCTAGAGAGTCAAGCCAAATAGCTAATTGCAAGAGTAAGTTAATAAATAAACTATTTCTTACAATATTGTTCCAATTAATATATGTAGAAGGAATGATAACAATAGAAAGTCAGCATTTGGCAAACATAACAGTAATAGTTATTTCAGGGGAAGATAACTAATGAGTGCTAAAATGAGTGGTCCAAAGTATGCTGGAAAGCAGAATATTTACATGGTTTCAAGGCAACCCCCCTTAGGTGTTAACTAATTTCAAAGGGAAGAACTGTAACTAAGTGGTCAAGGTTAGTATCACCAGTGATGGAACACATCAACTTCGTTCCTCCTAACAGAACATGCTGAGCAGGGCACACTCTCACTCCTGTGATAGTCTTGCCAAAAATGCATAACCTTAATGTAGTTATGAGGAAATATCAGACAAACCTAAATGAGCAACATTTCACAAAAGAATTGGCCAATACTCTTCTAAGAGTCAAAGAGAGACACTGTTTCACTGTCATGAAAGGCAAAGAAAAACTGAGGATTGGCCCAGATTAAAGACTAACAATGCATGAAAACTAGATTCAATCTAAAATCTGGGATTGGATCCTGAACAGAAAAAGTAGTAGAACTGGGCGAGATTTGAATTAGATCTGCAGATTACTTAATAGAACTTTGTCGATTTCCTGTTTTGAAAATGGTACAGTGGTTACCTAAGATGTTACCATTCGTAAAAGCTGACTTAAGGGTATATGGGGATTCTTCATGCTATTTGCCTTCAGCTTTCTCATAAGTCTCATAAGTGTATATAGATATAAAATAATAAAATAAAATAAAAAATAAAATTTAAAAACCATGGTTGAGGAAAATTTACTTATCACAATACCGTTTGTGGACAGAGTGAAAAAATACATATTAATTAAAATAATTATCTTCACTCTTGAATGTAAGACTAGACAAGCAAACTTTTTGTTCGATTAGTCATAGGTAGGATTATTTGGATTTTCCAGGTGGCTTAGTGGTGAAGAATCCACCTGCAATGCAGGATGAGGTTTGATCCCTAGGTCAGGAAGATGTCTTGGAGAAGGAAATGGCAACCCATCCCAGTATTCTTGCCTGGGAAATCCCACGGACAGAGGAGCCTGGCAGGCTGCAGTTCATGGAGTTTCAAAGAGTTGAACACAACTGAGCAACTAAACAACGACAACAGCAGGATTTTCAGGCATTTCTTAAAATCACACTCTAAACTCTCAGCATTACCAAAATTGAAGTTCAGACTAGCAACTTGTATGTAAAAGTATTTAGGTAACCCTGGTCTGTCCTTGTCACAATATCAATAGACCTCTGCTGGAACTGTTTTATTATGATAACCAAGCAGCTCAATTCACTGGTCCTCAGGTCAGCAATTCCTAGGTGGAAGGTATTCAGAAGAAGAAAGTTTTCCATTTGGCAGATGAAAGATCAAGACCCCCAGAAACCTCTCCTTAGGAAAGAGCCTTGTACTTTCTTGCTGTTTCTCTGAAATATAGCACTTTAAATGCAGTACCTTCATTTCCAGTGGGGGTAGTAGTGACCATGCATAACTTAGAAGTGACATGCAGGGAGCAAAAAAGCAATTGGAGCCATGGGAAGCAAAAGATTTTACATATTACATAGGAATATAAAATGTTATATTTTAGTAGCTTCTTACATGTGGGTGTGTTTGTGTTCAGCCTCTTAGTTGTGTCCAAGTCTTTGCAACCTCACAACTGTAGCCTACCAGGCTTCTCTGTCCATGGAATTTTCCAGGCAAGAATACTGGAGCAGGTAGCCATTTCCTCCTCCAGGGGATCTTCCCAACCCAGGGTTTGAACCCGTGTCACTTGTGTCTCCTGCATTGGGAGGTGGATTCTTTACTATTATTGAACCACCTGGGAAGCCCTATTTCTTATATCTGTATACACAAAAAATTGAATAACTACTGGAGGTTAACCCATAATTACCACAGCCTCCACCAATTATTTAGATAATTACCTACAAGTTTAGATATCTACTCCATAAGATTTACTAGCATTTTGTTCTTTCATTTCAGGGAAATCAGCATTACTGAACCAATTCTTGGGCATAGGGGCTGTCTGAAAATTTTCTGAGGCCAATATAACATTGACAAAAAAATTAATAGTCAGTCTAAGAAATGGAAAATTTTATTTGAGCCAAACTGAGGATTATACATGGGAGATAGTCTTCTGGAAATCTCTGAGGAGACTTCTGCTTATTGGAGATCAAAGCACAGTTATATACATTTTTGAGACAAAGGGTTATATGTCAAATGACTACCAACAGTTTACATAATCCAGATCTACAAGAACAAAGCAAGTGGTGGGTCATGCTAACTCTTTGCAAGATCACAAAGGAATGTTATTTCCTACGGAGTCTGGTTAATGCAGATCCACAATACACACTAAAGGGAAGGAAGGAGGCCCAAACAGGCAAAAGAAATTTATGTTTAAATTTTTCTTGTCTTGCCATAAAATATGAATTTTATTTCATCAATAAGAAGAAAGAATGTGAGGATTTTTCTCCCAACCTGCATGTGTGGTCCAGGCCTAGAAGCCCTGGTTTTGCTGGACCTCCTGACTTGAGGTTCCATGAATTCTGTGGCAATTGAGCTTCTGTTCTCCCCCTTGCCATCCCTCTCCCCTCTTCCCATCTTCATAGACCTTGGGTTTGGACAGAAAATAAGTTCTAGGCATGTTAATAACCTATGAAGTTTAGCTTTCTTTCCTTGTCCAAAAGGTTTTAATGTGGGGGATTTTTGCTTTGTCAAACACAGCATTTTCTCTCAAATTGCTGGGTTGGAAGTGGGTTGAGAAGGTAGATCCTTACATGTCTCTGTTCTCAAGTAAGACTACAATTACAGGAAACTGAGCACAGTGATGGATTGTAAGAAGCTCTCGTCTTGCACAGGAAGTGCTTCCTCCATTAAATCTAGGGAAGCTTCTTGTTAAACCAGTTTCTTCTAATTTCATAGAGGACTATACAGATGATAGAGGCCATGGATATAATGAAGACTTCTTAACATAATTTTGTCTTGTAAGTGTGTTTATCTCATTTACAAAAGCTGCAGAGGATAAGGACTATGTCATTGTCATCATTCATTATTCACTCCACTGACACGTGTTCACGTTGAGTCAGGCACTGGACTAGACACAGAACAGCAGGATAAGGCATAGTGCCTGCCTTTAAATGGCTCACAGTATGGTAGAAAGAAAAACAACAAATTATATTATTTGTTGTTTAAATTATATTATATATTTTTAAATATATAATTTATGTAGAAATATATTTAAGCTATGTTAAATCATACATGAGCTTCCCAGGTGGCACTAGTGGTAAAGAACAGGCTTCCCAATGCAGGAGACATAAGAGATGTGGGTTTGATCCCTGGGTTGGGAAGATCCCCTGGAGGAGCACACAGTGACCCACTCCAGTATTCTTGCCTAGAGAATCCCATGGTAGAGGAGCCTGGCAGGCTACAGTCCATGGGGTCACAAAGAGTTGGACACGACTGAGTGACTAACACTTTCACTTTCAAATCATACATACTATAGCACTGATTGTACAAAATGCTGTAGAAGCCCAGAAACAGAAATAGTTAAGTCTACTGAAGAAAGAATTCAGGGAAGATTTCACTGTGGAGGTGACAAGTTTCCTGACTTTTGAAGGATCTGTCAAGTGTGAAGTGGGGGAGGAAAAAAAAAAAAAAGAACATGTGGGTATGGAAGGGCATTTAGCAGGACGGGGAACTAGGAGAAGTGTGGTCTCACAGTCTAAAGATGAAGCACGAAAGGAGTAAACCAGCTGTTCTAAGGAAGAAGATGGTTGGATATGGTCAACTGACACACTGCAGGGGATAGAAAGCTAAAGTCTTCATTTCTTAGACTCTCTTGAAACTAAAGTCAGGTGCTAATTCAGTGTACTGGTTGGCTACCAGAAGGACAAAAGTGATGAGGAGGCCATCTTTCTTTCTGCTGCTTCTGTCTTTCACTCTGCTGACAAGCAAAGTCACAGAGACACAGGGTTTTTCCACAGCTCCAGTGTTCAGTCTTGACTGTGGGAGCTAAGAGGCAGTTATTGCAGTGCTGACAGCAACTTCTGACCCTGGCTTCCTGACAGGCTGATCACAGCTAGTTGGTAGTTTCTTGAACTCAGTGTTGCTATTGCGGATTCCACTCTGCTTCAAGCTAGAGATCCCCACGACTGCTTAGTTCTTCGGGGTCTGACAGTTATTCAAACAGGCCCAGTCTCCATCCTGCTCTTGCAAACTTTCAATGATTTTGGACACAACTAATTCCTCTAAGTAAGTCCTTACAAACAACAACATTAATAACACAATTTCCATTCACATACAGAGTACTCGTGATTTCCTTACCTTTGCTCTATTAGTTGGGGTTCAGTGCAAAAGAAGAGAAACTATATATATATATCTCAACAAGGATTCAATTAGGGGAATGATGAAGCAATTACAATTTCAGTTAAAAAGTTAAAGTGACTTTAAAAATTTTTCTTAGTCTAATATTAGCATGCTAAAAATTCCTGTATTATACTTTGCAAAACAAAATATCTGCTTATTTTTCAATAATACATACTCTTTGTCCTACATATGCTGTTTGCTGAGTGGAAGTCTAAAGAATCAATGTATTTTAAAATATTAAACGAAATTTTAGATAAAATTAGGTTTACCATATTTTATTTTTATTTAAACATATTTGTATTACATTTTTTTCTTTGTGATAACTGCATTAAGTCACTGATGTTATCAATTAACATATTTTAAAGTGCTTTTATAAAAACAATGCTCCAGAAAGCCTGGCCATTATTTGCTATGTTTCCCTACAATTTTTTTCTTTTCAATTTAGTCATACATATATACTTAACATGCCAAAGGACCCAGAGGAAGTGTTATTTAAAACAAAAACCTAAGTGTATCAGTGTCCAGTTTGCATACCTCTGATCAATGGGAATACACATTTACATACTATTCCCTTCCACTTGGGATGGTAGCTCCCAGGAAACTGAATTTTTCAAGTCCCCACCTATTCATCAGTCCTCCAGTGAGGGTATCAAATCACAGAACTCTTTGCTTAGCAGAGCATGGTAATGAGTTTTTATATTTATGAATCCAAAGGAATCTTATAAAGAGTAAAGACGTCAAATTCTCTACTCCATATAGCAAGAGAAATTCTGAGTTTCAGAGGCAGCCCTGGGGAGAAGAAGTGACAGAGTCAAGGGATAAAGAGCAGTTTTGCTTTGACAAAAGAAAGGGAAAGAGGCAATGTCCTTCATTTGGGAAAGAAATAAAAGCCAAGTGACAGGAATGAGATTGCAAATTCAAAAGGAAATCAGAGCAACAGGAGAAAACTCACCACTACCACCATCAAAGATATAAATGGGGTGATGAGAAGAATGCTTGAGCTATTTTTATATAGATATTAAGTGGATGGAAGACCCATGAATCAGGGCAAATTGGAAGTGGTCAAACAGGAGATGACAAGAGTGAACATCGACATTCTAGGAATCAGTGAACTAAGATGGACTGGAATGGGTGAATTTAACTCAGATGACCATTATATCCACTACTGTGGGCAGGAATCCCTTAGAAGAAATGGAGTAGCCATCATACTCAACAAAAGAGTCCAAAATGCCATACTTGGATGCAATCTCAAAAATGACAGAATGATCTCTGTTCGTTTCCAGGGCAAACCATTCAATATCATGGTAATTCAAGTCTCTGCCCCGACCAGTAACACTGAAGAAGTTGAAGTTGAACAGTTCTATGAAGACCTACAAGACCTTCTAGAACTAACACCCAAAATATATGTCCTTTTCATTATAGGGGACTGGAATGCAAAAGTAGGAAGTCAAGAAACATCTCGAGTAACATGCAAATTTGGCCTTGGAGTACAGAATGAAGCAGGGCAAAGGCTAATAGAGTTCTGCCAAAAGAACGCACTGGGCATAGCAAACACCCTCTTCCAACAACACAAGAGAAGATTCTACACATGGACATCATCAGATGATCAACACTGAAATCAGATTGATTATATTCTTTGCATCCAAAGATGGAGAAGCTTTATACAGTCAGCAAAAACAAGACCGGGAGCTGACTGTGGATCAGATCATGAACTCCTTATTGCCAAATTCAGACTGAAATTGAAGAAAGTGGAGAAAACCACTAGACCATTCAGGTATGACCTAGATCAAATCCCTTATGACTATATAGTAGAAGTGAGAAATAGATTTAAAGGACTAGATCTGATAGACAGAATACCTGATGAACTATGGATGGAGGTTCGTAACATTGTACAGGAGACAGGAATCAAGACCATCCCCAAGAAAAACAAATGCAAAAAAGCAAAATGGCTGTCTGAGGAGGCCTTACAAATAGCTGTGAAGAGATGGGAAGTGAAAAGCAAAGGAGAAAAGGAAAGATATAACCATTTGAATGCAAAGTTCCAAAGAATAGCAAGGAGAGATAAGAAAGCCTTCCTCAGCGATCAGTGCAAAGAAATGGAGGAAAACAATAGAATGGGAAAGACTAGAGATCTCATCAAGCAAATTAGAGATACCAAGGGAACATTTCATGCAAAGATGGGCTCAATAAAGGAAATGGTAGGGACCTAACAGAAGCAGAAGATATTAAGAAGGCGTGGCAAGAATACACAGAAGAACTGTACAAAAAAGTTCTTCACGACCGAGACAATCACGATGGTGTGATCACTCACCTAGAGCCAGACATCCTGGAATGTGAAGTCAAGTGGGCCTTAGGAAGCATCACTATGAACAAAGCTAGTGGAGGTGATGGAATTCCAGTTGAGCTATTTCAAATCCTGAAAGATGACGCTGTGAAAGTGCTGCACTCAATATGCCAGCAAATCTGGAAAACTCAGCAGTGGCCACAGGACTGGAAAAGGTCAGTTTTCATTCCAATCTCAAAGAAAGGCAATGCCAAAGAATGCTCAAACTACCATACAATTGCACTCATCTCACACACTAGTAAAGTAATGCTTAAAATTCTCCAAGCCAGGCTTCAGCAATACATAAACTGCGAACTTCCAGATGTTCAAACTGGTTTCAGAAAAGGCAGAGGAACCAGAGATCAAATTGCCAACATCCGCTGGATCATCGAAAAAGCAAGAGAGTTCCAGAAAAACATCTATTTCTGCTTTATTGACTATACCAAAGCCTTTGACTATGTGGATCACAATAAACTGTGGAAAATCCTAAAAGAGATGGGAATACCAGACCACCTGACCTGCCTCTTGAGAAATCTGTATGCAGGTCAGGAAGCAACAGTTAGAACTGAACATGGAACAACAGACTGGTTCCAAGTCGGAAAAGGAGTACATCAAGGCTGTATATTGTCACGCTGCTTATTTAACTTATATGCAGATTACATCATGAGAAACGCTGGGCTGGATGAAGCACAAGCTGGAATCAAGATTGCTGGGAGAAGTATCAATAACCTCAGATATGCAGATGACACCACCCTTATGGCAGAAAGTGAAGAAGAACTAAAGAGCCTCTTGATGAAAGTGAAAGAGGAGAGTGAAAAAGTTGGCTTAAAGCTTAACGTTCAGAAAACTAAGATCATGGCATCTGGTCCCATCACTTCATGGCAGCTAGATGGGGAAACAGTGGAAACAGTGGCAGACTTTATTTTTCTGGGCTCCAAAATCACTGCTGATGGTGACTGCAGCCATGAAATTAAAAGATGCTTACTCCTGGAAAGAAAGTGATGACCAACCTAGATAGCATATTAAAAAGCAGAGACATTACTTTGCCAACAAAGATCCGTCTAGTCAAGGCTATGGTTTTTCCAGTGGTCATGTATGGATGTGAGAGTTGGACGGTGAAGAAAGCTGAGCGCCGAAGAATTGATGCTTTTGAACTGTGGTGTTGGAGAAGATTCTTGAGAGTCCCTTGGACTGCAAGAAGATCCAACCAGTCCATCCTAAAGGAGATTAGTCCTGGGTGTTCATTGGAAGGACGGATGTTGAAGCTGAAACTCTAATACTTTGGCCACCTGATGCGAAGAGCTGACTCATTTGAAAAGACCCTGATGCTGGGAAAGATTGAGGGCAGGAGGAGAAGGGGATGACAGAGGATGAGATGGCTGAATGGCATCATCGACTCGATGGACACGGGTTTGGGTGGACTCGGAGTAGGTGAGGGACAGGGAGGTGTGGCATGCTGCGGTTCATGGGGTTGCAAAGAGTCGGACACGACTGAGTGACTGAACTGAACTGAGACCCAGAATGTGACATTTGGGTTATAATTGTAAACTTAGTCATTCTTAATGTTGCTGTACACAACTGGGGAGAATGGGCAGGGGGGCGGTTAACAAGGAGCAGAAGATAGTCTATAGAATATAGAGAGAGTGGAATTGGGGAGAATGATTAGGAGGCTTTTGCAACAACAGTTCAGGTAGGAAGTGATAAAGACTTGATCAAAGCAATGGCAGTAGGAAAGATGAGAAAGGGAAGATTCCAAACATCTCAGCTGTAGACTCAACAGGATTGTTGACTGACTGGTTGGGATAGCTTCAAGGTTTCTAGCATGAGTGATTAAGTGAACAGTGATGCAGTTACGAGTTTAAAAATACAGCAAAAGGGACAGATTTTGCCGGGGAAATGGTGATTTCTAGTTGGCTGTTAATTGGAGATATACAGAAGGCAGTTAGATATATACATTTATGCACTATTTTGGAATTAAGCTATCAACATGAATAAGAATCTCCAGAATGCATAAAGAGAAGAAGATGAACATGGAAGCATGGTGACCACGAACATTGACAAGCTAGGTAAAGAGAGAGGAGTCAAAAGAGAAACAAGAAGGAAGAACCCGATATAACAAATGCCAAAGAAGGAACATAAATAAGGTCCATGGTCAATATTGTCAAATCCTTAATATGATGCTACAAAAGAAGCTATTGAATTTGACATGAATTATTAATGGGTGGTGGAGGTAGAAACCAAAGTGTTGTGGTCTAAGGATGAATATCAGTGAGAATGTGGGGACAGTAAATTAATCTCTTCTGAACAAAGAGGTGATAGGGCAGTAGCTAGAGAGGAAGTCATTTTCCACAAAGGGTTTTCATTCCCCATCATAGTCCTAACCTAGTGTTTTGTCTCCTGTAGGCACTGAACAGCTATTAAATGCAGTAATATTTTTGTTTATGAACCAGATTTCCTATGAAAAGGAGCCAGTATTCTCCAAATGCATGCATGCAAACTCATGCATGCGTATGTGCATGTTGATTCTTGGTGACCCCCATGGATTGCAGCCCACCAGGCTCCATGAAAGTTTCAAGGCAAAAGTACTGGAGTGGGTTGCCATTTCCTACTCCAGGGAATCTTCCCAACCCAGGGATTGAACCTGAGTCTCTTGTGTCTCCTGCATTGGCAGGTGGATTCTTTATCACTGAACCACCTGGGAAGCCCATTTTCCAAATACAACAGTACAAAACAGATCTACCCTCATTCTGGATGGGGAGGCCTGTAAGAAATAAAGACGTTTCATATTTTGTTGTCTTGGGTTAATCGGTAAGAATCACTTTTTCCTTCACCCCTGACTACACATACTTTGATTCTAGATTATAGATGGAAAAGGAACCAAAGGACTTGCTGGGAAAAGGAAACAAAGGACTTGCTGATCCTGTTCCTGCAGTGCAGAATTTCATGATTCAAAAACGAACTTCAGCTATCTTATTTTATAAAAGAATAGGCATCAAGATGCCACTGCTGCTGCTGCTGCTAAGTCACTTCAGTCATGTCTGACTCTGTGCGACCCCATAGCGGCAGCCCACAAGGCTCCCCCATCCCTGGGATTCTCCAGGCAAGAACACTGGAGTGGGTTGCCATTTTCTTCTCCAATGCATGACAGTGAAAAGTGAAAGTGAAGTCGCTCAGTCGTGTCCGACTGTTAGTGACCCTATGGACTGCACCCCACCAGGCTCCTCCATCCATGGGATTTTCCAGACAAGAGTACTGGAGTGGGTTGCCATTGCCTTCTCTGAAGATGCCACTATTTGCCTTAATTGCCTATTTAACTGCTATTAGATTATATATATACTATGGTAAACAGAGAATATTTTAATGATACATGTTCAGCATAACATTAAGTGAAAAAGGCATATTATGCAATATGATCTCAATTGGAGGAAAGGAAGAAATATATAAACATAAGTACACACAAAGTATGAATAAATACTAGAAGAAAATAAACTAAAATTATAACAGATCTTTGGGTGGTTAGCCTTAGGGATTTTTACTTCCTTCATCTTGCTTTTCTACATTTTTCCAAATTTCTACTATGTAAAATTCTTTAAAACCTCCATTAAAGTCCTGAGAATTTCTATCTAGAAACACTTTCTAGCAATTTAAGCCCATTTTCTTTATCTGGGCAACTCTAAAATAACAATGATGACACCACCCTTATGGAAGAAAGTGAATTAGAAATAAAGAGCATTTGATGAAAGTGAAAAAGTTGACTTAAAACTCAACATCCAGAAAACTAAGGTCGTGTCATCCGGTCCCATTACTTCACGGCAAACAAGGGGAAACAATGGAAACAATGACAGACTTTATTTTGGGGGGCTCCAAAATCACTGCAGATGGTGACTGCAGCCATGAAATTAAAAGACACTTGTTCCTTGGAAGAAAAGCTATGACCAACCTAGACAGCATATTAAAAAGCAGAGATATTACTTTGCCAACAAAGATCCGTCTAGTGAAAGCTACGGTTTTTCCAGTAGTCATGTATGGATGTGAGAGTTGGACTATAAAGAAAACTGAGCACCGAAGAATTGGTGCTTTTGAACTATGGTGTTGGAGAAGACTCTTGAGAGTCCCTTGGACTGCAAGGAGATCAAACTAGTCAATCCAAAAGGAAATCAGTCCTGAATATTCATTGGAAGGACTGGATGCTGAAGCTGAAACTCCAATACTTTGGCCACCTGATGCGAAGAACTGACGCATTGGAAAAGACCCTGATGCTGGGAAAGATTGAAGGCAGGAGAAGGGGAGGACAGAGGATGAGATGGTTGGATGGCATTACCGACTGGATGGACATGAGTTTGAGAAGCTCCGGGAGTGGGTGATGGACAGGGAAGCCTGGCCTGCTGCAGTCCATGCGGTCGCAGAGTCAGACACGACTGAGCGACTCAACTCATTCACTCCAAGTAACAATAGTTATAACTAGTCTCCCTAGTACCCTGCGGTCTTCTTAATTTCAACTTCTTAGATGTTCTCTATTTATCTTATTAGTTCCTCTTCCTCCGAGTTCTGACTCTTGGATTCTAAAAGTGCGTTTTGAGAAGCAACGTGGAAAATGGAATGCGGAATCCAAAGTTTGTGTCAGATGAGCCCAACCACTCTCTACATTGTATGGGGAAAGATAATTGGGCTTCAGGTTAGGATGTGCCATATACTAACTGTGGAGCCTTAGATAAACCAGTTCATATCGCTGCACCTCCGCTGTCTGTTTTCCCACCTTCAAAATGGGATTAGTAGAATTTACAAATGGGGAATGGATCGGGCAGGGCTCACAGGCAAGAAAGGAAGTATCACAGTCAAAGGCGGTCTAGAATTCCACAGGTCCCAGTAAATCCTAGGGGAAAAGCTCCACCCTAAACCTACTGACTCCGAGGGGGTGGGGCTCCGGAATCTATTTTAACAGCTTTCCAGGTGAGTCAGATGTCTAATCAAGAGGACTCTTTCCAGTCCTCCAGCTCTTTGATCCACTTATTAACTTCCTAAGTCCCAGCGATTTCCAGTTCCCGCAAAAAAAAGGAGCCGAGGAAAGGGGACAAAAAGCATATCCAGGGTCAGAGTGGCCGAGACTAGTCACTCGCCAGCTTCCCTCCTTCCCCGGCGCCAGCCGCCAGGTTACATAACGGGTCCCGAGGCGCGCTCTCGCGAGGTTTCCACCGCCCCAGCCTCGTTCCACGTCAGAGAGAACCGGGCGGAGCGGCCAACATGGCGGAACGCAGGCGACACAAGAAGCGGATTCAGGTAGCAAAGCCGAACCCTGGGGTAGGGGGCTTTAGGGCGCTCGGAAGTGGAAGATGCTGGGAGAGCTCCCGGGAAGGGCGAGCGAACTCGAGGACGAGGTGGGGTGGGGTTCCACCGCGAGCCCGCAGGTTGGGGGCTGCGTCGTTGTGAGCGGCCTGAGGAAGGGCGGCGTTGGAGACGGCGGAGACTGGCGGAGGTGCTGGGGCTGCGGCGGAAGGCAGACGGCGCTGCGCTCGGAATCGGCCGTGGAGGCGCGGCCGTCAGTTCAAGGTTCCGGTGGAGGCGCCGGCCTGGGCCTGTGCTGGGAGGTCAGCGCCCTCCGAGCGCAGACATCGACCCTCCCGAGCTCCTCCCCTGCCTTCTCCACCCCATCTTTTCGCCTTAGCTGTCCCGAAATTGAGGCCACGGTAACTAGGGTGGAAGAAGGCAGAGGACTGACCTGAAGCCGCCCGTTCTTTGTGCGCGGATAGAAGGACCGTAGGAGGTGGGAGTGAGCGGGATTTGGTCAGCTGCCCCGAGGCCCAGGCGGCGAGCTGCGTATCCAGGTGTTCGTTTGTACTCTCCTTTCTCCTTTTTATTATTAACGTAAGCGTCCAGTTGAAGCTTTGTGGCTTTCTTTCAGCGACACAGTGTAAAGAAACAAAACTCTTCGGTACTGCAACGAGCTGGTCGCGCCCAGGAACCTTTGACATGGCAGTGTGTCATCCTCATAACCTACATAGCATCCCTCCCTCATTCCACAGGCCTGTCATCTGTGTATTTCTTCCCTACAATTTTCCCCTGTTGTTCATGCTCTCTGCTGAGAATTAAACATGTGGAACATCTTAGACTCAGGATGTGTGTCTCCTTAGTTTATGTGCCTTCGTATGTCATCATAAATTGGGCATGTTGTAAATTGTTACTATGCTAATCACAAATTGTTATACTCATTTTCTTTCTGTTCCTTACTGTTTCATTGCTTAGAATGACTTTGTCTAATGTTTTATTTCCCCATTTAAAAAAAGTTTAGCACTTAACTTACACCACGGGTGATTTAGGTATGCAAGTAAAATTATCCTTAAAAGTATGAAGTACTCGGGGGGAAAAAATGATGCCATTGATCAGTAAATCTGGAATTTTGGAATTGGGCAGAAATAAGAAAGTAGTTTCATATAGAGTACAGAAGGGGACCAGATACAAATCCTTCCCCTCCTCCAAGTTCAGACAGGTCATAAAATCAAGACTTAAGTTTATTGTGAAAGAAGTTTATAATTATACTGTTACTAGTCTTTCAGAATTTAATGTTATTGGTCAGTTGTGGATACATAATATTTTTATTAGAATTTGTATGGAAGTTGTCAAATTAGTACTTACTGAATTTCGTATATTTACACATATGGTACATTTTATGGCCCTAAATAAACTTTTTTTTTTTTTTAATTTCAACTGTTCTTTACTGTGGTCACAAAGGTGATCCTAATTTACTTTGAATAGCTGCTCTATTTCAATTGTGATCTCATATTAAGCAAAAAGGTAGATTAAAAACTGGTATAAGAGTGGTAATGACTGGGAGCTAAAACTTGAGTCATACTGTGCCTGTTTGTACCCCAGTGTCAGTAATTATTAGCTGTGTAACTTTGGTCAAATTACTTAGCTTTTTTCCTCTATTTCCAAATGTATAAGAAGGAATATTTACCTTGAAAAGGGATCCTCATTGGGTTGTGGTGGAAAAAATAGGTGAGTGGATGACTTGTTATTAAAGGTGATAAAAGCTATGAAAATAGTATTTGGCACATAACTCCTTTTTTCCACCTCCCCGAGGATGAAGGGTTTAGGATAATTTTTTTTTTGGTTTTTGCTAAGCACTGTGATATGCTGAAGAAAGATTAACAGTTACCTATTCAGTGAATAACCTTTGAGTTTTGAGTGCCATAAAAAAATTTTTACTTACTATCGTTTGATTGTGGATTAGCTAAGTATGTGAGGGTCTGATTGTTAAAATTGTTATACTGCTAAGTGAAAATAAATAACGTTTCTCAAATCCTCCAACTTTTCTATATAGCTATGTTGTGTGGAATGCTGTAGAGCTCTTGGGCCTGCTACTTGGAGTACTACTATGCAGTCTCAACAGATTAATAAAAATAATACAGTGGCTTATCAATCTCCCTCTTTTTTTCCCTCCAGAGAATCAGAAACTGTAATATTGACGTTACTTTAGACAAAAAGATCAAATGTAGTGGCCATGTTTACAGTTGAAGTTACAAGAAAAAAAATCCTATTGTAAGACTTTTGGACAAAAAGTTCTGTAATATCAACTCCATTTCCTGTTGTTGTTACTTGATGTTTCATGTTTACAAAAGATTTTTATGTATAATAGAACTAGTGACCTTGAATTGTAATTTGTATGTTAGGGGAAAGGATTGCTACATGCAAGTTCAGGGTTTTTAAAAAAGTAGTTAATTGGTATGCTTTTTCTGGAATGGCCTAATTTTAGATTTCTGGTATTCCATCAAAGTTGGAAGCAAGAAGACTATCTTGTCACATTTCCTTCTTGGACTCACTTTACTGGCCACTGAAAAGTGAGCTGCGTGTTCATTGACATTATATTGGGAAGTTTTCTTGTTTGAGATTCCCAAGTGAGAGTGATCTCAATTCAAATTAATAAAATATTTGAAAACAAATAATTGTTAGTTTTCTAAGATATGCAACCATGTAAGTTCAAAAACATACAATAAGTGCTTATAGGTTAACAAAGTGTTGTTTACTAGAAAGGTTAGTTTAAAATCCTAGTACCATCAAATTTTAGAGTTGAAAAGGATTTTCAAATTGGGTTTTTTGGAAACCTCAATAGCCACTACTATACTACTATTATCCCTCATCCTTTAAGCTACTATGTGACTTTAAGCAAATGATTTATCTATGATCTCTGGCTTTGAGATTTTACCTGGAAACCTATTTGCATTTTCACAAATATTTTACACTGCTTGTGAAAGTGTTCGTCGCCCAGTCGTGTCTGACTATGCGACCCCATGGGCTCTAGCCCACCAGGTTTCTCTGTCCCTGAGATTCTCCAGACAAAAATACTGGAGTGGGTAGCCATTCCCTTCTCCAAGGGATCTTCCTGATCCATCCCTGGATGGAACCCTGGTCTCCCACATAGCAGGCAAATTCTTTACCATCTGAGACAATACTGCTTGTATAAAAATACAAATTGACAGTTGGTGCCCTAATCTATTTCTTTTGCTCAATTTATTCAACAAACTTATTTATTACCTAAGATTATTTCTGTTGAATAAATCGATTTTTAAAAGTTTTCATGATTTTGAGGGTAGGAGAATGAGGGGGCAGAAATGCTAAGTCAAAAATTCTATAAGATTGAAGCCCATGGCTTACTGACTCTTGATCTAATTTTTTTTTTTCTCAAAAAGGTTACCTTAAGTACCAGCTAAAATAATATATAGCTAGAAATGGTAACCCCAGTTTCATTGTAGTATTTTTGAATGTTGATGTATTCTGAAATAAAAATAGTATTTGTTAAAATTTAAAAAGAAAGTTGTACCCTAACTTTCCATTTTTGTAATTTTGGACTGTGAGTTGCAACCGCTGGCATCTTGGTGTTTGGGTTGGCAGTCCACCCTCAAAATGTATTGGTTCTTTGCTTGCTCATTCTAAGACGTTTGGGCTCATTCATTGAGCTACAAACTTCTCTTCATCTGAAGGTTGATAAACTGGTTTCTCTTTTTTAGTGGGTGATGCTGTTCCCAAAAGGCCTTCAATTTTGTCATTAGATTTCTAGAAAAGTTAGGAAAATATTCTGAAGATTTATTCACATCCAAAGGGAACAAAGAGGGGAGTTACTATATCCAATGTATATATATACAGGAAGAGGATAAGACTGTTTTAGCAGGGGAGCAGTGAGAATGAAGATTCCATAGCAGGCTCTTCTGTATTACTAGCTTCCCAAGTCGTGTAATCTTGGTATGCTTCAATAACAATCTTTCTGGCTTCAAAGCCCCAGCAGATGGCACAAATCCTAAACTCTTAGAGGCAGCCTACAATATGTATAAGTTATATGTGGTATAAAGAACATGTCATATTTCACAGAGGATAATAGAAGTTTTTTAAGGATTTGAACTTGAAGGAGGAGCAAGGAAGATATCAGTTCTGTTGTACAAATATCTTGTTAAGAATTCTAGTCATGTTTTAGGGAAGTTACTGATACTTTAAGAAAGTATCAATGAATAACGAATTCTGTGTCTAGTTGAGAGAGGTTATCCAAGTCGGTGTTTTCTGAGCCTTTTCTCTTTATTCTTGCTTAGTAGTGCCTTTACCAAGGAAGGGAAGGGAAGGAAGATAGAATGTTTGAGTCTGTTTTTGCAGTTGTGGAAAAGGGCTTGGTGAACTTGAAGTTAATTGTTAAAATGAGGTTTTTAAACTGTTGTGGATTCATGTAGAATCAGATTGCCTACTGTATAATAGTAGAGTGAACTTTTCAGTTTCTTTTGTATCCTTATAATGTATTTTTACGTGTGATACCTGTATCAACAGTCAGTAGATTGGTACCATGTTTAGTTAATGGTTTGAGTGTTAGTATGAGTGTAGACTTGTCATGCCTAAGGTTGATGTGATTGTTTCCTCCCCAGAATAACCTTCATCCGGAATTTCTGTTATTGAAAACCCTTCAGTTGATCAGACTAGAAATTTGACATCTTTTACTAAGTTATTACTCATCCTTTATCATTGAGTCCTTCCTATCTGTTCTACATTTGAAATGTTTCAAATATCAAAGTCCTTCTTAGTCCAGAGTATCACGTCACATCTTACTTGAATACTAACTAGTTTCCCTGCCTTATGCATTTATTCCCCAGTTCACTCTACAGGCAGGCTCCAAAATAGTGGCTCAGTCATTTTTTTTCTCATTATGTCCTCCTCCTATTCAAAAACTTCCTATGACTTACGGGGTAAATTTGAAATTTCTCAGAATGCCTTGAATACTATTTAGCCCTACTATTCACACTTACTTAGCCTCACAATGCTTTCTAACTTCTCTAGTGAAACCAAATTTTATGCTCATTTTCAGCACAGTATTTTTATACTATTCATTCAGCTCATCCTAAACTTGCTCATCTTTCAAAATCTATGCCCCTCTTCCAGGAGATCTTTCATAGCTCCCATTTTGTACTGCTAAAATATTTTTTCTACCACTCATTTTGAAAAATAACAGTTGTTGTTCTGGATAGTTGTAATATAATGTAGATATTGTGCCTTAACAAATTTTTGGTATTAACTGTAGCACCCAATGGTATTTTAGGGTAAACAACTCAATAAGTGTATGTTTGAACAATTTGCGTTTATTGCGACTTCTCCCCCACATATCATTTTTAATCAAGCATATCCCAGTAGCAACTTACCAGTCAATTGAATAAATCTTTAGATTGACAACAGATGTATTAACTGAGGGACAATTTGAACATGTATGGGTGTGATTATAAAATAGAATTGGTCTCTATGAAGCCAATTATACTATCATTATTTCCAACTATTTATATTGTATGACTTTTTTGGCTGTACATGAACATACAGGATATTGTTTACTAATAGATGAGGCTTCTAGAAATTCAGTGTGTTACTCAGGCATAATTAAATGCTATCCTTTAACATATACTAACATATATGTTAATGTATTTTAGTGTGATTTCAAAAACCAAAATATACAATCCTTTTTAGCTTGTGAGAATTTTATTTTGTGAAAGTGAAAGTTGCTCAGTCTTGTCCGACTCTTTGCGACCCCATGGAATGCATAGTCCATGGAATTCTCCAGGCCAGGATACTGGAGTGGACTGGACCCCAGATTAAATAATTATGAACACTGTAGATGGTAGTGAACTTGGTAGTGTTAAAGTTTGAATTTACAGTTTTTTAAGATTCTATTTTCCTGTAATACTTGTTTTTATATATAAAACTCAAGGTCTTTTATTCACATAAATACTTGGTTTTTATTATAGTCTTCATTTGGATTGAATGGTTTGGGTTTTTCGCTTTTCTTTTTTTTTAATTTTTATTTTATATTGGAGTATAGTTGACTTACAATGTGTGGGCTTTTAATTTTTATTGTCACAAATAGTAACCCACAAATGAGATAGTATGAGAGTATAAAAATCATGCCTGTTAATTGGCTGTTTGAAGCAGAGAAGTTGGGAAATGCAAAGGTAGCTGCCTGGTGACCCAACAACAAGGCACAGATTTTCAGTTCATCTCACAAATTACTCCTCTTTAGGATAAAGTTAAAGCTGAGACTTCATTAGTTGTCCCTTATTTTCCGCAAACATAACTAAATTCAAACTTATTTGAAATTTGTGGAAAAACTGACGTAAATACAGATGATTTAGATAGTTTATTTTTCCTGTTTTGTATTATTAGAATGTCTTGCCTAAAAGATAACTGTCCAGCATTATTTGTTCTCAGCAGTCTAGATTCCTGGCAGTTAATTCTTCACTATTATTTGACACTTTATTCATTTTAAGAAGTAGACCTTCATGAAGTCATTCACATTTAAATTATACTTTGCTAGAAATATTGCTTGAGTTCTCTATGTATTGTGCTTAAAAATGTGAAGGCAGTGCTTTTATGATATATATGCAAATGTAAATTGCTCTCATTTTCTTCAGTATATGAGTGGGGAGAAGTACACTACTTTTAACTACTCAAAAGTAGTTCAGAAGGTAAGGAAATAAAAGCAAGATGGGAAATGATAAACAATGAAGTGGTAGAAAATTTGGAAGAAGGAATGGGATAATTTTAGAAAACAAGGAAGGATTAAAGCAGCCTTTTCAAAACTCTTTGTTCACTTGCATTAATCAGTTCTTAAAGTGTAAGTCACTCAGCCATGTCCGACTCTTTGCGACCCCCCCGGACTATACAGACCATGGAATTCTCCAGGCCAGAATACTGGAGTGGCTAGCCGTTCTCTTCTCCAGGGGATCTTCCCAACCCAGGGATCCAACCTAGGTCTTCCACATTGCAGGTGGATTCTTTACTAGCTGAGCCACCAGGGAAGCCCAGTCAGTTTTAAATGAGATTATAACTTACTTGTCTATTGCATTTTTATTTTTGCTTTACCTCTGTTCAGAAAGGAAGAAGAAAGGCAAGGTGAGAAAGGATTCCCCGACAATATCTAGAATTTGTAACCCTAAAGGGAAAGGGAATACAAATCTTCAGCATCTCAAGTAGTGTCTTATATCTGGGACCACACTGGGACGGCTATCTTTGGTTAATCTGAGAACTCCTCCTGTGATCTTTGTCTTTGGTTCAGGGTACATAACTTTGGCTGTTATTTAACATTTATTTACAGCACCTGTTTCTACTTAGTTTGACATTTGGACACTCACTATTGACAACCTCTTAATGTTTTGAATTATTGTCTTATGGCTTGTAAAAAGAGACCAGGCAAGGGTAAAGATAAACTGGTACAAAGTGATTACCATGCTGGAAAAACAACTCAAAATAAATGCCTTGTAGCTGAGGCCAGGAGACAGGCAACTTTGGGCCCTGTCAACTTGTATTTGAAAGATAGGTAATTTTTAAAATCTCCGTTCTGTCTTTTGTATAAATTACCAGGTCTGCTTTAGAAAAAGCTTGAAAGAAAGGCCTATAGTACACTTTAAAAGATTTTCAGAAAAGATCTGTAATTTATTCTTCAGTGTATGAATGTCTCAAGTAAATGATTACATTAAATTTAATATTGTTACTTTGCAGGAAGTTGGTGAACCATCTAAAGAAGAGAAGGCTGTAGCCAAGTTTCTTCGATTCAACTGTCCAACAAAGTCCACCAATATGATGGGTCACCGGGTTGATTATTTTATTGGTAGGATTTCATATTTAAAATTATGTTAGTGTACATATTTTATAAAGATACCTAATTTGGGGATAGGCAGATGTTTTAAAAGTTCTTTCCAAGAATGACTGGTGAAGCTAGGTGAGGGGCATGTGGCACTTGATTATCCTGTTCTTTCCTTTCATGTTTGAAAATGTCAATAGTAAAAATAAAGTACTTTTTAATGACATTTGAGATATTTTTATAATAGAATAAGATTTATTTTCAGTACTAATTTTTAATCAGATAGTACATGTACTTAATGATACTTTTTAAGAAAACTCCAGCATAGAATTCAGTGTGAAACCAGTCTGTTGGAACCAAGTTGGGAGCTTCTGTTCATATAATCTGAACAACTTATTATAAGCTGATATCATCTGTAATATTGCCCCATAACTTATAAGTCAATAGTTGTTGAGTTTGCCTGTCTGATCAATTAAAATTGAATTGCCATTATCGAGAAGAAATTCCTTTATCTTCTCTTTAGTGCTATGATTAATGATTTTGCTAGTCATTAAAAGTTTGAAAAATAGACATGCTATTCTTTTCAGATCTCATCTATTTAGCTTTTTCTAGTGACAGCAATAGATTGTTCACAGAACTTACTCCTTGGTGGGTAAAGCTTAGAGACAGAATTTCTCTTACCGTGGTAGAGGACGATTTTTGGTTTGTCCTGTATTTTGATTATTTGATAAGAGTGATATTTACATTTATTTTGACCTTTTTAAAGGACATTTTCTCATTAATTTATATTGCTTGAGTTAATATTTTTGATTATCATTTATTTCACAGCATTACTTTAAAAAGGTGCTTATCAGTATGTTTCACAAATTGAGCTATTTCTCATGATTGTGTCAGACTTAAATTTTCTGTTGAACTTGGTTTTATTTTCGAATGCCAGAATGTTGAAATTTGCCTTATAGAATATTATTTAGATAGACTCAAGTTCCGGTGTATATTAAATTTAAAATAATTACTTTCTTCTTTAGCTTCAAAAGCAGTGGATTGCCTCTTGGATTCAAAGTGGGCAAAGGCCAAGAAAGGAGAGGAAGCTTTATTTACAACAAGGGAGTCTGTGGTTGACTACTGCAACAGGTACTCTTTATTTCTTAGTAAAGGGTAATGTGAATAGTAATTTTAAAATGGTCTCCATGGTCCTAAAGTTCCTTGCCTGTTTTCATCGTTTAGTTCTGTTACAACATAGCTCAAGCATGGCTTTTACATGTAACTTGGATATCTTCAGTACCTCAGGAAATGCATTTATTTGAAGTTACAGTTTTTATTTGTGTTCTGTTAAATTTGTACATTTGCAGGCTGACTGAACTGAGGGATCAGCAATAAAAATCATACACCAGTGCCTATCGTGAACATAAAAGTTCTTTCTTTTTTAGAGAAAACAGGTAGGGAGTCTTTTCCAAAACTTTGTCAGGGACTCCTAATTGACCTGTTGTCCCTGTTGTTTGTGTGTCTACCCACTGAGCCGTTAGCCAGGTACACTCTTCTATTTTGTTTGTGATTGCTAATGCATTCCTTGTGAAATCGAGGCATCTGTGACATCTATCTTTTCTTTATTCCAAGATGAAGTATAGACAGTTCAGTAAAATATCCATGTTTTTTATAGGTACTTCTTCTTTGGGAAAAACTTTCATGGCGAATGGTGTAGAAAAATCCCTTTTCTGTGAGTCCAGTGGTTAGGACTCTGTGTTTCCACTTCAAGGGCCACAGGTTCGATCCCCGGTCAGGAATCTTAAGATCCCTCATGCCACGTGATGTGGGGCCCCCCCCCAAAAATACCACTTTTCTCTTGGAAAGAAGTATGCTGGTTTTGTTCCCCGCCCCCAGTTTTTCCCCTTGGTTTATTTACTACTTAAACATATTTATTAAGATGTTAGTAAATCAGATTGTTTCTGTGACAGTGAATTTTGTAATTGGTGGGAATTTGACATTTTAGATTATCTTATATGTTTAGTAGGGAGATACACATAGCATTTACTAATATACTGATTAATGGCATTTAAAATGGCAGCCACATTTTAAGTCCTCAGTCACTGAGTTGTGTTTTACTCTTTGTGACCCCAAGGACTGTTGCCTGTCAGGCTCCTTCTATCCGTGGAATTTTCCAGGAAAGAACAGTGAAGTGGGTTGCTATTTCCTTCTCCAGGGAATCTTCCTGACCAAGCAATCAAACCTGAGTCTCATGCATTGGCAGGCGGGTTCCTTACCATTGAGCCACCTGGGAAACAGCAACCACATGAGAACCCTCTTAAAAAACACTGTGAAAAAAATTTCACAGTCTGTCTTCTAAAGCTGTACAGTTGAAGAATTGTTAAATGTTTCTTAAAATTCTTAGCTGCCAGGGAATTCCCTGGTGGTTAAGTGGTTAAGACTCCTACTTTCACTGCCATGGGCCTGGGGTTCAATCCCTGATTGAGGAACTGAGATCCCACAAGCTGTGCTGCACAGCCAAAAAAAAAAATTCTTAGCTGCCAAAAACTGGAGTCATTAAGACCTTTGAGAAACAATGAAAATTTCATTGCTGGGGCAGGGATTAGCTAACAGCAGTGCAATCACTATTTTCCTTTGTAGTCATCTGTGTATTAGAACTCCAAAGTGCAAATTTCCCTACCTGCCTCAAAATAGACTTATTTTTTTATACATAATGTAAAAAGTAGAAGATGCTGTAAGTGCACAAACAGAGAAGTTAAATCACTTACCCAAAGTCTCAAAGCTAGTAAGTGGTGAGCCAAACTTCTAAATCCAGCCATCTGGCTTTGCAGTGTATTCCATGCTCTTAACCACTGCACTATACTATCTCCTCCAAAATAATGATCCACTTAATGAAGGAAAAATTAAGATGAAGGATTAACCTGTCAGTATTATTTGAATATTAGTGCTTGCTTCGGCAGCACGTACACTAAAATTTAATATAAAATCTGAGCCCAACTCTCCGAGATAAGCAACCAGTATTAATACGTTTCTCTTGGCCTTTTAGGAGACTTGATACTTTGTTATGTAAAAAGCAAAAAAAAAAAAACTTGAGTATGGAGATGGTTCTAGAAATACACTCACCTTTTGTTGTGTATGTTATTCCCATTCATATCAAGCTTTTTGTGTCCTTTTTGCACTAAGATAGAGAAGCGTAAATTTTTCAAAGCCGCTTCTAATAATAATCATAGAGACCTCATGATGACAAGCCCTCATGGGTTCCTGACTGACTACAGGCAAAACCACAGAGAGACACTAGTCCTATCTCATTCTCTGAAATGCACTTGAGGGAGGTTGAGGAAAAACAAAAGAAAACAGGAAACTGTAGTATGATACACAAAACAGTCTTTTCTAATATGCTCCATGCCTCTTCATGACCTGTTTCAAGTACAGACTCTTAAACCTTTTATCTAGTGTCATCCTAACCTTCCTGTGACTTTGCATGTCCAACCCCCCAGTCCAATAATGTCCTTTTCACTCTCGTTCATATACCACTCATTCTCTTTTCTGGTCTTTTTTTGATAATAACCTACCACTTTCCCCACATGGTTCTGCCTCTCAATATAAGCCCCACATTCCACCTCTACCATTTAGTATTCCCCAGGTCCTCTAGCTTACATTAATCTAATATTCTACAGAATTTATAAAGGTAATATCATGCAGTTTGGTCCTTAACTGTTTAAATAGATTTGTTACATGTGTGGTTTTTTTTTTAATTTCTTGCCTACTAAATCTGAAGGCAGTTGGAGGACTGTTTTATACTTTACTGTAATTCCACAGCAGTTAGCTCAATGTGGACATTTAATAAGACCTCACCCTTGTTAGATAAGTTAAAGTCCTAAACACATCTGGCATTTAATAAACATTTATTAAACCTGGGAAAAAATTAAGAGGTGAAGAAAAGTAATAAGTAATTTAGTGACATTGTGCAGGCTGCTTTTAATTCATTTATTTATTCTACAAATACTTATCTATTATAGGCCAGGCCTCAGGAATACCAAGACAACTATGACTTGGTTCCTGCCTCCAAAGCACATATTGTAGTCTGTTAGAGAAGATTTGTGACTAATACAATACAGTGTGTTCTGTAAGAAAATAAGGAGGAAACTTCAAGAATAGCCTCACCGAGAAAATGTTTTAATAAAATTTTGACACATAAAATAGGTGATTACCCAGCAAACAATAGGGGAGTGGGCATTTGATCCTGGCAGAGGGCGCAGAACATCCTGAGTTAGGAAAGTATGAATAGTCTGTGAAAATGTCAGTTTATGTAGATGATTTGTTCTATATGATGTGTTTAAAGCTAAATAAATTGAGGCACTGATTTTATTACAATAGTAAATGTCATCTCATTTTTTGAGGCATATGGTGAATTGAAGTAGACATTCTCTATCAAGGAATAAGTCAATGATTCTACTTATTAATGAATGGAATGAGGGTATAATGTAATGATTTATAAGCCAAATGTGTTTGTGTTTTCTCTATTAAATGAAGTTAATAATTTTACTACAGCACTAGTGATGGCTAATGTTGAGAACATGCATTCCAGGCACCATGGTAAACAATCTGTATGCTTCTCATTTAGTTTTAGAAACTCCTATGAAATAGATACCCATTTTAGAAATCTACTAAAATTAAGTAACTTACCCAATACTATATAGCTAATTAAGTGGTAGAGGTGATATTTGAACCCATCTACCTGAATGAGAATTTCTCATTACCAATTTGATTGGTTAATAATCTTACTTTTCTCTCATGGGGTGGAGCCAGCTGTGCAGGATAAGTAACAAAAGCAGATGTTCCTGCTAATTCTGAACTCTTCTGTGACTGCTGGTCAAGGGAGGAATTGTTTTTTCTCCTAAAATTCTATGGTTTATTTTTTAAATTATTTATTTCTTTATTAAGAACATTTTTTTCTCTAAAGCAAATTTGAGAAAACTTTGAAAATGATGCAGAAGAAAATCCAAATTACTAATGATGTTGCCTCAGGAATAATTACATTACCATTTGAGACTATATATTCAAGTATCTATATGTATACACATGTGCTCTTAATATATGGAGAGCTATAATATGAACTGTAGTATGAAATGCTGCTTTTCAATTAACATACAATGAGTAAGATGTATTTTCATTTTCATACTAAGTTGTAATGAATGATCCTGATAGAAAATCTGGAAATTATATAAGTGAAAAATAAAGAAATTAGAATATTTTCATTATAAATTTTTGTAAGAAAGTCTGAAGTAGAATGAAAATTAAAGATTCCCCCCTCATTCAGATACCCACCACTACTTATAAATCTCGCTTTCTACTCATAAGTAGTTAATTATTAAGGGTCTCATTTCAGATTTTTGCTTGTTTACATATATGTGTATATGTAAACAGATATTCATTATATGTATATGTAGTAGATATTAATGCTAGATTCTTTGGGGACATTTCAGACAGTTGCACAGTTATATGCTATATTGCTCTTCTGGACAAGAAAAAGTCCATATGAGACCTAGAAATTACCTTTTTGGCAATGTTCATGGGATGGGCCTAATTGGGCAGCAGAAAGAAGCCCAGCCAAGCAGGTCAAAACACAGGTAGGCACAACATAATGATCAGAAATAAGTTATATTTGGCTAGGAAGGAAGCATCCAGTTAGCAAGTGGTATGATGTGTTGGAGCAGGCACCCGTGGAGGTAGAAAGGTGGATAGTTACCATTAACAGGCCCAACTGATGGCAGTGAGATCTAGCTTCTAGGTTGTGTTTTGATAGTTATCCTTTATCAAGACAGTAATGAAGGAACAAATGAGGAACTCTGAAACTGGAACATAAGATTTGAAAAGGTTTTCTTTTAGATGATAAAAATAAGCATAACCCAGTTGCTTGAGTAGGATTAGAAAAGATTGAGTCAACCAAGGTTGACTTAATTTGGTCTCAGCTGAGAGCTTCCAAACTCATCAGATAAGAAAATGAACAACAGCAACAAAAAAGAACAAAGCAAGCATCTCACTCTTAAGTTTATAACAAATATAACATGAATTGTATTAGAAGAAAAAAATGCTGTGGATAGGATAACAGAATGTGTTGAGAGAAACACACAGTGTTGTCTTGCCAAATATTTTGTACGGTTTTTAGCTTGATACTGTGAAGAATTGTTTTCAGAGTCCAGAAATCTCAGCATATTTAATTATTCATTATTTAATTGAAGATATTTCATTATAGTGGCAGGCTGAATAGTGAGGTACGTGGAGAGAAGAAAATAACATCAAGAAAGACATCTGAAGACACAATTTGGATCAATAGATCATGGACACCAATATATTTGTATTCCACTTATGTCTACTCTTGAATTTGAGACTTAACTTTAAATAAAGCAGAATTTTGATTACTCCTTATGAACCTAAAGAAAAACTTAAGGAATCTCATTAAATTATATAGTTGAAAATTAGATTTCATATAATCAGGTTGACTGCACAAGTTTTTGAATAGACATTGTTGACTGTTTTCCATGGGCTTACTAGTTGTAATTTTTCTTGTGAGTTGCCAATGTATGTCTTTCTCTGTTCACTTTATTCAGGTCTTGATATTTTTGCTTTTCAGTCTACATCTTCATAATGGATAGGGAATATAACGTCATACCTTTTTTTTAAAGGCTTTTAAAGAAGCAGTTTTTTCATCGGGCACTAAAAGTAATGAAAATGAAGTATGAGAAAGACATAAAGAAAGAAAAAGAGAAAGGAAAAGCTGAAAGTGGAAAAGAAGAAGATAAAAAGACAAAGAAAGAAAATATAAAAGATGAAAAGACAAAAAAGGAAAAAGAAAAAAAAAAAGATGGTGAAAAGGAAGAATCCAAAAAGGTGATTTCAACTAGAATTAAGTAAAAATCAAAAATTTACATGCACGTTATCACTACTGGCATATCAAGACTTTTAAAATCTTATGCAGCAACCACTTACACCATATTAGGGTTTTTATAAATACCATGATTGAGAATTTTCATTTCTCTGTCTCATATAGTAAAACTTTGAGTATATGAATGTCATATTCCTTTTTGCTTGTTTGTAAATACTTTTTCTTTTATTCAACTTGTTTTTTAATAGGAGGAAACTCCTGGAACTCCCAAAAAGAAGGAAACCAAGAAAAAATTCAAGCTTGAGCCACATGATGATCAAGTTTTTCTGGATGGAAATGAGGTGAGAGTATCTATCTTATAAGTAGAAATCCAATTTTCCATAGGAGTTTTTAGAATTATCTTTGATGCCTTCACTAAGAAAAGAAGTAACTTAGATAAATTTAACCATGTAGATACAAAATCTACCCTTTTTAAAAATGAATTTCTCTGAAATTAAATTTATAAAAAATTTATTAAATCAGTCAGAAGTACGTTTAGTTGTCTATGATAGGTAGAAAACGTGAAATAACAGTGACTTAAGACAGATACTTATTTTTCTCTCATTAATGAAACCTGAGGGTAAGCAGATACAGCAGCTCCATGGTGGATCTGAAGTTTTCTGCCTGTGTGAGGCAATTAGTAAAGATTATCTCATGATCCAAAATGACTGCCAGCCTTATATATGCATCCAAAGGAGGGAAGAAAAGTGAGGGACACACTTCTTTTTTAAGGATATTATCCAGAAAACTGGCAGTTTCATTTCTGCATGGATTCCGTTGGCCAGAACCTACTCACATGGTTATGCCTTCCTGCAGTAAAGTCTTAGAAACATGATTTTTATACTGCGTGATCCTTTGCCCAGTAAAATACAGGGTTTCCATTACAATCAAAAGGAAAAAAAGCAGAATGGTTAATAAGGAACACATACTGGTTTCTACCTCTCACAGTCAGACATATTACTATAAGGGTCTAAAATTTTCAACATTACTTGGTGCTTTACTCAAAATCATTTTAATGTATTTAATAGAATGTTTGTGTGGTGGTAGCCTTCCATGAAGACCACTTAATTTAGTCATTTAACCATTACGAAAACATTTAGTTATATACTAGCTGTTGAATTGTGAATTTCTTGCTATGCTTAATACAAAGGTAGTATAAATTTAAAAAGTAGTGGTTCCTGGAGCTATGAGCTTAAAATTCTGGGAAGGCTTTTCAGAAAACATGTGCACTAGGCTCATTCCAGACATACTTGCCTGAGGAACTCTAGGATGGAATCTAGAGTGTGTACGTGTGTGTCTTTTGTATTACATTTCCTTGGGTGATTCTGATGTGAGGCCCTGTTTAAGAACCAATGTAATAGAAGACCACAGGTCTTTCTTAATGTGAAAGTTCAAATGCCTTCAGTTAAACATCAGGTTAACTCTATGCCAAGTCGTTTTTATAGGTGCTGGGAATAGCATGATAAAAAGATAAAATTCTCTTCTTAAAAGCTCTTTTCTTTTAGTCTGGCAAGCATACAAACCAGACATACCTCATTTTGTTGTGCTTCAGAGATAAAGTGTTTTGGGAGGGGGTTTTGTTTTGGTGTTTGTTGTTTGTTTGTTTACAAGTTGAAGATTTACAGCAGCCCTACATTGCATGATCTATCAACTTCAACTTTGCAACAACATTTACTCACTTTGTATGGGTCACATTTTGGTGTTTCTCATAATATTTCAAATCCTCTTCCAGCAAAAAAAATATGACTCACTGGAGGCTCTGATGATGGTTAACATTTTTTAGCAATAAAGTGTTTTTTACTTAGGGTATATACATTGCTTTCTTAGACATGATGCTATTGTACACTTAATATTGACTATAGTATAAATGTGACTTTCATATGCACTGGGAAAACCAAAAAATAAAAAAATTGTATTATTGCAGTATTATTGGAGCTAATCTTGCAATATCTCTGAAGTATGCCTGTACTGTATTATGACATGGATAGTATTATGATGGGAGAATACCAATCAGGGATGGTTAATCTAATCAAAAGAGGATTAAGGATGGTCTGGAGACCCTGGACACTTGAGCTGAGCCTTGAAGGATGACTGATAGATTGCCAGATGCACTGCAATGGAGTTAGAGGCCTATTAAACAAAGGATGCAGCCTGAGCAAAAGCTTGGGTGCTTGCCTTCCCAAAAAGGCTAAGGTTTTATTCTGTACAAAGAAGTATGTTTTCAAACTTTTAAAAAATTTTTATCTATTTTTTAGTTGAAGGATAATTGCTTTACAGAATTTTTTTGTTTTCTGTCAAACTTCAACATGAATCAGCCATAGGTGTACATATATCCCCTCCCTCTTGAACCTCCCTCCCATCTCCTTCCCCAACCCACGCCTCTAGGTTGATACGAAGCCCCTGTTTGAGCTTCCTGAGACATAACAGCAAATTCCCTTAAGCTATCTATTTTACATATGGTGATGTAAGTTTCCATATTACTCTCTCCATACATCTCACCCTCTCTTCCTCTCTCCCCATGTCCATAAGTCTGTTCTTTAGTTCTGTTTCTCCATTGCTGCCCTGCAAATAAATTCTTCAGTACCATCTTTCTAGATTCCGTATATATGCATTAGTTTACAATATTTATCTTTCTCTTTCTGACTGACTTCACTCTGTATGATAGGCTCTAGGTTCATCCACCTTATTAGAACAGACTCATGCATTCCTTTTTATGGCTGAGTAATATTCCATTGTGTATATGTACCACAACTTCTTTATCCACTCATCTGTCAATGGACATCTAGGTTGCTTCCATGTTGTAGCTATTTAAATAGTACTGCAATGAACATTGGGGTACATGTGTCTTTCTCAATTTTGGTTTCCTCAGGGTATATGCCTAGGAATGGGATTGCTGGGTCATATGGTGGTTTTATTCCTAGTTTTTTAAGGAATCTCCATACCGTCTTCCATAGTGGCTGTACCAATTTACATTCCCACCAACAGTGCACAGGGGTTCCCTTTTCGTCACACCCTCTCTAGCATTTATTGTTTGTAGACTTTTTGATGATGGCCATTCTGACTGGTGTGAGGTGATACCTCATTGTAGTTTTGATTTGCATTTCTCTAATAAGCAATATTGAGCATGTGTTAGCCATCTGTTTGTCTTTGGAGAAATGTCTGTTTAGGTCTTTCCCCCACTTTTTGATTGGGTTGTTTGTTTTTCTGGTATTGAGTTATATGAGCTGCTTGTATGTTTTGGAGATTAATCCTTTGTCAGTTCTTTGATTTGCTATTATTTTCTCCCATTCTGAGGGTTGTCTTTTCACCTTGCTTACAGTTTCCTTTGCTATGCAAAAGCTTTTAAGTTCGTTTACTTTTGTTTTTATTTCCATTATTCTAGGAGGTGGGTCATAGAGGATCTTGCTTTGATTTATGTCATCAAGTGTTCTGCCTGTGTTTTCCTTGTAAGAGTTTTATGTTTCTGGTCTTACATTTAGGTCTTTAATCCATTTTGAGTTTATCTTTGTGTATGGTGTTAGGAAGTGTTCTAATTTCATTCTTTTACATGTAGCTGTCCAGTTTTCCCAGCACCACTTATTGAAGAGGCTGTCTTTGCCCCATTGTATATCCTTGCCTCCTTTGTCAGAAATAAAGGAGGAATAAAGGAACCTATGGGTATTTCTGGGCTTTCTATCTTGTTCCATTGGTCTATATTTCTGTTTTTGTGGCAGTACCATACTGTCTTGATGACTATAGCTTTGCAGTATAATTTTAAGCCAGGGAGGTTGATTCTTCCAGCTCCATTCTTCTTTCTGAAGACTGCTTTGGCTATTCGAAAATTACTAGAGGTAATCAGTGAATTTAGCAAAGTTGCAGAATACAAAATCAATACACAGAAATCACTTGCATTCCTATATACTAACAACAAAAATTCAGAAAGAGAAATTAAGGAATCAATCCCATTCACCATTGCAAAAAAAAGAATAAAATATCTAGGAATAAACCTACCTAAGGAGACAAAAGAACTATATACAGAAAATTATAAGACACTGATGAAAGAAATCAAAGATGACATAAATATATGGAGAGATATTCCATATTCCTGGGTAGGAAGAATCAGTATTGTGTGACTCTACTACCAGATGCAGTCTACAGATTCAATGCTATCCCTATCAAATTACCAGTGGCATTTTTCACAGAACTAGAACAAAAAATTTCACAATTCATATGGAAACACAAAAGACCCTGAATAGCCAAAGCAGTCTTGAGAAAGAATGGAGCTGAAGGAATCAAACTTAAAGATGGGAAATGTCTTTTAAAATTTGTTTCTTTAGAATGCTAAATGGCAGAAGTGACATCTGTGGATCTGATTTCCAGGATAAATATGCAGAGTTAAAAAAGAATTGTTGGAACCAGATCAAAAAGACAGTAACAAAGAGCTTTGGTCAAAATAGAACCAGGAAATGGAAGAGTACTGTTATTTATAAAAACCAAGAGAATAAAACTAAGAGTTTTATGGCTGATGAACAGAATTCTAATTATTCTAAATGAAATTTCTGTTGTATAAAGTAAGCTTTAAAGCAGTGGTTCCCAGCTTTGGGGCTGCAGACCCTCTTTGGAGAGCTGGCAATAATATTATTGCAGAGAGTCATAGAATCTTTTATGTTCACTGAGCATAATCTTTAATAATGGTCCTTTGCGTCTCATCAGTTGGAGAGAACAGGGTGGAATTGAGAGCTGATGGATCTGTCATAGGGCTTGACTACAATCTGTCTTAACTGTGCTCTTTGATTCATTCTGCTCTGCTCATGCCTATATACATCATTACCTTAGTTAGGGACAGAATGCTGTACAATTGCTGGTCTTTAAATTGAATAAGTAATGGTTAAGTAATGGTTTGCACCCAGGAGTAAATTGTTAAAAACATGCAAGTACATGGAAGTGTACTTAACTGCATTACCTAATTTATAGTTTTAAAAATAATTTTCTAACTGAATAGATACCCAAAAAACCACTGCTACTAAAGGAAAGGTCTTCGAAATTTGTTTAATTTTTAAAATAGTTCTTATGTGTTAATAGGTGGAAACTAACTGTTGCTCTAATGTGATCTTAGAACTTTAAGCACTGGAGTTTCTTGATTCTTCTAGGTATTTGTGTGGATCTATGACCCAGTTCACTTTAAAACATTTGTCATGGGATTAATTCTTGGTAAGTACATGCTCTAAAATTTAGAAAGGAAAGTAAACAATACAGAAGTCAGAAAGAAAATGTTTAACATAAAATAGCTATTTTTTTAAAGTACATTTTAAATAAAGCCAGGATATAAATGATAAACTGAGGAAAATATTTGCACTACCTTAAAGCAAAGATCTTTAAGAAATTAACAGCCTGATGGAAAAATGGTAAAGGTAGCTCACAGATAAAGAAATACAGTGACCAATAATTGTGAGTGATACTTAATCACCCTCATGTTAAATACAAATTAAAACAACAGCGGTTATCAAGAGGACTATAAAGTGTAATAGTACCTATTATTAATGAAGGTCCAACACTTAAGGAAAACCAATACTATGCTCCAATAGCTGTTGGTATGTTCATTGTTTTATTTTTTATGGAGGGCAGTTTGATAATATCTTTCAAATTTTAAATGTATACACACTGACCCAAGTGTTGTATTTCTGGTAATTTATCCTATGGCTATTCATAGTAATACAGTTGGATCAAGTGTCTGTTCAGAAATATGCATTGACATTGAATTCTAATCCAAATCCTTCAAACTATAGTTAGAAGGATGATTAGCAAATATCTTTCAAGTTTTAAATGCCTTACTTTGTGACCTAATAGTTAAACTTCAAGGAATTTATCCTGTACCTTAATCAATTGCACACAGGGGCACTGGTAATTGTTGCACTCTTGTCAATAATAGGATAAAGCTAGAAACAATTCAAGTCCCTCAATAGTAGGATGGTGAATAAATTACAGTACAAATACATGCCAGAATATCATGCAGCTTTGAAAGAATTAGATAGGGTATACTCACAGAAAGATACCTAGAATAGATTAAATGAAAATTGTGAAAGAGAATATTGTAAACTTGTTTTTGAAAAAAAACATTCTGTGTGACTAGTTTTAATTGTATACAGGCAGTTTCTGGGCATACAAGTAAGAAACAATAGTAGTTAACCTCTGGGGAGTGGACCAAGAATTGGGTAAAGACTTCACATTATACCTTTTGGGTTATTTTTAATTGTTTTTTCCTTTATTGTTTTATTTATTACCATAGGTGTGTGTTATTCCTGTGAATTTTGTTGGGGGTAGGGGTAGAGAATGATTTAACAAGCAGAAAAAAATAGATAGCAGTTGAACAAATTTGATCAATATGTTATCATAGGATCCCATTCAAAATAATAAATCCAACCCTTAGCTTGTAAATGAAATAGCTAGAATTTGAATACTGGTTTCTCTTGCTCTAAACACCTAAATACCAGTCATTCTTTTGGTTATTCCATGTGGTCCCACTGTACTTAGGGAAAACTGGAGATGCTTGTATACAGTTTCCCTGTCACCAAAAATTATCTGTATCAGAATCATCTGGTGAGCTTTTCATTCAGTAGATGTCAGAGTTTCACCCCAGAACCAATCTCCAGGGAGGGATCTTTGGAATCATTTTTGGTTAGTTTTGTTTGTTGGTTATTTCTTTAAGCATCCCTTTTTGGTAGACAGATATCTTCCAGTTAAAAATGAAGTTGAAAACAGCAGCAGTTGATCATTTAAGGAGCTAACAATTTCACATTTTTAAACAGCACTTTTCTAATTATATATAATTTATACTAGAGAAATCTTGACCTAATATAAGAATAGTAGTTAAAATGTTAGGTTGAACTATTCAGTGATTGATAACAGCATTTTATGTTTCAATAAGTTTCTGTTTTAATTCTCCCCCTAGGGGTATGTATATTCACTGTCTTGGCAACTGAGCCATTTAAAATTTTAATCTAAAGTTTCTGTGTGTAACTTTTTCATCTCTTGTTCCAGTGATTGCAGTGATAGCAGCCACCCTCTTCCCTCTTTGGCCAGCAGAAATGAGAGTAGGTGTTTATTACCTCAGTGTGGGTGCAGGCTGTTTTGTAGCCAGCATTCTTCTCCTTGCTGTTGGTAAGTATTGTTATTAGCAAGACTGACCTCAGTAAGAGGTAGCTGTTGAGCAGTTTGGACTGTAATCTGGAGCTTCAGTAAAACTAAATAGCAAATTTAATGTAGGTGAATTAAGAAGTATATGGGCCTACTTTTTTGGTCATATCCCAAAACTGACTCAGGCTTCAAGTAGTATATGTGCTTAATTAGATTTATTCTGTTGTGATGAAAAGATTTAATATGTCTTAATCTGCAAATGGGCTCTCCTGGTGCCAATGCAGGAGATGCAGGTTTGATCCCTGGGTCAGGACGATCCCCAGGAGAAGAAAATGGCAACCCACTCCAGGAAATCCCTGGAAATCCCTGCCTGGAAAATCCCATGGACAGCCTGGCAGGCTATAGAGTCTGTGGGGTTGCAAAAGAGGCAGACGCGACTTAGCAACTAAACAAGAGTCTGCAAATAGATATGCTTTAAAATTTAGCTGCCATAAGGACTTTAATATTTTTACAGTGGTTGGTCATTTATTAAACATAATACTTTCAGTAAACATTTTTTTTACTTAAGACAAACGAAACTTATATTAAACATTTACATTTTGTATAGTAAATGATTATAAACAATTGATTTTTGCCATTTTTAGGAAAAATCAGTTTGTACCATGGACCAAAATAAGTTCTTGATGCATTAACAAGTTTTAAAATTCTTTTTGAAAATCAATAAGAAAATATAAATAATGTTATTTTACTTTTCTGAATGATTAGAGCCTTTCATAGCTAAAAATAAAGCATTATAAAAATAATCCAGTTCAAAAGAGGAAATTAAAAACAAATGATTAATAAATATATGAAAAATGCTTATCACACTAGATGTCAAATAATTAAGATAAGGAGGTATTTTTGGCTTATATAATTAGGAAGATTTTTTTTGAAATGGAAATACTCAGTGCCAAGAAGGATTTAACTATAAGGAAATACACCTATTAAATATACACCTAAATGTAAATGGTGGTGGTAGTTATGAGTAATTTTAGGATTCTTATTTACATTTGTCTGTATTTTTTACAATGACCATGTTATTTAATATGAGGAAAAAAACAAGTATTATTTTGCTTAAAATTCTAGTCTTTGAAGATTTTTTCCTGTATAGGATGAACTGGTCTAATTTAGTTTTTCATTTGGGAAATGGCAATGTTTTTCTGCTTTTTTAAGCTGTTTACTGATTTTTTTTTCCTATCATATATAATTCTTTGAATCATTGAGAGCTTATGTTGCTATATAGTAACTAAGTTCTGATTATTTTCCTCAAATTACAAAAATCAGCTTTTCTACCAGAACATATAGGGGTACTTCTTTATAAAAAATTTTCTAAAACAACCGGAATACTGATTTAATATCTGTTTTTAGAGGACAGAATTTGACCAAGATTGTCTGAATGAGATGCGTGTTATTCTGAGATTCTGTGATACGTAATGTAGTAGATTATTATGTTTATAAAGCATTACTGCTCTAGCCCTAAGCAATTTCCCTCCACCCTGGACATCAAGGGGTCCTGAGTTGGTGCTACCATCCATGGACCCAGGGATTCATCAAGTATTTTCATTCATTTCATCATGTTTATGGGCCTCCATTTATGGGGGGAATTTCTGACTCTGTGTGAAACCTTTTTCATCCACCTTTCAGTTTTTCCTTCCTCTAGCTTATTCACCTTAAAAATAGCCCCTGAAGCTTCTGCATGTAACAGCACATTTGCAGGCCAAGAAATAAATGTCTAAGAGTGTGAAACAGGTAACTAGTGGTAATGTACTACCTGCACCAAGAATGAGAAGCCATAAAATTTTATCTGCCATTAGATACACTAGTCAAGTTGATGTCTTCTGATTCCCAGATCCCTGAAAATTTAGAAGCTTTTTGAAATTTTTCAGCAAAGGTTAATTTCCACTGAATAGAGTTAACCCACTTGCTTATCTTTCATTTAAACTGATATTCACAATAATTTATGGTTATTATCTTGTTTTTCTCTTTATTATTTCTTTAGTAATTCTAAAATTTTTCATTTTAAATATACTGGGAGTTTAAGTAGCAGTGTATGTTAAACAGCCTTGTCAATCAAATCAGAAAATAAATCCAACATTTTTGTTACTTCTCTTAGAAAATGTTGTTTCTCTTAGAAAATTCCAAATATACTTTTAAATGGTTTTGATCTGTACCCTACTTATAAATTGGAGATTTTATTATATTATCTCATGAAATATTATTTATTGGTCAAATTAAATTTGGTGTTGCTTTGAATATGTATTCTTAGTGTTGCCATTTAAAATAGGACCTCTGGCAATTTTCTGAATATGTCACTTTTAGTATAGAAATGGTTCAGTTCCGTCAGTTCAGTCACTCAGTCGTGTCCCATTTCTTTGCAACCCCATGGACTGCAGCACGCCAGGCCATAGAAATGGAATGACAATACATATCACAGTAGTTTTTCTCATGATTATTTTCTTTTTGCCCCTAATAATATACTTGCATATAGAGAAAAACTGTTGGAAAAAAGGAATTCTGCTACACCCAAAGGGATGCGATTTTATTTGCCGCTTTAATGTTGCTTTTTCTTGGATTTCAGGCAAGATTTCATATTATGAACTATCTGTTTTACAGCCCTTCAAAACCTATTATAACATCATAATTCTATTTGGAGAAAAAAATATGCAGCCTCCTTAAGAGATGTTCATTATTTCTTTTTATCAGTGGGTTTTATTCACTGATTTATTTCATAATTTCAAGCGAATTTGCCTTTTCTGTTTGTATGCACAAAAGATACTGGTGTGTATACAGTCTTTCAGAATATTTATGTTCTTCTGTGAAAACAGAAATCACTGCTTTATAGAAGTCAAGGCAGCTATAACTATTTTATCTGTCTGAAGCTAAATAATGGAAGAAACGTGGATGAGCTTTTCTCAGACTTTATTAGAAAACAATGATAGAATTATCTGTAAAGAAAACGAAAACTAAAATGAAACCCAAGAAACCTGTCATAATTAATTAGCTCATAACATTCACATAATCATGACCTTTAAAAAAGTAAAATCCAGACAAATTACTCCGCTCTGTATATTTGATAAATTAAAAGAAAGCTATATGAAATACTGGGGTTTGTGATGGTTCATTACTATAAACTTTAAAATTCTCAATTTCTTCCATTACCTAACCATTGTTGATCCCATAGACTGTAGGCTGCCAGGCTCCTCTGTCCATGGCATTCTCCAGGCAAGAATACTGGAGTGGGTAGCCATTCCCTTCTCCAGGGAATCTTCCTGACCCAGGGATCAAACCTGGGTTTCCTGCATTGCAGGCAGATTATTTACCGTTTGAGCCACCAGGGAAGCCCATAGTTGTCATACTGCTCTAAAAGAGTAGCTTCAAACCTAACCTATTTGTTAAACCAATCTGGATTTCATTTGCATTGTATGTTACTTAATGTTGGGAAAATGTTGTCCTTAAATAAAAAGAAATTGCTCTTAGGAAAATGTTCTCTTATTGTTCAAAAGTATTTTTACTTAGAAGACTTATCCTTTAGGCAGGATCAGCACATGCCTTGAACTCATGATACATTTAGGGACCCATGGAAATAATTTCATTTTCATTTCTTCTAAAATCAAAAGTAACAATATATACATTTCTCTATAATAGTGAACCTGTGCAGGATTATATTTGTGTTTATACCAGAATGGTTGTAAAAAGCATAATTTTTTGTATTAATGGAGGAATTGCCTTACAAAGGCAAAACTATCTAGGGAAGTCGTAGTGCAGTCCTGCTTTCTCCTTTTTAAGGCTTCTTAAGGTATCATTCATCTCTTACTTGCGTTTATTTCCTTTTTTCCTTCTACCATGATTTCACACATACTGCAGGGTCCAACTGGCAGCTGTGCTTATTGAACTGTAACATAGCAAAGTACATAAATTATAAGTATATCCAAGAAACAGTGCCCAGATGAAAAAAACATAAAAGCACTTTTTTGAATGGCATTGTAGCATTGTGCCTTCAAGTTCAGAGCAGAATGCTGTGTGCCCAGGATACTCTTGATAGGTGCTAAACTAGGATTTAACTGTTTATTTAAAGTGCATGTAATATGCAAATAGGAAGACTCTGAATGTTTTCCCACTTTTTCATTAACAAATATTCCCTGCTGTCTGAGTCAATGCTTGAATTATTCAATTAGAGAAATTTTTCTCCCACAGCTCGTTGCATTCTGTTTCTCATCATTTGGCTCATAACTGGAGGAAGGCACCATTTTTGGTTCTTGCCAAATCTGACTGCTGACGTGGGCTTCATTGACTCCTTCAGACCTCTGTACACACATGAATACAAAGGACCAAAAGCAGACTTAAAGAAAGATGAGAAATCTGAAACCAAAAAGCAACAGAAGTCCGACAGTGAGGAAAAGTCAGACAGTGAGAAAAAGGAAGATGAGGAGGGGAAAGTAGGACCAGGAAATCATGGAACAGAAGGCTCAGGTGGAGAACGGCATTCAGACACAGACAGTGACAGGAGGGAAGATGACCGATCCCAGCACAGTAGTGGAAATGGGAATGATTTTGAAATGATCACAAAGGAGGAACTGGAACAGCAAACAGATGGGGATTGTGAAGAGGAGGAGGAGGAAGACGATGGAGAAACAACTAAATCTTCACATGAAAAATCATAATCTGACTAATTTGGGGACTAAATATGTGCAAGAGGTTGGATTTTCTATGTTGGCTGATCATCATAATGAACACATGACATTTGTAGCATTCTTTAAATCCATTTACTGAAATGGATTTGACATCTAAGCAGTTATATTCAGTCCTGCATTTCATATAATACTATTATTGGTACAGTCGAAAGCCATTTATAAGTTTTATCTATTTGATAATTTTACAGTAAATAGGTCTCGTTTATTTTGACAATTATCAAAGATGCACTTTCCACAATGACATTTAGATTAATGGCATTTTTGATAGTTGTATGGCTTTTTACTGTTAGACTAATTAGAATAACTAAAAGGGATAAAAATAAACACCAATATTTCAGATTAAGGGTAGTTTTGTAGCCATTTCAAAGTTTCTTTGAGATGAAATGCTTAAACTTATTGTTCTTATTAGTTTAGCTTTTGTTGATTATTAAATTATACCAGAAAATTTCTAAGATGCTAACTTAGCAGGGTTCAAAAACATTTTGTGGAAACAAGCCAACTAGTAATAATGCAGCAACACTTTTAGTTCAGCCACAAATTCTCCTTTTCCAACTTAGGAAATCCAAACTGATTTGTACGCCTGATTCAGAGTAAGATGGTCATCTCCAACAGAAGAAGCAAGCAGAATTGGCTGGAAGGTGATGGTTCTTCCCATTTCCTTGTCGTAAAGTAAAATGTATTCTGTACATAATTTACAAATAAACATTTTATTTTAATTGTTACTTATTATTTAGACATTTTCTCAACACTTAAATTTGTACAATTAAGACCATTTAAGGGTATGTTTTTAGAGAGATGGAAGTTTCAATAACCCACAGAACATCTGTGATCTTTCTACAGCAGCTTCAGTTTTGTGCCAACATTCCATGTATTTGAATATGAGTTGAAATGATCTTTATTAAATAAGAGCAGACTTAAAGTAGCTGTTTGTACGCCTTAATGTTCATTTTGATTTATTTTAAATCTCTACATTCAGAAATGGGGTACTATATTATCAGACCAGGAGAACTGCTACAGAAGATAATTTACTGTTCTAAAATATCAATTTAAAATAAAGAGCATAAAAGAAAACAAAAGAGAACTATTGGACTCTAATTGCTTTCAACTAGTTTTGCAGCTTGATTTCATGTCTTGCAAACCTTAGTTACAAATCTTTAGGAATATCGTGTGTTTACTTATGAGCATAATCATTCCTTGAAGTTATACTCTTACAAAATGATGGTGAATATTGAATTATTTTCCTTCAGTCACAGAGCGTTTTGTAGTTGAAATAGGTGATGTGTATAGTTCTTCATTTTTCTTTAGGCTGTTTGCCATCTAAGTGTTAGACTAAAGATGTTAAATTTTTCTAAGTGTGAAAAACTACACTTTCTATATGCTAACACACTTTGTTAAACATGGCTTGTTTGCTTCTTTATGGTATTCCTTGTAAGTGGACAGACATGTGGCTATTTGATGTTAATGCAACTCTGTCAAGGCTGCAATCAGCTTAAGTTTCCTCCTAGCAAATAATTCATTGATTTAAGTGCCTGGGTGTTTTTCTCTCACATTTCGGAGCTCTTCTACTTTATTTCCACAATAAGGGATGCATAATTATAACGTCTGAGCTTCTTAATCATCAGTAGCATTAATACCTATTTTGGGATATGATAATGGTACCAAAAGTGTCTTTCAGAAATAAAAGTGATTTAACCTTTACTGTTGTAACAATGCCCAGGCACTCAACATTCATCCATAAGCTGTTTATAATGTATGTACTGTGTCTCATCTTTAAGGCATTTGAAGCCTGGCAGGAAAGTCAGCTTCTTATTGATATGTGTGGATTCTTAAAGAATGTTAGTCCAAATTTTTTAAATATTTGATGGTCCCTGGGGGAAAATGTCATTCTTAATGTGGCTAGGAAGCAAGTTAGAAATTTCAGCTCTTTTACTATTCAAAGTTATTTACTTTCAACAAAAAATCAAAAGACTACCACGGTTATATTTCTCAAGAATAATAGATGGCTGTCTTTGTTGACTAACATCAAATATTCTTATGCCAGAGCATGGGAAATTGGTTACATTAGTCAATGGAATGGTGATTGTTTTTTTAAAAAGGACTTCAGGTTTGCTATGCTACTGTAAATAGAAGCATAAAGCTTTTGGATAATGTAGGATTTATTGTGGAGTGGGTATAAATTGGCCTAACTAATAAGCAGGATTGAATTAACTAACTGAGTCCAGATAATAATGCATTTGTGATTGTAAAGTCAATGTATTAAATAGATTGTTTTTCCTCCCCCCCCAACACTGATTTCTTTAATTTTCAAGCTATATGGCCTTCTAGGCAACTTTAATTGAAATAATTTGGATTTAGCTGAATACTATCAAAACGTAATAAATTTTAATATACCATATTAAAATTATGTGCAGGTTTTAATGTTTTCCCCCTTCCTGGTTTTGTGTTATGAGTGCCAATTAGTTGCTAATATAGAAAAATCATCTGTGTCTTTCGTAAATTGAATTTTCTTTTTCAAATCTTTATTAGGAACTAGAAAACAGCACGTATCATCATTATTCATGGTAATTAGGTTCTATAAAGTCACCGTGTTGCGTGCTTGCTTCAGTCATATCCAATTCTTTGCAACCCTGTGGACTGTGAGTACTAGAGTGGGTTGCCGTGTCCTTCTCTAGGGCATCTTCCTGACACAGGGATCAAACCCACATCTCTTACGTCTCCTGCATTGGCAGGCAGGTTCTTTACCACTAGCACCACCTGGGAAGCCCATAAAGGCACCCACCAACACAGAATTAGCAAATATGGAACCGTTGCTCCTAGGGGGAATCCTGGGGTTATTCTGTGAGTCTCTGGCCACATGTTTACCAACTAATCAACACATGAACTTGTTTCGGGTGTCTTTCTGTTTTGTTAACTAACATTGAGTTCATGGGTCAACAGCAGCATAACTTCATGCCCAAGCCAAGTTTATCTAATACATGTGCTTCCTCTGTAAGATATATCACTGCTGTCTAGTACTTAGACACTACACAGCATTTCAGCACTACATTTGGGGGCCATTTTAGGGGCCATTTTAAATAGTAAAACCATCAATTAAAAAAAAAAAACAAAAAATGCAAAAAACAGTGAGCTAAATAGAGCAAAGGATGCTTGTTTAAAATATATGAACTGAACCAAGAACACAGCATGTCATCTTGTCACCCTCAACTGGGAGCATATGCTTTGGGCAAGGTCAAATTTTTCACCACTCCATGCATGACTGTGAAAGCACCACGAAAGTTTTAAACCACAGGCAAATTTACAAATAAAGAATCCACAAATAAGGAGGATGAAATGTACTTAACTGTATTATAAAGCTGTGACATATATCTGTCTGATCTACAGAATAGAATTTATTGCTGAACCATGCTCCAGTATTTCCATAATATTTTAAGTATCCATTCTGATTGAAAGTAAAGACATAGTTCCTAATTGTAGTTTCCTTTTACTCTGTTTCAGTAATATTTCAGTTCTTTGTCCATTCATTCAGCAATACTGAATGCTTAACATGCCAGAATTTTAGGGGTAGCCTTGGGTTTTTAAAAATTTTTACCCTCTTAGACTATCAAATAGTTTGAAAATCACTGTGGTAGAAATTTGCCAAGTGTGCTGGATACCTCTACCTCTTCCAGTTCCACTTTGCTCTCTGTCCCCAAAAGGCTGATGAGTGGGCCACAACAGTGGGCCCCTCCGCCTCCTGGCTTCTGGATAGATTTGGCTAAGGAATATCGTGGCTGGAGATCTGAGGATGGTCAGGGATTGTCTCGGCTCTCCCACAATGAGCTACCGCAATACTCAAAGGTAACCACTTCCTCTAAACTTTGCTTATTTCTTTTGATTTGCCACTCCTTGCTCTCTTCCCTTCTGGCCAAGGGGTGATGCCAGATCTGCCACTAGCCAGGAGTTGTTTAAGCTATTGTGTTTCCTCTTGTGAAGTCCCGTACACCCCACATCTTTGTTAGTATCTCCTTAAAGTGTCATCATTTAAGAACTATCTGCTTCACGTTGGGAACCAAGACCAGTAAACCAAAGAGAAGTTCCTAAAGAACAATTCTGATGAAGAGTTCGCCTCTGATGGGTCCTTATCAACAAACATTGTTAGAAAGTATCTCACAACCTTACAGAGTATGCCCTAACAGTTTGGATAACTGAGATCCAATTCTAGTGGATACCTATGCAGATAACCACACAAAGAAATGAGTTTGTCTTTAGCAAGCTCTTAAGCCAACGTCTGCGGCATTTAGATAATGTGTTTTTGAGTAGATCCAAATGAATTTACTCTATTTTGTAACCTAGCCCAGAGTCCCTTTGAAATTAAATCACATAGCTTTTCCATCCAGGTAAAATTTTCAATCAGAGAGGGCATTTTTTCATAGGTTGCTAGTTTTAGGATTGTCCAAAAGGCTCATAATCTCTTACCTCAGCCCTGCCTTAGAAAGAGCAGGTGGGCTAATGTTCTCTGGAGTCAGATCATCATACTTTCGTCTCATCTTGTTTCCAGTGAATGCTAGATCACTTCAACTTTTTTGTGCCGTGGATCCTGTCTCAGAATGTTGCTTTTAAGTGCAGAAGTAAAATACATAGCATTACAAACAAAACCAGTTATGCTGAGGTGTAAGTTATCAAAATATGTGTGTGATAGAGTATGTGTTCATTTAATAATCAGATCTAGCAGAGAGCTTAATAGCTGCTGTGACATTGAGGCAGCATGAACAATATATTGAGATCTCTGCAACTGCAATGTGATATGAAAAGATCTGAATCCTATTAACGACAAAGTCACATTACTGCCTAAAACATCTCTGGATTATATGCATCTATAATCAAAAGAAATACTAAATTTCAGTTATAACCTAATGAAAAAAAATTTTTTTTTCCTAACCAAGTTCACATATCCTCCAAATTCTGACAAATCCCCTTAGAGTTCTGTGGACTCCAGGTTAAAAACCCTTTACCTAGATAATCAGATAACACCAATGTCAAGTAGAACTATAACATTATATTCAAAGGTCAGTGATACTTAATTTAGCATAGTTTAGTATTTAATGTAATTCACAGCTCACATCTACTTCAGTAACACATACTTAGCAAGTTCCAAGTTGGGACAGCCTGCAGGACCAGCCAGCTGGCATGCTACTGCCATGATGATACCTGTATACTGCTTCACCTGTAGCAAGATTGTTGGCAACAAGTGGGAGGCCTGCCTGGTGCTGCTGCAGGCTGAGTACACCAAAAGGATACCCTGGATGCTGGCCCAGAAGCAGTGCTGCAGCACTGGCCCAAGTGGACTTAACCAAGAAGCTGCTCAACCATGTGCCCCTGGAGGAATGATGGTTTGCTTAGAATCTCTTCCTTTGGGGACCACTCCTTCTGTAGCCTCCTCATTCCATTCTAGGGTGACTGACCCCACGGAAGAGCACATGACTCAACGCAGACCAAGTCCTCTCTTCATTGTCTATAATAGAGTTCTAAGGACGAAGTGTACCTGGAGATGCCCATGACTGTGTTTCCTCCAGGTGGACTGAGCCTGCCTAGAAATAAAACCAACATGAAAGCAGCAGAACTAAGGAAGAAAAGACATAATGCCATCATGGAACTCCTAGATCTAGCCCTGTCTAAAGCTCACCCTGGATTTGTCATGAGCAAGCAAATTTCTCATTTTTGCTTAAGCTATTTTGTGAGGCTTCTGTCACTTGGAACTGAAACGTGACTGACTGACGCAGGATAGTAAGTATGAACAGTGATACTTAAGTACCTTTGGAGGGAATTGATTCAAAGGAAAGTGTCACAGTCATATTTGCATGTTAGGCTATACAAATCACATGGAAATGGACTGATGACAGGCAAGTCTAGATATAAGAGAAGATGTGGCTATTGGAGTGACCATCTGAATATTTCTTAATAGTTCTTAAATTTACATGTTCTAACCACAACTTCCCTCTTGCTTTAAAATAATTAGAAATTATTGTCTTAGTACAGAAAAGTCAGAAAATACATAAAAGCGAAAAGAAAACCCCCAAATCTACCCTCCAGAAACAGCTATTGTTAAAACATACATTTATACTTTCAAACTCTTAAGAGTATAGCTGTGTTCACTGAGGTGGGGAAATGTATTAAATGAATTCAAGAACCTTGCACTTAGAGTATGCAAAAATTGCTGATCTGGAAAAAGAACTTGTGTGAAACTACAGACTTAATATTTTTTCCAGAGGAAAAATTAACCAGCTATGATTTTAAATTGTATTTCTGTTCACCAACTTCAAGTTTCGAAATGTAACCTTAATGTTAACTTGAGACTTAATATATGCCAAATGCATGTTACAAAGATTTCACATTACGGTGTGTTTGATGATCGACACGAGGGGATTGGAAGAGGAAGATTTAATGATCAATATAACGAAATCTTCACCTCTTACAATTATAGCACTTTGTACTGCAAAGAAAAAGTTTTACTGACAAATTAATCTGAAACTGAGGAAAAGAGCAATGAGTATGTAGAAACTGTTGTGCATTTGTATAGTCTATACAATATCTGTCAGACTTCACAACTGGAAAGAGCGATTAGATGCTACACAAGACAGCGCATTTCCATCCCTGCTTTCTAGTTGCATATACTCTACAAGGTTTAGAAGATTGAAACTCTAATTCTTAATAACTTTATTCTCACTGTTTAATAAAAGAAACTTCAGGGTTCTCCATTTCTCAAATTCCTATGCATTTGCTTCTGCCTCACCTTCCAGCCTGCCCCCAGCTTTATCTCTCCAAAGGTCAGATTGCAAATTTTATTTCTTAAAAATGGTAAAGGCAAGGACTCTGAAAATGTCTAGTGATTCCTGCAGTCACCAGCCAAAGTGACTTATTAAATAGTGTTGAAGGGGAGCACGGAATGGTAAAGCTAGTGGAGAGGATGGAATTCCAGCAGAGCTATTTAAAATCCTAAAAGGTTAAAGTGCTGCATTCAATATGTCAGCAAATTTGGAAAACCCAGCAGTAGCCACAGAACTAGAAAAGGCCAATCTTCACACCAGTTCCCAAAAAGGGCAATACTAAGGAATGTTCAAACCACCAGACAGTTGCACTCATCTTCCATGCTGATAAGGTTATGCTCAAAATCCTTCAATCTAGGCTTCAGTAGTATGTGAACCGAGAACTTCCAGATGTTCAAGCTGGATTTAGAAAAGGCAGAGGAACCAGAAATCAACTTGCCAACATTCGCTGAATCATAGAGAAAGCAAGGGAATTCCAGAAAAACATCTACCTCTGTTTCATTGACTACGTTATAGCCTTTGACAGTGTGGATCATAAACTGTGGAAAAGTCTTTAAACAGATGGGAATACCAGACCATCTTACCTCTCTCCTGAGAAACCTGTATGTGGGTCAAGAAGCAATAGTTAGAACCAGACATGGAACAACAGACTGATTCATGATTGAGAAAGGAGTATGACAAGGCTGTTTATTGTCACCCTGTTTAATTAACTTACATGCAGAGCACGTCATATGAAATGCTGGGCTGGATGAGTTACAAGCTGGATTCAAGATTGCCAGGAGAAATATCAGCTACCTCAGATATGCAGATGATACCGCTCTAATGGCAAAAAGTGAAGAGGAACTAAAGAACCTCTTGATGAGAGTGAAGATGGAGAGTGAAAAATCTGGCTTAAAACTCAATATTAAAAAACTAAGATCATGGGATCTGGTCCCACCCCTTCATGGCAAATAGAAGGGGAAATGTGGAAGCAGTGACAGATTTCCTCTTCTTGGGCTCTAAAATCACTGTGGATGGTGACTGCAGCCATGAAATTAGAAGACAATTGATTCTTGGCAGGAAAGCTATGACAAACCTAGACAGTGTGTTAAAAAGCAGAGACATCACTTTGCCGACAAAGGTCCATATAGTCAAGACTGTGGTCTTTCCAGTAGTCATGTATGGATGTGAGAGCTGGACAATAAAGAAGGCAGAGCACTGAAGAACTGATGCTTTCAAACTGATGCTAGAGAAGACTCTTGAGAGTCTCTTGGAGAGCAAGGAGATCAAACCAGTCAATCTTAAATCAACCCTGAATACTCATTGGAATGACTGATGCTGAAGCTAACACTCCAATACTTTGGCCATCTGATGTGAACAGCCAACTCAGTGGAAAAGACCCTGATGCTGGGAAAGATTGAAGGCTGGAGGAGAAGGGGATGACAGAGGATGAGATGATTAAATGGCATCACTGACTTGATGAATGAGTTTGAGCAAGATCAGGAGTTGGTGATGGACAGGGAAGCCTGGCGTACTGCAGTCCATGGGGTCTCAAAGAGTCAGACACGACTGAGCAACTGAACTGAAGCTCAAACTTTCAGCCCCATTGCCTACTCACATTCTTTTTCTTTCCCTGACCTTGTTGCTTGGCTTGTGAAATCTTAGTTCCCTGACCAGGGATTGAACCCAGGCCACAGCAGTATGCACTGAGTCCTAACCACTGGACCACCAGGGAATTTTCCCAACCTACATTCTTTATTCCAGACTATACAGACTAAGAGGAGTGTGGTGACCAGTAGGACAGAAGGAATGCTATTTACACTCCCAATATAGACCATAGACTCCTTTTCCACAAAGCAATTACAGTTTTCTCCAGCACTCAGGAGATCAGGCAACTGCAGAACCTTGAAACTGGGAGACCTGATCCAACTTCCTTCTTTTGCTTTGTTCAGTCAACATTTACTGAGCCCCTACAATGTACCAAACAAGGGAAATACAACTTGAGGAACCTGTAGTCCCTGCCTCCAAGCAGCTCACAGTCCAGGTTAAGGAGCAAGCCACCAGCCTCTGCCCATTCAAGAGCAAACAGTGCAGAAGGAGATCCATCTTCTACCCTAAGAGAATGATCTCTGCCACCTGGAAGTTTCCAGCCTTGTAGGGGAAGATAAGTGAAAGTGTTAGTCACTCAGTCTTGTCTAACTCTTTGTGACCCCGTACACTGTAGCCCACCAGGCTCCTCTCTCTGCCCATGGAATTCTCCAGGCAAGAATACTGGAGTGGGGTTGCCATTCAGGCAACACTTTCACTTATCTTCCCCTACAAGGCTGGAAACTTCCAGGTGGCAGAGATCATTCTCTTAGGGTAGAAGACGGATCTCCTTCTGCACTGTTTGCTCTTGAATGGGCAGAGGCTGGTGGCTTGCTCCTTAACCTGGACTGTGAGCTGCTTGGAGGCAGGGACTACAGGTTCCTCAAGTTGTATTTCCCTTGTTTGGTACATTAAATGCTGTGTGCCACAGAGACAAAATGTTGGTGCTGTGGGGCTTACTTAGATCATGAGAGACTGGGGAGGCAAAAAAGGAAGACGAATGGGGTAGCCCTCATGCAACAAGCAAGGGTTTTACTGCTGCAATCACTCATTCCCTTTTTACTATCAACAGATGCTTTCCAAAATTGGGAATATTGCTCTCTAGGAATTTACAAATCCAAGTGAAAAATAACCACTAACTCTTGGAATAGAAAAGAAAGGAACAAAAGAATAACTCCATGATCCTCTGTGAGAGAGACTTCCAGTACAGAGCCTTAACATCTGAAACAATGTCAAATAAGCACTCCACTTATTTCTTAATTATCTCATGCTTATCATAGTCAAAGTTAAACCTGCTTAAAATAAAACCCATCAGGATGCTCGTTTTGTTTACCCCGTGCTACACTACAAAGAGGAAGCAACCCAGGACATTGTTCTTTGCTGCTGAGAACAATTCCATTTCCTTCCTGTTGGCTGATTTTATTTTTCTTGATACAGCATGTAATCATGGAAATTTTTTTCAAGCAGATCTGTACTATAAAATTTAGTCTCTCCTGCAGCAATATAAGATTCTCCTGCAGAGCAAGGCAGCCAAGAACAGTACATTTAGAGAAGGTGGTTTGCTTTAATGTGTGTGACAAACTTCCTGTTGCTTTTTAATGTTCTGTTGCTAGAACAGCTTAATTGGATAATTAATTAAATGAGCACACACACAGGAAATATTTTTAAGTAAAATTTTGGAATAAAGTGTGACATACCTAAAGAAAAATATACAAATCATGAGTGTGTGGCTTGGTGAATTATCACAAAGTAAACACATCCATGTGACATCAGCCAGACCTAGAAGTAGAACACTAGCACCCAGAAGCCTCCATTGCCCACCCAGCCACCTGACTCTTCCCTTTCCCACCATGCTCACTTCTGCCAGTTTTCAATGTCCTGTAAAATGGAACTATCTTACGTACTCTTTTATGCTGAACTTTTCAACATTGAGGGAATCCATATTATGTGTAGCAACAGTTCCGTCACTGTCTTTGCACAGATGATTAATCACATCCTGGATGGGAGAGAGAACCAAACAGACGAGTGGAGGTTTCCCTCAGACTAGGACTCCCAAGTGCTGCACCATTGCCTTGGCTCCCTGACCTAACACTGGATGAACAGACACACCAGTATTCACTGTGGTGGACAGAATTATTCCCTGAGACTCGCTGACCATTAAACCTCAATCCCTGTTAAGAAGCCTTCTGTTGCCTTCCTTGTGAATTCAACTAGTATTTACTGAGGACCTCCAATGTGTGAATCACTGTGCTTTGTGAGTGCTGCAGGAATCACATTCCTAAGAAGGAGCAATGAGGTGAGTACAAAAACAACCATCGTTCAAGGGCTCAATCTGATTAGAAGTGATAAGAGAATACAAGATACATTGGAATTTTGCAGTCAGGGGAAATCACACTCAGGGAATAGAAAAAGACTGCACAAGTCTTGGGGTCCAGGTTACATGTTGAGTAAAAACAAATAGAAAACAAAGACAGATAAGAGATACTTTGTGCAGAATAGTAAATGTCCCAACTGACTTAATCTTAGGGAATATTAAGAATTTTTTTAAAGTATAATTGATTTTCAGTGTTGTATTAATTAGTGCTCTATAGCAAAATTATTCAGTTATACACACACACACATATATATATATTCTTTTTTTTAAATATTCTTTTCCATTATGACTTATTAGAGTATACTGAATATAGTTCTCTATACTATACTAAAAGGCAAAATGGTTGTCTGAGGAGGCCTTACAAATATCTGAGAAAAGAAGAGAAGCAAAAGGCAAAGGAGAAAAGGAAAGATATACCCGTTTGAATGCAGAGTTCCAAAGAATAGCAAGGAGAGATAAGAAAGCATTCTTCAGTGATCAGTGCAAAGAAATAGAGGAAAGCAATAGAATGGGAAACACTACAGATCTCTTCAAGAAAATTAGAGATACCAAGGGAACATTTCATGCAACGATGAGCACAATAAAGGAAGAAATGGAATGGACCTAACAGAAGCAGAAGATATTAAGAAGAGGTGGCAAGAATACACAGAACTATACAAAAAAGATCTGTTCGACTCAGCTAATCACAATGGTGTGATCACTCACCTAGAGCCAGACATCCTGAAATGCGAAGTCAAGTGGGCCTTAGGAAACATCACTACGAACAAAGCTAGTGGAGGCAATGAAATTCCAGTTGAGCTATTTCAAATACTAAAAGATGATGCTGTGAAAGTGCTGCACTCAATATGCCAGCAAATTTGGAAAACTCAGCAGTGGCCACAGGACTGGAAAATGTCAGTCTTCATTCGAATCCCCAAGAAAGGCAATGCCAAATAATGTTCCAACTACTGCACAATTGCACTCATCTCACACACTAGCAAAGTAATGCTCAAAATCCTCCAAGCCAGGCTTCAACAGTACGTGAACTGTGAACTTCCAGATGTTCAAGCTGGATTTAGAAAAGTCAGGAACCAGAGATCAAATTGCCAACATCTGTTAGATCATCGAAAAAGCACGAGTTCCAGAAAAACATCTGCTTTATTGACTACGCCAAAGTCTTTGACTGTGTGGATCACAACAAACTGGAAAATTCTGAAAGAGATGGGAATACCAGACCACCTGACCTGCCTCCTGAGAAATCTGTATGCGAGTCAAGAAGCAATAGTTAGAACCGAACATGGAACAACAGACTGGTTTCAAACTGGGAAAGGAGTACATCAAGACTGTATATTGTTATCCTGCTTATTTAACTTATATGCAGAGTACATCATGCTAAATGCCAGGCTGGATGAATCACAAGCTGGAATCAAGATTGCCGAGAGAAATATCCATAACCTCAGATACGCAGATGATGCCACACTTATGGCAGAAAGCAAAGAACTAAAGAGCCTCTTGATGAAAATGAAAGAGGAGAGTGAAAAAGTTGGCTTAAAGCTCAACATTCAGAAAACTAAGATCTTGGCATCCGGTCCCATCACTTCATGGCAAGTAGATGGGGAAACAATGGAAAGTGACAAACTTCATGTTTTTGGGCTCCAAAATCACTGCAAATGGTGACTACAACCACTAAATTAAAAGACACTTACTCCTTGGAAGAAAAACTATGACCAACCTATGCAGCATATAAAAAGCAGAGACATTACTTTGCCGACAAAGATCCATGTAGTCAAAGCTATGGTTTTTCCAGTAGTCATGTATGGATGTGAGAGGTGGACTATAAAGAAAGCTGAGTGCCAAAGAACTGATGCTTTTGAACTGTGGTATTGGAGAAGACTCTTGCGAGTCCCTTGGACTGCAAGGAGATCAAACCAGTTCATCCTAAAGGAAATCAGTCCTGAATGTTCATTGGAAGGACTGATGCTGAAGCTGAAACTCCAATACTTTGGCCACCTGATGCAAAGAACTGACTCATTGGATTGAAGGCAGGAGGAGAAGGGGATGACAGAGGATGAGATGGTTGGATGGCATTACCAACTCGATGGACATGAGTTTGAGCAAGCTCCAGGTGTTGGTGATGGACGGGGAAACCTGGTATGCTGCAGTCCTTCGGGTCGCAGAGTTGGACATGACTGAGCTACTGAACTGAACTGATATTATACAGTAAGGCCTTGTTGGCAATTTCCTTGAAAGCCAGATGGAAATCATTTTGTAGGAGACCTTAGATGTCAAGAAAAGGAATTTATTTCAGTGGCTTTTTTCCACTGGCTTCTTCCCTTTAGCCCAGTGATTCTTCCTTTCTTTCCTACTTATTTATTTTTGCTGTCCTAGGTACCTGTTGCCTTGCATGGCAAGCAGGGGCTACTCTTCATTACAGTGTGCAGCCTTCTTATTGTGGTGGCTTCTCTTGTTGGGGAGCCCCGGCTCTAGAGCACTCAGCCTTCAGTAGTTGTGGCATATGGGTTTAGTTGCCTTGAGGCATGTGGGATCTTCCCAGACCAGGGATCAAACCCACATCCCCTGCACTGGCAGGCAGATTCTCAACCACTTGACCACCAGGGAATTTCCTCCCTTTTCCAACAACTTCTGTCCACTTTTCCCTCCTAAGTACCTTTATTCTTCCCTTCACTCCTTGTCCTTTCTAAGAGTTTTGTTCTCCACTTAAGTTTAACCCCCTGGCAGTTTGTCTCTTCAACCAACATTTTTCCAAAATTGCTACTACAGAGAACTCTATATGTCTCGGAGGTCTTTGTTGTAAAGAACTGAACCAACACTGGCTTGAGGAAGGAGAAATAGGATTTACAGGTAAGGATACTGAATAGTTCTCAAGATTAAGGAGAAAACTGAAAAAGTACATTTAGAAAACACAGGAAGGAACCAAGAAATATCTGGCATCCCAGAACCCTGCTACCAGATCAGGCTACTCAGATCTCCATGTCATTGAATCCTCCTATCACACCTCTCCTTGACTGACCTGACTGTCCCAACTCTTTGCATCACTCTTTCAAGGGTCAAAGTCCTGGGTGGGATCATCCTTCTGGCTGACCTTGAGTCAGGGGTCTAGCTTCTCACCTAGGGGTCAAGGAGGAGAACTATTTACCTCATCAGCTTTTTTAGTGAGAGAGAGAGTTGCCAACATAGTAAGCTATTTGAATAAGAACAACCTCTCCCAACTGCTAAGTCAAGTAACTTCTTTTAAGCATTCATTGCCCTTTATCTCTGCATCATTCATCACCATCTGCCACCAGCCCTCTACTTTCCTGCTTCTTAAACTTTCCTCTTCTCTCAGCATCCAGGATGTGGCTTTTGCTTGGTTCATCTCTTCTAGCCACTCCTCCAGTTGTCTCTCCAATGTTGGGGCTCCCAAAATTCCTTATTTGATCCTTGCTCATTATATACTCTCCCTCGGGAGATTACATTTATATCTTTGTTTCCAAATGTGATTCTAAAAGTTCTGCACCACCCTGATTCCCACTCTGGGCTTAAGTCCCATGGACACCTCAACATCATAGTGTCCCAAATGGAACTTACTCCCTATCCCTGCAGGGCTGCATCCGCTAGTGACTGCAAATCACAGCTGGCCCAATTGGAAATTTGGTCATCCACAGACCCCATGTACAACCAGCCAGCCACCAAATTCTATTCAATCTATTCCATAAGTATCCTTTTACTTACTGAAGTATTTGAAAGGTTTCTTGACCGCTATTATGCTTCCCGATTTATATGGAAGAGATGGACTGGGTTTGACTGATGGAGCCACACCCTAGAAAGACAGAGGAAATTGAGTCCTATATCGGGGCTCACGAGTTTCTATACTTCAAGGTCTTCCAGAGCATCTTTTTCTTCTCTGGTCTTTTTAAGTTTAATTTTGTATTATATTCACCTGGTTCAAAAATCATAAGTTAGGAAAGGTATACAAAATCTCCCTTTTAACTTTGCATCTGCTCAGTTTCTCCTCCTACTCCACCCCTCCCCTACAGATATCCTTCTCAAATTTCTTTTTGCATATATAATAAAGTACAAGTCAAAGTTCTTATTTTCACTCCCTCCCTCCTACTTGTTTTTATTCCAAAGGCAACGCTATTCTATTCTGTATCTTACTTTTTTACCACTTAACAACATGGGTTGGTAAAACTTTCCGTATCATTGAAGAGAGCTGCCTTTTAAAAAATTTTTTTACTTTATGTGGTAGTATAATTTATTTACAATGTTATGTTGTTATTGTTCAGTCACTCAGTCATTTCCAACTCTGTGACCCTGTGGACTGCAGCATGCCAGGCTTTCCTGTCCTTCACCATTTCCCGGAGTTTGCTCAAACTCATGTCCATTGAGTTGGTGATGCCATCCAACCATCTCATCCTCTTGGTGTCCCCTTCTCCTCCTGCCTTCAACCTTCCCCAGCATCAGGGTCTTTTCTATGTTAGTTTTGAGTAAATAGCAAAGTGATTCAGTTATACATGTATCTATGCTTTTTCAGATTATTTTCCCAGGTAGCTTATTACAGAGTATTGAGCAGAGTTCCCTGTGCTATATGTTGGGTCCTTGTTGGTTATCTGTTTTATATAAAGTACTGTGTATATCTAAATCCCAGTCTCTCAATGTATCCCTCCCTCCCACCTTTCCCCTTCAATACCTATAAGTTTGTTTTCTAAATATGTCTGTTTCTGTTTTGAAAATAAATTGATTTGTATCATTTTTTTAGATTCCTCATATAAGTGATATCATATGATATCTGTCTTTTCTGATTTTTTTTCACTTAGTATGAAAATCCAGGCCATCCATGTTGCTACAGGTGACATCATCATTATTATTTTTAGTGGCTGAGTAATATCCCAAACTCAATGGACATGAATCTGAGCAAACTGCAGGAGATACTGAAGGACAGGGGAGCTTGGCATGCTGCAGTCCATGGGGCTGCAAAGAGTTGGACACTACTTAGTGACTGAACAACAACTACATGTACCTCATCTTTATCCATTCATCTGTCAATGGACATTTAGGTTGTTTCCATATCTTGTTGTTGTTCAGTCGTTCAGTCATTCCATATGTTAGCTATTGCGAACAGTGCTGCTGTGAACATTGGGCTGCATGTATCTTTTTAAATTATGATTTTGTCTGGATATGTGCCCAAGAATAGAATTGCTGGATCCTATGGCAACTCTAGTTTTGGTTTTTTGAGGAACCTTCACACTGTTTTCCGTAGTGGCTGAACCAACTTCCATTCCCACTGCCAAGTACAAGAGTTCCTTTTCCTCCACACCCCCTCCAGCATTTGTGATTGCTAGACTGTTCCTTTTCCTCCACACCCCCTCCAGCATTTGTGATTGCTAGACTGTTCCCTTTCTTCCACACCCCCTCCAGCATTTGTGATTGCTAAACTGTTCCTTTTCCTCCACACCCCCTCCAGCATTTGTGATTGGTAGACTTTTCAATGATCACCATTCTGACCGATGTGTGGTGGTACCTTACTGTACTTTTGATTTGCATTTCTCTAATAACCAGTGATACTGATGATCTTTTCACATGCCTGTTGGTCATCTGTATGTCTTGTTTGGAGAAATGTTTACTTAGGTCTTCTGCCCATTTTTCTAGTGGGTTGTTTTTTGTTGTTGAGTTGTATGAGCTGTTCATATATTTTGGAAATTAAGCACTTGTTGGTTGCATCCTTAGCAAATATTTTCTCTCACTATATAAGTTGTCTTTTAATTTTGTTTATGGTTTCCTTTGCTGTACAAAAGCTTGTAAGTTTGATTAGGTCCCATTTGTTTATTTTTACTTTTATTTCTGTTGCTTTGGGAGAGTGAACTAAGAAAACAGTGATACGATTTATGTCAGAGAATGTTTTGTCTATGTTCTCGTCTAAGAATTTTATGGTGTCATGTCTCATATTTAAATCTTTAAGCCATTTTGAGTTTATGATATGGTATGAGGGTACATTCTAACCTCATTGATTTACATGCACTTGTCCAACTTTCCCAGCACTTCTTGCTGAAGAGATGTCATTTCTCCGTTGTATATCCTTTAACCATTTTATTTTCTGAGTACACCCAGTTTGACAGCAATTTGCTGGAAAAATTACTCAGTTCTCATCTCTTCTGTATTCCAAATCAGCTGTAAGAATAACTGAAATTTAACACATCAAAGATTATTACTCCACATGAGAAAACAGGATGCTTCCACTTTTCAGAATAATGCCTTTAGGGGTAGAGTGGAAAAAGTGTAGAGAAATCTGTTTGGGGGTTAACAGCAGGAAATCAACAGTCCTGCAAAGCTCATAGTGGTCAGAAATGGGAATCTGGAGGACTGAATGGGACAGCCAATTCAGGGGTAGCAAAAGGAAAATGTCACCACCAGCTGAAGACAAATGCAGAGGGATGTCTGGTGCTCTCCAGAAGTGAAGCACTCTAGAGGTTAACTCCCTCTCACCTCTGGGACTGATGACCGGAAGTGACTGATTTGTAATATAAAGAAGCAGAAACAAACTACAAACAGAAGAAATTTTTCCAAATCTAATAAAGAGTATCTACAAAAATTTATTACAAACATGACATTTAAGGATGAATTACTGAAAACTCTACCACTAGGATTGGGGATGAAACAAGAGGGCCTCCTATTCAATATCATACTAGAAGTACCAGCTGATGCAGTAAGGAAAGAAAAAGGAATAAAAAGCATAAGAATTGGAAAGAAATTGTATGACATGATTATATACAAGGAAAATACAGAAGAATTTACGGACAAGCCACTAGAACTAGGAAAGCTATTGGATAAAGGTTAACATATATTAGATTAAAAACTGCATAGTATTAATGTTTCTATATACAAACAACAAACAATGGAAATTAAAATACTGCCATTTACAATAGCATCAAAAAATATAAAACACCTAGGATTAAGTCTAGCAAAATGTGCAAGCAATGTTACTGTGCTGAAATAACACTCCTCTACACTGAAAACTAAAAATATTAAGATAAACTAACACATATTAAGACAAACAAATGGATTAATATATAACATGTTCCTGAATTGTGACAATATTATAAAGATTCCATTTCTCCTCAAATTGATGTATGTGTTAAATTAAATTCTAATCAATATCCCAACAGGGATTTCTTTAATGAAAAATGATAGACTGATTCTAAAATGTAGATAGAAATATCTACAAAAATAGGATAGCCTTGAAAAAGATTAATACTTACATGTTCATATTCACTTGATTTAAAATAAAAAATAGCCGATAGCCTTGAAAAAGATTAATACTCACATGTTCATATTCACTTGATTTAAAATAAATATGATACTCCAGTCTGGTTGGGAGTAAATGTGAGTATGTGGATAAAAATACCTATATGGAAATAAAATCTTGACCTCTACATCCTATCATACACAAAAATGAATTCCAGATGACTAAAGATCTAAACATGAAATGTAAAATAGTAAAGCTTTATAAAAAAAAGAGAGGAGTATATCTTCATGACCCTGAGCATGCAAAGATTTCTTAAACAGGTCACCAAAATCATGCAGACCATAAAGTGGGGAAAAAATGATAAGTTTAGCTATGGTAATAGTCAGAACTTCTGTTTATCAAAAGACACTATTAAGAAGGTGAAAAGACATGGAGTAAGTGAATATATATATAATACTTATGTCTTATTTGTATCCAGAACTCTTACAATCAGTAAGAAAAAAGCAGAAACCCAAATAAAAAATAAGCAAAAGATTTGAACCCCTAGCATCTCCCAAGTAAGCATCTGAAATGTTTCTCACATAAACGTGTGCAAACATCCTCAATATCTATAGTCATCAAATTAAAACCACAGAGTGACACCACTACATAACCACTAGAATGGCTAAAATAAAAGAAAATTCAAGTGTTGGTGAAGATGTGAAGCAAATGGAATTTTCATGCCTTGTCAGCAGGAGAATAAATTGATGTAATAATTTCAGAAAACTGGTCATATCAACTAAAGCCAAACACATACCAACTTTATGACCCAACCATTCCACTTCTAGGAATATACCAAACAGAAATGCATCAAAAGATGTTTACAGATTCTTTTTTAAGATGAGTCCAAGCAGCATTATTGTGATAGCTAAACACTGGAACCAACACAAATGCCTATCAACAGTGGATTGGATATACACATTGTGAAATATTTGTACAGTGGAACACTGTACAACAGTGAGAATGAATGAACTAAAACTATATGCAACAATATGGGTGAATCTTATGAACATAATGGTTGAGAAAAAGAAACCAGATGTATAATATGATTCCATTCATGCTTCCAAAACAAGCAACACTAAGCTATGCTGTTTGAAGTCAGAATAGCCGTACCCTTGTTGAGGGACAGTGGCAGAAGGGTGGGGGATTCAAGGAGGTCTTCTTTGGTTCTGGTGGTCTGTTTCTCAATCTGTGTACTGGTTACCCTAGTGTAATCAGTTGCTGTAAATTCATTGATTGGTACATTTATGGGGCTTCCCTGGTGGCTCAGTCGATAAAGAATCTGCCTGCAATGCAGGAAATGCAGGTTCAATCCCTGGGTTGTTAAGATCCCCTGGAGAAGAAAATGACAACCCACTCCAGTATTCTTGCCTGGAAAATCTCATGAACAGAGGAACATATGTACACTTTTCTATGTGTAGGTTATACTTCAATAAAAAGTAAAGCAAAGACAAAAATTGTAGAGTGTTAGAGAATATGAGAAAAGTCTTTTTATCAAAACATAATTGATTTACCATGTTGTGTTAATTGCTGCTATACAGCAAAGTGGTTCAGTTATACATGTATATACATTCTTTTTTCTTATATTCTTTCCCATTATGGTTTATCATAGGATACTGAATATAGTTCTCTGTGCTACATAGTAGGACCTTGTTTATCCATTCCATATATAATAGCTTACATCTGCTAAATCCAGCTTCCCATTCCGGCCCCCTCCCCCTTGGCATCCTCCACTCCGTTCTCTATGTCTGTGAGTCTGTTTCTGTTTCATAGATAGGTTCATTTGTGTCATATTTTAGATTCCACATGTAAGTGATATCATATGGTATTTGTCTTTCTCTTTCTGGATAATCTCTAGTTGCATCCATATTGCTGCAAATGACATTATTTCATTCTTTTCTATGGCTAAGTAGTACTCCATTGTATATATGTACCTCATTTTCTTTATCTATTCATCTGTCAGTGGACATTTAGGTTGTTTCCATGTCTTATCTATTGTGGATAATGCTGCCATGAACATAGGGTGCGTGTATCTGAGAAAAGAAGGCTTTAGTCAAAGTAGATGTGGGCTATTTACTTTGATATATTTTATGTACTTTGAGATAACTGAGAAAAGACTGGAATGTTCCTTTCTTGAAGGTACTGGGCTCTAGATCATGCATCAGGTGCTGGTAGAAGAGAACATACATAGGCCTCCTTATTCTTAAAAGTATTTTTGCCTATGGCTTAGACCAGTGTGCTACTCAAAGTATGATCTGAGGAGTGGTGCTGGGCCACGACTGTTTTATTACTAGATCACAACACAAAAAGAGCTTGTACAAGAATGTAATCAACATACTGCTTACTTCATCAAGAAAATCTTGATCTGAAAAAAAATCAGGAACTAAACAATGTGCTTAGTGATACAGTTGATTTACATTCTGTTGGAAACCTCATCTGATTGCAGACCAATAGCAGCAACAACAAAAAGCCATAATGTTATTTGAAAGTACACTGTGTTAAGTTAAAAATATATATTGTAAATTTTAGGACAACTAGCAAAATTTTTTAAAGATGCATAGTTAATAAGTCTAGTAAAGATTAAATAAAAACATAATAAATACTCAATTGACTAGATTAAAATGCAGGGAAAGAAGGGAAAATGAATTAAGAACAGATCAAACAAACAGAAAGCAACTGGAAAGATCATAGATTTAGGGCTAACACTAAGAGTAAGTGGTCTAAATACCCCCCAAGTAAAAGGCAGAGTTTGCCAGATTGGATAAAACTAAAAGCATAGATAGGCTAAAAAGAAAAGGATGGAAAAAGATGTACCATGCCAGTGCAAATTAAAAGAAAGCTCAAGTGGCTTTATTAATGTCAACGTGGACAAAGCAGGACCTTGCATGATGATAAAGGCATTAATTCATTAAGAAAACATAACCCAGAATATGCATGCACTTAAGAACACAGTTTAAAAGTATAAGAAGCAAAAACTATTAGAACTGATAGGAGAAATAGAGACTGTTCTACAAATATATTAGAGACTTTAATGTTATTGTTTCAGGACAAGTAGACGGAAAAATCAGAAAGGATATAAAAGTGAATTACACTATCAACCTACTTGCCCTGATTTCCATTTATAGAACATGCTACATAATGACCTCAGAATACATATCCTTTTCAAGTACACATGAAACATTCACTAGGATAGACCATATCCTAGGCAATAAGAAGTGTTCTACAGAATTGAATTTGATAGAATTTGTTCTACAAAATTTTCTAATCACAACAGAATTAAAACAGAAATATAAAGATAGAAGGTATCTGGTAAATCCTCAAATGTTTGGAAATTAGACAACATACTTATAAATAACTGATCAGCCTAAGAGGGTATCAAACGGACAATTAGCAAATGTTTTGAATCAAATGAAAATAAAGCTAAAACATACAGGAGTTTGGGGCACATAGCCAAAGTAGTGCTTAGAGAGAAATTTATAACACTAAATGTTTATATTAGAAAAAGAGAAAGTTTTGAAATCAAGAGCCTAAGCTTCTTTTTTTGGGGGGGGGGATATCTTTTTTTTTTAATTAGTTTATTTTCTATTTTTTAACTTTACAATATTGTATTTGTTTTGCCATACATTGACATGAACCCACCATGGGTGTACATGTTTTCCCCTTCCAGAACCCCCTTCCACCTCCCTCCCCATCCCATCCCTCCGGGTCATCCTGGTGCACCAGCCCCGAGCACCCTGTATCATGCGAGCCTAAGCTTCTATTTTAAGAAATAGAAGCAAATAAATTAAATAAATTTATTTTTTATTTTGTGTAAAGAGAATCACAAATTTTTTGTTTTAAAAATATGTTTTTCATAAAAACACCTTATTTGTGTTAACCTATAATCTCTTTCACTGTTGTTTTTAAATTAATAAAGAATAGCTTTTAAAAATTTTTGCTTTTTTGGTTTCTAATGCAGTAAAATATTGACAGAAATAATTCACAAAAACAAAAGTTTGTAGCATCCTCAATAATTATTAAAAGAGCATTTAAGGACTCCAGAGATCAAAACATGTGAGAGCAGCTTAGCTTTTAAAAGATCTGGACAAAGGTGAATGAAAATAAGGAGGGTTTGATGACACAGAGTCCTGTGGTTTAGGAAAAATGGATAAAGGACTTTAGAAATGGAGGCAGACAGAATAGGACCAGAAAACTCAAGTTTGGAGAGTTACACAAAATGGAGGATGGGTGAAAGCTCTGAGGAGACTCTGGGGTGTAAATCATTTACCTACTCAGCATGGACCAGCTGCACCTGGCAATCAGAACAGACAGGCAACTTGGGCGATTTAGTTGTTTGAGACACAGGTATGAGTGCAGACTGTGGCTGCATTTGATAACAATACCACTTAAACTGCATCTGGCAAATAGGGACACTGTCCAAGTCCCAGTGGCATCATCATTAGCAGCTACTTTTCTGCCAGCATGTGTCCATTTTCATTATGAAGAAATTGCAGACTTGCAGAAGGAAGAGTAGGGGACTTTGGATTCAGAGAGCCCTGTACTCAAATCCTGTCTAATCTAGCCTTCGTTTGGAAATCGCTGTGTGATCTTAACCATTTCAGGCTTGCCGTGCTGAAGGTGTGTGCCTTGGAAACAAAGCAGAATTGCTGTGACTTCGGCCCTTGCTCTGACATGTGGTTTCTCTTGCTACAGCTCAGTATTTGAGCCTGATTCTCCAGCTTCACGCATAAGTCTCAGAGCCACTCAGACTAACAATAACTTCATCTTCTTCTTATAAATGAAGGTTCTAGTTTGCCACATCCTCCTTAACACTTGTTACTGTCCATCTTTTTTATTATAGCCATCCTAGCCCAAGTTAGTTGATTTCTATTGTTTGCTGCTAAAATGACTGTGTATAATCTCAAAATGAATTAAATCATAGATACTTTGTAGAAAACCCTCATTGTGTAACACTTCATCTTCCAAGTTGAGAAATTACTTTTGACTTGTGTGAGGACAGAGCAGGAAGAAGTCAACACTATATAACCCTGGAAGGCAAGTAGCATTGGCGCATGAGCCCATAGGGAACTTTCCACACTTCTGGAATGAATACTTCCTGAACATCTTTAGGCCCAACTTCCAAGTACCAACTCTTGCATAGGTTCTCTTTGGCTCTCAGAGTCCACATATGAATCAGGCCACAAGTTCCAGGGAATTAATGTATCTCAGGAGCAGCTTTCAACCAATGACTGCTGGGAGCTGGCAGATCAACATTCCAGCTCCCTCCTCCCTTGAGCAGCAGAGTATTTTTTAATTTTATGTCTCATGTTTTTATTGAGATACAGTTTACATGCCATACAACTCAAACTTATAAAGTGTACAATTTAGCAGTTTTTAGTGTATTCATACAGTTGTGCAACCATCACTCCTGTTCAATTCCAGAATGTTCTCATTACTCCAAAAAGAAACCCAATAGTAGTCACTCCCCATCCCACCCTCTCTCCAGCCACTAGCAACCACTAACCTACTTTTGGTCTCTACAGATTTGTCCTTTGGGGAATTTCATATAAGTGGGATCATGTAATATGTAGTCTTTTGTGACTGTCTTCTTTCACTTAGGTTCTCAAGATTTCATTTAGGCTGTATTATGTATCAGTACTTCATCCTTTTAATTGCTAAATAATATTCTGTTTTATGGATATACCATATTTTGTTTATCCATTTATCAACTGATGGATATTTGGGTTGTTTTCACTTTTGCTATTATGAATAATGTTGCATTCATGTTTTTGTGTAGACATATAAATTTGATTTTCTTGAATAAATACCTAGGATTGGAATTACTGGGTCATATGATAACTCTATGCTTAACTTTTTGAAGAACTGGAAAGCTGTTTTCCAAAGCAGCTACACCAAAATTTTCACCAGCATTGTATGAGAATTCTAGTTGCTCTAACACTTGTTATTGTCCATCTTTTTTATTATTAGCCATTCTAGTGGGTGTGAAGTGGTATCTCACTGCTATTTTGATTTGCATTTCCCTAATGCCTAATGATGTCGCTATGGACTGAATGTTTGTGTTCCCCAGAATCCATATATTGAAGCCTTAATATGATGGTATTGGGAGGTGGGGACTTTGGGAGGTAATAAGGCCATGAGCATGGGGTCCCTTGATGGGATTAATATCCTTATTGAAAGAGGAAGAGAGGTAGCCCTCCCTCTTTCCTCCATATGTGATACAAGAAGACACTCATCTGTAGATCAGGAAGAGAATCTTCCCCAAGAATCTGACCATGCTGGCACCCTGATCCTGGGCATCCAGCCTCTAGACCTATGAAAAATAAATGTCTGTTGTTTAAGCCACCCAGTCAATAGTATTCTGTCAGAGCAGCTGGAACAGACTAAGACAGATGTTAAACATCTTTTCTTGTACTGTACTGGCCATTAGCATGTATTTTTTGGAAGAATATCTATCCCTGCCCATTTTAAAATCAGGTTGTCCTTTTGTTGTTGAGTTGTATCTGGCAGGATAATTCTGAGTTCTACATTGTCTGCAGAGTTCTCTCTCCATTTGGGATTAAGGTATATTTGGTCACACTGGTAACTTGCTAGATAACACATTTCTTATTGGGACCTTCCCTTCTGTGTTAGTCTGCTAGGATTGTAATAAAGTTCCACAGGCTGGGTGGCTTGAACAGAAATGTATTGCCTCACAGTTCTGGAGGCTAGAAGTCTAACATCAAAATGTCAGCAGTGTGGGTTCCTTCTAAAGGCTGTGAGGAAAAAAAATTCTGTTCCCTCCCTTTAACACAGACTCTGGTGGTTTGCTTGCAGTCTTTGGTGTTCCTTGGCTTATAGAAGTATCACCTCAATCTCTGCCTTCACATTCACATGGTATTCTACCTGTGTGTGTGTCTGTGTCCAAATTTCCCCTTTTGATAAACACATTAGTTATTTTGGTTTAGGGCGCACTCTACTCCATGTAACCTCATCCTAACTTAACTAATACATGTGCAATATCCTAGTCCCAAATAAGGATACATTTTTTTTAAGTTCAGTTCAGTCGCTCAGTCGTGTCCGACTCTTTACGACCCCATGAATTGCAGCACGCCAGGCCTCTCTGTCCATCACCAACTCCTGGAGTCCACCCAAACCCATGTCCATCGAGTCAGTGATGCCATCCAACCATCTCATCCTCTGTCATCCCCTTCTCCTCCTGCCCCCAATCCTTCCCAGCATCAGGGTCTTTTCCAATGAGTCAACTCTTCCCATGAGGTGGCCAAAGTATTGGAGTTTCAGCTTCAACATCAGACCTTCCAGTGAATACCCAGGATTGATCTCCTTAGGATGGATTGATTGGATCTCCTTGCAGTCTAAGGGACTCTCAAGAGTCTTCTCCAACACCACAGTTCAAAAGCATCAATTCTGCGGTGCTCAGCTTTCTTCACCGTCCAACTCTCACATCCATACATGACCACTGGAAAAACCATAGCCTTGACTAGACAGACTTTTGTTGGCAAAGTAATGTCTCTGCTTTTAAATATGCTATCTAGGTTGGCCATAACCTTCCTTCCAAGAAGTAAGCGTCTTTTAATTTCATGGCTGCAATCACCATCAGCAGTGATTTTGGAGCCCAAAAAAATAAAGTCTGCCACTGTTTCCACTGTTTCCCCATCTATTTCCCATGAAGTGATGGGACCAGATGCCATGATCTTAGTTTTATGAACGTTGAGCTTTAAGCCAACTTTTTCACTCTCCTCTTTCACTTTCATCAAGAGGCTCTTTAGTTCTTCTTCACTTTCTGCCATAAGGGTGGTGTCATCTGCATATCTGAGGTTATTGATATTTCTCCCGGCAATCTTGATTCCAGCTTGTGTTTCTTACAGCCCAGCGTTTCTCATGATGTGCTCTGCATATAAGTTAAATAAGCAGGGTGACAGTATACAGCCTTGACGTACTCCTTTTCCTATTTGGAACCAGTCTGTTGTTCCATGTCCAGTTCTAACTGTTGCTTCCTGACCTGCATACAGATTTCTAAAGAGACAGGTCAGATGGTCTGGCATTCCCATCTCTTTCAGAATTTTCCACAGTTTATTGTGATCCACACAGTCAAAGGCTTTGGCATGGTCAATAAAGCAGAAATAGATGTTTTTCTGGAACTCTCTTGCTTTTTCGATGATCCAGCGGATATTGGCAATTTGATCTCTGGTTCCTCTGCCTTTTCTAAAACCAGCTTGAACATCTGGAAGTTCACAGTTCATGTATTGCTGAAGCCTGGATTGGAGAATTTTGAGCATTACTTTACTAGCATGTGAGATGAGTGCAATTGTGTGGTAGTTTGAGCATTCTTTGGCATTGCCTTTCTTTGGGATTGGAATGAAAACTGACCTTTTTCCAGTCCTGTGGCCACTGCTGAGTTTTCCAAATTTGCTGGCATATCGAGTGCAGCACTTTCACAGCATTATCTTTCAGAATTTGAAATAGCTCAACTGGAATTCCATCACCTCCACTAGCTTTGTTCATAGTGGTGCTTTCTAAGGCCCACTTGACTTCACATTCCAGGATGTCTGGCTCTAGGTGAGTGCTCACACCATCGTGATTATCTGCGTCATGAAGATCTTTTTTGTACAGTTCTTCTGTGTATTCTTGCCACCTCTTCTTAATATCTTCTGCTTCTGTTAGGTCCATACCATTTCTGTCCTTTATCGATCCTGTCTTTGCATGAAATGTTCCTTTGGTATCTCTAATTTTCTTGAAGAGATCTCTAGTCCTTCCCAATCTGTTGTTTTCCTCTATTTCTTTGCATTGATCGCTGAGGAAGGCTTTGTTATCTCTCCTTGCTATTCTTTGGAACTCTGTATTCAGATGGGAATATCTTTCCTTTTCTCCTTTGCTTTTCGCTTCTCTTCTCTTCCCAGCTATCTGTAATGCCTCCTCAGACAGCCATTTTGCTTTTTTGCATTTCTTTTCCATGGGGATGGTCTTGATCCCTGTCTCCTGTACAATGTCACGAACCTCCGTCCATAGTTCATCAGGCACTCTGTCTATCAGATCTAGTCCCTTAAATCTATTTGTCACTTCTACTATATACTCATAAGGGATTTGATCTAGGTCATACCTGAATGGACTAGTGGTTTACCCTACTTTCTTCAATTTAAGTCTGAATTTGGCAATAAGGTGTTCATGATCTGAGCCACAGGCTGCTCCCGGTCTTGTTTTTGCTGACTGTATATAGCTTCTCCATCTTTGGCTGCAAAGAATATAATCAATCTGATTTTTGTGTTGACCATCTGGTGATGTCCACATGTAGAGTCTTCTCTTGTGTTGTTGGAAGAGGGTGTTTGCTATGACCAGTGCGTTCTCTTGGCAAAACTCTATTAGCCTTTGCCATGCTTCATTCTGTACTCCAAGGCCAAATTTGCCTGTTATGCCAGGTGTTTCTTGACTTCCTACTTTTGCATTCCAGTCCCCTATAATGAAAAGGACATCTTTTTTGGGTGTTAGTTCTAGAAGGTCTTGTAGGTCTTCATAGAACCGTTCAGCTTCAGCTTCTTCGGCGTTACTGGTCAGGGCATAGATTTGGATTACTGTGATATTGAACGGTTTGCCTTGGAAATGAACAGAGATCATTTTTTAAGTTAGTCAACAATTTTTTTTGGCTCTAGTGGGCTTCGTTGTGTCTCATGGGATATCTCTAATTGTGGCAAGCAGGGGCTACTCTTCTTTGTGGTACGTGGGCTTCTGATTGCGATGACCTCTTGTTGTGGAGCCTGGGCTCTAGGAGTGTGGGCTTCAGTAGTTGCAGTGCATGGGCTTTAGAGTGTGGGTTCAGTAGTTGTGGTGCATGGGCTTAGTTGCTCCAAAGCACGTGGGATCTTCCCAGACCAGGGATTGAACCTGTGTCCCTTGTATTACAAGGTGGTTCTTTACCACTGGACCACCAGGGAAGCCCAAGGATACATTTTGAGGTATGAGGGGTTAGGACTTCAACATATGGATTTGGGGGAAATACAATTCAACCCATAGCACCTTCCTTGTCTCACTTTCCTATTCCCCAGTTGGTGTTTCCTGAGGTCACTACCCAGTAAGCTGCTGTGCTGTGCTTAGTCACTCAGTCATGTCCCATTCTTTGTGACCCTGTGGACTGTAGCCCACCAGGCTCCTTTATCCATGGGGATTCTCCAGGCAAGAATACTAGAGTGGGTTGCCATGCCTTCCTCCAGGGGATCTCCCCAACCCAGGAATTGAACTGGGGTCTCCTGCATTGTAGGCAGATTCTTTACCAACTGAGCTACTGGGGAAGCCCACCCAATAAGCTGCTGCTGCTGCTAAGTCGCTTCAGTCGTGTCTGACTCTGTGCGACCCCATAGACAGCAGCCCACCAGGCTCCCCCGTCCCTGGGATTCTCCAGGCAAGAACACTGGAGTGGGTTGCCATTTCCTTCTCCAATGCATGAAAGTGAAAAGTGAATGTGAAGTCACTCAGTCATGTCCGACTCTTAGCGACCCCATGGACTACAGCCTACCAGGCTCCTCCATCCATGGGATTTTCCAGACAAGAGGACTGGAGTGGGTTGCCATTGCCTTCTCCAACCCAATAAGCTACATACACTCAAATCCTTATCTCAAGGCCTGTTTCCAGGGGAGCCAAAGCCAAGACAGAAAAACAATCAGGGCCTTAGCAGGTTTAAAGGCAAACATCTCTCCCAGGTCCAATGGGGTGGAAACTTCCACTGGCACACTCCCTTTCAATAAGGACCAAGGGTTTGGATTAGAAATATGAACCCATTGCCTACTCTTCCTAAAAACTTAATACAACTTGTTTACCCTGGGGGTGTCAGTCTTTGCCAGTCAAGCTTTTGTAGTTTATTTGGTAACATTTTCAACTCATAAAAAGAATTTAAGTGAGGTAGGTAGATTAGAAGGAAAGATTTTTGCCAAAACTGTGGAATTGGGTATGGATGCTATCTAAAATTCTGGATAAAATTTGGGCACATCACTGTTTACTTCCCCTAATGCCCACTGCACTTGCTTCTGATGAACTGAAGTTTGGGATTTCCCTAAACACACCAAGCTTTCATCTATTCTCCTGTCTTTGCCTGGGCTATTTCCTCCTTCCCCACTGAATCTAACAGGACCTGTGTGGCAGCTATTAGTGAAGATTGGCTAAGGGCCTGGGGCCCCTGGCACCATCTTGGCAGCAAGGAGTGGAGATGAGCAGACAAGAGAGATGGAGAGAAGCTTAGCCCTGGGGACATCACTGAGCTCCTGGATCAAACTGTGCCAGCCCCTGCCAATCCCTGGGCATTTCAGTGTCGTGTGCCAAAATATTTCATCTTGCTTAACTCAACTTGAGCTGGTTATTGATTTTTTAAAATGAATCCAGAGATTTAAGATTTTTTAATGAATTACCCATGAGATATGACTTCCAAGACATGCGCAGGGCAGCTATGGGGACTCAGCCCTCTGCTTCACCTTTGCAGGGATCCTAGAATGACACAACATCTAACTCCTGTGCCAAGTCTCTTCTGGGTGGAACACTTTATTAATTAAGTCACATAATTTGGAAGTCCCTTTTATATTATAACCTTGCAAACAATATTCCCCACTGTATTAACCAAGAAATTTGGAGAATCAAACATTTTCACAGTCTCTTGCACTTAGTGGATATTCAATTAAAATCTCTAGATTACATTTTTCTACTCCTTAGAAGAATCTAGAATTATAGGACTAGAGGAGATTTTTTATTATTATTATTTTTTTTTTGGCTCTGCTGGGTCTTCATTGCTGCACAGGCTTTTTCTCCAGTTGCAGCGAGCAGGGGCTGCTCTCTAGTTGTGTGCATGGGCTGCTCATTGCTGTGGCTTCTCTTGTTGCAGAGCACAGGCTGTATGCCGCACGAGCTTCAGTAGTTATGGTTCCCAGGCTCTAGAGCACAGGCTCGGTAGCTGTGGCACACAAGCTTAGTTGCTCCTCGGTATGTGGATCTTCCTGGACCAGATATCAAATCCATGTCTCCTGCACTGGCAGGCAGATTCTTTACCGCTGAGCCACCAGGGAAGCCCTAGAGAAGATTTTAAACAAACAGAATCTGCTCCTCTCATTTTACACATGAAGAAACATTTGCACAGACTACGTGACTTTGCAAAGTTCATGCTACTGACTAATGGGGGAGCCAGAGGGATAGTAAACAGGTTGCCCAGCTCCCATTCTAATGCTTTTTCACTATACCTCTACCCAAAGCATCTAGCACAGTCCTGAGCACACAGGAAGTGCCAATTAATGAAGAAATGACTGATCATCCACAAGGCCTGCTGCTCAATTCAGATGAAGTCCAAGAACATTAGCCATGATATGTCTCTGAAATGACAAGATCAGTGTTTGAAGAACTGTCTAGCTGCGGGATTCCTGAGCATAGTTGGCCTGTGTTAGCTGCCTTAGTATTCTGTTAGATAGGAGCTCAGACCTCCTTCTACCAGAAACCAGTTGGTTTCTGGCCAGCTAGAGATGATTCTTCCAGGGTTGCTGCCTGCAAAAACAGGTATCCTCAAGGTGACATGGGCTGAACTGGTGCTGTCCCAGGCCCCTGTCTTTAATTGCTGTTTTGCAGAACCAGGAGATTCAAAGAGCTGAGTTTCTTGCTCTGAAATAGTAACTTCCTGTCTTTGGGGAAAGACCACATAATCACCTTTAAGACTTTGGATGTTCAAGTAGAAGACAAGCTGGCCTACGACATGTCCCACATTGAAGGATTTGTTGTTTTTAAGTCACTTTCTCCTTTGAGGAATAAGAGATCACAACCCTCCTGATTAAACTACAAAAATACAGCATCCACTTCAGCAATCATATGCTCAGAAGCAGCCTAGACTTCTGACATGACAAGTAGCCCCACTACAAAAGCCTTCACGCTTGGCTTTTGGACTCCCCTCTTCTACCCCATGGCTTCCCTGGTGGCTCAGATGGTAAAGCGTCTGCCTTCAATGCAGGAGACCTGGGTTTGATCCCTGGGTTGGGAAGATCCCCTGGAGAAGGAAATAGCAACCCACTCCAGTACCAACCCACTCCAGTACCATTGCCTGGAAAATCCCATGGGCAGAGGAGCCTGGTAGGCTACAGTCTATGGGGTCACAACGAGTCAGACACGACTGAGCAACTTCACTTGTTTTTCTTTCTTTCTTCTACCCCATTTCTCATTCCAGGGCGAAAATCACAACAATACTGTGAATAGGGAGGAACAAAGTGACCTGGTGCAGACTTAGTCACCAGAACTACCTGGAGCCCAACTTCAAACCCCTCCTTTTTGTTCAAGGGCTCCCTGAGGTCACCCACAAATGCTCCCCAGCGGCCGCGGTGGTCCTTCTGTGACCCTTTCATGCACCCTGACCCCTCACCCGTACTCAGGGACCACCCGTGCTCTATGCTCATCCCTTCCTTGCTATGCCCCGCTCCCCGCCATAGCTGCTGCCCCTGTCATCACCCTCCTGATGTCATGTTGTCTTGTCCCAGCCACCCTTCTGCCAGGCTCCACCTGTCACTGCTCTGCCCCTTGGAGCCTCCAGCTCTCCAGTTCCATCACTTGTCACCAACAGACTGTATTTCATGAGCCAGCTCCTTTTTACAGGAAGGTGACACCACGCACCTGGTAAGTTGGACTGGAAGGGGAGGTGAGCAGCACTGACAGAGATCCATCCAACACTGTCTCTGACACCAGGGTCTGCCCAGGTATCATGTGCATGAATTCTATGCCCATCAGGTGCCCTCAACCCAGTCACTCACATAAGGTTCTTAATCTCTGGTCCAGCTTCAGCCCTACTAGCAATGTATCCATCCATCTATCCGTGCATGCATGCATGCATGCAAAGTCACTTCCGTCGTGCCCAACTCTTTGAGAGTCTGTGGACTGTAGCCCGCCAGGCTCCTCTGTCCATGGGATTCCCTAGACCAGAATACTGGAGTGACTTGCTGTGCCCTCCTCCAAGGGATCTTCCCTACCCAGGGATCAAACTTGCATCTCTTGTGTCTCCTGCATTGGCAGGCGGATTCTTTACCACGTGGGAAGCACATCCATCTATCCATTATTCAGTAAATACAAATGAAGCAGGCAATTCCAAGAACTGTGGATACAGCGAGTACAAGACAGACAAGGCCTCCAGACCCTTAGAAGCCTATTTTTCAGTGAACTGAAATAGACAAGAAGCAAGAGTACAAACAATAAAATTTTAGAGAGTCATGTGTTTTTGAAGAAATTAAGATTGCACAGAGAACAAGAGAAGGGTGAGCCCAATACTATAGATCAGACTTACAGAAGGTCCCTTGGAGGAAGTGACAGTTAAATAGACACCTGAGGTGGTGCAAAGATCATGGGAAATGGCTCCAGCCAGGGACTAGCAGTGCCAAGGCCCTCAGGCAGGAAGGAACTTTGTCTGCTCAGAATGAGACATTGTGAGTGAGGGGGGGCATGGTCTGGGTAAGCGGGGAGAAGCCAGTGAAAGGTGCAGAGGAGTCTGTGCACTGATGGAAAGCACCCCCCTCAACCAAGCTCCTCTGTGGAGAGTGGACTAAAGTCAGGAGGCTGTGGAAAAGTAGAGGAGAGTGGTGTGTATTTATGGGACAGTGTGGGGATGGGGAAGGAAACAGATGCAGAATAAATTTTTAATGTAGTGACAACAGGATTGTTTTAGGAACATGCAGTTGTGGAGGTTGGAGATCTGACATGGGCCTCGGGGGTTAAAATCGAGGGGTCTACAGGGATATTTTCTGGAGGTTCTGAGGGAGCAGCTGTTTCTTGGACTTGTTCAGTTTCTCGAGGCTGCCTGTCTCTTCCATATTCAAATGTCAGTGCTCCTTCACTCTGATTTCTGCTCTTGTTGTCACATCTCCTCTGACTCTCTTGCCTCCTTCTTGTATTTTAAGGACCCTGGTGTTTACTTGGGCCCACTAGAAAATCCAAGATAAACTCTCCACCTTGAGATTCTTAACTTTTTCACATCCATTCAGTCCCTCTTGTCGAATGAGGCCACATATTCCAGGTTCTGGGGATTAGGATGTGGACACCTTGGAGGGGGCCATGATTCTGCCCACCACACTCACCAGAGATTTTTTTTTCTCTTGCTGCTTGGTTTATTGTCACCTTTAGCTATTTCTAGAGCTCTGGCATTCTTTCAGTTAGTTGTTCAGGCCTTTCTTCCCCCTTCCTTTGTTGGACAATCACCTGTGCACTCACTGTGTGCTAAAGGTTCTTCCAGGTGTTGTGGGGAGTGAGCTAGGTGTCCACACTGTACCCTCAGGGAGCTTACAGTCGGCCTTCCTGGGCAGATTCGTCGCTGGTCCGATTAAAGCGAGCTGGCCGGTGTGAGAGGACACTGCAGATGAGACAGATACTTCAAAAGGCAGTCACACTTCCAAAGAACTTGCCACCTCTGCTGAGTTTCTGCCGTGGGAGTCATTAAAACACAGTCTAAGACTCAGGAAGAAACACCAATAACTTCACCAAACATGAAGAGAGCTAACAGCGAGGTGGCGGGGTGGGCGACATCTGAAGACCTGACTTCCTGAGTGGGTGCCGCTCCCACACTCACCCAAATGTTCTTCTCTGACCTCACACCCCACCTCTCCCATTGCAGCTTTCTGGAAAACATCTAAGCCCTTTCTTGGCAAAGGTTCCCACAAACCAGTCTCAGGAAATCCTTGATTAAACACTTGGCCCCCAAAGAGTTCTTATCTCTTAAAGATACATACTGAAATATTTATAGATGAAATGATACCAAGTTGGGGGTTTGCTTCTGAACAAACATGTGGGAGGAAGTGGGTGGGTAGAGATGAAACAAGTGTGGCCACGAGTTAATCACTGTTGAAGGTGGGTGATGGGAACATGGGGGTTCATGATACTCTTCTGTTTTTTTTTTCATGTTTAAAATTTTCCATAAGAAGAAAAGTTAAGAGGAGAAAAGGCCCAAAATTTACCTTATGTCATTGAAACAAACTTAACTGTTGGACATATTTTACTGCCTAAATAATTGCCTAGACTTAAAAAATAAATAAACACAGGCAAATGAATATTTGACAAACAGTCATTTTGTACAGCGTCTGAAGTCACAGAAGGGAAGAGAAAGTACTAGACATCTTCCCTGCTGCTTGTAACAGTTAACAGCCCTGTCCCCCAGGGAAGAAACACATAAAACTCTGGAACATTATTCCAGTAATTGGATTCAAAGGGCTAAAGATATCATCTAGGAAAAGATAGTTTAACTTGATTAAGAGATAATTGCAGTTCTTTATGATGGAGTTGATGAACTGGCTTGACCTGTCTCAGAATTTTTATACATTAATTTCCAGGCCACATATTAGCATTGTAATCCCTCTGAATCATGAAACTGTACAAGTATGAGAAAAACAACAGTGATTTGGATAGAACTGTCTTTGGAACATCTCCACCTGCCTTTTCAGCACTTCTGTGAGGCAGTATCACATACTGGAAAGTCCACCAGGCCCTGGAGCCAAAAAAGTTGACTTGACTTCTATCTCACACCTGTTATGACTTTGGGCAAGTTATACAAGCTCTTGGGACCTCAGTTTCCTCATCTATAAAATGGGCCTAATAACCTCTACTCAGGATGGATGCTATGAGGATTATGGATAATGTGTGTAAAACATCTCTCTCATCACAGATACCCAATTAATGGAGGCTTATTGTATTTGTAACTGCAGATTCCTTTTTAGCCCACTCCACATCTCCCAATATAGTGCCTAACACATAGAATGTAGTGAATGTTTGTTGAATTACTCTAAACCTTGAGAAGGTAGATGGAGTTAATGGGAGGAAATATTAAGGCTATACCAGAATCTTCCCTTCGCAGGCCACTCATCCTCAGGGGAGCTTCTCCATATAATTGCTCAAACCAGTAAACACAGACCCATTCATGATACCTCACACTTTCTCTCCCTTACATCTAGTCAGTCAGCAACTTCCATCTATTCGAGTTCTCAGTTATCACTAGAATCTATTCAGTTCCCTCAAATCCTACCGCTACCACCTTAGTTCAAGGCTGTCTCCTTTTTCACCTGGAGTGTAGCAAAGTCAGGTCTCCTCACATCTGTTCTTAATCCTTTCTCTTTTATATATTTTTAAGGCTGTGCAGGGTCTTAGTTGTGGCATGTGTGATCTTCAGTCTCTGTGGAGGCATGTGAGCTCTTTAGCTGTGGCATGTGGGATCTAGTTCCCTGACCAGGGATTGAACCCAAGCTCCCTGCATTGGGAGCACAGAGTGTTAGCCATTGGACCATCAGGGAAGTCCCTTAATCCTTTCTCTGCATTGTAACTGGAAGGATTTCTTTTTTTATTACAGAAAAATTTAAATATTAAAAAAATAGAGTATAAAAAACTTCCATGTATGTACTCATCACATAGTTTCAAAAATAATCAATGAATGGCGAATTTTGTTTCATATATACCCCACCTACTTTCTCCAATGTTCTTAGGTTATTTGAAGGGAATTGCAGAAAGCATAGCTTCTAGGGGGGATCTTTTCATGCATCCAGAATGAAATTCTAAATCTTTTAATGGCTTGCCATGATCTGATCCCTGCTGACTCCTCCAACTATAGACCACAATTTGCTATTTGCCCTCCTCAGATTCAGTCAAACCAGCCTTCTCTCAGTTCCTGCAACATTTTATGTTGTCTCTTTACGATCCTGAGACCTTCAGAGTAGGCTAGAGTCAGTGACCAGAAAGCCTATCCTTTATCCTCTTTGACCCGCTTTGCTCAGCTTCAGCTACTCCTGCTCTGTGCTCACCCTGCACATCACTTTTCTAAGAGGCCCCCGGACAAAGGCTCAGTGCTGCCTTGTCTGCTGTCAGTCCCCTGTGCTTCTCCTTCAATTATACATACATCATTTTGTAAGTAGTCATGCAAAGGTGTCTTCCCTGTTAAAAATAAACTCTGGGCATAGGAGCTACGTCTGCTTTATTCCATGATGAGGCCACCAGCATACAATCCCTTCCTTTCAGGAAGCACTTGATAAATATTTGTTTGACTGAGGTCCCCAAGAAAGGTAAAGACAAAAGCCACATGAACTTCATGCTATAAATTGCTTATAGAACAGTGTCCTAAACATTTTATAACCATAAGAACAATGCTCAGACCTTCAATTGTAAGTGTATTTTGTTATATTCAATGTGACTTCTTTTAAAAATTATGAGCTGCGTTATGCTAGACCCTGAGGATTCAAAGTGAATAATACATGGATCTTCAGAGGCTTCCCGGTAGCTCAGTGCGTAAAGAATCCACCTGCAATGCAGGAGACACAGGTTCAATCCCTGGGTCAGGAAGATCCCCTGGAGGAGGACATGGCAACCCACTCTAGTATTCTTGCCTGGAGAATTCCATGCACAAAGGAGACTGATGGGCTACAGTCCATGGGGTCACAAAAAATCAGACATGACTGAGCAACTAAACTACTACCACCCACTTGGTCTCAGAGAGCAGAGTCTAGTGGGAAAGACAGTCATTTAACTAAACAAAAACTGTTAATTTCTCATGTTTTATATATAGGAACTAGAATATTTACTTAGACAATCTGTAAAGTATTAAACAACTGAGGAAAACAGGAATTTGCTTTAAAAACAACAACTACCATTTACTGGGTCCTTACTTTGGGCAGGTATGGTATACAGCATATTTCACACATTATTTCATTTAATCTTTACAACACCCTTTGAGATATGCCTGATTATTCCTATTTTACAGATGTATCTTAAAAACTACCAAGGCATTAAAAACTTAGGTAACTCTCAGTCTGCCAGGATTTGAAACCCAAAAGTCTAACTTCAGAGGCAGCACCCCTGCACTATTCTGAGGAAGGCTGAATGTTGCTGCAGGAAAAATATCAATACAATAAAAAACACTTTCCAATTCATCAGTGCTTTATACTTGGTGTCCTGGTTTCAGAAGCTATGTGTGCACACTTTCATGGGAAAACAGCAGCTGTTGAAAAACCTGTTCCTGATAAGGCCAGCTTCTGTTGGCCCAAGGCACTAGCCACTGAATTTGGACTTTGTACCAAAGCTTTCCTATAAAAAATATAAACAGGAAACTTTCAAATGCTGAAGCTACTGCCTGTCATGACCTTAGGCTATTTCTCAGCCAAACTGAGAGTTCTGCATTGTTTCCTTCATTGTACACTGTATCTTGTCTGCTTACCTCCTACAGGTGGGTTCTGACCAGAAGAAAATTTATTATATTTTAAAAGGGAAAAATTCTTAGGGTAAATTAATTTCAGTCATATACCACAGTAGACAGAATAATGTAATAACCCCCATGTATCCACCATCCTGCTTCAACAATGAAGAGCTCACAGCTAACCTGTTTCACTCATATTGCCATCAACTTGCAAACTCTGGGAGATAGTGGAGGACAGGGAAACCTGATGTCCTGCAGTCCATGGGGTGGCAAAGAGTTAGACATGACTTAGGGACTGAACAGGGTAAGGGAGTCAATAGCTACTTTGTGGTTTTCTTGAAAATAATGCTACTAAACGTTTCTGGTAAAGTTGAAGTACAGTGTGTACATGCTTGGCTTCTCCAGGAAATCTGCTAAAATGAATGAGAGAAAACAACGATAAAAATCTTAGACAATTCCATCTATACAAGCAAGAAAATAACTACAACCTTCAAAACCCAGGCTGTGAAGAAATGTGGCTCTTCGTATTTTGACCAAGGTTTTTGGGTAGAAAGGATGTTAGCAGTTCCTAAGAGGGTCTCCATTTACCACTAGTATGACAAAATGTAGTGGCTCTGAGTACTCAAATCCCGGTTCTCTTCTTTACAACCTGTATGCTTGGGCAAGTTCTTCCATCTCTCTGTGCCTCAGGTTCCTCGTCTATATAATGGAGATCATAAGATTTAGGGTGGTTGTAACGATTACATGAAGTAATACATGCAAAACGCTTAGAACCAGATGCCTGGCCCTTGTTAACCTCCCCATGTGTTAACCATTAAAAACAAAACTAAGTTAAGATCTGAAAAAAGTGAAGGATTAAGTCATGTGTTATTTGGAAGAAGAGAGTTCCAAAAAGAGATAGCAAGTGTAAAGACCCTGAGGCAGAAGTCTCCTGGCACATTCAAACAAACCACCAGAGAACCTTGTGCGCTGGCTGGAGCAGAGAGGGGAGTATGGAAGGAGATGGTGCAGAGAGGTAATGGCAATGAGGGGCCCCCATGTAGCTCTACAGACTATTGTAAGGACTTTAAATGAGAGGGAAGCCACAGGAAAGTTTTCACCAGAGAGGGACAATATCTGACCTACATCCTAAAATAACTATTCCAGGTAATTCCTTGGTGGTCCGGTGGTTAAGACTCTGTGCTTTCACTGCTGAGAGCCAAGGTTTGATCCCTGATGGGGGAAATAAGGTCCTGAAAATTGTGCAGCACGGCCAAAAAAAAAAAAAAGACTGTTGCAGCTGCTGGGTTGCTGGAGGACAAGGAGGACAAGGACAAAAACAGGGAGCCATTCAGGAGGCTATTCCAATAATCCAATCAAGAGATGGATGGTGGCTTGCACCTGGAAAGGCAGTAAAGTGGGGAAATGTGGTCAGATTACACAAATGCACAAAAGTGTAGAGTCAAAGATGTTCAAGATAATGTTGTTTGTAAGTGAGATAAACTAGAGATAACCTAAATGTCCATTAATAGAAGACAGGTTAAACAAATTATGGTACATCTTTTTTTTTTTTGACTTAAAAACTTCTGTAGTGATAGAATGTATCATTTTTAAAATTAAAAGCCAAAGTGAATAATACTAATTTTTAATATTATTCAATTTAAGCATAGAAGAATATGTTGCAGTTTCAACAAAAGCATGTTTTTGGACTATTAAAACACCTTGTTTGGTAATTAAAAATACAAACCTAGAAGCATTGAAATTAGAGGTTCTTATTTTTAAAAAGAGAGAGAGCTAAACAGAAATATACAGGTGTACTTGCTAAATTAGTATACCACTAATTCATGGTTGGTCACTACAAAGTCTGTGGTTCTATTCTTTTCCTTTTAAAGAATTTTGGTTGAGCATATATTTTCTAGGAAATGAGGAAGCAAGATGCTAGGCAAGGGCTGGTTTTTACTGAAACTTTAAGATTAACTTTGCTATTACAAGCATCTAAGATCTGAATAGACAAAAGATTTATCTAAGGAGTGAAATAGTAAGTGGATACTTGATTCTGAATCTACATATTGGCCAGGCATCCACTTGGCGGAGGCTCTAAACTGATCATTTATTAATCACTCACCATATGCCAGGAAGCACTGTGCTTTGTATTTTTATGACAATTTCTAATTTTACAGTAAGTAATCTAATTTTACAAAATTGCCAAAGGTCATTAGCTAACTAAATGGAAGAGCTGAAATTCATAGATTTGTCTCATACCAAATCCCACCCTCTTTCTGCTTTCACACTGCTTTAGGTAGGGTTGACTAGACTGATTTCTGAGGCTTTTCTTTGAAAAGAATAGTATATCCATTAGGATTGCATTCAATTGCTGCAACAAACCAAGAGTGCTTTAAAAAAGTAAAGGGATTATTTTTCTCACGAAATAAGTCTGGCGCTTGGCAGTCTGCAGTAGATGCAGCTCCTCCTTTTTCCTTGTGTGTTGTCCTGTGGTCGTTAAGACGGTTGCTCACCTTCCAAGCTCATAGCAACCTCACAGCCAGAATAAAACAGAAGGAGAAAAGTGGTGGTGTCCACTTCAGGAAAGCAAAATCCTTCTCAGGAATCTCTAGATACCTTCGCTCCCCACCTCACTGACGGGAATCGAGTCACGTGGCTGCCCTGCAAGGGCTTCTGGGAAGGTGAGCATTTCAGCTCTGCACATGGGCTTCTGGAACAAAATGTGAGTTCTCTTAGAAAGGAAAAAAGGGGGAATGGATATTGAGGAGGCAGTAAGCAGTGTCTGCCCCATGAAAAATATCTGACAGATGTTGGGGGAGAAACAGCTGCCTCAGAAGTTCTGGGTTGAATGGATTCTAGGGGTCCTGGGCACCACTGTTGCTGTATTTTGCTGCAAGGGACAAAGGGAAATGTAGCCTTTGTCCTAAGCATCTCTGGGCTCAGCTTCAATTCTATTATTATGGAAGAAGGAGAGAATGGCTGTTAGGGAACAAGAAAGGGCTCTGCCCCTGTTCCTCCACTGGTCCGTGAAACCTAGTTTCCTTTGGGAAAGAGTCTGGTGTGCACAGCCATATGCTCTGGAATCCGTTCTTGACAGGAGGGGATCTGAGGGCAGTTGTTGACACAGGCTTTGGAATGGGGAGACAGCAGTGGGCATCTGGGGATACTTGAGGATGCTGAGAATGTTTGAAGATAATTCAGCCTCTTGGATTAACCTGGAAAGTGTCGTTAGGAGGGCAGGCTAGCTCCTGAGGGTCGCCTCCCAGCTGTGTCACTAGCAAGACACCTCACCATCCTAGACCTTGTTTTCGTCTCCTTTAAAGGAGAGTAATAACCCTATATCATGTAGTTTGAAGTGATGCATGTCCAGTTACTGTTTTATACTATATACTCCATAGATGGCAGCTGTTATGTTTGATAGGAGCATGATCTGGCCCCCACACCCTTGCTCTAACTCAGTTCACATCCTCTTCTTCTCAGCTATCCTGACTCATTTGCTATTTCTCTATCAGAACATGCACTCTCTGGCCAGCTTTTGGCTTCTGAGTTTGCTCACGGTGGAATGTTGGCTGAAATACTTCAATTCTGGTGAACCCTGTAGTCCTTCAGGACTCAGCATACCTCTCCCCTTCTCCAGAAATTCATCTCTGACCTCCCCAGGTTGGGTCAAGCCGTCCTCAGATTCCCCAGGAGCCCACACTTATTTCTGTTATAGTTCAGTTCTTACTGCACCTTTAGGCAGGCCAACGCTAAGTTCCTTGTAAGACCTGTAAAGTCTTTCTGGGAGGTTAAGAAAGGCCCAGGCCACTCCCCTTGTTCAAGGCTCTTCAGGAAAAGCAGGAAGAGGAATTGTGATTTTCTTTCTTTTTTTTTTTTGCTCTTATTGGCTGCGTGTGACACTTAGTTCTCTCACCAGAGATCCAACCGTGCTTCTCAGTGGAAGCACAGAGTCCTAAGCACTGGACAGCCAGGGAATTCCTATCCTGTATTTTAAAGGATAGGAATTTCATATAATATCCTATATATTATAATATTATATAATTTAATATAATTTAATTATATTAAATTCCCATTCTGCTTAAAGGATTGGCAAGTCGTGGGTACTCAACAAATATTTTGTTGAATAAATAAAACAAATTAGTAATGCAATAAAAGGTAATGCAATAAAAATGTACTACTTGCAAATATGCCATTTTCGGAGTCTTATTTTAAAATGTGAATTCATGTGCGTTTGTTTACATGAAGTTCTGTCGCCCTGTGCATACCCTCATCTGGAGGAAACTGACAGTGGCCGCGTGCCCTCCCTGCTGAGGACATGGGAGCTCCTTGGGCAGGGGTAGGGGGATCTGAAGACCCGGCACTCAAAAGGGGCTCTCATCTTCCACCCTACACCCTGCGTCCCCCGGGCCAGCGCCGACCCCAGCCCCTCCCCCGCGGTTCGAGGTGGCTGGCCTCGCACGCCTCTCGCCGCTCCGCCCGAGGGCGGCGCTCTCCCGCCGGTCTCCCGCCGGGGTCGCGACGGGGCGTGCGCGCTCGGAGGGCTGCGTCCGCACTTCCTGGTAGCGGCCCGCGGAGCGGCCGCGGGTTATTGCGGGGAGCAGCGGCCAGTGCTCGCCGCCCCCGCCTGTCTGGTCACCTGGGTCCGTGCGCGGCAGGTGCCCAGACGACGACCTCGTCGCGGGTCGGGTCGGGCGCCTGCGCCTCGGACGCGGAGCGCGAGCCGGGAGTCGCCGCGCATCGGGTGAGTTGCGGGAATCGGCGCCCGGCGTCTCGCAGCTGCTTCCCCGCCAGGGACTCCGGGGGGCCGGCGCTGCCGCGTCGCTGCCGGCTTCCCCGGAGGCGCTCTGCGCTTCGGGAAGGGAGAGGAATTTCTTTCCCCGGGATTCAGAGGCTGGGGTTGTCTGGTACTTGGAGTGGGTGGGGGCCCTGGACTGAAAGCCGAGGACGCCCGAGCCTGACCCGTCCGGCTGAGGGATGGTCCTAGTCTTCGCTCCTGGGGTCGGTCCCGGGTTTGGGGCTCCGGGGCGGGGGTGCGGGCATGGAACCGGTGGTCTGGGTTGGTCGTATACTCACACCCAGACGCTCCGCACCCCCTTCGCAGAGGAGAAAGCTATTAAACATTATGAAACAGTTGATGTTTTAGCAATAGTGCGACTTTCCTTCCTGGCACACACAGGTGGGCGTATAGTCGCGGACGCAACTGCTCGTGTGTTCGTTGGGGCCGACTTCGTTCGTTAGGCGTCCAGTCTCCTGGCCCCCGGGCATTGGGGACGGTACCCCGCGAGCCCCGGACACTGAGATTAAGCCCGAGGACTTTTCAGGCTGTTTGTTCCCAGAGACCGTGGTGTCCTGGTTGGTTCATCCGTGACCGTCATGGATGGCTCAAAATTCTCTCGGTAACCCTCCGGAATTTGTAGTCTCAGTGAAGCTCCGTTTCTCACTTGGGCAGGTGCCTTCGGGAGGTGGTAGCAGGGCCCGCCCCCTGCATTCCGGAGGCGGCCTCGAGGAAGAGGCCAGCGGAAGAAGGTCCAGCCGGGAGGAAACACGCTGGCTTCACCCCATTGCTTTGCTTGTGCAGATGACTCAGGTAAGGGCGGGGTTGGGGGGAAGAGTGTTGCTCAAACCCCAGAGATAAACCCACGGAGACCAGAATTTCTATAAGAATGAGTGTTTGGACCTCACAATTGCTAATGGCTTCAGTTCAAATCATTTCACATGTGCTTTTCAGATTATTCTTAAGCTTCTTCAATGACAAAACTACTAATTAACATATGCATTTTTTTTTCTCTTGACAGCCTCTAAGATTGGGTTGTCCTTGTGGTATCTCTGGAATTGAATTATTGAGAATTGCAGGTGAGGAGCAGCCTGCCAGCTGTGAGAATCACTGGGCCAGGGGAACCTGTGGTTTAAAAGCTATTTAAGAGACAAGAGGGCAGTGAGAGGTGTAAACCTTGGTGGGTGCTGATTTGATGAAAAAAAGTTTAATTGTGCCAATAGGGGAAGTTTGTACTCATTTTATAGTATGAAGAATATTAGTTTTGTTTAGTTGCTTTAGGTAATGGTATGCCGATTACAGTGTTTTAAAAACCATTGCTGTTAGAAATACATTCTAAATTTGAAATATAGATTCAGGATTTGCTGCAGAATAATCCGGTTTTGGGGAGGGCTGCCAGTGGAAAAGTGAAGGGGAACAAGATGGAGACTGGACATGAATTGTTAACAGTTGAAGCTGAATGAAGGATTTTGGGGTAGGGACTGCCTTGTACTGCTGACTCTACTTTTTTATGGCATTTTCCTTGAAAAGTAACACCACCTGTGGAGCTTTTTTTGTGTGTGTGTGTAAGATAGATTTGGAGGGTAACACTAGTGATTTTAGATTCAAAGCCTTCCACAGATGTTCACTGTTAAAACTGGGTGTAAAGGCTGTCTCTCCACTCAACAAGTCTTTTTCTTCCTCCGGGGGGTGCTGCTTTATTTTGCTGTGACGCATACCGTATTTGCTGAGTGTGACAAAGCTGAGAGGATCAAGCTGATGCAGGTGGATGTTGGGTCAGCCTTTTTTTTTTTTTTTTTTTTTAAATACAAAGGGTATTAGCAAGCCTGGGGGTTGAGCTGTCTCCAAACGGACAGGTTGTGTAAAATGTGTTGGCAGTTTTTCTGAACTGCCCAAATCCTTTCCAAGTTATACTCAACAACAAAAAAACAGAGCTCAGAGTAGTGAACAAAACCATACACACTTAGGGTTTGTGTACACTTCTGGAAGCACTGGTTACATCAATAGAAAGTCAACATTATGAAAACAAAGTGAGTGGAGATCTACCTATTACCTGAAAGAGATCCTATTAGTGTGTCCTTTCTTCCTGTTCTCACCTTGTTTGCTTCAGGTATCATGCAGTGTAAATATTTAGCAAGGAACTGATTCCTGAAATTTCTGACTTTCTTTTCCAAGAAGCCTGTTTTCAAGAGAGGCGACGTGGGAAGTCATATCGATACATTGATCCAACTTGCTTATTTTTACCCCCTCTGGATTTATCCTATAATTCCTACTCATTCTGTCATGCCTGATTAGTAATTTGGAAAAATACAAGGGAGCTATTAAAGTTCAGTAGAGGGAGGAAAGGGAGGCATAGTCCTCAAAGATAAGCCCACATTTCTCAATAGATTCTGAGGAACTGATTTTAATGTCTCCTTTCTTTTAAGAGAAAAAGGTCAAGTAAATTATATCTGTGATAGCTGAAACTTGAAGTGTTAGATGAATCCCTCAGCCTAGGTCTTGCCCATATAGATTCACTAGGATGAAAGCTGTAAAGATGCTTTAAGTCAAGTTCAGTTGAGGAAATGCAGAGCACCTCCCAGTTTGCTTGTAGTGCATGAGAAGATGAGAGGACAACAAACATCCCCTTGCAGTTGGAAAATATCAGAGTGAATTCATGATGGTCCTTAAGTGGAATTGCTTAACTTGTAATTTAGTTTTCTTTGTGTGAATAAAAGAACAGTGCAATTGTTAAGTAGGTTTAGTTTCTACCTCAATTCTCTAAAACAAGCAGGAAGAGAGAAGAGAAACTCTGCCGCTCCCTGTGACCAGGGAGTGACCCAACTTGGCTCTCCTTGGTGAGAGGATGGTGGGTTTGGGTTCCGGAGAGCTGATTGCTAGTAGCCATTTTAAGGAATTACCACAAACGTGACACCATCTTCTTGCACAGTGTTATAAAAGGGTATAAACACGTTGAAAAGCAAATTACATACTACTTTGTTGGACTAGAAATGAGAGAAAAGGGTGTTGGTAATCCAGTCAGTAATCCTCTTCTGATTTGTAAGCACTCTGCTCGTATCTCCATCACTTCATCCCATCCTATGAGGAGGAGCAGCCATGCTGGAGGATTATTTTCGTTTTTAACAGATGAAAACGTTGAAAATCTAAAGAAGGGATGGCTTACCAGGTGGTTTCTTTTGCACTATGGGGGAAGGAAATTTAATATTCATTAGGAGGTCAAGTCATCTTCACACATGTGTTTTTAATTCTCACAAAGCTCTTTAAATTGGATATTTTCAACCCATTTTGCAGATGAATTTGTAGCTAAGAGAGGTTAGTAGTTCACTTGAGGTCTGGCAGCTGAGAGCCAGGATTCAAACTTTGATCAGCTGGATCTTAGAGTTTACATTATTTCCAGCCTCTTTGCTGGTCCAAACTCTAGCAGACAGCAAAGCTTCCATCTCTAGAAAGTTGGTTGATTAGTTTAGGCAAGCTATCTTTTTTTTTTTAACTTTCTATTTTACATTGGAGTATAGCCCATTAACAATGTTGTGATAGTTTCAGATGCACAGCAGAGTGACTCAGCCTTACATATACATATATCCATTCTCCCCTAAAGTCCCCTCCCATCCAGTCTTAGGAAGGCTGTTTTTTTGTGCCACACTGGTTAAAACTAGGGGCATGTGCCAACTGAGATGTTTTATCACTCCAGTGCAGAGTGTGGGGAAAAAAAAATGAAGCTGAGCTAACATTGAAAGTTGAGAGATTTCAAGTATTCTGTCCCCAAAACTTCCGAAGGCAGTAGTGGGGCAGCCTTCTGGAAAAGGTACTGTACCCCAGTTGCCCCTGGTCTCCACCACTCCTTACAGTGGTCCCCATCCTTGAGGCAGGGGACCATCGCACTTACCCCACTGTTCTTACAGTAAGAGGTCTTCCTATGTGTGCATCTGCTCCACACAGAGTAACCTAAGACAGCTTGCAGGCTCTTGCCCCCAAGAAAAGGGAAAGAGCATATTCCTTGGAGAGAGTGAAGACTCTTGTGTTTAGTCTGCAGCAATTCTGTGACAGAAAATACGAGGGATGTCATCACTTTCCTCACATCCTATCTATGTTGCTCATTTACACAGAATAGTTTACTAACCCTACAGTACAATAGAAATGGAGAACTTGTGTGAGCAGGCTGCCGTGGAAAAAAGAAATACCTCCAAAATCCCAAACCACTGATTCTTTGTGGATGGGAAGATGGGTCTTGGGCACCCTGGGAAGGTGGGCCTTGAAGAAGCCCTCCCTCTTTAAGCAGCCTCACTTTGGCATCCAGAGGGACTCTGAGCTTGTGTGCTGGCTCTTTGTAGCTGCTCTGAGGGGTCCCAGAAGGTACTCACCTCCATGCTGTGCCCACCCCTCTCCAGCTGGTGATAGGTCTGAAAGCTCCACAGGCAGGAGGAACTGAGGCGCCCACGGGTGGCCTGTAGGGTCAAGGGACAGATATTCTCCCCTCTGTCTACATTTGGAGTTTGATTTATATCTTTGTTTCCTTCCCCTGAACTCAGTGTTTGTGGCTGTAGGAAGGTGTGGGTGTGTGGACATGGGTGTGGTGGGTGAGGCAGAAACATGACTGTAAAGAGGAAATGCAGATGAAACCTTGTGGCGTGGTTTTGAAAAAGTGGCAGATGAGGTTTGTTTTGAGACCTTTGTCACTAGAGCTGTCACTCTAGGTGTGTGCATGCCCCAGTGTGAGAAGAAATATGGGACAAGGCGGGGTGCTGCCTTGTGTGGTTGAAAGACGTGGTTAGAGGCCAGTGGGTTGATCACATCCTTTCTGGAGAGCTCTGAGATTCAGGTGCATGGGTGTGTTCTCAGGAAGGTGATTACTACTCCCTGGCCAAACCTGCGACGGGCAGGAGGCAGGGAGAGGGGGTTGATGACCAACCAGAGCAAACAGAGGTGAGGTGAGGCATGGCGCCCCTGAGTCTGTACTCTTGCCAGGTCACTGATGTCTTTCTGCCTCTCCCACCACCTCCCTGTGTGACCTTGACCTGCTTTGTTTTTTTAACCACTCTGCCCTTCAGCCTTCTTCTGTGTAAAATGTTAGTAGTGATAATGTCCATGTCATAGGGCTGCAAGGGTGAGGTTGACAATTGTTGCTGTTGGAGACCTGTCTTCTTCACTTTTACCTTTATATGGGGGGTTTTCCCCCAGAATTTTAGAAGGCAGGCCGCAGAGATTCAGCTCTGACCCTCCTGTTTCCAGAGGGAGCCTGGCCTGCCTCGTGGCCTTGGGAAACGTTCTCCATGACAGATGTCAACAAGGCTTTGGTGGAGTGGAGCAGCAGCCTTGCAACTGATGATGAGAACAGGGCCAGGACACAGGGCTTTGGCCGTATTGTTTGGGAATTAAATGCACTCTGATTCTGGAAAGAAGAGGAGTCCCCTGGCCTCCCTCTCACGGAGGAGGAGCAGTCCAGGCAGGGCTCATGGTCACTTGAGTTCTGTCCAGTACCTCATCCGTCAGCTGGGGAAGCGCACTCGTGGGAATGTTTTTTGAGAAACTAACAGAAATGTTATGAAATCTTGACTCAGGCCCAGTGAAGTACTGTGTCTGACTTGCCCTTTTGTGGTGAAATCAAAAGACCAAGCACCCCGGCAGATTTACTTTTAACCTGGAGAAATAATAGAGATGCTGTTAATCTGTATTTATGGAGCATTTTGTAGTTTTAAAAGGGCTATCTAATTTGATCTTTGACCAGTGGTATGGGGTTATTTGTTTGCATTTGTTTCTGTTACCTTTCGCTCTCAGGAGACATACATGAGGGAACTGAGGTTTAGGCCAGAGATGGGAACAGAGGACCGGGCTAAAGTTTTACTTTATCAGAGAAGGTAACCGAATTCAGATTCTTTGGGCACTTAAGGAATCCTGGGGAGTGATGACATCCTGGGGGCGGGAAGGGAGAGATGGAGAACTGAAGTGTTCCTGGGGAGCTGAAAACATCCTTGGTGTCCAGGAAGGTAGCCAGCCCCTTCAGAGTCCCCTGCAAGCAGAGGAGGCAGAGGTCTCCCTGTCGTCAGCTCCTGCCCAGACCCATTCTCAGAAGTGCCAGCGGCCTCAGGGGGGAGGAGGAGGGGCTCTTTCCTCTCCTGCGGGGGTCTAGACCTTCATGAAACTGTTGCCTTTCCGCTCCTCCGCCCCCAGCCAGTTGTTCTGGGGGCTACTGCACAGCCTCCACCTCCACAGCCCTCCCCACTCGGCTGGTGGCCACAGAGCTGCTCCCTTCTCACGGTTCTGGAAGGGGTTTCCCTCCCCAGCCTGGCCGGCTCCCCCCACCCACCCCAGCTGGTATCCTTTCTTCCATTTAGCTTTATTCTGAAAAGCTGAAGGGAGGAACTCCTCTGAGACACAACTATCCAAGGACCCAAAGACATTATCATTTTGACATATTTCCTTCCAGTTTTGTTTTGCCTTTGGTTTTTTTTTCTTTTTCTTTTCTTTTCTTTAAAAATTTATTTGACTGCCCTGGTCTTAGTTGCAGCATGTGGGACCTAGTTCCCTGATCAGGGATCAAACCCTGGGCCTCTTTCATTGGGAGTGCAGAGTCCTAGCCACTAGACCACCAGGGAAGCCCCTTGCCTTTGTTTTTTAAAATAAATTTAATAAATTGTAGCACTTTATTCACACGCTAGTAAAGTAATGCTCAAAATTCTCCAAGCCAGGCTTCAGCAATATGTGAACCGTGAACTTCCAGTTGTTCAAGCTGGTTTTAGAAAAGGCAGAGGAACCAGAGATCAAATTGCCAATATCCGCTGGATCATCGAAAAAGCAAGAGAGTTCCAGAAAAACGTCTATTTCTGCTTTATTGACTATGCCAAAGCCTTTGACTGTGTGGATCACAATAAACTGTGGAAAATTCTGAAAGAGATGGGAATACCAGACCATCTGACCTGTCTCTTGAGAAACCTGTATGCAGGTCAGGAAGCAACAGTTAGAACTGGACATGGAACAAAAGACTGGTTCCAAATAGGAAAAGGAGTACGTCAAGGCTGTATATTGTCACCCTGCTTATTTAACTTATATGCAGAGTACATCATGAGAAACACTGGGCTGGAAGAAACACAAGCTGGAATCAAGATTGCTGGGAGAAATATCAATAACCTCAGATATGCGGATGACACCACCTTTATGGCAGAAAGTGAAGAAGAACTAAAGAGCCTCTTGATGAAGGTGAAAGAGGAGAGTGAAAAAGTTGGCTTAAAGCTCAACGTTCAGAAAACTAAGATCATGGCATCTGGTCCCATCACTTCACGGGAAATAGATGGGAAAACAGTGGAAACAGTGTCAGACTTTATTTTCTTGGGCTCCAGAATCACTGCAGATGGTGATTGCAGCCATGAAATTAAAAGACGCTTACTCCTTGGAAGGAAGGTTATGGCCAACCTAGATATCATATTGAAAAGCAGAGACATTACTTTGCCAACAAAAGTCCGTCTAGTCAAGGCTATGGTTTTTCCAGTGGTCATGTATGGATGTGAGAGTTGGATGGTGAAGAAAGCTGAGCGCCGAAGAATTGATGCTTTTGAACTGTGGTGTTGGAGAAGACTCTTGAGAGTCCCTTGGACTGCACGGAGATCCAACCAGTCCATCCTAAAGGAGATTAGTCCTGGGTGTTCATTGGAAGGACTGATGTTGAAGCTGAAACTCCAATACTTTGGCCACCTCATGCAAAGGCTTGACTCATTGGAAAAGACCCTAATGCTGGGTAGGATTGGGGGCGGGAGGAGAAGGGGACAACAGAGGATGAGATGGTTGGATGGCATCACCGACTCGATGGACATGGGTTTGGGTAGACTCCAGGAGTTGGTGATGGACCGAGAGGCCTGGCGTGCTGCAATTCATGGGGTCGCAAAGAGTCGGACACGATTGAGCGACTGAACTGAACTGAACACTTTATAAACATTCATTTTATGTTAGCATTTTAAGAGCTGTCACACCAAGACTAATATTTATTACAGCATTCTTTCCATGTCTTTACTATTATCATTTATAATAACCACATGCTATTTTAGCCTTTTTTAGCCATTCTCTTAATATTAGAGAGCTAAATGTTTGCTCATTTTTTAATTTTGTGAATCATTCTAAGTTGAATGTACGTAAACCTTTGATTCTGTGCTATAAGAAGTAAATATAGTTGTTACTTCCGTGGCTCCTGAGCTCTTGAGGAGAGAAGCATCTTTTGTTATTCTTAGTAAGCCCCTTTCTACCATACCTGAGTTTATGCTAATAAGCTGATTGCTGAGACTGGAGGTTGATTTGGGGGCTAGTTGCTGGAGGAACCAAGCACGTGATTACAGGGTTGGAATTTTCAGCCCCTATTTCCCCACCCCAAGAAGGGAAGAAGTGCTGGAGAATTGAATTCAGTCACCCATGGCCAGTGATTTAATCAGTTGTGCCTGTGTAATGGAATCTCCATAAAAACCCTAAGCAAAGGGGTTTGGAGAACTTCTGAGTTGGCAAACCCATCAAGGTGTTGGGAGGATCGTGTGTCCAGAGGGGGCAGGGAAGCTTTGTGCCCCTTCCCCATACCTTGCCCTGTGCATCGCTTTCCTTTGCCTGTTCCTGAGTTGTTACCATTTATAGTAAACCAGTAATTGTAAGTAAAGTGTTTCCCGAAATTCTGTGAGCCCCTGAAGCAAATTATCGAGCCAGAGGAGGCGGTCATGGGAACCGCTGATTTATAAGCACTTGGTAGAAGGTACAGGTGAGAACCAGAGACTTTCAGCTGCCATCTGAAGAGGAAAGCAGTCTTATGAGATTAAGCCCTCAATTCACAAGAGCGAGCTCTGTACTCACTCTGGGTAGTTAGTGTCAGAATTTCTCGGTGTGGAAAAACCCACATATTTGGTGTCAGCAGTATTGTGAATAGAAACAGCAGTTTTACCTTTCAGTTTCATTTCCTGTTATTTGGGATGGATTTCTTTCTTTTTTTTTTCACTTGTGGGATCTTAGTTCCCACACCAGGGATTGAACCTAGGGCCCTTGCAGTGGATATGCAGAGTCCTAGCCACTGGACCATCAGGGAATGACCTGGGATGGATTTCTATAGGAATAATTAGTAAGTCGAAGGTTTTTTTGTTTTTTATTTTACTGACATATAGGTAATTTATAATGTTATGTTAGATTCAGGTGTACAGCACAGTGATTCAGTTATATACATATATATATCTTTTTCTTGTTCTTTCCCGTTATGGCTTTTTATAGGATATTGGGTGTAGCTCCTTGTGTTGTAGAGTAGAGCCTTGTTTATACATCCTGTATCCACTAGTTTGCACCTGCTCATTCCACACTTTCAATCCCTTGCTCCCCTCCCCGCCTCCCCTTGGGCAGCGAGTCTGTTTCTGTTTCTTAGGTAAGTTCATTTGTGTCATATTTTAGCTTCCACATATAAGTGATACCATATGGTATTTGTTTTTGTTTGACTTCATTTAATATGATAATCTCTAGATCCATCCATGTTGCTGCAAATGGCATTATTTTATTCTTTCTATGACTGAGTAATATTCCATTTTATATGTATACCACATCTTTATCCATTCATTTGTTGTTGGACATTTAGGTTGCTTCCATGACTTGGCTGTTCTAAACAGTACCACTGTGAACACTGGGGTACATGTATCTTTTTTTAATTATTAATTTTTGACTGTGCTGGGTCTTCACTGCTGCGTGGGCTTTTCTCTAGTTGCAGCGAGTGGGGGCCATTCTCTAGTTCTGGTGCAAGGGCTTCTCATTGCGGTGGCTTCTCTTGTTGCAGAGCACAGGCTCTAGGGTGTGTGGGCTTCATTAGTTGTGACTCCTGGGCTGTGGTGCACAGGCTTAGTTGCTGCACAGCATGTAGGATCTTCCTGGATCAGGGATTAAAAAACCACGTCTCCTGCATTGGCGGGTGGATTCTTTACCACTGAGCCACCAGAGGTATCTTTTTGAATTCAAGTTTTGTCCAGATATGTGCCCGGGAGTGGGATTGCTGGATCACATGGCAGCTCTGTTTTTGGTTTTTTCGGGACACTCCATGCTGTTTTCCATAACGGCTGTACCAATTTACATTCTTACCAACAGTGTAGGAGGGTTTTCTTTTTTCCACACCCTTTCCAGCATTTATTGTTAGTGGTGTGAGTCAAAGGTTTTGAATAGTAAAAGGTTTTCTTTCTGATTACAAAAGCAATGAATTTTCATTGTGGAAAACCTAGTAAGCATAGAAGATTCTAAAAAAGTAAACGCACACCCATACACTCACCTAGTCCCTGCAAGCCTAGCTCGGATCTGTCCCTCCAGGAAGTGCAGTCTGCAGCCAGCTTGTCCCTGTGTAGCCTGTGGACCAGTCGCACTGGGAGCTTGTTAGAAGTACAGAACCTCAGCCCCACCCCAGACATAGTGAATAATAGTCCAGCTTTTCACAGAATCCACATTCATGCTTGAGAAGTCTTGGTCTACAAGTCCATGACCTTACCAATCACAGGTGGCCTGGCATTAATTACCTCTGATCTGTGTATGTTCATATGTTTTTCCTGTTTACCCAATATTGGAATAATTCTGTATGTACCACTGGTTGCCATCCTCCTGTCCCCTACTGTCAAGGCTGTCTGAGCACAACAGCTCACTCCCCTCAGTAACACTGATGCTCAGGGATCAGCCAAGTGTCTGAGTGGCATGGGGGATTTCACCACAGTGTCTCCGCATGTGAGAAACCTTGATACAGACAGCTTTTATCGCATTTCTGTCATCTAACATTGTATTGTCAGCATTTTCCGGTTCTTTAATCTTTCTGAAGGGCTTATCTTTCATGGCTGCAGATAGTAGTCCATCTTAGGACTGTCATAATTCATTTGAGTATCAATTAAGTCAAATGAATTATGACTACTTTTCTATTGTGAGGAACAGGAGGAAAAGGGGACGACAGATGATGAGATGATTGGATGGCATCGCCGACTCTATGAACATGAGTTTGAGCAAACTCCGGGAGATGGTAAAGGACAGGGAAGCCTGGTGTCCTGCAGTCCATGGGGTCGCAAAGAGTTGGACATGACTGACCAACTGAACTGAACTCTTGTGAGGCATTTGAATTGTTCCGATCCGTTTGGGGCAGGAGTGTTTTGTAGGCTATTGTAAGTATGCCGAAGTGAGCTGCTCAGGCTATGCTTACTTCCTTCAGCTCTGATTAGTTCCTTGTGATGAATTCCTGGAGTGGATATCCTGGATCAAAAGGCACAGACCTTCTAAACAGTCTTTAAAAGGCAGCAGGAGTATAGGAAAGACCCTGACAGATACCCTCCCGGACACTGGACAGTGTGGTCTGTAGACACATTCTCTGGGGAGCAGCAAGCATGCCTTGTTCGTCATCACGTGCATCAAGGCCCCACTCGGAGCAGGTTCTAAGTGGGACTCCTGGAGGTTTGAGGAGAGAGAGGGGAGTTACCTGAAAGGTGGGTGACTGCCTATGATGGTTTCTTCCTCCTGGCCAGAGTCTTGAGTTGTAATAGCTGCCGCCAAGCAGGTGTCAGCTTCCTTCAGGGTGTGTGTCTGCATGTTTTTACTTGCCTTCCAGTGGAGCAGCAGGACGTGAAGTTAGTTAGTGGAGGCCTGAAGGGATAGCCTCACTTATTGGTCCTGGACCTGCTGGATCTGACTGGTACCAAACTTGTTTTTGCTTCGTGAATCTGGGACTGTTGGGTCACCTGACACTTTTCCTCCCAGGAGCACACCAAGAAGTTCATGTTAAACTGTGTGCTGAAGGGTACACTCAGAAACTGTGATGAAGAGAAAGTGAAATATCAACATCATTTTTGTGATTGAGGCACAGTTTGAACTTGGATGCCAGGAATATATTTTTGGCCCTTGATAAATATATTTGGAGTAGGTCAGTGAATAAATATGCGAAGAATGAGTTTGATTATGTTAAATAGCATATACATGTTAAATATATGTGTCTGTCATTTGACATAATTAAAACATTTTTAAACTGAATATTAAATCATTAGCCACTCATTTATATTAACTACTTGACACGTTATGATTTTCGGATAGACACACACATACCATACCTTCTGGACATAAGTGTGCTTGATTCAGAGTTTGTCTACAGCAAACAGACTTTTATGAATGGAATACAGTATACATTAGGAAACAAAAGTGGCATATTTTGTCAACATAATGCTTGTGAGATTCATGCATATTGTATGTTTCAGTAGTTCTTTATAATAGCTATTATAATAGCTTGTACTCCACTGTTTGATTATACCACCATTAATTTATCCATTCTTCTTGGAAGACCATTTAGGTTGTTTTCAGTTTGGGGTTTAAATGAAGAAAACTGCTATGAACTTTCTTTTACAAGTCCTTTTTAAAAAACACAGTTTTATTGAGGTGCAATTTGCATACCATGAAATCCAGCCATCATAAGTGTACAATTCTTTGATTGTTATAGACTTGTACAGCTGTCACTCCCAAAGTTCCCTCATACTAACTTAGTCCCTACTCCTAAACCCAGCCAGCCATTGATCTGCTTTTTGTCTCTTGCCTTTTCTGAATATTTCCTATAAATAGAATCCTAGTATATGTAGGTTTTTGGTGTCTTGTTTCTTTCACTCAGCATAACATTTTTGAAGTTCATCAATTTTAGCTCAGTCAGTAAAGAATCCACCTGCAATGCAGGAGACCCTGGTTCGATTCCTGGGTCCGGAAGATCTGCTGGAGAAGGGATAGTCTACCCACGCCAGTATTCTTGGGCTTCCCTTGTGGCTCAGCTGGTGAAGAATCTGCCTGCAATGCAGGAGATCTGAGTTCGCTCTCTGGGTTGGGAAGATCCCCTGGAAGAGGGAAAGGCTACCCACTCCAGTATTCTGGCTGGAGAAACCCATGGATTGTATAGTCCATGGCGTCCCAAAGAGTCAGACACAGCTGAGCGACTTTCACTTATCAGTAGCTTCTTCCTTTGTATCATTGAATAGTATGCAGTTTTATGGATGTACCACATTTTATTTCTTCACTAGTTGATGAATGTTTAAATTGTTTCTGGTTTTTGGCTATTATAAATAATGTTTCTGTGAACATTCATGTAAGAGGTACAGGGGTCTACATTTTTATTTCTCCTGGATAGATTCTTAGGAGTGTAATTACTAGATTCTATGGTAAGTTTATGTTTAACTTTTAAAGTAAACTGTTTTCCAGAATTGGCTATACGATGTTAGAGTCACACCAACAATGTATGATGGTTTTGATTTCTCCATGTTCTTGCCAACACTCAATAGTTAGTTTTTTTATCATAGTCATTCTCATGGGTATATGAGGGTATCTTATTACAGTTTATGTTTATGTATTTTTGGCTACACCACTCAGCTTGCTAGCAGGATTAGTTCTCCAACCAGAGATTGAACCCGTGCCCCCTGCAGTGGAAGCTCAGAGTCCTAACCACTGGACCACCAGGGAATTCCCTTATTAAAGTTTAAATTTACATTTCCCTAATGACTAATGAAAAATCTGGACAGCATACTAAAAAAAAGAAGAGACATCACTTTGCTGACAAAGGTCCATATAGTCAAAGCTATGGTTTTTCCAGTAGTCATGTTTGGATGTAAGAGTTGGACCGTAAAGAAGGCTGAGTGCTAAAGAATTGATGCTTTTCAAATTGTGGTGCTGGAGAAGACTCTTGAGAGTCCCTTAGATAGCAGGGAGATCAAACCAGTTAATCTTAAAGGAGATCAACCGTGAATATTCATTGGAAGGACTTCTGCTGAAGCTCCAGTACTTTGGTCATGTGATGAGAAGAGCTGACTCATTGGAAAAGACCCTGATGCTGGGAAAGATTGAGGGCAGGAGAAGGGGACGACAGAGGATGAGATGGTTGGATGGCATCACCAACTCAATGGACATGAATTGGAACAACCTCTGGGAGACAGTGAAGAACAGGGAAGCCAGGCGTGCTGCAGTCCATGGGGTCGCAAAGAGTCAGATACAACTTAGAGTCTGAACAACAACAGTGACTAATGATGATTAGCACCTTTCCATGTGCTTATTTTTTTTTTTTTTAAAGAAGTGAAAGTGTTAGTTGCTTAGTTGTGTCCAACTCTTTGCAACCCTGTGGACTGTAGCCCACTAGGCTTCTCTGTCCATAGGATTTCCCGGGCAAGAATATTGGAGTGAGTAGCCATTCCCTTCTCTGGGGGATCTTCAACCCAGGGATTGAACCCAGGTCTCCTGCATTGAAGGCAGGTTCTTTACCATTATTATTAGTCATTTGTGTACCTGCTTTGGTGAAATATCTAGTTAAATCTTTTGCCCATTTTTTAATTGGGTTGTCATCATCATATAGAGTTTCAAAACTTTTTTATATTCTTTAAAATATTAAAATATTTTTGAATAAAAATATGCAAAAATTGTTTTAAATTCTAGAGCAATGGTTTTATCATATGTATATGACATGCAGATATTTTCTGTAAATCTGTGAGTTTTTATTTTCTTAATGATACCTTTTAAAGAGAAAAGTTTTCAATTTTGATAAAGTCTGATAGCAATTTCTTTTCTTTTATGGCTTGCACTTTTAATTACATATCTAGGAAATATTTCCTAACTATATGCAACCCTTTTTTTTTAAAATAGACTTTATCTTCTAGAACAATTTTAAATTCACAACAAAATTGAGCAAAGGTACAATTTCCCAGAGAGATATCCCATATATTTCCTGTCTCCTTGTATTCATTGCCTTATTATCAACATCTCCAGTCAGTGGTACATTTGTTACAAAATGAACCTGCATTGACACATCATAATCACCCAAAGTCCATAGTTTACATCACAGTTCTCTCTTGGTATTGTACATTCTATGAGTTTGGACAGGTGTATAATGACATGTATTCACCATTATAGCATCATACAGAGTAATACTGGAAATACTTTGTGCTCCACCTGTTCATCCCTTCCTCCCCTCTAACCCTTGGCAACTACTAATCTTTTTACCATATCCATAGTTTTGCCTTTTCCAGAATGTCATATAGTTGGAATCATACAGTATATAACTTTTTCAGATTGGCTTCTTTCACCTAGTAAATGCATTTTTAAAGTTCCTCCATGTCTTTTTATGGCTTGCTAGCTTTCTTTTTTTTTTTTTTTTTTTTTAATGCTGAGTAATAAGTTTATCTACTTTCTGAAGGATAGCTTGGTTTCTTCCAACTTTTGGCAATTATGAATAGAGCTGCTGTAACGACTTGTGTGTAGGTTTTCTGTGTGGACAAAAGTTTTGTACTCCTTTGTGTTAATACCATGGAGGGCAACTGCTGGATCTTACGATAAGAAAATGTTTAATTTTGTAAGAAACTGCCAAGCTAAACTGTCTTAAGTGGCTGTACCATATTTCCACCAGCAGTGAGAGTTCCTGTTGCTCCACGTAACTCACTAGCATTTGATGTTTTCATGCCAGTCTCTTTGTGGACATGTATTTTAGTTTCTCCTGGGTAAATATCTAGGCGTAGAAGTACTGGATCATAGGATAGATGTGTATTTAAATGTCAGACTTTTCCAAGGGGTTGTACCGTTTAATACTCTTGTGTCTTTTCTAATATTTAATATTCGTCTTATTTTAGCCATCTTGATGGATGTGAAATTGTATGGCTACGTGTTTTTAATTATATTTTTTCCTGATGACTAATGATGTTGAGCATCTTTTCACATGCTGTTGACCATTTGTTCATTTTCCTTTTGAACTGTCTTTTCAAGTGTTTTGCCACATTTTTGTTTTGAGTAGATTATCTTAATTATTGATTTTTAGGCACTATTGATAGGTAGGTAGGTAGACTCCCTGGTAGTCTGAGCACACATCCTTTGTTAGATATTTGTGTAGTGAATATTTTTCCCCAGTGTGTCTCTTGCTTTTTCATTTTCTTATATAAAGATTTTAACTTTAATGAGTTTTCTTCTTAATTTTTTCGTTTATGGTTGTTGCTTTTGTGTTTGCTTAATAATTCTGTACCTACCCCCAAGGTTGCAAAGATTTTCTTCTTTGTTTTCCTTCTAGAGGCTTTAGAGTCTTAGATTTTATGTTTAGGCCTATGATCAGTCCAAAATTAATTATTGAGTATGGTGTGATTGAGCTCCTTCTTTTTCATACAGTTAATGCATTTGATGTACATTTGATATAGCACCATTTATTGAAAAAGCTTTCCTCCGTTAAATTGCCTTGGTACTTCCTTGTAAATCAAGTGCACTGTTGGAACTCTCTACTCTGTTACATTTGTTCTTAAGCTAGTACTACACCGTCTTCAGCTCTGTAGTTTATCAGTCTTGAAATCAAGGTAGTGTAAACCTTTCAACTTTGTTCTTTTTCAAAAATTTTCAACTATTCTTGCCCTTTGTGTTTTCTTTCTTTTTTTAAATTAACTTTTATTGGAGTATAGTTGCTTTACAGTGTTGTATTAGTTTCTGCTGTATAGCAAAGTGAATCTTTTGCATTTTCATATACATTTTAGAATCAACTTGTCAATTTCTACAAAAAAACCTGGTTGGATTATGATCAGGACAACACTGAATCTACCAATTTAGGAAGCACTGAGACCTTAAGAGTATTAATCTTCCATATACATGGTATATCTTGCCATTTATTTACATCTTTAGTTTCTCTCAGCAGTGTTTTATAGCTTTTAGTATTGATGATTTGTACATATTTTAAAAGATTTATCCCTATGTATTTTATACATTTTAGAGTCTTTTAAAATCTATTGTGTGGAACTCCCTGGTTGTCCAGTGGTTAAGAATGCCCCTTGCCGTGCAGGGGATGCAGGTTCAATCCCTGGTCATGGAACTAGGATCCCACATACTGTGGAGTAACTACGCCAATGTGCCACAACTACTAGACCGAATTCTCTAGAGCCTGTGTGCCACAACTGGAGAGCCCACATGCCGCAACTAGAAGCTGAAGCTCCAGTACTTTCATTGTGCATCGCAATGAAAGATTCTGTGTGCCACAACTAAGACATGATGCAGCCAAATAAATAAACCAATAGTCGGATAAGAGAGTGCTTTTAAACAAAGTCTACTGTGAATGGCAGTTTTTACATTTTCACATTTTGTTTTACATACAGTTTTAAAAATTGATCTGCAGTCTTACTGAAGTAACTTAGCAATTCCAGTAAGTTTTGGGTGGATGCCTTATGATTTTCTGTATATATTGTTGTCGTTCAGTCACTTGGCCGTGTCCAACTATTTGTGATGCCATGGACTGCAGCACTCCAGCCTTCCCTGTCCTTCACTGTCTCCCAGAATTTGCTCAAAATCATGTCCGTTGAGTTGATGATGCCATCCAGTCATCTCATCCTCTGTTACCCTATTCTCCTCCTATCTTTAATCTTTCCCAGCATCAGGGTCTTTTCCAATGAGTTGGCTCTTTGCATCAGGTGGCCAAAGTATTGGAGCTTCAGCTTCAGCATCAGTCCTTCCAATGAATATTCAGGACTGATTTCGTTTAGGATTGACTGGTTTGATTTCCTTGCTGTCCAAGGGACTCTCAAGAGTCTTCGCCAGCATCACAGTTTGAAAGCGTCAGTCAACCTTCTTTATGGTCTACCTCTCAGATCCATACATGACTACCAGAAAAACCATAGCTTTGACCATACAGACCTTTGTAGGCAAAGTGATGTCTCTTCTTTTTAATACACTGTCTACGTTGGTCGTAGCTTTTCTTTCAAGAAGCAAGTGTGTTTTGTTCCCCCCTCCCCCACCAGGGAACAAGCGTCTTTTAATTTCATGGCTGCAGTCACTGTCCACAGTGATTTTGGAGCCCAAGAAAATAAAGTCTGTCACTGTTTCCATGTTTTCCCCATCTATTTGCCTTGAAGTGATGGGACCAGATGCCCTGATCTTTGTCTTTTGAATGTTGACTTTTAGGGCAGTTTTTTCACTCTTCTCTTTCAACTTCATCAAGAGGGTCCTTAGTTCCTCTTCACTTTCTGCCATAAGGGTGGTGTCATCTGTATATCCGAGTTTATTGATATATCTCCCAGCAGTCTTGATTCCAGCTTGTGCTTCATCCAGTCCAGCATTTCTCATGATGAACTCTGCATATAAGTTAAATAAGCAAGGTGACAATATACAGCTTTGGTGTACTCCTTTCCCAATTTAGAACCAGTCTGTTGTTCCATGTCTGGTTCTAACTGTTGCTTCTTGACCTGCATACAGGTTTCTCAGGAGGCAGGTAAGGTGGTCTGGTATTCCCATCTCTTGAAGAATTTTCTACAGTTTGTTATGATCTACACAGTCAAAGGCTTTAACATAGTCAGTGAAGCAGAGGTAGATGTTTTTCTGGAATTCCTTTGCTTTTTCTATGATCCAGCAGATGCTGGCAATTTGATCTGTGGTTCCTCTGCCTTTTCTAAATGCAGCTTGTACATCTGGAAAGTCTCGGTTCACATATTGTTGAAGCCTGGCTTGAAGGATTTTGAACACTACCTTGCTAGCATGTGAAATGAGTGCAGTTGTGTGGTAGCTTGAACATTCTTTGGCATTGGAATGAAACTGACCTTTTCCAGTCATGTGGCCACTGCTGAGTTTTCTAAATTTGCTGGCATATTGAGTGCAGCACTTTAACAGCATCATCTTTTAGGCTTTGCAGTAGCTCAGCTGGAATTCTATCATCTTCACTAGATTTGTTTGCAGTGATGCTAAGGCCCACTTGACTTCACACTCCAGGATGTCTGGCTCTAGGTTTGTGATCATACCATGTGGCATCCAGGTCATTAACAACTATTTATACAATTCTTCTGTGTATTCTTGCTGCCTCTTCTTAATATCTTCTGTTTCTGTTAGTTCCATACCATTTCTGTCCTTTATTGTGCCCATCTTTGCATGAAATGTTCCCTTGGTATCTCTAATTTTCTTGAAAGGATTGCTGGTCTCTCCCAGGCTATTGTTTTCTTCTATTTCTTTTCATTGTTCACTAAAAAAGGCTTTCTTATCTCTCCTTTGGAACTTACCTCTCTTATCTTTCTTATCTCTTATCTTTCTTATCTATTCTTTGGAACTCTGCATTCAGAGGAGTATATCTTTCCTTTTCTTCTTTGCCTTTCACTTTCTTCTTTTCTCAGTTATTTGTAAGGCCTCCTCAGACAACCACTTTGCCTTTTTGCATTTCTTTTTTCTTAGGGAAGATTTTGATCACCACCTCCTGTAGAGTGTTAGGAACCTCCATCCATAGTTTTTCAGGCACTCTGTCTATCCGATATAATCCCTTGAATATATTTGTCACTTCCACTGTATAATTGTAAGGAATTTGATTTAGGTATGCCTGAATGGCCTAGTAGTTTTCCCTGAGCTGTGCATGAGTGCTAAGTCGCTTCAGTTGTGTCTGACTCTTTGCAACCCTATGGACTAGAGCCCACCAGGCTCCTCTGCCCATGGGATTCTACAAGCAAGAGTACTAGAGTGGGTTGCCATGCCCTCCTCCAGAGAATCTTCCCGACCCATGGATCAAACCCAGGTCTCTTTTGTCTCCTGCATTGGCAAGCAGGTTCTTTACCACTTGGGCCACCTCATAAGCCCCAGTGGTTTTCCCTACTTTCTTCAATTTAAGTCTGAATTTTGCAGTAAGGAGTTTATGATCTGAGCCACAGTCAGCTCCTCGTCCTTTTTTTGCTGACTGTATACAGCTTCCCCATCTTTGGCTGCAAAGGATATAATCAATCTGATTTGAGTATTGACCATCTGGTGCTGTTATGTGTAGAGTCATCTCTTGTGTTGTTGGAGGAGGGTGTTTGCTATGACCAGCACATTCTCTTGGCAAAACTCTGTTAGGCTTTGCCCTGTTTCACTTTTTACTCCAAGACCAAACTTGTCTATTACTCCAGGTATCTCTTGACTTCCTACTTTTGCATTCCAGTCTCCTATGGGAAAAGGTCATCATTGTTTGGTGTTAGTTCTGGAAGGTCTTGTAGGTCTTTGTAGAACTGTCAACTTCAGCTTCTTTAGCATTAGTGGTTGAGGCATAGACTTGGATTATGGTGATATTGAATGGCATGCCTTGGAAAGAAACAGAGATCATTCTTTCATTTATGAGATTGCACCCAAGTACTGCATTTCGGGCTTTTTGGTTGACCATGAGGGCTGCTCCGTTTCTTTTAAGTGATTCTTGCCCACAATGGTAGATATAATGGTCGTCTGAATTAAATTCGCCCATTCTTGTCCATTTTAGTTCTGTTCAGTTGCTCAGTCATGTCCAACTCTGTGACCCCATGGACTGCAGCACGCCAAGCTTCCCTGTCCATCACCAACTCCCATGGCTTGCTCAAACTCATATCCATCAAGTCAGTGGTGCCATCCAACCATCTCATCCTCTGGCATCCCCTTCTCCTCCTGCCTGCCATCTTGTCCAGCATCAGGGTCTTTTCCAAGAAGTCAGTTCTTCCCATCAGGTGGCCAAAGTATTGGAGTTTCAGCCTCAGCATCTGTCCTTCCAATGAATATTCAGGACTGATTTCCTTTAGGATTCATTGGTTTGATCTCCTTGCTGTCCAAGGAACTCTCAAGAGTCTTCTCCAATACCACAGTTCAAAAGCATCAATTCTTTGGTGCTCATCTTTCTTTATAATCCAACTCTCACATCCATCCATGACTATTGGAAAAACCATAGCTTTCACTAGACGGACTTTTGTCAGCAAAGTAATGTCTCTGCTTTTAATATGCTATCTAGGTTGGTCATAGCTTTTCTTCCAAGGAGCAAGTGTCTTTTAATATCATGGCTGCAGTCACCATCTACAGTGATTTTGGGCCCAAGAAAATAAAGTCTGTCACTGTTTGCATTGTTTCCCCATCTATTTGCCTTGAAGTAATGGGACCAATTGCCATGATTTTTGTTTTTTGAATGTTGAGTTTTAAGTCAGCTTTTTCACTCTCCTCTTTCACTTTCATGAAGAGGGTCTTTAGTTCCTCTTCACTTTCTGCCATAAGGATGGTGTCATCTGCATATTCGAAGTTATTGATATATCTCCCAGAAGTCTTGATTCCAGCTTGTGCTTCATCCAGTCCAGCATTTCTCATGATGTACTCTGCATATAAGTTAAATAAGCAAGGTGACAATATACAGCCTTGGCATACTCTTTTCCCAATTTAGAACCAGTCTGTTGTTCCATGTCTGGTTCTAACTGTTGCTTCTTGACCTGCATACAGGTTTCTCAGGAGGCAGGTAAGGTGGTCTGGTATTCCCATCTCTTGAAGAATTTTCTACAGTTTGTTATGATCTACACAGTCAAAGGCTTTGGCATAATCAATAAAGTAGAAGTAGATGTTTTTCAGGAATTCTCTTGCTTTTTCTATGATCCAGCAGATGTTGGCAATTTGATCTGTGGTTCCTCTGCCTACTCTAAATCTAGCTTGTACATCTGGAAGTTCACAGGTCACATACTGTTGAAGCCTAGCTTGGAGAATTTTGAGCATTACTTTGCTAGAGTGTGAAATGAGTGCATTTGTGCAGTAGTCTGAACATTCTTTGGCATTGCCTTTCTTTGGGATTGGGATGAAAACTGACCTTTTCCAATCCTGTGGCCAATGCTGCATTTTCCAAATTTGCTGGCATATTGAGTGTAGCACTTCAACAGCATCGTCTTTCAGGATTTGAAATAGCTCAACTGGAATTCCATCACCTCCACTGGCTTTGTTCATAGTGATGCTTCCTAAGGCCCACCTGACTTCTCATTTCAGGAAGTCTGGCTCTAGGTGAGTGATCACACCATCATGGCTATCTGGATCATGAAGATCTTTTTTGTATAGTTCTTTTGAGTATTATTGCCACCTCTTCTTAATATCTTCTGCTTCTGTTAGGTCCAGACCATTTCTGTCCTTTATTGTGCCCATTTTTGCATGAAATGTTCCCTCTAATTTTCTTGAAGAGATCTGTAGTCTTTCCCATTCTATTATTTTCCTCTATTTCTTTGCATTGATCACTGAGGAAGGCTTTCTTATCTCCCCTTGCTGGTCTTTGGAACTCTGCTTTCAAATGGGTATATCTTTCCTTTTCTCCTTTGCCTTTAGCTTCTTTTCTTTTCTCAGCTACTTGTAAGGCCTCCTCAGACAACCATTTTGCCTTTTTGCATTTCTTTTGCTTGGGGGTGGTCTTGATCACTGCTTCCTGTACATGTCACAAACCTTTATCCATAGTTCTTTAGGCACTCTATCAGATCTCATCCCTTGAATCTGTTTGTTACTTCTACTGTATAATTGTAAGGGATTTGATTTAGGTCATACCTGAATAGTTTTGTGGTTTTCCCTGCTGCTGCTGCTAAGTCGCTTCAGTCGTATCCAACTCTGTGCGATCCCATAGACGGCAGCCCACCAGGTTCCCCTGTCCCTGGGATTCTCCAGGCAAGAACACTGGAGTGGGTTGCCATGTTCTTCTCCAATGCATGAAAGTGAAAAGTGAAAGTGAACTCGCTCAGTTGTGTCCGACTCTTCGCGACCCCATGGACTTGTCTGGAGTACTGGAGTGGGGTGCCATTGCCTTCTCCGGTGGTTTTCCCTACTTTCTTCAATTTAAGTCTGAATTTGGCAATAAGGAGTTCATGATCTGAGCCACAGTCAGCCTCTGGTCTTGGTTTTGCTTACTGTATAGAGCTTCTCCATCTTTGGTTGCAAAGAATATAATCAGTCTGATTTCGATATTGACCATCTCTTGATGTCCATGTGTAGAGTGTTCTCTTGTGTTGTTGGAAGAGAGTGTTTGCTGTGACCAGTACGTTCTTTTGGGAAAACTGTTAGCCTTTGCACTGCTTCATTTTATTCTCCAAGGTCACATTTGCCTGTTACTCCAGGTGTCTCTTGACTTCCTTCTTTTGCATTCCAGTCCCCTGTGATGAAAAGGACATCTGTTTTGGGTATTAGTTCTAGAAGGTCTTGTAGGTCTTCATCAAACTGTTCAGCTTCTTCAGCATTACTGCTTGGGGCATAGATTTGGATTACTGTGATATTGAATGGCTTGCCTTGGAAATGAATAGAGATCATTCTGTCGTTTTTATGATTACACCCAAGTACTGCATTTTGGACTCTATAAACTATGAGGGCTACTCATTTCTTCTAAGGGATTCTTGCCCACAGTAGTAGATATAATGGTCATCTGAATTAAATTCTCCCCCTTTTATTTCACTGATTCCTAAAATGTCAGTGTTCACTCTTGCCATCTCCTGTTTGACCTCTTCTAATTTACCTTGATTCATGGACCTAACATTCCAGGTTCCTATGCAGTATTGCTCTTTATGGCATTGGACTTTACTTCTGTCACCAGTCACATCCACAACTGGGCGTTGTTTTTGCTTTGGCTTCGTCTCTTCATTCTTTCTGGAGTTATTTCTCCACTCTACCAGTAGCATATTGGGCACCTACCGACCTGGGGAGTTTATCTTTCAGTGTCCTATCTTTTTGTCTTTTCATACTGTTGATGGGGTTCTTAAAGCAAGAATACTGAAGTGGTTTGCCGTTCCCTTCTCCAGTGGACCATGTTTTGTCAGAACTCTCCACCATGACCCATCCATCTTGGGTGACCCTACTTGGCATGACTAATAGTTTCATTGAGTTCAACAAGGCTGTGATCCATGCGGTCAGTTTGATTAGTTTTCTGTGATTGTGGTTTTCATTCTGTCTGCCTTATGATGGAGAAGGATAAGAGGCTTATGGAAGCTTCCTAATGTGAGAGACTGACTTGGGGAAACTGGGTCTTGTTCTAATGGGCGCAGCCATGCTCCGTAAATCTTTAGTCCAATTTTCTGTTGATGGGTGGGGCTGTGTTCCCTCCCTGTTGTCTGATCTGAGACCAAACTACGGTGGAGGTAATGAAGATAATGGTGGCCTCCTTGAAAAGATCCTGTGCACAAACTGCCCCACCCAGTGTCCCTGACCCTGCAGCAGGCCACAGCTGACCCACGCCTCTGCCAGAGACTCTTGGACACTCATAGGCAAGTCTAGGTCAGTCTCTCATGGGGTCAGTGCTCCTTTCTCCTGGGTTGGTGTGCACAGGGTTTTGTTTGTTCCCTCCAAGAATCTGTTTCCCCAGTCCTGTGTAAGTTCTGTAGTCAAATCCCACTGGCCTCCAAAGTCAAATTCTCTGGGGGTTCTTAGTCCCTTTGCCAGATCCCCAGGTTGGGAAAGCTGTTGTGGGTCCTAGAACTTTCTTAACAGTGCGAGAATCTCTTTGGTATAATTATTCTGCAGTTTGTGGGTCTTTCACTTGGCAGCTCTATGGTGGGGTTAATGGCAACCTCCTCCAAGAGAGAGGGCTTATGCCATAGGCTGTGTGACCTAGGTAGCTGCACCCAGAGCCCCTGCCCCTGCAGCAGGCCACTGCTGAACAGAGGGTCTGGCTCAGTCCCTGTGAGGTCTCTGGGTCCTTGTGCGCACAAGGTGTTGTTTGAGCCCTTCGAACATCTTTGGCGATTATGGGGTTTGATTCTAAACATGATTTCGCCCCTCCTACCATCTTGCTGGGGCTTCTCCTTTGCCCTTGGACCTGGGTATCTTTTTTTGGTGGGATTGAACATTCTCCTGTCGATGATTGCTCAGCAGTGAGTTGTAATTTTGGAGTTCTTGCAGGAGAAGATAAACATCATCTACAAAGAGTTTTATTTTATCCTTTCTAATCTCGATGCCTTTTTTCTCCCTTGCCTTGTTCTTTTAAGGAAAAGGTGGTCAGTTTTTCACAATTAAGTGTGATGATAGCTGTAGATTTTTTAATAGATAGCCTTTACCAGGTTGAGGAAATTTCCCTCAGTTACTACTTTGCTGAGAGGTTTTATCGTGAATGGATGTTGAATTTTGTCAAAGGCTTTTTTCTGCATTTCTTAAGATGGTTATATGATTTGTTTTCCTTTATTCTGTTCATGTGAATATGTCTCTCTTTCATCTTTTGGCCCTTTTTCATCATATCGAATTAAGGAAAAGACCACTGTTACTATTTCTAACACTTCAACATCTTGGCATGATTCATGGAATGTAGGTTCAAGAGCATGATTTAGACAGTTTGAATCCAATCTCCATAAAATGTTTTATAAACTGAAAAGCACCATATGTATTTAGATAGAATTATTTGACTTAAGGGGCCTACCTGCTCTCCAAAGTGTCTCTTAATCTCTGAAACTTCTGCCATTAGTCTCATGCTTAAAAAAATTGACGTGAAGATAACAGAACTGTGCACAATGAGATTTTGACCTTAAAAGGTCTTACTTCCTACTTGTTGAGCTTGGGAGACCTGACTTACAGGTATGACAAAATACTTCCATTTGAGTGTCCAGTAATATTAATTAAAAACAATTCTCAAAAATCTGTATATACATTGCCTATGTCCCAATTTTTCATTGACCTGAAAATTCTGGGGACTGAGAAGTCTATGGTTCTTGGTCTAAGCACTGGAGAAATCAGTGACTTAAAAGAAATATCAAATAATTTTAGGTGGAGCTATCACCTTCCCAGACTTCATTCAAGCTACACTACAGAGTTACAGTGATCAAAACAGGATTGTATCGGCACAATAACAGATTATAGATTAATGGAACAGGATAGAAAACTCAGAAATAAGTTCACACACCTATGGTCAATTGATCTGTGACAAAGGAGGCAAGAATATACAATGGAGAAAAGACAGTCTCTTCGATAAATGGTGCTGGGAAAACTGGACAGCTACATGTTAAAGAATGGGATTGAAATATTTCATCTCACCATTTACAAAAGTAAACTTAAAATGGATTAAAGACTTAAATGTAAGACCTGAAACCATAAAGATCCTAGAAGAGAACATTGGGAAAACACTCTTTGACCTAAATTGTAGAATTTTTTTTTTTTTATCTGTCTCTTCAGGCAAAGGAATAAAAGCAGAAAGGAACAAATGGGACCTAATTAAACCTAAAAGCTTTTGCATAGCAAAAGAAACCATCCACAAAACAAATAGACAACTTACTGAATGAGAGAAAAGATTTGCAAATAATATGGCTGACAATTGTGGTGCTGCAGAAGACTTTTGAGAGTCCCTTGGACAGCAAAGAGATCAAACTAGTCAATCCTAAAGGAAATCAGTCCTGAATATTCATTGGAAGGACTGCTGCTGAAGTTCCAGTACTTAAAGTGGCCAGCTGATGTGAAGAGCCAACTCATTGGAAAAGATCCTGATGCTGGGAAAGATTGAAGGCAAAAGAAGAGGGTGGCAGAGGATGAGGTGGTTAGATAGCACCACCAACTCAGTGGACATGAATTTGAGCAAACTCTGGGAGATAGTGAAGGACAAGGAAGCCTGGCCTGCTGAAGTCCGTGGGGTCACAAAGAGACACGACTTAAGAGACTGAACAACAACAAATGGCTGACAAGGGGTTAATATCCAAAATAAACAGCTCATACAATGCAATATCCAAAAACAAGCCCAATCAAAACTGGGCAGAATACTTGAACAGACATTTTTCCATAGAAGACATACAGAACTCAACATCACTAATTATTCCAGAAATGCAAACCAAAACCACAGTGAAACATCACCTCACACTTGTCTGAATGGCTGAAAAGGAACACAAATAACAAATGCTGGCAAGGGTGTGGAGAAAAGATAACCTTGTATACTTTCAGTGGAAATGTAAATTGGGGCAACCACTATGAAAACAGTATGGAGGTTCCTCAAAAAACTGGAAGTAAAGTTGCTGAATGATCCAGAAATCCTGCTTCTGGGTGTATATCTGAAAAAAAAAGAATTCAAAAAGAAAACACTGCACCCCAGTGTTCATAGCAAGCACTATTTACAATAACCAAAATATAGAACTGAGTTGTCCATCAACAGATGAATGGACAAAGAAGATAGGGTATATGTATATAGTGGAATACTACTCAGCCATAAAAATGAAATTCTGCCGTTTGCAGCAATGTGAATGGACCTAGAGAATGTTAATGCTTAGTGAGATAATTCAGAGAAAGACAAATACTATATGATATAATGTATATGTAGAATCTAAAAAGTAAGACAAATGTGTATAACAAGAGAGAAACATATTCGCAGATTATAAAAGCAAACTAGTGGTTACCAGTGGGGAGGGGGAAGGAAGAAGGAGCAAGGTAGGAGTATGGCATTAAAAGAGATACAAACTACTCTTTATAAAATACATAAACAGCAAGAATATATTGTATAGCACTGCAAATCATAGCCATTATCTCATAATAACTTTTAATGGAGAATAATCTGTAAAAATACTGAATCTCTACTCTGCACCTGAAACTAATATTGTCAATCAACTCTACTTCAATAAAAATAATAAAGTTAATCAATGTGAGATGTGTATTATATTTTCTAACTCCTGAGAGAATGGATAAAACCAGTGGGTGTTTGTGGTAGTAGAGTAAGCTGGCGTAGGTCTGGAATGCTGTTGTCGATGATTTACAGGACAGCTAGACCCAGGTTGATTGGGTAGGCTATCCCAGATTGTGTGAAGTTGAAAAGGGGATTTTCCTTAGGTGGTTGGCCTAGTTTACTTTCTCAGCAACAACCAACAGAGCCATTGTTTTAGAAACTACAGACAACTGAACTTCAGCAATGTCATCATCTGACTACTGAGTCATCGCAAGAGCTGGGGACTGCTGGTGAGGTCTCACTGAGTGTGGGTTTCTGATTGGTACTTTCCAGATCATTGTATGCTTAAACCCCTTCCTTTGCTTAAGAGCAGGACTAAAGTTGAGGATAATCTTTGAGAACTAGGAAGCAGTCTCTAGTTCAAATGTCCTTTGAGGATTAAGCCTCTTCATGAACATGTTTACTAGGCATTAGTCACATATATATTTGAACGTTTCTGGTGGTGATGCAAACACTAGCTCCCAAATAACATGTCCTACTTTTGAACAACTCCCAATCTTATAACCTCTAACTATTGCTCTTATGAGCACTTTTCCCATATGTGTTAACTTCTTTAGGTATATTCCTATTTATTGATATCATTCTTAAAATTTGGTAGCAGGGAACTCAAACAGGGACTCTGTATCAACCTACAAGGGTGGGATGGGGAGGGAGATGGGAGGGAGGTTCAAGAGGGAGGGGACATATGTATACCTATGGCTGATTCATGTGGATGTTTGAGAAGAAAACAGCAAAATTCTGTAAAACAATTATCCTTCAATTAAAACATCAATTAAAAATTTTTTTTAATTTGGTGTCAAAAGCAATATAAGGTATGGAACACCTTTCTTCTTAATTATGAACATTGTACTTGTATTAATCTATTTGTTCCCACCAAAATGGTAAAGAGATGAATATACATGTGTGGAGTTTTCAATAATTAAGAAGACATAGTCACATTATGAGGGAAGGATATGTGAAAATATACATCATTAGAATGTTAATTTACAAGCAAACCTAGAGCATTGGGTAAAAATTAATGATAGCCTTATGGAAAACTGAATCTCATCAATGTAACCTAATTTTTTCCAGAACATTGTAAGGATCTGGAGGAAACAGGGCACATACATCTTGACTTTCTTATGCTGTTGATTTAATTATGAATAACATAATCAGCAGCAACCCAGGGAAACATAGTTTAGCTTATATGTTACCACAGTCAGATGGTGAGAAGGTCAGAGACATCAAGGATGTGCTGCTGATATAGAGTAGCACTTACCAGTTAACCCTTCAGAGGTCAGTCTGGGACCCAGTTCTTTATTAAATAAACTTTAGTCTTGTGTATATATTTGTGTGTCAGAAATACTGGAAACAGAAGTCAAAATAACCTGGATAAATTAGGTACTTACAAACTGGACAGTGTCAAATGAAGGCCAATTTTGTAAGCAGGAAGTTCATGTTGGGAATGGTTGGTTTTGTGTCTGTTCCTGGCAGAAACAGCCCCTGGGTCAGGGTGAATCACAAGATAGTTGAACCATCAATAACTATAACATGTGTAAAGTACCACATCTTATAAGCTGGGGCTCTGGCTAAGGATACTTAAATGAGGTTGAGAGCAGCCAAAGATACAGTGAAGGCTTACAGTGGATAAAAATTTTGAAATAGAAGCAGGGATATATACAGCTGGATGGGAAAGATATGAAAAAGAAGCAATTGAAAGTATTTTGTATTAAGTAGAATAGGCTAAAATGCTATAAAATTAGGTAAAAAATATAGTGGCTCAAATACAAGTTTATTTCCCTCATGTAACAGTCCTGGGTGAGTATTTGCAGCCCTCTGTGCCCAAATGATGGTAGCTCTGCTACCTTCACCATGTGTGCTTTGGAGTTGCTCTGGTTGCTGATAGAAAGAAGGATGAGTGTTGCCCAGAAATGGCTAACATCACATCTACCCACATCCCATTGGCTAGAACTCAGTCACATGGCCATTCCTAACTGCACGGACGACTGGGAAATATAGGTCAGCGGTGTGCTTCAGAAAGGAAGAGAGCACAGATTTTGAGAACCAGTAACCATTTCTGTCATACCTCTGAGAAACAGCAATTGAGTTGACAAATTCTTTTTTCAGTTTCCTTTTTTGATATGGACCGTTTTTGAACTCTTTATTGAATTTGTTACAATATTGCTCCTGTCTTGTGTGTTGTTTTTTTGTGTGTGTCCATGAGGCGTCTTAGCTCCCTGACCAGGGATTGAACCCACACCCCCTGCCTTGGAAGGTGGAGTCTTAACCACTGAACCACCAGGGAAGTTCCAACAACAGAGAATTTAATATTAGTTAAACCACCATTCAAGAATGGTCAGCAGTCCCTGTGGAGGAGAATATGGCAATATCTGACAAAAGTGTATAAGTAAACATTTACCCTTTGACCTGGCAGTCTCACTTACAGTAATTATTCCAGAGGAAACACCTCCACAAATCACTTTTGTAGAAAGTACTTACTAACTATAAACCACAAACAAGTGATAGAGGGTGGGTGGATATGGGTGGAGGGAATAACAGTGGAAATGGGACTTTTCTGAGTATCTGTTTTTGTATAGTTTTTACTTTGAACCATGTAAATATTTAAATATTCAACTACATAAAGTTAAACAAAAATGAAAACAAATCCTGAAATTTAACATACAAAAAACAACTGACAATCAAAACCAGTATATCAAATTGATTGTTGTTCAGTTGCCCGGTCATGTCCAACACTTTGTGACCCCATGGACTGCAGCATGCCAGGCCTCCCTGTCCTCACCATCACCTAAAGGCATGGCTTATAGCTTCATTGAGTTATACCAGCCCTCTTCACTATGACAAGTCAGTGATTCGTGAAAGGGATCAAATTGATTATACAACCATAAATTTTGTTATTCTTGTTGTTCATTCACTAAGTCGTGTCCAACTCTTTGCGACCCCCTGAACTGCAGTGCACCAGGCTTACCTGTCCTTCACTGTCTCCCAGAGTTTGCTCAAACTCATATCCATTGAGTCGGTGATGCTATCTAACCATGTCATCTTCTGCTGCCCTCTTCTCCTTTTGTCTTCAATCTTTCCCGACATCAGGATCTTTTCCAGTGAGTCAGCATCTTTTCCAGTGAGTCAGCTCTCTTCACATCAGGTGGCCAAAGTATTGGAGCTTCAGCATCAGTCCTTCTAATGAATATTCAAGGTTGATTTCCTTTAGGATTAACTGGTTTGATCTCCTTGCAGTTCAAGGGACTCTTAAGAGTCTTCTCCAGCGCCACAACTCAAAAGCATCAATTCTTCAATGCTCAGCCTTTTTTATAGTCCATCTGTCACATCCATACATGGCTGCTGGAAAAACCATAGCTTTGACTATACGTAACTTTTTCGGCAGAGTGGTGTGTCTGCTTTTTAATATGCTGCCTAGGTTTGTCATAGCTTTCCTTCCAAGGAGCAAGCGTCTTTTAATTTCATGGCTACAGGCACCATCCACAGTGATTTTGGAGCCTGAGAAAAAAATCTGTCACTATTTCCATTGTTTCCCCGTCTATTTGCCATGAACTGATTGGACCGGATGCCATGATCTTAGTTTTTTGAATGTTGAGTTTTTCCCATATTTTTACTCTCCTATTTCACCATAAATTTTAAAAAAGAATTAATTAAAGTAACTTTTTAATGAAGTGCTCAGACTCGGTACCCCTAGAAACATACAGTCAAGGGCAAAAGGAATGGAGAAGTTGCAGTTTGTTTATATGTTTAGTTGTTGGCAATGGTATCAGTGTAGTAACTCGAAAACTAGTATGTACTGTAGTTAGTATAAGTAATTCAATACCCTAATGTAACTGGGAACCAGGTTGTCACTGTGGGAGAAGGAAATAAAAATAAGGAATGAGGTAAGAAAGAATCCTGTGATGTTAGCCTTGAAGTGGAGGTTATCAGTATCAACTCCTGATTTAAAAAAAAATTCTAGCCCTGCCCACTGAAAGGGCCTAGACACAAAGACACCTCAGTAATTGCACACCTCTTGCTCAGGTTTTCCTTTTTAAATAATGTTTTTTGTTTTTTTGCAAAAAGAACTAGGGCTTCTTGAAAAAAATGACTCTGGGTCTACAAAAGTACATGATGCCTGAAAGCAAATGAATGCTTAAGGACTGAACGTGTCGGGAGGACAGAGTTTCAGGAGGAGGGACTCTGACAGGATGAATGTGGGAAAGTTTAGCTAGTCAAAAGAATGATGACATCAGTGGATTTAAATGTACTGAATAAAAACAAATCCCCAAATCTATAATATGAGGCCAGGGGAAAATAATTGCCAGTTTGTAAATGCAGAAAAAAATCACTGTTTTGCAATTCCCAGAATGGTGATTGATTCAGGCAGTGGGTGCTAGAACTAATATCAGGTTAGACTTTGTTAGGAAACAGGATAGTTTTATCAGTCTCAAGGTATTACCACCCTCAGTTCAGTTCAGTCGCTCAGTCGTGTCCGACTCTTTGCGACCCCATGAATCGCAGCACGCCAGGCCTCCCTGTCCATCACCAACTCCCGGAGTCCACCCAAACCCATGTCCATCGAGTCGGTGATGCCATCCAGCCATCTCATCCTCTGTCATCCCCTTCTCCTCCTGCCCCCAATCCTTCCCAGCATCAGGGTCTTTTCCAATGAGTCAACTCTTCGCATGAGGTGGCCAAAGTATTGGAGTTTCAGCTTCAACATCAGTCCTTCCAATGAACACCCAGGACTAATCTCCTTTAGGATGGACTGGTTGGATCTCCTTGCAGTCGAAGGGACTCTCAAGAGTCTTCTCCAACACCACAGTTCAAAAGCATCAATTCTTCGGCACTCAGCTTTCTTCACAGTCGAACTCTCACATCCATACATGACCACTGGAAAAACCATAGCCTTGACTAGATGGACCTTTGTTGACAAAGTAATGTCTCTGCTTTTTAATATGCTGTCTAGGTTGGTCATAACTTTCCTTCCAAGGAGTAAGCGTCTTTTAATTTCATGGCTGCAATCACTATCTGCAGTGATTTTGGAGCCCCCCCAAATAAAGTCTGACACTGTTTCCACTGTTTCCCCATCCATTTCCCATGAAGTGATGGGACCAGATGCCATGATCTTAGTTTTCTGAATGTTGAGCTTTAAGCCAACTTTTTCACTCTCCTCTCACTTTCATCAAGAGGCTTTTTAGTTCCTCTTCACTTTCTGCCATAAGGATGGTATCATCTGCATATCTGAGGTTATTGATATTTCTCCCTGAAATCTTGATTCCAGCTTGTGCTTATTCCAGCCCAGTGTTTCTCATGATGTACTCTGCATATAAGTTAAATAAGCAGGGTGACAATATACAGCCTTGACGTACTCCTTTTCCTATTTGGAACCAGTCTGTTGTTCCATGTCCAGTTCTAACTGTTGCTTCCTGACCTGCATACAGGTTTCTCAAGAGGCAGGTCAAGTGGTCTGGTATTCCCATCTCTTTCAGAATTTTCCACAGTTTGTTGTGATCCACGTAATCAAAGACTTTGGCATAGTCAATAAAGCAGAAATATATGTTTTTCTGGAACTCTCTTGCTTTTTCGATGATCCATCGGATGTTGGCAATTTGATCTCTGGGTCCTTTGCCTTTTCTAAAACCAGCTTAAACATCTGGACGTTCACAGTTCACGTATTGCTGAAGCCTGGCTTGGAGATTTTTGAACATACTAGCGTGTGAGATGAGTACAATTGTGTGGTAGTTTGAGCATTCTTTGGCATTGCCTTTCTTTGGGATTGGGATGAAAACTGCCCTTTTCCAGTCCTGTGGCCACTGCTGAGTTTTCCAGCTTTGCTGGTATATTGAGTGTAGCACTTTCACAGGGTCATCTTTGAGGATTTGAAATATCTCAACTGGAATTCCATCACCTCCACTAGCTTTGTTCATAGTGATGCTTTCTAAGGCCCACTTGACTTCACATTCCAGGATGTCTGGCTCTAGGTGAGTGGTCACACCATCGTAATTGTCTGGGTCATGAAGATCTTATTTGTATAATTCTTCTGTGTATTCTTGCCATCTCTTCTTAATATCTTCTGCTTCTGTTAGGTCCATACCATTTCTGTCCTTTATCGAGCCTATCTTTGCATGAAATGTTGCCTTGGTATCTCTAATTTGCTTGAAAAGATCTCTAGTCTTTCCCATTCTGTTTTTTTCCTCTATTTCTTTGCATTGATCACTGAGGAAGGCTTTCTTATCTCTCCTTGCTATTCTTTGGAACTATGCATTCAGATGGATATATCTTTCCTTTTCTCCTTTGCTTTTCACTTCACTTCTCTTCACAGCATTTTTTAAGGCCTCCTCAGACAGCCATTTTGCTTTTTTGCCTTTCTTTTCCATGGGGATGGTCTTGATCTCTGTCTCCTGTACGATGTCACGAACCTCCGTCCATAGTTCATCAGGCACTCTGTCTATCAGATCTAGTCCCTTAAATCTATTTCTCACTTCCACTGTATAATCATAAAGGATTTGATTTAGATCATACCTGAATGGTCTAGTGGTTTTCCCAGTTGTGGATATGACTGGTGATAGAAGCAAGGTCCGATGCTTTATAGAGCAACATTGCGTAGGAACCTGGAATGTTAGGTCCATGCATCAGGACAAATTGGAAGTGGTCAAACAGGAGATGGCAAGAGTGAATGTCGACAATCTAGGAATCAGCGAACTAATATAGACTGGAATGGGTGAATTTAACTCAGATAACCATTATATCTACTACTGTGGGCATGAATCCCTTAGAAGAAATGGAGTAGCCATCATGGTCACCAAAAGAGTCCGAAATGCCGTACTTGGATACAATCTCAAAAATGACAGAATGATATCTGTTCGTTTCCAAGGCAAACCATTCACTATCCCAGTAATCCAAGCCTATGCCCCAACCAGTAACACTGAAGAAGCTGAAGTTGAACGGTTCTATGAAGACCTACAAGACCTTTTAGAACTAACACCCAAAAAAGACGTCCTTTTCATTATAGGGGACTGGAATGCAAAAGTAGGAAGTCAAGAAACACCTGGAGTAACAGGCAAATTTGGCCTTGGAGTACAGAATGAAGCAGGGCAAAGGCTAATAGAGTTTTGCGAAGAGAGCGCACTGGTCAGAGCAAACACCGTCTTCCAACAACACAAGAGAAGGCTCTACACATGGACATCACCAGATGGTCAACACCAAAATCAGATTGATTATATTCTTTGCAGCCAAAGATGGAGAAGCTCTATACAGTCAGCAAAAACAAGACCGGGAGCAGACTGTGGCTCAGATCATGAACTCCTTATTGCTAATAGCTGGTTAATGCTCCATTATTATGTCTGGAATTTTCTTCCAAGCTGCAAATTCTGATGTTCCCTGATCTGACAGAAAGTGTCGACAGAGAAGTTGTCAAACAGCCACCAGGACTTCTCAAATGGTCTTTAAATGGTAGTTGATCAAAACATTGAGTGATTGTATTTGCCCAGTCATGCCACCAGGAGTAACTCCTAAGTTCACTCTTGCATGGGCAGTGATGGGCCACAGCTGCCTAACAGTGCTTGTAACATGCCATCAGCATCTTGCCTTAGAAATGTAAAAAGTGTTGGGGAACAGTGTGCCCTAAAGTAGATGAAATACAGTATTGTCTTTTAAAATAAAATTCCTTCTTTTTCATTTTACTTATTTTATTATTATTTTTGTATTTTGGCTGCACTGAGTGGCATGTGGAATAGTTCTCCAACCAGGGATCAAACCTGCACCTCCACAGTGAAAGTGCAAATCCTAACCGTTAGGTCACCAGGAAACTCCTATTTTCATTTTTATAATGTAATTTTAATATTTACCCAAGTAACAAAAAATACATTATTCATAGGATTGTCTAGTTGGGTCATTCTCTGCCTGCTCCCAGCAGGTGACCTCAATCCCTTTAGCTGATAGTATTTACGTCGATACCTCTGGTAACATGCTTATACCACAGTTTTCAGTTGAAGCCTCACCTGTTGACTTTCTAAAGGGAAGACGATTATTTAGGCCTATTCTGCCTTTTCTGGCAAGCCCCACTACGCCATCACGGTACCCATGAACACTTTTCCGGTCCCATGCTCTCCATGTAACTGTTACAATTGGGGTTAAATCAGTCCTCATTCATAATGTTAAAGTTCAAATGACTGCAGAAGCTACCCACAGCTAACCAGTATAACATGTATAACATGTTCTTTCCTGAACAGCCTTTTTGTTTTCCTTCGAGTGATCTTTTTTCTTGTTTCTTTATATTTACAAATTCAACTGCAAACCCTTCCTTATTCTATAAATCTCTTTAAGTACACTCGGAGGTATTTGGAATTTTCATCTTCTTGTAGAAATTTCTCCCATAGCCACATGCACTATTCTGTTTTAGATTGTGTGCTTTACACCTGTTGTATCTAATCTTCTCCCTCCTAGGGACCCCTCCTCTTTGCTATGAATCCCGTGTTTTCTGGATCCCATGTCTTTCTCTTTCCTAGTTGATTCCCTTGGTTTGATGGAAGTGTGCCTTCCGTTTTCTTCCAAAGAACTTTGTGTGATACAGACATTTTTGAGGCTTGACGTTTCTAAAAATAACTTTGTTTTAATATTTACACTTAATTGCTTTTACTTAAGTTAATTGACTTAACTTGGTGGGGAAATTTATTTTTTCCATTAAAGACTTAAGAATTGTAGACAACTTTAGTTTTTTCCTTATTCAGTATATTCTTTTTGAATAATGAATACCGTCACATGGTTAGAGTTTTTTATATTTATTTTTAATTGTGGGATAATTACTTTACAATATTGTGATGGTTTTTGCCATTCATCAACCTGAATAGGCCGTAGGTACACATATATCCCTCCCTCTTGTATCCTCCTCCTCCCTCCTGCTCCCGCCCTTCGCAGAGCAGCAGCTTTGGGTTCCCTGTGTCACACAGAAGATTCCCACTAGCTATCTATTTTACATATGGTAATGTCTATGTTTCCATGCTATTCTCTCAAATCATCCCACCCTGTCCTACCCACACTGTGTCCAAAAGTCTGTTCTTTATGTCTGTGTCTCCTTTGTTGCCCTGCACATAGGATCATCAGTACTGTCTGTCTAGATTCCATATATATGCGTTAATATATGATATTTGTCTTTCTCTTTCTGATTTCTTCACTCTGTATAATAGACTCTAGGTTTATCCGCCTTATTAGAACTGACTTACATGTGTTCCTTTTTATAAGCTCAGTAATATTCCATTGTGTGTATGTACTGCAGCTTCTTTATCCATTCATCTCTCAGTGGACATCTAGGTTGCTTCCATGTCCTAGCTATTGTTAATAGTGCTGCAGTGAACATTGGGGTACATGTATCTTTTTCATTTACGAATTCCTCAGGGTATATGCCCAGTAGTGGGATTGCTGGGTCACATGGTAGTTTTATTCCTAATTTTTAAAGGAATCTCTATACTGTTTTCCATAGTGGATTTATCAGTTTGCATTCCCACCAACAGTGTAAGAGGGTTCCCTTTTCTCCACACCTCTCCAGCATTTTTTGTTTGTAGACTTTTTGATGATGGCCATTTTGATGAGCATGAGATGATACCTCATTGTAGTTTTGATTTGCATTTCTCTAGTAATGAGTGATGTTGAGCATCTTTTCATGTGTTTAGCCATCTGCATGTCTTTGGAGAGATGTCTGTTTAGGTCTTTTGCCCACTTTTTGATTGGGTTGTTTGTTTTTCTGGTATTGAGCTGCATGAGCTGCTTGTATATTTTGGAGATTAATTCTTTGTCAGTTTTTTCATTTGCTTTTATTTTCTCTCATTCTGAGGGTTTTCATTTCACCTTGCTAATAGTTTCCTTCATTGTTTTCCTTCACTTAAAGCTTTTAAGTTGGTCCCATTTGTTTTTTTTTTATTTCTATTACTCTAGGAGGTAGATCATAGAGGCTCTTGCTGTGGTTTATATCAGAGAGTGTTCTGCCCGTGTTTTCCTCTAAGAGTTTCAGGTCTTACATTTAGGTCTTTAATCCATTTTGAGTTTCTTTTTGTTTATGGTGTTAAGAAGTGTTCTAACTTCATTCTTTTTCATGTAACTGTCCATTTTTCCTAGCACCACTTGTTGAAGAGACTGTCTTTTCTCTATTGTAAATTTTTGCCTCTGTCAAAGACAAGGTGTCCATGGGTGCGTGGATTTATCTTCGGGCTTTCTGTCTTGTTCCATTGGTCTATATTTCTGTTTTTGTGCCAGTACTGTACTGTCTTCATGACTGTGGCTTTGTAGTTTAATCTGAAGTCAAGAAGGTTGATTCCTCCAGTTCCATCCTTCTTTCTCAAGATTACTTTGGCTTTTTGTGGTCTTTTGTGTTTCCATACAAATTATGAAATTATTTGTTCCAGTTTTGTGAAAAAATATTGTAGGTAGTTTCATAGGGATTGCATTGAATTTGTAGATTGCTTTGGTTATAAGTCATTTTCACTATATTGATTCTTCCAGTCCAGGAATATAGTATATCTCTTCATCTGTTTGCATTGTCTGATGTCTTTCATCAGCGTCTTATAGCTTTCTGCATGTAGGCCTTTTGTCTCTTTAGGTAAATTTATTTCTAAATATTTTATTCCTCTTGTTGCCATGGTGAATGGGATTGTTTCCTTAATTTCTCTTTTTGATTTTTCATTGTTAGTGTGTAGGAATGCAATGGATTTGTCTATTAATTTAATATCTTGTGACTTTACTGTATTCACTGTATTTACAATACTGTATTCATTCATACTTTAGTGATTTTCTGGTGTCATCTTTAGGGTTTTCTATATAGAGAATCAAGTCATCTGCAAACTGTGAGAGTTTTACTTCTTCTTTTCCAATCTGGATTCCTTTAATTTCTTTTTCTCCTCTGATTGCTGTGGCTAGGACTTCCGAAATTATGTTGAATAATAGTGGGGAGAGTGGGCACCCTTGTATTGTTCCTGATTTTAGAGGAAATTCTTTCGGTTTTTCACCACTGAGGATAATGTTTGCTTTGGGTTTGTCATATATGGCATTTATTATGTGAGATACGTTGCTTCTGTGTCTATTTCTGGAGAGTTTTTTTTTTTTATCATAAATGGGTGTTGAATTTTGTCAAAGCCTTTCTGTGCATCTATTGAGATGATCATATGGTTTTTATTTTTCAATTTGTATCACATTGATTGATTTGCATATATTGGAGAATCCTTACGTCCCTGGAATAAAAACCACTTGATCATGATGTATGATCTTTTTAATGTATTGTCGGGTTCTGTTTGCTATAATTTCGTTGAGGATTTTTGCATCTATGTTCATCAGTGATGTTGGCCTATAATTTTCTTTTTTTGTGGCATCTTTGTCTGTTTTTTGGTATCAGGGTGATGGTGGCCTCATAGATGGGTTTGGGAGTTTTCCTTCTGCTGCAATTTTATGGAAGAGTTGAGCAGTTGAGCAGTTCTGTATGAGTGATGTTGATACCTTTTCATATATTTAATAGAGTTAGCTCTTCTCTAAATTTTGGTGGAATTTGCCTGTGAAGCCATTTGGCCCTGGGCTTTTTGCTTGTTGGAAGAGTTTTTATTACAGTTTCAATTTCTGTGCTTGTGATTGATCTATTCATATTTTCTGTTTCTTCCTGGTTCAGTTTTGGAAGGTTATACTTTTCTAAGAACTTGTCCATATCTTCCAAGCTGTCCATTTTATTGGCATATAGTTGTTCATAGTAGTCTCGTATGATCCTTGGTTAGGAGAGTTTTAATAGTAGGGGAAGTGTATCAGAGTCTCCATCCCATCGTGACCCCATCTGACAAGTTCCTGCCCATGTTGTCATTGTTTTTTGACTTCTTAAGTGTCTTTCCAGGATTTCTTTGTGCATGTGTGCAACTATGTGTTTTGTTTTTTTTCTTACTGCTTTTACACAAATGGTGGTGTGTTCTGTGCACTGTTCTATATCTTGATTTTTTCCTTAATAATGTGTCTCAGAGACATGTCCATATCAGTATCTGGAGAGTTTCTTTTTAAAAAATAACTGCATAGTATTGCATTGGATGAATTTATTTAACTGTTTCCTTGTTGATGGATATTTAGATTATTTCCATTCCTTTGTTATAATAAACAGCGCTTCCACGAATAATCTTGTAAACATTTTTTCATGCATGAAAGTGAATCTGTAGAATATATCCTTAGGAGTGGAATTGTTGTCTCAAAGGACATACACATATGTTTGCAACTTTGATAGATATTTTCAAATTGCTTTTCAAAGGAGTTTTTTCAGTTATACTCCTACAGTCTCACAGATACACACTATTGACAAATTTGGGAGGGTGCCTATCTTTTTAAGAAACAGGATAGTTTAAATTTCTGGTTTTCTGTATGAGTGATGTTGATACCTTTTCATATATTTAATAGTTTATTTTCCCTTTTTGTGAATTGTCTCTTCCAGTCCTTTGCTCTTTTTACTATTTCACTGTTGGACTTCTGATCTTTTCTCTGGTTGATTTGTAAGAGATTATATTTTATAATTTTTTTTCCAGGTTGTTTTCTTTTGATTTTTCCTATAGTTTTTATGTCAGAAAATGTTGTTATTATTTGGTTAAATTTAGCAATCCATTAAAGGTATTTCTGGCTTCTGGTTGTTGAAGAGCCTGATCCTAGGCCTTGTTTATCCATCCTTTGCTAATTCCAAACTCCCACTCCATCCCTTCCCCACCTCCCCTCCCCCTTGGCAAACAGAAGTCTGTTCTGTTTGTCTGTGAGTCTGTTTCCATTTCATGGATAAATTCATGTGTGTCATATTTTAGATGTCACATATGTGATATCATATGATATTTGTCTCTTTCTAACTTACTTCACTTAGTATGATAACCTCTATGTCCATCCATGTTGCTGCAAATGCCATTCCTTCATTCTTTTTTACATTTAAGTAGGCTTTCTTGCATTTCTAAAAAGTAGTTTTATCACCCAAGTGTTTGTCCCTGGAGACTTTAGTCTTAACACTTTCTTTGAAAAGTATTTGAGAGGTCTTTCACGTCTCTGTTTTAATGTATAGATCATGTCTCCATTCCTTCTATGAAGAACTGGACCACTTGACCTTTAGAGTTTTCCACTATGACTTTCACTGATTGCACACTCATCGTGTAGCTCAGTAGTCCCTCTGTGTTCGTTACCTTGTTTAAAACAGCTTTATTGAAGTATAACTGACATACAATAACTGCACATATCTAATGTGTACGGTTTGATACCTTTTGCCATATATCTATACCCATGAAACACCACCAGCATCAGGAGAGTAAACATAGTTATTACCCCAAAAGTTCCCTATGGCCCTCTGTAATTTCTCCCTTCTCCCCCTCCTGTCTCCTCAGCAACTAATATCTGCTTTCTGTCATTCTAGGTGAGTTTGTGTTTTCTGAGATTTTATGCAAATGGAATCATGCAGCATGCATTCTGGTTTTTGCCTGGCCTCTCCCACTCAGCGTAGTTATTTTGAGATTCATCTGTATTGTTGCATGTATTGATAGTTCCTCCTTTCTATTGTTCAGTAGTGCTCCACTGCATGGGTCTCCCACTCTTGTTTATCCATTCACTCACTGATCGAAATCTGGATTGTTTCCAGTTTTGTGTCCTTTGCATTTCTTGCAAATTGGCAGCTGGATCCAGAGAATTGACAGACTCAGGTTCAGCCTGTAGAAGGCACAGAATGTTTGGTTCCTCTCCTGCTGTGACAATCACAGCCATAGGTGCTTAATGCCAGCATCTGTTAATTCATGGGTGGAATTTCACGTCTACAACTTATTTTTCATTTATAAGTTGGAGCACTCTAAAGAGCTGCTTCCCCTCGTCTACTGCTTGGTTACCCAGTGGTACGCCTTATATAAGGTAGCAGAAATCCTGTATTTTTTCCCTTAATTTGCCTGTTTTCAAGGGATCCATTCTATCCCTTAATTCTTTGTATAAAATTTGTTTTCTCTTGGGAAACTGTATATCTCTTCTCTTCTGTTATCACTGTTTTGAAATTTCTGATGTATCTCAGCACAGGTCTATTTTCTTCCATCAAGGTGGAAGGTTTTCAGTCTTGAAAAACTTTCGGTTCTAGAAAATAGTACACCCTTTTCTTCCTTGATTCCCGTCTTTTCAGTTTATTCTCTTTCTGTGACTCCTATTGTTCAGATTTCCCACCTGCTGGATTGGTTTTCTGTTTTCTTAACCTTTAACTTTTTGTTCTACATATTCTGGGAAATTTCATGAACTTTATTTTCTAACTCTAAGGTTCAGCTTATCATTTCTGCCATCAGACTTTTATCTTCCAGGAGTGGTTTCTTTTCTGTGGTGGTTGTTAGAAATAGCTTCCTCTTTTTGTTTCATGAATGCAGTACCTTCTCCCTGAAAACAGTGAGTTTTTAATTAATGTTTTCTTCTAGCACTGTCTCTTTTCTACAAGTTGTCTTTTTTTCTACTGGTGGGTTTGACTTTTCATTGTAGAGATTTTCCTCGAATGTCTGAGAATCTGTGGCTGTCTGGTCATACTTATGAGTAGAGCATAATCTGGGAGGTTTCCTTAGGGGAGAATCAGTGTCAGTGTCTTGACTGTTTCTTCCTGGATTGATCCCTAGAGAAGGATGTTTGGATCTTTATGTTTTGTGAAAATGGTATTCTTGCAATCTAAGTGGGGAAAAGAAGCCTGGGTAGGTCTCAACTTTTAATGTGCATAGTTTTTACTTAGAGTCTGTTTTCAGCCTGGTAGCCCTTCATCTTCAACCCTTGCCATAGTCTAGAGACTCTGTGTGCCGCGTGCCCAAGAACACCTCCATTCTTACTCCACAGTTTGGGAGAGACTGTTGCCTGTTGCACGGAGTTTGGGAAGGAATCTCAGATCTGTTTATTTCATTTGCAGGTAATCTTCTTGTTTTTAGCCCCATCTTTGCATCTCTTTTCAAAGCTACCTGGGCCAACAATTCCTAAGCCTTTTGGGGGCCCTGAGGTATAAATTAGATTGCCACTGTGCTTTCTCTCTTGCTAGCATTCTTCAGTCTATTGTCAGTATATATGACTCATCTGAAGATTTTATTAAAAATGCTGATTGATTCAACAGCTCCAAGTTGGAGCCTGAGTTTCTGTATTTATAATAAGCTCCTTGCTGCTGTTGTTTAGTTGCTAAGTCATGTCTGACTCTTTGCAACTCCATGGACTGTAGCCCGCCAGGCTCCTCTGTCCATGGGACTTCCCAGGCAAGAATACTGGAGTGAGTTGCCATTTTCTTCTCCAAGGGATCTTCCCAACCCAGGGATCGAACCCGAGTCTCCTGCTTGGCAGGCAGATTCTGTTCAATTGAGCCACCTACGAAGACCATAGCAAGCTCCAAGGTGATGCTTATGTTCCTGTTCCTGTTTTCTTGGAAAGGAAAGAAACAGCTTCAGTGGGGGTTGTATCATAATTTATATAGCCAATTTCCTATTGCTGAATATTGAAATTAATTCTAGATTTTTACTTTTAAATTTAATATTGTGAGATGAAAGTTTTAAATTAATAAACAAAATATACCTATTTCCACGTTAAGTTTGAATTTTGAAAGATGTATATCAACTTGTTGAACCACCACCCCAATCCAAATAAATTACGTTTTCATCTCTACAAAAAAGTTCCCTGGTCCCTCTGCCCCAGCCTGGCCCTAGGTTTCTACTGATGGTCTGTCTAGCCATATAGATTAGTGTTGCTGTTCTGTAATTCCATATAATTGGAATTATACGGTCTGTACTATTTTGTGTTAGGATGTTTTCTTTCAGCATGTTTTTTCAATTTATCCCTGTGTAGCATGTATCACTACTTTATTCCTTTTTATTGCTACAAAGTATTCTACTGCCTATCTATCCTAGGACTGTTCTACTTTCTATCCATAAAAAGTATATTTTATGGGTATACTACTGTTTAGGTGGTGCTAGTGGTGAAGAATCCACCTGCCGATGCAGGAGACAAAAAAGACTCGGGTTCGATTCCTGAGTCTTGCCTGGAGAATCCTGTGGACAGAGGAGCCTGATGGGCTATGGTCTGTAGGGTTGCAAAGAGTCAGACATCACTGAAGCAACTTAACACACAGTTTATTTATCCATTCTCCTGTTGGTGGACGTGTGGTGTGGGTTTTGGAGCCATGATGAATCAAGCTGCCACACACGTTTGTGTCCAGGTCTCTCTTTGTGGACATACATCTTCATTTTTCTTATGTAAATGGAGGAGGATTATTGGATAAAATGGTAGTCAAATGTTAACTGGAGAAGGCAATGGCACCCCACTCCAGTACTCTTGCCTGGAAAATCCCATGGATGGAGGAGCCTGGTAGGCTGCAGTCCATGGGGTCACTAGGGGTCGGACACGACTGAGTGACTTCCCTTTCACTTTTCACTTTCATGCATTGGAGAAGGAAATGGCAACCCACTCCAGTGTTCTTGCCTGGAAAATCCCATGGATGGAGGGGCCTGGTAGGCTACAGTCCATGGGGTCGCGAAGAGTCGGACATGACTGAGCGACTTCACTTTCAATTTTCAGTTTCATACATTGGAGAAGGAAATGGCAACCCACTCCAGTGTTCTTGCCTGGAGAATTGCAGAGATGGGGGAGCCTGGTGGGCTGCCGTCTATGGGGTCGCACAGAGTCAGACACGACTGAAGCGACTTAGCAGCAGCAGCAGCAGCAGCAGAAAATGTTAACGTTGTTAAGAAATCTGCAAACTATTAAAGCACTTTCAGGTTGTTCTACATCCTTGTCAACACAGGTATTGTCAGTCTTTAAATTTTAGCTCTTCTAGTGGGTATGCAACAGTATCTCATTGTGGTCTTCGTTTCCTGAACAGGTCTGTTCAGATCTTCCGCCCATTTTTTGAAAGGCTAATTATCTTAGCATTAAAAGAATCTGTTCTTATTCTGGGTGCAAGTCATTGATAAGATAACTCTGAATATCTTCTCACTGTAAAGTCTGTAGCTTTTGTTTTTCTTAATTATGCTTTTAAAGAGAAGTAAATATTTGCTTTTTAATTGAGTCCAGTTTATCAACCCATCAGGCTGTGGTGTGCATGAGCACATGTGCACATGCTGAGAAAGCTATGCCTGCTATAGTGGATGTCCAGCTGTTTTTCAGTCACTAAGTCGTATCCAGCTCTTTGCGACCCTATGAACTGCAGTATACTAGGCTTCCCTGTCCTTCTCTATCTCCTGGAGTTGGCTCAAACTCATGTCCATTGAGTCAGTGATGCCCTCCAACCATCTCATCTTCTGTCGTCCCCTTCTCCTGCCTTCAGTCTTTCCCAATATCAGAGTCTTTTCCAGTGAGTCAGCTCTTCACATCAGGTGGCCAAAGTATTGGAGCTTCAGCATCAGACCTTCCAGTGAATATTCAGGGTTGATTTCCTTTAGGATTGACTAGTTTGATTTCCTTGCTGTCCAAGGGACCTCCCAAGAGTCATCTCCAACACCACAGTTCAAAAGCATCACTTCTTCAGTGCTCCGCCTTCTTCATGGTCCAGTGCTCACATCCATCCATGACTCCTGGAAAAACCGTAGCTTTGACTGTTCAGGACATTTGTCAGCAAAGTGATGTCTCTGCTATATAATACGCTGTCTAGGTTTGTCATAGCTTTTCTTCTAAGGAGCAAGAGTCTTTTAATTTCATGGCTGCAGTCACCATCCACAGTGATTTTGGAGTCCAAGAAAATAAAATCTGTCACTGTTTCCATTTTTCCCCCATCTATTTGCCATCAAGTGATGGGACCAGATGCCATGATCTTAGTTTTTTGAATGTTGAGTTTTAAGCCAGCTTTTTCACTCTCCTCTTTCACCCTCATCAAGAGGCTCTTTAGTTCCTCTTTGCTTTCTGCCATTAGAGTGATATCATCATTTCTGAGTGTTGGTATTTCTCTCCGCAGTCTTGATTCCAGCTTGTCATTCATCCAGCCCAGCGTTTCTCATGATGTACTCTGCATGTAAGTTAAATAAGCAGGGTGACAATATGCAGCCTTGACGTACTCCTTTCCCAATTTGGAAAAAGTCCATTGTTCCATGTCCAATTCTAACTGTTGCTTCTTGACCTGCATACAGGTTTCACAGGAGACAGGTAAGGTGATCTGATATTCCCATCTCTAGGAATTTTCCACAGTTTGTTGTGATCTACACAGTCAAAGGCTTTAGTGTAGTCAGTGAAGCAGAAGTAGATATTTTTCTGGAATTCTCTTGCTTCTATGATCCAGCAGATGTTGGCAATTTGATCTCTGATTTCTCTGCCTTTTCCAAATCCAGCTTGAACATCTGGAAGTTCTTGGTTCACATACTGTTGAAGCCTGGCTTGAAGGATTTTGAGCGTTACCTTACTAGCATGTGAGATGAGTGCAATTGTGCAGTAGTTTGAGCATTCTTTGGCATTGCCCTTCTTTGGAATTGGAATGAAACCTGACCTTTTCCAGTCCTGTGGCCACTGCTGAGTTTTCCAAATTTGCTGGCGTATTGAGTGCAGTACTTAACAGCATCATCTTTTAGGATTTGAAATAGCTCAGATGGAATTCCATCGCCTCCACTAGCTTTGTCCCCCCCCCCCAAATTCTTGTCTATCTGAAATGCAACTTTATTTGGAAATAGGTTTTTGCAGGTGTAATGAAGGTAAGGTCGTACCACAATAGGGAGGGCCCTGGATGCAGTGACCAGGGTTCTTACAAGAGGAGGAGGGGACACACAGAGACAACACAGGGGAGAGAAGTCTGTGTAAAGATGGAGGCAGAGACAGTTATGCTGGCACAAGCCAAGGACTGCCACGAAGTCTCCAGAAACTGGAAGAGGCAAGGATGCTCCTCGAGAGCCTTAAGGAAGCACAGCTGTGCTGAGACCTTGATTTCAGATTTCTGGCCCCCAGAACTCTGAGAAAATTAATTTCTGTTGTTTTGACTACCCAGTGGTAATTTTTTATGGCAGCCCTTGGAAACTAATACACCTACTCAGATCACAAAGATCTTCTCCTGTTTTCTTCTACAAATTCCAGCTTCACTTCTACATTTAGTCTTATGATCCATTTGGAGTTTATTTTTGTGTATGGTGTGAGGTAAGAATTAAGGTTAATTTTTCCCATATGGATATCCATTTTCCAGCACCATTTTTAGAAAATATTATCCTTCCCCTTCTTAATTAACTTGTCCTTTTGTTAAGAATCAACTGACCATAAATATGTGAGTCTACTGGATTCTCTTCTGTTCCATTGATTTGTAGGACTATCCTTACGGAAATGCTGCTCAGCTGTGGCCAACTCTGTGTGACCCCATGGACTGTAGCCCTCCAGGCTCCTCTGTTTATGGAATTTTCCAGGGAAGAATACTGGAGTGGGTTGACATTTCCTATGCCAAGGGATCTTCCCAACCCAGGGATGGAACCTGTGTCTCTTGTGTCTCCTGCATTGGTAGGCAGATTCTTTACCACCGGGAATCCCATTCTTATGCTAATGCTGCTGCTGCTAAGTCGCTTCAGTCGTGTCCGACTCTGTGCAACCCCATAGACAGCAGCCCACCAGGCTCCTCTGTCCACAGGATTCTCCAGGCAAGAATACTGGAGTGGGTTGCCATTTCCTTCTCCCCCTTATGCTAATACTCCCTCTTTATTTCTGTACCTTTATAACAGTTCTTAAAATGGGGTAATGTAAGTTCACCAACTTTGTTCTTAAAAATTATTTTGGATCTGTTGGGTCCTTTACATTTCTATAGAAGTTGTAGAATCAGCTTGCCAGTTTCTACAAAAAACTTGGCTGAGTCTTACAATCCATCGTAAATGTCTTCATTGATTTGGATCTTCTGATTCCTTCCACTGCCAGTCACCATAGTTCCTCCAGTGTTTTGAGTCATAATCTTCAAGATAGCCCTTTTAAAAAGAACTTTTGCTCAGTCCACAGTTGTCAGTCCAGAATTCTTTGAGGTCACCTTCTTTGATCTCCAGTGGGATATGGACACACTTCAAAAATTCCCACGTGTAACCTTTGGGATCCAGTTTTCTCAAGCAGTTTATCTTAGGACCATGTTTAGGGTCAGAGGAAACAGATCTGATTGGTTCTTAATTTTGCACACCCTCTAAACATGCATAAAGTTGAAATCATATTCACTCCTAAGCTATCACATCCTAGAACAGATCACTGGGCTATGCCAGTACCTTTTGAAGTACAAACATTGTGTTCTCAAGATGAGAAGTCTTAAAAAACAAGCCATCCTTGTTTCATGTCAACACTAAAATTAGAGTACTAAATCAATATAACCATTTCCCTCATAGTTTATGCTTTTAAATTATCAATTCTATAATGCTGGAAGCAACCTTTGTGTGTATCAGTACCCACATTACTTGAATCTGTTTTAGGTATCATGTTCCTTCTTATCTGTATCAAAATTGAAGCTGAACAGTGAGTTCTGAGTTGCAAAAGAGGATTTATTTTTGTACTTGTCTATAAGTTTTTGTCCACAAATGATACAAAAGCATACACAAGTGCTATTTCTGTGTGTTTAAAATATTCAGAATACTGTGCTTGCATGTGGTTTGTTAAACTTAGCCCTACATTTTTCACATTTTTGATGCTATGGCAAATGTGATTTCATTTTCCAATATCTCTGGTATATAGAAATTGATTTAAAAAAAATCTGCAACCTTGCTAAATTCACTTATTTTAGTAGCTCTTACTGCAGACTTTCTAAGTACATGATCATATCACTCATGATTAAAGACAGCTTTACTTCTTTCCTATATACATGCCTTTTATTTCTTCTTAATGACTTCCTGTGTTAGCTAAGACCTCTAATGAAATGTGGAGGAGGGTTGGAGGGAGGAAATCCTTGCATGGCTCCCGATTGTAGGGGAAAAGCACCACTCTTTCAGCATCTGGGTTTTTCATTGATGCTTTTTATCTGGTTGGGAAGTTCCCTTCTCTTTGTTTTTGTGAGAGTTTTTTTTTTAATCATGTTGGGTTTTGTTAAGTGCTTTTTTTACATCTATTCGGATGATCATATAATTTTTCTCCTGTATCCTGTTAACATGATGAATTACATTGATTTTCTAGTGTTAAACCAAGATTGCATTCGCTATGATGTATTAGGTTATATTATTATTTTTGTATATTAATGAATTTAATTTCATAGCATATGTTTTGTTAAAGATTTTTGCCTCATATTCTTGAGGGATGATGCTTTATAATTTAGTTTTCTTGAAATGTCTTTGTTTTTTGTTATAAGGATAATTCTGGTCTCGTAAAATAAGTTGGAAGGTGTTTCTCTCTTCTGTTCTCTTTGTCTGGTATTTCTTCCTTAAATGTTTGGCAGAATTCATCTGTGCAAACATCTGAGTCTAAAATTTTCTTTGTGGGAAGATTTTTAAGTACAAAATCAATTTCTGTAATAGGAATTTTTAAAAATGTGTTTATATATTAATTTTTGGCGAGGTTGGGTCTTCGTCACTGCGCAGGCTTTTTCTCTAGTTGCAGCACATGGGGGCTACTCTCTAGTTGTGGTGCAAGGGCTTCTCATCACAGCTGCTTCTCTTGTTGCCAGCATCGGGCTCTAGAACACATGGGCTCAGTAGTTGTGGCTGAACGCGGTACTGACCGGGCTTCAGTCACTGCGGCTCCTGTGCTCTGGAGCTTGCTGTTCGGCACATGGGATCTTCCCAGATCAGGGATTGAACTCGTGTCTCCTGCAATGACAGGCGAATTCTTTACCACTGAGCTACCAGGGAAGCCCTTTGAGCCCTGTTTTTTTAAGGGATCTTTTTGAATGAGTTTTGGTAGTTCATGTCTTTCCAGAAATTTGTGTGTTTCATCACAGTTGTCTCATTTATTGGAATAAAATTATTCTACATAGTCCCCTACTACCTTTATAATGTTTGTAGGATCTGTGCTGAGGCCCTCTCTTTCCTAATTTTCCTAAGTTGTTTTTCTCAGTTTGGTTGGAGGTTTTACAGTTTTATTGTTGTTGTTGGTTTGTTTTTTAAAGAACCAGCTTTGGGCTGTTTTTTTCTATTGTGTGTGTTTTAAAACTGTTGTTTTCTGCTCTTTATTATAGCCTTCCCTTGGTTACTTTGGGATTTACTTTACTCTTTTTTTTTGGCCACACTGTGAACCATGTGAGATCTTAGTTCCGTGACCAGGATTGAACCTAGACCCTCAGCAATAAGAGTGCAGAGTCCTAATCACTGGACTCCAGGGAATTCCCTTACTTTTTTTTCTTAAGGTGAAAATTTGGGTCACTGAATCAAGACCTTCTCTTCCAATATAGGCAAATAAAAGAATGTCAGAACAATACAATGCAAAAGCAATTAGTTTAGTGGAAATTAAAACTGAATTTTGATTTTCCTGATTTTCTTATATTTGCATTGCTGCTTTTCAAAATTCTTTTTTCTACTATATATTTATAAATTCTGATAATACAAATAATACATGCTATTCCTTAAGGAAATGTTAAGGGTCCAGAGAATTACAAGGCATTTTAAGTGTCAGGATAGGCCGTAACATATAATCATGAATCCTTCCAGCTTGATATAACAGACTGTCTTCTTGCTTACCCTGTCCATCCATTCTGAATCCCCGGGGGCTTTGCTGCTCTGCCGCAGTCACTCAAGGACCCAGGTTGACAGGTCTCACTGTGTTGAGCTATACCGTCTGGAATACATGCCGTTGATACCCTGTGGCAGGAATAGTATCCTGAGGGACTCTGCTCTGCTCCTATGGGTGCCAGTAATCTACATAGTCACTCTTACTTGGAAAGCTTGTTCACATAAATTAGATCCCTTTCTACATTTCTGGTTGTGAGCTGAGCCATAATTGTGGCTTCCTAAAGAGTTTTGAAGTCAGACCGCAGGTTGAACTTCAAGCTTCAACACTTAACAGTCATGCATCCCAGGGAAATGTGCTGGTTAACCCCCGAGCGTTTCCTCATGGGAAAAAAATGCCTACTTTTCATGATGTTTGTGAGGGTTAGAAAAAAAGTATGTGAAACCACTGGACAAGGCTTAATACATTATTTCTCCCACAGGCTTTCTTCACTCAGGAGGTTCAGCAAATCCAGCTACAGGCTAATCTCCTTTTCTGTATAACAATAGACCAGAATGTTAACTGTGCTCATCTTCCCATCCTGTCAATGCAGACGATTTTGTTAAATTTTTCTGTGATTGTGTAACACAGCCATTTGACTGTTAATAATGCTATGAAGTTATATACCTTTTTTGTTTTACTCTCAAACTTTCATTAATGTACAGCAGACTTTACAAAAGCTACATGTATGATATTGCAGCTGATTTTTATAGATGAGAATTCAGCTGCCTGCTGTTGAACCAGATACTAAAGTAATTTGTGAAATGTGAAAGAGTGCAACTGTGCTCACTCAGTTTTCTTGTTTGGGAAAAGAGAGTAATTTTTCACTTAAAAAAAAATATGTTAACATGGATCAAGTGTCAAAAGGTCCTGAAACAAAACAATTTGAGAACTGCTAGTTTAGACTCTGAACCTGGGGGTGAAGACTGCCGTGTGAGCAGGATTCCTGTTATCTGCACTTGTATATCAGGGTTTTTGGTGACTTCATCCAAGTATCAGGGTCTCCCAGCAGTGATACAGAACCCGCCTGCCAGTACAGGAGACCCAAGAGACTCAGGTTCAATTCCTGGGCCAGGAAGATCCCCTGGAGGAGGAAATGGTAACCCACCCCAGTATTCTTGCTTGGAGAATCCCACGGACAAAGGAGCCTGGCGGGCTACAGTCCATGGTGTCGCAAAGAGTTGGACATGCAGAAAGAAAAACACCAATATGGTATATTAACACATACATATGGAATTTAGAAAGATGGTAACGATGACCCTATATGCGAGACAGCAAAAGAGACACAGATGTAAAGTTCAGACTTTTGGACTCTGTGGGAGAAGGTGAGGGTGGGATGATTTGAGAGGATAGCACTGAAACATGTATATTACCATATGTGAAATAGATCGCCAGTCCAGGTTCCATGCATGAGACAGGGTGCTCAGGGCTGGTGCACTGGGATGACCCTGAGGGATGGGATGGGGAGGGAGGTGGGAGGGAGGGTCAGAATGGGGACACATGTACACGCATGGCTGATTCATGTCAGTGTATGGCAAAAATCACCGCAATATTGTAAAGTAGTTAGCCTCCAGTTAAAAAAAACATTAAAAAAAAAAGTCGGACATGACTGAGCACATGTGTGCACATACACACACACACACATAATCTAAGTATCCCTTTTCTTCCTTTTGCTGGAAAAAAGATTATAAACAATTAGTTTCTTGCTCTAATCCCACAAATAGTTTTTCTAAGCAGAGATCTGGAAGCAGTTGCACTGAGCTGCAATTATTTAGATGGCTATTAATGATGGTTATTTTTGTTTTCTTTCACACACAGCTTATTTGCATGGCGTTTTGGTATGCCAGGAACCAAAAATAAGATAATTAAAGGCAGTGTAACTGAAGTAAAATAGGAAGATCATCAGCCAAGAAGGGCCTATTGGAGGAAGCAGAGTAAGTATAGTGTGTCATTAAGAATTCGTTGGGTTGTATTAATACATGGAAAAGCAGAGACTGGCTCAGTGAAAAGAAATAATGTTTTGTTTCTTTCAGGCCTAGCCTGCTAATACTTCTAAACTGGCCAGATCACACAACAAGCCCAAAGATCCCTTGAAAAGGACTTGCACGTTAACTTCTTAAGTTGTATAAGAGCATGACTTGATTCATAAGTAGGCTAAAACATCATGCAGGAAAGGATCGTATCTTAATAAATCTCTGAATCCTAGTAGTAAAGGGAAGATTGGGGACAGGTAGCCTATCAAAGGACTTTTGTCCAACAAAATATTGCAATTTTAAATACTTCTAGTGGTTTCTGGGGGACGTGGGGTGTAACATTTTCACCTAGGAAACTTTTGGTTTCCACGATCATGGTGTTTAGGAAACCACTGTTTCCTAAAGCACCAATACATCATTTTCCAATACTTCCCTTTGACTGCTTTTTATTGCCTCAGTTGCCTATCTTCCCTGGGTCTTGTTTTTCTTGCCTCTGAAGTTTCTTCCAGCTCTGTGATTCTCTTACATACGCCATTTCAAACTTGTCTTCTCTCTTCCAGTCTTCTTTTGAAGAGGTTCCTGGTTTGTGACTCCTTGGCTGGGGCTGCCCCCGCCCGCTTCCTCTTCTCGGACCTTCCTCAGCCCCTGGGAGACACTCAGGGTTACTTCCCTCCTGTAGGGACTCGTCTTTCAAACAGCTCCCCTCCGAGAGTCAGTGGTGAAGTGGAAGCTTGGCAAACATTCCTTGGATGTTTCCTACTTAAACACGATTCCTTAGCTTTACTTTTTGAATTTTGGATAGGAGTCATAAGGGATATAGTCATTTTATACTGATGATTCTTTCTTTCTTTTAATCCTAAACATACTTTTTAAAAGTAGGTCTTTATGAACCCATACCATTTCCCTTCCCCTCCCCCATTCCCAATATCTGCCATTTAAAACTAAGCCAGTTCTTTTCTTGGCACAAGGAGGATTTCATATGGTCTTAAGATTCCACCCGTATTTCCTTACCCAAAGCCAGTAGCATTTTTCAGGGTGGTAGCCATGATTCTGTGCTCTGGTGTATCAAATCTGGAATGGAACTTTTTTGAGAGGGTAAAGCTTATAGTGTATTTTGAGTCTAGTTTGAAAAAATTGAGCATACACCCAGAACTTGTTTGATTTGTTCTTTTATAACCTATAGTTATGGAAATAGGTAATGGATGATTTTCATAGTTATCTTTACATATATACATGTGTGTAAATAGGTACATTATTTGTGTGCCTTAATGACAAGATAGATTTATATCCATGAGAGTATGTTAAAGACAAAATTATTCATGATCCTCGTTAAAGAACAGTGAGGCAGACTTTAAGACCGTTGCAGTAGGCATGGGGATCACAATACTGGGATTTTGCAGTCAGGTGTGGAGGGTAGTGTGGAGACTGGACTCAAGCTCAAATGCAATGGAAGTGAGAATTTACAGCCAAGGAAGAAGGTAGGGGTCTGTGAATGGACTATTACCAAGGAAAACATCAGTGGTGAGAGGGGATTCTGGCTAAACTGACTTTATCAGAATTCTTGCTGAAGGCAGGTCAGGGTGGTTAGAGATCACCCGAAGGATGGTGGGGATGAGGAACCTGATCAGACATAGATGGGGGGAGAGTCTGGCTAAACCAACTTAGCAATATTCTTGCTAAAACTGGGTAATGTAAAGACAAATATAAAAGCTTAGAATTCGGCCTACTTGAGAAGAATTGAATTCTGTTCTCAACTAGGAGAGACTTTCTCAAATTACAGTTGATTTTGTCAACAGAACTGGTGACCAACTCGCTCCCATACCAATTTCTTTTCTTTACCCTCAGACAGGATCCTCAACAGCTTCCTTGAACTTGTGTTACCTGTTTCTAGGCAATTGCAGGTTTTTTGTTTTTTTTTTTTACTTCTTAGACTTGATACTCATTTTTTTTTTCCTTGAGGTTTGAGAAATTCAGAAAAACCTGTAAGTGGAATGTCATATTAACCTGATGTGTACCTTTTTACTTTTTCTGTACATGTATAATATCTTTAAAAAAATTAGATGGCATGTTGCTGCATAATTTTTTGTCCTGCATTTCAAGTAAACCTCCCGTTGAAATTTATCATGGTATTTTTTTTTTAACATGTAACAAATTCACAAGGCATAACATTTAAGGTGTAAAAAATAGAGAGTGAAAACTAAGCCCTCCTATCCCAAGAAACATTTTTAATGGCTGTATAATAGCCCATCATAAGGAGGTATCACTTTTAGCCTGTCCCTAATTGTTGACATTCATGAGTAAGTTTTTTGTTACTGTTGGGGCTGGGGTTTTTTTTTCCTTGCTGTTATACACAGTGGTGGAACCGTCTTGCAGAAACAACTTTGGGTCAGCTGTGCGTTTTGTCTTTAGGATGTTTCTTCAATTTCCTTCTTTTTCTTCCATCCTTTCCTGATTTCTTTCTCTTTGAACTTCCTCTTTCATCATTGCTTTTTCCTGCTTGTAAAGCTGTTCAAGCTCCATTCCTGTTTCTTTGCACTTACCTATTAATTCTTGATGTTTTCAGGTAGCCCTACGCAGTCCCTGCTCCTTCCCTGTCTTCTTTCATCTCTCTAGGTGCCACTCTTGACAGGTCACATCCAGAAGATGAATCTTTCTCATGATTTTCACCTGAACCATCTGTTTTTTATCTTTGAGCTTTGGAGATTTATTTAAATGATGATCCTGCAGCTAAAAAGCTTTGAAAACAGCTATACTAAAGGGGCCTCATGAGTATTATCTAAATTTCATGGGCAGAAAAACAAAACCGGGTAATGTCTAGAGTCAGAGTGGGACTGAGTCAACCGCTATCAGTGGATTGTTCTGAGTATTCCGATCAGGCTGCTATTTGAAGCCTATATTTTGGCTCTGGTAAATAAAGTGTTTATCTACCTTTCTAAAAATATCTTGAATTTAAACAATTTAAATTGAAATCAGGAAGAGAAGGGCATTCAAGAAATTTATCCTAAAAAAATAACTAATTTATATAAAGCAGTGTGGTTATAGATGTTAAGAGTTCTGACCATCTGGATCTCAAAGAATGACCAGAGTATATGCATGAATTCTTCTTGATCATATTCTGTGTAAGTGTTCTGTTAAGTGTGAGAAATATAAGGTTAATTATTTGGGGAAATGACTGGATTAAACTAGATTTTTGAGGTGCTTAGTTTGTAAAGTTTTACAGTAGTGAGAACATCAAGATGGCATCAAGGTTTTCTTTTCACTTTTCTTTGCAGGGATGGAAAATCAAGTGAAGCGCTGTGTTATTGTAGCAGCAGGCCTTTGAAATTGAACTCAAACAATGAGTGCTCTCAATTCAGAGAACTGCTCTTTTCAGTACCAGCTGCATCCAACACATCAGCTTCTAGATGGTAACTGTCTGTTATTCTTGATTATACTTGGGAAAATACTGTTAAATATCCTCACACTAGGATTGAGAAGGAAAAACACCCGTCAAAATTTTTTGGAATATTTTTGCATTTCACTAGCATTTACTGATCTTCTACTTTTGGTGAATATTTCCATTATATCTTATTTCAGGGATTTTGTGCTTTTAGGCATTAGGTTTACTAAATACCACATCTGTCTATTTATTCAAATTATTTCTTTTACTTACGGTTTTTTGCATTATCCAGTTTTCCTGATAGCTTGTATAGATTATTACCTGAATTTCTCTAAAGCCACCAAGCTTCCATGTAAGTGTCAAAAAGTATGTTATTTCGTTACAATTATTTTAATTTGGATTTCTGTCCTTACTTATGTTTTGGGCAATCCAGCTATCTACCAAAGCCTGAAGGCACAGAATGTTAATTCTCATCAATGTCCTTTCTATATTGGTGCTCAGAGTTACTGGCTGTCATTTTCCATGGTGACAATTTTATTCATGGGTTTTATAACCTCTTGGTCAGAAGTCATTACCTTGATACAGGCTGTTAGGATAACTTCGTACATGAATGAGACTATCCTGTATTTTCCCTTTTCATCCCACTCTTACACCATGAACTCTAAAAAAACACTCTTGCCCAAGTTGATTATCTGTTTTCTTGGTACCTGGTTACCATTTGTAGTACTTCAAGTAGTTATCCTTTTACTTAAAGTACAGATTCCAGCTTACATTGAGATGAACATTCCGTGGTTGTACTTTGTCAATAGTTTTCTCATCGCTACAATTTTTTGGTTTAATTGTCACAGACTTAGAGACATGGCATTACCTGTGGATCCATTTGTCAACTGGAAATGCTGCTTCATTCCACTTGTACTTGGTAATTTTGAGCAAATTGAAAAGCCTATATCAGTAATAATTTGTTGATATGTTACCATGTTAAAATTAAAACTTACAGCTAGAAGACTAATAATCATACAAACAGGAAAGAATGAGGCCTTGGGACATATAGTTAACTGAAGCTCTCCCCCAACCCCAAACTTTCATACCTTTTCAGAATGTGTCTTTTGGGGGCTATATTTATTAGAGTTTTCTTTTTAACAAAATACTTCCAAAAACATATTTATACCTGTTGGCCATACTCATGTTTGTTACCCAGAAAACTACTGGATACAAATGTTATGTAAATCTGAGATTCTTCTGTCAATTTTTCAGATTTAAATAAACATTTTTATTAAACTCAGAGCAAGAAAATCAAGATTGTTTTCTTAAAGAGTTTATTCTTTAACATAAGGAAAAGGATTAGCTCAATTTAAATTTAGCTAATTTTTAAAAATACATCTGTTCTTAATGCAGATATTCCTAAGAGCAGAGTTTTTGTTGCGCATCATCAAGAATTGGGAGTGGTGACTGGGTCTCTCCCATGACATACCAGATTCGTTTTCAGTTGTCACTTATCTGTCATAGAATCTGCATGGCAACCCGTAATCACACTGGCAATATACCACAGTGTGAAAGTAGAATTTCTCATCCTTAGCACTGTTGGTGATGTAGGTTGGACAATCCTTTGTTGTGGGAGCTGCCCCATGTACTAGATAGGATGTTCCGGAGCACCTCTGCCTTCCATCCACTAGATGCCAGTAGAACCTCCTTACTGATCAGTGTCTCCAGAAATTGCCATCCTTACCTTGGGCAAGTTCTTGCGTGAGAACTACTGAAGTGAAGCATTCTGAATGGCAGAGTAATCGGAAATCACTGCGAGTTCAACTACAAAGACACCATCTAATTTGTCAATATCTAAATACGCTCTGCTTCTGTGTTCCTTTCCTTCTTAATGTATGGCTTTCCAACTGACCATACATGGGACTGAGATATTTAAGACTATTTTACTGATTAATTAGTAAAGACTTAAAACTCTCTGCAGATTTTAAATCTAGAAAATGTACACTGTTTCTAGCCCCTTGTTAAGCTGTTGGTTTACAAGATGCCCCATTCTTCACAGGCTTAAAAAAAAAGAAACTATTCAACAGGCCAGGCAAATGGAAGAAGCTTTTATTGGTAAAGAAATGAACTTACAACTGGTCTACAATATATTATTGTAATATAAACAATATAAATAAATGATCCTGCAGGCCCACTAACCTTCCATCCAGACCCACATGAAGCAACGTTACAATATTCTGTGTGAAAATGTGCAGGTTAACAAAGGTGCAATTACAAGCAAGTTTAAGCAGCAGAGTATAAGGTGCTTTAATTTAACAGTTAATGTTGCCATCAACAAACATCTGAATGTTCAATTTTACTTCACTGAATACAGACAACAAATATGAAAATCTAAAATTCATACACATGCTACTGTTAATATGAAAGTGCTTTCTCTTTTAAAAAAATACAACAAATGGACAATCTTTTTACATAGATCATGGTGTGCTCTTACAATGCAAAATTAACTTCATTTTCAGGTTATACATTTTAAAACTGGTAGCTACAGACACCAATCTAGGAATGCTAATGCTAAGAGTTCTAGAACTATTTCATTTCCTGTAAGGAGGACTCTAGTACAATATCCAACATAAAGAATACATCTATATATAATCTTAACATTTGTTTTTTGTAAAGATAAAAAATGTTTTCTTTCCCCTTGGTGATGCTTTTTGTTCATCCTGCATGGATCACTGTTTGAAGTTTTAAAATATGAAAATCCTATTTTAGGACTATGGGAGGAACCAAAAGGAGGAATTTAAAAAATCAGTTAACATGTGCTTGAAACATCAAAAATAAAGTTTAAAAAAAAAAACATCACAATCTGCCTTTGTTAAATCAACAGCAAAAAGCATGCTTTCAACAAGCAAGAAGACAAAAAGGACTAATTCAACAAAGAGGCTTGACATGCCTGACACCCGTGTCAGCCTCCATTCTGCACACTGCTGTCTACAAGTCCAAACTTCATCACAAGCTCACCCCTTACTTTGAGGATAATTTTTAGAGCTTACTTTGACTTTTCTTTCCTATGGGAAAAAACATGCTTTTGAATGAGGTGATTGAGAATCTAGTTAATGTCTTGGAAATTAGATGTCTAAAATTATTACCATCTTTGCACACTCAAACTGTTTTTTTAAAATTTAGAATACACATACAAAAAATATTTATGTAATATTTTAACAGCAAAAATATTTGAAAAACTAGGTAAACTAAAATACCTTAAAAGTTTTAACCAGTACCATGGAAAAAATTTTTTAAACCCAGACTATCTGGTTACTTGGATGTTAGTGTTCCTATTTACAAACACTTTATTACAGATTCTATTCTTAACACTTATTTGGACATTTTCCTGCTTTAAAAAGCTATAACTATGATACAGAAAAGATTTTTTCAATCTTGTTTCATTTTGTATCTTTATGGAGAAATATATAAAGTTGAGTCAAACAGGAAATTACACCGTAACTCAGAATCCTCTGGTGGCAAGGAAACTTCTATCCAATGAAATAGATCCTCCCATTCTATATTTGCTCCCCAAATACTTGTAAATTCAAGCTCCAAGCACAGAACTGTTTTATTGTTTACTGGTTCTGCATTTTAAAGGAAACCCTTTTACTATGTAAAAAATGTGTGCTTTCTAAAATGTAGATATTTGTGATAATTGTAGAATTTTATGTAGTATTTCTTGCTTTAAAAAGAAACACAAAAACTAAACCTGTTCAGCAAGCTCCTTTGAGATTTTTCAGTTTTCAGAAGTTACTGCACTGTCAATACTGGGTGTAAAGCTTTTGTAGTACAAAATGTATATAGTAAGCCAGCACCAGCTTCCTTGTAATTATTCTGTCATACACCCTGCATATCAACACCTCTGGAATAGACTCAAGTGTCAAAATAATTGAGAAATATGGACTGTTAAAATAGTTTCCAATTGTAAATCCTAATATTAAGGACCTTTAATTTTATAACCTAATCAGGTACATGGATTAGTATGCAAAATGTGCTATAGGAATTGTGTTATGATTCAGTCAGACCTAGCTTAATCCTTTACCCAATGCACAAATCAGCTCCAACTTTATATTCACTGCATTAAGTAATAATAATTACATGTTTGTTTAAGCCACAATCAAAACTGAGGGCAAGAGGATTGTTATTACTAGTTCCTTAAGTCAGGTATACCAACCACATACTGCACACTACATAGTAAATGTTCAAATGGTTTGCTAAATGAATGGATAAATGAATGACAGTGTTCAGATGTGTTTAGTGACTTAACAAGCATTTAGAAAAATTTCCTCAATTTGCTCATCTGTGTGAATTTTCTACCTTAATCCTAAGGAGAAAAAAGACTGTGGGTGTCCCAGGAAATGGATCATAATAATTATCTTTTAGCCAAAGCTCTTAAGTGTGAAACAAACCATTAAAAAAAAGGAGAGAGAAATTAAGTAGGAGCAACTTTAATACCCCACTATGTGGTCTGTAATCATAATTTATACAGCTTAAAAATGATTTAAACAAAATTAACCTTTTGAGTAGTATAGGCTCCATACTGAATATTCAGAAGAGGGGACAGGTTATAAGCTTAGTAATGGCCTAAGATGTCACACAGCTAATTTATGAATTAGAAGTAAAACCAGTCTCCCAGCCAGTATTTTATCTTCACTTACCATGTTCATTTAATGATTATGTCCACCTATTATTTGCTACTGAAGTAATTATTTAATACTACCTAAAATAAAATTATGGTTTAACATAAGTATTATAAAAGATTTTAGCAATGAACACACCTGGTTTGCTTGAGGCATGACTAAAGTTCCTTTTCTAAAATAGGTTGATGTTCATTTCACTACCATTCCTCACCACTCTTATAATCACCAACTTTTTCACCTCCATCCATTAAAGCTCCACAAAATCAAGGATTTAACACTGATAATAGCCCCTGAAGTATAACTTTTAAGTCAATAAATGACAACTACTATCAATCCTTAAGATTACTGGTGTCAATAGGTGGTCTAAACTTACTTTTATTACTCTTACATTTAAAACGGTACCAGTTAGCATAATAAGTTTTAAATTTATATTGATTTCTTTGTCCAAATTAAATTTCATTCATTACTTTTTAAAGTATTTTAAAACCCTGGCACAGGTTTTCTTTCTATGGATTCATATTGATGCCACCAATATCACTGACAGCAACTGTACTTTTCAAAGGCAGTAGAGAAAAATGTTTTAATGTACTTCTTCCCTAATGTCTGAGGCTGAAATATTCACCTTTAATAAGTTAAATGTTCACAAGCTGTTTAAAGGGGGAAAAAAATGAAACTGGAAAGCATTTCCCAAAGCTTCCGTAAACATGGCACTTTAAGAGGTGTGTGTCAGAGTAGAAGGGGAGAACTTTCATGAGAGAAGCTGGGCTTAAGATCTGAGGAGGAGGGCAGGTCTCCCTTTTCATGCAAGTATACTAAAATGAAAGTTCAGAAAAAGCCAGATGTTTTGCTCTGGAATATGATGATAAAGATTATTATTTGTACTAGTGCTTTACAACTTTCAAAAACAACTATCATAGTAGTATTTTAAAATAGATTAAATAAGCTCTGAAAAATAATATGTAAAAACTTTTAAAAATTCTTAAAAATTTAGGAATTTTTTTCCAAAGAAGATAATATAATTTTCAACATTTTTTACTGAAGAAATGGCTTATATTAGTGCTATGAATAAAACTATATGATACATTTCTTGAACTACTAACAAAAAAGGAGTATCTTCCCAAAGAATCTTTTTAAAGTGTACAGCTTATAGGTTGAAATTAAATTTTAATAAGATTGCATATTTACTTTCCGTAATACTGCATTTGTGCTTATTTAATTGAATCACAACTGTTAAGATAAAAATCAAATGCTCTAAATAGATTCAGAAATACCAATATTGATGAAAGTAGATTAAACAGTTTTTTCAAGAACCACACTACTGCGCTTCAAAGAAAGAGGTAGGCTTGTAGTTACTGAACTCTACACTAAGAAAACAGGACCCTACAGCTCTATAGTCATCCGATTCTTAGAGCAAGACACAACCTAACAAAATACTATCCTAAGAATGCCTCTCTTTTTATTAATCCACCAGGTTGATTGATCTGGAGTATCTGAAAATGGATACTCTCTCCTCTATATAATTCTGATAATTCATAAAACCTTTGAGTTCTTGACAAATACTCTTCCCAACTATACCAGCTGTTAACCTTTCTCAGAAGTCAAAAATCACTGATTTATGTATCACTGGAACTATTGCTGCTGCTGCTAAGTCGCTTCAGTCGTGTCCGACTCTGTGCGACCCCATAGACGGCAGCCCACCAGGCTCCCCAGTCCCTGGGATTCTCCAGGCAAGAACACTGGAGTGGGTTGCCATTTCCTTCTCCAATGCATGAAAGGGAAAAGTGAAAGTGAAGTCCCTCAGTCGTGTCCAACTCTTAGCGACCCCATGGACTGCAGCCTACCAGACTCCTCCATCCATGGGATTTTCCAGGCAAGAGTAATGGAGTGGGGTGCCATGGAACTATTAATGTCCTAAGGGCAGGATCATTTGATCAGGAGAGTAAAAGAATGACTTTGATTGCAGGTAAATCTTGGGACATTAAGGAAAAAACAACAACCCTATATCCTGTTTATTGCAGTGAATGGAACCCAACCATTACAATTTATTTGAACTACGAATGGCCATATCTATACAATACAACCTCACTGAGTTAACTGAATCATCCTCTTGGGTCTGGAATGCTTTTCTGTTTGTCTCTTCCTCCACTTCCCTGTCATTTCCCCTAGAAAACCTTCCCCAAGGCCCAGTAGTAGTGTGCAGGAAACAGCTGAGTAGACATTGTGCAGAGTGGCCAGTTTCCACTGCCCAGAGGCTGCTCAAAGACATGAGTCAATGTTAGAAATTCCTGCCCCAGTTAGTTCCTCCCTGAAATTAACCCTACTACAGAGTCTCAGGCAGAGAAGACAGTTATCAGTCTCCTTCGGGCTTGAGGAGGTAAGGGGGAATGAGGCCCTTTCATCCTATTAGGCAATAGTGCTCCTCAATGCCTGTTGCTTAGAGGCAGATGAGTTCTTCCCATTCAATGAGGGGGAGGATCTTCACACCACAAAATATAACCACGCTGTTCTAGTTGAAAATACATTTTTGAAATGTTCTAACTGTGTGTCCAGCCAGGGATTTCTTCCACTTGATATGGCTATGAAGACAGAATCTTTCCCATGCATCTGTACTAGTTTCTTCTTTCCAAAATTCTTTACACACATGTAAACACAGCCTAAAACTAGACACAATCTTTGCACTGCCTCACTACCATACTTTATGCCATGGTGGTACCAAAACCTTGCAAATGCCAACAATGGGTCTTCATAAAATTTAACTGAACAAGTCAGGTGACATGGGGCACTAGGACAGATTTCAATCCAAGACTGGTATTTGAATACACTGACTATAATAATATCACACTGAGTATGGGAAAATTAGCTATGTCGAAAATTTAAGTGGGCTACCTAAAAAAATTTTTTTTTCTATTTAAAACTAGGTAAAATGAGTATTAACTTCAAAAGAACAGAGATGTGTTCAGTGTTAAGGTGGGATAAACTAAAAGTGGCAGGTCTCTTGTCTGCTTCTCTCCTATCCTCAAGCTCCATCACTGACGTTACTTTTCTTCTACTCCACATTCTCTGTTCAGAGGGGACAGCCCTAAAACTGGGACTTTAGAAATGGTCTGTTTAGAGGATGCCCCAGCAAATTAAATGTACCATCATGGGAAAATAACCAGAGCCTTAGAAAGCGACAGGTTGTGGGACAGCACTCTCATACTGATCTTATCAAGGCTGCACTGCTGTGTAAGACACATGCCCACATAAGGCTTGAGGAAAATGCACATCGTGTAAGAAACAATTTTTACAAACCAGTTGTTTACTTTCTTAAGCACACATGGCTTAACGCAAGTAAAATTTCAGACTTGTAGGGATTTCCTTCCTCAATGGGAAAAGAGTGCTTCAGTATGAAGAAGTCAGAAAATGCAAACTTAGGTAGCAAAAGTAACAAGAACTTCCAATGTCCCCTTTCTGCTTATCATTCCCTCTCAATCAAAATCCTAAAACAGGTAGTAATATGAAGGAAAATGCGAATAACAGCACTCTCCCCACCTATTTCATACTAAAACTGTGCTTAGAGCTCAGGAGGGAGGTGGGCATCTAGCGTTATCATCTGTATCCATTAAATATATAACTGAAATTTTAGAATTCACATGGTTAAATCATCTAGAAAGAAACAGCTGTGTCAATGGTAAAGCTACTACTTAAAAAGCCAATGAGCCATTTATAAAATAAACTGGAAAAAAAGCAAGTGTATTTTTTTAAGTATGTTTTGAGTGGGGACAACAGAAGATCTGGACTGGTTTTAACATTATAAGGTTTAGGATTATAAGGTGCTCTCCAATGGAAATCCCCTTTGGACACCTAGCACGGTGTGAAGCACAGGGGCTCTGGTAAGTACACGATGACTGGTATCAGAAGAGCAAGTGAACAGGAGAACCTGTAACGCAGTTCCAAGTCAACACCTTAAAGGCTACGTATCGATAATATAGTTATGGGAGGTGATCATTACTGCTAGAGGAGTCTATCCCCAGAGAATCAATTTTGTATGAATTATGTCTATGGATAGTTCATAGATCCATGTCTATGGATCATCTGTGACAAAGCTTTAATTCCAGGAGTGATTTTCCTTTGTGCCCTTCAGCCCTCATACAGTGGACCAGCTCCTACTAACGCTTAGCCTTTACTTGTGTCCTGAAATTGCAAGCTGAGGGGAAAAGTCAAAGCATATGACAACTCTTGCCATAAAGATTAACTGCTAATAAACGAAAACTGACTGTAGAGTACCTACCTTTCCTTGAAACTTTAATCCAGTAATTAAAAATGTGATATAAAAGAAATATGTGACATACACTACAAGCTATTGTAGGTCTGGAACATGAGCCTTATACTATATTACATATTCTAATCCTACACATAACTATCAGTAAACATCTTTTTTTTAAAAAACATTACTACACAAAAGAATCCCACAAAGCATACATTCAAACAAGAGGCATCTAAAGGTTAAAAAAATTACCCGCTGTATTTTTGTATAAAAATAATCAACATTCTCTAATGTACACAAAGCCAAAAGATAAATATCTGTGATGTCTTTAATGACATCTTTAGTCTTCTAAGAAGCATAACACAATCTTCTGAAAAGATCAGTGACAATGACTGAAACCCAACTTCTGCCAAATATCTGTGTATGTTCCTTCAATTACTAAAACATTTCCATTGTATGGTAAAGAGAAGATGATAAAAGAGGCAAATGTTTTTGATGTCCAGGACTATATATAGCTTACAGGGCTCCCACAACAACTTTTAGTGCCATAATTCTAATGCAACACGAACTGTTCAATGAAAAGTTTTTCTTTAAAGATTTTTTCTCTAAAACATGTACATACAAAATTAGACTCAATTTATCCAAGAGTCCTTTGCAGGAAGCATACAAGGATTTAGTCAAGGAAAAAGGAATGTGCATTCTAGCTAGATCCACCTTGTTCAACACTAGAAAAATCCAAAGACCAACCACATAGCCACTACAAACTAGCGCCCTGCCAGCAAAGGCCGAGCCCTGGTTCTTGAGGCATAATCATATTATGCCTTCATCAGTGCACAGAGATATGAAAGATTATTATTATGAATCAATACTGAGAGTCAAATTATTGGTATTCTAGTCCTCATTTTATATGCCAACTTAATGGATTTCCCCCCTTTTTCTAGAATGCATAAAGCTGGGAACAATATTCCAGCAGAACATTAATGCTATCTGAAATATTTCCGTTATACAATGTATTCCTTATTATGTCCCATCTTTTTTTTTCCCCCAAAATATCCCTCTGGGTGAAAAAGACCAACAGTAATCACTCCTACCTTATGGTTTCTTAACCCTGGCACTACTGACATTTTGGACCAAATAACTCTTTGTTGTAGAGGGCTGTCCTGTGCATTTGTAGGATATTTAGTGACATCCCTGTCCTCCACATGCCAGATACCAGTAACAACCCTCCCCCATCCCAACCCCTAGGCTATAACAACCAAAATGTCCCTTGACATTGTCAGATGTCCCCTGGGGAACAAAACTGACCTCCGTTTAGAACCACTGCTCTAAATGAACAAAAACTAAGAGGAAAACGAACTTTCTCAGTCACACCAAATTCTTGGTCAAGTTTGGAACAGAAACCAAATCTAACTTCCAGATCAGTATTATTCATGCTAGAATGCAATTCTTTTTATAGATAAAGCAACTGTTTAACAGACATGTTTTTTTTTAAAACATACACTGATATCTCATTGCATACAATTCCAGTCACTGGACTCCAAAATTATTCCTAAATTATATCTCTCATGACAACCTATAGAAAACTTATAGGATAGAAAAATGTGTAAGAAAACCAAAAGAGGAGAAATGTAAATTATTACTTTCAAAAGGATTTTTATATTAACGATAAACATCACCTTTAAAAAATTATCTAGTAAAACACTTTGAAAAATATCATGACCCTCTGTAACAAGTCTTTCAATGTTGTGTGTAACCTGTAAAATTCACCCATGTTAGCTAATTATGAAAATGTACAATGAATTATTGTATCTGTACAAGAAATGTCAGCCTTTGATGCAGAGATCCCAATGTGCTTGGCTATCCGTCACAGTAAGTGATAATATTTTAGGCCAACTTGAGCCTTTACCCTTGCAAGTTTGTTTAAGAATACAACTGCTGTTACCTCAAAGCCTCATGATCCTGTTAAGATTCCTTCAGAGAGTTGATGCGTGCACAGATCTTTAGGGCCGGGCCTAGTTTGATATTCATTGCACTCATGAGATGGTCTTCTTTGAGCAAGAGAAGAGCCTGTCCATCAATCTCCTGTGCTCTGAACTCATCTGCGATATCCTGGCAGCCTAGAATTTCATCAGAGGAAGGATGTTAGAATTAATATACAACAATCAGACATCACTCCTAACAGACACAGTTAAGTCACCCTGGGTGACTTAACACAGGCTGAGAAACAAATGAAATTTACTGATGGCAGCCATGTGCTCACTCTGGAAGAAGGCAGTATTCCTTGGCATTCTAAAAAAAATTAAGAATTTGAAATCTAGGTAAAGCAATTTACTTGGAATTCTTGCCTTAAAAATAATACTGCAGAAATAATTAGTAAGAGGTTAAATGTACAGCTCGTTCAGTCCAGACATAACACACCTTCATAAAAGGAAAATGCTGGCACCTGAAAGCACACCACACATACGAGCCTGGATTAACTACTTAAAACACCTCAAGAGCTTTTCTTTGTACCAGATATCCTTCACATACAGGTACCAAAGAAAAAAGCATACTGTTCTGCCACTTAATTTAGAAATATTTTCTCAAGTACTACTTTCATTTTCATTGGTAGTTTTATTCTGATCTACAACCTTCGACTGCCAGGCACATCTGAAACATTTTTATTATTCACTCTGGATAGAACCAATCCATCAAAATTATAGTATCAATCTACTGTTGAAATGTATTAACAATACTCAAACTTGTAATTTCAACTTCAAATCTTAACATCACTGGACTCATCTCCACTTTTGATAAGAAAACAAATTCTTAATGATATTTTGAGCTTGCTGGGCTAATATCTTGACGAATAACCAATATTCTACCTTTCAGCGTAAACTGGGTGCTTTAGAACAAGTAACAGTGCGAACACTCTGCTTGACCCTTGAACGTTTTTATTATCCACCACATTTTGCACAGCTAATGAACTTCCCCACTAAGGGTAAAGAAACCAGCAGGGAAAGTAATGAATTAAGGAACCATGAGAGGAGAGAATGCAAAAATGTGGAAGCTTCATTATAAAAGACAAAATTATGAAAGTGAATTTAAGAATAAAAAAACTAACAGCTTAGGAGTCTCTTTTCTTCAAATCAGCATTCTAAAGGAAAACACAGAAAAAGATAACGCACAATGACAATGGTTACATTATACCTGTGGATATAACTTTGTTGGAGTCACTATTCTTTCTGCTGCAAAAGTATCATCCTCTTGTTTATGTAAGATAATAATGTAATCCCTATAACCCCAGTACCAAACACAAAAAACACTGCAGGTGCTAAACACATGTATTTTTGGGTTAAGTGAAGGACTGAATGAATAATGAACAAAAACAGAATCTGCTAAAAGGAGCCATCTGTAAGAGTAATGCAATTTTTTTTTTTTTTTCTGTATTCAGCTGTGTGGCCAGCTTTTCTCTTGCTTATTTCTTTCCCAACTTCTCCGCTGGTTGTAACCTGCCTGTCTATGTGGCAGTCAGCTATTCAATTCCTCTATTTTAATAATTTCTCAGATTTTTAAAAATTGCTGTTTCAAAACTACCTTCCACAGAATTTTTATGGTTTTGGCTATTTACCATATAAAAGAAACTAAACAGTTAAAATGAGATTACTCACCATAGAAAAGCCCCTTTTCTTTTCCCAGAGGTAGCTCTCAAAACTGAGCAGACAAAACTGACTAATCTTGCATCTAGTTGTGACTTCATCCTTCTTTTTATGAAAGAACTAAATGTTCTTCTCTCTTCAGTCTTACTTATAAGAACACAGGAAAGAAAAGGAGAAAGACAGGGTAGGACTTACTTAGATTCAGAAAACAGAAGCAGTGAGAAGTAATGAGGATCGTAAGAGCTACATTTGGGAACAGAAACAAGGAGTTCTCCATGAAGAAATTCATAGTATGTTCTTGTTCCTCAGTATTATCAGATCCCTCTTCAAATGTCTTCTTGTAGGTAGACAGTAAATGTGTCAGCAAAATAATAAAGAACAAAATGTGGGGAAACAGCATGATCAAACAGTCATGAATTATCTTCAGAATTTTAGATCACAACTTTCTTAAGCCAACCACAAAAAAAGGGTGTTTATACATTAGTACAGAAATGAAAAAAATAGTGATTTTAAAAAGGGGAGGCAGAAGCAAATATGCTTCCTAAAGCTAGAGAAAGATGACTTTTTAAAAAAAATCTAGATGCCCAAGGTATACTGAGCTAAAATTCTATGAATTTCTGACATATTTAGAATCTACATCTGTAGAACAGCTGGTGCTCCAGGGACATTACAGGACATATCCCAACTGCAGTAAGCAGTCAGCTCAGCTGGCTTCACATCAACAGAAGCAGACTAGGATGGGATGGACCTCTGCACACAGACATGGGTCCCAAAGGAACTTCACAAGTTCCGGTCACATTTCCAGCTAACCCTAAAACAAAAACATCCCACACGAAATTAACTTCAGTAAGGAAGATGAAAGGCTGTCACCCACACTCAACACTAGAGAACAAACGAGTCCCAATATCAATATTATGAAACTATAGTAAACAGCCATGTTTTTAAACAATACCTACTTTTTACACCTACATAGAAACTAAACCTGCTGCAGATTCACAGACCAACAAATACAGACTAAAGTGATCTTTGCAAAAGGCAGTTCACTGTATCAAGGAAGAGTTAAAGAAGATACCTGCAGTAAATGGAGAGTACAAAGAACCTTTCCTATAGAGAATTTTTTAATGTACAAACATTTAGAAGAAGATAATATTTTACTCTGGTAACAGCTCTGAGACTTGTCTGCATACCAGCTCTAATACGGTCCCACCAAGAGAGTTCACAAGATGACATACAAGAAGAGAAAACTCTAGGAATAAATACAGGTGACCTGATGAAAGAGGGAAACCTAGCCTCAACTGGAAAGAAACAAAAATGCAAGAGATTACAAAATTTACAAGTTTATTCATTCCATGAGAAGAGCTCAGGGGAAGAAAAAAATACAGCCTTGAATGAGCTGAAAGAGGCTCAAAACGATTTACAAAGGCCAGATGAACATAAGAGAAATGATGGTAACGGCCTTTTCTGGTTGAGATTTACCTTAAGCCACAGGCATTATTCAGAGAAAAACTTTGAGAAAGAAGATGTAACGCATCACACAAATAAGCTTATTACTCAGCCTGTCAAAGCAGTTCAGAAATACTCCCATTTAATCAGTAAAAAAGTAGAGTTATATTCAGCACACTCTTAATACCAAGCAATTCTAAATTATAAAACAGTCTGGGTCTGCCTTATATGTAATTTTCTCTAAAAGGCTGGCAACAAAATTGTCTTGATGAACTCAGTAAGGCAAGCATCTCAAGTTATAAGAAATAATTTTTTTTCAATTCAATGAAGGAAGAACAAAAAAAAAAAGTGTTAGCCTTTGTCCTAATAAAGCAGCCAAGAGTAGCCTTGTGGCAAATGGATGCTGGGGAAAATTAGAAAACTAGCCCTAAAAAAAGCATATGAAGTGATAGAAGAATCTCCAGCATCTGTTATTTGTTATCTGTTTGGCCAACTACTTTCCTCCTCCCCAAAGGAAAAGAAATATTCTCCCCTCCAAAGGAGAAATCAGGGTAACAAACAGCTCATATATCCCATTTGGAAGACTGAGACTGTCTAAAGATGACAGAATCAAAGTTTATTAGCCCCAGGGATTAGCGTCAGTTCCAATGTTAATTCTCAAGATACCTAGACTGGTATAAAACTTAAAATTTATTTCATTAAATAGTAAAGCCACACCCTGTGAAGACTCACCATTCTCTAATACATCAGCTTTTTAAAGCAGATTCTAAACCCACATGGTCAGCACTTGAATCACACCTAAGTTTTCCTAGGTGCATGCTTAAAAATCTTCCCATGAAAAACGTATCCCTTCTTTAAACTATTTCATCTTTCTTTAAAAGTGACCATGTCTTGTTTAATAGAAAAAAAAACACCTTATTTCACATTTCTAAAATAAGCCATTAAAAAATAATTTAATAAAACTCCCGAGTTCTGTATATTTATCTCCCTCAAACTTGACATCCTGATAAAACCATCAAAAGTTGAAAACATCAAGTCAAAAATGCATTTAATACACCTAAACTTCCAAACATCACAGCCTAGCTTAGCCTACTTTAAACATCCTCAGAACATTAAGAATAGCCTACTGTAAGTAGGGCAAAGTTACCTAACATATAGAGCCTATTCTGTAATAAAGTGTTGACTATCTCATGTAATTTATTGAATACTGTACTGAAAGCAAACAACAGAATGACTGCATGAGTCAAGCATGGTTGTGCCAGCTATTTACCCTCATGACAGCATGGCTGATGGAGCTGTCCTGCCGAATCTGTGGAGAGTATCATGCTTTGTATCACCAGCAAAAGATAAAAATCCAAAATCTGAAGCACACTTTCTACTTAATGTATATCACTTTTGTACCATCATAAAATTGAAAGTTCATTAAGTCTAGCCATCACAAGTCAGGAACCATCTGTGTAAGGTAAAATGGCCAACAGATTTAAAAAAAAAAAAAAAAGAATACTTCTGAATATATTTTCTTCACTCATAACATTTTAGCTGTAAGTCTGCTTCTGAGACAGTGGTCACCTTCATAGAAAGATTAATTACCAAATGTAGGTGGATTAGTTTTAGTAAGTCTGTGGACAAGTTCAAAGGGGATGTATTTTTCTGGAAAGCTTGTTTCAAGAGAAATGGTATGATTCACCAAAAGCCCAAAATGGAACAAATATTTTTAAAAATCTCATTTTCCATATTCATGAGGTTAAAGTGAATGATAAAAGATTTGCTGATTAAAAAAATACATACTGTCTCAACATATAGAGGCAGTGTGGGTCTCATCATTGGCAAAGGCGGTCTTCAGTACCCAGCCCAGTAAAGAAAGTGGATATAAAAGATTATTGTTTAGTAAAGATAAAAGAATATAACGACTTAAGCTGATGGAAAGAATACCAAATGAGAGAGCAGGAAACATAAATAAGAAAGTAACCCTCAATATTGGAATGGAATATCATAACTGAATTTCAGTTGTCTACTTAATTTCAGAAGTGTTCTTGATGTCTTAAACTTTTTGCAAAGAATCAAAGAATGCAGCCTCCTTTAAAAGAAACAGCATTTTTTTTTTTTAAAGAAACCAAAATTTTATCATACTCTAAAAGGTCTTGATTAGCTTTCAAAAATGTAAAAAAAAAAATTTGTCTGTGTTATTTCACTTAAAAAAGGTTAAATTAGGAAATAAGGAGGAAATATTGATAGACTAGGAAACTGAAGAGCAGAAGGGAAGAAGTGTCTGACTCAATCTCTCTACTGACCTCTCGAGAGAAATCAGACTGAAGAGAAGAGAGCACCTTTAATATCTTCACCGGCTGAGGTGTCACAGCAGAAGCAGGACTAGTCAGTTTTTATCGACTTGGGGGGTATGAGAAAATACCCAGTTGTGCTGAGGGAATAAGCAAGAGGAAACAGATCACATTTCAATAGCAAATGCCATTTAATGAGTATACATACACAGAACTTCTCTAGCCCTTTTGTGCAACAGGTGTGGATGGATCTAATGTCATTCCTGAGTGTGTGCACAAGGCAAAAATCAAGGTCAAAGTGGTCAATCACATACCGGGCAAAGAATGGATGAAGGCCCAGACGTCATCAACTGTCCATATAGATGGCTCTGTTTGTGCAGCTGGTAGCAGGTCACTGTTTTCAGGCATCTTCCTCATCCTCACATCCCGAAGCTCACGCTCTCTTTCACGCTCACTCTGCCTGCGCAGGCGTGTTGTCATAGCAGATGGCACAGAATCTTCGTGAGAAGCCAAGTCTTCTTCTGCAGATGGATAAGTAATTGGAAGCTGGAAAATGTAGTACAAGTAAAATACAGCATTGCACTTTCCTTGTATTTCTGAAAAGGGTATTGTACATTGAATCAAGGTTTCTACAGACCTGCCTAAGGATATGTTCTCTTGCTGCTCCATCAGGGCCACTTGGACGACGGCCACGATGCCCAAGACTTTGATTATCAGGCTTACGATTCCAACGACTAAGTGCAAATTTTTTAGAACAGCTAACATTGTACCTAAAAAATTTAAGAAAAAAATATTAAATGATGTATGGGATGCTTCACTTAGTAATTATGACCTTAATTAAACTGCAGTTGTGAATCAGTAAATGCCATTTATTTCATTATGGATTATAATACCTCAGAAAGTAAACCACAGTGTTCAATAAATTTACCTATGCTACTAGTAAAAAAAAAAAAAAAAAAAAAGCCTCATTATATATAATATAGCTCTCAATATAATACTGGACACCTATAACAAGGTACTGATATCTCCTAATAACAGCATGACAGTGGGGAATTTTCTGCAAAATACAAACAATAACTCATTTTTGCAATTGAAAAATAATTCAAGGTTCCAGGAGAAGAAGAAATTATTAACTATTTAGATGATTATTCAAATAGTTGTTTTCTTAGGTAACCATTTCTGAAGAGATTCTTTAAAAAGAGATTAATATAGTAAAGAGGAAATCTCAAATGGCTAGTAAAATATTTTTCAAATATAACTAAAATCAAAGACAGAAAGATAAAGTTATCAAAGTTATACAAGGAATTCACGGTTCTTAGGAATTCAGGAAATTCAAATATCTTTAATTCTTTAAAACTGGCTGGAAGAGGACTTCTGGTGGACTAGTAGTTGAGAATCTGCCTGTCAATGCAGGGGACACAGGTTGATCCCCGGTGTGGGAGGAGTCCACATGCCCAGGAAGATTCCATGTGCTGCAGAGCAGCTAAGTGTGCACCACAACTACGGAAGTCCACATACATATAAGCCGGTGCTCTACAACAAGAGAAGCCACCACAGTGAGACCCTCACACACTGCAGCTAGAGTAGCCCTTGCTCTCCAAACTAAAGAAAGCCCTCGTGCAGCCATGAGGACCCAGCACAGCCAATAAATAAATTTATTTTCTTAAAAAAACTGGCTGGAAGATTTTTATCAAAATAGACTAATATTTTTAAGTGTATATTTTAATATATACATATTTTAAAAGGTGGAACACTTTATTAATTTGCATATCATCTTATGCAGTTCAGTTCAGTCGCTCAGTCATGTCCATCTCTTTGCAACCCCATGAACCGCAGCACGCCACGCCTCTTTGTCCATCACCAACTCCCGGAGTCCACCCAAACCCATGTCCATTGAGTCGGTGATACCATCCAACCATCTCATCCTCTGTCATCCTCTTCTCCTCCTGCCCTCAATCTTTCCCAGCATCAGGGTCTTATCAAATGAGTCAGCTCTTCGCCTGAGGTGGCCAAAGTATTGAGTTTCAGCTTCAACAGCAGTCCTTCCAAAGAACACCCAGGACTGATCTCCTTTAGGATGGACTGGTTGGATCTCCTTGCAGTCCAAGGGACTGTCAAAAGAGTCTTCTCCAACACCACAGTTCAAAAGCATCAATTCTTCGGCACTCAGCTTTCTTTATAGGCCAATTCTCACATCCATACATGACCACTGGAAAAACCACAGCCTTGACTAGACGGACCTTTGTTGGCAAAGTGATGTCTCTGCTTTTTAATATGCTATCTAGGTTGGTCATAACTTTCCTTCCAAGGAGTAAGCGTCTTTTAATTTCACTGCTGCAATCACCATCTGCAGTCATTTTGGAGCCCAGAAAAATAAAGTCAGCCACTGTTTCCCTATCTATCTGCCATGAAGTGATGGCACCGGATGCCATCATCTTAGTTTTCTGAATATTGAGCTTTAAGCCAACTTCTTCACTCTCCTCTTTCACTTTCATCAAGAGGCTCTTTAGTTCTTCACTTTCTGCCATAAGGGTGGTGTCATTTGCATATCTGAAGTTATTGATATTTCTCCCGGCAATCTTGATTCTAGCTTGTGCTTCCTCCAGCCCAGCGTTTCTCATGATGCACTCTGCATATAAGTTAAATAAGCAGGGTGACAGTATACAGCCTTGACGTACTCCTTTTCCTATTTGGAACCAGTCTGTTGTTCCATGTCCAGTGCTAACTGTTGCTTCCTGACCTGCATACAGGTTTCTCAAGAGGCAGGTCAGGTGGTCTGGTATTCCCATCTCTTTCAGAATTTTCCACAGTTTATTGTGATCCACACAGTCAAAGGCTTTGGCATAGTCAATCAAGCAGAAACAGATGTTTTTCTGGTACTCTCTTGCTTTTTCGATGATCCAGCGGATGTTGGCAATTTGATCTCTGGTTCCTCTGCCTTTTCTAAAACCAGCTTGAACATCTGGAAGTTCACGGTTCACAAATTGCTGAAGCCTGGCTTGGAGAATCTTAACCATTACTTTGCTAGTGTGTGAGATGAGTGCTATTGTGTGGTAGTTTGAGCATTCTTTGGCATTGCCTTTCTTTGGGATTGGAATGAAAACTGACCTTTTCCAGTCCTGTGGCCACTGCTGAGTTTTCCAGATTTGCTGGCATATTGAGTGCAGCACTTTCACAGCGTCATCTTTCTGGATTTGAAATAGCTCAACTGGAATTCCATCACCTCCACTAGCTTTGTTCGTAGTGATGCTTCCTAAGGCCCACTTGACTTCACATTCCAGGATGTCTGGCTCTAGGTGAGTGATCACACCATCGTGATTATCTGGGTCGTGAAGATCCTTTTTGTACAGTTCTTCTGTGTATTCTTGCCACCTCTTCTTAATATCTTCTGCTCCTGTTAGGTCCATACCATATCTCTAATTTGCTTGAAGAGATCTCTAGTCTTTCCCATTCTATTGTTTTCCTCTATTTCTTTGCATTGATCACTGAGGAAGGCTTTCTTATCTCTCCTTGCTATTCTTTGGAACTCTGCATTCAAATGGATATCTCTTTCCTTTTCTCCTTTGCTTTTCGCTTTTCACGGCTATTTGTAAGGCCTCCTCAGACAGCATTTCTTTTTCTTGGAGATGGTCTTGATCCCTGTCTCCTGTACAATGTCACAAACCTCCATCCATAGTTCATCAGGCACTCTATCAGATATAGTCCCTTAAATATATTTCTCACTTCCACTGTGTAGTCATAAGGCATTTGATTTAGGTCATACCATTTATTGGGTTCCAATGCCCTAAACAGGGGCTGGGCAACTTTTTCTATAAAGGGCCAGATATTAAATGCTTTAGATTTTGCAGGCCACACAAAGGTTCTGCCACAACTATTCAACTCTGTAATTGTAACATAAAAGCAGCCACACACAGTAACGAATGAGAATAGATGTGTTCCAGTAAAACTTTACTTAGTGACACTTGGGGCTTCCCTGGTGGCTCAGATGGTAAAGAATCTGCCTGCAATGCAGGAGAACCGGGTTTAATCCCTGGGTTGGGAAGATCGCCTGGAGAAAGGAATGGCTACCCACTCCAGTATTCTTCCCTGGGAAGTCCCATGATAGAGGAGCCTGGCGAGCTACAGTCCATGCAGTCACAAACAGTGACAATTAAGCTGAATTTTATATAATTTTCATGTGTCACAAAATATTATTCCTCTGATTCTTTTTCAACCACCTAAAAATTTAAATACTATCCTTAGTTCAGGGGCCATACAACAATAGGCTACAGAAAGGACTCAGCCCGGGTATAGTCTGCTGACTCCTTCCCTAGAAAGAAGAGTGAAAAAAGATCATTTAATAAACAAATTTCTGAAAAGTTATAAAAAGGCTAAAAAAATGCACATAGTTCCTCTTTTTTTTACACATAAAATTGCCGTTGTAATTTCTTATTTTCAAAATTCTTTTTGAAATTCTTTTGCTCTAAGATGATTTTTCAGTGAAATGACAAGAATAAATTCCAGTTAACTTTGCTATTGAAAACTGTTTTACCAAAAGAAAATCCCTCACTTATGTTTATGAAAATATCAATGAGCTGGAAGTAAAGAGTACTATGAGAGTATATAGGCTATTTTTCCCCTAAAAATATAAAAAAGAAAAGAGTGTCCTGATGGTCACTTCATTTTACCCTGAAACAATTAAACAAGCTCTTCCTGTGTTCAATACGCTCATCTATGGGCTCAGCTCTAAAGGTTTCTGATTTCCATTTACATCAACTGACAGACTTCTTTCTCAACTGACTAAAGAGAGAAGAGAGACTAACTTTACATTTGCTATTTAGTGCCTTAATACTGAGATATTGAAGAAAGACAGCTAGGCACACATGTAAACAGCACTTGTTACCTGACCTAACTTATCCTCTCCTCCTTACTCTTCTCTCCTCTGTATTTTCCTACCTTAGAACCCCTAAGCCTCTAAAGAGCTTCACCTAAAGGTATACTAACCTGACAACTCAGCAATCATCTCTGGGAGAAGAGTGATGGTAGTGTGTTAACTGTCCTGAAATATTTCTGAATAGTTAAGAAGTTTAAATATTCTGAAAGGCAATCCTCCTTCCTCAGTTTTTAATCCTTTTGAATCAGAGAGCCACTATTCTTTCTTGTGGTATATGCAAACAAAATAGGAGTTACATAATTTGATTAGGACTATCAAAATAACATCAAAGAATATCTGAATAACAGACTGACAAATGAAAAACCATTAACCCATTTTCAGAGGAAAATACTTCTGCTTCTTATTTAACTTAGGTTTTACTAAATATATTTTAGGTGCACCATATTAAATAATGTATTTATTTAGGGAGCAAGAAATTTCCCAGATGTATCTTTAAGATATTAAATTCTTTGAGAAAATAACTTTTGGAATACAGAACAAATTTCAAAATAAACTGTGCATACATTTTACCTTCAGTGGGAAATACCTATATTAGGATTTATTAACAGAATTAGAGAGGCTTTCTTTAATGTAAACTAAATTTGTGACTAGATCAATAGCAAAGTAGCTCCAGATAATGTCTATTTGATATTATTCTTCTACAATACCTAGTTTTGACTAATGGTAAACTAGAAGGCAATGGCACCCCACTCAGTACTCTTGCCTGGAAAATCCCATGGACAGAGGAGCCTGGTAGACTGCAGTCCATGGGGTCGCTAAGAGTCGGACACGACTGAGTGACTTCACTTTCACTTTTCACTTTCATGCATTGGAGAAGGAAATGGCAACCCACTCCAGTGTTCTTGCCTGGAGAATCCCAGGGACTGGGGAGCCTGGTGGGCTGCCGTCTATGGGGTCGCACCGAGTCGGACATGACTGAAGCAACTTAGCAGCTACAAGTTTTTTAGTTTTGTTACAGCAGTTTTTGGCTTCTGCTTTAGGAAACTTGAGAACAGAAATACCTTTTGGCACATGACATAGTGCAGAATCGTTTTGACCGAAGAAATTCATTAGCATACCCCATCTTTCCACAGAATTCACACTTGAGCAACTCACTGTCCATTTCTTCTAATGTCTCTAAAAAAGAAAAAAAGAAAAAATTCCAAAAATTTAATTGTGGCAAATTTTCTTTTAGCTACTACTTTGGACGCTGCTAGTGTTCAGACCCTACAGGAGACTTAAAAGGAATGGTCTTTTAACTTTTCAATCCACAGCCACTTTGGCAAGGCAAAGCCCCCCAAAACAACCAATTCCACCAATTCCCTCTGGCTCCTGCATAAAAATTTTATAGGGTTTTCTCTATATAAATAAATAACACATTTTTAAAGGTTCATTTGCAAAGAATCCAACCTACCTAAAATGTGCAAGTAAAGTCACTACCTTCCAAAAAGCATTATGTAGTATATGAATTTTGATACATTGTGCTATGTATAACATACATAGCAAAGAACACAATTCTAACTGGAGAAAATGAGGACTCCAAAAAGAAGACTTTGATGTCTGGTTTCAAAGGAGCATTTAAAACAGTTAACACTCTCTAAGATCTGCAGTGTACAACAGAATATATAAAGATGTATTTATCTAATTATAAAATAGTCCCTTTTAGTTATATTAAAATAATTTACATTTTATTTTCAAAATCATCAATAGTTTTGCAATTTCTAACCTCTGCTCTTTTTTGTCAGGGTGCTCTCTGTTAATTGAGAATGTCCTTCCTCTACCTCTGTATCCATAACTTCCTTCGAGTCATACCACAGGACCTAAAGAAACTTCCCACCTACCTCCTCAAGTATCCAGCAGCAGCCACCTATAAGCAAGCAACTTAATCTTCAGGACCCACAGTTTTCTCATCTGTAAAATGGGGCTTATGACACCTTCCCAAAGAAATGCAGTGAAGATTACATGAATGCCTAACAGGTAGCAGGCATAAAAAAGTGACAGTTTTATTTCCTATCTTCCACATAAGAATTAGGAGTACCAAGACCTATAACAAGCAACTTAAACACTTCAATGAAAACTGTTTAATTCTTAAATCACCATATTTTACCATTTTTATGCATCATAATTCCTATGCTGAGTCATATAAAATATAGCTATGAGCTCTTTATGTGCTTTTCTATGTTATTCATTTAACCAAGACTTGTTAAGATGAAGAAAGGGATTCTGAAATGTAGACATGAACAACATGCACTCACATATTCAAGGATCATTTTATCCCAGTGTTACTGGAGAAGCAAATGGCAAAGTGCTAAATTAAGTGAAGGCAGCAAGAACTAAAAAACACACTGTGAAATATTTGAAGTGTCAAAGGACATCTAAAGACACTGTCATGACCAATCACGTCATAAACTAGCAAATGATCATCTCAAAGAAATTCTCAGGACTATCTTCATAAGCTGCTGCTGCTAAGTCACTTCAGTCGTGTCTGACTCTGTGCGACCCCACAGACGGCAGCCCACCAGGCTCCCCCATCCCTGGGATTCTCCAGGCAAGAACACTGGAGTGGGTTGCCATTTCCTTCTCCAATGCATGAAAGTGAAAAGTGAAAGTGAAGTTGCTCAGTCATGTCCGACCCTTAGCGAACCCATGGACTGCAGCCTACCAGGCTCCTCTGTCCATAGGATTTTCCAGGCAAGAGTACTGGAGTCGGTTGCCATTTCCTTCTCCGTCTTCATAAGCAAACTCATCTATTTAGTGGCAATGAGGAAGAAAGAGTCTCAAACCAAGTAAAGTAAAAACTGCTCCTTCCAATGACCCAGAGATGGCTTTCACACAGCTGTGCCCCACAATACATTCCTGGGACCTAGTGTCATAACTTCCAGGAGTATTGTTTCTAGTTTGTCATGCCTATAACCAGATCTGACCTTGAAAAGTCTGTACTGGATAGAACCTCTCATTTGACCACCAATCCAGCCCCAAAGAGCCCATTCTTTGGGCTGTTTCATTTTGACTCTACTGAAAGCTTTATTTCAAAACCTTGAATTAATTAACATAAAAATATGCAACACTTGATAATAGGTTAGACAACCTTATGAAGGAGAAGGAAATGTTTTTGCTGATGAGAGAGGTGAGATCCCAAACAGGTATGGATAGTCTAAGGGTTAACAACCTGACAAAAAGTTCACATCAGTTTTATTTCTCATAAAGAAGAGAGGAACATTAACAGAGTCAAAGAAGTCCAGTTCTAATTTTGGTCAGAATTTCAACAAATTTGGTAATGTTACCAAGGCTACTTTTTCCCATTTGTAAATAAAAAATTACAGAGCCAAATAAGTTTTAAAAAACTACTGCTTGAGATAATAAAGATGGGATTCTATACAGAGACAGCTGGCAATTCCCTAATATCAGTTCTTCACTTTTCTCCCCCAGTAACGAAAGCCTAACTTTCAGCTAGGAATATAGCCACTGAGAATAAAAAGTACAACTGCTGCCCTATGTGTAGCCAATTTCTGACCAAATTCCGGGTGATGCCCTATCTTCTATCTTACTGATTAGAATGTGGTCATGAAGATTAGCTATCTTGGAAATAAGAGCAACACTCCAGGGATGGCAAGGCCATGAGGCACTGACAGCTTACATGCCCAACATAATGGAGCCCTGCACTGCTTACCTTTAGACTATGTCAGAGAAAATGAAACTTCTTTCTTATTTAACCAGGTATTAGTCTGGGTGTCTAATGGAGTAGACAAACATATATCCTAACTAATAGAGATCCCAATTTTTTTTGCGCAAAGAGGAATTACTTTTCAATTTTCCTGAAGACTTGAGATCATGTGACGATCAGCAGTAAGAAGGCAATGAGATAGAAACCATCAGCAGCATGATGATTTACCAGGGCAAACATAAGACATTTTGATAAATCACATTTTAGTTGGGAGATTCTGGTTATACAGCCAGTCCAAATAGAGATACAGTTTATCTTTTAAAAAAAGAATAATCATTACATTAAGTTTTTCATACTAAATTAAACTGCATACACTCGTAAAGCCAAAGCCACTAAATAAAATGACCTGACCATTTCACCCTATAGTACTTCTCATAAAAAATGAAGTATACAGTAACAGACATACTTGATAAGATTACCATGGGAAATTATGACGTATTTTAAAAATTGACACATATTCAGTAAACATATCTCCACTATGAAATAGATTCATCTTTTCTAGCTAGAGTTAACATATAACACTGTGTAAACTTAAGGTGTACAATGTGTTAATTTGATACATTTATACACATGACTGCCTCAGTAGAAATTCTGAACATTTCTATCACATTACATTTTTATCTTTTCATTTTAGTCATTGGGATAATTAAGTTTTAACTTAAGTTAAGCTGATGATTATAGTACAATATTGTCAACAGTCATTATACTGTGCGTTAGATTTCTATGGCTTATTTATTATTCATTGCAAAGATTAATCATCTTTAAACCTTCCTTTTCCTTACTCTGGTATCTTGTTCGTCAAAACTACCCTTTGCCTTGTCTTCCATCAATTCTTTCCTTCCTCTTCCCACCATGACTACAAGTATCAATTACATGCCAAAACTCTACTATTCATCCACACATGACCAGCAGTTTCAAAAACATTTTTTCACGTCACCTGCCTAAAAATTTTCAGTATCCACCCTCTTGACAGCAAAATAACTCCTAACTCCATAATCGAATCTCAAGGTATGCTAGAATCTGACTCTGCCTTACTGCCCCACTAGCTTCTCTAACCCAACTGCCTACTCTTCACTGCCCCCTCCTGAAGTTACTGAGCACTTGCACATCTTCTGTGCATTTATTCATGGTATGCTAACCCGAGAAGTTCTTTCTGTTATCTTAAATCTATGCTTTATCACTCAAGACCCAAATCAAACCCCCTCTTCACAGAAAACTCAGCAGTCTGGCAATAATATCACCTGGCTTTAAAGTGCCATGTTCTTACTGTCTATATAATTCACTTAATACCTAGCATATGCTGCTTCTTAGTTATCTTTCTGTTGTAGCGAATGCTACTTCCTACTAGATCAAAAGCTCTTTGACGTTCTAGCACAGTCCACCATAAGTTTTATATGTATTATATTATAAACCATGAGCATCACAAAGTATGCTGTGAAGTTTCCTAGGCAGTTTTCCATTTTTCTCCAATATGCACACACAAGAAGGCACATTATATAGCTTATTAGCCTAGAAAACTTTTGTTTATATACTTATATAGGCAAGAAAAGAAAAATCCCTGTACATTCGTCTTTACTACTCTTCATCTCAAATGAAAAATTCTCAGATAAATAGTATGCATAACTATAATGAAAGCAAGTACTTAGGAATTAAATGAAATTAAATTCCTAACAACAAAAGGCTTCCTTGGTGGCTCAGTTGGTAAAGAATCCTGCCTGCAATGCAGGAGACCCAGTTTCAGTCCCTGGGTGTGGAAGATCCCCTGGAGAAGGGAATGGCAACCCACTCCAATATTCTTGCCTGGAGAAATCCATGGACAGTGAAGTCTGGACAGACAGTCCGTGGTGTCACAAAGAGTCGGACACAACTGAATGAATAACTCTTTACTTACTCCTAAACCACCACCAGGCACTTTTTGAATCCTGATTTGAACAAAATAACTATAAAAGGACATTTATACAATTTAAGTAATTATACAACTGAGGAAATCTGAATATGAACCAGGTATGACAAAGAATTATTATTGTTTTGGGTGACAGCTTTAAAATGTACGTTTTACAGATGCACACTGAAGTTTGTACTAGTAAAATACAACAAGAGCTATGATTTGTTTTTAAACAGAGGAAGAAAGGAAGAAAAGGGAAAGAGAAAAAGCAATAGAGTAAAAGAAGGGGGAATGTAGGAGGAAAAAAAACAAAGGGATGCATGAAGCTAACTTGGCAAAATAATGTTTAAAACAGTAATAATATTGAGTCTAGGTGAGCTGAGATTCATCATACAGTTCTAATTTTAAGTATGTTTGAAATTTTTCACGTTTAACATTCTTTTAAATAAAAAAAAATCAAATTGAACTCAGCATAAGTTAGCAGTAAAAAATTTTATACTACTATCAATTCTTTGCTATTCATATAACAAGTAAAACAGTGATAAATACAGTGCAACAGTCCATATGTTACCAATAATGACAGAAATGCCTTCCTCTTAATTAGGAAAACTGTGAGCCAAATCACTATCTATTTTGCTTACCAGCATGCTGTTTTACTTAATTTAGCAAAGTACAGGCACACAGTATATATTCAGTAAACATTTACAAAGTGAATAAAAATAGATGAAATACACTAATATATTGAGGATAATTACTTAGACACAGATGTTAATTAATTCACAATTGTAGAGCCCTGACCATACTACACACTATTTAACTGAACAGCATCTACTGCAGAGCCATGATCAGAATCAATAAAAAACATCATTTTTGCATTTGTGTTTGTTTTCCTGAAGTCACTTTGCATACGACTTTAACTTTAATGAACTATTCACTGCTAGAACAAGGCCTATAAAAAAAAAGAGATTCTTTGACACTGAGAAGATTTAGTGGTATTTTCCTCCTTGAACAAATTAAATCGTCTTCTGACTGAAGACTTAACACAACTGTTAATACCCACCTGATATCAAACATAAGAATACATAAAATCTAAAACCAAACAACCAGGAAGCTCTAAATTTTTAAACAAGCTCAGTAAAATAGTCATTTACTAAAGTCTGTTTAAAGAAGAAAATTGGTTGTTTTGATCCTAAAATTTTGAACTGCTTTCACATATAATGGAAATTTTCCCACTCATATTCCTTCAAAGGTCAAACTGGTATTATAAAAATTAACACCAATCTTGTTATTTTAATTACATGGCCATTAAGAGTCTGGTTCAAGTTCCCATTATTTTAGTCAAATAATGCATTATGTGAGAAAAAAAGTAAATATTTCCAAGGGGAAAATCTGTGTATAATAAAAATCCATGTTCTGATTCAAGCAATAAATGCCAAAGTTAAAGGGTACCTTAAAGAAAAATCCACAAACCTTCAGCAATCATGTCTTCCATCTCTGTGTCAGATGAATTATCTGCATGCTTTGCATTATTCTGTAGCTCTGGCTGAACACACACAGAATTTATCACCTGATTATCCAAAACAGGCCTTCTTTTCACAGGCTGTTCAATCAGCAAAGATGAACGACTCACCTTTAAAAGACAAAACGAAATGATCTTTTTAAAGACCTTCAGAAATAATTCAGTTTAAAAGTCTCTTGAAATCAATAGGATCTGTGATAATCTACTTGTACAACTGATCAGATCCATTCATTTATTCCTTGAGAAAAGGTTAGGCAACCTGAACATAAATACTTTATATTACAGCTCATGAGCAGTATGACCAAAGTCTCAGTCAAATGGAACCAAGGGTCTTTGTTTAGGTGGGTAGGCTAAAAAAAAAAATCTTTTAAAAAAATCAGTAATAAATTGTGATTGTAAGTACCTTTACCTTTTTCTGCAACAAACTTTAAGATTGATTTTTCATGCACAAAACTTTTTATTTATAGGATTCTTTCCTCAGGATAGATCATTACTGTATTTTAAAGATAAAGGAACTAATATTCAAAGTGTGCAGGTGATTTCTTTGTAAAAGCAGAAAAGGACTAGAACTCAAGTCTCCTGACTCCTAGTTAAGTGATCTATTTTAATCACAAATAGAAATGGAAAACTCCTCAAACATTAACATCAAAATCAACAAAAATATAGTCACTTATGTTCAGTACACCAATTTTAAATCATGAAAACTACTTACTTTAGAAATGCTTTCAGCAAAAATAATCTACACCAAAAGTATTTACTGATTTACTAGTGAACCCTCAGCTAATCTTAAAAAACAGAACCTTTGCTTCTATTTGAGAATGCTGGTCGAGTCTCCAATATTTTCCATACATAGTGAACAACAGCTTACTGGAACTTTTTACATGTAACCCTGGAGAATAATCACCCATAAACTTTTTTTTTGCCTCGCTTGCAGGGATCGAACCCAGCCCCTTGAGTGAAAGCACCAAGTCCTAGCCACTGGATCACCAGGGAATTCTCAACCCATAACCTTTTACATTGTGTTTATTTCAATTAGTATATGTAATTATGTCTCATATAAAATCAGTGGAAATTATTGTTGAAAAAAACAATATTGGGTGCTGATAAGAGTATACACTTAGGGTATATGAATAAATTTAAATAGTCTTTCAGAAAATGATTTGCCAATATATATCAAGAGTCTTACGAATACATACGTAATGTGATCTAACACCTATACTTCTGGGAATTTACGCTAAAGAAATAATATTTAAAATGTGGATTTCAAATGTGGATAATTTACATACAAGGATATTCCTTTGAACAACAACAAAAAGGAAACCTAAATGTCCAACAGTATATATGTCCCTCAGTGTCTGCAGGGGATTGATTCCAGGACTCCACAGGGTACAAAAAAATGCAGATGCACATAACCTATGCACATTCTGCCACATGGTTTAAATCAGCAAGAGTACTGGAATGGGTTGTCATTTCCTTCTCCAAGGGATCTTCCCAACCCAGGGATTGAACCCAACCAAGTCCCCTGCATTGCAGGCAAATTTTTCACTGTTTGAGTCACCAGGGAAGCCCTTTAAATCATCTCTAGATTACCGATAATACCAAAAACATTGTAAATATGAAGTAAATAGCTGCTTGTGCATGATCAATTCAAGTTTTACTATTTGGAATTTTCTACTTTTCTTTTCTTTTAGATTCTTGATCTACAATTAGGTTGACTCCCCAGTGTGAAACCTGTGGATATGGGCCGGCAGGGGGCAACTGTAATTGAAAGATTGTATAAATTATGACTGTCCAGAAAGTGAAATATTAGGTAACCTTTCAAAGTACTATTAATCAAATGAGAAAATAAATGGTCAAGATACACTAAGCAAAAGAAGTTGATCTGTAAGGAATTCCCTGGCAGTCCAGTGGTTAGGATCCTGCACTTTCAATGCAAACGACCCCAGTTCAATCTCTGGCTGGGGAACTAAGATCTCACAAGAGGTAAGAAGAAAGGTGTGGTCAAAAAAAATTTTTTTAATTAAAAAAAAAAGGCAATCTGAACTGTATATACAATTATAGCCCTGATCATATGAAAATATATATATTAAAATACATTTTGTGGTATTACTATTTGCTCTGTACATTTTCCAAATTTTTAGTGAAAAAATAACATGTATTACTACATAGAACAGTTACACACATTTAGTCTTCATAATAACCCTAAGAGCAAATAATCGTCTCCATTTGCTGGATGAGCAAATGAATTTCAAAAAGGCTGAGTGACCTGACAAAGGTTACACATTCAGTACATGGCACAGCCAGGATACAATCTCTAAGAACAGGGAGAAAAGACTGTTCCTCCACTCACTATATCAGAGGTTCTTAGATCCAAGTTTAATATACACACAGTAAACTGAAAACAAAGGCAACTGGCTACAGTCAACTATCACTGTGCAATCGTAATGCCCTACCTATGAATCTGAAAAATCGGATGGTTCAAAGACCTTCAAAATACATAATTTTGTTTTCTCGCATCTTTGGGGCTTTGATTTTGTCCACTTGTCTTGGTACATTTCCTAAGGAAAAACGTTCATTTCTAGACAAAACATGTAATGTAGCTAACGTAGCTGTAATGTATAGCTAGTCTCAAATCAAATTACTTTTTGTGACAGGATATAGCATCTCAATTCTGATGTGTACATTTTGAAGCATTTCTAAAATCTGATTAAAGCCTGAGATTTAAAAAATAATGAGAAAATCTATTTGCTAATTAAAAACCATCAACTAGATAACTTCAGATGTATGAGATCATTGGGAAGTTGCTATTTTCTGTATCCCAGTTAGAGTTCACAAGTATCACATTATACAAGAAACACCTTTTAAAAGAAAAGAATACACTTCTGGTGTCATTTCAATCCCCTTAAAGAGGAAAAATAGAAAAGTTTCCTTCAGAGTGAACATCTAATTGCCTTCTCTAAAAATTATAAAACTAACATCCTTATACCCTGAAACTGTTTGCTTCCATCTTATACATCTAAATAGCTAGCATAAAATTCTAGAACTATTGATATATATGGAAATATATAAAGGATAGACAGAAAGAAATTCTACAATTTTTTTTTTTTTGACCCCATGGACTGTGGTCCTCCAGGCTCCTCTGTCCATGGGATTTCCCAGGCAAGAATACTGGAGTGGACTGCCATTTCCCTCTCCAGGGAGATTAGTAACTTTTGAAGTACGTTTATTAGAGAAAATACCTTTTTAGAGACCAATAGATCATACATTTTAAAATTATGTTACTTGAATAATTTTGAAAATGCAAATTTGCTTGCTACTTACAGGAAATGGCTCCAATCCCTCCTGAATCACAAAACCTTCAATGACATGGGTCAAGATCTGTGGCTTAACAATAGCCTGTGGAGGTTTGTTTTCAACACTAGGTCCGCTACTGGGCATAGATGTACTATTACTTCTTGTGGTAGCAGCTGGAAGTAAGAGCGGAGGTGGAGGAACAGAAACATGTGAAGGATCTGAAGGAGATTTAATTACTGAAGCACTGACTGATGCCACTGCAGGTAATTCTACTTGCTCTGGAAAAAAAAAAAGTCACTTTTTAAATCTGTACCATTCTGCCCAGGCAAATATGAAAGAAAACTAGAGAACATTAATAACAATAACAGTTAATGTCTTGTTTTTTTAAAAAATTCTGAGACCCTTATATTTATTATCTCATATCTCCACAATTCATGCTGAGTCGCTTCAGTAGTATCTGACTCTTTGAGACCCTATGGACTGTAGCCCACCAGGCTTCTCTGTCCACGGGATTCTCCAGCTAAGAATACCAGAGTGGGTTGCCATTTCCTCCTCCAGGGGATCTTCCCAAGCCAGGGATTGAACCTGTACCTCTTGTGTCTCCTGCACTGGCAGGTGGGTTCCTTACCAGTAGCACTACCTGGGAATTGCCACAATAACCTTATGAGATATGTACTACTATCCCCATTTACAGTGGAAGGCAGCAACTTGCTCAAAGTTAGCATTCCAACTTTGGTTAGAAAGAACTGTCCCATAAGACATAAAAATGTTTTAGAATGTCAACTTAAAAACAATTATTTTTAATTTTTTTTAATTTTAAGTTATAGTTATTAAATTTCCTACATTTCTATTCATATATTCCAAATGGTACAAGGGAGGGGAGAATATGCTTAAGAAAAAAAGGATCATGAAATCCATAGAATAAGTAGAAATTATAATGAATTATACAGGGCATTACCTTTATTTCAAGTAATCCACAACCATGCACAAATGTTCTTTGCTGTTGTTATTTTTTAACAAATCTTCAATGACACTGTACATGTCAGTTTGTAGTACCTGTAGTACCAGTCAACTGCAAAATGTTGGGCTAGTTCACTGTGATTTTTCCCAGGCAAGCTCTGAGGACCACAATAAGACAGATCCACAGCCTACGACAGAGACTTTACCTACCCAGTTGTTACCACTGAACCTTTACTAAGCTGTACGAAAGTGGAGAGATGGAACCAGATGATCGCCAGGAATACCAATGAGTACAAGATGACTGAGAGAAATAACAACAACAACAAAAAAGGGGCATATGATAAAGATAATACCACTACTTACTAAGCACTTATGTGCCAGCACTTATATGTATAAATGTCTTACACATTGTAACACATTTAATCCTAACTAGCCTATGGGTAAGTACTGTTATTATCTCCATTTTATAGATGTGGAGAAAAAAAAAGAGACAAAGATTAACTTGCCTAGAGACATACAACTAGTAAGTAGTGGAGCTGGGTGTTACTAACTTCACACCTAGTAACTTTGATGTAATTAATATTACTATATAGCTTATTTATCACAGCAATATTATATCTATAAATTAACCTTGTTCCACCAAATAATCCACCAGGATAAACTGTACTAGAAAACCTATTTACAGTCACACAATCCCTCATTAAAAACTAAAAGTCAGCAGGAAATACTGATTTGCTTACTTCCAGGAACAAATACACAATTGTACACATGTATTACAAGACTGAGAAACTTCATAAAAATCCTATCCCACATACCTAATTATCACATATACTCCTAGAGAAAAAGGGATAAAAGATAATTCTGAACAGGAACTGAAAAGCAATTTTTCTGTTGGAAGGGAAATACGAATCTATGGAGAGCTGAAAAATAAGAAAAATTTAATGTTCCCTTACAGATTTATAGATACTTTGTTACTTTAAAAATATAAAAAGCTGCATTAAGTATAATGTTGTTTATTCAGAAAATACTGCTTGATATATATGTTCTAACTGATTTTTGGATCATATATACAAATAGACCTAAGTTTTGTTGAAAACTTATATGAGTTACTGCCTTTATGAAGAATGTAATAGCTTTTACATGCCAGTTTATAATCAGCTGTTAAAATCAAAAACACAACACAATAGAACAAAGCCAATTATTATCCTCTCCAGATTTAAGACAACTGTGAATCGAGAAACCCCAAGTTAACTGATAAAGACTTTGCCACAGTTAATTTCCTGAGCGAAACCAATGAGTTTTTTCTTTTTTACAGATGCTTTTCATTTTATTTCTATTTACTTATTTTTGGCTGCACAGGGTCTTTGCTGCTTTGCGTGGCCTTCTCTAGTTGTGATACATGCAAGCTTCTCACTGCGGTGGCTTCTCTTGCTGCGAAGCACAGGCTCTAGGTGCGAGGGCTTCATTAGCTGTGGCTCACAGTCTCTAGAGCCCAGCCTCAGCAGCTGTGGTGCACAGGCTCAGTCGCTCCACCGTACGTGGAATCTTCCTGAATCAGGGATGGAACCCGTGTCTCCTACATTGGCAGGTGGATTCTTATCCCCTGTGCCACCAGGGAAGTCCTTTATGGATGCTTTAAAAATTCTTATAGACTTATGAAGACTGAATCCTGGTGGAAACAAGTCCCTCTATTTTTATAGGTTAGTTTATTACATGATTGATGAGCAACCTGTACTTGCTTTTCCCTCTCATATACTACAGAAAAGTAGTTAAGCATGAAGAAAATTAAAGGAAGATTCAAAAATTTATAGTGTACTGAGACAATTTAGCCAGAGGAATATGCCTGCCAGGATCTCAGATTATATTTCTAAGGAAATACTGTGAAGATATTGTTGAGGTTCAATATTTCGAAAGTGTTTAAATTTCGAGTACCATTAGTAACGCTTATTAGGTAATTAGTCTCAATGCAGGGTTAGTATGCAATTAAATATATATTTCTGCCTTTAAATCAAAACTCCCAAGATACCTGCAGCAACATGAATCCATTTTCAGTGTACAAAAACTACAAAGATTTAATACTGTAGGTAGGTTTTCTTAGATCTATCTTTCGAGGTATTATTTTGAATAAGTGAAGGCAATGATACTGAATTTGTCTTAAATATTTTTCATAATTTTATTGACTAAATGTTTTCTATTTTTCAGGAAGGAGAAAAAGTTGGAGTAAAATTGGTTTTCTAGCTCCTTGCTTTCTGGAGATTCACATTGGCAGTAAGAAATAAAACCTGGAAAGAAGAGAAGGGTTAGAGATGTGGCATGCTGAAGAAGGAGAGGCTAAGTCAGTGCCCCATTATAGTTTGTTTCCATGCCTGTAATATTGGTTCCTCTCAACTAAACATGATCATGAAGGTGATGAGATATTCAATAGGACAGAATACTTACAACAAAGCCTGAATCAAGATTAGCATTATCTGGGTGAGGGGTCAGTAAACATTTTTATAAAAGACATACGGTCTCTGCAATGACCCCTCTTTGCCATAGTAGTGTAAAGGTAGCCACAGATAATATCTGAACAAACAAACGTGGCTATGTTGCATAGAGCTTTATTTATGGACAATGAAATTTGAATTTCATATAATCTTCACATGACATGAATTACTATTCCTTTGATTTTTTTTTCCAAACATTTAAAAATTTTAGAACTATTCTTGGCTCATGAGCCATACCAAAACATGTAGCAGAAAGATCTGAAGCATGAGCTATCATTTGCCATGTCCTGATCTAAATAAAATACTCAAAATTAAAAAAACAAAACACCTAACCCAGAGCCTATCTTTTTTAGGACTTAGATACTGGGCTATGGATCATAATGTTTCAGTGAAGTACCTAGGATTCACAGTCACTCTGATAATGTGCAGAGGAGAATAGAGAGGATTAACTTGAACTCATAAGTAGTTCTAAAGTAGTCAATAAGAATTTGAAGGTGTTAGGAATTTTTTAATCCATGTCTCTAGTTAAGAATCAGTGTGTCTTAATTTAAGTACTGTCCAGGAAGCAACACTTTTTAAAAGCATTTACTCAATCTGGATCACAAGCAATTATGAGGAATGTCAGACATGACCTCAAATGCTTTGTGATTTTTGGACAGTATAACTGAAATTTTCTAATAGAACTTTGCCTTATTCTCATTTTTATGCTAGAAATAGCTTGACAAATAAATCTGAATGAGCATATGAAACACATCTGTACAAACTACTAAAAACTTTAAAGACTAAAATGTGTTTTTGATTTGGGCAGTTCCTCATCAACTGCTCTAATAGTTTCTCATCAAAAAAAACTCTTGAATTCTAATCTGTGTTTTGCTGCAATTTATTATATAACAAATTAGTTTAAGATCATCTCCGGTGGAAAAAAAATTAATTTTTCCATTACTAACATTTGCCTAATAGAAACTTCCCCCAAATTTAGGCACCTCCTCACCTAACAAGGGATGTTCAGAAGTCAAATCTTCTCCTCTCCCCACAGTTATAGCTGCTGGAGAGAGCGTGGGTGGCGGCGGCGTTCTATCCATCCGGACACACTCTTCTGACTCTTCTGGCATTTCTTCTTCACAGACATCTTCTACTTGATAAACCTACGACGACAAACCACACTGCCTAAAAATATTTGTAAGATACATTTAGTAAGGTGTTCCTAATTAACAAAATAAATTCTAAGTGTTTTAAAATGTAAAAGACAAAATGACTATTTGATCGATTGAAAGAAAAGCTTTAAAATCATTCAAGTTTTTCATAATACTTGACGATTCATAATACCTGATGATATTTCACTGCAAGGAAGTTGTGGATTAGTACCTAAGTTATAAATCACTAAGGTTTTCCCCAAAAGGTGATAGTTGAATCAGGAATTACTTTTAATTTTGTTAATTTTTTAAAATGTTTGATTTTATACACTCAAATAACTATTTGGGGAGTTTACTAAAGTTTCTATTAACTTTCACTTGTCATAAATCAAAACAGATACTAATATTTTTCAAAGCATGTTAGATGAATCTCCAAATGACACATATTATATAAAGAAACAGACTGCCTAAATGACTATATCCCAAGCTCTTCATTTATGTAAATTAAAGAGCAAATTTTGAAAAGTAATGCCTGAGAACCTACAAAACTAAGTATGTGATTACATTTGTAATCTTCTCATCTACTCAAGAATCAAACGAATTTTTATAAGCTAATTATCAAGTAAACAAAAAATACCTGTCCCTGGAATGTCACACACACACCCCCATCCTAAGCCATTTGACGTATTACTTGTAGTTCTTTAATATTGTTCCATACTTACAGAAGCAAGTTTTTACATTTCTAACTGCCTTGTTATCCAATGGTAAAGATAATCCTTGAGGAAAACAGACTCAAAAGCACTCTGAGAAGGAACTTTATAACTAAAAAATATGGAACCTACTATTGATTTTTATTAAAATTAAGGCTGAATTTTCAAAGTCCACTTGTACAGACTGACACAGGTATTTTAATCTGTCCTCATTTTTATTGAACCATTGTTTTTGAAAGACAGGTTACTAAAAACAAAGCCACAAAGCGATTTACCCCCCTTCTTTTATGTACAAAGCTTATTACTTAGGTTTATAAAAGTGAGTTTTTAAGATAACTTACCCAAAGTGATTAATATTTCTAATATCAAAATAAAAGTTTCAGTAACATTCACAAAAAATCTTTTAATGATATTGGTATCTAATATATTTTTAATCAAACTACTGAAAAAGTTTGATGATCTGAGGTTAAAAATGATCCATATTTCTGAAACCAGCATAAACCATGTGTGAGAAAAAGGACTATGAAGTTTTACCTACAAAGGCATATCTAACAGCAGCAATAGAATTTGAAAACCAAAACAAACAAAAACACTCCTAATTTTTCAACTCTATTAAGGAAAAAAAAATCTTCCCTTTTGTTTTAAAATTTTTAAATTCCTATTGTTACTGCTAATTTTATATAAATATAATGTTCAGAGTTGTGATCTGAATCAGCTACTAAGTAGGCAACATTTTTGAAAAGTTATTTGCTCTCAACCCTACATGTGAAAACCTGTTTCACCAAGAGAGAGTCCTTGCCTCGTGTTTGGATCCTCGGGAGTGAAAGCAGTCGTTGGTTATTGTACACTGCAAGAGTAATAGCTGCTATTATCTGTTCATGACAAATTTTCTTAAATGATGATAATGTCCAATATAAGGAAAGTCATCCAAAAAGAAGTCCTGGGGGTTAAAGTAAAAACAAAAAAAACTTCTAGTGAGGGGCATCTGCTGCAGTGGTCATTAATTTGGCAGAGTGAGGGGCATCTGCTGCAGTGGTCGTTAACTGGGCAGAGTGCTGGGGGTGTAGATGCATGGTAATTACACAAAGAACAGTTTTATCAGCTAAACTAGCTCAGCTGTATCTATGCAGCATTCCTTTATTAGTAATTACTCTTCTTACAAAGAGCATCTTTTCCTTAAGTGCTGACAACTTTTTAATATTAATGCTGTCACAAGTGTTTCAAAAACCTACTACAGTAGCTTTTAAGGAATCAAAGATCATGGATGAGCATGCACAGAATTCTGATTTTTAAAAAAATAGGAGAAGAGTTTTGAAGGATTAAAAGAGGCAAATACAAACGGCATATTCTGAAATAATCCATCAAACAATCCTGTAAAATACCTTCCATTCTTTACAAGTAAGCCTAACTATACATACTTTATTCTAAATCTCCCACGTGAAGGCAAAATAAAGAATAAAAGAAATAGGCAAAAACAGACCTGTCACGGACACCTGGCACCATCAACATAAGAAAATGTAAGTACAACAACTAAAAGACTGAATCAAGCAAAGAAGTGAAGATTTTGCTCACAAGATCATTTGGAAACTGTACACTACAATTTCTCTTTAGTTCATAACTATTCTATAACTAACAATGGCTGCCAAACTTACCTCAAAGTACATCAGCCTCATCTGTCTCCCTTCCCTAAATAAACTGTGGAAAACATTTATTAGTTCTAAATTATCTATACTCATCATATCCTATTTATCATAGCCAAATATCAATGAAAAATCTTTAAAAAAAATACTGATTTTACTTTGAAAATTCACATTTATGTTTGAAAATTTCACATCTATTATTTAGAAGTAAATACCTATTATTTCTCTTTAGAAGTAAACATCTCTCTACCTTTAAACATTTGAAACAACCTGGAAACTGTGAAGGAATGAGTAATTCATGAAGACATCTGATGGTAAAAAAATAGATTTGATAAAGGTAATAAAAGAAAAACACAGCAATGTAATAAATAGGCTATGGTACTCAAAAGTAAAAGAAAAGTAACATGGAAACATATATAGCAAATATAACCATACCAGTGATAGCAAAGAAAACTACTCTTCTCATGAAAAAAAATCCCAAAAACTAGGTAACATAAATTTTAAGAAAAAAACACAAAATTAATAGAGGGCAGAAAATAACAAGATCTTGGATATTTTTAGCTTTAATTTAATGCAAGTGTTCTGTTTTTGATATTTCTATCCCCAACAGTCCTCCAAGATTTGCCCTAACAAAAATAATTAGAAAAGTAAAAGGCATAGAGAGGAACTTTATTTTTTACTTGTTAAAAGCCAATTCACTGAACTAGAAATTGAGAATATAAATTCAAATTAAATTTGATTTCTTTGAAGGTACTGTACACCTTAAAGCCTGTGTTTTTATGTTACATTATCCATTGTAAACTCTTCAAAAATCCATTAAAAGAAAATATTGAAATGCAAACTTATTTCTAGATGCCCACTGTTACCTTTGCCAAGTTCTGTTCTGAATAAAAGTGGAATTAAACGTCTTCATGCTTCTCAGTCAGAATGACAAGAATGAAGAATCTATAAATTTGTATCCTGAGAATCAAAATGTTTTCCATTAAGGAACAGACTTTGCAACTCTTTTCCTTTCTGAGCTAATGGTTATTTGTATTTAAGTGGTAAGATCTCTTCAGTGAGGTTTGATATAAATCTCCTTTGGGAATATTGTTTTTCTCAGTTATAAATTATAAATTTGATCATTCTAACATTTAGAGACATTATTTCAATTTTATTATAAATTACTTTATGAATTTTAAAAGTCCTTTATAGAATGTTTAAAAGACAAATGTTTTTACAGAATAATTTTCCTTTCTGGGCAATGTGTGCCATTTTTAGAGGTTTATTTTGATAAATTTCACCACAGTCTCAGTTATTCAAAACTTTTACTCAGTGAATTTTTTTATTCTCAGTATTCAACTCATCCTTCTTAGCTTTTTAAATGAGAAATATTTCAAGTATGTGTTTTCCCTTAGTAGAAATTTAAAAATCAGAAGTTACAATTCTAAAAGATGGACTACAGTTAATGTCTGTTTCCAAAGCTGGATTCTTTCCTAGAATAACTTTTACAAAATTTTAATTATAAAATATAAGTTTACCAAAAAATTACATCATATAAGCATACCTCCACCTTGAAGCAAAAGCCCCATAACGGCCTAGAACTGCAGAATGCATACAACCAAAAAAGGTTAGCTAGATAAACCATACGTTTAAGAACATACAAGCCAACAAAGGGATCTATGAAGGATAATCACCTTAAGAGAAAAAACTTTGTGCAGATGACACTGGTTCAAATGCATTCCCTTGGGGAAAAAAAATCAACTCTGTAAAGATAGCAGATGGATTTGTTTAAATAGTAATAAAATTAACGAGGGACTTTAATAACCATCACAAATTATCAAGCATGCAACCATACTATAACAAATGGCATTTTTTTTTTGGCCCATATAGCACGTATGTCAGACACTGACAGATGGAAATTTCAAGCTTTTTAAATTCATAGGCATTTATATCTAATGATAAAACACAACGTGGGAGAAAACTGTTTACTTTCAGTTCAGCAAGAAAGTCAAAGAGCTTCCAAGGGCTTACCACTGGTGGATCAACGGGTGCTGGTGGTTGTACTTGTAGGTTTACCGCAACAGTCTGTGGAGGAGGAAGAGTCTGAAATGGCAACTGGACCAAAGCTTCTGCAGCTGGAAGCTCCTCTTCAGACACCAAAGCATTCTGCACCAAAACCTGACCCTGGGATAGAATTTCAGGCTGCACTTGTAAAGATTGCATAGACTGCAGGGGCAGTGGTGGAATCTGAGCTGGAGGTGATGTCGACATCTGTGGAGGGGTTGCAATTGGGATTGGAGAGGACTGCAGGGTTGAATATTGCTGGTGTGATGTTGGAGACACAATCTGCTGACCTGGGGACACCAAGGCGGACTGCTGAACTGGACCAATGTGTACAACAGGGGAAGCTGGAAGTGGAAGGTGGGATGGAAGATTCAGCTGTGCTGTAGGTTGCACCTGATTAGCGGTGGACTGCTGCAAGTTTGACCCTGGCTGGAGAGCTGATGACACAAGAGGGTGTGGCTGAATAAGTGCTTGTGGATGAATAATTATAGTAGGAGACTGACTTGGTGAATGAGGTGGAGGAGGAGACACCACTACAGACTGCTGTGCTGACTGTGACTGGCTAGGAGACATTGCTAGAGGAGGGGGATGACTCTGAATTGGTGAACAATGCTGTGACTGGGCACTACTGGGAGCTGGAGGCAGGCCGTGGTTTTGGAGTGGTATACAGTGCTGGGAGGGTGGTGGGTCTTGAGTTGGACTTTGAAGTGTGAGTGGCTGAATTTGTTGTTGCTGCTGTTGTAGTATCAGCTGATGATGGGAAACTTTGGGTGGTGGTGAATGAAGAGGAATCTGTTGATGTTTTATTAGAGGATGAGGCTGAATTGGAGGATATGACGCTACGAGAGAAAAAAATGACAATTAGTCTTTACTTCAAAAACATCACATAAATTTTAAAATAAATCTAAAGGAGGAAAGTTTTCACATCAGAAATCTATAACAAGTCTTCCTAATAAGAATGATTCGAAAATGTAATGACAAACAACTCTTCCTTGAAAAACTACATAATTTCATAAAATAAACGGCACTGTGATAAGTTCCAAAAGAAAACTGCCTAAAACAACTGATATAAATCTGAATTTACACATGATTTATTCTTCTTAAATTTTAAAGGTCATCATATATTTTCAATAACTTTTAACAAAGTGAATCATTCTTTGGCAAGAAGAAGAGCATAACTGAACAAGTATAATATCTTTATATTATACTACGATAACTCCAAAATCATAAAATAAAGATCGTATCCTTTTTAATCCATGTCTAAACATTCTTCCAACTAACAGTCAATTACTTAAAAAGCTTCCAAAATAAGTTCCCAAATTTAAACCAAGACAAACAGTTGGTACTATCTGACCCAGGAAAATTTTTGTATAAAAATTCAGTTAAGCAAAACACGTGTGTAACTCCTACAGCATGATTAAATGAAATTTAACCATGGTGAAACGAAATTTCAGAGGTCATTCCAAATCTAGGAGAGCACTAGTTTTGCTTGCAGAAAAAAATGATACCATCAGTCATGCTGTCTAGATAAAGGATCTTGGTTTACTTCTCTTCTTGCCCATGCTCACAAAACCCTACAGTAATCTGTAAGTAATAACATCAGTGTTTTACACAAGGGAGTCACTCATAACAGGAAAAAAGTATATATATACACACACATATATAAGAATTAGCAAAATCAAGTACTAAGTGTTTCCACATCATTATGCCTCTTCTGTATACTGGTGCCTATGTTTACATAGAGGGAGGTGCTGATGAAATCCTATCTAAATAATGGAAACTGGGTTCACTAGAAGATAAACTGAAAAGACGGCTTAATATTAGTATCATGTAACAATTATCACATTTAAAACATACCTAAAGACAGACAAAATTTTTTTCTTAATCTCAGACTGTAACGCATTTTTACACTGAACCACATTTGTGACAAAAACATAAAAAATTCTAACAACTTATTTCAATCTTTTTGCATTTGGTTATTATTTAAAATTCTGGAGATTCTTTAAAGAAATTAACATCTGATTAGCATCTCAAGAAAGAAGCATTTAGAAGGCTTAACAAATACCCAAGCATTCTTGAAACCAAAACGGAAATTAGATAATAATCTTCATATAACTAGACTAGCATTTCTTCATATAACTAGACTAGCATTTCAAACTAAGACTGAAAATTTTACGTCACCATCTTATAAATGTATTGGTAAACACTCTATATTACAGTCAATGAACTCTTGGCTTTCGATAGAGTACCTTTCCACTGAGGGGCTTAAGATGCTTTCACATAACTTTCCTTTGTACTTACAAAATGCCTGTGGAGTAGGTATTATTATTGCCCTTTTACAGATAAGGAAATAGAGATTTTGTGAGCATAATAGCAAAGGCCCACTTTACTTCAATTTTTTAAGTTAAAATTAAGATTTACCATAGTCTTGAAATACAATGGAGACTATAGCCACAGGAATAAAAAGTCTCTCTGCTCTAGCAAGTAAGCAAACTTTGTTTTCTAGAGCTGGTAATTCACTAGAGTAATAGTTATCCTTTCACCTAAATTAAACTTTTCTTTGATCAGACATCAGAATGTGTCTATATATTTTATATTAGTCCTAAGTCCAACTGACAAGCACATATACTAGAGAATAACTGTGAGGATACCTTACACAATACTTCTGTATAAGAAAAGTCTTAGTGCTTGGAGAATATGACATTTGCTAATTTTTCTTATTTTAACAAACACTTTAGTATTGTCAGGTATTCTACATATGAAGTAGAACCTTTTCTTATTGCAAATACTGTATTATTGTAAATTATTAAATATATCATTTCATTCCGTAGTTACTACAACCCCATGAGGTAAGATAGGTACTCTACTAATCCAATATATTTCAGGTGAAGAAACTTTCAATAGTCAAGTGACTTGCCTGCAATCACCTAGCTATTAAGGGGCAGCACTGGGTATAAAAGAAGCCACAGTCCTAGCCGAGTCTGGGTTCCAACTATAGTCCAAATGTTTGTGTCCCCCAAAATTCATATGTTCAATTCCTCTCTCTTAATGTGGCTGTATTTGGTAACGGGGCCTCGAAGGAAGTAATATATGGTTAAATGAGGTCAACGGGCAAGACCCTGACCCAACAGGAAAACTTGCTATCCTCTTCTCACACTCAGAGGGAAGACCACGGGAGGACACACAAGGTGGCAGCCATCTGCAAGCCTGGAAGAAAGCGCTCACCAAAAACCAAACGCTGCCAGCTTTTGATCCTGAGCTTTCCATCCTCCAGAACTGTGAGAAGATCAATCTCTGTTGTTTAAGCTACCTAGTCTATGGTATTTTTTCATGGCAATCTAAGCAGACTAATCAGGCTTTCATTAAGTCCTTCTTCATACTGGATTAATATATGCAAACAATTAACCATATTTTTTTAACTAGATTAATTTCATAAAAGCTCTAAAAACTGCTATGAAAAAACTTGAGTTCTGATACAGCTCATGATAATTTCCAGATATTCAGTTAAAGTTTGCCTGTATTTTATATATTAAGAAAAGGATTAATAAATATCAAGCGGGAATTCCATTCTCAAGAAGAAATGGTGAAGAAAAGTAAATTATTTTAGCACCCTAGAAATGTATGTAATAATAAACATGTCTATTATAATAAATAGTAGACTGTACAGTATGTTAGAACACAAGCATATTTTTTAATATTTGAAAGTGACCTGCAAGAGCAAACATTCTTCCAATTGAAGAAAAGGACAAATTACCAAATCAAAAATCTAAAAAAAAAAATTTTAGCTTCAGACTAATACCCCACCAGCAAGAGGAGAAAACCTAAAAGGGCAGAAAAATTATAACTGCTGCCTTGCCAACTTAGAACCAGGTATTGGAGGGTTCAAAGGGATTGAAAATCGAAAAGTGAATCTCTTTGCTTGAATTAACCCTGACAGACTTTGTACCTTTCTCTTTGGAAGGATATTAACCTACCCTCCATTTAAACTATAGAAATCACTAGAGATTTTCCCCGGAGCAGTCATTCCAAGCAAAGTGAGTCACTGCCTCTCCACACTTCTATCAACACTGGCCAGGGAATTACCAGGCAGTCCAGTGGATAGGACTCTGTGCTTTCACTGCCGAGGGCACCATCCAAGGTTCAACCCTTGGTCAGGGAACTGAAATTCCACAAGCCATGTGGCGTGGCCAAAAATAACCAAAAAACAAAACACTGGCCAGGGGCAGGTATGAGGCTAAGAACGCTCTAGACAATACAGTACAAAAATTCTGTTACCAGGCCATACGGACAGCAGGACCTGGCACCCAGATGTTTATAAAAAAGAATTCACATGTAACCACACTATCAGAGAAAGTTGGCAATATTAGCACAGAGGAAATATGAAAAGAGAAACAGGTTTAGATGGAGGAAAGGCAACCTTCAGCAGTGTATTAATAAAATGAAACTTTAAGAAGTAATGAATAGAGGGCGGTTCAAGATGGTGAAACAGAAGGACGTGTGCTCATCTCCTCCTGTGAGAGCACCAAAATCAAACAGCAAATAGCTGTTGAACAACCATCAACAGAAGGACACGTCAAAAAAATATACCTAGTGTCCAAAGAAAAAGAAGAAGCCACAGGAAGATGGTAGGAGGGGCACAATTGCAATCAAATCAAATCCCATACCTGCTGGGGTGTGTGACCCACAGACAGGAGAACAGAAATACCAAAGACTTTCTCACACTATTGTGAAGATTCTGAACCCCACGTCAGGTTTCCCAGCCTGGGGATCCGACAAAGGGACTGGGAATCCCCAGGGAATCTGGCCTTGAGGGCCAGTGGGATTTGATTAGAGGACTTCCAGAGTACTGAGGGAAACAGACTCCAGTCTTGGAGGGCACAAACAAAATTTTGCATGCACCAAGACCCAGAGGAGAGGAGCAGTGACCCCACAGAAGACTGAAATCAAAACTACCTGCTAGTGTTGGAGGGTCTCCTGTGGAGGCATGGGTCAGCAGGGGCTCACCACAGGCACAGCTGCACTGGAAGGTACTCATTGGCATAAACCCTCTTGGAATTCACCATTAACCCTACCATAGAGCTCACAGACTCCAGGGCTGGGTCACTTCAGGCCGAACAACTACCAGGGGGGAGTGCAACCCCACCCATCAGCAGATAATTGGATTAAAGCTTTATTGAGCAAGGCCCTGCCCACCACAGTAAGACCCAATTTTTCCGGTGCCAGTCCCTCCCATCAAGAAGCTTATACAAGCCTCTTAGCCTCATCCATCAGAGGTCAGACAGAAGAAGCCGGAAGCAGCAGTCTCATAGCAGCTAAAACAAAAACCATATGACAGAAAGTTAATCAGCATGAAAAAGCAGAAAGTTATGTCTCAGATGAAGAGACAAGATAAAACCCCAGAGAAACAACTCAATGAAGTGGAGACAGGCAACCTTCCAGAAAAAAAATTCAGAATAATGGCAGTGAAAAGATGATCTAGGATCTCAGGAAAAAAATGGAGGCCAAGATTGAGAAGATGTAAGAAATGTTTACCAAAGACCTAGAAGAATTAAAGAACAGAGATGAATAATACACTAGAAGGAACCAACAGCGGAATAACTGAGGCAGAAAAACGGATAAATGATCTGGAGGACAGAATGGTGAAAATCACTGCCACAGAACAAAATATAGAAAAAAGAATGAAAAGAAATGAAGACAGCCTAAGAGACCTCTTCGACAACATTAAATGCACCAACATTTACATTTTAGGGGTCCCAGAAGAAGAGAGAGAGAAAATATTCGAAGGGATAATAGCTGAAAACTTCCCTAACATGGGAAAGGAAATAGTCAATTAAGTCCAGGAAACACAGAGTCCCAGGAAGGGTAAACCCCAGGAGAAACACCCCAATACACATAGTTATCAAACTGACAAAAATTAAACACAGAGATAAACTTAAAAGCAACAAGGGAAAACAACAAATAACATACAAGGGAACTCCCATCAGGCTATCAGCTGGTTTCTCAACAGAAACTCCACAAGCCAAAAGGGAATGACATGATTATTTAAAGTGATGAATGGTAAGAACCTACAACCAAGAATACTCTACCCAGCAAGACTCGCCTTCAGATTTTATGGAGAAATCAGAAGCTTTCCAGACAGACAAAAGTTAAGAGAATTCAGTACCACCAAAACCAGCTTTACAACAAACGCTGAAGGAACTAACTTCTTTAGGCAGGAAACAAAAAACAAGGAAAAGAAACCCAAGACAGAAAATAAACCCAAGACAATTAAGAAAATGGTAATAGGATCATACATATTGATAATTATCCTAAATGTAAATAGATTAAACGTACCAACCAAAAGACAGACTGGCTGAGTGGATGAAAACATGTACATGTATGCACTTCCACTTACCACATCACTCTGCTTGACCCCCAAATTGTATGTAATTATTTTATATTGTTAAGCTAATCATGTTCCCATTATAGCTTGCAACTGTAATTATCTTTTATTTTTGTCTGGCTATTGATTATGAAAGTTGATAAACATCTTTTACTATTGTGATTATGTAACTATTATTCACTTAATATCATTGTATTATGATTGGTCAACGGAAAAATAGAACTCTGTATCACCAAAACTAGGATCTAATAGAAAAACCTGTAATCACTTTTTAAAATGCAGATGCATATCAGAATTATCGTGAAATTTTTTGAAAAATACAAATGCTCAGGTATTGCTTTTTTCTCCAGAGCTCCAGATATGTTTCTGATGAGCAATCATGTTAAAAACAACTGGACTATATGATGATCTTTTACTTTTATCTAGTCAGTTTCACTTTTTCTAGTTCATATTCAATGCTCCCATTTCATTCAGTTTGTTTTCCAATTTCTCCATCTTTTTTGCTGTCTCTCAAGCCTTTATTAAGTGTAGTAGAAAAGCTTTGTATACATATAAATATGTATAATATATATTTTAGAAAACTTATGAATTTTTGCCTAAGTAAAAAAATTGACATTTTGATTCCACTTGTTTGACTTAGTATGAATAGAATGCTAGATTTCTAATTAAAAAATAGATATGCAACAAGCAACAAAGGTTTACTGTATAGTCAAGGGAACTATATTAACTATAAGTTAATATCTTGTAATAACCTATGATGGAAAATAATTTCAAAAATAATATATGTGTATTTGTATAACTGACTCACCTTGCTGTGCACCTAAAACACTGTAAGTCAACTATACTTCAGTAAAATATATATATTATAAAAAAGTAATGCATAATTATAAAAGGATAGAAAGAAGATACTTACCTGATGAGGTTGGATCAAAGGAAGATTTTTTTTTTTATGTAACATATATGAGGTGCCTAGCTCAGTGCATGACACACACTTTCAATAAACAAATTAACCTTGTATAAAAACATGTAGATATATTAAGAATAGGAGAGATCTAAGTAGGCTTATGAAGCAAAAGAAAGGATCCAGCATGAGGGAGACAAAAGCTGCTGTAACTATGAGAGAAGGTCAGGAACCAATTAAAAAAAAAGTGCAATCAATGACACAAGGAAATAGTGCTAACTTGAAAGCAGAAAACAGAAAGCAGATAGTGTCTTATCCCACTAGAATTGAAGAAAGCTCAAAACTGAGAAATTCTGAGACGAACAGAAGACATGATAAGGACTCACTCTGGACAGCCCTAACACTTTCAGCATAAGAACCATGAAGGAAGATATCTGTAGATGGTAAAGGGAACACACATGGGTTTCAAAGGCCGACGAGAATGAAAACAACTTAGTTGGTTCCCCGACATCTTCCTCTCAGAGATGAAATCAAAGATGGAAAAAGAGCAACATGGTGAGGAAAATAATTATGCATAATCCTTATTTTTGGAAAGTGATAAATTCCTCCCACTAGTCACAACTTTAAAGAAAAATATATACTTGCTTTTTAAAAAAGCTTTTAATTTTGGACCAGTAAAGCATATTAAATAAACCACAGGCAAATTTTTTTTTTAAAGCAAACAGGTTTTATCCATACAACAGGAGACTAGCACACAATGAAGATGTTAATCAAATGTCAACTGACCAAAAAAATCTATTATAATGCTTTAACTGTTGGGCTCTTTTTCTTTTTTCAAGCTATACTATTGAGACATTCTTTTGTTAAGTTATAAAATTCACACTTTACAATGTTTTAAAAGTTATTCTTGTTCAAGTAATGGATATCTTTTGTTTTGCTCTGCCTGTGAAGAAAATGAATAATGCAGCTATTTTCAACAAAAGTTTTTCCCACCTGGTGCTATTAACTGGTGAATACTTGATGTCCGGGTGACAGCTGTGCTTCGTGATTCCAGACTTGGACTTTCTCCTTTCTTATTACTTTCTGGAGAAGGATCTCGTTGGCTGATTTTAGAACTGGTCACTGTTGTTTTGTTATGACAAATTGTCAATGACTGAGTTTGACTAGTACTTTTTGGCGGACCATTTTGTGAGCTAGATAATACACCCAACTTCTGGCTGCGTAATGTTAAATTCTGAACCTAAGAACCACACAACAAAAAACAAGGATGAAACAGATGGTATTAATTGATGTGGTAATCACTACCATTGTAACAATGACAACATATTTATATTATGCTTTTTTATACATAAAGTTCCAAACACATGAAACAACTAATTAACCCTGAAGGAAAGGGGAGTTGTTATTCTAATTAATAATCATACCTTAAACATTAAGTGGCAATTTTTTTAAAAGATATGAAGGAAAAGAATCATTAAGAACTAAATAAAAATAGAATATATACACATATTGCAAAAGAACTATGAATAGGAGGAAATTACCCTGTAACATGCTGCATTTTAAAGTTACCAGGTCAGAGACAGTCAAAGGGAAGAAGAAACAGGAAGAGCATTCCAGGCAAAGGGGAAAACTTGAGCCAAGCTGCAGAGGTGGGAGAGCCCAGGACACAGAGGAAGAGTGAGCAATTCCTTCAACTTCACTCTTGAGTTCTCCACGTCAGCACTGAGAAACATTTCAAGCCTACAAGCCCCTCTTAAACTTGTGAGAAATTACTACACACAATTAGGGGAGTGTGAACACAATATTGCTATCTTAATAAAGATCAGAAAAGAGATAACAAACAAGTTACTAGGTCTACAGAGATTATCTATTATTGCTATAGACCTAGGAACTTTTTTATAATATATATATAATAATAGATAAGAGATTATAAGGGAACACTAATCTTCTAAGAAAACAAATTCATGAAATCACCAAACCCATTGTGATAATTATTAAAAGCATTTCCATTAACTAACTTTAAAGAGTTAGTGAGATTTTGTTGGGATGGTTATGAAACACTCATTTGCCTTTGAGAACTAGGTCTCATGAACTGAAGAGACTGTGCATGGCATTGAAATGCTTTATGTGATGACTCCTATCTGTGCTGTGCTCAGATATCTGTGTTCCACTTTTGGCGACCCCCTCAACTGTAGCCTGCCAGGCTCCTCTGTCCATCGGATTCTTCAGGCAAGAATACTGGAGTGGGTTGCCATGCCCTCCTCCTGGGGATCTTTCCAAACCAGGGATCGATATCAGGTCTCCCACACTGCAGACAGAGCCACCACAGAAGCCCGACTCCTGTATACACCAGGGCTTTTAAACACACTGCCAGTCAGGATGGTGGCCAAGATTATCCCAATTACTCTCATCTGAGGTTTATAACATTTTAAAACAGTAAGACAGAAAATGCCTCCTCTGGATGCCTAACTTTTTGCCTCTCTGGAATGAACGCACCAAATACATTAATGCTAGGAAGGGAAACTGAAGTATAAGATTCTAGGGTGACAAATATATTGCTGCTTTATGAATGTTCTTCAGTTTCATGTTTGTTTGGTCTCTACAACAGTACCATTAACTGACGCTCTATACCTTCTCTTTTCAAGCGCCAACGCAGTGTTCAGCCAACAGCAGACGCTAAATAAATGTTTACTTCAGCGCAGTTGAAGTTTTAGTCAGTTCTAAGTTACTGAAAGAATTTTCTAAGTGAGACCATATGGAGCATCTTCTCTGATTTTGTCAAATATTTCACAGCAATGTAAACACACTAAATCACTGCTGTATTACTGAAATTTAACGGAAAAATAAAATATGCTAAAATCTAGATTTCTCAGCTTGCCAAAGTCCTCCACTGTCTAGGCCCAAACTGCTTTGAGCCCCTTTTTCCACTATTTCAGTTCACAATCCTCATCTTCTAACCAAACTGTTCTGCTCATCCTTCTCCAAACACACCTTGCACTTTCTTCATTTAGAGCCCTCATTCAAATTCCCCTTGCCACAACGTGGTCTCCTGAAGTCCAACACACTGTTTAAGACCAGTAAAATGTCTACTCATTCTCCCAAAGAAACCTTTCCGTGTCTCTGGTTAGGAATAATTTATCCTCCTGTCTATACTTTTCCCATAGAATTTGGATCATACTGGCCTATACCACTGACAAGGGTCTAACTTATTTTAGAATTAGTAATATCTGTGTCTGTGACATACTGAGGCTCTGACTGGCAGGCTCTCATCTCTGACATTCATTTTTTAATCCCCACAGTTCTGGCTGCAGACGTAACAGAAACTACAGAAGTCTGAGACATTCTCCAATATGTGATTCCGAAATATGTATGATATGAATTTTGTTAAGTATCTTGTTCTATTTATAGTTTTCTTAAGCTAACACTAAAATCTGTTCATGTTTAACCAAAAAAAATCTCAACAAATGTCTAGCAGAAGAATATTAAAATCTCTCAGGAAGCAAGGGAAAAATCATAAAACTTAATGTGTGCCATAAATAATACAAAAAGTGGACCACCTAATGATGATATTCAAAGGCTGAATTATAGCCTGAAAAACAAAACTTTTCTTCAAATTAAAAGAATATTCAAAGTAAATGAAGATTTGACACAATGAACCCTTAACCTGAAGCAGTCCATTTAATATACTTTTTTCTTCTAATTTTTCCTTTGTTTTCTGTAGTTCTGAAAGAAAGTGTATATGTGTAAACAAAGTATTTTATTTATATAAATGAATAAACTTCAGAATATGGCTTTACTATATATGGTCATCTTAGCTTAAATATTTATAATAAATTTCAAACATGTAAACTATACTCCTGAAGTATATACAGAGCTAACTGAGCTGTTAATAGAAAAATCACATGTTCAGATATCCTTGACAGAACTTCACTTTTAAAAAGAACCCACCCTTTCTAAGATAAAGAATATTATGGCATCCAATGTCCAACTTTAATTTCATCTGAAGTTTTCCTATGATTACTTTGTAGAAACTTTATGACTTGAAAGAGTCTAGGTTTCACACAAAATATTCTTGCCAATTTCACACATCACGTTTTTATAGTGGATTACCCAAATACTCACTTGTTTTAATTTGGACCTAACTATGTGTGAATTATAGCAGCATCTCTTCTCTTTGCAGATAAGGAAATTAAACAAGTGCTGGCAGAACTGTTTCTAGCTTCTAAATTTAAAAGACTGTTTTCTCCTCAATTCTTACAATATTTCCCTGATAGCCTTAGTAAGATTTCTTACTATTTCATAACATACTTTTAGTATTATGATAACTTTTCAAAAGTTAGATTTTTTTTTCAAGGTAAGGATACGAGATGGAGCATTTAAAATAGTAAATAAGGCTAAGATAGTCCCAATTTCTTATTTTTTATGGTGTGCTATAAATTTTATTACTAAGGAAAAATTATACTGACTTTTGTCAGTTAAAGAATATTAAAACTTCAAATTTGGCATTTCTCAATCTGAATCAAAATATTTTAAAAACTGCAAACATATGTTTAAAAATTAACAAAGTGGAACACAAATTCTTCAAAACGAACAGCCCTGAACTTGAGGAAAGTTACCACTGGAATACTCAGTCAGATTACGAGAGAGCCACATATCTATAAATATCATATCTGCACCCAAAGAGCTAATTCTATAAATTACTTTGACTATGTTGACATTAAAGATGCTACTAAAGACAATGCAAGATGTTTTCTCCATGAGAACCCACAAAACAGATTGTGCTCTATAGAGAGTTTGTTAATTGTATTTTCCTAATAACTGGTTTATTTTACCTTGGAAACTGCAAATCCTTTAAATGGTTGTGTTTCTCTCTTCACTATTAGCTATGTAAAAGCTAAGAACCAAATTTGTGACTCATCTTTAGACAGTGTATAACAAAAACAGTAATTAGTAGCATGTGATATTTTATGTGCCAGGCACTATGCTGAGTGTCTATTTATTCCTTGTAACAGCTCTGAGCTATTACTTCCAGTTTAAAGGGAAGAAACTGAAGCTTAGTATAAGTAATAACAGCAGCTAAGATTTAGTGAGTGCTAACTAGGTTAACAGAAACTTCTGTTTTTCATTTTACTAACCTATTTAATTCTCATTACAACCCTATGAGGCATTATAATTATTTTATAAATATTTATTTTACTTTATATTGTTGAAACTGAAGTGAGAGTTTAAAGATAGAAAATGAGAAGGTGGTAGAACATGTATTTGAATCCAGAGAATCTGGCTCCAGAGTCCAAACTTATAAACACCATGCTATGACCTGTCCCCAAAATGAATCAACTGGCAAGTGACAAAGTGGCTTACCAAAGTCAGCTTATAAGCCCAGGTCTTCCTATTCTTCCCTTTGTAGAGCAAGTACTAATGAGTATCTATGAGATTCTAGACACTAAACATATGTTACTCTTCAACTTAACCCTACAAGTACATATAACCACTAAAGATGTTTGGTAACTTGTCTAAAGTCATACAACTAATAAATGCAGTGGAAATTGAACCCACGTAGCCCATGAACCCACTGAGCCCATGTAGGACTTCACGCACTTAAGTTCAATGGCAACCTAACTCCAAGCTCCATGCCACTTTATCATTCTGGAAGCCAATAATGGTTTAGCTCTATTAGGTTTTATAAAAAGACAAAAACGGGAAGATAATTACTTCAATAAGTTCACTCCACAAAGAGACATTTAAAGTTTAGAGCCCCAAACATTTTAACGTTAACAAAGGTCTCATTTTGTAAACATGGAAAGTGATGTATACAAATAAGTTAAGGAACTATAGAGGGTCACATTAACACATCAGGAGACACCAGAATTTAACTGATCACCACCTTTATATGCTGATATATGAAAACAGACCTTTATGATTAAAAGAAAGAGATTCCATGAAAAATACCAAAGAATATTACTGCTATCTCATTTTGTACCTTTTACCAGATGATTGAGATTATTAAATTAAAATTACAAAGCCAAGGATGACCTTAGGATATATTAACTTCTGCCATATGCAATCCAAAATATTAACAATGGAAAAATACAATACAAAATGGTATCATACAATATAAAAGTCTATTCAACAGCTTTAATTTAAAAGGTACTCAATTTCATTCATTTTTATTAACCTGAGGTGTAACTTACATACAATAAAATGAATGAATCAGTGCATTAAGTTTTGACATATGTATACATCATGTTACCACCACCCCAATTAAAATATAGAACATTCCCTTCACTCATGCCCCTTCCCAGTCCATCTCCTCCACCTTCTGCTCTAGGTATCACAAATCCATTTTTTTTCCCACTATAGATTAGTTCTGCCTGTTCTGGAATTCATATAAATGAAGTCACAAAGCATGCACTCTCTGATATCTGGCTTCTTTCACTATTATAATGTTTCTGAGATGCATCAGTAGTCTGTTCCTTTTTATTTCTGAGCAATATTCCACAATATGTTTATCCACTCACCAGTTAAAGCAGACTAAGTTACTTCCAATTTGGGGCTATTCTCAATAGAGCTGCTATGAACACTCATTTAAATATCTTTATGTGGATATATGTTTTCAAATCTCTCAGGGTAAACAGCTAGAAGTGGAATTGCTGGGTCACACGTTAAGCATGTATTTAACTTTACATGTGATAGTATGGCTGTGCCACATTCTTGCCAAACATGGTATTTTCAGTCTCCTTCATTTCAGCCTTTCTAGTGAGTCTATAGTGATACTCACTGTGGTTTTGGTTTACATTTCTAGAAAGATTAATAATGTTGAGCATTTTTTTCATGTGCTTATTGGCCTTCTGCTTATCCTCTTTTGTGAAGTGTTAAATCTTTTGCCCATTTTTAACTAAACTGTTCAAGATCTCATTGAGTTTTACACCTATTTTATATATTCCCAATATATGTCCTTTGTCAGACATATATATATATATAGTGAACATTTCCCCTCAGTCTGTAGCTTGCCTCTTCACTTTTGTAGCAATGTCTTTTGAAGAACAGTTTTTAAATTTTGATAAAATCCGATTTATCATTATTTTCTCTTCTGGCTAATTCTTTTTGTGTCCTATCTGAGAAAGCTTTGCCTACCCTAGAGCTGTAAAACTATCTCCTATGTCTTCTTCTAGAGGTTTAATAGTTTTGTCTTTTGTCTTCAGGTCTACATTCTAGTTCTATTTTATTTTTGTGAATGGTGTAAGGTGAAAATTATTTTTCCATAGAACCAAACAAATATAAACAAAAAATTGAGTAATATCCTACTCAATTTTTTAAATTTAAAATTTATCCAACACTATTTTTTAAATTTAAAATTTATCATTTTTAAATTCAAAAGCCATCCTGACTTAGTTATTACTTAACTGCTTGCAAAGGAAACTGAAGAATACATCTCACATAAAAGAAGCAGATCTGCTTTATAATAAAACTGAACATTAAATGTCATAGCAAAAACACATTAACTTCACTAATGTCAAATAACCTAAATATCCATGTTTCATGGCATTATAATTTCTACAGAACCAAAAAATGTTCTTGAAGTTCTCACTATATTAAATGTTAATCTGAAATGTATGACAAAAAGCACTGAAACCATCTGTAACTTAAACACAAATGTACGTTTATCTTTAACCTGAAGACCCAGACCTTAGAGTACCAACTTATGAAGCTAGACAAGCTCACCTGAGTAGCTGCAGACTGACAGGAAGATGACGATGACGACGAGACAACAGGAATGTCAGACTGTACAGCAGCCACAGTGGTAGCGGGTGTGAAAATCAGCTGTACAGACAGAAAAACCAAAAAAATACCCTAAGACAAAAGAACATGTCCCACACACGATGCAGGCAAGAGAGACTGAAATTTGTGACAGAAAGACAATGCAGATTAGGACTGTCTCCTACGCAAAAGGTTTTACATGACAAGAAGTTTTTGATAATAGAGAACTCAAAAGGAAAAAAAAGAAAAAACCATAAACATTTCTCAAACAGTTCATGATTCTGATGAGTAGAAAATAAATCAGTGCTCAAAAAAAATGTATTTTAGCAATATAAAATCCACATACCAAATTTTTCCCCAAGTAAACTATTAAACTTTTCCTAGCTCAAAACTATTGTGGCAGGATTCCTAAAATGGAAGTTGTAATAGACAATCATTGTCACTGCTCTTGAATCCAAATTAAATTTCAGTGAGACACATGAAAAGAAACACCAAAAAGTCTTTTCAGTCCTCTTTACCCCCAAAGGATAACTATGACACATACTATACTATAATATTTCACTCACCTACACAGGATCTGTGTGTAGTACAAACCTAGGTTGCTCTTGATTTTAAAAGTATTTGTAAAGAAATAGTCATTCTAAGTGTAAATGCCACAATGTGTCAAAATTCAACAATAAAACAGCTTGCAAAAAAAACTTTACATCAAAAAAAAAAGACATACTCCATTTAATTATCACCATCTGTTTAATTTAATACTGAAACAGAATGCCATTAATTTAAAAAGGCAATACAATCCACTTAGAGATTACCCAATCCAACTTAGTAAATTATGACAGTAGTTTCAAAGAACCTGTGAATATCTCAAAATTGCATCAAAAGTTATACAATTCCTCAAAAACCATTTCTGTTTAAAATTATCAATTAAGGGATCTTTTAAACTTCAGTTCTTTATATACTAAATTTAAGTGAATTAAACAACAAAGTATAACCTTCACAAGAATGATTCAATACAAACAGCTAAAAGCACTAAACCTAAAACGATGTTCTATCTAGCATGAACTGCCAGTTTTAAAGGTTAAAACCCGCCAAATAGCAATCATTTCAAATGGTTTCCCTAATTTTGAAGCGTGTGTGTGTGCTAAGTCGCTTCAGTCGTGTTCGACTCGTTGCGACCCTATGGACTGCAGCCCACCAGGCTCCTCTGTCCATGGGATTCTCCAGGCAATAATACTGGAGTGAGTTGCCATGCCCTTCTCCAGGGGATCCTCCCGACCCAGGGATCTAACCCCGTTTCTGACGTCTCCTGCATTAGCAGGTGGGTTCTTTACCACTAGAGCCACCTGGGAAGCCCAATTCTGAAGCTTATTATTGATTAAATAAGATCTCATGGGGGAGGGGGAGGACAACCAGAAATATGGTCATGTCTACTGAACAGTCTGTAAATAAAGAGGGTCATTATCACTGCTTCCCATTAGAAATATGGTGGAAACTTTGTTTGCAATTTTAGTAAAGAATTGGGAATCCAGATACATATTCAGTTCACTGGATATAAAAATATAAATAAACTCCTATCAGGGATAAAGCTCTTCTCTAGCAATCTGTAAAGACATCAGATAAAGTAAATGTCAACCAATTTTTATATTCCTTAAAGCTCAACAAGTAAATCAGGAAATAAGTAGCCTTATATTAACCAAAGATCAAGGTGATCATAAGAATATAAATTAGCTTGTAGATATGAAGATGGGAATAACCAAAACTAAGACTCATCTGGTAAATTATCAAGAACTCCAATCCAGCTTTCAGAAGATTCCACAATATAAACTGTAATTAACAGTTAAAACCATGTTTTTAATGTTTCTAACAATTTCATCAAATCTAAAATGTCAAAGATACACAGTGATTTTATATATCACTATAAGAACCAACTACAAGATGCCAATTATACAATGCATCTCAGTTTTGAGATGTTATAATATGAAAAAAGGTTTGAAATCAAAGAAATTTGATATTAAAAAATAAGTCACTCATGTTACAGAATGTTAGCTACATCAAGAAGGCCTACTAATTTAAAGTAGAATTTTTCATGGCATAAACGTGTAGAGTTAATCACATACACACAAAAAAATTGTTAAACATTCCTTAAGTATTAAAAATGCCTCCTACTGCATCAAATCAAGAAACATTTTGATCTCTCTCAAGTTTTTAAACACTGAAAAAATCTGGTAGCTCGTATCTTACCATTTGAGCTCGGAGATACATTTGAGCTTGGCTTGCCGTTAGGGTAGGGGAGGTACTCCCTAGTAACATAGTCTGTTGGGTAATACTGCCACTGGTAGAACTGGAAGCCTGGGAACGGCTTATTAACTGTGCAGGTGTAGGAGAAGTAGAGAGGTTGATCTAAGGAAGAAAACATATCAGGTCATAGGCTTCCATTTCTTGCTTCCATGTCATTGAATTTCACCAAGTTGCAGTTAGGCAATCAATGGTATATATTGTGGCTAAGGAACCTGAGAGGGCTTCATCTTTGACAGACCTGTCAGTTCTTAGGTGATTATTTGCACATATGCAAACAGCAGCCATGTATGGGTTAGTAATCAGGACAATTTTTAAGGATATTCTCATTGTGTTTCATAAGACTCCAACATCTTAAAATATCATTTCTACTACTTCCCCAAAATTAGGGCTATTGTTCCATTATTTCAATATTCCACTTAATAATTTAAAACATCTGAATCAACAGTTTATACTATTTTCTCATTTTCTGTCACATTTTGAGGGATTTCTGAAACAAAAGTTAAAACACAGATAATCCATTCACATGTATAAAAACATACACAGAACTAGTATAATCTCTTTCAAAAGTTCTAAGAACAGAATTGTTACTTGTCATATAGAAGAAAAACTCCTTAATATTGGTTATTAGATTAAACTATAAAAACTAAAACTGTTGTTAAAGAATAAACTAGTGCATGGTCTAACTCTAGGCTGTAAAAGAGACTAGTAACTAGTTTCATCTGTGAAGGCAAACTGGGTAGGACAGATAGGGAACAGGGCAAAGGGACACATGTAAACCACTACATCATACATTATCCACTTAAAAAATATTTTTAACGATAATTAAAAATCCAACCTCTGGAGAAGGGAATGGCAACCCACTCCAGTACTCTTGCCTGGAAAATCTCATGGACAAATGAGCCTGGTGGGCTACAGTCTATGGCATTGCAGAGTCGGACACAACTTAGCAACTGAACACCACCACCACACAAGCAGGCAGATAGTGATTTGGGGAAATAGTTCTTGATGGAAACGTGACATAAAATGAAGACTGAAGTGACCAAGCAATATGGAATACAGAGTTTTGTAAGAAATTAACATTTGTGTACAGAATAATAATTGCAAATATTCAAACAATAAAGTACATGGCTAAAGGAAAAAGAAATCCAACCTCAAATTCTTTTTATGGACAATGCAGAGAATAAAATTAAGAAATTAAAAAATAAGTTTATTAGACTTCTGATTCAAGGAACAAGGCAGACTGAACTAATATATCCATGTGCTCAAATGTACTCACTGAAAAGGAAGATCAACAAGAAAAATTATAATAATATATAGCTGAACCCAAAGAAGGGGAGGGGAGAGGGAAATTCCCAGGAGCCAGAAAGGAAGAAACTCCGATACAGGATCCAAGTAACAGCAAGGCAACCTAGGGAGATATTGGCCCACAGAGCTAGAAGACTTGATTTTGAGCCTATTTCATGGGGGACCTAGAAGTAAATCTCCTTCTGAGCCAATATCCTCAAAAGGGCTCCTCAGTATGTGAAAAGAAGCTGGGAAAGCTCTGCCCACATGTCCTTAAAAGCAGCAAGAAAGCTTGTTATATGCCCCATTCCCAGTGGAAGGAGAGAGGTTCTTATGAGAATCAAAACTCCAGGCTTGTGCCATATAGGGGTACACTACCTGCACAGTTTCATAATCTACCCCACAACATCAGCATTTGTACTAAACCAGGACATCTGTTAACCTCAACAAGTGACTGGAGGGAGCTGAGTGAAGGTTATACAGGGGATCTTTCTGTACTGTTTCTGTTAACTTCTTGAGTCTATAATTATTTAAAAATAGAAAAGTTAAGAAAACTGCACAGTGGGTACACGAATTGGTTCAATTCTTGAAATTTATTTGTATCTTTTAAGTATTTCTTAATTTTAATAAAATATTGTCCATGGAATTTTCCAGGCAAGAATACTGGAACAGATTCCCATTTCCTACTACAGGGAATCCTCTAGATCCAAGGATATAACTGGCATCTCTTGTGTCTCCTGCTTGGCAGGTGGAGTCTTTACCACTCACCTGCAAAGCCCAACTTAAATCTGTAATTCAGTGCATAAATACAAGTAATAACATAAAAAAATTATTCTATAATCTGGCTTTTATTCCCAGCACACCACTAAAATCCCATTAGCAAAAATCACCACTACCTTACGACCAATTCAGTGGATTCTTCTTAGAATTCTTCTTTTTCAATCTTCTTTACCGGCTCTTTCTAGCCCACCCCCAAACTCTTCATCCTTTGTTCCCAACACTTTTCCTCATCAATTCCTAGATTATCCTCTCTACTCCCACAGTTTGGAATAATTCAGTTCTAAAGACGCTCAATCCTTCATGACAAATCTTTCCTCTCCAGGTCCAAATAAGTAACAGTATACATTAGGTAACAATACATCTTTCTGGATGTTTCTTAAACTGACTCAAACCCAACATGTTCAATTACCAAACTCATTATCATTCCTCCTTGAACCAGCTTCTCCTCAAATGGCCACTGACACCATCTAACAATTTCCCAAGACAGACTATCTGGAAGCCATTGTAATTTCTCCCTCTCCTATAACTCACACACAGAATCAGTCACATATCTTACTGTTTCTACACCTCTATCTTCCTCAATTTCATTCTGATTTTGAATCACTTTGAGTCTCTGAGCCCACAGCACTTCCAGCTACTTTACCAGCTGCAAACAGATCTCCCTGCTTGGAATATTATCTCCTCTGACTTGCCAGATAATCCTTCCCTGATTTTAATTAAAAAATATTAATTAACCATTTAAAAATCTCTGATAACATTCAAACTCCCCTGACTATTGCTCTAGTATCATCTCTTCCTGCTCCTCCATACGAACCCTTCACATTAGTCATATGAAGCTACTGACAATGTCCTAACGTCTCAGGCCTCTGTGGCCTGGTAACAATGCTCCGGACTTAACTGAGCATCACCTATGACTATATGCCACACCTCTTCCCCACCCCATGTAGTAAATAACTCCCTCTCAAAAATCACTTGCTAAGCTTTTTAAGTCATCCCTGTGCCCCACAGTACAACTGACTATTCCGTCTCCTTTTATGCCTGTTATCTTCTATAACTTCCATACTTCTGGCACATACTTCTATCTCACTCGTCTAAACAATGATTATTTTAAGAGTGAGGCCCTTGTGTTATTTATCTTCATATATTCAATATCTATAAGAGAGCCTTCAATCAATGTTAATTGACTTAATGAATGCCATGTTATTTTAAGGCATACTTCATACTTTAAATGTATATAAGCTTATCACACAGAGTGAGCATGCATGTGTCTAAGTAGAAAAATCAACTCTGGTACAGCCCCTAACAAAACACAGTAAAAATGTACATAGTGTGGTGATACTAGTTTCCCCTCTACTATTGATGTGCTATATAATAAATTATTAATAACCCCCCACAGAAAACATATTCTTCTCCTACACCACTCCACAAACGTTTTTGGATAAACCCTTGCCCCAAAGATTAAATCACTTAGCAGAGTAAAACTGGTCCATGTTTTCTGACTCATTTTGGCATACAGGGTACTTTCCTATACCCTGGGAGCTTGTTAATTTGGGTCACTCTACAGAAATAATGCCTTGCCACTTTTTTCCAGTCAGTGATTCTTAAAAAATAAATAAATGAAAAAGGAAAGTAGGTAGGTAGGCAGGAAGGAAGATACTCTAATAAAGGACAGACCACACACTCTTTAAACAAAAATGTAAGAGTCTTCTTAAAAACTGACTGGCTGATAGCTAAAGTGCCTGAGAATACTCTGTAAGGAAGTAGAACAAAAAGTATTTACAAATAGAATGCTTTTTCTTAAAAAAGAAAAAAAGGAACTAAGAAAACGAAACAGTAACCTCCGAGCCACCTGCATTTCACTTTGTCCAAGTTGTGAGATCAAAGAACAAATGTTTATTTTTAAGTTCCAGATGGCAAGCACCATTTCAGTGTCTACTAATGAAGGCATAATCCATAAGGGCCAAGATCAGCATCCAACCCTGCAAGAAATCCTTTCCTTTCCAGAATTGATATGCTCTCCCCTATTTTCCGCTCTGCTCATCTAAACCAGATGCTCTAAACTCTTTGTATCATCTTCTCTGTCACTTCTATTTCAACATTCGTAATTCTCTTTCATTTTAAAGCCTTGGCCAATCCTGTCACCTCACAACCCATCCCCACACTCCATAAAAGAACTTATTTCTTTAGCCTTATTACTGGAAGCTCTCCCTCTACCGACACTACAAGTCACCAAAGGAAACCAAATCTGCCAAGAAAAGCTATGTAACTTTCAATCACTCCTTGGTGCCCCCAATAGGAGGTTACACAGAGTACTCCCTGAAACCAAAGCCTATTTGAGACCACTACAGCCATTTGACTGATCAGAATCCATAAGGTGTATCTACAGAGAGACGTGGTACACTGATATTAGAAGGCTGATGTATGTCTATATTCAATAGCATGAAAGTATTTTATGACCTACTGCTAAATGAAAAAAATTGTAGAACATGTAGAATATAACCTACTTACATAAGTACATACCAGTATCTGCATGTATGGATATATACAGACATGTGGGAAACATGTTGAGAGAAATGACTACACTATATATACATACAATAATGCATACTCATAAAACTATATCTGATTAGATTTGATATCAATATATACACATACACACATATTTGGAAGAACAGTCACCAAAATGCTAGAGGTGAATCATCCCTACTAGGGGTAAAATTTGGGAGTGATTTATATTTTCTTTTTCAAAGTTTTTGTCTTTTCTATGTAGGTATTAACTTGAGAATCAGAGAGGAAATGTTTTCCTTTCTTTTATATTTAGTATATTATTTTGTTTTTATCACATTAAAGCAGCATATAAATTTTCTTGCCTCATTCAGTGGGAATTTGTATGTGAGTAATTCAGATACCTAGAAGTATAAAATATTACATAGAAATTTCAAGTAATAATACCTATCCATGAAGGATTTCCTTTTTAAGAGACCATATATTTTTAATAATGAAGTGAAGTAAAATGCCTATCCTATTTATTATAGAAAATCATTATTTCTACTTTCTGCAATACAAGCTATAAAAACGGTAGCAAAACAATCAAACAAAAAACTTCATGACCTTCTAACTGCCCTCAGACTTTGACACCCTAAAAAAGTTGCAACCCTGAAAACAATTAAAACACTGGAAATAATGGTCCAGCAACAGAAATGGTTACATAAGATAAAGTGCAGCCATACTGTGTGCAACACTATACAGTAGCTCAAGTAGCTGAGTGAGATAAAAAGCTCTGAAGACACAGTTAAGTATCAAAACAAAACGCAGAATACCTACCTGTGTTTATGATGTGTTTAAAAAATTGTATATTCAACACATACGCACACACTTCTTATGCTATTTATGTTCTTAATGTATAAATAAAGACCTGAAAAGATATCCAGCAAACTGAGGAGACAGAAGGACTGAAGGGGAAAGAAAGAAGGCTGAAGAGGACTTAACACTTTTTTACTTTATCTGCGCTACTGGAATATTTTATAAGAATCCAGTATAACTGCTCACAATCATACAAATATGCAATCAACAGTTTTATTTTAGACTGCTGTTAAGTTGTGGAGTAGGTTTCTAACTATCAGTTAAAATTAAATATTTTCAGAATCCTTGAAAACAATGAGCTTTAAAATTTAAAATACCTTCTAAAATTAATAGAAGATAAGTATCTATGGCTTTAAGCAAGTAATTTTCCCTCAGATAAATTCATAATGAATTCATTTGATATGTAATTGATCTGATTTAGACATTTTTTTAAGAAAACTGATCATTTACACGGTTCTTTATCTGAAAACAATCTCACCAATAAGTACATTCTTAGGAAATTTTTTAAAAGAGCATTACTAGATAGAAAGACACGTAACATTCAATGCAAGTTTCCTTATAACAACAAGAAAAGAAAATAGAAAAGTTAAAATTGCCAGGAAGCAGAAAATAGTTGTTTTTTTTTTTTAAGTAGAATATTATGTAGCCATTAAAAGTCATGTTTATAAAACAATAAATATTGAAGATAATGGGCTTCCCTGATAGTTCAGTTGGTAAAGAATTTTCCTGCAATGCAGTAGACCTGGGTTCAATCCCTGGATTAGGGAGAGTCCCCTGAGAAGGGAAAAGCTACCCACTCCAATATTCTGGCCTGGAGAATTCCATAGACTATATAGTCCATGGGATCGCAAAGAGTCGGACATGACTGAGCGACTTTCACTTCACTGAAGATAATGGTCTGAGCACACCCATCTGCTTCTCCCTCCTACTAAAACCCACTGAAATAGCAATTAATACAATAACAAAAATGATCGGGGGCAACAAAAATACAAATTTAGACTGTGGGACAAGTGATCTGAGCTGTTTAAAAAAAAAAAAAAGGAGGAGGGAACAGGGGACTTTTTATATTAAAGGAAAACAGCACATTCACATGCAATGTGTGAGCCTTAACTAAATCTTGGGAAAATGTATTCTGGAGACTACTGAGGGAATCCAAATATGCAGCATATACTAGATATTGTCTCGATATTAAATTTCTTAGGTGTGGTATGGGGCTGTGGTTATGTAAGACAATCTCCCTCCTGGATAACACATGCTAAGTACTTGGGACTGAAGTGTCATAATGTCTTCAACTTATTTCAAAAATGGTCAGGAAAGCAGTGTATAAACAGAGAGGAACTTAACAACTGGTGTGGACAGCTACATTAAGAGTACACAAGGGTCAATGCTTAATCTTACCATTTTTCTGTGGGTTTAAATGTTTTTTCCAAAAAGAACTTGGGGGATTAAAAAAAAAAAACAGTATCAGAGAAAACGCACATACAGCAGGGAGAGAGAGAGGAGGGTACCATCTGTATTTCTGTAAGACCTAAAAAGATGGGATCATACTAACAGATAAAACAGAGAAAGAAGCTATAATCCAGATACAGGAGGAAACAGATTAGAGTGGATTTAGACTTAGAATTTAGACATGAAAGCAGAGGCAAGAAATGGAGCCAAAAACTGAAGGATTTTATCTACAGGTCTGTCTAGAAAATAGACTTACCATACATAACCCCAACCCACTCCCATGTAGAACAGGCACTAAGACCTAGAAAGGAAGGAGACTTCTCTAAAAGTCAAGGAACTGTCAAGGAAAGGCTAGGCTTCTAGAGTGGATACTCTGAACCTGGAAGTAAAACCCTCCTTACTCTGAAACTACTGGCTCACCAGCCTAACAGCCAGCTTCTAACCTGTATACCTTCAATTCTAAATCTGCCAAAGATATATCCTTCCCACTGTGACCACTAATGCTATTTCCACCTGCAAAGACAGAAATCTTAATCAGTCTTTCAACTAAGGAAAGGGAAAGAGGCCTGTTAGGGGCAGACTTATCTTCAGAGCAGTGGAAGAAATCCATGCTGATTAATTTATATAATCATCAACTCTTTTATAAACAGAAAACCAAGCATTTTAAGAGAACACTGCTTTCTAAGAGAAAAACCAACAGCATGAAAGGAAAAGACCAAAATAGTTTCTAAGGAATATAAATGATTCAAGAAAAAGAATTTTGAAATCTGATAACAGAGATCTAAATATTTCATCCATAACAGAAAAAACAGGATTCTAGGAAAAATAAGACAATGCTCTTAGAAATTGGAAATACGAAGGCTAAACTAAAAATTTCTTTTAAATGTAAAAAGAAAGGGTTAAAGGAGGGGGGGGAAGGAAATATGTCACGACAATAAAGATAAAGACAGAAAATAAGTAAAAAGCTAAACAAAGTAAAGGTTCAATCCAGAAAGACCAATATCCAACTAAGAAGTTCCAGAAACAGAGGACAGAGAAAAACAGAAGGAAAGAAATTTTTGTTAAGACTTTTTTAGTTTCATACATATGAACACTAAGTTTCACAGTAAGAGGGTCCAAAAAGTGTCCTGAACACAATGACATCTAGACAGCCTTCATGAAACTCCAGAAAAACTAAACAGGCACACTTAAAAACCTGAAGGGAAGAAGTACCAGTTAGTGATAAGACTTAAATCAGCCTTTTCTTTGGTCATGCTAATGAAAACAATGGTCCCTGCTTTCAAGTTTCCTAAGAAAAATCATTTTCAATATAGAATTTATATACAAATAATTATTAAAAAGGTATAGGGGAGGGAATTTTTAGGCCTACATATATTCCAAATTTACAAGCAAGTTTTTAGAATATACTCCAGTAAAACAAAACTCTAATCACAGTGTTCTTTTACTGTTTATATGTCTGCAGACTATATCCAATTGAAGGCAAAAGGAGAAGAGGGCAGCAGAGGATGAGATGGTTGGATGGCATCACCGGCTCGATGGACATGAGTTTGAGCAGGCTCTGGGAGATGGTGAAGGACAGGCAGGCCTGGCATGCTGCAGTCCATGGGGTTGCAAAGAGTGGGACACAATTTAGCAACTGAACAACAACAAGACTATATCCACTGTACTCTAAGAGCTTCGTTCACTTCAGATCCTTGGCACCTACCACAATGCCTGGCACCAAGTAGGTATTCAGGAAGGAAACACTGCACAGAGAATCCTCAAGAGTCTGGGAGACTAACACAGAATCCCATTCAGGAATGAATCTCCAAAACTAAGCTCTGCTATTTCAGGATCATGAGCTCAGGATTGAGTCCTCTTCTCTCAAATTCCATGTATTTTTTTAAAGCTCAGCTTAAGTCCCATACAAAAAGCCTTCTTCAACTACCCAATCCCCAAAGATCTCTTTTCTGTTAACTCCCACAGAATTTATCACTTGATTATATACCGCTACATTGTTTACTGTTTGATATGTCTAGGCACACTGTGTCTGAGGGAAGCGACTTGGACTTATGTGCACCCCAGAGCAACTAGCACAGCATAACACAAAATAAACCTGGTAACTGGCTGTCTGCTCAAAACTAGCAATGAAACAATCTCATCACTGAGGTGAGGACTTAGACTGTCTTCTACAATGCAATTTCAGGCAATCAGAATATATCCTAAAATGACTCTCTGCACTGAAGATAAACCACTTGCAGTAATCAAGAATTAAAATTAATAACTATGTATTGCATTCTCTAGTTGATGATTATAATTAAACTTCATCTTTCAACAAATATTTATTACATACCTACTATGAGATATGCATTATTTTTCATAACACATATAAAACTATTTTAAAAAACCCTGACTAAACCTTATTTAACATTTAAACCACTGGTTCTCTCTCTTTTTTTTTTTAAACAGTACCCTTTCTTCACACATTAACTTATTCAGATTCTCAGGTTCGAACAGATTACAGAACTGTTCTGTGGTAACAGAAGTTGACGGGAAGGCTCAGAGCCCCAGTTCTGTGGTAACAGAAGTTGACAGGAAGGCTCAGAGCCCCATCTCTCTTAGCCTGCTGAGGCTGCCTTAACAAGGTGCCAGACTAGGTAGCTCAAACAGAAATTTATTTCCCACAGTTCTAGAGGCTAAGGAAGTCCAAGTTCAAGGTGCCAGCCAATTCAGTTTCTGGTAAGAGCTCTCTGCTGGCTTGCAGATGGCCACCTTCTCACTGTGTCCTCTCAGCAGAGAGAGGGACACACTTATGTGTCCATTTCTGGTGTCTCTTCCTCTGATCAAGACACCAGGTTCACTAGATCAGAGCTCCACACTTACGACCTCACTTAACCTTAATCACCTCCTTAAATGGAGAAGGGAATGGCAATCCACTCCAGTATTCTTGCCTGGAGAATTCCATGGCCCGAGGAGCCTGGCAGGCTATATAGTCTATGGGATTGCAAAAGAGTCGGACACGACTGAGCAACTAACACACCTCCTTAAAAGCCCTGTTTCTAATATAGTCACATGTGGGTTTAAAACTTCAACATACCAGTTTGGGAGGGACAGAATTCAGTGCACATTCAGGTTCATCTCCTGAAACTTCTCCTTGATCTAAACCCAGGAACATATGGATGAAAAGACTAAAAACCATCTAATTAGACAACTTAATTTTACATGAAAGAAAAGTGGGGTATAAGGAGGTTAATGACTTGCCCTAAGTCATTTAGTCACAAAATTAAGACTAGAAGCTAGGTCCCTCATGTCCTCCATTCTACCAAACTCTCTCATAATACTCCACAATGGGTAGTGAAGTCATCAGGTACCCTGGTGACTGGAAATGTCAATGAGAGGCACAAAACATCACTAAGTCACCAGTCCTGCCAATAGCCATTTGGCTATTATGAACTCCAAACTCATATAGCCAGTGTCTACTCAACATGTATGGGTGGGTGTCTAACACACATCATGTCTAAAACCAAACTCCTGATTTTCTTTTCCAACACCTTCTTTGGCAGATCGTTCTAGGCGCTCAGGCCAAAATACTACAGTTTATCCGTGACTGTTTACATTTCCTCACATCTTTTAGTCAATCCCTCAGCACATACTATTAGCTATTTTCCAAACATCCAAATTTCTATAATAAAACACTGGTGGAACAAATATTCAGAATCTCTGCTAATCACTTTTTACCACATCTACCGTCACCATCATGGTCCAAGTGCCCGGTATCTCTCTCTCAGATTATTATAGGAACCATTTAACCAGTCTCCCTACTTCTATCATTGCCCCCCTAGAACCTACTCAACATTGTAGCTGTTAAAGCCTATATGAGATCATGTCACATCCCAAATAAAATAACTTTCCAGCAGCTTCCCAACTCATGCTGAGTAAAACCCAAGGGTTTAATAATCTTCTCGTGGTTAGATAATTTCCTCTCTAAAGTTATCTCTAAACATACTCCCACTTTCATTTCACACCAGCCACACCACCCTCCTTTCTGTTTCTTAAGCATGTTTGCCTACCTCACCCTCCTTCACATGCCATCTTTATTAGCAATGTTTTCCCTGACCACCCTAATTAAAATAGGAAATTCCCTCATCCCATTCCTCCTCATTGCTTTATTTTTCTCCACAGAGCTTACCACCAACTGACATACTATATACTAGTTTACGTACTATCAATATATCCCTAGCTCCATACAGATTTGGTCAGCTGAGTCCCAGTACTAGAGGAGTATTTAAATGCTCAATAAATATTTGTTGAATGAATGAGTGAATTATGAATGAATAAAGTCATAAAACTAAAATCTCATCTTTGGACTCCCTGGTGGTCCAGTGGTTAAGACTTTGCGCTCCCAAGTCAGGGGGCACGGGTATGCTCCCTGGTCACACAATTATGATTCTACATGGTGCAGCCAAAAAAAAAAAAAAAAGGCTCATCTTGTCTGGCATCAGAGCTAGAAAGTTATAAAAAAAAATATGGTTTTTCCTTTTTAATAGAACAGTACAGTGAATTAAAGTCAAAACATCCAGGATTAATGTAGATTCTAAAGCCAAAAAACAACAAAGGGAATGAGATACAAAGAGCCCTTGAATCATTTAGAGACTTACTATTGCAATTTCCAGCCACATAATCCTTTCCAGCTGAAAATGCCCAAAGACTTAGAAGAGAAAGAGACAGAATGATGGCACTTCACTTACACTAAAACAAACAAAATTAACCACAGGCCTATCTGCTTACATTTATGTATAGAAATGCACAGTAATAAGCTTCACACAAAACTTTGTCAGGGCAAAAGAGACTACTGAAATGGGATGTCACTTTCACATACACATTTGTATTGTCTGTATCTACGACAACAAGAGAGCATTCATGTTTGTTTTTTTAAGACAAAATGAAACTTTTCAACCTACTTTCTCGAAGATAACCATTGATTAACAGTTTGTTGTGTATTACAGATTTTCTTCCTATATAACCAGACAGATGTAAGTTTTAAAAAATAAGTGGTAGGAATTCTGTTTCCAGGAAAGTGGAATAGACACATACTTTACTAAGTATAACTAAAAACCCCATCGCTGCATAGAAAATAAACATAAGAAAGTCCTAAAAGGTAGAGAAAAGTAGACTCCAGGACTCAGTGAACCACGCGGTTGCGAGCTCCCTGGATTTTTTTTTTTAAATCTCATATAATCCAAACATAAAGCTGAACAAGTTAGTAACCCAGAAACAGCAATGGGTACAGACACACAAAAAAAGAAAAAGCTTCAAGGAGCTGCTCTTTCTAGCTGAGGATCAGAAAAGGGACAGCCTAGCAACACAGAAAACTTTTAGACAATAATTGCTCTACTCCAGCCAAACACCACAGAAACACTGTGGCCACATCCACACTAGCAAAGACCTAGGCCTCTCGCCTCACCAGGCTGTAATGAGGCACCCCTAATCTCATCCAATGGGTTAGTGTCAGAGAAGGCCACGTCAGAGAAGCCAAGACCTTCATATCAGCCAAGCAATAACAGACCACAAATAACAACCCACCCCAACCCTGAAGCATCAGCGGAGACCACACAGGGAGCAATAACTGGGCACTCCTTTCCCTCCTAGTCAGAGAAACATCAGTAGAGGCCTAGTGAGGAGCCAGAACTCACACTGACTCAGCAACTACAAGCAGCATCCCTCGGGTATCAATGGAAACCAAATGGGAACCTGAACTTACTTCTACCCTCAAATGGCAGTGAGGAGGTGGCACGTGCTCCCCTTCGGAAGCCAGCCAAAACAGAAAACTGAAGTAAGATCCACAATCTCATAATACTCAATATGTCCAGGTTTCAGTCAAAAATCACTCACTGTACCAAAAACCAGAAAGACCTCAAGCTGAATGAAAAAGGTAATAGATGCCAACACCTAGATGAAAAATATTTTAATTATCTGACAAAGATTTTAAAGCAGCAGTCATAAAAATGCTTTGAACAAGCAAGTATGACCCAACTTGAAACAAATGAAAAATAAACTCTCAGCAAAAGAAAAAGATAAGAACAAAAAGTTTTAGAACTAAAATACAGAATAACCTATTAAATAAGCTAAATGAACTAATACTATATGTTCTTGTTTTCACTTAATAACTAATGAAAACTTGTCTCTATGTACACCCACATAGCATTTTAGAGCAGCTAGTGTTTGAATTAACTATCATTTAACTAATCCTCAATTAAAGAACATTTGTATTGTTTATAATTTTCTACCATTACAAACCATGCATATTTGTGTAATTATCTATGTCATAATTATCTCTCATATTTAGTCAATAACATCATTTCACTAAAAATTAGACTGCTATGTGAAAGGGCATGCGGTACAAATTTTCATACACACTGCCAAATAACCTTCTAGAAAAGTTGTACCAATTACATTCCCACCAATAGTGTATGAGTGTACCATACTTGTCAACAACAGTTACTGTCTCAATTTTTCCCGTTTTCTAATCTGACAAGTAAATAAAACATTATTGATGTCTTTACATTCACTTCTTTATTACCAGTAAACATGTTTTCATGTGCTTAAAAGCCAAAATTTGAATCTTTTGAAAATTACCAATTCAGGTCTTTTGTGAATTCACATTATTTATCTTACTAATATAATACAACCCTTGGTATTTCACAAATATAAGCTGTGTGACATACATGGTGCAAATATATTTTCAACCACTCTATTGTTTATCATTGTTGATGCTTTTTCTCACAGAAGTTTTTAATTACATTGCATTTAATAGAAGTACAAAGACATCCAACCAAAGACTCAGTCCCAACTAATTTTAGAGCCGATCAATCAAACACACACATACAAACCACTCTCACTACTGGTTAAGAGTACAGAATTAGCCTTTCTGTTCTAATTACAGGAAAGAAAAGGATGCTGGCACTCACTATACAATCAATTAACAATGGTCTTCTCCACATACATAGTTTCCCCATGTGGTAGACTGGACTTTTTACCTCATTTTTTTAAATATAATATTCCAGCTCCCCTCTGGCATTTCACTCCTACTCTAAATCCCAACCTATTTGGCAGGTGACTTGACAACTTAACTTGTAGCTCTTTTATCTACGAGAGGATTGAACCTTCCCCCTTGGTGTTCACTGTTATCAGGCACCTATCTCAAAACAACCAAAATTCTGAAAACTAGCAGACTGCCAACAGACAAGTCATTATCATCACTATCTAGGGACTTCTGCTATTATACTCTGCCCCTCTTAAAAATTACTAAGCTACCCTGGGTATCATAATTTGGACTGCCAGTCAACTCACTTGAGCTACTGCTCAGCTGGGACAGAACACAAAACAAATGCAATGTATTATTCTCTTGTTTTTTCTAGGCATTTATTCTCTCTACTTCTTTTCCTCTCACCAGTTATCCAGAGATTCTGGCAATGATTTATGACAAGTAGTAGTAACAATTTCATAAAAAATAAGCACAATCACTGGAACTATGATTCTAAAAGTCACATATACAAAACCATAATGGAACAAAAATAGTTTTAAAGGATACCTTTTAATAATGTGAAAGGAAAAAAATCCAGATCACATGCTGTGCTGTGCTTAGTTGCTCAGTTGTGTCCAGCTTTTTGTGACCCCATGACTGTAGCTTGCCAGGCTCCTCCCTCCATGGGGTTTCTCCAGGCAAGAATAATGGAGTGGGTTGCCATGCCCTCCTCCAGGAGATCCTCCCAACCAAGGGATTGAACCCAGGTCTCCCACATTGCAGGTGGATTCTTTACCAGCTGAGCCACCAGCGAAGCCCAAGAATACTAGAGTGGGTAGCCTATCCCTGCTCCAGGAAATCTTACTGACCCAGGAATCAAACCGGGGTCTCCTGCATTGCAGGTGGATTCTTTACAAGCTGCGCTACCAGGGAAGCCCTCAGAACACATATCTGTGTGTGTGTGTGTATATATATATATATATACATATGTACATATACACACTAGTGCTATTCCAGTACTTCATAAAGAATTTATCTATAATTATTTTAACTAGTTTACCAGTATGTTCCATAACTACCAATATATTAATTAAAGATACTATCTGACATCAATAACCATAAGTATATAGCATTGCTGCTTAGGGCTAAATACATTAAATTTTTCATTTTCTTCAGTCCAACACTTTCAAGTCACAAGTAATTTCTTTTGTAAGTAATTTTATTCATGTTCTAAGATACTTCCATGCTCAAACAGAATTTTTTAATTAAAAAGATCAATGGCCTACAAATAACTGTGCTTATCATACATGTACTTACTAAAGACCACACCCTTAGCTAAAGAAATACAGCACAAGTTCAACTTTAATTCCTCAGCAATCTATAAACTATATTCCATTGGAGTCTATTTTATCAAAGTATTACCATCCTGGATCAGAAAAAAATAGCTAGGAAAGACATAATTAGTTTAACTCAATGGTTCTCAACAAGGGGCAATTTGGCCCCTCAGAAAACATCTGGCAGTGCCTGCAGACATTTTTGGTTGTTACACTGGGGAAAGGAGAAGGGCATAGCCTACTGATATCTAAGCTAGGGATACTGTTAAACATCCTACAAAGCACAGGACAGCCCCCCATAAGAAATAATTATCTGGTCCATAAGGTCTATAAGGATGAGGCTGAGAAATCTGGGAGAACTGATGAAATATGAATATGAACAACAAGTGTATCAATGTTGAATTTCCTGATTTTGATCTATTTCATGTGGCTTATAAAAGAATGACTTTGTTCCTCGGAAGTACATATCAAAGTATTTAGGAGTAAAGGAACATGTCTCAACTTATCCACAAATGGTTCAGAAAAAGGTAACTGTATATATGTAGACAGAAAGAATGAACAATAAAGCAGTGAGCCAAAATGCTAACAATTGGTGAATCTAAGTAAAGAGTATACAGAAATTTTTATTATTCTTGCAATTTGAAATTACATCAAAATAAAAGGGTAAACAAGTATTACCACATCTGTAAATTTCTTTTTAACTGGAATACTTTGCACAATTTCCCAGTAAATATGTGCAATATAGCAAATCACCTTTTATTCTCTTCTCAAAATAAATTACACTATCTTGAATGGATACTTGTAAATTTGACCCAGATAACTCAAGTAAGCATAAGTTGGGAAGTAAAATTTCTAAAATGTGAACTGCACAGAAAAAGCTAGAAACTCTTAGATGTCTACCAAGGACATGACATTCTCTAGTACTTGTCACAGTAAATGTATGACTTAACTTCCCTGCCTTATATATTCCATGCTTTCAATGCACACTGAAAACTGCAACCATTCACAATCATAGAAGATCTGAACACAATCAAGGGAAAAACATGTATAAGAAATAATACAAAAATATTTTTATGACTCAGATTTTCAGAAGTTTGACAATGGTTCCGAAGTCTCGAAATTTACCATCCCTGTTTCTAGCCTCATGTTACTTAAACTGTAGTCAACAGATAAACAGTAACACCTTTGTAAATGTTAACTTCTGGAAAGCAATAATCTAAAATTTTAAAACCAGGAAAAAAATTAGAGCACTTACAGATGTCTGAGACATACTTGACTGTTGTGTGACACTTCCTGTGGGGGATGTAGGTGGTCTTCCACTGGACAAGCTTGCCTAAAATAATAAGATCTTTATGTCTATAAGTCTGAAGTTTACAACTTTCTTGTACCAGGATACCACAAAAATCACAATAAAAGTCAAAACATCTATTTTATAGTCATTTTACAGTCAACATGGATTCAGCTTTGGTCAAACAAATTAAGAAAAAAAGAAAACACTGCATGGTGAAAACAGAAGACCCAAAGGCTCATCTTATCTTAGGAACTGCACCCATTGTCAGTTTTACTCTATAAATCTCTTCTTTGAAGTCAAATTACCAACCCAATGTTATGAAAAATAAATTGGAGATATATCAAATGCCACTGGGTTTCAGTTTCCTAATTATCATGAACAAGATGTTTTTTAAAATTACACTAATGAGAAGAAGTAACAGCTGGGATGTGTTTTAACAGAAATAAACCTTTTTCAGGTTCAGTCAACTTGAGATCCTACTCTGGTGACGAGATTTAACATTAAATCTCACATTATAATTTTATTTAAACAAACAATGCAATAATGAAGATCTGTTTAAAAACATCAACATTTAATCATAAAATCATCCTGATAGCAGTAAGACTCATATGACTGGATTTTAGAAGAGTGCACATACATATTTTTATACAGAACATTTCTGGAGGGATCCATATTAAACTGACACTGTCCCTCTGAAGAGTGGAAAATACCAGTGGGTGTGGAAAAGGAACACCTCTATACTTTACCTCTTATGAACGATTTTATACTGGTTGTTTTTTTTTTTTTAATGAGTTTAAATTACTTATGTAATTTTAAAAAACCTTTTTTGGTTAAAATGTAAATAAGATTTATGTAACCTTAACTATTCACTGTCATCCCTAGAATTTTATACACACAAGACTGGTACAGCATTTCTGCAATGTAGATAAAAAGCAGAGGGACAAAACTCGGCAACAGAGTAACACATTAAACATTCATTTTTTTAAACTAATTTTTATTTGGCAGCCTATTATACTTTCTTAAGAAAAAAAACACAGGACATCTGAAAACTCTGCAATAATACCCAGTGTGTTTATTTTCAGTAATTGTCTGCAGGCAATGTCAACTTTGGCCTCGTAAGTTCTTAATTCGTTTCAGTCTCACCTGAACAGCAGCAAGGCTCTGAAGCTGGGAGCTGCTTAAGTGCTGCTGCTGGAGGGCCGCTGTGTGCAGCATCAAGTGCTGCTGCTGCGCGGCGTACATCTGCTGTAGATACTGAGCAGCTGAGCTGGAAGGGCGATGCAGTGCCTGTTGAATTACCTGTGATAAGTCAATTGAACCAATGTCAAACCATAATCTTAACCATAAAGTACTAAAAAAGCTGCAATTTAAAATGTCACTCCTTTAATATTCAATGTCTTCACACTTATTAACAGTTCTCTCCTAGTTATACATCACTAGGATTCACTAATCTGTACAGATTAAAGTTACCCAGTAGAGGCAATTCACAAAAGGAAAAAGAGCTAAGTAAGCATTTGAAAAGATCTTCAATCTCATTAGTAGTCAAAACTTACAAATTAAAACACGACACTTTTTCAACCTTCCAATGGATAAACAGTTAAAAGACTACTACTACTACTGGAGAAACAGATATACGCTTATACACTGTTAGTAACAATGTAAACTGGAATACCCATTTTGGATAAATTGGAATACCTATTTTGGATAAAACTTGTTAGAATCCACAATCTGGGTATAAAAAGAATATGTATACCCTGCATGTATTACAAACAGTAATGTGTAACAGGTCAGTGCCGTCCAATACAGTAGCCACTAACCCTAAGTATCTACTAAGCACGTGCAAGGAGACTAGTGCAACCAAGGAACTAAGTTTTTAAATTTACTGAATTTTAATTTAAATATAAAATAGCCACATGCAGCTAGTAGCTACTGTATTGAATAGAGCAGATAACAACTATCAACAAAATAGTTTCCAAACACATTATTAGGTGGAAAAAGGTCACTAAATAGTGTACAGAGTATGATACCATTTATATTAAAATATTTTAAAGAATATTCAGGAAAACATTAAAAGACTACTGATAGGTAGCTAGATTAGAAGTGATTTTTACCTGATTCTCATTTGTATTTTTTCTAAATGTCTGAAAAAACTTAGCTTCATTATAGTAATAACCACATAAAATTATAAAGCCATTTTTTTTAGAAAATTACTAAGTAACCACTCATGTTTTTTAAATGTCAGATGCAATTGTTTCAACACAAAATTATTATTACTAAAAAAAAATTCTTTTAAGTGTTCATTACTGTGACTATTAGTAAAATGAAAACTGAACCCAAACTTCACAAATTGATAAATGTGAAACAGTCAAGAGTTCTAATAAAAGAGAAAAATCCTTTATCTGTCCAAATGGTACACTGGACTACACCAGTCCTCTGCAATCACACCCCAAAGTCATGTCACCCCCATGGGGACTCTCAAACAGCACCCTAAATCTCAGGATCAAACCAGAGTTTTCAAAGAGCTAATGGAGAAAAAGAGCCATAATCCTGTAGTTTGAGCTTCTGAGTCAGGATACCTTTATCACAAAGCTATGAATGTCTTTACTCAAATTCCAAGAAAGCATGTTTCCGTGTGTGTTTTACCTTCCTGCATTCATGTCGTAATTCGCCAACAATACACCTGCTGCAGATTCCTGTCACAAAATCAATATAGGCTTTGACCCCTAGTTGCAGGGAAGTACAGACCAGCATTAAGCGCTTAGAATCACAACAATGTATCTTTTTGGTTAGGTAATCTGTATATGTTGCTCTAATTCCATAACAAAACTCTAAAATTAAACTGAAATTAAAAATGAATAACCTATTTGAATACACTTATTTTTTCTACTGTCAGCACAATTTTTCATTACCATTCAGTGCCATACTCATGGACGAGAGACTCTTTAAATACAAGTTAAAGATACAGCACATTGCTCTTATTTTGTTCCTCTGGAGCAAGGAAGGTGAAAAAGATTCACAGGGGTGGAAAAAAAAAAAAAGAAAAGCTGGAAGGTATTAAACTACTTAGGTAGTTCAATAAATATTGATTTGATTACATTTTAAGGGAAGTAATTCTATGATCTTGTAAGAATTCGAGTTAGTGCTGTTCGTGAGATATTATCTTCAACTACAAATCTCAAGTAACTGTTTTTTTATTAACATAGCCAGCTTAGAAAATAGGTGGAGAACAAAATGGTATTTAAAATATCACATTATCTTTATGTTCAAGGATCTAGATACTCTTCCCTGTTTCCATTGCCTCAGAGAAAGGTGAAAAACATTAAAAACACTCTATGTTCCAGTCTGAATTTCTACTGAACTGACGGACAAGTCTCCAACAATCCTGATTCTACTCCACAGTAATTTCAGAATACTAAGCCATATAACTGCTAAATAGTCAGTATACTGGGATCTGCACTCTAGAAAAATGGATCAGGGAAATGACTAAACCAGGTCTGCTTTTTTTCAGGGTGGAGTGCAATTATGCAGATTTGAGAAAACAGGAACTGGAAAAACTGGAAAAAAACTCAGTATTTAAGGGCACAACTCCAAAGTCAAGAGTATCAACTAGGTATGTGAGTTTAGGACAGTTATTTAGCCAATTTAAAACATCAATCTTCCCATCTGTTGAATGGAGATAATCCATGTAAAGCATTTATCAAATACCTGGCACATAATTATTCAATATGTATCAGCTACTATCATTTACTGAGTATATAAATGTGCCCCACAAAATTCTAGATCCTTCGTCTAATCCTCATAACTAATTAAGCAGGTGGTCTCCTTCTCATTTTATAGTTTCCTGAGGCTCATGGAGATTATGCCTCTCACCCAAGGCTACATAGCTACTAACAGTAAAGAAAATGGAATTCAAACAAAAACTGCATCATCCTGCAATGCCCATGCTCTTTTTATGCAATATCATATTGCCTCAACCTCCATTATTATAAAGGCTGCCTTGCTGTATTTCACTGTTTGCTGAAGCCAGGGTAGGCAAGGAGTGAGCGGGGAAGCTGGAAGAAGATGCGAGGAGCCAGAAGAACTGCAGACACGTTTCGTCTCTTCTGACTGGCACAGCAGCCATAACAGTAGACACGCTGTATTCTCTTGTGGTTGACCCAGTGGACACAGCCATGATGCTGCCGCAAGGGCTTTTCAGGTGGAGCTTATACAGGTTTACAGAACAAAAGTGGCCCGTGGACAAGGGGGTACATCGCGACACACATGCGCAGTGCTATAAGTGATCTCAGCTATTACATAACTATATTTACAAAACGTGGGGCGAGAGCAAGAGACTATGAAGCAAGAGAGCCTGACCACCACCATCTTTGTTAATCAGCTCCTTCCCTACAAAGATTAACCAGCTAAACTTTATTTTCTCAACTAAGTGAAGAGCCTAAGACTTTTCCTTATTAAATATTCCCTTTCTCCTCTGCCCCTGATAGCTCCTAATGGATCCTCTTGCTTAGGGTTCTTAGGTTTAAACTTGGGTTTAAAACGAACCTCTTAACGTATCTACAGAGCTGAATAGATCTTAAGTCCAAATACACAATAATCCAGAAAAACCTAAAGCCATTCTTCATGTTGGGGCTCTTGGCTGAGTTTCCCCCCTTGCAGCAGCACCTAGGGACCTTCCAATTATAATTTTCCTGTCATTGTTTTCGAAGCTACATGCTGACAAATGTAGGCCCTCCCAATGGAATGATTATTAAATAACTCTGTTGGTAGTTCCGAAAGTTAACAATTCTAACTGTACTCATTTAGAGGGTTATCATGTAACTCATTTGAGGATATGAAACAATACATTTACCTGGCTTAAGCAAAAAGTAATGGCTTCCTAAGTCTTAGCCTACCCATCATGGTAACTGAAATACCTGTACAGCATGTCGGTCTGAGCCGCTATAGACAGAGATCTGCGGTTGCTGCATTCGAGAGGAGGAAGTAGTGATGGTGGTGGTGGTGGTGCTACTGGTTGTCGTCGACACCGAAGATGTTCCAGGGTTTGGTTCACTATCCATAGCTGTACTGTGGTCCTTAAATCTAGCAGATAGCACAAAGGAAATGCATTGGCAAAAGCGTTATATTGTTGAAAGAATATTTAGTTATTCTAAGAAATAATGAGAACAGTCTAAATTTCTAAGAAGGACCTCATAAAATACAGACAGCACACAGTCACCATAAACACGTGAAAGGGGAAAACACTTTACAAAGATAAAGCATAATTAACAATTCACAGCTACTAAATGTGAATCCAGAGTACTCAGGATACAGAACTCAGATAAAGCCTGGCCTAAAGTTTACCTTTTTATTGTTGAAGGAAGATGAATGTCTTGAAACCAAAACAGGTGATGACAGAATACTTTACTACCTAGGAAAATTAAAACTTAAGCAATATCAGAGTATTAAAATACTTCTTTATATTCTTTTGACCATACTAATCACAAATTAAAATCATTCTTATGTAGACATTAACAAAGGATGCCTGTGGACTTGTGCTAGCTTAGTTTAGCTTAGTCAATTAACTCAATTTTTGGTTACTATATGTACTTTATTTAAAGATACGTTCTCTAGGAAAATAAGTTAAAAAATAATTTATTAACTCACACTGCTTTCCCTCTAATTATTCTACAATTCTGTCTTTACCACATCTAGTAGCTCTGAGTAATATTCATAAGCAGATTACTCTGGGTAAATAAGAGAAGCAGCTGAAAACAATTTCCCCACTTGCTAACAAAAATCTTTTCCACAAAATACAGCTCCAAATTTTGAAAACAGTGTAACTATGTTACTTTCCTTATGCATGAAGTGCAGTTTTCTACCATTCTGATTATCTTCCCTCCAACATTACAAACTCATTTCACTGTTGTGGTACAAATACAGAATTTTAATAAATTCAAACATACTAAGTCACTTCTGAGTGCCTTAATGTTGTTAGAAACTAGAACTACAATATTTATTGTAGGGATAGAAATGCACCAGAAAAAAGCAAAGAATATACTAGTTTTCTCTGCCTTTCTTATCTTTTCTTCTGAGAAACATATGACCCACCTCACATGAGCAGTACTGACAAGAACGTAACACTTTCTACTTCAGGAAAAGACAAAGGAATTTGGCACTAACTGTGGATGCGTGCACTATTCCCACAAAGTGTCCTTTTACCCACAAATTTCACATACGTAAACAGTATTTATATGTATAATCGTAAGAGTATGATTGCTCTGTGAGGAATCAAATGTTTTTAAAAGCCCGATTTATAAGAGGAAACGTGAAAGGAAAAAAAGTGGGGAGCCAACTCTTACTAATCTTTTTGATTAATAAATGACTCACACACCTTTAGACTTCTCTGGGATTTTTATTGGGGGGGCGGGGAGCGGTTTGTTAGTTTTGCAAACTCCTTTCCAATCATCAAATCACATATGTTAACAATTCAACATCATACAGATATGGTGGTAGATAAACTTTTTACCAAATTGCTACCTGTCATAACATTTCTGAACCACGCATCAATGACATGCAAAAAGCCAGCTTTAATTCTGGTCCTTGTACAGTGCTATTCTGCTCAGCTATCTTCTCAAACCCTGCAGTAAGCAGTTCAGTAACTAAATATGGTCACAGAGAATCCAAAATCTAGACACAAGTCTAAACATCGGTGGGTAGAACTGGCCAAATCATTAAACTGCATCTGGAGATCTGGCACAAAAGAACAATTTTGCTAACTCCACCGACTAGCCTTGTATATTGCCTGCAAAACACAAACGGCAGTTCCGCTGCACAAGCGGCCTACCCAGGAAACACTTAAGTTTGAGTCGCTAACTAAGCATACCATCACGCCGCCACACAAGAATGTGGCCCTCTAGGGCGGAACAACACTGCAGCCAGAGACCCGAGGGAAAGAAAGATCTTTCCTACCAGGGTGTTTTCAGCCTCGCCAAACCCGCCACAGCCCCCGCCGCTGAGACACCTCCTCCGAGCCTGCCGGGGGAGGGAGTGAGCAGCCCCACGTCTCGGGCTCTCCCACTGAGGCGCAATGGGGTGGCGCCGGGGCGGGAAGGAGGCGAGCGTGAAGGAGGCCTGGCAGTGCCCGCCCAGCCCTACCCAGCCTCCGCGGGCCCCCGGTGCGGGCGGCCGTCACAACGCTGCCCGCGGGGCCCACTTGCAGGGATGACAGCCTCTGAGGGGCCCACCCGGGCTCATCTTCCGGAAGACCCCGGCGTTAGGGGTCCGAAAAGGGACCCCGCGCACAGGGCCCCGCAGATCCGGGACCAGACGGCGGAAGGGGCGCTCCCGCCTGGAGGTAACTGGACCCTTACAGTTCGGCTCCGTCCCCCCACAAGGGCCAAGCAGGCTCCTCCACGATAAGGAAGCTCTCGCGTCCCCCTTTCCCCGCACTGCCCGCGAAAGAGCCCTGAGCTTTCCCCTTGGGGGGACTTGTCGCTGCCCCCTCTCGCCCCCCAGTTACGACATCAGTCACCAGCAAGTCACTCACTCCGCTTCCGCCATCTTCTCTCCTCCATCACTAACATGGGCTGCGCATGCGCCCCCCGGCGGCCGCGGCGGCCGCGGCAGAAAAGGAAGGAGGGGCGGGGTCGGCTCAGCCTCGGGCCCCCGAGGTCACGTGGGGCCTTCGTCTTCCAATTCCTCCTCCCACTTGAAGGCTCGCTGGCTCCGGGAAGTGACCAGGTTTTGCCAGTTTAGGTATCAGTGTCTCACGTGCATTCCCTCGCTTCCTCTAGGGTCTTCTTCCTACTGGGGCGGGGTCCCTAACCGAGATATGAAAAGTTCTGATTAGACTGTTAAATGACAAATTTTATGAATATCTAAAATATACCAAAGCTTGTGAAAACTGCAAAGAGGGAGAAGGAAGAGAATGACGCGAGGATTGGATGCTGAGGTCTCAGAGTGAAAGGAAATGCCCTGGTAGCTGCAGGGCTTGTTACCTGGGGCGCATGGCAATTTGGGGATAGAACCAGCAGGCCCTCTCTTGGGCTCAAAGATAGAGTTCTGGATGCCCATGCGGTGGACAGTTAAGGTATTATCATATTACCCTATGAATATCACCCACTTCTTTGACATAAATTTACCGAGCGCTTAGTGGAGATTACAAGTTTGCATACGGCAGAGAGAACAAGCGGGAATAGCCACCAGTTTGCTAATGTAATTTACTGTATTCTACACACGTGGCAACTAATCTGAAGCAGGATGAGACAAACGTGTGAAGATGAGTGAACCAAGTCCCTGTCTTCCAACAAGTCTTAATCTGAATTTTACAGAGAGAGTCACACAAGTGTTCTGACATAGATCCACTAAGTGCTTTGGAAATTTAAATTCAAGCAATAATAAATCTTCACTGCCCTTCACCAAATAAAGCATTCTGAATACAAATAATGCCTTCTTTTTGCACTTTTTAAGATGGTGGAGTCACATTTCAAAACTGAGAAATGAGGAACTTCCCTGGTGGTCCAAAGGTTAAGACAGTCCTTCCAATGCAAGGGGCCAAGGTTTCATCCGTGGTGGTGGAACTAGGGTTCTTTCTACATGCTGCACTGCAATGGCAAAAAAAAAAAAAAAGCCTGAGAAATGAATTACCGATATAAATTCAACACGAAGTGTAATATGGTCTAATGAAAATATGCTTAATCTTACAAATCCCGTGATCAGGATGTCCCTAGGGAAGGGAAGAGACCACTTCCAATGTCAGCTAAATTGTCCCTTTGCCACATCTCCCTGTATGATGATATTGTTTCTTTACTGTATTTTCTTATCTGAAAGCAAAACCCTTCCTATTACTCCTAGGAGAACTCACTGAGAAAGTCCCCTTTGAAAATTCCCTGTAGATGCTTAAAAATAAGATATTACTACTTCGTCTTTCTTTTCTGATTTGCTCACATGATGCCATTGGCATATAATTCCCAAGAATCAACTGTTGGGACTTCCCTGGCAGTCCAGTGGTTAAGACTGTGCACTTACAGTACAAGGGGTGCGGGTTCAATCCCTCATCACAGCAGAATTAAGATCCTGCGTGCTGTGTGGTCAAAAAACAAGTTGACTGTCTATTGGTCTCTCTGAAATTTTCATTCATAAAACAAAACTGAAGAAAGCCGTCTTAAGGACTTCCCTGGTGGTCCAATGACTAAGAGTCTGCGCTCATAATGCAGGCAGCCCCGGTCTGATCCCTGGTCTGGGAACTAGATCCCACATACAGCAGCTAAATTCGCATGCCATGAGTAAAGATCCCCCATGCCGCAACTAAGACCTAGTGCAGCCAAATAAATAAATACAATTTTTTAAATTTTCTTTAAAAGCAGTCTTAGACCTAAACATGAAAAATGCATAATCCAAAGGAATGTTTGGAATAAATGTGCCAAAATTGTTCCTTTTCATCCCTCTTTCTTTGAACATCCAAGGCCTGTATCTATATTGTCATCTCACGCAGATTGGCCTTAAAAGTCAAAATACATATTGGATAAAGTCAGGCCAGTACTGCTTTTTTTTTTTTTTTTTTTTTTTTTTGCCATACCCAGTGGCTTGCAGGATCTTAGTTCTCCAACCAGGGATCAAACCTGGGCCCCAGAAGTGAAAGGACCAAGTCCTAACCACTGGACCACCAGAGAATTCCCAGTACTACTTTTATAGAAACATTTCAAACCCAACCTTTATTGTAACAACAACTAGTATTTGTCTAGCCTTTTACTGAAGGCAGAGGATTTCCACAAACTCATTTGATCTTCACAACAATACTAGTTATCATTTTCATTTAGCACAGAAATATAGTGAGGTCAAGGTGATTAAATGACTTGTGACTGCTAGAATGGGGTTCCAGAATTGGGGTTCTCACTTAAGCTTTCCATGGCCAAAGTCAAGTTTTCTTCACTGCATCATTCAGAAAGCCACTGCGTGAAATGTTAGAGGAGACAAAGTATGATGCAAGACTACTCTCAAGAAACTTACCATCACTTATCTGATGAAACAAAGGAAGGTGTTTTACCTCTTTGTGATTTCCTATGGAAAAGATGTATGTGTCATGCTAACAGGACTTGAAACTTTCTAAAGTTTCCAGGAAGTGCTGCTTTGGGGAAGTGCTAGCATCCTGTATAATTTTAGAAAAATCCCTCTAGCAAGGATGCTTTGGAGGAAAGTGAAACTGGAGACCCGGAAACTAATTGGAAAACTCTATTAATCCCTAGAGAAATGGTAAAAGGCTCTGGGAATGAAAAGGAGGGATAGATTAAAATTTTGGTTCCTTAGTTGTACTAGTCACACATCAAGTGCTCAATAGTTATATGTGGCTAGTGGCAACTGTATGGTACCATGCAAATATAAAACATTTCTATCATTACAGAAAGTTCTTTTGGACAGTGCTGGTCTGAACACTAGATCAAGCATTGGCAAACTACTATTTCTGTCTTAGTTTGGGATGTTATGACAGAGACCATGCACTGGATGGCTTAAATGAACTTTTTTTCCCCACAGTCCTGGAGGCTGGGAAGTCCAGGATCAAGGTGCAAGCAGATTCAATATCTGGTGAGGGCCCTCTTCCTGGTTTGCAGGCAGCCGCTTTCTCACTGTATCCTCACATGATGAAGAGAGAAGGCAGAGGAGCAGGACTGGGGACCATGGGCATTCGGCCCACTTCATGTAACTCACTTGTGGCCTCAACGCCTGTTCAGCCCTGTTGTTAATGACCAGAGTTCTTGGCCTTCCTCAATCAATAGAAATTGACTAGAAGCCAGACAAGAAAGTCAGGTGAAGCTTTATTGGGGCCCCTGCTGCAGCAGGGGAAAGTGAGAACAAACAACAGATTCCCTTGCTTGCTTGCTCCCTGTGAAGGGGGCAAGCTTGTTCCTTATGTAGAATAAGAGTAGGGGTGTGTTCAGGGGTCAAGGGCTTAGATGGTTTGCCTACCCCTTAGGTGGTGTTGTATGCAGGGGTGTGATTTTTCTTCCTTTTGCTCCAGGCTCTTCAAAAGTGTGGCAATCAGGTTTTTTGGTCTCTTTGTATCTTTTGGTCCAGAATTTACTTTGATGTGCACACAGTTATTTTTAGTCCCATACAGTTTCTTTGTGTTTTGTGGCTTGAGGAGATGTGTGTCCAAGTGCGAGCACTGCAGCACTGCAGCATTGCAGCACTGTCCCAAATTCCAGCCTGTCTCACTATCATGTATAATCCACTCCATTTGATGGTAGGATACTGCTATGCACATTCAGCTTTATGGCCTAATAGACCAGATGATACTCAGTTCATAATGGGCAGCTCAAATTCCATGGTAATTTGGTGACCCATAATTAAGCAATCAGTCTCTACTAAGGTCAAATAAATTCTTCAAGCTAGGCTTCAGCAGTATATGAACTGAGAACTTCCAAATGTACAAGCTAGATTTAGAAAAGACAGAGAAACCAGAGATCAAATTGCCAACGTATGCTGGAAAAAAAGCAAGGAAATTCCAGAAAAACATCTCCTTCTGCTTCATTGACTATGCTAAAGCCTTTGACTGTGTGGATCACAACAAACTGTGGAATATTCTTAAAGAGATGGGAATACCAGACCATCTTCCTACCTCCTGAGAAACCTGTATTCAGGACAAGAAGCAACAGTTAGAACCAGACATGGAACAACAGACTGGTTCAAAACTGGGAAAGGAGTATATCAAAGTAGTATATTGTCACCCTGCTTATTTAACTTATATGCAGAGCACATCATACGAAATGCTGGGCTGGATGAATCACAAGCCGGAATCTAGATTGCTGGGAGAAATATCAATAACCTCAGACGTGCAGATGATTTCACTTTAATGGCATAAAATGAAGAGGAACTAAAGAGCTTCTTGATGGAGATGAAAAAGGAGACTGAAAAAGCTGGCTTAAAACTCAGTGTTCAAAAGACTAACATCATGGCCTCTGGTCCTATCACTTCATGGCAAATAGATGGAGAAAATGTGGAACCAGTGTCAGATTTCATTTTCTTGGGCTCCAAAATCACTGTGGATAGTGACTGCAGCCACGATATTAAAAGACACTTGCTCCTTCGAAGAATACCTATGGCAAATATAGACAGCATGTTAAAAAGCAGAGACATCACTTTGCCAACAAAGGTCTGTATAGTCAAAGCTATGGTTTTTCCAGTAGTCATGTATGGATGTGAGAGTTGGACAGTAACAAGGCTGAGCCCCGAAGAATTTAAACTCTCAAACTGTGGTGCTGGAGAAGACTCTTGAGAGTCCCTTCGACAGCAAGGAGATCAAGCCAGTCAATCCTAAAGAAAATCAACCCTAAATATTCATTGGAAGGACTGATGCTAAAGCTGAAGCTCCAATACTTTGGCCACCTGATGTGAAGAGCTGACTCATTGGAAAAGATCCTGATGCTAGGAAAGATTGAAGGCAGGAGGAGAAGGGGGAGACGGAGGATGAAATGGTTAGATGGCATCACTGACTCAGTGGACATGAGTTTGAGCCAACTCTGGGAGATCGTGAAGGAAGAGAAGCCTGGTGTGCTGCAGTTTATGGGATCACAAAGAATCGGACACAGCTCAGCAACTGAACCAAAAACAATGGTCAAGAAGCAGGCCAAGAGCTGTTTCTCAAAAGGGCAGCTATCTGCAGAGGATGATAGAGCTTTGTTCCAAAATCCTAATCACAGCCTGTGCTATGATTTACCCATAGGGGCCTGCTGAAGGCTTGCTTCAATTATGTCTAACTCTTAGCAATCCCATGGGCTATAGCCCTCCAGGCTCCTCTGTCCATCGGATTCTCCAGGCAAGAAGACTGGAGTGGGTTGCCATGCCCTCCTCCAAGGGATCTTCCCAGGGATCATACCATGTCCCCTGTGGCTCCTGCATTGCAGATGGATTCTTTACCTCTGAGCCACAGAGGGGTGAGGGTGGGGAGCAGATGCAACATTTTATCCTTCACTTTAGAAGGGATATCTCAACAGGGTCCACACCACTGGACCTCCTAGAAATTTCACTGACATAAAAGAAGAAATGTCACTCAATTTTTTTGTCAGATTTATTTTCCACCCACTGACACACATATGTCTTACCGACAAGTTTAGAGATGTTGCTACTTTTTGCTCACTACATCCAATCAGCACGGTGTCATCAATGTAAAAGACCAGTGTGATATGATGTGGAAGAAAAAGGTGATCAAGATTCTTGTGAACTGTGGGCTCAGTACTTCCCTGGTCATCCAGTAGTTAATATTCTGTGCTCCTAATGCAGGGAGTCCAAGTTCGATCCCGGTCAGGGAACTAGATCCCACATGCTGCAATAAAGATGGAAGATCCTGGCAACAAGACCTGACACAGCCAAATAAATAAATAAATAAATAAATAAATAAATAAATATTTTTTTTAAAGATTCTTGCAAACTAATTATGACACAGGCTGGAGAATTGATTTAGCCCTGAGGTAGGACTGTGAAGATGTACTGCTGGCCTTTCCAGCTGAAAACAAACTGCTTCTGGTGGTCTTTGCTAGCAGGTATCAATAGAAAACATTTGTCAGATTGATAGCTGCATGTCAGGTACCAGGGGATGTATTAATTTGGTCAATGAATAAAACCACATCTGGCACAGCGGCTGTAATTGGAGTTACCACCTGGTTTAGCTTACAGTAACCCACTGTCATTCTCCAAAATCCATCTGCCTTCTGCACAGGCCGAACAGGCCTGTTGAATGGAAATGTGGTGGCACTAATCTCTGCAGTTCCTCCAGGAATTCAGTATTGCTTTTGGTTTACTATTTTCCTAAGTAGAAGCAGTTCTAGAGGCTTCCACTTGATCTTTCCCACCATACTAGCTCTCACTCTGCAGGTCAGGGAACCAATGTGGGGACTCTGTGAGGTGCTCAGTGTATGTATTCTAATTACTAGTGCCAGGACTGGAGGATAATCACAGAATGGCTTTGGGAACCCACTGTCCCCACTGTGAGACAGACTTGAGATAAAACTCAATCATCTGACTTCCATAAGCTCCTTCCAAGATAGTGTACCACAGTGATGTTTGATCTCCTGGAATTCAGTTCAGAGCCAGTGTCCATTAGTTCCCAAATGATCTGATTATTTTATTTTTCCCCAGTGCATGGTTTCCCTACTAAAAAGATTTGAAGTCCCTTTGGTGAAGTCTGGAGAAAGATTTTCTGTGTACATTTTGCTGGTGTACCAGAGTCATTTCTCTAGGGGATGTAGCCTTCCCTTTACTTGAGGGATTCTGAGATCTGTAAACTGTCTGAAGTCTGGGAAATGATGGAAGGGATATGACTCTCTTTTTATGATTCGGATTAGACTTCGCTTTACTTGACCTAGAACTTTTCTACTGTTACTGTTTCAGTAGGAATTTAGTGGGTTTTCTGTCTATTTCACTTCTAGGAATACAATGATCAACTAGCCAATGACTTTAGATCCGTACAAGTCAGACCGTTCTGCTTGCTGCTTTGATTTTGCTGCCCGCCACAGTGACCATGTCCATCCTTGTCTTTGGCAGTGGAGTGCTGCCACTTGGCCTCTGTTATGTTAGGATCCAATTACTCCTATTTCATTTAGGTTTCTCAGTTCAGTGGCTGCAGATCCCACTGGCCTACAGAGAAGAGCAATCACCGAGCACTTCAGGAATGCTGGAGCTCCCCTCACAAATTGCTATAGACTGAAGACTTGTGTCCCCCCAACATTCAAATGTTGAAGCCATAACCCCCAGTGTGATAGCATTTGGAGACTTTGGGAGGTAAGTAGGTCATCAGAGTTGAACCTCTATAAATGGGATTTAGTGCTGTTGGAAGAAGAAAGATGAGAGAGATGATCTCTTTCTACCACGTGAGGATACAGCAACAAAGTGGCCACTGTCTGCAAACCAGGAAGAAATTTCTCACCAGACACCACATTAAACCTGCCAGCACCTTGAACCTGGACTTCCCACTCTCTGGAACTGTGAGAAAGAATTGTTTGTTGTTTAAACCATAACTCAGACTATGGTATCTATCATAGTAGCCCAGACTGACTAACACAAGCCCATGGGCCAAATCCAACCTGCTGCTTGTTTTTGTACAGCTGTCAAGCTAAGAATTGTTTTTACATTTTCTAACGATACCAAAAAAAAATATGAAAGGAAGAATAATATTTTGTGACAAGTGAGAATTATGTGAAATTTGTGTTTCAATATCCATAAATAAGGTCTTGTTGGAACACAGCAATGCTCATTCATTTATGTACTATCTACAGCAACTTTTGTGTTGCAAGGGCAGAGGTGAGCAATTGCAATAGACGCTATAATGGTTCACTTGGCAGCAAAAGGATGCTGACCTATGTTCTAAATCACTGATTACCTTGTGCTGGGCCTTTCCTCGGTAGTTAATATGGCATATACACTGTCCAACACCCCAACTACACTATGATTGCTTTCCTAATATGAGACAGAAAATGGACTGACTCAGATTTGAATACTGGTACAGACCTGAATATAAAGTGCTGAAGGTTTTAGTTTTATAATGTGAAAAAAAGAGGAACAACAGCTTACAAGATTGTCATACAGTCTTAAAAAACCAAATGTAAAGTCTAAAAAAGTCCTCTTTTAAAAAATTTATTTATTAATTTTTTCCTCCTCTGGGCGTCCATTGTTGTGTATGGGCTTTCTCTAGTTGTGGTAAGCAGGCTCTACTCTCTGTGGGAGTGGGGGCTTATTGCAATGGTTTCTCTTGTTGCAGAGCATGATCTCTAGAGCACGCGGACTCAATAGTCGTAACACACAGGCTTTGTTGCCCTGCGGCATGAGGAATCTACCTGGACCAGGAATTGAACCCATGTGCCTTGCATTGGCACTTGAATTCTTAATCATTGGACCACCAGGGAAGTCCCTCTTTTACTTTTTGAAATTTTTACCAAGATCTTTCTTCACCTGGACTTGCCTAAATCCTCAATAGGTTTTAAATGCTTGTTGTGGGACTGAATGCGTCAATATTTGCATAAATAAAGCCTAAAATTCTAGCATATCCTACATTCTAGTAGACTGGAATGGCAGAATGTATGGACTTGTTCTCGCTTTTCCTTGAGAGTAACATCCTAAAACCAAATACTGTCACTAAAGCAAATAGTATTGAAACTAAAAAATAGTCTAGTCCTGCCACCACTCGTCTATTCTTACAATAATTGGTGTGTTAACCAATGCTATCAATCTTATCTTGTATACTTATGGGCGACACTGTTCCTAGTCCTCTGTATTTCCCTAGATGATAAATCGTAGAGATAGGGACCTTTAAAGCTTGAAGGGACATTAGCTGTCACGTGCCCCATGGAGGAAGAATCCATGGTAAAAGCAGAATTTGAACTCTGGTCTCCTGTCCACCCAGTCCTGGAGTTGCCTACCTTGTGCCAAAAAGCCTTACTTGAAGCATGTAGGTACTTGATAAGCATTTGAAGCAGCTGTTGACTTTCATTTCCATTCTTTTTTTCCAGCTTTTTTGCTATATGCACTTAGCATTGTGGCAGCTTGAAAGAGTTTTTATGAGTAGAGTGGTAGAGTTAGACAAACTTAGATTTGAATCCTGATTTTGCCGTTAACTAGCTGTGTGACCTCTGGCGATGCCATCAGCTCCATCTTCAAAATATAGCCTTTATTGGAGCAGCCTAGAGAGGCAGGGTCATTGATGTGCAACACTGCTGTCTTTAAAGATAGAGAGCCTTCAGAAAGGAGCACAGAACTGCTGACATGGTGGTTTTAGCCAATGAGACCTGTACTGGACTTCTCACCCACAGAACTATAAGAGATCAAGCCCTGAGCCTTTGGAGTGGGAGCACTTACTCCAAGACCCTAGACTACCAGAGAACTAACCCTAGAAAGTATCAAATAGTGAGAACTCACACAAAGGAAACCACTTGAATACAAGACCTGGCATCTCCCAACCACCAGTATCACCCTGTGTAGGACGCCTCATGTAAATAACAAAGGAAACAAAAATACAAACCCAGTCTTCAGCAGACAGGATCACCACCTCACTCAGCCTTGACCATCAGAGGAAAAACAAACAAACAAAAACTCAGCACAAATCTCACCCTATTCAAAGCTCGCACAAACCACTGGACCAACCTTAGGAAGGCAGAAACCAAAAGGAAGAAAGAATTCAACCTTGAAGCCTGGGGAAAGGAGACCTCAAACACAATAAGTTAAAAAAAAATAATGAAAAGGAAGAGAAATACTGTACAAATGAAGGAACAAACTAGAAACACAGAAGTCCAAATAAATGAAGAGGAAGTAGGCAAACCACCTGAAAAAGAATTCAGAATAATGATAGCAAAGATGATCAAAAATCTTGAAAACGAAATGGAGAAAATGCAAGAATCGATTAACAAAGACCTAGAAGAATTAAAGAATAAACATACAGAGACAAACAACACAATTACTGAAATTAAAAAAAACTCCAGAAGGAATCAATACCAGACTATCTGAAGCAGAAGAACGAATGAGTGAGCTAGAAGATAAAATGGTGGAAATAACTTTCGAAGAGCAGAATAAAGTAAGAGAATCACAAAGAAAGACTATTAAAAGCAGCAAGGGAGAAGCAACAAGTAACATATGAGGGAAACCCCATATGCTTAACAGCTAATCTTTCAGCAGAAACTCTGCAGGCCAGAAGGGAATGGCAGAATATATTTAAAGTACTGAAAGGGAAAAGTATACAACAAGGTTACTGTACCGGGCAAGGATCTCATTCAAAATTGATGAAGAAATAAAAAGCTTTTCAGACAAGCAAAAGTTAAGAGAATTCAGTACCACCAAACCAGCTTTACAGCAAATGTTAAAGGGACTTGTATAGTCAAGAAATACAAGAGATCTACAAAATCAACCCCAAACAATTAAGAAAATGGCAATAGGAATATATATATCACTAATTATTTTAAATGTAAATGGGTTAAATGTTCCAACCAAAAAACACAGAATGGTTGAATGGATACAAAAAGAAGACCCATATATATGCTGTCTACAAGAAACACACCTTCAGACCTCAAGACATATATAGACTGAAAGTGAGAGGATGGAAAAATATATTTCATGCAAATGGGAAGCAAAAGAAAGCTGGAGTAGCAATCCTCATATCAGACAAAATAGACCTTAAAATAAAGAAGATGACAAGAGATAAGGAAGGACACTACATAATGAAAAAGGGATCAATCCAAGAGGAAGCGATAACAATTGTAAATATCTATGCACCCAACATAGGAGCACCTCAATATGTAAGACAAACACTAATAGACATAAAAAGAGAAATTGACAGTAACACAATAATAGTAGGAGACTTTAACACCCCACTCACACTAATGGCCAGATCATCAAAAGAAAATTAATAAGGAAACACAAGTCTTAAATGATACATTAGATGAGATGGATCTCATTGATATCTTCAGGACATTCCATCCAAACGCAGAAGAGTACACCTTCTTCTCAAGTACACATGGAACATTCTCCAGGATAGACCAAAATCTTGGGTCACAAATCAAACCTCAGTAAATTGAGGAAAATTGAAATTATATCAAGCATCTTCTCCAACCACAATGCTATGAGACTAGATATTAATTACAAGAAAAAAACTGTAAGAAACACAAACACATGGAGATTAAACAATACTTTTCTAAATAACCAACAGGTTACTGAAGAAATCAAAAGGGAAATCAAAATATTTCTAGAAACAAATGACAATGAAAACATGACAATTCAAAACCTATGGGAAGCAGCAAAAGCAGTTCTAAGAGGGAAGTTTATAGCAATACAACCCTACCTCAAGAAACAAGAAAAACATCAAATAGACAATCTTACTTTATACCTAAAACAACTGGAAAAAGAAGAACAGAAGACCCCAAAATTAGTAGAAGGAAAGAAAATCATAAAGATCTGAGCAGAAATAAATTAAAAAGAAATGAAAGAAACAATAGTAAAGATGAATAAAACTAAAAGCCGGTTCTTTGAGAAGATAAACAAAATCGACAAACCTTTAGCCAGACTCATCAAGAAAAAAAGAGAAGAATCAAATCAACAAAATTAGAAATGAAAAAGCAGAGGTTACAACAGACAATGCAGAAATACAAAGGATTATAAGAGACTATTATGAACAACTATGTGGCAATAAAATGGATAACCTGGGAGAAATGGACAGATTCTTAGAAAAGTTCAATCTTCCAAGACTGAACCAGAAAGAAATAGAAATTATAAACAACCCAATTACAAGCACTGAAATTGAAGCTGTGATCAAAAATCTCCCCAAAACAAAAGCCCAGGACCAGATGGCTTCACAGGAGAATTCTATCAAACATTTAGAGAAGAGTTAATGCCTATCCTTCTAAAACTCTTTCAAAAAAATTGCAGAGGAAGGAACACTTCCAAACTCATTCTACGAGGCCACTATCACCCTGATATCAAAACCAAAGACAACACAAAAAAAGAAAACTACAGGCCAATATCACTGATAAACATAGATGCAAAAATTCTCAACAAAATTTTAGCAAACAGAATTCAGCAACACATCAAAAAGCTTATACACCATGATCAAGCTGGGTTTATTCCAGGAATGCAAGGATTCTTCAATATATGCAAATCAATCAATGTGATAGACCATATTAACAAATTGAAAGATAAAAACCATATGACAACTCAATAGATGCAGGAAAAAAGCCTTTGACAAAATTCAGCACCCATTTATGATTAAAACTCTTCAAAAAATGGGCATAGAAGGAACCTTCCTCAACATAGTAAAGGTCATATGAAATAAGCCTACAGCAAGCATTATTCTCAATGGTGAAAAACTGAAAGTATCCCCTCTAAGATCAGGAAGAAGACAAGGGTGTCCACTTTCATCACTATTATTCAACATAGTTTTGGAAGTCCTAGCTACAGCAATCAGAGAAGAAAAAGAAATAAAAGGAATCCAGATGGGAAAAGAAGAAGCAAAGCTCTTACTGATACTCTAAAGAGAAAGCATGATACTCTAAATAGAAAACCCTAAAGATAATATCAGAAAATTACTAGATAGAGCTAATCAGTGAATTTGGCAAAGTCACAGGATACAAGATCAATACACAAATCACTTGCATTTCTATATACTAACAATGAAAAATCAGAAAGAGAAATTAAGGAATCAATCCCATTCACCATTTCAACAAAAAAAATTAAATATCTAGGAATAAACCTACCTAAGAAGACAAAAGAACTCTACACAGAAAATTATAAGACACTAATGGAAGAAATCAAAGACGACATAAACAGATGGAGAGATACTCCATGTTCCTGGTTAGGAAGAATCAATATTGTGAAAATGACTATACTACCAAATGCAATCTACAGATTCAATGTGCTCCCTATCAAATTACCAACGGCATTTTTCACAGAACTAGAACAAAAACTTTCACAATTCATATGGAAACACAAAAGACCCCGAATAGCCAAAGCAGCCTTGAGAAAGAAGAATAGAGCTGGAAGAATAAACCTTCCTGACTTCAGGTTATACTACAAAGCTACAGTCATCAAGAGAGTATGGTACTGGCACAGAAACAGAAATATAGACCAATGGAACAAGATGGAAAGCCCAGAAATAAACCCATGCACCTATGGGTACCTTATTTTTGACAAAGGAGGCAAGAATATACAATGGGGCAAAGACAGCCTCTTTAATAAATGGTGCTGGGAAAACTGGACAGCTACATGTAAAAGAATAAGATCAGAACACTTCCTAACACCATACACAAAGATAAACTCAAAATGGATTAGAGACCTAAATGTAAGACCAGAAATGATAAAACTCTTAAGAGGAAAACACAGGCAGGACACTTGATGACATAAATCAAAGCAAGATCCTCTATGACCCACCTCCTAGAGTAACAGAAATAAAAACAAAAGTAAACAAGTGGGACCTGATTAAACTTAAAAGCTTTTTCACAGCAAAGGAAACTATAGCAAGGTGAAAAGACAACCCTCAGAATGGGAGAAAATAATAGCAAATGAAACAACTGGGAAAGGATTAATCTCCAAAACTTACAAGCAGCTCATACAACTCAATGCCAGAAAAACAACCCAATCAAAAAGTGGAAAAAAAATCAGACATTTCTCCAAAGAAGATATACAGATGACTAACACATGAAAAGATGCTTAACATTGCTCATTATTAGAGAAATGCAAATCAAAACTACAGTGAGATATCACCTCACACCAGTCAGAATGGCCCTCATCAAAAAGTCTACAAACAATAAATGCTGGAGAGGGTGTGGAGAAAAGGGAACACTCTTGCTCTGTTGGTGGGAATGTAAATTGATACAGCCACTGTGGAAAACTAGGAATAAAACCACCATATAACCCAGCAATTCCACTTGTAGGCATATACCCTGAGGAAACCAAAATTGAAAAAGACACATGTATCCCATTGTTCATTTCAGCACTATTTATAATAGCTAGAACATGGGAGCAACATAGATGTCCATCAACAGATAAATGGATAAAGAAGTTGTGATACATATACATGATGGAATATTACTCAGCCATAAAAAAGGAATGCTTTTGAGTCAGTTCTGATGAGGTGGATGAACCTAGAACCTATTATACAGAGTGAAATGAGTTCATAAAGAGAAAGATAAATATTGTATTTTAACACATGTATACGGAATCTAGAAGGATAGTACTGAAGAACTTATTTACAGGGCAGCAAAGGAGAAACAGATGTAGAGAATTAAAAAAAAAAAAAGCCTCATCAGAGCTGAATCACTTTGCTGTACACCTGAAACTAACACAACATTGTAAATCAATTATATCTCAATAAAATTTAAATACACACACACACACACACACACACACATAACCTCATCGCAGCAACACTAACATGAACATGCATGAAATTATCAAAATACCAACTACATCAATCCAACATTTTGCACCGAAGCCAAACCACCAGCATCTCTGGACCACTGCCATAGGCTCCTGACAGGTCACCCTGCTTATGTTCTTGCTCCTCTGTAATTTACTCTCCACACAGCAGTCTGAGTAAGCTTTTGCAGTTATTAATGTACATCAGATCACATCACTGTCCTGCTCAAATCATTCAGTGCCCATCACACTCAGGAGAGAGCCCTGAGTGTTCTCTCGCTCACTTTGCTGCAGCCACACTGGCCTCCTTGCTTTTCCTCGTCACACTTGCTTCCCCAGCTGGGAAAGCCTTTTACACAGATCTCACCTCCTCACTTATCTGGGACTCAGCTTAAGTATCTCCTCAGAGCTCACGCCCCACCGCCTTACCCAACATGGCCTTTTCCCTTCTCATCACTTTCTTTCTCTGGTCCCGCTTTACTTTTCTCATGACACTTCAATGCTCTTGATATTATGGGTTTTTGTTTTGTTTTGTTTTTGCCAGACCACATGGCATGTGGGATCTTAATTCCCTGATAAAGGATGGAACCTGGGCCCCCTGCAGGGCAAGCATGAAGTCTTAACCACCAGAGTTGCAGGGAAGTTCCCAGATGTTATGTTACGTACATATTTGCTTATTTTTTATTTACTACTCCCATTAACCGTGAGGTTTTAAACTACACATTTTGTTTACTGCTGGATTCCTAGTTCTTGAAACATTGCATGCATGTGAGCTCAGTTGCTTCAGTCATGACTGACTCTTTCCTACGCCATGGACTGTAGCCCACCAGGCTTCTCTGTCCATGGGATTCTCCAGGCAAGAATACTGGAGTGGGTTGCCATGCCCTCCTCCAGGGGATCTTCCTGATCCAGGGATCGAACCCGCATCTCCTGCATCTCCCGCATTGCAGGAGGATTGTTTACCGCTGAGCCACCAGGGAAGCCCCTTTCAACATTAAGATCTTGACAATTATGCATTGATTGAATGAAGTTACTTAACCTCTCTAATCCCCAACTTCCTAATCTGAAAAATGGGGACAATATTTACCACAGTTATTATAGAAGTTAAAAACAGATGAAATAATGTATTTGAACAGTAGAGCATAATAAATTCTCACTAAGCATAACTGTCTTTATTTCTCACTTTTTAAAAATTTTGCCACTAATTATTTTGCGACATATTGTTATGCTTAAAATAAAGGAAATAATCCGCTTTTTATATTTCCAAAAGCCGTGCAGTTTTAATGAGACTGTCCTTACTTTTAAAAGTTAGTTAGCATTATACATTTTTGTGTGTGCACGTGCTATATTTTAAAATATTTAGGGAATTCCCTGGAGGTCCAGTGGTTAGGACAGTGCTTTCACTGCCACGGCCTGGGTTCAATCCCTAGTCAGGGAACTGAGATCCCACAAGTCTCACAGCATAGTCAGAAAAAAAATTCAGTGTCCGCATCTGAGAATAGATTTTGGCCTGTGTGTTCTTAATGCATTGAAATAAACAGTGTCATATCAGTTTCATACTGAATCTTAATTATAATGTTCAATTTATGGCAGATAAGCCTCTCATAATTACATAAAATGCCAGAAACAACAGGAGGCAGAACAAAATACATTATAGGGAACTAGCAAAGCTAGGGAATAGGGATGAAAAGTTGGGGGAAAAGTTATGTGACAGAAGCATGTGATGATATAGAATTTAATTTTAATATTTATCAAATCGTGAATACAAAATTTCCAAAAATCTAAATAGTGCAGAAATATATATGAAATAGATAGAAAGTGAAAATCCACTGAAATCCACTCTTTCCAAAAATAATCGTTATTTACAGCCTGTTTTGTATTCCCTGATGACTCAGATGGTAAAGCGTCAGATGGTAAACCCGGGAGACCCGGGTTCGATCGCTGGGTTGGGAAGATCCCCTGGAGAAGGAAATAGCAACCCACTCCAGTACTCTTGCCTAGAAAATTCCATGGGTGGAGGAGCCTGGTGGGCTACAAGTCCATAGGGTCGCAAAGAGTCGGATACGACTGAGTGACTTCACTTCACTTCACTTTTTATTCTTCTTAATTTTCTCTGTCCTGACATGCATATGTGTATATCTCTTTTATCAAAAATGGTATTGGATTACATATACTCTTCTGCACTTAGCAGTATATCCTGCCATGTCAGTGTACATGACTTCTTCCAGTTCCTCGAAGATGCCAAACTTTGCTTAGCTCACGACCTTTCATACAGTCCTGGAATGTTCTTTCCCATACTTTGCAAAGCTAGTTCCTTGTTTCCCTTTAATCCTCTGCATAAATGTCATTTCCTTGGATAGATTTTTCCAGATCAATTTATAGAGTCCTTCCCGCTACACAATATTTATTTCCCTTGGAGCAGGTACCACAGTTTGTAATTGTATGTTTGTTTACTTTTTTATTTTTTGGCCTACTTTTTTCTCTAAATTGAGTCTTACAAGGACAGGGAACAAACCTGTTTTGTTCATTACTGTATATTCAGTGCCTTGCACAATGCCAGGCATGTAGTGAGCTCTCAATAAATATATTGAAATAAATATGTAAGTAACACACTGAAAAAAAAGTGCATTTGTTCTTTCATTTCCTATCCATGATGAATAGAGCATTATTTTCTCTTTTTCTTCAGTTCTTTATTTATTCTTAGTTAAGAAACAATACCATACAGTTGACCTTTGAACATCATGAGCTTGAACTGTGCAGGTCCACTTATACATGGATTCTTTTTTTTCAATAAATGCATACTACAGTTCTTGCATGGTATACAGTGGGTTAAATCTGCAGATGTGGATACAGAAGCCAACTGTAAAGTTATACACAGATTTTCAATAGCCCAAGAGTTAGTGCCCCTAGCTCCCTACATTTTTCAATTGTACTTGTCTGGGATTTGTTTTAATCAGATACGGTAAGGAGACAGACACAAGGACAATTGCTTTTGAAAGAAGAGTTTATTATTTACAGTTTTCAAGAGAAGGTGGCATGCCACACCATGCAGGACCACGCGAGGAAGCACCAGAGTCATTCTGGAGGCAGAAGGAGTGAAAGAGAAAGCATAGCCCAGAGACTTTATTATGGTTTCTGCAGGAGCAAATGGGTGAGACAGTGTATGAAAGTCTGAGTAAATTTGGGATTGGATAGATAGAATAGTTTTGGCAGGCTCTGCTCTATAGGAGTGGTCTCTAATTTGCCAGTACCTAGCCCAGGGGTGATTTGGAGAAGGGGAAATATTGGCTTCATATATGAGAAATAAAGGAGGATTTGGGGCATATGGGTTTTGGATTGGATGGTTTCCAGAGGAAAGGCACATTGACAGGGGAAGTTGTTTGCTAGCTCTAGGATAATTTCTAGAGATCAAAGCTCTGGGAGGGAAATCCTCCCCTCCATCAGTAAGGCTACCAAGATAGCAAAGCATCATAAAATATACAAAATAAAAACCATGATTAATACATTTCTAACCTAATTTAGATATTTTGACTGTTCATTTCCCAGTTAAAATTTCCAGATGAAAGATATGAACCACATCTGTGTGTGTGAATTTTTGTAAAGTTTAATGCAGGAAGATGAGCAAAACCTGAAATTTGGAGTTAAGAAACTGAGTTTATGCACTGACCCTTCCCATTTTCAGCTGGATGCTCTTAGCCAATTCACTTAACCTCCCTGAACATCAAGTTCATCATCCCTAAAGCAGGGATGACAGTAATATTTACCAGATGAGCTTATTGGGAGAAATAGATTAATCTAAATGTGATTATATTTGTCAAAGTGTTTTATAACTGCAAGGCACCATGTCATGTTTAAGTTTTACTCTCACTGCAGTATACTGCAGGGACTTTTTTCAGAATAAGAATTCAGGGTTTTTGTTGCTGTTGTAATTGTAGAAATGTTCAAAGGTGCGATTAGAGGAGGAACACTAAAAATTCATTCAGGAAAAGAATAAAAATTCACTGTCTAGTTATTACACAGAATGAAATTTTGGATTTAAAAGATACTTTCTATTGATGTACTTCAAACAGCTTTGAAACGTTTATTTATTTTCATAATATTTTGAAGTCAGTTAGGTTAAAGTTGTCGTCATTTACTCTCTGAACGGGAAATAAACACAGAGCAAGTTATATAACGGCTTTCAATTTTGCCATGTATTGCTTAGACTGGTGTGGCACCGCTCCCTACAATAAACAAGCACCTTATTTTGCTGGAATCAGCTAAGGTTTGGTGCTGGTGGTGGTTGAGTCACTAAGTCATCTCTGATTCTTTGTGACCCCATGAACTGTAGCCTGCCAGGCTCCTCTGTCCATGGGATTCTCCAGGCAGGAATACTGAAGTGGGTTGCCATTGCCTTCTCCAAGGGGATCTTCCCAATCCAGGGATTGAACCCAGGTCTCCCACATTGGCAGGCAGATTCTTTACTAACTGAGCCACCAGGGAAGCATTGAAGGTTTGGTTTTATCAAAATACTTGCTGAATCAAGCAATTAAAGAGAAAGAAATTGAATAATCACTAGAAAATCATTTCTGGCAAATAGACCACATCAAGTGCCTCTAAGATATAGACATTGGTTTTACTTAATGAGATTAAAAATGTGTCCTTTCCTGAGGTTCCAGAGGAACCACTTTTGTCTCTTTATTTTCGGACTCTGAAACACCTTCCTCTGCTTCCAATTGCCTTTATATTTAAGCCTTATTAAATTTTCTGACAGTCAGACACAAGCTAGGCCTTTTCAACACCCTACCATGACACTCAACATTAATCCACCTAAAAAAGGAATAAGCGGCTGTTGAAGAAAGAAATAAAAGGCTTCACTTGTGTTTTGGGGGATTTTTTTGTTTGGTTTGGTTGGGTGGGTATGAAATGGCTTCTGGGATGTTAGCTCCCCAGCAAGGAATTGAACCTGGGTCCTCCACAATAAGAGTGTGGATTCCTAACCACTGTACCACTAGGGAATTCCCTACACTTATTAAATATAGTTGTTGCATGGAGGATAGGTTCCAACACCCTCTTGAATACCAAAACCTGTGGATTCTCACCTCTCTTCTATAAAATGGTGTAATATTTCCATATAACCTATGTGCATCCTTCTGTATACTTTAAATTATGTCTAGACTACTTATAATACCTAATGCAATGTAAATGCTATGTAAATAGTTGTAAAGACAGTGTAAATGCTATGAAATAGCTGCCAGAGCACAGCAAATTCAAGTTTTGCTTTTTGAAACTTTATATTTATATATTTATATTATATAAAGTTTCAATTTATAAAGTTTGAATTTGCTGTGCTCTGGCGGCTATTTCATAGCATTTACACTGTCTTTACAACTATTTACATAACATTTACATAGCAAACACCCTCTTCCAACAACACAAGAGAAAACTCTACACATGGACATCACCAGATGGTCAACACTGAAATCAGATTGACTATATTCTTTGCAGCCAAAGATGGAGAAGCTCTATACAGTCAGCAAAAACAAGACCCGGAGCTGACTGTGGCTCAGATCATGAACTCCTTATTGCCAAATTCAGACTTAAATTGAAGAAAGTAGGGAAAACCACTAGACCATTCAGGTATGAGCTAAATCAAATCCCTTATGATTATACAGTGGAAGTGAGAAATAGATTTAAGGGACTAGATCTGATAGACAGAGTGCCTGATGAACTATGGACGGAGGTTCGTGACATTGTACAGGAGACAGGGATCAAGACCATCCCCAAGGAAAAAAAATGCAAAGAAGCAAAATGGCTGTCTGAGGAGGCCTTACAAATAGCTGAGAAAAGAAGGGAAGCAACAAGCAAAGGAGAAAAGGAAAGATATTCCCATCTGAATGGAGAGTTCCAAAGAATAGCAATGAGAGATAACAAAGCCTTCCTCAGCGATCAATGCCAAGAAATAGAGGAAAACAATAGAATGGGAAAGACTAGAGATCTCTTCAAGCAAATTAGAGATACCAAGGGAATATTTCATGCAAAGATGGGCTCGATAAAGGACAGAAATGGTATGGACCTAAGAGAAGCAGCAGATATTAAGAAGACGTGGCAAGAATACACAGAAGAACTGTACAAAAAAGATCTTCATGACCCAGATAATCACGATGGTGTGATCACCTAGAGCCAGGGACCTAACATCCGGGAATGTGAAGTCAAGTGGGCCTTAGAAAGCATCACTACGAACAAAGCTAGTGGAGGTGATGGAATTGCAGTTGAGCTATTTCAAATCCTGAAAGATGATGCTGTTAAAAGTGCTGCACTCAATATGCCAGCAAATCTGGAAAACTCAGCAGTGGCCACAGGGCTGGAAAAGGCCAGTTTTCATCCCAATCCCAAAGAAAGGCAATGCCAAAGAATGCTCAAACTACCGCACAATTGCACTCATCTCACACGCTAGTAAAGTAATGCTCAAAATTCTCCAAGCCAGGCTTCAGCAATACATGAACTGTGAACTTCCAGATGTTCAAGCAGGTTTTAGGAAAGGCAGAGGAACCAGAGATCAAATTGCCAACATCAGCTGGATCATTGAAAAAGCAAGAGAGTTACAGAAAAACATCTATTTCTGCTTTATTGACTATGCCAAAGCCTTTGACTGTGTGGCTCACAATAAACTGTGGAAAATTCTGAAAGAGATTGGAATACCAGACCATCTGACCTGTCTCTTGAGAAACCTATATGCAGGTCAGGAAGCAACAGTTAGAACTGGACATGGAACAACAGACTGGTTCCAAATAGGGAAAGGAGTATGTCAAGGCTGTATATTGTCACCCTGCTTATTTAACTTATATGCAGAGGACATCATGAAAAACGCTGGACTGGAAGAAGCACAAGCTGGAATCAAGATTGCCGGGAGAAATATCAATAACCTCAGATATGCAGATGACACCACCCTTATGGCAGAAAGTGAAGAGGAACTAAAAAGCCTCTTGATGAAAGTGAAAGAGGAGAGTGAAAAAGTTGGCTTAAAGCTCAACATTCAGAAAACTAGGATCATGGCATCTGGTTCCATCACTATATGGGAAATGGATGGGGAAACAGTGTCAGACTTTGTTTTTGGGGGGCTCCAAAATCACTGCAGATGGTGATTGCAGCCACGAAATTAAAACACACTTACTCCTTGGAAGGAAAGTTTTGACCAACCCACATAGCATATTAAAAAGCAGAGACATTACTTTGCCAACAAAGGTCCATCCAGTCAAGGCTATGGTTTTTCCAGTAGTCATGTATAGATGTGAGAGTTGGACGGTGAAGAAAGCTGAGCACTGAAGAATTGATGCTTTTTAACTGTGGTGTTGGAGAACTCTTGAGAGTCCATTGGACTGCAAGGAGATCCAACCAGTCCATCCTAAAGGAGATCAGTCCTGGATGTTCATTGGAAGGATTGATGTTGAAGCTGAAACTCCAATACTTTGGCCACCTCATGCGAAGAGTTGACTCATTGGAAAAGACCCTAATGCTGGGAAGGATTGGGGGCAGGTGAGGTGGATGACAGAGGATGAGATGGCTGGATGGCATCACCGACTTAATGGACATAAGTTTGGGTAAACTCCAGGAGTTGGTGATGGACAGGGAGGCCTGACGTGCTGCTATTCACGGGGTCACAAAGAGTCGGACACAACTGAGTGATTGAACTGAACTGATATATATATATATAATCTATAGTTGGTTGAATCTGTGGATGCAGAACCCAAAGATATGGAGGACCAACTGTCCCTACTGAGTACTTACATACAGCAAGCACTGTATTTATGGGTTTGCTGTACATACCTAATTTGTACAACAAACCCATGAAGCAGGTATTATTATAGTCAATTTTGCTGATGAGGATACGCATTTTAGTGGGATTAAGTACCTGCCTAAGGTCATACTGCTAGTAAGTGGCAGGATTAGCTTTGGAACTGAAGTCCACCTGTGAGATACTTACTCTGGCCTCTTCCGTGCTGACCCTCTCTACCCACTATTGTCATCAGCATTCTTCTTCAGATTCTGCTCAACCTTTTCTTCCCCTGGGCTTCACAGCCTCCCCCAGCCTCTCATAGTAGTCTATTTATAATCCTCTAATATACTTGTGTGTGCTATGCTCAGTCGCTTCAGTTGTGTCCAACTCTTTGCAGCACCGTGGACTGCAGCCTGCCAAGTTCCTCTGTCCATGGGATTTTCCCGGTAAGAATACTGGAGTGGGTTGCCATGCCTTCCTCCAGGGCATCTTCCTGACCCAGGGATCAAATTCATGTCTCCTGTAATGCAGGTGGATTCTTTACCTGCTGAGCCATTGGGAAAGCCCCTCTAATAATGCTTAGCAGGTATTTGCTTTTAATTAAGATATAATTCACATAAAATTCATCTGTTTAAGGCATATAACAAAGTGTATGTTCACAATGTCATGTAATCATCACTACTCTTTAATTCCAGGGCATTTTCATCACCCCAGAAGAAACTCCAAGATCATTAAGCAATCATTCCCCATTCCCCATTTCCTCCAACTTCTGGCAACCATTAATCTTCTTTCTGTCTGTATAGACTGGTCTATTCTGGACATTTAACATAAATGGAATTATACAATATGTAGCCTTTTGTGTCTGGCCTCTTTTTGCTTAGCTTAATGTTCAAGGTTTATCCACGTTGTCAGATTTTTCAGTACTTCATTCCTTTTTATTGTTGTTGTTTAATTGTAAGTTATGTCGGACTCTTTTGCAACTATTTTATGGATGTACCACATTTTGTTTATCCATTCTTCAACTATAATGGACATTTGGTCTGATTTCACTATTTAGCTACTATGAATAATGCTTATATGAACATTTGTGAACTAGTTTTTGTGTAGACATATGTTTTCATGGTTATAACCAAGTTCTCTTGGTTATGTAACTAGCAAAGGAATTGCTGGATCTTGGAGAAGGAAATGGCAACGCACTCCAGTGTTCTTGCCTGGAGAATCCCAGGGACAGGGGAGCCTGGTGGGCTGCCATCTATGGGGTCGCACAGAGTTGGACACGACTGAAGCGCCTTAGCAGCAGCAGCAGCAGCACGGTAACTTTATGTTTAACATCTTGAGAAAATGTCAAACTGTTTTCCAAAGTAGTTGCACTTCTTTGCATTCCCACCAGCAATATATGAGGGCGCCAGTTTCTGCACATTCTCTCCAACACTTGTTATCATCTGTCTTTTGATTACCATCAATCTAGTAAGTATGAAGTGATTGAGCTGCATTTCCCTAATGACTAATAATAAATATTTTTCATGGTTTTATGGCCATTTTTATGTCTTCTTTGCAGAAATGTCTATTTAAATTCTTTGCTAATGAAAAGAAACTGAGTTGTCTTTTTTAGTTGTAAGAGTTACTTATGTATCTGAATGTGTGTGTGGTCGTATCTGAATGTGTATGCGGTGGTATCCGACTCTTTGCAACATGATGGACCACCAGGCTCCTCTGTTCATGGAACTTTCCAGGCAAGAATACTGGAGCGGGTTGTCCTTTCCTACTCCAGGAGATCTTCCCCAGCCAGGGGTCAAACCCACGTCTCTTGAGTCTCCTGCATTAGCAGGCAGATTCTTTACCACTGTACCACCATATCAGACATCTTATTTGCAAATATGTCCCATTCTGTGGGACATATTTTCACTTTCTGGATGTATCCTTAGAAATACCAGCATTTTTAATTTTGATGAAGTTTTCTTTTGTTAGTTGTAGTTTTGGTGACAGTCTAGAATCCATTACCTAATCTAAGGTCACAAAGATTTACTACTGTGTTTCTTTCTAAGAGTTTTATCATTTTAGTTCTTATACTTAAATCTTTGATCTATTTTGAGCTAAGTTTTCTAAATGGTTTAGATACAAGTTCAACTTCATTCTTTCATGTACAGATATTCAATTTTTTCAGCATCATCTGTTAAAACAAATTAATTCCAACCCCCTGTCCCCCAAAACTATTATTTTCCCTGCTGAGTTGTCTTGGCCCTTAACATGTGTGGGGTTTTGTTTGTTTTTTGGTTTACACTTTCTAAATTTTTATTTTGAAACAAAATAGATTCACAGGAAGTCGAAGAGATGACAGAGAGTATGTGTTTTTAAGTAAATATTGACACATATTTGTTAAAGTGAACTCCTTGAGGGCAAGATTTTTTGCATTCCTACCTGCATGTCTCACAGAGGACCATGACCTAGTAAACCCTCAACAAACAAGTTCAATGAATGAAAAGCTGATTTGAGAATCCTACTGTCAACTTCCAAATAAAAAGTGCCATAGACTTTGTTAGGTGCTGGGAAAGTTTTATATCAATACATGATGTCACAGTCTAGTAAGTTTTTCAGGGGTCCCAGAAGTTTCCAAGGGGTCCCAGAATCTTACAGTCCTAGATTGGAATGGAACTCGGAGATCATGAAGTGAAGAGAAAGTTGCTCAGTCATGTTCGACTCTTTGCAACCCCATGGACTATACAGTCCGTGGAATTCTGTATAGAGATCATGAACCCTCTCATTTTCCATTTTCCAGGAAATGCAGAGCTTGAAAGGCCTATCTCATGTTAATTTGCTAGAGGATCCCAGGTCTCTTTGAAATTACATTATGACTTTACAACTTAACAAAGGATTTTTTTCAGTTGGTCCTCGATAAAGCATTTTTTCAGTTAGGCCTTGATAAAGTCCTCTCCCAATGAAAGACAACTACTTTTGTTTCGTACCACTCTTATCTTCTCAGATAACTGCTATCAGAGACTTAAAAAAAATTTTTTTTGCACCCTACCTGGGCATAATCACTCCTTTCTCTGAATTCTATAGCTATTATTTGCTCTTCCACAAATTAGAAATTTGTTTTGTACTGCCCTATTGCTTTGGATTTTTATGTAGTCTTGAATTGTTATTTGTCCCAGGTTTATGTGTGAACTTCCTAAGGAGAGTTCCCTAGCTGAGCCAGGGGCAAAATCTGCATTTATGTTTATTATATGAAACTTAGAGCTTTGTACCTAGTGGACATGCAATAGATGTTTCCTGATATTATTTGTAGTTTTATATAATTCGTTTTGAAAATAAGAAGCTATTAGGTTTAAAGTTTCATTCTGTTTTTCCCTAGAGGCTCAGGGTGAGAGGCTCAAAGTGATAAGTACCTTCTCTCCTTTGGACAATTGCTAGTGACCCTCTATTTGTTTTCATAAAGGAATGGTGATACCAGAGAACTAATAATTAGTACACATACATATTTCAGGGCTTCCCTGGTGGCTCAGACAGTAAAGAATCTGCCTGCAACAAAGGAGACCTGGGTTCAATCCCTGGGTCAGGAAGATCCCATGGAAAAAGGAATGGCTACCCACTCCAATATTCTTGCCTAGAGAATTCTATGGACAGGTGAGCCTGGCAGGCTACAGTCCATGGGATCACAAAGAGCTGGACATGCCTGAGTGACTATCTTTCACTTTCAAGGTACATATTTAACTATTTCTTAATATTACTATTAAAAGTTTTTAAATCCGGCTAAAAGGATAACGAAGATTTGTAGAATTCCCCTGAGAACCCAGTAAATTAAGCTATCCCTCAAGGGAACTTTGAGTTGTAGTTTTTAAATCACTGAGTCAGAATGTAGAGAAGGAGGGACTTCCCTGGAGCTCCAGTGTTTGAGGTTTCCACTGCAGGGGGCACAGGCTTCAATCCTTGGTGGGGGGAATAAGATCCTGTGCTGCCTCATGTGGCATGGCCAAAAATAAAAAGAGGAAGAAAAAAAGAAAAAAGAGAGTAGAGAAAGAGATCCTGTTTCTCTTATTGCAAGCTTGCTTTCCCATTATTAGGTGGGGGAAGAAGATGGAATAATCTAACCTTATGTTGAACAGTGTTGCAGAACATAACCATCTCACCTGGAATTGTTTAATGGAGGTAAAAAAGAAAAGGTGGCTGAATGGAAGAGTAAGTATGTCTTGATAGGATACTCAGTACATTGTCTTGCATCTACTGGACCACAGTGAGCCTGTTAATAGATTATGATAAGAATAAATTATGTGTAGATTATAGTGACTCTCTAACAGTGAATCCAGACAGCATTTTAGCATGTGATTAGATCATGGAAAACAAAGAGAAAAGAAATCAAAACTAAGAATTTTGTGAAGTTAATTTTCTTTTCCTCATCCGCCAGAAACCAGTCCTTGTTTCAAATTCATAGTATGCTAAAGAATAGAAAACATTGGAACAATGATACAAATCATTGCCATTTCAGTACTTTTGACTTCATTTGTAAAATGAGGCTTAGATTTTCTGCTCTTCAAACTGCCCTCAGGGGGACCAGCAGCATCAGAGCTTTTAAATCAGAATCTGCATTTTAACAAAAACCCTCGGCCTAATTTGTATGTTTATCAGAGTTTGAGAAGCCAAAGTAACTCCCAGCTAGTTAATTCTACCATCTCATGATTCTTGTTGGAAGATTCCATGTTGGTAAAAAGAGACTTTTTTAGGAGTCCTGTTTGACTTGAGTAAACAGATCGCTCAGCAAGTTGAACTAACTTTTCAGGTCATAGCTTTAACAAGGCAAAGCTGAAATAAAGACTTGTTCTGCTTGTTTGGTGTCGTCAGCTTCCTTCCTCTGACACTAAGGTTAATCTTAGTGTCTAAGTGGACATAAACCAGCAGAAAATTATTTCAATATAATTTAATATTTGTGGAATACCAACAATTGTCTCGGTGCCAAAAAGAATTTAGAAGGTAAGATTCCTGCTCTTGAGGCACCTAGGCAAGATGGTCACTTTGCTTCAAGTCTGTGATCTTATTTTGTTGGGCTCAGTGTGGATGGTGATTGCAGCCATGAAATTATAAGATGCTTACTCCTTGGAAGAAAAGCTATGACAAACCTAGGCAGCATATTAAAAAGCTGAGACATCACTTTGCCAACAAAGGTCTATCTAGTCAAAGCTATGGCTTTTCCAGTAGTCAATTACCGATATGAGAGTTGGACCATAAAAAAAGGCTGAGTGCTGAAGAACTGATGCTTTCGAACTGTGGTGCTGGAGAAAAGACTCTAGAGAATCCCTTGGACAGCAAGGAGATAAAACCAGTCAATCCTAAAGGAAATCAACTCTGAATATTCACTGAAAGGACTGATGGTCAAGCTGAAGGTGAAACTCCGATACTTTGTTCACCTGATGTGAAGAGCCAGTTCACTGGAAAAGACCTTGATGCTGGGAAAGGTTGAGAGCAGGAGGAGACGAGGCTGACAGAGGATGAGATGGTTGGACATGAGTCTGAGCAAACTGCAGGAGATAGTGAAGGACAGAGAAGCCTGGAGTGCTGCAGTGCATGGGGTCACAAAGAGTCAGACACGACTGAGTGACTGAACAATAACATAGGCTGATTCATAATTTGTTATTATCCAGGATGGGAAGCCATACCAATTCAGTAAAATACCTCATGCCTAAGTCTCAGGGTGATAAGCACAGTGTGAAGGAGAGCTAACAGGCAGCTGTATGTTCCCTTTGACATTGTGCGTGTGATTAAGCAGCCAAAAATCATTACAGGCTATGAGTTCTGCTTTTTCCCTTGATTTCTCTGTGGCCCAGAATAGGATGTGGTTTAATTCGAGTTCAGCAGAAATTTGATATGAAAAGATTTGAGTCCAGTGGGAAGTAGGTGGAGGTGGTAGAGAAAATGAGCTAGTCCTCTGTGAGAGGGGAGAGGGGTTGGCAACCTTGTAGGGAGAGGAATTTGCTCCAGAGACTGTGAGACAGAACTCTGTTACTGAAGGAGGCCAGTGCTGGGGCGCTGAGCTGCTGGAGTGAGAAGAATTTATTAGATAAATTTACATCTTCAATTGGAAATGCCATCCTCAAAAACAGGTTTGCCTTTTCAAATTGGAGGGTAGCTTACATTTAATGGTGGATTATTGTTAGGGACAGCATACTTGGTGTGCCAACATCATTAAACAATGGTACTTCTAAAAGAAGGCTGTATGTTTTTGTTGTTGTTGTTAAAGTTTTTTTTTCACTATTTATTTATTTGCGCCAAGTCTTAGTCGCAGCATGTGAGATCTAGTTCCCTGACCAGGGGTTGAACATGGATCCCCTGCATTGGAAGCACAGAGTTCCAGCCACTGGACCACCAGGGAAGTCCCAAAAGTTTGTATTTTTTTTTCTGATGGAGGCTTTTTCAACCCGTCATTTACTAGTCAACTTTGTGCCATTTAGTCAAGCCAGACACAAGTGGATTCTTCTGGTTCCTGAAGAAGACTCAAGAGCTGTTAAAATCATTCTTTGTCATTTACTGGTGCAGAGTTTCCAATTTTGCCTTGTTCTTCTCTTCATTGGTATATGTCCTGATATCCTATCTGGGTTGTAAATGTCTTAAAAAGAAGGAGAGAGCATAGTGCCTGCACCAGTAAACCCCATAGGAGTTAATTATGCTGAGATTTCTCAGACCTCTTTGGCTATTCAGTACCTTTCATTAAGTACATGTTTGGTTTTATCTCATTCATTTATTTTGCTGACTCCTCTGCTTCATGGGACTCTCCACTGATCGTTCATTAAAACAAAGCCATTTTATTTCAGGCAAAACAAATTAAGGCTCAAACTGTTATATGTCATTATCTGTAGTGTGGGAGTGAGACTGGGGAAGTGCAGTGGAAATAAGTGTATGTGGCTGGAGAGAAGGGAGTACCCAGATAAAGCGGGCGATGTCGATGGGGCGGTGAGAGTATAAGAGAAAGAAGGGGGAAGGGGAGTCATGGGGGTATTGTTTGCTATCTATGCTAACTCAGTAAAGTTAATTAACAGAATGCAAACTAAACTCTCTCACTAACTTCAGCTGTCAGGACTCCAGTCAGGAGTTTGGGTCATGACTTCTGCTCTTCAAGGTTAAGTAAAACAATTAATGTGATACTGTTAGGACACAATGGCCTGTGTCTGTCATTTATTCCTTCAGCAGGTTATTTCTGGACATATGGACAAGCATTCTGATAATGACAAAATGAGAGAATGTTAGACCAAATATTTTAAATCCCTTAAGCTGATGGATTTGAGCATTAATTTTTTTTTCAATTAAAGTAATTGTAGTAAGCCAAAAGTAGGTATCATTCAGCTCATTCAGCCCAATATTTATCTCCACAGGTCATAAAGTCTGTCCAAATGGTCAGAACTTGCAGTTTAAACACTTTTATCTCCTTTTAGTGACATTATCACATACTTAGTAAAACCACTAAAGAATGGTGAGTTAAGGGAGGCAGGGTTTCAAAATTGCAGGTGTTAATAAGCACCATTTTAAGTATTGGGTTGGCCAAAAAGTTCGTTCCAAACAAACTTTTTGGCTAACTCAATACAACAGAAAGAAAAACGACTGTCAGAAGCTTTTTCAGAATGTCTACCGTTGACTTTCCGTTTTGGATCGTATGATTCTCAGCTGAAAAACAGAAATCAAAGATTCAGCAGCAGGATTTATCACTGACATAAAGAACATGGCAAACAAATTTTCATATTTGATTTTGGCTTCAGAGCACACTGGTGGGGCTGGTTAAGATTGAATAGGAGTCTGTTCTCTGTGTCTGCATCTCCACTGCTGCCTTGCAAATAGGTTCATCAGTACCACCTTTCTAGATTCCACCTGCATGCGTTAATATACAATATCTGTCTTTCTCTTTCTGACTTACTTCAATCTGTATAGAATAATAGAACAGAATAGAGAATAATGTAATATGGAAAAATATACATTACCATATTTAAAATAGATATCAAGTGAGAATTTGCTGTGTGACACAGGGAGCTCAACCCAGTGCTCTGTGACAACCTAGAGGGGTGGGATGGGGTGGGAGGTGGGAGGGGGTTCAGGAGGGAGGGGACATATGTATATCTGTGTTTGATTCATGTTGCTATATGGCAGAGGCCAATACAATATTGTACAACAATTATCCTCCAATTAAAAAAAAAGATTGAATATAAAGGTCTACCTATTCTGATTAGACATTTTCTTGCTAGCTCAATCTGTAGAAAGGAAGCCAAATTTCCCTAAAGATATGATTAATGTGACGCTAGGTTCCTTTTAAACCCTTTTACAGAGTCCCATTTTCTTTAAACTAAAGAGATGGCTCAATAGTGTCTCATATTCTGTTATTAAGAATGACATAATCTCTACACCTTGATCATCCTATATGTTTAACTGTGTGTGCTTTATCTAATTTTAATTACATCAAATTGACTTTAAAAGTTAAAGTCAGAGCACTTCCAGAATGGACACATGAGTAGCTCCCTTATATTCTCCCCAGTGAAACAACCCTAATTGGTAGAAATTATAAATAAAAAAACAACCATTGGATCAGACTATGAAACAATTTTATGCCCCAAAGCATTGTCAAAAACACTGGAGCAATCAGTTGCCAATTAGTGGAGGTTAACATCTGGGAGCTAAACCCCAGCCAAAAGCTTGATAGGGAGTTGAGGAGAAGAGACAGTCAAAGAGATCAGACTAAAATCACTGTCATTCCCCAGGGGAGGGACCAGGAGTTGGGGTGACAGTGTGCATGCCAAAGCTACACCCTCTGAGGAGAGACTCTAGAGGCTGCACACTGTGGAGGAAACAGACTCTAGTGACCTACTCTGGTCAACTCAAAAACAAACAAGCAAACAACCACAGCCAGCCAAGGAGCCGGTTTGGATCAGTCTTCAGAGTTGCTACAGTGGAAAGGTACGGTTTGCAACAACAACAAAAAGAACATGAGACATACAAAGAAACAGGCAATGGGACCTATACACACCCAAACTGTCTTTGAAAGGATGTGTATATAAGACATAGCAGACAAAGACTTCAAAGTAGCAGTTATAAATATATTTAAAAAACTAAAAGGGGTCTTCACTGGTGGCTCAGTAGTAAAGAATCCACCTGCCAAGGCAGGGGACACAGGTTTGATCCCTGGTCTGGGAGGATCCCACATGTCTCAGGACAACTAAGCCCATGCACCACAACTAGTGAGCCTGTGCTCTAGAGCCCACGAGCCTGCTTGACTACTGAGCTCTGGCGCCACAACTACTGAAGACCATGCACTTAGAGCCTGTGCTTCGCAACAAGTGAAGCCACTGCAGTGTGAAGCCCGTTCGCTGCAACTAGAGAAAGCCTGCGTACATTAATAAACACCCAACACAGCCAGAAAAAAAATTTTTAAAAAAACTGAAGGAAACCATGCTTATGAGTAGATTCAAAATTCTTCAACAAAATATTAAAAAACTGAATCTAGCAATATACAATATAAAAAGGATATGTCATAACCAAGAGGGATTTTTCCCAGGAATGCAAGATTGACTTACATCCAAAAATTAGTGTAACATATCACATCAATAGAATAAAGCACAAAACTACATGATAATCTCAATAGACACAGAATAAGCACTAAACAAAACCCAACACCCTTTTATTATTACCCTATAATAAAAATAGGTAAAAAACTAGGAATAGAATGGAACTTCCTTAACCTGATACAGGGCATCTACAAAAAAATCCAGAGCAATAATCACATCTAATGGTGAAAGACTGAAAACTATCTACAGAAGACTGAGAATAAGACAAGAATGTTCACATACTTCTCTTTATTCAACATAATACAATAGCTTCTAGCTAATGCAATCAGACAAGAAAAATAAAAGATATACAGATTGGAAATGAAGATGTAAGTCAATTTGTATTCTAAAATGGCATAATCTTGTACAAAGGAAATTCTAAGGAATTCATCAAAATACTATTAGAACTAATGAATGAGTGCAGCAATCCAACCCAGGATTCAGATATATACCAAATCGATTGCATTTCTATACATTAGCAATGAATAATAAAAATATTATTAGGATGGGAATGTAAGTTGGCAAAGCTACTATGAACAACAGTCGATGTTAACAATGTTTTAATGATGTTAAAAAAAATGCTGATGCGGGCTTCCCTGGTGGTTGGTCTAGTGGTTAAGAATCTGCCTACCAATGCAGAGCACACCGTTCGATCCCTGGTCCAGGAAGATCCCACATACAGAGGGAGCAACTAAGAGCCAGAGCCACTGCTCTGCACCCAGAGCCACTGCTCTGCAGCAAGAGAAGCCACAGCAGTGAAAAGCCATCACACCTCAACGAGGAGTAGCCCCTGCTTGCTGCAACTAGACAAAGCCCCCATGCAGCAACAAAGACCCAGTGCAGCCATAAATAAATAAATGATGATGCATGGCTAGTTGGATGGCTTGACTGACTGGCTAAATATTTATTCATTGTGCACCTGTTCCATGCAAGGGCAATACACAAGAGCCGAGATATGGGGGCCGCAGAAGGAAGAAAAGTCAAGTCTTCCATCATACCTTCTAACTGAGTTTCTTCATTACATTCATTATTACATTTGTTACATATATTATACTACATTCTTTCCAGAAAAGACGCTATACTGAGCCCTTAATCAAATTCTTTCCCAAAAAGGTACTATATAATTGAGATGATTTATGCAATTGGAAGGAGAATTCAGCAGAGAAGAAAGTCTAGACTGTGACGAATCCCAATCATTTCCAATGTCCTCGGATGCCCAAGGTGGATTCAGGATTTGCACGCCAAAGTCTCCTGGGGCACGAGCGAGAGACAGACAGCGAGAAGGCGGGGCTCTCTACTTGCAAGGAACCTCAAGTCCCAGAATTCCACGGGGACTCCAAATCCCAGAAACCCGCACTCCAAATCTACCCCGAGTCCCCAGTCGGCTGACCGCGGACGCGACCAAGTTAGGAAACTGGGGTGAGATGCCGCAGCACTTGTCTCCAACCATGTTCGTAGGGAGGGCTTTTTACAGAACTATAGTTATTTGAGTCTTCACGTTCTCTCAGTTATAGCTCCCACAAAAGGCCTCCTGCCAGGGAATCTGATATGATGTTCAGCAACCCCCCACCCTCCCTCTCCTTTGCCTTGCTCCGGTAAGAATGGTTCAGCCGGACATTGAGGCTCCTTGATTTGGATCGATGGTTGCACCCGCCCTCCCCCGGAATGTGGGCCTTTGGAGCGAGCGAGGTGGGAGGGGCGGAGGCGGGAGGGGTGCAGGGCCCGGGCGGCTGTAGAGGCAGAGTCCGCCGCCGGCGGTGGGAGGAGCCTTGCGGTTCCGGCTGCCCAGGCGAGGCGACACTTGGGTCCGCGCCGCGGGCGGGGACGACAGGTAGGCGAAAGGGCAGCCGCGGCTCCGCAAGAGGCTCGAGCTGCGGAGTCCCCTGCGGCGCCCGGCGCGCCCCGCGCACCCTCGGCCTCCGGCGAGGCGGGGGAGTAAGGAGATGCCGACCCAGAGAGACAGCAGTACCATGTCTCACCCGATCGCAGGCGGCGGCATTGGGGACCATTCTCACCAGGTCCGGGTGAAAGCCTACTACCGCGGGTGAGTGTCCTGCGGTGGGGGTGGCAGGGGTGGGGAAAGACCAGCTCGGCTTGGCCTGGAGGAGGGGCGAGTGTGGGGCTGGAGATGTAGGAGGAATGGTTTGGGCGGGCTAGTCGGGGGCACTCGGGATGGATGACCGAGTGGTCGGGGAAGGAACGCCGGGCACTGGATGGGGACACCCCCATCCAGTGGTGGTGTAGGACGCCCTGGAACCGCACGGCTGAGAATCCTGAGTAGGGTCCAGGGGAGGAGCCTTGGAGTAAGTAGGTCCCCCTAGTGGGTTTGAGAGACTCGCCTACTAAGATTTACAAAGAGCTTTATGTCTTTTAAGTCTGGATGTATTGGGGGTTGAGAGTCGATTCTGAGTGATGCCTTAGTTAACTAAGTTTACTATTAGGTTTAAAAGACGGGATTGCTTCCGTTTGCTGACCCTTTTGATTACCAGCAGGCTTATAGCCTCTGGTTTTCTAAGTCAGATTTGTCTTGATGGTATAGAAGAGTTTCCGACATGTATCAGGAGTATGATCAGGCTGCCAGTATATTAGATGTAGGGGTTATATTTGAGTAAAATTGATGTGTTTCCAGGGATATCCATTAGGTACTAGGTCTCGCCTAGGTTAGGTTGTATATGTGTAAATTAAAATTCGTGAACTCTTCTTTGTCAGTGTTGCTTTAAGTCTTGTCTGATAGGGTGAGAACTGCAAGAAGAGAAGAGGGTGAGCGTAGGCAGTTTTAAAATCTGTGATCTTTATTCATATTACCACCTAAGTTACAACTACTGTGGTTACCAAAAATAACCCAGTCCTAAAATCACAGTATTAAATCATATTCCGTAATCAGTAATATGAAGTGTCTCCCTTCCCTTGAATTCAGTTGTGGTGTGAAATTTTTTTGAGATAATTACATTTGGGAACATTAGAAAGGTGAACTGTTAGTGTGAGCATAAAGGTTTGAAACTGAGGGCTAACAGAAAACCCAACTTCTGTGGCCTGTCTTACTGCTTGTCCAAGCAGAAGTAAATTGCTTTAAAAAAAACTCAAGCACTAGGTTTGAAACTGCAGTGCATACTTTTACATTCCTGAGAGGATCAGTGAAGATAGCAAACTTTCAAAATGCCTCCCTTGTTTTGATTTCAAAGAAAATATAAATTCCTATGTGTCTTATTGATTTGATAAAAGGATTTATTATTTTTTTTTTGCTGCAGTGAAGCCTCGGACTCTGTTTATTAGCTTGACTGTATTCAGGAGTAGTTAAAGGAGTTATTTTGGACAGTAACAGTGGTTTTGCTTAAATTGATCAAGGAAGTCTTGATTTGAAAACAATAGCTCTGTACTTTGCACTAGAAAAAAAATGCTTTGTTTCCTTTACCTTATCTTTAATTTGACAGATGAGATATTTCACTTTAGAATCTGCTCTCTTTAATAAAGTTGATAGCCTGTGAGTTGTCGGTACAGAGAATTAAGTATAGTACATTTTCTTTTTTTATAGTGTCTGATTATTGACAGTTTTAGATTTACACACACACAGTAGGAACGGGCAAATTGTTCAAAAATATAAAATGAAAAGTGTTCCCCATCCAGTCCTGCCAACCTCAAGAGTTAACTACTGTTGACAGTTCATTCCTTGTTCTTCTGGAGATTGCCTTTATTTCTTTCTTTAAAGTTTTATGCTTCCGTTTTGTGATTGATCAACTTTAGATGGTATCTAGTCATTCCTTCCTCTGAAAGATGAGAAACTGGGTGCGCCCTACACTTTGCTTTCTTGCTCCGCTATGCCTCTCAATTTTTTATTGTTAAACTATTATTTTTAGTTCACTGGTTTACTTCTCTGACTCTTGACATTAAATTTAGGCAGTTTTCAATGATTCCAACTATGAAACATGAAAATAGTGGTTTTTCCTTTTTTCTTCTGTTTTTACTAGTTTCACAATTGCAAATAGGCCTTGTGCTTAATTGCTCAGTTGTGTTGGACTCTTTGTGACCCCATGGATGGTAGCCCACCAGACTCCTCTGTCTATGGAATTTTCCAGGCAAGAATACTGGTTGCCGTTTCCCTCTCCAGGGGATCTTTCCTACCCAGGGATTGAACCAGTGACTCCTGCCTTGACAGGCTGATGTTTTACCACTGATACCATGCAGGCCCAAATAGGCCTCGTAAGTAAAGAAATTAAAAATTGTTGTAAGCTTCTCCTTTGCAAAGAAATCTAAGTCTGCTATACTTTAGAATGTAGGTACTGCTCCAGTTATTTTTTTTTTAAAAAGGAGGATAAGGACTTATAACCCTGTTAATGCTTGACTAAAATGTCTCCAAGACATTTAGTTTAACATTTTTTTTTGCTTATTTTTAAAAACCCATGAATTTTGGTTAGTAGTGAATCAACCTCTTGCCATTCAGTGCTTTTATTCAATGAAAGCTTTCTAATAGTGCCTTCATTTCAAGCCTCATTTGAAGACAACATCAGCACTCCAAATTGTTCCAATTTCTGACCTCTGAAATTAGATCTGTTAAGATTGTATGTTTATTAACAATAGCCCAAACTGATGGTTATAATATTGTGTAGTCAGCTGCTCATTACTACAGATGAAACTAAAATGAGTCACCACTGTGGATAGTTAATAAACAGCTTGGCTGTCTAGAACACCTGCCTGATTTTTAAATAGAAAATTCTTCCCTTACTATCAAGAAGTGTGAGGACAATCTGCATTTGAAAAAGTTTCTTTTCCTTCACATCATCAGAATGGCTGTTATGGGAGTGTTTTTCCCTTATCCCCTTCTAGCAATATTTCTTTCCAGTGAATACTGAAATCTTGGAATAGCCAGAATTTTTTAGTGAATGAATTGCTGCCCCTTTCAATGATGTTTAGTGTTCTCATGTTGTTAAATTTGTTCTTAGTGCAACTGTGCTGTCTCCCTAGATATAAAAGATACTTAATTAGCCCTTTTCTAGTTTTTAAGCAGAAGATTAATAGCCCTGAGAATATGAGTTTACTGGATACCACCTAAGAGTGCCTGTCTCCTGGCCTGTACTCCTCTTTCCTTACGACATGAGCTTGTCACTGAGTAGCCTGCCTTTCTTCAATCATTACCTACTCGTGTTAGTTTGGAGGAGGAGAAACAGGTTTTGTGGGTTAGTGGTAGATTGCCATTGTGTGTGCTATCCTTATATAAAGTTACTGGATATTACGGGGTAGACTTTAACAAGGAAATATCTGGACTACTCATTTCCTTACATAATAAATGTAAGAGAAATTTTGCAAAAAGCTTTGTAAACCACCGCTGTTGAGCAGTTATGAATCCATAGGATTCTTTCAGTGCACAACTACAAACAAAATGGGATGAGCTCCTTACATATTTGGAAAGTATAGGTGGTTCATTGACGAAGTATGCAGGATTTTCTCACTGTGGACAAGTCTTGGCAAGACGTGTTTTTAAAAGTATTACAAAACGATTTTAGAGATATACTTCCAGTATGGGCTCTAAGGAAATAAGAATGATATATTGAGTTGAAAGTTGGGGGAAGGTCGGTTATTGGTCCTAGGCTGTCTGGCCAGGCACCTAAGTGGAGGCAGCAGATTCATAGCTTCACCAGAGAGAGAGAAAGGACATGGTGGCCTGCTGCCAAACCCAAAACAACCCTCTCAGAAATTTGGATTAGATAATGTGGAGATAAATTGCTTGTCAGCAGCAAGGACTGAAGCTGAAGACTTACCAGAAAGGCTGGTGAGGCCAGGATCGCCATGTGCAAACTGAAGGGCTCAGGAAACGAGAAAGCAATGTTTCTTGATAGCTTTCTAGTACAGCTCCTGGACCTCTTTCTAAGATTACTTGAGTGTTTGTTTCTTTCATGGTTCAAATGACCCTAATTAAAACACAGGTTTTAGAAAACCCAGTCTTGTTTAGGATTTCATATTTTACCAAAGTGTGTTTCAACTCAGCTTAATAAATACTGTTGAACAAGCACTCTAAGCCAGGTACATGGTACCAGAGTGGTCACAGAGGATGTCGAGGTGGGTAGAAGGCTCTGCCCTTGGGGAACCAAGAGACTTGTAGGAGGAAAGACTTTTAAAAGTTCATAAAGTGGTGTGTGTGTGTGTGTGTACGGATGGCTCTTGGGGAGGTGTTTAGGTTGAGGGAAGAGAATGCGGTGTTTGAGGCTATTAAAGGAGAAGTTTGTTTGTCTGGTGGACTACAGTGTTGCGGGGGAGGTCATTCCAGGCATTGCACAGCTGCATGATATGCTTGGGGAGTTAAGATGAGTTTAGTTGTTAGTCCCATAGTCATTCCTCATTAGGACGTAAAGTGTATAGTGGGCACTGATAAGAAGTGAGCTAGTAAGAAAGGTTACAGGCACTGGAGGAGGAAAACTGGAATGTCATACTTTGGACTCCAGACTATTTCTCATTGGTGAAGATTTTAAGTAAGGGATATATGATGTAGATTTTTATTTTAGAAAGATCACTCTTGGAACCAGTATAGTAGATGAATGAGCAATGGATGAGACTTTATCTGGAGGCTTTGGAAGGAGTCCAGGTGAGAGATTCTGAGATGGAAAAGAGGGTGTTGGATTCAGGGGTGATTTCAGGGGGTAGAATCATTTTGAATTAGAGAGTGATTGCTTGTGGAGAAGAGAGAGGGTCTGAGTCTGACTTGGATTTCTCATTTGGAGAGACTAGGGAATGGAGAAAGAAGAGATTTATTAGAGAAGGTAATTAATTCCCTGGAACAAGTAATCAAAATTTGCTTTGGGGGCACCCAGGTGAAAATGTCCAGAAGCAGCTGGACAGCTGTTTCGTGTGTGCCTGCTCTGTGTCCCCAGCACTGTAGGTGACAGACAGCTAACCCATGTAGGAACATGGCTGGGAAAATGATAGGAACAAAAATGCCACCAGCAGCCAAATACAGATCACAAAGACAAGGCACCAAAGTTAATTTTTAAAATACAGAAATATATAAAGTAGAAAGCTCCCCCATAACCTCTCACCCTCACTTCCTAGGGGGGGCGTTGTTAACAGTTGGGGATATTCTACATCATATCAATATATTCTATGTATACATATACACACACGTTTATTTTTCCTATAAATGTGTTCATATGTTTATATGTGTTTCTTTAGCTTGAGTTTTTTCATTCATGATCATTTTTCCATGTCAGGATAGACAGATAAACAGGTAGATACATATAGATAGAGCAGTCTGCCTCTTTCTGTATAATTGGCACATAGTGTTGCATACTATTGTTACACCATAATTTATATAATCTTTTTTTCTGGTTGGTGAACTTTCATTAAATTGCTCTGTCAAGTCATGTTGAAGGAATATCCTCATATTTATTATATATTCTTGCATGGTCAAAGATATGCCTATTTTAAAACTTGATGTTGTCCTCCAAAAATGTATCAATTGACATTCCCAATAACAGTGTACAAATGAAGCATTTTTCCTTATGATTCCATTACATCTATTGGTCTTTTAAATTCTTGCAAATACAATTAGCAAAAAACACTAACTTTTTTTTTAAACAATATTGAGAGGTAGATATCATTTCTATTTTATGGATGATAATACTGAGACTTAGTAAACCACAATACAAAGTTGAGTCTTACCCTTCAGAGAAGTTTCCCTTTGCCCTGTTAATATATTGATGGGGCTTTTTGAGATTACTTTTTCTTTATTGTCAAATTCATATTTCATAGTTCTTTTTGAGTCAATTTTCTGTCTCCTTGACTATTAAAATATAGATGTTGCATTATGGGTTTCTTATAATTAACAATTAATTTGAGGGATGATACTTTGAGATTGTACAAATATTTCCTCACCACCTTTCACCCAGTGGTGTTACATCCATGGATAATCATGCCTAAATCTGTTGTATTGGTGAACACAAGTAAAAATTTTTTTCTGATTCTGCTATATTTAATTTAGGAAAAAAGCTTATGTTGAAATAGCGACAGGACTGAATATGGTTCTTTTTCAGGTTTTTTTTTTTTTTTAAAGCAGTTAGTCCTAGGAAAAGTTTTAGATACTTTATTTTAGAACATAGGAACATAGTGAATGCTTAAAACTGTTTGACTGGTGAAGCACAGTTAAAAATGCTTTTTTTTTTTTTCTTTTTTAAATTCAGCTAAAACTATATCTAAATTTACCATTTGGGGCATCTTTGTGGTGAAGCAGACTGTGTTGTTGAAGACCAGTGGTAAGCTAATTTATGCCAACACTGAAGTTAAAACCAGGAAAAAAAGTCTTCCGTGGATAATTTGTTTTGTACCTTAGAAGTAATATCTTTATTTTGAAGTTTATTTTTAGTTTTGGTACTATAATAAGGATCTGGTGATTGTGGGATATATGAACATGGTGCTTACCCAATTACTTAGAGGGGTATTTATAAAAAGAAGTCCCTTAAAGGTTTTAGTTCCTGGAACTTAAGGAGTGGCAGTTGATAAAGCCTGACTGCTTTGCTGAGTCTCTTTAGGATGTATGTACTTATGATTTCTAAAGGATTTTTAAAGCATGTTTTAAAAATATTTGCACATTCTGGTAAATATTTTACAGCTCTTGAAAAATAGTTTCTGAAAAATCTCTATTGTTTACAAATATGCTTCCATAGTGTTAATTTTAACTATGAGTGGACCTTAATAAGAAACTCGTATTTTGATGACATCTGATCATACTAATTTCTTCTCCTTGCATTCAAAGAGATAATGTCACACTTGTTCTTTGCCAGGGAAGTTCAGTGGAAGCCTTTTCTTCTCTTCTGATTTAGTTCTAAAATATATTCTCCCAATCCTCAGCCCCTCATACTAGTAACCTGGGGGACAATTTGAAAGAAAGATTGCTTTAAGGTAAGCAAGTTGCCTTTTAATGTCCCTAGAGGAAGGAACTATTTTCTTTTTAAAATACAAATTTTAAAAATAATTAGAACAATAATTTTATTTGTGTGTAACAGTAATTTAAAATTTGCTTTATATTTTATTTACATTTATTTTATTATAAAGTAATATGTATCATAAAATCATACCTTTACATGGTAGAAAAATTAATAATAATCTATGCCACTCAGAAGGGTTTCAATATTTACAAAGTACCTCTTCTTTCTATCTCTTGTGTCCTCCTAATCCCCAGTTCTACCACCAAGATTTAACTACTATTAAAATTTTGCTTTCTTTTTATTATATCTGTTGATCAGTATGAAAGATAAGGAATTTAGCCCTTCTTCATTGCCTCCTCTCCTCACAATTTTTAGTGTTTCTTGTGGTTATATTTAAAACTTGAATAATATACCTCCTCCTGCTTTTTCTTTTACTTATAATTACAGTAAAATGTTTTAAATTGGCTATCTTAACCATTTTTAAGTGCACAGCTGAGTAGTGTTAACTATATTTACATTGTTATGTGACCAATCTCCAGAAGTTTTTCATTTTGCAAAACTGAAGTTACATATTAACAACTCTTCCATCCTCCTCCAATCCCCAACCCCTGGCAACTACTATTCTATTTTCTGTTTCTATGAATTTGACTCCTCTAGATGCTTCATATACATGGAGTCATACGGTATTTGTCTTTTGGTGACTGGCTTATTTCACCTTCAAGAGTCATTCATATTGTAGCATGTATGAGAGTTTACTTTCTTTTTAAGGCTGATGAATACTTCTTTGTGTTTGTAGATCACGTTTAGTTTATGTATTCATCTGTCAGTGAACACTTGGGTTGCCTCCACCTTTTGGCCATTGTGAATAATGCTACTATGCATGTGGGTGTACAAATATCTGTTGGATTCCCTGCTTTCAGTTCTTTTGGATATATGTAGCCAGAAGTGGAATTACTAGATCATATGGGAATACTTTTTAAAATTTTTTGAGGAACATCCATACTGTTTTCTGTAGCTGGTGCACCATTTTACATTCCCACCGATAGTACACAGGGCACCAGTTTCTCCACATCTTTGATTACACCTGTTATTCTAGGTTTTTGATAGTAGCCATCCCAATGGATGTGAGGTGACATTTTTTTGTGATTTTTTTCTATTGGTTTGTAGTTGATTTACAGTGTAGTTTGTTGTGTAAATTTCTGCCCTATCATGGCTTTGATTTGCATTTTTCTGGTAATTAGTGATGATGAACGTTTTTTCTTAAGCTTGTTGGCCATTTCTATATACTGTTTGGAAAAGTGTCTGTTCAAGTCCTTTGACTATTTTTAAATTCAGGTTGTTTTTTTTTTCTTGTTCCCTGCTTTTATATTTAATTATTAGTTTTAGGTAAGAGTGTTGACTCTCCATTAGGAAAGACATGTTTTTGAATTTATACTTCCTTTTGCTTTCTCGCGTCTTGATTTTTCTTGTTAATTTTTACATTGTAAGGGTTTATAACATTATTCTGTTCTTTAACTCATATTTTTTAAAGCAGTTTTAAGAAAGCACTTATAATGAATGCTTATGTAAGTGTGATGCACTTGAAAAACAAAGAAGTGTGGTTAGATGTTTAGAGAGGGAAAAGTAATTTTGTGTCAGTAAAGCTTCTCTCTTTAAAGGGTTCCAGTTAACTTTAATTTTGGGGACTGGTATGTTTTCTCCATCAATTTTATCCCATCTGTTTTCAATCATCTAGGATTTTTTCATACTTTCTGGTCTGCTGTCGATGCCTTTTTTGTTTTCTAAGGCTTTGATAAACTTGTCATTTTCAATTTTCTGTCATTTCAGTGGGCCCTTAGAATGAAAGGGGCTTCCCTGGTGGCTCAGACACTAACTAATCTGCCTACAATGAGGAAGACCTGGGTTCAGCCCCTGGGTCGGGAAGATCTCCTGGAGAAGGGAATGGCAAACCACTCCTATATTCTTGCCTGGAGAATTCCATGAAGAGAGAAGCCTGGTGGGCCACAGTCCATGGGGTCACAAAGAGTTGGACACGACTGAGAGAATAATACTTTCACTCAGAAAGGATATAGATGTTTGTTCCCTTCACCATATTAAACAATCTGTGTGTTGTCTTTAGAAAGCTGGATTATTTTCATCTAATAAGGTTCCACTTTTATTTAAAGTGTTATATGAATACATGAAGTTTTAAAAGTTGTTGAACACATTAAGGGTATGCTGTATGCTAGGTTGGTCTTCCCTGGTGCGTCAGTGGTAAAGAATCCACCTGCCGGTGCAGGAGATGCAGATTCCATCCCTGAGTTGGGAGGATCCCTTGGAGAAGGAAATGGCAAGCAGTCCAGTATTTTTCCCTGGGAAATCCCGGAACTTGCAGGCTGCAGTCCATGGGATGACAAAAGAGCCAGACACGACTTAGCGACTAAACAGCAAACAATATGCTAGGTACTATTCTAAGTACTACAAGCGTGAATTCACTTGACACATTAAATCTTTAAAATACCATAGGAGATAATATTATTCTCATTTTATAGGTGAGGAAATTGAGCCAACAGAGAAGTGAAATAATTCACTTAAGACCATACAGCTGGTAAGTGATAGAGCCTGGATTCAAATCCGAACATACTGGCTTTAGCTCTCATGTCTTAACCATTATACTATGGCTACCTCGAATATGTCATTCCTCCTTTGTGGAATGCCTTTTATTTTACATTTCCTCGTGCGTTTTTTAGAGTCCAACATATGACACCTCCATTCACTCAACATATATTAATTGAGCATCCATTCTGGGCCAGATGTTGTTTTAGATACTGGTGATACAGCGATGAGCAAAACAAAATGCTTGCTCTCATGGATTTTACATTTAGTTGGGGGAATACATATACTTTTTATGTGCTGGCAATGTATTTTCTCTGAAAAAAAAAAATTAGTTTCGTGTACTAAATTGTAGAGGCTCCTCTGTCCATGGGGATTCTCCAGGCAAGAATACTGGAGTGGGTTGCCATTCCCTCCTCCAGGGGATCTTCCCAACCCAGGGATCGAACCCAGGTCTCCCGAGTTGCAGGTGGCTTCTTTACCATCTGAGCCACCTGGGAAGCCCATGTACTAAATTAGACTCATTAAATCTCTGAAACAAGGATTATAGTTTTTATTAGCCAGTCTCTTAAAAGTTAGATTGACTTATTGTACCCATTATGCTTTTGTCACAAAATAACATCTGATGGTAGCTATGCCTTAGGTGGATGCTGTTGTGGGAGGTAGTGTCGCAGATGAGCATTCAGGTGGTTTTTTCAGGAGTACTTTTGGGGTTGACAGCTATGGAAGATAAGGGGAGGGAAGGAAGCAAGCTTAGGTAGGAAAATATCAAGATGCTGTGAAGTCCCAACAGAAACCTTAGCTCACCCTCCGGGGAGTTCTAAAGATGAATTGGCACTTCATAGCTTTTGCAAGTCATGTGTAGGACCTTTATATTGAATTGGTCATTGATTGTGGGCTGACCAGGAAGGGGCTTTGACTGTAGATGAGGAGTCACATCTCTGAAAGAGGCTGAAGATTGGGGATGTCTGCTGGTAGCATTCCTGGCAGCTGGTATGACAGGTGCTCTATTGCTAATGGGGAATTCTGAAGGTGGGGTGGAGAGGGGAATGGTCAGATCGCAGCATCTACAAGTGTCATTAGATATGGATTTGAATTCATTTTCTGTTTCCTAACTGTGAAACTCTGGCAAATATTCCTTTGTGCTTTGCTTTTTAAATCTGTAAGACAGGATTAGTTTGACAGTTATTATGAAAATCATATTACCTGTTTGTTCAAACACCTGAAACATACTAAAGAATCTGTACATGTTTATAGGCTAAGGAAACATAAACAGGGGTATTTCCTTGTCAGTTCAGTCGCTCAATCGTGTCCGATTCTTTGCAACCCCATGGACTGCAGCACGCCAGGCCTCCCTGTCCTTCACCAACTCCCAGACTTTACTCAGACTCATGTCCATTGAGTCGGTGATGCCATCCAACCATCTTATCCTCTGTCATCCCCTTCTTCTCCTGCCTTCAGTCTTTCCCGTCATCAGGGTCTTTTCAGATGAGTCAGTTCTTCGCATCAGGTGGCCAAAGTATTGGAGTTTTCAGCTTCAGCATCAGTCCTTCCAATGAATATTCAGGACTGATTTCCTTTAGGATGGACTAGTTGGATCTCCTTGCAGTCCAAGGGATTCTCAAGAGTCTTCTCCAACACCGCAGTTCAAGAGCATCAATTCTTTGGTGCTCAGCTTTCTTTATAGTCTTCACAGTCCAACTCTCACATCCATTCATGACTACTGGAAAAACCATAGCTTTGACTAGACGGACTTTTGTTGGCAAAGTAATGTCTCTGCTTTTTAATATGCTGTCTAGGTTGGTCATAGCTTTTCTTCCAAGGAGCAAGTGTCTTTTAATTTCATGGCTGCAGTCACCATCTGCAGTGATTTTGGAGCCCAAGAAAATAAAGTCTGTCAGTATTTCCACTGTTTCCCCATCTATTTGCCATGAAGTGATGGGACCAGATGCCATGATCTTAGTTTTCTGAATGTTGAGCTTTAAGCCAACTTTTTCACTCTCCTCTTTCAGTTTCATCAAGAGGCTCTTTCGTTCTTCTTCGCTTTCAAGAGTACACTTTTTAGACGATGGATGTCTCCTACAAAATACTACTTCTACATTCAGTTAAGAAATCTTTGAATCCCTATTGTGTATATAAAATAGTTATGTGAATATATTAAAGAGTCAAGAATTTTTTATCTTCCAGTTTATAATTTAGCTAAGGATGTGTGTATATAATTAATTAAATAACAAAAAATGGAACATAAGATACAGGTTGGGCAGGTTTAGAAGTATAGACCATTGGGCTTATGTGGTTGAAAAAGGTTTAATGGAAGTTGATGTTGAAGAAAAAAGATGATGTTGAAGAAAAATTTCCACCTCCCTCCTTAAACTGAGGAAGTGACAGGATTAAAACTTGGATCATCAAAGTCTTATGTGTGGGGGTTGTGAGTATACAGATATCTGTAATAGAGTGTTTGTGCTGGAAATGGTGGGATCACGTTGAGAATAGAAATTGGAAGCAGCTTGTCGAGAGTATTAAATAGCACAAAGAGAGCTGAAATTACAGATTCAGGGGATACTTACATAAAGTTAATAGATAAAACACTAAAAGTGAATTAGGTTTCAGAAAGAGAAAGACAGAGAAGGAATATGAGAGAAGGTGTGAAGAATATCTTATGGTTGAAGACAGAAGGAGACTTAATAAGCGTTCAGAATGGTAGAAAGGGAGACAGGGAAGCAGACTGTTACGAAAGCCAAGGCAAGAGAGTCCTAAGAGGCAGGGGCATGAAACCATGATATGCTTAGGAAGAGAATCATTTTCAAGAAAAGGCCATTCCCTTTCCATGTGTGGCTCTCTGCTAAGCTTCTGTAGAGCCTCTGAAGACTGGAGTTTTAACTTTTTTTTGCGACTAACAATTTTAATACCTTACTTCTTACTCCACATTCTGTGTTCCATCTACCCTTGTCAGTTCACACAGTCCCTAACACATTTCCTTCTTCTGTTCAACAGCTACTTATCGAATACCCATTCTGTGTTAGACATTGTGTTGGCCACTAGGAATGTAATGAACACAACTCCTACTTTCATCAAGCTGACATTTTAGCTGGGGTAGATGGTGGACTCTAAACATTGGTTTATATGTCCAGTGGTAGAAAAGGTAGTCACAGGGGCAGCAAGGGCCAGTTCCTACAGGGCCTTGTAGACCCTGCTGGGGACTTTGGGTTTCCCTTTACTTTTGGGAAAGGCATTTGGAGAGTTCAAAGCAAAGGAAAGACATGAATGACATTAATTGTGTAAAACCCTTACGAAAGAGTCTGGCACATGGAGATTGCTATATGTTAGTCATTGAGTCTATTTGACTTTCCTTGGAAAGGATGACTGTGGCTGGCTACTCCGTGGGGATTAGATCACAGGGAGTCTTCTCATGGCTCCTTGGAGGAAGACCCAGGCTTTTTTTCTAAAACATTTTGTTGTGTTTTTGAGTCTTGTAGTAAATAGCTGCTTGGTGGATTTATTTAGGTGTTATGACTTATCTAACAATAATATAAAAATAAATGCACATTTATGTCTATTCCTTTGTTTTGGGGGTGTCTACCTTATAATATGAATTATATTTTAAAACCAGTTTGGGGGATTGGGTTGCTAATCTGGGTGGTTAGTCTGTGGAAGTTAAGGCTGAGGAAGAGGATGTGACAGATCCTTATTAAATTTTTGAAGGGCCATGTCTTTGATGAAGATAGACTTCTAGGGGAGGGGAGACTAGGGATTAGAGACTGTAAAATATTTCAGTTAAGTATAATCCAGAAAGTGACCAATAATAGAGCTACTTGTCTGTGGAGTATAGTGCTCACGAAAGAGTGAGCTTCTGATAACTAGCATTAAAGCAAAAGTAGACCTCCTATTTGTTAAAGCAGGTAGGGTGGGCTTCTTGAATGAGGAGGGGAGATTAAGTTAAGGTTTCTCACAAAACCACTGTTTTCATTTTTAAGCATTAGTAAGTATTGGTGTTTTATTTTTTATAGAGATAGCTTACTGGAAGTGACATGTGTTGATGCCCACACAGAATCTCTGAAGTCCATCAGATCATCAGGCATTATTAGTCACTCTCTAACTTAAAACTCCTTTTTCTTTTTCAGGGATATCATGATAACACATTTTGAACCTTCAATATCCTTCGAGGGTCTTTGTAATGAGGTTCGAGACATGTGTTCTTTTGACAACGAACAACTTTTCACCATGAAATGGATAGATGAGGAAGGTGAGTGGCAAAGAGAGGGCTGCCTGTGTGAGCATTTGATTTCAGATGCCATTCTGTCATTTGTTTTTAAAGTGTAGTAAAAATTCTAATTAATATAAGGAGGGAAAGGTATATTAGAAATTTGATGCCATTCTTATTTTCCCTCAAGCGTTTAAAAAGAGTACCAGAGAGGCACTTCCCTAGCGGCTCAGTGATAAAGAATCCGAGTGCCAATGCAGGAGGCACAGGTTCTATTCCCAGTCGTGGAAGATCCTCCATGCCACAGAGCAGCTAAGCCTGTTCACCCCAACTATTTGAACCTGTGCTCTAGGGCCCATGAGCTGCAATTGCTGAAGCCCACACACCCTAGAGCCCGTGCTCAGCAACAGGAGAAGCCACTGCAGTGAGAAGCCGTCACACCACAACCAGAGAGCGTAGTCCCTACTTGCTGCAACTAGAGAAAAGCTGGCACAGTAACACAGACTCAGCACAGCCAAAATTAATTAATTAATTAATTTAAAAAGTGATTGTGACAACTATTATTTCAAAGGTGGTGGCAGAAATTTATTTATTTATTTATTTTAATGTGATTTGAGTGTGCAGAGTCTTAGTTGGGGCACGTGGCATCTTTAGTTGCTGCTCGTGATCTCTTGGGTGTAGCATGTGGGATGTAGTTCCCTCAGCAGGGATCAAACTTGGGCCCCCTGCATTGGGAGCTGAGTCTTAACCACAGGACCACCAGGGAAGCCCTAGAAACTTAATTCTTTAGTGACTTGTACACAGAAAGCATTTATTTTATATCTGTGTGCTGAGAAGGGATACTTTTTATCCTCAAACTCCACAGGGAGATGGACTTACGAAAAACAAGTGTGACGGTCAAACCTGAATGCATAGGAGTCTCAGAATAAGAAAAAAACAGCATTCACATATGCCTGAAATATCTGCAAAATTTGAAATAAACCTCTAACAGAGTAAAAGCTTTTGAAGAGGAGTAGGTGAGAGGAGAACCAGAAAGAAATAGAGAAAAAAGAAAGTATAAGATATAAAAAGGCATGAAGGTATGAAGAACATGGTGTGTGGGGAAGGGCAATAATTCACTAAGTTGAAAGAATGGGGAGGCCTCCTCCTCTTTGTCCCATTATTGAACTTGAGTTGGAAGAGGCAAGTCTGGTCTCAAAGTGAAAGTGAAAGCGTTAGTCACACTTAGTCATGTCTGACTCTTTGTGACCTCATGGACTGTAGCCTGCCAGGCTGCTCTGTCCATGGGATTCTCCAGGCAAGAATACTGGAGTGGGTTGCCATTCCCTTCTCCAGGGGATCTTCCCAACACAGGGATCAAACCTGGGTCTCCTGCATTGCAGGTGGATTCTTTACCATTTGAGCCACCAGGGAACAGAGGTAAAACCACTACCAGGTCACCCCCAGCTGGCCACCACCAGAAGGAGGGGGGCTGTGATCCAGAGGAACCAGAACAGTTGAGAACTCTGCTCTGAAACTAAAGATGATAGTTTAAGAGAACATTTTGAGAAATGGGGCACACTGACAGATCGAGCAGTGATGAGAGACGCCCAAACAAAACATTCTAGGACTTTTAGTCTTATGACTTACTCAAGCGTTGAAGAGGTGGATGTGGCAATGAGTGCAGCACCACACGAGGTTGCTGGGTGTTTGGTGAAACCAGAGAGCTGTTTCTGGAGGATTCTGTAAAGCCTAATGCCCTTTTGAAAGCAAAGAAAATTTTTGTTGATGTTATTAAAGAAGATACAGAAGAATATGAGCGACTGCTTTGAAAAGTATGGCAAGATTGAAACCATAGAAGTTATGGAAGACAGGGTGGAGAAAAGAGAGGATTTGCTTTTGTAACTTTTTAAAAATATTTATTTACTTATTTATTTGACTGCATCGGGCCTTAGTTGCAGCATGGGGGATCTTTCATTGCGGTGCACAGACTCTAGTTGAGGCGTGTGAGCTCGGTAGTTGGAGTGTGCAGGCTTAGTTGCTTCTCGGCATGTGGGGTGTTAGTTCCCTAAACAGGGATCAAACCTGCATCTCCTGTGTTGCAAGGTGGATTCTTAACCACTGGACCACCAGGGAAGTCCGTGCTTTTGTAACTTTTGATGATCATGATACAGTTGATAAAATTGGTGTTCAGAAATACCACACTTTTAATGGGTGAACTGTGACATGAAAAAGGCCCTTCCTAAACAAGGAATGCAATCTGTGGATCACAAAGAGGTCGTGGAGGTGGATCTGGCAACTTTGTGGGTTGTGGTGGAAACTTGGGAGGTGGTGGAGAGTTTTTGTATTTAATGTGTTAACCAGAAGCCATGGAGGCCTAGTTACACTAACGCTCCTTTTTAAAATAAAGCTTCCCCTGCCAGGAAATAATTAAAATACTACTCAATTGCTATTCAGATCAGATGCTGATTATTCATAAGGGCTATTATTGCTGCCCCAAAAGGGCTTTTTAAAAATTGAGATTTTTATGTTAATTCACTTTAAAAAAAATGACTTCTGAGGGAGAGATGCTTAAGATAAAGCAAGTTTCTAAATTATTTTTTAAATCAGTTAATTTTCAAAGTTAAGGATGGGGAGTGCTAAGGAACTTGGGCTAGATCCTTGCTACTTGAAGTACAGTCTGTGGTACTTAATAGAAAAGGGGGCTCTCCAGCCCCATCACTGAATCAGAATCTACATTTTAACAGGATCTACAGGTGAGCTGCATGACTATTACAGTTTGAGAAGCATAGGACTAGATCCCAAAAGGCTTGGCAAACCACATTAGCCTTTATTTTACATGATGGAATGTCACTGAAGTATAGTTGAAAGATGCCTGAATATGCTAGTTTTGTGTAATGGTTCTCAATTAATTGTAATACCCATGGAATTTGATTTTAAGGAATGTCATTTTAATATTTAATTCAATACTTGGGGCTGGCTATTTCTGTATTCACTGATATGAAGAGCCCTGAAAAGATATTTTTCTAGCTTCAAGCTCTGGATAAACTGAAGCCCATTCTCACTTTTTAAGACATTTTTTAAAGTTTCTCTAAAGTAATCCATGTTTACTGTTTAGGGGGGGAAAGTAGTAGAGATGATTATGAAATTTAAAAAATCTTCTGTTTGCCCTTTATCCTCTCTCTTCCCTCACCAGTCCTGGTCCTAAGGGAGGAAACCACAGCTTAGTGTATATCATTCTAGATATATCCTATGCATATATAAATATTCTTATTTCTGTACATCACTAATAAACAGCTTATTTCACACAAAAAGAAATATATGCAAGCCAGTGAGCTTTTATAGTGAGTATTGGATATTGTTTCATTTCCGTATGCATCAGTTTGTATCATATCTTTTTTATAACACTGTGAAATATTCCATATTGTAGATATTTCATGATTTATTTAATCTTTGATTGATGTACATTGGACTCTTTCAAGATTTTGACTACTATATAATAAACATTTTTATATGTAAATTTCTTCTGTTGTATGGGACTCTTTCAGTAGCAAATGCACACGGTATGCACATTGTAAATTTTGTTAGCTAGTGACAGTTTGCTCTCTAAGAAAGTTAAACCAGTCTGTGGCACAGCTACATTGAAGGAGAACATCCCTTCACTCTTGCCTTCACCAGCCTCAGATATTATGTCTTTAACATTTGGGTTCCAAAATCACTGCAGATGGTGACTGCAGCCATGAAATTAAAAGACACTTGCTCCTTGGAGGAAAAGTTATGACCAGCCTAGACAGCATATTAAAAAGCAGAGGTGGTACTCTGCCAGCAAAGGTCTGTCTAGTCAAGGCTATGGTTTTTCCAGTAGTTATGTATGGATGTGAGAGTTGGACTATAAAGAAAACTGAGTGCCGAAGAATTGATGCTTTTGAACTGTGGTGTTGGAGAAGACTCTTGAGAGTCCCTTGGACTGCAAGGAGATCCAACCAGTCCATTCTAAAGGAGATCAGTCCTGGGTGTTCATTGGAAGGACTGATGTTGAAGCTGAAAGTCAGTACCTTGGCCACCTCATGTGAACAGTTGACTCCTTGAAAAAGACGTTGATGCTGGGAACGATTGAAGGGGGAAGGAGAAGGAGACAACAGAGGATGAGATGGTTGGATGGCATCACCCATGCGATGGACATGAGTTTGAGTAAGCTCTGGGAGTTGGTGGTGGACAGGGGAGCCTGGTGTGCTGCAGTCCATGGGATCGCAAAGAGTCAGACATAACCGAGCAACTGAACTGAACATTTTTTAAAATCTAATAAGTGAAATGCTAGCTTTGTATTTTATATTTTGTATTATTTAAGAGTAAGACTGAGTTTTCTCATCTATTCAACTACTTTTTGACCTTCTCTATCTAAAGGTTCGTTTAAATCTTGTTAATTATAAATGATGTGGATATTTCATAATATGTCTTCAGCCTGAAAGTGAGACTATATAATTTAGCACAGTGCATAGAATATAGCTAGCATAGAGAATTCCCTGGGGGTCCAGTGGTTAGGACTTGGTGCTTTCATTGCATGGCCTGGATTCAATTACTGGTCAGGGAACTGTGATCCGCTAAGCCATACAGCATGGCCAAGAAAAAAGGACAAGCAAAAGAAAAATATAGTTAGCATCAATATACTGTTTCTTACCCAAGTCAGTGTTATTTTAATTCTGTTTTGATCATTTCTTTTTATTTATTCCCCATGTAGTGCCTTTGCATTCAGTGATTTTCAAACTGTAGTGCATATAGAAGTCACTATATAATGTGGGTTTTTTTTTTTTAAGAATTATATTTATTTTTATCTATTTATTTTGGCCATGCTGCACAGCTTGTGGGATCTTAATTCCCCAACCAGGGATTGAACTAGGGCCCTCAGCAATGAACGTAGGGAGTCCTAACCACTGGACCACTGAGGAATTCCCTAGATAACGTGTTTTATTTAAAAGAAATTGGTTTTAGGACTTCCCTGGCAGTCCAGTGGTTAAGCATCCAAGCTTCCACTGCAGGGGGCACAGGTTCGATTGCTGGTCAGAGAACTAGGATCCAGCATGCCGTGTGATGTGCCCCCCAAAATAAATAAAATATAAATAAATGAATGACATTGGTTTAGAACCATTCCATTTTAAATAGTCTTGGTACCTTTATAGTTTGTATCGTCTTTGCCTGGAGAGTTCCCTTCCAAGATTGTCACATGGTTGTCTCTTTCTTGTCATTCAGGTCTTAATTCAGATATCATGTTCTTCAAGAACCCCTATTCTTCTTCTGAACCCCATTCACTTTGTATCTTGTTTGTGTAGACTATAAGCTCCATGAAAACAGAGATCCTGGCTTTTCTGTGGAGGTCCAGTGTCTAGAGCAGTACTCAGTAATCAGTTCAGTTTAGTTCAGTCACTCAGTCGTGTCTGACTCTTTGCGACCCCATGGACTGCAGCACGCCAGGCCTCCCTGTCCATCACCAACTCCCGGAGCTTACTCAAACTCATGTCCGTTGAGTCGGTGATGCCATCCAACCATCTCATCCTCTGTCGTCCTCTTCTCCTCCTGCCTTCAATCTTTCCCAGCATCAGAGTCTTTTCAAATGAGTCAGTTCTTCATATCAAGTGGCCAAAGTATTGGAGTTTTCAGCTTCAGCATCAGTCCTTCCAATGAATATTCAGGACTGATTTCCTTTAGGATGGACTGGTTGGATCTCCTTGCAGTCCAAGGGACTCTCAAGAGTCTTCTCCAACACCACAGTTCAAAAGCATCAATTCTTCAGTGCTCGGCTTTCTTCACAGTCCACCCCTCACATCCATACATGACTACTGGAAAAACCATATCCTTGACTAGATGGACCTTTGTTGGCAAAGTAATGTCTCTGCTTTTTAATACGCTATCTAGGTTAGTCATAACTTTTCTTCCAAGGAGCAAGCGTCTTTTAATTTCATGGCTGCAGTCACCATCTGCAGTGATTTTGGAACCCAAAAAAATAAAGTCTCTCACTGTTTATAGCATGCTGAAAAAATATTTGTAAATTGTACAAAGGGTGGTAGCAAGCCTTTCCAGGGTTATTTTTATATCACTTATTAGAGATTTAAGCATTGGGAGTTGCAGTGTATTCTGCTTTTTCTTAACCTAATAGTGTATTTTAATTAAAGGAGTCACATAGTAAATTAAATTAGTTCTTTGATGAAACAGCCTTATCCTTTTATAATATAACTCATAGTTCTTTATCTCTAAATAGTTATTAAGTGCCCTAATTTTCCAGGGAAATCTATAAAACTGTAGCCTTTGCCTCATTCAAATAAAAGGTTAAATTTTTCATTAAGGTCTGTTGATTCCCCTATGATCCGTTTTACCCTGGTTAATTCTGATACTAGTCTTTTCTTAATTTAGGCCTACAGAGCCAGTAGTAATTATTCTTAAGTTCCTTGCAATTATTTTTCAGTTGTAATTTTTCCCCTTTATTTTTAGCCATGTAGGCATTGGGGCATTCTTACATGGAGAAAAAATTTTCTCTAGGATCAATGGAAGACAGGACTATAATTTGATTTCTCTGGTTTATGAGAGACATTGTTCTAGAAACTAAATGTTTAATTGTGGGATTTTATATCAGAGCAAGTAAGGATCACATGCTTGCTTCATTTCTTTAAACAGACTTAAGATAGCTGCTCTTTTTCTTTGTGTTCAAAGCCAGTTTTACTGATTTGTTTTGATGTGTATGTAGAAAAGCTGGTTTGCTTAATCTAACTAAACATTTTAGAATGAATAGTAGTTTTGTAATAGTCATATCCTGGTTCTCATATGCAGTGAGAGTGTGGGACAGGAAGTAATAAATGTGGCTTTTAGTTCCTTATATGTGTGACTGTTTTTCCTTAAGGATGTACTTTATTGCCTTTTTTTGTGTTTTTGGTGGCACAGCCCAGCTTGCAGATCTCAGTTCCCTGACCAGAAACTGAACCCGGATCTATGGCAGTGAAAGCCCAGGTCTTTACCACTGGACTGCCAGAGAATTCCCAAGGATGTACTTTAAAAATATTACAAGCTAATATTAAGTATTTTCTAAATTTCTAGCTCTATAAATTCTGATTTATTCAGGGTCTGATTCCCTGATTTAAATTTAACAGTGTCACTTCTCTTTTACTAGAAACTAGTTAACTTCTGTCATTAGCTTTTGGGTATTCTGTTTCTTGTTAAAGTTTTTATTGAGAGTAATGCATGCTCTTTTAACAAAAATATTGACTTATTTGAAGGAAAAAGTGTCTCTGGGGATTTTCAAATCTCCAAAAATAGCTGCTATGAACAAATCAATGTCTCTTTTTCTGAGAATATACAACTTGATAGGGTAACAATTTTTTTCTATCTTACAAATAGACTAATATTATACAAACTGTTATTTCCTTTTTAAAAAATATTTATTTAATTATTTGGCTGTGCCAAGTCTTACTTGTGGCTCTCAGGATCTTTGATCTTCATTGTAGCATGTGGGACTTTTTGTTGCGGCGTGTGAACTCTTAATTATGGCATATGGGATCTAGTTCCCTGACCAGGGATTGAACCCAGGCCCCTTGCATTGCGAGTACAGAGTCTTAGCCACTGGACCACCAAGGAAGTTCCCTACAAACTGTTATTTAACCTGCTTTTCACTTACCATCTTATAAGTGTACCATCTCTTTTCATATAAGTGCATGTGCTGCTGCTGCTAAGTTGCTTCAGTCGTATCCGCCTCTGTGCGACCCCATAGACGGCAGCCCACCAGGCTCCCCCGTCCCTGGGATTCTCCAGGCAAGAACACTGGAGTGGGTTGCCATTTCCTTCTCCAATAAGTGCATGTAGATATCTCTTATTCCTCTTATTCCTCTTAAAGCCTATATATATAGTATTATATAATAATCCCCTTTTGATGGATATTTGGATTGTTTGCAGTTCAATTGTCAAAAATATTGGTGCAGTAAATACCTTTGTACCTGTATTTTGGGAACACTTGTATTATATTTTCTGTACAATCCCTAAAATGAAATGTGTCCTTGATGATAAATTGACCTCCAAGGGGGTAAATATTGTACTCCTTGTTATACTTTCACCAGTAGGATTTGTGAACTTCTTTTCCTCATACCTTGTAAAAGACTATGTGAGGGAAAAAGCTGAAATGTAGTTGATTTGCAAAGAATGGGAGAAGGTGTTTTTTGAATATAGTTCTTTAATTCACTTCCTGTTGGCTTCAATAGGTGAGATTCACGGAAACTTAAAATGAGAATAAATGTTCTTTGATACAAAGATTATGGAGTATTTCTGCATTCTAGATTAAACATCTTGCATTATAAAATCGGATGTATTCACAGAGAGAAAATAGAGTGCCAGAGTTTAACAGAACCACACCGAGTGAGGGAAGAAACATATTTCTCTTATGTGATATTTCCCAAACATCTCTAGTCTGGTGTAATTTTAGTTGATATGTTAAGAACTAAAATAGTAAATCATTCTTCATACTTTTTCTTTATCCCTAACACTAGGTACTGATGATGGTAATCATATCAGAAAAAAACAGTGAGTGAAAACTTTTTGAATGTATATTCAGTGTAACTTCAGTTATTTAGATAGCAGTATTGCGATTCCAAACCTGAAAATTAAAAAATGAAAATCAATATAAATAAGTAAAAATATCCAAGTACCTCTGAGCAGACCTTGTTTTGTAACTGGTATTTTTCCTTCTGCTTGGAGGACTTCCTGTATTGGAGAGCATTTCTGTATTGGAGGTTTACTGGTAATGAATTCTTTTAGCTTTTCCATACCTTTGTTTCTTCTTTAAAAATTTCTTTATTGAGGTATAATTAAAATACAATAAACTGTATGTATTATAAGCATACTGTTTGATGAATTTTGTCACCATGGAAACCATCACCGGAAGCAAGGTAGAGAACATGTCTGTTATCTCCAGATGTTCCTTGTGCTCTCCGATTCCTCACTCCTACTCCTCCATTCCAGGCAACTAATGATACTAATGATCTGCTTTCTGTTCCTGTAGATTAGTTTCCATTTTCTAGGGTTTTATAGGGATGGAATCATACAACATGTGCCTTTTTTTTTTTGAGAGCAGGTGTCTGGCTTCTTTCACTCAGCATAATTATTGATTCATGTGTTGTATGTGTCAGTAATTCATTTCTTTTTATTACCGAGTGGTATTCCAACATGTGGATGTACCACAATTTGTTTTTCTATTCATCTGTTGATGGATGTTGAGGTTGTCTCTAGTTTGGGGCTATTATAAATAATAGTTTATAATAGGCTATTTATAAATAAAAGTGCTGTGGCAGTCACAGACAACTCTTTGAATGGATATATATTTCCTTTTCTCTTGGATAAATACTTAAAAGTGGAATGGCTGGATCATATGGTAGTTATATAGGCTTTTGTAAAAATAAAATAGGAAAAGAAAAATTTGAAAAGAAGGTGAGGTGAGGTACTACATTCCAGGCATGTTCTCAGGCAGATGGTTTCTGGAAAGGGGTTTATATGGAAGTTGAGGAAGTGGATACCTTTAATAAACTGTCTATGCATGGTAGTCCCTGGAAAGTCTTCCTGTGCTCACAGAGGTAGAGGATCCCATGAGAAGATAGCTAACTTTAAGAAATCCTGAGCAGTTCTCTCAGCTCTGGCCTCTGCCCCAGCTCCATGCTCCAGACATTGTGCCCAGTAAATTCTGGCTGCTACTGTTTATATACCAGGCTGTGGTGCTGCCTGAGAGGCAAAAGGATCAGGCTGGGACCCATCTCAGAGAAACCCCTTGGAGTGGTGGAGTGGAGATGTGTTGAGAGGTGAACAAGAAAGGACACAGGAGCCCAGTAGGGCACCAGGGCTCCCAGACATGCTCTGGTCTCTGGGAGCGTGTGTCCTTCTTGTTGGCATCCCCATCTCCAATTGCACTGTCTTCCTTTCCTCTGTAAGAGGCAGCTACTATCATAGGATAAGTTTATAGTCTAAACTGTTTTCTTACTCCTATCCCACCATCCCCAAGCAGCCACTAATCTGTCATTATTCTATTTATGTGTGTGTGTGTGTATATATATATATATATATATATATGTGACAAAGTATAGTGCTTTTATGTACTTTTGTTTTTTAATTTAAGTTTATTTTTCTTGACCAGACTGCACACTTTGAATGATCTTGGTTTCCTGACCAAGCATTGAACCTGGCCGGCAGTGAAAGTGCTGAGCCTTAACTACTGGACTGCCAGGGAATTCCCTTTATAGGCTTTAAAATTCGTATCAGTGGTGTTATTCAGCATGTAATTTGAAACTCTCCTCCCTCACTTTTTTCCTAGGCGTTATGGCTTGAGGTCTATTCTAGTATATTCCTTTTTTTTTTAATTGTGCCAAACTGTATATAATATAAAATTTTGCCATTTGATCTTTTTAAAGTGTACAGTTCGGTGACATTTAAGCACGTTCAGAATGTCATGCAACCATCCTCACTACTCACTTCCAGAACTTTTTAATCATCTCAAACAAAAACTCTATACCCATCAAACAATAACTCTCCTCCTCCAGTTCCTGGTAATAACCTCTCTTATACTTCCTCTCTCTATGAATTTGCCTTTCTGTCTCAATAAATTTCTCTATGAATTTGCCTCTAGATCACCTGTTTTTGAAAGATAATTTTGCTGGGCAAATTGTAGGTTGATAATTTTTTTTTCCAATAAGTACACTGTTTTGTACTGCTTGCACTGTTTCTGATGCAGAATCTGCTATTATCTTTACCTGTGTTTCTCTGTATGTAATGTGTCTCTTTGACTGCTTTTAAGATTTTTCTCTTTATTGCTGGATGAAGCAATTTGATAATTATAGGCCTTAGTTTAGTTTTCTTGATGTTTCTTGTCTTGTATACATTTTGTATAGTTGATCTACTTGGATCCATGGATTTATAGTTTTCATCAAATTTGGAAAAATTTTGGCCAGATTCCTCTTCCAGGGACTCCAGTTACATGTATAGTAGGCTTCTTCAACTTGTCATAAAGCTCACTGATGCTCTGTTCTTTTTTTTTTTCTTTTTCTATCTTTTTTCTGCATTTCATTTTGTATAGTTCTATTGCTGTTTTTCAAGTTCACCAGTCTTTTCTACTGTGATATCTAATCTGCCACTTATTTCCCTCTAGAGCATATTTCATTTCAGACATTGTAGCATTATTTTTAGACATTAAATTTGGGTAAAAATATCTTCCACCTGTACTTATCATGCTCCCTACCCTTTGCTTCTGAACCTTTTAGATGCAATAACTTTTAATGTCCTTGTCTTCAAGTTCCTTTATTGGTGTCAGTGTGGGGTCACTTTCAATTGCTGTTTCTCCTGTTATAGGTCATATTTTCCTGCTTCACATGCGTTGTTTTAATTTATCAGATCTGGACATTGTGACATCTTTTGCTTTATTGGATGTTGAATATGTTTATGTTTGTATGAAAGTTTCTGATCTTTGTTCTGGGATACATTTAAGTTACTTGGAAATAGCTGATCCTTCATTGCTTGATTTCCAATATCTTGAACTACTTTTTTTGTCATCAATTTTGTCTGATTTTTCTTTTGTTTTAGACGGAGAGTTAAATCCAGTGCTTGTTAGTTTATCTTCTCCAGAAGTGGAAGTTGAGGGTGTGTAGCTTGATAGGATAGTACATACTTCTGGAACCAATGATTTCCACCTCCCAGAAAAAGGAAGCAAGAAACCAGAAATCTATTAATATCTGTGACTGGGCCGAATAGTGAAAGGAGGACCACCTAAATACTGTAGTATTCTTGGAAAATTTTTGCAAGTCTACATTTTAAGCAGTGTAGCCATTTAGAGTAGGGAGTGCTGTGACTTTCATAGGTGGCATACAGTGTCTTGAACCCAGTATTCAGAACCAAAGGGTGAGGGGGAGAGTGGTAACATCTTGGTGGGAACAGTGAGTGAATCTGTAAATCTATGGCAGGCTCCAAGATCAAGAAAAGTGTGGTGGTGCTATCTCAAGCAAATATTGAAGGTTGCCAACTTTGGTTTTAGGCTGTGTTGGTTCTTTCAGATGTGTGGCACTGAATTCAGCCATATGCTAAAATATCTAATATAGCTAGTGTTATATTCCTGTGTCATGTTCTATACCTCGTGAAGTTATCTCATAAATAATTGAATCTTGCATATTTACCAAACACTTTGAGCTTTACTTCTCTAATTTCTTTGTTTTTATAGGTGAAAAGGAAATGTAGATGCACTGAAAAAAAAGCAGGCCTGCTGACTAATATATAGATTTTATTACACTGAAATTCGTTAAATTGAGCTGATTTCACTCTAGGTGTTTGCCTGTTTTAGGATATGAATTTGGACTTTAGTAACTGAGTGAGCCTCGGAAAATAGCTTTCTGTCTCATCTTTGCTTCATGATGAGTATGCATGGAATGTTTTACTTCTGAGTTACATGTCCTGCTTTATCAGGCATTAAGCAACTGGCCTGAAAAGGTAATACCTGAACCAAAAACATTCAATCCAATAAAAACAAAATAGATTTAAGTATACACAGTGTCAGTGATTAACTCTTACTTTCACTCTTCCTTGTGGTTATTCAAAAGCATCCATCACTAGGTACATACTGAAAACAGGTACTTGACCTGGCGTAGATTTCAACCAACAGCAAGCAGATACTGGCGTAGCAAGAAAACTGTCTAGCAGAAGGGAAAGACTGACTTTTAAAAATATGGTTATTTTACCTTTAAAAATGATTAATTACACTCATGGCTTTTAATCAAGGTGCATTAATAAAAGCCACACCTATAATGAACTAAGCATTCTATGAGTCACTTTTAATATAAGATCTTTAGTTTTCCCATTATCCTTGCAATACAAGTAATAGCCCTTGTTTTAACATAGGAGAAATTGAAAGCTCAAAGAAGTAACTTTGCTGAAATCACGCAAGAGTGACAGGATTTGGAGCCTGGGAGAGAACCTGTGTGGGAAGCACTGTAGGACATCTCTTTAGGAGATTTTTGATGCTTTTTAAAGGCCTTTCATAAGAACTCAGGCATTTCCTAAGAACATAATTTATTGTATATGATTTATCTGTATTATATATAGATATGTATATCAGTATATTTATCTCAGTTTCCTTGCCTGGAAAATTAGAAATGAAGCATTAATTATGTTTCAGATTCATTCTGTTTCTAGAATTCTTTGACTGTTTCATTATTTGGATTTAATTTAGTCAACTGGTTTGTTTTTCATTTTTTTAAAACTGGCTTATTTGTCTAACTGGAAGAATAATTTGCACACTTACTGAAATGTGAAATTTTCTTACTCTCTTTTATGTTGCTTTTCTATTTTTTTAAACTTTGACCTGCACTTAAATATACTTCTGTAGAAGCAAGTTATTTTTCTAAAACCTATATTTAAAAATGGAATATAATTATATGACTTTCACTTTCATGTGTATGGCAAATTAGGAGAAACTTGAATAACTGAGAAAGTGAGTCTGTATAAGAGAATTGCTTTAGTTCTTTGAGACAAGTGAAAACAAACTTTGCTTTTGGACTGGAATATTAACTTGTTATTGGACTCACTTTTATACAAATGCTACACTAAATTTTTTTAAACAGCTTTATTGAGACATAATTTGTCATTTAAAATGTACAATTCAGTGTTTTTCACTGTATTTGTGCAGAAAGTTGTACAGCCATCACCACAATCAATTTTATAACATTTCATCACTCAAATAAGAAACTCCATGCTCATGAGCAGTTACTCTCTATCTTCCCCAAGCTCCTTCCCCTAGAGTTCCCAGACCTAGATAACCACTAATCTACTTCTTGTTTCTACAGATTTGCCTAATGTAGACATGATATATAAAGTATCAATACTTGATCCTTTTTTAATGACTGATTAATAGTTCATTGTATGAATACCACATTTTATTAATCCATTCATCAATTGGTCAATATTTGGGTCATTTCCATTCTTTGGCTATTATGAATAATGCTGCTATTAATATTTGGTTACAACTTTTTGTGTGGACATATGTTTTCATATCTCTTGGATACATATCTAGGAGTGGAATTGCTGTGTCATATGGTAACTGTGTTCAAGTTTTTGAGGAACTATCAGACTATTTTCCAAAGCAGCAGTACCATTTTACATTCCTACTAGCAGTGGATGAGGATTCCAGTTTCTCTGTATCCTCACCAACACAGATGAACCTTGAAAACATTCTGAGCAAAAATATCTAGGCATAAAAGACCACATATTTTGTGATTCCATTGATATGAAATGTCCAGGGAAGGCAAAACTATAGAGACTGAAAGTAATCAATCACTGGTTGCCTGGGTCTGACAGTTGGAGGAGAGGTTGGGGGGAAATGGGAAGTGATTACTATTTAATTGGAAGTAGGTTTTTTTGAGGTGGGGTTAGGGTTAGTGTTATGATTGTTTGGATATTTTATTGTGAGTTTTTGTCGGTTTTTACAGGTTTATAGTGATTCAGTTCAGTTCAGTTCAGTCGCTCAGTCGTGTCTGACTCTTTGCGACCCCATGAATTGCAGCACGCCAGGCCTCCCTGTCCGTCACCAACTCCCGGAGTCTACCCAAACCCATGTCCATCGAGTCGGTGATGCCATCCAGCCATCTCATCCTCTGTCATCCCCTTCTTCTCCTGCCCCCAGTCCTTCCCAGCATCAGGGTCTTTTCCAATGAGTCAATTCTTCGCATGAGGTGGCCAAAGTATTGGAGTTTCAGCTTCAACATCAGTCCTTCCAATGAACACCCAGACTATCTCCATTAGGATGGACTGGTTGGATCTTCTTGCAGTCCAAGGGACTCTCAAGAGTCTTCTCCAACACCACAGTTAAAAAGCATCAATTCTTTGGTGCTCAGCTTTCTTCACTGTCCAACTCTCACATCCATACATGACCACTGGTAAAACCATAGCCTTGACTAGATGGACCTTTGTTGGCAAAGTAATGTCTCTGCTTTTAAATATGCTATATAGGTTGGTCATAACCGTCCTTCCAAAGAGTAAGTGTCTTTTAATTTCATGGCTGCAATCACCATCAGCAGTGATTTTGGAGCCCCAAAAACTAAAGTCAGCCACTGTTTCCACTGTTTCCCCATCTATTTCCCATGAAGTGATGGGACCAGATGCCATAATCTTAGTTTTCTGAACGTTGAGCTTTAAACCAACTTTTTCACTCTCCTCTTTCACTTTCATCAAGAGGCTCTTTAGTTCTTCTTCACTTTCTGCCATAAGGGTGGTGTCATCTGCTTATCTGAGGTTATTGATGTTTCTCCTGGCAATCTTGATTCCAGCTTGTGTTTCTTCCAGCCCAGCGTTTCTCGTGATGTACTCTGCATATAAGTTAAATAAGCAGGATGACAATATACAGCCTTGACGTACTCCTTTTCCTATTTGGAACCAGTCTGTTGTTCCATGTCCAGTTCTAACTGTTGCTTCCTGACCTGCATACAGGTTTCTCAAGAGGTCAGATGGTCTGATATTCCCCCATCTCTTTCAGAATTTATAGTGGTATTATGAGTATATTAAGAAAAATTTATCTAGAATTGTAGGGATTTGCTCAGAATGATATGGTGGAGGGGAATAAGTGAGTGAGTATTTCAAGTGGAACAGAATTTTGTAACACATTTGAAAATTTCCAAACTAAAAAGTTAAAAGAAAAGTTGGTAAGCCAGGAGAATGGTGTATTAGAAACCCAGACACAGAGTTTCTATAATAATCAGTGGACAGCTTCGTTAGATGGTATAAAGAGGTCAACAAGAATAAAGACAAAACATGCCATTGATTTCCGCAGCTGCTTTCATGACCTTATATATAGCCGTTTTAGTAGTGTTTGAGCTAAAACATGATCGTAAAATTGGGAGAAATGCTTGGAATGTAGGAACGTAGAGAAAGCAGGGTGGGTCACTCTTGATAGTAAGAAAAGTTATTACTGATAAATCTAAAAGATTATAAACCTACACTTTAAAAAATATAAAGTATGAAGTCAAAATTCAAAGACCCTGCCCCCCTTCTGCTGATTCTCACTCGCCGCTTCCAGCTTAGTTTGCAGTTTTCTCTTGAGACTACATTGTGGCTACAGAATGAATGGCAGCTTGGGCGGGAGAGAGATTTTTTAGAGGGAGACTCAAACCTGCCTTTGCCTGAAAAGAGCTAGTGGAAGGAAAGAAAAAATAACAGTGAAACTGAGGGGACTAGTGGAATAACACCTAGAAAAGATATAAGGAGGGAGGGATTCAGTGGCCAAGTGGGAGAAAAGAACAGGGGCACTTGTTTCTTTGAGTCAGAAGGAAAGGAGATCACTTTTCTGTCTCAAGTAGTAGACCGGTCCCTGCTGTGAGTGACTGAGGTTTGGAAGGGTTGATGGCATCGCTTGGTATAACCACAGGAATGAGCAAAAGAATGGCGGCATGCAGGACCCAGGTCAGGCCCCACCTATATTCAAAATGACCTTTTCATTGAGGAATGCCATGATGCAGGGGGATGTGCCATCTCATTGATTTCCGAGGATGACTCAGTTCATTGGCTGGTTGACTAAGGGAGCTGTTTCTTCCTTCCCCTCTCTGTGTGTAAGTTTACTAAACTGTGTATTTACATTTAAAAGCCAGCTTTTTCACTCTCCTCTTTCACTTTTATTAAGACTCTTTAGTTCCTCTTCCCTTTCTGCCATAAGGGTGGTGTCATCTGCATATCTGAGGTTATTGATATTATTCCCAGCAATCCTGATTCGAGCTTGTCATTCACTATGCATGCTGATCTAGCATTATGCGTGATGTACTCTGCATATAAGTTAAATAAGCAGAGTGACCATATACAGCCTTGATGTACTTCTTTCCCAATATGGAACCAGTCTGTTGTTCCATGTCCAGTTCTAACTGTTGCTTCTTGACCTGCATACAGATTCCTCAGGAGTCAGGTAAGGTGGTCTTGTATTCCCATCTCTTTAAGAAAATTTTCCACAGTTTGCTGTGACCCACACAGTCAAAGGCTTTGGCGTAGTCAATAAAACAGAAGTAGATGTTTTTCTGGAACTCTTGCTTTTTTGATGATCCAACGGATGTTGGCAATTTGATCTCTGGTTCCTCTGCCTTTTCTAAATCCAGCTTGAACATCTGGAAGTTCATAGTTCATGTACTGTTGAAGCCTCGCTTGGAGAATTTTCAACATTATTCTGCCAGCGTATGAGATGAGTGCAATTGTGTAGTAGTTTGAACATTCAATGGCATTGCCTTTCTTTGGGATTGGAATGAAAACTGACCTTTTCCAGTCCTGTGGCCATTGTTGAGTTTTCCAAATTTGCTGGCATATTGAGTGCAGCACTTTTAACAGCATCATCTTTCAGGATTTGAAATAGTTCAGCTGCAATTCCATCACCTCCACTAGCTTTGTTTGTGGTGTTGCTTCCTAAGGCTCACTTGACTTCACATTCTAGGATGTCTGGCTCTAGGTGATTGATAACACCAGTGAAAAAACTGGCTTAAAACTCAACATTCAGAAAACAAAGATCATGGCATCCAGTCCAATCACTTCATGCCAAATAGATGGGGAAACAATGGCAACAGTGACAGACTATTTTTTTGGTCTCCAAAATCACTGCAGATGATGACTGCAGCCATGAAATTAAAAGACGCTTGCTCCTTTGAAGAAAAGCTGTGACAAACCTAGACAGTATATTAAAAAGCAGAGACATTCCTTTGCCAACAAAGTTCCGTCTAGTCAAGGCTATGGTTTTTCCAGTGGTCATGTATGGATGTGAGAGCTGGACCATAAAGAAAGCTGAGCACCAAAGAATTGATGCTTTTGAACTGTGGTGTTGGGGAAGACTCTTGAGAGTCCCTTGGACTGCAAGGAGATCCAGCCAGTCCATCCTAAGGGAGATCAGTCCTGGGTGTTCATTGGAAGGACTGATGCTGAAGCTGAAACTCCAATACTGTGGCCACCTTATGCAAAGAACTGACTCATTGGAAAAAAACAATGCTGGAAAAGATTGAAGGCAGGAGGAGAAGGGAACGACAGAGGATGAGATGGTTGGATGGCATCATCGACTCAATGGACATGAGTTTGAGCAATCTCCCGGAGTTTGTGGTGAAGGACAGGGAAGCCTGGTGTGCTGCAGTCCATGGGATCACAAAGAGTCGGACATGGCTGAGCCACTGAACTGAACTCACATTTAAAAGCAATCAAGCAGGAACACTCTTCAGTCCAGAGTACTTTAGTAGCTGTTCTTCCTTTCTGTGAGCCTCTTGAGAAGGCTCTCAGGTGAATGATAAATTTGACAAAATGATTAGAGACCTCGTGTTGATAAAATCATTTTCACTTCCTCTTTTAAAGAAACAAGTAAATTATCCCTGGCCATTAATCATATTGCAGTGACAATCTAAAATGTGGTCAGGGTAGATTTGATTTGTTATATTTTGAATATAAACATCATTAAGAATTAAATGGTTATATACATATATAAAGTTTGTATCTATGAAACTCATTTAATATTTTGTAGAAATAGGAATGGAAATTACATTACCTGCTTCAGGGAATAGAATTGGCTAAATAAATATCTAAACAGTTGTCCTTGTTAAATATTTCTCTGTGTGTATGTAATTGTTTCTCCTCAAGATTTTATATAGTAGAAATTATTTACTAATCACATTTAGAGGATTTAAAATATGAGCTTTACTTTTCCTTTTTATATTTTTTAGGAGATCCATGTACAGTATCATCTCAGTTGGAGTTAGAAGAAGCCTTTAGGCTTTATGAGCTAAACAAGGATTCTGAACTGTTGATTCATGGTAAGGAGTGGTCATTTGTTATTCTTCCTGTAATCTTGGGAAATTTCTTATTTGTGTATGCCTTCCTGGATATTAAACTGTGATCATATCAGTGTTTCACAGCAAAGTTTTAGCATACAATTTAAGAATTTAGTGCCCAGCAGAACCTAAGTCGTCATCTTGCAGTTTTGTAATGTATTCAAATAATGATTCCTCAAAGTAAGATATCTTAAATGTTTTCTTTTGTTTAAGGGTCAACCATGAAACTGTTTACATAGTTATCATAAACTTTAATGTGTTAAAGGTCAACAAGCCTCTGAGGTGGGCAGTGGTATAGAAAGAAAGACTGAAACTCAGCCATCACGTAACTGGTACACTGTAGACCTGGGTTGTGTATCCAGATATTTTCATCCCAAACCTGTGTTCTTTTCATTCTGCCATCCTGCCCCTCAAATTTTTTATGTCATGTAGAACCCACTTAATATTATTAATATAATTGTAATACATTAGTAGTATTTCATGTACCATTTTTGGGAGCCTTAGGAGACCAAACCTAGGGAACTCTTTAAAACTTGAAACAAATACACATCTCCCTTCAGTGTAATGACTCGTTTCATTACCTTGTTGTTATTCCTTTGTACTTTCCTTTATAGTGAGTTTTCTTAAAAAACAATAGTTTGATTTTTGTCTCCCTTCGGAATTTGACATAGTGACTCCCAAAGATTTCATACTCTAATTTATTGAGATCCTGGAAGAACTTTAGAAGTCATTATTTGGTCATCTCTTTCTAGAATAAAATTACAATGGATGTTTAAAGAAATTATGGATCCATACTCCAGTACTCTTGCCTGGAAAATCCCATGGACGGAGGAGCCTGGTAGGCTACAGTCCATGGGATCACTAAGAGTCGGACACGACTGAGCGACTTCGCTTTCACTTTTCCCTTTCATGCACTGGAGAAGGAAATGGCAACCCACTCCAGTGTTCTTGCCTGGAGAATCCCAGGGATGGCGGAGCCTGGTGGGCTGCCGTCTATGGGGTCGCACAGAGTCGGACACGACTGACGCACCTTAGCAGCAGCAGCAGTCTTGAACGGTTTAAGTGTTGTTGCTTTTTATGCTGTATCACAGATCTGTTTTCAGAAGTTAGCTTATATTTCAACTTTTAAAAATGTTTCAGGAACTGTGCTTCCCATACTCTGTGTGCTAAACCATGTCCTTTCTGTACATCACAAAGAGTTGACTAGCTATTCATAAATGTGTTATTTCATTATATTCTTTTTATAAGAATGTTTTGAATTAGCATGTTTATGAATGTGTAGTTCCTTAGACAAAGCTTATGTTTTTATATTTGGGTATGGTTTTCAATGAAGTTTAGTATATACATCTTTTAAAAACTATTGTGGCTTATGTTTATATTTGAATACATCTTGTAATTTTAATTCTTCATCCTAGAAGATTTATCACTACAATAAAGATTTAAGGAAATAGTTAATGATTTCTCTAATGACAAAAAAGTCAGTTGGTGCTGTAATAGGGACAGGAATGAGTAGTTTGAGCTTCTAATACATTGTTTTTGGATGTCGCTTTCATAAGAACTTCTTTCATTATAGCCTTGGTAAAATGGATCGCTTCCAAAAATTATACTGACCATATACTAAGATAGCTTATGTCAAGAGAGGGTCAGGTTGATATTTTGGTCAACTTATATGATTTTTTAATTTAAAATTCTGTATAATTTGTATGTTTTAAATGTGCTGTATTAATTTTAATTTATTGTCTTTCAGTATTCCCTTGTGTACCAGAACGTCCTGGAATGCCCTGTCCGGGGGAAGATAGTAAGTGTTTATATACATCATACCTTTGAGTAGAGTTATTTATGATAAAATGGCACAAGTGAAATGAAATCAGAACTAGAACTTTCAATTCATTTGTTTTCTTTTCCATTCTTAAGTCTAATTTAGAATAGATTAGCACACTGCCTAAATTCTCTACTTTTCCTAGATCAAAATCAGGCAATTAAAAAAAAAGCAGATAGTTTTTGATTGCAACTTACTGACAGTTGTCTATTTTGCATTTGAAAGGAATATTAAGTTCATTATAAGTCATTTCTTGTTTTTTAATTTTAGAAATTTTCAAACCTTAGGAGAAGTTTAAAAAACATAGAAACATTGAAAATAAAGATACCCATATATCCTTTACCTAGATTCACCAGTTATTAACATTTTCTATGTTTGCTTTATCTCTGTATCTGTGCACACATATACATACATGTATATACACAGCAAACCCTTACTCTTATTTTTTTGCTGTATCGTTTTAGAGTAAGTAGTTGACATGACACTTTACCTCTAAATACTTTATCATGAATCCTTAGGAACTGTTATGCGACTTTCTCTTAAATGTCTAATCCACTGGTTAACATTAATGAGATGAGCTAAAAGAGTCAGACAACTGTTCGGTCTGATGGAATTTGAAAATGCAAACTTATGTATCAGTTCAGTTCAGTTCAGTCGCTCAGTCATGTCCTACACTTTGCGACCCCATGAACCGCAGCATGCCAGGCCTCCCTGTCCATCACCAACTCCCTGAGTCCACCCAAACTCATGTCCATTGAGTCGGTGATGCCATCCAACCATCTCATCCTCTGTCATCCCCTTCTCCTTCTGCCTTCAATCTTTCCCAGCATCAGGGTCTTTTCAAATGAGTCAGCTCTTCACATCAGGTGGCCAAAATACTGGAGTTTCAGCTTCAACATCAGTCCTTCCAATGAACACCCAGAACCGATTTCCCTTAGGATGGACTGGTTGGATCTCCTTGCAGCCCAAGGAGAGTCAAGAATCTTCTCCAACACCACAGTTCAAAAGCATCAATTCTTCTGCGCTCAGCCTTCTTTATAGTCCAACTCTCACATCCATACATGACCACTAGAAAAACCATAGCCTTGACTAGACGGACCTTTGTTGACAAAGTAATGTCTCTGCTTTTTAATATGCTCTCTAGGTTGGTCATAACTTTCCTTCCAAGGAGTAAACGTCTTTTAATTTCATGGCTGCAATCACCATCTGCAGTGATTTTAATCATAAGTTATTACTTTTGATGTATAATTTATAGGTTGTAGATATTAGGGAACTCATTTTTATTTGTGGTTTCTGCACATATCCATGACTTTAGAAGAAATAGTGGTAAATGTTTTGTTTTCTATTAAGTGAAATAGCTCTAAACTTTTAATCCTGTAACTCTTCATGCAACTTGATAAAAAGGAAAAGTTAAAGAACTAGGTGTTTCTATATAGAGTTGGGGCTGTGTACTTTATAGACTGGAGAAAGGAATGGCAACCCACTCCAGTATTCTTGCCTGGAAAACCCCATGGACAGAGGACCCTGGTGGGCTACAGTCCATGGGGTCGCAAAGAGTCGCACACGACTTAGTGACTGAACGACAATAACAACTTTATAGGAAGGTGGGGAAATACAAGGAGTAGGTAGGGCTCTGAAGGAATGGTGAAACATTTAGGTTTGGATTCAGCTAGGAGTATTTCACTGGATTTCCAGTGGCAGATGGGCTACAGCCAGTGTGGGCTGCCTTCACAGAGGTGTTGGAAAAGCAGCTCTTCTCTCTTTGTCCAGGTGAGAGTTTTGAAAGTCTTGCCATTGTAGCAAGTCTTGCTTGCACAACCCCATGTCCAAATCGATTATGAGTCTGTAGTACACTTCCCAGATAAAACATCATTTCCTAACTTTTCATTGTATTTCCTGCTCACTTTCCCACTTTAAAATTTGCTGGTGGAGATTTTGATATTCTCCTCCCTGGTATAATTAATATTACTAAACTAGAGCATGAAGGAAAATTGATAACTGTTAAGGTGATCTTGCTCTTTTAATTCCTAGACAACATTAGCATGTTTGAATCTGAGATATATCAAGTTTTAGTTCATGAAAGTTTCTTAAATAAGATACTCTTAGTTTAAGATGGTAACAAACTTTCTGCTTTGGTTATTCCTAACGAATAAATAATTAAAAATAAAAGCATACAAATTTGAGGTTCTGTATTAGGGTTTCCCTGGTGGCTCAGATGGTAAAGAATCTGCTTGGAATGTGGGAGGCCCAGGTTTGATCCCTGGGTTGGGAAGATCTACTGGAGAAGGAAATGGCAACCCACTCCAGTATTCTTGCCTGGAGAATTCCATGGACAAAGGAACTTGGCAGGCTACAGTCCTTGGGGTCCCAAAGAGTCGGACATGACTAAGCATGACTAAGACACACACACATTAGTGGCTCAGAGGTAAAGAATTTACCTGCCAGTGCAGGAGGCACAGGAGATGCGGGTTCAATCCCTGGGTGGGGAAGATCCCCCAGAGGAGGATATGGCAACCCATCCAGTATTCTTGCCTGGAATAAGAATACCCAATCCAGTATTCTTGCCTGGAAAGTCCCACACACAGAAGAGCCTGGTGGACAGCACACACATTACGCTGTCTCAGGATTTCTATTTCAGAGCATTTTACTTGTTTTATTCTATATTAATTTTAAATAATAGACCCAGTGCTATATTTGCTTTAAAATGAGTTTATAAAGCTAATGGAATCTCCACAGTATTTCTATTACTGTGGAATGACTAAATAGGTAATATATGTAATGGTGATTGATTTAACCAAAATTGCACTGGTAGAGTTGATTTGATCTCATGGAACCTCTTAGTTTGTTTAGGGAAAGTATTTAGAGTATTTAAAAATATAAAAGCCATTGAATGAAAGATTGTTGTGGAAGAGAATATTCTTGTGGTTACAAAATGTTCATTATACAGTACTGTACTTTTAAAATGAAGAAAACTAGCCATCACTGTCTTTAACAGAGTGATTGCATACCTAGTAGGAGTCAGCAATCTCACATTTGTATTTTTCTTGATGTGATGCAGTAAGAAATACACATCGCCTATCTGTTATTTTTGCCAAAAGTATTTAATATCTGGGAAGTGTTACAAATCCGTATTAGATTTGAGTCCAGTTAGGAAACAGACAAATCCAGAGTGTAGGACTTGAGATAAAACAGCTGCCTAAACTTCTTCAACATCCTGAAAAACAAACAACAATGAGTGAGACGGAGTGACTGTTTTAGAATATATTAAAGAGACAGAAAAGGTATAGTAACGAAATGCAGTGCATAAATCTTGACTGGATCCTGGAGAGAAAAAGAAAACTGTGAAAGATACTTTTGAGGCAAATGAGAAATTTGCATATGAACTGTATATTAGATGTTATTGAATTAATGTTAACTTTCTAAGACATGGTAATGGTGTTGTGGTCAAATAGAATCAGGGGGAGTGTCTTTAATCTCAGGCAATGGATACTTGGATATTTAAAGGTGAACTGTTATGATGTCTGCAATTTATTTTTAAATGATTCAGAAAAAAAAGTGTAGGTGTAAATAGAGAAGAAAGCAAATCTGGCAAAGTGATTGTAATTGATAAATGTAGTTGAAAGATACAGGCATTTATTGTTCTATTCTGTCAACTTCTCTGTGGGCTTACAATTTTTTCAAAATTAAAAGTTAGGGAAAAAATGAAAAACAGAAAAGAAGTAATAGTTTTTCAAACATTTATACTCCATGGGCTTTATTTTCATCTAATCTCTTGATGAATCTATTTTATTTTTTCACTTTCAGGTTTTTAATCAGTATTTTTTTGCAGTGAACATCATAAAAAAAATCATAGACTTTATTACAAAATGACTTATAATCACACTTGCTCTTTTTTTAAAAACTTTTAATCTCTGTTTAGAATCCATTTACCGACGAGGTGCACGCCGCTGGAGAAAGCTTTATTGTGCAAATGGACACACTTTTCAAGCCAAGCGTTTCAACAGGGTAAACCTTAGTTTGCTGAATGTTGATAATTTGAGAAATCTGCTTTTTCCTCTCTACTGTTATTCCCTTCTAAAGGAGTAAGTAAAGAGTTAGTTGCTCAGTCACGTCCGATTCTTTGCAACTCCATGGACTGTAGCCCGCCAGGCTCCTTTGTCCATGGAATTCTCCAGGCAAGAATACTGGAGTGGGTTGCTATTCCCTTCTCCAGGGGATCTTCCCGACCCAGGAATCAAACCCGAGTCTCCTGCATTGCAGACAGATTCTTTACTGTCTGAGTCACCAGTAGGGTGACCTATAATTCCTAGTTTGCCCAGTGTAGTATATTTGCTATCTTGAAGTAATTTTTAATAGCATCTCTTGTCTCTTAAAAATGTTCCAGATTGAATGATTAGTTATATGATTACCATAGTTATAAGAAAACTGGGTATTTTGAATATAATTCAAGACAGCTAAAAACTAAGCAAGGTTTAGTTTGCAAACCATTTACTATTGGGTTTTTTTCTTTAGTTTTCTCTGTTTTATAAAATGATCATTGCAGACGCTTAAATAGTTTTTACTATGTACCACGCACTCTTCTGAATACTTGACATGTGCTGCTCTGTTCAGCTTAAGGGATCTTAAGTTCTGCAACCAGGGATCAAACCCGTGCCCTCTGCAGTGGAAGCACAGAGTCTTAACCACTGGACCACCAGGGGAGTTGCTATTTTCCATTTTAGAGATGAAGAAACTGAGGTGCAAAATCAAGTAACTTGCCCAAGATAACCCAGCTAGTAAATGACAGCCAAGGTTTGAAAGCAGTCACCCTCCAGAAGTCCATGTTTTTAACTACTCTTGACAACTACAAATATATGGATTCCATTTCCATTCTAACTTTGCTGAGTTCTCAGTTCATTAATGTAATAGAAGCCACCACTTGAGGTTCCCAAATTCCTATTCCCGGTCGCACTGATATTTACAAAGTTTTGAAGTGAAAAGTCACTTTAGGTGTTGCTGCGTAAGACATGTTTGACCTCTGAACAGTCTGGAAGGTTTGTGTTTGCTTGAGAGTCCTTGCACAGGTTTTCTGCCATGTTTTTCAAGTTCACTTCACTTATCCTATTTTCGTTACTCTGAACTTAATTACATGAAGACTGAAAATCCATGGATGTAGGAAGCGTCATGGTTACAAATTTCACAGTCTGTTTAAAACAAGCTCTGTTTTCTGTTTATTTCCCGTGACCATCATAGCTTTAAGTTGTGTATGATGAAGGAATTTGAGTTAGAGAAGAAAACTACTTATTTCACTGTTCTATGAGCAAACTGTTGGGAAATTTTATGATGTGTTTTGTTAATAAAAAAAAAAAACACTGTTGAATTACTCTCTCCAGCGTGCACACTGTGCCATCTGCACTGACCGAATTTGGGGACTTGGACGTCAAGGATATAAGTGTATCAACTGCAAACTGCTGGTTCATAAGAAGTGCCACAAACTTGTCACAATTGAATGTGGGCGGCATTCTTTGCCACCGGTAAGACACCGTTGTCTAATTTTTCTTTAATAGAGAATTTTTGATAACTCTGCTAGAACAGAAGACTGAAACAAAGGAAATGTTAAGGAATCAAAGCTCAACAGTGTTGTTCCAGAATGTGTGGCTAGGAACACTTTAGGAGTCCAGTTAACATATTGTGAATTTGGAATTAGATTACTATAAATTTGTTTGTAGGATGTGGTTAACTTCTTTGTTTGACCTGCTGTAAAATCCTTTGGTCTAAATTAGAAAAATGTAAGGAGAATCATTTAAAAGCTCTATTTCTCTTCTTTTAGCTACTCTTCAGTCTAAGCTTCCGTTATTGTAGCATCTGTACTAAGCAGAGATCAGGTGAGAAGAGTCAGAGGCTTTCCTGTTTGCTATGTGAAGTGTGAGATAATGGGGAAGCTTTTGCACTTAAAATTTTTATTTTTCACTTTCTATTTTAAATATGAAATTAAAATGTGTTCAGCATAGGAAAAAAGAGAGTAAAGATGAATTAAAAAAAAATTAAATATCCTCCATTAAATCTACTATGTAAAGGTAATGGTCATTTGGTGTATATTCTTCCAGAACTATGCAAATTTATATGAATAAAGATTTTAAATCCTTCTATATTAAAAAATTTGTAAACATATATAAGACCTGATGGAGCAGTATAATGAACTTTCATATACCAGTCATCTAGCTCCAACAGTTACCACCTCACGACCAATCTCTGCCCCTACCCATTTAGCCTGCCCTCATCCTATAGTGTTTTGGAGCAAATTCCTCTTTTTGCTCTGCATGTGCACTTCCTGGACTACTGGATTCTTCAGCCTGGATCTACCAGGGGGTTGTGAGGGGGCAATGAAGTTGTCAAATATCCATCCAGCCAATGTTCAAAATTTTGGTTGTCACATAAATGTTGTAATTTTGTTTTCATAATTTTCATTATGAATGAGGATCTAAACTAAATTCATATTTACAATTAATTGATACATCTAAGATATTTTTAAATTTACTGATTCTTCCCTCTCTCTCTTTTTCCCTTACAGTTTAATTGTAGAAGAAATTGTGTTATCGTTTAAAGTGTTTCAGAATCTTTCTCTTGCGTCTTCATGGTTATGTTTAAAATGTTCACCTGTTCTCTTTATTTTCTGTGTGTTATAGCTGAATGTAAGAGGTTTGATTAGATTCTGATTTTGGGTTTTTTTGTGAGTTGTTTTGAGACTACTTCATAGAAGGTGGTGTGTTTATCCATCAGATAGCATATATGTTTTTATGTCTTGTTCTTTTACACACTTTTTAACAAAAATAAGACTTTATGTTTACTGTTTTCTAATCCATTTTTCTTGCTGAACAATATATTTTGTTCATCTTTCTATACCTGTATCTTCATCATTTTTCGCATGATTTTTTTGTGTCTTTACCATAATTTATTTAACCTGTTCCCTATGATTGAACATTTGAGTTGTTTTCTAAATTTTCCTATAAGGAAAATCATAGTGAACTTCCTGGTAAATAAATCTTATTATTTCCTTAAGGATGCAGAAGTAGAATTACTGGATTAAAAGATGAGCGTTTTTAAAAAGATCTGCAGTTGTCTTTCTAAATTATCTTTTAAACAGGGGTCCCCAGGCTCCTAATGCCTGATCTAAAGCCTGATGATCTGAGGTGGAGCTGATATAATATTAATAGAAATAAAGTGTACAGTAGATGTAATGAGCTTGAATCATCCCGAAACCCTCGCACACTGAGTCTGTGAAAAAATTGTATTCCACAAAATCAGTCCCTGGTGCCAAAAAGGTTGGGGATCACTGTTTTAGAATGATGATAACATATTTATTCTTAGTACCTACTCTGGGCGTTGTGAAAGTGGGTTTTAACTGGTAGCTCGTTGGTAGTAGCATTATTTAGCTAGTTCATATAAGTTTACAAATGGGTTTATGGTTAGAGAGGTTGAAAGCCAATCTTAACAAGCAGCAGAAGGCCAGAAATTGTGAAAATAGTTTATCCAGATTACTGATACATTCTTGAGTATTCTTAGTCAGTGGAATGACTTGTGTGAGTTCATAAATGCAGAAAGATTTAAAAGGGACAGGTTTAGTGATTATAGTGATATTTTAGGATGTGTGCTAAACACATTGAAAATCCAATGGGTTTATTTTTAAGGCGACCTTAAAATTATAACTCTGCAACTAATACTGCTTCTCAAGTTTACCCTCTCTTGCTCTTATTCATTCAATTTGGGTCCAGAATTGAATAAGTAACATTTTGGTTTGAATTAGCATTGTTCCTGAGGTTGTTGGCAGTTAGTTTCTTGAAGGTGTTTCTTTTCCTTTTGTGGGTCACTGACTCCTTTGAGAATCTTCAGAAAAAAATGGGAAACCCATGAAACTTTACATATAATTTCAAGAGGTTTATTGACAGTGAAATAACTTTATACTAAGACTCCTTTTGCCAGACTTAAAGTGAGTATGTGAAGGTCAAAGGAGGAATAGATGGTGTAGAAGAGAAATAAGAGTATAGAGCAGTTTAGCTGATGGTCTGAAATTAATTTTGTTTTTTCTGCGATCTGTAAAATGTGACTAACATTACCTCCTTCATAGGAATGTTGTCTTGTTTCATGTAATAAAATTAAAAATAAATTGTATATGGTAATATAATCCTTACTAAGTTACATTTCAAATTTAAATTTTAATATGCTATGTCTCATCAAAATGATATTATTTCTGGATTTATGGAAGTACTGATATTTAAAAAGAGTCCACTAAGTTACTGTGTCTTTGGAAATGATTTTAGGAACCAATGATGCCCATGGACCAGTCGTCCATGCACTCAGACCACGCTCAGACAGGTAAGAACGACACTGGCACAAACCATTGCTCATTAACAAAGGGTCATTTAAAGACTTCTTTATGCAAATCTTTCACCGAAATGCAAAGACATTTATATTCTTCCCAAATAAAAGCTAAGTAACCATATTTGGGGACTTCACATCAATCACAGTGTTTAACATATACGTTTGGCATTTTAAAAAGACAACTATGTAAACTGCGACAAATGACTGTTTTCTTTAATTCAGATAAATTTCTTTTGAGACCTCTTTATGTACCAAATCTATTTTTTTCAATAACGAAGACATGTTGATTTTGTGGACTGTTGACTCTATTCAGGTGACATTTTTAAATAAAACTCTATTATGAGATGAAGAAATGAAGTAAAAGATACAGAGATGCTGTATAGAAAATTCAAAAAAGATCATGTGAGTTCAAATGTCTAGTAGATACAGAACCTTCAGTATGTCTCTGAGAAATTTGGAGAGCAATTACATGGGACATGGCAGCCTGATCTGGGGTGAATCCAGAAAAACGGACTTTTTCTAGAAGGACAGAATGTGGCATCTTCTTCATGGAAGAAGCTAGTTATATGAAATGTGGGCTTTTTTTGGCCCCAGCTGCTTTAAGGAATAGAAACCTCGAGTCCAGTCTAGTCCAAACTAGAGACCCTCCATCTCTTATGTCTCAGTCATACTAATATAATTCAATAGGGTTTATAGGGTTACCCTTTTAGAAGGGATTTGTAAGGAAGAAAAATATATTTTAAAATAGCAAAAGTGTTTGTTAAAATCAGTCATGGCTATTGATTGGTTCGTTCTCTTTACCCTCATTAGAGATTAGAATTTAACTGATATTTGTGTATAATTTGTTATTAATAGGACAGATATTCAGTTTTAAATGATGAACAATTACTGAAAAATAAAAACTAAGAAAAATTAAATGAGAAAATGTTGTGTAACTTAGTTAATGTGTACTGTGTTTTTCTTTTTTTTTTTAATGTTTGGGATTGGGTTTTTAGTAATTCCATATAATCCTTCAAGTCATGAGAGTTTGGACCAAGTTGGTGAAGAAAAGGAGGTAAGATAATTAGTCTTATGGTACATTATGTCATCAGCTTTTTAATAACATGTGACAGTTTAAAAACATGACAGATAATTGACTTGCTTAAATTTTAGGTTATACTGGAGAAAATACAGGGAAGATTTTTAATGATTCTAGAATTTTATTCTGATTTAATTTGTTAATTAAATTACTAAAATCATTTAAATAGTCTGGTGTGGTGGGATAACTTATTTTCATTATAAGGTAGCATAATCTAAAAATTATAATGTACTTAAGAATGGTGTTTCAAAATACTTGGTAGTATTTAAAATCTCGGTCCTTCCATTTTACGGACTAATGGTTTATTTAAAGTATAAATAATTAAACATCTTAACTGCCCATCTTTTTTCTGACTGTTAAACAGTTTATCAGTTTTTTAAACAGTTTAATTTAAAATGTTGAATTAAAATGATAACCAATTTTTTTTTTTGATAACCAGTTTTTTAAAAAAAAGCTTATGGTAAGATTTAGCATGCCTCACATGTTTCACTCCCACTTTGACTTCTGAGAGACAACCTTTTTTAATCTTTTCCAGTTGTGTCCACAATGTGTTTATCCTTCTGTTTTTCAGGTTTTTCAACTTTATATACTTCTGGCCATGAAAGGTTTAAATTAGTATACTGTGTTGTGCTGTGCTAAGTCGCCATCAGTTGTGTCCAACTCTTTGCGACCCTATGAACTGTAGCCCACCTGGCTCCTCTGTCCTTGAGAGTCTCCAGGCAAGAATACTGGAGTGGGGTGCCGTGCCCCTCCTCCAGGGGATCTTCCCCACCTAGGGATCAAACCCATGTCTCTTACCTCTCCTGCATTAGCAGGCAAGTTCTTTACCACTAGCACCCGAACTAGTATACTACCTCCTCCTTTTCTGTTTCCATTGTTTGATAAGTGTATTATGTTTTACTCTGGGTTACCTTTTTATTATGGAAAATGTCAAATATCGATAAAAGTAAACAGAATACTATAACAACCCCCTGTGTCCATTACCCAGTTAAAACAATGTCTGTACATGTTTTGTCTAGCTTCTCTCGCTCCCTTTGGCTTAAATGGTAAATCTGCCTGAAATGCAGGAGACCCAGGTTCAATCCTGGGTCAGGAAGATCCCCTGAAGAATGGAATGGCAACCCACTCCAGTATTCTTGGGCTTCTCTGGTGGCTGAGACAGTGAAGAATCTGCCTGCAATGTGGGAAACCTGGGTTCTATCCCTGGGTTGGGAAGATCCCCTGGAGAAGGAAACGGCTACCCACTCTAGTATTCTGGCCTGGAGAATTTCATGGAAAGAGGCGCCTGGCAGGCTATATATAGTCCATGGGGTCGCAAAGAGTCGGACACAACTGAGTGATTTTCACTTCCCTCACTCCTGTACTGTTTTGAAGCACATCTGTTGGTTACCTATTTAATCTCCTATCTCAGTTTCTTGTATCTCTTTTAGTTTGTTTGACATTCTTTTGCTATTTTATTACTGGTTGTTCTAGGGATTACATCTTACACCCTTATTTAAATTCAATACAAATTATTAATAGTATGTTTACCGTTTTCCAGGATATGCAAGGACCTTAGGGCACTTTAAATTTACTCATGCTCACTTCTTGCCTTTAGCGCTTTTTCTGCCCTATTTTAAAATTCTGCACGTGTGTGTTAGTGTTTTTGAACAGTCAGTCCTTACTTTGGTTTATCCACATCTTATTCTTTTTGTTCTTTGTCCTTCCTGTGTGTCCGCTTCCATATGAGATCATCTTTCTTCCTGAAAAACTCAGTGTTTCCTTTAGTGAGAACAACTAGTGGTGGATTTCCTTAGTTTTTGTCTGAAAATGTGTTTATTTCACTTTCATTTTGAAGGCTATTTTTACAGGCTTTAGGATTGTAGATCATCGGGAGTGAGGGGGGTTTAGGCTCTTTAAAAGGTGACATTCCACTATTTTCTGGCTTCTGTCATTTCATTCAGACTTATTATTGTTTATGTGAAGAAACTATTACCTTCACTCCATTTGATTCTCTTTTATGGTTTCCTATTAACCATACTTAGTCTGTACATTACTTTATCTTTTTACCATTTTCTGCATTCTTAATCTGCCCTAGTCTGGTTTCTTTCACTCCTTTTTATTTATCCTTGTTTCCCAAGTCAGATGATTATTTCTACATTTTCTTTTGAATCATCATTCTCCTTCAGTTTTCATAGTACTTTCCCCTCCCCGCCCATTGGTGCTTACTAGTTTATCTTTCTGAAAAGTTGCTCCTTGCTTTTGTGTATACTCTTCACTTCAGAGAATTCACACTTAATTCTCATGGGTACTTCTGTTGGTTATATGCTGAGAATTTTGCAGGCATCTAATAAAAGATCATCTTTAGTCTTCTCTGTGAAGTATCAGAAGCCTAAGTTTCTGGTTGTGAATGAATTACAGAGCTGACTGTCATTGCAAAGGAGCCTTGATATTGTGTATATAAGAATGTTTTACATTAGCTGAGCTGCCTCATGCTTGCTTTCTGCCTGTAGTTTTAACTCAGCTTTCTTACATTAAGCTCCTGGCAGACTCATCTTGATGTCTCACTGTAACTTCTAACTTCAGTGTGAAAAACTGAGCTAATTATCTCGTCAACTCTGCCAATCTTATCCTGTGCTCACACTTTCTTTTTCTATCAGTGATACCTCCAGTCTCCTGGTCACCAAAGTTAGTGTCATTTTTTTTTTTTTATGCTTTTATCTTCATTGCCTCCATACCCCAAAGTTATCAGATTGTTTTAAAAACACCTTTTAAAGTTTCTCAGTTTTCAGCTTCTTCTCCATTCCAAGCACCACCCCTCTGACCTCAACTCATGAATTTATCCTATCTCTTAAGTAGTGCGATTGTATCATTTGGGTTGATGTAAGAAAATAATTCAGAATTTAAATCAGAAAATACTTAAAAATCTTACAGGTGTAACTAGGTGTTAGAAGTATTTTTGTGTTATGCAAAATACTTCAGGTGTAGCTCTTTGATGTAAATGTTCTCAACAGGCAATGAACACCAGGGAAAGTGGCAAAGCTTCTTCCAGTTTAGGTCTTCAGGATTTTGATTTGCTCCGAGTAATAGGAAGAGGAAGTTATGCTAAAGTATTGTTGGTGCGATTAAAAAAAACAGATCGTATTTACGCAATGAAAGTTGTGAAAAAAGAGCTTGTCAATGATGATGAGGTGAGCACAAAGATGTTTTATTACCTCTAAACTATTATGTGGCTTAAGTGTATGATATCAGAAAAAATGTCAATGTCTGTGCCGTATTGTTTCAGTCTGCTTTTCTAAATCCATGCTTCAGACTGCTTAATATATAAGATACATTTAAAGTTGTCTGATGATTATTAGATTTTTAAAAACATAAACATCAAACCATATTATTACCAAGGGAAAGTACTTGAGCTTTGTAAAAGTTTGCTGGACTCTTTAATAATATTGAAAGATTTGCTGGGTAGTAGTTTCTCTTTGTATATAAATTATTATTTCATGATTATCAATGCTTCTGATGTTTAGCCTAGTTAGTCGATAATTGCATTTGTGGTAATGGAATTACTAAGAACAAATTTGTCATAGTTTTGATACTGTCATTCTAGTTTGACATAAATTTCTTTCATATTTTAAAATAGGATATTGACTGGGTACAGACAGAGAAACATGTTTTTGAACAGGCGTCCAATCATCCTTTTCTTGTTGGGCTGCATTCTTGCTTTCAGACAGAAAGCAGGTAAGATTGAAAGATACTGGAATGATTCCTGGGTTTGACACAGTAAGAACATTTTGGTATATTATATAATAAGAACCCTTTTTACAGTAATTCCTAAAGTGGAAATCACATGGAGACACAACAGTACTGTGTTTACAGTTGCCTGCAACTCCTGTTGGATCAGCATTAGGAAATTACCTGCTTTACACCAAAAAAAAGTCATAATTATGGCAGGAGAAAACAGAAATCCAACCTTTTAAATATCACCAAAATTCTAGTTTTAGGACTTAAAATTTCCTGGAGTTTAATTAGGTGGTAATCCTAACTTCTTTCACTTCAAATGACAATTGGAAATGACTAATATTGCACATTCTAAAATTGGGGTAGGAGTGAGAGTTCTGGGTTGCAAGTGATACTACTTGAGAATGAAAGTAGCAAGATGCAGAATTATTATCTTTCTGGTTTACTTTCTTGTATCTTCTGTGGTTAAACAGCTTTCTACTCCAGTCACCCTTTGTTTCCACCAAATTCCTGGAACGTTTGTTAAGGGTGAATCTTGTAGAACGCTGTCTGTACTGTGACTGGTCTCGGTAGTGTTTAAACTGCAAAAGTGACACAGTCTTATTTTGGATCTTGGCTTCATGTGTTCTCTCCTGTGTTTTAGATTGTTCTTTGTTATAGAGTATGTTAATGGAGGAGATTTAATGTTTCATATGCAACGGCAAAGAAAACTTCCTGAAGAGCATGCCAGGTAAGTTTTGTGTTTATTGTTTGTTTGTGTTGGATTTTGGTAGGAGTAGTTCTGGGACTTTTTGTATGTCAGTGGTTGAAAACAGTAGATAAATCATTTATTTTGATTCCAACTAATTCTTGGTAAGTCATGTAGAGGCTGAGCTAAAAGTTAATTTATATTGTAATATTACATATATAGCATTATATATTATATATATAATAATATAATTATAAGCAGTTGAGAAGTATAAACAGTATTCAAGGAGAAACCTTTAGTCTACTAAGCTCAATTATTTTCAAATATTTTGTCTATTCAGTATCAGCCACTGAAATAATTAATGAATTTATAAACACATATTAATCTTATTATGTATGCAGTGATCTCTGACAGTTTTTCGTTAGATGATTGTTGGGACTTCCCTGGTGGTCCAGTGGTTAAGACTCTGTGCCCTCAATGCAGGGGGCATGGGTTCAATCCCTGTCAGGGAACTAAGATCCCTCCGGCATGCCTCACAGCACAGCCAATAAAATAAAATGAAATAAAGTAGAATAAAGGTTATTGTTCATATATACTTGAGAGTAATGAAACAATTCCTCTTAACCTATGATGTAATTCTGACTGTTCTTCCATAGTATAGTTTCTGAATTGTTCTGCCTTTGGCATTCCCCCCTCTGATTCCATATATGTTGATTAATAAGAGAAAAGAGTATTAAGAGTATTAAATATCGTTTGTTTAGTGCCCTTAACTTGATATTATTATACAAGATAGTAAATAGTTTTTCGAGGACTTCGGTGGGGAAGGATCGTGGCCTTGGATAAGAAGTTTAATCCATCAGTGCCATATTTTATTTTGTTTTTTACTCATAATTAGCAATAATTCTACCCTTTTGCACTTCACGAGAGTAATGCCAAAAGGAAGCATGTGAGTTTGTATATGTATGTAACAAAGGTTAGAGACTCATTTAAAAAAAAATAACTTATTTAGTGGAAATCTTGCTATTCATTGATATTTCTTATCAAAAAGTTAATAGCCTTCAACTTTATAGGAAGGTATTAAGTGTATTAATCTACCTTGTTGTTGTTTAATTACTGTATGTTCATTGTTTATTTCAGCTTTAACAAATGGTCACCCTTCGTAGCAGAGCCACAGATGATATTTTTAGCTGTGGATATAGCCAGTATTTGTTCCTTGTCTGTTCAGTTGAACCAAGGGAAAGTAGCCTGGCTTTTATTTTATTAAAGTACCCATTCTGGTTTTATACCGTCTTTGCTTTTCTAGGAACCAGATACAGGATAAGGGCTCAGGTTCCTTGTTTTTAGAATTAAGTAGCTAGAAGGTGTGTATTACACATCTCCAAACATGATCACGATAATACTCACCAAAGCAGCTTTATTCAGGTCAAAAACTTTCCTATCACCAATGAGTTGGTGGCAGTTCTGAAAATGTCTTCCTGTTGTAGAATAATTTAACTCCATTTTTAGAATGTTGGTGTGGATTTTATTATTTGAGTGGTCAGCTTTCAGTATCCTTTCCATTTTTGACCAGTCAGTGGTTCTTAGCCTTTTGGAAGGTCATTTGTCCCTTAGAGAAATGATGAAAACTATGGAAACTCTATAGAAGATGTCCATACAACTTTGTATCCAGTTGTAGGAGTGTGGACATTCTGAAGTCCATCCAAGGACCCAGATTAGGAAGCCCCTAAAGCTTGAGACTTTCAAATTAAACTTTATGAAAAGTATGGGTTTAACTTAGACTGGAACTTTTATAATTGTTTTTGGGGCTCAGCTATTTTAAAGTGGTGCCTCAGTTTGTGTTTTGGTATTATTCCTAAAAACATTGGGAGGAAAAAAATCTTTTGACATGATTTTGATGTTCTCGTTTGCAGATGGAAGTAGGATTTAAATACCTTCCTCTAGAAACTTACCACGATTTAAAAACTTGAATCAAATGAGTTAATTTTTCATTTTATTTTAGATTTTACTCTGCAGAAATCAGTCTAGCATTAAATTATCTTCATGAACGAGGGATAATTTATAGAGATTTGAAATTGGACAACGTGTTGCTGGACTCTGAAGGACACATTAAACTCACTGACTATGGCATGTGTAAGGTGAGGGAAGTTTGTAGTTATTGAGAAGATCTCAGCAGCTCAGGAAATTGTTTTGGTCAAATAACTTTATATTCAAAACTGGGGAAATAGTTGCTACTTTGTGCTAGAATGGCAAAAAGTATCCTAAACAGAGACAGCTGTACTGATCTCCTATCCATTTATGAAATTCCACATTTTCTATGAAGTTACATGTGCTATAAAAGTTCATTTCTTGTTATTGTCTTTATTTTTTTATCTTGAAAGTCGTGCTACTGTTAAATAAAATTTGTAGGTAAAACTGTCTACAATCCCAGACTTTAGCACAACAGCTTTCATATCATCTTCCAAGTTTTTGCCTTTTGATTGTGACTCTTTATAATGCACTCAAGATTTTCCCAGGGAGTCTAACATTTTTTCATATTTAAATATCTGACATAAAGTACAATAGAGCAAACTTAAGAATTTTAGTTATTCTCAGGACATGTCCTTTATTTCTGAGTGTTTTATTCCTTTTGTAACAGTGTTTCATTTAAAGATCCAGTCTTTTTTCAGAAAATGTGTTAGGGGACTACTCTCCTTGTCAAAATAACCAAGACAGAATTTTCTTCGCACAGTAAATGTGGTAGCAAGCCTGTGAATGTGAATGTGTTAACTGCCTTTCCCCATTCACCTAAGGGAAGTGCCTATCTAGGGCCTGCCTCTTTTTTTTTTTTTTTTTTAAATAAATTTTTAAAAATTTATTTTTGGTGCACTGGGTCTTTGTTGCTGCACGCAGGCTTTCTCTAGTTGCGGTGAGTGGGAGCTACTCTCTAGTTGCAGTGCACGGGCTTCTCATTGCAGTGGCTTCTCTTCTGGAGCACAGGCTCTAGGCGCGTGGGCTCGGTAATGGTGTTGCAGGGGCTCAGTTGCCCAGTGGCATGTAGAATCCTCCCAGACCAGGGATCAAACCTGTGTGCCCTAGATTGGCAGGTGGATTCTTAACCATTGGACTGCCAGGGAAATTCTAGCCTGGCTCTTTTTATTCAGAGAAATTTGGGCATCCTATTTTACCCAGAAGATATTATTAAAGAAAACTTACTTGGTCTTTTGTTACTCTTAATGAAAAATAATACTGGTTTGTTACATACTCTCATCAGTAGTTCTTTAAATTGGTTGTTCCACTTACCTCCTTTTCTGCCTCCTTCTCCAGGAGTTGTTTAATGTTATTAGTAGGAAATTATCCCAGGATTTGAACTTGAGTTCAGAGACCTTACCAACAGTACTTTGTCTCTTTTCCAACCTGACAGACTTACACCCAGTGTTAAAGCTTATGGGATATAAGTTGCCTGGAAATTGGAATGTTCCTGTCTTATGACTTAAGAGTCAGTATTTAAACTTGCCTGAAGTCTGACCTTAGGCAAATATTAGATGAATTTCTCTTCCTTATAATCATTCTTTGGGAAATCTAAAACACTAAGATTTTTTCCATAGTTTTTCCAGAAATGCTTTCTTTAGGCTTATTTAATTTAATTTCTTCAGTTTCTCACTAGATGGTTTTATATAAAGAATGCAGAGAATAGTGATGACTGGAGGTATATGAAAACTGCAATTAATATCTTCAGAGTTATGTTTGAAATATTTTATGAATATTGATTTTTTTATTGACTGAAAACTTTAGCTGTTTTATAAATTGATGTGCCTCCAACTATTTTTTATCATCAGGGGGATTTCATAATAATATCTATTTCATGCTGTAGGTAATTTAGCTGATGGACCTACATTCAGATATCCACTCCAAAGCTCAATGACTTAGTACAGCTCTTTTGCAGGTTAACAAACAGACTGCATCCCTTGCCTCTGACTCTTACCCTGCAAGTGCATGTCATAAACCATCACTGTATGTCAAGCCATTGCCATTAATACAAAACAACTTAAATCCTATTCATATTTCTTTGCACAGGCATGCCTTGTTTCACTGTGCTTTGTTTCATTGTGCTACACAGATACTGTGTTTTTTACAAATTGAAGGTTGTGGCAACCCTGTGTTGTCAGATGATGGTTAACATTTTTTAGCAATAAAGTTTGAAAAAAATTTTATTGAAATATATTTGATTTACAATATTGTGTTAAGTATCTTTTAGTTAAGGTATGCATTTTGTTTTTAGACATGATGCTGTTGCACATTTAATGGATTACAGTGTAGTGTACACATAATTTTTACGTGCACTGGAAAATCAAAAATATTCATGTGACTCAATTTGTTGTGATATCTACTTTATTGTTGGGATCTGAAACCAAACTGCAGTATCTCCATGGTATGCTTATATATAAAAATAACATATATAGCCCTGTTAGGGATCTTAAAAAATCCTTGAAGTCACAATATATACTACTAAGTATTTCTTCTAGATATTTATATTAGTATTATATATAATAGTATAAAATCTGAAGAAAAATACATACCCCATGCCAGGAATCTCTCTGCAGGAATTCATAAGAACCTCATAAAACAGTGGTTGTCTCTAAGAAGCTGAAACTGAATATGTCAGACAAGAATGGAAAGAAGCCTTGATTTTTAGTCTGTATTTTCTCCCTCTTTTTGTTTGAAATTTTGTACCATGTAATTTAACAATAGGGAAATGGTTAAATTCTAGGTACATATGTTGAGCTGAATTTTGTAGTCGTTAATAATAGGGAATCTGTAATTACATGGGGAATTACATACTTAACAAAGTGAAAAAAAAGCAGATGTTTAATTGTATACTTAGTATTGTTCAGTTCGTATTTAGACTTTTATTGTTTTTCATTTTAATTGAGATTTGGTTGATTTATAGTATTATATGTTTCAGCTATACATCATGATTCACAGTTTTTAAAGATTGTACTCCATTTATACGTATAAAATGTGGGCTGTATTCCCTGTGCTGTACAATATATCCTTGTAGTTTATTTATTTTATACATGGTAGTTTGTACCCCTTAATCCCCTGCCTCTACTTTGCTGCTTCACTCACACCACTGGTAGCCGCTAGCCTATTCTCGATATCTGTGAGTCTGTTTTGTTGTTTTATGATATTCATTAGTTTGTTTTGTTTTTAAAATTCCACGTATAAGTGATCGCGTACAGTATTTGTTTCTCTGTCTGACTTATTTCACTAAACATAGAACCCTCCCAAGTCCATACATGTTGTTGTTTATGGCAAAATCTCATTCATTTTTGTGGCTGAGTAGTAGTCTAGTAATATTTTATAAATGGTTTGCTTTGCTGTGCAAAAACTTTAAGTTTGATTAGGTCCCATTTGTTTATTTTTGCTTTTGTTTTCTTTGGCTTAGGAGACAGATAAAAAAATATACATATTGGTACAGTATATAGCAAAGCATGTTGTGCCTGTGTTTTCTTTTAGGAGTTTTGTGGTTTCTGGTCTTACCATTTAGGTCTTTAATCTGTTTTTATTTCATTTGGGGTATGGTAGGAGAAAATGTTCTAGTTTTATTCTTTTACATACAGCTGTCCAGTTTTCCCAAAACCACTAATTGAAGAAACTATCTTTTCTCCATTGCATATTCTTGCCTTCTTTGTCACAGAATAATTAACCATAAATGCTTGGTTTCTTTCTGGACTTTCTGTTTCTGTTCCATTGATTTATATGCCTGTTTTTGCGCCAGTACCACACTGTTCATTACGTTAGCTTTGTAGTATAATCTGAAGTCAGGTAACATGGTTCCCCCAGCTCTGTTCTTCTTTCTCAAAATTGTTTTGGCTATTTGGGTAGACTATCTTTCTATTGTTGATTTCTTATTTAATTTCCTTTGATCAGAGAATAGTCTGAATGATAATAGTGCTTTGAAATATGTTGAAATTTCCTTTATGCCTTAGTATTTGGTCAGTGTCCCAAATGTACTTTAAAAAGGATATATAATCTCTATTTTGCATGCAAGAAGTCTCTGTCTCCCTCCTTTTCCCACACATGCACACACATATATGTATTCTATATGTGTACATACAACACATATTTTAAACTTTAGCTTTTGTTAAATCTCCCTCTGCTTACTAATTTTTTGTCTGTATGATCTTTTTTTTTTTAGTATATATAGATGTTTTAAAAGTCACCTGTCATGATTGGGGATTGTACCATCAGTCTGGGCTGCTATAGCAGGGTACCATAGGTTAGGTGGCTTAAACAACAAACATTTGTTTCTTATGGTTCTGGAGACTGAGAAGTCCACGATCAAGGTTCTGGAAGATTTGGTGTCTGAAGGTACCCTTCCTGGTTTGCAGATGACTATCTTCCCGTTGTATCCTCACATGGTGAGGAGACAGACGGAGAGCTAGCTCTCTTTCTCTTCTTATAAGGACACGAATCCCATCATGGGGCTCCAACCTCATGACCTAATTACCTCCCCAGAGGCCCCACCTCCCAGTGCTGTCACATTAGGGTGGCAACATGTGAGTGTCAGGGGCACATAAACATTCAGACAATAGCAGGGATTCTGAAATCCTCCTAATTATTTTGTCCATTTTTACTAGTTGTATTTTGAGGCTGTGTTGTTAGCTGCATACTAGTTTGTTTTAGCTTCTTGGTGATTGTTCCATTTGTTGTTGTATAGTTTCTCTATTTGTACATGTTAGTGTGTTCTACCTTAATTTCCTCTACCCTGTAGCTATTAAAATACAAAACCAATAAATGTGTGACTCAGGAGAAATGACCAGAAGGGAAACAACATAATGCCAGTAGTGGTTGTGTTAGGAAGTGGGATTTAAAAGTTTTTCTTCATAAAATATGCTTCCTTTGATTCATGTAATTTAAATTTGTATATTATAATTTTATTTGAATATAAATTATTTTAAATGCAGTTTTTATCTTAATTGAATTCTACCATATCTAATGAAGTCAAGTTTTCTTTAAGGTATTTAGTATTAAAACCTGTGGTTTTAATAATAAAGGCAGCTGAGCTAGTGATATTTTATTTAAGCTCAATATACTACCTATAGATGCTAACCTTATATGAAAATGAAATAAAAGAGGTAAATTTAAAACAAATTTTGCATCTTATTATTTTCTTCTTTTTTTTTTTTATTAATAAAAGGAAGGATTACGGCCAGGAGATACAACTAGCACTTTCTGTGGTACTCCTAATTACATCGCTCCTGAAATCTTAAGAGGAGAAGATTATGGTAACAATTTGGTGGTATTTTGGCCATGTGATGGAAGGGTGGTTAGTTGTGATACCAGTTGCATTATAGTACACTATAGTGTTTCAGTACTAAGCTTATTAAAATAAACTTTCTTGATCTTCTTAAAACCTACTAAAAACTCCAAATTCTGAAATCAGAGACAGTGGAACTTTGTTAGTATTTGAGGACTCCAATTTGAATATGGTAAGCACTTAAGAGTACTGGCACTATTCTAAGCAGTTTGCATATATTAACTAAGATAATCTAATCCTCTTAATGATCCTATGAGATAAGCACAATTAATTGACATTTTACAAACAAGGAAACTGGTAGACAAAAAAGTTAAATAACTTGCCCAAGGTCATGTAGCAGGAAAGTGGCAGAGTTGGGATTTAATCAACCATGTAATTGCAGAATCATAAACTTCTGTAAGATTGTTCAGATTTCCTGGGGTATTTGCCCCAGGAAACCTGAAAGATGGAGGAAAGATTCCCTGCTTGTCAGAAACCAGAGGTTGTGTTTATCTTAAGAAAACATTTGGCTCTTTGGGTTCTGGCCCTTTGATTTCAGCAGTTGTAAAGGAGGAAGGCTATTTCTGATAGCTGCTTATAATCTGGTTCCAGAGTCCTTTCAGGATCTTTAACCAGGTAGCAGAAGATCAAGTTTCATACCAAGCAAGGTTATTTCAAATATAATTTAATTATGTCCTCTAAACAAAGTATTAGAGGCAGGCTCTTGAGTCTGGAATTACAAACATATTTGGTGGGACACAGTGTATAGGATAGTTGTGTAATGGCGTAGACACATTGGTCTCTGGAGCTTAGTGTAAGCAACAAACATATTTGGGAAGAGAAAGTCATGTTTCATTTTCTATTTTTTATTTTTGAAGTTATCATTTAGTTACCTCCCTTCTTTGATAAGTGAAATGTTCTTGTAATCCTTGATGCCTGCCATGATCATTATAATGCATTTCAAGTTTACTTTTTCATTATGTTTATTTTTTTAATTGTGTAATAAAATTAATCTCCAATTACTGACATTTTAGAATGTGGAATGGATAATTTATTGCTTTAAAATTTCATTTTGAAGGTTTCAGTGTCGACTGGTGGGCTCTTGGAGTACTGATGTTTGAGATGATGGCAGGAAGGTCTCCATTTGATATTGTTGGGAGCTCTGATAACCCTGATCAAAACACAGAGGATTATCTTTTTCAAGGTAATTTGCGGCATTTTACAGAGTCTCTGTGAATAACTCATCCTAAAGCATGAATGAAGACAGCTATAGTTATTACTTTTGAGTAAGAAAGAGGAAGAATAATCTGGACAACATACTTCTGAACCCATGAGGCTTTGAGTTTGTTTTTGTTGTTTTGATCTACCCTTCCTACTGCTTAGTTTTTGGTCCCATTTGCCAGTTACCTTCTCATACTCAGAAACATAACAAAGAGGTGACTTCAGATTGTACATCACAGAGATTAGAGGAAGGAATTGTGTGGCTGGAGAGGGCAGTCTTTTCACCTGGACCACAATGCTGAATGCATAAATCCAACAGCAACAATGGGAAAAAGCAGAGTACTAAGAAGATAAAAAGGATCAAAAGGTGAAGGAAAAAGCTCCACAATTGGAAATACAAAGAGCTGAACAGAACAGAAACAAGCAGACAAGCACAGGGACCCCGAACACACAGTCCAAAGAAGTACAAAAATTGCCATAAAATTCTACATTTAATGACTAAGGTCATCACAGAAAATGAATAGATAATTCATGTAATCGGAAATCTGGCTTGCTGTGGAAAACCTGGAAAGACTTTTAACCTCCTTAATTAGGGGTGGGCACATTAAAAATTAATGGACTTCCATCTTATACCTACATAAACCTTTGGCAAAAATTTTAAAGTCTGACAATACCAGTGCTGGTAAGGGCTAATAACAGTGCTAGTGAGGATATGAAGCAACTGGAACACTGGTGGATGGAGTGAAAACTGACATGACAGCTTTGGAAAATAATTTGGCAAAGTCTAATACAGTCAAATATAGTAATACATGCCACACATTTTACAGATACTAACCTGTTTAAACCTTATAACTCTCCTGTGAGGGCTTCCTTGGTGGCTCAGTGGTAAAGAATCTGCCTGCCGATGCAGGAGATACAGGTTCCATCCCTAGGTCAGGAAGATCCCCTGGAGGAGGGCATGGCAACCCACTCCAGTATTCTCGCCTGAACAATCCCATGGATAGAGGAGCCCGGCTGCAGTCTATGGGGTCTCAAAAAAGTCGGACACAACTTAGCAACTAAACAGAAAATAACAGCAACACCCCTATGAATCAGGTATTCTTTTTATTCCAGTTTTACAGATAGGGCAATTGAGACACGGTAAGGTAGTCAAAGAATAAAACATAATGCATGTAGTGATCAAAACTGTTCAGAGTAGAGGCCATCTCTGAGCAGAAAGGAAGGACTAGGACTGGGAAGGTACACAAGATGCTTAGATAGTGTTTGTAATGTCTTTTTTTTTCTGCTAAAATGTCTTAAATATCTTACAATAAAAATATAAAGATGAAAACCCTGTAAAAGTTAATTATAATAATGCTGTAAATTTTATCTTTCTAGTTATTTTGGAAAAACAAATTCGCATACCTCGTTCTTTATCTGTAAAAGCTGCAAGTGTCCTGAAGAGCTTCCTCAACAAGGTATAAATTGTATATAAAATCGTTAGTGATTTATCTCTATACAAATGACACTGGAATGAGTTTTAATAAAATAAGAAATTCAAGCTTGTTTTAAATGAGTATTTTATGTGAGGAAAGATTTAAACTGGAAACCTTAGCTTTAACACAGTGAAATATGAAGATGAGAAGTATCAGTATGCAAAGCAGAATGCCTTTTGCCACAGAGGAAAATGGGAACATGTTCTCATTCACGATAGTTGTATAATTTGCAGGCTGCTTCTCAGTCCAGTGATTCAGATAATGGTTGTATCGTTGTTGTACACAAATTACAGTTGTTGCTATAATCGGACACAGGGCTTTTAAATTGGGCTAAAAACAAACTGGTGAAGTTTGGGGGTCTGTGTGTTTTGAGTATCACTCCAGCCCATGTCAAAGAAAGACTTGGTTGCTGCCCAAATAATTCTGCTGCTCTCTTTGTCCTCCCATTTTTCTTTAGCAAGGTGTGATGACATCTCTCCACTTGAGTTGCAAGGATAGCTGGAGAAGAGCTGTGAGGAAATCTTGCTTGTCACAAGCATCAGATACTCCTTTGAGTATCTAGTGTTTTATTTTCTAGAAATGAAAGGTAGACCATTCTGATTTCAGACATACAGGTATCATATAACAGACGTAAAACACAGGTCACAAAGGTGATTTATTCTGAAGCAGAGTATTCACCCAGCTCTTGAAACATTTCCACCATAGGACCCAAAGGAACGATTGGGTTGTCATCCACAAACAGGATTTGCTGATATTCAGGGACACCCGTTCTTCCGAAATGTTGATTGGGATATGGTATGTAAATTTTGGTTGTTTTATATATTATTGTTGTTGTTGTTCAGTTGCTAAGTCCTGTCCGACTCTTTGTGACCCCATGGACTGCAACACACCAGTCTTCCCTGTCCTTGACTGTCTCCCACAGTTTGTTCAAACTCACGTCCATTGAGTCGGTGATGCCACCCAGTCATCTCATCCTCTATTGTCCCCTTCTCTTGCCCTCAGTCTTTCCCAGCATCAGTCTTTTGCAGTGAGGCAGCTCTTGGCATCAGGTGGCCAAGGTATTGGAGCTTCAGCATCAGTCCTTCCGATATTAGTTTTCATTATTTTCTTGGGCCAAAATTAATGTAAAACAATATTGAAAAACCAGTGTATCACAGCTTAAATAACTTAAAACCACTCTCTAAAATGCTTTTTTTTTAATTAATTTATTTTTTAATTGAAGGATAATTGCTTTACAGAATTTTGTTGTTTTAAAAGCACTTTAAATGACAGAAAACAAAATTCTAAGTGCTTTTAAAAAAATGTTTAAAACTGTGAAAGCTTAGAATATTAATTTAATGGAGCAGATTGTAGTAGTTTGGGGACTGCATCAGTGTTCAGAATTGTAAATTATTTCCATCATATGAATATTGTAGAACCAGGCCCAGGGACTCACTTTAATAAGATGGGAAATACCTGAGGACAGAGGAGAAACACAGAGGTGGAATTTTTCTAAGAATGTGGGCTTGAGCTGTCATCCATTATGTCTCTTCTAGATGGAGCAAAAGCAGGTGGTACCTCCGTTTAAACCAAATATTTCTGGGGAATTTGGTTTGGACAACTTTGATTCTCAGTTTACTAATGAACCTGTCCAGCTCACCCCTGATGATGAGTAAGTATTTCTGTAGACTGAAATATTTTTAAAGTGCTTTGATAGTCTCATTTTTTTAATGGCTACACAGTGTTCCATGATCAGATTATCATATTTTATCTAATCATCCAGTTACAGGACATTTGAATTATACAATTATAAAAACAGTACTTGGTCATTTTCTACTTTGCCAACACGTATTGTCTCTAATTCTCACAGCAGTCTTACAAACCTCATTGTCGTCCTCTTCATTTTACAGATGAGGATGCCGAGGCTCAGAGAGATTATGCAGCTATGAGTTGACAGAGCCAGGATTCAAACCCAAGTCTGACTAAGGCCTGCGCTCTTAGCACTGCACTGTTTCCCATTGTGATAGTGACCATCTTGGTCTGAGTTCCTGAGTATTACCTTTAGATAGATTCCTAGAGGGGGAATTAGATCAAAGGGTATGAAATTTTTAAAGCTTTTGATATGTATTGCCAAATTACTTTTTAAAAAGATTATATCAGTGTGTCAGATCAGGCAGCAGTGATCTGACCTACTTTTTGTGTTTATATCTTTTAAAGATAAGGCTTAGAATAACTTGGGGATATTTGATCCTTCAGCTGTCATTACCGATTCATTCGCTCATGTCATGGAAGCCCTTTCTGCTTGTCAGTCATTTAACTTTAACATCTGTGTTAGTTCTTATCACATTCCTCACCGCGGCTGTTCCAAACTCTCTCTATATTTTAGAAGGCTTCTGTCCTCCCGCTGCCTCCATCACTCTAAGTGGATTGACCTTGCCTTGAGTGGACTGCCAGGGTTGAGACCTCCCTGCTGTGAGCTTGCTCCCTTTCCAGCCGTCACCAGACCGCCTTGCATCTCAGAATTGTTCTCTAACTCTTCCCAAACTTTTGCTGCTTCCTGCTTCTTGGAAGGCTGTTCCTCTTATGCATGGGGTACCCTCCCACTTTCCTCAATCTGTTTCCTTCATTTCCTCCAAGATTCATTGTGTCAGTTATCCCCATTACTTCACCTTGCTTAATTTCTCTTTTCCAACTTCTTCTCTCTGCTTATAAATATGCTCAAATACGGTAATTTTCCCCACTTCTTTGAGCCACAACATTTTTCTCTCATCTTCTTTTCATCTTCAAGCTTTTTCAGAAATAGTTAATAGATGCTTATGGTAAAAGAAAAATAAATAAGCACTGTCTCTACTAAATTCCTTCAAAATAGTCAACATTGATTGTCTTACACTTTCTTGCTGCCAACACTTTAACCTCTTACAATTGAATCTGCTCTTTAAGCTTTTGAAGGTTGAATTGGCTTCTTTATTTCTAGATTTTAAAGCATGTTTTGATCTGCCCTGTCTCCTCCGATGTCTATAAAGCATCTGACACTCACGGCCTGCTTTAGTTGGCGCTGTCCATCCTGGTTCTGCATTACCGTTTAACCACTTGTCATCTTATTTACCCTGTCCCCTTGAGACTAGGATGCTCCATGATTCTATTCATGACTGCCTTCGCTTTGCTACATGCAGTTAATACCTTGGAGATTTCAGCCAGCCCCGTAGCATGGATACCAGCTATTAAATGCCTCCCAGCTAAACTGGCAAATAATTGTTGAACTAAAGGTACTAGTAGACAAGCCTTGATCATCTTTGAATGTTTAGTACTTAGCATAGTGCCTTTTGTCATTATTTCTCACAGCAGTGTGTATTAGAAGGAGCACTGGATTTAACCAAAAGATGGGAATTTGAATCCTCTCACCACCTCTTACCAACAAGGTACCCTGGGTCTGAGTTACATAACTTTTCTGAGCCTGTGTCTACTCATATTGCCTACTTCCCAAGGTTGCTGTGAAGAATAAATGAACGACGGTTTCTAAAGCTCTGAGCCACCACCCTGTTATCTCCCCTGAGCTTCATTTCCCCTTACTAGTTCAAACATCTCTCCCTAGTTTGTCAGACAAGCACCTCAAACATCTGAAGTGTAAATTGCTCTCAATCAGGTCCTTGTTTTTATTTACCCTTTTCTGCTCATTGTACCACCACGTGTTCCTTTATTCAGATTCAATTATCTGTGTCAGTGGTTGTTGACTCCCAATTTTTCCTTACCAAACTGTATAACACCTCCAGCTGCCAAGTCCTTGTCTCTTTTTCCTTTACTGCATCACTTGTGTCATTTCTAATTGGCTCCTTCTTTACTTTGCAACCCGCTCAGTACACACGAAGTACCAACTCCTTTTATCAGAACCCTTCAGTAAACTCCTACCTTGCCTCACCTATCCCCTTGGTGAGTAATTACAGTCTTCCATCATCTGCTCCAGCATGACTTTCTAGCCATATCTCTCACTATAACACAAGCGCTTTGTTCTCGTCAGGCTCAGTTACCCACCATTCCCTGATAGCATGCTGTTAGCATTTCCTCTCTATTCCTCCTTCCTTTTCACCTGTTGAAATCTTCCCCATCTTTCAGAGCTCCCTCAGATGTAATCAGACCTTTGATGGATCAAGGTGGACCTCTTTAGTGTTAACATCACTGACTTCTTTGAGCTAGCCATTATCTTCCTCCCAGCATCCTCTGCCACTCAACACCCTTATATTCCTGTGCTCCAACTCTAATAAATTACTGACATTTCCCCAGACTTACCATCAGTTCAGTTCAGTCACTCAGTCATGTCTGACTCTTTGCGACCCCATGAATCGCAGCACGCCAGGCCTCCCTGTCCATCACCAACTCCCAGAGTTTACCCAAACTCATGTCCATCGAGTCGGTGATGCCATCCAGCCATCTCATCCTCTGTCGTCCCCTTCTCCTCCTGCCCCCAATCCTTCCCAGCATCAGGGTCTTTTCCAGTGAGTCAACTGTTCACATGAGGTGGAAAACTCAAAACTCCAAAGTACTGGAGTTTCAGCTTCAACATCAGTCCTTCCAATGAACACCTAGGACTGATTTCCTCCAGGATGGATTGGTTGGATCTCCTTGCAGTCCAAGGGACTCTCAAGAGTCTTCTCCAACACCGCAGTTCAAAAGCATCAATTCTTCAGTGCTTAGCTTTCTTCACAGTCCAATTCTCACATCCATACATGACTACTGGAAAAACCATAGCCTTGACTAGACAGACCTTTGTTGGCAAAATAATGTCTCTGCTTTTTAATATGATATCTAGGTTGGTCATAACTTTTCTTCCAAGGAGTAACCATAGTCTTTCATAATTCCATTCAGTTAGTGTTTGTGGAATGATGCTGCCTTCCTTAATTTGCCAAGTAGAAGTCACCTTTTTCTTTAGAACTGTGGTTAGAGCAGGGCTTAGCTTGTCGTGTAGGAGACTTAGCAGGTACTGTTTTGTTTTATGAAGTACCTTTCCTCTTGAAGGAAGGGGCCATATCCTGTGTAACTTTGTTCTCTGCAGTATGATAGGTACATTTTAAGTACCAAAATATTTGATGATAATACTCTTGTATATTTAACTAGAAGCCCAGTGTAGCAGAATGCCAGTCTCTCTGCTCCCCATGACCCACTGCCTCCCTGTGGTGGTCCCTCTGGGTCTTTCAGAGTACTGCCTCTGGTTTTTTCATTTTGGTTAACTTCTGGGCTTTCTCTTCACCATCTTCCATCTGGTTGTTGAAGTGAAAATCGCTCAATCATGTCTGACTTTTTGTGACCCCATGGCCTATGCTGCTGCTGCTGTCACCTCAGTCGTGTCCGACTCTGTGTGACCCCATGGCCTATACAGTCCACTAAATTGCATGCTGATTCAGACCTGGGTCTTCACCTATAATTATGAATGTTGTTTAGGTCAGAAGTTAACATTGCCTAAGATTGTTAAGATTGTGACCATTTGTGCCTTTTTTATTCCTAGTCTTCAGTTTTGGACTACTTTTGGTTCCAAACTTGCTCATGGGATTATAAGTCTTTTCTGATTTTCAGTACTGCTGATTCTTCTAGAAAATGTTTGGGGGTTAATCTAAAAACTTGAAGATTTTTCCCCCATAACTTATAAATTAGCCTTATTTTTAATTTTTAATCTTTATTTTACCATTTAAGTAAAAAATCAAAGAAATCTTGATGGTGAACATTATTTTTCTTTCAACAGTGACATTGTGAGGAAGATCGATCAGTCTGAATTTGAAGGTTTTGAGTACATTAATCCTCTCTTGATGTCTGCAGAAGAATGTGTCTGATCCTCTGCTCAACTGTGCATTTTGCTTGTGTTGCCATTTAATGCATGGATAAACTTGTTACCAGTCTGGATGCAATGAACCATTTTATATTTTTCACCTACAGAAAAAACACTCACTACCTTCTGTTGTTGGCTATAAGAGTCAATGATTACATCTCAGTTTAACTACGAAAAAAATGAAACTACTTTCCAGACAATCATGTCAAAATTTAGTTACATTGGTAATCCAGCAACCTACTGATGAATAATAAAGTTGTCTTTTTGTTCAAAGGAAATACTCACTAAAAAGAGTGTCTGTTGCATTAAGGGACATGGTGGGATTATATCATAAACCTCCTATGATTTTTGTCATATTCATGAGGTCATTTAAGTATTTTTTGGAATAAAAGAGTAATTCAAAATACAACTGGTTATATTACCTGTTACTTTCTCAGTTCTTCATGTTTAAAAATTCAACTGTAAATTCTGTCATTGCCTTAGAAGATTAACTTATTGATTTTTAAGGCAACAATTATTAATAATACAAGATGTTGCTTGCTTAGAATTGAGGAATACAGATTCTTCTGAGGAAGAGAATGGGCACATTTTATTAAGAACCGGATTCCAAATTATTAGCTGGCTGGCTTTGAAAAACTGATTCAAGTGATTTCTTTTACTTATATTAAGGTGTTAGCTTCTGAGTTTGTCCCTGCAGTGGGAACTGTAACTGGAATGTTAATAAATGTAGTTCAGAGAACCTAGAATTCTGTTAGGTGGAACACTTCTCAGTATATAAAAAGAAAAAAAAAAACTTAAAACAGACACACAAAAGTGCAATGGTAATATTTATTTTTTATTGGCAAGTAAATCCCACAGTCTCTTTTTGTTATTTGATCTAAATGATAAGGAAGCACTAGCTTGTTACCAAAAACTTGTAAGAGCACTCCACTATCCAGTGGACACAGAATGTATACTATCTTTTCCTTTTTTCTTTTCAGTATACAGGAAAATAATTTATCTTCCAAATAGTGTCTTAACCATGCTTGTTTCTTCCCCCTACCATATTTTCATATCCTGTTTTGGAGCCTTCAGAGAAATTCAAGAAAAAAGAATAAACATGAATAAATGTTCAGGATATGCACACATGCTCACACTCATCACAGTTCCAACTGCTTAAGTGAGTTTTAGTGAAGTAGCTAATACATGTAATCAGAGTAGAATACATTTCAGGGGCAGAGTTCTTCAGATTATTTTTAATATTAGTGCTTAACAATTATTATTTAAAGTGATGCCAATGATAGTTCCCTGTTGTTTATTTTTAAATATTTTTTTATGAAGAGGGACTTTAAAAATAAGCATGATCATTTAAATTACTTATAAATGTCCAATCTTAGTAAAATGTAACTTTTAGGAAAGATATCTAGTCTTAAATTTAAAATGACTTAGTATATGTAGGCATTTAATAAATTATCTCTTTTTTGACGGGGTTGCTGCATTTCATTTGAAATGTAATTTTTCCAAACTTTCTGTCCATGTACTACTTACTCTCTTTTCTTTGAATAAGTCTGGAAGCAGTGAAACCTCAAAGGAAATGTTTATATAGTTCACATGTTTAATAATTTTTTTTGTTTTCTTAAGAAAAAATTTTTTGTAAGCATTGTAGAATACTGCCTTGGTATAATGTAATCTGTATTTGTGTACCTTTTTTTTATTTTACTTTAAATAAAATGTTTAACACTCATCAGGATTGGAGCATGTTTACTATGTAGTGTATCACAGTTTCGTATAAGAACAAAGGTGTATTCAAAATTGGTTCAAGTACAGCCACTATGGAGAACAGTGTGGAGATTCCTTAAAAAACTGGGAATAGAACTGCCATATGACCCAGCAATCCAACTGCTAGGCATACACACCGAGGAAACCAGAATTGAAAGAGACGCGTGTACCCCAATGTTCATCGCAGCACTGTTTACAATAGCCAGGACATGGAAGCAACCTAGATGTCCATCGGCAGACGAATGGATAAGGAAGCTGTGGTACATATACACAATGGAATATTACTCAGCCATTAAAAAAGATACATTTGAATCAGTTCTATTGAGATGGATGAAACTGGAGCCCATTATACAGAGTGAAGTGAGCCAGAAAGAAAAGCACCAATACAGTATACTAATGCATGTATATGGAATTTGAAAGATGGTAATGGTAACCCTATATGCGAGACAGAATAAGAGACACAGATGCATAGAACAGTCCTGTGGACTCTGAGGGAGAAGGTGAGGGTTGGACGTTCTGGGACAATAACATTGAAACATGTATATTGTCATATGTGAAGCGGAACACCATTCCATGTTCTATGCATGGGACGGATGCTCAGGGATGGAGCGTTGGGATGACCCAGAGGGATGGGAAGGGGAGGGAGGTGGGAGGAGGGTTCGGGAGGGGGAGCACATGTGAACCCATGGCTGATTCATGTCAATGTATGGCAAAAACTACTACAATGTTGTAAAGTAATTAGCCCCCAACTGAAATAAAGAAAAAAATAAATAAAATAAATTACAATAATCTTTCAAGCAAAAAGGAAAAAAAATATTGTTCAGTGTATTTTTTAAACAATGCATGGTTCAAAGAAGAGCATTTTATGGTAGTTTAAAAATGAAACTGAGTAGTTTGTATCCAAAGTTCATTGTTCCAGAATGTTCTGGAATTTGCTATGTAAAAAAAGTGTTAGTTGCTCAGTCATGTCTGACTCTTTGTGACCCCTTGTACTGTAACCCACTAGGCTCCTCTGTCCATGGGATTTTCCAGACATTACTGGAGTGGGTTGCCATTCCCTTTGCATGGTGCTGAATAAGGCTAATAAACAGAATTCCTGCCCTTGACATTTGAGATAGAGACCAGACATACTGAGAAAGACGGTTGTCATCACAAAAGTAGTACAGTGATAAAAGCCAAATAAATGCAGTAAAATATTATGTGGCCATGATAGGTTATCAGCTTTACTAGTAAAACTTGTATGAATTTTACTTGATATTTATTTTAGGTTTATGGTAGATTCCAAAAAGCTTTAATCTTAGATATTTATCTCTAATATGTATATTTATGCACACACAATATATACATAAATACTATATATATATACATACAGTATTCATATATAAGATGATTTTTGGCTTTTGTGCTCAGAAATATGAATTGAAATTTACATGAAAATGGGAGAGAAAATTGTCAGATTCTTCTGCTTAGATTAGATTTTTTAACAGTTCATCTCTGAAATTTATAAGATGAATCCAGCTCAGAATTTGAGATGATTGTTTGCTTGAAATGTGGCAATGCAGTTCACCTTTACATAGCAATCTGTGCCTTACTGGCATTAACATATATTTTTACTCTAATTACTATTTTTACTGAAGAAAATGGAATTACAGTTTTTCTAAGAATAAAGCGGCTGTTTCATGTGGTCTTTCACAGGCTATCTAGAAGTTAACCCCATGCTAGATGCATTCACTAGACTTGAGAGAGATTTAGCTCAAGTTTTCGTTGACAGTTTAGCAAGTTCGAAGCAAGTTCTAATTGTGTAAGAAAGAACCCTGTGGGGGAGGGGGGAAGAGCACATTGAAAGGCTGCAGCAAAATCCTTAAAAAATCCGATGCTTTGCTTTTCCTGCAAAAGTGAAGTGCTGCTGGGTTTCTAGAAGTAGTGCCATGTAACCAGGTTTAAACCTTCCATCATGTAAACTATCTGCAACGTGGGTGGTTTTACTTGATGACTTTTTATGTTATTTATGATGTATTTAGGAGGAAAAATCATGTAAAGACAGTTAAGTACAGAAACCTAATTCTAACTCACATTTTATGATCTTTTCTACAGAAAAAATACTTTCTGGGCTCTTGATTTTTACTTAAAAATCAGATATTTAAATTTAAGAAAATGTTTGCACTTGTGAATCATTTCAAAGTTTACTCAATTTGAAACAATATTTTAAAGAAGAAATCTGAATCTGTTAAAGAGGATATTTTACTACATTATTCTTACCGTCTTTAGGTTAAAATTTTATTTCATATGTTTATTGAAGGCTATGTAATGTGTCTAGCGCTATGCTGATTCTACAGGATTTGGAGAAGTTTTTTTTTTTTTAATTTTTATTTTTGATTAGAGAGTAATTAACAATATTGTAATGGAAAAGTTTTATTGTAAGGAATAAATGAATTCATTCATTCCAGAAAAATGGGCTTAGGTTTAAAAAGAAAAAAAATGTTGATGTATATGCTCCCTTTTAGGTAGGAGATATTTCCTATGATTAAAATAAAAATTAACATTCTCTCCCCAGTAGTGAGGTCTGACGTGGAGAGGGGAGGTAGCAGCGTTCTGTCGCAGACTGGTGATTCCATCTGCTTCACCACCACCAGAGGCCAGTCTCTTGCTGTAACGAAGGTCAAAGTTACCAGCACTTTCACCCTCTGAAGGACGCAGTGTGTTCACTACAAGCCAGTTACCAAGAGGTTCCAAGTGCTCATCATGTGTGTGTTGATTTTAAAGAACTATTCAAATTCAACATTTGAATTGCTCTTTTGAAGGAAATCTCACATAGTTATCTGGGAGTCTGGCAAGCTGTCATAGAACTGCTTTGCCTTCTTTAGAAACTCTTTAGGGTGTGAGGTCTTCCATATTTAGTCAACACAAATTAGGACCCACTGTGTGCTGGGGACTGGGAATATAACCAGCAAGAGGCCAGTCATGTCATATTTCATGCTGTCTAGGCAATTTTCCATCTGTGCATGAAACCTTTAGCTGAAAATAAAACCAGGGCTGATTTGTAGTCATTTAAATACAGATTCAATTAAAACAAAATGCAAGAAATTGTCTAGTCTTTAGTTGTGGAAATTTCTATATCGGATTTAACCCATGAATGTTTGTAGACACCCAGATTACCCATGAAAGACATGATTTCAAGAAACTTTTTAAACGATGTTGCTATTTCACAAATACTAAACGCTTTTGTATTGGAAGTGAATAGCTGAAAGAATCAGTTTGCCAAGGAAAGACATTTTCCTGCTAATTCCATTGAAAATTAATTTTGGAGCAGGCTTCAGTTTCAGGCAGTTATTTACTTCACTGCTGAAAATAACTCTACAGTGTTGCCGTGAGTTGCGCTAAACAACCTCACACCTTCTCCTTCACAGGTTTTTCATCAACAACTTTTTTTAGATTTGTTGTGATGTTGACACCACTTTATAATCTGCACATTGTAACTTAATAGTAAGAGCAACTAGGAAGTATGAAATCTGTCCACTTACAAAGTATTCTTAAAAGTATAAGAATTCCTTTTTTGAGTCTGCTTTTTTTTTCTTTTTTGTTATATTAACTAGTTTGTTGTACTTCTTAGATTCTAAATATAAGTGATGCCATGCAGTGTATCTAGAACAAGCTAGTGACTACCAGTAGGAGAGGGAAAGGGGAAGGGGTAATAATAGGGTAGGAGATTAAGAGGTATAAACTATTAGGTACAAAATAAGCTACAAGGATATAGTGTGCAACATAGGAATATAGCCAATATTTTATATTAACTATAAGTGGACTATAACCTTTAAAATTGTGAATCACTAGACTTTATCTCTATAGCTTATATTGTACCACAACTATACTTCGATAAAGGCTTAAAGGCATATATTTTACCAAAAAATGGGGAATAGGTAAACATATTTTTACAAATTTCTGTAGTGATAGAAATAAAGGAAAGAGAAAAAAAAGAATTCCTTTATGTGTTTCAAATATAAAAGGAAAGCTTGTACTTATGATGAGGACTGGTGACTTTTACTTCTGTTTAATTTTCAGTGATGCCAAAGGAGGTTAAGTTTTCCAAAGAAAGTTGCTCCTTGCTGTTGGGTCCACCCAAATAGAAATACTATTTATGGATTTTAATAGCTGACACGGGCCAGGCATGTGCTAAACATTTCACGCACGTCTCATTTAATCCTAACAATCCGGTGACTGTTTCTTCTCCCAGAACTACTGAACTGAAGCCTGTGTAGGCAGGAACTGAGGCCAGCACCTCAGGTGGTCTCAAGTTCAATTCAGAGAACCGCTAGCCTGCATTATGTCCTATTATCACCATTCAACTGACAGGGGGGAAAAAATGAAGTTGTAGGGAGCTTAAGTAACGTGCTCAAGGTCCATATGATTCCAATGCCTATGGCCTCTCAAGACAGTTATGTAACATTTGCTCCAAATTCTGTCTCCTGAGAAATTACAACTAATCAATGCACTATTCTTCAAACTCTGTCTAGCTGACTCCTTGATGGTCATCTCTGTGAGTCTGGTCTTGGCCCCTTCTCTGCAACCATCCGTGTTGGCTCAACCCTGCCAGCCTTTTCCTAAGATAGTGTGCTCCATCTTTCCACGCTCTGTGCCTCCCACTTCATAAATATACGAAATACACTTTTTAAAAAATTGGGGTATAGTTGCTTTTCGAGAAGGAAATGGCAGCCCACTCCAGTATTCTTGCCTGAAGAATTTCATGGACAGAGGATCCAGGCGGGCTTCAGTCTATGGGGTCACAAAGAGTCGAACACAACTGAGTGACTAATGCAACAATGTAGTTGCTTTACAATGTTGTGTTAGTTTCTGCTACATAACAAAGTGAATCAACTGCATGTATACATATATCCTTTCCCTCTTGGACCTCCCTGCCTCCCTACCCCCTGCCCAATCCCATCCATCTAGGTCACCACAGAACTCTGAGCTGAGCTCCCTGCACTATGCTGTAGCTTCCCACTAGCTACCTGTTTTACCCTTTCTTGAGCAGCCCAGGACTCTTTTCTTTCAAGCATTCAGAACTATGTGGTAGCCCATCAGAAACTGTTCCTTCTGTCCAATATTTGGTGTGAACCTGACCAGTGAAATAATCCTGTGGCTGGCCTCACCCAACCACGATTTCCTCTGATCAAGAAGTTTAGGATTAGAAAAGGAAATGGCAACCCACTCCAGTATTCTTGCCTGGGAAATCCCATGGACAGAGAAGCCTGGCAGGCTACATTCCATGGGGTTGCAAAGAGTTGGACACAAGTGAGCAACTGAACTACAATCAAAAAGTGGGTAGGAGACCTAAACAGACATTTCTCCAAAGAAGATGTGCAAATGGCTAATAAACATGAAAAGATGCTCAACATCACTCCTTGTTAGAGAAATGCAAATCCAAACTACAATGAGATACCACCTCACACCAGTCAGAATGGCCATCATCAAAAAGTCTACAAACAATAAATCCTGGAGAAGGTGTGGAGAAAAGGGAACCCTCTTGCATTGCTGGTGGGAATGTAAATTGATACAGCCACTATGGAAGACAGTATGGAGATTCCCTAAAAAACTAGGGGAAAAAACCACCATACAACCCAGCAATCCCACTCCTAGGCATATACCCTGAAGAAACCAAAATTGAAAATGGCACGTGTACCCCAATGTTCATTGCAGCACTATTTGCAATAGCCAAAGCATGGAAGCAACCTAGATGTCCATTGACAGATGAATGGATAAAGGAGCTGTGGTACATATACACAGTGAGATTAACTACTCAACCATAAAAAGGAACACACTTGAGTCAGTTTTAATAGGATGGATGAACCTAGAGCCTATTATACAGAGTGAAGTAATTTAGAAAGAGAAAAACTAATATTGTATATTAATGCATATATATGGAATCTAGAAAGATGGTACTGATGAACCTATTTGCAGAGAAGCAATGGAGAGGGAGACATAGAGAAAGGACTTGCGGACACAGGCTGGGGAAGAAGAATGTGGGACAAATGGAGAGAGCAGTATGGAACCATACACACTATCCTTTGTAACATCGATAGCCAGTAGGAATTGGCTGTATGACTTCGGGAACTCAAACCGGGGCTCTGCAACAACTTAGGGGGCTGGCATGGGGTGGGAGGTGGGAGGAAGTTTCAAGAGGGAGGGGATATATGTGTACCTTTGGCTGATTCATACTGATTATGACAGAAACCAGCATAATATTGTGAAGCAATTATCCTTCAATTAAAAATAAATAATTTTTTTAAAAAAGAAAACAAAAGAAGACATTCAGGTTGCTACTGATCTCTGGGAAGCCAGGGTGCCCCCCGAAACACACACACCTCCAATCCACTAGGCGACTGTGGGGCTTTGTTCCTTTAGACATCTCAGAGTTAGTTGTACCTGTATGCTTATTATTTGTGGGAACACTCCAATATGTGACTCCAGCAAGGTAGCCTGCCCTGTCCCCTCATCTCCATTCTCTGTTCTCACCCTTCCCAAATTCAACCTTCTTTCTTCCTTTCCTTGCTAACAGTTCTGTGGGCCCACTGGGACCCTCCTTTCTGGATAAACCAACATCGAGCTCCTCAGCCCATTCGTTGCACTCTCCTTCCCTTTCCCCTTCCCTGCCACTCTCTCAAGTGGAGGCTGCTCATTCTGATGGCTCCCAGATTGAGCATTCTCCTGCTCCCTGAACACTACTGCACACTATTACGCCTCCGCCTTTGTGTAAAACCCCCACTCCTTCAGGGCCTGTGCTATGCGGCTCTGCCCTTACATCACTCGGCATCCTCCTGCTCATTTCATTTCCTCTGAGGAAGATGTGGTTCCTGGCTCGACTGCTCTGCCCTAAGGCCAGCATCCTTGGCAACCAGCATCTCAATGGACCAGGAATCAAACATCCAATCAGACACCAAAATCCCATCCTTTCTTTCATCCTTTCTTTCTTTCTTTGCGAAGAAAACAAAATGCAGTGATAGAGGACAGTGCGTGTGAGCATGCTAAGTCGCTTCAGCCATGTCCAACTCTTTGCAACTCAGTCTTTTCCTTTTTAAGACATATTTATTTATTTGGCTGCACCAGGTCTTAGTTGCAGCACACAGGATTTTCCATCTGCATTGCGGCATGCAGGATTTTTGGATGTGGCATGTGAACTCTAAGTTGCAGCATGTGGGATCTAGCTCCCTGACCAGGGATTGAACCTGGGTCCCCCTGCATTGGGAGTGCTGAATCTTAGACACCGGACCACCAGGGAAGTCCCTCTAAACAATCTTTTTCCTACCACACTTGTTTCTACTTAAGGGTCTTAACACGTGCTGTCCCAGTGCCTCCTCTCCTCCTCCCCTTGCTCAGGTGGGCACCTTATATCCTTCAGGCATGTGTGTCTTTTCCCCAGGGAAGACAACCTAGGGCCCCCTTATCTAGCCCTCTCTACTGTCCTCTGGGCTTCCCAGGTGGTGTTAGTGGTAAAGAACCTGTCTGTCAATGCAGGAGACATAAGAGACATGAATTTGATTCCTGGGTCAAGAAGATCTCCTGGAAAAGGACATTGCAACCCACGTTCTTGCCTGGAAAATCCCATGGACAGAGGAGCCTGGGGGGGTGACAGTCCATATGGTCACAAAGAGTCAGACACGACTGAAGCAACTTAGCATGCTCACACGCACTGTCCTCTATCACTACATTTTGCATTCTTTGCAGCATCTCTCACAACATATAATGGTGCATTGCCAATTTATTTTACCATCATCTGTCAACTCCACCCATCTGTATGTTCCATGAGGACACAGAGCATGTCCATTTCATTTACTATTGCAGTCCCAGCACCTAGAACAATGCTTGGCACAAAGACCTTCCAGAAACACTTATTAAATGAATAAATAAATGAGTGAGTGAGCAAACGTTAGCCCTGTACTTTGGAAAAAGCCCTGTACTCCCACTGGCTTGAGGTTTCACTGTGAGGAGATGTTGGCAGGGAAACTTTCCTTGCTCCAGCAGAGCTGGGACTAGGGAACCAGAATTTTTTATAGACCACGCAGATCCTTTTTATGCTTTAATAAAGTTTGGAAAACAGAACCTGGAAGGGCCTTCACCCACGCACTAAATGCTGACCTAAGCTAGAGAACTTTGTGCTGTAGTCGGGAAGGTGAATCATTCTGGGGTTTTGTGGATTCCCCAGCACTGATGTAAACAGAAGCATTTAGAGAAAGCCCTAAGTTACTCAGGCAATAAATGGAAATCAAGGGGAAAGGGATCCCTGAAAGTTTGTAGAGACTGAAGAGTGTAGACAAATTTTAGCTTGTTATTAGTTTTCTGTTTTGCATGAGGAACTTTGGAGACAATTTCGGCGCATATACTTCCCCTGTCGCCTTAACAAGGTGAATAATCCTATTGTCACGGGAACCACTGAAAATCCTCCGTGGCAGCACATTTCATGCCCTGAAGAGAGATTTGGTTCTCAGAAGTACTCAAAAGCCACTTCAACATAGGTGGCAAAACTGGGAAATACTGTTCTGGAAATCTGAACCTTAATCCTTCCTCACTTCACCCCCTTGCCAAAGAGTCTCTGATGGGATGATGCCTTGAGATGACTTCTAGAGGTAAACAGGACATATTGCCCCTTTGCTTTGGCCACAGAGGAACTTCAGTTCTTCTCAGGGGCAAGGAAATGATGACCCAGAGAAATTTTTTCCAACATGATTCCCCGAAGCCATGCCCTTTGTCTCTACATTGAGCCCCCTCAAGGTATTTGGGTTCTTGCTCTGGGCCAGGGGGACAGAGGATCTAATTCAGAAGCTCTTCCATCAAAATCAGTGTTCACAGACCCAGAAGAGTATTTGTTTAGCTCTGTATTCCAGGCTCCTTGTGATGGGATTTCGTGAGGGTTGGAGGGGGGATGAGGTTGAAAACAGAGACTTTGCATCTCTTGTTTAGAATCCTATCCCTAGAAGCTTACAAAACTGCACAGGCCGTGGGAGTCCTCATGTGGGAGCCCTCTAAAGAGAGCAACGAATGTCCCACCCAGAATCCCCCTTCCTCTCCCACCCTCTTCCACCCACCTCCTTTACCACAAGAGTAACTGCTCTTCTTCCCCCACGCCCATCTCTGCTGCTAAAATGGGTTGGGGAAACACAGGGGTTGGAGGAGGGGAGGAAAGAACTGCAATTGCCTTACTTTTGTTTTCGGTTTGTTTGTTTTTAATTTGGCCACTTTAAATTTCTTTTAAAAAACTCAGACATCTTGCATTGTGAAGATGAGTACCCTATGGCTACATCTCCAGGTCTACATTTAAGATTCATACTCTCCCTGATAGCATGGTTCTTGAGGCCTTGGGATTTAAAAGAGCATTTGTCTCCTTTTAAAACCTGGAGTAACCTTACAAAGTCCTTTTCTATTAATGTTGACTTGACACAAAGCATGTCTGATTTCCCCTTTTCAATTTTCTATTCCCTTTACCCTCTGCTTTCAGGCAAAGAGATGTGATAAATGACGGTGGACTGTACTCAGCTACTGCTTTTGGTATTATAGGTTCAACAAGGGTCGGGGTGAGGATCTTCATGCCATTTCTAACACCATCTATGTGGGGAAAGATCATCTATGTTCCAAACAAAGAACAGACAAGCCAACTAGTGGACCTAGTGTTACCATGGAAACAGTCCCTCAGTGTATGCATGGGTGGCCATACATATAACACACAAAAAGGCGGCGCCCTGGAGCAGTCTCTCTATGGCAATTCTTTTGGGACCTTGGGCAATCCCTGGCCTCACTGAGTATTACTCAGAGTAAGCTACGGGGCTTCCCAGGTGGCTCAGTGGTAAAGAAGCTGCCTGCCAATGCAAGAAACTCATGAGACTTGGGTTAGATCACTGGGTTGGAAAGATCCCCCGGAGAAGGAAATGGCAACCCACTCCAGTGTTCTTGCCTGGGAAATCCCATAGACAGAGGAACCTGGTAGACTACAGTCCATGGGCTCGCATAGAGTCCAACACAACTGAGTGCAAGATTATGCACACATGCAAGCGACACTGCTCTAACAAATAGACCCATAAAGTGATGGAAGTTCATTTCTTCCTCTCCTAAGAGCCCAGGACAGATGCTCTGGCTCTGAGCTGGGAGGATGAAGTTGTTTCCCATTGACATTCAGGGCACCAGGTCTTAGGTGACTTAGGAAAGTAAAAAGCTAAGAGGCATGTTCATGGGAAGTGCTAAGTCCCTGGCTTGGAAATGATTTGTCTCACGTAGGCTTGCATGGCTTTGGCTAGAACTCAGTCCTCTGGCTTTTCCTAAAGCAGGAGAGGCTGAGGAATGTCAGGGAGCTGTGAGTCCAGGAAGACAAGGTGGGTGGATATAGATGGCCTGCTAGGTGCCTCCACCATGCTGAGGCAGAGTTTCTTTCAGGTTGAACTGCATCAGATGAGAGACCCTGAATTGACCCTTGGAGGGGCATCAGCATAGGTTTCAGACTGAGAAGGAAGGGGTGGGAAGTCCTGAAATAATGCTCATGGGGTCACCAGCACAGCCCCTCTTGTTTCTGGCAGCTACAAATGCTGTGTCCTGCTTCCACTTCCCTCTTCAGTCCCTGGCTCAGCTAAACTTCCAGCTCCTAAACTGCTCTCCTCCTGGGCCTGCTCCCAGGAGGCCTCAGGCTCCCAGTCTCTTCTTGCTCCTGGGATCCAATAATTGAGTTTCCTGGTCTCTTATTCAGCCATCCACTGGAATCCCTGGCTTTCAGGCTTGCACATCCTGTAAGTCCCTTTCTGTTTGTTTCTCTTAATGTGGACTACAGCACCGGGGCTCTGAGCCTTGTCCTGATGCCCCACCCCAGGCCTCTGTCGTTTATGGCCTCCACCTTGCCTTTGGCACGTTGGTCTCCTTTTTCATTCCCCTCACCTCCTCCAGGCCCCCCATCCTGGCTGACTGCTGGTTTGGCCTTCCTGAAGCTGTCCCTTTCACACTGGAAGACACTCAGCTTTTTGCACCCCCCACCCCCTACTCCAAACTCCAGACAGCATCTGTGTTAGGGGCTTTCTCCTGCCTGTGAGCTGCTCCCTAGCCGGAAATCATCTGTGATCCAGGTAATTCAGAAGATGTAGAGACATAAAATACAGTCAGTAAGAATCTTTCACTTGATACTTTGCAGATGTCAACAGCTTTGCAGTGGTGGCGTTTTAAACGCAGGTGATCTGCCATGTCCTTCCCATCTAAGTTAAAAACCCTTGGTTTATATTTAATTAATTTTTTTATGTCCTAAGTATCGTGACACATATATACTTCTTTGTTTACTCCACAGCACCTAGCCCACACTAAGCACTCACTAAATACTACTAGTATCAGCGTTGCCCCCATCCATTTACTATTTGAAGGGAAATTATTTTTATAGTGAAGATTTAGAGGACTTTAAATGCTGCTGCTTAGCTCTCAAAATAAGTGTTACAAATGAAGCAATCATAGAAGAGGCTGAACGTATACCTCTACTGAGGAAAATTATATTAAAAAACTAAAAGGCCATTTAAGGACTACATACAAGAACGAAGTAAAGTACTATATCATTCTGAAACTTGCTTTGTCATTGTACTTATAGTGTGGTCTGGCTGTGTTTTTAACAGTCTTATAACTACATTTTAAAATGAGGATCTGTCTTGATAAAAATACAGAAGCTATAAAAAGAAATATGTTTGCAGCCTATAAGTTGGCTTGACCAAAAAATTCATTAGAATTTCATTTATATCTTTTCGCACAGTGGACCTTGAGAAGGAGTTGAAGTTATGGAATGATAGTCCAGGTTTGAAAAGGGAAGTCTGTTAGGTCAGAGACAAATTCTTCTTTCTAGAATCCAACTCATCCGAAATGAGGCCGAAAACTGATAGATGGTTTAAAAGGAAATGTTTGACTGAAGACTGCCTGCTGTACCCATAGCTACCTGCCCACCATGGCTCCCTGGTGACAGCTGTACTAATTATAGCAAAACAAGTTGAGTGGAAGAAGATGAATTATGTAAATTTACATTGAATGAGGATCCTGTTGAAGCCTTTAGGAATTTTGATTAATAAAAATAAACCTAGGATTTTCTTACATTGAAAAGCTATTAAAAGATGAAATATAATTTGCTGTAGTCTTAGAATGAAATCTGAATCAGCCAAAACAACATTTATTAGCATGATTTTTTATTTCTTACTGATTATTCATTATATTACATATAATTACATGTCATCATATGTGTATCACTTATTACTGTAAATCACTTGCTGGTAACAGCCATTTTGTGGATTGGAGAGGAAGTATAAAGTGTGTTTTAAGCTACATGTTTATGTTTTCATTCATGAAAAATAATGAAAGGTGCCCCAAAAGTCATGTGTTTCATAAACCCAAGCTGTTAAAAGAGAAGCCTGTGCATTCTTCTCTGCTCCATTTCAACAATTTTCTTATTTTAAAACATTTTAAAATATTACTTATTTTAAAATGTTTTAAAATATAAACCTAGCTTGAAAGCTGAGGATTAGAAAATATTTTATTTAAAGTATTTATTTAAATATTTTAAAATATTTCTTATTTGAAAATATTTTAAAATATAAACCTAGCTTAAAAGCTGAGGATTAGAAAACCATCAAAAATGGTAAACCACTCAATCTGCTAAAAGAAAACATTTTTGTTTGTGTTCATAGATGAGCCATTGAAACAATACCTTAACAAAGTTGCTCAACTTGGTTCTTTACACATTTAGAAATTTGATAAACTCAGACTTAGAGAATATGTTAACAAAAGTAAATGAAACTGGTATTTAAACATTTTTATTAGTTAAACATTACTCAACACAATTTAATACGCTGTAATTTTAAATGAATCTTTTTTTCCAACTCAGAGACGTTGGACATGCTGCTAAATTGTTTCAGTCACCCACTCACTGAACCAAAAAAAAAAAAAAAAAAAGAGAGACTTATTACTTGCTACATATCAGGAAGTTGAAAGGTCTGCCACTAAAGTTGCTCAATTCACAGGGAAGCTCTGTTCTCACTCCCCATCACCATAGCACTTTGACTAAGTGGGGAAAGCACCGTTATCTCAGGATCAGAAAACCGTGTGAACGCACAACACTCTACGTTTCTTGCCACTCTTCATTGCCAAGTATGTATATTTTAATAGAAATAGTTTAGGGGAGAATACCCAAGCCTTTTCCAAAGGCAGATAGATCTCACGATGTGTGTTACACTGAAAATCTCTGTACAGACAAAGAACAGTTCGAGGATACCTGAGAGTTCATATTTAGCACTGACACAGCACTTTCATCTGTAACGTGCTTTACAAACATTAGCTAATTAAGAGGAACAACACCCCTGCAAGGTATTTAACAGGATGCAAAAATGAAAAGCTACAAGAAAGCCAGAATGAATAAATTATGAGTTGTTAAATCAACATGACCTGAAAACCAGCAAGACCCCTTTCCCCATTTCTTGCCCTGACAGTCTTTTGGGAAAGGCAAAGTCAGATTTTATGCCAGCTGTTGGGGGCAGTGGGGTGATGTCTGGATGGGAGGATGGTGATAAAGTTCCATGTATCACGTTTGCAAAGGGAAATGTCCTACTAGCTCAGAGAGGGAGTCTCAAGAATATAACCTTTTTAGAAGTACCCGGGAGAATAGGAAATCAATACAGTATTCAATTAATCTACTGCAGATTGACTTCACATAGGAGCCCCAACCAGGAAAGTACCCTGCTAGGAAAGCCGACAGTGCACAGTTGGAGAGTCTAAAAGGGCAGAAACATGGCCTGGGGTATAATCTGCATTTTTCATTCTTTCAGGAGGCGGGAGCGGGCATCGTGACAGCCCTGGGGTCTGACTGCAGACTTCCCTCACCTATCCTGTGACATGAAAGCAGTCTCAATAGGTAACAGTGTTACACAGTGGTAAGTGGAATCAGTTCCAGTAATTTTTGGAAGACAGAATGGACTGTCATTCAGAGGAGTCCGAAGTTTAGGGCTTTGGATGAAGAAGGCTGCAGTTCTAAATAACCTGAGTCTCTGTTTCTCCTCTTTTTTTTCCTTTGCCGCACCACCCAACATGTAAGGGATTGTAGTTCCCCCACCAGGGACCAAACCCACGTATCCTGCCGTGGGAAGCATGGAGTCTTAACCATTGGGAATTCCTCTTAATCTACTTATGGTTTAATAATCTCTCTTTCTCTCAAAGAGGTGCTGGAAAATGAAAGGAAATGGATGTGAGAATTTAAAAGCAGAGTAGATGCTCAATGAATTGTAGTTCACTTCTCTTTACTGCCTTGGGTGAGCTTGGCTATGCGGCAGGTACATAGATAGGGGCTTTCAAGAATATAACTTTTTTTTGAAGTACCCAAGAGAATAGGAAATCAATACAGTATTTAATTAATCTACTGCAGATTGACTTCATGTGAAGGAGCCCCAACCTCTCTTAGGCTTAGGAGGTATGCCATTGGGTGGAAGCAGTTCTAGAGTCAGGCATCCCTCTAGTATCCCCAAGAGGCCATGTCTAACAGGAGCCCTACGAGTTGCTGAGCACTTTCAATGTGGCTCGTCCAAGAGATGAGCTGTCACTGTAGTCCACGCCAGATTTCAAAACTTAGTAAAAGAAAAGGAATGTAAATATTTTGTTCATAATTTTAATATTTATTATACGTTGAAATGGGAATATTTTGGACATATTGGGTTAAAGAAAATATATGAAAATTAATGTGACCTCTTTTCACTTTTAAAAATTGTGGCTGGGGAAAACAAAGTTGCATATGGAGCTCACATTTGTGGTTCACATTGTGTTTCTATCAGGCAATGTTGCCTTGGAACATAACTCTTGAATATCTTAGTTCACGCACTTCATCAGTGAAAAAGGATTTGAGAATGCATCCCCAAATATAAAATTTTTAATTTATAAGTATACTTTATAAATGGAATTCCCAGGTGGTTCAGTGGTAAAGAATCCACCTGCCAATGAGGGAGACTCAGGTGACATGGATTCAATCCCTGGGTTGGAAAGATCCCTGGAGAAAGAAATGGCAACCCACTCCAGTGTTCTTGCCTGGGAAATTCCATGGACAGAGGAGTCTGGCAGGCTACAGTTCATGGGATTGCGAAGAGTCAGACAAGACTGAGCACACACACACATATTTTATAAACATTAGAGACATACAACAGCAGAAAACAAACAAATGGATAGAAGTCTTGGTATCTTCTTCTCACCCTGGATGATCACACGTATCCCGTAAAGTGCACCGGCCCTTTGGAAATTGCTGCCTTAGATGAGGCGAAGGATTCTGGGGCTCCTTTGGGGATTAGGGGAAGTGGGTGATTATAATTAGAAGGAAACAAAATTACAATAAAAATGGTAACAAAACACAGATTGCTCAAATACAACCAAAGTAAAATATTAAGAATGTAATAACATGGGTAAGAAAGAAAAAAAAACAAGACAAAAACCTGAACAGTAGGCTTCCCTCAGTTGTAGCTGCAGAATTGTTGGTTGGGGCGTGGCCAAGTGAGAGGTCATGAGATCTAGCCAGAAGTTCTCTCTGAGTTTCCCTGGTGGCTCAGATGGTAAAGAACCTACCTGCTGTGCAGGAGACCCGGGTTCGATCCCTGGGTGGGGAATATCCCCTAGAGAAGGGAACGGAAACCCACTCCAGTATTTTTGCCTGGAGAATCCCATGGACAGAGGAGCCTGATAGGCTACAGTCCATGAGGTCACACAAAGAGTCATGTAGAGCTTTACAAGATTATGGAGGAGGGACTAAGGCATATCCTAGGAGTTGTCTGATAACTTCTCTCACTACTTCCCTACAGCAAAGAGGAGCAGATCCTGGGTTTCCTCTTCATTAAGAAGAGGGGAAAGGAAAGTGCTGGGGAGGAAGAGAGTGTAGAAAGAGCCAATGCCTATGATTTCAGGTCCTATGAGCAGAGGCATTGATCCCACTCCACATAGGGCCCCATGAGGTGGCAAGACCTTTCTTATGAGAAGCGTTGGGAGATGGTAAGATCTGCGAGCAGCAAAGAAAAACTCCTGTGCCCAAGCAGAGCCCAAGTACCAACAAGATTATGGGCTTGGGTGAGGCATGGGGCTCTATGTGCGCTAGAGACCAGACAACCTGCCCCATATGTTCTACACTACATGAGACCATCTGGGACTCCTGGAGGACCTTAGGGGTGGGAAGAATCCCAAAGCATGACTGAGATTAATTTCCTGGCAGCAGAATTATCTGAACTAAAGATACATAGAAATGTGACACACTTTTAATGAAAAATACTGTAATTAGTAAATATACAAATTTAAATAGTTTAAACAGAGTATATATATATATATATATATATATATGTATACACACACACACACACACACATATATATATATATGCCTGATTCACTTTGCTGTATACCTTAAACTAATACAACATTATAAATCAACTCTACTCCAATAAAAATATTTTTTAAATGTTTTAAAATAAAATGTGGAATAGAAATGAAATTAAAATTCCCTGTCCCATCTCCACAGTCCAGATTCCCACTTCCTAGGAACAACCACCCTCAGCTATCTTAGCTGTTACTTCTCAGGCTTACCTCCATAATCCTAAATAAGGTGTTCTTACTGTTCCTATAGTTTTTGAGTTTTATACTGTCTAAGAACTTCTCATATAGAAGATGAAAGTTCATACACACATGGACACTCACACACTTTGTCTCCCCTTTCTCCTCTAAACATATTAATAGTTATATTGCAATTTCATCATTTTGGTTATTAATAGAGCATTTACATTGTTATGACTATGCCAATTTTATTCACAGCCGAGCCAAGTAATGTATTGTAATTTCCTTTCTTGAATAATTTTTTTCTAGAATTCATACGTGCCTCAAAAAACCTTTGCTTACTTTTTTTATTCATCTGTGAACCACTTATTCATTATCAGACTTTCTCACTACACAATAAGGCTCTCTCAGTGCATTCAAACATTAGGAAGTGTGTCATTTTTCTGTCATTTCTCACTCTGCTGTGTTACACTGGATTGGAACACACTTGTCATTCTGGGGCCTCCTTTCCCCATCACTCACACATTTCCCTTTTCCCTCATTTCTTAAATTCTTTTTTGTTGTTGTTGTTCTTGTGGCTTTATGTTTACTTTATTCGTTTACTTCACTTATTTTTTAGCAGTATCTTTTAAAAATATTTATTTATTTTGACTGCAATGGGTCTTAGTTGCAGCATGCAAGATCTAGTTCCCCCACCAGGGATAGAACCTGGGACCCCTGCATTGGGAATGCAGAGTCTCAGCCACTGGACCACCAGGGAAGTCCTCCATTGACTTCACTTTTAATGAAGGTTCAGGAAGATGCAGATACTGGCAGAAAATGATACTTTCCAATCTCAGTCTTGTAGAGTAAAGGTCACAGCAGCCGGTCAGAAACAGCAGCATCTGAAAAATAAGACCCTGCATGGGTGCAACACCAATGACACACGTAAGAGAAGCATCTCCTCCAGCTGTTGCTGACTCCAACCGTCTGCATGATGGTTGACTCCACAGTCAAATGTAGAGTCCTCTTACACTCTAGTAACACATTAATTTGGGGCTGTAAATATCACATTATATAAACCCTAACATCATTCTGTAAGTTCTGGAAAGCAGTTCTCAGTCATATGGGAAAGTAAGTGCTCACGATTGTGGGTCATTCATCTCTAAGAACCAAAGCAGCCCCAATGGGTTGTTAGCAGCCCCAGAGTGGGACATTTTGAGCAAAACCACACTGTAATGGACTGAGGTACATAAAATGTGCTGACATCTAAGAGTTCATAAGGACACAAGAAATTAAAACCCCCCAAAACTCCTTGGTTATCTTTGGAGGATACTCATCCTTCTGAAAACCAGTAAATAAAAGGAAAGAATCAGATATCCTGCCTTTTCTGAAAACAATAACAAAAAGCTGTATTTCAGGTCCAGCAACAGATGGAAAGGGAGAGTTCTTTTTAAAAAAAAAAAATTATTTGGCTGCTGTGCTGGGTTCTAGTTGTGGCATGCAGGATCTCAGATCTTTATCGCAGCATGTGGGATCTTTTTTAGTTGCAGTATGTAGGATCTAGTTCTTTGCAGTATGGGCCACCAAGACCTGGGTTTGATCCTTGAGTTGGGAAGATCCTCTGGAGAAGGGAATGGCTAGCCACTCCAGTATTGTTGCCTGGAGAATCCCATGGACAGGGGAGCCTGGTGGGCTACAGTCCATGGGGTCACAAAGAGTTGGACACGACTGGGTGACTTTCACTTCATGTGTGGGATCTAATTCCCTGACCCGAGGTCAAACCTGGGCCCCCTGCATTGGGGGCACAGAGTCTTAGCTACTGGAACACCAGGGAAGGCCTGAGAGTTCTTTTTAAAAAACATACCCACTAATGTATGAGGAAGGAGTAAATAAGTGCAGCCCCTAAGGAAACAATGGATCCAGGCAATGATCATCACCGGTTACTAAAACCAATTACTGAAAACTGATAGGGATCTTTGTAATGGAGTGGTTGTAATTGCTGAGTATGAGAATGTGTGCCAGGGTCAGTGATAGGGTGGGGCCGTGGTAAATTCTATCTGAAGTCATTCAAATTCAATGCCAGAGAGAGAAAGAGAGAATGAGTATGAACCAACACTAGAGACTAAAGAGCATAGGCCTAGGCTATAGCCTTTAGCCAAAGTAGTGATCCCCACGTCAGACCTGAACCTGTACTTGAGCCATATCTCAACTTTTTTCCAGAGGTATTAATTCAACTTTTGGCCATTTCCACCTCTTGGACAGTCAGTAGAGATTTCTAGCCTCTAGTCAGAATGGATTAAAGAATACTATGCTTATTGAACGGACAAAGCAAGAATTGGTAGGAAACGCCCTACCAGGAAAAAGGCAGTCCCCTGGGGAGTCTGTCTGTGTTGATTTAATGATAAAGAATCTGTACACCAAAGGTGTCAGCCAGACCGGAAATTCCTTCTGGTGGAGAGTCAGAAGTGCCCCAGTTGGACTGATAGGCTGTGGCCACATTGATTGGCTCCAAAGGGCATTCTTATACACATACAGGCAAAGGGCATATCTGAACTTTGCAGTCACTGGAGACTTTCCTGCCCTCTGAAAGGGAGTGGAAGGAAGCAGGTGAAGGGCCTAAGAAAGTGGCAGAAAACCTACCTCTTCTTTCCTCCCTGTGATCAGTTGATTTTTATTCAATTTAAAGATAATTCTGAGATTCTTCCTGAATACTAGAGAAATGTCAAAAGTTGGTAGAAATTATTTATTTTTTAAAAATGGGATTTTTGCTCTGTTTCAGGATCTTGCCAAAAGGATTATTAATTTATTTGGTGGGTTAGCAGAAAGACTGAGTGTGTCAACTTCTGCACAGTCAAGAACAAACGCTTCTTGAGAGTATGATGTAAAGAACCATACCAATCCCTGTGGTAAGACAGACACAAGTAAGATGCAGTTCCTGCCCTGCCAGATCTTAAAATGTAGTTGGAAATCTGAGATTGTAAAGTAACACTGTAAGACATAGTGTGGTAAATGTAAATGGCCGTGAAATTTCGGAAAGGCAGAGATGAACAGACAAAACTTCACAGAAGACCGGGGGATTGACTCTAGCTTTGAAGGGTGGTCTGAATTTCATAGGCGTTAAAGGGAGAGAAAGCTTTATTCCCATCTAATTCTTCCACAGTATACTAGATGTCCGGGCATGAATGTCTTCATTCCCTCTGAAGAAACTGCCTTGCCCAAAGGCTCTTCTAGGCAGTCGTGTTTCAATGCCTGCGACCCCCATTCCACCAGGTTAGGCAAGAGGTGGTTTCCTGTCACTCCCAGTGCAGTTTGACTAGTACAGCCTGGCTTAGATAGACATTCTGAGCCCATGAAAGTCTTCTTTTTGATAATTTAAATGGAGGAACATAAAAGAGCTCAAGTTAAACAACGCCATGTGTGCTCAGTCGTGTCTGACTCTGTGACCCCACGGACTGTAGCCTGCTAGGCTCCTTTGTCCTTGGAATTTTCCAGGAAAGAATACTGAAGTGGGTTGCCATTCCTGAAGCAGGGATGGAACTTGCTTCTCTTGTGTCTCCTGCACTGGCAGGTGGATTCTTTACCACTAGCACCACCTAGGAAGCCCAAAAGGATGCCATATGTAAGTCAAAGTTATGAAGGAAAGAGGGTGGTGCCAGGTTACCTTGGAGCATGAGGGCTTTCTGGTTCCAGGAACAGGTCTTCTCATAATCCTCCACCTCTAAGTGACTTGAAGTAAATGCAATGGATAACTGTTCCTTAACAAAATTATCTGATTAAATTCTATGGACAAGATGAATGGAAATAGTGACAAAGTTTTTTTCTCTCTTAGCTCTGAGACTGTCTTGGTACAAATAATTTGAAAGTCATTTTAGTAATTATAAGGTGGACATTGGCCTTGCATTTGTATGTGAGAGGATTTGGCAAATGGTGTAAGTTAGTCAGAACTTCCATTTTCTCTCTGTTTTACCTCCAACTTCTCTCCCACCCTCCTTTATTTCTTGTCTCATGGATGAAATGAGAGCAATGAGAAATTAGGTGGGAAATAAAATCAAACCAAGTATAGAGTGAACACACAGCTGTGTCTGGATGTAGCCTACAAATTTGCTTCTGAGCGTCAAAGTACCTGAAGGGAAACCTGGTTAATAACAACTTTTTAGTATTTGCCATAGAAGCAAAACAGTTGAAGCTCAACAGAAATTTCTCTCATGGGTCCTCATAAAGGGAATACCATTCTCAACCATCAGATGACGGGTGGCTCTTACAAAAATCCTGCTAAGGAGGGGAATCTGTCCTTGTTTCAAGTATGAAGACTTTGAATGGTTGATTTGATCCAAGGGGGGGAAAAATCTAAGAAGGAGGAGACATAACACGCTTAAGAAGAGTGAATGGCTTTCCTGTCCTCAAGGCAATCTTTGATGAATAGCATTCCTCACAACTGTATTTTGATAAGAATTAAAGGGCAGAGGACTTCCCTGTAGCTCAAACGGTAAAGAATCTGCCTGCAATGAAGGAGATCAGGGTTCAATCCTTGGGTCGGGAAGATCCCCTGGAGAAGGGAACGGCAATCCACTCCAGTATTCTTGCCTGGAGAATCCCATGGACAGAGAAGCCTGGTGGGCTACAGTCCATGGGGTCACAAAGAGTCAGATGCAACTGAGCGACTAACACATAAAACATAAAAGTGCAGAGAGGCAGCCATTAAAAAGAATACATTCAAATCAGTTCTAATGAGGTGGATGAAACTGGAGCCTATTATACAGAGTGAAGTAAGCCAGAAGGAAAAACACCAATACAGTATACTAACACATATATACGGAATTTAGTAAATCGATAAAGACAACCCTGTATTCGAGACAGCAAAAGAGACACAGATATATAGAACAGTATTATGGACTCTATGGGGGAGGGCAAGGGCGGGATGATATGGGAGAATGGCATGGAAGCATGTAGATTATCATATGTGAAACGAATCGCCAGTCCAGGTTCGATGCATGATACAGGCTGCTCGGGGCTGGTGCACCAGGATGACCCAGAGGAATGGGATGAGGAGGGAGGTGGGAGGGGGGTTCTGGAAGCGGAAAACATATACACCCATGGTGAATTCATGTCAATGTATGGCAAAACAAATACAATATTGTAAAGTTAAAAAATAGAAAATTAAAAAAAAATTAAAAAAAAAAGTGTAGAGAGGGATTTCCCTGGTGGCACAGGGATAGAATCTGCTCATGAATGCAGGGGACACGGGTTCAACCCCTGGTCCAAGAAGATCCCACATGCCTGGAGCAACTAAGCCTGTGCACCACAACTACTAAGACCCAGTCTAGAGCTTGCTAGCAGCAACAACTGAGCCCATATGCTGCAACTACTGAAGCCTGTGAACCTAGAACCTGGGCTCCACAACAAGAGAAGTCTCCGTAATGAGAAGCCTGCGCACTGCGACCAAGAGTAGTCCCTGTTCGCTGCAAATAGAGAAAAGCCCACACAAAGCAACAAAGACCTAGTATGGTAAAAAATTAAAAAAAAAAAAAATTTAGAAAAAGGGGAGGGGGCAGAGAGACTGTATCCTGAAGGATAGAAACTGTATACAGCTGACAACAGCAGATGTGTATTTCTGACATTTTGGTGTTGTGGGCAGTCAATGGTGTTAGTGTCATAGTTGGCATCACTTTCTGGAAGCAAGGGACCAAACTTGGGAGAGGAGAAACCAGAAGATCTTCCAGTTTAGGTGAAGTTCTCAGCTGAATGTCTGAGCAGATGTGGGGGTGCTGATGACGTCATAGAGGCCTGTTGGAGACTGGACTCACTTCCTTTTGGGTTGACCGTGGACTCTGCGGTGTATACTTCGTGGAAGGCCTTAGAGCCTGCAGCAGTGTGGGTAATTGTTTACAGCTAAGTAATTTGGTAACATTTCTTGGCAAGTCGTTCTCCATTTTCTTACAATTATGCTAATGCAATGTTTATTTTGTCTATTTTTAAATGTGTAAAACGTACTGAATGCCTGGCCCTTGTCCATCCAGGAGAAAGCAACGGAAGCACATGAGGAAAAATATTATACAGAGCTTTTTTTCGACAAACTGATTTATTTAAAAATCAACAAAGTGGCTAATGGAAATTTAGGGTGGTAATTTCACATTTATATTACCCTTTAATGAGCCCATGTGGTTTCTTTAAAATCTATATTACCTGTGTAAAGAAAACCTATTCATTAGAAGCCCAGTCTCTGATTTCAGTAACAGAGAAAATATTCATATCCCACAGAGACCAATTCTAGTGAGCTTTAAAATTCAAGATATTTAATTTTATGAATGTAAGACTTTATTATCAACACTTATTTCCCATGCTGTCAGCTGAAAGAATATGTTGACCACCTATTGTAACTAGTTTAACTGGTAAATGATTGAGACATTAATGGATAAAACAACAGAGTTGTTAACATTTTTCCTAGGAAAATAACTTTCATACTTATATTAGGCATATTTGTAAATAACCATCTTACTGTCTGAGGTTTTAGTATATAACTTTATAAATAATTTATAAATAAAAATGCATATGTCAATTCCAATTGGCTAAGTCTATATTTTTATGTTAAATCATACAAGGAGAAAGTTTAATTGGCCTAATTAATTATCATCAACTTCTCTCACTCGGCTTTTTGGGTTAGGCTAAGACTAAGTTGTTGACCAGCCTATGGTTTGGATCCCACTCCTGATCCACTCAGTAATCATCCTTAATTTTTTTGTTTTTGGCTGCCCCACTAGGCATGTGGGATCCCAGTTTCCTAGTTTCCCAACCAGGGGTCAAACCAGCACCTCCTGCAGTGGATGCGCAGAGTCTAAACCACTTCCCGCACCGCCCCCCCCCCCCCCCCCCCCCCCCCCCCCAGAAGGCCCAATGATCATCCATCCTTTGTTCAAAGAAAAGTCTGGGATCACATTAAGGGAGTGTGAGCAGGGTGGTTTCTGCCATAAGAGGATGGAGGAGTTGCATGCATCATGATTGATGTATTTCACATTAGAACGGTCCAATCTTTCTGTATTATTAACAACATTGATACACAACCTTGTTATACACTTGTCCCTGTTTTGCACTTGTCCATTAACTTAGTTAGGATGAATTTCCAGAAGAGTAACTGTTGAGTCAATGGGTATAAAATTTTTTAATTTTGCTACCTATCTTGTCTCATTTTTACCATTATATTTCTCTTGGTCTCTTAATATTTCAATTATTGAACACTGAGAATATAATACTCCCTCTCTTCATGTGTGTAAACATTTAAGAAATAAGTTTCACTTCTGTAATTAACTCGCAAATATGGTTGAGTCTTACAACCTTGTGCTTTTTTTTTTTTTCTATGAAACTGTTTTTGAAAGAATTTTAATATTATTTTGGGAAATATTCCTATTTCTAGATTTTTTTTTTTACTTCAGGAAAAGTTAAGACAGCTTGACTGCTGCTAGGGAGATTACAATCCAAGAAAGAAGGAAAGATAAAATTCCAGGTGCTCTTTTTCATTTAATTTGGCAAATTTTGTAAAAGAATAATTAAAAAAAACCCCAAACTGGTCTCAGCATGGTGGAACAGCTGACAAAGTTTGAAAAGTTGAGCCTGGCTCTTCTCTCAGGAAAGACTCTGCCCTGCCTGCCCAAGTGGCTGGTCTGAGGGATCCTGTTTCTGTGGGCATCCCTGGTCACAGTTCAGGGAGGAGAATTCTTCCCTGCGCTTTTCTTTATACTTCTCATGGTGTAGAGCTTCTCATATTGAGAGGGCAGAGGAGCACCTGGGCATTTATGCAAAGTAGAGATTTCTGTGCTGGAGTCTCTGAGATAGTCTAACTACATAGTTCTGGGGCCTAGGGATCTATTCGTTTAAAAAGTTCCTCAGATAACTGGCCCAGGTGCTTGATAAACCACACTTTGAGAAAAATTGCTTCAGGGATTTAATGGGTACTTTTGGGGTGAGAGGAAATGAAAATTAAAAGTTTTCTATTTAAAAAGAGTTTGTTCTATTTTAAAAAATGGTTATGCTCCTCTTTGTTTTAGTAAATCAGTTCTGGGTCTTATCAAGCAACTCTCTTCAAGAGTGTATTGAACTCTGTCTCTCCAATACTTTGCAAGCAAGAATGGCAATTGTGCTAAGTCACTTCAGTTTTGTCCGACTCTCTGTGACCCTATGGACTGTAGCCCAGCTGGGTCCTCTGTCCATGGGATTCTCCAGGCTAGAATGCTGGAGTGAACTGCCATGCCCTGCTCCAGGAGATTTCCCCACCCCGGGATTGATCCTGCATTGACAGACGGGTCTTTACCACTGGCACCACCTGGGAAGCCCAAGAATGCAATTGGCCCTAGCTTTTTCCTATTATCCATCCTATTTAATTGACTCCTCTGTCTCATAGTCTTCCATTCCTGAATCCTCTGGTTCTCCCTCTGGACCATGCCAGAATCCACTGAGGAGCTCTACAGTTTCTCCTGATGATCCTACTTTAGGAATTAGTATTTCGAAAGACTAGTTGCTGTAACAGGTCAAGGAGTATGTGGGGAGGTCATTTGGCTGTCTGCCAGGAAAGGACCCAGCTGATGTTATCTGGGCTAATTAGAGCCTGGCTCTTTGCCTTGAAGGTTCAGATATTTGATTTTGTCAACAAACAAGACTGGATTTGGTCTGTGAGCAGGCAGGTTCACTTTAACCAAAGTCACAGCCGGTGGTACACACAACCAGCCTGCCACGTATTTGTTTACAGTTAGAAAGGAACTGGAATATTTGCACTCCAGTACTTTGGGAAGTTCAATCACAATGAGAACTTGCTTCCTGGGTAAGAAATCAGAATAAAGGAGGTTCAATACATAATTAGCTTTCTGGGTACCTTAAGGCTGGTGCATTCATTGCCACAACTGAGATAGCCTTGCTAATCTTGCTGCCTGGAAAGCTTATGGAGGGATACATTTATTTTGTAGATTTGTTTATGCTATCAGTTGTTTTACTCTGACCAGAGAACTATCCTTTTTCTTCAAAATGACTTTACCTATCTCTGCTTCCCTCCTTCTTTGTTTTGTTACTTTCTCTCTTTTTGTATATATTTACAGGTAATTTTTATTATCCTTTTCCCAAATTATAGCCTAGAGTAGGATGTAAGTGATGCAGTTTACAATTACTGGGTCAGGCGCTTCATAGTTGTGTCTGCACTGCTCCCAGTTTCCTCCCGATTCTCATCTTGACACTGCAAACAGACTTTACTATTTGTATCTTGTTACAGAAGAAAACCTATTTTCTATAATTAGAGAGCTGTGTTGTCCAATATGGTAGCCACTAGCCGCACATGGTGGCTATTTAGATATATTTTAAAAATCTGGGGAATTCCCTGGTAGTTCAGTGGTTAGGACTCTGAGCTTTAGTAAGGGCACAGGTTCAATCCCTGCCAAGGGCACAGGTTCAATCCCTGTTCAGGGAACTAAGATCTTGCAAGCCGAATGGTACAGCCAAAAAAAAAAAAAAATCAGTTTCTTTGTTGCACCAGACACATTTCAAGTGCTCAAGGTTTAGGTAGGGATTCCCTATTGGACAGCACAGATATAGAACATATCCATCATTGCAGGAAGTTCTTATTTAACAGTACTGGTCCACAGACTCCTACATTTAAGTGAGAGGATCCTTAAATATGTCATATGCCAAGACGAAAAAAAACGGAGTGTTTTAATTGTTTGGTTTGATTTGGTTTGGTTGAGGACTCAGTTGCTAATGAGATTTGGCAGTTTATAACTAAGTCCAGTGATACATAAAATTGAAGTGTGTGGGTCTTTCTGCCACTACCAAAACCTCCCACTTCTTCTTCAGACTCCTTGGTGCAAAGTAACAGAAACCTACTCTGACTATCTCAAGTAAAAAAGGGGATTCAGTTCAAAGCTGCAGGATCATCCAAGGACAGGAGAACAGCTCAGCCTGGAACCAAACTAGAACCTAAGACTTAGGTGTTATCAGCACTCCATCTGCTCCTCTCTTTGGACCTGCCTCATTTTGGTTTCACTCTGTAGACCAGCTTACACTGCTTTTCTCCATGATACAGCAAGTGTGACCACCAGTAGCTCCTGAGGTTATATTTTCTCCACTCAATATGCCAGCTAGGCTGAGGCTAGACTCTTTCAGTGCTCATTCCAGTCATCTTTGGGAAGGTGTTCATTGGCCTAGCTTGGTTCAGGTGTCTATTCCTGGTCCAACTGGCTGTGATCGGGGGCAAGTTCAACTATAGCTACATGAAGCCTTGCTTCCATTGCCATGTGGTTTAGAGGGTAAGACAGGAGCCAGAACAAGACACAGAGCTTGGCAGCCAACCCCATGGGAGGCCACTGCAACTCTCACTCTATGTTTTGGTGGCCCAAGACTCCCCTCTTTGGTCATTCACCTGAGCTTCCCTGAGAAAATAAAGAATGGAAACTTCACTGATTGGGGGTCAAATGCATTTAGTTCTAACCCCTGCTCTGTTACTGATCAGCAAAGTGGTTTGGCACATGACCTAAACTCTGTCTCAATCTCTATTAAGAAGGGAATTTTTTGCATGTATCTCAAAGGAAAGTAAGCACTGAGAGCTCTATAGTCCAGCACTACCTATAAACTAGACAATATCTCTCACTTGCAGGTTTTAAATTATAGCTTGGCGGCAACAGGGGATTATTTATGACTCCTCTCATTTTTTTTTTTTAGAACCCTCTCCCCACCCCCCACCCAGCACACACACACACACACACACACACACACACACAGACACTTGCAACAAGTCAAACTTTGCTAAATTCTCTAAACACTCATGAAATTTCCAGAATTGATGACAAAATACTTAATATATATTACATTGATTTTTGAATTTATTGAAACTTAAGCTGAAAATTCAAACATTTGTGGCATCACTTTTCTTTATTTTACCCTTTCCAGCTATTCCTTTCTGCTTTCTTCATCTTACTTCCATTTCAACTGCACAGAGCCCAAGTTAAAACCTGAAGAAAAAAATTGCTATGTGACATTCAGGAAGAGGAAGTTACTAGTTTTTAAACATCTGGTTCTCATCTTATTTAAACTGGGAATTGGAATCTTGTAGACCCAATATTGATTTGGCAGTAAAGAGGAGAATGAAGTCCCAAGGAGGAAGTCTAGTCAGTGAGGGGGAAGGAACTTTGCACTGGCAGAAATAGTAGCATTAAACTAATAAGGGGAGTAAAGTGCAAGGGAGGAGGATTGGTAGGAAAAAGACAAAAGTGCTCTGAGAAAGTTAAAGAACATCATCATCATCATCATTGTGACAAGTAGAAATCAATGAAAAGCTATAGGAAAAAATGAGATGGGAAAAAAATAGTTCCGATTCTTTTGTGAAACTGAAGAAACTTCTAACATCTGACTTGCTGCTTAAAAATATTTCAAACAAATAATTGTTGATATTTCAAAAAAATATTTGTTGTTGTGGATCAAGGAAGCAGGAAGAAGAGAACCATCTAGCTTAACTAGTTTCTCTTTCTAATGGAAAAGAGCAGAAACTATAAATGAAAACAGAAGTCTGTTGCTATGCTTGATAAACATTTATTTGACTTTTCTTCCCCATACTTCATAAAAAAAAATGAATTTACACTGAACATTTGCACTTCACCCTATCTTTTTTGCTTCCGTGTTCTTCATAATTAATATTAGTATGACAAGTTTGTGAAAGTCGTTCAGTCATGTCCAACTCTTTGTGACCCCATGGACCGAAGCCCATCAGCCTCTTCTGTCCATGGAATTCTCCAGACAAAAATAATGGAGTAGGTTGCCATTCCCATCTCAGCAATTGAACCCAGGTCTCTCGCATTGTAGGCAGATTCTTTATCATCTGAGCCACCAGGGAGGCCTGTTATTAATAGGCTGTATTAGTAGGTCACTATCAATAGATCATCAAATGGAGACAAGAAGAAAGCATTTGCCTCAAACCATTTATCAGATCAGAGGGCAGAACTGGTCTTCAAATTTATAACCTTTAAATTCTTTATATTATTTGAGACATCTATAACTACTGAATTAGAAATTCTAGACCACTCCGTACCAGTTAGTTTGCATCTTGTATCTGTGCTTAATGGAAGTTTAGAATGCGTAAGGCCACCATACCCCCCTCTGTACCCCCATTCTTAATCATTTGGAATTTTAACATGCACACAGGCACACACTCACACTGTGGTCTTGCTCAGCTCTTACTGACAGCCAACATGGTAGGAGGAGACCATGCAAAACCAATGTAATAGCTATTTACTAACCAATACTTAAACTTACTTTTCAACAGTGATGAAGACCATCTGTATGTAGGGATTACAATATTCGTCACCAGGCTTCCCTGGTGGCTCAGTCGGTAAAGAGTCTGCCTACAATGTTTGAGACCTGGGTTCAATCCCTGGATTGGCAAGATCCCCTGGAGAAGGAAATGGCAACCCACTCCAGTATTCTTGCCTGGAGAATTCCATAGACAGAGGAGCCTGGCAGGCTACAGTCCACAGTGGGGTCACAAAGAGTTGGGCAGGACTGTGTGACTAACACTTCATTACCTCACCATGATTATTTTTTCTAGGGACTGTAGTCTCTGTGTCCATTCAATTCTGTTTCTGAGATAAAGAACCATTATCATTTGTTTCAGGGCTTTTTGTTTTATGTTATACAATCAATTTTACTTATAATTTCTGAAAATCCTTAAGTAGGCCTGCAAAACCATAGCTTAGTGTGTACCTTCCCACCTGCATCAGATCTATGCAAAGGTACCCTGCTCAGTTTCACTTGAGTTCTTTTTTTTTTTCTTTTTCTTTTTTTCTTTTTACTTGAGTTCTAACCTGTACCTTCGAGGCCAAAGCCTTGGGAATTCAAGGCAAAAGTGAATTTTAATTTGGTACATTTTGTACTTTGATGAAAAATGAAAAAAAAAAAATCCTCAAAGCTTGATGGGTTCTAGTCACATGTGCCTGTCACTGTTTCTCAAACCACTGTACACAAAACTACAGGCACAAAAGGTCCTTCACTCTAAAAACAGATTCCTGGGGAAAGCAAATCAAAAGAACAGGGGAGAGGATAAAATGTTCGATTTTTCAAGTCTATTTACTGTCCAGTTGATTCTGGTGTTTAGGCCTTTAATTGTGTTACCAAGTAATTATTTCTATGGTTGATAAAATGAATACTGCATATTTATTTATCATTAATTGCAGTTTGAAGTCACTTTAGAAAAAGATCTTATTTTGGCTTCTAAAATTGGTTTCTTCTTGCTAGACACGAGCCAAGCGCCCAGAGCTGACCAGATTGCTCACTCTCAAGACTGTCCAGTCTTCCACACGAGACCTTCAGCCGGGCCTTCTGACTATTCTCGAGGTTAGAAAACCTGCCCCCAGTCTCGCAGATGCTGTTCTCCCCCCACTGGCTCTGCACAGAACATCATTATCTTTGCTGAGCTTCTGTCTCTATGGCAATAACAGATGGGAAGTGCTGCGGAATTATTCATGTTCTGGAAAGGAGGCAGTCAAGGAGAGGAAGATGGGGGGTGGGAGAGGGGCCACGACCTGGGAGCGCGGCGATGGGGGTGGGAGGAATGGAACTTGGGTGTGCAGGGAATGAGAGGCTTATAAACCTAAGGTAGGCCCGTTGGGAGGAAAAGAGGAAAAAAAAAAATCTTTGAGCACAGGAGTATTCCCAGTCGGCTGGCTCCAAACGTGGATCCCATGAGTGACCTCGAAGCAGTAAAACCAGAAGAAATTGGACAAAAATGCGCAAAAAGGAAAAAAAAAAAAAAAGGGCGGGGAGGACAAAGCCAAGTCTTCTGAATTCGGTGCACCGAGATCTGGGGGTACTATTTCAGTTCCTAATTTTGCGGTGGGGAGGAAAAAAGGGGTTTTTCTCGGTGTTTCAAAATATGACGGAGCAGCTCAGCAGAGTTGAATATGCTAATCGACCACAGAGGAACACCGACCAGGGAGACGACTCTGTCCGGCTCCGAGGGTCACAGCCCTAAGCGCTTCAGTCATCGCTTTCCTCGTCTCATGTCCTGTTAGCCTCCAAAACAAAATCCCAAACCCCTCAGGAAACACTGTAGAAGCATGTAATTTCTAGCTCCCTTTTGGAACCGAGAGAGCAGTCTGGTGAGGGGGTGGGGGGAGGGAGGCTGAGAAGTAGAGACAAAAATGTTTTCTCTCGGTTTTGCCAGAACTTCTGCCAGCCCTCGAGCCCGGCCCGATGGCGGAGGAGGTCAGCCCGGGGAAGGCGTCTGGGCGGAGGCCGCCCAGGCAAGGCGGGGGCCGCCGGGGTGGGGCGGAGCGCAGCGCCGGCAGCTGGCGGGGCGGCCCTTGGGCGGGAGGCCCCGCGGGGGCGGGGGGCAGCCCCCGAGCGCAGGGCCCACACGGGGGGCGCGGCCGGGCGGCCGCCACCCGGCTGCCTCCGGGGCGGGGCGCCCCAGACAGCCGGCTAGGCGACTCGAGGAAGGAAGGAGGGAGGGCGGCGGTGGGGGTAGGGCGGGGAGGGGACATCCTGTCTGCGCCGGGTGCACCGCAGACAGCGCCGCGCGCCAGCCGCCCAGACGGCGCGCGGGGCCAGGAGTGCCGGGCGCGCGCCCTGGGGGGAGGGGCGCGCGCGCCAGACGACGGGCCGGGGGAGCCCTAGGGAGCCAATATAGGGCAGACGGCGCGCGCGTCCCCGAGGGGCTAGGAGCCGCGAGGCGGCGGCGGCGGGCTCGCGCGCGCGGTGCCGCCGCTGGCTCAGTTCTCCTCTCCTCCCCTCCCCCCCGCGCCGCCCTCGCTCGCTCCCCCGGGCGGCCGGAGACGGCGGCGGCGTCTGCGGGAAGCCGTGTGTGTCTCCGCAGTGACGTGGGCGGGCCGAGGGCTCGGTGACGTCAGAGGGCTGTGTGTAGCGATGTGTGTGGGGTTCGGAGCGGCGCCGGCACAGCCAAGGGGAGCGGGCGAGCGGCGGCGGCGGCGACGGCGGCGGCGGTGGCGGGCACAGGTGCGGCCTCGGCTCGCAGGGGGGGACGCGGCGGTAGGCTAGGGGCGCACTGCTCCCGGGGCGCCGACGGCGGCGCCGGGCGTCAAGGGGAGTTAACAAAGCTCGTCGGGCTTCCTCGGGTGCGGAGGCCGTAGTCGGGGGTCCGGATGCTCGGGTCCCGGGTGGGGTCGGGGCCACGGGGGGGCGCGGGCGGGGTGTCCCACGGCGGATCATGCCTCGCTGATCCCGGGTGATGGGCGCGGGCAGGGGCCGGGTGCTGCACTTGACCCGTCCGGACTCCGGACGCCCGTCACTGTCCCCTTCCGCCCCCCGCCGCCCGTATGCGCTCGGCGGGGATGCCCCGGGCTCGACCTGGTAGGTCGGGGCTTAGCGACTGGGAGATCCCGGCTCGGCGCCCTCCCGCCCGCTGACCCCGCTCTCCTCTGCCCTGAGCAGGCGAGGGGAGGTGCAGCCTTAGGGGTGCTGGGGTAGCACCCGAGAACTTCCCGGGGAGAGGGTGCGCGGGGGATTTCCACAGTCCTGCCTGCGGCCCCCCTAGCGGGGCGGTGTTGAGAGGGCAACCGGGGTGTTCCGATACTGCGCGGGGGGCGGGGTTGGGGGGACTCCTTTTCCTCCACTTCCCACTACCCGCTTGCAAGCCGGAGGCGTCCCGGGTCCCTTGCCCTCCTCTCCCCGCCTCCGCCTCGGGTTTAAGGTGGGTGAGTGGCTTTGCGTGGGCCGAGGATTTCAGGGTTTTAGGGCTTCCCATTCTAAGTCATGCCTCCTGCCCTCTTCCTTGGCCTGCGTAGGCTGAGGTGTTCCTGTGGTGGGCGAAAGTCAGTACGTTGGCTAGTGGCCTTGGTACTTAACCCTTTGGGTCTGTTTTAAGGTAAATTGCTGGGAGTTTGGCTGGCAAATATTTCTATTTACTGGATTTCTTTTGGATTTTCTCTCAAGAAGGAAGTGGAAGAAGAATCTTTGCTTTTTCCCTCTTCCTCCATTTGCATTCTTTGTGAGGTCTGTCTGCCTTGTGCTTTTTGTCCCGGATTAGTCTTGTTCAAGGATGGAGATTCCCAGGAGTGGAGTCTATAGCTTTTGGCTTCCATTAAGCAAATTTGCTGACCTTTTAAAGGGAAAGTTAATTTTTGCCTACAGCTATTCCAGAAAAAGAACGTACACTGACTAGATGAATTATGTACTTAAGATTGTGACTTGGGTGTAGTAGATGTGTTATAACTAGTATTTGATTTTTAGATGAAACCGGTGGGTTTTTTGTTTTTGTTTTTTAATTAAGAGATGACGTAATAGGTTACTTTAGTTAAAATAGGTTATTTTAGTTAAAATCGCATAACTGAGAAGAAACCTCTAGTATTGAATTTTGGGTGAGATGGTCTGTTTAAGGTTTTTCCTTTTCTGGGTTGGAGTAACCTTCTCCCTTTTGAGGGATATTATTGCTCCCTTTACTCATTCGCCAAATTGCTTTCCTGTTTAAATGAAGGTACTTCTAATTAACTGGTGTTAGATTTAAAGAAATCACTCAAGTGTCACCTTTGGTAAAGTGAACTCAGTTTAAGATTAAGAAACTAGTTTCAAACTGACCCTTTGGCCTCTGGAGCAAATTCAAATGTAACTCTTCCCCAACCCCCTTCTCTTCCAGATTAATTAAAAGAAGAATGAACAGTAATCCTTGAAGATAACTGGGCAAATTTTTCTTTAGGTTTCATTTTTAATCACAGAAATTCAAGTGGAGTCAGAGTCTCTTGTTACTGTTGTGAGGGTTTATTCAAGCCTTCATTTTGTCCACACCAACAGATCATCATTTTTAGAGAAGACCCCCCCCCCCCTTTTTTTGTGTCCTTGATGCCAAATACTAAATTTGGGAGCATAATTTTGACACAAGTGATTTTTGACACAAGCATAAACTCTTTGGGTGTTGTGCCTAAAACCAAACCAAACTGTTGCATTGAACATGGACTTCTTGAATTGAGAGAACTGGTATCTTTATTTGAATACATATACCTGAAGATTTAAAAACAAAAACAAAGGTTTCCTTGGAGGTGTGCCTCTTAAAATTATTTACTTTGGTATTAAACATAATTTTTTTATAGCACTGGCAGTACTTATACTGAAGTATTAGCAGAACCAAAACAAAGTTGCAAAATCTATTGAGTAGCGTAGGGATATCTCTTTGGAAATTTAAATTTTCTTTGAGGATAAGTTACCATAAGAATTGGTATACATCAATTCTCGCTCTTAAGCAACTCAATAATAATGCAAATTTCAGACTTAACTTATCTAACACAATAGTTTTAGCAATGGAAAACCTACAGATGAATTTTTCCTTGGTTCAGAGCTCAAATAAAAAATTGAATGGGATGGAAGATGATGGCAGCCCTCCAGTGAAAAAGATGATGACAGACATTCATGCAAATGGAAAAATGATGATAAACAAGTTGCCAACAGTAAAGAAGGAACACTTGGATGATTATGAAGCACCAATGGAAACTGGCGAAGAGCATGTCAAGAGGACCTGTGCCTCTGTGCCTGAACCTTTACATTTAAATCCTAGTTTGAAACATACTTTGGCACAATTCCATTTAAGTAGTCAGAGCTCTTTGGGTGGACCAGCAGCATTTTCTGCTCGGTATTCCCAAGAAAGCATGTCGCCTACGGTATTTCTGCCTCTTCCATCTCCTCAGGTTCTTCCTGGTCCACTGCTCATCCCTTCTGATAGCTCCACAGAACTCACCCAGACTATGTTGGAAGGGGAGTCTATTTCTTGTTTTCAGGTTGGAGGAGAAAAGAGACTCTGTTTGCCCCAAGTCCTAAATTCTGTTCTCCGAGAATTTTCACTCCAACAAATAAATACAGTGTGTGATGAATTGTACATCTATTGCTCAAGGTGTACATCAGACCAGCTTCATATCTTAAAGGTCCTGGGAATACTTCCATTCAATGCCCCATCCTGTGGGCTGATCACATTAACTGACGCACAAAGACTCTGTAACGCTTTACTGCGGCCACGCACCTTTCCTCAAAATGGTAGTATACTACCTGCAAAAAACTCATTGGCCCAGTTGAAGGAAACTGGCGGTGCCTTTGAAGTGGAACATGAATGCTTGGGCAAATGTCAGGGTTTATTTGCACCCCAGTTTTATGTTCAGCCAGATGCTCCATGTATTCAGTGTCTGGAGTGCTGTGGAATGTTTGCGCCCCAGACGTTTGTGATGCATTCTCATAGATCACCGGACAAAAGGACTTGCCACTGGGGCTTTGAATCAGCCAAATGGCATTGCTATCTTCATGTGAACCAAAAATACTTGGGGACACCTGAAGAAAAGAAACTGAAGATAATTTTAGAAGAAATGAAGGAGAAATTTAGCATGAGGAATGGGAAGAGGACTCAATCCAAGGCAAGTTTTTTTTTTTTTTTTTAAATAGCAATTTTGAACACTGGTAATGGTGTACTTTGAAATTATATATTTAGAATATAACTTAAAGTATTACTGCTCATTCAACAACAGCAAAAAATATTGATCTGTACAATGTGTTTGTATCACAACGTTTTAGGCTATAAAGTGCTTGCCTGTGTGTGTTCTCATTTGATGTTCCAAACAACCTGCTGAGAGAAATGGGATTATTCCCATTTTACAGATAAAGAGAATGAGGCTCAGAGAGATCAAGTGACTTTCCCAAAGTTATAAACAGGGAGTGGAGGATTTGGGGTTTTTTTCTCGAGTCTGCTTTCTTTTTCACACATTTTGCTTTTTGATGACTGAATCAGTTGTTTTCTTAGGACTCTTAATTTACACTTTGGTCTTATCTCCATTTGCAAATGGCGTATAGCTAGCCACAACAATTCTGGTGACGGGCTCCAAACAGCATTTTTCAAAGGTATATTTAGGATTTCTGACATTGTTTCTGTAATTGAATATTCAGATTTCATCAATATTGGAAACAAATGCAAAAGATTGATCTGAAGACTTTGTGATTCTAGTCTCCAAGATTTTTTAAAAGAGAGGAATAATTTAAAAAGTTACGACAGCTAGAATATAGATTATTTTAGATGAAATAAATATGAATATAAAAACTTAGCAGAGATTTTATTTTATTTTTATTTTTTTTAATAAATTTATTTATTTCACTTGGGGGCTAATTACTTTACAATATTGTAGTGGTTTTTGTCATGCATTGACATGAATCAGCCCTGGGTTTACATGTGTTCCCCATCCTGAACCCCCCTCCCACCTCCCTCCCCATCCCATCCCTCTGGGTCATCCCATTGCCCCAGCCCTGAGTATTTGTCTCATGCATCGAACCTGGAATGGTGTTCTGTTTCACATATTATAATATACATGTTTCGATGCTATTCTCTCAGAATGTCCCACCCTCACCTTCTCCCTCAGAGTCCATAAGACTGTTCTACAGCAAAGAGATTTTAAAGTTATTTTCTCACTGCATTATCTGCTAGGCTAAATGAGTATCTTCATTCCAAGAGTTTGAATACCTGGCTAATAAGATTTAGGCTATTAAATACTCCGTGTGTGGATCTGGTTTTAAAATATTTTCCTACTTGAATAAAATCAGTATAATAGCTAACACTGCTAAAACGTACCAAGCATTGTTCTTGAACAGTTTTACACACATAATTTTATTTTATTGGCACCACAAAAAAGTTGGCTGTATTTCATCTTTAAAATCTAATCTTTCCACTGTTAATTAGCTTTTATTCCTTGAAATAGTCTATCTTTTCTCCTTCACAAAAGAAATGAATGAAGTGTACAAAATGACTGAAGGTTATTTATTTCAAGGTTAGAGCTTAGACAAGAACCTAAGGTTTGGTGTCCTGTGCTTCAATAGGGTACCTTTCCCTATTGGGAAACCCCAATAGGGAAATTTAGTTACAATGTAGTTCTAAGACAGTGATTTGCTTCTGAAGCCCTGTGAAGATAGTTTCAGGCTTGAATTCAGGGTAGTTTGCTCCTTGCTGAATCCAAAGCATCAGTACTTCCAAACTCCTCGCCTGTGGCTACTAGATAAGTTTATATTGTTCTGGTGCCATTATTAACTGATTTTAAAGCATAGTTGACCTCAAGCCAGTTCTCACGTTGTTGGACTTGCTTACAACTGGCCTGGTCACAAACTGAAGATTGTGCTTATTAGAGTTGTCTATATTCTCAAAATGTGGAATGCCCCCCTAAATATTTATGGTATTTTGCCCTAACCTAACTAGAACTCTTACTTGGCCACATTATTTGCCAGATGTTCTTGGTCTGATCTTCACTGCTCTGAAATAAGCATTTTGGGGATAAATTGCTTTGCCTAATGTTCCTGCTCTGTGTTTGTGAGAAAAAAATACCTGAGAACCATGATAAAGGCTAAAAAAAAAGGTGATGAATTTACTTAACTGAAACTGAATGTGCTAGGGTTTGGTTAAAATTGAAACCGTCCTTCGTCTGGATGTAGTCCTTCTATTGTATCAGAATTTATTAATTTGAATTCAGTTTTTAGTTGGGGAAGATGTGAGATTTTTTTTCGCCATCTTTTTACTGTTATTTTTTGCAGAATTTGCTACAGTGTTTTCGGCATATTTTGGTATTTTTTCTAATTTAATGTGAATTTTAAGCAATTTAAGAAAATTTCCAGTAATCAGACCTTTCAGAAAGAAGTTTGGGGCGAGTTCATGTATAGTAATGTGTGCTTGCCACTTCACATTTTGGAAATACATTCCTCAAAACATGTTAAAGTAGTTCTTTTTTGAAGTTCAGATGAGAGACCAGTCCCAGATGGGTTGCATGCTCCTGGCTATGTAACTGATAAGACAGTAGAATCAGGAATTGAATGCAGGTCTTCTGACTTGAAGTCTAGAAATTTTCACTACTTTTCTCTAAAGCACACTCCATAGCAGAAACTGAATTTTGAGAAACATTAACTTTTCTTGTCAACTTAACCTTCGTATAATGGTTCTTAAGCTCTCTATTAACTTTTATATAGCCTAAGACTAAGGTATTTTACTGGGAAGGGGGTAAGGAGAACGTCCTTTGACTGGGGAACATTTTTCATTATCTTCTGTGAGTCATTGAGTTGGTTGCCCAGCAAACCAAATAGATCCAGAGGAAGCTCTAAGTCAAAACAGACTTTGAGAAAAAAATTAAAGAATAACCTACTGTATAGCTTAAGGAACTCTGCTCGATGTTACATAGCAACTGGAATGGTAGGGGAGTTTGGGGGAAAATGGATACATGTATATGTATGGCTGAGTCCCTTTGCCACCAACTTGAAACTATCAAAACATTGTTAATCAGTTATGCTCCAATACAAAACAAAAAGTTTAAGATGCTTAAAAAGTTAAAGAATATGCTAAATATATTAAGTTCTTATCTAAAGGGCTTTAGGTTTAATGTGAACACTAATGTAATTGGGTATGTTTAGTTAAAGAGTAGTTTTTTGGCTTTTAAAAAACCCCCTCAAACTCAGTAGGCAAGTGTTTGAAATGTAGCAACTATTAAATTATTTCTAAGGATGAAAGTTCTAAGGATGAAAGTTCTATTAGTAATGGTCACCAAACTATTTGCATAACTGTATTCACTTTGCATAGTTAGGACTTAGATGGGAGAAATAAGGGGGATATGGTCAGTGTTCTAAGTGAAGAACTGACTATTCTTTGCAGACACTAGAGATAAAAGACCCTAATGCTGGGAAGGATTGGGGGCAGGAGGAGAAGGGGACGACAGAGGATGAGATGGCTGGATGGCATCACTGACTTGATGGGCATGGGTTTGGGTAGACTCCGGGAGTTGGTGTTAGACGGGGAGGCCTGGCGTGCTGCGATTCATGGGGTAGCAAAGAGTCGGACACGACTGAGCGACTGAACTGAACTGAGATAACAGTATTTTGAACTCTTTCTTAGGTCACCACAAGAAATAACACTTGATATTAGATCTGCCTCACTTGCTTTGCAAAATGGTGTTATAAAAACCAAACTGCTTCTTCATATAATTTGAGTTTTTTATGTTTTTATTAGAAAAATGATTATGGTATTTTACAGTGTGCAAATATATGCAAGAATGTCATTTTTGATTCTTTTCCAAGCTTCCAGTGTTTGATCTAATTCTGATTTTGTTGAATCTTATGTTTCTATATGGAAAAAGGTTTGCCAAGCAAACCGATCATTTGTAAATAAAATTTGAAGGGTAATGTTTACTTTAGATTATTTTCAAGCACATTAGAAAAACCTATTTGTAGTCAATTGATAAGATCTTTATAGGTGATTCTTTCCTGTTATAGCATGTGGCCAACAATCTCCAGTTCACTAAGTAAAGATGATTTATGCCCTTATTTTTTTTTTAGGAGTTAAAATTTAGATTTCTAGCATTTAGACTTGACTGTTCTTAGGTAAATAAAATAGTATAGTGTTTACTCTACTTAGGGAAAAGTTCCTGTGAATTATCTGTGATGCGAATAGATTACCTAAAGATATCAACTTAGAAGTTTTCCTCTTAAAGTCTATTCAACATTTCATTTTTCTTTAGTTTTGCATTTTTCCTACAGTTCATTTCTGTAGAGATCATTTGGAATAATAATACTACAAAAACTTTCTCCCCTCTTGTAAGCTGATTTTGAGAGCTACGTTTGTTTAGGGAGTGTGTTTCTTGATACAAACCTAAATGAAGGAAGGAAATACACTAGAGAGGATGGGTAACTACAAGAATTGTGTTGGGACAAAATATGTAACAGTAATAGTCGTGATAGATTTGATGGTAATTTGTTACATCAGAGGCATATGTTTGCATTTTATGATTAGCATAAACTTTTATCAAGTGATGGTAAGGTCAGAATCAAATGAAGTATTTGTACTCATAGAAGGAATCAGTATGAATATTTTTGTGTGACTTTCTAAAATTAACCACTATCTTAATGAGTTTAGAGATTCCTGTTTTCCCAGAATTTAGTTTTGTGCTTGGCATGTCAGTTACTCAGGGAAAAGGAAACTTTTTTAAACTGAACAAATTTTTAAGAGACAACGTTGTATTTTAGAATAATTGTTATTTATGTGTGTGAAAAATGATGGTTTCACCCTTAATAAACATGATTTGCAAGTAAACTATTGAATAAGACAACTGATCAAATGAGGGAATGGATGTAAAAGTATTTTCAAAGTTAAGAGTCTAGAAACATAGGATGATACTTCAAAGTATTATTGAAATATTTACTAATATGTAATTTTGGATTTTTCCTTTCCCCACGTTCTTGATTTATCTAAAATTATCTGAAGATATTTCTAAGTAAGATAACTGAGTATTGGTCTCAAATGTATCTCACATTAATTCTTTGTACACAGTAATTATACTAGTTGGATATTTGTTTACTTACCAGAATGAAGTTTGCAAGAATAAAGTATAAAACAAGTTTATTATAAAATATGTTGTAGGAACATTTTAGTGGAATCATTAGAATGGCTTTGGGAATAGTGCCCCCTTATGGTTTAGAAATGTAGTCTATTCATTTTTATCATTAAAAAATGGTAGAACATTTTAACATGTTCACATTTTAAAAAAGGCTCCTGATAAAGAACTTTATCCTTTTGGTCTGAGAAATGGGGAAAGACTTCAAGGAAATCAAGTCTCCTTTAGAAACTTCAAGGAAGAAAAGGGATCGGCCTGAATCAGTGCATAGTCAGCCAATAGTGTTCTCGTAGCTATGCATATGTTATAATTTATCCCAGTTGAGAATAAGGAGGAAAGCAAGAATTGGATAATTTTAATGCCTTTAGAATTCTGAAAGCAGAACATATGGACCCAGAACTCAATCTGGTCAAGTAAAGAGGTGAAACTAGTTTGGGAATATGTATTTTGTCCATGTGTAAAATTTTGCTATTTTGAGGTTTCATGTATGTTACATGTACAATAAAGTAATGTAAGGATTTTATTTGACTACAAAAAACCTAAAGAATATATAATTAAAACATAACCATTTTTAAGGATGTGGTTTAGTTCCATCACTAAATGAAGTACTATAGCACCATGTTAGGCAGAAAGAGGAATGAATAGGACAGATGTAAAGTTAGTTTCCCTGAAGGGGGCCATGATGGCCCATTCCAGTATTCTTGCCTGGAGAATCCTGTGGATGGAGGAGCCTAGTGCGCTATACAGTCCATGGGGTTGCGGAGAGTCGGCCATGACTGAAGTGAATGAGCACACACACACACAGTTAGTTTAAAGCTCATTTTGATTCCGAAACTTAGAAATGGGTCAGAGAAGTGTGTGTGTAAAGACTAGCTGGAGGCTCCCTAGGGCAGGAATTGATCTTGTAGTTTCTAAATGTAGGTGGTAGATGCTTAACAAAGGTTTGGATAAAACTGAATGAAAAGTCTGAGTAGCCTTAGAAAGCTACCAGTGATTTTCAAGGAGGAAGACAGTTTAGTTTTAAAGCAATACAGCGTTTTGTTTTTATTTGTGCTATTGAATTTATTTTATGATTTCAAATAGCCTTAAAAGTGTGTATTTTGGTTATCTTATGGGAACAAAGAATACAAAAATTAAACTTAACTAAAAATCACTTTGGTACATAAAACTAGGGCTTTTGCTCCTTTTAAAAAAGGTTTTTTGGTGTGATTATGGAAGCACTATAGGCCCATTATAGTACATCCTTAAAAAAGTGCAAAGAAAAAAACAGAATTTTCTCATCATGTCACCATGGAGTGATAACCACCATTGGAATTTATTTCTTTATATCTCTAATGCTTTGTATTACAGATGTGCAGAATCATCTGTAGAGTGCACTTGTTAATTTAGGACTAATTGTTGAAATAATACATTTGGACAAACTATAGAACTTGCACTCAGAGCAGTGGTCATCAAATTGCAGTTTTACGTCTATGTACCCTTTTCCATCTGGGGTTCTCTGAGAGGAGAATTAAGCCCTTTAGAAAGATTGTATATAGTACTGTTCTAAGTACTTAGGAGAGAAGTTAATTTAATACATACAATGGAAACTGCAGATTTTAGGCTTAATTCTCTTGAGAACCTCAGTTGAGAAGGATGGGGGTGTGTCAGTTCAGTTCAGTTCAGTCGCTCAGTCGCGTCCGACTCGTTGCGACCCTATGAACCGCAGCACGCCAGGCCTCCCTGTCCATCACCAACTCCCGGAGTTACCCAAACCCATGTCCATCGAGTCAGTGATGCCATCCAGCCATCTCATCCTCTGTCGTCCCCTTCTCCTCCTGCCCCCAATCCTTCCCAGCATCAGGGTCTTTTCCAATGAGTCAACTCTTCGCATGAGGTGGCCAAAGTATTGGAGTTTCAGCTTCAACATCAGTCCTTCCAATGAACACCCAGGACTGATCTCCTTTAGGATGGACTGGTTGGATCTGCTTGCAGTCCAAGGGACTCTCAAGAGTCTTCTCCAACACCACAGTTAAAAAGCATCAATTCTGTGGCGCTCAGCTTTCTGCACCGTCCAACTCTCACATCCATACATGACTACTGGAAAAACCATAGCCTTGACTAGACGGACCTTTGTTGGCAAAGTAATGTCTCTGCTTTTAACTATGCTGTCTAGGTTGGTCATAACCTTCCTTCCAAGGAGTAAGCGTCTTTTAATTTCATGGCTGCAATCACCATCAGCAGTGATTTTGCAGCCCAAAAAAGTAAAGTGTGACACTGTTTCCACTGTTTCTCCCATCTATTTCCCATGAAGTGATGGGACCAGATGCCATGATCTTAGTTTTCTGAATGTTGAGCTTTAAGCCAACTTTTTCACTCTCCTCTTTCACTTTCATCAAGAGGCTCTTTAGTTCTTTACTTTCTGCCATAAGGGTGGTGTCATCTGCATATCTGAGGTTATTGATATTTCTCCCAGCAATCTTGATTCCAGCTTGTGTTTCTTCCAGCCCAGCGTTTCTCATGATGTACTCTTCATATAAGTTAAATAAGCAGGGTGACATTATACAGCCTTGACGTACTCCTTTTCCTATTTGGAACCAGTCTGTTGTTCCATGTCCAGTTCTAACTGTTGCTTCCTGACCTGCATACAGGTTTCTCAAGAGACAGGTCAGATGGGCTGGTATTCCCATCTCTTTAAGAATTTTCCACAGTTTATTGTGATCCACACAGTCAAAGGCTTTGGCATAGTCAATAAAGCAGAAATAGATGTTTTTCTGGAACTCGCTTGCTTTTTCGATGATCCAGCGGATGTTGGCAATTTGATCTCTGGTTCCTCTGCCTTTTCTAAAACCAGCTTGAACATCTGGAAGTTCACGGTGCACGTATTGCTGAAGCCTGGCTTGGAGAATTTTGAGCATTACTTTACTAGTGTGTGAGATGAGTGCAATTGTGCGGTAGTTTGAGCATTCTTTGGCATTGCCTTTCTTTGGGATTGGAATGAAAACTGACCTTTTCCAGTCCGGTGGCCACTGCTGAGTTTTCCAGATTTGCTGGCATATTGAGTGCAGCACTTTCACAGTATCATCTTTCCGGGTTTGAAATAGCTCAACTAGAATTCCATCAACTCCACTAGCTTTGTTCGTAGTGATGCTTTCTAAGGCCCACTTGACTTCACACTCCAGGATGTCTGGCTCTAGGTGAGTGATCACACCATTGTGATTATCTGGGTTGTGAAGATCTATTTTGTACAGTTCTTCTGTGTATTCTTGCCACCTCTTCTTAATATCTTCTGCTTCTGTTAGGTCCATACCATTTCTGTCCTTTATCGAGCCCATCTTTGCATGAAATGTTCCCTTGGTATCTCTAATTTTCTTGAAGAGATCGCTAGTCTTGCCCATTCTGTTGTTTTCCTCTATTTCTTTGCATTGATCACTGAGGAAGGCTTTCTCATCTCTCCTTACTATTCTTTAAAGGAAGTCAATTTAGTGGGTCAGCAGCACTTTAAAAATACATGAAATAGAGTAAAATTTTAAAAGTGCAATCTATTGCACATAGTAAAATAATTTACATTTTGATGTTAATTTACATTATTTGAAGGTCAAAATAATCAGTTTTTTAAAAGCATATATGCTGAAATGGGATAGAAAAGCAAAGCCTTACATTTACATAGATTAACTTTTGACAGATAATTTAGTGAAAGGATGTATATGACATGTAAATTTTCAAATTGCAATATTAAGTGAACTAGACACCATAGAATTCCACTGTAAAGAAGTTAATTTTTTTAAAGTCCCAGAAATTAACAGGATTTTTATCAGTTTGTTCTGATAGAAAAGGGAGTGATGTCATACTACTGATTTTTACATGTCTTTGTTTCCATGAAGCATTTAAAATGATAATTCCACATTATAAGAATGTGAGCCTTTGCTTTTCCTGTGAGAGTTTTTAAGCACTTTAAACCTAAAATTGGCGTTATGAGGTAGATGATACGATTTTGTAGTGTTGAGTAGCAGGAGACATTGCTGATTGCTGCTTGTTTTGCTTGTTGCTTAGTTGCTAAATTGTGTCTGATTCTTGGGTTTCTGTGGACTTGCCAGGCTCTTCTGTTCATGGGATTTCCCAGGTATGGGTTGCCATTTCCTTCTTCTGGGGATCTTCCCCACCCAGGGATCAAACCCGAGTCTCCTGCATTGGCAGGCAAATTCTTTACCACTGAGCCACTGGGGAAGCCCATGATTTCCTGCAGATCCATCTTTGGTAAGTTAGTGGAAGTTCTTAGATCATATTGTTACAGGTTTGTATCAGGTTGATTAATAATTACAATTAATCATTACAGTGATTATTTTTAGAGTGAAATGAGGCACAAAACTAAACCTTAAAATCTCTTAAGTACCTATTGCTGCTACCTTGTAACACTATTCCTATTTCACTTGTTGCAACACTCATTCACAACATGTTGCAAGTATTGAGGAAACCTGATTCTATTCTGAGAGATTCAGTTTCATTCAGTAAGAGTATATTGGCAGCTGTCTGATAGGGTGGTAGGGTGTCTTGTGTCCTGAAATCATTTATGGACAACCTGGCAGGGATATTTGCTTTATACCTAATGAGTTATTCCTTAACAGTGTGTTCAGTCATGTATTTATGTTTGGCTTGTACAAAATAATGTGTATTTAATATATGCATTATATTTTATTTAATGTAAGCACATCATTATAAGAGGATAGACTATGAAATTTACCAGTCTACCAGCCCTTCATACATATACTGGCTTATAAATACCAAAATGTAAAAATTAATCTTTGTCTTTCTAAATTCTATTTTAAAAAATTCTTTTCCCACATATTAAAAAAACTTAATCCTGATATTTTGAGGGGAACTTTTAAAATCCCGTCAATACTTTTGAGATATTGTCTTGATTACTTTAGTTCATCAATGTTTGTCATTTGGAGTTAATTAAAGATCACAATATTAATCTGCCACTATAATTAGAAACTGAGAGTGCCACCTGAAATCAAAGTTTACAATTGAAGATAAGTCTGGGAGTTTTAAAGGTTTTTGTTTTATTTGTCTATATTTTTTTTAGTGCAAATTGGAATGTATATGTACTAATGGTGCTGAGTGGATGAAATTGCTTTTGTTACTAGAAAGTGATGACAGAAATGCTTATTGGTCTTTTTGTACATGAAACCAAGTTCTCTAAATTATTTGTCATTGTGAGACTAGTAAGCATTGTATCGAAATACAGTAGTTCTTTATTAGGAAACCTGATTATTAAAAGGTCATGTATACATAACACAGTAAGTTGAAATTTAGAGAAACTTTGTGTAAAACATTTTCTAATATTTACTTATTTAAAATTAATTCTTCTACTATACATTTTGGACTTGTTTAAATTTTGCTTTCTTAGACGTTATTTGTTGTTTTATGACTTAGAAAAAGAACTTTAGGAATGAAATCATATGTCTGAAATTTTTCTTATGTGTTTCAGATGAGGATGCCATCTGTTCATTTTGTGGTAGATAATGATGGGGAAGTTGAATGATAAAAGTATTTTAAAATGTTAAGGCTCTAACTTGAGCTACTAAGTGATCTATTTCTTTTCTTTGCCAAATAATGTAATATAGTCTGTTTTAGTGTTTAATTACTTGAAGGGAATAAATTATCCTCATATTGAAAGGTAAAAGAAAAGGCAATAGCTGTGTGTATCTTGGTGTCTCATTTTTATTCCTGATCAGTAGTAGCATTACTGCTGTGCCACTTAATTATACTGTTACTTTTTTGAAGACCTAATTTGTATGTTGCCACAAATGCAGAATAGATGAGAAAATCTGGCATGACTGTGAATGTTCTGTTGTGTATTATGTGCTTTTCTTAATTGTTTTTAACATGCAGTTAGGATAATTTGTTGCAAATGTGTTTCTGGCTTACCACAGAATATTAGGTAAAATTAACTCCCAGCATTTTATCATGGTTAGTGTTGTGCATTTCCCCATCATTTATATTATTTAATTTGTAAATCTGGGCTCTAAAGATGCACCCAGAGACAGCTGAGATTCTTCGGCACTTCATGGAATAAAGGGGTAGTAGTAAATGTGAAAGAGACTAGTAGCAGAAAAACCTTAAAAGGGGCCACCCTGGGAATTTAATGAGCTCCACTGTCATTCAGAATTCATTCAACGAATGTTTATTGAGTCCCTGCTGCATTGCCAGGCATGGTGCTAGGTACTGAAAATTTGAAAGTAATTAAGACAGTCCTTGACCTCAAGGTCTGTCAAGGTCTTTGCTACTTAAGCAAGCAGAGGCCAGATAACCACTCGTGAGGAGTTTTGTGTAGGAAATTCAGACATTTGCTAGCGGACTGCACTAGGCGATCTTCAGGGAAGGCTTTAAGAACACCCTCCGCTGGGTCTCTCTCCGTGGGCAGGTGCAAGAATAGGAAACAAAACAAAGGTCAGAAACAAGAGAGGGATGGGTGTTTAAAAAGCAACGAATGTGCTAACAGTTATTTAAGGTGGCATTTGAAGTGAGAGATGTCATAAAAGCAAAACTAGACTGAGTCTGGATCATGAATAAAAAAGTAAAACTTATACAAACTTACCAAGCTATAGAATTTTGAAATGAACGTGATCAAAATTGAGTCAGATTTGAAGTCAAGATCTTTGGCTGAAGAAGTTTAGAATTTGTTATTCTGAAGATTTAAAATTCCAGCTGTCCATAATAGGAAACACTTTTAAATATAAATATCAATTTTAATAGTTTTAATTAAAAAAATCTAGAAATAGTTATTTCTTGGGCAGTACCTCCAGGATGTCTCAGGTATAAAACTGATGTAAAGTGGAGCTTTCTTTATTTTCTAAATAATGAGTTTAACAAATGACTTCTAAAAAGGAATTTCTCATTTAATTTGAGCTGATCTTATATTTCATTGATTTGTTAGAATGAGCTTTTTGTTCATTAACACCTCTTTTATTACAGTGTTGGGGTGAAAAATGTTCTGCCTAAATGAGTTTCTAGATAATGAAGCTACTTTTCTCAGCACTGTCTTTTTTTAAAACTTTAACCTTTTGTAAAATCTAAAATGTCAAATAGTTTTCAGTCTTTCTAAGTGTATGTATGAATATGTATGTATATGGTATACTACTTATAAGTATAAATATTGACTATAACTATGTCATATTGACTCAAGACTTCTCAAACGTCAGATACTCTGTTGAAATAAGGATAGGGAACAGTTGAGGTATATTATTTGCCCTAGCCTATGTATGATAAAGCCCTCAGATTGTCTTGCTTTTTGACAGTTTTTGTCTTTGTATCTTGTAATTCTTCTCTCTCTTTAGACTGTCAGCTGGCACCTGGCATCTACCATTTAGTATTTCTGTTGCCAGCAGTCAGTTCCCCTTTTGAATTATGGTAGAACTCAGCTATAGGCTGAAACACTATGTAAACAAGTGATTGTTGTATTTCATAAATAAACAGTTGATTTTGCCCCAGATCCTGAACTTCTTTAGAACACTTGACCAGGATTGTGAAGTTTTAAAACAAATTCTACTCTGTGTAGAGTCTAGAGGCCCTCACTGAATATTCACCTGTTAAATCCTTTTAAAATATTATTCTTTTCCCTATAATCTTACGGCCTTGTTAGTCTTTTAAATTCCTTGTCCAGTAATTCTTAGCAAAATGTTGATCTCCCAATATGTGTATGTAGGGGGAGGGGAGACCTGTAAAACAAACCAAACAAGGAAGTTAGTAACCACAGGTTATTTATTCTTTCTCAGTTTCTGAGCCTCAGTTTTCTGATCTGTAAAGTGGAGATAATTGTACCTACTTAATAAGCCATTTGTTAGAATTAAGCAGGATATAAAGTTCTTATCATGAACTTTGTTGTAGCCAGTTACCTTCTTTTTTTTCTTTATTTATAAGTACAAGGCTAAAAAGAGCTTTTGATATTTATGATAATATGTGGTTTACTGATAAGTGTTAGCAGACAAAGTGGTTTCAAAATTTGGCAAAGTATTGCTGTAGGATGTTATCTAAGAAATACTATAGGGGTGGAGGGGGTAGGTTAAAGCTGATTGTAGTAGCAAGAAGAAGAATCAAAACTTATCAGTGTTGTACATTTGCAGAGTACTATTATTTAAAATGGATTTTTAACACAGATTCCATAAGCATGATATTTGATGAAATCATTTCTGGTAGTGCATGTTAATATACATGCTGAAGCTGTTCTTGTGATGGGGTAGTTAATGTCTCTTTGAGTTTTGAGTGACTAGACATGGTATTTTAAAGAAACACTGCCCTATTCGAAGATGATTCTTGAATTACATAATTCTTTACTAGTCAGTGTTCTCCAGAGGCAGCCTATGGCTCTGTCGAATTAACACCTGATTAACCATCACATCTTCCTTCAATAAACTTTTCCACTTCTGTATTTTTCTACAGATAGATACACCGCCAGGAATGGAATTACAGTCATGGTATCCAGTTATAAAACAGGAAGGTGACCATGTCTCTCAGACACATTCATTTTTACATCCCAGGTGAGTGGGTATTAGCTCGTTTGTTCCTTCATTCAACATCTATACAGCAAGTGCTTTTCTAGACTCTGGGAATTCACTATATCATTTTAGGTTTTTTTTTTTCCTGCTAATCCAGGGAATGAATTCTAAACGGGTTGAATATTTGAATTAACTTTTCTGTATGTTTCCATGTTTTTTCCTGGAAATAGGTTATTTCCTTTTTGCCCTAAAGTGAAAAAAATGAAAGTTTTAAAAAATTTTCCTTACTTCCTTTGAAGAGGTAAACCAACTCTCCAAGAGTGCGGTGTGCAGCTTTGACATTTTAAATGGCCCTTTTTTGGAACTTAGAGGTTTTCATTAGTAGCCACACCCCTCAAAATCAATTTCATATTTTCAATAAAGATGCACCTTAGATTATAAACTTTTTATTTAAAAAAATCTAGACTTTTATCTGCTGCTGTACACACTTATCTCCCCAAGCACAGTGATGAAGAATCTCAATCTTACATTCGTATAGTTCTTCTATTCCTTTTACATTTGAAGTAAGCTTTGGGGCAGTATTAAACCCGTCAGTTTTCTTAGGATACTGAGTTTTCACCCTCAGAATTCATGTAATTGGTCAAGAGGGACAATATAGATGTCCTGTACAAAGAAAATGTAATAAAAGAGGAGATTATTTAGAGCTTAGAGGATGAAGTGTTAGCTCACTTAAATGGTTGCATCTTTTGGTTAAAGGTTAAGCAGATTATGGTTAATCATATGGTACTTAAATATCTAGCTCAAATTTGTTCCGTAAGTCTCTCAGATAATCTCTTGTACAGTTTTATGTGAGGTTTGAGCAAAGTTGGTATTGGTGGCTTATCCCTTTGATCCTAGTTTTGCTTGATTTTATTATTGCTGTTTTATCAAATTAAGTAGGAAATATCAAAGTATTTTCAGACGATTGCTTTGTGGAGTTTGATCCAAGGAGGGTAGCCCAGTAGCTGGGTAGGGTTCAGAATGCTGATTGGCTTCTTGAAAGGGGAGAAGGGCCCTGGGAGCTCTTCGCTGGGGCTGTGCTGAATCAGGCCGTAGCCATGCAGTGTGGCCTGAGTCAGCCTCACTACAGCGAAGAGCAAGGACTGCTCGCTTTGGAGGGGTGGCACACAGGGAATGGTCCTCTGAAGTATCGTGTAGTCCATTTTCTTTCGGCATAAACATTACCTACTCAGGGTTGTTGAACTGCTCTGTAAAGTACTTCATGGTTTTAGTTCTCATGAGGTTTTGAGGGAAGGGAAACTGTTTCTTTTCAGTGGGCATCTTTTTTTTGCGAAATAACAAAAATAACCTCATAATTTTGCTCTTTGTGCCTCAACTACTTACTGACATTTTCAAGAATTCTTTTCTAAGCCCCTTTTCTGAATTGTTGCATTATCTGTTTTGGTTAAAAAAAATTGTTTAACTATAGAAATTGATGTTAATATATTTTTACCTAAATGTAATAAGTACCTTATTTTGCCGTTCTTTGTTTTCAGCTACTACTTATACATGTGTGATAAAGTGGTTGCCCCAAATGTGTCACTTACTTCAGCTGTACCCCAGGCTAAAGAGGTCACAAAGACAGAGGCAAGCAAATCTATACCAAGACAGTCAGAGAAGCCTCACAGTAGTGGGAAACATCAAAAAATAGTGTCTTATCCAGATGTCTCACTGGAAGAACAGGAGAAAATGGATCTAAAAACAAGTAAAGAATTATATAGCCACCTAGGTAAGTATTCAGAAATTACCTTTTTAAAATCATGTACCTAATCAACATATTTATTCAGCATTTTCAAAAAGATAGTTTCTTTTAATAAGAGAATTTTCCAGATAATTGAAGCTTATATCTTAAAAACAAAACCTGCCTTTCAAAACTCTGAAGTCTGGGAAGATCCCACGTGCTGGGGAGTAACTAAGCCTTTGCACCACAGCTGTTGAGCCTGTGCTCTAGATCCCAGGAACTGCAGCTGCTGAAGCCCGCACGCCCTATAGCCTGTGCTCCGCAAGAAGGGAAACTATAGCACTGAGAAGCCTGCACACTGCAATGAAGAGTAGCCCCCACTTGCTTCAACGAGAGATAAGCCCGTCTAGCAATGAAGAGCCAGCACAATAGATAGCCAAAAATAGATTAATAAAATTATCTTTAAAAAAAATATATGATAATCTGTAAAAATATTGAATCAATTATGTTGTACACCTGGAACTAACATGATACTGTTAATCAACTATGCTTCAATTAGAAAGAGAAAGAAGTGTACTAAGTGTAGTTAGGTATAGGACTCAGAGACATTAAGTTGTGGAATAAGCAAGGATTGAAAATGAATAGCTGTGGGAGCCAGGCAGGTGGCATAAGCCAGGCAGGTGTCCAGCAGCAGAATGCTGGCTGGACATTAAAAAAAATTATGCATAGTTACAGTGCCTTCTAAAATATGGTGGACCAAACAAGATATGTCTGCTCACATGTTGCCTGTGTTACCCTCTCTGTAGCTGCAGAGTTTCGCCTACAGCTTAGGCAAATGTAACAGTTCTTTCGGCTTTCTCAGAGCAGTGGAAGAGTCCTTTGGTTATGTAATTGTTTTCATAGATAGTTGCAATTCTTTGGGGGGGAGTTTGTACTTCTAATTTAGAGATTTTTAAATCTCAGTTTTCCTTGGATTTAAGTATGGCAAACAATAATTAGTAACATAGTTTTATACCATGTTTGTATTATATTTCCTAAAGTATTCTAGAGGCTTTAAAAAAATTGTTGAGGTGTAATTCATATACCATAAAATTTATCCTTTTAGACTGTACAATTTTTAGTAAATTCAAAAAGTTGTATAATAATCACATTTCAGAACATTTCATCAACCTTAAATCCTGTAATCCAGAAGTTACTCTTCATTCTCCCCTTTTATCAGCCTCTAATCTGTTTTCTGTTTTTACGGATTTGCCTGTTCTGGACATTTCATATAAAATGATTGTACAACATGAGGCCTTCTGTTGCCTGGCTTCTTCCACTAAGGATGTTTTCTCAGTAGATGTTATAGCATGTATTAGCACTTGTTCCTGTTTATGGCTTAGTAACTTTCTGTTGTGTGGATGGATAAGACCCTGTTTTGTTTATCCATTCATCAGCTGATGGACATTTGGATGTGTCCACATTTGGCTGTTACGACTAATGCTGTTATGAACACTTAAGCACAAGCTTTAATGTGAATGTATGTTTTTATTTCTCTTGGTTATATATTTTAGGAGTGGAATTGCTGGGTCATATGGTAACTCTATGTTTAATATCTTCAGGGACTGCCAAACTGTTTTTCAAAGCAACCATACCATTTTCATTTCTAGCAACAGTCTCTGAGGTTTCCAGTTTCTGCACATCTTTGCCAACAGTTGTCATTGTTTGTCTTTTGATGAGAGCCATCCTAGTGGTTGTGAAGTGGTATGTCATAGTTTTGATTTGCAATTCTCCAAGTTGACTAATGGTACTGACTATCTTTTCATGTTTTTATTGGACATTGCAAATCTCTCTCTCTTTTTTTTTAATATTTATTTTATTGATTTGGCTGCACCAGGTCTTAGTTGCAGCACATAGGTAGGATCTTTAGCTGCGTGTGCACTCTTAGTTGCAGCATGTGGACTTTAGTCCACTGCCCAGTGATTGAATCTAGGTCCCCTGCATTAGGAGTGCAGAGTCTCAGCCACTGGACCACCAGGGAAGTCTACATTGCAAATCTTTGGAGAAGTATCTGTTGAGAGCCTTTGCCTATTTTTAAATTGGGTTGTCTCTTTATTATTGAGTTGTAAGAGTTACTTGTACACTCTGGGTACTAGAGCCTTACCAGGTATAGGATTTGCCATTGTGTCAGTTGTCTTTTCACTTTCTTGGTAGTGTCCTTTGAAACACGGAAGGTTTAAATTCAGATGAAGTCCAATTGTTGTTTCTTTGGTTGATTACTTTAGGTGTCATGTCTAAGAAACCATTGCCTAATCCAGTTAAGAATTTTAGCTCTTAAATTTAAGTCTGTGATCCGTTTTTAATTAATTTTTATAAAAGATATGAAGTTCAACCTCAATCGTATATAGATACAGTTGTCCCAACACAGTTGAAAAAGCTACTGTTACTCGTTGAATTGTTCTGGCACCCTTATTAAAAACCAGTTGCCTATAAAAGTATACGTTTATTTCTGGACTCAGTCTTTATGTCAGTACTACACACGGTTTTGATTTCTGTAGCTTCATAACAAGCTTTAAAATTGGAGATTGTGAGTCCTCTAACTTTGTTTTTCTTTTTCAAGATTACTTTGGCTGTTTTGGTTTCCTTTTATTTCCATATGAGTTTTAGAATCAGTTTGCCAGATTCTGCCACACAGCCAGGTGAGATTTTGATAGGGTCTGCACTGAAAAAGTAGATCAGTTTGGGACTACCATTTACTGTAGTCTATTTGCGCTGCTATAGCAAAAATAACATGACTGGTGGCTTATACCATAGACACTTATCCTTTCACTGTTCTAGAGGCTGGGAAATCTAAGATCAGGGCACCTAGTGGATTTGGTTTGGCAAGAGTTTGCCTCCTGGCTCATAGATGGCTGTCTTCTCATTATGTGCTCAAATTGTGGTAGAGCTCTCTGGAGTCTCTTTTATAAAGGCATTAATCCCATCATGGGGTCTCTACCCTTAGGAGCTAATTATCTCCTAAAGGTTTCATTTCCTAATACCATCACATTGGGGGTTAGGATTTCAGCATAGGAATTTTGGATATCACTGACTTCCAGATCATAATATCATCTTAATGATATTAAGTCTTCCAATCTATGAACATAGGATTCCTTTCCATTTATTTAGGTCTTTTACTTCTTTCAATAATATTTTATAGTTTCTGTTATATAAGTTTTATACTACTTTTGTTAAGTTTATTCCTAAGTATCTGTATTATTTTTTTATTTTGTTTATAAATGAAATTGTTTTCTTTATTTCATTTATGGATCATTCTAGTGACTTTTGACAGAGTGGTGTTTATACTTTGTTACTTCTTTTCTGCTTTCAAAGATCCATCAGTCTCGAATAATTCTACCAGCAAAAAGAAACCTGAGTCTACCACTTGCAGCTTAGCCAGAGACACAAGCAAGTCAGGAACTGACCGTGATGTTGCAGCTCTATCTCCACTTCTTGTCAAAGATGTCATTTGTGAGGACGATAAGGGAAAAATCATGGAAGAAGTAGTGAGAACTTGTGTAAAACAACAGGAAGAACTGAACTCAATTTTACAGAAGAAGCAACAACTTCAGATGGTAAAATTGTTATTTAAATGATAGTCCATTGTGAAAAAATACTTTTGCATATTCTTCAAGATGAGATGCTGTAAATGTATTTAACATTGTTCAGTTTTATACTTACAAGAAATATTAATATACTTTTAAATTTTTAGAGAAAATAGTTTTCAAGATAACTCCTTATGTATAGAATTGATATGACACCTCAATTTTATAATAGTTTCTGTCCTGTTTTTTTCTGAATTGAAAGGTTTAATGTGATAGAAATAAAGTAAAAATTATATTGTGACTCTTTAAATTACAGGAAGTTGAAATGTTGAGTAGTTCAAAAGCTATGAAGGAACTTACTGAAGAACAGCAGAATTTACAGAAAGAGCTTGAATCTTTGCAGAATGAACATGCTCAAAAAATGGAAGAATTTTATGTTGAACAGAAAGACTTAGAGAAAAAACTAGAGCAGGTAATGAAGCAAAAATGTACCTGTGACTCAAATTTAGAAAAAGATAAAGAGGCTGAATATGCAGCACAGGTAAGAATTACACAGTTTGTATAGTGTTGCCTTTCAATGTGGAAGTTGAAGCTGTTACTTTAATTTCATTAAAGAAATTACTTTTTGTTAAACTTGTTTCATTTAGGTTAGACTTCAAAATAGATAATTCTGTTAAACACAAGTTTATGTTATATCATTCAAGACGATTGTTTTGATCTTGGTTGTTGCATTACTTTAAATTTTTATTGGATTTCTGTAGTTTAGTTGTCCTAATTGCTAATCTCTAGCTATCTGAATATCAATGCTGTTTTAATGTAATATATGGGCTTTCAAATCAGTGGCTTAACAACTATGAACTGTTGCCTACTGTGTTCACAAGCACTGGGGCAAAAGTGGCTTACAACTTGGGAAAGATGAACAAATAACTCCTAATCGGAGCATGCTGTGATAAAAGGCATACTGAGGTGTAAGTCATAATGAAAGTGTTCTAAGTGTTCAGTTCCCTTTACCCTTTGTTTTGCCTTCATTTTAAGGTCATTTCAAAGTCAGATTAATAGTATTGGATATTCAAGAGATTATAATATGCATGAAATAGTTCATTTTTGCAAAAAGTGATTTGAAAGTAGATCTTTGCCATGATGTGAGAAGTAAATGGAAAACCAAAACTGAATGAAAAACTGACAGTCTTCTAATCACACAGCTGGCAGAACTGAGACAGAGATTGGACCATGCTGAGGCTGATAGGCAAGAACTCCAGGACGAACTCAGACAGGAACGGGAGGCAAGACAGAAGTTAGAGATGATGATAAAAGAGCTAAAGCTGCAAATTTTGAAATCATCAAAGACTGCTAAAGACTAGAAACTTTCGAAGAAGTCCATCTGTGTGTCCCAACAGGGCTTATTTTTGTTTGTTTGTTTACTTTGGTAAATGCATCTGAACAATTTATCTGCATGAGATAACGAGGCATTCTATTCGTTTGTAGGTCAGAGAAAGTGAAGAGATTATATATTAGTATATAAATTTTTACATTTTCCAAATGATGAAAATGTATGTTTCTTTGTACTTTTTTTTTCAACCAGCTTAAAACCAGTACTTTGCAGTTTTAACTATTAGATACAATGCCTATATTTCTAATGCAGTTTAACAGTTGCATACTTTTTAAAAGCTGCATTGTGTGATGGTAGATAGTTTTGATCAATTTTGTTATCCATATTTTAGACTCAACTTTAGATACAATGGTGGCTTCGTATTTCATCTATAGAGCTATTCAAGGAGTTGTCCATTTTTTTCATTAACACAATCTCCTTTCTAAGTTGAAAGTATACTCATTATTATAATCAAAATTTTTTATTTTGTTTCTTCTTATGGCATGAATTACCACCAGTTCCTTTCTATTTAATGTCTCCTAAGAGACATTTTGTCAATAGAGGAATTTCATTGATGAGGTTATAGCACACCCCAAGGGAAAAGATAACATGCTTTCTTATACACTGTTGCTAAACTCAAGCAGCAGTTATAATTAGATTTTCTGTTTAAATGTGATTTTATTTAGAGAAAATTTTTTATGCAGCAACTTTAGAAGAGGGAATAAAACGTCATAATTTTTGAACTTTTGTTCATGTTGTTAATACTGTTGTGAAAATATTAATGTACTTGAGAAAAACTGATACCATTGATGTACATCGGTTTCTATACAATCCATAATCCTCCTGTACAGTTTTTATATGTAGTTGTGGGTCTTACTGAAATTTATATAATGGATTTCTTTTCCTTTAAATTGTAAGATATTAAACACTTTGAAGGTTATTTTGGACTTTTGTATGTTTAAATGTTAAGTCTTAACCAAATGTGCACGATTGGACCATTTTCAGTTATTATTTAATATCAAAATCAGGAATTCACAGTCAACTAGTAGTATATGATAGGTTAATATAGGGAAGTTTACTAATCTACTAAGAGGTTTTTAGATAGTTTTTAGAAGACAGCAATTCCATAGTTTGGGGAGGGACAACTTCTGCACTTTTTTTTTTTTTGCACAGAAAAGTCTGTCATTCTTTAATGGCAAATTTCATGTTAGTTAATTCTTGGCTTAAAAGATACTAGGTAAAATTCTTAGTATGCATTTTTTAAAAGAAAGTTTCCTGAAGCTACCATTAATTGACATTATTATCCCATGAGTTTAATTTTTATATTCTTGTGTATGGTACTATATGAAATTACTTGAGAGCTAAATTTATTTTTTAAATAAATCAGCTAAAGTTAAGGTTATTTACTCTTCCCATCATAGACAATAGATGCTTGGTATAGAACTTCAAAAGTAAGTAGGTTATCATTTAACCAGTTATTTGCATATTTTGCTTAATGGTACTTACATAGCCTAAAAGAATTTTTGTACTTCCCAAAGTATAGTTTCTTTACTAGAGTATCTTCTAAATGTGTATTTTCTATTGTCCATTTAAGTTTTACTGTGTTAACCCTGCAATTTAATTGGTTGATCCTTGGAATCTCCTTAAGGAAGAACACATGTTAAAATGACATACAGGAATAAATATTAAAAATGACATATGCTTCTAATACTTTTTATTTGCCTTTATCTGGAGAAAGAAAAACACAGATATTTTATGACACAGTTTCGTTTTAGTTGTGGATTAGTTGCATCACAGCTAAGCTTTTTGGGAGGTAAAAACTCAAGCCTGTATAATTTATTTTTCTATTTCACTCAAAATCTTATGTTACTTAGTTTAAATGATAAGCTATTGAAGTTTCGACTCAAAACATCTAAAATAATTTGTTTAATCGTTAAGATATGTTTTTAAAAATTCTAAGCAATGCTTAATCACCTTTAAATTATCATAAGCTCTTAATTTATTAGCTTTGAATAAAGAACTATTTTTTCTGGTCCTTCACATAAGGGAAACTTGCCACATGAAACTGTATACTCTTCATTTTTCAGAAGATACATAGATGTGCCATCAGCTTCTAACTTCTTTGAAAATAGTGTTTTGTTTTTTTTAAGTCAATTGTAAATAGTATGCCTATTCTAGATAAAAGTAATTTTAAGTTAAACTGTACAACATAGCTTGAAAGTATAGAGACTTTGTAATACTTTACAAGTGGCCTCTGCTAAAAATATCTTATCCATATAATTATTCTTCTATTCTTTGCATGCTCATTTTGTGTGTTGGTTGTTAGCTTAAAGTTTGTTTTACTGTTAGCCTTTGTGTGCCAACTCATCAAGCAACCAGATTTTCCCTCAGACTTCATACTATTTTTCTTTTCAGGAAAAATATAAAAATATTTACTTTAAAAAGCTGTGTTAAAGGAATGACATATCAGAAGCGCTAGAGCATCTTTAAAAGGAAGAAAAGATAGAATATTAGTTCACTGGGTGATGAGTGATATTAAATTTGAATGGTGATAGTTTCTGTATTCTAAACTTGATGAGAAAAAGGTACCAAATCTATTGTAAATGTAAAACCTGCTGTCATTGAGGAAGCTCTGAACAACCCTGGTTTCACAAATAACACTTTGAAAGAATTTGACCAATAGTGTAAGTTGGCCTGTGCTTTAGTTTTGTAAGGCATACTCTTTTGCTTGAATTGCTGTGTCCAGGAGAGTTTGGGTGTTTTATGGTTCTTGAACTAATTTTATAATATATTTAATATATTACCAGTTGAGATATAAAGTCATTTGTACATATTGAATTAAAAATCAGTTGCTAAAGTAGGTGTAATAGACTGAGTACAATGATACTTGCAGGTTATCCCCACATGTTCTAGAAGTCATGACAGAACAACCAATTTATTTACACATCTTTGGTTTCTGTTTGAAGGGAAGTAAAATGATAAACTTGAGGAATATAATACATGCTCAAAGTTATTTCCCTATAAGGAGTAGTAAAGCTGGTGCTGAAGATTTTTGATCAGTTTCTAAAATTTTCTTCTCAATGACTTATGTTTTGATTGCTTAGGGAAGAATCCTTACTTTTATTTGCTCTTTAGCAGTTAATCTGCACGACAGCATATTACAGATTAATAGAATGAAAAGTTGTGCTCATACTGTACATTTATTTCTGTGCTTAAAACTACTTGTTAGTTTTTATAGAAGCTGACAGCAATAAGGGACACATTACTGCTGTATTATACATTGTGAGATTGAGTAAACAGCTTAAATTTTTTTCCTGGCGTAAGACACTTAAGCATTTCCATTATTAGAAGGAATTTGTATGGATATTCTATATTGCATCTTGTTTAAAAGGACAGTCTTATTTTTTTTTTTTTGTAAAATCCATTTAAAATGGCTTCTAAACTACATAATGCAATTTGGAGCCTGTTTTTTTAGTGATAGTAGTACATGTTTTATATAGTGCTACTGTGTTTGAATTAAAGAGAACAACTGTAAAAACTGAAATTTAAAAATTAGGCCCAGAAAACAAAATAGTGTATTAAGTTAGTTGAATGTAAAAGAAATTTAAAAGATTTTTTTCCTTTAATATAGATACCTCACTTGAAAACAAAGCACAGCATACTTAAAGTAGTTTAAAAAAAAAAAAAATCCTACTAAAAGAATTGCTAAATCTTGAACAACTCTTGGGGAATTGTAGTTTGGGAGAAATAAAATATACTTGCCTTTAACCATCCTGTTAGAAGTATTTATTTATCCTGATAATTTTAAGCCAACACAGTAGTCTTAAATTATTTCTGAATTTCTAATCTATGAAAGCAGTAAATGAAGATCTGTCGTGCAACTGTTGAAACAAATTGTTGACTACATTGACCATAATTCAATTTAAAATCTTGCCAATGATGTACAGTTTTATGGTTAAAATTGCTGTGGTTGGTTGTATTACATGACACACGAAACTGTCCTCTACCTCACGTGAAATAAGTATTTTATATGGTTTTACTATAAAACAAGACTCATCTATCTGGTCACTTAGTTTACAAATTTTGAATTATATTTATTGAAACATGACATACTGTGCTCTTAGCTTATACCTCAATTGTATTTTGTGCTGTTTTCCATTTTCATGCCTTGTAAATAAACTTGTATAGATTGTGGATCAAATTCCAAATAAAAACTTTTAATGCCAGTGAAATTGATTTAAGCTTTCTTGGTATCCTGTGTGAACTCAACTTGCTTGTTTCTTAAGATTAACATTTTTTCTTTTGGTTCCTTGAAAGTCTATTCATTACATAGCAAGTGGCTGGAAACTTTTTAAGAATAGTAAAATGTGAAATTCTGTGTGATTTTGTTTTCTTCTGTTGGCCATACTGCACGACACGTGGGACTCTAGTTCTCTGACCAGGGATCTAACCCTTGTACCCTGCATTGGAAGCACGGAGTCTTAACTAGTGGACTGCCAGGGAAGTCCCCTGTGTGATGTTTTATGTGATGAGTATATCAGCATTTTGTGTTCTTGCTTTAACATCCTTTCCTCACCTCCACCTCAGGTATTCGTTATCAATTACTGTATAACACATTATTTTAAAAGCTAGAAGCTTAAAGTATCACACACAGTATCTGAGGGTCTGAAGTCCAGGAGTAGGTTGGTTGAATGTGACGGCTCTTAGAAGGGTACTTTTATGGTGTTACCTGGGGCTGAAGTCATATGAGAGCTTGACAGCTGGGATCTGCTTCCCAGCTCACTCACAGGGCCATTGACTGACAGGAGCTCAGTTCCCACTGTATGAACCTGTGCATGAAGCTCTTCAAGTCTGGTGAACGACATCCCTCAACTGAGTGATCCAAAGGAGGGAAAGGGTGATGCCACAATTTCTTTTATGATCTAGACTCGTAAGTCATATACTGTTAGTTTTGCCTTATGCAGTTTGTTAGAAGTCAGTCACAAAGTACAGCCTGTACTCAGTTGGAGGAGATTATACAAGGGTATGAACCCCAGCAGGCAAGGATCACTTGGGACTTAAGAGTCTGGTTACCATATCCTCCAAATATTTTTGTGTGTGGCAAAATGTACATATCATTAATTTTGCCATTTAACCATTTTAAAGTGTAATTCAGTGGCATTAAGTACATTAACAGTGTGTGTAATGATCATTCCATATCCAGAACTTCTTAACTATCCCAAAAAGAAGCTCTGTACCTATTAAACAGTAACCCCCTGTTCCCCCTCCCTCCAGCCCTTGATATCTTCTACTTCTATTTCTATGAATTTGCCTATTATAGGCAATCCACATATATAAGTGGAATAAAAATATTTATCCTTTTGTTTCTCATTCGGTGTTGTGTTTCACTTAGCATAATGTTTTCAAGGTATATCATGTAGCATGTATAAATTTCATTCCTTTTTATGGCTTTATAATATACCATTGTATACAACTGGAAGAATGTCTATCCAGCTTCTTTGCCCATTTTTAAACTGGGTTTTTTTTGTTGTTAGGTTGTAAGTCTTCTTTATATGTTAAGGATATTAATTCCTTATCAAATAAATGATTTGCAAATATTTTATCCCATTCTTTTTTAAAAAATACATTTATGTATTTATTTGACTGCACTGGTCTAGTTGTGACATGCAGGATCTAGTTCTCTGACCCCCTGTCCCCTGTGCTGGGAGTGTGGAGTTCTGGCCACTGGACCACCAGGGAAGTCCCTCTCCCATTCTTTAGGTTGTCTTTTCTCTCTCAGTAGTGTCCTTAAGTTTTGATCAAATTCATTTTATCTATTTTTTCTTTTGTTGTCTGTACTTTTGGTGTTATGTCCAAGAAATCATTGCCAAATCCAATGTCGTGAAGCTTTCTCCCTGTGTTTTCTTCTGAGAGTTTATATTTTTAGTTCTTATTGGACTTGTGTTAGTTTCCATTTCAGATTGTCTATTGCCAGTGTTTAGGAAATGCAGTTGATTTTTGGGTGTTGATTCTGTATTCTGAAACTTTAGTAAATTTTTTTTTTATTAGCTAACAGTTTGTGTGTGTGTGTGTGTGTGTGTGTGTGTGTGTGGTGGGTAATTTTTAGGGTTTCTGTGTGTAAGATCACATCACTTGGTGGTGGTTTCTTGGTGGTGGGCTTCCCTGATAGCTCAATCAATAAAGAATCCACCTGCAGTGCAAGAGATGTGGGTTTGATCTTTGTGTTGGGAAGATCCCCTGGAGAAGGAAATGGCAACCCATTCCAGTATTCTTGCCTGAAAAATCCCATGGACAGAGGAGCCTGGCAGGCTACTGTCCATGGGGTCAGAAGAATTGGGTACAACTTAGTGACTAAAACCACCACTATCAAGATCACATCACTTGGGAATAGAGATAATTTTAGTTCTTCCTTTCCAATTTGGATGCTTTCTGTTTCTTTCTCTTGCCTAATTGCTCCAACTAGAACTTCCAATGCTGTGTTGAACAGAAGTGGTGAAAGCAGGCCTTCTTGTTTTTGCTTTTGTCTTAGAGGGAATGCTTTCAGTCTTTTACCTCTGAGAATGATGTTGGCTGTGGTTTTTTTCATATATGGTCTATATCATCTTGAAGAAGCTCCCTTTTATGCCAAGTTAAAAGAAGTTTTTTTTTCTTTAAATGATGAAATGGCGCTGAATTTTGTCAAAAGTTTTTTTTGTATCAGTGGACATGATAATGTAGTTTACCCCTTTATTCTATTCTTGTGATATAGTACATTGCTTGGTTTTCATAAATCGAACTGTCTTTTGCATTCTAAGAATAAATCTCACTTGTTCATGGTGTATAATTATTTTAATGTGTTGTTTATTTATTTGAAATAATTTGACATGCAACATTCTATAAATTTAAGGTGCACAACAAGTTCATTTCATACATTTATATGTTGCCTGCTATTCTTCTTTAGGCTATATAAAGCCTAAAATTCTTCAAGAGATGGGAGTACCAGACCGCTTTACCTGCCTCCTGAGAAATCTGTGCAGGTCAAGAAGCAACAGTTAGAACCGGACATGGAACAACGCACTGGTTCCAAATTGGAAAGGGAGTACGTCAAGGCTGTATATTGTCATCCTATTTATTTAATTTATATGCAGAGGGCAACATGAGAAATGCCGGGCTGAATGAAGCATAAGCTGGAATCAAGATTGCAGAGAGAAATAATAACCTCATATATTCAGATAATACCACCCTTACAGGAGAAAGAAAAGAGGAACTACAGAACCTCTTGATGAAAGGGAAAGAGGAGAGCGAAAAAGCTGGCTTAAAACTCAACATTCAAATAACGAAGATCATGGCATCCGATCCAATCACTTCATGGTAAGTAGATGGGGAAACAATGGAAACAGTGACAGACTATTTTCTTGGGCTCCAAAATCACTTCAGATGGTGACTGCAGCCATGAAAATAAAAGATGCTTGCTCCTTGGAAGAAAAGCTATGACCAACCTAGACAGCATATTAAAAAGCAGAGACATTACTTTGTCAACAAAGGTCTGTCTAGTCAAGGCTATGATTTTTCCAGTAGTCATGTATGGGTGTGAGAGTTGGACCATAAAGAAAGCTGAGCGCGGAAGAATGATGCTTTTGAACTGTGGTGTTGGAGAAGACTCTTGAGAGTCCTTTAGACTGTGAGGATGTCACACCAGTCAATTGTAACGGAAATCAGTCCTGAATATTCATTGGAAGGACTGATGCTGAAGCTGAAGCTTGAATACCTTGGCCACCTGATGTGAAGAACTGACCCATTAGAAAAGATCCTTATGCTGGGAAAGATTGAAGGCAGGAGGAGAAGGGGATGACAGAGGATGAGATGGTTGGATGGCATCACCGACTCAATGAACATGAATTTGAGCAAGCTCCAGGAGTTGGTGATGGACAGGGAGGCCTGGCATGCTGCAGTCCATGGGGTCGCAAAGAGTCGGACATGACTGAGCGAGTGCACTGAATATGCTGAATTTGGTTTGTTAAATTCATGAATGTTTGTGGCAATAGTCACAAGGGATACTGCCTTGTAGTTTTTTGTTTGTTGGTTATTTTGTAGTGTCTTTGTTGTTGCTTGCTTGCATGCTCAATTGCTTCACTCCTGTCTGACTCTTTGCAACCTTATGGACTGTACCCCGCCAGGCTCCTCTGACCAGGGGATTCTCCGGGCAAGAATACTGGAGTGGGTTTCCATACCCTCCTCCAGGGCATCTTCTCAACTTAGGGTTAAAACCTGCATCTCCTGCTGCAGGTGGATTCTTTACCTCTGAGCCACTGGGGAAGCCCCATCTTTGTTGTTGGTATTAAGTTAATCCTGCATTATAAAATGAGCTAGGAATTGTTCTCTCTGTTTTGATTTTTTTGGAAGAGTTTGAGAAGGATTGGTGTTAATTCTTCTTGCAATATTCGATAGAACTCACCAATGAAGCCATCTGGTCCTAGGCTTTGCTCTGTTGGGAGGTTTTAATTGCTGATTTAATCTCCTTAGTAGTTATAGGTTTATCTGTCTCCTGTTTCTTCATGAGTCACTTGTCAGTTTCATTTAGCTTATCTAATTTGATGGCATACAATTGTTCATGGCATCCTCAAAATCCTTTCATTTCTGTAAAATAGTTTAAAATGTTCCTATTTTCATTTCTGATTTTAGGAATTTGAGTCTTTATTTTCCCCTTAGTCAATATAGGTAAAGGTTTGTTAATTTTGTTGATCTCTTCAAAGAACCAACTTTTGATTTTTATTGATTTTCTTTTTATAGGTTTTATTTTATTTATTTCCACTCTAATCTATATTATTTCCTTCTACTAGTTTTGAGTTTAGTGTGCTTTGTTTTTCTAGTTTCTCAGAGTTTGATCTGAGATCTTTTTTAATGAATGCTTTTACAGCTATAAATTTCCATCTTAGAAAATAAAAAATAGTTACAAACCCAAATTGCAATAATTCTGGCTTGTATATTTATCCATGTATTCACCTTCACTGGAGATCTTTATTTCTTTTTACTTCTTTAAGTTACTGTCTAGTATACTGTGTCTAGTGTACTGTCTACTGTATCCCTTTATTTCAATTTAAAGGATTCCCATTAACATTTCCTGTAAGACTGGTCTAGTGGTAGTCAGTTTTTGTGTTTTTCGTTCATGTGCATTAGTTGCTCAGTCATGTCTGACTCTTTGCAACCCCATGGACTGTAGCCCTCCAGGCTCCTCTGTCCATGGGATTCTCCAGGCAAGAATATCTGGAAGTGTCTTAATTTCTCCTTCATTTTGGGAGGACAGTTTTTCCACATATTTATTTCTTGTTGAAAAGTTTGTCTTTTGGCATTTTACATCATTCCACTGACTTCTAGCCTTCAGGGTTTTGGCTGAGCCACTGTTAGTGATCTTACTGAGAATTCCTTATTCATGATGTCACGTTTCTCTAGCTGCTTTCAGGATTCTCCCTTTATCCATGTCTGTCAACAGTTTGATTATAATGTGTCTTGGTGTGGGAGTTTACCTTATATGCAATACATTAAGCTTTTTAGATTTGTAGATTTTAAGTATTTTGTCATATCTGCACTGTTTTCAGGCATTATTTCTTCAGATAATCTGCCGTTTTCTCTCTTCTAGGACTCCCATAATTTTTCAGAATTTGATTTATTTTTAGAATTTCTATTCTTTTATTGCTATTCTTATTTTGTTCATGAATTATTTTCCTGATTTCCTTTCTTTTTTGTCCATATTTTCCTTTAGCTTTTTGAGCATATTTAATACCCTTGTTATGAAGTCTTTGTCTAACAAGTCCAATGTCTGGACTTTTACGAGGGTGGTTTCTGTCGGTTCGTTTGCTGTTTGTAAAAGATTATATATTTCTCTTTTTTTGTATGCCTTATGATTTTTTGTTATTGAAAATTAAACATTTGACAACTATAATGTGGTAACTGGAAGTCAGATTTTCCCTCTTCCTGAAGGTTTGCTGTTGTTTTCTTTTTGTAATTATTGTTGAAGTAGGCTGTGATAGTCCACTTGCTTTGAGATTTTTCCACACTATTTTGCAAAGACTATTCTTGATTGTGTGTGCTCATGAAAGTGTCTGTTCCTTTAGTCATGTTCAGCTAATGTTTTGACAGAGTTCATTGAATGCCAGGAGCTAAACAAACAAAACAATAACAAAATCTCACAAAACAGAAAAGCAGAAAAATACAAGATCTAACTGCTTCTCTCAGCCTGCAGCTTGGCTCTGTAAGATGCTCCTTCAGTACTTAGGTAGGCTTGCTCTGATCCTAGGAATCAGTCCAAAGTGAAAACTTAGGGACTCTTAAGTCTTTTCTGGGTATGCAGGTTGCTTGGGCTTTCTAAATTCCCCATCTTATCGACAGCTGTTTTTGGATGTTCTAGTTTCCCAGAGAATCTCATCCTAACTTACCCTCCAGTTCTTAGACAGTCTGTTGGTTGTTTACACCTGTAATATTTTGTCCCAGGCATCTGAGTCTGTAGTTCACCTTGCATCTTTTACAAGCAGTACCCACTGCTTTTTCCATCCAAGTTCCAAGTTAGGCAAATTGAAGATGCGAGTCTTGTGTTGGTAGTACAAGGATTCCCCAGAGAGGTCAGATCAGATGTACATGATGGTTTTCAAAGAAGGTCTGTTCTGCTCCCTTGTTCAGGGGAGGGAACTGGCAACAGGGCTGCTGCTGCGCCGGGATAGCAAGGTGAAAAAAAGTGGAAGTTGCTCAGTTGTGTCTGACTCTTTGCAACCCCATGGACTGTAGCCCACCAGGTTCCTCAGTCCATGGGATTTTCCAGGCAAGAATACTGGAGTGGGTTGCCATGCCCTCCTCCAGGGGATCTTCCTGACCCAGTGTTGAACCTGCATCTCCCACATTGCAGGTGGACTTTTTCTCTGATCTGAGCCATCAGGGAAGCCTGGGGAAGGTGAAAGTGTGAATAAAAATGTCCCAAACTTTCCTATCATTTTGAAGGTGGCTTTTCTTGATTGGGTGTTTTCTTGGTTGCTATAAGCATTTGACTGTTTTCTAGAGCAACAACAAAGTTGGTCCTGACATTTTCTTGTCTTTCTCTTTCTTTCTCTTTGTATCCTTTTGTGGGAGAATGAGAGCTTGGAGTTTCCTAGTTGACCGTTTTTCTTACCACTCATCTATTTAGCCATAGTCTTTTTATAACCTGATCTTGCAAGTGATACACCATCACTTGTCATGTACTGTTCATACAGACTCACCCTGGAACAATGTGGGGCGAACTACACAAGAGTGTGAATCCTAGGAGGTGGGGATCACTGGGCATCATTTTGGAGGTTGCTTACCACAGGCTAGGACCAGAACTTTCCTCCAAAGTGATTTGGGTTGAGGCCATAGCGTTTTAGACATTCAAACTAGAACTTGGGTTTGGAAATCTTTAAGAGAAGGTGTTTAGCTCAGATAAAAATGATTACTGTTTGCCTGGCCTGACACTGATACTCTGCTAGATATTGGACTTCCTAGAATGAGTCAGGCACAGCTTTGGCCTTTGAGGAACTCCCAGGCAGCTGGATAGCAGAATGACTCAGTCCCATAAGAGGGCTAGGGGAACATGAGGAGTAGACTTCACTCAACCTGGGGTGAGGAACGTTCCAGTTCCAAATGACACCTGGACAGAACTTAGAAGTGAGCTGGAAAGAGAGGGAGCTGTGGCTGTGTTGGAAAGCATTCTAGGTAGAAGGAACTATGTGAGGATAGGTTGGAGGCTAGTAATGAATGCCATATTATGAAAGTGAAAGAAGGTGTTAGTTGCTCAGTCACGTCCAACTATGCAACCCCATGGACTGTAGCCTGCCAGGCTCCTCTCTCCATGGAATTCTCCAGGCAAGAATACTGAAGTGGGTTGCCATTCCCTTCTCCAGGAGATCTTCCCGATCCAGGGATTGAACCTAGGTCTCCTGCATTGCAGGCAGATTCTTTACTGTCTGAGCCACTAGGGAAGCAGAGAATTCAGTAATGATGCAATGTTATACTTTCTGAGAAACAACTCACACAGTTAAATTAGAAATCAGATGGTAAAATACGGATAATTTAAGTTTTGTTGAAAGCATGCACAAGGTATTATGGGAACTGTTCAGAACTTCATCAGAAGAGGTAGGATAGTCATGTCACAGGAGGTTCTTATGCTGATTTTGGGTGACTGAAAAGTAGCTGGGTGGAGAGGTCACTTCTTGCAGAACAAAGGGCAAGTATAAAGCATAAGGGATGAGACTGTGATGTTTCCCTATGAGGAACTACCAAGGGGTTTATTGTGATTGGTAGTTATTGAATCATTTTAAGTTACGTGGGGTAGGGGGCTATACAGTGGAGGGAAGCGGCTGTTGAGGGAGTTGTATCATAAAAGGCCTGTGTGATCCTGTATCCTCAAGGGCTTGAATTATGTTCCAAAGAGGACTGCCAGTGAGGTAGTAACATATCATCACATAGTGTACAGGGACATGAGAATTCTTTATAGACCCTTATAATAATGAATATTTTTAAAATTTGAAAATATTTAATTAAATTAATTTATTTATTGGCTGTGCCACATGGCTTGTGAGATCTTAGTTCCCAGACCAAGGATCAAACCCTCTCCCTCTGCAGTGGAAGCATGGAGTCCCTAACCACTGGACCACCAGGGAATTCCCCCCAAATATTTTAAATTAAAAAATTAAACATTTTTTTCTGATCGTAAAATCAACTCAGGTTCATTATGGAAAATTGGAAAATACCTACACACAAAAGAGAAAAGCCCATCAATATCACTACTCCAAGGAACTGCTTGTTAACATTTCAGTGTATATTTTCCAAATGCTGTACACATGAAACTTATAGAATGTTATAAAGCAATAAAGAATAAAATAAATACATCAATAAAAATAAATATGAAAAACATAAAACAAATCTTTTCTGACCCGCCCCTTAAAAGAAAATTAAATGCCCTGGGAGTTTGGGGGTTTTGTCTGGTTGGTTGGTCACTGAAATCTATATAAATCTGAAATTTATATAAATTTAAAGATCAGTCTCCAACTGTACAGATATTTTGAAATTAAATTAGTAGTTTGCACTTTGAAATTAAAGTGTGATAACATATCATCTACTTCTTAGTTGAACACCTAATTGAAATGTAAATTGAAAAAGTTAATTGAACACTTTCATAATAATTTTTTTAAACTTTTTTATTTTGTATTGGGGTATAGCCAGTTAGCAATGTTGTGATAGTTTCAGGTGAACAGCTAAGGGAGTCAGCCATAAACATACATGTATCCGTTCTCCCCCAAACTCCCCTCCCATCTAGGCTGCCACATAATATTTTTTTTTAGATAGACTGTTAGAAGCTGATCAAAGCGTATACATATTTTATTCTATTTGCTATATGTTGCTGAATTACTTTTGAAAAGAGATTGGTCAGTTGTGTTACTGGCATTTTTTGATGTTCATTCTTTGAATTAGTTATTTGTATTGAATCATTTTAAGTAGCATTAATGAGAGACTGTGAGAGCCCTCCAGTGGCCAAGCTAATTTCCGCAAAAATATTGTCAGTGGATTAAAAAGGAATTGAATTTAGTTCTTAAATCTTAATAGTAAAAAAAGGAGAGTGGCTAGAAATAGCTGATAAAAAGGGCTTATCCTGTAGTCAGAGAAGAGATGCCATGGGCTTTCCTTTCAAATTCTTACTCATCTGCTGTTAGACTATGAAATGTTTTGAATTTCACAGCTGTGTAAAATGAAGGTTAAGTTTGTGTTAATTTCAAACAGGTTTACAATCAACTGATTAACTATTTTTGGTGTAAAAGCTAATACATATTGAATACTTACTATGTATTAGGCAATTCTCCAAGCATTTGACATGTAGCAATACATTCTCCATGGCTATTATGAAATAATTACTCTTCTTAATACCATTTTACTGACAGGAAATAGAATTTGAGTTTTTAAACACAGTTACTTACCACGAAGGTTAAATAAGTTGCCCAAGCCCGTATACCTAGTAAGTAACGGAGCCAAGATTCCAACCAGTGCCCTTTAACTTCCCTGGTTGAATGTCTCCCTGGGAACTTGGTGTCCAAGAATGTTCTCATTCAGGGTCGTTTCATAAATCAGAATCTTTATTTATGTAAGAAACAAACAACAAAAGCTATTGGTGTGATTGAGACATAAGCTTCTCTTCCAGCCATTTTAAAAAAATTGAAATAGTATAATATTGATGCTTTGTCAATAGCTCAGCAGGTACAGAATCTGCCTGGAATGCAGGAGATGCAGGAGAAGCAGATTTGATCTCTGGGTTTGGAAGATGCCCTGGACGAGGAAATGGCAACCCACTCCTGTATTCTTGTTGGGAAAATCCCATAGACCAAGGAGCCCGGTGGACTACAGTCCATGGGGTCGCAGATGGCGGCATAGACCATAGACCACAATAGGTCTTCACTCTGCCTCTTGCCGGAGAAGGCAATGGCACCCCACTCCAGTACTCTTGCCTGGAAAATCCCATGGACGGAGGAGTCTGGTAGGCTACAGACCACGGGGTCGCTAAGAGTCGGACACGACTGAGCGGCTTCACTTTCACTTTTCCCGTTCATGCACTGGAGAAGGAAATGGCAACCCACTCCAGTATTCTTGCCTGGAGAATCCCAGGGATGGCGGAGCCTGGTGGGCTGCCGTCTATGGGGTCGCACAGAGTCGGACACGACTGAAGCAACATCAACAGCAGCAGCAGCAGCTGCCTCTTGCCCTCTCCCTAGACCAGCTATAATCCCCACCTGATTTCTTTTGTGCTGTTTTCGGAGTCCCATCTGCTATAGACTGTGTATTTGTGCCCTACCAGCATTCATATGGGGAAATCTAATCTTCAATGTGATGATGTTTGGAATTGGTGTCTTTGGGAGGTGATTAAGTCATGAGGATGGAGCCCTCATTAATGGGATTGGTGCCTTTATAAAAGAGACCCCAGAGAGCTCCTTTGTTCCTTCCACCACGAGGGGACACAGTAAGAAGACTGCTGTCTATGAACCAGGAGGAGGACTCTCAGCACACACAGAATCTACCACTGGTGCCTTGATCTTGGATTTCCTGTCTCCAGGACTGTGAGAAAGAAGTTTCTGCTGTCTATGGGAATCTGTCATAGCAGCCCAAACGGAGTAGGACAGCATCCCAGTGAAACCTGGAGGCTTGCCAATTCAATCTCTTTTTTGGAAGGATCCTTCAATTCACCTGGGAAGTAGGGGCTTCCCAGATGGCACTAGTGGTAAAGAATATGCCTGCCAATTCAGGAGACACAAGAGACTTGGGCTTGATCCCTGGGTTGGGAAAATCCCCTGAAGGAGGGCATGGCAACCCACTTCAGTATTTTTGCCTGGAGAATTCCACGGACAGAGGAGCTTGGCGGGCTATGGTCCGTAGGGTCACAAAGGGTCTGACACGACTGAAGCTTCTTAGCATGCACACATGCACTTCGGTTCAGTAGCATCCAACAGATATTTATTGAGCACCTTTATGCTTGCTAGGTACTGTGCCAGACCCAGCTTTCAGTGACCAACCAACCAGACAAAACCCCCAAACTCCCAGGGCATTTAATTTTTTTTTAAGGGGCAGGTCAGAAAAGATTTGTTTTATGTTTTTTAATATTTATTTTTATTGATGTATTTATTTTGTTCTTTATTGCTTTATAATATTCTATAAGTTTCATGTGTACAGCATTATATTTCTAATTCTGTATACCACAACATGCTCCCCGCTGCAAGCCCATTTCTTTGAAAGTTTTGCTTTCAATGTGGGCTTTTGATGCCTTGCCAGTATGATATGCATTTGTGCCGTAATGGAATTACACTGTTTGAGTAACTATCTTGCGGTATAAGTGGTAGAAGAACAGTTAACCAGGCTGCTTCCTTTGTTCAGTTTCTAGCCGTTATTATATAGTTGACATCCTTTACTCATTTTGCCTTCCTTCTGCCCCTTCCCCTCTGATAATCACTACTCTGTTCTCTGTATCTACATGTTTGTTTTTGTTCGGCTTACTCATTTATTTTGCTTGTTCTACATATGAATGAAATAATACAGTATTTGTCTTTCTCTGACTTATTTCACTTAGCATTAATACCCTCAAGATCCATTCATGTTATCACAAAATGCAAGATTTCACCTTCTCTAAGGCTGAGTAGTATTTCACTGTAATATACCACATCTTTTCCTATTCATCTGTTCATGGACAATTAGGTTGTTTCTATATCTTCATTGGAGACGGCAATGGCACCCCACTCCAGTACTCTTGCCTGGAAAATCCCATGGTCGGAGGAGCCTGGTAGGCTACAGTCCATGGGGTCGCTACGAGTCGGACACGACTGAGCAACTTCACTTTCACTTTTCTCTTTCATGCACTGGAGAAGGAAATGGCAACCCACTTCAGTGTTCTTGCCTGGAGAATCCCGGGGACGGTGGAGCCTGGTGGGCTGCCGTCTATGGGGTCATGCAGAGTCGGACACGACTGAAGCGACTTAGCATAGCATAGCATATCTTCATTATTGTAAATGGCATTTCATTTCTAAAGCTTGTTTGATACATTAGTTTACACTATGGATTTGCACTACAATATTTCTAAAAATGTGTGTGTATGTGGAATTTTTGCATAACCAGATAGAAAAATCCACAAGAGAAATTTCTCCTTTTAAAAAGGGATCGTATTAAAAGTAGTTTATTTTTAAATGAATAATCTCACCTAAGTAATTTCATATATGTTCTATGTTTTCATGTTTGGTTTCCTAAAGAGATGCCTTTTAATATATGAGGAGAACTTTCTAAAGTAAATGTACATTGCATTTGGATCGAATGATCATACATTTGGAATTTGTGGTTAATCATGTTTCCCTATGAGTCAGGCTCCTTTACACAGAAAATGTTTTCACCAGCTATGCAGTGATAAAAGATAACCACTAGTAGGCGCTGCGAGCCCATTCCTTTGAAAGCTTTCCTTTCAATGTGTGCTTTTGATGCCTGTCAGCAAATATATTTGCCAGTATGATATGCATTTGTGCTTTAACTGAATCACACTAAGTTTGATTAACTATTTTTAGGTATAAATGGTAGAATAACAGTTAACCAGGCTGCATCCTTTGTTCAGTACACATCTGGGGTTTAGGACACTGACCATTTCTCTAATCCTCCCCTTTAAATATCTTTAAATAAGAATAAGGTTGAGAAAAGTATGTTCAAACCATAGGAAAGACCACTCTTATATTTCTCATAATGGAAAGAATGTTGGACTTAGGGACAGAAGACCTGAATCAAATTTCAGGTGTACCTTACTATTAATAGCTCTGCTTTATACTAGAGAAATGTGAAGAGATGGCAAAATTTTCTGAGAGAAAATTAGCTGGAAAAACCTCCATCCGAGAGGTCTGGGGATTCATTGTTCTCACTCCTCTGCCATGACTGGACTCTGAGAGACTGTTTCTCACAACTAAAAGGATACCTGGAGCAGTGGTAGACCTAGAATGTCAGTTTATCAAGTTACACTATGTTGGAAATCAGATTCTAATTACGGGGAGGGCTTGGGGGAGCAGAGTCACAACCACAGAATGCAGATGACTTTAGGAAAAGTCCCTTGGCTAAGATAGCTTGAGGGACTTCCCCACTTTACGGAGAGCCTTGCCAAAGGGACCACATCCTTGGATTCTGTGGCCACCATACCATCTGCATCTCCTGTGGATAGCAGAGGATTCTCATGGTCTCTCTCTGCTTCTTGGCTCCCAGTTTTCTGTGACTGCAGGGCTGCCCAACTTCCTTTCCAAGGGACACACTCTCTTTATTGACAGCTAATTCCTCCAAACATGGTATTCTTTGCTGGCCTCCCTTGAGTGGCCTTCTGTCTATCTGTGCTGTGATTGTTTAGACACAGATACAATCTCAGGATTGTATCTCCCATTAATAGAAAATGATAATAATAACCTAATTATTTAAGTTTTAGTCTTTGTCAAAGGTAACCCATATTTCCAGTTAACCCATATTGCCTGTGAATAATACTAACAGTAGCTGACATTTCTGAGAACCCATCCATGCTGGGCACTGTGCTTTGCACAATTGTTAAAGTTATCTCAGTCCATGCGATAACCCTGTGGGGACATCTGCTAGTCTTACTTTGAAAGATGAATCACATAGGATAATGGACAGCCTAAGTGATAAAGTCAGACTATGAACTCAAGAAATTCCATTCCAAGATCTTAACTTCACAACTCTTTCTACCGGTTAGTGCCTAAGTTCTGAAATCTGGCTTTATAAAGCCTCTGTGTGTACGTGTATCTGTGTGTGTGTGTGTGTGTGAGTGACCTGTGGGAGAGCTGAGCATTGTTGAATTATGATTGGTTTAATTTTTATCATTAGAATGTCAAATACTCATGCCAAATGCATGAGATCAGATTTCATAACTGCTTTTTCAATGAGTGATGTTGCTAGGGTTTTATATTTTATATTGTACTTCATAGAAAAGCTCTTTTTTATGTTATGAGGAAATACCTGAAAGCATCCAGGTCAATAAACCCCGGTGATGACAAGCCCCCAGACACAATGACTCACTCCAAAAAAAGGACATAGTCCTATAATTTAGTAGTTTCCACAAATCAAACTTGTATGAATTCGGGAACACATAAGAGTAGCAAAGCAAGAGTTCTGAATTTTACATAGATAAGAATTCTACATATGTAGCGTATACAATAGCATACGTAGAGCATATGTAGAGGATATGTAGCGTATACAATAGCAGCCCAGGTTCCCTGAGGCCTTACTTTGTATCAGACATTGTTTAAAGCTTTAAACACGTAATCATTATGATTATGTGATGATTAACTCACATAATCATCAAGGAACCTGTGAATTAGGCACTATCTTAATTCTCACTGTACAAGTGAGAAAACTGAGGCTCAGAGAAGTAAAGTAACTTGAATCCACAGCTAGTAAAGAGTGGAGACTGGATTCGAGACCAGGCAGCCTGGCCTGCATTCTTAACCACCTTGCTCTCTTGGGTGATTATTGCAGCTCTTGCACTTGACACTCGGGCATCTATTACAGAGGTTTTTCTGTCTGTGCATTTGATTTCTTTGGGGTCTCCTTGAGGCAAATCTTCTCTAGGAAACATGGTGATTTACCCTGACACCCAACAGAGATAGGGGGAAGCTTAGTACTTGTGACTTACGATCCATATCTTAGAGTGTTGAGTGGGAAGTTTTGTGTTTGCTGAAATCCTTCTTATCTTTAAATCTCATGATTGTTGATAGAGCGATATAAGAAACCAAATGTATGAAAGAGAGTTAAAACTGTTTAATGTAAATATAGACCAAGAAGGACTTCTCTACATGATAGAAAAGTACATATAATAGGTTTTCCTTGAATGCATGGTGAGAAGGTAGCTTGATGATGTTGATGGTGGGTGATGATGGTGATGGTGATGATGTTAGTGGTGGGTGATGAAGGTGGTGGTGATGGTGGTGGTGGTGGTGATGAAGGCGATGGAGATGATGGTGATGAAAGTGATGGAGATGATGGTGGTGGTGGTGATGAAAGTGATGGAGATGATGTTGGTGGTGTTGATGAAGGTGATGGTGATGAAGGTGATGGTGATGGTGGTGGTGAAGAGGGTGATGGTGATAATGATGATGATGATGACGACAGCTTACACTTGCAGAGCACTCACTCTAGGCTAGGTAGTGTTCTCAGTGGAGAACTGGTATTGACTTATTTACATTTAGAAGGTGCTGTCAGCCTAGCTTTTAAGGTAACAAAAGAGACACTTGAGTCCTTCAGGAATTTTCAGAAAGTGACAATTAGGACAGGTTCCCAGGAATGGTCAGTGAGGAGGGGTGAGATGGGAGGGTGGAATCTATCCCTTCCTTGCTATTGTACTCAGGCAACCTAACCCCTCTCATGTTGTCTGTTCATGAGTACCATGTATAAACAATTGTTCCTAGGACAAACAACAAATTGTTCCTATATTTAAACAAATGTAGCAACTGTTTAAATGAGATAAACACATAAGCCTAAACACATGCATCAGACTTCCTGGTGGCTCAGTCCGTAAAGAATCCGCCTGCAATGTGGGAGACCTGGGTTCGATCCCCTGGAAGAGGGCATGGCAACCCACTTCAGTATTCTTGCCTGGAGAATCCCCATGGACAGAGGAGCCAGGTGGGCTACAGTCCATGAAGGATTGAGCAACTAAGCACAGCACAAATACAAACACATAGTACATAATACAGCCGCATAAATGTGAGTGGCTAAAGACAGCAACAATGGTGTTGTCATGTCAATGGCCTTGGCCACCTCTGATAAATTTTAACAGTGGGCAAGGTTCATTTTCTTTCTGCCAATAACTAGGATATGCTGAATGCTTCGCGTCGGTTCTTAGGGCAATTCTCAGCTCATCAGTTACCATCATGGGCCGAGGAGGAACTGTATTGGGCTCCGCCTGGAGTCCCACGGTCCCTGCTCTCAGCTGGGGAAAAGGAGTAGGGAGAAGCTGAGGAGGGATGGAGCGAAGCGGAGACCCAGAGAGAGAGATGAGAGAAGGGCAGCAAGAAGGGAAATAATTCTCAGCAAAACAGAACTCTAGCCCAACGCGGGCCTTCTTGTCGCTCTTCATCACTGGGACTTGGTTCGAATTATTTTATTTCCAAACTTTGTTATTTCCAACACTAACCGTGCGAAGCCCGCCCGCGGCACCCTCCCCCTCTCCCGCTTCCCTCCACATCCCACTCCGGACCCCGCCCTGCAATTGGCCAGCGGACAGGGAGCCGTCGCGGATTGGAGCTCGCCGGCCTGGTCTGCTGGGTTTAAAGAGGGGGGCTGGGGCGCGCTGCCCAGCCGCTCTGCTGTCCCCGCCGTGTGCCCGTCGCGCAGCTGGGCTTGTAGCGTCTCCTGGCCTCCCGCCACCTCCAGCGTCCCGCATCGCGCCGTCACCGGCCAGCGGCTCGAGAGCGCGGGAGAGGGGCAGGCGCCGTCCAACCCCGGGCGCGGGCACAGCTAGTAAGGGGCGAGGCGCGGGGACTCCAGGCTGGCCACGATGGTGGCCACATGCCTGCAGGTAGTGGGCTTCGTCACGAGCTTCGTGGGATGGATCGGCATCATCGTCACCACGTCTACCAATGACTGGGTGGTGACCTGCGGCTACACCATCCCCACCTGCCGCAAACTGGACGAGCTGGGCTCTAAGGGGCTGTGGGCCGACTGCGTCATGGCCACGGGGCTGTACCACTGCAAGCCCCTGGTGGACATCCTCATCCTGCCGGGTAAGGACCCCTCCCCATGCCCCACAAATGGCTGCTCCTGAATAAACCTTTTCCCTCTGGGCAGAAGCGGGAGGGGGCATTGGGAGGCGTTCACAGAAATACTTGGGCGCTTGAAGATTTGGAGGGGCACCCTTTGACATCTTCAGTCCCACTTTGTTGAGGAGGAATTAGGCAGCCCTGAGATTAACCTCTCTCAGTCTCAGTTTTCTTATCTGGAATTTTGGGATGATATGGTGACCACTGGCCGAGTCACCCTGAGAAGGTAATGAACTGGGACATAGACACTTAGTTGGAACTCCGTGCATGTTAATTACCGCCGCCTCACCCGCCGCCTGCTCCCACCGTCCACGATAGATCAGAAGTACTTCAACACCTCTCACCCCTCCCCACCTCCCGCAGGCGCCCTGCTTTCCCAGTAAAAATCTACCCACAGGGGCGAGGAGCAAAGAGAGAAACAAAAGCATTCCTGCGATCGGAACAGGCCCAGGCAGAGTTTCCCAGTCCTTGTGGGATGGCCCAGGTGTCCTGGCCAAGTTAGGGTCCTCCTAGCTGCGCCCGGAGGGTTCCAGCGGGCCCCGCGGCCTATCTCTTTTCCCCCACCCTCTGCCCTTCCAATAGTAACTGTAGTATTAGTCGGGCTTGCCGCGACTCCCCTTCGAGTCTCTGCACTCTGGGGTCGGACAGAGAAGAGCGGGTGCGCTGGAGGGCCCACCCACCCTAGGAAAAGGCGCACCGCAGCGGGCCTCCCCCTGCGCTCCGGGAGCGTCTCACAGTGGGGAGGGGAGGGAGGATTGCCTAGTCTCCACCTTCCTCGACGCCACTCGAGTCCCATCCTTACTTGCTGCCCCAGTGAAAAATTCTGGGCAAGTTTCAATTCAAATTTAAACCTCGAGCCAGTTGGGTGATTGACAAGATCTCGGGCGCCCCTGTGGGTTTTCTGCTCGGAATCTTGGCTTATCCCTGCGCCGGCGTAAGCACCACCGCCTTCTGTGCCGCTAGCCTTTGAGGATGCTGCGCCTCTAAAGGCCTTTCCTGGCTTCTTTAACAAGCGGAGTAACTGGGGCCCCAGGCCGCCAGCCTGAGATCCTTTGGCTTTTGCCATCCCTGGGTGAGCCTTTCGCTCCCTCCCTCCTGGAGGCTCTGTGTGTGTGTGTGTGTATGTGTGTGTGTGTGTGTGTGTGTCTGTGTGTGTGTGTCTGAAAGTCGCTCAGTCGTATCCGACTTTTCGCGACCCCAGGGAACGTTGCCTCCCAGGCTCCTCTGTCTATGTGATTCTCCAGGCAAGAATGCTCGAGTGGGTAGTTATTATTTTCTCCAGGGGATGCAATCGGGTGGAACGCTGGTCTCCCGAGTCTCCGCATTGCCGGCAGGTTCTTTACAGTCTGAACCACCAGGGAAGCCCCGCCTCCGCCCCCCCCTCCCCGCCTCCGCCCCCCCCCCCCCCGTCTCCGCCCCCGCCTCCCCCGCCTCCAGGCTCTGCCCTTTAAGCCTCACCTCAATGCTTCCTATTTCCAGGTCTTTGTAGTCGGAATCTATCCCCTCTTCCTCCTTGTTGCTGTGATATTTGACTCTTATTCCCGTTAGTGCACGTTTAGGGCTTTTTTGCTCATCATTTGTGAGTCAGGTTCTGCTTTGCTGTTCAGTCGCTAAACTGTGTCTGACTCTTTGCGACCCCATGGACTGCAGCGGGCCTGGCTTCCCTGTCCTTCACCGTCTCCCAGAGTTTGCTCAAACTCACGTCTGTTGAGTCTATGATGCCATCCAACCATCTCATCCTCTGTCACTCCCTTCTCCTGCCCTTAATCTTTCCCGGCACCAGGTTCTCCTACGGCATTTTAAATTCCTCAGAGATATAGATAGCATCCTGCCCTTTCTGCATCTTCCCCTGCTCTGCCCTCCATTTTGGACTTTCAGAATGACAGAGGTCAGGGACCCAGATCTGGATATACCTTCAGTTAAAGCTGCCTTTGGTAGATCTGGGTCAGACTCTGGGATTCAGCGCTCACAACCTGGGTGACTGGGGACAAGTTACTAACCTCTATGAACCCCAGCTGTCTTCTTCATTCTATCTTTCAGAATTGTTTTGGGGATTAAATGAGATGAGAGATGCAAAAGCCTTCTTAGATGTAGTAAAAGGCTTCATAAATGGTAGTTTTATTATTTTTTTTTATTAAAAGCTGGGCATGGTATTTGTTAGAATCTGAGTGAAGCAAGTAATTACCCTCAGCTTCCTTTTCCTGAAATTAAGTTTGCTGAGCATTTGGTGACAAGTGCTTTGTTTTCAGAGAACACAGACCATCCCACACATGGTGTACGTTTCAGGGAGGGACTCATTCTTCCTGAGGTCCCCTCTCTCACACTCTAGGTGGGGACAGGGACTGATCTCAGTCTCCTTTAGATTCTCAAACGTGGCCTTGGCAACTAGCTTGTGGACTGCCTGAGCCATAAATTTTGGGATCTGGGTGGCTGACTGACTCTTTTTTGCCAGCCCTGGTTTTCAGCCACAGGGGCACAGTCCTGTGGTCAGAGGTCTTGCCTCAGACCACCTGTAGCTGCTTTCTGGGGGTCTTCAAGTTAACAGATACTTGATTGATTATCCTTAATTCATAAGAAACTGAGGTGAGCAACGGTTGAGAGAGCACCCTTGTGGACTCTTGTTGTTCAGTCGCTCAGTTGTGTCCAACTCTTTGCGACCCCATGGACTACAGCAGGCCGGGCTTCCCTGTCCTTCACCATCTCCCAGAGTTTGTTCAAACTCATGTCGGTGATGCCAGTTGGTGTGGACTCTGAATTCTGGCAAACTACATCTTGCTAAGAGGCAATCTTACAGTTGGGTCTTGGTGCACAGGTAGGCTGGTTTGGTGTCTGGGTCCTGGCACATGAAGCAGAAGTTGGGGCTTGTTTCTGGTTTTGCCATTAACTCTCCCTCCCCCAGGCCACTGGCTCTACTTTCCACTGAGTAAAGAGGAGGAGTACATATGTACCATTGCCCTCCTTTATCGGAAAGAAGGAGTGTTTTAGTGAGAATCAGTGCATTTAAGTCTGTCATATTCTCACAGCATCTTCTCATATTAATTTTACATAAAAATTGAACATATTCTAATCTGTTTCTTGATAAAGTAGTTACCTTGCATTTTACTGGAGAGTATAAGGTTCAGATAGTTTTGCTCCACTGTTATTATTCAACTTGTTAACTCCATCATTCATAATTGTATGTTTGCATCATCTGCTGTGACCACTGTGTTAACTCCATGAAGGCCAAGGCAGGTGTCTGCTCTCTAAGAATCCTTGGGGGGTTGGAGAGATTCCTTTATGGATAATGGACCATTGTGGAAGTATGTCCAGGGCACTGTGGGGTAGCCTGACCATCTTTGGGGGCAGGATTCATGACCATAGCAGCTTCTCAGGAGATAATCAAGAAAATGACCCTGAGCCTTAGCTTAGTCTAGTTAGAGCCACACACTATACACAATGTGAATTAAAAACAAATGGTTAAGGGACAAAATCACGTAGTACACCTTGAAATAAAAGTACTTCCTTGACAGAGTAATATTAGCAATACCAGTAATAATAGCTGACCCCTTTTGGAGTACTTGCATTGTGCTAGGCACTGTTCGAGCACTGCATGAATTTACAAATTGAATCTTAGTTAGATTCCATTGGCGAGATGTAGGTACTATTATTATTTTTACTCTCTAGATGAGGAAAGTGTCAAGGCACTAGGCCAAGGTCACGCAGGTAGAACACATCAACAGCAGAAGACTTCTTGGAAGATTTAGATTTTAATCTGAATCTTTTACAAGGTGATGTAACAGTGTAATTGGACTCTTGGCCCCTTCATCTTGGAAGCGTGGATGAGTGGGCTAAAGCCAGGGACCCTTGTTCAGTCTCTCCTGCCCCCAGCCTCTCTTTCATTTGTCACTGCGTTTGGACACCTTTGAACATATTTAAAATCCTGCAGTGGGACAAAAGGAAGGCAGGCAGATGGTGCTGGATTCTGTGAGGCAGGATTCAGGATCCGAGGGGACCTGTGGCCTAACCCACCCTGTCTGCGCTCTTGTTTCCAGGCTATGTGCAGGCCTGCCGAGCCCTGATGATCGCTGCCTCCGTCCTGGGTCTGCCGGCTATTCTCCTGCTGCTAACAGTTCTCCCGTGCATCCGAATGGGTCACGAGCCTGGCGTGGCCAAGTACAGGCGGGCCCAGCTGGCTGGTGTCATGCTCATTCTTGTGGGTAAGACAGCTTTCTCTAGAGTGCCCCAACTCTGAACGGACCTGAAGAATCTCAGGTCTTGCTGCTCAAGAGATGTGTCCAGGAAGACACGTGAATCCACTGGGGAAAAGCCCCTGGCCGTGTGTATTCCTTTATGTTTCCTGGTGGTTGAGGCAGAGGGACAAATAATGTCTGTAGGAGTCACTGAACGTAAAAATAAGAAAACAAACTAACAAAAAGGATTTTGAGGGATACGTAAGAGAAAGACCAGAGGACAGAAGAGAGTTATAGGGTGGCCCTCCATCAGGCTTCACCATGGAGTCTGTTTTTGGAAACACCTGTGCCCAGGTCCCACTGCAGGTCCATTGACTCAGAATTTCTGGACAGCCAACCAGGCAAAGATATTTTTTTGAAAGCTTCCCAGGTGGCTCTTAAGTGCAACCAAGATTGAGAACTTAACATATAAAGAAAGACCAGAGGAAGAGAAAGGCAAGAGAAAAGTAAGATGTCAAGGGTAGTAGATCACTAGGTGATGAGTCACTCCATCTTTTATTATGTACGCGTTTCATTGAGAACCTGCTGAGGGCCAGGCACCATGGTAGGCACTGGGCATACTGGCAAAGAGAAGGCAGCCTCTGCCTTGAGTGTTCTTGGACATCTTGATAGAACGTGGGACATACTTACCTAGAAAAGGTACACGGGCTGTTCATACCTAGAGCAAGGTATCTAATGCAGACTGGAGGAGTTTCTCAGAGCAGAGGATCCCAGCAATGACTTTTGAGAGTTGGAGAGGAGATGGTCAGGTCATGGATTGGAGAGAGGGACAGCCCGGACCAAGGCCATGATATGTGCTTGTTCAGTGTTCCTGATTACACCTGCACAATGGGGCCTTGGTTTACCCACCTAGGGAGGGTCCGTATAGCTCTGCTCTCATCAGTGATTTCATCTCTTGGTGTTTTTGAAGGTTATTTCCACCATTCTAAATCTTAATAGAAGACAGGCATTTTAAGAATGGCAGCTCTTGTTGCAAAATGCACTGAGATATCAGTGAAGAGACATTGGTCTGGGTATGAGTTAGATATAAATTAAGTTCCCCTGGGACAAGAAATTTCCATCCCCAAACTGGTATCAGACTGGGTGTTTGAGGGGGCAAGGTAGGGAGTCAAGGTTCTGTGTGGGTCAGTGCCGTTTTGTGATGGTCACCCACAGTGTCACCGGTGAGGTGAGGGGGACATGAGACATAGGGGTGCCATTTCCCTTGATTGTAAAGGTATTTAGAGACTTGTGAAGCTATGGAGAATTCAGAGGAGGGGCTTGCTGGGTATGGGTGAATAGGAGTAAAATGACCAGAAAACCTCAATAATTTCGGGAGAAGAATCTGGGCATGGACCTTTTGGTTCCAGCCACAAAGAATTTCTGTGGGAGTGTCATGAGGAACACGTGGTCAGCATCACGTGCTTCATCCAACTCACAGGGTCCTTCCTTGTGAGGCTTTTTGGTGGTCAGATCTTTGTATCTGAACTCCCTTTCTGGTAAGCAGCCCAAAGTTCTGCAAGTAAGCTGTTTTGAAGAATCCAGGTGAAACCCTTCTTGTCCTAGACGTTTGCGGTTGTTTATAACTTTCCTCACAGTGTTACAGAAGTCCCAGCAGGCTCTCTCTTTGACTCTGAGGATGCCAAAGCCAAAGGATGGGCCTGCTGTGTTGAGTGTTCATCTTTAGAAACCCTGGTTGTCCCCATGAGAGTCACATTAAAAGAGAATACATGAGACTATCCTGAACCCAAATCTTGTAGGAAATAAAGACATAAAAGTAAAGTCATACAGACAAACTGGTATTTAAAACTCTCCTGAAAACCACTGAATTATCTAGTTGAATATAATGGCTATTAAAAAAAAAGATAGCAACCTGTTGTTTGAAACTTCCTAGTCAAATTATATACAGTTTATCTTTTTCAAGTGGGCTGGTGGATATAGACAGAATCTTAGGACAGTGAGGTGGGTGGGCAGGTAGGGGTGGGAGCTCCTCAGTCCCTGTTTGGAGGAAGCCAATGGAGGGGGCATTGAGTGGTTGGACACCCCACCCCACAGGGAGGCTGCCCCTTCTGACCCGTCACTGTTATGATGGAACGAGGGCACTGCTCCTTGCGTCTCCAGTGGTGCCTGCATCCTCTTTGATTGCTCCTGTCCAGATTTACTTCTCAGTGGGTCGCCCCTTGCCTTTGGGTTTGGACGTTGTTTAGACTGGAACGAGCTCGCTCACTCTGGAAATGTAAAGCTCATTGTCTCAAGTGTGGCACCTGCTGGCCTCCCCTGTCTTCTCTGCTGGGAGCCCGGGAGCCTTGTTTCCCCGGCTGGCAGTGGGTGGGAGGAGCAGGAGAGAGTGAAGGCTCCCTTTGTGTGGCTGGGAAGGGCTTCTGGTGTTCTTCTAGCAGAAGCCGGCGCTGGGCTCCTGCTGGATCCTCGGGGTCACTGACAGTGCTCCAGTTGAGGTGTGGTCCCTGACCAAGCACACTGGGGTGTGGGGACCTGGGAACCGGAACAGAGTCAAAGCTAATCTTGGGGTGAAAACTGTAAGCGCTATTAATTAAAATCCATTCTTCCTGACTCTGGAAACTTTTATTTTTCTGAAAGCTTAAAAAATTATGTCTCTGATACAACAGCTTATCTTCTCAGGAGTCTGAGTTCAGTGGTGTGTGAGGATTTGGTTTCTGCTTTGAGGGAAGGAATGGAAACCTGATGCTGCCGACTTCTTAAGCCAGATGAGTAGTTCAAGGAGCATCAGGCTCCTCAGATCCTGAATGTATATCATTCTAATCTGTGGCTTTTCAAGAGCACCTGCTGAAGCAGGTGATACCTATGCCTTGAGATGCTTCATCTTATCGTGTGGAGTCAGACCAACTGTACTAAATCTCAGACCTGCTGCTTTCTAGCTCTGTGAACGGGGGCAGTTAAAGTCACTTAAAGTCTCTGAGGCTTTATATAAAATGGGGACAACACTGCCTACTTCTGAGGTTGGTAAGAATAATGAAATGAGATATCCAAGTTGTTTAGTGTTGTGTCTGGCACATACTGAGTGCTCATCAAATGGTTGCTATTTTGTAGCTGTTGTTGGTTAGAGGAAATAGAAAGGTAACCTAGAAAGGAGCTGCCTAGAAGGCAACTGGGTATTCCTTCCATCACGTCTAATTTCTGCAGGGTCATGTCCACACGTGGAACTGGTAAGAAGAGATGACACCAGGTCACATCCTGGTCTAATGGAAATACTGCCTTTGCTTGCTTTGCGGAAACCAGAATGTAGGGATTAATGGTTTTTGGCTTATTCCATTATGAAAAGTCACAAGAAGCTATACAACTGAAAATGCTCAAGCTTAGTTCTGATTCAGACTAATTTGCACCTTGCTATAAGTTAGAAAGTACTTGATTTTGGTGTTTCTTGGGGAAACAGGGTAGGGAATGGAAGGAAAGTGGAATTCCTAAGTGGAATTCTTTGTCTTCTCTCCTCCTTTTAAAAGATACGGCCCCAGGAATCCTATTTGTATTGAAAAAAGTTTTTAGCTTGGAACTTACAGGCTAATAATGAAATTACTGTAAAAAAAAAAAAAGGGTATATGCAAATGTGGGACAAATTAAGCTTGTCACGAACACAATGTCCTAGAGGGATTAGGAATCCTTGGGGTGAAATAAACAGTGATGCCCTTAATCCTGGAGTATTAACATAGTAATTAGAAAAAGTCTTCTTTCAAAGTCATTAGCTTTACACAAAAATGTTCCTAGTCTAAATCAAACTTCATGTGTGTAGAAAAAAGGATATATTAATATCATCTTTGTATTATTGTGGCTTATTAGTAAAACTGGAGAAATTAACTTCTTTATGAGGTCTTTCCTGTCTCTTTATGAGGTCTGTCTTTTAAAACTTTGTGATTTAAAAAAAAAATTACTAATACCCATGAAGCTGTTTTTTTTTAAAGGGTGAAGGAAAAAAAGAGATAATGATTTGTGGAATAGAAATAAAGGGGGAAGTGTTGAAAACAGGCCAGGAAAATAATGTACTCAAATATTCCATTGACTTGGTGATTGTAAATATTAGATGTTGTAAATATTAGATATTCATAAAAGTCATTGTGTCGTCCCACCACTGTTTTCTTTAATTAAAATTTAGAGAATGGCAAGTGAAGAAAGTAGAACCAAAATTTTTCTGGTTTCAAATTATAAAAAAACAACAAAGTACAACTGACTTCGACCAATAGCTCGTTAGAAATCTCATTACTTGTCGCCTTGAGTTAACTGGCTTCTTTGTGACAAGCTGAAGTGAATAGCCAGTTAGATCGTATGATGTAATAGTATCAGTTGTAGAAGACTGCATTCAATGCCTCCTAAAATGTTAAATGGAGGGGATTTTTACAAAGTTTTTATTGTGAAAAATTTCAAACATACACAAAAGTAGACTAGTATCATGAACTCTGTGAACCCAAACTCATCCCCAATAATGATCAACTCACATGCTTCATCTCTGTACTTCTACTTCTCTCCCAGTCTTCAGACTTTTTTTTTTTTTTTTGGAAGCAAATCTCAGTTATCAGATAAAGGAAGATTTTTTTCCCCAGTATTACTAATGAAACTCAGGGTAATTTAAGTGAGTTTAATGAAAAATATTAGTTTGATCTAGAAATGATGCTTTTAAAAGTCTTTTCAGTGCTTAATATAGAAAGTGACAAAGTCTGAAAACAGGTGTTATTGGCGGAAGGAAGAAATGTCAGGATCTGCTGCTCTTTTGTCTTTCTAGGCTTCTCTGTCTGTCTGCCCTTCTCTTTCTAGGTTGTTACCTCTAAAGCTAAACATGTGCCAATTTTATTTAATTTCATCACATTTATTTAACTCCATATATGTGTGTTGTCTAACCCCAAAGAGATGAAAAACTGCACTTAACATTTCATTGCTCTAAAACTGCTTTCCCAAATATTTTCTGTGTTTGGATACATCAAGATCATTAATAACTTTTAATAAGGCTGTTTTCTATCAACTAAAGAATTGATTATATTAAATGATTTGAAATTTGTCAAAAGAGACAAACTATTTTCTTTTATGAAGAGCAAGGAAGTTTGCTTGTGAGAGGACCAAGTCCAGATGAATCTCTATCTACAAAGTGAAGCTTTTTTCTCCCCTTCTTCTTCTTTTGTTTTTTAAGATGACGATATCTCTGATTTTCCCTTTCTACTCCCCCACAAGTGGCAGAATTTTTTTCCTCCTGTGCAGTTAACTATTGCATCTTCTGAAGGTAGAAGGGGAGAAACAGAAAAATTTGAGTGTTAAAATTCCCCCGTCCTATTTTTAGAGACTTAAATTCTGATGACATAAAAGTAAATGAAAATTCCCTTCCATGTTCTTTACTTTACAGTTAACTGTGGATTTTTAAGAAAAATATTGTGTTTTCCCCATATATGGAGAGAATCATTACAAACTCACGTGTGTATGTATGTGTCTGCAAATAGAAATAAGTCTAGCAGGCCTTCTATGTCTTTAAGAAAGCCAAAAATTACTGCCAGTTCTATTAACATTTCACATCTTTTAGTTGAGTATGATATGACTTGCATTTTTAACTTGACTGATTTAAACATATTCTTCTTTCCCTTCAAGCCATGCTCAAATTGAGTAAACTCTCCCTTTTTTAGTTTTTAAGCGTTCTTCATTGTGAGTTCAATTGAAGGTCACTCTTCCCAGTGAACCTCTCATTCCCTCCATGTGGTGTGGTGCTCTGTCATCATCTAGTGTTTTTTGATGTGGTTGGTCTCTGAGAGCCACAGAAATTCCACCCAGAGCTCAATTACCTATGAGGAAATGAAGAGTCTGCTGGTGCTCATTTGCCTTGTTTTGCATGGATTGTAAAAGAAGGAAATCTCTAATGAGGTAAATCATGAGTGTGTAGCTTTGAGTGTGTTAAAGTTACATTAAACTTTTGTAATTTTAGAAGTCAGTTTTAGTGTGAATGAAGTGGAGAATAGACTAGAAATGGGTCTAACTCTCATCTATCCATTTGTCCGTCCATCCACCCTTTTTACTCACCCAGTCCTATAAGTTCATTATTTAAATCTTTAGACATTATTCTGATTTTTTGTTTTCCTAGTAAATTATATAGGAATAAAGTCTAACAAAATCTCAAACACTCAAAATCAAGACTGATGATTACTTTTGGTATAGTGAGTCTGATTCTTTCCCTCTATGAAAATAACCTAGTTTTATTACTTTGCTTAGTAAAAGAGGAAGAATTCAGTGAAATTAGAGGCAATATTTAAATCTTACTCTGTAAAATCTAAACCAAACCTGGAAGTTAAGTGAGATTAAAATGAAATGTGAAGAATGCCCGTGTGTGTATGTGTGTGTGTGAGTGTGTATGTATGGTACGTGTAAATAATTGGCAAATATAAAACTTTACTTGAACCATAACCTGTTTTGAATCCAGTTAATTGTTTAGAGGAAAGATCAATTGGATTGAGCCACATCAACTGGGAATCAAATCTTTTTTTTTCCTATGGAATTCAGCTTTTCCCTCTAATCAAGCATGGGTGTTTGGAAGCCCTTGCTAGATTGCTATTTTTGCCCATCTCAGAACAAATGTCCCCTTTTGGTGTCTAAGTGTGTGTAGCTGGATCGTATTTTGATGTGGAAAATCTAGAGCAATTCTTTCTGGCTCAGACACTCTAGATTATAACTATGACAATAGCCAAGCAGTTCTCCAAGAGTGCCAGTTTTGGAATCTGTGTCCAGGGGAAGAGAAAGAAAAAAAATGTATCATAGATCTTTAAAGCCCTGTGCTGGAAAGGGAAGGTTTGGTCACTCAGATCAGCTGGTCTTTTTGCGTATATTCTACTCACGGAAGGAAAATACATCTTCTCAATCTCATTTACAGAAGCTGGCATGGTAGGGCTTTGCTCTTTAAGTAAAGTGAAGTTATTAAGTTATATGGATAGATTTTAGCATCTTAGATAATCTATATAAACTCCTTAAATATGTGAGTAGTTCACAACTAAATGGAGTGAATTTAGGCTGTTAGGCGGCCAGTTGGAGCAATTCAGAGCCCCCAGATTCACTTCTTTACTCTGACTTCCACTTAGGATCTATACATTTTTAGGACAGGAATCACGTCTATTTATGTATATCTATACGCACCTGTGGGGATGGGCTTAGTGTGTTGTCAACAAAACCTTATTGTACAAGCTACACAAGTGCAATGAAGTAGTCTAAGAGGTCTTTCAAAATGGGTAAGACTGAGATCTTTTCTTTAGTTTGGATCTAATGTACAAATAACTTTAATGTGACCCCTCAACTTAAAGTTTTTTAAAAAATATTTAATATTTGTTTTAAAAAATGTTTCTTTATTTGGCTGCCTCGGGTCTTCGTTGCAGCGGGCAGATGGGCTTCTCTCTAACTGTGCCAGGCAGGCCTCAGTTCCCCTGCAACATGTGAGATCTTAGTTCCCCAACCAGGGATCAAACTTGAGTTCTTTGCCTTGAGGGGTACAGAGTTGAACACGAATGAAGCAACTTAGCCTGAGCAGCCCTCTTTTGTCTCTGCCACCTGTTGAAAAAATAAGGACCTAGCAGTTTGGCGCAAGATTTCAATCTGTTTATTCAACAGACGTCAACCTTTAGGTTCAGATTGTCCCCAAGGGAGCAGAGCTGAGTGTACTGAGTTTTGGAATTGGTTGGAAGCCAGAGGGGTGCGTATGTGGACTAAAGGGGAGCCTGGTCTTGTCGGTGTGTGATGGGGCTCCTCAGTCAAGCCCTCTCCTTGTCTCCCCAGCTCTCTGCGCTATGGTCGCCACCATCTGGTTTCCTGTGTGCGCCCACCGTGAGACCACCATCGTGAGCTTTGGCTACTCCCTGTACGCGGGCTGGATTGGTGCCGTGCTGTGCCTCGTGGGGGGCTGCGTCATCGTCTGCTGCTCTGGAGATGCCCAGGCGTTCGGGGAAAATCGTTTCTACTACTCTTCAGGCTCCAGTTCCCCTACTCACGCCAAGAGTGCCCACGTATAAGAGAGCTGCCACCCTGCCCACGGAGGTGCTGTAGATGCTGGGCCTATGGCCCCAGGTTCGCTTGCCACTGTGAGGGGGTGGGAAGCCCACTCCTCTGCCAGGCTCCAAAGCCAAAGTTCTAGAAGAGCATCCTGTCTGGCATTCTGTAGTCTTAACATCTCCCTCTCCTTCTGTTGCCTTAAAAGAAATGTTTAGCTCAGATAATGCTGCACATTTTTTTCATGGTTTTGCCCACTACTAGCTCTTTTCTTGGGCATTCTTTTGTCATACATATATATATATATATATACACACACATATATATATATGAAAAAATTTTCCTCTCTCTTTAAATTTCAAATATCTTGCAAACATTGCCGAGTTGGGTGTGGGGAGAGAAATAAAAGACACTTTCAAACTGTTACAGATGACAATGGGAGCCTCATAGAGATGCCTCTCTGTTCCCTCCCTCCTCTCAGCTCCAAGGTCACTTAGTTATAACCAATAGAAAAAGACAGAATTGGGAATGAGGGGTGGGGTAGGGAAAGGCATTGTGGACCTTGCCCCCCATGGGGAAGTTTCCCTTTTGTAAGGTGAGGGCAAGGGGTGGGGATATTTTTTAGTTTGTGATTTTACATTTATCTGTACATACTTTTTAAGGTTGCTCATTTTTATAACCATGGTTTTCCTGAAATTCTCAATGTATCAGTATGAAGGAAATGAACCAAACAGACTTTAATGATACCGTAAATAACAGAACAACAGAGTATAACTAACTGACATGCCATAAAACATTCTTGATTTCCAAGTTTGTAGGATATAGTTTTTAATCCTACACTTGCATATGCTTCAATTTAACATATTTTAAAAACTTTCTCCCTTTTCTATTTTCACTCTGTTAGCTGTCTTGAAGTGATATTGTTTAACATAAATTGTACTGTTGAATTTGGCTTTACGGGTGCAAACATTGATGGTGTACCGGTATCCAAGACCCTAAACTCTCCAAACATTGATGGTGCATTTTGTTCTTTAAATGAAATCTGTGCAATAAAATAACAGACTGTCTGCAAAACTGGCCTGTAATATTCTGTTGTATCCAGAGGTATCATCCATCAATTTAAATTTGTTTGTTGATCTCTACTAGTAATTTACAGGGAATCTGGTCAGCGATTCAAGAGTAAGTCTTTCTGCCCTATGCTGAATAATTGAAAAGATATTTTATTCACTGTACTGTGATGGTTACATGTGGTCATAAGAGGAACCTAGATGTTCTCTAGGTCTCTTAAGGAGGGACATTATGGCTTCTTTAAGTCATATAAATAGGCAATCATCAGATACCAAGTGCCAAGTATCACACAAACTCCTTTATCTATTCTGAGCATAGTAAAGGAATTGGCTCAGTATAAAGGGAACTACAAAACAATCTCATTTTTATTGGATCTTCAGGTAATAATATCTAAGTGCATTTTGTTTGAACATATGCATGTAGATGTTCAGAAATTTTGAACAAAGATGGATATAGCAAATTGATTTTTGTTTGCTTTCTATTCCAGAAAGTCTGTCACGTTCTGAGTCTGCTCTTAGAAAAAACAGATTATAACATATTTTGGTAGTATTTTTCCAAAAATACTAATTTAATTAGCTGATAGCATAATGATTGGCAAACATTTCCTCTTTGGAAATATCCACTTGGACTAATCATTTTTGTAGAGATTTGTGTACATTAGGAGATTATAACCTAGTGGAAAGTATTTCTAAATTAACTTGTGGGGAAAAGATAATCTTCATGTTGACCAAAATATTTGCTCAGTTTTGACAGCTTTGTAAGAATGCAAGTTGTGTGATTATATTGCAGGACCCTCTCTACCTCATGAAAACTTGCCAGAGTGTAATGACTGTGAACATGAATGGAGCAAGAGGGACTCAGCGGGTGTGGACAAGGAAGATTGTAGGTCTCATACCCCTTCGTCTCCTCACAGAATCAGAAGTGTCCTCTTATGGATGTGCTCACTCACACACCTCTTGCCCTGAGGCTGCTGTGTGCTTTCTCACATGAGGGGGTGTGCTGCAGGAGCCCCGCTTTCCCCTGCAGCAGGAGAAGAGACACCCCCATGTCTCCTGGATGATTGTTGCCTCATTAGGGAATCCCATGTTGTAGGTCATTAACTCCAGTGTTGGGTTATATTATCAGTGTGAGGGAGGAGGGGAGGGGTCGCTGTTCCCCCTGAACAGCACTGTCCAGTAGAAATATAACCTGAGCCACATATATAATTTAAAATGTCCTGGGAGCCACATTATAAAGCTAAATGTAAAAAAGTAAAATTAATTTTTAATATATTCTGTTTTATTCCAGTGCATTCAAAGTATTATCATTTCAATATGTAATCAATTACATTTGTATGCTCTTCTTTTTGTATTAAGTCTTTGGACTCCAGTGTGGATTTTACACTTCCAGCATCTCTCCATTTGTCCTGGCCACACTATAAGTGCCCAGTGGCTGCATATGGTTGATGGCTCTTGGACTGGACAGCACATTATGGAATAACAGGTTCTGCCTTAGTGACAAAATGGGGATGACTCTTGATCTTAGCTGCCCTCATTAGAGCTCCGTGAGAACCTGGCACTTACAGTGGCAGTAGACTGCCACCCAGGGGAAGACAACGACCCCCCAGTCATGGATAAAATGGCAGACCTAAAGAGCTCTGCCTGAGTAATAGGAAAAAGGGAAGACTTGCTCTTGAGACTTGTTTGTTCCAGGAACTTCGCACACTTAATCCTTCTCACAGTTCCTGTTGTATAGCTAAGGAAAAGGAGGTGTAGAGAGTTTAGGTTATTTGTCAAGGTCAGATTGCCCTTTATAGAACTAAAATAGGATTCAAGTCTAACTCTAAAGCCTTTGTTCTCCAAGATAACAGTCACTACAGAAAGTCAGGTAAATTTCAGATTCACTTCGGACACCAACTCAGTAGGTGTGGGTTGGTACCTGAGAACCTGCACTTCTATTGTGCATTCTCAGTGATTCTGAAGAGGTGATCCTCATGCCACACTTCGATAGAGTGAAGGCAAGGACCCCTTCCTCTTGTCTTTTGGTAGTGCAGCTGATCCCCTCCCTCATCCCTTTTAGATGGTCCTCAGAGGCAAGATCACTTTGTTATACCCAGCTTCCCTCCAACTCCTCTGTCCATTCTGAAGGGACCACATGCACAGGGGCTTTAGTTTGAAATGAACCAGTTCTGTTCACACTTTCCAAGAATTTGATAGAAGCCAAATTAGAGAAAGAATGTTTCAAGAAATCTCTGCATCTACAGATGCTAGTTACAACAGCAAAAAAAAAAAAAAAAAGAGAGAGAAGATTGTGTACTTTAACAATACAAGTTACATATTTGTGCTGAACTGGTAGTTAGGGATAACAATAGAACAAAGTTTGGTTGTATCTTGTCCTGTGGTTTTCTTTTTTTTTTTTTAATTTCAAATCTGCATGTCAGTGTTTCTCTATACAATGTACACAATGTGAACTGCAACATCTTAAATGTTTGGCAGGACATTCATGCTCATGACATCACATGCTGGGAAGACAGGGAGGCCACTGTAGGGCTGGCCTCGGGCAGAGGCAGCATCAGTGCGGCCATTGAGATGTCCCCACAAAAGAGTGTGTGACAGCCAGCTGTGCAGCCTAAAGGAGACTGAACCAGAATTGTGGGTGGAACTTTGGCACATGCTGCTTATGGCTTGAATAGCAGCTCTTGAGGAATCTATATTATTCTACCTCACGCAGAATCTCAGAGCTCAGGCTTTGTGGCTCTGGGACAGGGGGAGGGAGTGGAGATGGAGGAACTTGTCACTGCTCCATGCCCCATTGTTGAAATGAAAAATGTGGACACCATAAGATTGTAGGGTTGTAGAAGGTAAAAACTGCTTATGCTTTACAACAAAATGACCTTCTAAATGGCAAAGAGCACCTAGTTGTTACAGTCTGGTACTTTCTTTAATTAAAATGTTATATTGAGTTATATTCAACTTTGCTTTTCAAACTGTAAGGTGCACACGGATCACGTGGGGGTCTTATTAAAATGCAGTCTCTGATTCAGCAGGTCTAGGGTGGAGCCTGGGACTCTGTCATCTAACCAGCTCTCAGGGGATGATGATGCTGTTGGTCTAGACTCAAACCTGGAGTCACAGACATTCATTAAAGAAAATCTAAACACTGTAGAAAAAGGCAATTCACAAACTCTTAGAACTTGGGTCATCCTAAAACGGATTTTAAGAGCAGCTGCTAAAATTATTTATTTATTTATTCATTCATTGATTCATTTGTTAATTAATTAAACAAGCATTTTATGAGCCCTTGTTATGTGCCAGCCATGTGTTAGCCAACAGATATAAAAAAGAATCATAAAGTCAATCCCAGTCCTCAATTACTGGTAGCCTAGTGATGCAGTTAGGGGCATCATGAATAGTGATGCTGTTAGCTTCTTATCATTGTCATCTTTAATTGACTCTGGAAACTTACACCCTGACTGAGAGGGAAAAATAAAATACCAACAGAAGCATATTAGTGCACAGATGGAAGATGAGAGTTTACAGAATATTTGATATATAAAGGCATGTTGACTAGATCTTCTCCCAACTTGATACATTTTTAAAATGGGTGTTGAAAGTCAGCCAACTCCGAAACTCCTTAAAGTCTATCAATTTAATTATGTGCAGAAGAGTGAGGAATAGGCAGAGAAGGCCTTGTCCAGGCTTCTGCCGAGTCCTGCCGAGACTTTCCGCAGAGGGGCTCACTGTGTTTTAGGGCTGGAATTTAGTTGAAGGTGTCAATCTTCTCTTGTTTGAATGTTTTACAAACTTCCTCTCCAGGAACTTTCCTGGCAGTCCAGTGGTTAAAATTCAATGCTTCCAATGCAAGGTGTATGGGTTTAATTCCTGGTCCAGGAACTAGGATCCCACATGCTGTGCAGTGCGACCAAATTAAAAAAAAGTAGCGAAAACAAACAAAAACTTCCTCTCCTGGTGTCAGAGCTCAGTTTTTATTGCAATAAGTACAACAGGGGCAGCAGAATCTGCTGGCACTGATTCGTACTTAAAAGGCTCAGCCAGGTACAGTGAGCAAAGTGGAGACTTGAAGCAGTGATCTCATGCTGGGCCTTGTAGATGGTCAGTGGGTGCTGAACTGTTCCCAAGAAAAATATGAAGAATAATATATCTTTTCCTAGTTGACTAAAAACAAACAATAAAAATAAAAATCTAGCCATTCATTGAGTGACTAATATAGACATATACTATCACGTGAATCATTTCATGAAATCCATTTCACACACTGTAAAAGTTTAGCAATCCACAGTCTTGGCTAATTAGGTGCTTCTTCACAAAGCCCTCTGGGATCCTGGCTCTTTCCAACTCACTGCTTCACCAAACCCAGGGGTCCAAGATGATAACATCTACATTTCAGGTGGAGAAAGGATCAAAGGAAAAGGGCAAAGGTTCGTGCCCACCATCTCCTAAGATAGTTCCCTGAAGCTGCTGCAGGAATCTGCTTACAGTAAGTCACATGGCCACATGTTGTTGCAAGAGACACTGGGAAGTTTTTTTTTTTTTTAAATCAAGATTGGCTATGTAATTTGTAGTGCCCAGTATAAAATGAAAATGTACAGCTCCTTTTACAAAAAAACTGGGAAAAAGTGTTGTTACTCAAAACAGATAGCTTCTTCCTTTTTTTGTGGTCTCTCTCTTGATTTGTCATGGTGTTTTTTTTTTTTTTGCTATTTAATGTTGTCCTAAGTAAAAAAAAAGAATTTTTTCTAAGTAAATTTTCTAAGAAAAACTAAATTACACGCATGAATTTTACCATTTTTTAAATTGTGCAATCTGTTTTAAGTGCAAATAAAAGATCATTTCACCTTTTTTGTGGAGACACCAAAATCCCACAATTTGTATTTGGTAGCATGTACACATTTCAGTATTACTCATTAGAATAGTGGAAACATTGCACAAAACTAACTCACTTATATTTTTATCTAAATAAATAAATATTTATTTGCACCCATATGCACCCATTCTGCCAACACACTCTGCCTTCAGCTTACTGAAGAGTAAGAAGGAATGAAATGAATGGGACCTATCTTTCCCTTTCTATCTATGTCATCATTTTCAGTGTAGAATGGTTGGTGAATACAGGGAATTATTAATGCAAGGTTAAGGTCATTCATGTTTCTTAGAACTCCACTGCCTTCTTTCTACATTTGAAGAAAGTTGTGGTTTGAATGGTTAAGTGTATCCTCCGGGGACTGTCAGTGCACCTCTTTACTCAGTTTTAGTCTGTTCAGGCTGCTATAACAAAATACCACAGACTGGGAGCTTATAAATGACAGAAGTTTATTTCTCACACTTCTAGGAAGTCTAAGACCAAGGGGCCAACATGGTCGCTTTCTAATGAGGACCTTCTTTCTGGTTCAGAGCTGGCGTCTTTCCCTGTGTCCTCATGTGGTAGAAGGGGTGAGGTGGTTCAGTGGGGCCACCTTTATAAAAGCCCTAATCCTGTTATGAGGGCTTCACCCTCATGACCTAAACACCTCTCAAAGGCCCCACCTCCTAATACCATCGCTTGTGGTTGCTGGGATTTCAACATATGGATTCTGGGCAGATACATTCAGGCCATGGCACTCAGCCACAGGCATAACACATGCTTACCTCTGAACTTCTTCTGAGTCTTGCTGAACTTCCACACATTGTGGGTCCATGGGAAATCTGTGTTCATGGGGTATCATGGGCACTATGTGCGGATATAGTGGCAAGAAGTGATGGACACGTATACTGCATGTATTTTCTCTCCTCAAAGACGTGCTCCATGGTCTCCTTAGACTTCACTTACAAAACACAAGTTCAGTGAAAAAATTATTGAGAATCCAACATGCCAACAGCACAGAATTAAACCAGGGTTTAATAATCCTTCTGCCTGTGGGAGCTGTGAGGCTACACAGCTGACCCTGGCCTTTATTCTCTCTGGCCATGTACCTGGTTAAACTTCTTGAGTAAGTCTCTAAAAAGAAAAAGAGTAGATTTTGAGGGAAACTTGTAGCCTCTGTTATACCTTCTGACACTCTTAGGAGGACATCTGTCTTAGTTAGTTGGGACTACTACAACAAAATACCATAGACTGGGGAGCTTAAACAACCTACATTTATTTCTCATGGTTCTGGAGGCGGGAAAACCCAAGATCAAGGTGTTGGCAGATATGGTGTCTGGGGAGAACTTTCTTCCTGGTTTGTAGACAGCTGCCTTCTTGCTGTGTCATCACCTGGTGGGGAGAGAGGAGGGGGGAAGAGAGAGAGAGGTTCTAGTCTTCTTCTTACAAAGACCCAAATTCTATCATGGGTGCTCCATCTTCCTGACCTCATCTAAACTTATTACTTCCTAAGGGCCCACCTCCAAATATCACGTCAGGGATTAGGGCTTCAGCACATGAATTTTGCGGAGCACACATTCAGTCCATTCAGCGACCAGTATCATCCCTCTTATCTACATGACAAATCTGGAGGTTAAGGAGGTGAAGTAATGAGTCCAGGCCTCAGAGCTAGTAAGTATCAAGGTCAGGACTGAACCCATCTCTTCCAATGCTAAGGTCAGTTCTCATACTGGTACAGCATATTTGGAATTTACGAAATGAAATTAAATTACGTTTAATGAAATACAGTAGAATGAAAATGTCAAGAGTATGTGTCTTTCTCATAAGATATTAAAGACAAGCATATATTTTAGTTAAAATAGTAAGTGAGTGCACCATACATATATTGTTCATTCAATTCTTATAACAATTTCGTGAATTGAGGGCTATCATATACCCATTTTATAGATGAGAAAGCAGAGACACAGAGGTTAAGTAGATTGCCTAAGGTTCCACAGCCTTGCAAGTCTGATTCTATAGCCCTGAGTACTGACCACTGCTCCAGCCTTCAAGTGGAATTTGTTCCTTAAGAAAAGGGAATGAATTACTGTAGAAAGCCATTTAATGAAAGGACAGATCAAAATTATCTTAAGATTCACTTTTTTTTTTTTTTTGGCCATGCTGCTCAGTTTGTGGTATCTTAGCTCCCTGACCAGGGATCAAACCCCGGGCCCCCTGCAATGAAAGCGCAGAGTCCTAACCACTGGACCTCCAGGAAATTCCCTTAAGATTCATTAACATAAATATTCTCCCAATTGAGAATGTTAGTTTAGGAGTAAGGTTAAATTCTGGACCTGTTAGTCTTCAAAACAAATGTTCTTAGAAATGGTTGCTTTAATCTGTGGTAACTGGAAAATAGAGGGAATTCAAGCTTCTCTATAGGGAAGCCCCACACATGCAAGCTTCTCTATAGTATAAGGGCTAGTGAATATTTGTATCTCTGGAAAGAGGAAATGTGGACTCATATTCTCCACAAACAGATTTTCAGGAAATAAGGGGAATTAGCTACTAAAGGGAATATACTCTCTTATAGCCTTTGAAGTTATAATGAATGACAGAGATCATAATCTGTGCATAAAAAGCAAAGTCACAGGGCAGCACGTTTTGCTAGGAACAGACCACTGTGGTCACTATGTGTTTGCAATTCTAGTGTTAAAGGTGAGGGGTGAGGTGGGGGATGATAAACAGAGTTCAAACCATGGGTTTGGTTTGCAAACAAATGCCAAGATGAGTGAGTACACTTTTTTTTTTTTAGCAAAGAAATCACTGGGCTGGAAAACCCTCATAATATCAATCATTCAGTAAGGCCTCCTTAGGAAAACAATGCTGTGATTTTTGTACAGAGACCTTTGAAGTCAACCAGTTTTGGCTTAGAATTTGAAAATAAAATAAAAAAAGGGCATTGTAGGTCAAGAGGTCTTTCTGAAATACTTTCAATTCCAAAAGGCCCCTCAAAGGGAAGTAAGACCTTGATTTTGTTAAAAAAGTATATTTAGCTTCAGAATGGGAAAGAGAGAGCCAGGATTCTGATTTCTTAGTCACGTACTTTCCTCCCTAGCCCAAGGAGGGTGGGCGGGGCCAAGACTTGTTCAGTCTCTTGGTTGTGTCCAACTCATTGTGACCCCTGGACTGCAGCATGCCAGGCTTCCCTGTCCATCACCAATTCCTGGATCTTGCTCAAACTCATGTCCCTCAAATCAGTGATGCCATCCAACCATCTCATCCTCTGTCGTCCCCTTCTCCTCCTGCCTTCAGTCTTTCCCAGCATCAGGGTCTCTTCCAATGAGTCAGTTCTTCGCATCAGTATTGGCCAAAGTATTGGAGTTTCAGCTTCAGCATCAGTCCTTCCAATGAATATTAGGACTGATTTCCTTTAGGATAGACTGATTGGATCTCCTTGCAGTCCAAGGGACTCTCAAGAGTCTTCTCCAACACCACAGTTCAAAAGCATCAATTCTTAAGTGCTCAGCCTTCTTTATGGTCCAACTCTCACATTCATATATGACTACTGGAAAAACCATAGCTTTGATTAGACGGACCTTTGTCGACAAAGTAATGTCTCTGCTTTTTAATATGCTGTCTAGGTTGGTCATAACTTTTCTTCCAAGGAGCAAGCGTCTTTTAATTCATGGCTGCAGTCACCATCTGCAGTGGTTTAGGAGCCCAAGAAAATAAAGTCTGTCACTGTTTTCATTGTCGCCCCATCTATTTGCCATCAAGTGATGGGACTGGATGCCATGATCTTCGTTTTTTGAATGCTGAGTTTTAAGCCAGGTTTTTCACTCTCCTCTTTCACCTTCATCAAGAGGCTCTTTAGTTCCTCTGCTTTCTGCCATAAGGGTGGTATCATCTGCATATCTGAGGTTATTGATATTTCTCTCTGCAATCTTGATTCCAGCCTGTGCTTCATCCAGCCCTGCGTTTCTCATATTGTACTCTGCGTATAAGTTAAATAAGAAGAGTGACAGAATACAGCCTTGATGATATACAGCCAAGACCTGGGAGGCAATCAAAGATGCCCTCTGTGTAATAGGATCTGGAATTTATTTCTGACGTCATGATAAGAACAAAATAACTTTGCTCTGTGTCAGGCTGGAGTGGCTGCAGTGCTTTTAATGGCTAGAAGAGTGGGATTCAGGTTCTCCTTGAGGGCCAGCTCCCAGGCATGGAGTTTTCCCCAACAAACCTAGTTTCCATTTAATAACCCTTTAGAGAGTTTTTCTCTCTGAATATATCTGAACCTTCCGTGAACCCATTTATGCTTCAGTTAGCACTGTCACTTGGATTTAACAAGTCCCATATGTTTGCCACCCATGGGGAAAGTAGTTTTTCCTTTTATTTGTCCTCAGATCGTCTCTGGTGAGCTGGTTGCTTTTGTCTCAATAAGAGTTCATTTGGTTGCCACTCAGTTTGCTCACCTCCTTTCCTAGGTCAGTAAGCTGATCTCAGCAACTGAGCAGCTTTTTTCCCCCTTTCTCTAGATACTTTATTTATTGGAAAATATTCATGTCAATGATTACCATGGATTTTTAAAAATTGGACTATAGTTGCTTTATAATGTTGTGTTAATTTCTGCTGTACAACAAAGTGAATCAGCTATATGCATACATATATCCCCTCCCTTTTGAGCCTCCTTCCCAGCTCCCCACCTCAACTACCCACCCCCCTCCACCCCCACCCCTAGGTTGTCCCAGGGCACCCAACCCACTCCCTGAGCAGCTATTGAGATGCAAGTTTGGGGAGGAAGATTGGGTAAATATTCTGTAGCAATTGAAGATCTGGGTATAGTAACAAGTGAATCAGCTTCAAATGCATCCATCTTCTAATCTGTTAAATGGAAACAAAAGCTCCACAGAATTTAAGAGAAGAAAACACAAAACATGTTTGAATCCCATTTTCAAAGCACTATATTACTCTGTAATGATAAGTGATAAAAACGCTTCATTTCCCTCTGAGCATTTTCTGGAAACAGAATTTCATTATATTCATGAATTCAAATCAGGGTCCTCTTGGGAAAGATACTAGAATGTGCCTTTGTTTGGTCAAGTGAATTTATTTAATGATGAGCTCTTGAGAGTTTGTCAGAAAATGCCAATAAATTTCAATATTTAATTCCTCTCTGAGAGCTGAATGTATGGTTTCATGTTTTTATCTTGCACAGTGCTATAATTTACATTCTTATCTGTTCAGTGCTATAGTTTAAATTCTAGGACACCAAAACTTTTAGAGAGAGTTTCTCTCCTCTTAATTACTACAGAATAAGCAAACAATAGCCTACCTAAAAGTATTCCCCCCTCCAAGCTTTAATTTTTTTCACGTTCTGTGCAGAGGATCCATGGGCACTTTTTATATTTCCACTATTAAATTTTATAAGAAGATTCTTATTCTGCAAACTTTTGTTAATTATCTCTTCTGTCTCTAGATAAACCTGTGTATGTTTATTTACTTATCTCTATGGATGAACAACTGTATTAATGTATTATGTACAGTACAAAATGTACAAAAAGTTGGAAGAATGGGGAAAAATGGAATAATATTTTAATTTTATTTCATATTATTTATTAATTTATTAATGACACAAGCTATTTTTCTTTTTACTAGTAATAATATTTTAATGAAAGCAATGTTTTTAAACCTACTTCGTTATTTAATACTGAGATAAAAACATTCAGAAGTCTTATTCTTAGTTCAGTTAATTTTACTACTTGGTTTTAATAGCTGCTTTAACTGAAAAAAGATACTTCGAATGTATACACAGAACCATACAGAAGTACATCATTGACCATATTCCTCAATCATTATACTCTTGTGTCAACCTCTTCCATGAATTTTGCAAAGATTTGTATTAAAATTTGGCAGTTCTCCATATTCCTTGATGCCTTTCAATTGTTTTTTCAAACTAATCAGGTAGGTTGCATGTTTTTATTTCTAAATAAATTATTTGAAAGCCTATAGATACTCTGTAAAATTTCTTAATCAGACTATACAATTTTCTACATGTACAGAACTGTTTTCATAATTGATACATATTATTGTCAGTAAGAAAATCACATACATGTCCAAACATCTTTTTACAAAATGATCTCTCCTTTGCACTAATTTCAAAATGCAACTGCTGTCTCATGAGTTGGATAAGATCATTGATTAGCAAGGTTTATTTTGTTTTAAATTCTTGTCAGATAGCAAACTTTTTTACTTTCAGCTTTGCTGTTTTTGCTGCAATGGGCTATTTTGTGGTTTCTTTGCAGGAATCTTTTTAAATGACTAGCTCTTTTTGTGAGGTTAGTTTGGTAAAAACAGATAATACAATCTATGTGCGTATGTGCTAAGTCACTTCAGTCATGTCCGACTCTTTTGTGACCCCCTGGACTGTAGTCTGCCAGGCTCCTCTGCCCATGGGATTCTCCAGGCAAGAATACTGAGGGGGTTACCATTTCCTTCTCCAGAGGATCTTCCTGATCCGGGGATCAAACCCAAGTATCTTAAGTCTCCTGCACTGGCAGGTGTGTTCTTTACCACTAGTGCCACCTGGGAATGCAATCTATAAATCTACTTAAATGGATATGTGTATTATACAAAATATCATAACTGGAATGAAATAGTGAAGGTGGTGAGGGTGGTGCTGTATACCCCTCCTCATTGAAGACGAACATCTGGCATCAGGAGCTCTTCAAGACCCAGATGACCATGAGACCCTCACAGGGATAGTCTGATGAAAATGTGCCTCAATAGGATCCATAATAATAATAATATAATACAAATCAAATTATGCTTTATATTTAACACTGAATATATTATTATAACAACATGTTAATATGTTATAATCAACATATTGTTACTTTAATATATATTGTAATCAATACATTGTAATGTATTGCTATTATGTTATTATACTAATTTAAGGCTTAATTTTGTTCTTAATTTTTAGATGAAAAATATTTTAGAAAAACAGTTTAATATTTTTTTCATATTTTTTGGAGGCTTATGATCTATAGCAGAAGAGAGACATATAAACAAATAACTATATTCAACATGTAAAATGCTATATACATGGAAAAAAATGCTATGGAATTATGTGATCAGGGAAGGACAAGGTAGGACAGAGGTTAAATTCCAGAAATTCAGAGAGAAGATACATTTGAGAGGAACTTGAAGGATGAATGGGAGATTGCTGAGTGGATAACGGGGTGAAGGACATTCAAGGAGACACAAGAAGACAGGAGAGTACGCCCAGAAAACTTGAGGAGTCTGCTGGGATCAGAATATAGGATGCCTGGGGGAAGAGTTAGACATGAGACTGGAGAGATGGATGGGATTCAGGCAGCGAAGGGCTTCATGCTATTGGCAAGTGGGAACTACTGGAGATTTTAGATCAAGGAATGACTTTAGTGAAGGATGTATTTCATTTATAAATCATCAACAAAATGCAGGTTTTGAAAATAGTTGAATTTTTGGCAGGTGTGAGTGAAATTCTGTTCAATCTAATTTAACTAATATTATTGACCATATTCTGTGTGACAGGCAATATCCCCAAGGCAACACAAAGGTATATTGGAGCATATTTTACTTGGTAGAAGAATTAAGCTACGTATTTACAACTGAATACGCACATATCTGCATTTATTCTTTACCATTGTGATGTCTTTTTGATATCCTCAACATCTGGAACAAATTAACACTGGTATTTAATACTTAACAATACACATGTGATCCAAGTATCCAAGCTTATGAACTCCACTTGAGTTTGGATTTCTTCTGCTGAAGGAATATGAGCATCCTACAAGTGCCAACATATAGAGAGAAATCTGCCTATGATATGGCTTTGAAAGGATAGCTTCTATTGTCTGTGTCATTGCTTGGGGGGAGGTGCCAAGGTGTCTTATTGGTTTGCCATTTAGGACGTGACAAATATTTGAAGAGGCCCTTGTGTCACAGGGAATAAACATTAATTATATTGTATCTTTGAAAATGAAAGTGAAATATGCTTTGAGGACAGTTTGGAAAAAACAGAAAATCATAAAGAAGAAAATGCAAATCCATCCCAAATCAGACTTCTCAGAGGTAACAATGGTCTCCCTCATAGCAGTCAGATTCTTTACCAGCTGAGCCACAGGGGAAGCCCACAGTGGTTAATACTTTATATAATTGCCTAAATGTTTTTTATGTGCCTATGTAAAATACATGTATTTTCAAAACTAAAGACATTATATATAATATTTTCATCCTATTACCTTAAAAGTTTAATATAGTTAGTGAATATTTTTATGTCATGGAATGTTCATTGAAGATATTTTTATATGACTGTGCAGTATTGAGTTCTAAAATTACACTACAATTTATTTAAACAACTTTCAGTTTGGGACATTAGATTGATTACAATTTTTTTCCTGTAATTATAGAGATATATAAAGGCATAAATCTTTGACCACATCTCTGAATATTTATTTTTTTAGGATCAATTTCTAAAAGTGCTCAAAGGATCTGGAATTTGTAGGAGAGGTGATCTGTCAAATATTTAAAGAGCGTGATTGAAATTGTTCTCCACTTTGACAAAAGCATATGGAGGGCCTTTGTATGATAAGAGAATGCTTAACTTCTATTCATCCAGCCCTTCAACAAATATTCTCTGAATGCCCCATCTCAGGCTCCGTTCTAGGTGCTAAGGTGCAGCAGGAAGCAAGAAAGGTGTGTTCACCTCCATCATGGCAGTGATCCAGAAAGTTAGAAATCATGGGTCAGCTTCCTGTTACAGAAAACAGGGCAAGCAGCTTGTTCGGTTTTACATAGCCATCCACGGAGAGCCAGGACTCGAATACAGGTTTCTCTCCTGTAGTTGAAGCCTCTTTGCATCCAACCAGCCATCTCTCTCCTCAGTGAGATCTTGAGGACATCAATTCAGGGCTGGCTTTTGGTGTCTTTTGTACTTAGATCTAACTCTCAGCAAAGCTGTAAAGTGAATGGGGCCAAGCCTGTTGTTGGGGCTCAGGCTTCTCCCTTTTGTGCCTTTCCCCTCCTGGAGTCCCCTAATCGTCTCTCTCAGGCACCCCAGGAACTCAGTCTTTTCTCATGACTTGTGAAAACTCCCCTCTCTGGGAAGGAACTGGAAACAGTCACTTGTATCTCAATGTGGATGAATTAAGACAGTGTTTCTTCTTCCAAGGGGAGTTAACTGTGGAAACATTTGAAGATCTCTTTCTTATCGAAGAATGCCAGACTTTGTTTCCAACGGAGGCATTTTGGGCATCAGGGAGTAGGAAGGGTAGGGGTGCCCTTCCTTCACAGCACATCTTCCCACACCATTTCTACATAGTTGGTTAGCCCAATCTCCCCCTTAAATACAAGGTTGACAAGGCTGGGTGGGGAAGTTGAGGCATTGTATCCATATCCTGAGTTTATTTCCAGTATATTAAAGGGGCTGCTTTAGTTCGGGGAAGAGTGGATACCTGTGTATGTAAGGCTGAGTGCCTTCACTGTTAACGTGAAACTATCACAACATTGTTCATCAGTTATACTGCAATACAAATTAAAACGTTAAAAAAACGTTGAACCTATAGCTTCAGAGAACTGGGGAACCCCATTGCTAGTAAACCCCCTTCCCCTTCCCCACCTGCCCTGTGAGGAGTGTCTCCGCTAGGAAGGAAATTCAATTACAGTCTTCCAGTCACCAGAATTGAATTTGGATGGACTATTTCCTCTTTGGATTCTGTTCCAAATTGTATTCCTGTTGCTGTGTTTGAAGTTAATTAGAGTCACAAATCATTCATATTTCCCTTCTCTGAAGGCAAGTCTGCCACAGTACTTATCTCATGCAGTTAATTGACTTTCAGAGGGCTCATCCCTTCCTGAAAACACTCTAAATGATTCTGTACATCAGACTTACACATATATGTAATATGCACTTGGAGAATTCACATTTTTAGGTCGTAAAAATGGGAGGGGGCGCAGTGAGGCTTTTCTCTCTGAGCCTCACAGCTTAGAGTTTTTCTTGATTTGATTGAGGCCAATATGAGAATGGAAAGAACTTCTCCTGGGGTAGATGCTTGTGGGCTGAGGAGAGGAAGGGAACTTGATACAGAAAGGACTCTCATTGCCAGTCAGTGAACTCCTAACAGTTGGAAACAACATGTGGAAAAGCTGTCCATTGAATGTTTGGGATATGTGAGTTCTTTACATTTCTAATGAGTATTTAATTTTTTAAAATGGTTTTGAGTTAGAGACTAAGGAGAAGATGCCTCTAAAACACCTTCAATACTCTGAATGAAACTTTTAATCTTTTTTTTCCAATTTTTAGAATTATGGTAAATATATATATATAACATAAAACATACCATAATAGCCATTTTTAAGAATACAGTTCAGTGGTATTAAGTACATTCATATTGTCGTGCAAATGTCAACACCACTCTCTCCCAGTGAGAAGCTCTATATCCATTACACAGTAACTCTGCACTCTTCCTTCCCCCAGCCCCTGGCAACCTCTATTCTTCTATGATTTTGACTACTCTTGGTACCTCATATTAGTGAAGTCAAAGTATTGTCTCTTTGCAATTGGCTTATTTAACTTAGCGTAATGTCCTCCATGCTGTAGCATATGTCAGAACTGTATTCATTTTTAAGGCTGAATAATTTTCTATCCTATGTATAGATCACATTTTCTTTATCCATTTATTCATTGATGGACATTTGGTTCCCTTCATGTGTTAGCCATGGTGAATAATGCTGCTATGAACAAATACCTTCGAGACTCTACTTTCATTATTTTTGGATATACGGCTAGAAGAGGAATCGTTGGATCATATGGTAGTTCTATCTTTTATGCTTTGGGGAATTGCCAAGCTGTTTTCACAGCAGCTGCATCATTTTACATTTTCACTAACAGTGCACAGGGTTCCATTTTCTCCACATAGTCATCAGTATTTAATAACCTTTCAACTTTAAGACCCATGAATTCAGGTTGTATTTTGGAATATCAATCCAATTATTTTTGATCCTGATAATCTCTAGTTCCAGGTTGCCCTATGACTCTTCTTGGATACTGTTTGTAAACAGGCAAATGGGCATCCTCCCACCAGTAAGACTAAATTACCAGGCTTATTGCCTCCCGGAAGGAGGATAATATGTAGGGGAATCCTTTTCAGACTGAACGAAGAGGGCTAGTCCAGCCCCTACTGGTCCTGCTGGATGATGGGGAGAGGAAGAGAAATAGAGGTAAGACAGAGAGGGAAAAATACATGTCCAGGCTTTCCCCACTCTGTGGGCAGGGGTGTGATAGGAGTGAGAATACCTGAAAGCATCAGAAGGGTTATGGTACAGTTAGCTGGAAAGGATATAAGCTGTGGTGTGCTTGTTGTTGTTGTTCAGTCACTAAGTTGTGTCTGACCCTCTGCAACCCTATGAATGCAGCACACCAGGCTTCCCTGTCCTTCACAGTCTCCTGTGTTTGCTCAGATTCATTCCGTTGAGTCAGTGATGCTATCTAACCATCTCATCCTCAGCTGCCCTCTTCTCCTTTTGCCTTCAGTCTTTCCCATCACCAGGGTCTTTCCTGATGAGTCGGTTCTTCCAGGTGGCCAAAGTATTGGAGCTTCAGCTTCAGCATCAGTTCTTCTAGTGAATATTCAGGATTGATTTCCTTTAGGATTGACTGGTTTGATCTCCTTGCAGTCCAAGGGACTCTCAAGAGTCTTCTCCAGCACCAAAATTTGAATGCATCAATTCTTTGGCACTCAGCCTTCTTTATGGTCTAACTCTCACATCTATACAGGACTACCAGAAAAACCATAGCTTTGATGATACTGACCTTTGTCAGCAAAGTCTTTGTTTTTTAATACACTGTCTTGGTTTGTGGTGTGCTTATAAAATTTTAATAGACAGCTCTCTGGGAAAGGAAAAAAAAAACCAACCCTGATCTTGCAGCTTGTGCCAATTTGCATGGCATAAATAACACTCACTGTGGCTGATTTCAAGCTATCAGTGTGAATTCACTGAACACAGAACTGGGAAGAAATGTGTAATAGCACATCATTACATAGTATTTCCTCCATACACACATAAGAGTTGTAAATAACCTCAAGAGCATAGATCACAGTTACATGCAAGAAAACAGTTTTGGGTATTTATCACCTTTACTTTCAATATAACTAATTGTAAGTTGGTAGAAGTTAAGTGTTAATAATGATTGTTTTCGCAACTGAGTCACCAAAGTCTTGGAAAGTTAATCGTTCTCATGAGCAGGCTGCCACACACCACCGGCTATAAGCCTCCGTGAGCAGAGCCCAGAAACGATAGTGTATCGTTAGTGACAGGCGTGGCTGCTACTTGAGCCCCAGGTGGTACTCCCGGTTCTCAGGCCCAGAGGGTGAGTGGTGGGATGCAGTGAATCTTAATCCAGAAGTGCTGAGGCCTCATCAGACCAGCAAAGGCCTGGAGTCCAGCTGAAGAGGTGTCAATGTTCAGGAACTTTTCCAGAGTTAACTGCCAGGCCTATGAACTTTGGAAGTGAGTGTCATCATGAGACCCACACAGCCAGTTGTTCTTCAGTGTTCTTCTGTCCAGGGAGCTGCCCAGGGAGTCATTCTGCAGGAGCATCCATTAGCGATCCAGAGCACCGTAGCTCTCATCTACACCCAAACTCCCCTCTCTTATGAGATCTCATCGGCTCTGTTCCCAGATGCCATTTTGGAGAGAAGCAAGGGAGAAGGGAGGAAATCCAGAAGATGGAGAATTTATTACAAAGAGACTAGATCATCTAAAAAGAGACAAAACTGGAAGGCAAAAGTGATTTCATAAATTAATATATTTAAAGTTTGTTTTTCTCTCCCCTGCTACCCAGTGGGGTAAACCTTTGCAAGGGAGATTAAGGAGCTGTAGGTAATAAAGACAAGGCAGGTTCTTCACATCTCATGTGGTGTGGACAATATGTGACCCTGATGCCTCTCTCTGTCTTTTCTGCAGCTGTCACTACCTATGCCATCAAAAAGTAAAGTAAATGAATGCTATCATCATGAATTGGGTTTGAGACTATAGGCAGGTAATGTTCTTGCAATTAAGCCATAAAATGAACGTGGGCAATGACTCTAATGTTCTGTGGTGCCAAGGGTGGAGGGATGTGTGGCTGTGACTGGAAATTGGAACTGGGAAAGGGGTAACTCACAAGGCAGCGTAGTGAGCCGAGTCCCGGGTAGACCCCTGTACCTTGTTGGAGGAAAATGGTGAGAGGGAGATGGAGTCACTTCATGTTCTTCCGAGTCTGCTAAAGTGGAACTTTTAGTTTCTTTACAGAAATAAAGTGAATTTTAAAAGGTAGGATGGCACTGACTTTCTTCAAATTTAAATTTTAATAGTCGATTACCTGTAATTTTTAAAATATTTTTTTATTCTGAAAATGAATTTTCCACAATAATGCAATTTGTTCCAAAAAATGAGCTCATTTATCTCGCTTTTCTACAAAGGACAATAGAAACATTTAAGGCAAGATTCACTTATTCATCTCCATTTTAATATGGAAAGAAAGTAGCAGACTTCAGATGTTGGTTAAGGTTAACAAAATATGGGAAAGCTCCTTTTCCTTTCCTTTTTTTTTCTTTTGGTCGCTTTCTGTATAAGAGCTTTACATTACTATGGATATTTTATAGTAAGACACTTTTGTTTCTGACTTTCTTTATAAGCCCATTTTAAAATTTAAAGGCACACAATAAAGCTTTATGCATTTATTAAAATATACACATTTTGGTAAATTTAGAATTTTTCCCTTAGTATCTTGATAAATCAATATATTGTCAACATCACAGTCATTTAAAAATAAAACACACTTCATAACATATCTGCATATTATTTCTTTTTTCATAACACTACACACCCCATTGTACAGTGCACCAATGGGAATTAGAAACCACAGAATGAACAAACTTTAACAAATACAGAAGTTCATACCAGGAAAAAAGAAAAGCAGAGAACAACACCAGAAGTTACCATCTGCAGAAAGCAAGTTGTACTTCTCAAGGACCAAACGAAAATGCAACATGTTAGTAAAATTCACAAGCTGTATTTATAACTTTGATATGAATTAAACAGTGACATTTCTTTTCCACAGTGAGAAAAGCTAGGATGTGAGTCCTGGTTAGATGGTGTGCCAACATGGGATGAGGACTGTAGCTGCTTTTAAAAGACCTGCAGCCCCTTCTATCAGCCCAGACAGATGAGGTATTTATTCACCATCATAGCATTAACCATGCTTTTGCTTTGGAAAGTAGGGGTTTATGATTTCCAGGGTAGATTCTAGCTTTTGTGAGCATGAGTGAGTGAGGCAAAGTATCTGCAACTGCAAAGACCAATCAGTAGGAGATGTACAAGGGATGGCTTCCTCATCCCAATACCAGAATGAACATAGTCCTTCATAGTCTGCACTTCCTGGGGGACTCACATGACCCACAGTTCCCATTAGCCAATGTCAGAAAAATGGGGGAAAAATCACAGAGTCTATATGAAAAAATCCACAGGCTGCCCCTGTTTCCTAGTTCTAATACCAAGCCATTTTCTTTCCTTATTGTATCAAAATGCACTACATGTTCTTATAGAATATGGAATTACAGTTGCCTGCTTTCAGAAGACTTCAAGCCCAAAGCTGTTGTGCATTTTGTTAACTCCATACAGGTGGTATACTGTTAAATGATTTCTAACACTATTTTAGTTGATACTACAGAAAATATGTTCACTTTCGATGGCCTTCAAAACTTCCACTAATCCTTTTTGGGCTCTAAGTTCTGAAAAAAGAAGAGAACGTTTTCTTCGAGAAGGAGTTTTGGCAAAAGGCAAGTGCCTAGGTATCTCGAAAGGATGCGTGAGTTACTCAAGCCAAGCAAAAAGAGGAAAGCTTTTTAGAAACGAACTTGTTCCTGAGCGGGGAGAAAATTACAACAGCCTCTCCTCTAAAATCTTTGAGACAATGAAAGTAGATACAGGACTATCGTACACGATAGGGGTTGCTTGCTACCCATCATCATTCCAGCTGAGAAATACAAATGCCTTTGGGAAAACAGCAACCGGATTTCCGCTCGCGGCGGAGGCCTGCTGGCTGGGACGCCGTCCTGCGCGTGCGCGTTGTTCACTTACACGGTAGTGGTTCTTTCGCTGAGGCACCATTGCTGCTTACAAGTTGGCGCACATCTTTCCGAGGGACTCTAGAGGCGCCTGTAGACAAAGGGGTCCTTAGAGTCCGGGAGGTGCATGCATATGGGAGAAACCGAGGCTCCGCGAAAATTTGGGATAGAAAAACGCTCCTGAACAAGTTATGTTCTCAAACAGCAAGAAAATGGAGTGCGAATTCCACGTGGCGAATTTGGAGGGTGTGTTTCCTTTGCTCCGTTCTCTCCACTAGTGTAAGATATTAAGGCCAACTTCGGAGTGCTGACTAACCCGAGGGCTTTAGTCCAAGAGTGGACTGCTGATTGCCTCCTGGACTCGGTGAGTTGACACCAGCTGTGGCTTCACACACGTTTTCCGATTTCTGACATCTCCACCCAACAAGACAGTCTAATCGGAGACACAAAAATCAGTAAACCTGTGGCTGACCCTCAGTGGGCTTTTACTGACATCTCAGCGCTGCTAAAACCAGGTGAGAAAGTGGACAGCAATTTCCTCTAGTCTTTTAGGCTGATTCTCAGACTCTTGTAGCTTCTCTTTATATTGCCATGAAGAGTTATAGCGCCTTGTAAAGTTGATTTCCAACAAGTGGAGTGTAAAGGAGTTCAGGTTCATCAACTCTTTTCGGAATGGGAGAAGACATTTCTTTGAAGGAGTTTGTGTTTTATTTTCCCAATATTACTAGGTTTATATCCTGACCAACCCATAGGTTTTAGAGAAAGATCGTTCAATTCAATAGTTTTCTCCCTCTGTTTATTAAACAGGCTCATCATAACCATTATGTTGATAATTTGATTAGCTGTTAGTTTGTTACTAAGAAGTAGAACTGGATTCTTGACCTAATTCTGTCATTCTTTTCCTTTCACTAGTTCGAAGTGGCTTTGTATTCAGGTTCGAGTAAAATCTTGAGCTGCAGTTTTACCGTTTAGGTTAGATAGATATAAAATGTTGTTAGCTTTGTTGTTTAAACGTATTACTGAAAATTTTAATGTGGCTGGGAATAACTGTGTTGTCTGTCTATATGTTAAATGAACAAACTTCTCCTCGGCTAATGATCAAATCAGACAGGATTTCAAAGGAAGTATCATATGTTGTTTTAAGTATGGATATTTTTCCCCTTTAATATGTGAAATCAACTTGGAGTGTGTATGTGATTTATTAGCTCCTTGCCTGGGCAGAGGAAGCCACTGCTCCAGCTTCTTAAAGTCCAGCCTTCCCTGATTCATACTTTCATCATTTTCTCAGTGCCTCCCCACCCAAGGAGAGCTGGCGAGCTCAGTTCAAGATTCATGTCTATCTGTGGATGAGCCCTGACCTGCCTTCTCAGCATTATTTCCTACAGTTCAAAATGTAAATCATGTATTCTTGTCAAACTAGCTTCTTGCTTTCCCTTGAAGGAGACACAGTACAAATTATTAGTCAAGAGATAGTTATCAGCCACAATCTATACCTTACTCATGCTGATCCTGCACTTGGCAGGCATTTCCCTCATTTCTACCTGGCAAAATTTTGCCCATCCCACAAGGCTCAACACAAGGGCTGTGTTCTCTTTGATTTCTTTGATTTTTCCACTGGAGGAAGGTCTTTTCCATATTTGAATCTCTACAGCACATAATACGCTCTCCACAAATATTGTTGAATAAATATTTCATTTTCCTTTCATTCATCCATCTACCCATCCATCTGATTATCAGATATTTATTGAACATCCACTATAAGCCAGGCATGGGTAGTTGGTAAAATCTAGCCCTGAAGCTTATCTGTGGGTGTCAACAGTCTATGCTATTGCAATTCTCTGCCCTCATGAGGAAAGATTTATTCTTATCATGCAGAAATACTTCTTGCTGTCATTATCAACAATTTCATTATTTTTTTTTTCATTATTTCTGAAGTTGCTCCTGCATTGGCAAATTTAGCAATGCATATCAAGGTTCTCCATTTGTGCACTAAATACACTTCTAGCTTTGTCTTTTCCTTTCTTTCCTATTTTTATTTGCCTCACATTTCTCATTTCTTTTTTTTTATATGTATTTTAATAACCACTTGAAATCCTCTTGAAATGAAGGAGAGTACTAATAAGTAGCATACATTTAAAAAACCAAATCATTAGCTCCAAACCATAAATCCATATTATGAAATCTCACTAAAAGAGCTCTTGCTACGGAGAATTCAGTAACATATAGGTCTTCCTAGGACATTGTTCAAGGGGCTAAGTGTCTGAGGTAATTACAGGGTGATCTTACTTTTAATGTGGCCCCACAAATATAGTCTTAAGAAAATGAATTAGGAGATGCTAATATCATTCTTGATTAATGGTATTTGAAAACTGCACTGTGAAATCTGAGACTATTTCACAGAGGCTGTGGACCATGAGGGAAAGACATGTCTATTTATCTCGAAAAACTTTTTCTATCATACTGACTAATTTTTTAAAAAGACCAAGGTCACTGGTGAAATGACTAACCAATTTAGAGCAATAAAGAGAGCAAAGCTTAAAAAAATATAGAGATACTATTTGAGAGAAATGACTCCTGGAATGAGGGTGATTTCGAGAGGGTCTTTATGAAATCAGTACCAATAGGGTTTACCAAGCACGGGTCCTCTCTTCTCATGCTACAGAAACTCCACACATCTGCCAGCAGCCAGTTGTTACAATAATACTTACACCTTATTAGTAAAAGGAAGCTCTTTCACGCATGTTAAGATTTTGTTATTTTGCATTCGTATTTCTCATATTTCTCTTTGAACACTTTTAATAAATACAGCTCCACCCCATCTGTCTGGATATGTCTCAAGTCTAATAGATTATATTTAAACTAGGCAGATTTGTTCACTCCTAAGACCAGTTCCAAAGTTTGTTTTCACAAGAAGTACTAATTTAATCCCCAAAGATATATTTCACACACCAGCCACTGTATCTTTATGGTTAATCTTAGGGGAGAGAGAAATGGAATTGCCAAGCATTACATTAAGATGAAAAAATGACCTCAGGAAAACCAGAGTGCTGAACGATTACTATAGAGAAATGAAAAAAGGAAAGATCTGGAGAACAGTAATTATTTGAGTTTAAATGGCATACATTGGCTTTGGGTGGGATATCCAGTTTATTAAAGAAAACTAGTTTCAGTTGGTCTTTTTATAAATATTATTATTTTTAAAGCCCAGTTCATCAACCAAGAGGACTTGCCACGTTTGGTTGTTTTATCTACATTTATCAGGTTCCAGTGCTGCTCTTTCTCTGGGCTGTGAACCTCCAAGGGCAGATGTTACATTTCTTTTTATTCCTATTGTTTAGGATTTGGTGCATTTTTGATCAGTGTTAGTTTTACACAAAAATGTGCTTTTGTGTCCTGTCTATAATCCTGAACCATGCCAAGATGGCACAAATCTCAACCTTTAAGAAAGAACAGACTTAAACATTAATTGATGTTCTGGAAAACTTTTGGCATAACTCGAGATCCAGGAGATAGAGAGCAAAGAATTTACTATTTTGCCCTGCTTTCAGGAAATCCTCACAAAGATTTTAGCTTGATCCAAATTGTGCCTTCACATACATGTGTACACATCTCAAGGTACTGTACGAATCCCTATAACCCAAGACTAGAATGCATAGACCATGTGTTTTTTTCTTGTTGCAAATGTCCTCTTCCAGTTTGTTTCTGAGAAAATAATCTTTAAGAGCTCCTCTTATGGTCCAGGTTTAGACCTTGTGTGATAAGTCGCTTCAGTCGTGTCTGACTCTTTGCGACCCCATGGACTGTAGCCCACCAGGCTTCCTTATCCATGAGGATTCTCCAAGCAAGAATACTAGAGTGGGTTGCCTTGCCCTTCTCCAAGGTTTAGACCTTATCAGGTAGATTTTTTTTCCTCTGGGCTTTAGTGAAACTACTTTGGGATATAACAGGAAAAATCCGTGTCTGAAAGTGAGCTACTCCAGAGGAGTAAGGTTCAGAATGAAATGTGATCTCATGGAATGTGATTACCTAAGTAGCTATGCTTTAGTATTTTTTGTTTTCAGATTAGCACCCACCAATCAAGTGGTTGCATATCTCAAAAAACTTCAGAATTTATAATTTTAGAAATCTGAGATAGAGTTTGCAATGTGATCTCAGTGGCTGGGTCACTTCTCCTTGTAAAGCTTTTTTATCTGATCATAAAACAAATAGCCTACTTCTTCAAGGCATATTAGTGCCATGAAATCATGCTCCCACTTTGCCCTCTTTCATCATATCAGCAGGAGCTTAGAGTCTGGTATAAGAGAAGGCATGACATGACAGAGAGTTAATTTTTGCCAGTGCCCTTCCAGCCTTCACTGCAAGAGATGGTTATTCAGTTTTTTTTTTTTTTCCTGGGCATTTAAGTAGAATTTTGATGGTGCTTCTTACCTTATTATTGGGTCTGACTGCCTTACGGTGAGTCTGAGATCTTTGGGATCATGGTCTCAGAGTTCCTGACCTTTGCTGCATCCTAAAGTTCTAGTTTGGAGACTGTGAGAACCTTGGCAAAGGAAAAAGAAGTATGCATCACCATGAATTTGTTTTTGTGAGATTTCAGAACAAAATGTTGCTTTCTGAGGAAGTGCCAAGTGCCACGTGGCCTCGAGGAGTGGCTCTCAGCCTAGCATGCTGAGAACAGGGCTTTGCCCTTGAGATCCCAGGTGGTTGAAATGCTACCTTGTGCCCAACTCCACCTGCTTTGGCACATCTCCAGGGGTTTTACTCCGTGCATCTTGGGGCCTTAGTAAGAAGCAAAAAGATTCAACCAGCAAAGCAAAGGCCTGGGAGACACTGACATCAGCTCTGATGGTTGCACCTGATAGAATTTCTCATAGCTTTTAGTTTAGTTTTTTGTTTGGTTTTTGCAATGGGACTAGTTATGGGACCCGGGTGAAGCCCTTCCACAGAACTGTCGTGAAGAGCAGAGGTGGCAAATGACAGGCTATGACTGGGGACTAACTTTGGGGAAGGCTGGAGTTTTGAAATGAGAGCCAAAGAAGTTTCCATCTTCTAGCCCACAGGTGAAGTTACTGAAAAGAAATCACCATTATGTCTGCACGTTTCTGGTGTGTGTGCCCCTACTCTGGAGAGTAATCTAACTCATCGTTTGCAATCAGGGCCTCTGAGTTCTGTTTGTGTTTGCTTTTGCTCTTCGCCTTGCTACTCGTCCGGGTGTTGGGCTGCGTATCTGACATCTGCTGGTAATAGAAGCCTTTGTCCTCGGCCGGCCCGCCCCAGTTCTCCTGGCTCTCGCCCTCAGTGGCGTAGGAGAAGCCCTCCTCCACTGAGAAGGGGTCGTCCACGTCATAGCGCTGGTACGTGCTCTGGTGCAGGGCTTCTTCTCGGGCGCTGATTTCCAGGGTGCTATTCCAGATGCCGTACCCAAAATAAATGAGCATACCTGCAGCGGGGGTGGGGGGGAAGCACAGGTGAATAAGCTGTTGTTTGGGGGTCCACGCATCAAGCCGGGGGCCTACTCTCAACGGTAAGAGCAGACCTGGTGGTGGATGTGTTTTCTTTGGTCTACACAGTGTTTTGAAAAGACTGGAATTAGATGCCATTTAAAAATTGGTAGATCTTAAGCAACTCATACTTAGAGCAGAAAGACTGACAATGCTGTACCCACACTCCTACATGGAAGCTTCTGGTTGGAGGTGAGAACTGGCCATCTCTTCAGTTAGGATATGGTGCACTTGAGGTCACCTCAGTCCCTACTCCCCTGCTGACATCTATCTCACTGTACTCGTGTAGGTGCCAGCCAGGCATTTGCCTTTTCTTTTCTGGTTTAAGTAGTTACGGATCACCCACAGTGTGCTCCCAGCCTTCTCATACCATTTTACTATCCCAGATTTCCACTTACGGACTCATTCTTTTATTTCACCACATGTGTGGGTGCTACGTTGCTTCGGTCGTGTCTGACTCTTTGCAACTCTATGGACTGTATAGCCCACCAGGCTCCTCCGTCCATGGGATTTTCCAGGCAAGAGTACTGGAGTGGGGTGCCATTTCCTTCTTCAAGTCCAATAGTTAGGACTTGCCATTTCATTGCTCTGGGCCCAGTTCAATCCCTGGTTGGGGAACTAAGATCCTGCCAGCCACACAGCTTGGTGAAAAAAAAACAACATTGGGGGTTGGGGCTTCAGCATGAATTTGGGAGGGACACAATTCTGTCCATAATATTAATATAAACTAACAAAGGAGATAAAATGGACTCATAAAATACCACCACAAGCCTCGTGACGTGACCAAAAAAAAAAAAAATCCTCCTGATGCATGTGCTCCACTGCCAGCTTTGGCCATTTGGTGGCCTGGCCACTGCGGTCCCCTCGGTTAAGCACCTCCTTCCAGGCACCAGCACACTCTGCTGAATGGCACTAGCCTCTCTGACTTTGCTAACCCTGCGGGCATCTGCTGAGCTGTTTGCTTAGAACCACAAGGTGAAGCCTGCTTTCCGCTCTGGTCCCCGAGGTATTCTGCTTCCTTTTGAATTTGAAGTGTGTCTTTTTAAGCTTGGATTTCTCCGTCCTTGTCTCAAATGACTCTTTCTGCCACCCCCCCCCCCCCCCACCACCAACATTTTCCTGTGAAATCAACTTTCCAGGAGCCAAAGTAAGCAGAGATTTATAGTCCTAATTGGTAATAAATCCTGTAGTTAATCATTGGCAGATGTGGCTGTTCTCAAATAGCAATTTCATTTTTTCTGAGCATGGATCTTAGTCTTTCTTGTCTGGGGCTGGGGGTGGGGTGGGCATGGGGGATAGTTCTTATCCTTATGGAGAACAAGACACCAAATCGAGGCCTCTTTTAAAAGGGCCAGCAGTTTGCTGCTTGGAGAATACCTCTGTTGGAAGCACATTTGAAATGAGAGAGTAAATTTCAGGAGACTGAGTTTATCGTCAGGCACACACCTCCTTTTGCCCAATTTTTCTTTCTTGCTATCTTTTCTCCTAGACATCCAAGTAGGTGGCAAAGTTTGCCTCCTCTGTCTGCTTGGTATCTGTTATGTCAATTCTTTTCTTTTTGATCCCCTTCTCAGATCCTGTTTGTAAGTGTGTTGTTTCCCTACTAAACTTAATAAAATTTTTTCTTTTCCCCTTGCCCCTAGCTTCTCTTCTCTGTACTACAGAGGTCATCAAGCACTGGTTTGACATCTATTCTGACAGACCTTCCCCTAACCCCACCAAGTATTGGGGTGTTTTGTCTGATAGACTGTGATGTGAAAGTGTGAAAGTGTTAGTCGTTTAGTTGTGTCCAACTCTTTGTGACTCCATAGACAGTAGCCCACCAGGCTCCTCTGTCCACGGAATTCTCCAGGCAAGAATACTGGAGTGGGTAGCCAGTCCCTTCTCCAGGGGATCTTCCTGACCCAGGGATTGAACTTGCGTCTCCTGCATTGCAGGCGGATTCTTTACTGTCTGAACCCCCAGGGAAGCCCATCAGATAGATTGGTTTATGGTAATTCTCTAAGAACTTTGGTGTGATTCCTCATAGGATCATAGATATTTAGAGCTGGAAAAGAGTCTGTGTCATTTATCTGTTTGAATACCTTCATTTTACAGATGGACAAATGGAGACTGGGAAAGACTAAGTCACTTGCCTGAGCGTGTGAGGGGCAGTACCAGCAGTCCATGAGAGAGAGAAGGCTGTAGCTTATCCAGCCCTTCACATCTGCTCCCTCGCTGGGTTAGAGACTGCCTAGCGCAGAAATAGTCAGTACGAGCTTAGGTTTTGTTTTGGGAGTGGCTGGGCTTGGAAGGAACATGAGTACATATGTGTGTGTGTGTGTATGTATGTACGTGTCAGTACACAAATGTGTCAACTGTGATTACTTTGGGAAAGCAATCCATGGAAACTTGCCACATAAATATTTATGGGCTTTTTATGTTTGCTCTGAGCCCCCTTCAGTTTCTAAGGTGTGTCACCCTGTCTTCAGAAGTACATATCAGATACGAGGGCTGTGAACCCAGAAGCGACGGTGTGCGCTGGCCTGAGAGCATGAACAGACAGCTTGGGCGAACGTGTTCTCCTAGGGCTTGGTGTTCTGTCTGCCTTTATCTTTCTTGCTGGCCCTTGAGTCAGTTCAGGAAAAGTGGTGTGAGGCAGAGAAGGACTGGAGAAAAGGAAGAATGGAGAGGGACAAAGAAACAGGGGAGCAAATGAGAGGGGAGCAGAGAGAGAGGAAGAGAGAGAGGGCGGGAGGAGAGAAACATGTATTACCATCTGTCACACACAAACAAGGGCTTTGTGTTGGAGGAGTAAACAGAGCTGCTAAAAGCCTCCTGTGTAGAAGCAGGGTGTTGTGTTTCTGCTCCTTTTGTCAGTTGGCTTAGAGAACGAAGCATGAGGTAGTTTCTGAAAAATCTGTGGGGATTCTGGGAATCCTGAACCGTCTGAACAACACTTCACCCAGCACCCCTGGGTGCTGAGGTCCTACAGTGATGCGGCCTTTCTCCCAAGGAACTAAAAATACTCTACAAGTGTTATCTTGTTTAGATTCCTCCTGAGAATGGTATGTGTGTGTGTGTGTGTGTAAGTTATGATTATGGCATTTCACAGACAGAAGACTGTGGCACAAGACCAAATACAGGGTTTTCCACAGCTGCATAGTCAGTGTTTAGACTCTTCAGATGGCAGTTCCTTCCGGGTCCTTCCATGTCCTGATCCTGGTTGCTTCCAATTGTTATTTCTCCCACCTACCAGGGGGTGGTTGGGAGGTACACACGAATTGGAAACGATTTTGCTGAACTTTACTTTTTATAACATTTATTATTTTATTATTTATTTCTTTGGCTGTGCTGGGTTTTAGTTGTGGCATGCGGGATCTTATAGATGCAGCATGTGGACTCAAGTTCCCTGACCAGGGATTGAATTGGTCCCTTTGCATGGAGAGCGCAAAGTCTTAGCCACTGGACTGTGAGAGGAGTCCCTGAACTTTACTTTTGAAGAATTTGAAACACACAGAAGTGGAGAGAACAGTATAGAAAGGCCCATGTATTCATCACTAGCTCTCTCCCTCCTGACACCCACTGGCCTACGCCTTTCTCTTTAGATTACTTTGAAACAACTTCCTTTCATCCTGTTACCTCTGTAAATGCTTTAGCATGTATCTATAAAATAGACTCCTCTAAAAAACGTAACTTAGTATCATTATAATATCTAAAAACTAATAATTCCTTAATATCATCTGATATTCAGAAGCATCAAAATTTCCCTGAATTATTTGTTTGGATAGACTCTTCACTTTTTGAAGTATACAGTTATTGCAATGATGCTGTCTTTGCTTGAAATAGTTTTTGGGTCCTCTTATTCAGGTTGTCAGTGGGGATTGGGTTTATTCTTTTGTAAATCCTTGTGGATGGCAAAGTTTTATCTTATGACAGTGGATTAGCTTTTAGCATAAGCCAGAAGTCATTTGGAATAAAGTCTCAAGAATAAGGTGGCTAATTGATAAGTAATATTATTTATTCTATTTGTGGATTTGTGTCTTCAGTTCCATAAAAATGTAGATCCACTGCTTTGTAGTTACCTATCTGATACCTGAATAAATGAAAGGCAGGTAAAAAATCAGAAGGCAGCCAGCTTTTGTGCTGCAGAGGGTCTTGCAGGCCCCTCTGCTAGGCTGGAGTTATTTTTTATGTGATGGATTGTTGAGGGGGCATTCAAGGCAGCAACTGGTTAGCAGAAGGCACAGAAGTGTTTCAATATTTTAACAGCAAACATGGCTGTACTGGGCACCCAGTAATGGCAATGAATCCCATGGGAGGCTGTTTGTATGGAAAGTAAATATTCAAAGGGAGGCTCTGGCTTCTTTTCCAGACAGTTCTGTGCCTGTGAGAGGTTCAGGCTGGACGAGGTGAAGGATCATGCCTTCAGCCATTGAATGGGCTTTATTTATGTAACAGGACACCTTGTGATTGGAAAGCCCTTTATACAAACCCACTTTCTTGCACATCATCCCAGAGGAGTTAAGACCTGCACAATATGCAGGGATTGAAATGGCATCAGAACTCACATCTCTTGAGTCTGCATGGAGGACTGCCTACTGGGGGCCTACAGGGGGATTTGGGATGCCAAGTTGCTTTCACAAATGTGGGGCGCCTCAGTATCAGCTGGCAAAACACCTATTTATTCCACTGTCTCGGCCCTGTGCAAAGCCCTGTGTCATCCTGTGCAAACTAAACAAATGTCCTCCAACCACAAACGAGAGGGGTAGAGGGTCCTCTGGATCATGTGGGAGAAACCCGAGGACAAAAACTCAGCTCTGAAAAGAGACTCAGTGACCTGGCGCTAGACAGATCCGACCTGGTGGGTTGTAGCTCAGGTCATGAAGCAGGTTCCTGCTCTCTAGAGTCCCCCAGGAGCTTCCTGTGCCCTGCATGTGGCGCCACACTCAGTGCCAGAGGGGGTGGGCCACCTAACCGCAGGCTGGGTGGAGCTGTCTCTTTCTGGGGCGCCTGTTCAGGCAGGAAGCCCTGCCTGCTGCAGATAACTGAGGCACTTTGTTATGCCTAGAGGCTTTTTTATTTTTTCTAGTCTGGGATCAACTTTCCAAAACAGACACTTGTTGGTGCAGAAATGGAGATAGTAATGAGAAGGTGCCTTCCCATCCAGCACAGTCCCCACCAACTCCCACTTTGCTGGTTATTTTTTAAAAACCCACAAGCCCTGTTGATTGTAACAACAGTTAGGTTTGTTTAATATGGTGTGGCCAGGAAGAGCAAGGCTCAGGACGAAGTGGGGACCAGGGGAGCTTCTCCTCTGGGCCCGCAGTTGATCTAACATAATGTCACGTTCTTTATGCCTGAGTTTCCCAGCTGCAAAATGGAGCTGGGGGCCCTTATTTTATTCGAGGAGTATAATGACTATGAGACCAAAGGCAGCCTTCTTAAAGGACATTAAAAACTCCAGCAGTTCCACTTCTAACTCAGCAGAAACCCAACCAAAACACAAACCCTGTGTGGCCATTGAAATAATGTATAAGAATGTTTGTAGCAGCTGCCATGCTGAATGCCCATGGATACAAGAATGGATAAATACATTGTGGTATATCAACACTGTGGGACGCTAGACAGCAAGGACAACGAACAAACTAAAACTGCAAGCACAAGGTTAGGATGACCTCACACCTGTACTGCTGAGGGAAAGGAGCCCATCACTCACTCACAGCACTGTCTGTTCTGGGTGAACTGCACACACCTGCTGCAGGCCTTCCATTGCGGGGTCTCCTGGCCCTTCAGTCTCGCTGCCCCCTTCTCCGAGGTGTCTCCCTGGCCAGCCCAGCACCTCCAGCAGCGGGCAGCCTCGGCGGCTGCAGGTTTTACCTGCTCCCTCCCTCCCTCTTGGAATCAGCTTGGCTTGTTGCCATCCTCATCCTGGCCTCTGTGATTTTTCTTGCTCTTCTGAGCATAATTTTGATGTTAAAGCTGCCAATTGTTTTCTCACTTCCTACAAGGAGAATTTCAAACTGATTTATGGGACGCATCATCAGGAATGTGTTTATCTTGGTGCCCTCTCAGGTTGCATACATAGCCCCCTTCTCCCCCTTCTCTTCCCTTCATCACAATGGCTGCTTTGAATCAGTTTCCAGTAGGATTTCAGATGAGAGCTCAGGCAAAAAGCGTGCAGTGTGTCTTCTCTTTGGGATGTTGATGGTTTAGTCCGGGATTTATGAGGTCCGTTGTTCTCTAAAGCTATGTGTGTGCTAAGTTGCTTCAGTTGTGGCCAAATCTCTGCAACCCTATGGACTGTAGCCTTCCAGGATCCTCTGTGGGATTCTCTAGGCAAGAATACTGGAGGGTTGCTGGGCCTTCCTCCAGGGGATCTTCCCAACCCAGGGATGGAACTTGCATTTCTTTAGTCTCCTGTATTGGCCAGCGGGTTCTTTACTACTAGTGCCACCTGGTTTTCCTCAGAGGGACTGAAAAAATTCCAAATGAAATCTTGACAACACCTAGAGTAAGGGTTAAGGTCCATAGGGTCACAAAGAGTCAGACACGACTGAGGCAACTTGGCATGCAGGGTAAGGGTACCTGTGAGCTAGTCTAACCGATGATTAATTTACAGTAAAGGCCCACAGGGACCAGTAGACCTGACACATGCCTGGAGAATACCATCATACAGTGTTCTTACTGGTCCCTGCTGGTTTTTGGGACTCTGCCCAACTCCTTGAGGTATTCTTTTACAAAACTGCATCATTTAAGAGAAAAGGTAAATGAAGGCTGGCTTTGTGTTCATTTTGCTGGGGATTATTAAACTTTTGCTATGTGTGTTATTTCTCTTGTCGGAAGGAAAAGAAACAAGTGCTGGGTATCTATTAAGAACTGCTTCGTTTCTTGCTATGAGTTGTGCTCTTCCGAAGGATAAAAGCTTGGCTAAACATTGTTACAAAAATGCTGTAATTAAGATTCATTTAGAGAAATTTGGGTAAAAAATGTGTTTGAGAAGATTATCAAGTTATGACTCAGCCCAACCATGTAAATCTTTTTAAAAAGTAGTGGATGTTTCATAATAAGCTCCATTTAGAAATCTCTCTACTGTTCTCCATGGGAAACTTATATTATGAATAGAGAGATGAAGAAGAAAAATCTGACATTTTAGAGACTCAGATGTTTAGAGATGGGAAATTTATTCTATAAGATTGTTAAAGATTTTATAAGCCAATTTGGGGTTGTGGGATGGATATATTTTATATATCAAAAAACAGGGAGTTTTGTAATTAAATTATCTGCCTACCTGCTAATTATCTTATTCTTCTCTCTAGATCAGTGGATCTCATATTTGAGCACACATCAGAATTACCTGGCAGACTTGTTAAAATCTACATTGCCCTCAGAGATTCTGATTCTGTGTGTAGGTCTGGGCTGGGGTCTGACATTGCATTTTTCACTAGTTTCCATGTAATACTGATGTGGCAGGTCTGGGACCTTACTTTGAGAACCACTGTTCTAGATCATTGTAAACCTGGCTACACAACAGAATTACCCAGGGAAGCTTTAAGAATACTGTGGTTGGCCGTGCCAGATCAATTGAATCAGAACATCTTTGTGGGGGGATCCTCGGCATAGAATGTTTCAGAAGCAACTCACATGATTCTGTTGTATAGTCTGAGTTGAGAATCTTTGTTCTGGGCTAAACTTACTTATCTATGAGCCTTCAGAGATAATGATACCAAAGCAGTTAGTAGCCAGCAGCTGGGTGCTTCTTAAACTACAGGCTCCAGTGCCCTCTGTCTGGCCCGCTCAGGCTGCAGGGTGGCACCCTCCCATGCCAGGGAGTATCAGTTTCAGGAGCCAGCTTAAAGTTTGTGTTATCAGCAAGATTACAAGAGGTTCTCTGGGAACTTTCTTTTGCCTGATAATTGGGAAGGCAGCCTGAGTCAGAACAGGTTCACGTTGTACTTTTGCATGTGACAGCTAGTCTGGGAGACAATGAATCATTTCAGCTTTTTAAAAGAAAGGCAGGAAAGAAATAGCTCTTACTGCTTTCCCTGCTGTTTTCTGTGTAAGCCCCAAACTGCAGCCAGATCAAGTCTAGCAGAATTATCCGCATTTTTACAGATGAGTAAACTGAGGCCCAAAGGAGTTAAATGAATTTCCCAAGGTCACAAAGAAATGGCAGCGTTTTGATTTGAACTTGGGGCTGTCTGACTCCAAAGGCAATAGGCCACTACATCACTTTTGCAAAATTCCTCTGGTGTTCCAGAAACATAGATATTATGCAGGACTGACTACATAATTTATAGGTCCCAGTGCAAAATGAAACCATGAGGTCTCTTGTTAAAACATTGTTAAGAATTCAAGAAGACAGCACCAGAGCATTAAGCCAAGCACAGAGCCCTCCCTGTGTGACTGCACAGATCATCCACCCATTAAGCCAGCCCTCTGATAATCTGCACAGACTACATCTCAAACATTCTGGGCAAATACAAAGGTCTGCTCAGAAGCACTGTGGTGGGGAGGTAGGAGGCCCCCATCTGAGCATGGAGATTCTGATTGTGGTAATAGCTCTGTGAATAACTTCCTGTTATTCTTGCTGACCTTGAGCATGTTATTGAACCTTTTGGAGGTTCAGTTTACTTATCTGTGAAGTTGAGAGGGAGAGAAGTGGGGAGTGTTTCAGTGTTTCTCAAACTTTATTTACATTTTATTTATATACTACATTTTTAATATAGTGACTATGATTGTGGACTCTGGAATTACACCACCTGAGTTCTAATTTGGCTTTGCTATATTCTAACTATGTGACCTCAGTCAAGTGCCTTAGTTTCCTCATCTGTAAAATGGATCTGGTTGTGTGGATTAAATAAGTTAATATAAGTCAAGCCTTTGGAATGATGACTGATATGTGATAAGTGGCATATAAGTGTTATTTATTGCTTTGAATCATATGGCACATGTACTAATGTTTTTTTCTTCTGTTTAACTCACTTTTGAAATTTAAAAATAATTGGACTTTCCTGGTGGTACCATGGATGAGAGTCTGCCTGCCAGTGCAGGGGACACGGGTTTGATCCCTGGTCTGGGAAGATACTACATGCCTTGGAGCAACTAGGCCTGTGTGCCACATCTACTGAGTCCTCGTGCTGCAAATACTGAACCCTCATGCCACAACTGCTAAGCCTGTGTGCCTGGAGCCTGTGCTCTGTAACAAAAGAAGCCACCGTAATGAGAAGCCCAAGCACTGAAATTAGAGAGTAGCTTCTGCTCGCAGCAACTAGAGAAAGCCTGAGAAAGCTTGAGTGTAGCAATGAAGACCCAGCACAGTCAAAGTTAAAATAAATAAATTATTAAAAAAGCAATGATGTGAATATGTATGTTTTTGTAGTGTTTGTGAAAGTGAGTAATAACCATACGGTATTTTGAGAAGTTCATATACTCTCTAAAATCAGTCCAAATATTAACAGTGGAATGGTTACCACACTGTGGGTAACATTGTACTAGATATTGAAGGCTATATCTAGCTTGGATAGTCCAGGAAAAGATGAATAAATTCTTGTGTATTTGTGTCTATGCCTTTATTCATTTGACAAATACATGACTCTAATATTTCTACACACTTCAGTCATTTCTACCCATAGTATCATCTTTCCATTGGTCTGCTTCTTGTTCCAGTGGCAAATGTTTAAACAGAAGTGAGAGATTGTGAATAAATCATGTAAATGCTTAGAACTTTGACAAGTCAGTGGGGTCCTTTCAAGAGATCCCTTAAAGTCTAACAAGGAATGAGGTTTAGGTAGTGGAAAATTGGTACAAGAAAGGTGCAGGATGGCCTTCAGAGGTGAGGAATCTTCTGGGAGATATATGCTCTTGCCTTTGATTACTGTGTTTACCGCCCCCCCTTCCCTTTGTCTAAAACCTATCTTGTGGTCCAGTTCAAATTCTGCCTCCTTAAAGTCCTTCCCAACTATTCTGACTGAAAGTTTCCTTTTTCTTATCTGAAGAGTGCTTTATAATCACAGATAAGTATTTATTAAGCATGAACGACAGTATGTTTTGGGAACAGAGGTCACCACGTTGAACACCCACATTCCTCATCTCAGGGAGTGGTTGGGCTACAGCTCCGCGAGTCTTTATGTTGCCTTGCCCAGGCTGGTTGATTCACACGTATTTATTTTGCCTCTCTTATTCTTTACTTTCCTATTCCTCAAAGCACCTAAGGACCCTCCTTAGCTAAGTATTTGTTGCCAGAGACCCCAGGGTTACCAAATTATATAAGAAATATAAAAATAATAAATAAGGAACCTTAAACATTCACTTAAACATCTCTCTTAAGTTATCATGAGCACCTATCCCCAGCCATTTCATCAGTACTGGTCAAGTATGTTAAACATGTGAATATAATATAAACCAATTCCAAAGGAAAATTAGAAATCTTGGGGAAGATACAGGACTGTCTGAAGACAGTGAAAGTGAGTTTAGAGAGAGCAGTGGTGATTCACTTAAAGCTGTGGATGTTGAGAACCTGACAGAGCCTTATCAGGTATCAACAGGAGAAAATCAACAAGGATGATGATGTGATAGGTACTTTCTAAGAAGATGATTGGGATACCAATGGATGAGGAAAGATCTTGGGAAAAAATGAAATGCTCAAATATTTTGTGAATGTGGATAAAAAGTGAGGACTATTAAATGGTGCCAGGATGTACTTTTGTCAAAAAATGATGCCAAGAATGCATACTTAATTCATACTTTGCTTGTTTAAAAATATGGCATGATTGCTATTTTAATTCTGTCCAACATAGGATAAATAAAATTCTTCATAATTTTTAGTTGTTAAGAATTCCAATCAACCTTTCCCACCCTCAATTTATATGTTATTTTTGTCCTTTTTTTAAAATGTGGATCCACTTAAAATGAAATAAGTATCACTTTCTATGATACTAATTATCCACAAGAAGAATATCTAGTAATAGCATTCTAGTGAAGTGATGGATTGATCAGAATCATTCTTCAGAACCAACGACCAAGATCATAACAGGCAGAAAGGGCTCACATGGCTTTTATGACTCTAAAGCAGAAAGCAAGGATCCACAGAACCAGCCAGAATTCTCTTGGCAAGGGGATGCCCAGTCGGGCTAGGAGGTAATTTTGGGATAAGCCTGGTCAAGGCCTTAGAAGGGAACTCTCAAGGCTCCAAAGGAAGTTTCTTACCCACAAAGCACCAGACCGCAAACCGGATCCATGTGATGGTGGAGAGCTTTAGCATGAGATAGATGTTCACCAGCATGGCAAAGGCAGGCACAAAGGGAAGGCAGGGGGCCATGTAGGGCAGCTTCTTGGGGTTCTCTGGCTGCTGTAGGATCACAAACACCAGGGCGCTGATCAGCAGCACCATCAGAATGACCAGAAGGATGGCCCACCAGCTCTGCCCCGAGATGTAGTCAGAACCAAAGATGATGAAGGAGCAGAAGACGAACATAAGGATGAAGAGCAGGAGCACGCAGATGGTCACTGTGTGCCCTGTCGCGGCTGTGGGCCGGTCCATTTTGCCCGGAAGGCCCAGCTGGATCCTCATGGTGTAGTAACGGGGCCCAATCAGCTTCTTCAACTTGATGAGATAAATGTTTTCGGATTCATCGGCTTCTATGCCTGTGGCCATGTCCACAGTGCCGTAGTTTGGGTGATTGACGTTGTAGGTTGACTTGTCTGATTTCCCTATGAGCATCTCATTGTCTCCCAAGGATGGCAGGTTCTTGGCCCCACATGTGTTGGTGGCTGGGCCAGAGAACTCTTCCCCTTCACTCACAGGAGAGCAGACTTCCTTCTCACAGTCAGCCAGAATGCCCTCCTTCTTCTTCGTGTGCTCCTCAGACAGGAATTTGACAAAGCCGTCAATGTCACTCTCGGGCTGGTATCGAAGGAGCAAGACACAGACAGAGACCAAGGTGTAGGCGAGGAGGGTGCCGATGGACATCATCTCAATCAAGTCTCTCAAGCTGACTAGTAGGGAGAGGAGAGCTGCCAGGAACCCCGACACGATGCAGGCCACCACGGGGGTCTCTGTGTAGGAGCTCACATGAGCCAAGAATCTGGAGGAGGGGCAAGCAGAAGGTTAATGGTGATTGATTCAACATGGTTTAACACCTCCTGGTCCTGCTCCTCCAGTTTACTTCTGGATTCACTGCTTTAAATACTGTTGCTGTTCCTACTCCAGGATCCAGTTTCTGAAATATAATTTAAACAGAATCTATTTTAATTCCTTGGGTATGAGGCAAATTGCTCTATTAACGTGCCTGCTTCATTATGTGATGTGGTGGGTTGATTGAATCTAGGAGGTTCCCAGGAATATAAATTGAAGCCCAGACTTTGCTATGAAGAGGGGAGAGTTGAAGTCACATACCTGCCTGGTGGTCCTCTCCACCTGTGTTACCCAAAGTATGGTCCATGGATCAGCAGCGTTAGCAACACCTTGGAACTTGTTCGAAATACATATTTTCAGGTTTCACCTACTATGTCAGACTCTCTGGGAGTGGGGCCCAACAAACTATACACTTTAAAAAACCTCTAGAGGATTCTGATTTTTGCCAAAGCCTGAGAAGCTTGCTCTACAACGAAAGTACAGGGATTTGGTTGCAAAATAGCACAGTCATTAAGAACATGTGCTCGTGGATGAGCTAAATCTGGCCAGTTACTCACTGGAGAAGACAGAGAAGACCAACAAGGGTGATTTAATGACAGGTGCCTGTTTAGCATTTCCTTAGACTTAGACAGGCTCCCACCTTCCACCTTCCTCTCCTCCTGGCCCTCATTCTTGCTGCTTTTCCAGTCCTCCCTTATTTCCGTGATTCACACAAGACTATAAACTGCTCAGAGCCCTAGCATCTCTCGGTTTTCTTTGACAGCAGAAAGATGTTTTGAAAGTGTGAAGTTGTCACATCTCCACCACGATCAGCCTCCAGTTCCCCCAAGGTCTCAGCTCTGACCCAGTGGTGACCTCAGAGGGTATGCACAGGAACTGTTGCAGAAGGTGACAGCTGATGGCAGAGGTAAAGTCTGAGTTGGGTCCCTCTGAACTCCTGAGACATCCTTGGCAGTTTGCTTCTTGTTTGGTGCACTTGAAGAATGCTTTACCTGCAAGTTCCTCACACAGGAGGCACGAGGCACCAAGAGATGGGGCCACATCCCCTGTGTACCATGGGCAGATAGGCTACTTCCTGGCCAGATTAGGAGACTGGAAGTGTTAGTATCTTGATGTGGTTAAAAATCTGGTAATTCAGGTCAAACAGTCCTGGGTTCAAATCCTGAGCCCCCCCCCCCCCCCAGCAACTGGGGGATTTGGGGCAAATTTTTGTTTTTTTACCTCTCTGTTACCCAAAGAGTATTGAGCATTTTCATCTAGTACACTGTTCTGTTAAATAGAGTTATTGTGATGACTAAATGGGATACCATATACCTGGGATACATAGATGTTCAATAAATGGTTGTAGTCATTGCTACTATTACTAGGTTCTGCTCAAAGGGTCTTATCCTCTCTTTGATTGTAACTTTGAACTTTTTTAAACTTCAGAGGGGCAGTTGTCAAGGCTCAATGCGAGGGCAAGCCTAAGATGCCCCTGGGATGGGTCCTTCCTTCCAGAGGCCACCCATGTAGCATTTTGGCACCCACCATCTTTACGAAGGAGCAGACAGTGTCACAAAAGGGGAGGGGTAGGTGGGGGAACATACCAGTTTGTTGCCAGATTGAGGGACCCAGAGTCAAACTGAGGGGCCTAATTTTAGGACCTAAATTATTTTCACTCAAACTCTTTGCCAAGATATATGACAAGTTCCATGGTCCATATGACAGGGAAGATGGGTGACAGTCTCCCTGGACAGTCATGGAAGAGTAAAATAAATGCCATGAGCATAGCCCTTACCTGAAGAGGAGCCCATCGCCGGCCATGGCATAGATGACCCTCGGCATTGGGAAGAGGGAGCCCAGCAAGCTGACCGTCAGTCCTGCAACCGACCCAATGGCCACAACGAACTTTGCTGCATAGAACCCACGAGCCACAAACATCTCCATGAGTGGGGACTCCGTGTCAATGGTGTCATATGGCACCATCAGAGTTAGGATCATGCTAACCTGTTAAAACAAGATGAAACATGGTTGGAGGTAGAGGGATTAGTCTGATGCATGGATGGATGTCCCATAGCAGAGGAAAGAGACCTGGTCCTGCATGGGAGCCTGCATCTGCCACTTCCTGGCATGTGCCTTTACTTTAGACCAGTCATCTGGCCTCTGGAGCTCTTGGTCTCAGGATCTCCTCCCCACATGTGAATTCAGTGGACTGGACCAGGTCATTTCTACTATCTCTCTGTGGTCCTTTCATATCTGAGGAATAAGTCTGCTGGTATATCAGCTCCTAAAAGCAGAGCTACATGGATAGTTCAGTGAAGAGCAGGTAGTATCTGATGGCAGGAGCTGTAGCCAGAGGCCCTTGAGCCAGGGCCTGGCACTGGCCATGGGCACTGTGTCCTCATGGACAAGACTCATTTCTTTTGTACTTTCCAGGTCCTACAGGGTCTTAACTGTACTACTTACCCCAAAGACCAGAGATCAAAACTTGAAAGATAAATGTGTAGGGGATCAACTGATGGGACTCGTATTTCCATTTCCTCTCTGTAGCTCAGTCCCAGGAACCAGGCAGGCCAAGAAATAAATGATGGCATCAGAATGGAGTCCAGTTCTACTGTGGGCTAGAGGACCACTATGGCTATGCTTAACCAGGACCTATTTCTCCTCACATGTCATAGATCTACCGTGACATCCCTCCCTTCATCATTGGCCCCAGGCAATGGAGACGCCAGTCATAAGACCAGGAGACCCCTAGGCTGTGAAGGCCAATCCTGGCATCATTGAGGGAGTCTGGAGCCTGAAAAGGAGGGAGCGGTTCATTTCTAGATCACTTTTTCGCCTGTGTCTCAGGAGCCAAGATCCCCCAGTGAAACAAAGTGGCCACTGGGGAGGCTGGCAAGATGTGTGACCAAGCCCAGCGGTGTGGCTCCTCCTGGTGGTAGAGTGCACCCCGGTGACCAACACAAGACCGAGCAACTCCTGAGGCGTGGTTAGGGCCCACACATTCTAAAAGGGAACCTGTCCCAGTAACATCATCACTTGCAACATCCTCTTTGGGGATGTGGTGGGGTAGACTGGAGGAGAGTGGGGTGGATTCTTACAGCAATTCTCGGTGAGTCTCCTGCCCATGTGCGATTAGAGCAAAGTGTGGTAGACTTACTCTGTAGTCTATAAAGCACTATCCTAAGGAAGGAACTGTGATTAACTTTATCGCGTGTGCTACAAGGGTTGACTCCTGGAGGAGGGGAAGGTATGAGGTGGTACAGGAGGGGGAATACACAGCAGAGTGTCTCTGTTGCTCCCCCTGCTGCCCCTCCCCCCACACTGTTCCTGAACATTCTCTCTGCAGGGATAATCAGGGCTGGATAAGATAAGTTGCATGCGTGGGCATAGGCTCTGTGCTCAGTCATGTCTGACTCTTTGTGACCCCGTGGACTGTAGCCCTCCAGGCTCCTCTGTCTGTGGGATTTTCCCTGCAACAATACTGGACTGGGCTGACATGCCCTTCTTCAGGGAATCTTTCCCCATCCAGGGATCCAACCTGTGTCTCCTGTATTGGCAGGCGGGTTCTTTACCATTAATGCTGCCTGAGAAGCCATGTGCATAGGGGAAGTGATAATTGACCTATCCGTGAATAGAAACATTTTGGTGGGCAAATCATATTCGGTGCTGCTCTTATGTTTTCCTTTGGCTTCCAGGACAATCCTATTTTCTCCTTCCCCACTCTGGGGGAGCCTTGCATCTTTGCTGCTGGGAAGCTCCCAGAAGACAGAAGAGCATTCAGGAGGGTGCACAGAGGCCCACAATGCCTCTGCTTGCTCGCACACCCACCCGTTACTGCCAGCCTATGAGCTGAACTCCTTGGACGGCAGCCCACTCCCTGCATGCTCCCCCCACCACCCCCACTCCCGGCACCACATGCCGGGATGCCGAGAGCCTGTGCATAGGGCGGAGCAGGGATGTGAGCCACAGCCCAAGTGAGGGCCTGGGGCTTCTCCTGTGTCCAGCTTGGAACCCTGATTTTCTTCCTGTCATCAGTGGGTGGGGTGAGCTTGAGCCCATGTTAAAAGAGGGAGCAACACGAACATATGCATGCAAACACCAGGAATGCACAAGTGAAGGATTACTTCCTGACGTAAGGAAACCCAGTCCCAGAGCCACATTTTAAGGTCAAATATGAAAAGTCCATGTGGAAGGTGCCATAATAAGCCTTTGTTACTTACAGATACATATGCTGTCAGGCAGATGACCAGGGAGGCGGTGATAGCATAAGGGATGGATGTGTTGGGATTCTTGGCTTCCTCTCCAGTGGTGGCAATGATATCAAAGCCAATGAACGCATAGAAACATGTGGCTGCCCCTTGCAGCACCTATAGAGATGAAGACATTTGAAATACTTAGAGTATCAATCGATCACCAGCACCTGACATGTGGTCCCCTTAATTGCCCGATGGTCAGCAGACATTACTGACTGGTAGAGGGGGTAACATGGTGGAACTTGTGCTAAAGGCTTGAGTTCTGATGTGACACTGGGAAATTTCTTCATGTATAAAATGAAGATAAGAAGAATTATGCCCAAATAAAAATTAGGTTCATTCAACACATTGAAATCATTTTTGGAAGTAAGTGGGGTTATAACTAAATCAGTAAGTTGGCTAACCCTATGTCTTGGGGGAACTCATTAACTTCTTTGTGCTTTATTTTCATTTAATGGTTCTCAACCATAACTAGGGCCTGTGTGATAACCCCTAGGAAATGTCTGGAAATGTGGGGAGGTGCTTATGACTGACACAGAGCCATGGAGTGGGCACTTCTGGCATTTAGTAAGGGTCTCAGATGCTGTTGCACAAATTTTCCTGCCCAAATTACTACTAGTGACCCTGGTAGACCATTTTCAGGGTACCTTTCAGATGTTAAATGATATAAAGGATTTTTAGATTTTCCAGGTAGACTCTTGTCTTCCATGGAAAGAAAGGGAGAGCCAATTTGGGGGGTTTAAGCAGCCTAGTTGGGCTACATGGCTGGGGAAGGAATGAAGAGTGAGGCAGAGTGAAGCTGGGGAGGTGGTATCCAGTGATATCTGCTGGATGTCTGTCTGACAGGAGCCTATGTGATTCCAAAGATGGCTGTAATTTGATGGGTCAAGATGTCAGTGAAAATCCTCCATTGAGGAGCATGTAACTTTCTTCCAAAGAATTTTTCAAAGTTTAACTTCTGTTTTCCCACCTTAGCATTTTCATTACCAGCTGAAAGTAAGAAATGCTTGGAGATATCCTTTTAGGGGAAGATAAAAGATTTTTCTGGATTTTCTGTGTATGGGGTGAAGGTATTTGACACCATGCAAACTCTAGCAAGGGGTCCAGGAGTGAGGCTCATTGTAGACTGGGCCAGTTTTTCCTTTTTGTCCATATTCAGTTTATAAAGGATGAAATTCTAAAAATGTGCCAAGCAGATACCTGTCCCTAAATTTTCACTCTTACCTTTCTGACTGACTTCTCAATAAGTAAAAGGTATAATACTAAGAACTAGAACCTACAAAGTACATCACAAAATGGAAGATCGTCTCGAACTTTCAAAAGCAACATTTGTTCATCTGTAAAATGAGTTAGTCTCTTCTCTAGTCTCTCCCATTAGGGCTCTAATGCTTCAGTTCTCTAATTGGGGGCTCTTATTCTGGGATCCATGCAATTCAGGAGAGTCTGAGAATTTTGATGAGAAAAATAAATCTTTATTTTCCTTACCTTTCTATTGAATGTTATCATTTCTTTTGATTATGAGTATAGATGACAAACTAACAGTACTGTGATATTTGTCACCAATCAGATACTTTCCCAATCATATTAGTTGTTGCAGAGATCTTGAAATACCATTTGTGCTCATTGCTACTTCCAATTTATGTTAGTTATTAGACATAGATATTAATATTTAAAGCACTAATAAAGAAGCCCATGGTTATATCACAATTTAAAAATATTTTTGTAACTATTTCAATTTACAGTTGACCCTTGAACAACGTGGGGATTAGGGATGCTGACCCCAGCACAGCTGAAAATTCGAGTACAACTTATACTGGCCCTCTGTGTCCATGGTTCCTTGTGTACTTGTGTACTCCATATCTGTGGTTCCATGTCCACGGATTCAGCTAACCACTCACTGACGCTGTACTGTAGTATTTACTTTTGAAAAAAAAAAAGTGTAACAGCCTGATTCAAACTGCTGTTGTTCATAGGTTAATTGTTATTGGTTTCTTTCAAACTTCTATGTAATTAGGTTATTCATTTATAAACACAATTTATATACAATATAAATTCAATCCCAAAAGAGTTCATCTGCTTCACCAGACTGCCAAGGAGTCTACTGCACACACAAAAATCTAAGAACTCCTGATCTATTCTAGTAGAAAGATCTTCCATACAAGCAGTTGTCACCAGGGGGCTACTATCTGGGAGAGGAGATAACTCCCACTTTCACTCCAGCAGAGTCCTGCATTTCAGGGCATGAAAGTGTCTTTTGCCTCCAGACGAGGAGATCAAAGAGATCTCACCTCATGGTACATGGAGGTTCACAGGTTTGGAAATGTACTTGTTTTCACTTGTCTAAAAAATGTTTCTGGTGTTCAAGGATGGATGGATGCTGGAATTTCAGGCTCACCAAGCTGCCCCAATCCAGGAAGGCCTTGCTTTAAGACAGCTTCCAGAAAAACAGGTCCTGCTTTCTCTTCCTTTAACATCTTTCTTTCCATATACACACATGCGCGTGTGCACGCACACACACACACGCACACACACACACACACACCCCTCTTATAAATCATACAGTGATATTTTATGACAATCAGTCTGATGATGCAATCAATCCCGATTAGGACATCCCAGGGCTACACTGCCATACCCACTTGGAGTGATCAGTGCTGGTTGGTCTTAGATACTGGAAGAGCTCCCTGCTGAGGATAGGAGGGTGGGAAGGTCCTAAGTAAGAATTTGGGGCCAAGATACCCTGGAAAAAGGTAAAAGAGACACGTGTACCCCAATGTTCATCACAGCACTGTTTACAATAGGCAGGACATGGAAGCAACCTAGATGTCCATTGGCAGATGAATGGATAAGAAAGCTGTGGTACATATACACAATAGACTATTACTCAGCTGTTAAAAAGAATGCATTTGAATCAGTTCTAATGAGGTGGATGAAACTGGAGCCTATTATACAGAGTGAAGTAAGTCAGAAAGAAAAACACCAATACAGTATAATAACGCATATATATGGAATTTAGAAAGATAGTAACGATGACCCTATATGCAAGACAGCAAAAGAGACACAGATGTAAAGAACAGACTTTTGGACTCTGTGGGAGAAGGCGAGTGTGGGATGATTTGACAGAACAGCATTGAAACATGTATATTACCATATGTAAAATAGATCGCCAGTCAGGTTCGATGCATGAAACAGGCCGCTCAGGGCTGGTGCACTGGGATGACCCAGAGGGATGGGATGGGGAGGGAGGTGGGAGGGGGGTTCAGGATGGGGGACACATGTACACCCATGGCTGATTCATGTGACTGTATGGCAAAAACCACTACAATATTGTAAAGTAATTAGCCTTCAATTAAAATAAATAAATTAATTTACACACACAAAAAAAGGGGAGAGGTCTAAACCATTCCGTAAGAAGATTAACTGAGGACTACGGGAGAGCTAACTGAAAGAGAAGTCTCGGTGGAATATGCCTCCAACATACAGGTATCTTGGAGCAACATCTTCCAATTTTGAAGTATGGATAATATAGTTGTTGGAGGAGAGATGCAGTGTAGGCTCCAGGGGGCTCTCAGAGCCGTGCATATGGGTGGGATAGGACTTGGTTAGGAGTACAGATTCTATAGCCTGTCAGACCTTGATTGGTTCTGCCAAGAACTAGCTTGGTGACATAGAACAAGTCCTAACCCCATGGGGCTTCATTTTCTTTATCATTTAAATGGAAATAAAAATAGTATTTAGCTCATTGGATTATTACAAGAATTAAATGAGATAGTCCACCACAGTTGTAGAATATATGCTCAGTTACTCTCTGAGCATATATTACTCTCTATATGTCTGACTCTCTGTGTGGCCCCATGGACTGTAGCCCGCCAGGCTCCTCTGTCCATGAGATTCTCCAGGCAAGAATACTGGAGTGGGTTGCCATTTCCTTCTCCAGGGGATCTTCCCAACCCAGGAATCAAACCCGAGTGTTTTGTGTTTCCTGCTTTGGTAGGCGGATTCTTTACCACTAGCACCACTTGGGTAGGTGTTTAATATATATTGCTCTTATCAGTAGTATTTTTATTACTATTGTATGTTTTTCTAGAACAGATGAAATGAGGACTCTAATAAATTCCTTCTCTTCTTCCTCCTTATTTTTCTTTTAGAACTTGATGTATATTTTATTAACTGCTCCCATGAACCAGGAACTGTGCTTGGTGATATGGATACAGTCATGTGCAAAAAGTACTCTGAGCATGACCTCCTGGGGTTAGGAGCCTAGAGGACACTGCAAGACCAGAAGTGCTACCTTGATTGTGATAGAAAATTGATCAAGATTAGCAAATACCTACATTATTACAAAGCAGAGACATCATTTTACCAATAAAGGTTCATATAGTCAAAGCTATGGTTTTTCCAGTAGTCATATATGGAAGTGAGAGTTGGACTATAAAGAAAACTGAGCACTGAAGAATTGATGCTTTTGAACTGTGGTGTTGGAGATGACTCTTGAGAGTCCCTTGGACAGCAAGGAGGTCCAACCAGTCAATCCTAAAGGAAAGCAGTCCCGAATATTCATTGGAAGGACTGATGCTGAAGCTGAAGCTCCAATACTTTGGCCACCTGATGTGAAGAACTGACTCATTGGAAAAGACCCTGATGCTGGGAAAGATTGAAGGCAGGAGGAGAAGGGGATGAAGAGAGGGTGAAATGGTTGGATGGCATCACCAACTTGATGGACATGAGTTTGAGCAAGCTCCAGGAGTTAATATGGACAGGGAAGCCTGGTGTGCTGCATGCAGTCCGTGGGGTCACTGAGTCGGACACAACTGAGCAACCGAACTGAACTGAACATTATTTGTAAAACACAGATGCTACTATTTCCCAAATGAGTGAAAGCATGAATGGCAATTACTGATAATGATTAGATACCAGAATATTAACTATGGGAACTAGGTTAGTTGGGAAGAGAGAATAAGTTTGCAAAGAGAATGTCTGTTAGCCCCAATTTGCATATGTAGAACTAGAAAGCAGTTATGATTGAAGAAAGACTAAACAGATCAAACGTAGGCCATCTGGAGGTTCTACTGTGATGGGAAGGCCATGAAATTTAACTCAGATGGTTCAAATGGAATGATTTCGATGAAGGGACTCTAGGGGTCAAGGCTGAGAGGAAGTGAGGAAGAAATACCCTGGCCTGTTCTCTTCTCCCCTTCTGATCTCCTGATTGATATCTCCCATTGGCTAAACCTAACAGGAAGCCACCAGCAGGAGGTCTTCTGGATAACAGAACAGAGCAGGAGGAGTAGAGAGGTGATCTGGGGGAGTGTGGGCAAATGGAGGAAAACCAGCACACCTGCCGGGATCAAACAGACTCTGGCCTAACAAGATACAGATTAAATAAACAGATTATTTAAGAAAAGATAATACAGCTAACAAATAGGGTCACCTTTTTACATGAATTAATTTGAATGAGGGTGTTTTTTTTTTGTCCTTCAAGCAAATAATCCCTGGTCTGAACTGAACTGAACATTATTTGTAAAACACAGATGCTACTATTTCCCAAATGAGTGAAAGCATGAATGGCAATTACTGATAATGATTAGATACCAGAAAATTAACTATGGGAACTACGTTAGGTGTGTCTCTACCCCAAAACCACTAAAACTGCTTTCTACTTCACTCTACCCATATTTCAGATCCAGCCTCTGGTATTTACAATTAGGATATGTTTCCATGCTTGAAAGAATGTGTTTGGTACTCAGGGGTGAGCATCTGTGAATTAAATTAGTGGGTGAAGCATGTGTGTATGTGTGTGTGTGTGTGTGTGTGTGTGTGTGTGTGTGTGTGTGTGTGTGTGTATACATGTTTCTGCCTTCATCAGTACTTTATCCTAACTTTCCTTTAATGTCTTACATAAATAAAAACCAGTATTGACTTTTCAATTTGATGATGTCACTGGAAATTATCTTCCAAGGTCGACCTGGTAAAGCTGCTCAGCCAGACGATGCAGGTCAGTCTTTCCCTCTACAGAGCTTTGTGGGGCAGTAGCACCTGCCTCAGTTGCTGGAGGACTGTTGCTTAATTAGTTGACAAAAGAATGTCATTGCTGGCCTGCTACTCAACTTCAGGGATCCCTAAAAGCCGGGATCCCTGTGCCTTGCTGATATTTGAGAGGCATTAGGATGAGGCGGCTCTCCATATTCTACCTTAGATATGCCCACGAGATATTTAGGCACCTTTGTGTAATTCACTCTCAAGGTAACAAGACAAAACTCCAATTTGAGCAGCATTTCCTTCCACCCTCCTGCTCCAGATCTGTTAGTAGCGTGTCCACAGTGACAGTGGAATGTGCTAATAGGTTCCAGCAAGTGGATTCAAATGTGGAGACATGGAAAACAGCTTTTCCTCTTTTTGGAGACTGTCAGCATTCCCCACAAATACTTGCTCTGAACCATTTTCCTGGGAGCTATTTGTGCTGGGAGAATGTTTTATTTGGTCAAAGAGAAACCATAAGATAGCATCGAGAACAAATAACATACGGTGAATATGCATCCAACAATGTTCAGGGGCTGAGGAGTTGCAGATGGAAGTGGGGGTTCAGCTGAGGGCCAGCAGTTACTTGATATAGGGAAAAAATGTTTGTTGTTCTTAAGCTCTTCAAGACCAAAGCAGCATTTGACCCAGAACCCGTAAGTGAGTAAACCATTCCTTATGCTATTTTCTTTGGAAGGAAGTGTTTGGAACAGGGAAAGACCTGGCTTCTGAGGGGTCCGTGGCCAGAGGATGGATTGCTCATTAACCCTTTATAAGTCCTTGAGAGTTGTGTTTTAAGTCATGTAACAGTATCCATATAAACCATTCCCTCCTCAATGGTGTCTTCCATTCCGTCTTACCTATAGGGATTGAAGAAGAAAGTGGACTGGTACTCTGAACTTGTCAGTCCCCTTGTCAGAGGCGGGCTCCCCTTGTGGCTGAGATGGTAAAGAATCCGCCTACTGTGCAAGAGACTCAGGTTCAATCCCTGGGTCGGGAAGATCCTCTGGAGAAGGAAATGGCAACCCACTCCAGTATTCTTGCCTGGAAAATTCCATGGACAGAGGAGCCTGGCAGGCTACAGTCCATGGGGTTGTAAAGAGTTGGATATGCCTGAGTGACTAACAAATTTCATCAGATTTTTTTTTTTTTGTCAAGGGTGGGGGTCGGATTTTCCCTAAGGAGTGAGGAAGTTCATGCAGTTCGCAAGTAGGCAGCTTGATTTTGCTGACAGTTGTTAGAGAACAGAATAGGGAGTGTGTTTATTCACTTGATGGATGACATGCTCATGAGAAGGTGTCGGATCTCAAAAAATACCATGTATATTCAGAGTGGCCTTGCTGGACTGGAAAAGTGACCTAAAACCAAAGTCAAGAAAGAACAGGTCCAGGCAGTGGGCTGGGGAGGGATGTACGATGCAGAAATCCAAGGCCAGGCAGAGAGGATGAGTCAGCATCATCTTCACGCTGGGCTGTCCTTTGTGCTCAGATGATGTTTTTAGACACAGCCACTAGGAGACATATTTGAATTTCCTGCAGGGAAAGAGGATTCACAGCGAAAAATCCAAAATCTTAGCCTGGCTTTTTTGGTGACCAACGACTAGCCTACTCCAGGTAGTAGGTTTGGGTTGGAGTGAGGTCAGTGGCCAAAGGTACAAAAAAAGACAGTTGGTCACATGCATGAGGCCGTGGGGGCAGTGGAGTGAATAAGGACTTTGACTCCTCTAGGACTGGAGTTGCGTTTCACTCTACTACAGTCTAGACCTGTGATCTTAACTTTTCTTGTGCTCAGTTGCTCAGTTGGATCTGACTCTTTGTGACCCCACCGACTGTAGCCTGCCAGGCTCCTCTGTCCATGAGATTCTCCAGACAAGAATACTGGAGTGGGTTACATGCCCCTCTCCAGGGGATCTTCCTGAGCCAGGGATGGAACCTGTGTCTCTTATGTCTCCTGCATTGGCAGGAGGGTTCTTTACCACTAGCACCACCTAGGAAGCCCCAGGCTTATCTATCCTCCCATCTTAATGCTCCTTCTGGCTCCAAGACTCCCAGTCTTTGTGAAGCTTAAAGGAAATGCTAAGAAGACTTAGAAGGCAGGGGTCATCATACACAAGGTACTTGATGTAGTGGAAGGGGCTCTGGTGGGGATTTCAGTCCTGGCACTGACTAGCTAAGTGACTTCCGGCAAGTTACCCAGCTTCTCTGAGACTTGAGTTCTCCTTCTGTAAGTTGGAGATAGTGGCACCTGCTTCAAAGTTTTGTTGTAAGAGTGAGATAATATTCATAGAGCATGTGCTGGGCACCCAGAAGGTAGTGGGTAAACTCTAGCTCCTTCCTCCATCATGATCATGGTTACTAATTATATAATGTGGACTTTAAAATGTCTAAGGTTTTATTCTCTTTTTGCAAACGTTCGGTGCAGTTAGTTTTACCACCTGATAGATGAGAGAACCAGAAAGCAAAGAAGTTAATTGTTGGCCAAAGCCTTACAGTAAGTCCATGACCCAGTAATTTCTTACATTGTTAAGAAAACGGTGAGAACATTTTCGTGTGCTACGATGAAAATGCGGTTGAGTTCTGGGAAAACATTCTTTCTTTGTCACTGTTATCATTTGTTGTTTTCTTGTATGATAGGAAGGGAACAATTTGTATTGTAAGAAAATATAGACTTGGGGATCCACAATGGGGTCAACAGTGTTTCTTTGTCTCTTCTTCTGGTTTTAACCAGTTTGAGGATTTATTCACCTCGAGGAGGAGGGATGAACTCTGTGGTTCTGCAGAATTCTTACTGATAAGCAGAAGACTAGAAACCTTGGCTTAAATTGTTTCCTTGCTTATTTCTCTTCATTGAACAGTATGGCATGGTTTAGAATACACAGGAGTTATTTTGAGTGTTCTCCAAGAGCGATTTCTGGTCCCTGGAAAGCCAGTGTAAGCAAAGACTACAAAAGCAAATCTGGTGGAATCCTGGCCTTCTGTCACTGATGCTGGGTGGGCTTGTCTTCCTGGCCTCAGTTTCTTTATATGATAAGTGAGAGGGTGGGACCAGGGGGCCTCTAAGGTCCCTTCTAGCTCAAAATTCTCTGATTTATGTTCTACAGTTTGAAAAAAAGAAGAATGAGTGGGTGAATTTTCCCAGTAAATCCGTAAAGGTGGCATTTTTAGTCATATAGAGGAAGAATTCAGGTGTGACTTAGAACTAGCACTTGTCATTATAAAGAATTTGCCGCTCGGACCTTTCCACCTTTCTTTGGCATAAACCACACCATCAGATCACTGAGGTGAGATCTGAAGATGTCCTTTTGGTCCAGCTCACTCTTTTGTCAATCCCCCAGACCACACCAGTGGGCTTCTCTGCTCTCAGACCCCAGCAGGACTCTCCACCTTGGATCAAACATTGAGTTTAGATTTGAGAACTGTTCCTTTCTTAGTTCCATACCGAAGCAATGCTCATCCCTTCCTTGCCTGCCCACTGTTCGGGCCTCTTTTACTGCTTGTCTATTTACCAACTGTCTGAACTGAACAGTCCCATAGAGAGACTCTATAGGACTGAGCCGTTTATGTGCAGGCTTTGGAATCAGACAGTCCTGTCTTTGGCTCCTAACTTGGGCACTTACGCTATGTGCTTAGTAGCAAGGCATTTGAGCTCTCTGAGTGTTGAGTTTTTTCATCTGTAAGACTAGAATGTAAATATCTTCCTTGCAAGGTTATGGAGTGAATGTTAGTCTCTCAGTAATGTCTGACTCTTTGTGACCCCATGGACTGATGCCAGGCTCCTCTGTCCATGGAATTCTCCAGGAAGGAATACTGGAGTGGGTAACCATTTCCTTCTCCAGGGAATCTTCCTGACCCAGGAATAGAATCCCAGTCTCCTGTATTGCAGGAAGATTAAATGAGACATTATATGCAGAATTAGGCATATTGCAAGTGACCGAAACTTCAAATATATTATCGTTTTTAATATAACATAGGAGCTCAAGAAATGTTTGTGAAACAGCTAAATAAAAAAGAACCATTTCTTCAGAACATTCTGATGAAATTCAGATAAAAGGTGATGAAGAGAGTGCCATGAAGGTTATGGGGCAAGGAGCATTTCCTTTACCTCATGTCTCAAACTGGTCATAGGGTAGTAGGCAGAGCATGCAGCAGGTACGCTAAACCCACAGGGATTTAGGAATGAACTTACCCCTGACCAGCCATAGGGTAAGAACTGGCCCTCAGCCCAGTATTTCCCATTGATGAAGAAGAAGCCTGCAATCATGATGAACACCCACACGGCCAGGTTCAGCACATTGAGTACATTGTTGAAGCCCACAGAATTCTTCACTCCCAGCGCGACGATGACGGTGACGATGATTGAGATCACCAAAGCCAGAAGGTCCGGGTGTGATTGCTCTCCTTTCCCTAGAGGGATAAGACGTGAATTAATAATATTGTCCAGGCCCACCCAGTGCATCTGCACTCAGCTTAGAGAGGGGTGGTCAGTGTGTCACGGAGGGAGAAGGGAATATGTATGTGTGGTCCACAGGTGTCTAGTTGCAAATGGGAAGGTTTTGGTATATAGGTGAGATGACCTGATATCCTGGACCAAAAATTGGGATCCATAATATGACAACTACAGCAGTTTCTCTGGAACCATGGCATGGAACATCCGAAGTCAGGACTATCCAAGGACATTCAAATGTATATATGGATTTAACATGTTATTTGAACTATTTTATCTTCATTGTTGTTTACTTTATAGCCCATAAATATTCCATTTCATTCCAGCAATCTCTCTATTAGCAAATTTAAAGATGTGTGTCTTTGGCAATTATTGGAAGAAGGGTGTTCTTTCCATTTGTGTGATTGCAAAGAAGATGGCTGGGGAAATCTCCCTGCCTGTTTGGTCTTGTCTGTTGGCCAGTGGACTCCTGCCCTCTATAGAGGGAAAGTGGCACTGCTTCAGCAGTCAGGCTCCTGGATTTCAGCTCAACTCTGACCTGTAACCAGCCGTGTGGCCGTGGGCAAATGTCTCCTTTCTCTGAAACTCATCTGTAAAGTGAAAAATTTGGGCTATCTGATTTTGGAGGACCCTTTCAGACCTAATATTCTATGAAATCAGTATCCTGAGAAGATGTTGTCTTCATATTTTAAAATTTTCTCATGGTATCTAAGTGCTCAGCATTTTGGTCAGCTCTTCTGAGATAGGGGCACCAATGACTTGCATGCAGCCACTGAATTAGTCCCTGGATGTTTTGGGGCAAGACTTCCAAAGTCTCCTCCACTACAGTTTAGCCTCCCTTGATTGTGAAAAGATAGTCAGATATCAGAATGGAAGGTGAGGCTCAGAACCTAAAGTCTAAAGGTATTTGTTACATGAGCTTCTGGTTATTTAGTATTCACTCATTTTGTTATACCCATTCATTTTGTTTCTTTTAAATATATTCTCTTATTTAAAAATTAATGCATGCTGATTTAGGATAAATTTTTAAAAATCTTCTAAAGAACCCGTCAGAGAAGTTCCTCATAGTTCCTTTTCCAAATTACTCGTATTTTCATATAGTTATTAATGTGGTGCATATACAATTTGTGTCCTTTGTCATACAGTATTACATCAAAAACATTCCACGCTCTTACAACAGACTTCCTGGTCATCTTTTTAATTGCTAGCTATGTCATACACTGCCATAGTTTAGTTAATCAGTTGCTCCAGTGTAGAATACTTAAACAATTTCTAATTCTTTTGTTATTATAAATAAGGCTATGATGAACATTTTTTCATATAAAACTTTTATGGAAATTAGAATAGTTTCCTTAGGACAGATTCATTCATCCATTACTTGGCAAAAAAATAACGTATTAAGGCCCTTGATACTTTTTGCCAAATTGCATCCTGAAAGAGGAGCCCCTTTATTTGGCTTAGTGAGTTTGCATGTTGGAGTTAGAGGCTGTGGCAGTCTCACCCAGGCCGTTGAGGGTTCCCACGCTGTCCACCATCCAGCGGCTGATGGTGTGGTTGGCCAGTGAGTCAAACATGCTGCTCAGAGCACTGGCACCGGCCGCAGTGCCAATCAAGTACTCCAGGATCAGATTCCAGCCGATGAAAAATGCCACAAACTCCCCGACAGTGACGTAGCTGTAGGTGTAGGCTGACCCTGTGGTCTTGGGGACACGAACTCCAAACTCTGCATAGCAGACGCCTGCATGGGACACACACATGAATGATGGATTTCAGGAGATGAGCTAACCTTTTGGTGGCTAACCATCTGGGATAGATAATCGTGGACATCTCCGGGGTCTTAGAACAAGTAAGCAAAGTTTTATGTAAATGAACCAATTCAAAGCCAGTTCTGATGTCTTCCAACTTTACTTCTGAAAAAAGCCTAAACCCGAATGCCAGACCGAATTCTAAGGAACGATTAGAAACTCATCTTCTTCATCAGAAAAACTCCCATTTATTGTATGTGTCTCTGTTGTTGTTCCTTAGGTGTCAGATATCCTGAGTGAACTTGGGTCTAATTCATCATGACCATACACCTGATGTCACCAAGGTTAGATTATGTTAGCATTCTTCTCTTTTCACTTTTATTTGTTACAAAATGTGTTCCTCATTTAAGGGTGATACCTGGAGCAATCTTTGAAAATCCTGTACTATATGGGATGGGGGGTTAATTAAAAATGCAAATAAAAGTAAATGACTAGTTATTAACTAGGAAATTTGCACATGCAAAAGATAATCTAATGAACACTTTTAGAGTGTCTCCTATGTGCTTGGCAAGATGTCAAATGCTGGGAATAGAAAAAAGACAAGTGAGGCAGGGCCTTGCCTTCAAGTGGAGCTATGCCAGGAAATTCCCACACTTTGTAGGCTGTATGAGCTCAGTAATGCAGAGACGTACAGGAATATAGACAGCAGAGATGAGATGTGTGCATCAGCTGGCTTTGAGGTATATGGAGGAATTAATTGGACTCAGAAGGTGGACTGTGAGGCAAAGACATGGTGGGGAAAGACTGTATGAAGTTTTGGGTGGAAGGGGATGTGCACTGGGGGACTGGGAGGAGACGAGGCTGGAGAGACAGGCAGAAGCCACATGTTTTCCAAAGTGGGTCTGCTGGGACACTTCTACCAGAGTCATCTATTACACTTGATCTTAGGCAGAAGGCCAAGAAGCGATGAGAGTCATCTATTGAGTTGTGATTTCAGGAGATGGAGACCAGGAATATGCATTTTAATAAGCTTGCCACTTATATTTGAGAAACACTGGTATATTGGCTCATTTTTTTGTTTTATAGAATTAGAAATTAATTAGAAAGAGGCTGGGAGTATATCAAACTCCTGGAAGTTGGGAGAATATTCTACATTGTACTAGAAACTCTAGATTTGGGGCCAATGGGTGGGGTACCGAGTGGGAGGACAGACATGCAACAGCTTGGAGGAGACACACCAGGAATGGGAGATAGGAGACGTAGAGGGGAACACAAAGTAAATATTACTTTCAGCCCCAATTTTGTTCAGGGCCAGCCCCACGGTTCTCAACACAAATCAGGGAAAAATCGTTCATTCTTTTGTGACTGAAGAGAGCAAGTTTCTTCTCCTTTGGAAGAAAGTAAAATCAATGCAAGGATGCAAAAGCAGAGATGCCAGAAGCAGCGACACAATGCGTGACTACATGTGATGCACTCTCTCTTCCTCCCCCTCGGTGGCGTCATTGTCGGCGCATCCATATGGAAGGAGCAACTGGACAGCTGGGTTGCCCTCTTGTCTCAGCTCTGCCTCGAACCTGTGCACCCCTTTACGTGTTTCCTTCCTTGTAAGATAAAGGAATTAGGCCAGGATGCTCTCTTTAGGATCTTCATACTCTTTCAACCTAGGATTCTATTGTTACATGGAATTCTGCTACAAAATATATTAAGCCTCGTTTCCTTTCACATTAGTTACTATATTGTTCTGTGTTATGGAGATGCTCTCAAGGCCAGCAAAGCTGTTTGTCCCTACCTTGAATGGCCTAGGCTGTTATTATTTTGAGTTTCTATGTCAGCCCCCTTCCCTCCACTTTGTAAAACAGTTTTCCATCTCCTTGGAGGTCAGATTGTCAGTCATTTCTCCTTGTTACTGTTGTGGGGCTTACCTGGAGCAGTCTGACCTCCTCCTTTTCTAAATTGCTGCTTCTAGCACCTGATGTTTAAATTGTTAGAGTGAGTCTAAAATTAAGAGGAAGTGGTCTCGGAAGGAAAGCCTGAGGAACTCTAGGAGGAAAGTATGGAGTGTGAGGACCTGATGATATTTTCTTGGTTGCTGGGGGAACTGGTATAACTTATGTGTCTCATCTCCTGAAGGGAGTTGAGTTTGCAAGTTGAGTAGGTGTCTCTTTAATTGCAGTGTAAGAAATTGGGAGGTAAATGATTTATTCTGTTTAGTGCAGGATGCGCAACTTTACCCAGTAATTCTTATACTCTGTGAGATTCTTTTCTTCATCCTTCTTCAACACCTGATAATGTACAAAGCTTATAAATAGAATTTTTCCAAGTGGCAGTTTTGAAATGGGCATCAGTTTGATTGCAGATTTAACTTGGAGAGCCAATATTGTGCAGTTTGGGCAATCAGACGTTTTCACCTTAATATTTGATTTGGGGGTTTGGGGAGAACAGTGGGAAAATCAATTAGCCACTAATCATGTGAGATAGTTTCTGCTCCCAGAAATCATTCTTTGGGACGCACTCTCATTTTGAACATGTTGTAAAGGATTTTATTTTTGAAACCTTCTGATTTATTTGCATGCAGGAATCCAAGATTTTAGTGGGCTCTAGAAGGCTTCACTGGTGGCTCAGTGGTAAAGAACCCATCTGCCAATGCAAGACACATGGATTCTATCCCTGGGTCAGGAAGATCCCCTCGAGGGCATGGAAACCCACTCTAGTATTCTTGCCTGGAGAATTCTATGGACAGAGGAGCCTGGTGGGCTATAGTCCATAGGGTCACATAGTCAGACATGACTGAACACACATTGTATGTAGAGTGTATCCAGGGAAACTCAGCGGTGAGGAGTGAATGATTTCAACTCCAGTATCCTGGGAAAAAACTGGAAAATGTTGTCAATCATTCTCCTACTCCCATGCCCCCAACTATCTCATGTGTAAGAGACACATTCAAGGGTGACTTTCTAATTTCAATAAGAAATGAAAACCATGGAAAAGGATGCCATGTGTTTTTTTGTTTGTTTAATCCTGGATTAGGTGGTCACTAAGTGTTCAAAGGCAAGTTAGTTATTTCATGTGGGTAAAACTAGAGGGCCAGTTAGAGGAGCTTCATGCTCCCTTCTAGTGCTGTCGTTCTTTGGTTTTACATTTAGTATCAACTCTTAATCATTTCTGTTAATGGAGGAAGCCCTGTAGGAAATATTGCAAGCCAGTAGTCTTGCAAGGCTGTACTGCCTCCTAGGGGAAGTTTTGGTATTCTGTGATGGTGTCTATGGTTCACATGATTATTGTGGGCCCATCTGGCATTAAATGGGCAGGAGCCTGGGCTGTTAGACATTTTGTAGTGTGTGGAACTGTCCCACAGGATGATGCATTGTCCTTTTACTTGATTCCAAAGGTCCCAGTGGACATTCATGTAAGACACAACGTGTTTGTAATTTCTGAGCTTGAATCTGTCTTCATTGCCCAAAGCATTTTTTGTTTGCATGGTTTTACATACACTGAATTATCCAGGGATATAACAATTGGGTAAATTAAGGGACAGTTGTAATTTGTTTTGTTTGAAATTTACCAGGAGTTTGTTGTCATTTGGGAAAGCCACATCAGCAGCAGCTCAAGACTCATGGTCTTTGAGCGCCAAATAGCACACGCATGTGAGTGTGCATTTGTAGCAGCTGCATTCACAGTGGTTATGCTCCAGCATTCATATGCTGAAATATTATTTTTATGAGAAATTATTTTTCTTTCCTTTGTCTTCCATACAGAGATGATTTTTTTTTAAGGTTAGTGCATAGGAAGGCAACATTATCTCTAGTTTGCATTGCAGAATAGTAGAAAAAGAATTGCAGAGTATTTATCACCTAAAATTGATTTGGTGAACCAAGATGCAGACTCACTATTCTAAATGAGAGATAAGTTTATAAATAATCTCTACTCAATTTAGCAACTCATTTCAAAAATTTATTGCCCCAGAGTTACCCTCCTAATCATATTTGCCTTACGCTGTTATCAAAGTGACTTTGCATTTCTATCCTATTCATCAAGTGGTTGGAGAGGGAGAGGCATACTGATTCCAAAAGTATAACCATGTAGCTGGAGAAAATCAATATGGAGTACAATGTCAGGGTGCAGATGGCCATCGAGTGAGTGTGTGCTGTAGACATGATGGAAGTGTTCCCCTTAGAGCTGTTCAGAGAGGCAAGTCCTTGAGCAATACAGTGGCTTCATTTCAGCGGGACTAAAGAGAAGAGGAGTGATTTATTCCTCACATCCTGCAACTCTGATACCCTTTTTGGTTATCTGCCTTTTGAGTATATTGTAAACATTCTTATTGTCATTTAGTTGCTTAGTTGTATCCAACTCTTTGCGACCGCATGCACTGTAGCCCGCTAGGCTCCTCTGTCTATGGGATTTTCCAGGCAAGAATACTGGAGTGGGTTGCCATTTCCTTCTCCAGGGGAACTTCCTGACCCAGGGATCGAACTCATGTCTCCTGCATTGCAGGCAGATTCTTTACCACTACACCTCCTGGGAAGCCCCTCCCCCTGTTCTTATTTTGTAGTATCCCTAGTGTTCTGATTTACTTCTCTATATAGAACTATTTTTGGTTGATTAACTACCAGCCTGAAACCCAGTGAAAATTAGGACTTACACATTGAAAAGAGGCTTGGGACAAGATACCATACATAAGCTTTCATCTTTGAAACATTCACTGTCAATCCCTTTGTTTTTACTCCAAGTGATATGTGATTCGAGCGTCAGAAAAATTTGGTTTCTTTCAATGTGAATTTCTTTTGAGCTTTGCTATGACATATATAGGTGCAACAGACCAACCTTCAGCTAGATGCTCCCAGAGAGTCTACAAACAATATTTAACTTTCTAAACTTGTGCCGAAGACAGCACTACCCAGGACAATCACTACGTGTTCCTCCCCATATAATGTCATCCTGTCACTTAAAACCTGTGCTGGTTCACTAGTTCCAGGAGGCATAGAACCGGGAGGCAAAGATTCTCCACCCTAGGAGGGTGTCAAGGATCTCTCGATCCAACTGACAGCAGGTCAAAGTTAGAGCACACTTTCTCCACTCAAGAAATACGTTTCCCTCTTTCTTCTATCAAAGAGAGCCATCAGACAAATAAATCCTTTTTAAAAGTGTACTTGCTCCTAGAAAGATTAAATCTAGTGATTATTTACACCTGAATGCCAATTACTCTACTCAGATAAAGAGAGGTTTTCCCATTACCGTGTAGTTGAACTTATTGACTAATTCACTAACCTACTTATCAGTGAACTTACTAATTTCCTAAATAACTTCATACTTCCTAATTTCCTTCCTTTAGTGCCTACTAAATCAGACACTGTGGTGATATCATATCAGAGACTTAAACGGTAAAGTAAGGCAGCTCTCCTGACCTTGAAGTGTCTATATCCTAGTCGGGAAAGGGTTTAATAAACAGATGATTCCACACAGCTGGTGTTTAATGCTATAGAGTATATATGAGGTGCTCTGGGAGCCCAGTGGGGGGAGTGTGGTTCTTGGGGAGCATGGTTCTTTGGTGGCTGGGGAAGCGGAGGCAAAGCGAGGAGGCTTTTGAACTGCATCTTGAAGGGTGAGCTGGGCTTTCCCAGGTAGAAGAAAATGGGAAAGGATGGTCTCAGGCAGATGAAAGGGCACAGCTGGGATGATCTATGGGCAATGCTGGGGACTGAGGGTGATGAGTCTGCAGAGGGGGACTGGGACCAAGTGTTGAGGGAAAGAACCTGGTTATTAGGTTGGGGGAATCTAGCAGAAAAGGGCTGTACAGTTCATCTACTATAGTTGTAAACTTTGTCTTGGTTGTAAAACCCACTCTGCGCACAAAGTCCTATTGAGAGCCTAATTCATAAGTAAGTGAAAGCAGGGTGGCTCTGTCTGAGGAGGAGGTGGGAGGCCTGCCCAGGACCTCCCTCATCCCATGCCTCCCCAAAACCTCTGAGTATCCTCTGTGGACCCAGAGGCTGTACTGAGCATGGCATGGGGAGGGTTGGCTTCTCATCAGGGTGGTTTTCTCACTTGACAGATGATGCAGCTGAGCCCCAGACATGAAGCTGAGTATTCAGTTAACGACAGAGCTGGGATCTGAACAGAAGTCCCCAGATACCCAGTTCTAGGCACTTTCCAATTCATTCTTTCATCATCCAAAATATTTATACGGTATCATCTTGATGCATCTATCTGAGATTTTAGGAACTTAAAGGTGAATAGGAAGAATATAGTTCTTCTTTTTGTGGGTCTGACAGTCTAGTGGAGAAGACAGACCAGAAAAGCAACAAGTTTAAGAAGACAAGAAAGGATATATTAATTGCAGGGGCTGGGGGATACATGGGCTGATTTAAAGAGACGCAACATTGAGTTCTGAAGTGAGGTCTTCAGACAGCCAGAAGGACGACCCATAGGGAAAGAGGGCGTCAGGAGGTATGAGGAGTGGAGAGAAGTGTTCATGGCAACAGTTAACCAGCCCTGCAGTTTCATTCAGGTCTCTTGGATCAGTCCCAGCCTGCATGTTGATCAGAGCATCTGCCTGGGGTAACTGGCCACAGGTTGCATATACCCAGCCTGGTTGGTTGTTTTGAACACGTTTTATCTGTAAGCAGTCCTCCTGAGTGCCACTTATCCTCTGTCTTCCAGACTCAGGGAGGAATCAGTTGTTGGGCGACACCAGAGCAACTCACCACTTAGACCCAAACATGTCTTTAAGGACATCCTCACCAAAGATGGCATTTTGCTGAGATGATTGTTATCCATTTCCTTCTCATTTTCTTAGTCTTCTTAAAACATCTCTGTTCCATTTATAAATTCACAGCAAGGCTATAGATGTTATGTATACAGTAGGTCCTCTACATATGAACCTTCAGGTTGCAAACTTTCAAAGATGTAAACATGCATTCACATGTCCAATCACGTAAGTTAGTGCCTGTGTCCAGCCTACATTGTCACATGCGTGAATCCTCTACAGGTGGTTGTGCTTTTGTGTACTTTACTGTACATTACTGTGAAGAGTACAGCAGTACAGTATCTTTATTTCAAGCCCAGGATGTCTAGACTGCAGCATAAAAGCAGCAGTGATGTACCTGGTACTACTGTACTTTTCAAGGTACTGTACTGTAAGATTAAAAATGTTTTCTTTTTGTGTTTGTTTTTTATGTATTATTTGTGTGAAAAGTATTATAAACTCATTACAGTACAGGACTGTATAGCCAATTGTGTTAGGTACCTAGGCTAACTCTGTTGGATTTTCGAATGAATTGGACTTGCAGGCTCTTGGAATGGAACTTACTCATATGTAGGGGACTTCCTGTATTGCTATGGTTGCTAGTACTGCTTACATGTGGCTTTGGAGTGGGGTATAAGGAGAAATCACAGGACCCTAGAGAGAAATAACATGTGAATTCTCTTGGAAACATTTGTTTTCTCAGCAGCACTGAATTCCAGGAGGCGGTACTGAAGTATCCCCGTCATTCTGTCCCCCTTGAGAAGCATATTGTTGGGATCTAAGAAACATCTATTCAGCCCCCTGTCGAGTGTGGTGAACCCCTACGGCCCTGCCCCAATGTCCTGTTCCTATGCTGTTTGTCAGCCAAGAAACTGTGGGGTTTCTTTTTCAGGGGGTAATCCATCAGGCACTCTCTCCTTCTCACCTCAACTGTCTCTTCTACCTGAGTAACCTTGGTTACTCCATCACTTGTCAGTGAAGCTCGGGTAATTTTTACAAATGTGTCTGGAAGAAAAATAATTTGTCTTGGAACTCCTGTTTCTTTGCGTCTGAGAAGAGACTTATAATTTTTCTGCCAAAGTGGGCCTCAGGTGGACAATAAGAGCTTGTGTTTAGGGGATGGGCAGCATCTTCAATCAGGGGAGTGAGACACTATTACTTACTAAACCTGACAGGACTCCAATTACAGTTGGGTAGGAAACAGAGAACTGGAAAGTTCCCAGCCCATAGCACCGACATATCAACATACAAACAGGAAGGAAAGAAGCTGACCTCAAGGACAGAGAAGTGACCCCCAAAATAGGTCAAGGAAGTTTAATAATTTGCTGATTAAGTGTGACCAGACTGTTTACTCTCTTGCCTTGATCTACCCTTTGAAAATATTTTAAAGGTTATTACAGCTATGGTTTTCATAATATGATGAATTTCAGTAATATTATTCCATAATACGATGAATTATATAGTCTAGTCATGCTGTTAATGTCATCATTAGTGTACATTAGTTAATTTTTAATACATTATCAAATGATAATGAGGATGATAATAATAATAATGATCATGTGGCTGCTTTCAAGTCAAGAATCCACAGGGTTAGTTGTTTCTGAGTCTGTCTTCTGGCCCAGATCGGTGCCTCTTCATTGCTAAGGTGGCAGGTGGTCTCGAACTGCCCTTTTTTCTGCTCCTAACAATTTCATGTTGGTGACCTTGGGTAAACATCAAAGGCAGCATCGGAGGGCAAAAGATGTTACAAAAGGGAAAGACATGTTTGGGGGCATCTACCTCTGTTAGGCCCACTGTATGTGGTTACCCATCAGATGCTCAGGTGAGCTGCGAGGTAATGCTAGAGTCTCCATCAACAGCCCCTCTTTGCTTTAGGAGAAGCTGTGAGGTGTCATAGGAGTCACACAGCCTCTGGAAAGAGACAGAGAGTACTTATGACAGTTAAATAAGATAATGTACACAGATCATGTTTCCTAGTGTCTAGCACACTGTAAGTGCTTGATAAATGACAACTAGAATTTTTGCTAACTGTGGCCTTGAGTAAGTCACCAAATTCACTGAGCCTTAGTTTTTCCATCTGGAAAATGGCAATGATGATGCCTACCAGGCAGGCTGTCATGGGTCATGGCATTTAGCAGGCACCCCTCCTGTGGGATCTATGGCTGTAATTATAGTTGAGGAAAAGGAATCTGAGAACTTTACTTAGAAGTAGCTTCTGGAGTGTTTATGTGGGAGCCTTGGCCTCGTAGGTGGAATAAAAGAGATTAGAAGCAAGTATTGTTGGCTGATGGTGTTAGACAGTCAGCATTGGCATAGATATCAGAAGTCATCTAGCATTCAGACCAAGCCCTGTGTGTGCTTGATTCACTTCTAAATCTGAACCTGAAAAAATTTCTTTCTGGGTTCTTAATCTTTAGTATAGGAATAACTGTTCTGTTCCACAAATCCAGTTAGAAATTGTGAGGATGAAAAGAGAGTTCCCATTTTCTTGTTCAGCCTTTCTTTATGAGACCTGCTGTCCCTCATCCAGATGACTGATGACTGGACCAAAATGGCTTTGTGCAGAAAGGCAAGGAGAGCAGGCATTGAAGTAACAGCTTGTTGAAGATTTTCCAGCTCATTTCTCTCCAAAATTGGGCAATGCCCCTATTCCTGAAGCAAAGGAATGTGGCACTGACAGAAAAGACAGTTCTAAGAAGTGAGGGGACCAGAACACTACCCCCTTGTCCTGAGAATTTAATGGGCAGGATTAAAAGTGAGTGCTAAGAGAACACACTTGAGCACTTGTGTGGCCTCCTCAGCCCACCTGATGAGCAGGTAGGACAAGGTTCTGCTGGAACAGGTTGTGTTCTTGGCAGATGCCTGAGACCCAGAGAGTCTTTCGCGGGTCTGGGTCTGCCCTCAGTGGAGGATATTCCCAGAGAAACCCCCTTAAGAGACAGGCGCCATTTTGACTTTTTTCCAAAGTGGCGGCATGCAGGGAGGGCAGAGCAGGGCCAGAGAGAGGCTCAGGATTTAGGAGGCAGTTAGAGAGAACTTTCTGGGTGTGGGGACCTGGTGGCAGCTCCTGCTTCTCTAGTTGTCCTCCCTCCCAGGATACAAACGCCTACCACTTTCACCTCCCTTCCTCTCCTGCCCTGTTTCTGCTCTCTAGCCCACAAACTCTAGAAGAGTTTGGTCTTCCCTAGGGCATAAGTCTCAAGTTTGTATTTTAGGAGTGAGTGTTGCTGCCTACCAGTCCATGAGGAAGGAAGGATGTATGTTAGACAGTACTGGGCACAGCTGACCAGGATCCAGGGGTTACTGCTCTTACCGGATTCTCATCTAAATTGTCCTGATGGGTTTTTTTCCAACTTGACAGCCCCTACTGAATGCAGTAGCAGTGGTGGGATTTTAGCTGACTCTTCTGTAACACCACTCCAGTGAATGGAGCAGTGACTCCCCTGGATATGTCAGTGGCTTCTTGACAGAGGCATTCCCTCCAAGGGGAACGTGGAGTGCTTTTGGCCTGATGTATCGTGTCGAGTGCTGTCATAATAAAAACATGCTTAGAAGTGTTTGCAAAGGAGCAGGCATTTGTATCCGTGTTTTAAACATAAGAGAAACTCACTGCATTGTTTATTTTCCTTAAAAAGTCTAGGAAATTATAAACTGGGGTATTTATAAATAAAATCTCAAGATAAATAGCCAAGGAGTGGGAGGCAGGTTCAAGAGGGAGGTGATATATGCTTACTTATGGCTGATTCACGTTGTTGTATGGCAGAAACTAACACAACATTGTAAGGCAATTATTTGCTAATTAAAAAAAAAAGATAAATAGCAAAGGACTATTATTTTTTTTCCAACCTTTAAGCTTTTTGTTTTGTATTGGGATAGTGCCAATTAAGAATGCTGTGGTAGTTTCAGGTGAACAGAGAAGGGATTCAGCCATACATATACATGTATCCATTCCCCTCCAAACCCCCTCCCATCCAGCCAGGCTGGCACAGAACACTGATCAGTGTTCCTTGTACTATAGAGTAGGTTGCCAAGGACTATTATTGAATTCATTCCAGAATAGGTAATTCCAGAAACATTGATAGGATATAAAGATATATCTATGTGTGTATGTATATACATAAATAATTATGTAAATGTATACATATATTTCTATATTTTCAACTACTTTGCATGGAGTTTTGGGACCCAAGTCTCTGTCCAGTAGTCATGTATGGATGTGAGAGTTGGACTATAAAGAAAGCTGAGCACCGAAGAATTGATGCTTTTGAACTGTGGTGATGGAGAAGACTCTTGAGAGTCCCTTGGACTGCAAGGAGATCCAACCAGTCCATCCTAAAGGAGATCAGTCCTGAGTGTTCATTGGAAGGACTGATGTTGAAGCTGAAACTCCAATACATTGGCCACCTGATGCAAAGAGTTGACTCATTTGAAATGACCCTGATGCTGGGAAAGATTGAAGGCAGGAGGAGAAGGGGACAACAGAGGATGAGATGCTTGGATGGCATCACCAGCTCAATGGACATGAGTTTGAGTAAACTCTGGGAATTGGTGATGGACAGGGAGGCCTGGCATGCTACGGTCCATGGGGTCGCAAAGAGTTGGACACGACTGAGAGACTGAACTGAAGTCTATGTCAACAGCCACGGTGAAGCAGAGCATGAAACATGTGTGATGCCTGCTTTTTACACACATATAGTCGCCCATGGACATGCAGTAAAGCACAGGCCCAGGTTGTGTCCAGGATGAATGCATTCCCTGGGTTGTTAAATCAAAGGTTCACTTTATTGCTTGCTGTTCTCTCTTTTTCATGCCACCTCCACCCTTTGTCTTACAGCGTTTGTCTATGCTGTACCCCAGAAGTGGCCAGCTCTAACGTGTAGGCAGTCCACTGGAAAGGCCATTCATCAGAGTCCCTGTGGCTTGGGATGTCAGCACCTATACATTCTTCACTTCCTTGTTTAAGAATCTATTCTTCCTTCAGTTTCGTTCCTACTCCTCTGCCTACATTTTTCTTTCTCCACTGTTGCTTCCTATTTCTCCATCTCCATCTGACTGTGGCCGTTTAACGAAGTCCTGCCCTTAATTCTTTTCTCTTCATACCCCCACTTCTTTGGTGACCTCACCTCTTTGCCAGGGCTTGGGGAATTTTCAGGGGCCTTCCTGATTCACTTGGGTGGCTCTGGCCCCTTAGTCCCAGCCTCTGTGACCTGGCAGCATGAGGAGGGACACTGAGTGGGACAGGAAATTTAGAGCAGATGGTTGGCACGTGCACAGTCCCTGAGCTGCTGTGGTCGGTCACAAAGTCTGCCTTTACCAGGCCTCCACGGGCGAGAGCTGGTGCCTGGCATAACTGCTCTTCATGGTTTCCATCTGCACTCCTGTATCAGGTGGTTATCCTTGGTTATTGTGCCTGACTCATCTCTAGCCCCTATTTCAGTGCACAAAATGGAGGCTGCTTAAATATCATTTGTTCCCAGAGAGAGAGAGTAGTTTGCCATGGTACCCTGTTTAATTTCCATGGAGCATTTACTACAGTTTGAAATTTTTCTATATATTTATTTACTTGTCTTCTGAGGAACAGTCTTCTTGTATGTTTTACAGCACAGCTTGTTTGAAGGGACTGTCCCTGTAAAGATAGAGTTTCTCTTGGGAAAATACCTTCAGAAGCAAAAGCAAGCTCTTCTCCCAAGGTTTATCTGGAGAAAGGGTGGGTAGGAGGTGGGTCCAAGTCTTCTGCTAGCTGTGTGTGGAGGGACTTCTGAATCTGAACCACAGATGGCTCATTTGCACCAGGAATGAGCCTAGCCTTGTTAGGTTGGAGACCTGGTCAGCAGTAGTGATAGTCATAAAAATAATAGCGAACATTACTAAACATTTACTACATGCACCAGCTCTGCTTAGCACTTTCCATACATGATCTGAATCTCATAAGGTCTTAATGGTGCTGAGGCTGTCATTATTCCATTTACAGAAATTGAGGTCAAGATCTAGGCAGGTCCTCAAGACTCCCTGATCTTTTCCACTTGACAGAATACACCTAGACAATGACACTTGTATGAATGTGGTCAGGAGGTCCTGTGTAAAAGGATGAGGCTGTTCACAGGTACAAGTGACAAGCCTGGGGCCGCTGCCCCCTCCTGTGGCCCCGAGGGCTAAAGGAACAACACCTTGGCACACCTGTCATTTTTGGCAACCTGCCTGGGGAGCCCTAGGTTAAGTGCATTTTTTAAGTCTCACAAGTAGTAAATGGCTGAGCAGGGCTTGAAGTGATGTATGTCAGCTCCGGACTGATCACTCCCATGCTATGTGGTGTTGGGGTGTGTGTGGGGGGAATTGAGGCACTGGACCCTTCTTTACAAATCTTTCCCCTCCCTGGGTTCTCTTTTTCACCCTAACTCATATGGGCAAGCTTCCCTGGTGGCTCTGATGGTAAAGAATCCGCCTGCAATGCAGGAGACCCAGGTTTGATCCCTGGGCCCAGAAGATCCCCTGGAGAAAAGAAAGGCAACCCACTCCAGTATTCTTGCCTGGGAAATTCCATGGACAGAAGAGCCTGGTGGGATACAGTCCATGGGGTCGCAAAGAGCTGGACATGACTGAAGCGACTAACACTTTCACTTTCGATCTAAACTCTTCATTTTGCAGAGGAGGAAACTGAGGGCACAAGATGTAAATGACTTGTTCCAGGGTCCCAAGCTGCTGGGGGACAGAGCTGGACCCAGATCCCAGGTGTCCCAGGTCCTTTGTCTCCTGCAGTGCCCACGACTATTTCATGTGTGCCTGTCTTGTTTCTTTGCATCCATGCCGAGCTCCTTGTCTCGGAGTTCTTTCCTGTCTTCTGCAACATCTCTGTGTTGCTAAGCCCAGAGCTGGCGGCCAGTCCCTCCCACGGCCACACGGGGTGCTCTCGGTATGCCCCGTCCACCCCAGCCAGTGCTGGAGAAGATGTAAAAGAAGCCCAGCCTCTCCTGGGTTTGCTGGAGGAAGCTCATTTTCACAATAAGTGATCTGAGAAACTTGGATATTTCTATTAGATTGTGCTCACCTTTTCTGAACTGGTAACTGACAGCCTTCCTACAGGGCTGTCAATCCAGCCCCCCATGGATGAGCTGCCTGCACTTCACAGTACCCTTCTCACCGCTGACAGGTGACGGAAAGGCACTGAACTTTGAAGTCATTTTCATGACCAGGGTTACAGAAGTTTTGATCTAGAAAAGTACTCATTTAATCAATAGAGCAGAGTGAGCTACAGGCTCTTTTAAAACCCCAATAAGAATGAAGCTTTAGTTAAAAAAAAAGAATGAGGGTTTCCTTGATTCACTCATTTTTCTCTGGTGAGTTTTTAAATTTTGAGGGTGTGTGTCTGCATGAAGCAACATGGGGGTAACAGCCTCTGGAGAAGGCAGAATCAGATTTAGACTTGCCGTTTTGCCTCTGACTACTTCGCTGTCCTGGACAAGTCACCCAACCTCCCTGAGCCTCAGATTTGTCATCTGCAGGGTGAATCTGACAATGGTACTTATTTTGTAGGATTTGTTGGGAGGATTGTGCAGCTGGTGTTCAGCTGGTGCCAGGCATGTTATCAGTGCCCAGTGGTTTAGCTATTATGGTGAGCTATACAACAGGAACAGTACTATCGCCTAGCAGGGAGGCTGAGGTAGTATATGCGTGGTGCCTAGGGCACAGTATTTGCTTAATAATAATAATAACAACAGTAATAATAGTAGTGGCTAACATTCATCAAGTGTTTACTAACTGATGTCTTAGAGACTTTACAAACATCAGGGGCAGCCGCTATCATTATTAAGATTTCCAACTTACAGCTGTGTATTTGGACAATATGTTGGAGAGCTAGTCTTCAAGAAGCTTGAAGGCTGCCCCGCATTTGTTCATCTTTGCATTTCTTCTCTACCCTCTCAATGTTTCTGCCTCTCCACCTCCCCCTTGTGATTAAGAGCAGTTCTCAGATAGGTTTGGGGGAACTAGTAAATGCAAGTTTGTGGAAGGAATGAGTCATTCAGGAATGAGGAATCCAGGTCATTGAAAACAGGTTGCAGAAAGGCCAACCCTTCTGGTGGTCACCTTTCACCTCTGCTTCAGTTTGAGGAGAGGAAGCTCACCAGACTATCTAAATAGACCCTAAGTCTTTAGAGATCTCTCTGGTCATGAAAATCAACCGGAGATGAACACTGGAACCAGGAGGCCCAGCTTAAACTTTGTGAAGATCTGCAGAATCGGCGCAGGGAGGCGATTGGGAGCCTCGTCTGTGAGAAAGAGCTCTGTTCCCCTTACCACCTCCCCAGGGATTCAGTCACCAGGGCTCACCTGATGATGGATGAGAAGATGTGAAAGAGCGAGTGAGAATCTTTCACCTGATCAACCCTAGTGCTGTTCCTTGTTCCGTCACCTCTTAAGCAAGAACCTTAAACCAATTGCCAAACTTTTCAGAAGCCTCCTTTTTTCTCATCTGTAATATGAGGACAACAACACCACTTACCACATAGGGTTGTTGTGAAGCCTGAGTGAAATAACGTGTAAATCACTTAGAACTCTTCTGGTACACAGGAAGTGCTCAAATCAGCTGCTTCTGCTGCCCCTGTTCTTATCAGTACTACTATTGCTGTAATTACTTATCAGGTTTGGTGTTCATCTCCAACAGTGGAGATGAACTCAGTAAGTGATTGGTCCTTTAAGGTAGAGACAATTTCTTATTTATTTCTGATATTACCTTAAGACTGGCACATAGTGGGTACCCAATACAGCTTTCCCAAACTGTATCTTATTAGATTTTTGCTACTGTTCATGAGCAGATAAAAATTATCAGTATTGTGTACCAGCCAGGGGACTGATGTTGTGAATGCTTACTGTCATTTAATCCTTACAAAACCCCCTGAGATGTGGGCTCAAAGAGTTATTGTAGACAGTGCATGATCTTACGAGTCATTCAGACCTATACTCTGTTTGAGGTTCAATTTTATTAATATTTAAAGGACTGGAAATAAACAAGTTTGATTTCCCCACTCACGTCCACAGGAGCCTCTTGGGGCAGGTTGCATTGAATGACCAGGTGTCTCTGGCATGGAGGCCTTGCTTTGTGTTTCATCCCAAGCCAGCTGAACTAGAGAAACTCTGAAAACTATCCTGCTTTCATCCCTCATCTCTTCATAAAGCTGTCAGTGGCAACCAGAGAGAAAACTACTTCCTCTACCTGGTTTATACAATCTGGTATACACAAAGGGTTTCTAAGGTTTGGCACAGGCATGGAGTCTGGATGTGCGCTGCTGAGCTATTCGAGAGTAGATAAGACCTTTTGGACAAAGGGTAAAGGTTACAGCACAAGCTGCTTCCTCTGATAAATTTCCCCCTACCTGTGTGGGCAGTTGTGGTGTTGGGGCAGGAACGGTAGGAGGAGCCTGGGAAGTTATTGTAGCTTTGAATCTTGTCCAATTATAGAGAAAGTGGCTCCCTCTCTTAGTAGGATTTGTTCCGTATCGTAAACTGGTTTATGTGGCATGGACGATGATGCCACAAAGGCAAAAATCTCTTAAGAATCTGCTGGCCAAATAGTTTCTATCTTAGTATATGTTTCCTCTTCTTGTAGGTCATGGCTATTACATAGGTAGGTCCTGGTTCCTATAATGAAGTAGTTCTTAACCTGGGCTGCACATTAGAATTCCCCAGGGAATTAAAAAAAAAAAAGCTATCAATCCCTGGGCTGTACCCCGATTCAACTGAATTGGATTAGAATCTCTAGGGGGTAGAGCCTGGGCATCAGTATTTTAAAAAAGAAAACAAAATCAAAACAAAATTTAAAAATGAGCCACAAGCTGAGAGAAAATGTTTGTAAAACCACATATCTAATGAAGGACTAGTATATAAAATATATAAAGGAGTTTTAAAAGTTGATAAAAAAAAAAACCTGAAGACTCCAATTAAATAATGGGAAAAAGATCTGAACAAATACTTTACCAAAGAGTATATATGCATGGCAAATAAACACAGAAAGATGTTCAAATATTCATAATTAGGGAAATGCAAATTAAAACCATTCTGCTTAAGGCCAGAGGAGAAAAGGACCAGGTATTAAAAAGCCTGAGGGTAGACAGGAGCTTGATTACTGTGATATGGGGAAGCGGTGGGGAATGGGGTCCAGCGAGAGGCGCTACTGAGGTCATGGCCTGGGATTGGGAGGAACATGGTGGAGGGGACTTTCCTCGGTTTAGTGACCGAGGATCGTAGAGTGAGAGGCCTGGAGGAGGAAACCTAATGGAAAATTGCCGACTCTGGCACAGTTCTTTTGGTCCTGGCCCTGGCTGGGAGCTCAGGGAAGGTTCTGGTTGGCCTCAGTGAGGAGGTGTCTGTGACGAAGGGCAGAGTAGTATTATGGCTGAGACCAGGTGCATAGAGGAGTGTCCCTAATGGGGGAGAAGCAGGACTTCCTTTTGGTGCCTGGTGGAGTTACTGGGTAGTACTGGGCCTTCGGAGGAGCTGGGCCAGTGATGTGCTGGTTAATGCATACCAACTCACTCTCTGAAAACAACAAACAAACAAATGCTGATTTGTAGTGTTTGCCAATATCCATGGTGTCAATACTCCCTCCAGAGCCCTGGTCTAGGTTACACATGGGCATGGGGAGAGGGGAAGAGGCTCCTGGAATGTGACTGGGCCTGGTTCTAATTTCTAAGAGTAAGCTAACGCCATGAAGGATAAGCTGTGGGGATTCACTTGTGGGAACTGTTGTGGGTTCGGGGGACTGGGGCACAATAGAATGGGACATAGAGGAGACTGTGGGGCTTCCCTGATGGCTCAGCAGGTAAAGAATCTACCTGCCAATGCAGAAGATGCGGGTTTGATCCCTAGGTTGGGAAGATCCCTTGGATAAGGAAATGGCAACTCACTCCAGCGTTCTTGCCTGAAAAATTCCATAGACAGAGGAGCTGGAGAGTTACAGTCCATAGAGCCACAAAGAGTTGAACACAACTGAGCGACTGAGCAGAGAGCAGAGTGGTCTGCATTGACCAGGCGGGACCTTAGCCATCTGCCCTATGCCCTCTGTAGGACCTGTGGCTACATGCCTGCCTTTTGTCTTACCATTGCTATTCTGTTCTGTACGCTGACATTTTCAGATTTATAAATTTATGGTGAGTAAGAATCTGGCATCTTCCCCCAAATTTTCTTTCTTTGCCAAACAAGTTTGAAAATGATTGCAATCAGGTTAATAGAATTTCAAGCATCCATAAAATCCATTCATGTGAATAAAATTTATTTTCATCTATAAGGAAAAAAATCCTCTTTTCTGCGGGAATCTCAATTATTAGGATATTCATGCATATTAGAGAATGGCTTAAGGAAAAGATAGTGGTAAAACCAACAAAGATATAAGCCATGGCAGGAGATATATATTTCAGATTAGTCTGGAATTCTTTTTCTCATCACATTAAAAAGATGACAATGTAAACCAGTGTACTTTGTGGTTGCATGACTCTGGTCTGTGCATCCCATATGTGTGCATGCGTGGATATGTGCTCAGTTGTGTCTGACTGTTTGTGACCCCATGGACTGTAGCCCATCAGGCCCCTCTGTCCATGGAATTTTCCAGGCAAGATTATTGGAGTGGGCTACCATTTCCTACTCCAAGGGAATCTTCCAAACCTAGGGATTGAACCCATATCTCTTGCTTCTCCTGCATTGGCAGGTGGGTTCTATACCACTAATGCCACCTGGGAAGCCCATGCATCCCATAAAGATGAAGACTATTTAGGCTAGATGTGTGACACTAGTGTGGAACTCTCCTTGTGGTCGTATGTATTAGTACACAGAACGCCCAGTATAAGTTAGCACCTTTACTGCTCCAGAAACATCTGAAGAGGCCACAACATTCATTGCCAAGACATGAGTTGACCCACGTGATTTGCCACCCTCAAATCCACCTTGAGCTTTTGCAGTATAACCATCAAGAAGCAAGACATTTCCCTTCTTTTTCAGGGTTTCCATTGACCCATCCCTGGCATTCTGGGAAAATACTGTGGACCCGAACTCAAGAGGAGGACAGAGGAAAAGGAAATAGTGCTGTTTCATATGAGTGCTATCAGTATGTAAGTCCTGGTATCTTATTTAAAAAAAATAAACAAATAAGCTTTATGATTTTTTCTCAAGGAGAGAGACGGTGCTTGCTGAACTACCACTGCAGAATATCAATCTGTTGAAGTGCTTGTAGCAGGTGGTGCTTTGTGATTCTCACAATGGCTTTATATTTCCTAGTTTTGTTTCCTCCTGCTTGGAGATCACAATGCCAGTTTGAGGCTCATCAAGTCCCAATCATATCAGGTTTACTGACGTGTCATTTTGCTACTCTGCCTATCCATTGTTTATTGTTTATATCTTGGCTATATCCTCCCCACCCCCCCACACACAAAGAGAACTGACATACCTTCCCACGAAAGGAGACTTAGAATAAAAATGGAGCCATTGGGACATGACAGGGAATGAGACATTGGCAGTGGCTAGGCACCAGAGTAATTATTTGGATGGAGAAACCAAAGGAAAAGGAAGCTACTCCAATGAGCCAAACCTAGCGCTGAACTCCCTATTAGTCAAGGCAAAAAGGTCTACCATTTCACTCCTCTCACTACTGAATACTCCAGAAGAGTGGCGGCAACAGTAACAGGCTGGCGAGCGCGGCCTTCGCCTTCATCGAGATGCTTACCTGACAGTATGGACGCGACGGCTGCAATGATGAAGGACACAATGACGCCGGGTCCTGCCATTTCCTTGGCCACCAGCCCAGACACCACGTACATCCCCGTGCCCACGCAGCTGCCGACGCCGAGGGAGATGAGGTCCACGGTGGTGAGCACCTGGGCTAGCTTGGTGCCATGTGCCGTGGTGGCCCCAGTTCCCTCCAGCATGGACTCCACTGGTTTGGTGCGCAGGATCCGAGAGTGCATGGCATACCAGGCGGCCCCCCACTGCACTCGCCGGGGGTCGAGGGAGGTGAGGAAGCCACTCATCCTGAGAGACAGGCTGTGGTGAAGGTCAGCGGACAGAGGTGGGCTGCCGAAGCCTCAGTGGATGATTCTGGAACTCATCTAGTGAATGAGGATCTCCCTTTCAGGAAAGGTCCAGAGGGACCTGCAGCAGCCTTCTCCTGGGCATGAATGTCTGCAGGAAACACACAAGAAGGAGGAAGGTGAGACCAAGGGGGAAACAAACCATGACTTGGAGACACAGGTAGAGGTCAGTGCACTAAAGTGGTGGAACTGATCTGTCCTGTGTATTCATAATGAAGAGGGTTGCTTTTCCTGCTTTGTGTCCCTTCCAGTCCTAAATGACAGTCCGTAGTTTGCACTATGTTGCATGGCCATTCTGAAGAGGGTGGTCTGGGTTAGGGCTCTGCCACTGGACCTGTAGTAAGTTATGTCATGTCTCTGTATTTCAGTTTCAACTGCACAGTGGGGATGGTCAAGCCTCCTGCCTTGTGTTGATGTGAGAATTAAATAAGTGTTTGTCTAAAAAGATCTTGGGGGTTTCCCTGGTAGCTCAGATGGTAAAGAATCTGCCTGTAATACAGGAGACCCAGGTTTGTTCCCTAGGTCAGGGAGATCCCCTGGAGAAGGAAATGGCAACCCACTCAAGTATTCTTGCCTGGAGAATTCTGTGGACAGAGATGCCTGGCAGGCTACAGTCCATGGGTTTGCAAAGATTTGGATACACATACACAGAAAGATCTTAAGACAATGCCTAGCAGGTGGAAGATGCTCTTCTCTCAACCCACAAGTGCTTCTTACCTGGCTCTGCTAAGGCTTGGTCTGTGATTCTTGAGCATATTCTTTGGGGACACAAATCCTCGTTTTTTAATATAAAGATGTAAAGTTAGATCTCAAGAGGGGCAGAGCCACCACACGGGATTGTATTGGAGTTTTGTTCTCTAATGAAATGGAAAGTTTTGAGAATTTTTTGCTCTCAGAGGTTGGGGTAGGGGCAGTGCCCATGGCATTTTGTGGGTGGGGCCCAAAGATGTTAAACGTGTTGGGTGGCATCATACTATCTTCAGATGTCTCATTGGATATTCTCATAGGTGAAGAATCTGGTTATGATGATGTGAACCTGAAACCTATCCCTGTTTAACACATGAGACTATTTTGGATGTTTTTAGTAGACTAGTCTCTTGGCTTTTCCAGGAAGGCAATTATAGAATATATTGAAGGAAGATTGTAAATTCTTTAGTGTGGAACTTGAAAGGAGTTCATCACTACTTTGGAAAACCAAGACCCCCTTTCAGTGCAACCCATGGTACTGCATCACCCATTCAGCACACCTATAACAGCCTGTAAAGGTGCCATTTGAAACTGGCATGTTGACAGTGATTTTTCATACAGTGCAAGCATCTTATGACAATATTTGTACTTGTCTGAGTGTTTATATACTGAAATATGTTATATACAGGCAGGTTACTTATGAATTTTGCTTGAGGACATTAAAGAAGGGTGTGTCAAAACATTTATTATAAAAAAGAGATGCTTGGTCTGATAGATTTGAGAATTGTTGTAATAGATGATTTCTAAAATTTTGTCAAGTTGTTACAGAAAATGCAAAGATTATATGAAGCTACTTTCTTTGGAAGTCACTGTTAAAGCGTCAGTCACTAAGTCATGTCCAGTTCTTTGTGACTGCATGGACCGTAGCCTGCCTGGCCTCTCTGTCCGTGGAATTCTCCAAGCAAGAATACTGGAGTGGGTTGCCATTCCCTTCTCCAGGGGATCTTCCTGACCCAGGGATTCAACCTGGGTCTCCTACCTTGCAGGCTGATTCTTTACCATCTGAGTTACCAGGGAAGCCTTGGAAGTCAGAAGCTTAAAGAATTCTATGAAGAATTTTTAAAGTACAGCTAGAACTTTGATTCCAGGTACTATGCTGATAGGCTTAGAACATTTACATTTACAGCAAGTACCAGCTCGTGTAATCTACCAATATTATTAATTAATACTACTTAGCACTTGATGTAACACTTATCTGCTTCTAAAGACATTGCAAACACAACCTAATTAGAAGAATTAGGTGAAATGTGGCAGTTTAGTTCAGAGGGATTGGGTGATGGACCTACTGGTTTCCTCCTAGATTTGACAGCATTGCTTCATGCTGTGTGTTAATTCTTGACAACATCTAAGATATCAGTACAGTTGAATTGTGCCACTGTATACGGCAGTGTCATTCAAAAGCTTAGAGTGCTAGCATTATTTTTAGATTTCCAGATTTGTAAGAAAACGTATATCTGGAAGGCTGCAAGAACAGTGCTCTACTTAAGCTCTTGAGCTCCTGTGGGGAAATCAGTATACATACCTGTTTAATCCAACCCAGCCAGTATGTACTGAGCATCAGTTATGAGCAGGCATGGTGTTAAGCTCAGGGATGCAAAGACACAGTCTCTGCTCTCATGGAGTTTCCAGTCTAGAACTGGAGATGATAGTCACCCAAATCACAGTGCAAGGGAGAAAGTTCATTTTTGTTTTTTTTCTGAAAGGCTTATCTTTTATTATTTTTTTATTATTTTTTATTTTTTTTTTTGTATGACAAAGGCATAGCATGGCCATTGCAGAACAATCAGACAATATAGACAATGACATTCAGTGAGGAGAAACAAGATAATTCAATACACAGATAGAAAAATAAAACCAGATCATTCTAGAGAGGGATGAAGGTATGTTATGGGTTGAACAGTATCCCCTCCCCCCAAATTTATATGTTGAAGCCTTAACCCTCAGTGCCTGAGAAAGTGACTTCATTTGGAAACACAGTTCCTGCAGCTGTAACTAAGATGAAGCCATACTGGAGTAGGATGGGACCCTAATCCAACATGACTGGTGTTCTTATAAAAAGAGGAAATTCAGACACAGAACCACACACACAGGGAGCATGGGACGTGAAGATATAGGCAGACATCATGTGATGCATCTACCATCCAGAGGACACCAAGGGCTGCCAGCCAGCCACCAGAACCTAGGAGAGAGCCCTGCAGCAGACTTTTACTCAAAGCCCTCAGAAGAAACTCACACTTCTGAACCTTGATCTCAGACTTGCAGCCTCCAGAACTGTGAGTCAATGCACTTCTGTTGTTTAAGTCATGCAATTTGTGATACTTTGTTATAGCAGCACTGGTGAATGAATACGGGCTATAAAGAAAATAAAACAGGGCAGTGAAGGGGTGATAGGGTCTCTGCAGTCATAGCATTGGCTTCCGAGTGATGGGAAGTCAGGCCAGGTGTCAGGGAGAGTGTCCTGCAGAGCCGGGTCAGAGGGGAGACAGGATGACTGCTTTGGGGACTGAGTGACACTGGGTCAGGGTGACGAGGAGGAGTCAGGTGCCATGTTAGAGTGTTACGTGTGTCAACTAGTCAAATCCTTACGGCAAACCTGCATCAACAGATGAGGCAGAGAAGGCTGGGGGCCCAGTAACTCCTCTGAAGTCATGGAGCACAGTAGGGCAGAGCTGGCCCTTGGCCCCACTTTCAGAGTGTGACTCTCAGCTCTCTTTCCTGTGGGCTTTCCTGGTGGCTCAGTCTGTAAAGAATCCACTTGCAATGAGGGAGACCCAGTTTCCATCCCTGGGTTGGAAAGATCCCCTGGAGAAGGAAACGGCAACCACTCCAGTATTCTTGCCTGGGAAATTCCTGGACATTCCTTGAAATTCCTTGCCTGGACAGAGGAGCTTGGTGGGCTACTGTCCAGTTCAGTTCAGTCGCTCAGTCGTGTCCAACTCTTTGTGACTCCATGGACTGCAGCATGTCAGACTTCCCTGTCCATCACCAACTCCTGGAGCTTGCTCAAACTCACGTCCATTGAGTCAGTGATGCCATCCAACCATCTCATCCTCTGTTGTCCCTTTTCCTCCCTCCTTCAATCTTTCCCAGCAACAGGGTCTTTTCCAGTGAGTCAGTTCTTCACATCAGGTGGCCAAAGTATTGGATTTTCAGCTTCAGCATCAGTCCTTCCAATGAAGATTCAGGACTGATTTCCTTTAGGATTGACTGGTTTGATCTGCTTGCAGTCCAAGGGACTCTCAAGAGTCTTCTCCAACACCACAGTTCAAAAGCATCATTTCTTTGGTGCTCAGCTTTCTTTATGGTCCAACTCTCACATCCACACATGACCACTGGAAAAACCATAGCTTTGACTAGGACTTTTGTTGGCAAAGTAATGTCTTTGCTTTTTAATATACTATCTAGTTTGGTCATAGCTTTTCTTCCAATGAGTAAGCGTCTTTTAATTTCATGGCTGCAGTCACCATCTGCAGTGACTCTGTAGCCCCCCAAAATAAAGTCTCTTACTATTTCCATTGTTTCCCCATCTATTTGCCATTAAGTGATGGGACCGATGCCATGATCTTCGTTTTTTGATTGTTGAGTTTTAAGCCAACTTTTTCACTCTCCTCTTTCACTTTCATCAAGAGGCGTTTTCGTTCTTCTTCGCTTTCTGCCTTAAGGGTGGTGTCATCTGCGTATCTGAGGTTATTGATATTTCTCCCTGCAATCTTGATTCCAGCTTGTGCTTCATCCTCTGGAGAAGGGAATGGCAAACCACTCCAGTATTCTTGCCTTGAAAACCCCATGAACAGTGTGAAAAGGGCTACAGTCCATGGGGTGGCAATGAGTCAGACATGACTGAGCAACTAACACTTTTCCCTTCTCCTGCCTGAGGTGTGCAGGGTCGTACTGCTGAGGGTCTCTCAAGCCAAGATGAGGGGCTTGCATTGACTCTAAGAGCCATGAGAAGCCATGGGAGGATTTTATTAAGGTGAGCAACACAATGTGATTTACATTATTAAAAAGGGCATTGTTGGTGCAGCGAAGTTCATTGAAGGCTCATGCTGTTTGATGTGTCAGTCCCAGGACCAGCGTACAAAGGGGAGTGAGGTGTGAACCTGCTGCCGATGGCCGCCTTGGTTCTCCAACTTGGCTGCACTGGGAAATTAACTGAGGATCTTTCAGGAACACTGGTGCTTGGCCTCAACCCCAGGAACCCCAATTTAATTGGTCTGAGCCGTGGCATTGACATAGAGATTCCTTAGAGTTCCCTTGCTCATTCTAGCACTGCAGGGTGGGGGTGTAATAATGACTGCAGTGCTGGTGTAGAACACCAGATACTGCCTGGGATGGTTAATTTTATGTGTCAAGCTGACTGATAAACTATTAATACTTCTGGATATGTCTGTGAGGGTGTCTCTGAAAGAGATTAGGACGGAACAGCATCGGTGGGCATCATCTGATCCATTGAGGGCCTGATAGAAGAAAAAGGCAGAGGAGGGGTGAATTCACTGATTCTGCTTGAGCTGAGACTTTCACCTTCTCCTTTCCTTGTACACTGGTGACTTGGTTCTTTTTAAAAATTATTTATTTATTGGCTGCTCCATGCAACATGTGGGATCTTAGTTTCCTGACCAGGGATCAATCCTGTGCCCCTGGCATTGGAAGCACAGAGTCTTAATCACTGGACCACCAGGGAAGTCCTGTGGTCCCTGAGCTTTCAGACTTAGACCAAGACTCACACCACTGGCCCCTCCCAAATTTTCAGGCCTTTGGAATCAGACTGACTGACACCACCAGCTTTCTTGTTTTTCCAGCCTGCAGATAGCTCATCATGGGACTTCGCAGCCTCTATGACATGTGAGCCAATTCCTGTAAGAAACCCCCCTCATATATATAGTATCTCTATAAATCCTCTTGGTTCTCTTTCTCTGGAGAAACCCTGACTGACCCATTGCCATTTTCCACGTGAGGTCCCAAGGCCCTGTTTCTCTTCCTAAGCAGGTAACTTCCTCTCAGCAGCTGTCTTTTTCAGGCAGTGACTATGGAAGCTGTGCTGTCTGGAGATACCATTTGGGATATTTGGTCTGATCAGCCCTTCATCAGAAACTGTCACGAGGACACTGAGAAAAGAACCAGATGGGTTAGAGAAGTGAGAATTTCAATTTGATAATTAGAAATCATGGTGAAAACACTGCAAATCAACTAGAAGAAGGGTTGAAGGTGGTGAGAATTCCTTCCTGGCTCTATTCCCTCCATGTAATTCCTCTGAGTGCTTGCTTTATTGATGCAGGCAGGGACTTGGGGCATTTCCTTTCTTGGTTGGAAATTTACTGGAGAGAACAAAATGTGCAAAAGAAAACATGCTTCTAAGTGACTATTGACAATATCCATATTCATTACTCCCAGATTATGCTAATCAAAGGGAGTTTTGGAAGCTTATTGCTGTTGTCTTTCCAAGATGAGCAATAAATGTGTGTTGTGCTTTCTCTAGCACTTTAATTCAGGTTTCTCAAAATACTTCACAGCTATAACTAAGGAAGGCTTGCGGGGCCCTTTGGAGGAGGGAGGCATCCTTGTGGTGTTGGCCTGCATGCTTGAGGGTTCAGTGGGCTCCAAGGATAATGATGGTAAGAGCAGATTTCTGTGAGGATGAGAATAATTATGGCTTGGAAGTTTACCGGCTAGGTAGGATTATCGAATTAGGTTGGAGCCTGCCTTTGGAGGTGAGGAGAGGGAGTAAATGAAGGCAAACAAAACAGTAACCAGCTTCAAATCTTTCCTGCCTGATTTTGCAAATACATGAAGGGATTACAGAAATCCCTTCCTGATTCTCCCTGGGAGCAGGCCTTTGTTGGAACATCTGGAGCTGCAGGGAGCAGTGGCTGATGGGAGCTACCCCTCATGTGGCTGGACAGTTAGGATTGCAGCAAAATCCTTCTTTTTTTTTTTTTTTCTTTCTGTACCTTGCTTGCATGCAGGCCTGCTCAGTTGCGTCCTACTCTTTGTGACCTCACAGACTGTAGCCCTCCAGGCTTCTCTGTCCTTGGGATTTTTCAGGCAAGAATACTGGAGTGAGTTGCCATTTCCTTCTCCAGGGGATCTCCCTGACCCAGGGATCAAACCTGTGTCTCCTGTATTGCAGGTGGTTTCTTTACCCAGGCAAATGGAGGTTGAAGTTGAAGGTGCCAGGTTTGAAGAGGCCCTCCTTGCAGCCGCAGGATGTGAAGAAGCCTTTGGAGACCCCTCCCTACTCCTGTACCCAGGTCATGTGCTAGCCCCTCCACGCTCACCCCCAGCTTCCCTGCTTATCCTCTGCCCTGAGCTCCTGGCTTCTGGTTCAGGACCTCATTCAGGAGCCATATTTCCTGGGTTCAAAGTCTGACTCTGCCTTTACTAGCTATGAGCCTCTCTCTGTCTGGCTGGTGCCATCTATAAAATGGGATAAGAAGGGCACTAACCAGCTCACAGGGCTGTGGGGAGGATCAGAGTTAATGTGAGTGGAGCTTTTAGCACAGGGCCTGGCGTGCACGAGAGCCAGGGAACAGCTGCCTGCTAGCATCACCCAGCTCTGGTGGATGACCAGGTCTTTCTGTCCCCTACTGCTGACATGCCCTCCCACCTCCATGAGGCAACTCTCAGAGGGCCCTTGGCCTGCTGCCCAGCCCTCACCCACAACTCTTCTCTGCTGAAATCTCCTGGATCCTCTGGCTGCAGAGTGTACACCTTGGTATTGCAATCCTAGGTGCTCATGTTTGCCTTTCTTAAGCTTTTAGAGAAAGGCTTTCTCCTTTCTTGTCTTTTATTATCTAAAGACAGTCCTTGGCAGATTTGCTTGGACCTTTGAATGTTACATCTGCTCTCATACTCTTACACCCTTGACTTTTCTGCCCCAGATGCATACACATGCAGGTGGCTAGGGCATGGTGGGTTCATCTGTAGTCACCACCCTATCTCTGAAAGCATGACCTGTTTCTGACCTTCATGCCTGCAGGCGTGCTAATTCATTTCAGTCCTGTCCAACTCTTTGTGACCCTATGGACTGTGGTCCACCAGTCTCCTCTGTCCATGGGATTTTCCAGGCAAAATACTGGAGTGGGTTGCCATGCCCTTCTTCAGGGGATCTTCCTGACCCAGGGATTGAGCCCATGTCTCTTATGTCTCCTGATTTACCATTAGCGTCACCTGGGAAGCCTCGGACCATCATGTGTGTGGCTTACTGTGGCTTACTTGGCCAGAGTCTTTGATGGCAGATTCTCTGCTGAGGTCCTGGCTTCTGTTGCTCTTCTGTTTCTTCCAAACTTGCCAATTACAGCTCTATGTTTGTATCTCAACTGTGGAGTCACTTGTCTGTCAGTCACTGTGGTTTTACATGGGTGGCCAGATACAGGTCAGATATATGTGAATCCCAGGGTCTGTGTCATCTGAACAGAGAACCTAGTAAATTGAATTGAGATGGATGTCCTGGTAAATTTCTCCCGTTGTCCCCCGTTTTGCTGTCTGTATCTGTTCAGATTAGGGCTAATCTGTTTATGGGAACATCTTCAAGTCTTTGAAGGCAACTAACATGTCTCTTGGAGTCTTATCTTCCCTAGACTAAACATCTTCAGTTTCTTCAGTGATCAGCAATGTCTCACGTGGTACAGCTTCCAGATCTTTCACTTTCTGATTTGTAATTCCTGGGCAGGCTGCAGTTTGTCATGGTGACAGTTTGGGACCAGAGTGTTAAGGGAGATGTTTTTCATCTGTCTGGCTGTGTTTGTGTATACATGTATCTCCTAAATCATGCAATACTAGTGCCTGACAGATTCACTCAGATGTACAATTGGTTTTAAAACCAGGGTTCCTGATTTTCAGATTGCTAATCTTCCCAATAATGTCTTTGCTAAGTGTTTGATTGATCAAGCCTGCCTTAGTTATTTCTTGATCACCTACCACGTTACCTACCAATGTGCTAGCCCGTTTATGTTGTACATGAGATCTCAGACACAGCTGACTTTGTTTTGCTTGGAAGATTTTTAAAGGAGAGTTTGAATCTATGACATCTGAATAGCTATGCAAAAGACGTGGTATCATTTCAGCTTCCTTTACAAAGTGTGCTATTTCTTTTTCTGTTTCTAAAAAATTATTGACTGAATTAATAAGCTTTTGCTGCAGTAACAAGCAATATGTTAAAACAATCACATCTACCTTTTTTCTTTTTTCTGATAAATTTTTTAAAAAATACTAATTTTTATTGACTTATAATGTGTTAGTTTCAGTGTGATTCAGACACACACACACACATATTTGTTGTTGTTTTAGTTGCTCAGTCACGTCCAACCCTTTGGAGACCCCATGGACTGTAGTCCACCAGGCTCCTCTATCCTTGGGGTTCTTCAAGCAAGGGTACTGGAACAGGTTGCCATTTCCTTCTCCAGGGGATTTCTGACCCAGGGGTTGAACCCGTATCTCCTGCAGGGAAGCCCTTTCTCCTCCAGTACCAGGTCAGGGAGGATATCCCCACCTGACATCATCTTCCTCTCCTTCCTCCCCCTGACCTCACACCAGTGCTCTTCCTACTGCTCCATATTTAAGACAGTGGACAGAGCTGCCTATTTTTTTTTCTGTATGAAATTATTGTGCCAGGCGTGGGATGATCCCCGAAGGAAAAGGAGGCATTTACATAGTTGTCTAGGTGGTAATGCTCCTTTAGAGGAGCTGAGGATGTTTAACGTTCCTCAGGAGTTTTCCTAGTGACTTGGCCTCAGTGGGAATTTTTTCATCTAATTTGGAGAAGCATGAGTCTTGCAGGGATTTAATAAATGCTTTTCATTATTAACCAGCTGGTTTCCTCAGCACCACTCAGGAGAATCTGTCAGTAGATACATCCGTGCAGCTTCTCTCCCTGGAAATGCTGAACAGAACTGCCAGTGTGAGAAGCTCCTTCACACACTCGTGACTGCAATTAGTACGACGTTGTGCCTTGGGTTTGGAGCTTATGTCTGAAATTTGTTTTGTGTTCCCTTGTCACTGTGTCAACACATACCCAGACCCCTTTGTACTTTGATCCAGTTATTCTGGAGATTCCTGGCTCTGTGTTTCCTTCCAAGGACCCCAAAGGAAATTTCTACTCTTCTAAAGAGTCTATATTTTAAGTCAGATAATTTCAAGCAGATCCTTCACATTTTGAAAATGGCCATTTCTATGTGATAAAACAATCAACAGACAAGTGGATGGAATATAAATTTGACGGATGTAGGTTATTATACATGCTCCATGAACTTTCAGTTCTCAACGGAACCTGATGCCACATTCCCCGCCCCTCTCTCCTCTGGGTGTGTACTGCTTTCAGTACACACCATCTGCTTTAATGGGTTCAGAGCATCGTGTGTGCAAGATGCTGAAACAGAAAGAAGAAGAAGATGGCTTCCTTGCTTTTGGAGCCCCCAGACTGGCCGGGAAGACAGGTATGATGATGATGTAATCATCCAGTGTGACATAGCAGGTCTCCCTGATGATTACAGTGATTTTACTTCTTAGCTGTTCTTCTTGCTATTTTCCCCACCTTCCCCTCCCCAAAGCTATCCACACTTTCATGTTCTTTTGGCACTTAGCTCATAGCCCACCTGTCATTAAGTGTGTGTTAGCCACTTGGGCCACTTCTTCTCTGATTCCCCCCAACTCAGCATATATTAATTTGTGCCTTGACACAGATTGATATACACCTGAAGGCTTGCATCTCCTTTAAACCCTGCAAATGGTTGTATCTTGGAAAGAATAAAATCCAAGTTCCTTATAATGGTCTGGGTGTGTGCTCAGTCGCGTCAGTCACGTCCAGCTCTTTGCAACCCTGTGGACTGTAGCCCACCAGGCTCCTCTGTCCATGGGGTTCTCCAGGCAAGGATACTGGAGTGGGTTGCCATGCCTTTCTCCAGGGGATCTTCCTGACCCAGGGATTGAACCCACATCTCTTATGTCTCCTGCACAGATGGATTCTTGACCACAAGCACCACCTCAGAAGCCCTTTACAATGGCCCGAACAGCACTAAGTGGCCTGGTATCTACTTTATCTCAGAGTTTGTTGCCTGCCACCCTCCATTTTGGTTCAGCCACACTGATCTCTCTGTTCTTGAAACACACACACTTTAGACTGTAAACCTCCTGAAGGTATGGATTTGTCTGTCTCATTTTTTGCTGAATCCTTAGGGACCACATCAGGGACTGGCAAGCCATTGGTAATCAACAAATGTTTGTAGAATGAAGGTTTTTCCACAGTGCTAACAAGAATATTCTGCATAAATACTTCATTATGAAAGATTTCTTTGACAATAGCAGTTTGTAATAATCCCTGTTCTCTGTTACAACGTAGGATGACTTCCTTTGTTGAGTACCCTGTGTGCATAAAATCAAAGAATACAAAACCTCAGAAATCATTTAATCCAAGTCTCAGATTTTACAAATGATTAAACTCTATTTTCATTGGCTGCCTTCACAAATCCCTTTGGGAAACCAAATTGTCTATATTACCTAGTTATAAATAAATGATCTTTCTATGTTTTTGATCGTTTAATATTCAGTCAAGGGAAGACAGTTAAAAATCCACAATATTATAATATTAAAAATATTTAACATTAAAATATTAACATCCAGTTAGGGTTAGAGTTGTATTTTTTGATGTTGATGATTCATGTAGCTCCTTGGAGACCTCAAAAAATCTTTCACCCCATTGGAGCAGTAAACGTCTCATACTTCATAGAGTATCCACCATAGAAGAGAGGGTTTAAGTTTTAGTTTGCTTCATTTTTTTTTTTCAATCTGTGCAGAATATAGTTGAGAACTTTGACAACCTGGAAGTCAATATTTTGTTTTGAAAAATGGAGATCACTTTGCCCTGTGGGTACATGTTCATTTCCAGCTTCTGGGCTTGGAAGGATAGCACCCACTCAGGGTTCATGGGTCTGAATCGCTTGGGGTACACTCTGGTTACATCGCCAGAGAACTCTCTGGAGGCAGGCTCCTTTCCTGACAATCAGCATGTCTTTTCATTAGGAAATCTGAAAATTCAGAGAGCGTATTTCAATGCCAGTGGTGCTTAACTCACAAAGAAATGCCAGATTTCATTTGGGGACTTTTAAATGAATTTCCAGACTACAAGCTATTTGACTGAAAAGTGCTTGCTTCCATGCTGTTGAGTTAACATTTTTGCAAACTGCAAGTTCTTGAGTTTGGATGTATTCCTCATAGAGCACTTTAAGGAGCAATTGTTAATGCAAATACAAATATTCAATAATATGGATCAAAGAAATGATACTTCCGTACTTTGATGGTGGGAGTGTGAGCTGACATAAGTGTGTTTGGAATATAAGTCTATCATGTGAAAATAATCAGGTACAAAAAAAGTTTTTTTCCCTCAATGGTTATTGCAATATCATTTATAGTGGTGAAAATTGGGGACAATCTGAATGTCCAAAAATAGGGGCAGAGTTAAATGGATTTAAGGGATTCAAAATATAAAATTTTAAGCAACCAACAAAATATCGTTCAGAAATAGTATTTAATGACATAACAAATTATTCAGAATATAGTAAATTAAAAAATTAACAATAAAGGATATAAACTGTATAGCATATGATCTGATTGCATTCTCTTCTGGAAGCAGAGGGCTAAAATGTTAAAGGGGCTTCCCTGGTGGCTCAGATGGTTAAGAATCTGCCTGCAATGCTGGAGACCTGGGCTTAGTCTCTAGGTTGGGAAGATCCCCTGGAGAAGAGAATGGCAACCCACTCCAGTATTCCTGCCTGGAGAGTTCCATAGACAGAGGAGCCTCGTCAGGTACAATCCATGGGGTTGCAAAGAGCAGACAGGACTAAGCAACTAACACACAAAATGTTAAAAGGAGGGATCAATAGGTGATTGAATTAGAAACTGTTTCTATTTTCGTCTTTTCTGTGGTCAGCATGTATTTTTTTAAAATCAGGGAAAAATATTTAGTTGAAAATCAGAACAAAACATAGAAGATCCCAGAATAATGAGCCTGTTCCTGTTCCTAGCCATGAAGATTTATCCTTGGGTTTTGTAATTATGCTTCTATACACCTCTGTTACGGGGAACTGTTTTAGCATCTGTTTACCCCATGTAATTAGATTAGCCAATATTATCACTGTCACTCTCTTCACTTTGGAGATATAATTTTCAGGGAATTTCCAGGGAATGCTCTGACTTGGTTAAAGAATCAGCCTTACACAGCAGATAGGAGTTACCTGGAACCTGGAGGCAGGATTCTCCCAGATGTTGCACAAAGCTCAGGCCAATATAGGAAGATAGAATCTGCCCCCGAAGGAAGTATCTCAGTCCTGTGACCTTGGCTTCTCTTAATATTTAATTTATTTATTTGGCTGCACCTGGTCTTAATTGTGGCGTGTGGGATCTAGCCTTCTAACCAGGGATCGAACCCGGGCCCCCAGCATTTGGAGTGCAGAGTCCCAGCCACTGGACCACCAGGGAAGTCCCCTTGGCTTCTCTTAGACTGGCTTTCTTTCATTCCATGTTAATTATCCTCCATCCTCCAAAGGCAACTAATTCTGATGATTTCTTGGACTTTTCTAAGAATTTGAATTATTCTTAACAGGTTCATTTTACAAAACAATTAAAAACAGTCCCCCTCCCCTAAACTGCCATGCCCTCTTTAGGTATTGCCACACTTTAGCTATTGTCACCCTGGCTGTCTCCACTTCTTAGTATCTTGTCAGTTGTTGGCCTTCTTTATTCTGTCTTCTGTATTTTCCTTGCCACCAAAACCGCATTGCTGAAGTCATCAGTGACTTCTGTGTTGCTAAATCCAATGGACATATCTTAGCTCTCATCTACCTCCCTTGATCTGTCAGAAGCATTAACATAGCTGTTCACACCCTCCTTCTCAAAAACTCTTAATTTCATCTGACAGCAGTGAGAGCCAGAAGTTGTGTGTATGTAATGTACAAGCTTGATGGTGACCTCCTATTAGGAATAAGCTATTGTGATTTTCTTCTTCAGTGTAATGCAATTTTGAAAGGAAGAATGCATCCTCTAGAAGATCCTCACGCTGGTACATTTTCAGTCCTTGATATGTGTCTACTATTACATGGAATCATAGGATGATATTCACAAGTAACCGGTATTGGTCAGTGTGAGTTGACATCAAGAAACCATTATGCCGTGATGCTGGAATGTCTGCCAAATGATCTGGAAGGGGAAAGGCCACCCTTTCATTCAACATGAAAAAGAAATGGAAGAACCTACTTACACAATTAAAGCTAGAATAAAAGTATTCCTTGAGGTAGAGAATTAGATGGTTTACAAACTTTCAAGTCCATCTGGGCTGTGGGTCATCTGTGCACCTTGACGCACACTTGGAGCTGATCTGTCTGAGGCTGTTGCCCTTTCTGAGATCTGAAGCTTGGTAGAAAGTGTAAAGTCCCTTTGCCAGGGTAGGCTGGTGGACCTGCTGCCCTGGAGCCTTTGACCTCCTCTTTCTCCCCAGAAGACACCAGCGCAGATGTGACCTAGTCTTGTCTGTCTCCCCTAGAAGAGAAGGCTGGGGTGTCTGATGCTTAGAACCAGCACCAGAAGACCCATTTGACTATGTTCTGCATCAATGCGACACATAAGAAGAATAATGTCTCTAGTACCAAGCGGGCTGGACTGGGAAAAGTGAAGTGAAGTTGCTCAGTCATGTCAGACTCTGCGACCCCATGGACTGTAGCCTACCATGCTCCTCCATCCATGGGATTTTCCAGGCAAGAGTACTGGAGTGGGTTGCCATGAAAAGGGTGGGTCAAACTCTGTGTCATATTTTTGACAACTGATGAGTATCCCAACAAGTGAGCCTCTGTGTTCAGAACCTGGCATTGAGAACAGTAAATTGGCTCCACCTGTCATAGGCACATGCTGAGCATGTAATTCTTTCCTGTCTGTGGTTTGGGTCTGACTAGGACCCCAGTTGGAGAAGACAATGGCAACCCGCTCCAGTACTCTTGCCTGGAAAATCCCATGGATGGAGGAGCCTGGTAGGCTGCAGTCCATGGGGTCGCGAAGAGTCAGACACGACTGAGCAGCTTCATTTTCACTTTTCACTTTCATGCATTGGAGAAGGAAATGGCAACCCACTCCAGTGTTCTTGCCTGGAGAATCCCAGGAACTGGGGAGCCTGGTGGGCTGCCGTCTATGGGGTCGCACAGAGTCGGACACGACTGAAGTGAGGTAGCAGAAGGACCCCAATTCCACTTAGTGAACATCCCCAAGCGTAAAATGGGGTGTGCACCCCTTGGGACAAATAAAAGGATTAAAACTGCCCCCTTGTTATTTTGAACTCTGGGCCTCATTCTGTTGCAAGTGGATAAAGAATAAAATAGACAAAAAAAGAGAGTCCCTTATTGTGAGGCTAAAAAAATGGGGAGGTTACATGGTTATATATCTAAAATGTAAGTCATAGTGCTTAAAAAAAGGGTCCTCCCTCTCTGTCTTTTTTGTCCATGCACCTCAGGTAGAAATATTTGCTCATCTCATTCTATGTGCCAGATGCTGCCTTGTCCTCTCCTGGGTAACCTTAGAATAACACCACTTATATGAGGCTTCCTATGTATCAGGCACAACTTTAACTGATTTATATATGTATATTATAAATATAATATATAATATATATGTTATATATATATATATATATAAATATACTGTATATAATATATTATATTATTTATATATTATATATATTATATAATATATATATTATATTAATATATAATATATATTATTCTTTTGGAGAAGGAAATGGCAACCCACTCCAGTATTCTTGTCTAGGAAATCCCATGGATGAAGTCTGAGCTTGGTGGGCGACAGTCCATGGGGTCACAAAGAGTCAGACATGACTTAGCAACTGAGCATATATTGTTCTTACAACAGCCCTATGAGGTAGATTTATTTTTAACCATCTCCAAACTGAGGTACGGAACAGTTAAGGCATTTATTCAAAGTGACACAGCTACAAAGTGGCAGAGCTGGGATTTGAACCCAGGAAGTGAATCTCCAGAGCAGTGGCCTGTCTAGAGCAGCAGTGTCCAGCTGAGTCCTGTTATGATGAAGTGTTCTTTGTGAAGTCTGTTATGGTAGCCATAACCACAGGTGGCTATTGGGCACCTGAAATGTGGCTAGTGCAGCTGAAAAATGGAATTTAAAATTTTATTTAATTTTAATGACTTAAAATGGCTACATGTGGTTAGTGGCTATGATACTGGACCACATAGCTGTAGAGTCTAATAACTTTGAAAATAGCATCAGAAGGGTGGTGGTATCCTTTAAAGAAGAGGACAGTGAGTGTCAGTGTGAAACTGGGGGGATTTATTCAAGGTTCTGAAGCTGGAATGTGGAAGAGCCAGGATGCCACATGCTGAAACCACAAGCTCTGGTCACCAGAGATGCACGCCCTGGCCCCCACCCACTCTCCTGGGTCTTCATCTCTTTCCAAACAGGATCGGAAAGCATCTTTCTTCCTTCACCCTTATCAGAGTCTCTTTTTCCCCTCCTCCATTATTAACGCCGTAACAGTAGAACAGTGCTTTGTGACAGGACATCATGCTGCATGTTTGGGGGACATAGCATGGTCCTGTGTAGTTTAATTGAGTAGACTGGAACAGCTTAACTTGGTAGTGAGCAGTGTGCTCACTCTTAACATTCTTAAGGGCTTATCTCAAACATTATTCTGTTGTATCTTTCTTCTTGGTTATTCTTCCTTCCAACCCACTCCAATTTTTTTACCATTGGTAACAAATGTATGGGCTTCCCAAGTGGCTCAGTGGTAAAGAATCCACCTGCCAATGCAGGAGACGTGGATTTGATCCTTGGGTCAGAAAGAGCCCCTGGAGAAGGAAATGGCAACCCACTCCAGTATTCTTGCCTGGAGAATCCCATGGACAGAGGAGCCTGGCGGGCTGCAGTCCATGGGGTAGTGGAAGAGTTGGACACAAGTTGGCTACTAAATAACGACAAAACAATAACAAAATATATGCTCCCAAATAAAAACAGCCTTTAGTTAAAAGTACTAAATTTACGTCTACCTCAAGCTTTGTTCTTTAATTTGAACTCACCCCCACCCAAACACCCACAAACCAACAAAACAAAACCTTTTGTTCAATTAGGTTCCCATTAGCTAGTGGTATTATTAAAGAAAAGATACATAATCATGTATGGTTTGGGAGACCATCACTTTTCTTGAGCATAGTTTTGACTAAACCAACTTCATGTTACCCACGGTGAACCAAGCCCAGTATCTTGAACCCAGTAACCTCTCAACAACTATTAACATTTCATTCATTTGCCTTCCTCTACATTCCTTTAGAGGCTTAGGACTTATGTGAATAGGAAACCCTACTTTAACTCTTGGGCATGGAGAGAGAAAACAGAACTCTATTAAGCGAAGAAAGCCCCGATTCTAATACTGGTGTACCCAGGCTTTGGGTACTGGGTACTGCTGCCTGGGAGGCCAGTCCTTTCTGGCATCACAAGAAAAGAAATGCAGTGACTTCTTCAAGTAGCAGTTCTGCCCATCTGATCACAAAATGCGATTGCTGTCTTGTCTGGAGACAAGACTCCTCCAACTCACAGACAGGAGGGAAAATCTAATGTTTCCTGTTGAGGAAGAGCATGCCAGTATTTCCAGTGACCTGGAAAGTAGTTCATTGGAAAGAAGCTTGAGAGACTGAGGAGGACTCTTCTAGGACATTGAATGGTGGGGGAGGAAGGGCATCTGTGTTTGAATCTCCTTGATGCTTCCAGTTCCCCTGTGACAAACCCTGGACTTAGCAGATCTCAAATGATGACTGAGTTATGCAACTACGGCCAACCTGATGGTACTTAAAAATTCAGAGCATTGACGTAGATTAGTGTTCTCATTTCCACTGACTCATTTAGAGGGAACAAATTCACGTGGTAGTACAATTAGAGAAGGAGAAAGAGGTAAGAAGGCACTTTATAATTTCTCAAGGTATGAAATCTAGCACTGTACTTTTAAATGGGAGCTCTTTCTATTCCCAGTCAGACCTCCAAGCCACCTCCTGGGGCAATTCCACTGTCAATCGGTGCTGTTTCCTGATGTGCCCACCAATAAAGCAGTTGGGGTGACCCTCACACTGATGCTCAGCTGATCTAGAAGGTGATTTGGCTCAGCCTTTCACTTGTCAAATCCTTTTTTTCTCCCCGAAAACTGGACTTGAACTAGTGTCATTGGTGAAAGTTGTAGCACCATGAATATTGGACGAGACATAGATGTCCTTGGTCTTTCATATTAGACCCCCAGGGATTCTCAGCCTTTGAACTTTTTAGGACAATATGAGTCATTTGGGGAGCTTCTAAAAGTAACAGGGACCAGTCCCACTCCCCAAAGATTTATATTTAATTAGTCTGAGTTGGGAACCTGGCATCAGTGATGTGTGGGAATCCCAGGTGATTCCAGTGCATTGAGACCCTGGATGGAGCAACTTGCAACCTCAGGACATCACAACCTTGTCCTGCTCCTCCTCCTCCCCTTCCTCCTCCCTGTCTCCTGCAGCGACTCAACAAGCCAAATAGAATCTGTTCTACTTTCTGAAGTATGGGGTTTTCTTTTTGTTTATGAGCATGATAATGTTTTCTATTGCCTGTAAACAAAACAATATATGAGCTGTAGTGTGTGTGCTGTGCTAAGTCGCTTCAGTCGTGTCTGATTCTTTGCGACCCTATGGACTATAGCCCCCCAGGCTCCTCTCTCCATGGGATTCTCCAAGCAAGAATACTGGAGTGTGTTGCCATACTCTCCTCCAGGGGATCTTCCTGACGCAGGGATTGAACCTGTGTCTCTAAAGTCTCCTGCGTTGGCAGACAGGTTCTTTATCACTAGTACCACCTGGGAAGCCTAAAACAATATATACCTCCTGTAAATAATTTCAGACGATTTAGAGATATCTAAAAAAAAGGTAAACTACTACTATTTCTTTTTAACTACACACACATATGCACACACACACATATACATATATTTACAGAACTGAAACACTATTTTATGATCTTCTTTCACTTAGTGTATCAGAAATATTGAGACCATACACATAGATGTACATCATTTTAGAGAGTTACGATATTTGCTCTTTTTATGTAAATAGACATTCCCCAACTTACAGTGGCTTGACTTATGATGGTATGAAAGCAATACATATTCAGTAGAAACTGTATTTCACATTCTGATCTTTTTTCAGGTTAGCGATATATGGTACAATACTGTCTTGTGATGCTGGGCAGTGGCAATCAGCTGCTGTGTAAATGACTGATACAATTACAACCAATCTGAACCCACACAACTATTTTATTTTTCACTTTTGAAGAAGGGAGTGACAGAGGATGAGATGGTTGATTGCATCACTGATTCAATGGACATGAGTTTGAGCAAACTCTGGGAGATAGTGAAGGACAGGGAAGCCTGGCATGCTGCAGCCCATGGGGTCGCAAAGAGTTGGACATGACTGAGCGACTGAACAATAACAATGAGATTCAATAAATTACATGATATATTCAATTACATGATATAATTGATTACAAAAGAGGCTTTGTGTTAGATGATTTTTGCCCAACTGTAGGCTAATGTAAGTGTTCTGAGCGCATTTAAGGTATGATAGGCTGAGCTTTGGTTTTTGGTAGGTTAGGTATATTAAATGCAATTTTGACTTCTGATGGGTTTCTTGGGATGTGATTCCATCACAAGTAGAGGAAGATCTGTATACAACAATTAGTTTAATCTTCTTTCAATGGAAATTGAAGCTCTTCTCATTATTTTCCTCTCGTAAACAATGCCATGGCGGACGTATTTTTTGCAGATATTTCCATATCTTACCCCAAGTTCCTAGAAGTGGAGCTCCCAGGTGAGTAGGTATGCATCTTTTATGTTTAGGTACCTTTGTCAAATTGGCCTTTCAAAAGATGGTGCCACTTTACACACTCCTCGGTGTAATGTGCCTGTACCCATTTCCTGTCAGTCAGTCTTAACAGCTTCTGAAATTGACAGTCCCCATAAAATAAAATTTTTCACCTGTAAAACTTGATTCAGGCTGCATTTACAGAGTGCCTGATATGTGCTGGGTGCTGAGAATATCAAGACATTATAAGCCAGAGTTCTTGCCTTTTCCTACCCAGTGCTCCTGGGTGCTTTCATATACATACATATATCCTGGACATTTTATTAAAATGTAGTTTTTGCCTCAGTGAGTCTGAGATGGGACCTCAGATTCTGCATTTCTAAGAACCTTCAAGAAGATGTGGCGCCTGTGCAGTTGTTCTGCATCTGGCAGCAAGACTTTGGGCCGTCACAGTGGCTTCCTCTCTTTAACTTGCTTAATCTTCCCTACTCTTAGCTCAGGTCAGTTGTTCCCACATCTGGCTGCACATGAGATATCACCCAGGAAACTCAAAATACCAAAAGCACAAACACAGCTCCTCAGGCTTTTCCACATCTCTGGGAGTGAGGTATAAGAATCTGTGTTTTAAACAAAATCACAGATCAGACTCTTGGAATTGCTGGTTAGGTTGCTCTTACCAACCCCAGGCTTCACCTGAGCATCATTTCTGATCTATGGATGAGTTTGGCCCTATCCCGCCTCTATAAGCTGTTATAGCACCCCACACTTCTCCTTTGGAGCCCTCCGTGGAATCAGTGAACTAATTGTGTCATTATTGACTAGAGTCTGTGTCCCTTTTAATCTCTGAACTCCCATGAGGGCAGAGCTGTGTCTGTCTTGGGCACTGTAGTGTCCCCAGTACCAAGCCAGGGCCTTTTGGCAGGAAGGGGACACTCAGAACATAGGGATGAATAAATGAGCCGATTCTTTATAAAACACTTTGTACATATTTTCACATTAAATTGTCATAAGTCTGTAAGGCAGGAAGCATAAGCATTAATATCCATAACCTACAAATGAAGAATAGAAGTTTGGAGACAGAAAGTGACTCATTAATGATGATACAGCTTAGGTCCAGACTTGGACACTGAATCTGTCCCTTCTCTGCCTCTCCTGGCAGTTCCTCTACATCTTTTTATACTCAGCCAGAACTGAGGAAATTTGTTTAAATGTCCTCAATGTGACACTTTGTTATGATCTCAGAAATTAAGAATGCTAACAGTTATCCCCACCTGACATCCTACAGAGAGGCATTTGGCTTGAACAGTGACATGAAGATTGCATCGTTTGAGAATAAATAATGGTTCCTGTGGTCCCTTCCACATTATACTTTAAAACATGAGCAGGGGAGAAAACATACATAGATCAATCAGCAAAAATCACCTTGCCCCCAAACCATGGAGATGTGGGGAGTCTGAACACTCCCAAAGACAGAAAAGCAATTTAAGCTTTTTACAGGAAATCTTTGTAATTGCAGAGGCAGAGACCTAGTTTGTGAAGGCTTCAATGTTAGGAAATACTGAAGCTGGTCTGCTGTGGTTTCACCTGTCTGAGGTTTTATGTGCAGAGAAGAAAAGAGGAAGATCTTGGGCTATAATTAAATTGATGTGATTCGGCACGTGTGTAATGAGAGTTTGATTTGGAAATAGGTCAAGAGCCCTCAATTCTATTAGCCTCAGTGCCAGCTTTTTTATAGCACACAATACATTATTAATGTGATGGGGAATCACACTCATTCCTATACCGACATGAAATTCATAGATAATATACTTAACCCACAGACATTATTTAAGAAAAATCAATACAGTGCACTCATAGTATGAAGAACTAGAAGGCAATTAATTTATAATAAAAATACTCTTCAAACTGTAAATGCTCAAGCACAATATAATGAAGTACTCAAACTTGCATCTTTGCCCAGAGTGATCTCAACAGCCACAAGTAATAAAGTTGTGGGGTTTGGAGATGCAAATAATACTGATGAGGGCTTGTGGGTGAAGTGATTTTTCAGAAACTTTCAAACTAAACCTAATACCACTTTTCTTTGATTTGTATGTTAGTTGCCTTCCTGAAAATTAAGCACATGTAAATTTTAAAAATTGAGGCACAACTCATCTGCCATAAAATTCATTTCTTAAATGCATGATTCAATTGTTTTTAATTGCATATCCATCACAGTTACCCAATTTCAGAGCATTTTATCATCCCCAAAGAAACCCATATCCATGAGCAGCCCCTCCCCTAAACTTCTGGAAACCGCTAATCTACCTTCTGCCTCCATGGATTTGCCTTTTTCAAGTATTTCATATAAATGTGATAGCATTTGTGGCCTTTTGTGTCTGGCTTCTCGCATTTATGTTTTCAAAGTTGATCCATGCTGTTTCACGTATCAGAGCTTCATTTCTTGTTATAGTTGGATAACATTCTGCGGTATGGATATAGTACATTTTGTTTATCCTTCCATTGGTTGATGTCATTTTGGTTGTTTGCACTTTTTGGCTATTATGAATAGTGTTGCTGTGAACATTTATGCACAAATTTTTGCCTGGACATATGCTTTCAAGTCTATTGTGTATACTAGGGGTGAAATTGCTGTATACGTCAACTCTATGTTTAACATTTTAAGGAAATGCTAGACTGTGTTCCAAGGCAGTAGCAGTATTTTAGTTTCCCACCAGCACATGTAAAGTCACCGATTTCTCCACATCTTCATCAACACTTGTTACTGTCCATTTTTTTTTTTACTATCACTGTCCTAGTGAGTATCATTTGGTATCTCATTGTGGTTTTGACTTGAATTTCTTTAATAACTAATGAACATCTTTTCATGTGTTTATTATCCATTTGTATCTCTCCTTGAGAGAAATGTCTATTGAAATCCTTTGTGTGTGTGTTAGTTGCTCAGTCGTGTCTGACTCTTTGTAACCCTGGGGCTGTAGCTCACCAGGCTCCTCTGTCCATGGGATTTCCCAGGCAAGAATCCTGGAGTGGGTTGCCATTCCCTTCTCCAGGGGATCTTCCCTACCCAGGGATTAAACCCGAGTCTCCTGCATTGCAGGCAGATTCTTTACCATCTGAGCCACCAGGGAAGCCCTTGAAATCCTTTGCCCATCTTTAAATTGAATATTCATCTTTTTATAATTGAGCCCTAAGAGTTCTTTATATATTCTGGATACTAGATCTGTATCAGATATATAATTTGCTAACACTTTCTCCCATCCTGTGGGCTGTCTTTTTACTTTTTTGATGGAGTCATTTGCATACAAAAGTTTTTTGTTTTGATCTAGTCTAATTTATCTGTTTTTTCTTTTATTGCTTGCTTTTGGTGTCATATCTAAGAAACTTGCTTACTCCAAGGTCATGAAGACTTATGCCTATGTTTTCTTTTAAGACTTTCATAGTTTTAACTCTTACACTTAGGTCTTTGATCATTATGAGTTAATTTTTGTGTATGGTTTGAGATAAGAGTCTTTCGTGTATGGATAACCAGCTGCCACAGCACCATTTGTTGAAAAGACTGTACTTTCCTCCTTGAGTTATCTTGATACCCTTGTCAAAATCAATTGCCCATAAGTGTAAGGGTGTAATTTGGGGCTCTCAATTCGATTTCATTGATCTATATGCCTGTCTTTATGGCATATATAAAATGTATGCACGGTATTTACATATAAAATGGAATTATGTTCTGGGCTCAGACAATTGTCAACAGGTTTTTCACCTGTGTAATTGTCTAGTGGGACATTTGAACATCATGTGAGCAGTAAAGCCATTCTTCCTCCTGTGAGACTATGTTACCTATTGCAGTATATCTAGCATCATTAGCCCCTGCCAATTAAATGCCAGTGGCCCTCCAGTCACTGTGACAGTTAAGATGTCTCATAAATCTTTAGGATATCCCTCAGGAAGCAGTATTCCCATTAAGAACCACTTCTCTAAAGGTACCTTCTGCACCCTTCAACTTACTTCCTTCTCCGTCTCTCCAGTACATTTCTCATGGCTAAACTGTGGGTCTTTCCAGGTTATTCCTTGCTGAAAGGCTTGTAATAGTTCCTTATGCTCTGTGAAATGAAGGTCAAGCTTTCCTACATGGCCCATCAGCTTGATTAGTCTTCAAATCGAGGGTACCCTGCATACCACCTGGCCTAGGAACTGGCCTTGTTGCCCCTCCATTGGGTACACTGACAGCTCTTTGGAAATTACATTCATTTTTCAGAACCAGGTCCATCAGCCCCTCTGGAAGCCTTGTGGGTCTCCTCTCCAACTGGTGATACCCTTCCTTTAGTTCCCAATGTGCTTGGACTTTGTTCATCTTGTCACCTGTAGTTTCACCTCAGTCCCAAACACACTGGCACTGTTAGGATCAATGAATTTTGTTGAAAGGATGAATCCTCAGTACTCCTTTAAGTTCTTATTTCTTAGGAAACTGACTACTCTCTTTCTCCTGATGCACTGATTTACCTTGCAACTCATAAAGATTTATTACCACTTATTTATATAACACATATACATTTATTTGAGAAGATAGACAAGGGACTGTATGTTTAATTCCAGAGAGTAAGGAAAGGAAGCTTCCAGGTCAAAACATCAACTTTGATATTCAGCAGAAAACAACAAAATTCTGTAAAGCAATTATCCTTCAACTAAAAAATAAATTAATTAAACTGCTCAACTTCATCATCATCAGCATCGATAGAAAGTCTTCCAAATGTTAGAAGTTCTCTGATGGGACAAAGCCTTTTTGTTCCATGAAGAAAGAGGTGGTTTAAAACCCAAATGCCCCATGTGAGATATTCAAGGAAAGTGGAAATGTCTGGTGGAAAATAAGCAGAGGCTATGGAGAGATTAGGGAGCCTGAGGGACCTAAAAGCAGCCAGAATATAGGGAACAGTTGGCAGAATATGTTTGTCTGAGGTGGCAGGTGCTGTGTTTAAATTACTTGCTTGCAAACATTGATACTGGAGTCGACCTTGGACACCAATCCTTCTGCTAGGACTCTGATGTCCAAGCCATTGTTAAAATTTTTTTTTCATGATTTGACATTTTTAAATGACTTTTTTCATTCCAAAATTACTACATGTTAGTTAGAAAAATATGAAGGAATATGATTAAATCAAAAGAGATGACATCCATCCCCATGAATTCCACTGCCTACAGATGGCACTGTGAATATTCTGGTGCACATGTTTCCAGTCACTTTCTCTCCATATTTTTAACCCCTCCGTGGTTTGTTTTTGATAGTTAGTCATTGGGTAAAACTGCCAATTTCAGAGTTACAAAAGAAAAAATGGGACAAGAGCAAAAAGAGGGTAAACAAGAAGTGGTGAGAAGTTTGCCGGCTCTTCTCCTCTGTCCAAGGACTGTGCTGGGCATGGCTCTGAGTGATTCGAGTATTGATTCTATTATATCTTGCACTGCACGGCTGTGACGTCAGTAACACAATTCAGAATGACCAGAATGAAATTAACCATGAGTCAGATGGCAGCTCCCGGCTTTTTAAGCCAGGGAGGGATGATTTTGGTCAGGGTTTTTGATTCAACATTTTCTCTCCTATGGCTGTGTTTCATTTTTTCGGTATGAAGTCCAAAGGGTGATGTTGAAGCTGCATTCTAACTGATGTTCAGCATTTTCTTCTCCACAAATGACCAACACTAAGCCTGTGCAGTGTCTCTGGCAAGGCTCCCCTCCTTCCCACAGTCTGCATGCACTTCAGCCTTTATGAGCTAGGGTTACACTGACTGCTTCTGACAGTCCATCAGATTCTGCTTTCAATGCCTTCCTCCCCATCCTCTGCCCCACAGCAGACGCAGCTCCTAAAGCCCAGCCCTAGTTATTACCTCTTTGCTCAGAAATCTTTAACAGGCCCCTGATGTAAAGGGAATTAAGTTTAGCACTTAGCAGGTTGTTTGCCCCAGTCTGCCTCTCCTGTCTACTATTATTCTCAAATGGCTCCAGTGGAAAGGAATCTTGGAAGAGATTGCCAAGCACTTTGAAAAATATTTGCTTGTTTAGCTAATTATGAAAGATATACACATCCATCGTAGACAATTTTGACAACACAGAGAATGTTAAGAAGAAATTAATAATCGCTCATATCCCACTGCCTAGAATTAGCCACTGTTAACATTTTGGGCCCAAATGTTTCAAATTACACTCAAACTATACATAAAATATTGTATTCTGATGTTTTCAGTTCTTGTTATGTTATGGACATTTGCTCAGATCATTAAATATTCTCATAAAATGTGATTCGGGTGGTTTTTCAATGTTTCATGATATCGTTGTGCCATAATTAGTGTAAAATTCAACTATTGTTGATACTGTTAGACATTTAGGTTTCTTTTTCTTTTTTTGGCTATTTCATGCTGCATGCAGAATCTCAGTTCCCCGACCAGGGATGGAACCAGTGTCCCTTGAAGTAGAAGTGTGTCCTTAACCACTGGACCTCCAGGGAATGCCCCAGATATTTAGCATTCTATCAAGGTTTTACTATTATAAATAATGCAAAATGAACTTGCTTGCATATACATTTTTACCACATTTTTTATATTTTCTTAGAAGAGATTCCTAGAGGATGGCACTTTATAATACTTTTGCCTACTATATTTTAATAAACGGTATATTTGTTTTATTTCTGTTACTAAACAAGTAACGTACACTGTGTACACTGTGTGAACTGGCAGAAGGTTTTGCCCAAAGTAGGTGTACTCTAACTGTTGGTTGAATTAGAAGACAATTCACCTCCCCAGATCTCAGATTCTTTCTTTGCAAAATGGAAGCATTGAATTATAATACCTTTTAAGCCATGACATTTCAAATTTTTTGTACCTTCAGACTTTAGCTAATACTGTATATTTAAGATACGATGTCTATAAATAGTTGGAATTATAGCCCATTTCTCATATAGATAACTAATGTCCATGAGGCTCAGGATGGCCTGCAGCCTGTGTAAGGACTGGCGGTAGATGCTGGGAGGTGGGAGGGAAGTTGGGAAGTCCACAGGATTGCATTCCCTTAGTCCTAGCTTCCATTTCCCCTCTTTGTGACATTGGACAAAGTACCTTTGCCTCTCTGGATTTCAGATCTTTTGTAAACACTATAAATCATGCCTACTTTAATGGGACTACAAGAAATAATATATGTAGGGATCCTTGTAAGGGTGGGTTTTAATTGTCATGCTATTTTTGTGATACACATTTTAGTCAATCACTTAGGCATCATGTGCCCTGAATGATGACACACAAGTTTGATATAACAGGGCTGCTCTTCAAGGAAGGCATTAATCCTCTTTTTTCAACATCAGCACATTAAATGGTGAGTCACCACATAAGCCTATTTTCTGTATAGGCCTTTAATATTTTTAATATTGTATTTTTAATAGCAGAATCTAGACACAGGGGCTGTTTAAACATTCCTCACGAAATCTAGAGAAACTAGGTATTGATTTTGCCCTACCAAAGGCATACACAGAACCCAGAAAATGAAACCAATTCATTGATTTTTCAGGTAAATTATTAAATATTTCGAGATGAGCATTTCATGTGTGTGTGCTAAGTCACTTCAGTCGTGTCCAACTCTTTGCAACCCTACGGACTGTAGCCTGCCAGGCTCCTGTGTCCATGGGATTCTCCAGGCAAGAATACTGGAGTGGGTTGCCATGCCCTCCTCCAGGGAGTCTTCCCTACCCAGGGATTGAACCCATGTCTCTTACATTTCCTACATTGGCAGGCAGTTTCTTTACCACTAGCACCAAGGTCTATATTATCCTTGCTGAAATATAGCCTACCAGGCTCTCCCCCACTCCCATCACAACCTTGTAACAAAAGTAATATTAAGACCACTAAGTAATAATATTAAGACCACTAAGGTACTAATGGCGGAAAACAAGAGGAGGGTCCTAGAAGAGGCCAGAGGAATAAATAAAATTTTTTAAAAAGTGATCAAAACAAAATTTAAAAAATAGTGTTTATGAGGCCTCTCTGGTTTCTCAAGGAATTCCTCTTTTTTTCACCTGTCTCTCAGTCCTAATGAGAGAGGTAGATCAGGCTTCAAGTACATTCTCACGCCCTGCTTTTCCAGTGGTTTCCAGGTGGGTTATGGAGCACAGTTCTCCTGTTTAGTGTATTTCTGTGCTTGCTTCTGCCTTTGGGGAATGAATTGGTTGGTCTCCTTACTGGGTGAAGGCTGTCTAGGACTTTATCATGAGATGTGCTGTAGGGGTTCACTGGAAGCTCATCCTTTGGAATTTGGAGCCCACTTTCACAGAAACCACATAATGATGGATGGTTCTATTGCCCAGTTGAGCCTGAATCCACAGAGTGGGGAGATGTAGACACCTCATCAGCAGAGACAGACTAGTTGAACCGGGTCCTGTAAAGGAAAGATGTGTGGCTGAGGAGGGATGGGCAGGTTATAAACAAGATAAGTGCTGGCTGCCTGGGCGCTGCCCAGATCCTTACTGTCTGTATTTCAGAGAAAGGGGGAGAACTATGTTCTCTAGAGGGTGATTGGCCTGGCCTCCCTGCCGAGTTGGCACTGCCCTCCTGCCTTTCTCCTAGCTGCTGGGGCCCAAGAATATTCTGTACAGCTGAAGTGGGTGGTGGGGGTGGGGGATCTTCAACATGAATATTTATGTTAACAAACTGATGAAAAGATTTTGGGAAAAATAGTAAGAATGGCTGGGTTAACACTCATTTTATATTTATAGTAGAAAAGTGCAGTTTGGAATGAAACATTTCTGTGTGAAAAGTCTGTCTCTACCCTGTACTAGTGCATGGTCTTGGGCAAGCTACTCCACCAGGGTAAACTGGGGACAATCACAGACATATGTTACAGGATTTCTGTGAGCAGTTCTATACAATGATGTATGTGAAGTACTCAGTACAGTCTAGGCACATTGGAAGTGCTTAGGAAACAAACCCAAACAAACCCTCAAGCCAAACCTCTTATGATTTAAATTGCCATGGCTTCAGGCTAGGAAGTTTTCAATCAGCCTTAGTTTGTCACTATCCTTGAGTTATGTAATTCAATATTGATTTTAAGAACAGTGCATCTGGAGTTGCCTATATTTGTTACATAGAGAAGTTCAACCCCTTTTATCAAACTCTCACTAAGTGACGAGTCTGTGTCAGACACTGTGCTGGGTGCTAAGGCACAGTGCTAAGAGATGAAGGAATGGGACCCCTTTGAGCCTGTGTAGTGGAAATGGCATTGGATTGGGAGACAGAAGGGAAGGAAGAAGGAAGACCTAGTGGATGAGAGTGGCGGTCTGGCATCCGACTACCTCTTTCAAATCCCAGCTCTATCAGTGACGGCCTTGTGACCTTGTAACTTGAGCTCTCCACATCTCAGTTTTTCCTTTTGTAAAGTGAAAGTGTTAGTTGCTCAGTCATGTCCAACTCTTTGCGACCCCATGGACTGTAGCCCGCCAGGCTCCTCTGTCCTTGGGATTCTCCAGGCAAGAATACTGGAGTGGGGTGCCATTCCCTTCTCCTGGGGATCTTCCTGACCCAGGGATTGAACCCACGTCTCATGCATTGCAGGCAAACTCTTTACCATCTGAGCCACCAGGGAAGCCCTTCCTTTTGTAAAATGGGGGTAATAATAGCATATTTCCTAAAAGTGCTATTGCAGGGATTTTTTTTTCTAATTTTAACCACATTAAAAACATTTTTTAAATTGGAGGATAGTTGCTTTACAATGTTGTGTTAGTTTCTGCTGTACAACAAAGTGAATCAGCTATGCATATACATATATCTCCTCTTTTTCAGATTTCCCTTACCGTTTAGGTCACCACAGATCACTGAATAGAGTTCTCTGTTCTGTACAGTCGGTTCTCATTGGTATTCTCTATTTTATACATAGTAGTGTGTATACGTCAATGCCAATCTCCCAATTCACCACTCCCCCACCCCCACCTTCTCCCCTCGGTAACCATAAGTTTGTTCTCTACCTCTGTGACTCTATTTCTGCTCTGCTAATAAGTTCATCTGTACCAGTTTTCTAGGTTCCACATATAAGCGATATTATGCAGTATTTGTTTTTCTCATTGTAGGGATTAAATGAGATGTTCCATGCATCTTGCTTAAGAAAATGCAGGGCTGAAGGTAAACATCAGTTGCTGCTGCTGCCGCTAAGTCGCGTCAGTCATGTCCGACTCTGTGCGACCCCGTAGACGGCAGCCCACCAGGCTCCTCTGTCCCTGGGATTCTCCAGGCAAGAATACTGGAGTGGGTTGCCATTTCCTCCTCCAGTGCATGAAAGTGAAAAGTGAAAGTGAAGTCGCTCAGTCGTGTCTGACTCTTCGCGACCCCATGGGCTGCAGCCCACCAGGCTCCTCCGTCCATGGGGTTTCCCAGGCAAGAGTACTGGAGTGGGGTGCCATTGCCTTCTCCGAAACATCAGTAAATGTTTTTTAATTACTGTCTTGTGAGAAGCAAGAGTGAATTCTGGATTCTAGTCTTCTCTTTCCCACTGAATAGTTTTGTAATCTTGGGCAAAAAGGAACAAAAGGGGTTACTGTGTCAGCTGGGCCAATTGGTTCTGACTGTCAAGGAAAAATTGGGTTGTACTACACACCGGGGGCAGGCTTCCCAGGTGGCTCAGTGGATAAAGAATCTGCCTGCAATGCAGAAAATGTGGGTTCGATGCCTGGGTCAGGAAGATCCCCGGGAGGAGGCCATGGCAACCCACTCTAGTATTCTTGCCTGGAGAATCCTATGGACAGAGGAACCTTGTGGGCTACAGTCTATAGTGTCGCAAGGAATCAGGCACAGACTGAAGTGACTGAGCACTCATGCACACCCTCGGGGCAAGAAGGATGTCTGGAATACAGTATCTTATACTCCCTTGTACTGTGTTCAAGTCACTGGGAAACTGCACCAAGCCAATTCAGACAGGACTGCTTGGAGTCTCGGTATTCTCAATTTAGAAAATAAAAAGGCAGGGTCGGGGGAATTAACTACCTACATTACCTTTCAGATTTATAATTCTCAAGTTCTAAATCCCCATTCTATGGCCGCTATCCAAAAGTCTACAAGCAATAAATGCTGGAGAGGGTGTGGAGAAAAGGGAACCCTCTTACACTGTTGGTGGGAATGCAAACTAGTACAGCCACTATGGAGAACAGTGTGGAGATTCCTTAAAAAACTGGGAATAGAACTGCCATATGACCCAGCAATCCCACTGCTAGGCATATACACCGAGGAAACCAGAATTGAAAGAGACGCGTGTACCCCAATGTTCATCGCAGCACTGTTTACAATAGCCAGGACATGGAAGCAACCTAGATGTCCATCGGCAGACGAATGGATAAGGAAGCTGTGGTACATATACACAATGGAATATTACTCAGCCATTAAAAAGAATACATTTGAAGCCGTTCTATTGAGATGGATGAAACTGGAGCCCATTATACAGAGTGAAGTGAGCCAGAAAGAAAAGCACCAATACAGTATACTAATGCATGTATATGGAATTTGAAAGATGGTAATGGTAACTCTATATGTGAGACAGAATAAGAGACACAGATGCATAGAACAGTCCTGTGGACTCTGAGGGAGAAGGTGAGGGTTGGACGTTCTGGGACAGTAACATTGAAACATGTATATTGTCATATGTGAAGCAGAACACCATTCCATGTTCTATGCATGGGACGGATGCTCAGGGATGGAGCGTTGGGATGACACTGAGGGATGGGAGGGGGAGGGAGGTGGGAGGAGGGTTTGGGAGGGGGAGCACATGTGAATCCATGGCTGATTCATGTCGATGTATGGCAAAAACTACTACAATATTGTAAAGTAATTAGCCCCCAACTAAAATAAAAATTAAAAAAAAAATAAAATAAAATAAAATAAATTATAAAAATATACTTCCTCACAGGTAAAAAAAAAATAATAAAAATAAATCCCCATTCTACTTCTAACTTGCTGTGTTTTGTACACTGAGGTATCTGGGCAAATAGCCAGTTTTATTTTCAGATAACCGTGGTAGATGTGAGCAGCTCAGTAATAAGAGTGTGGCTGAAATTCAAACAGGAAACACACCCACTTGGTATGAAAAATGTCAAACGACAGAGTTAAACATGATGTTTTTCCTACAGTGTCATTCTGAATGGAGAATTACAAAGTTGGATTTCAATAACTGGCCTTTTTCACTGGCTATAAATACAAGGTTATAGTATAAGAATGGCTTGTTTAAATTTCTCCTTACACCTAAGCAGAAGGGGTGGCAATTCCTTCCTGTTATAATAGTGCTTAGTCCTGGTATAAATAGTTCTCCCTCAGTGTGACCCTGTTCAGATAAAGGATGTGACCTGCTGATTTTCATGCTAGTAACTGCCTGGCTGAATGACTGTCCTGGGAGGTTTATATAGGAGTCCAATTTCATGAAAGTCTGTTTCGTAAAACCCACAAATGGCATACAGTGCTTTCGAAACCTGGACCTCACAAAATTACTAGTTAATGTGTTCCTACCAGTTGCTAGTATTAATGCTGATAAAAGGCCTATTTAAATAGAACATTAGTGATTTCAAAGGGTTGTTTCAATTTTTAAATTTGTTCAGGGGGAGAAGATAGAATATAGTTCTTTTCTCTTTGAGAAAGGTGGAATGTCATTAATTAAAATTGAATTTTTAAGCAATTGTAAGATTCTCTTCCAGGTACCAAAAAAGATCTATTTCTCTCAATCAGTAGAACTAATAGATTTCAGAAATACAGTGTTACTTCTTTTTCTTAAAAATTTTGTTACTATGAAAAAGAGATAATTAACTATCATTATAAAAAATTTAGGAAGGAGGAGGAGGCTATAGTCTATCACTTTAGCATGCCTACTGTTATATCACTTTAAAAATTATTTTCATGTAAGAGATGTAGCATTCAGAGCATATTTTTTGTTCCTTTCTTTTTCTCTAGAAAAAATATTTTCACCCCTAAACACTCACTAGTTTGTTTGATTCAAGAATGGGATATTGATTGATTTCTGTTTTAAGTGAATGCCATAGATTTTTAAAAAATTACTAATTCTAATACCTAGGTTATAAAACAAGCAAGTAGATTCAACTGATAACATGCAGAGTTCCTCTCCACCCACCCCTCTTTTGAATTTTGGAGGCCACACTATGGTTGGCTTTATTAGGTGGGACTCCAGTCTCGTGAAGTGTATAATTAACAACCAAATCAAACTGGCATTTCAGAGGTGAGAAGGACCAGCTCAGTCTTTGCCAACTCTCTGGCCGGGCTGAGTCATCCACTGGGACTAGGAACTTCCTTTCAAGACAAAGCACTTGTGGCTGTAGCTGCTGGGGTCTCCAGTCTCTGAATAAACAAGCCCTGATCCGACTGGGCTGGTAGAGGTGTGTGAGAGCCCTGCCTGGTGTACCTTATTGTATCATTCCTCGTCTCTCTCCGTGGGACTGTGACCTCTAAATTCTACTCTCTCTCAGTATTGGTTAGGAGGCCTTTTCTCAGTCCCGGCCAACCTCACTGAAGCCATGTTGCTCTCTGATATGGGGCTAGGCACAGTGCGTCAACTTTTAAAATAAAACATTAAAAAATTTACATTATGAAATATTTCAGACATATGCAAAAGTATAGAGCGCAGAGGCTTCCCTAGTGGCTCTGTGGTAAAGAATCCGCCTGCCAATGATCCCTGATCTGGGAAGATCCCACATGTCAGTGGAACAACTAAGCCCTGTGTGCCACAATTGTTGAGCCTGTGCTCTAGAGCCCAGGAGCCAGAACAAGAAAAGCCACTACAATGGGAAGCCCACGCACCGCAATTAGAGAGTAGCCCCCACTCATCACAGCTACAGAAAAGCCCGCGCAGCAATGAAGACCCAGCACAGCCAAAAATAAATGAATAAATAAAATTATTTTTTTAAAAAAAGTTTAGAAAGCAAAATGATAACTGCTCCTTAAATAGGAGACTTTTACCAATTTTGCTATAGATCTTTCTTTCTGGAAATAAATAAAAGGTACCAATCAATAGCTAAGACTCTCCTATTTCCTTGCTTTCTTCTTTCTCCGTAGAGGTAACTACTATCCTGGAGATGATATTCATCATTCCCACAGATGTTTTAAACATTATTTTAAATCACATAAGTTGTATCCTTATAGATTATTTTGTATGTGTTTAAAACGTTTAAAAATAGTATAAACTAGCATTTTCACTCAGTTTTAATTTTGAGGTTGATCTGTCTCTGCTGCTGCTGCTAAGTCACTTCAGTTGTGTCCGACTCTGTGCGACCCCAAAGACGGGGGCCCACCAGGCTCCCCGTCCCCGTCTCTAGGTCTGGATAATCCATTGTAACTCAGGTGTAATCTCTTACTGAATTGTTGCTGTTCGGTTGCTAAGTTGTGTCCAACTTTGTGACCCCATGTACTACAGCATACCGGGCTTTCCTGTCCTTCACCACCTCCCAGAATTTGCTCAAACTCATGCCCTTTGAGTCGGTGATCTATCCAACCATCTCATCCTCTGTCACTCCCTTCTCCTCTGGCTCTCAATCTTTCCCAGCATCAGGGTCTTTTCCAATGAGTCTGCTCTTTGCACCAGGTGGCCAAAGTATTGGAGGTTCGGCTTCAGCATCAAGCCCTTCCAGTGAGTATTCAGGGTTGATTTCCTTTAGGATTGACTGGTTTGATCTCCTTGCAGTCCAAGGGACTCTCAAGAGTCTTCTCCAGCACCACAGTATGAAAGTATCAATTCTTTGGCACTCAGCTTTCTTTCTAGCACAACTCTCACATCCATACATGACTACTGGGAAAACCATAGCTTTCACTATATGGACCTTTGTTGGCAAAGCATGTCTCCTTACACATGTGTGCTTGGAGCTACTGGGGTGTAAAGTAACTTTAACTTTACAAGATATTGCCAAATTTCTTTCTGAAGTAGTTGCATAAATTTGTTCTTCCATCAGACGTATGTAAGACTTTTTGTTTCTGCACATCATCACCAACACCTAGTGTTATGAGACTTTAAAATTGTTGCTTAAATGATAGGTTTAGAAACACTTCAGTGGGTTTAATGTGTTAAGTATTTCTCTGATTATTCAATTTGTTAAGTAGCTCTTTTTTTTCTTTACCTTTTCTGTGAATTGCTTGTTTCTAATCTTTGCCCATTTTCTATTGCGTTGTTTCTTTTTTTTTATACATCTGTAGGAATTTTAAAATACATGTGATTTATACTAATCCTTTGTTAGTTAGATACAGTGAACACATCTTTTCTAGATCTGTGGCTTTTCTTCCTTTCTTTTCTTTTTTAAAGTTCATTTTATCATGGTGTCCTGGAGACTTACAGCTATTGAACTTATTTGGCCAACAGAATCTTCAAAATAAAGAGGGGTGGTTTTCAGAACCTAAAATGGAAAATGCTAAAATATCATGGCAAATGTAGACCTCCCATGCTGTTTCTCTCCACGTCTGATAGCTAATGGAAAATTTGCTTCAAAAGAGAATTTAATTGGGGTAATGCTCAGGTTCTTGGGATAATCTCCAGTTCTTTGTGTTTATCCATTCTGACTCATGGGAGAATATTTCTTTGTATGTTTTTAAATTTTTGGTTGTGAGCAAACTTCAGTGGAGTTTATTTTGTCTGGGATATCCCATCTGGCCTGGGTGGTCAGAGTGTCCTTTCAGAGTTTTTTGCATTTTTCTTCTGCAAGGTTGTTGTTGTTTAGTCGCTCAGTTGTGTCTGACTCTTTGTGACCCCATGGATTGTAGCCCACCATGGTCCTCTGTCCATGGGATTCTCCAGACAAGAATACTGGAGTAGGTTGACATTTCCTCCTCCAGGGCATCTTCCTGACCCAAGGGTCAAATCCGTGTCTCCTATGTCTCCAGAACTGGCAGGCAGATTCTTTACCACTGGGCCACCTGGGAAGCCTTTGTGAAGGGTGCTTTATGAGTATTTGTGGCCAAGTTTTTATGCTAAATTCTTAGTCTTGGAATTCTCATATTGAGTGAGTAGTGTGAATCTAGACTCCACCCTTTTGTGGAAAGGCTAAGGTTTTGGTTTCTCATGCAAGCCTTTTTTGTTTTGTATTCAAAACTCTGGGCAGAGACCAGCTCCCTTGATGACCACTGATGTGGTGAGTAGGATTTTTCTTTCACTGACAATGAAGTCCTTTGAAAGTCCTAGATCTGTGTAGGGGTTTCAGTTCCAACTCCCCTCTTCCAGTGGGCCTAAATCTACAGTCCCTCCTGTTTGGGCCTTCAAGTCCTTAAGCCTTAGGGCCCTGTCCTGGGTACTAACCCTTCTTCCCCTCATTCTCCCATTTTCCCTTTCTGATTCACCTCGTCATTCTCTGAGCCTTAACTGATGCTGATACTGCTTTTGATAATACATCTTGTGGTTTCAAGTCCCTTCACAGTCTAGGCCTCACAGCTATCAGCTCCCTGAGGACATGGCCCGTGTTTTAGTCTTTTTCAGGGTTAATATACTATTGAGCAGACTTCTTGCAACAAATATTTGTTAACTGATTCACAAATTTCCCAGTGTGGGAAATTGCTGTGTCTGTATCTTCACACAAAACATATGAGCTGCCTTCCACTTAAGCCTATGAAAGAGGGTGCTCCAAGCCTCAGATCCTATTGGGGTATTGTGGAGAGAGCATTGAACTGAGAGAGCATTGAACTAAGAGTCAGAAGTCCAGGGTTTTAGATTAACCTGTTACAGAAAACGTGTATGTCTTTAAACAAATCCTTCTACCTTTCTGAACCTGTTTCTTTGTCTACAAAATGAAGATAATATATTGGCTCTGCTTACCCTGAAGAGTTCTGAAGAGGATTAAATAAGAAATGCTACACGAAAAGGGGGTATAAACTTTAAAAGGTGATCCACAGTGTGTTGTTGGTAATGTTTTGTTGTTTGTGGGTCAGGACACGGTAAACCACAAAGGCAGTAATAAGATTTCCTGATTCCTCCTGGGAGATGTTGTTTATGCTAGCATTGTCTGATTGCCGGCCTTGCTACAAGAAATATTGCTTTTGCTTGTCGAACTCTCTTGAATGGTTAACATACTGACCAAAGAAGCCCTATTGATATTCTAGATGGCTTAGACAAAGGTTCATTTTTGGTTGTTTAACTTGAAGAATTGCACCATATATCATCCTCTTTTCTAGCAACATCCCCTTTTTTTTTTTAAGTCAATACAATTTTTACTGTCATGATGCCTTTCTAAGCAGAAATGAGGCTCCCTCACATCTCATCTCCACCTCCCTTTCTCCGTCTCTCACCTGTGTACATCCAGCCCCTCTATGTAGATTCGTACCCAGAGGGCTCCTGCCATACCAGAGGGACACTCACCTCAGTTCAGCAAACATTGGTTCCTAATGCTTATGTGTAAAGCAAACCTTTATAAACAGGATATCTTATTTTCAATTTAAATAACACATGTTCTCACTTTGGTTTTGATCTGCATTCAGTCACCGTTGGTTTAGTCTATCTCTCCATCAAGTTCAGTCTCTGCAGACTATAAACACACACTATTTAGGAATCCTGGTGATTCCTTTTATCAAATGAAGACTCCTTGCTGGTAAATAACCCCAACCCTCCCTGCCATTAACACGTTCCTGTAATGGGTTTTCACATAAGAGGTATGTGTGGGTTGTAATATTGATTTTTTACCCTGTTTCATTTTTGAGTCACTATCCCCTTTAAACACATGCATTTAAAAAATCGAGCACAGCTCCTGTCTCCAATGTTGTCAGAGTGCCGTGAAATGGAGTGCTGGTGGAATAAACAGTGCTGAATGTTACCTAGGCCCTGACCGGTGGGGTAATCACAGTCATATAAATTATAGGTTCTCTTTGGAGAAAAGAATGATTTTCTGAGTCATTTCTGGAGCCTCTGAAGTGGCACTTCCTGTTGTTAGAGATCTGTAGTGCTAAGGTAAGATTTTAGCTGTTGGCTCCTGTGGCAGAGACATGCAGGCACTAGAAAGCTCACTCCCAGCTGCTGGGTTGGAAGAAATGATTGGATCCCAAACTTGCATTTCACAGACAAGAAAGTGTGACCTAAAGGATGTGCCCAGGGTCACACTGCTGGTCCCTGGACCCAGAAGGTCTGCCTCCAGTTCACTGGCTTTGGTTTTATTTTACCAGGTTTAAGTTTCAGCAGCTTATCTTTTTGCAGAAGTAATCATCTCTAATCTCTGAAGTCAGACAGATCTGTGTTAGAGTTATGGTCTTTCTGAGCCTGGTTTCTTTATCTAAAGTATTAGTCTGCTCAGTTGTGTCTGGGAACCCATGGACTATATCCCGCCAGACTTCTCTGTCCATGGGATTCTCCAGGCAAGAATACTAGAGTTGGTTGCCATTCCCTTCCCCAGGGGATCTCCCTGACCCAGGGATCAAACCCAGGTCTCCTGCATTGCAGGCAGATTCTTTACCATCTGAGTCACCAGAGAAGAGCTTTTCTTTTTCTAAAAAAGTGGGCATAAAAATGCACACCTTATTAGGATTGTTGTGCTAATTCGTGTTAATATATATGAAGTGCATGGTATGTACTAGGTTAAAATACAGATATTATTGTTATTGCTCTAGGAGATGGGGCTGGATCAACTGCTCCCTCTAATTTTAATAATAATTTACATTTTCTATAATACTTTTTTGGCAACTAAGTCTTTCCTCATCTCTCCAGCTTTGGGCTCCATGTACATACACATAGGCCTCTCTTGGGTATTGAGTGTTTTATTTTTAAAGTATTTCTAGCTGCCCAATAACCTGGTTCTCATCGCAGAATCCAGGATTGTTAGGAGGAAATCTCTAGCCTCCTTAGGCTGTGAGCACTGGAAGAAATAGATTCTCACTTCCTATGCTGGCCTATTTCTCTTTCTTTAGAGGTGATGAAATTGTACTTAGAATATTAACCAGGCTGGTGTAGGAAGTGAGACACCAACCAAGTGGGGGGTTGAAAACCTTGGGCTGGGGTTGGGGGTGGGGTGGGGCAGTAAAATAGGGGAGACCCTAGCTGAGCTCAGCGTCAACTGAGATGAGCAAGACAAGTATTTGATAGTTCTCAAATGGAATAGTAGCACAGGGGACTAAAAGACAAGTGACTAATTCAGGGTTCAGTCGTTTCCTTGGGAGTGAGGCCTCCATGGCCCTGCTCTCTGGTTAGGTTTGAGCAGGCCAAGGTTAAACAGATGCAGTTGCATTCAAGAGGCTGGGCTGTGTGTGTACATGTGCACATGCGTATTAATTATCGTCAAGTTAAACTACAGCAAGACAGTATAAACAACCTCCTTCTTTATTAGTTTTCCTAGGGAAAAGTGGGTAACAGCAATCATCTTGCTTGACCTATAGGCAGTGAGGGAGAGTTGCCTAGAACATCTGGAAGCCTGCAGCTTGGTGGAGAAAGCAGTGATTAAAAAACAAAAGTCAGAAGGGAGGTTGAGTTCAACTTCCTCTTCCTGCTGGTACAGGACTGCGGATCACCAGCAGAATGATGTGGAAAAGAGCTGGCCGACTAGTCCCTTGTCCTGTCAATAAACAGATGATCTCAGTGTCTTGTCTTATGGAAACAGCCCCCTCCCTGCTACCACCAGAAAACGGAAAAAAAAAAAAAAGGAACGAGGGGAAAAATACTGTATCTGAAAAATAATGGAAAAATACAAGAAATGGACTGGTGGGGAATAAAGGGAGGAAATCAAACCCTTAGGAGCTTTGGCATTTTGTACAGTGTCCACCCTAGAATTGAACTGAATTGAATGTGGTCCATGAAATGCATCTTTAAATTAATAACGCACTGCTGATTTTATAAATTCTCAAGCTGGAAAGAACCATGGCAATCATCCACAGTAGCCTTTCTGTTTGAAGGTTGAGGCATCTCAGGCCCAGAAAAGCAAAGAAACCTGTGTGAGGAGAGGTGCACGCTGCTAGAGAAGCTGGTCCGAAACCCCCACCCCTGCTTTGCTTCCCCATGGTGCCTCCTTAGCACCATCTTGGTTCCAGGCAGGCAAAACTCATCTGGTTTACCTCTCTTTGCACTCCAGCCCATCCCCACCAACCCTTTCACCATGAGTGGAGAGGGGTTCCAGTCAGCCGACAGAAAGTGGGGGGGAGGGCGTGGGTCAGGAGTGAAGTCAAGGAGAAGGGCGCTCTTGAGCCCTAGTCCTGGGACCTGTGCTCATCTCCAGATCCAGGCGACATGATCCAATACCAGCCAAGAAATAACAATGGCCCCTGATTCTACAGCTATGAAATGCTCTTTCTTTGGAATGTTTTCCACAGTTTAATCTCCTGACTTGACTTTTCTGTTCCCACCCTCTCTCTGTCTCCCTCAGCTATCCCACTCACTGTGGCCAGAACCTTCTGTCACTCATCTGGTCATGACTTTCACCACACTAAAACCTTTGGTGGCTCCCACTGCTTGTGGCTTAAAGCTTAATCCCCTTAGCTCAGCATTCAAGGTCCAGGAGAGATGAGTTTTACTAATCTTATAGCCATCAAGCTTGTAATGAAACACTTCTCCAAAAGACTGCATGCAGCTGAGCAGCAAATAAATTCCAGTGAGGACCACCTTATAGTTCATTAAAAAACAAACAAAAAAAGCCAACACTGAGAACTTTGCTTTGATATTTGAAGCTAAGTTAAAATGGATCACCTTGAATGACATGACACAGTCAAGTCATAAATCACATTTTAACATTCCATTTACAACTCTTATTATCCTACTTTTTGGCTAGAAACTGGCCCTGCAAACATGCTAAGCTGTGAGACTAGGCTGGCAAATTTCCTTCATTTTCTAACGGCAGTGCTTCCCCCTTGATTTTTTGATTCTGTGTTTGTTTTGCTTTTATGCTAAGAAAGGCTTGATGTCCCTTGTCTTAACAGGAGAAAATTACGTTACAAGTCCAAAGAGTTTCCTGTGTATAAATTAGGCTTCTAGGCTTGGTGAATTTGCAATCATTAGTTAATGGCTTCATGATGATGCCTTTTGCCAAGTGACTTTTGAAAACTGGGGACAAATTGGATGATTCAGAACTGAAGAAAGAGCCATCTGCTTATTTATGTGTGTGATGTCTCTTACTCTCAAGCCTGGGACACGGTAAAGTCTTTGATTGAGGGGAAGGAAACGCATCTCACTTCTCACCGCCCAGCAAACGCCTCTTCACCTCCCACTCCAACTCTTCCTTTCTAGGGAAAGTACTTTAGGAAGAATGCCATCTCTTCCCCCTCCTTTTTGTGGGTTGACTTCAGCTGAAGTTCCAGTACTTGGACCACCTGATGTGAAGAGTCATCAGAAAAGACCCAGATGCTGGGAAGGATTGAGGGCAGGAGGAGAAAAAGGGCAGCAGAGGATGAGATGGTTGGATGGCATCACTGACTCAATGGATATGAGTTTGAGCAAACTCTGGGAGATAGTGAAGGACAGGGAAGCCTGAAGTGCTACAGTCAATGGGGTGGCAAAGAGTCAGACACGACTTAGCAACTGAACAAGTTTTCTTTTTTACTCTCTCATTCAGCATTTTCTTAATATTCTCTAGCTCATCAGCAAGATTAAACTTAAGAATTTTCTTAAACTGAACAAAAGGCCTTACTTCCCTTCATTTCAAATCGCACATTCTGTTTGCTTAATAAATATCTCTTTTGCCATCAGTTCTCCCATTACAGATTATTAGTCTTCCTGTGCTATGTTCTTGCTTTGTGGTAATCACATAATCTCAGCCTTCACTGACAGAAATGAGTTCCTTAGGCAAATGAAAAGGCACTTTGAAGTTCTGTAATAATTTAACTCTCAAGATGTATTTTTCATCCCTTAGGATACATTTGTCTTCAGAAACTATTCACAGGAACCTTGAGGATCCAGGCTATCGTTTTTCATAAGTAATAACTTGCATTACGTTGGTCAGTCAGGCCTGTAGTTTTATTTGACAGATACATGAGAAGAATTCAAACTGCTTTGCTGATTAAGAAACTAACCCAAAACAATCTTGAATGCAGTCTTCCACATACCCTAGGCCATTGGCACTTAGTATTATCTTTATTTTAGCAACAATAATCTGAACAAGGTCTACTATTTTTGTTAACAGCTCTTAACCTGTGTTTTTCCCTATTGTCACTTCAGTTTTTAGTATATTTGTTGAATGACTGAATAACTAAAGAGCCACTATTATTTTTCTTTCTTAGATGGAGTGACTGAGGCCTAGAAAAGGTATGACTTTTTCAAGGTTCCACATCAAGTCTTTGGACCTCTGGGTCTATCTCCTTTGGTAAGGCCATGAAGGTAAGTGCACTTGCAAAGCCATTCTTGTCATCCATGTACTCATGTAAGATATATTAGGATCAGTCTGTCTCAGAGAGAATTTTAAAATTGTGGATGAGTTACACAAAAATAAACTCAAAATGGATTAAAGATATAAATGTGAGACCAGAAACTACTAAACTCTTAGAGGAAAACAGAAGCAGAACACTCTCTGACATAAATCACAGCAAGATCTTCTATGACCCACCTCCCAGAGTAATGGGAAAAAAAAACCAAATAAAAATAAACAAATGGAATCTAATTAAACTTAAAAGCTTTTGCACAATGAAGGAAACTATAAGCAAGGTGAAAAGACAGCTTTCAGAATGGGAGAGAATAGCAAACAAAACAACTGATAAAGAATTAATCTCCAAAATATATAAGCAGCTCATGCAGCTCAATACCAGAAAAATAAATGACCCAATCAAAAAGTGGGCCAAAGAACTAAACAGACATTTCTCCATAGAAGACATGCAGATGGCTAACAAATACATGAAATGTTGCTCAACGTCACTCATTATCCAGTTCAGTTCAGTTGCTCAGTCAGGTCTGACTCTCTGTGACCCCATGAACCGCAGCACGCCAGGCCTCCCTGTCCATCACCAACTCCCGGAGTCCACCCAAACCCATGTCCATTGAGTCGGTGATGCCATCCAACCATCTCATCCTCTGTCTTCCCCTTCCCCTCCTGCCCTCAATCTTTCCCAGCATCAGGGTTTTTTCAAATGAGTCAACTCTTCGCATCAGGTGGCCAAAGTATTGGAGTTTCAGCTTCAACCTCAGTCCTTCCAATGAACACCCAGGACTGATCTCCTTTAGGATGGACTGGTTGGATCTCCTTGCAGTCCAAGGGACTCTCAAGAGTCTTCTCCAACACCACAGTTCAAAAGCATCAATTCTTCGGCGCTCAGCTTTCTTTATAGTCCAACTCTCACATCCATACATGACCACTGGAAAAACCATAGCCTTGACTAGGTGGACCTTTGTTGGCAAAGTAATGTCTCTGCTTATTAACAGAGAAATGCAAATCAAAACCTCAATGAGGTTTCATCTCATACTGGTCAGAATGGCTGCCATCAAAAAGTCTACGAAGAGTAAATGCTGGAGAGGGTGTGGAGAAAGGGAAACCCTCTTATACTGTTGGTGGGAATGCAGACTGGTGTAGCCACTATGGAGAACAGAGTGGAGATTCCTTAAAAAACTGGAAATAGAACTGCCATATGACTCAGCAATTTCCCTGCTGGGCATACACACCAAAGAAACCAGAATTGAAGGAGAAACATGTACCCCAGTGTTCACTGTAGCACTGTTTACAATAGCTAGGACATAGAAGCAACCCAGATGTCCATCAAAACAAGAATGGATAGGGAAGTTGTGGTACATATACACAATGGAATACTACTCAGCTATAAAAAAAGAACGCATTTGAGTCAGTTCTAAAGAGGTAGATGAAACTGGAGCCTATTATACAGAGTGAAGTAAGTCAGAAAGAGAAATCCCAATACAGTATATTAACACACACATATGGAATTTAGAAAGACAATAACGATGACCTTATATGCAAGACAGCAAAAGAGATGCAAATGTAAAGAACAGACTTTTGGACTATGTGGGAGAAGAAGAGGGTGGGATGATTTGAGAGAATAGCGTTGAAACATGCATATTACCATATTTAAAATAGATGACCAGTGCAAGCTTGATGCGTGAAGCAGGGTACTCAAAGTCGGTGTTCTGGGACAACCCAGAGGGATGGGGTTGGGAGAAAGGCGGGAGGGGGGTTCAGGATCGGGGGACACATGTGCACCTGTAGCTAATTCATGTTGATATATGGCAAAACCCATCACAATATTGTAAAGCAATTATCCTCTAATTAAATAAATTAATTAAGAAAATTGTGGATGAGTAGTATGAATGGGGAGAATTTTGGTGTCAGGTAGCACAGATCTGAATCTGGCTTTGAGACCTTGGGCACATCATTTAAATTTGATAATTCTCATATGAATAATTGGGATAAATATACCTACTCTTCGAATTAAATGAGTACATGTGAGCTGTTGTGACTATTATCAGAAGTATTATGATGTAGCTATGTAATTATCCCTGACTTTAGTAACATGCCATATTGGAATTACGTGTGTAAAGAGATGGTATCGCAGAGCTCAACTGACAGGTTCTCCCCAGATTCCTCATATTACTGTGTTGGCACCGTAATATTTATTTACAACTGATTTGGAATAAACTTGGGGGCAGAAAAGAAGAACACAGGCTAGTCACTAAGACAGTATTGAAATGGAGAAGTCTTGTTTCTGCTTTGACAGTTAAGTTCTATGGTGGCATGTTTTAGTCGTCTATATTAGGAAGTTATTTCTGGCACAACAGTCTATACTCATTCAGATATTTTCTTCCTCTATGTTCTGATGCTGGAATAGAATGTGTGTCGAAAGTCTGTGTGACTAGGAAAGAACTTAAGATGCATCTCAGACCGTCTGTTGCAGTTTGTGCCTGCTTGGAACTAGAGTATCTAGTCTACTCAAGGGGAGAATAAAAATAGTTAAATGATGGTTTGACCTCTGTCAGAGGTAACAATTGTGTCTGATTTTTTTTTAAAACCTTTTGAGAGTTGATTCCTTTGGCATTTTTGTGGATGAGTCATAGTCACCCCATTAATGTTTTCTGTGTTGAGAGTGACTAATGAATACAGTTTCAAATGTCAGGGTCCACACATGAAGATTACTGACAAGGATAAACCAGACCCGGTGCTCTCAGAGCGAGGTCAGATCACGGCACCCTCTGAGAAGCGGAATAAATAGAATGTGCACAAAATACAAAAGATTTGCCCCTTAGAGAAATAACCCAACCACTAGGGTGGCTTATTCATGACTGGTGGTTAAACTGGGGCATCTATCAGAACTCCCTAAAGGAGACTAGAATGTAACTAAATATAAGACAGGCTATGAGTTAAGAAGTTATAACATGTATGAAATAATATCCTAACAGAAGATGAGGGATGCACAGAAGCTAAAGTCTACCTTCTACTGAAATAATTTTCCAAAGTTTCTCTAACACTAGGGAAAGGGGAAACAAGATCTTCCACTTGGAGGGCCCAATATTCCAGTAATCTGAAAGGTGTTCTTGGTAGAATTTGGAAGAATTCTCTAGTCCCTGTTTCAGGATGGATGGTAGATTTCCTGAGACTGCTTCTCCAACTCCACTGATCCTGATCTTGTGCTCTCAAAGTCATCTTCGATCACTTGTTCGGTTTTCTTACTATCCTAATACCAGGATGGGAATGACCTGGGCAACACTTGCAAGCATCCTACATTGGAAGTGACTGTATTGGCATCTAGTTATCAGATCAGTCTCTTGGGATTTGGGGAGCATGGCTTGACTCTGCAGAGCTAGAAGACTTTTGATAGAACTGATAAAATCAAGTTTCTAAACCTAATAAGCCTGGTCATATGATGAAACAATCATGACTGTATGAAGCCCTGCCTGAGAAGCCGGTTCTTAGATTTCTTCACCAATTCTCCTTTTCAGTGCATTTTTTACTGAAACACCACTTGATTTTGTTTTTAAATGATTCCTCAGAATGAATTTAAATAGAAAATGTTTCATTGGTTTTCTAAAAAAAGAAAAACCCTATTATTGTAAGCCTTGTGTACGTTAAATGTACCATGCTGATCAATTTCCTGGAGAAGGAAATGGCAACCCACTCCAATATTCTTGCCTGGAGAATCCCATGGACAGCAGCCTGGTGGGCTACAGTCCACTGGGTCGCAAAGAGTTGGACACGACTAAAGCAACTTAGCATGAACGCATGCCGATCAATTCAGGAAAAACACCTTGCTCCTAATGCAGACATGGTTTAGGAGTTGTCTTTTTTAACTTTCTTACTCTTTTAAGCCTACCCATTTACCCAGTTATCTGCTTTCTGGGATTATGAAGCCAATGACCTGCCATTTACAGTGAATGCAGGGTGAACTTTGGCCCATTATCAAGTGATGGGAGCCATGGATCATGCCCTCTTTTTTCTTGAGCACAGTTTTCTGTGGTGATCTCTGCCTTGATGACATTGATTATATATATCCTCTGGACTAGAAAGTGTCCTCCATAACCAGCTTCTTAATATGATAGATGGATCAATACAGTGTGAGGGATAGTAAGTTGTGGGTATTCTAAACAAGGTCCTGGAATAAGCATCAGAGCACAGTGCAGTCAGTCATTTCCATCCATCCTTGTGGGGTTGGTCAATGAATGGGAGGTGTGTGGGGAGTGGGAAGATGCTCTGTTACCTACCCTTGGAAAGTCGCAGCTTGGTGTGGAGGGAAAAGCATGGAGGTAGGAGTCAGAGAATCTAGTCTACTTACAGTACCACTTCTAGCTGTGCAACCTTGAACTGGCAGCTTTTCCTCTCTGGCTTTCAGAGATAGAGTTTCATCTCTTGTAAATTGAGTGAGTTGGTTTAGATGATCTGGATGTATATTGGATGAGAGGTGGAAGAAAGGTGGCCTGAGAATTAAAAGTAGGAAATAAGCAATTTCAGAATCTAAATATGCACAAACTAACTTGACTGTGAGGTGAAATTTAAGACCATAAGCCTGGATAAATTATTAGGAGTGTGCAGATGGGTGAAAAATTTAACCCTGCTACAAAGAGAGCTGGTGCTTGGAGTCTGAAAATCCTCTCTCTGACATGCTCTGTGTGCAGGCAACTTCATCTTTCTGAAGTCTCCCTCGCCTGGAAAATAGAGAGGCTGTGATCATTTATATGCAAGCATGAACAGCATATTATTTACAGAATCACCGGAGATTAAGATGCCTTCTGTTCAGGCTGTGCCTCTATAATCTCTGGCAGTTTGAAACGAGGAGGCAGGGGAGGGTGTGTGAGGCGGGGGAAGAATGCCATGCCCATGTGTTGGGTATGCTGCTTATCTGTATTTCTAAGAAGAATGCTCTTGTATAGAAGTAGCCCAGGATCTGATCTCTCACCTGGTTGTTATGAAGGAACCATATCTTAATAGTGAGCAATGGAAATTTTGGAGCTTCATAAATACTTAATGATCACACTGTGTGTTACACTGGATTGTGCTCCAAGGATGAATAAAATTCCTGAAGGCAGTACAGAGCAGGGCAAAATGCTATGAACAAAGAGGATGGACTGGGCTCTAGTCTTTGTCCTGTCACTAATTTGCTGGCTGACCTTGGGCAAGTCACTTAACATCTCTGGGTTTTAATTACTTCATCTTTAAAACATAGGGAAGGGAGAAGTCTGGTTGGGGTGATTTCTGAGGTTTCTTGTAGCTGTGAGAATAGACTTCATGATTCTGATGTCTGCCATGAACCAGCCCTGAATTCAATAAAATTACTGGAATCCCAGTAATGCTTCTGAGCTGCTGTAGACTTCACATTGGCTGCATGGCATCTGGGGAAGGATACCAAAGTAAATTCTCTGTCTGTGTCAGTTGGGGAATTAGGAAGCTGGAACAGCATCCCACTTTGAGCATGATTTCTCAGTGCAGGGGGAGTGCTATTGGCATTTCAGGTGGGATTTTTTTTTTAATTGTGCAGGGTTGTCCTGCGTGGTGCAGGATATTTAGCATCCCTGATCCCAGTCTGCCAAAGCCAGTGATAATACCTCCCCCTACCCTCAGTGTTTGTAAGAATAAAAAATATATTCTTTAGTGAGATAGCACCTGAGGTTGAGAACTATTGATTTTAGAAGAATCCAGGGAGCCTCCCTTATTGTTAATAACCATTTTCTAGACATGCAAGCTTAGATCTAAAATCTTCTTAACCCTAAAGACTTTGATTTAGCTGTCAAGTCAAGTTCAGGACTGGATATTGGCAACCTGAGAGCTATTTTTGAAAAGAACTGAAAGGACAGAAAATCCATCCTTTCTTTTGTAAAGACGTTATGGTTCACAAGGAGTATCTCATTGGCCCTCCTTGTGATATGAGGAGCAGATTTAGTACACATTAAAATCCACAGTGAGGTAGATAAGTACTGTGATGTATTCTATTATTTGACTAATTTGGTAAGGTAGGGTTAATGAGAAGAAAATGAATTCTACACATGATTTTGAAAATTTTAGTCTTATTTTTGATAGAAGCCCATCACTAGAAATGCCACTCTGGAAGCTCTCCTTCTCTACCTTAAAAGCTGTCTAGATTGTCACTCTGAGTAAAAAACCTGGCGGCAAAAGCCAGAAAAGTCTACTGAACAGTGAAGATGTGGTAGGCTGACATTTGTAGCCTTAAAAGGTGATGGATCCTGCACCAACATTCATTCATTTCTGGCAGTACAGGCAGTTCATATATTCTAGGAAAAGCAGCATGGTGCAAAGCAACAACATTCAGTACTGAACCACTGAAAGAATTGATCAATGGCATAGCTTACAAAAGGACAAGAGCCATCTTGCAGAAAGATAATACAGATCCCTATATAGCTTCATCAGAACCAGAGACCTGAAGTTCTATTCACCCTGTGATTGCTATTCTAGACAGAAAATGTAGGTAAAGTGAAAATTCCCCAGAGAAGGGGCTTGTATGTTGTGGCCTAAAAATGATTCACATCAGTTTTCTGAGATACTAGTGGTTTTAAAAGAGGAGGTGTTAGACTTCCCTGGTGGCCCAGTGGTTAAGAATCCTCCTGCCAACACAGAGGACATGGGTTCTATCCCTGGTCTAGGAAGATTCCACATGCCGCGAGGCAACTAAGTCCGTGCAACCACAACTACTGAAGCCTGCACGCCCTAGAGCCCATGCTCCACAACAAGAGAAGCCACTGCAACGAGAAGCCTGAGTATTGCAACTATAGAGTAGCCCCCAATCTCCACAACTAGAGAAAGCCCATGTGTAGCAGTGAAGATCCAGCACAGCCATGAAGAAATAAGAATTGGGGTAGGTTATTTAAGTACTATGGGATCCAGTTCTTCATCTGTAAAAAAGGGATAATAACATTACCAACATTTAGGTAAGGGTATTAGCTATCATGATCATTATCATTATTATTGTTTCTGTTACTGGGTGAAATACTAGCATGACATGTCAGAGCTTCCAATAAATAATGATGTAAAAATAGGAATCCTTCATTTATTTTTGATTCTTTGGGCTCAATGAGACAGCATATTCAAGTCTTTAGCCTCATTTCATAGAACCATAGAATGTTACAGCTTGCGGGACCTGAAACACTATTTAATCCAAATTTCTTGGTTTAAAGATAAAGATAATGAAGGTGAGAGAAGTAAAATCCTTGTTCAAATTCTTGGTAACAAAGATTCTGAAGTTTTGAATGCTTTTCTTCTGCCTTATAATACCAGCCATGAAATTTCTACCTGTTAACTATCCTTGACTAGTAGTTCACACCAGGGTGCAAGGGAAATAATCTGAAATCCAGATACATTCATTTTCCTACTCTTAGCATCTCTGGTAAAGTTTTGGTGGCTAAAATCACTGATAAAAATTTTAATGACTAATGAAAAGATGCATGATGTTAAAAGATGCAAGGAGCAGTGAATTGTGAAAGAAGACTCAAGTCTTGCTTCTGCCTCTGTTATTAACTTGAGTGACCATTCTCAGCCTCAGTTTTTCTGTTTGCAAAGTAAGAGAGTTAGGTTATGAAATTGTTATAAAATATTGGCACAATAGTATGTTGTATAAAGATTTTCTCTAATGAGCAATTAAATCTTTACAATTATGAGAAACATTTTGTCATCAAAGTGTTCAAACACCTGGATGCAATTGTTTTTTAAAATTTGCTGATTATTTTTAAAACAAACAAAGGAAAATAATTTTTTAAATGAACAGATGATGGAGATCAGCTTGCTCATTTGTAGGACAGTTTATTAGGTTGGAATATTTTGCCTTTGGCAAGTGAGAATCAGCTAATTCCAGGCATTTGCTTAATGACTTGCTAGAATAGAAAGATGTTTTTCTTTCATTTTTGTCAGTAATCACCAGTTAAAACTTTTAAAGGGAAGCCCAATTATTCCTGGAAAAGGATAATATTATATGACCAATCAAGCTGTGATGTCATCAGCTCTCCTCTAATTATTATATGTGTTTTCATCTTAAGCTAAGCTCCTTCTGAACTTAGGAATAATAGTAGTTGCCTGCAACAATCATGAAGGCCAATCAAATACTTTCTTAAGGAAATAAATGTCTCTTTAAGGTAAAAGTGAAAAGTATCATACAATTCCATTTAAGTGTTGTTTGTGAAATTGTCTCATCATAATGAAATGAAACACTCTTGGACTGATGTGTCCCTTGTTCCCTGGAGGAGAACAGCAAGACACAGTTCTCAGTGGCAGTCTGTCTTGGCCATCACTACCTATGCCCCCAGAGGGGCTAGGAGGGTAGTTATCAGGGTAGGATTTGATGTTCTGTGTCTGTCTCCTGTTTTATTTGATAAGGGAAAATGCCAAGGGAAAATGACTAGAATTCTAGTCATTTCTTGGCTAGATGAGTTTGTGGCATGAAGTGACCTGGAACAATGGTATGAATTCAGCAAATATTTATTGAGCACCCATGTGCTAGGCTATAGGAGTTCCAAACACCTGTGACTGCAGCCTTTCTGTGCAAATATATGACACTCCTCAACTACTTTATTGATTAAGTGAATGATTGTATGCTACTAATACGAGTTTCAAAGCTACATGGTCAGTTCTATTTATTTCTTGAGATACAAAATCAGTTGAATCCCTCAAGCTGAAGACAGTGAAAATTAAACTCTTTTCAGCTCCAAGGTAATGTATTTCTCTCTTCCAAAATCCAGGCCTCTCTAAGAGATAGAGAGTTCCCATGAAATGAATAAACCATGATTCCCCCCATAGTGGTATTTATTATTAAAGCCAGCATGATCTGCCGGAGATAGGAGTAGACAGTTTCTCTAAGTTCTCCGTTAGTAATAAGATTCCGTATGCAACAATTGCCTGAGAATGGCATGCTTGACCAACATCAGGCTGAGAGTATATCTCAGCTCTTTTTCTGAAAGAGTATCTTTCAAGTTACCATCCATTCCTTTGTTAAGATCTATTTATCTATCTTAAGATAAATAAATATATATAAAATATATTTATATAAAGTATATATAAATTTGAAATCTGAATAAGAACTGCTATGTTATTTCTAAGTTGGAACTCAGGAAACCAGTAAGACAGTAAAACAGAACGTTTGACTTTATGGTAAAAAGGAATCTATGTGAAATTAAACTCCAGAAGTCATCGGCTCCTTCAGTGAAGTACATGTTTTTCCTTCCTAGCCTTATTGTCTTGAGCATCTTTGGGCTTTGGGGGATGTTCTCAGCACAGGTGGATTTTTCTCCTCTCTTGGAAAAAGTTTCAAAGCAGAGTCCCAAGTCCTTATTCCCAATTTCATGTTCGCAGTTGCTGTGAGGTTTTTAGCACTTCCTAAAGAAACGTTGTCCTATAGAAATTTCTGCAGTGCTGGAAATTTTCTATATCTGCATTCTCCAATAAGGCAGCAGTAGCCACATATGGTTTTATTAAGCAGCTTAAATATGGCTAGTGTGATTAAGGAGCTGAATTTTTAACGTTTAAATTTTAACTAATTAAAATGGTAAATAACTACATATGGCTAGTGACTGCCATATTGGATAGAGTGGTTCTAGACAGTGTAAGATTATGGTACCTGGGACCAATTAACCCAGCGACATCATCCTTGCAGAATCACCCAGTGATGATATAATAGAAGTTATGTATTTAATTATGAATTATGCCTTAATTGCTTCTGGAGCAGGTTTGAAGCAGAATGTCGGGAATAGCATTAGGAAGGCATAAGGGGATCTTTAAGTAAAGGATAACAAATGGGAGGAATATGTTATAGTAAACATTAAGAGATGAAACAGCAGAACAGCGCCATTTGAACTGAATTTGAATTTCTAAATTCTACATTTTGGAGCAGGATAGAACTGTCCAATTCAATATAGAAGTTTCATCTTGCCAGGGTGACTACTAGGGCTACAAAAACTTAATGAAAGTGAGATTTTACTATGGGCTGGAAGAGAAGCAAGCAAAAATGAATAGAGTATTGGGTCTGTTATATGTTAGAGTGGGCTAGAATTCTAGGACCATGTCTAATGAAATTGTCCACTTGACAGAATTGTGAAAATTCAATGACTTACGAAAGGATGTAGCATACTGCCTAGCACTGATAAATATCAGGACTTAGGATGATCACTTATTTCTGCCTAAATCTTTTTGAGGCCTCTTCCAAGTACCTGTGAGAACATAGGAAGATGCTAAGTAAGGGTAATTGATTTTGGAAAAATTATTTTGTTAAGAATAGATCATAGAAGAGGAAATATAGACAGCATAAAGGCAAGTAAAGAAATGCCATACCACCATCCTGATTTGCAAATTGTTGGTATAGGGAAAACAGTTATTGAGGAATGTGGGTCAGGTATCTCAGTTATATTTGGTCAGCCAACACTGGAGTAGTGAGACCAGAGAGAGAAGAACAGGAAGAAAAATTAGGTAGGAGGACTACTTGTATTTTGAGTGTTTGTGCCTCTCAGGTGGCACAGTGGTAAAAGAATCTGCCTGCCAAGGAGGTGATTCAGGTTCAACCCCTGGATTGGGAGGATCCCCTGGAGAAGGAAATGGCAGCCCATTCCAGTATTTGAAGAGCCTGGTGAGCTACAGTTCATAGGGTGGCAAAGAGTCGGACACAACTTATCAACTAAATGACAACAACAAAAACAACAAATTACTGAATATAGTTCAGTCCTGCTGATGTTCTTGTCAAAGATAATCAGAGAAGGCATGGAAGAATATTTGAGGCACCATGGGAGTAGTGGAAAGGGCACTAGCCTTGGAGCCAGGTCAACTGGATTCTAGTCCTAACTTTTCAGTCATGTGAGTTAGACTAATAAGCATCTTTTGGTTCCCAAATTCTCGTTTTTGTAAAACAATGATGCTTAATGATCTTGAAGGTTTTTCCAGCCCTATAACTCAAGGGTGTAATTCTAAATATGAAAGCATGAGTGGGATCTAGTCCTCCAGATTCCCCGAAGCCTTGCTGTTCTTTAGGAAAGCCTGCCGATTTATTCCTCTACCGTGTTTCTGTTATCCTGAAGCTCAAGTGTGTGAACAGTGGTATCTCAAGCAGCATGCACAAAAGCAGTTGGTATGGTGGGAGTTAGTGACAGTGGGTGGTTGAACAGATTAAAGAGGAAAGGATTGGAAGAGAGAGTAGTGTCTGTGAAAAGCAAAGCAGGTCCTCTACCTTTGACAGATTCTTGCTATAGTCTCCAGTAACCACTGCCCAAAGTCAATGCCAAAATGAGGGCATGAAAATAGCTTGGACTTCAGAGTTAAGCAGAGTTGAATTTGAATCCAAGCTCTGGATTTGAGATACATAACTTCAGTTTTCTGAACTTTGTGATACATTTGGTTAGCAGCTATTGTGAAGCTTAAGTGAGATGATATGACCCAGCAAATAGTAGGTTTTTTTGTTTTTTTTTTAAGTAAATACTCTCTTAACTTGGCCTCCTGAAACTGGCTTAGTTCATTCCTCATCTAGCCCATAATATAAAAGACTCTCAAAGAAACACACAAGACTGCTTAGAGATCTATATCTAGAGGATGTAAAATTTACATTGTAGATAACGCATGGTGGAGAGAGAAGGGTGCTGAAGAGAGAAACAACCTCAGACAGGAATAGAAAGCCTAGTTAGTCTCTCCGTTAATGAAGCCTCTTCCTTTGTGCAGCCTCACAGTTCTCTGGTTCTTGAAAGCCACAGTAGCATTTATCAGAACAACAACCCTAACTGTGTTTCCAACACTTCACCAACAGGAAGATTCACAGCACAGGCAGAGAAAACAGAATGAGGCACCACATTCGTTCCCATTCAAGTTAGCAATGCTGGATCCTGGAGTGACACCCACTCGTTGCTCCTCAACCCAGCAATGGGGAAAACCTGCCTCCAAGTGGAGTCCAGGGCTTGGGGGAGGGGTGGGAAGGTAGAGAACCGGGGAATGCATAGCACCTTTACCCTTCTCTCTAGGCTAAGAGTTGGACACGACTGAGCAACTTCACTTTCACTTTTCACTTTCATGCGTTGGAGAAGGAAATGGCAACCCACTCCAGTGTTCTTGCCTGGAGAATCCCAGGGACGGAGGAGCCTGGTGGGCTGCCGTCTATGGGGTCGCACAGAGTCGGACACGACTGAAGTGACTTAGCAGCAGCTAGGTCACTTGCTCCACTTGACTTCCTTTACGAGGTTCTAACACAGTTTCTGCTTTGGAGAAAAATGTTGGCAAGCAGTGAGCCTCCAGTCCCTTGGCGGTGTTATCTCGACGCCTTGGAGAACTTTCAGCACCGCGGACAGCGCCCGCCCCGCCGTCCTCTCTGTGGCCCACTCTCCGGACTGCAGCTATCCCGCCCCTGGCATTCTCCCGAACCCCTTCCTGGAGGCGGCTCCGGTCGGAGTGGGGTTGGGGGAGGGGAGGTGGGTTATCATTCTGTGTTTCTTGGTCAACTTTGGCCAATGACCGGCCCTGCCACTACGGTGAGAATACCTCCCAAGAGCCGGTTCCTTTTCGCCTCTCGGTTGAAGACCTCCAAGAACCGAGGTCAGCATAGGTGGTGGGGTGGGGAGTGCCAGGAGCCGGTGAGGGCTCTATTTTTCCAGCATTCCTGCACCTTTTCTCCACCTTTTTCACTTTACTTCTAGTCATTCGGCGACTTCTGTCTTACTTTTCAATCACAATACAAAATACATGTGTGTTGGGGGGAGGGCGGGGGCTGACTCAAGAGCTAGAAGGAGGCTGTAGCTGCGTCCGGCGAGGCTACACTGCCCTACTCTGGCCCTTTGGATTCTTAGGACACTGATGTGCTTTGGGATGGGAGGTGGGGCGGGCTCTGACTTAGGTTTAAGTGTGAGAGTCCTCTCCCCAAGGTTGCCCCCTTTGTCCAGGGAGCTTCCCTGACACCTCATCCATCACGTCCTCCTCGTTGCCCCCGATGTGTCGCCGGTCTCTGGGGACAGATGCCCCTGCGAGCGCATGGCCTTGTCAGGTCACCTGGCTCAGAGAGAGTCCCTTTGAAGAGTTTGCTCTAATGTAAAAGGGCAGACACTGTTCCCGCCCGTCCTTCGGGCTTCAGCCGGAAAAGCATCTCTTTCTCTCGTTGGACTCTTTCAGAGGCCGAGAAAACCGAGCTGCGCGAGCCAAGGTGCGTGCCAAGGCACTGGGGGGACAGGACGGGCCCGGCGTCTGTGGAGAGCTGGGCGGCCCGGTTGCTGCTCGCGGCTCCCTCCTCCGCCTCTGGCTCCCGCGGTCCGGACCTGCCTGGCGGCTCCACGAGTTGGAGCCCGGCGTCCCCCCACCCTGGATGCTATCCAGGCCGCATTCCGGGCCAGAGCCGGAGAGACCCCGACCTGGCTTCGTCCTTCCTTCTAGAAGACCCCTTCCCGGAGGGCACCCTCAGCCTCCGCGCCATGTTCCTGCTTACCCGCTCCCGGTGGCTCCGGCTCCCTGGTTCATTCAATAAGAGGTGATCATCCCATTTCTCCTCAATTATTCAGATTGCCCCTCTATCCTGCACCCCTCCCCGCGGCCTGTCAGTCCTCCCTCCAGCTAGCCTGTCTCCGCCTTCCTGGAGTCACGTGCGCTGCCCAACCCCTTACATTATTGAGCAGAAGCCTCTCACCAGACGCCCCCCACCCCGCGCCCCCAGTACACACACACACACACACACACACACACACACACACACAAACACACTGGTATCTGCCCCTCTCAACTCCTCCCTGGCCTATTAAGCCTCCAGGTGCTGCTTCCAGTACCTCATGCTATGTGAAGCTGAGGGGAAGAGATGCGGGCAGCTCTCCGCCCTGGGAGAGGACCAGGCAGGACTCTGCAGTGTTGATGTGTTGCGAATGCACAGCCTCTGCAAGAAGCTCCACGTCTGCTGGACTTGACATTGGACAAAGCTGGCTACCCAGACCTGGTTCCTGCCCTCTGGAAGCTTCCCCCTTCTTCACGGAGCCCTTGCTGCTCTTAAATTTCTTCCACCTCCCTCAGCATTACTGAAAGGAAAGGATGGGAGAGATTGATTTCCCCTCCCCTCCTAAGATACCCTTGGATTGAGGAGGAATTTTGAGTATCTAACTTCTGTTAGCCTTTCTTCTCTCATCTGTGAAATGACCCCTTCACAGAACCATTATGAGAATTAAAAATGGTAATATTCTTAAAATTGCCTAACATATTTAGAACTCAATAAAAGGGACTCCTTCCACTGTCTCTGTTAAAATAAATTTCAGAAACAAGGAGATTGTGATTTGCATCAGTAGAATGGAAGTATCTTTTATAAACTTAGAAGGGGGTGTCTGTGCATTCAGGCTTGACAGATAATATATGAAAGGAGAAAAGCAGTGTACTGGGCTTATATTTTTTCATTGGTTCTGTCGAGAACTATGTTAGGTCTCAAAAGGATGAGGACCATGTAGTACAAACCGAGGCATGTTTGGCCTCATCAGAGAATGAATTATTTAATATGCATTGAAAAGATTGCTTTAGATGGACAGTACCTACATAATCTTGCATCTTTGGTCCAGGCCTTCAAAATATATGGGAGCTAATGAGATGTAACTCCCCATCCTTGGAAACACATTCACTAGGCTTCTGATTGAGAAGAATGTTGGCTGTCTGACACTCCTTTCTTAGCATGGAGCAGTCAAATGTACCTTTAGATTGTGGGTTCTAGCTAGAGGACCTGGGTTCTCCCCAGAAAAATGACTGATCAGTGCCAGGACAGTCTGGGAAAGTCTACCTAACTTAAGTTTATTATTGCCTTGGACCAGCATCCAGGTCTTAAGTATTGAGATATCTCCTTCATTTGAGCTTATGCAGGGTATATCAGATCTTCTAGGATACCCAAGAAGCTGTGAAACTTTGCAGGAAAGGCATAGAGTTAAAGAATCAGAAGTTTGGCATCTTAATACAGGCTCTGGTGGTGGTTGTTTAGTTGCTAAGTCGTGTCTGACTCTTGAGACCCCAGAGGACTGTAGGCTCCTCTGACCATGGGGTTCTCCAGGCAAGAATACTGGAGTGGGTTGCTGTTTCCTTCTCCAAATACAGGCTGTGCCAGTTACTTATTATATGATCTTGGGCAAATCACTCAAGCTCTTCAAGTTTCAGCTTCACGATGGGAATAGAATGTTTGTCTGCCTTCTCCATGAGCTGGTTCAAATGGAAGATAATGTATGAGAAGCCATACCATTAAATGTCCAGAGTGAATAAACATGAATTATTGACATTACAGACTGAAGAAAACTCTGAATTTATTCTAGTTCAGATGCATTATGGGCATGAAGGGGTGGGAAGTTGGGATTTATCATGGAATGGGCAACAACTGAAGTGTCAGTATTTTTCTGTAAGTCTGTGTGTATGCATGTAATTTAAGGGGTGTAGTGTTTTGAGCATTATATTTTCATTTTTCAGTGTCTTCTGTGATGGATTTCTGTATTAAATTTAATTTTCTTCCTGACTTTTAATTTTTAGAACAACACCAGCCACAGTCACAGTGGTTATGAGTATTTCATAACTGAGATAAGTTTGTGCTTATATTTCAGGACAGCAGCTTTACACTTTTCTGCCTTTCCCAGGTAAAACTGATTTGGGTTAGAAATTCAAAATGAGTTTGATTTCAAAGCAAGAATATTCAGCATCCAGGAGCAATTTCTGGTTAATCTTCAGTCCCTTGAGTGATATGAGTCTCCAGTTCACTGCCAATAAACCCAATGACATCTTTACACAAACCAGGAACTCCTGAGAAGTTCTCCCATTTGTAAGCAAATTCTAGTCCACTTTGCTGATTTTCTTTTTTAAAATATTCGTCAGAAAATGTCAGTTTGGACCTCTTTATATTTAGGGACACCAAAAGACCAGAAGGTGCCAACTCATGCTCCTATATATATATCATTAAAAAAAAAATTGTCCAGGCTAGGTAAAATGCTACCTCTGTCTCCTACCTACTTCTGGGTTGTCATGAGGAAGCATGAGAAATGGAAGAATTAGCATGAAATAATTTAATTTTGCCTCAAAAATGGTACCTTTATGAGCAGTTACTTGGATGAGTATCAATTTCAGAAAAATTTGCACAGGTTTACCAGAAATTGCTCTGGGACTCTGAATAATTTTTTCAAACACCTTTTCAATGTTCAAGTCATCTTTCCTAGCACAGGACAGAAAAAGGAAGCTTGAGGGACAAATCTTGCATTGATTGTAATCGAAAGTTACACCTTAACAGTGATTTCCTGATAAGGTTTCCCTTGGGTCCTACTCCTTTACGTACAAGGACTTATCTTTTACCTGTTGACTGCTGCCTTTATGAGTCACTGCAGACACTTTCCAGCTGTCGACCAAGCAATGAATAGAAATGCGGTAGATGAAAGTGTAGCAGAGCATTTAGAGCCACACAAAGCAGGAACAACTGATGCATATCTCAGTTCCAGGGTTAAGCAATGATACTGCAAATTGACTGCTAATTACATCTTGAAAGTATACATTCTATTTTTCTTTTTCTAACAATTAGAATATGGGACTGTTGATTCATTTATTCAGTGTGTTCAAGACACTTGAGATACAGCCACGAACTGCACAGTCTAGTAGAGGGAGTCAGACCCTATTCAAGTAAACAAAGAGGTGGAGATAAGAACCATGATAAAAAAATAGAGTGATATACAAGGAATGAGGACACCACTTATTTGAGTGGTGGAGAACTGACAAAAGCAAATGCAGGGGCCTAGACATACAAGTTGCTACTTTCCAAGGAAAGGGCAGTGCCCTCTTTGTGGTTCAGTTGCTCAGTTGTGTCTGACTCTTTGCAGCCCCGTGGACTGCAGCACGTCAGGCTTCCCTGTCCTTCACTATCTCCCAGAGCTTGCTCAAACTCATGTCCTTTGAGTTGGTGATGCCATCCAACCATCTCATCCACTGTCGTCCCTTTCTCTTCCTGCCTTCAATCTTTCCCAGCATCAGGGTCTTTTCCAATAAGTCGACTCTGCATCAGGTGGCCAAAGTATTGGAGTTTCAGCTTCAGCATCAGTCATTCTAGTGAATATTCAGGATTGATTTCCTTTAGGATTGACTGGTTTAATTTCCTTGCAGTCCAAGGGACTCTCACTCTCAAAAGAGTCTTCTCCAACACCACAGTTCAAAAGCATCAATTCTTTGACATTCAGCCTTATTTATGGCCCAATTCTTGCACACCTATATGACTACTGGCAAAACTATAGCTATGACTATATGAGCCTTTGTTGGCAAAGTAATGTCTCTGCTTTTTAATATGCTGTCTCGGTTTGTCATAGCTTTTCTTCCAAGGAGCATGTGTCTTTTAATTTCATGGTTGCAGTCATCATCTGCAGTGATTTTGGAGCCCAAGAAAATAAAGTCTGTCACTGGTTTCCATTGTTTTCCCATCTATTTGCCATGAAGTGATGGGACCAGATGCCATGATCTTCATTTTTTGAGTGTTGAGTTTTAAGCCAGCTTTTTCACTCTCCTCTTTCATCTTCATCAAAAGATTCTTTAGTTCCTCTTCACTTTCTGCATAAGGATGGTGTCATCTGCATGTCTGAGGTTGTTGATACTTCTACCAGCAATCTTGATTCCATCTTGTGCTTCATCCAGCCTGACATTTTGCATGATGTACTCTGCATATAAGTTAAATAAGCAGGGTGACAATATACAGCCTTTAGTCTTCCTTTCCCAATTTTGACCTAGTCTGTTGTTCCATGTCTGGTTCTAAATGTTGCTTCTTGACTTGCATACAGGTTTCTCAGGACGCAGGTAAGGTGGTCTGGTATTCCCATCTCTTGAAGAATTTTCCGCAATTTGTTGTGATCCACATAGTCAAAGACCTTAGCATAGTTAATGAAGTAGAAGTAGATACTTTTCTGGAAATCTTTTTTCTATGATCCAACAGATGTTGACAATTTGATCTCTGATTCCTCTGCCTTTTCTAAATCCATCATGTATATCTGGAATTTTTTGGTTCACATACTGTTGAAGCCTAGCTTTGAGGACTTTGAGCATTACTTTGCTAGCATATGAAATGAGTGCAATTGTGTGGTATTTTGAACATTCTTTGGTATTGCCCTTCTTTGGGATTGGAATGAAAATGTACATTTTCCAGTGCCCTCTTACATGAGGCCTTTTGCCAAAAGTCTACATCATTACCAGGGTAATCACTAAAACCTTCATGATTGACCCACATGGATGGATTATGATTAGGCTACCAGGAGACTGACCAGATGCTTTAACAACCATTACCTGTTTTTGTCTCATGATTCATGGTGATGAATAGTTGATGCTTTCTTCTAAAAGGACCACAAACTCATCAATGCCCCCCTGACTTCTGCCTTTAAGAGATTCAGAGGCTGAAAAGTCAAAAGCACTGTGGCAGCCTGGCCAGAGACTGGTCAAGAAACTTCTGAATGGAGAGGTTGCTTACTGTGCAGAAAAAGAAGAAAAGATAGACCCAGAACCCAACTACCACAGGCACACAATAAATATATACTAAACAAATAACTTGCTGCTAGGATTCTACCAATTGGACTGGGAATTTATAAGCAATTATCTGTGAGTAACTATCCTCTGAGTATATAAATTCCAAGAGGAAGAAGAGGGATGCTGACTTGAACATGTTCATCTCATTCCTCCCACATTTACAGTGAGGTACAGCAACTCTCCCCATCCCACCCCATGCAGTGTGAATAAAGTTCCTTAATGATGAAGCTGTGGAAAGAAGTCAGAAATGCTAAAACAGTGGAATTCCTTGACATGAAAGGACATGTTAAAGCAAGCACTTCTTCCCATTTATTATACGTTTTCTTTAAATACATTCACTTTTACACTTAATTTATTTTAAAGAGGTTTCTATCACTGGTTTAAGTAGAAAATGGGTATCTGTTGCCATATGTACATGATAATTATTTAAATAAGGACAGTGAAAATAAAATGATGCTATTATAGTCAAGCTAAATACTATTGCCTGCCCAGGAATCTGAGGTTTGCTTTCTCGTTATTAAAAAAAGAAAGCAACTGTTAAAGGAGTGTTAAAGACATATTGGCATCAAACTGAGACTTTCTCCATGAAGTAATCAGAAACATTGAAGGACAAATGGAAAAGAATAATTTTCTCACTGTGTGATAATAGGTGATTTAGTACTGAGCCTTGCATACGTGCTATGTCTCTTCAGTCATGTCTGATTCTTTGAGACCCTATGGACCATAGCGCTCTCGGCTCCTCTGTCCATGGGGTTCTCCAGGCAAGAACACTGGAGTGGGTTACCATGCCCTCCTCCAGGGGATCTTTCCAATCCAGGGATCGAATCCACGTCTCTCATGTCTCCTGCACTGGCAGGTATGTTCTTTACCACTAGCACCACCTGGGAAGCCCTGTTTAAATCAGCATTTCTCTCAATTTTAACATGCATAGGAATCAAATGGAGAGCTTGTTAAAAATGCTGAATTGAATTCAGTAGTTCTGGGGTGGGACCCAAGGACTTGCATTTCTAACCCAATTTCAGTGATGCTGGTGCTTCTAGTTGTTGGATCACTCTTTGAGTGGCAACGATCCAAAGTACCAGTGATGGTATGTGTCCCAGATTTTGGGAGATGGCAACTTTTATTTTATAGATGAGAAAAGTAAGGAGTTGGAGGTTGTAAACAACCTAAGGTCCAATAGTTAGTTAGTAGATGAACCAGGTCTAAAACTCATTTTCACAGGCTTCCAGTTTCTCAGTCCAGTGTTCTTTCCCAAAAGATCTGTATGGTCACTGACTTGCTGCTAGAGCCCCCCCAGAACTGTTTTTCAAGGGGCTATGGCATGAAAGTCAAGGTTTGGATTGCTGTGTTTTATAGGTTATTCTGTGGTAACAGACATGCACAAACTCTCAGTAGCTTAAAATAACAATTGTTGACATTATGTCTCATTAAGTCACATTATTATTGTTCACATTGTCTCTGTTGTGGATTACTATGGGTTCTGCTCCACATAAGTCACTTTATACCATGTTATGATGCCCCATCTCAACAAGATACTTCAGAGCTGACCTTGGCAGGTAGAACCAAAGCTGGAGGACCTTGCACCAGAAACTAAATGCTCTGGCTTGAAAGTGATGCATGTCACTATTGCCCACACCCCAATTAGCCAGAACATGGACCCACTCAACTGCAATTGCAAGCCAGGAGTGGAGAAGAAGAAGACTTCCATCTTCTTGGAATAAGAGTACAATCAGATAGAGGGAACACTGAAAGTCTCTATCAAATAAATAGTTTCTCTATCACTAACAATCCTTCATTTCATTATATCCAATGTTCCCAGGCCAATGGGGCCACTGTTAGCCTCCTCCTCACGCCTGCCCCACCCCCAAGTCCTTCTGTATCATACAGAAAGAATAGGCAATATAATGGTGGAAGGAATTCAGGATGCCAGAAACTGTGGTGATATCAGGAGCATCAAAAGAGACAGACCAAGTTAAGGAAAATGGCCATGGTGACTGGGAGAGAGAAGGGTAGAGAAAAAAAGAAGTCAGAGGAAGGAGAGGAAACAATCATTTCCTTAGGGCCTACTAAAGGGTAGGCCCTATGCTAGCATATTTACATGATTTTGCCCTTGTAACATTCAGGTTGTTATTGGCCTGTTTCACACTCAAGGAAACAGAGGCTCAGAGGGCTTATATAACTTGTCAAGGTCAATACAGAGGGTAAACCAGGATCGATGCCAGGCTGTAAGCCTAGAATCTCTCCCAGGAAGTCTAAGAAAGTCACTCTCACAAAGCAAGGCAGAATTGGTCCTGAAGAATAGACTCCTTGTTCACACTGACACTGTAATTCCTTGGCTGTAGTAGGCATGTGTAGACAAACAACTGAGATGTCCTGATTCCATACTGGCTACAACATAAGGTTATGCAGTATGCCTGGAGAGACCAAGCCTCTTCTAAAGGCCCCGAAGGGAGGATGTAATAGTTAAGGTCAGTGTGAGTGTTGGGAAGTCATGCTCTGGAAGCCTGAGAGTGATGGGGGCTAGAATTGTCACGTGTACTATTCAGGTCAAGGTGGGAAGGGACAGGGACTCTGGAGTCAGACAGACCTAGGTTTGTATCCAGACTTAACTGCTTATTAATGATGTGGTATTTGGTAAATTGTTCAAGTTCTCTGAGACTCAGTTTTCCAACCTGTAAAAGGGGATAGTAATGCCTAACTGCAGAGTTGTGGTGAAGACTGGAAATAACATACATGAAGAGCCCAGAACACTTAGTTGCTCAATGTCAATGGCTAGTCTTAGTGTTATTTGCAGTAAGAAGATGCCTTTACATACCTGAGTTCGTCCTTGGAGGTGTCTTGTTCTGAGCCTCTATTTGTTCTTCAGAAAATTGAGGGGATGGGAGCAGATTTCCTCTAATAGCTCTTCCATGGACTCAAGTTAGTACACCAGGAGTCATGGGGTTCTCCTGGGGACAGCTGGAGAATGGGCCTGGTGAGCAGCCATATTCAGTGCAGCATTGATAAGGATTGAATAGCTTCTGCTGAATTAAGAGTCCCTGGGCCCACCAGTAGGGCTCCCCAGCCCCAGACAGTAACAGGCTTCTTTCTGTTGCCATTGCCACGAACCAGTGACCCACTGCAACAATAGGCAATGTAGGGATGGCTGTGGGTCCAGGGGTGGTCTTTGCAGTCACTTTTGCATATAGGAAAAGTCGTGTTGCTAACAGAAGCAGTGCCTGCCAAGGCAGCAACCACAAGCCACACCTTTGAATACCGAACAAAAACGTCAATAAGCACCGGAGAGAACTGGAGGGAGAGGAATGACGCTTGCACTAATGGGATTGTTAGCTTACTCCAGTCTCAGCAGCCCATGCTATTGCTGCCAAGCGGAGAATGGATTATACTGGTAGTGGGTCAATTAAGTCCACAGCAGATTCCCTTCATGAGATGGGCAGGCAAATCACTACCCTCTGAGTAAGCATCCATCATGTAAAACAGTGATTGTTTTATTGTCAGCCTTTTGAAGGTATGTATTCACCTGCTGTGTATAAGCTTTCTCCTGTTTAATTCAATGACTTTTAGAAAATGAGACTATTTCATGCCATTTACTCATTTCTTAAAGCTCTTAAGAAGACCAAGACCTCTATAAAGCCTTCTAGTACGTTAGATGAAAGTGATAAGACAATTTAGGGAAGGGAATGAAGCTGCAGTCTCTGAATCTTCCCAGTCTCAGCTGGAGAAGGCCTCAATCCTCAACCACTGAGGTCTGTTTTCGGAACCCCAGGGAGGGAGAGTTCACTGGCTGCTTCCACAAAATGTTAGTGTTTAATTGTCCTTGCATTAAGGTTTTTGTCTCAGTATCTGTGTCAGGTACCAGGAATGCCTTCAAGATGATTCAAGGCAAGAATTAGTATGTCCTGCTTGGAGGATTCAGTCATCCCGTCCCTGCAGCCCTCTGTCTTCAGGTTGGCCAATCAATCTGGGCACTGGCTGTCAGCTCTGTGTCCAACTTGGTTTGGGACACCTTCTCCAAGGGGTTTGGAGCAACTGCCAGTGAACATCCAGGTCTTGAAACATGACTTGTCCTCTTGGATGAAGTCCTGAACCAGATACTAGCTCATGGCTTTCTAGGTTCTGAGCCTGCAAGCCCCACTTTTAATTATCTAGCCAAGCCTTCTGTAATTGCACAAGAGATACACTGAAGTTTTTTCTTAATTTGATCTATGTTTATATGCATGCTAAATTGTTCAGTCATGTCTGACTCTTTGCAACCCTATGGACTGTAGCCTGCCAGGCTCCTCTCTCCATGGGATTTCCCAGGCAAGAATACTGGAGTGGGTTGCCATGCCCTCCTCCAGCGGATCTTCCCAAACCAGGGGTTGAACCCGTGCCACCTGCAGCTCCTGCATTGCAGGCAGATTCTTTACCACTGAGCCACCGGGGAAGCCCATATGTTTATATATCCATGTAAAATAGAGGCTTGAGCATCTATTAAAATGGTGATCAAAAATGCTGTTGTGAGAAATAAGGATGGCTCCCTTTATCCTTAACCTGTCCTGATGAGGGACATGAGTTTGCTTCATTCATGAGGCGTGTTTCCAGTCTTGAGCTTTTCCTTCTGTTCGCTGGGCTTTCCGCCTGCTGATGTGGCAACATGGTGACACAGATGATGATGGTGGTGCAGTAACAGGGCCAACATCTTCCCACCCACTCTCCACACCTCAAACCCCCTACCCTGGCTGAATCAGCTGCTGCCCTTTCCACTACGCTTAGCCTAGGAGGCATTTGTACCATTTAATGTATCATCAGAAGAAGTACTTTAAGATATAATGGGAAATGAGGCAAACTTAATCCCATCTCACAATAGCTTCAAGACTTTAATTGTTTTGTCCAGAACAGATGCTAACAATGGCTGGTTTAACAAGTAACTGCCCATCTCCTGTGAATTCTGTAAATAGTTTTAACTCCCTGATTCTTTACTGAAAGAACTCTGCATAAAACTTGGGCTGCCTCACACATGCCAATGTATTTGGTTGGTTAGGAATCGTTATAAAACAAGAGTCAATGTGAAGGACAGCAAAAATAAAATGTTTGCCCTACTCTGGAAGGTGATGTAACCTCTGACTATGGGAAAAGTCTGTCTGTAGTCAAGGGAATAGCATGAAACATTTCAAGAATTAGGTCGTCCATGTCAGGTAAGTGAATTACAAGATGAAGAAATCCCAAGTTGAATGTATTGTGTTTATGCCGGGGGAGGGGGTGTGGAGTATAAAATAACCTTAGTGATGTGAGATGTGGAAATGATTGTTATGCCCTGAGGCCTTCTGTGATGAGACTTGGGTGGGTTTAGGACAGTTGTTGGTGGAGCTGTTTATTTGAACAAAATGGGGAAGATGCAAGTAAAAAAAAAAAAGCATTTTTTGGGGGGAGAAAGGGTGATTTCAACCTGGTCAAGAAAGCCAGAAGATGTTTAAAAGTTAAAATGATAATGACTAACATTTATTGGAAGCTGATTAGATAGGGCTCAAGAAGGTCATAGACATTAGTCATTTGTTGACTGAGTCGAATGAACTCTGACCAAATTAGTGGTAGAATCTGATGTATGAGTTTTCAAAAAGAATTTCAGAATATCTTCCTTGTGGAAAATTCACTAAATGAACATCATGTATTAATAGATATTTCTCAAGAGGTAACTGCTTGCATGGTGACCAAGTAAGGCCTTTGTGATTAAGGAAAAAAGGAGAAACAGAACTGCCTACAACCAAGTTGCTGAGTAAAACTAAGATTTTTTTTTTTAATATAGAGCCCAATATGGTGTGTGTATATGAAGAATAGGTAGGGGTGAGGGGAAATTGGTGTCCAGCAGCTTGGCTAGCTTGCTGTGATCTGACATCAAGTGGGCAATACGGAGAATGTGACTGTGGCCTGGCCTTTTCAGTCTTCCCTGTGCATGACCTTCTAAATGAACAGTTATGGGCTTCAGGCACAGCTGGGTCCAGGTGCTGAGAGAATATCAAGAGGTGTCTGTCATCATCTCTCAGTTCTGTTTGTTTCAGAGTTAGCTTCCTCCTTAGCCAAGCTCTCTACTCAAGGGTGGCAGACAGCTGCCAGGGGCCACATAATCACTTTTTAAATTTATTAAACCAGGTTGACAATCCAAGTAGAAGGAGAGGACCTCTTTTCTAATCCTTCCCACACAAGTCCCAGGGCTGACTCTCACTGAGCTGACAGAGGTCATTTGCTCATTCATTAGTTAATAACTAAGTTCAGGGAAATGGTATGTAATAATTGGCTGGTCTATGCCCTGTGTTCACTCTAGTTCTGGGAAGTGAGGTTAGGACCACATAAGCCACATGGACTAGTAGGGGGGATAAGATACTGTTATTAGGAGAAAGAAATACATTCTAGACAGGTGAAAACAATGGAGCATTTCCCAAAATTTATCGCTCAAAGAATAATTTTTTTTCTTGAAGTTACTATTCAGTAGAACTATTTGGGGAAATGCAGTCTTCAGTGTCTCATAATATTCATTGTCTTGTGCCTAGAAATTCTTATCTGACCCATTAATGTTGTTTTTAAACAAAGATGAAAAATGCATTGCCAGATTTTTTATGCCCTTGTGTGTGTGTGCGCTAAGTCGCTTCAGTCGCGTCCGACTCTTTGTGACCCTATTGTAGCCTGGCGGACTACAGTCCATAGGGTCGCAAAGAGTCAGACACGACTGAAACAACTTAGCACAGGCCGTAGCCCACCAGTCTCCTCTGTCCATGGGATTCTCCAGGCAAGAATACTGGAGTGGGTTGCTGTGCCCTCCTCCAAGGGATCTTCCCAACCCAGGGATTGGACCTGCATCTCTGAGGTCTTCTGCATTGGCAGGTGGGTTCTTTACCACTAGCACCACCTGGGAAGCCCTTTGATACCCTTAGAAACTGCCATATTGACAATGACAATGGTGATTAAATTTGTTCTTAAGAGTGAAGTGAAAGTCACTCAGTCATGTCTGACTCTTGGTGACCCCCTGGACTATACAGTCCATGGAATTCTCTAGGCCAGAATACTGGAGTGGGTAGCCTTTCACTTCTCCAGGGGATCTTCCCAACCCAGGAATTGAGCCCAGGTCTCCTACATTGCAGGCGGATTCTTTACCACCTGAGCCACCAGGGAAGCCCAAGAATACTGGAGTGGGTAGCCTATCACTTCTCCAGGGAATCTTCCTGGCCCAGGAGTCAAACTGGGGTCTCCTGCATTGCAGGCAGATTCTTTACCAACTGAGCTAGCAGGGAAGGCCACTCTTAAGAGTATCTCTCTGCATTGGTTCAGTGTTTTACATGTTATCACGTTTTTTTCCCCATATACCATTTCATTAGCTCTGAGATGCTATCAACTGTAGTTAATTACTCAGTGACCTCAGTTACCAGACATCAGTCTTCTTGTCACTAATTGTCAAAATATTATACCCGATTCCCAGCTCCCTTCAGCTACACCTGTCACCTTGCTGGACTCAAAAACTCTTAATGAAGGTGTTAAATGTGCTAATTAACTTTGCCTTGGTGAAAATGTCTTTTATTTTATTGCCATAAGAAATTAGCAGAGGAAAGAGCTGCTTGAAGGAAGAAGACACAAATTACTCCCAGCTGTCATACTGAAAAGTGACAGAAGGCAGTGGTCCAGGCTCCAAGTTATTTGTTTTCAAAAGCAGTGGCACTGAGATAGTTTACTTGGAGCTGTCACTCAGCACTGGGTACTTCATTTTTACCCAAGAGTGTATAAATGTATGCATGCATGTATCAGTGAGGATGCATTTGGTTGCAAGGAAAGCCCAATTCAAACTGACTTGAAAATAAAGGGAATTTATGGCTCTTATAACCCTATGTCTACCTTAAATCTTTTTAGGACAAGAATGGTTAGATAGATAGCTCGATTGGTCAATCCTATCATATGTATGATAGAGTTCAAGATGTGTTTGATTTAGTAGCTTAACACAGTCATCAGAAAAGGGTTCTTTTTATGGTGTCAAAATGGCTGCAATGGTTCCAGGCTCCACATCTGCACCGTATGCCATCCAGGAGGAGAGAGAACAAGCCTTTCTTTCCTATGAACTCTTTCATATGCCCTCTTCTGATCAAAAGCTCTAACTGGATGTTTGCTTTATGCCAATTAGTATTCCGCCTCTGAAGCCAGAGTTGAAATTATTTTCCCTTTAGTCACATGGGGCCCAAGTGAACTGGGTGGTTACCAAGGAATGGGAGCTGGATACAGGGGAGGCAACTTCAATGCCCATTGGAGTAGGACTATCATATTATATTCCTTCTCTACTTCTCTCTCCTTTAAAATATTATCTTTTTATCCTCGTTCTACAAAGGATTTCAGGCAGACACAGGCTGTCTGTAGGAGGATTTGGGGATAACAGAAGAACACTGGATTTGGAATTCAGTGATGCCATGTCCTATCTCTATGACCTTGGGCAACTCCCCATATCTCATATCTAAAATTCAACCTTTCTCATTGGATAAATGAGAATAATATTTTACCTATTCACCTCACAAGGTTGTTGTGATCAAAGAAAAGATCATGAATTTAATAGCATTTTCTAATTTACAATTCAAATGCAAATTATTACTATTTTTTTTCATGGGTGGTTTCATTTAGTGAGGAATAGAGATTTCAGATCAATCTCTCAGGGAAACGGATTTGCTTTGGAAAACATTCTATCCCAAACATCCAGTTGCAGAAAAAAAGCAGCAGCACTGGATTTTTAATATATGGTGCTGAGCACAGAAAACAATGACTTTGGAATAGCTGGAGAAAGACCAGATGGAGGCCTGTATGATCAAAGGGGTTATTTTTAGAAACATGTTCAGTATCCTAGGACAGTGTCATGTGGGGAGAAATTATGCTCCACAGTATAAAGTACTATACAAGTATTCCCCTTGGAATATCCAGAGGTAAAAAAAAACATGAGCTTTGAAACAGATACCTAATTATCATGTAACCTTGAGCCAATCATTAACCTCTTTGATTTTTCAGCTTTCTCATATGATGAAGTTGAAAATAACACTGACCTTATAGTATTTGGGAGATGGTTATACACGTGGTGACATACAGTGCCAAATGGTGCCTGGCGCATAGTAGTTGCTTATTAAATAACACCTCTGGCTGCCTACAGCAATCAATAAATGTATAAGTAGAAAATAATAGGAGGACTTTAACTCTGATGAAGAAGGAAATGGCAGCCCACTCCAGTATTCTTGCCTGGAGAATTCCATGGACAGAAGAGCCTGGCAGGCTCCATAGGGGAAAGTTAAGTCCATGGGGTCGCAAAGAGTCGGACATGACTGAGTGACTAAACACACACACACAAACTTTTATCTCTGAACCTTTCTTCTCTAAGCCACAGATGTCCATAAACATTTTGAATAGAATTCTTTATATCCTTATTCCCAGGAAAAATGATTTAGAGATGACACTAAGATATTTAAAATCAGACAGTGATTTCTGAATTTCTTAAAATGTCTTAGCATGATTGGCTCTGTGTTTCCTAGTCAATTTCTATTACCAGAGTGATGTGGATATGAAGTACAAACAGGTAGCCATTCATTTAGTTATTTACGTGTCAATTTATTGACCTAATTCTCAACCTTTTGGAAAGTTTATAGGATTTCTTTATAGAAAATAGCTATTCTTCTTCTTCAAAATTCAAGAAAATTTAATGGTTCTTGGAAATTTGGAAAATCAATTTTAGCCTTTATATACTGGAAATTTCTGCTGGCCAATACAACTATGAATTAATATTTACTTCAGTGTTGGTTAATATTTGTAATGATGACTTTTAAGATATTGCTAGTACCTCTGAATTATCGTATATAAGGTGAGTAACATTCAAAATAGATTTAGTGTTAATGCATTTTGTTCTACTTGAATTCTCTGAAATTTGTATTCATGGCACAAATTCTATCTTGCTACTAGACATTATTATAGGTTGAACTTGAGAAGTTTGTTTCTGAACCTGGAACTAATACAGAAATCTCGATCCAACTGGAAATTCCAAGTAGACTTTGTACTCTAATAAAAACTGTAGTTATGATGCAAGTAAATAGAAGTTTGTGTTTAAAGATGATTGTTAACATTTATGGGCTTCCCAGGTGGTGGTGTGAGTGGTCAACAACCTTCCTGCCAATGTAGGAGACATAAGAGATGTGGTTCGATCCCTGGGTCAGGAAGATCCCCTGGAGGAGGAAATAGCAACGCACTTCAGTATCTTTGCCTGGAGAATACCTTGGACAGAGGAGCCTAGCAGGCTACAGTCCATGGGGTTGCAAAGAGTTGGACATGACTGAAGTGACTTAGCATGCATGCATGCAGGTGGCACTATTGGTAAATAACCTGCCTGCCAATGCAGGAGATAAAAGAGACACAGGTTTGATCCCTGAGTTGGGAAGATCCCCTGAAAGAGGGCATGGTAACCCATTCCAGTATTCTTGCCTGGAGAATCCCATGATCAGAGGAGCCTGGCAGGCTACAGTCCATGGGGTCACACAGAATCAGACATGACTGAAGTGACTTAGCATGCATGCACATAAACATTTATGAACAGTAATAATCACCAATACTGTGGGCTAATGGAAGGATCACAGGCTAAGAATTAGGAGGTATAGGTTCTAAACCATAAGTATTTTCATAACCTTGAGCAAGTCAACCTCCCTGGCTTCAACTTTGTGAAATAAGGGAGTTGTACTAGATGATTGGTTTTCCCTGGTGGCTTTACCACTGATGCTTTCAGTTGTAAAGCATCCGCCTGCAATTCTGGAGACCATCTATAATGTAGGAGACACAGGTCCATTCCCTGGGCCAGGAAGATCCCCTGGAGGAGGAAATGGCAACCCACTTCAGTATTTTTGCCTGGAAGATCCCATGGACAGAGGAGTCTGATGGGCTATAGTCTATGGGGTCGCAAGAGTTGGACACGACTAAGTGACTAAACCACCACTACCATGACATGTTACTTTTATAAAGACAATCACTGTTTAAAACAATTGAGTAAGGACAAACCTCAGGGAACAAACCCCAAATGTATAAATCATTAGTATTTTTGAGATGGAAGTACCTTATTTTGGATAGACAGTTAAGATATATTGATATATTTATCAATATAGCTTGCTAGTTGATATGAGAATAGTTCTATGCACATAGATCTATTCACATTTATTATAATGTGAATAGGTCTATGTTTTGAGCAAATTTGCTGTCTTCCCTTATTAATAAATATTACATCATTACCTTCTTCAAATCTTGACATAAATGAATAATTTCAACTGTAGACACATCTATTTACATATATACTGTTACAGCAAATGTCTATCAAGTGGCTAAAATTCATTAATAATCCTCAAATCAATATTTGTTCATTTGTTGACATTTTTTCTTACATTCTGTAATGATCTGTTCCTTATTTAAGTATCAATCATAAAAAATACTTAGCATAACAAAAAAGCTTTAAAATGCCCAATTGTGATAAGCACTAGGATCAGCAAACATGGCTGGATATGTAAACAGCCATCAGTAAAGATGACTTGTGTATACTTCTGAAAAGCTGGCATTGATTGATGTTAACTTGTTAGTGGACTTTGGTCATGGCATGTTCACTCCAGCTGCCACAGTATTTGTGATGGAAACTCCTCCAGAAGCAAATGCAGCAGCATCAATTTCAGCTGATTAGATCGTTGCCTTAAATATGCACCAGCAAGAGCTGGAGAGCAATGTATTCAGACTTAAGCGATGGGAAGTCAAGAGACGCATGATCTTGTCATTCAGCAAAACTGATGTGATTGTTGAGGTAGAGAAGACATACCGTGACCCTTACCATGACACCAGGTTTTAGAGGAGAATGCAACATGGCTTTCTCTGAAAGCAGAAAAAATGGAGCCTTAATTATAGTTACTGTAGTAACTAAATGTGAAAATATCACTAGGTTAGCCTAAATTAAAGGAAATATGTATTATTACTCATATGACCTTTTGTATGTTATTTTCAAAGTACAGTCAGGCCCTAAGATGTTAATAGTATGGCTCGCCTTATAGAAAAAGAGTCTTTTAGGATGGTGCATGCAAACAAGTAAAATCAGTGCCAAACCAGGTGTGTCTGATAAACTGACAACAAGAACTACAAAACTCAAATCGTTGTAAAGAATAAGGAAATTTATCTAAAATCTAGAGGTAGGTACAGTCTATGTTAACTTAATCCATTTACTCTTCATTTTTTTTTTTGGACTTTTATCTTAGTTCTTCTCTCCTGCAGGGTAGCTTCATACTGGTATTGAGGGGTTGTCCTAGAATTAGATCTCATGTCTACTAATGAGATCTAAAAGGGAGAAAGAGTATGAAAGGGAGAAAAAGCTGGTGACCTCTAGAAGACCAGACCAAGAAATAACTTTTCAGGAAACCATTAGGAAATTTCTTTCCCTTTAATTGACCCAGTTGACATCATAAACTAACATGGTCCAATTATAGCAAGGAAGATGGGCTGCCTTTTCACAAATCAAGCTCACTTCTGGGGCTAAATGTATAGACAGCTTCTGTCAATACAAGGGCACCATATGTGGGAGGAATAGATACCTGAAGAAAATCAGGGTTCTGTTAAGAGAAAGAGGAAAGAAATGAATGGATGCCCAGAACCTAGTCTAGAATCTGTCTTTATCAGCTGTGTGATATCAGGCAAGCAAGATAGCTACTTTGAGCTCTGTTTTCCTTATCCAAGTAACAGAGGCTTCTCATGTACTTGATATGCACTTTCTCTTTCCTTAGTAACAATACCTCCTTTATGTTCTGGTTGGAAAATTGCCAGCTAAAGTCTCTACTTAGTCTACTCTGCCACAAGGCCTTTGAAAAAAATCTCTTTGAAAAGTATGCTGAGAGTTCTTATGTGACTTTCTTGTCTTTCTCTGTTTTATCTTTCTCCCTACCTTGAATCAGGATCTCAGGTTGCCATTTTGGACCAGGAGGTAGTCTTGAGAATGGAGACCATGCGTTGAGATGGTAGGGCAGAAAGAGAGGAGGACCTTTATGACTATAGAATTGCCTGTTCAGCTCCAGGCTCCTACCTAGAGCCCTCTTTTATGTGAAGGAAAAATTAACGTATAAATCTTTTAAACTATCCTTATGTGAAATGTTTGTTACACATAGTAGAATGTATTACTCAAAGGATCACCTTCAATCATCAGTGTATAATAATTTGTTAGTAAAATTGATATCACTATGGCAAGCTATGGCCACTCAAATGAATGACCTGTCAAAGCTTCCATATGTCCATGCAAATGTTTTTTCTATTCCAATGGAGATTTTTCCATGAAATAACATTCTACTAAATTAAATGATCATACTTTCTGTTTATTTTCACAGAGGAATAGTTGAAAAATCAGAGCATTCATTAGAGGCTCTATGTTTGCAGAAAAAAATGAGTAGAATTTCTTCTCCATATTGCTTTATTCTGAAACAGTCTGCATCAGAGTTCATGATTCATTTAACACTTCAGTACAAATTTTTCATGGAAAAGTACATCATTTTAAAGGGGAGCACTTCTGTGCTACTGCAAAACTAAGTGAACAGTTCTTAAAATATCTTAAGTCATATTGAAGTTGAATTGCTGTTAAAGTATGTCTGCAGCTACCAAGTGATGGCAGAAATGACTAAGTGCTTTGATTAGAAATTGCCTGTGTTTATGCCAGGAGTTACTTGTGAATTTTTTTTTCTGAAAAAATTACATTAAGACAGAGAATGAACTTACCGTTACCAGGGGGCAAGGGTCGGGGGTGTGGATTAGATTGGGAGTTTGGGATTGACATGTACACACTGCTATATATAAAATATAATGCCTTTCAATGAAAAAGACATGTTTGCATTGTTTCTCTTAAATTATCTAGATAGATGGCATCCACAAATAGAGTGTGTGACTTGTACTCTCCTTTATGCCTCCATGTTCAAAGATAATGACATTCACTTATGTTTGCTCTTGCTTCCATCTTACTAACTTTGAATCTGTGCTCTGTACTCTGACTTCAGTGCCTTTGGCTTTGGACAGTCTCCTGGCATTTTTACTGAGCACTCTTGTATGTGTCTTCTTTTATTATTATTATTATTATTCCTATGATTTTTTTTTTGATTTTGGGGGTTGACATTACCTTGAGTGAAATCATTCCCCTTTACCACCTGGTCCACTGAGTTTCTCTTTCACTATCTTTTCAGCCATGCTCAATTCCTAGATCACATTTTTGAGTAGATAAAAATAACTGTTTTATGATTCTTCTTTCAGTTTAAGATGGTGGCTTGATTGAATGAAGTGGGGAAGGCTTGGTGTTGGGGAGGAAGTAAAAAAGGACCAAGGAAGTGATTGTAGAATGTAGCCCTTGATTTTAGTTTTAAAATCTTGTGCATCCTCAGGGTGTTTACTTAGACTCATCATCAAGCTCTGAATCTCACTTATCTAAGCAGCCACTTATAGAGCTTCTACATACCCAATGACACACTATTTACTAGGAATAAGGAGGTACAAGATACAATATCTGCTTTCCAGGAGCTTACTCTAATGGAGGAGATGGAGAAGTACACTGAAAATTACAGTTCACTATGGTGGGTGTTATTGGAAAGCTCCAAAAGAATCATGGATTACCTAAAGCAATGCTGCTGCTGCTGCTAAGTCGCTTTAGTCGTGTCCGACTCTGTGCAGACCCCATAGACAGCAGCCCACCAGGCTCCTCTGTCCCTGGTATTCTCCAGGCAAGAATACTGGAGTGGGTTGCCATTTCCTTCTCCAATGCATGCATGCATAGCTAAGTCGCTTCAGTCGTGTCCGACTCTGTGTGACCCTATGGACAGCAGGCCTCCAGGCTCCTCTGACCACAGAATTCTCCAAGCAAGAATACTGGAGTGGGTTGCCATTTCCTTCTCCACCTAAAGCAATAGTTAGTGTTTATGGCTTTCATTTCATGAGATGGCCTGGAAATAAAGTAACGGTTGGTCAGTTAGGCAGAAAAGATCAGACACTATTCCAGACAGTATTTATAAGTCCCTTTCACCTCCTGAAGACATTTTCCTTAAACTTGGTGTGGTTCTTAGAATGGCAGGACATTGCACCTAGGAAACCAATGGTTGCTGTCCTTGGTGCTGTGAGCGCTATGTCTCTGTAGGTGAAACAGATCATATAAACAGTGCTGGTTTCTGAAACTAGGGGCAAGAATGAAGCTATTTATTTAGATAGAGGTCAAGCTGGGCAGAGGGTGGGTGAACTTCATTTTGACTGATAGAGAAAGAAGTGTTCATACACAGTCATCATTGAGAGATAGCGCAGTTCCTTGATAGTCCGACTCCTTTTATGATTCACTGGATCCAAGGAAGACTTACCATGCTAGTGTGAAAGTGAAAGTCACTCAGTCGTGTCTGACTCTTTGCAACCCCATGGACTATACAGTCCATGGAATTCCTAGGCCAGAACACTGGAGTGGGTAGCCTTTCACTTCTCCAGGGGATCTTCCCAACCCAGGGATCAAACCCAGGTCTCTCATATTGTGGGTGGATTCTTTACCAGCTAAGCCACCAGGGAAGCCCAAGAATACTGGAGTGGGTAGCCTGTCCCTTCTCCAGCGGATCTTCCCAACCCAGGAATCAAACCGGGATCTCTTGCATTGCAGGCAGATTCTTTACCAACTGAGCTACCAGGGAATCCCTAGTAGTGTGGGGGAAGTACAATAAGTGGAGGTGTTCTCTGTCTCCATGTCCTGATACAGAAAATGCCATCGATGTGTGTAGGCAGATGGGGGGTGAGTGTCTGGAAAAACACAGTACAGCAGCTATTCCTGATTCCACTTTCCCAGCAGCTATTGTCAGAGTTGTGGTCAAGACTGTCTATTTAAATGTGCCAATTCTGGGGACACACTATTTAAAAAAAATGTTTAAACATGGGAATGCTTTCTATCCCTTAGTCATATGACGTCTAGATATTTTGTCCCTAAGGGCTTGTATCTGTTTCTTAAGACCAGAGTGGAGGCAACACAGTCAGTTTCAGACAGACTTGGAAGCTCAGTTTATTTGTTTGCCAGCTTTATGCTTTGGGGGGCAATTAATTCTCTAAGCACTGATTTGTGAATATATGAAATGGAATAAGAAACTCAGCTTGCAGCATTGTGGTGAGGCTTTACAGGCATAACACATGGAAACTGCTAGCACAGTTCCTGACAAAGAGTAGGTGCCCCATAAATGGTAGTTATTAAATATTACTGTTCTCGGTAAGGTATTTTTTTTCTCTTGGGGAGGGTGTGTGGGCGCGTGGGCAGAGAAGCTGAATATATTATTTTTTGATAGGAGCCAATGCAGTCTCATTGCAGGTAGGCCTGGGGCTCCTTTATTTATTTTATTCTTGTTGGGAAAGGAGCTGACTAGTAGGTATATGGCAGAGTCTTAGGAAGACAGGAATGAGCCCTTTATGGCTTTGGCACTAAATTTCCTACCCAGGCAGCATCAAAATGGGTTATCCACTGTTCTTGGATTTCTTTTTCTTCTCTTGCATTTGGAGTACAGAACTGAGTTCATCATAGTTACTCCTAAGTTTGTGCCTCATTCTCATCATTGGTTCTGAGAAAATCTTTCTTTTTTTATATTTCAATATTTTCTTCTCTCTTTCTATAACACTGACCCTTCTCTCTTCCTTCATTCAAAGACAGTTCATTCGTTCAGTCATGTCTGACTCTTTGCGATCCCATGGACTGCAGCACACCAGGCTTCCCTGTCCATCACCAACTCCCAGAGCTTACTTAAACTCATGTCCATCGAGTTGGTGATGCCATCCAAACATCTCATCCTCTGTCATCCCCTTCTCTTCCTTCATTCAATCTTGCCCAGCATCAGGGGCTTTTCCAAGGAGTCAGTTCTTCGCATCAGGTGGCTAAAGTATTGGAGTTTCACCTTCAGCATCAGTCCTTCCAATGAATATTCAGAACTAATTTCCTTTAGGATGGACTGGTTTGATCTCCTTGCAGTTCAAGGGGCTCTCAAGAGTCCTCCAACACTACAGTTCAAAAGCATCAATTCTTCAGTGCTCAGCTTTCTTTATAGTCCAATTCTCACACTCATACTTGACTACTGGAAAAACCATAGCTTTGGCTAGATGGACCTATGTCAGCAAAGTAATGTCTTTGCTTTTTAATACGCTATCTAGGTTGGTCATAGCTTTTCTTCCAAGGAGCAAGTATCTTTTAATTTCATGACTGCAGTCACCCTCTGCAGTGATTTTGGAGTTCCCCAAAAATAAAGTCTCTCACTGTTTCCATTGTTTCCCCAACTATTTGCCATGAAGTGAGGGGAACGGATGCTGTGATCTGTTTTTTGAATGTTGAGTTTTAAACCAACATTTTCATTCTCCTCTTTCACTTTCATTAAGAGGCTCTTTCATTCTTCTTTGCTTTCTGCCATAAGGGTGGTGTCATCTGTGTATCTGAGGTTATTGATATTTCTTCTGGCAATCTTGATTCAAAGACATTCACTCTTAAGTGGATACATGTGTATGTATGGCTGAGTCTCTTTACCGTCCATCTGAAACTATCACAACATTGTTAATTGTCTATACTTCAATACAATATAAAAAGTTCTTTTTAAAAGAACTTGCTTAATTTATGAATATCTTTCTATTTTACTATTCATATGTCTATTTACACAAATGTCTATAAATAAAAATGCATAGTATTTTATGTATGTTTTCAATGTACAGAAATGGCACTTCATCAGAAATCTCATTTGTTTCTCATTTGAAAGTTTAGAATTATGTTTTGAGCTTCACTTCCATTGCAGACTGCAGATCTATTTTATTCTATCAGATACCTGTATAGATTTCCTTCTTGTGCATCTACTGCATTTTATTTAAGAAATCCCTGGTGTTTGACTTTTACTGTTTCATATCACACTTCAATTAATACTCACTTGCATGTTTCCTCTTGTGCACTTGTATAGGAGTTTCTGTGAGTATACATCTAAGAGTGCAATTACAGAGTTGTCTAGTACAAGCATATTCTATAGGCTTGACTGCTTTAAAATGGCTTCTTAGTTTGAATTTCCAATAATAGTGCATCAGAGGGTTTCTGTTCTTGTACGTCCTCATCAGTACTTAATATTACCTGCTTTTCTACTTTTGCCCATCTGATGTGCATAAAGTGACATCTTTCTAGTATTTTATTTGAATTTCTTGATTGCTGGTGAAGTTGAACATTTCTTTACATAGTTATTAAGTAATTGTGTTTCCTTTACTATGAATTACTATTGTTATTTGACCACTTTCCCATTTGTATTGCAGAATTCTTTGTCTATTTTAGGTATTAATCTATTGTTCATTGAGGACATTACAAACATCTTCCAGTCACCTGGAATTTTGTTAATTTTGTCTGTAGTATCTTTTTAATGACATTATAAAAGATCTTTTGAATCAAAAAATTGAATTTACAAAAAAATTTAGGTTGAGTTATAATTAGAATATAGTTATAAAAATTTGCCCAAATCATAAGTGGGCAAATCATTGATTTCTCAGAGTACTCCTATGTTAATCTTTCAAAATAAGAAATAAAACTTTATGAATGTCTTCCTTTTGCTGCCTTTCTTCTTTTTTTTCAATTTTTTAATTGAAGTGTAGTTGATTTACAACATTGTGCCAACCTCTGCTATACAGCAAAGTGACTCAATTATGCATATATATATATTCTTTTTTAATATTCTTTTCCATTATGGTTTATCACAGGATACTGAACATAGTTCCCTGTGCTATACTTTAAGACCTGTTGTTTGTCCATTCTAAATATAATATTAGGTTGGTGCAAAAGTAATTGCAGTTTTGCATTGTTGTGATTTGCCATTTGATATTGGAATACGTTTTTAAATAAATGTGGTTATGTTATGCATCATTTTAATGCACAGTTCTCACTTTATTTTTTTTTTGCTAATGACTTATTATTTGCTGTTTATTTTATATTTATTTTAGACTATAAAAATGATGTTAGACAAAAAGTAAATTCGAGTGTTTTTTTATTCGAGTTCAAAATGGGTCGTAAAGCAGTGGAGACAAGTTGCAACATCAGCAACACATTTGGCCCAGGAACTGCTAATGAACATACAGTGCAATTGTGGTTCAAGAAGTTTTGCAAAGGAGATGAGAGCCTTGAAGATGAGGAGGGCAGTGGCCAGCCATCAGAAGTTGACAACGACCAATTGAGTGTTATCATTGAAGCTGATCCTCTTACAGCTACACGAGAAGTTGCCAAAGAACTCAATGTTGACCATTCTACAGTCATGTGGCATTTGAAGCAAATTGGAAAGGTGAAAAAACTCAATAAATAGGTTCCTCATGAGCTGACCACAAATCAAAAAAGTTGTTGTTTCAAAGAGTCATCTTTTATTCTGCGCAACAACAAACCATTTCTTGATTGGATTGTGACATGCTGCAAAAAGTTGATTTTATCTAGCACCTGGTGATGTCCAACTTAGTGGCTGGACCAAGAAGAAGCTCCAAAGCACTTCCCAAAGCTAAACTTGCACCAAAAAAGATCATGGCTACTGGTGGTCTGCTGTCCTTCTAATACACTTCAACTTTCTGAATCCCAGGGAAAGCATTACGTCTGAGAAGTATGCTCAGCAAATCAATGAGGTGCACTGAAAACTGCAGTGCTTGCAGCTAGTATTGTTCTACAGAAGGGACCTAATTCTTCTCCATGACAATACCCGAGTGTATGTTGCACAACCACATGTTGCGTAACCAATGCTTCAAAAGTTGAATAAATGGGGTTATGAAGTTTTGCTTCATCTGCCATATTCACCTGGCCTCTCACCAACTGACTACCACTTCTTCAGACATCTCAACAACTTTTTGCAGGGAAAACACTTCCACAGCCAGCAGGAGGCCGAAAATGGTTTCCAAGAGTTTGTTGACTCCTGAAGCACAGGATATGCTACAGGAATAAATAAACTTATTTCTCATTGGCAAAATGAGTTGATTGTAATGGTTCCTATTTTGATTAATAAAGATGTGTTTGAGCCTAGTTATAATGATTTAAAATTCACAGTCTGAAACTTCAGTTACATTTGTACCAACCTAATAGTTTGTATCAACCAACTCCAAACTCCCAGTCTATCCTTCTCCCTTGCATTCTCCCTCCTGGCAACCACCAGTCTGTTCTCTATGCCTGTGAGTCTGTTTCTGTTTTATAGATAGGTTCATCTGTGCCATATTTTAGATTCCACATGTAAATGGACATTTCACATGTCTTTCTCTTTCTGATTTACTTCACTTAGTATGATAATCTCTAGTTGCATCCATGTTGCTGCAAATGGCACTATTTTGTTTGTGTATTTTGGAGATTAAGTCCTTGTCTGTTATATCATTTGCAAATGTTTTCTCCCATTCCATAGGTTGTCTTTTCATTTTCTTATGGTTTCCTTTGCTGTGCAAAACCTTTATGTTTGATTAGCTCTCATTCGTTTGTTTTTATTTCTCTTGCCTTGGGAAGCTGGCCTAAGAAAATATTGGTATGATTATGATTATAAACATTGATATGATGTCAGAACATGTTTTACCTATACTCTCTTCTAGGAATTCTATGGTGTCATGTCTTATGTTTAAATCATTAAGCCATTTTGAGTTTATTTTGGTGCATGATATGATGGTGTATTCTAACATCATTGATTTACATTCAGCTGTCCAACTTTCTCAGCACCATTTGCTGAAAAGACTGTCTTTTTTCCTTTGTATATTCTTGCCTCCTTTGTTGCAGATTAATTGACCATGAGTGTGTGGATTTATTTCTGGGCTCTTTATTCTGTTCCATTGTTCTATATACCTGTTTTTATATCATGCTCTTTTTCTTTAATAGCCCCTCTTTCTTCCCTAAAGTTAGCAATTGTTTTAGTTATCAATTTCTCTATACCAGTTTCTCTATCAATTTACCTTTATTTCAAACCTAGTGATTTAAAACAACATTTACTATCTCAGTTTCTGAGTGTCAGGAATCCAAAGGCAGCTTAGCTGGTGGTTTGAGCTCAGGTTCTCATTAGACTGTGGTCAAGATGTAGTCAAGGGCTGTAATCATCTGAAGACTTACCAAGACTGAAGGATCTGCTTCCAGAGGGCTCACTCGTATGACTGTTGACTGGAGTCTTCAGTTCCTCGCTGGTTGTTCTGTGAGGTCTCAGTCCCTCACCACGTGGGCCTCTCCCAAGGGCTGCTTAGAATGTGTTAGGAAGGAAAGAAGGAATGTGTTGGATGAAAGAAGGGTGGAGGGAGGAGTAGCTATGGTGATTTTTTCTGACCTAGTCTCTGAAGTCACAAGTTATCATTTTTACTTTATTCAGTTAGAAGCTAGTCTCCAAGGTCAGCCCACACTCGAGGGGAGTGTGTAGACTCTACCTCATAAAGGGAGGAATATCAAGGAATTTTTAAAACATCACTAAAACAACCTTTGCTTCTAATACCTCTTCATTTATTTCTTTGTGAACTTTATAGAGATAGAATCATACAATATATATTCTGTATCAGGCTTATTTCATTCAGAATTGTGCTTATGGGATTCATTTTTGATCATACCAATCTTCTGTTTAATTTCTGGATAGTATTCTATTATGTAAATGTATGACAGTTGATTTATTCATGAATATGGGTTGATCCTAGTTTGGTGCTATTATAAATAATAGTGCACGAATGTTCTTGGACATAACCTTTGGTGCACATATATGTGTATTTCTGATAGTTATGTATTTTGGAGTGAATTGCTGGATCACAGAGTATGCAGCCTTATGTACCTAGCATTAGTAAATGATGCCGAGCGTTTTCCACAGTGGTTGTATTGACTTACATCTCCACCAGCGTTTTAAGAGAGTTTCGGTTACTCCATATTGTTGTTAGCACTAAGTGTGATCAGTCTGTTAAGTTTTAGGAAATGTATTGCAGCATCTCATTTTAGTTTAAATTTGTATTTTCTGATGACTAATGAGATTGAGCTCCTTTTAATCTCATTGACCATTTGGCTAACTTCTCTTGTAAATTGTCTCTTGAAGTCTCTTGCTGACTTTTCTACTGAGTTGTTTATCTTTTTTTTTTTATTGATTTATGGAAATTCTTTATAAACTTTCACTGCATGAATTACAAATATCTTTTACCACTCTGTGACTTACTTTTTTTCACTCTCTCAATGGCATCTTATGATGAATAGAAGTTTTTTTACTTTAATCCAATTTTTAAAATAATTTCCTTTGCTATTAGTGCGCTTTTATCTGTTTATCTTTCTCTATGTCTAATGTGAAAATATTAATCTACATTATTTTCATTAAATTTTAATGTTTTACCTTCTCCAGATAGATCTTCAATCAATCTGGCATTGATCTCTGTGTAAGGTAAAGTAGGAGTCATTCCATTTTTTAAAGCATTCACATAAATAATTGACTCGGCATTGAAAAGATTGTCCTTTATCTCTACTCTGCATTGCCACCTATGTTATAGTTCAGGTCCATAGGTTTAGGGGTCCGTTTCTAGACTATTATATTTCATTCATCTATTTAACACTTCAATACCACACTCTATTAAAAACCATATTTTCATATGTCTTGAATTTATTCAAGAACTGCCTTTCAAAATTATCTAATATTTTTGCCTATTCTTGACCCTTTGCACTTCTTTATTAATTTTGGAATCATCTTTTTCATTTCTATAAAAGAATCTACTTAGCATTTCAACTTGGATTCTATTAAATATTGAGATTGGTTTTAGGGAGGATCAATTGATTTACAACATGGAGTATTCTAACCCGCAATATGCTGGAGCCTTCCATTCATTTAGATATCTTTTATTTATCTCAGTAATTTTTTAGAGTTTTTGGTAGAGGCCTTGTGTATCTTTTGTTAAATTTATTCCTAGGTAATTGAAATATTTTCTATTTTTTGTTGTTTACATGTAGAAATACCACGATTTTTAAAATATTGACTTGGTACCCCGTAACTGTGCTGTATTAAATTATTAGTTCTAAATGTTTAGTGTCTGTGGATTGCCTATACTATCATGTCATGTACAAATAACAATAATTTCATTTTTCTTTTCCAGACGTTATTTATTTTTGCGTTGCACTGGCTATGACTTTCAGTACAATGTTTAATAGGAGAGATGGTAGCAAACGTTCTTGCTCTATTTCTAATCTCAGAATTTGAAATCTATGCCTACTTCTTTGCATTTACCTTTAAATATCAATCCACACAAAGCATCTTTAAAAACATAGTAAGAGGTGGGAATTCCACTCAGTTTTTTCTACATATTGATATTTTTTCCAATGCCCTATTCTAAATAATACATTTGTTTGCTGCTGATTTGACTTGTCCCTTTGATTATATACCAGATAAGCAATAATGATCACTTGTTTCAGTATAGGAGTGATAGATTTTTTGAGACATGGCAAGATTTGGAGTATTGTTTAAAAGACCTTTTATTTTTTCTAATTTAAATGCTAGTACAACCCACGAAAACAGAAAAGATTGCATATACTCTGGATGTGGCATGACAGTGATAAAGATTTCTGGTTATTTGTTTAGCTTAAGAGTACGTAATTCTTATCATAGATATCTTTATAAGGGCAGCAGTTCACTATAAATCTGCTTGATACCAAGAATCAAGGCAATAATGAATTTAAAGTTGTTTATGTGGCATCTGTCCATGTCATGTGGCAAAGAAGAGTGTTTAAACTTTCTTGATCATAATATTATATTTAATATGCTATTCAAGCACTGGCAACCCACTTCTCTAGTCATTGGAACCTCCTCTGTCTGTATACAGATCAGGCTGCAAGTACCAGAGAATTAACACTTTTCCCATGACAGGGGCAGCCCTCAACCAATGACTGATGGAGTTGAGAGGATAAAGGACCTATCTTCTATACCCCCTCAGAAGAATAAATCTGAGACATGTGTTCTCCATTGGCTTCCAGTCCAAGCTAATGGATTAAACACAAGTTGCTCACAATGATAACTTGCTTGAAAAATGCACTTGTTTCCTTTTGTTCTCTTACTCCATTACTGGTGTTTCCTAGAGTTACCTTCCAAGCAAATCATTGCCCATGAATCCTTATCTTAGTATCTGTTTCTGGAGTGTCCCCAAATAAATAACTAACATTTTCTTTTTAATTCTGTACCTACATTAAAAAGTAAACCCAGCCTGAATTTTTAGATCTTATTTTGCCCTTTTACAGTTTTCTTATGAAAGTTATACAATCCTAACAAAGTTAGTTTGATAACTTTACCTTTTTTCTTCTTAAAGAACTTATGTTAGAGAGTGATTATCTGTTCTTCAAAGTTCTATAAAACTTCTCCAGAACCATCTGGGTGTGATGATTTTGGGGGAGGAAAGAGAAAGCTTTGACTGTAATTATAATTTGTCTAATAGTGATTGGTTTACATAAATTTTCTATTTCTTCTTGTGTAAACTTTGCTATATTTTATCTATATTGCAAAAAGTTTATTTACTTTAACTAGGGTTTCAAGTACATTGGTTTATAGCTGTTCATAATAGTTATGTAAGTGCTATATTTTATATATATTGCAAGAAAGTTATTCACTTTAACTAGAATTTCAAGTACATTGGTTTATAGTTGTTCATAATAGTCATGTAAGTGGTATGATGAAGCTGATTCATCCTGGTTCATAAGAGGTGATGACTGTTAAATTTTCAGTAATGATGAGTGGTTAATATCACATTGGTAGTTGGTCACAATTGGAAATTGGCTATGGTGGGAGTATTTACTCCATGGGAATTGGTAAACACTACACATGAGGATTTTCTTTTCTACTAAAGTGGTTGTTAAAATTGCCTGCACAACACTGGTTACTCTCATATTTCACTGGTCCCTCCTTCTCAATCTCCTTTATGGGTTTTTCCTCTTTTCCTTAACTCGTAAGATTTCAGTGCCCCATTACACAACCCTTGGTCCCCTTTTCATCTCTGTCTACACTGACTGCCCCTGGTGATCTCGTCTAGTTTCAGGGTTTTAAACCCATGCATATTCCCATGAGTTCCAAATTTCTATCTCCAGCCTGGACCATTCTCCTAAATGCTAGACTTACATGGCCAGTTGTCAACTCAACTCTCTTCCTTGATGTTTAATAGACATTTCGGATTTAACATGATCAAAGCTGACCTCCTGATACACTCCCCCAAGCCTGCTTCCCTGGCAGTCTTCCGGTCTCCGTTGTTGGCAACTCCGCGTTCCAGTTACTCAATCAGGAAATCTTATAGTCATTCACAATTTCTGTCTTTCTCTCATACCCTATATACAATCTATTAGAAAATCATGCTGTACATCAATATATACACAAATTTGGTTATTTCTCACTCTTCTACCCTAAGTCCCCACTCTCTCTTAACTGAATTTTGCCTAGCCTAGCCTCCTAATGGGTTTTCTGCCACCCACACTTGCCCTCTATAGAATCTATCACCAAATCCTTCAAGTAGCCAGAATGACCCTATTTTAAGCATCAGATCATGTTACTCCTCTGCTCAAAAATTTCTGCTGGCTCCCAGTTTCACGCATAATACAATCCAGAGCCCCTGTGATGGGCCTCACTTTTACTTCTATGACCATATCTCCTACTAAATTCCCCTCCCTTCACACTCACTCTAGTCACACTGCTCTTCAGAACAAACAAACAGAAAACCCCAAAACCCCCAAACCAAAAAAACAACACAGGCAAGCTCCTGCCTCAGAGCCTCTGTAATATTCTTCTCCTAGATAATTGCACAGCCTACTTCCTCACTTGATTCAAAAACCATACACTATATGATCGCTGTTTATGATGTCTGTCTGAGCCCTACAAGGGTAGGATATACATCTGTTCACTGATATATCCCCACAGTGAAGCAGAGGGCTGCTGACACACTGTGGTGCTCAGTACACATTATATCTGATGAAAGAATGTATTGGCTTAATCAGTGAAGATGTGGCCTTGCTGCTCTATTAAGTAAGATTCAGGGCTCTGCCTTGTCTCCCCAGGAAAATCTCAGGTAACAGAACACACCAGTCCATGCTTTCATTATTACGTCTTCTGAGAGCAGCTCCCATGCTGTCCTTTCCTCTGTCTGGAGGAAGCAGATCTAATTTTCTTAGGAAATCACAGTTGGAACCACTCCATCCCTTCTTTGCCATCCTAAAGTGTGAAATCCTACTTGGAATGTGAAGAAACTTTACCCTTCCCTGGCTGACAGCTTTATACGCTTTTGGAATCCCTCAAATTAGGATTGAGATTGGGAGGCAGATTTTCTAAATATTTATTTTATTTATTTATTTGGCTGTGCTGAGTCTTTTTTTTTTTTTTTTTGCTAAACCCCGTTTGAATGATAGGGCTAAGGCCACAGCACAGTTCATCTCTTTTTTAAACATTTTAAAATTAATTTATTTTAATTGGAAGATAATTGCTTTACAATATGGTGATGGGTTTGCCATACATCAATATAAATTGGCCATAGTGTGCTGGGTCTTCATTCTGCCACGTGGAATCTTCAGTCTTCATTGTGGCACGCAGGGTCTTTACTTGTGGCACGTGAACTTTCAGTTATGGTTTGTAGGATCTAGTTTCCCGACCAGGGATTGAACCTGGCCCCCTGCATTGGGAGCGTGGCATCTTAGCCACTGGACCATCAGGGAAATCTCTGTAAGGCAGATTTAAAGCTTGGTTAGGTTTTACTTCTGCTCACCAGCCTGCGCTCCCTGAATTAATGCCCTCTATTTAGAGGAAAAAAAACCTGCTTTAAACTCTACCCCTGAAATTAGAAAGTTAGTCTTTAATCAGCCAAATACAAACAGGTAATGATTCATAAAAAGGCTTAACAGTGTATCGAGGAGATTTAATTCAGTGGAGTATAACAGTTTTACTTTTTCCGATTACCTCTTTAAACTATGCTCTGATAAGTCCTCCATTTCTTGTTTCTTAACAGTATCTTCAGCTGATTCCATAACTTCCTTGTCACTATTGCTAATTCAAAGTCCAGTTAAATTTCACAGTCTATTACAATTCATCCACTCCCCTCCCTCCAATACAGGCCTGACAGTGACCTCTGATTTTGTAAGCAGAGGAATGGAGGTGCACACGTCCTGCCTTCTCCTCTTCTAGGTCTCCATCCTCCTGGTCAGTAGGGGGCTGGATGGAGAGATGGTACAGGAGGCTCATCTTACATACGTGGCCACATGTGTGTGGCAGGGAGATGTCCCTGGACTGTTCAGTTTTGATATGGTGCTGTTTGATGCTGGTGGCCTCTGCTGATGCACAGGTTTTGCACAGACGCTATTCAAGGTCTTTTGAGGGTGGTATCGAATTTTGTCTGCTTCCCTTCCCTTTCCACCCTAGTACTGAGAATCCCTCAGTGAAAGACAAATGGGTCTGTTTTTGGTCTGGCAAGTAGTCCAAGTCTTTACCCTCTCCTTCTGATGGGGTATCACCTCACCTGGCCTAGTGACTGCCTTGATAACCCTATAACTCCTCTCTCCTGCTACAGCTTCTAAGAATCTGTCTTCCAATGCAGGGCACGCAGGTTTGATCCCTGGTCCAGAAACTAAGATCCCAAATGCTGTGGGGCAACTAAGCCTACACTCCACAACTACTAAAGCCTGTGTGCTCTGGAGCCCATGTGCCACAACTAGAGAGAAGCCCCCATGCCACAGCGAAGATCCTGTGTGCCACAACTAAGAACTGACGCAGCCAAAATAAATAAAAATAAATAGATAAATAAATATTAAAAAATAAAGAGGGATCCTTTCTCTTAAAAAAAAAAAAAAGACTTCCTTGGAGTCTTCTCTCCATCATGTGGTACTAGGTGATGTGTGGTTGTGGGTAGGTGTCCCCTCCAATCTGAGTTCCTTTTCCACAATAGAGAGGTCTCTGGGAAAGAGCTTCCCAATCAGGAACTGCAATTCTCAGCCCGCTTTGCATCTAGGTTTGCCCGTGCGACTTGCTCTCACTGGTGAAAGGTGAGCAGAAGTGATACAGGACACTTCCAGAGTGAAGCACTTAAGAAGTAGAATTGCTTCCTGCAGCACTCTTTCCACTTCCAATGCTTGGTTGCAGATGATGATGAAGACTCAGGAAATGATGGCAAAACCGAATGATAGGAGAAGTCAGAATCCCTGAATCACGTGTAGATAAGAGCTCTCTGCTAAGTGAGAACATCTGGTTTGAACTGTGATGTGAGAAATAAACTATTGTGTTTGAGCTATTCTATGGTTTGGGCTCATTGGTTATGGCAGCCAATATTACACTAACTCCTACATGTAAGAAGGAAGCTCCTGTCCTCTCCCCTGCTTAAGGAAGAAAGAAGTCTCCCACAGTGAACACTGAACTCCCTCCATGGGATACTTCACATTCTCTTTCTCAATTTCCAGTCTTATATAAACTAGAGGCATAAAAAGAGACAAAAAAATTAAAACTAGAGGCAAGAATGAAGCTTGGGAGTAGGAGGGGATGTTTTGGCTCCTATTTGGCTCTGAACGCAGGGCGTGATCCAGCCACTGACGGTCCAGCCATTGACGGTTGTGTTAGAAAGGATAACTATCTGGTTACCAATTCTAGGGCAATAGAAAATGTCTGCTTCAGCATCTAGTGACAAGAAATTCTGAAAATACGAAAACATGTTCATAATGGACTCCTCATTATCATCATCACAAAGTCTTGAAAGAGCCAGAAGCTGGAGATTGGTAATAGATGTGGACTCCTTGCTTTTGTTTATTGTTGCCTTTGTCCCCATCACTGGCCTGCTAATGTTGAGACTTTGTGGAGGTACAGCTGTGGTGACCCCAACTGCTGAAGAAAATGTCTTTTGGTTTTGTGCCTGGAGGAACTATTTATGGAATATTAGTCAGGCCTGGCTTTGGTGGCAGTACATGACTGCACATGTACTCCACAAAATGCTTCCTCTACTATCTGCCACAGAACTGAAGGGTGGTTGGGTCTGGACTGTCAAAATTTGTTTCTATGGTCCTAAGATATCAGTGGGAGTTTGGGAGGTACAATGAACTGGCAAGAGGCAGTAATCCAGACAGGTGGATAGTGAGAATCAGAGAGGATCTGGGGAGGCAAAAAATGAATGCCCTGGCAGGTGAGAGAACTGTGGCATTGTTTAATTTATATAAGAGGACTGAAAGACAGGAGCTCCCAGGCTGGAGGTCAGAAGGAGGACTCTGGTTTCCAGAAGGTGGGGACCAGTGTGGTAGTAAGGCAGGCTTTAGAAGAAACTGGTATATGGCAGCAAATCAGGATAGGGCCTCAGACATTAAATCTGTAAGCTGCTGCTGCTGCTAAGCTGCTTCAGTCGTGCCCGACTCTGTGCGACCCCATAGACGACAGCCCATCAGGCTTCCCTGTCACTGGGATTCTCTAGGCAAGAACACTGGAGTGGGTTGCCATTTCCTTCTCCAACGCATGAAAGTGAAAAGTGAAAGCGATGTCGCTCAGTCATGCCTGACTCTTAGCGACCCCATGGATAGCAGCCTACCAGGCCCCTCCATCCATTGGATTTTCCAGGCAAGAGTCCTGGAGAGGGTTGCCATTGCCTTCTCCGAAACCTGTAAGAACCACGTGAAAAGGTGCATGGAGCTCTTTTTAAGGTTGCCTTGATACCGAGTCACTAAGTGTCTGTTCTGGGGTTATGTAATCTTCCATGGTGATAGAGATGAAGAAACTGGTATATGGCAGCAAATCAGGATAGGGCCTCAGACATTAAATCTGTAAGCTGCTGCTGCTGCTAAGCTGCTTCAGTCGTGCCCGACTCTGTGCGACCCCATAGACGACAGCCCACCAGGCTTCCCTGTCACTGGGATTCTCTAGGCAAGAACACTGGAGTGGGTTGCCATTTCCATCTCCAATGCATGAAAGTGAAAAGTGAAAGCGATGTCGCTCAGTCGTGCCTGACTCTTAGCGACCCCATGGACAGCAGCCTACCAGGCCCCTCCATCCATTGGATTTTCCAGGCAAGAGTCCTGGAGTGGGTTGCCATTGCCTTCTCCGAAACCTGTAAGAACCACATGAAAAGGTGCATGGAGCTCTTTTTAAGGTTGCCTTGATACCGAGTCACTAAGTGTCTGTTCTGGGGTTATGTAATCTTCCATGGTGATAGAGATGAATGGCCCCAGAGTTTGGACAAGGGTTGAATCTACAGATAAAGTTGCTCCTTTAGCCTGGGTCTTGAGATGAAAACTTTGGCTGACCTATAGTGGATGTGTAGACTGAGTGAGAAGTAAACCTCTGTTATTACAGCTGCCAAGATTCTGGATTTGTTTTGTTGCTGCAGCATAATTGAGCCTAAGCTGATTAATACAGTGATTGAAACAGGGTTTGAACCCAGGCCTGTCTGACAACCAGGGGTCATGTCCTTTCCTTCATAGCACGGTAAACTCCACTGCAGAAAGGACACGGAAGCATAAACACCTGTCTCAGAGCAGGTGGCTTCTCTTTCTCTTCCCTCTTCCCACCTCCATCTATGAATTTGCCTAGTGGAAGCCTGAGAAAGTGTCAGGAGAGCACAGCCATCCCCAGAGGAGCCCCGCCTAGATTTGAATAAAATGCTTCTACATAGCAGATCTGGTTCCTCAGGTTCCGGCCAGCTTCCTTCTGTTTCCCGTCAGCCTACCCCTTCTTGGAAGGACTAAAGATGAAAGTTAAAGAGGAGAGTGAAAAAGTTGGCTTAAAACTCAACATTCAGAAAACTAAGATCATGGCATCCAGTCCCATCACTTCATGGCAAATAGATAGGGAAACAGTGGAAACAGTGGCTGACTTTATTTTTCTGGGCTCCAAAATCACTGCAGATGGTTTGCAGCCATGAAATTAAAAGACACTTACTCCTTGGAAGGAAAGTTATGACCAACCGAGACAGCATGTTAATAAGCAGAGACATTACTTTGCCAACAAAGGTCCATCTAGTCAAGGCTATGGTTTTTCCAGTAGTCATGTATGGATGTGAGAGTTGGACTGTGAAGAAAGCTGAGCGCCGAAGAATTGATGCTTTTGAACTGTGGTGTTGGAGAAGACTCTTGAGAGTCCCTTGGACTGCAAGGAGATCCAACCAGTCCATCCTAAAGGAGATCAGTCCTGAGTGTTCATTGGAAGGACTGATGTTGAAACTGAAACTCCAATACTTTAGCCACCTGACTCAAAGAGCTGACTCATTTGAAAAGACCCTGATGCTGGGAAAGATTGAAGGCAGGAAGAGACGGGAATGACAGAGGATGAGATGGTTGGATGGCATCACCAGCTCGATGGACATGAGTTTGAGCAAGCTCTGGAAGCTGGTGATGGACAGGCAGGCCTGGCCTGCTGCGGTCCACGGGGTCACAAAGAGTTGGACACGACTGAGTGACTGAACTGAACTGAAAGCAGGGGAGCGGAGAACAGGATGACAGCAAGGAGTTCTCTGACTCTTTATGATCCCATGGACTGTAGCCTGCCAGGCTCCTCTGTCCATGGCATTTCTCAGGCAAGAATACTGGAGTGGGTTGACATTTCCTTTTCCAGGGATCTTTGCCACCCAGGGATTGAACCCAAGTCTCTTGCATCTCCTGCGTTGGCAGATGGATTCTTTATCGCTGAGCCACCAGGGGAACTCTGTGGACTCAATTGTGTTCCCCCAAATCCATATGCTGAAGCCTTCAAAATGTCATTGTATTTGGAAAGAGGGCCTTTAGCAGAAGCAATAAAATTAAAATGAGGCTGTTGGGGTGGGTTGTAATCCAATCTGACTGTGTCCTTATAAAAAGAGATTGGCTCCTATAAAGAGACACCAGGGATGAACACTCAGAAGGAAAAAACCATGACAAGAAGGCAGCCACCTGCAAACCAAGGAAAGAGGCCTCAAAAGAAACCAAACCTGCTGGCATCTTGGTCTTCCAGACTCCAGAGCTGTGAGAAAATCTGTTGGTTGAGCCACTCGGTGATATTTTGTTATGGCAGCCTGAGCGGGCTCATATGGATAGGGACATCTTGAGTTTCTCTGGTGCATCTCTGCCACATCGTGCCTCACAAAATGCCCAGCACACGACTTAGATGGCACTTAATAATGCCACCTGCATCTACTTTATTTTTTATTATGTATTTAGTAAAATTTATTCATGAAACCTTTAACATAATTTATTTCATATGCAGGTATTTTGGTTTGTTGGCCATCAACTCTCTACCTCCATTAACAGAGACTAAATCATCTGCTTGAATAGCTAGTATGTGTCCATGGTATATATTTTAAACAGCTGTGAAGGACTATATAGTGAAAAATAAACCTAACTCTTGGGGGCTTTCTAGGTGGCTCAGTGGTAAAAAATCCACCTGCCAAGCAGGAGATGCAGATTCAATCCCTGGGTTAGGAAGGTCCCCTGGAGAAAGAAATGGCAACTCACTCCAGTATTCTTGCCTGGAGAGCCCCATATACAGAGGAGCTTGGTGGGCTACAGTCCATGGGATCACAGAGTCAGACATGACTGAACACACACACAAATCTCACTCACACCTCAGTCTCTTGTTCTCTTTTCTGGAGGCAGCTATCATGACCAATGTAGGGTTTATCTATCTTCCCAGTTACCTTTACTTAAAAACGTCACTGTCTGTGTAAGACCTACATATTCATATTACAGATATATAACACACCTATTTATACAAACATATAGTTTATGAAGCTCTATATACATAGATTTAAATATATGTCCTCCTCTCTGATTTTCTTTTCTGTTCTAGTTTGTTTTTAACCAATAATAACATAACGCACTCTCTTCTACTTCTTAAAGAGAATAAATTAAACAGTGTATATGGAGAGTGGTTCCATATAGGACGCACTAATCCGCCTCGTTCTCTGTAACTTCTTTCACTGCATTTATTTTAAATGTGTTGTCCTGCCTGCTTCCTCCCTGATTAGCCCACACACTTTCATACGATAGCCACATGGAGCAAGAATAGGAAATATAATTTTAAAGAGGCTCATTCTTGCTGCTGTTTCCTGATACAAATATTTGAGTGAAAGATTTAATCAGGCACTAAAGCCACAGGCATTAAACAGAAGGGCATGGTTTTTAGGCAGTTCGAATAAGCAGGAATAGTCACAGCAAGACTTTTTTCAGACAGGCCTCATGTGTTTCTAGTCAGTACTGTAACTACAGCTACCCACCAGCCATCACATTTATATTTGGTGCTTCTCTGCCTTTATTATACAATTAATATTGCACCAAGGAATAATAATTTTTTTAAAAGAATTATGCATAAATTCACTATGTTAGAAAGCCAAGGTGTTCCTCCTTGTTCCCTACAGTACTTGTTCATTTGTATACATAGTTTTAATTACTAATCAGAGCATTTATGTATTCTGCTTTTGTCTCTTACAGTGAATCATAAACATTGCCATTTGTTACTGTAGTGCTATTTGTTTACATAATAATTTTGCATGGTTGGATAATGATCTATCCAGTTGATGTATTGTTTCCTCTAATTAAAAAATGGACAACTGTATTATCTGAGCTATTATTAAATAAAGCTTACAAGGAAATCAATCTGACACATATTAATGATATATGTAAATGTTATGAGCTGCAGTGTAATTGACTATAAAATGAAGAGCAGCTTACATAAATTATAATAATCATTTTCTATACCCTATGAAATCAGAAGGTTTTAGGGGAGAAGTAATGGAAAAGGAAACTGTTGAGAGATGCCCTCCTAAAAAGGAACTGACATTTCTATTCCTGCGTTTTTTTCACCCTTTTCTGCATCTGGATCTCTGCTTGCACAGAAACGGACGGAGAAAAAATTGTGTTCCTCAAATCAGATTAGATTAATTAGATTGATTTCCTAACAACTAGCTGACAAGTGTGAATCACTAATGGTCTTCTTTAATTCATTAACTTATCAATAAGTATTTATTGAGCACCTATCATATGATGGGTGTGAAATACATAGGGAAGAAGATAACCTCTGCTCCCTTAATGTTTACAATCTAGATAAGGTGTAGAACCATAACTAACTAAATAATAAAATAATTACAAGTTTCAATAAACGCTAAGAAAGAAACAGGGCACAATCACAGATAGAAATGACGGTGGGCATCCTTTAAACAGATGATCAGAGAAAGTCTCTCTAAGTCATATCAACACTGAAACTTGGAGAAGAAAGCATCAGCTACACAAAAAGTAGGGGAAAGGAGGAACAGTGGGGCAGAGTCTCTAAGGTGTGGTCAAAGCTGCCAGATCGACATGGCCAGTGGGAGCGCAGTGCGCCAGGCAAAAGGAAGTGTGGGCCTGGGTAAGGTGGAGAGGCGGGTAAGGTGGAAAGGCAGGTAAGGGTCCCATGGTGCACAGTCCGGGACACCATGGTATGAAACTGGATTTCATTATAAGTGCATGGGAAGCTAGATGAAACTTAAGCAGGTTCATAGAATAATACAAACCATATTTTAAAAAGAACTTTTGCAATGTATGGCAAAAACTACTACAATATTGTAAAGTAATTAGCCCCCAACTAAAATAAATAAATTTATTATAAAAAAAAATAAAAAGAACTTTTGACTCCTGCTTGGAAAGTAGACTGGAGTATGGGAAAGAGCAGCAGTCAAGAGAGTAATTAAAAGATGCTTGGTGTCGCCCCCATGAGAGGTGACCGTGGCTGGCACCTGAGCAGTGACAGTGATGGTGGACACTGATGGTGAGTCTCCATCAGACACAAAGCTGACAGCTGAAATGGCTATGAGGATGAGGAAAAAGGAAGATATCAGTAATGACTCTGGAGATTCTAGGGGGTTCCCAAACTCAGAAGTGGAAGGCAGACAATCAGGAGTTCTCTTTGGATCCTGAAGTTGGAGATGCCTTCTGAGGCATCAAAGTGGAGCTGTCAGCCAGACAGTTAGATACATGAGTCTGGGATCAATTTGGGAGTTGTTAGCAGCCTGATGATATTTGACACCTGAAGACTGGATGAGACTCTGAAGGAGAGTGTGTAGTTACGGAAGAGAAAGGGGCCCAGGACTAAACCTGTGTGTGACCTGCCCATAGATGCCCAGTCACGACCAGAAGTAAATCCGCATGTGGTGGGACCTCAAGCTCTCTGAGGATTCATCACGTGGTCATTATTACCTGACCCCACCCTCCATGTTTTGGAAATTGTCCAGAGACGTTTTTTCCTTTCAGATCTCTTCGTTTCTTTCCTGCATCTCTCTCTCTCTTTTTTTAAAAAAAATATTTATTTATTTCTGGCTATGCTGAGTCTTCATTCCTGCTCGGGCTTTTCTCTAGTTGTGGCGAGTGGGGTCTACTCTTAGTTGCAATGTGTAAACGTCTCATTATCATGGCTTCAGGGAAGCCCCCTGCCTCTCTGTCTTAACTCTGGTATCCTCTGAACCCCGGGAGCCCTCCTACGAAAAAGAGGAGGCGAGCGTGGGTTAAGTTGTTCATGCTCAGTGACTGTGGCCGTCACCTTTAGCAGCTGGATGTTGGAAGCTCTGCACAGTTGCTATATTATTTGCCATTTGTTTTTCTCTTTTCATGGGTGCAAGCAGCTATTGCGGGTTTTCCCTGAGAGCCAGAATACCACAAACTCTTACCTCTGCAGCTTCTAATAATTTGTGGGTCAGCGCTTCACAGCTCAGATGCCCCAGAGTGAGATTTTCAAGTAAGGAGCCAGAAGGGACCTCTGGAAGTATAAAGCCCAAGCCTCTAATTTTACAAATGAAGGAATTTATTCACCCACAGTCCCCCGATGAAATGAAAGGTATTTCAGTTTTCATTTCACCAACCACTGATAACTTCCTCTGATCAAGTGAACCCGTTAACCTTCATTCAGTCCATGAGCTGACTTCACTGTGACTCCTAAAAGACTGATTCAATGTTTAAAACCTCTCTGATTAGCAAAAGAAATTGAGTGTATTTCTCGGCCTGAAGCACAGATGTGATTAGTGCTTCAGCACTATCTGACTAGTGGGGCACTTTACCCCTGCCTGAAAAAATGACGAAGATTGCGTTATCCAGCATCATCTCCAGTTTGAGATGCTGCGTCTGCAGAGGCTCAGAGTATGCTGTACTGTGAGTGACCATAAAAAACACAAGAGACCCTATCAATTAGAGAGACGGTTTTGCGTTGGCCTAAGGAAACCCAAAGCCTACAAAAAAGGCATCGTCTTCACAAGCAAGGCTGAATAACAGTAAACTGACATGTGTTAAGTAATTGATAAAGCATCCTCTTCCATAAAGACAAGAACCAGAGGACGTAATGAATTCAGTGGGGGAAAGACACTGTTTAATCTTTTTGAGAAATGTCTGATGAGCCCAACAGGCATTATTTTCTGATTCTGTCTCTTCTCTACCCATGTTTTGCACCTGATTTATGTGAAGTGTCTCTATGCCTGTTAGTGATTTCAGTGAGAGTTGAGGCATGTACTCTGCCTTCTAGGATGTCAAGATTCGTAGATTTTAGGGGCAGCAAGAGCTTTGAAGATAATTCAGTGCATCTCTCTTACTTTCCAAAGGCAGAATGAGAGAGGTAAAGGGCTTGTTCAACATGACTCTGAGTAGTGAGACAGGCCCACCATCCAGGACTCAGGATGCCCTGCTTTTTCTGTTGTTTCAATTCCAACTAGTAGAGAGCTGCTTGACATGGGTAAGATTTTGCTTTCTTTGTTAACTGTTCATTCAATGCCAGTTGGGCTTTTCATTCTGTTGAAAAAGTGGGAGGACCTAAGAAGAAGAAACTTAATCATTATTAGCATTTTAACATATTGTTTCCCAGAGGTTTTTTCTGTGCATATTTTCAAGTAATTGTTATTTAGTGTTTACATAATTTTCAGTTTGCAGTTAATATGTTAGAAGCATTTCTAATGAATGCAGAACAGTCAGACAAATGGATATACCGTACCTCACTGAATGTTTCTGTGGTTGTTGGGTATTTGGGATGATTATAATTTTTACTACTGTATCTAGCAATATTTTATATGATATATAAATTTCTTATGGTATATAGCTTTCCTGATAGATTATTCCCTTAATATGGAACTCCAGAAATAGAATTAAAGAACCATGGTTAAGGTCATCTTGATTCACTGTTGCTTTATAACATTAAGTATTATTGTTACAAATATTTGCTATTTTCTCATTGAAAATAGCACTTGTTTGAGCTCTCACTTCTTTAACGGCTGCTGAGTTCTCCTCTGGACATCTTTACCGTTTCTACCTTAAGCATTTTAGCTTCTTAACTGCTTATGGCTCCCTAAACAAAACAGCCTGCTCCATGGTTCTTGTTTTCAGGTCTCTTTTGAAGAGGAACCCTTTGAGGATAAAGTCTATTTTATTTGTCTATAGATGTCCAGGAGCTTGTGTAGTGCTTGGCACACAGTGGGTCCTCAGTAAATATTTATTTAACGAATGAATGAGTAAATGAAGCTGAACATCCTGCCCTCCATATTTGTTCAGTAGCTGTGATTTCTGAATGCATTGTCTGGTTGTGTCCTTTGTCTGTTTACTTATCAGAGTCAGATTTTTATTCATTGTTACTAGCATTTGAATATGAGAACTCTTTGCCTGTCACATTGGGGCTAATATATTTTTTTCCAGCAAATATGGTTTGCTTCATATTTTCAAATAGGGGGTAGACATTGGGTTCACAAACGTGTCATCTTCTACTGCATTTTGTGTCCTAAAAGGAGCTTGGAAGAGGAGGGCATGAAGAAAGAGAGAGAGGGGAAAGATGAAGAGGATGGGAGGGGAGGGAGAGAGAAGAGAAGGGAAGAGAATTCTAAAGCAATGAGTTCTGAGAAAAATCAGACAATTTGGTTAGTCTATTTAGGCAGATTTCATGGGTTATTGTTGTGAAAAGGGTGACTGTGCCGACCACATTTCAGGCCCTCTGAAGTTGAAAAGGTCAACCAGCCCCTGCCTGCAGTAAAAACAAATTCTGCTTGTCCGTGCAGAGAGGTAGGTTTCAATTAAAAGACACACGGAGTGGCTGAGTAATTTCTTAACATATTCCATTTGCAAATGGGAAGTGAAAACACCCATTAGTAACCTTTAAATCAGTGGTGAATCAGCACTGTCCATAGAAAACAAATCCATACTATCCTATTTACAGTGAAAAGAGAAAAAAGACTACTTGCTTCCCCTACCCTCCCCCCCCACCTTTTGCGGTTAGTTAGCCTTTTCGTGTTTTTTTTTCAAACATATCGAAAATTGTATCATCACATTGTCCCTCTGGGTATGTTGGTGAATTTGCAAACTTTAATATTTTCCTGGTTAATGCCTTACCAAGCAGACAGACTCATAAAATGCAAGCTGTCAGAAGTCTTCAAGATAACATCAGCCCCCTCGAATCAGTGTGGAAGCTTAAGTCACACGGTTGGAAATAGAAATGAATTCTGATTCCCCAAAATTGTTGCATCTACTTTTTGGAAGAGATTTATGATTCACAGGCAAAACAAACAAAATCCCCAAACAAATAACAATGAAAACTCATCTCCCCTACTAGAAAAAAAGCTTCTTGAGGATGTGCTTTGTCACTCAGTCGTGTCCAACCCTTTGTGACCCCATGGACTGTAGCCCACAAGGCTCCTCGGTCCATGGGGATTCTCCAGGCAAGAATACTGGAATGGGTTGCCATGCCCTCCTCCAGGGGATCTTCCCAAGCAAAGGATCGAACCCAGGTCTCCTGCATTGCAGGTGGAGTCTTTCCCGTCTGAGCTATCAGGGAAGCCCAAGAATATTGGAGTGGGTAGTCTATCCCTTCTCCAGGGGATCTTCCCAACCCAGGAATTGAACCAGGGCCTCCTGCATTGCAGGTGGATTCTTTACCAACTAAGCTACTAGGGAAGCCCTTCTTAAGGTAGGGATTCAGTATAGACACATCATTGTGAACCTGGTGCATTGCCTAGGAGATGTCTATGAATACTCATTTGAAAGATGAATAAATGATTGGGATGGCCCTGCCTTGGATGGTGGATCCCTCTCATGTGCACCCCATAGACTCACTCTCATCGTCTATCTGCTTCTCTGCCTGGGAGGCTGTCCACATCCATGGGCTCCCTTCACCTGTGGCTTTCTAGGTGAATTCAGCCAACAAGGGACCCCAGAAAGAGTCTGGAGGGCTGGAGCAGAGTGAGGTTGGGGTATTTATTTCCTGGGTGTCCTCCAAGTGGGATTGTCTCTGGCAGGCTACTCTCCAGAGATAGCAGCACCTGCCAGGAAACCTTTCACCTGATCCAGGTCCTAGTGGTCCCCTGACCCTCATCCCTTGACCCTAGTGTTGCAGGAAGGGGGACCCCTTCCAGGGCCTGAAACTTGGCTCTTGTCTAACACTCAGAAATGAATTATCCGAGGAGACACATGTGCTGACAAAACAAGAGATTTTATTGGGAAAGAGCACCCAGGTGGAGAGCAGTAGGGTAAGGGAACCCAGGAGAACAGCTCTGCCACATGGCTCGCAGTCTCCGGTTTTATGGTGGTGGGATTAGTTTCCGGGTTGTCTTCAGCCAATCATTCTGACTCAGAGTCCTTCCTGGTGGTGCACGCCTTGTTCAGCCAATATGGATGCCAGAGAGAAGGATTCTGGGGGGTGGTCGGACATGTGGTGTCTCCTTTTGACCTTTCCTGAACTCTTCCAGTTGGTGGTGGCTTATTAGTTCCGTGTTCCTTAGCAGGACCTCCTGTCCTAAAACAATTTATGCAAATAGTTACTATGGTGCCTGGCCAGAGTGGGCGGTTTCAGTCAGTGTGCTTCCCCTAACACTAGGAGCTCTGTGCTGTCCGTCGTGGTTCTTTCCCTACTCCCTGCCCTCACCTTAAGCGATGTCTCTTTATTAAACTCTCCACAAAGTACCCTAATTTGAATGTGCCAACTCTTTCCTGTTGGAACATGACTGATATGGAAGGTTACAAGGTATATGATGGTTAGATAGCATCACCGACTCAGTGGACATGAATTTGAGCAAACTTTGGGAGATAGTGGAGGACAGAAGAGTCCATGGAGTCGCAAACAGTCAAACATGACTTAGCAACTGAACAACAGCAACAACAACAATGGGGTATATGTATGTTGGTTTAGTGACTGCACCCTAAAATTCAGCCTACCATCTGCTCACTAGGCTGTGTGCCCTGGAGGAAGGAGGTGTCTTTTCCTAACATTCATACTGGAGAGCATGGGTCGTGCCACCTTTGGCTGAGTGTCTGTACCTGAGCCTCAACTTATTAGAGAAGAAAATCTGCTGACAGATCTGTTTTCTCTGTTGTCTCCCCCTCCCTCCCTGCTTATCCTGTGAGTTGCAGCTTTGTCTGCACCCCCCCCCCCCGAGTGAGTCATCTCTCGCCACAGCTGCAGCCACAAAAGCAGTAGCACTGTTGGGGGGGTGGCTCCCACTGCCATCCAAATGTTGATTGCTTTGACTGTTTCTACAGAAAGGTCACAAAAACCAGTAACACCTCTGGTTGTTTGGTGTTTTGCGGGCAGAGCAGCCTCCCGTGGCTGTTTTCGCCTGTTCCTTCAGCTGAATTTTCCTGCAGACTTACCCTTCCTCAACTTGCCATCCCCCTGAATCTTGCAGGACTGGTAGAACCTGTTCTTACCATTCGCTTCCTCAGTGTGGATGAAGGAAGCAGATTGAAAGGACAAAGGATACTTTCGTGCCATGGTGTGATCTGCTCTTACCTCTCACCCTTTCCCTTGTGAGACGTGAGGCCCAGTCCCTTGGAGGGGCTTAGACTTCCAGCCCATTTATTTTGTTCAGGTTTCCTTGCCAGTCATTGCTGATGGTTTTAATTGACTTCGCAATTTCTGCCTTAGAGTCTGAATGCTTCCAAGTGAGGGTGCTGTGAACCGCATACTAGAAATGGGATGTGTCACTCTGTTCGATTTGTCTGTCTTCAGTGACTGAGGGTGTGCTGGCTGAGGGCAGTGAAGAAGACATTCATCTCTCCTTATCCACACAAAGGAATGGACAGTTACCTGGGTTACTAGATGAGGCTCAGACCCCTAGATCCGTTCAGATGTTGCTTTCCATTTTCCTCTTCGGTGTGCATTTTGAAGCTCATCTGACCCTCTGACTGTTCAGCCCCTTGTGCAGCACTATCATGCCATAGTGTCGCCCTATAATGCTAGTGTCAAGCTGATTTCAGATCAGAATCCAACAGATCCTTTCAGCAGTGCTCAAAGAGATGAAATCTCTAGCTGCAGACTGTTCTTGCCGCTGAAAGAGACTGGCTAGATGTCAACAGCAATAATTAATTTCCAAGAAATCTTCCGTTTCCGGGTCTTTGCATCTCACTAATTATTTTCAAAGTAAATTGGATTTGCTCTGCGGTATCTTCCAGCCCCACCTTGCAATAAGCAATTTAACATGAAATTGCTGACCTGTACTTGCTCAATCCAGCCATGCGTCCCTAATCTTTCTACAATTTAGAGTGATATCATAGCGCTACAACTGACTTTTCCAGAAGCATAATAACCACTTTCTTTATTTTTACCTGAAACAAGCAGCAGTAGTACTGAAGCACACAGGAAAGCTTAAGTTACCTACTGAAAATTACAGAATATCAATCGTCAGCTTCTATGCTGTGGGTGGGTGGCAGCATATTAGGAAACGAAACTGTAGGTCATTTAGGGAAAATATTTCAATGAGATCCGCCCATCTGGGTGATGTGCTGAATCTTAAACCAGAAAGAAAGCCAAACCAAACAAAAAATGGTTGTTTTTCACTTTGAAGGAACAGATAGCAACAACGTTAAATGCAAAATAATGTCATCCCAAGCCCTCTCGCGTGCCCCTCAGGGACTGTTGTCTGAACTGACAATCAGATCTCTTGGTTTTCTGCCCTCTGTGCTTCTTTCTTTTTCCAGCTTTCATTCAAATGTTCTGCAGTGATTAATAGAGTAGTTGGCCTTTTATTCTGCAAGACCTCCTGTAATATTGGGGGCTTCCTTGGTATCTCAGACATAAAGAATCTGCCTGCAGTGGAGGATGCTTGGGTTCAGTCCCCGGGTGGGGAAGATCCCCTGGAGAAGGGAATGGTACTCCACTCCAGTATTCTTGCCTGGAGAATCCCATGGCCAGAGGAACCTGGTGGGCTACAGTCCATGGGGTAGCAAAGGGTCAGACAGGACTGAGTGACTAACACTTTCCCTGTAATGTTAGAACTGTATTAGAGTTATTTGCAAATTATTCTGTGTAATGGCTTAATATCATCACACCTATATGGCAGCCAGTGATAGGCAGATCTCTAGACTTTTGATTTATTTCTGTTTGGCCCCAGGTTAAGTCATTTCTCCTTCGAAGGTTGCCAACTGCCTTAGAAACTGATTCCCCTGGAGGCCCCCTGGTCCCTGTGTGGAGATACAGAAACTGCGCAAGGAAGGAGTGTGCACAGGGAGTGGGGAAGGTGATGGAGGAGAGGAGCTGTGTGCGTTCAGGAGCGCCCTTGACCTTGAGATGGAACTCAGACCTCTGAGAAGGGTGCAACAGGGTGGGGCTGAAGCTCCCAGGAAGGAGAGTGTAGACCCCCAGTGGTTCTCAACCAGGGCATTTTTGTCCCCTTGGGGACACTTGCTAATGTCTGGAAATGTTTTTGGTTGGCAAAACTGAGGGGTGGGTGCTAGGCTCAAAATGAAGGCGTAAACTTAGAGCAGTCACAGGCTGGGAGCTAGTGGACCTGGACACAGGCTCATTGTTCCCACTTGTAAATAAGCTCTCATTCCATGTCCAGCTCTAAGGCTTCCTCCCAACTCCCAACCTCACCACCCTGCCTCCAACTTAAGTCCAGTGTCACTCACCTCGGCACCGCTGACATCATGGCTTTGTTAAGGAAGAGCGTCCTGTGTGTTGTAGAATGTTTGGCAGCTTCCTTGACTTCTGTAAGTCACTTCCTCCTTCTGAGCCTCAGTTTCCTCATCTATTAAATCCATTCTCTATCAGACAATCATCTAATGGATACTCCACTATGTTCTAGGAGCTGCTCTAGGCTTGAGGATACCACAGTGAAGAAGAAAATATCTCTGTCCATAGCTGGCTTGCATTCTGCTGGGGAATAAAATGATAAAAACTTAATTAAATAGGAACTTAAACATTATCAGGCAGAGAGAAGTTATTCATTGCCATGAATAAAAATAAGCAAGGGAAGGAACAGAAAGACATAGGAGCTGTGCATTTATCCAGGAACTCAGGGCAGGCCAGCCTGAGGAAGTGACATTTCAGCTCCCACTGAATGAAATGTGAGAGCAAGCCAAGGGATTGTGGTAGAAGGGCATTTCAGGCAGAGGAAACAGCAAGGGCAGAGGCACTGAGGCAGGAGTGTGCTTGGTGTCCTCAGACCCGTGGGGGAGAGGATGGTAAAGACTCAGTGCTCTAAGTGTAAGAGAGAAAAACCTTTAGGCAGCATTAAGTAGAACATGTGGTTAGAGTGTCTTCTGTGGCTGAGATTCCGCTGGCGGAGGAAGGGTTGAAGTCAGTCATTATGAGACCTGGCTGTACATTGGGGTCTCCTGGGCCACTCCACGCACAGGATCCCCCCAAGATCAACAAAAATCAGGGCCCATGGGAGTGAAGTCATCAATATTTTATAAAAGTTCACCAGGTGAGGTGAATGTATTACCAGGTTGAGGGCCTTTGGCTTCGGTGGATTCGGTAGCAAAAACAAAAATCTTTGTAGAAATGGGCTTAGGAGGAATGTAGTAGCTTCTTCCTGGGGTGAGAAAGTTGTTTCATTTGAGCCATTAGGTGGGGAGGACTTGGACATAGAGAACTGAATGTGGTAGAGGGAGGCAGGTCTCTGCTGATGAAGGAGAAGGCTGACCCTCGAGGCCTGATGTGGGGGCCCAGAGCCTGGAATGGGGCAGGGCTCCCCCTGGGAAACCGGGCCTCCCAAGCCAGAGGCTGGAAGAAGTTTCTGTTAGGGCTTCCTTCAGTTTCAGAATTCCCTCTGTCTGCTGATTGCTCAGCTTCCAGTTGCCTCTTGCTTTGTCCCTGGTTCTCTTCCTGACTTCAGCCTCCTGATAGGAGGCTGGCTTTGATTCTCTGTGCCCTCTTGACCTCCTCCTTTCAATATCACAGCCTAGAGCACCCCCCACCCCCCAGTAAGCACTCCAGCCTGTACCAAGATCTTCTGGTTCCAGCTTCTAGGTTGGAGTCCTCAGGCTCTGTTTACAATTAGGAGGCCACTGCTATCTTCTTTGGGGCCCACTGGTTAGTAAATTTCTATGATGTACAGTTAGTGATTATGTGCCTCTGTGCACACACACACCCGTATTTTTCTTGATGTCATAACTATGGACGACAATTACTAGGAAGAGGTGCCACCAATCAATTCTTTTTCTCATACCCATGCCAGATCAGATTTCCATGACTGATTATGTCCTAGTAGCCAAGAGTATAGCTCAGTTGGTAAAGAATCCACCTGCAATGCAAGAGACTCCCGTTTGATTCCTGGGTCAGGAAGATCTGCTGGAGAAGGAATAGACTACCCATTCCAGGATTCTTGGGCTTCCCTGGTGGCTCAGATCGTAAAGAATTTGCCTGCAGTGTGGGAGACCTGGGTTCAATCCCTGTGTTTGGAAGATCCCCTGGAGTAGAGAATGACTACCCACTCCAGTATTCTTGCCTAGAGAATTCCATGAACAGAGGAGCCTGGCAGGCTGTAGACATGGGGTCACCAAGAGTCGGACATGACTGAGCAACTTTAACTTTTCAGCCAATAGTAATTGCCAGGCAAGATGGAACCCTGACTTAAAGGTGCCATGTCCAGGGACGGGGGAGCCTGGTTGGCTGCCGTCTATGGGGTCACACAGAGTCGAACACGACTGACGTGATTTAGCAGCAGCAGCAGCAGCCTTGCTTCAAACAGCAGCTTGTAATGAACACATGCTAGAAGAGTGGTCTACCAGGAATGGAGAAACCTCCAGCCACAGTCTGGGGGGTGGGGCAGACCTCACTTTACAACCACAAGAAAATGGGAAATTTCTCTTGCCAACATGGAGTTTCAAGTAAGTTCATCACTAAGGACTTTAGACATAATTCTGTAATTCACATAGGAAGCCATCACGGGGTTTTGGCAGGTAAGTGACAAGACTAGAGCTGCTCTTTAGGGAGGTTGATCTTGTAAATAGATGTAGGGTGAATGGAGGGGAGGTGGGGAGATCACACACCAGATGAAGTAGGAGCTGCACATATTTGAAGGGGCTGGAGGGTGAAAGGTCCAAGACTGCTTCTCTGTTTTGGGGCAAGGCAAGTGTCAGTGGGACTGAGAAAGGGGGTTGGCATTTCCAAAGGTTCTGGACCCTACCTTTTTGACACAAGTCCAACACCCACAAATATCAGGAGAAGCTTCTCTGGAGACCAAACAGGTCACCATGTAACATGCAATTAGAGTAGCTGTTTAAATGGAAAAAGAATTAATTACCATCGAATTTTCCTGGCCTGTTGTTTATGCACATGGCCGAAAGTCCAGAGCAAAACTCTGTAGCTGATAGCTGGCTGTGGTTTCCCACTCTCTCTGGGAGAATGTGAGTCCACGGTCAATAGTGTTTACTAAACCATAACCATTCAAGCCTATGGCAACAAGGGAAGAGGTCCAGGACATCTCTCACCCTCTATCATCCAACCCTGGGTCACACACAATGAAGATGTCCAGACTTGTCCAGACATCTTTGTGCAAATTATATTCATTTATGAGATTCAATATATACTTTGACTAAACACCAATGTATTGAGTATCTTAGTGTGCAAAGGAAATATTTTTACTGCAGATACATAAATATTCTGAAACCCAATAACACTGCATGGAATGTACTAATTATAATCAAAGCCTTTCATAATGAAGGGAAATAAAGTGAATAAACACAAGTCAGTCCAATGTTGGAGCCTCGGGAGTAACTTCTTTGCTACTACTGATAGATACCATTGTGATGTTGAAGCCAAAAGCAGCAGATGTCTACAGAGAGAAATAAGGGACTTGGAGATGCAATGTTGATGAGCTGGCATCTCATTTTCCTGCTAAATTACATCTGGGCCTTCTCTTCCTAAACAGCTTAGGTCTTGGTTTGGCTTCAGAAAAGATAACTATCAACAAGCTGGCCACTGATAGATAGTGGGAGCCAGCTGTCACCTGACCTTAGTTTTCTGAATCTTGTTTCTTCATGTCTTTGCAAGAAAATCTTTAGTTTGATTGAGTGAAATGTGAAAATGCTTGGCTCTCAGCTGAATGCCAAAACCTACAGAAAACAATTATCACTTGGAGTAAAGTGGTGGTTGAATACAGATCTGTTGTGGACCATATCCAAACAGTGGGTCTGAACCAGAGAGTTTTGAGGATTTCCAGTGGGAAGTGGCTGAGCCTAGATCATGTGGGTGCTTGATGGAGGCAGAGAGGCTCAACTTTACAGTTTTCCTAGAACTAGTCTGGTCCCTGGGGTTGTACACAATGCAAAGAGCCTAACAATACCAGTCTACTCTCCCAGGACCAGTATTGGACCAGGTACAGACAATTTAGGGCTCATTTGAAGCTCAAAGATCCTGAGCTTTGTTGCATTCTTGTTGTTGTTCAGTCACTAAGTCGTGTCTGACTCTTTGTGACCCCATGGACTACAGCACGCCAGACTCTTCTGTACTCCTCTATTTCCTGGGGTTTGCTCAGATTCACATCCATTGAGTTGGTGATGCTATCTAACCATCTCATCCTCTGCTGCCCCCTTCTCCTTTTGCCTTCAATCTTTCCTAGCATCAGAGTCTTTTCCAGTGAGTTGGCTCTTTGCATCAGGTGGCCAAAGTATTGGAGCTTCAGCTTTGTTGTAGGATGGGGTAAAATGTGGAATGTGGGGCTGTTGTGGGGCGATGGAGTTAGTTTTACAGTTAAGACCACCCTGTGCCATGCTTGAAAATTGCCAGGCATCATTCTCTTCACTTAGCTCACAATTCCTCTGCATCATATTACCAGCTAGTGCTTCCTGCTCCTTTCCACATTTATTCATGAATGAAACACTTATCATGGAAGATTCCAATGACCATATTTGTTAGAAAAAATATTAAAATCAGAAGAAGGTATGATAGTCACAGAGATGACCCCTGGATGTGCCTTCCCCACCTATGGTCCTATGATGGGACCCCCTCCCCTCCTTCCCGCCCTCCTGTGACAGAGGAATTGTACCCTTCAGAGACCCATGAGACACTGTGAGGAAGTCTGGGTGAGCTTCCCCTCTCACACTACCTGGGTCCCCCCTCTAGAGGCCTACACCTGTGGGGAGCCCGGGCCCCAGCCAGCTGTCAGCAGCTGCAGCACCTGTCTGGAGTGGAAGGGCCTGGGAGACCACCACCCACTTTGTATCCTGCTGACTCAGTCCAGCCGTCTTGCTCCAGAGGACTCATTCACTGAAGGGTCACTAGGTCATGTCTGCACTTAGGGATTTCCTGCGTCGGACTAACAACTTCTTTGATTTCTCTTCCCCTCTTTCTCGTGATACACTAACCGAGACAAGCCATTTGAAGCTCTGGTGGTGTTTCCCCTTCAAAGTGAGGGACTTTGTTGTCACCAATAAGGCCAGTGCTTCAGGTCCCTGGGCTCAGTATGGCTGGGGGTGGGGCACCCAGGCTGGTGCGACTTCCAGGCAGCCACACGGCACCCCCAGGGATTCCCTGTGACCCCTCAGCCTCAGCACTCGGACAAGACTATGAGTGTCAAGCAGGAACTGGGCTGTGGGAGGGCAGAGGTCTTTCCTGATTCTCACCATGTTTGTGTTCGCTTGTCTAAATAGAAGCAGAAAGTTGCTTCTGTGCTTCACAAGTGAGACAAAGAAAACGAAAAGCCAGGATCCCAAAGGGCAGGTGGAGGGCTGGCCTTTGAGCCTGGGCTTTTGCTTTTTGGAGACTGTCGCTTCACTTCGCATCTGTTCAGTTCAGTCACTATGTCATGTCCGACTCTGCGACCCCGTGGATTGTGGCACACCAGGCTTCCTTGTCCATCAGCCACACCTGGAGCTTGCTCAAACTCATGTCCATTGAGTCAGTGATGCCATCCAACCATCTCATCCTCTGTCATCCCCTTCTCCTCCCGCCTTCATTCTTTCCCAGCATCAGGGTCTTTTCCAATGAGTCTGTTGTTCGCATCAGGTGGCCAAAGTATTAGAGTTTCAGCTTCAGCATCAGTCCTTCCAATGAATATTCAGGATTGATTTCCTTTAGAATTGACATGACAGTGTGAAGTCTGCACAGGGCCCGACTGGCCCAAGCCTCTTGTCTTTTGCCACAAGACAATCAGAGCTGAGGAGGGAGGCTGTTTAAATAGTCCTCTGCCAGAGCAGCTCTCTTCACATAGGACAGGCTGAGAGGACGTAAGAGCGAACGACTGGCTCAGCAGGAACCCCTGCCCAGGGCCAGGCTGGCAGAGCCCACGGCTGGCCCCAGTCATTGCCGTCATCAGGTTCTGTCAGACCTCTGGTGCTGAAACTGGGGCCTCATGGGGGATGTCGCTCCCTGGGAGGCTGGAGAGATGGATGCCCAGCCATCCAGGAGAGGCTGGTGTTGCTGGAACTCACACAGCCTGGGGGAGGGGCTAGGCTGCCGGGTTTGAGCTGAGGCAGGTTGATGCCCGAGCAACATGGACGAGGTGGTTTTTTGGCCTGGACGTGATCTGTCTGGTGTGTTCGATGGCCCCTCTGCAGAGCTTGTGGCAGTACTGCAGCAAGCTCCTGCCCCTCCCTGACATGCTTGCTGTTGCCACTTAGCAGATAAGCCCTGGTTACTGAGGACTGCTCACCTCCAGCCACATGCAGGCTGTGAGGGGCGCTGGCTCCCAGTCCGCCATCACTGCTCACAGGACTTCTGCTCATCACATCCTTCACCTCCACTCTCCTCCCTGCCTCCCTTTCCCTCTCCCCCTTGTCTTCTCTCTTCGCTGAATTCCACTTGTTCCTCTTCGCCCATCTTCAAATTCTTTTCCTCTTCTTTTAAATTGACCACTTGTCTCTTTCTAGACTTCAAGTTCTGGAAAACTTTTATTTATATGTTGCTCAAGAATAAGGAGTCCTGAAGACACACAGATGGCCAACAGACATGGGAAAAGATGCTCAACATCACTAACCTTCAGGGAAATGCAAATCAAAACCACAGTGAGATACAGCCTCACACCTGTCAAAATGACTATTCTCAAGAAGACCAAAAATAGCAAGTGCTGGGTAAGCTATGAAGAAAAAGGAACCTCGTTTTGGTAAGATTGTAAACTATTGTAGCTACTGTGGATGCGCCTCAAAAAATTACAAATAGAATTATATCTAACAATATGATCCAGCAATTTTACCTCTGAGTAGTTACCTGAAGAGAACAAAAACACTAATTCAGATAGATATATGCAGCTTTATATTCATTGCAGCATTAGTTAGAATAGCCATGGATAGATATGGAAGCAACTTAAGTGCCCATCAATAGACAAATAGACAAAGACGATGTGATATATATATATACATAATGAAATATTACTCACCCATATAAAATTAAATCTTGCCATTTGTGACATGTGTGGACCTAGAGAATATTATGCTAAGTGAAGTAAGTTAGAGAAAGACAAAGACTATATATTGTCACTATATGTGAAGTCTAAATGAAACAAACCAAACAAAATAGAAACAGACTCATAGATACAGAGAACAAATTGGTGGTTACCAGGTTATGCGGAGTGTGAGGAGGATGGGAGAAATAGGTGAAGGGAATTGAAAGGTACAAACCTCCAGTTATATAATAAATAAGTCACTGGAATGTAATATACAGCATAAGAAACGTGGTCAATAATAACTTTATTGTAATAAATTTATATGGGGACAGATGGTTATGAGACTTACCGTGGTGATGATCATTTCATAATGTATGCAGATGTCAAATAATTAGGTAGTACACCTGAAGCCAAAGTAATACTGGAAGTCAGCTATATTTCAAACAAAAGAAGCAGCACTTGGGAAAGGCAAGGGAACGATATCACAGAGATCCCTAGCTTCACCTTAACAATTTTTTAAAGCCTTAATACTGAAAAATTTCATACAGATTCAAAAGTAGAAAGAATAGTAAGATGCTCCCCATGTACCCATCACTCAGCCACAGCGACTGTCAGCTCATGGCCAACACTGTTGGTCTCCACTCCTGCCTCCACCCAGAGATTTGACTGAAACAAATCTTACACATCACATTATTTCAGAGGTTTCAAAGATGACTTTTGTTGGTGGCTAAAAATTATCTTTCACTTTTCAGAGGTCCAGAAATCTAGATGAAGAAAGAAAAATGAAAACTTCAGTTAAAATTATTACTATGGTTAAGATAAATTATATAAACTTGTTATACCACCTGATTACCAACCCCACCCCACTGCAGCATACATCAAAAGACATTTAAAAAGAATAAGGAAGTCTAGGTCCTAGGAGCAGATCTGCCATTTAGCCAGCTGTGTCACTTTGGATAAGCTAGAGACCTCCAGTCTGTCACATGGCCTATATGTTTATTTAAGTTTTAAAATATGTAACAATGTGGTTCAAAAACTTAAAGTGAAAGTTGCTCAGTCATGTCTGACTCTTTGCGACTGCATTGACTATACAGTCCGTGGAATTCTCCAGGCCAGAATACTGGAGTGGGTAGCCTTTTCCTTCTCCAGGGGATCTTCCCAACCTAGGGATCAAACCCAAGTCTCCCGCATTGCAGGCGGACTCTTTACCAACTGAGCCACCAGGGAAACCAAGAATACTGGAATGGGTAGCCTGTCCCTTCTCTAGCGGATCTTCCTGACCCAGGAATCCAATGGGAGTCTCTTGCATTGCAGGTGGATTTCAAAACCTTAAACTTTACAGCAAAAATTCTGCCTCATTTCCAGCTGTATGGTTCCCTCTCTATAAGCAAACAAGGTCATAGTGTTACCTCCCAGAAAAATAAGCAAATGCACACACACACACACACAGATTAGTGTTCTTTCCTCATTTTCATACAGACATGTTTTCATAGAAGCACACCATGGGCACTGTTCAGTGCCTTGCCTTCTTCACTGAGCCTATTTCAGGGACCTTTCCGTATCAGCACATGTATGGCTGCCTCATTCTTTCTTCCTGGTGCTTAGTTCGACTGAACAGCTGGCTCTCTGGTGGTGGACACCAAGGCTGTTTCCAACCTCTTCTGTGTGGCATGTTGCAATGAACAAACTTGCTTGTACATCTGTGTGTAAGTAGATCTGTGATATAAAGTCCATGAAGTGGTCAGATAGAGAAAATAGACAAACACATCCTAGTTAGATGTGTGACCTCAGAGAAGGCACTTGATATTTCTGAGGCTCATTTCTTTTTTAAATTTGTAAAACAGGAGGGTTAGACTCTGTGACCTGCAGGTCCTTTCCACCTCGGGAGTTCTTGGGATTCAGAACCTCTCACCTGGGAGGAGTTTGACAAGGAAGACTGTTTGGCCCTCGTGATCTGCCCACAGACACCGTGTCCCTGGGTCTAGGCCACCACAGCCAAGTGGGAGCCAAAACTGCTTCTGTGCACAGCCAGCAGAACCGAACTAGAAGAGACAAGTCCAAGGGCCAGGCCTGACCTCATGTGTCCTCCAGTGGCATCTCTCTTCTGTCATGACTTATTTAAAAGTAGCTGCTTTGGTAGGTCCTCTGGAAATCAGAGGGGGCGTGGAAGTATTTTGCCTCTGTTAACAGAATTGAGAGAAATGAAAGGGATAAATATACCTGAGGTGAACAGAGTAAAGTATTAGCCAGAATACTGGGGATAGGAGGACGTTAATCAGATATTTGCGTGGCTGCGTGCATGCCAAGTTGCTTCAGTCATGTCCGACTCTGCAACCCCATGGACAGTACCCTGCCAGGCTCCTCTGTCAGTGGAATCTTCCAGGCAAGAAAGCTGGAGTGGGTTGCCATGCCCTCCTTCTGGGGATCTTCCCTAATCAGGGATCAAACCCAGGTCTCCTGCATTCCAGGCAAATTCTTTACTGTCTGAGCCAGCTAGGAAGTCCAATAAGATATTTAGCGGAAGATTATTCAACAATGCTATCAACCCACCAATGCATATTTTATTGGTACATTGACTACACTGGAGCCTGTCTGATGCTTTGCACTCACTAAATATTGAAACCGTGTGCTCGCTAGGCTAAGTCTTAGGATGGCCAGGGCCAAGGAATGGATTCTCTGCATATGGTCTGATGCTTGCTGTTAACACCAGTCAGATTTTAGAATCAGACAGTCAGATCTGAGAATTTGAGAATCAGAAGACCTGCATGATGCCCTAGGATCACTCACGCAAGCCTCTTGCTTGTGCACATACAGATGAGGCAATGGCAACTGGAAGAGGGGAAGTGTATGAGGGCCCTTGTAGCTGAAAGGGAGAGGGCCCTGGGAACAGACACAGGCACTCGATGGGGTGGTGAGTTGGGCTGGGCATTTGAACATCCCTTATGGCAGTTAGAGCAAGGCACTGCAACAGTCACTTCTGCATAGCACAGCCAGCATGCGCAAAGTGCCTACTGATACATAGAAAGTGGAGTGGTCAGCTGGGGAGCAGACAGAGCTTGGAGATTCAGGCAAAATGCTTTAGGAACCTCTGATAAAAGGAGGAGGATTCATGGGAACTCCAGTCTTAGAAGGCCTATGTGTTCCTCGCAGGCTATTGAGATACAGACTTAGGCTCAAGGGCAGGAACAAGGCAAGGCCCCAGATTCCAAGACTGAGGCACGCCAGGGGGACAGGGCAGAAGGGCAGCTGTCAGAATTGGGACCCTGGCAAGAGTGGTTTGATTTTGAACCAGAGATCTTTCTATCAGCCTGTCAAGATTCATGATGAGCTCCAGAGACTTGGAGAAATAGGCTTGAAAATGGGAACACTCCAGTCCAGAGTGGGGAGAAGGGAATAGGAGCCAAGTGCTTCTGATTACTTGCTAAACAAATTCCCCTCAAAGCCTTCTCTCCTCCTTCTGCAGACCCACCACTGCCCTTGTTCAGATTTCCATGTCTGTCTTAAGACTAAGGCAATAGCTTAACTGGCATCACCTTCCCCATCATTTCCTCCCTCGTCTCTCTTCTGCCTAAAACACTCAATAGCTCCTTGCGCCCCACCCTCAAGTGGCATATGAGGCCTTACTAATGGTCTCTTCCTCCTTTGCAGCCTCACTGTGGGCACGTTTATGCTCCAGGAATGCTAAACACACCATTTCTAGCTTCTGAACTTGTGCTCACATCCTTACCTTTGCTTGAACTCCCCTTTATGTCTTATTTACCTGTGTGACTCATTTTCAAGACTCAGTTTGTCTTTGCCTCCTTCAGAAAGCTTCCATCTTGCCCAAGAATGGTCTGGGCCCAGAATTCCTCTATCTATCTTGAGGGTTCTCAACCTTGTCTGAGTGTCCAAATAGAGATTAAAAAAAAAAAAAAAAAAACTACTTTTGTCCCCACTCCAGACCTTTTAAATTTGTAGGTTTCTTCTATGTAGGCTGGTACTTTTAGCTGAGGTCGTAATGTCTGCATCTTATTTCCTGGTGGTTCAGAAAAAGGTATGTATGTATGTCATATTTATATCATGTATCTACCTACCTATCATCTATCTTCATTTCTCACTTATCTAGCTATCTATCTAAATGTTAATATGTATACAATGTTTATTGTACTTTTTGGTTGTTTGAAAATTTTCTAAAGTTATTCTACCTTTTGGGTGTTTGAAAATTTTCAAAATAAAAATTTGAGAAAGATTATTAGTTCCCTCCATTTTGTTGGGCCATCTGTCTTCTTACAAGCTCCTGAATGGTGCTGCTGCCTAGAGCTGGTGAGGACCACAGCATACATCACTTACCACCCTATTTAAGTCTCTTTGATGTTTGTTATTTGACCTCTCTAGAAGACTGCCAGATCTTTGAGTTTCTGTCTTTCAGACTTTGGCATCTCCCTGTCCTCCAGCCTTAGCAAATACCTGGTATGTAGTGGGTGTTTAGTATGTATTAGTAGAGTATAACTGAAAGGAAGTTATATCCAAGGCAGATAGTGATTATAGTATTTATTATTCATTCATTCAATGATCTTTTCATCATTTATTAAGTACCTACCATGTCATGCATGTGTGAGCCACAATGGGTCATAAAATGATCTCAGCACTATTGACATTTTGACTAGATAATCCTTTGTTGCTGGGGGAGCTGTTCTGTGTACAGTAGGATATTTGGAAGCATCCTTGACCTTTACCCACTAGATGCCAGTAGCACCCCACCCCCTGCCAAGCAATGAGGATCAAAAATGTCTCTAGCCATTGCCAAATGTCCCCTGGGTGGGGAGGCAAAATGATCTCCAGTCGAGAAGCACTGATCTTTAAGACAGGTAGCCTTTAAGAAACTTTAAGTGTAATGAAGAAAAAGCATGCAATGAAAGACAAAGTGTATGCAGGATTGTGATATATCATAGAGTGCTAAGGAGCTCAGGAGGAGGAAACAAATTAACTCTATTTGGGGAAACACTGTTTGAAAGAACTGTATCTGGATTTTAATGGCCTTACAGATGGGAAGCTCTTTCAGGGTAACTTCCTTTCTTAAGCTTCTGCCACCTTACCTGTTTACAGTCTGTGGCCACCCAAGTCACTTTCTGGTCCTCGTTACAGTCCTGCAAGGTCAACAGAGTACCTATTAACTCTATTTTATAGATAAAGAAACTGAATTTAAGCTAGTTTGGATAATTTGAGAGGCAATAAAGTAATCCACAGCACAGACCCTATAACCAGCCTGCCTCGGTTTGAATCTTAGTGCTACTGCTTTCCACTGGTGAGCTCTGGGCTAGTCTCTTCATGCCTCAGTGTCCTCGTGTGGAAAATGGAACTCATAAAAGCTCCCATCTCACAGGATTGTTGTGAGACACTGACAAGTGTCAAATGCTTAGAATGGTGCTTTAACTATTGGGAATACTATAGAAGGGTTTGCTACAACTATTGTCATTATCAAGGCCATGCAGCAAGTCAATGACCAGTATGAAATAATAATTTGGATCTTCAGTCTCTTGGTCCCATGTTTTCTGCATCTCAACATCTTGTGATTTGAAGAAGAGAATCACTGATGGCTCAACCAGCACTGCTGGAAAAAACAGACCCCTTGACCACCATCCTCCATTTAAACTTTACTGTCCAATAGAAGTATCAGGCAAGCCACATACATAACAGTAGATTTCCTAGTAGCCACTTAAAAAAAAAGCAAAAAGCAAAAAGAAACAGGTGGAATTAATTTTGATAATCTATTTTATTTACCACAATATGGCCAAAGTACGGCTTCCCAGGTGGTACAGTGATAAAGAATCTGCCTGCCGATGCAGGAGACCCAAGAGACGTGGGTTCAGTCCCTGGGTCGGGAAGATCACCTGGAAAAAGAAATGGCAACCCACTCCAGTATTCTTGTCTGGGGAATCCCATGGACAGAGGAAGCTGGCAGGTCACAGCCTATGGGTTGCAAAGAGTCGGACACGACCGAGTGACTAAGCACAGTGCACGTGCCTATCACCAGCACGTCCAAAGTATTAGCATTTCAATATGTAATTAGCAAAATTGTTAATGAGACATTTACACTTTTTTTATACTAAGTCTTGAAAGTCCAGGGGGTACTCATACAGCACATCCACCATGGACTAGCCACATTTCAAGTGCTGCATAGCCGCATATGACTTGTGGCTACCATACAAGACAGGACAGGTAATCTAAACACAGCAAAGGGCATTGTTTTTGGTGGCTAGACTGTCATATTATTACAGACTGTGTCCTGGAGATGACAAATCAAAACAAATAAGTGAGAATCTTCCCGAGTTTTATTTGTACAACACAGAAACTTCTCCTTGCTTGGTTTTCTCCTGATATATAATTGGCTCCTGATCAGCCAATTATACATATTTGAAACTCTGCACTCAGTGATTAACCTTTCATTCTTGATTAAACTTGAGTACAGCTTTCAATAAATCATGCCTGGACAACACCAGACGCTACCCTTCAAGCAGCTCATGAGTGCATACAACCTTAGAAGCCCCAAGCTCACAGCCAGAAGAAGCCCCTCTGTGATCAGGCTGCCTTGCTGTTTCCTTCCATGGTAAACCCAGGATTGCTTGCCCTGACTCTCCTGGAGGTGGCCTCATGTCACCTGCTGGTACCTATTGAGCAAAATGCCATCACCCTTCCTCTGCTGTCCCTGGATGGAATGGAACGGAGGCTGAGAATAGTGACCTGACCTGTCTGACACCAGGCAGCAATTTGTTACTACCGATGGAAAACAAGCTGTCAGACCCCTGGGTGGCCTCTTTCAAAGGTTTGGCAGTGCAAGCACCGCCCAATCTCAGCATTTTTATAAGAGTGGTGTCTGGGATGATAATAACTACATTCTCACCATGCTTATTGCTTTGCTCATGGATTTAATATTCTCAGCAGCCCTCTGTGGCTGTTACTCTTATTAGCTCCACTTTACAGATGAGGAAACTAACAGAGAGAGTTAACATGGCTTTCCTGAGGTCACAGAGTTAAGAGGCAGAGTCAAATCCCGACAGAACCCAAGCTTTTCACCATACCACAGTGCCCCTTTTGTTGGGGCTAACTCACCAGCATCTTCTTGGAAGATGGAGGCTTCCAGTCTGTCTTCAGTACCTGGAAGGCAGCATGACACTTACCAGGTGCTCAGTGAATACCCATTGACTGGCTGGCTCTCACCTCTCACCTGTTTGCTGCTGGTGATGTCCATCTTTAGCTTGTAACCACATGGAGGCAGATGGTTGCTTCACTTGATGCTTTTCGCCCTTCATTTGAAGTGACTCTGAGTTCATGCCTTGCCTCCTGGGTTGTGCTTGACTTTTGTCTCTGGCCTCTCTGTAACTCAGGCTTGTGTGTGCGTGCTAAGTCTCTTTAGTCGTGTCTGACTTTTTGTAACCCTATGGACTGTTGCCTGCCAGGCTCCTCTGTCCATGGGATTCTCCAGGCAAGAATATTGGAGTGGATTGCCATGCTCTCCTCCAGGGGATCTTCCCAACCCAGGGATCGAACCTACACCTCTTATAGTGCCTGTGTTGGCAGGCAGGTTCTTTACCACTAGTACCACTCAGGTTAAAACAGACATAATCTTGGCATGAGCACCAATGAGTCTCATTTTCCCATTTGCTGGGCCCGACTGATGCCATCCAACCATCTTATCCTCTGTCGTCCCCTTCTCCTGCCCTCAATTTTCCCCAGCATAATTCTCCTTGTCTGACTCAGTTCTGGCTGCTCAGCTTGTTTGGCCTCACTGTCGGTCCGGCACATGAACTTGGATTCACCAACATAAGATGAATATGATCTGAGGATCTAATGTCAAACACAATGACTATAGTTGATTTCACTGTGCTGTATAATCAAAATTTGTTATGAGAGCAGAATTTAGATGTTCTAACCCCCAAAATAAATAAATATGTGATGAATGGTGATGGATATGTTACATAACTGGATGGAGGGAATCCTTTCACAGTGTATATGTACATTGAATTACCACAATGTACACTTTAAATATCTCACTTTTTTTTTTCAATTATACCTCAATAAGCTGAGAAAAAAAGGGCATGAGGGCAAACCTCTCAGAGGATTTAATGTCATACTTTCAAAACTGATTAAACAAAGCCACCTGGAAACTCTCTTTCTCCCAGAGGCTGTTATTCTTTAACTCCCTCAAAAGCAAGGGTTTGTGGTGCTAAATGCAAAATGACATTTAGCCAACTGAGTATCACCAGCCGTGAGGGTCAAAGGCTTTCTTGGAAAAGCCAGTGTTTACCCCAACCATTAGCAGACTGGATGTGGTTTGTGGAACCTTTGGAGTTCTAAATTGTTGAGTGCTCTTCATGCCTTCCAGGGACAGTCTGGTCAGTCAGGATACAGACTTCAGACAGGTCCCTCCCTCACCACCGCCTAACAGCTCAGTCTTCCGAAGATCCTCAGTGCTTTCATTCTCTGCCCACAAAGACATCAAAAATTAGGAGACTCAGATACATCCTGGATGCAGGAGACACAGCACGCATCACTTAGTTTGTGGAAGTGGCAAGCTGGAGATAGAGCCGCGATGAGGACCATCCACCATGGATAGGGAAGCCAGGGCTGGGCTTCTGGAGAAAGTAACCCAGAGTCGAGTCTGGAGCTGACAGTCAAGTGTGTGGATGTGGTCAGCATCACAGGAGGGTCAGGCAGGACACACCTGCAGCCCCTGAAAGAAGACATTCATGGAAAGCCTTGTGTTTTGTGATGGGAGTTTGAACTTCATCCCACAGGCAGCAAAAGAGCAGGAGAGGGTTTTAACTAAGGCAGTAATGTGGACAAGTGTTAGTAATAGCTAATATTTCTTGAATGAATGTTTTTTATGTGCCAGGCATTGTCTTAAGTACTTTGCATGTGATGAAGTCACTTAATCCTTAAAACATCCCTATAGGATACCTACTAATATTATCCCCAATTCCAGCTGAGGAAGTTGAGGCATGGAGTGCCCCCACAGTCACAGATCTCCTAAATATGGAGCTGCGATTGGAACCTAGGAAGTTTGGTTCCTGAGCCTCTTTGCCACTCTGCTATTACTTACAATTTTACGGCCTTCCCTGTTGGCTCAGCTGGTAAAGAATCCACCTGCAATATGGGAGACCTGGGTTCAAGCCATGGGTTGGGAAGATACCCTGGAGAAGGGAAGGGCAACCTACTCCAGTATTCTGGCCTGGAGAATTCCATGGACTATTTTGTCTATGCGGTTGCAAAGAGTCACACATGACTGACATGACTGAGTGTACAGCCATCTCTTTTCAAAATCACTTCCAAGTGATTCAGAATAAAACTGCACATATGGAGAGTAAGCAATTAAAAATAATATTCAAAATGAAAGAGAGAACAGCAACATGAAAAGCAAGGAGAAGTTGATAGCAAGAATCCAGGAGGGATAGTCATATATCTTGAGGCCTAGCCTCTTATTTGATCTTTATGACAAGAAAAGTACAAAATATGTCAGGAATCAGCAACCCTCTTACTCCTTGCTGGGTGAGGGGGGAATGTACATATTCATCTGGAGAGATTCTGCTTCCTTGTATGGAATTCTAGAAGGAAATTTGTGGTCTAATCACTGATATTGTTTGATATAAGGTATCAAGTTTATTAGTTTCTAGGATGACTGTAACAGATTACTGCACATTTATGGCTTAAAACAACAGAAATTTATTTTCTCACAATTTTGGAGTCTAGAGTCCAAAATCAAAGTGGCAGCCAGATTGGTTCCTCCTGGAGGGCTTGGGGGAGAATCCAAGCCTCTCTCCTATCTTCTGGTGACTGCAGGCAGCCCTTGGAGTTCCGTGGCTTGGAGACACATCACTCAGATCACTACTTCCATCTTCACGTGGCCTTCGCCCTGTGTGTCTCTGATCCCTGAGTCTTTGCATGGTCTTCCCCTCTGTGTCTCAAAACTGCCTCTCCTTCCTTTTGTAAGGACACCAGTCATTGGATTTAGGGCCCACCCTTAATCCAGGCTGATCTCATCTTGAGATCTTTAACTCAATTGCATTTGCAAAGAAGTTATTTCCAAGTAAGGTCATATTCATATAGATACCAGGGCTTCGACTTGCACGTAGCATTTGGTGGGGGGCCACTATTCAGTTCACTACACAAAGCATTCAACAGCAATTCTGACAACTAATTAGAAGTATTTTAATGCTGTCTCTCACAGTGATAAAAGGATAGTGTTTTGATTGCAATTCAGCCCACTTGAGGTAGGTAGCTTCATTTAATGGGGCCACCAAGGGGCTTTTGTGTCCTCCTGAAAGTGTTCCTGAATAGAATGTCTTGTGAGCCCCGTGTCTCTGGTGGAGAGAACTTCACGGTAGGTGAACTCAGGTGATAAACAGGGCTCTCAGTAGGAAGCAGAGTGTTTGGCCAAGTCCTATTCGGAGGCCAGCTGATCAGTAAAGAAGTTCCTAGGTAGGCGTGCACATGAGAATCACCAGGGAAAGTTTTCAAAATACATGCATCACAGTTGCACCCAAAGCAAATGAAGCAGAATCTCTGACCTCTGCTGTATTTTCTCTTGTATGGACTTTTTTAATGGGAATCGCCATTTGGGATGGAGAGGTAGGGAAAACCGTTCCAGGCTCTTGCTGGTTTCTTTCTAGTTTAATGACACAGAGAGCGGGAGACAGGACTTCTGTGCTAGGAGCTTTACATCATTTGTTGTGTTAAAATACACAAAGCATACAATTCACCATTTTATAGTGAATATAGTGAATTCAGTATCATTTAAGACATTCACAGTCTGTGCGGTCATCACCACCATCTATCTCTAGAACATTTCCATCAGCACGAAAGGCACCCAGTACTCATTAGGGTGTTACTGCCCATCCTTCCTTACTCCCATGCCTTGGCTACCACTGATCTGCTTCCAGTCTCTGGATTTACCTATCCTGGTTACCATATATAAATGGGAATCTGTCAATATGCCTGACTTCTTCATTTACCATGTTTTCATCCCTGTTGTAGCGTGTATAAATATTTCCTCCCTTTCTATGGCTGAGTAACATTAGATTGTAATGGATAACTATATTGTTTTTAATACACTTATCACTTAATGGACATTTGGATTCTTTGCACCTACTGGCTACTGTAAATAATGTCGTTATGAAGATTCGTTTACAAGTTTTTGTTTGAACTCTTTTTTTTCTGATTCTTTCTATATACTTTTAAAAGTAGATTTATTAATGTCTTATTTTAAAGATGAAGAAACAAGGTGATGGAAATCATACTTGGAAGTCATCAAGCTAGTAAGTTACAGAGCTGGAATACAATTGCTGGTTTCTGTCTCCAGATCAGATTCTGGGCTCTTTTTCCCATATTGTGAGCTGTTTCTAAGAAGTCAGACCTAACTTGTCCCCTACTGTCACCTTTGAGTTATACTTTCTTATTTTCTATTCTCAGCTTTGGATACTCCTTTCAGGCAACCAGGACATGTTATGTCTGACATGAGTTTGTTCTTTCTTGATGTCCTTGCCTCAGAAGAGCAGCCAGGACTTGAGTTTATCAAAGGAAGCGATTTGAGTAAAAAGCTCCTTGAATACTTTATTATACAAGATGACCCCAAGTATAGTTATTTTTTTTTAATGTGTAAATAAACACCTTGAATTGACATTATGATAAATAGTTCCTCCCTCATCATGATAAATGAAACTTACCCTCTTAGAATCAACTCTTAATTATGCTTATTGGAGATGATGTAGGATTTATTATCACTTTCATAATCAGTTGAAGAGTAATGACAGAAGAAGACACTGGAGTTACTGGCATCTTGAGACTTGAGGAAAATGATGGTGCGTGATAAAAGGGGAAGAGAATGTGAAGCTTCTCAAGAGAGAGCCAATGAGATAGGGTTTTTGAGATGCCTAGTAGTTACTGGAGCAAAGGGAGGAAATAGCGTCCCTGCTGAGAGTGATGAGGGTCAGCAAGGTTGGGAGCCAAGGCCAGAGTAATCTGTGATGCTTTGGGCTTGAAGAGTGAAAGCCAAAGCTTGGGTTTTGGTGTTCTGCCGGGAGAAAAATTCCCAGGTGGACTGGGAAGAAGTTGTGCTTGGATTCCTGCCAGAGAAGCACCAACACTCTCAAGGGCCAGGTAGCCATCTGGGGCTTGAGAAAGATGGGCCTGAATAAGCCAGACTTGGCTATCATGCTTTGCCAAGCATTTTGTCCAGTTTATCCACTGCTTCAGAAAAAGTCATCCTAAACAATGCTTTAAAACAATAACATTTATGATTTCTCATAGTTTCTGTGAGTCAGGAACTGGAGGACAACTCAGCCAGATGCTTCTGGCTCAGGGTCTCTCATGCAGTTATGGTGAGTCAGTTGTAGCTGGAGCTGGAATCAGGAGCAGCTGGGGGCTGGTCTCTTTAGGTGGTATCATGGATTTTCTGCAGGGTCTCTCCATAGGGAAGAGCGTGGGCTTCCCCACAGCATGGCAGCCTTGGGCTTCTTACATGGCTGCTCAGTGTCCCAAGCTGAGTATTTCATGACAGAGAGAACTGGTGGAAGTTGCACTGCTTTTTATGACCAAGCCTCAGAGGGTCACAAAGCATCATGTTCACTATATTCTGTTTTTAATTGAGGCAATCAGAAGCCCTGCTCATGTTCAAGCAGAGGGCACCTAGACGCCATCTTTTGGTGGGCAAGTGACAAGGTTCTAGAAGAGTATGTGGGACTCAAAAGATTATTGCAGCCATGTTTGGAAAATGCAATCTGTTACAGTAACTAACAGATCATTTTTGGTAACTTGTACATTTCATTACTCTCTCTTACTTCTTCAAGATTGTGTACATAATAAGAATGATGGTAGGAAACCTCAATGTGACAAGAGGTCAGGAGACCCAAATGCAGACCCTGATCATGAGGCTATAGAATCAGAATGTTCTTTTAAAAAAAAAAAGCTATCTATTTTAGAGCAGTTTTAGATTCACAACAAAGTTGGGCAGAAAATACAGAATTCTCATAGGACCCCTTGCCCCCTCACATGTATAAATATGCATACATATATACATATGCATGCAAACTAAGTTGCTTCATTCATGTCCATCTCTTTGTGACCCTATGGACTGTAGCCTGTCAGACTCCTCTGTCATGGAATTCTCCAGGCAAGAATACTGGAGTGGGTTGCCATTTCCTTCTCCAGGAGATCTTCCTGATCCAGAGATTGAACCCATGTGTCTTATGTCTCCTGTATTGGCAGGTGGGTTCTTTACCACTAGCACCACCTGGGAAGCCTCCCTTCATCAATATATCCCACCTGAGTGGTACATTCATTATGGTCAATGAGTCTATATTAACCTATTATTATCACCCAAAGTCCATAATTTACATTAGAGTTCATTCTTGGTGTCATACCTTCTATGCCTTTGAGCAAATGTATGATATATATCCACCATTATAGAATCATACAAAATATTAATAGTTTCACTGCCCTAAAAATGGTTCATTTTCTCCTCCTCATCTGAAGGCACATTTTTCTTCCTCCTGATCGTCCATGAGATAAATACTGTATGTGGGTCTCCGGGATCATCATCACGCTTGTTGGTTTTTGCCTCTCCTTTCCTCAGCCATCAGTGAGCCCAATATTTTCCATAGCAGTGGCACCATGCGTGCCTACCCACGGGTGGGAAAGAGAGAGAATGCAGGGATTAGCAGCTTTTCTTTCTCAAGTAGCCATCTCTCTAAGAGCTCATGGAGGGAGGCCAGACAAGGACATGCTCTGTGCATCTCCCATTTCCCATCAGAACCATCTTAGTCACCGGTGGCTTCTCAATCACAAGGAACCTGCCAGGCATAAAGACCAGAGAGGGCCACGAATGTCTCATTATGGGGGACCAGACAGCAGAGCTACAGAATTCCAGTCTGGAAGTCAGAGTTTGGCAGCCATCCTTCTCAGATTTTCCAGAACAGTTCCAATTTCATGCCACATAATTATTTTTAATAAAGATGGCTCATTACATAAGTAACCAAATGTGATTTAATTTTTATGCTATTTATAGGACTTTTCATTTAAATAAATCCACTAATCAGAAAAACAAAAGCCTTTCCCAGTGCCAAGGGTCTGCATTAGGCTTTGGAAATACATTCCCCTTGTTTGTAGATCATCTTGACTAGAAAAGTGTCAAAGAGGAAGTTGGCTGGGCTCTGATCAGAGAGTTAGGGAATTGGAATCACATGCCTACCCTGACTAAATGAAGGCCATCGTGTGTGAGTGTACAGCTTGTGCACTGTACAAGGTTATCACATATAAGGATTCTCTACTCATGAAGAGGAAAAGTTAAAATTAACATAACCTACTGCTTATTCTGGCTCTGTAACTCAGCTTGCTCCTTGCAAAGTCTGGATCACATAGGTCATGTAGTCTCAGAAAGTGGGAACTTACAACACTAGAAACTGGAGTTTATCTCACTCACCCTTGTCCTGCTCTTTGCAACTGCCCAACCCCTGTAAACCTGCTTAATCATGCCTGTCCATGTAAGGGTCAGGAATCCCCCTCTCCATCTTGACCGCTATTCCCGCGCGCTCGAAACCCCTTAATTTTGACCATCCTACTAACAGCTAGTGTTGCCCACTATAGTCTGTCTATAAAAACCCTGTAACCCCTTTGTTTGGGGCTCAGAGCTTGGAGTGTTAACTCCTCTGGGCCTGCCGGCATAATATACCTGAGTTATCCAACTCTCCGAGTGTGGTACTTGGTTTCTCGATTACTGGTTTCTGCAAAATTCACACTGTAGACATCATTGATTTGTATGTGTAGTACAACAGTTTCCCAACCAGTGGGCAGATTTCATTCTAATATAATCAATATACAATATCAAGACAATTTCAAAAAGAATGAAGCAACATATTTTGAGGGAGGGATACCTGTGTAATTTGACAATGGTGTCCTATAGACCACTGATGGTCTAGACTGAATGTCCAGTTCCATACAAGTCATGAGCCCAGGAGAGAGAAGCCAGGATTCAGAGCAATAAAAGGAAAGTGCAGTAGTGGTGGGGACCCTGGTAACCCTGATAGTTGTGTAAATTAATACATCATTTTTCAATGGTTCTCAAACTTGGCTGTGCTTTAAAATTTTGAAGGAAGGCTTAGAAAATACCAATGCCAGGGTTCTAACCCTAGAGATTCTGATTTAGCTAGCCTGGGATGCAGCCTGGGCTTTGAGATAATTACAGGTTCTTCATGTAATTCTAATGAGTTGCCACGGTTGAAAGCATTGCATTATTTATCGGATGGATGACAGATGAATAAATAAATAGATGGATGAGTGGATGAATGAGGTGCATAGATGCATGAGTAAATGAATGAGCCAGGACGTGGTTATAGAGTTCATGGCTTAATATGGTTGTCATGATGTGGCTTCTGCCTAACTCTCCAGACACGGTCTGTTTGATCATGCCCCAACCACTGACATCCGTGCTCCAGCCATCCTGAATTTCAATCAGTTCTAATGTGGTGACTCTTTTGCAACTCTGGGCCCTTATCTTCTTTGTTCTCCTTAATTAGAATGCATTTCCTGTTTCTGTTTGCCTGCTAAACTCCTACTCACATTTCAGGCCTCTACTTAAAGATAATTTTATCCTAGAGGCCTCTTAACCCTGGGTCAGATGCCCACCCACTGTGCTCCCTCAACCTTTTGTCCCTCTGCATCGGAACATTTATCACCTGAAATTTCCAGCTGGGCTCAGAGGGGGAGAAATGGGAAAACTCAATGGTTCATTTCTCCTAGTCCCATGTTGTGTGGCCTCACCCTGATTCAAGCATCTGAAGACAACTACTTACTGTGGTAAAATTTGCACATATCCTCTGAGGGCTTAATAAAGAACATGATGCCTTTAGATGATGCCTCTTCCTCTCCTGATTCCCGACAGTTGTCATTTAAATCTGTCTTGTGTCAACCTATAGAGCTAGAGCAGCTTTTTGTATGTCCATATAACACTAATCAGGATGAGAGAATCTTGACAGTAAGAGCCAGAAGGGACGTTAGGAATACTCACGTCAGATTCTGCATTGTAAAGATGAGCAAGTGGTTAACAGATAATCACTTGCCCAGGGTCACATGGTGAAAAGTGAAAGTGAAGTCCCTCAGTCATGTCCAACTCTTTGCGACACTGTGGACTGTAGCCTACCAGGTTCCGCCGCCCATGAGATTTTCCAGGCAAGAATACTGGAGTGGGTTGTCATTTCCTTCTCCAGGAGATCTTCCAGACCCAGGGATTGAACCCGGGTCTCCCGCATTGTAGGCAGACATTTTACCGTCTGAGCCACCAGGGAAGTCTCACATGGTGAACTAGGACTCAAACCCAATTTCCTGGCTTCTAGCCGGGCTGCCCCAACATTCAAGTAATCTTTGGAAAATTTCCCAAAACTCTAAAGTTTGGCTTCTTCTCCCATATTCTTCTAACACTGAGGCAATCCTATGTGAGTGAAGTCCTGCATTAAACTCAATATGAGGATGTAGAGAGAGCAGTTGGCAAGTACTCTTTCTATGGGCATAGTTACTCTCTGCGTGTGTGAATGCTAAGTCGTGTTCAACTCTATGTGACCCTGTGGACTGAAATCCACCAGGTTCCTCTGTCCATGGGATTCTCCAGACAAGAATACTGGAGTGCGTTGCCATGGCCTCCTCCAGGGTATCTTCCTGACCCAGGAATTGAACCCACACCTCATTATGTTTCCTGCATTGGCAGGTGGGTTCTTTACCATCAGCACCACCTAGGAAGCCCAGTTACTCTCTGGGGAGCATTTAAAGATAAGATGTGCCTGTGGGGGGTGTGAAGGACTTTTCTTGAGAATTCCTTTCTTAGTAATTATTTTTTTATAAGGATTTTAAAAGTTTTTTATTTTTCTTTATTTATTTTTGGCTGTGCTGTGTCTTTGTTGAAGCACCAGCTTTTATCTAGTTGCAACGAGTGGGGGCTACTATCTGTCTAGTTGTGGTTCACAGGCTTCTCATGGTGGTGGCTTCTCTTGCTGCAGAGCACAGGCTCTAGGCATGTGTACTCAGTAGTTGCAGGTCCTGGGCTCCAGAGCACAGGCTCAATAGTTGTGCCCTAAGAACTTAGATGGACCTCCCTGGTTGCTCAGCCGTAAAGGATCAGCTTGTGATGCAAAAGACACAGGAGACCCGGGTTCAATCTCTGGGTTGGGAAGATCCCCTGGAGGAGGGCATGGCAACCCACTCCAATATTCTTGCCTGGAGAATCCCATGGACAGAAGAGCCTGGAGGGCTGCAGTCCATAGGGCTGCACAGAGTCTGACACGACTGAAGCAACTTAGTACGCACGCACACAAGGGCTTATAGTTGCTCTGCGGCATGTGGGATCTTCCTGGATCAGGGATGGAACCTGTGCCTCCTGCATTGGTGGGTGGATTCTTTACCACTGAGCAACTGGGGGAGCCCCTATAATAACTTCAAATGGAGCATGATCTATAAAAAATTTGAATCACCATGTTTTATACCTGAAACTAATATAACAGGGTAAGTCAACCATGTCTCAAAGAAAATATTAAGTTTCACATGATATAGGAAAATTTGGGGACACTGGCCTCATTCTTTTGAGGGTGCTGTAGCAGGGAAGAGAGCAGTGTCTGCCCCTCCAGACAGGGCCCCAGCTCCCCCCACCTGCTTGATGTCCCACGTGGTTTATTTTTTATTTTGTTGCTGTACTTTAGGTATTATATCCAAAACCTCACTACCAGGACTCTTGTCAAGGAGCTTTATTTCTATATTTTCTTCTAGGAGCTTCAGGGTTTCAGATGTAGATCCCCTTTAAATCATTAGAAGCAGTAGTTCCCAGAAGTAGTACATGCACAGGGTACAAAAGTCAAAAGGTCAAAGTGAAAAGTAAGCCTTTCCTACCCATCTCTAAAGCCACTTAGCTCCTCTCACAGTTTCTGTTACCAGGATCATGTGTATCCTTCCAGAGCTATCTTATAAGTATAGAAAATATATGCATATAAATAATATATGTATACTTTTAATACAACATTCACATTGTTCTGTAGCTTATTTTTTCACTTAATATACCTTGGAGATCTTCCACATCAGAAAGGCTGTCCTCTCTTTTAATGGCTGCATGATATTTTATCGGAGGAAGTGCCATAAATTGACTTAACCAGTTTACTGTCAATAAACATTGAGCTTGTTTTCATGCTCTTGCTATTTTAACACTACTGAGATGCATACACTGTGCATGCTCATTTTGAAGACACGCATGTATCTGTAGGATAAATCCTAGAATTGTTGTGTCATGGAATATGAACAGTTACATTTCAATAGACATTGTCAATCCACCCTCCACAGAAGTATGAGTGCATGCTAAGTCACTTCAGTCGTGTCCGACTCTTTGTGACCCCATGGGCTGCAGCTCGCCAGGCTCTTCTGTCCATGGGATTCTCCAGGCATGAATACTGGAGTGGTTGCCATTCTTTTCTCCAGGGAATCTTCCCAACCCAAAGCTTGAAACAGCGATAGAAGTATAATTCAAACTAAAACAGGTTTATTAAAGTTCTGTTGAAAACTTAATCCATTTATTTTCCTATGACAGAGATGTACTAAGTTTTCATGGTCCTTTTTTTTTCCTCTGCTTTTTATTCATTAGCCTGACATCCCAATCTTGAAATGAAAGTAAACTACTAGAGTTGTTTGGAGGGCTTATTTAGAGAGCTTGGCATTTATTCCTTTCCTCCTCCATTCAGAAGGTTTCTGAGAGAATTTTCTTTGGTCATCCGTAATAGGCAAGCGCTGGGCTCTGACTGCATCAGCAAAGTGCCTATGTCACAGAATGACATCCATGGTAAGCCAACACTTGAGCATATGACGTTCTAACCTAAACAAGACATATTTAGGTGTTTTCCTAACACCTCTGCTTGAATGCTTTATTTTGATAAACGCTAAACAATGAAGAATTTCATTTAGGTGAAAGAAAAAAAATGAAAGCTGTCATTCTTCAGAGTAAAAATGCTGACTTACCATCACTGGAGCAGCAAATAAGTGACTTGTTTCTTAGCCTCGAGTTAATCAAAGAGCAAACGCCACCATAAATTGAAACCAACTCGTTGGAAGGTCTTATACTGTGACTGCAATGACCCTGATCTCTTCCTTATCCCTTGTCATGTACCATGCCACCCCGCCTTTTTTACCTTTCAGATTAACTTTCTTTGTTCCCCATGTAGAGGCAGAGATGATTATGAAGTGACATTCCAATTGATTTTCTTTTTCAAATTCTCCTCTGGGGTACTTCTCAGTGTCTCTCACAAATAAGAAGGGTCAGTCAAGGGCAAGGGATGGACATGGGCCCAGCAGCCAGTCTGTAGCACCAGCTGTCAGTATCTGACACAGGACCCAAGTTCTGGAAGAGGTTTGAGAGCTCCCTTTGGGACTCTGCCTCCTCTGGCCTGAGGGTAGGTGATCAACAGAGAGGATTCCAGAGAGCTCCATCGGCCCTAGGGATGCAGGAGCTGAGTACCTTCAGATTCATATGCAAAAGACCTCTGTGCAAAGGGAAAAGTCTTGTAATTCTGAAGAATAAGTATTATAATTTTACAGTTTAAAAGCTTTCTTAAGTATTTTTTAATCTTGATACAAATTACTGCCTGGGATTGTGTTTTTTAAGCAGTGAAATAGCTTAGGTATTTAAATCCCAGCCCTCATAGTAAGCTGTTTTTATATTGATTTTTATCTTTGCCAAAGTGGTATTAATAGCAAGTGAGGAAAGAGACAATGTATTGGGGAACCCACCAACATGGCATCAAGTCCAGTTCACCATTATTGTGTCTGCAGTTGCAGCACAGATTGGCCCAAAGCTGCTGAAAACATGCCTAAGGATGTCTTTCTCCTTAATGAAGTCTCAATGGCAGGACAGTTTGGGAAAGGTTGGCCTAAAACTAAATGCTTCTTCCTGGGCTTGGGAATGGGTGGGGAATTTTGCTGTTAGAGCAGCAATTCTTAACTTTGGCTGCACCTTGGAATCATTTTGGAGCTTTCAGACTCCTGGTGCCTAGACCGTACTGTAGCCTAGGCCAGCTGAGTCAGAGTCCCCGGGGGTGGGGGCAGTTCTGGTCAGGGGGAGAGGGGCAGACCTGGGTGAGAACTACTGTGTTAGAGAATAAAAAGATCATTTTTGAATGTGTCCATTTCCCCCTTGCTCTGAGCTCGGTGAGCAGGAGGAGAATGAAAGAAGTGAACAAGAAGATGGACTGCAGTCTTTAAACCACATTGGAGAATAAACATCCCACCCTAGAAGCATAGGGGCTCTGACCCCACTAGTGGCAATTGCTGGGACCTGGAAATGGGGGTTCTCATCTGGGTTGAGTGCATCTAAGTAGGGGGTGAGTCTTACCTCAGCTTCCTTTGTTTAACACATTATATTAAACATATATTAGTACATATATTAAACAAAGGAAGGATATATAATAAATATATATATTTATATATTATGCATATATATATTAAACAAAGGAAGCTAAGGTAAGACTTTCTTCCTTCTGGAGTAAGATGAGGCTATATACATATAGATGGATATCTATATGCATATAGATAAGGATATGTTTATATATCTGCATATTTATTTACAAAGTATTTTATTTACTTATTGATTATGTCTGATAATGATATAAATAATATAAATACAAAAAAGTGTCAGCCATAAAGCACTCTAGCATATTCTGAGTTTAGAACAGGCAGGGGAAGCTGAGGCCGAGTAGTGACTCCAAAGTGTTTCCATGGGTCTCAGGATGGAGCCTTCATACAAACATAGGGCCCCATGCCTTATTCTGAACACATGAGGCCTAGTGGCATTCTGGACGGATTGGTGGATACACCCGCTCCCTACCTCTTCAACACATGCGCACACACATTCCTTCATTGGCAGTAGATCAAGGATACATTTGTTCCTAAAATTTCAGCATTGGGTTTGGTTGTTTTTCCCATACAGCCTCCAACTCTGACTCTTTTGCACCTTTCTCCTCAGGTCTGAAGCCAACTACATACATTCTGACATATGTACAGAAGCCACAGTAGTCTTTGTCCCCATTTAGAGAACATTTCCTGCCCCAGGACAGGATGTGGGGATACAGGGGTGATGATTTCTATCCTGAAACTGCCGTGCTCAGCACTTCTGCTGATTCAATTGGACTTTCAGCCCCTTGACTGTGATATACATACTGCAGAGCAGAAGTGACAGGGCAACAAGACATGAGTGCCATCTCTAGGGGCCTCCGATGGAGCATCATAGCCTGGCCCGTGTGCTTTTCCACTCAGGTACATACAGGGCCCAGGGCGAGACACCAATGGATGTCCAACTCCATATGTCTGAATATTTCAAAGTGTTACATCAGGATACAAGACTGATAAGTGAATATATTCCACCCTTCTACTCTCACAAATATGTCTTTATGAAGACCCGAGGAGCCAGGCTCAGCTTTAGAAGTCTTGGATTCTCAGAGCTCCTCTGCAGAACATGATGGCATGAAACAGACAGTCCTGGCTCCCAGTCCCTGATGATGGCCCACCCGCCTGCTTTTCCTGTCCCCTGGTTCCATCCCATCCCACAGGAGCACCCTGCATGTAGGCACCTGGCTTCCCTGCCCAAATTCTGTCCATACTACCTTGCCAACAGCTAGACTTACAATGGTAACATGGTCCACCCTTTGGAAAATGGAGCCACAGGAGATCCTTGCCTAGGTTTGGGGAACACATGAGCAAGGAGTTACAGGGTTTCAAGTATCTGGAGTGTGATAAGGAAGGAAAGACATGGGCCCTATGTGAGCCCATTCCCTTGGCCCTGTGAGAAGGGACATGACAAGATGAGATAGCTCTTCTTCCCCATTTATTCAATCACTTATTTCTATCAGTATGGATTCCTATGTGTATATTTTGTACTTTGGTTATAACCTGATATTATATTATTAACTTCTTGCTCCAATTGTTTCAGTTTTGGCTGTTGGAAGCTCTTCTAGTTGGCTTCAAATACTTTTGATTTGCCCCATTCTTTTGCTTTTTGAGCACTCCCTCACTTTCTGGGACTATAAGATGCTCCAAACTCATCCTATATTTTCTCTGCCTCAGATCTAGAATAAGCCTTTTCTCTAAGGAGCCCTGGTTCCCTTTATGGAGGAACGACATTAGAAACCAAGATCTGGATCTAGCCACATTCAGAGCTACTGTAACTTAATCATTAAATAGGATGTTTCCAGTGGTCATGTATGGATGTGAGAGTTGGACTATAAAGAAAGCTGAGCGCCAAAGAATTGATGCTTTTGAACTGTGGTGTTGGAGAAGACTCTTGAGAGTCCTGTGGACTGCAAGGAGATCTGACCAGTCCATCCTAAAGGAGATCAGTCCTGGCTGTTCATTGGAAGGACTGATGTTGAAGCTGAAACTCCAATACTTTGGCCACCTGATGTGAAGAGCTGACTCATTTGAAAAGACCTTGATGCTGGGAAAGATTGAAGATGGGAGGAGAACGGGATGACAGAGGATGAGATGGTTGGATGGCATCACTGACTCAATGGACATGGGTTTGGGTGGACTTCGGGAGTTGGTGATGGACAGGGAAGCCTGGCATGCTGCGATTCATGGGGTCGCAAAGAGTCGGACACGACTGAGTGGCTGAATTGAACTGAACTGAAACCTAGTGCTTTGACTCTGGTACTATTTAGAGCCTGTCTCCCTTTTCCTATTCTATTTAACCACAAAAAAAGAAGCAATAAGATCATCCTGCATATGCTAGCAAGAACAGAAGATGTCACTGACTATTCCCAGATGTGTGATGACACCATTTTTCCCTCTCCCACGTCACATGCAAGAAATTCTTCATATTCACCTAGCTGGGCTCACCTTGATTCTAGGGTTGGGCATCATTTTGGACAAGGGGATGCAAGAAATGGGCCAAGTTGATGGTGGGTATTGGGAGTGATAAAAGACATTCTCAGTGAAATGGTTAACATTCATGCCTGCTTTTCTCTATGTCACACTGAGCACTTGAACAGTGACCCTATGCATTCTTTCTTTCTTAGGCACAGAGCTTAAGAAATGAGGTTGGAACTCAAATGTATTCAGGAACCAGGCAGATAATGTAATTGAAGTGAAGAAGTGAAAGAGTGGCCAAATAAAACATTCTGTAACTGAACTTGGCTCTCAGGTGCTCTGAAGGGAAACTCGGTGCCATGTGGGGTCATACAGGCAAGACTGAGGCTTGTCTTGCTGGACAAGAAAAGCTTTTGTTGATGTTAGCCACTTTTGATCTTAATGCAGCTCCTCGGCAAGGATTGCCTTGCAAGATCTAGATGAGGAGCACCTTCACGTGGAAGCCAAGAGCTCTGGGTCCCAACGTTTACTCACTGGTCAGAGCCAGTTCAGCTGACCTCACCTTATCAGCCCTGCAGTTATAGTGAGGACTGCATGGCCCATCTATTTTCCTCCTGGAAATAGGTTATTGCCTATTGTTTACACAGGCCTTGTGTCAATCAGGATAGGCTCAGTTGTGCTGCAGTAAAAAAGAAGACAAGCAGTCCCCAAACCTCAGTGACAACGCAAGTTGAGATCTTGCTGGGATGACCATCCATTTTGAATTGTGCCTTTGACCCTTTCACTCTCAAAATTGTTCAGTTTGGAATCCTAGTCCTCAATCATGCTGCCTGTCCAAAACAAGTCAGAAGCAGGTTTAGCCCACTGTCAATGCTTGGAGACTCAAAGTGGCAGAGGCATCCTCCTGACACATGCTTTCATCATCACTTCAACAGCAGGAAGGGATTGTGGCAAACTGCACGTTGATGTGTAAGACCACTGCTCACAAATCAGTGGCTGAGGATAATCACGGGACCACATCAAATCTCAAAGGAGAGGTGAAATACAGTGCTTGAATTTGTGAATAGCACTAATGACTACCCATTAGGATCAAAGGTTTTATCCAGCATTCAGAAACCATCAATAAAGGTTAAATTTATAAGTACTTCATCTGATTTTGCTGTAAATGTTCAATTAAATAGATCTTGTCTAGCCTAATCTAATAAATCATGTTTCCTACTCCCCAAACACTTGCTTGGTAGCTCAGTTAGTAAAGAATCCGCCAGCAATGCAGGATACCTGTGTTCGATCCTGGGGTCAGGAAGATCCCCTTGAGAAGGGATTGGCAACCCATTCCAGTATTCTTGCCTGGAATATGCTATGGAGAGAGGAACCTGGTGGGCTACAGTCCATGGGGTTGCAAGAGTTTGACACAATTTAGCGACTAAATGACCACCACCAAACACTCACTGGACATTGGGAAAAGAAGGTGCTCTGGGATGTTCCTCCTATTTGTGGCCTTGAGTTTGATTCTGCTCTTCCCTGCCATATCTTACTTGTGATCTTACCTTTCATTCAAACCCCTCCACTATAGTCCTTACTACTCCTTAAGCCATTTTTGCCATCACCTAATCCTTAAGAGTAGCAAGTTGTCTCATCTGTGAGCTCTCTCTCTGGCCATGACTCTGCAGGCAGAAATGTTTCTTCAAATTTATCTAAGGCCCCCCAAATTCCTGTCTTTCAACTTTCAGATTTTTCTCAGTACAGTATGATGATTTATATAAACCACTGTATAAAATGTGTTTTAATAAAAACAAAAAGTAGGTCACTAACAAAGCAATTGCTATCCGATTTTACGCAGAAAAATGTAGTATTCAGATGCCAGAAAGTATAAATCCTGCTGCTGCCCTCTGCTTAAATGTAGTTGAACCCCCACATTAATTTTTTTGTTAATTTCAAATCACAATATTTTTTCTAAGTTCTAAGTTTTATTTATTTATTTTTATTGGAGTGTAATTGCTTTACAGTGTTTGTGTTAGTTTCTGCTGTACAAAAACGTGCTGCTGCTGCTAAGTTGCTTCAGTCGTGTCCAACTCTGTGCAACCCCAGAGACAGCAGCCCACAAGGCTCCCCCGTCCCTGGGATTCTCCAGGCAAGAACACTGGAGTGGGTTGCCATTTCCTTCTCCAATGCATGAAAGTGAAAAGCGAAAGTGAATTGGCTCAGTCGTGTCTGACTCTTAGCGACCCCATGGACTGCAGCCTACCAGGCTCCTCCCTCCATGGGATTTTCCAGGCAAGAGTACTGGAGTGGGGTGCCATTGCCTTCTCCATACAACAACGTGAATCAGCTGTAAGTATACATATATCCACTTCCTCTTGAAACTCTCTCCCACCCACCCCCTCATCCCACCCCTCTAAGGTTGTCACAGAGTACTGAGCTGAGCTCCCTGTGCTATACAGCTGCTTCCCACTTGTTGTTGTTCAGTCACTAAGTTGTGCCCAATTCTTTGCAACCCCATGGACTGCAACACACCAGGCTTCCCTGTCCTTCACCACCTCTCACAGTTTGCTCAAACTCATGTCCATTGAATTGGTGATGCTATCCAACCATCCCATTCTCTATTGCCCCCTTCTTCTGCCCTCAATCTTTCCCAGCATCAAGGTGTTTTCCAGTGAGTGGCTCTTCGCATCAGGTGGCCAAAGTATTGCAGCTTCAACTCCAGCATCAGTCTTTCCAATGAATATTCAGGGTTGATTTCCTTTATGATTGACTGCTGTGATCTCCTTGCTCTCCAACAAGGAGTCTCAAGAGTCTTCTCCAGCACCACAGTTCGAAAACGTCGATTCTTTGGCACTCAGCTTTCTTTATGGTCCAACTCTCACATCTGTACATGACTACTGGAAAAACCATAGCTTTGACTGTATGGACCTGTATTGGCAAAGTAATGTCTCTCCTTTTTAATGCGCTGTCTAGATTTGTCATAGCTTCCCACTAGCTGTCTATTTTACACATAGCAGTGTGTATATGTTACTCCTAGTCTCTCAGTTCATCTCACCCTCCTCTTCCCTGCCTGTGTCCACATGTCTGTTTTCCACATCTATGTCTCTAGCCCTGCAAACAGGCGCATCTGTACCATCTTTCTAGATTTGGACCCCTTTCTAGATTTGGATTTATAAGGGGCCCTGGAGAGGACCAGGAGGCCAATGTCTAAGATTAGAAAAATATAGGAAATGTCGAATGTGATTATGAAGGAGACTGGTAAGTTATATGAATACTAGTACAGTGCAAACCCCATAGAAGTTATCATGACCCTGTCACGCAATACCCAAAATGGCCAACGGAGTGCAGCAATACTGAGTAAGTTACTGATATTGATGCTCTGAGTGTGGTACTGATATTGATTCTCCAGGGTGGTGCCACTACTATGATTGTAACTTCTATTTATTATGATTGTTGTTGCTGTTTCTTTGGAAGGGTTTTTTTCTGATTTCATTCAATTGCCTCATTGTCCAAAGTGTAAAAAGAAATGAATCTTTAAAGGGCACTGAAATATTCCTTAATTTCTAACTTTAGCAGCTGATGATGAATGGCTTTTGCAGAAAATTAGCCTGAGCTGTTTATTAAAAATGCATCATGAGATATGCACCCTGTCTGGCAAAGAGCAGTAATCTGACCCAAAGAATTTGATTTTCAAAACCTTAGGGAAGATTTTACATCATGGATAAGAGAGCAGCTCTTTTCTAAATCATTTATGACCTCCAACAACTATGTTAATTTATGGTTGTATACTTTCATGGTTGCTAGGCATGACTGTCTTAGACTCAGAAGATGATTGGAAATCAGTCAAAGGGTTAGGCAGTGGATGCTGTCATGAGCACAGATATATATTTTTCTCAGTAGAGTTGTTCATTTCCTGCTATGATTTAAATGCCAAGTGTGTAAATAAAAGACAACAGGATGACATAAAAAGCGGTATCCCATAGTGAAAGGTTTTCCGGAGAATAATAAGCAATCTTACATACCTTGGTCCCCTAATCTTGGAAATCTGTCACTTCGTTGCTTAGAATCCTAGCAACTATGAAATTATGTAAAATTTTAATATGTTATTTGGAATGAATAAAAATCCACAAATAAGAAAATAAGAATCTCTTCTTTGCACCTTTGTTGTCCCCCTAGGCAGTCAATGCTTTTTGTCAGGCCTAGTACTTGGAAGCAAAAGGAGATGGCTCCATCTGCTTTCTCAGTCCCCTGAAGGCAACGTTATCAAGAAGTGAAATAGTGAACCAGAAATAGAAAAGAGAGAGAAATCACCCAGACCTGAAAAGTCTCTACCATTCGATAGTTATGAGTTGCCTGTGGTGTAACATAGCTGATCATCTAAGTCAACCAAACACCCATTTTCTTCATCTGTCTTTGTCTTGAAAGTTTTTTATCCGTCAGATTGTTTATCATTTTGAAAGAACTGAGCAGAGAAGAGGAATCTGGGAACCAGACTCTATGAGAGAAACAGGAAAGCCAAATAACCAAGAGAAGACTTGAAGTGAGTGTGGGAGGCAAAGCATCTACTACGGTGAATAGGGAAGCTATGAGGTCTCCACTGGAGTTGCTGTGCTCTTCCACAGATCTGCTCCCCATCCTGATGGATTGATCAGAGGTGGGAACACAAATCAAGATGGATCAGTGAGACTCTTCCCAGCTCTTTCAGACTTGGAATCAAGAACATAAATAGTCTCACTCTAAGAGTTGAATGCTATTGAATACTCTGCTAGAGAAGCAAGGATGGTCATCAGAGAAAGAGGAAAAGTAGGATTGCTTGAGATGGAAAAAGAGTTCTTGGCAGCATTCAAGTTCCTGGTTCCAGTTGATTTTGAGACTCCATTGCCCTTTTCAAAACTTAGGTTTCCCATAATGTAACACCAATAAAATCCATTCTCACTTCAAGGCTAGTTCAAGTTCATCCATGAAACCAAGGGTACTAATCAAGACAGTCACCAAATCCTGTTGAAACATTTCAATGCTGGGTCACATGTTGCTGCTTTTCCATTTCATCTACAGCGATGTGTCCCTGGGGGCAGAATGTTGCCTTGCTTATCTTTATGCCCCTTCCAGCCAAGCACAATGTGTGGTACCAAGGAGGCACATGGAAAGCATGAGATGATTTCCTGCAGCACACCCCAGTGGCCCATCTGTGTTTCTTCAGCACTATGGTTCAGAGATCACCTGTATGTGTCCTGTCACCAGTGATTTGTAATGGAGGCTGGATTAGGATGTAGGAGCAAGTGTGTGATCTGAGGGCTGGGCTTGATTTTGGCTCTGCATCAGTCACCTTGCCATCATCACATTAGATCCATATATCTCACCACTCTGTCCATGCTAACAGGATGAGGCTGTTTCTTATCAATCTGCTCTGTGCTTCTCTCCAACAGATTGTTTTCTTTGACAGCACAGTGAAAATAATCTTAAGCACAGAACCATAGCTTAACATGTCCTCTCAGCATGCACCTTGGGAGGAAGACAGGAAATTTGGGGAAAACAGAAAGAGCAGAACAACACAGGAAGGGTGGGCTCTCGGAAAAACTGTTGGAAAGATACACATCTTATACCCAGGTCTTCTGTCAGCCCTCTGCCTTCTGTTGACAAGAGTTCAGCCTTTTCTCTTCTCTGCCACTCCCTCCTCTTATATTTCATCCCAGGGCATTCAAGCCCAGTGATTTGTTTTGGAAATGCTATCATTTGTTAGGTTAGCTTTCATCTCAGTTGGATGCCTTTCCTGTTTCACTGCTTTCCTTTCAAGGAGGCAGAACCAACACTTGACTCTGGGAGTTTTATTCAACACACCCCTGTGGTTAGATGAAGCAAAAGAAACTTTGACTAACAAGCCTACCCAGGTTCCAGGATGGCCTAGGGAGTGTTTCTGCCACCCTCTGAAGCCTGAAAGAGAGATGAAGTGAATGGAGCTTCTGTTTTGAATGCTGGCCTGGTAAATAAGCCCCAGCAGGGTGGAGGCAGAGGATGATCTGTTTGTGTGTGTGTGTGGAGCAGCCTCCACCATCACCAAAGTTACAAACAGAGACACTGGAGTTGCGACTAGATTTCCAAAATTTCTGTGCTGTCCAGGATTGTTTCTGATGATGCAAAATTGGTGTTTCCAGGCAATGAAAAATTCCTCACTGGGACTCTGGGGACTTCAGAGATGAGGAGGGAACAAAAGGAAAGACCTTCCTTTGTTCTATTTTCATGGGCTTTTCCCTTCCTTGTCTTTTAGCCACTGCCATTTTGGACGCCTGTTTCCTATTCTAACTACCTAACAAACCTCTTGATGGGAAACAAGGACAAGTTTTGGTTATCAATTCACAAAATCCCGTCAGCCCTACAGGAAGGCTTAACAGACTTAAAAAAAAGAAGATTAAAAGACTTAAAAAAAAATGAAGACTTAAAAATGTTGTTTTGTTCTCTTATCTTTCATTACAAGGGTTTATCAGGTGTCTAGGGATCCTTGTCTATCTGCTCTTGACAATGAACTGAGGGAAGAGGTGATTGGAAACTGAGTGTTCATATAGTTTATTGACACTGAACTTTCCTGTTGACTGAACTGGGTGGGTCATTTATCAAGGAATTCTCAAAGCCCATATATTAATTTCCTTTTTTTTGCTGTAAATTAGCACACATTTCTTGGCTTCAAACAACACAAAGATGTTATCTTACAGTTCTGGAGGCCAGATTCCTAAATAACCCTTGCTGAGCTAAAATGAAGACTTCAGCAGTATTGTGTTCTTTTCTGAAGACTCTGGGGGAGAATTTGTTTTCCTGTCATTTCTAGCTTCTAGAGGCTGTTTGCGTTCCTTGCTCCTGGCCTCCTTCCATTTTCAAAGCTGGCAATAGCTGGTTGTGACTTTCCCATATTTCATTACTCTGATCCCTTTGCTTCCCTCTTCCACGTTTAAAGACCCTTGTGATTACACTGGCTCCACCCAGATCATCTAGAATAGTCTCTCTATTTTAAAGCCAGCTGATGAGCAACCTTAATTTCCTTTTGCTACATAAGCTTTCCCATAGCCACAGATTCCAGGGATTAGGATGTAAACATCCTTCAGTTCAGTCCAGTTCAGTTCAGTCATTCAGCCATGTCCAACTCTTTGCAACCCCATGGACAGCAGCGTGCCAGGCCTCCCTGTCTATCACCAACTCCTAGAGTTTACCCAAACTCATGTCCATTGAGTCGGTGATGCCATCCAACCATCTCATCCTCTGTCATCCCCTTCTCCTCCTGCCCTCAATCTTTCCCAGCAACAGGGTCTTTTCAAATGAGTTTTTGAGAGGACTTTATCCTGCCTATTACAAGTGTCTGTGCACTCTTATGCATGTAAACACATAGAAAAAGACTGGAAGGACATATATATAACTGTTGCAGGAATGGGGACTCTTTCCAGGGCCCAAAAGGGGGCTCTTGTCTAACACTCAGAAATAAATAGTCTGAGGAGACACATGTGCTGACAAAGCAAGAGACTGTATTGGGAAGGGGTGCCCAGGCAGAGAACAGGAGGGTAAAGGAACCCAAGAGGATTGCTCTGCCAAGCGGCTTGCAGTCTCAGGTTTTATAGTGATGGGATGAGTTCCCAGGTTTTCTCTGGCCAGTCATTCTGACTCAGGGTATTTCCTGGTGGTGCACACATTGTTCAGCCAAGATGGATGCCAGCGAGAAGGATTCTGGGAGGTGATGGGACACGTGGTATCTCCTTTTGACCTTTCCTGAACTCTTCTGGTTGGTGGTGGCTTGTTAGTTCTGTGTTCCTTACTAGGATCTCCTGTCATAAAACAACTCACACAAATAGTTACTATGATGCCTGGCCAGGGTGGGCGGTTTCAGTCAGTGTTTCCCCTAACATAACTATACAGCAAATTAAAATACAGCCATTGCCTCTGAAGAGGGAATGGAAGTTGGGTGAGAAATTAGGGAGAACAGTCATGTTTTTCCTGCTGATTGCCACACTTATTTTGGTGTAACAAAACCAGTATTCTTGCCTTGAGAATCCCATGAACAGTATGAAAAGGCAAAAAGACAGGACACTGAAAGATGAACTCCCCAGGTCGGTAGGTGCCCAATATGCTACTGGAGATCAGTGGAGAACTAACTCCAGAAAGAATGAAGAGACAGAGCCAAAGCAAAAACAACACCTAGTAGTGAATGGGACTGGTGATGGAAGTAAAGTCTGATGCTGTAAAGAGCAATATTGCATAGGAACCTGGAATGTTAGGTCCATGAATCAAGGCAAATTGGAAGTGCTCAAAAAGGAGATGGCAAGAGTGAACATAGACATTTTAGGAATCAGTGAACTAAAATGGACTAGAACGGGTGAATTTAACTCAGATGACCATTACATCTACTACAGTGGGCAAGAATCCCTCCGAAGAAATGGAGTAACCATCATAGTCAACAAAAGAGTCCAAAATGCAGTACTTGGATGCAAACTCAAAAACGACAGAATGATCTCTGTTTGTTTCCAAGGTAAACCATTCAATATCACAGTAATCCAAGTTTATGCCCTGATGAATAACATTGAAAAAGCTGAAGTTGAATGGTTCTATGAAGACCTATAAGACTTTATAGACTAACACCCCCAAAAGATGTCCTTTTCATTATAGGGGACTGGAATGCAAAAGTAGGAAGTCAGGAAACACCTGGCGTAACGGGCAAATTTGGCCTTGGAGTACAGAATGAGGCAGGTCAAAGGCTAACAGAGTTTTGCCAAGAGAATGTGTTGGTCATAGCAAACACCCTCTTCCAACAACACAAGAGAAGACTCTACACATGGACATCACCAGATGGTCAGTACCTAAATCAGATTGATTATATTCTTTGCAGCCAAAGATGGAGAAGCTCTATATAGTCAGCAAAAACGACTAGGAGCTGACTGTGGCTCAGATCATGAACTCTTTATTGCCAAAATCAGACTGAAATTGAAGAAAGTAGGGAAAACCATTAGATCATTCATGTATGACCTAAATCAAATCCCTTATGATTATCCAGTGGGAGTGACAAATAGATTTAAGGGATTAGATCTGATAGAGTGCCTGATGAACTATGGATGGAGATTCATGACATTGTACAGGAGGCAGGGATCAAGATCATCCCCAAGAAAAAGAAATGCAAAAAAGCAAAATGGCTATCTGAGGAGGCCTTACAAATAGCTATGAAAAGAAGAGAAGTGAAAGGCAAAGGAAAAAAAGGAAAGATATACCCATTTGAATTCAGAGTTCCCAAGACTAGCAAAAAGAGATAAGAAAGTGTTCCTCAGTGATCAGTGCAAAGAAATAGAGGAAAACAATAGAATGGGAAAGACTAGAGATCTCTTCAAGAAAATTAGAGATACCAAGGGAACATTTCATGCAAAGATGGGCTCGATAAAGGACAGAAATGGACCTAACAGAAGCAGAAGATATTAAGAGGTGGCAAGAATACACAGAAGAACTGTACAAAAAAGATCTTCATGACCCAGATAATCACGATGGTGTGATCACTCACCTAGAGCCAGACATCCTGGAATGCGAAGTCAGTGGGCCTCAGGAAGCATCACTACAAACAAAGCTAGTGGAGGTGATGGAATTCCCGTTGAGCGATTTCAAATCCTAAAAGATAATGCTGTGAAAGTGCTGCACTCAATATGTCAGCAAATTTGGAAAACTCAGCAGTGGCCACAGGACTGGAAAAGTTCAGTTTTCATTCCAACCCCAAAGAAAGGCAATGCCAAAGAATGCTCAAACTACCACACAATTGCACTCATCTCACATGCTGGTAGAGTAATGCTCAAAATTCTCCAAGCCAGGCTTCAACAATACATGAACTATGAACTTCCAGATACTCAAGCTGGATTTAGGAAAGGCAGAGGAACAAGAGATCAAATTGCCAACATCCACTGGATCAATGAAAAGCAAGAGAGTTCCAGAAAAACATCTATTTCTGCTTTATTGACTATGCCAAAGCCTTTGACTGTGTGGATCATGACAAACTGTGGAAAATTCTTAAAGAGATGGGAATACAGACCACCTAACTCGCCTCTTGAGAAATCTGTATGCAGGTCAGGAAGCAACAGTTAGAACTGGACATGAGACAACTGACTGGTTCCAAATAGGGAAAGGAGTATGTTGAGGCTGAATATTGTCACCCTGCTTATTTAACTTATGTGCAGAGTAAGTTCATCATGAGAAACGCTGGGCTGGAGGAAGCACAAGCTGGAATCAAGACCACCACCCTTATGGCAGAAAGCGAAGAACTAAAGAGCCTCTTGATAGTGACAAAACGAAGATCATGGCGTCCGGTCCCATCACTTCATGACAGATAGATGGGAAAACAGTGGAAACAGTGACAGACTTTGTTTTGGGAGGCTCCAAAATCACTGCAGATGGTGACTGCAGCCATGAAATTAAAAGACACTTGGTCCTTGGAAGAAAAGTTATGACCATAGGGAGAAGCACAAGCTGGATTGCCAAAATATCAATAACCTCAGATCCTTGGAAGAGAAAGCTGAAGAACTAAAGCCCCTCAGATAGAATGTGAAAGATGAAAACAGTGGAAACAGTCAAGACAGACTTAAAAAGCAGAGACATTACTTTGCCAACAAAGGTCCGTCTAGTCAAAGCTATGGTTTTTCCAGTAGTCATGTATGGATGTGAGAGTTGGACTATAAGGAAAGCTGAGCACTGAAGAATTGACGCTTTTGAACTGTGGTGTTGGAGAAGAGTCTTGATAGTCCCTTGGACAGATTGAAGGTGGGAGGAGAAGGGGATGACAGAGGATGAGATGTTTGGATGGCATCACTGACTCGATGGACATGAGTTTGAGTAAACTCCAGCAGTTGGTGATGGGCCTGGCATGCTGCAGTCCATGGGGTCACAAGAGTTGTATGTGAACTGAACAAATCTGAACTTAAAGATTTATAAACATAATAATAAAATTGATTGAATTTTAATTTATTTATATTTTTCAGTTGAACATAATGTATAAGATATTATGGTAGAGTAAGAAATAAATATTTTGATGTTCATCCCGGGCTCTTGTCCAGAGTTTCTAAAATCCTTATAATTTCCTGAGGGGTAAGAGTAATGGGAGCATCTTTTGTTAAAATATTTGACTTTTGTTCCCAGTTCTGAAATAGCTCCAGATCAATAAATGTGAAAGGAACATTTTCTGTTATTCATAAGACCGTTTCAACCACACCTGAGTTTATGTTAAGGAGGTGATAGTTGGAAAACCTCTAGGATGAGGGGAGTGCTGGTAGCTAGAGGAACCAATGGTGTGATTGTTGTTGTTCAGTCGCGTCTGACTCTTTGTGACCCCATGGACTGCAGCATGCCAGGCTTTGCTGTCCTTCACCACCTCCCAGAGCTTGTTCAAACTCATGTCCATTGAATCAGTGATGCCATCCAACCATCTCATCCTCTGTCATCCCCTTCTCCTCCTGCCTTGAATCTTTCCCAGCATCAGGATCTTTAGATAAAGAGTCGGCTCTTTGCATCAGGTGGCCAAAGTATTGGAGCTTCAGCTTCACCATCAGTCCTTTCAATGAATATTCAGGACTGATTTCCTTTAGGATTGACTGGTTTGATCTCCTTGCAGTCCAAGGAACTCTCAAGAGTCTTCTCCAACACCACAGTTCAAAAGTATCAATTCTTTGGTGCTCGGCCTTCTTTGTGGTCCAATTCTCACATCCAAATGTGACTACTGGAAAAACCATAGCTTTGACCATATGGACAGTGTGATTAGAGAGTTAGACCTTTCTGCCCCACTCTGTAACCTCTGGAGCAGGGAGAGAGCTGGAGGCTGAGTTAATGATCAACGATTTAGTCAAGGATGCCTATTTAATAAAGCCATAAACACCTTAAACAACAAAGTGTGGAGAGCTTCTGGGTTGGTAAACAAGAACACATCCACGTGCTAGGGAGGTGGTGTGCCTGACACCATGGGGAAGGGACAGAATGTCCTGTGCTGAGGACTCTTTCAGACCTTGCCCTGTACATCTCTTCACCTGGCTGTTTATTTTCATCCTTTAATGCATCGGTAATAGTGAGGAAATTTCCCCTGGGTTCTGTGAGCTGTTGTAGCAAATTATTGAACCTGAGAGGTGGGGATCATGAGAACCCCCAATTTATAGCTGGTTGGTCAGAAGTACAGGTGACAACCTGGGACTTGAAATGGCATCTGATGTGGAGAAGCACTTGTGTGGGACTGAGCCCTTACCCTATAGGGTCTGGGATAACCTCAGGTAGTTGGTGTCAGAAGTGAGTTCAGTGAAGGATTCGGATTCTGCTGAGAACTGGAGAGTTGCTTAGTGTGGAAAGACCCACATATTGGATGGCAGAAGTGTCATGAGGGTAGAGGAAACAATTTTGTTCTAATGTGCAGTCTCAGTTTTATCATAAAATCTAAGTCTGTAGTAATCAATACTACACTTAAAGGGTTCAGTGTAAGAGATCAGTGCAAAACTTGGGTAAAAACAGAGGTATAAGCATTCTGTTAACAAAATCTGACCCTTTGGTTTGTTAATAGTCACTATACACCTGTGCAGTGTATGAAGAACTGTCTTCTCTGCCTCTGGGAAGTACACTTGTGTCAGGTGGAATGAAAGGTGTGTGTGGTATGAGATCAACATTGACGTTTACAGAAAACTGACATATTTCCTAGCCCATTCTTGTATCTTGATTATAGTTGTTCGTTACCAGTCTTCGGAAATTTCTATTTCACTAGTCTTCGGGAATTTCATACCTTTGCATTTCTGACACACCTCCTTCTTCTGTCCTTTTTGTCATCATGGTCTTTCCTTTTTTCAGCTATTCTTGTACTCCTTGAATCATTTAAACTTTTGATTAAATAAATACTCTAAAGTACATAAAAGTATTTGCATAAGTATATTCTCACTGATGCATACAATTATCAGAAATGCTTTTATGCCTTACTTTTAAAATAAGTGACATCAGCTTAAAGTTACATTTAGAGAAATTCTAGGCTAACTTTAAAAAATTAGCTTCTTGAACACAATTCTTCTAAGGACTATCCACCTTACATCTATCAAGGTAAACGCTTGGAAATTCACACCAGTGGTTTTTGTTTGATCACAGGATGCTTGAATGTTCATTGGTTAGAGTGAATACATGAAAAATCACAACATATTCTGCCCTAACTCTTTTAAAAGAAGGATGCGTGTGAGTTTTTTTTTTTTCCTTGTTTTTAATGAGAGAGAGATTGAGACTCTCTCTCAATCTCAAATGAGCAGAGCTGGCATTTGCAAGGGATCAGTGCATGGTATGAGCATAGCAGAATGGCTTCCTGGCACCTAGCAGATCAAGCAGGGGGGAGCGAAGGTGCTGGCTAACTCAGTTTGTGGAGGATGGTTTCTCTGTGTGGCTCTTGGCAGCCATCCAGAGGGGACACTGAGGAAGACCTGCAGCAGGGAACAGTAGACAAGGGGTGACTTAGGGCTCAGAGGTTAGAGAAAAATGTCCTGCAGGGAGTTTTCGCTTCTTCTAAAGTAGAGAGAACAGGAGAGAGACTCTTCCATTTCCAGAAGAGTCCAACAGCAGAAACGGAAGCCTCCAAGGTCCTGTCTGCAAGGGCAGGGAGGGGCGTGTTGGCAGTCCTAATAAGTGGTAACAGTTACAGTTATGACCACAGCAAAAACTTCAAACTCTATTGACTTCATGGCCCAAACCACCCACTGGTGTACCCAACCTTTGGCCTATCCATTCTGTAAATATCTCTCATCCGATCTGCTTGTTTCCAGGCATGGTGCGCTCTTTGACAGTCTTTGTGCTTTCTCTATATTGTTTTCTATTTTTAGGTTGTCTTATCCTTCAGGGATGAGCCTGTGTTTTTATAACTTCTTATGAATATGCAACACAGACCAAGCACAAAAGCTCTTTAATGGTGAGGATTAGAACTGGAGAAAGGGAGAGACTTCACATTGCATGCGTTTGGATAAATCTCAGAGAACTGAAATACTTGAAAAAAGTGAGTGGAAAGTTTTTGTTGTTGTATTACTATTTTTTAATAAAGTACAAGTCGTTTTGTATCCAGTGCTGCTGATGCTGCTAAGTCACTTCAGTCGTGTCCGACTCTGTGCGACCCCATAGATGGCAGCCCACCAGGCTCCCCCGTCCCTGGGATTCTCTAGGCAAGAACACTGGAGTGGGTTGCCATTTCCTTCTCCATTTGTATCCAGTATTCTTCAGTAATTTATTTATTTCACATATGGCTGTGCTGGGTCTTCGTTGCTGTGTGCGGGTCTTCTCCAGTTGTGGCAAGTAGGGGCTACCCTCTAGTCCCATCCCAGTGCTCGGGCTTCTCATTACAGTGGTCTCTCTTGTTGCAGAGCATGGGCTCTAGGTACACAGGCTTCAGTAGTTGCAGAGCACGGGGTTAGTTGCTCTGCAGCATGTGGGATCTTCCCAGACCAGGTATCAAATCTATGTCCCCTTCATTGGCAGGCAGATTCTTTACCACTGAAAACTCAGTAATTTATTTTTTTAAGTAAATAAAAGGAGATGAAGTCAATATATCCAGATAAGATAGTTAAACATCTAGTACCATTCCAGTTAGAGATGCTAAATTGAACCTGTGCATGTAATTCCATTTCCCACTCCCACCCCCTCATTCCCACTAAAACAATAAGGTGATGTTTTAAAGCATAAAAATCACAAAGAAAAGAAATGGAAGCTCCCACTGCTGTGCATACACACTGAGGAAACCAGAATTGAAAGAGGCACATGTACCCCAATGTTCATTGCAGCACTGTTTGCAATCGCTAGGACATGGAAGCTACCTAGATGTCCATCGGCAGATGAATGGATAAGAAAGTTGTGGTATATAAACACAATGGAATATTACTCAGCTATTATAAAGAATGCATTTGAGTCAGTTCTGAGGTGGATGAAACTGGAGGCTATTACACAGAGTGAAGTAAGTCAGAAAGAAAAACACCAATACAGTATATTAATGCATATATATGGAATTTAGAAAGATGGTAATAACGACCCAATATGCAAGGCAGCAAAAGAGACACAGAAATAAATAACAGACTTTTGGACTCTGTGGGAGAAGGCGAGGGTGGGATGATTTGAGAGACTAGCACTGAAACGTGTATATTACCATATGTGAAATAGATGACCAGTTCAAGTTTGATGCATGAAACAGAGCACTCGAAGCTGGTGCACTGAGACAACCCAGAGGGATGCGATGGGGAGGGAGATGGGAGAGGGGTTTGGGACAGGGGGGACACATGTACACCCATGGCTGATTCATGTCAGTGTATGCAAAAACCACCACAATATTGTAAAGTAATTAGCCACCAATTAAAATAAATTAATTAATTTAAAAAAACCTTCTGGGTTGTAAGGGAGTTTGTTATATAGCAATAGATAACCAAGATAAAATAAGTAAGAGAAAGGGAGATCAACTAAGAATTTGATGCTTATTTCCCCTAGAAAGGAGTTTAATGTTACTTGGTAAAACTATACATTAATATAAATAAAACAAATGTTTGCATTAAAATGTGGGGAAAAAAAGAAAAGAAATGGAAGCAACAACATTTTGGAAGCTAGGCAATTAAGGGAATGAGTGACAGATAATCTTAGCAGATCAGAGAAAGCAGAATCCTGAGCTTGACAGAAGGAAAAGGTGAAGAAAAAAAAAAAAGCCTAGCAGACCCCTCAAAGGGCTCAGGCTTTGATGGTACCAAGACTTCTAGAAGTGGGGGTATGTGTGTCATCAAAGACAACAAGATTGACTGAAAGTGCATTAAAGAAGCACTTGGATCCTAGATCCTCTCCTCAAATCCAAACGATTGGCATGTACCGTTCCTTCATCTTGGATGAAAACTGGAGGTCTGTTCTCTAGTTACTGTCACAGACAGTCTCTGGCCTGGGGGACTTGACACTGACCATTGCAGTTATTACTTCTGTATAATTACCCTCCCCCTCATCCTTCCACTCCACTCCCCCACCCCCTGCAAAAAAAGAATATTTAAAAGGATAGAACAACTATTTTATTATGCTCATAGATTCTGTGAGTCAGTTAATTCAGACAGTGCATAACAGGACCACTAGTTTCTGTGCCACCTGTCTAGGAGGATTAGCTGGTTTTCCTGCTATCTAATCTTTTTCAAGATGTGATACTCCAGAAAATGAACCAACTTGTGGTTTTGAAGGATTTGCTCATATCTCATTACCACCAAAGAATCACAGCATCATCTTCGGTGTTGGGGGATGACATTCTTATCAGAGGCTGCTTTGGCTTCTATTCTTTTGTTATTTACTTATTTATTGTTGCGATGGGTCTTCTTTGCTGCATGAGGGCTTCCTCTAGTCATGGTGAGCAGGGACTACACCCTAGCTGTGGGTCTCTGGCTTCTCATTGCTGTGGCTTCTCTTGTTGCAGAGCACAGGCTCTAGGGTGCACAGGTTTCAGCAGATGCGGCATGCGGGCTCAGTAGTTGCGTCGCACAGGCTTAGTTGCTCTGAGGCATGTGGGATTTTCCTGGGCCTGGGGTTGAACCCGGGTTTCCTGCATTGACAGGTGGATTCTTAACTACTGGGTCACCAGGGAAGCCCCTGGCTTTGATTCTAACTCTGACGATTAATCCCATAGGAGTCCCCATTTGACTTCCAAAATCATTTTTGCAGAGTCCTTTGTTCATGTCAATTGTCTTTATAGCTCTATGGGAGTGGTTTTCCTGCAGCACTTTAAATTCAATATTTAAGATGTTTTGGTCACTGTGAGTTTAACATATTATTATTCAGATAAGAGTACTTTTTATAGAGTACTTTTTGTCCTTTTTGTATTTAGGTTCCAAATTAATCACTTAAGAGTCTAATAATTCCAACTCACTTACAAAGTGTTCCTGAAACTTGGATATCCTGATTTGAGGTTACTTGAGGTTACTTTTGGAGAAGGCAGTGGCACTCCATTCCAGTACTCTTGCCTGGAAAATCCCATGGATGGAGGAGCCTGGTAGGCTGTAGTCCGTGGGGTCGCTAAGAGTCGGACACTACTGAGCGACTTCACTTTCACTTTTCACTTTCATGCACCGGAGAAGGAAATGGCAACCCACTCCAGTATTCTTGCCTGGAGAATCCCAGGGACGGGGGAGCCTGGAGGGCTGCCGTCTATGGGGTCGCACAGAGTCGGATACCACTGAAGCGACTTAGCAGCAGCAGCAGCAGCAGAGGTTACTTTTAGTCAGAAGTAAGTCCGCATATCAGGCAAGTGAATTGAGAAAGATACCTTGCTTTTCTATCCAGCCATAATCTTATCAAATATAATATTATTAAAATACATTTAAGTACATTAAAGAACACTATATTTAAATATGCTCTTCCTATGGAGCAAGACATTTAAAAATAAACACCTACATATATTTTTAACATCTTATTACTAAGCTTCATTGATTATGGTTGCTAAAATTTCCTATATCTGTCTGTAGATAAAACCCTGGCATTTCTCTCTCCTCTACTTAATTTGCCATTGAAGTTTCTCAGCTTATCCGAAGCCCAGCTCTGCAGTGGAGTAATGTGATTGTTCCAAGCGGAAGCCATAGTTACTGTCTGTTACTTTTGTCATGTTGCCATTCATTAATCTGAGGAAGAACTGTGAGCAGAGTGAGAAAAACATAACATCACGTCTCTTCTCCTCTTTGGAGGGGTGCCTCTCTTTTCCTTCCACAGAGCAAAACCAGAAAAAGTGACACTGTGGTTACACTATAGTCATATAGCAGTGTAAAAACCTTTTTCAATCAGAAAAGAAAATTTGTTTTCTGAGAAAATCTCCCTCCTCCCCTACATTCATAAACAACTCCTCCCTAGAGTGCAAGCTGATGCTTCCAGCGACTCCCATAATTTGTAAGTCAGTTTTCCTCCTTACCAAAAAAAAAAAAAGATAAATATCTGTCAGTTTCAAAGCATGCAATATTTTAAGCTTGATTTCTGTTTATTTTTAAACATTATTTTAAGAACATGATGAGGGTTCTTTTAGACACTTTGAATCTCACCCTCCTCTATAGTTCCTCTGCTGCTGAGTTCTGCCTGGTTGATGAGACTTCCCTCTGGCTTCTACCTCTGCCCCACCAGGCTGCTCTCAGATGCTGGTCCCCCACTCCTCCCACTTTCACGTTCTGCCACAGGTTATGGGCATCTCCTGGATCTTTCCTTCCAAGCCTGTTTCCACCTGCAGTACCACAAGAGGCAGCTTCCTCTCTGGTCAGGGCAATAAAGTGAAAGTGAAGGTCGTTCAGTTATGTCCGACTCTTTGCAACCCCATTGACTGTAGCCCGCCAGGTTCCTCTGTCTATGGAATTCTCCAGGCAATTCTACTGGAGCAGGTAGCTGTTCCCTTCTCCAGGGGATCCTCCCAACTCAGGGAACGAACCCAGGTTTCCCCCGTTGTGGGCGGATTCCTTACCATCTGAGCCATCAGGGTGGAAACCAGAAGAGCCGAAGTGCCACATCTCTTAGGTTTCTGAGTTGGAATCAGCTGAGAGCATCTTCTCAGGCCCTCAGCTCACCATCCCGTTGTGAGAATAAACAGGCTCAGTGGATATACCTCTGAAAGGAAAAATTAGAGGAGTGAAGACTTTCTGCTTGATCAAATCCAGTTTGGGGGTGATCATAGGCAAGGAGGTGGTGATGAGCACCATCCATTAGGGGAGGTACCAATGGACCAGGTCTGGAAACCCAAGGGGATGAGCTTCAATTCAATGTGGACCAATGGTTTCGAACCCAGACTCCACTGGGAGGAGTTCTGATGATACCATTGACAGTCCTGCCATTGCCACTTTCTGAGATGTCCTCAGGGACACAGCATCCAGGAGACTCTCAGACTGGGATCTGTATCTTAACTGGCTTTACAGCTTTAGCAGGAAGAATGCAAATATTAAGACACACCACTTGCATCTCACTTGGGAGCCAAACTAGAATCAGGAAAAATGAGTTCTTATTTTCTGTGCTAGGGCCACTGCTTGTACAGTAATGCTGATTAATTGGCCAAGGGTGGACTGTGAGGGAGCAAATTTTTCCAAATTGATTGAGGTGCTCCTCCTCTGAATTCTAGAAGCTCCCTGTGCCTGACTCTGCCATAGTCCTCACCATACTCCCCTCTTCTTGTCTGCTGCTTGCTTTTCTTCCCCTACTTGGCTGTGACCTCTATGAGGGCAGGCATCAAGTGCAATTCATCTTAACCCAGTGCCTATGCAGGGCCTGGTCCAAGGCAGACACTCTGTCCATGTTTAGTAAATGAAAACTTCGATGGGTGAAAATGAAAGACAGTGAGAAAAACCTTTTAATCTAGATTTCGATTAGGCAGCTATCTTTGCTCCATCTAGAGTCATTGATTTCTTTTTCTTTGTTTTCAATTCCGAGTCATTGCTTTTAAAAACTATCTCCCTCTTCAAGTCAAGAGAAGATTCACCTTCATTTAGAAAGCCTGATCCAGGAATCTAGCAAGCCTAACCATGGGGTTGCTATTAGTCTTCTGCAGGACTTGTTTAAGACAGGCTTCATTTATAAGGGTTGACCCTATTCATAGAATTGGGCAGCCTGAGGAAGAAGAAAGCCAGATGAGAAGATAAATGCAAATTGTAACAGGAAACTTGGAATTAAATCTAGACAGGTGAGTGTCAGACTGACAGTCTGTTCAAGGTTTGTGTGCCTTTCTCCCTCTCTAGACTGTCAGCCTCTGAGGAAAAGTCATCTCATTCCCAGCACCAGGAGCAGTGTAAGCTGTAAGCAGAAACATCCGAAGATATTTAATGTTTGGAGTCAGACTAGGAATGGGAATAGGAAGGCCAACAGGCAAGAATGGTGAGGAGATAGGGTACTCTCCGAGATGACCCCTGGCAATGAGGGGAGACAGAGGAAAATGACTTTGTTGAGCACTAACTGTATGCCAGACATTACAGAAGGTGAGTTCTTCCAAAATTTCTGAGACTTGATTCGTCCCAGATTAACTATGTTTCTGATGTTTCAGTATTTTAACTCCAAAGAACAAAATAATATAAAAATAATTTTCCAAGTGTGGTAAAAAAAAAAAAATTTTGAAATAATTATGTTTCAAACACTCTTTTATATCTCTACATCTTGCAAATCAATTGAAATAATGCAGTATGCATTCACCTTCATTTAGAAAGCCTGATCCAGGAATCTAGCAAGCCTAACCATGAGGTTGCTGTTAGTCTTCTGCAAGACTTGTTCAAGACAGGCTTCATTTATAAGGGTTGACCCCATTCATTACTACGTCCATCATTACTACGCATTACTTTGCATAGACTAAAAACATCTGGAAGTATCTGAAAGGGAAAAAAAACTTCAGGTTATGTAAAATCCTAAATGTCTAGGCACATAAGCATGCATACACAAACAATACATTCTATTTAGTATTTCTCATAATGAAAAATCAGAATTTGCAATACTCATTCGTCTTCTTAAAACTGGTGATATATACACAAAAAATAAACTTCCAGAGGGTAAAACATTTACATATATATGTGTAGATGTTTTATTCTTTGGAAAAGCTTGCTGATCTGTGGCAAATTCCCTCATCCTTGGGAGCTGGCATAATTACATCTGCAGAATCAAAGGAGAAGATGACGCAATGGCTCCTCTGAGAAGGTTGTCGGTGCCATCTGTTTCCTCCCGCAGAGCCTTCCTTTCCAAACTCCCCTCCCAGCTCGTGCATCTGGACTGTGTCCATAAAGTCTAGGAGGTTTTCCCAATGTCACAAGCTTGGGCAGAGCCATTCTGGCCCATCCGTCAGGGTTTCTTCCCCTCTGTCCAAGAGCCGTGGTGACATCAGCTTGCAGCCTACAAAGCCAGGGATGACAGCATTAGACCGTTCCTCTCTGGAAGGCTGCTCTGCTTAAATTCCTCAGGAAATGATCCTCTATCTTGTCCTACTCAGTTAGTAACTAACAGGAGTTGGTGAACGAATACCCCAGGGCCCCTATGCCTAGGGTGGGATATCCAAGGCATGTTTATACTGCCTCCAAGTGGTTCTCTCAGGGGCCTAAGTCCCAGTCAACCACAGTGATAACTGGCTCAATCTGTGTGTGTGTGCTCAGTCGTGTCTGACTCTTTGTGGCCCCATGAACTGTAGCCCGCCAGGCTCCTCTGTTTTCTATGCAAGAATACTGGAGTGGGGTGCCATTTCCTACTCCAGGGGTATCTTCCCCACCCAGGGATTGAATCCTTGGCTCTTGCGTGTCCTGCATTGGCAGGTGGATTCTTTAGCACTAGTGCCACCTCGGAATCCCAACTGGCTCAATAGGCAGCCTTATTGGCAGGAGCCTTGTAGGCTAAGGTCCATGGGGTCGCTAAGAGTCGGACACGACTGAGCGGCTTCACTTTCCCTTTTCTCTTTCATGCACTGGAGAAGGAAATGGCAACCCACTCCAGTATTCTTGCCTGGAGAATCCCAGGGACGGGGGAGCCTGGTGGGCTGCCATCTATGGGGTCACACAGAGTCGGACACGACTGAAGTGACTTAGCAATCTCACCTTAACACCCCTTCATCTTCAGATAAACTACTTGCGCTTGAATCTTTGTTTCATGGTGTTTCTTGGAGGAACCCGGCCGAAGAAATCAATTTACTAAGACTGAGGGAAATTTTTGTTCTGAAATTATTGGATGATTTTAGGAAGTTATATCAAAAATATGGAAGAAGTACTGAGGGACAGCAGGGGATGGGGGAGGGATCTAGACGATCATTGCAGGTTGACTGTGAAGAAAACTGCACAGCTTTCCTCAGGTAGGGCTTGAAACGGCTTCAGAGGTGCTTCTTATTAAGCATGCATTTCCTGCTCGCTGTGTATAAAAACACTGTAACAAATGTAATCTGCTAAAGATGTAACCTAAATGTAGGTAAGCATTTCTGCACATAGATATTTGATGAAGTATTTTTTATAATAGTGAAATATTGAAAACAACCTAACTGAGGATCCAGTTAAGGAAATTATCACAAAATATAGTGTATCTACTAAATGGAATATTATACATGTACTTAAAATGCCTATTTTAAATGTGAAAAATGCTAATAATAAAGGCGTGTGAGGGCATTTTACCTTTACCCACTGCTAGGAGGAAAGGCCCTGACTCCACACACTTCCGTTTACAGTCCCCTTAGTTCCTTAAGAGTGATGGCTTCTGAGAGGGAGGCCAGAAGAAGGTGCTGTTGGAAGGACGCGTGTGTGGTCCGCAAAGTGGATAAAACGGGTGCAAACATTACAAATTGAGGAAATGGGAAGGCAAACAGAAGCAACTGCATTTAGGGAGCTCCACTTACCACTCCATCTCCTTGGGCTGTGTCTGCATGCCTGCCGTAACACAGGAAAGATTACGTGTCTATCATATTGTATCCTGACGACATGCGACACACCATCCTAACTGCTTTAGAATATCATGCATAATATCTCTAACAACCTTCTAGGAAAATATCACAATCTCTACTTTTTCAAATATGGAAAGCAAGAATCAGGATGGTGTAAGCAACCAGCCTACCATCACTCAACAGAATGCAAACTCTGTTATTTCTGCTGCTGAGGAAATCAGAGCTAGGGACAGAAAAATGACCTTTCCTACCTGATGGGGAAGTGATTAACCAAACTCTAGAATAAGACCAGGGAATGTGTAACTGCAGGAATTTAGGAAGACAGTCCTCCTAATCCATGCTGGGCTGACTCCTGGGGTGGTCACTTGCCAGGTGACCTTGTTCTCAACCTGTTTCTTTTTAATTGTAAATTGAACTGACAGTAGACTTGCCACTCAATATGGCACAAAGGTTTGGCCTTTGAGTCAGTTCTCAGGGTAGCAAACAATCCCCAAACAGGAAGTCCAGCTGAGAGGTGTGCATCTAGCCGTGCACTGCAGCCATCTGCCTCTCTGGAGGGATGTTTGCCCTGGCTCCAGAGAGGTGCAGCGAGTTGGCTGAGTCGGCTCCTTGCTGGTGTGGAGAGCAGATTGTGTTCATCTCCTACCAACTCTGTTCAATGATGTCTCGAGTGTCGCTTGAAAGCAGCAACGGTGTGGGTGTCTGCACCACGGAAATCAGTCAACACTGAAGATTTTACTGCAGATGGCTTTTCTCCTGGACATCCAGTTGATTACTGGGTGACAGCCTGAAGGACCAGAGTCTGCCCTGTAGACACTGCCATCTGCCTGCTGTGGCAAAGACAAGGTAATAGATAACACATGGGTGATATCAACTGTGTCTGCAAACCTATTGAGGTTTTAGGGAGCCTATAGATACACTCCTTTTCCCTGACTCAGTTTTGAACCAGTTGGAATATACAGAACAGTCAGGCAGATGGAGTCCAATGTATCAATATCATCCCTCTTGCTGATAAAGACTAGATGGTGAATGTGGTTTAAGGGCAGCAAGAACGGGCTTCCAGTACTGAACCCTGGATTCAGGCAGACTTAACCACGTGGCCACAAGCTCATCTGGACAGCCAATAACCCTCCCGCCTGCCCCCCACCATATGGAGCTCTCCACTAAAAAACTTAGAACACAGAGATTCAGAACACTTGCTACCTAGGAGCAGCTGACTTCCTAGATGAAGGAGAGAAGAAAGGACTGAGTTCTTGTTGCCTGATTCCTCTCCCAAAGCCCCTAATAAGGGCTTTGATTCTGCTTTGGGAGGTAATGAGTGAGGGAGCAGATAGGAGAAGTATAATGACTCACATTGAGTGCCCACTACAAGGAAATGAATGACCACTATCCTATGAAAACGTAATAACAACCACATGGGAAAGTGATGAGAAATGTTAATTGGATTCTTTTTTGTGCAAGGTGAGTGTCACATTGAGTTGAATTAGCTTCTCCATTAGCTTCTCACATTGAGTTGACATTAGCAGGGGGAATTAACAGATGCGGTACAGAGAATTTAGAATCCATATGTTGCTTTCACAGCTGGAGTGTGTTATACCATAGATTGAAGCATAAAACCATCAAAGCAAAACCTCCACACATGGCCAGTACACAATTCATTCTACCTGTGAGAATATGAGTTGAAATATTTTTAACATCAGTGAAATGGAATTGGGATCAATTTTTGAATCTGCCATGGTTTTAGTCTTGCAAAAGGCACACGTTCAACTGTGTACTTCAACTGTATAGCTTCAACTGTATAGCTAGCCCTCAGTGTTGATGTTTTTTAAAAGCATCAGATGGTCCTGTATCTTTAGGAATATATGGTGGTGTTTCTTCTGCATGCACATGCACGCACACCTTCCAACCACAACACTGCAGATGGTGTCTACAAAAGAAAATGCATTCTACAAAACAATTATGGAACTTCAAGCCTGAGACAAGTGAAAAATTCTTGTGGGACCTATCTCAGAGAAAGCTTTGCCTGTCCTTCTCTGTGGGGCTTTCCCCCCATAAGCCTCTGTGGTACCTGGCCTTCATCCTGATACCGCTGACTTTTCCTCTCTTCATGGATTGTGAGCTGATGCTTCACATTGGCTGGTCAGCAGGCTACATGAGAGATGGCATTCTGCAGTGAGTCTGTACAGGGTTTTGTTTTTTTAATGTGTATTTCCTCAGTTCTTATTTAGAAAATGTGGAAATCTTCTGCCCTTATCAATCTTCTAGTTATCCTGCCTGCTAGAGCAGTATAGACTAGAGAAGCTTTGAACTGTGTGAATGAGCTGGTTTCTGGACTTTGCTCTATTTCCATCACAGTGAAACTGTCCAAGGGATGGATATCCCTTTGGAGTGATGAAAGGAATACAACTTTATACAGAGTGAAGTAAGCCAGAAAGAAAAACACCAATACAGTATACTAATGCATATATATGGAATTTGAAAGATGGTAACGATAACCTTATATGCAAGACAGAATAAGAGACACAGATGCATAGAACAGTCTTATGGACTCTGAGGGAGAAGGTGAGGGTGGGACGTTCTGAGAGAACAGCATTGAAACATGTATATTACCATATGTGAAACAGAACACCATTCCAGGTTCAATGCATGAGACAAATGCTCAGGGCTGGGGCAATGGGATGACCCAGAGGGATGGGATGGGGAGGGAGGTGGGAGGGGGGTTCAGGATGGGGAACACATGTAAACCCATGGCTGATTCACGTCAATGTATGGCAAGAACCACTACAATATTGTAAAGTAACTAGCCCCCAACTAAAATAAATAAATTTATTTAAAAAAAAAAAAGAATACAACTGTTTCCATAAACCTTGATTTTAGTGTGTGGGATAATTCCTAGTTAGTTGTTCTTGATGTTTTATATACTCATATCTCAGTGAATTATTATTCAGAACACCTACTAGGTGGAAAAAAAATCAATGAAAATTTGCCATTTGGGACATGAATTCGAATTCTGTGGAACTTCTCTCATGCAGATGGGGTCATGATCTCAGGCTCCTCCCACTGGCTTTGTGAGTCTCTTTCTGTCATAAAGTGATCTTTAATCTCTTTCGGATCTAATTATGTTTGGAATGTAGTTTCTAAAGCTTTGGATTTCTATTAAAACCAAAATGAGAATACACCTTATATTTTATGGTTAGAGCCTTCCTCATTGATTATATTAGGCCGTTAATATCTCTAGAAGATGTTCTTATTTTATTGAATGTAAGTCTGGACTTTATACTGAAACTCAGTACTTGCCTTTTCATTACTCAACAGCTGTTTATTAAATGCCCATGATGTGTCAGGTTCTGCACTGGGCACCAAGGATTAATGTTCACTCAGGAAGTAGGATGAAAAGACATGTTGACAAATCGTCACAATTTAGTGATATAATGGTGGATGACTAGAAATGGTAAAAGGATGGAAGAGATACATAAGAATGTCCAGGTGAGTCATGAAGCACTTGAATGAAACTTGAAGAATTAAGAGAGATTTTTCCAGAGGACAAACAGAGGAATAACCTTCCAGGCAGAGTCAAGGGCTTAGAGAACAAGGTGTTTGGGGGAACTAAGAGAAGTTCAGTATTGTTGAAGTGCCAAGGGCAAGGGGAACAGGGGGTGAGGCTTAGCATGGGCCAGATGCTGTTAGAACAGCTTTATATTGATTATCTTGACTAATTTTGATAACACTATGAGGGTGGTATTGTTAGCCTCATTTAACAGATGAGGAATCTGAGGCTTGGGGTATTATATAACTTGCTCAGATTACTGACTTGGTAGATGTTAGAGCTGAGATCAGACCCATTTGCAGATGTGACATTATTTATCACTATGCAACACTGCTTCCCCCATGTTTATCTTCACAGTCAAGCTCATAAACAAACTCTTTCGGGTTTCAGTCTCAGCAGGTAACAGCCAGTGTCCCTGTTTATAATCAAGTTATTTTTAGCTACAAGATCAGCAAAGATAGCTGGAGTGTGGAATGCAACTATTATATGATATTATCACTCCCTGACTAAAAGGATTGCAAAGCAAACCCCTTTCCTCCAAACACAACGCTCACTGTGTGGCAGAGAAATTTCCAGTTAAAATCTGAGTGTCAATAATTATCAGATAATCAAACTGCAACTCCACCAAAACTATGGCACACACTTAGAGTAGCTCCAGCAGAGTTTGAGCTGTCGAGAGAGTCTTGGAGAGAACTGTTTGAAAGTAGTAGGATGCATGTGTTTATTAGAAAGCATGAGAGGGACTTCCCTGGTGGTCCAGTGGTTAAGAATCCGCCTTCCAATTTAGGGGATGAAGATTTGATCCTTGGGCTTCCCTGGTGGCCCAGTGGTAAAGAATCTGCCTGCAGTGCAGGAGACTCGGGTTTGATCCCTGAGTCAAAAAGCTCCTCTGGAGAAAGAAATGGCAACTCACTCCAGTATTCTTGCCTGGGAAATCCCATGGACGGAGGAGCCTGGTAGGCTACAGTCCATGGGGTCGCTAAGAGTCGGACACGACTGAGCGACTTCCCTTTCACTTTTCCCTTTCATGCACTGGAGAAGGAAATGGCAACCCACTCCAGTATTCTTGCCTGGGAAATCCCATGGACGGAGGAGCCTGGTAGGCTACAGTCCATGGGGTCGCTAAGAGTCGGACACGACTGAGCGACTTCCCTTCCCTTTCACTTCCCTTTCATGCACTGGAGAAGGAAATGGCAACCCACTCCAGTATTCTTGCCTGGGAAATCCCATGGACGGAGGAGCCTGGTAGGCTACAGTCCATGGGGTCGCTAAGAGTCGGACACGACTGAGCGACTTCCCTTTCACTTTTCCCTTTCGTGCACTGGAGAAGGAAATGGCAACCCACTCCAGTATTCTTGCCTGGGAAATCCCATGGACGGAGGAGCCTGGTAGGCTACAGTCCATGGGGGTCGCTAAGAGTCGGACACGACTGAGCGACTTCCCTTTCACTTTTCCCTTTCATGCACTGGAGAAGGAAATGGCAACCCACTCCAGTATTCTTGCCTGGGAAATCCCATGGACGGAGGAGCCTGGTAGGCTACAGTCCATGGGGTCGCTAAGAGTCGGACACGACTGAGCGACTTCCCTTTCACTTTTCCCTTTCGTGCACTGGAGAAGGAAATGGCAACCCACTCCAGTATTCTTGCCTGGAGAATCCTAGGGACGGTGGAGCCTGGTGAGCTGCCGTCTATGGGGTCACACAGTCGGACACGACTAAAGCAAAAAACAACAGGAAACTAATATCCCACATACCTCCAGGAAACTAAGCCTGTGCACCACACTAGAGAAACTTGCATGATGCAACGAAGACCCAGGGCAGCCAAATAAATAAATAAAAAGCATGAGGAAGAACAGGTGCCTTTGGCACTTCTATTGCTCTGCTTGTCATGAATCTCTTCATTCTCCTAGTACTCAAGCCTGGGCATGAAGAGCCAGCCTGGTATGATGGAAATGCCAGTGAACCTGCAGTCTAAGATCTTAAGTTTGCTCCCTTAAGTCACTGTGGGATTTTGGGCAAGCAATGTTCCCTTTTTCTGTTCCTTGCCTACATAGGAAAATGGTTAGAAGTGCAGGGTTTGGGGTCAGACTTCCAGAACTCAAATCCTCCATTCCCAACTGTGTACCCCTGGGCAAGACACTCTGAATGGCTTGTGCATTGGTTTTCACACCTGGAATTCTGGGAGAGGCAATAGTACCTTACCCCCATGGGGTTGTGGGAAAAGAAACTGAGATCAATTTGTAGGAGGCGCCTGGAGTGGTGTCTGACAGGGAGAAAGACGGGAAATTTTAGCTTTCATTCCTGTTTATTCTCTAGTTCATCACCTCCTTGCTCTGTTTCAAGGATGAATGCTCCTTCCCTGAGAAAACCTCTATCTCTTGAAATTCTGTTGCACTTATGGAAAGCCAGTGTGAACTTATGATATTCTAGTACACTTGCAGCACTGTAGCGACCTCCAGTCTTGACTTGGCACGTCCAGCACCTGGTGTCCTTGGTTGCAGCTCCCAAAACAATGAGCATCCATTTAGTTTTCCAAAAAATAATGGTGACCTTATTTCAAGTTTTGGTTCTGTGATGTGACTTATCATCTCTTTGCCATAAGCCAACATTATAATCTTTGCATACTGTAAGAAAACAAATATTGATGCCCTTTTTATTGTGTTTCTCTTAATGAAGGGGAAACTTACTATTTTAATGGTTGAACAAATTCTACTGCATAATAAAATCATATGCTATACGAAAACATATACCCAATTACCACTGAATCATGTTGCTACCCATGTTCTTTAAATGTACAAAAATACATGCTTGAAGCATTGTGTTTTAGGCACATATTTGACTTTCCAGTTCTGTTTCCATAGTGTTAGACTAGAACCCCTCTGCTTATTGCTTCCCGGTGGTCATTTAGGAACACTTCCTATCTTTGGGATGTTGAGTCATGTGGTGGAAAGCCACAAAAAATCTCCTAATTAGTTCTGGCTATGCTACTCTGCCAGGTATCCTGACAAGTATCAGAGGAATAAGAAAAGCAAGAAGAGAATAAGCAGATACGGAGGTGTATGCACAAGACCCATCTCACTCCAACCAGAGCCGGGATTACAATTTTTCCATTATTTATGAGATTTTTAATAATAAAAATAAGATAATTTTTAGCTGGTTCTTGTAACTCTTTTCTTGTCAATGGGTTCAGTGGTCTTTTCTTTTAAAGCTATCTTTAAAAAACTAAGGAGATTGAATTTATAAAGCCAATTTAATAATGCCTAGGGCAAGTTTAAAATGATCGAAAACATTCCAAAATTAGCATTTCACAATAGCCGCAAAGACACTGTACAGATCACATTTAATTTTCAGCAAATTTCTTAGGCAGTGATTCTCTAGCTTATGAAATTTTGGGAGAATGGTAAATTTCAGCTCTCTTAATGTTTGCCAAATTTTACTATAGTTAAAAGCTTATATATTTTGTTCTTATTTAAGTTTCCAAAGAGCACAATCTGTAATACGTTGATGCTACATATAATGGAGGCCAACACATTATAATTAAACCTATCAGCACTCTGTCTATAAAATTCCTACATTTTTAATATAATTAATAATAGAAATAATTCCATCTGAATAAAAGAGAAGAAGACAGCTACCTCAATGAATAACACCATGTTCCAGATGCTGAGCTAGGTATTATTATATCTATTCCTTTAGTCTTCACAAAAGTTATGAGAAAGAGGTAAATTTACCTTTTAAGGCAATATGTTTTCTTGATTTCTGAAAAAATTGTTTACCAGCCCTTTTAGAAGCGATTTCTAAGAAACAGAAAGCTTGTCAGTGCTTAAAAGTTGGACCGTATCCATTGTAAGCTGCCGCCACTGGCCAGGAAGTAAGTAAAGTAGGCAAATTGAAATGTCTATGAGTTATTATAACATTTACTTAATCCTGAGCAGGGTTAAAGTGGATCCAATTACTTAGAGAAGGTCGTGTCAATATATTCATTAATCAACTCATCTTCAGTCCATTTATTTTCTTATAATTAGATACATGCAAGTATATATTTGCTTAGGCTTTAAACAGATCGCTTTTTCGTAACCCCATTTAGGCTCTTACACATGACACATAACAAAAAAAAATATGTGCTAAGTCTGGATTTGCAATAGCAGTGGTAAAGGGGGGTAGTCAAGCTATGTAGGAAGATCTAATACATATTTCTTTCTTCAGGAATACTTAAGTGAGGTTGGAATGTATAAAAGAAAAGAAAATAGCTATTAATTCAAGACAGCATTGATATGGTATAACGAAGGCTTAAAGCAATAAATAAAGCCGGCTAGTAAAAAAGCAGAAGGGAAAGATTCAGTCAGGTCCCGGTCAGGAAGTGAGGTCCAGATACCAACTGTGAATTTGAGGAGACTTTAATTTTTTAAAAAGACTTTTTAACAAAGGGGAGTGTTTGTAAAGGGGAAAACACACAGAGCGCAGTATTGGGGGAGAAAGGGAGCCCGCCCGTGGCACTCACCGCCTGGGGCATTGAGGCAGGGGGAGAGATGGAACGGTGGATCTGGAGGAAGCAAACCACACACTAGCCATGAAAGAAATGCTGTGGCTGCAGTGTATATGGCTGCAAGGAGGAAAAGATGGACCTCTTTAAAGAATGAAGTAAAATGTACAGGTTGTAAGAGGAAAGATTAGACACTCTGTCCAGAGTGAACACAGGACAATCAAGGTTTCCAATTTGGGAAAATGCTTAGATCTGGGAAGACAAAGAGTAACAGAGGAGTGGGACATAGATTGCAAAACATTTTGGGGCCAAATTATGAAGGGCCTTGAATGCCAAGTCAAGGAACTGTACCTCGTCTAAGAACAACTGCCATAACATTTTAAAATCAGTAATGAAGCTGGCGTCTTAGAAAAATTAATCAACACTGATGAAAAACTGTTTGGAAGGAACAGGCACAAGTGCAGAATGTTCAGTCTTAGACATAATACTTTGATATGCAGTAATGGAGGGCAGCGGACTGAAAAGGGGAAGAAATAGGCACTATGAAGAAGGAAGTCATGTTCCTCTTAAAGTAAGGTTGAAAACGCTGCTCCCGGGATGTTCTTCTTGCCTCCCCAACTGGGAATCCTGATTGAATGGTACCTAAAGTGATCCAGGACAAATGTCCCACATGTGAGCTGACAAAATGCCCCTCAGGCTGATTCCAACCCAATCTAGGGCTGTAAGTGTAGAGAATGCTTGACCTGGAATGGAAGAAGATGTGGTTTGCATCACTGCTCCGCCAGTAACAGGATCACCTGGACCCTCCAAACTCCAACTACTCACATCCTCTTCAAAGTGAACTCACTATTATTGCCAGGATGTTGTGTGGAATTCATTCATGAGGTTTGGTGGAATGCAGAGAACCACAAGGAGGTGGGGACTGTGTAGAGGTGAAGATGGGGTTCACTGTTACGCCTCGAGGACCTTTTTTACCTTGTCATGGTGAGTGAAAGGAACAGTCTCTTCTCAAATGTTAAATTACACCCCACTCTGTTTCTGCTGCTTGTGCTCAGATTTGATTGATTACTATGAGCCTCAGTACTTCCAATTATCCATCCCACTTGCAGACACAGGGGCGATTGAACATATTATCTGACAGGTGAAATTCTTAAAAATCTTTGTTTTCATTCTCCCAGCCCATGACTGCAAAAGGTTTTTTTTTTCTGTTGCGTTTCCTGAGTTTGCCGCGGATGCTAGTTTTGGCTGACGATAATTACCCCAATGCTGTACTTTTAGGCCTGATATTTAAGCAACATGCTGAATACAGATTAAAGCAGTGAGTCCCATTTAAATAAAATGATGTGAAATTTTCTTGCTTTCTCAGCTTTGAAGGTTGTATGCAGATGACTCTGTGGATTCCCCAAGGAAAAATACAGCTTATCAATTTTAGGCAATTTTTACAAATAATTTATTTTCTTCCCTTCAGAGAATGCCCACTGATCTGATAATAGCTCCAAAATAATAGCCAACTGATATGTAGACATTAAGTAGCTGTCCAGTCTCACTCACCAGCTAAGACTCCAAACCATGAAAGTCAAATTCTTGCCTCACAAATTACAAATGACCTCTTTGCCCAGGAATTCTATGAATTGGGTTGACAAATTGAAACCAGACTTAAATACCTCTAGGGTCAGGATCCTCTTTAGTTATCCCCCCAAAAATGGCTTAGCAATAATTGTGTGTGTTGTGTGGGGGGTGGCCGCATAGATTTATAGTAGAAAATCTGGATCTTGTTGCCTCCTATTTTTCTGTATTCCTCAATGACTGAACTTTCATTCAACACATTTATAAAATAAATGAAGTCCCAGCTAAACCCATAGCCCTGTGCTGGATGCTCGATGGTAAAGACCTGTGAAGACATGCTAGTCTTCCCTTATGGGTTTGGTTGGGGACAATAGACATAGGTAATACTGATTGAGTGGTTGTCCTGTCACTCCTCAGTCACTTCAGTTCAGTTTAGTCACTCAGTCGTGTCCGACTCTTTGTGACCCCATGGACTGCAGCATGCCAGGCTTCCCTGTCCATCACCAACTCCTGGAGCTTGCTCAAACTCATGTCCATTGAGTTGGTGATCCATCCAACCATCTCATCCTCAGTTACTTACTGCATAGCCATACCCTAGACCTGGCCATTCTGTGCATCCCACTCTCACCTGCTGAATGTCTTTTCAGGCCACTTTCTCTAAAACTCCAGCAAACATTCAGTCTCACCAGGTTGAGTCCCTCACTATCACTGTCTCTTGTCTTTCTAAGATCTGTCCTTTCCTCCCTCCTACTCTGCTTACATTCCACACGCATCATTAACAACTGTTTACTTGTGGTCCCTGTCCTTATTCCCAGTCCCTTACAGTCACTTTTCCTTCTTGCCCTCTGCCTGGTAAAACCATGCATCAATTCAACTCCCGTCCACTCTTCACCTGCACCCAGCCGCTGATTGTGCTGGAGAAAACCTCCACAGCCACGGTGACAAGTCTTATTTTATATTCATGATTCCCAACCTTAGTGGGTGTGTAGAGCTGGCAGTCCTTCTATGTTGTCAAGATCCACTCTGTCTTCTACTTCCTTAGATCACTATTTCACATGTTCTCTTCTCTCTTTGAAACTCCAGGATCTCCTCGATTTTTTAACCTCTTTCTATTTTATTGGAGGGAAAAAAAATAGAGACTCCCAGAAGAGAACTTCTCTGTTCTCCCAGCTCCTACTTCTCCCACTGTATCTGCTTTCCACTTGTTTCCCTGGATGACTTAGTTGGGTTCCTATGTGAAGCCAAACCCTCCACCGTGTTCTTGATTGCATCCCTTCTCACCTGTCCACAAACATAGTTCCAGCAACCATCTCTTCTCTTTCCTGATCAACAATGTTTCTTTTTCTATGGAGTCATTCCCAGTAGCATACAAACATGCTGAATTGCCACTCATCTTACAAAAATAAAGCAAAATCTGCTTTGATCCCACCCTCCCCTCTAACTACTGGTCTCCTTTACAGCAAATCCCCTTGTATGAGGCTTCTAGACCCAGTAATTCCCATTCCACTCTTTCCTAAATACACTTCAGTCAGGATTTCATTTTCAAAATTGTTTCCTGAAAACTGTTCTTATCAAGATCTTCAGCAAACTCCATCTTACCACATTAAATGGCTGATTCTTGGTCTTCACCTTATATATCTGTTTTTTTGTTTTTTGGAGGGGAGGGAGACTTTGTTCTCCTGACGTGGATGAGTGGGTGAGAGAGGAAGGTGTGAGAACCCAGTTCAACAGAGACTTTGGGTATTCAGTGGAGTCCCAGAGCTGAGTTCTTCAAAGGAATGGACAGAGATTTGAGATGCAGCACAGAGAAGGAGGCAGAGGGGAAGTGAGGGCTTAATATTTTGGAAAGGCTGCATCCTCAGCTGGCAGATATGGTCAAAGAATTATTTAAGTGCAGAAATTAGAGGTTTGAGGTGACCCAACTCTCCTTGTTATCTTAGATTCTTCATCTAGTCTACTTTATATATTCTGTGAGGAACGCTTTTGAGGAAAGGAAATCTATGTTTTATGTGATACAAGGTGTAAAAGGAACATTCCATATGGATAGTGAGATTACTTTCTGCTAACTAATTCAGCTATGGAAGAAGAGAAGAGAAGATAGCAACTGAGTTGCTTTGGGGTCCTCAAAGATGTTAAGATGGATGTATACCTTTTTTTTTTTTTTTTATTAATTTTAGTTGGGGGCTAATTACTTTACAATATTGTAGTAGTTTTCACCATACATCGACATGAATCAGCCATGGGTTCACATGTGCTCCCCCTCCCGAACCCTCCTCCCACCTCCCTCCCCTTCCCATCCCTCTGTGTCATCCCAATGCTCCATCCCTGAGCATCCGTCCCATGCATAGAACATGGAATGGTGTTCCGCTTCACATATGACAATATACATGTTTCAATGTTATTGTCCCAGAACGTTCCACCCTCACCTTCTCCCTCAGAGTCCACAGGACTGTTCTATGCATCTGTGTCTCCTATTCTGTCTCACATATAGGGTTACCATTACCATCTTTCAAATTCCATATACATGCATTAGTATACTGTATTGGTGCTTTTCTTTCTGGCTCACTTCACTCTGTATAATGGGCTCCAGTTTCATCCATCTCAATAGAACCGATTCAAATGTATTCTTTTTTTAATGGCTGAGTAATATTCCATTGTGTATATGTACCACAGCTTCCTTATCCATTTGTCTGCCAATGGACATCTAGGTTGCTTCCATGTCCTGGCTATTGTAAACAGTGCTGCGATGAACATTGGGGTACACGCGTCTCTTTCAATTCTGGTTTCCTCGGTGTGTATGCCTAGCAGTGGGATTGCTGGGTCATATGGCAGTTCTATTCCCAGTTTTTTAAGGAATCTCCACACTGTTCTCCATAGTGGCTGTACTAGTTTGCATTCCCACCAACAGTGTAAGAGGGTTCCCTTTTCTCCACACCCTCTCCAGCATTTATTGCTTGTAGACTTTTGGATAGCGGCCATTCTGACTGGTGTGTAATGGTACCTCATTGTGGTTTTGATTTGCATTTCTCTAATAATGAGTGATGTTGAGCATCTTTTCATGGATGTATATCTTTGATCATCCGCATTCACCTTATTCATCTTATTGGCAGCATTTTACAGGCGACCACCTTCTTTTCATTCCCACCACTTGGCTTCCAGGGCATTACTCTCAGTTTTGTTGCTCCTTCTCTGTCTCCTTTCCTTGTTCCTTCTTATTTTTTCCCAATCCCTGAACACTCTTGCAATAACCTCCAGTCTCACAGTTTTTTAAAATCTATTTTCATGCTTTTCATTCTCAGATTGGTATTTCAAGCCTGGATGTCTTCCTCTAACTCCAGACTTACATATCCATCTGCCTAATGGGTATTGAATAAGTAATTACTTGGATATTGAATAAATAACTATTCAACAGATGCCAGAATGAACATGAATCTCCTTCCACCCAAAATCTATTCCTCCCAATCTTCCTCATGCTCCCGGTTGTGAAGACCAGAGAACTTGGAGTCATTCCTGACTCCTTTCTTTCTCTCCCATCACATTCAATCTATCAGAAAGCCTTTTTATTCCTTCTTCAAAATATAACCAGACTCCATGTTTAGCACACCTCCATTATTACATCTTGTCTAAGTCACCATTGCCTCTCACCTCTTACTGCAAAAGCCCCTTAACTTTGTCTTTTCTTCTGTGCTTATCCCTCTGAAATCTATTTCCAACACAGCATATGGAGTGAGCCTTTTAAAAATATAAGTAAAATTATGTAACTTCTCTGCTCAAAAAGCCTCCCAAGGATTCCCAACTCATTGAGACTAAACATCAAAGTCCTTCCCATCACCTACCAGATCCTGCCTTCCTGACCTTGTCTCCCACCACTCTCCCTGGCTTACTCTGCTCACACACTAGTGTCCTTCCCAAAGCATGCCAAAATTTCTCCTGCCTCAGGGCCTTTGCACTGGCTAGACCCTTTACTCTGAAATGTCATCTCACAGATTCCTCATGGCTCGTTCTCTCTACTCCAGTATTGCCTCAGGGAGGCCTTTCTTGACCATCTGATATAAAATAGTATCCACTCCACTCTTTCTTCCTGTCCTATTTTATTTTTCTTCAAAGCACTTATCATTATTTTACTTACTACATGTTTGTTTATTTGTTTATTGTTATCACTCTAGCCTTCCCCCAGGAGATCTTCCCAACCCAGGGATCAAACCTGGGTCTCCTGCATTAAAGGCAAATTCTTTACCATCTGAGCCACCAGAGAAGCCCTCTATGAGGATCTTTGTTGGTACTTAATTAAATGATACATAAGAAATAGTGGTACTAACAGATATATTCTCAAATCCTGCTCAATAATCTAGTGAAAGTTAAACATCTCTTCAGCTTGGTTACATCGGTAGCAGAACAGTTTCCATATTGTGGACAGTATTTCTCTGGTGGTCATCTCAGCATGAAACATCTGTCCATTTATTTCTTTGTTCAGGCTGAATGGAACATTCCATCATTGGAAAGTAAAGCTTCAAGTTTAAATTTGAAATCTTTATTCCTATCTGGCAAATTGGTGCTGTCCTTAACAATTTGTAAAGAAGTGATATTTTTGCTGCCGTCAGCTACAAAGTGTTGGATGCTCACAGTGCAATTTATCAGATTCACTTAGATTCCAGGTGATTCTGATCCAGTGACTATGAAGAGTGAGTATTAAGCTAATTGTTATTTTATCCTCCTCCACCCCCAATATTTCTGACATTGAAGTAATTGAATCTGAATAGAGTCAGGAATTAAAACATTTTGTTCACCACTGAAATTCATGGGACCACCAGGGAGAGGAGAAAGGAAAATTTTTGTTGTCTTTTCTAAAAGCTATTGCCTTCAGAATAAAGTTTAAAGAAAGAATCGTTGTTCAGTTTTGTTGTGGCAACAAACATCTCCCAAATTTCAGTTAAAACAGCAAAGCAACGGCTTATTTCTCACTTATGTTTCATATTAGTCATGGGTCATTGTGGGGTCAACTGTGGTTCTGCTCCATGGATCACTTTCATTCCAGAACTCAGCTGAGGAAGCAGGTCCTCTATGGAATAAGCCATTGTGGTGCAGAGAGGGAAAAGCAAGAGAGCTACTGGAAACAAAGACTCTTAAGGGTTCTGTTCAAACATGGCATATGTGCTCTATATGTCAGGGTCCAGGCAAATCACATGACCAAGCCCAATGTCAATGGGGCAGAAATGTATACTCGTCCTATTGGAGACACTGAAAATCCCAGGGCAATGAATGGGCATGTGTACTTCTCTTGCAGGAAGAAAGAGTGGGGAGCCAGGAACCATACTAAAATATAACACACATTCCTTATCATAGCATTCAAAATCCATAGGAGGAATTTCCTGGTAGTCCAATGGTTAGGACACAGCACTTTCAGTACTGTGGGCCTGGGTTTGACCCTGACTGGGGAAACTGCAACCTGAGAAGCATGGCCAAAAAACAAAAACAAACCAAAAAATGCCACTGAAAATTCAGTTTCATGTTCCTCCACATCCCTCATTTTGTCTGTGCTCTGGCCTTCTGTCCCCTAACCACCACACTCTCACATGTCCATGTCTGTTTCCTTAGTTGAATATGCAATTCTCTCCATTTTCTGCCAACTGGAATTTGCTCTCAGCCTTTAAGGTCCAGCTCAGATGTCATCTACTTTATAAAGCACCTCTCAATTCCCCAGTTACAATCAAACACTTCTCTCTTGGAGCTAGTGGGGCAAACTGGTGTTTGTATGTCTCTCTGGCTCTAACTTTATAATCTTCCTTGGCAAGTTTAGACAGAAAGATCCTGGAGGGGAGAACCCAGGAATTCTGTGTTGGCATTCCTCTCTTGCTTCTTTGGTGTCGGAGTATTGACCCTAGAAGTCATTTAATAAATTCCACTGAATGACTAAAAACCTACACATTCACCATCAAGCTTATCCATAATATTGAAATTTTAAGTCTTTTCTACAGGAGGCATATGTAAGCAAACTTCAGAGAGGAATCTTTTGGGAACTTTCCTCAGTCAGAAACAGTCACAGAGGTGATTCTATTGTTTCCATAATCTAGATTCTACCAACTGTGTGTGTGTATGATGACCCCTACCTTTCCATAGATAAAGCATTATGGGCACCATGTTTTTTCAGCAACATTGCTTCCCTTGCCAATGACTGCTACATTGAGAAGTGGTGTTTATTTTCCTTCTTTTTCACTGCAGTATTAGCTTCTCACCTTTGGCATTCCGCTTGAGACACTAGTCCATGGCCTCTCAGTAGGAGGGGTGGTGGGGAAAGAATGAGCCACAGGAGAGGTGCTATGAATGCAATGGAAAAAGAAAGAGCTGACACCAGAGAAGCTGAGTTAGATCTGTCTCCACTCATAACTACCTTTGTAGCCTTGGGTGAGTTACTTGACTTGACTGCCCCTTCAATTTTCTTATTTATTAAAAAAAAAGAAAAAAGAAAAGGATAATTAGATAGGAAAGGATATAAGGATATTGTACTAGTACTAATATATGAAAAGAACCCAATATCATTTTGGCATATTTTATGCTTAAAAGTCAGTGCTACAAGAATCACTTGTTCCATAATGGGTTACTGGCACACTTGGTATCATTAGCAAAATGGTCTTGATGTGTCACCAGTATGGAATAAGCCCTTGGTTCCCAACTAGCTTCTTCAGTCTGATCCCATCTTTTTACCCTTGGCTTTAATAAATTCAGGAGTCAAATATGAATTCTACTTGGTGAGTCTAATCATGTCTCAGGTGAACATGGTAGTGAAAAATCAAGGCTAATAACCCCACCCTTCTAATTCCTGGGGAGAAAGCCAGACTCCACTGGGAAGTTGGGAAGGGACTTACAGGTTCCTGACCCTCTGAGCCACTTACATGAAAGTTTCCCACTCCACTTGATGGTTAGAATATGAAACCACCATGATTAGGGGACTGGGCTCTCACTCTCAAGCATGCTCTTTTCTTCTTTTTGCTTAAGAAATGTGCTGGATTTTATGAAAGAAGTTGGGTGTTCCTTTGAATAGGTAGACATGTGTGTGCAAGACTTCGTTCTTCTGTCCTGAGTAAGGGCAAAAAAATACCAGTTTTATCATATTTCACAGGAGTCTATAACTATCCATTTCCACCAACTCCATCTTTCTTTCCTCATAGTAATTGTATTAGTCAGGATTCTTCAGAGGAAAATATAGAGAAAGAACCAACAGGAATGTGTGTGTGTGTGTACTTATTCCATATGCTGTTGGATCTCTTTATATATATGTTATAATAGATAGATAGATAGGGGGAGAGAGAGATTTATTTTAAGGAATTGGCTCACACCATTATGGAGGCTTGGTGAGTCATTCAAATACTGATAAGGTGGGCTGGCAGGCTGGAGACTCAGGGAAGAGTTGTAGTTCAAGTCCAAAGGCGATCTTATGCAGAATTCTTATTTTGTTTGCGAGAGGTTAGTTTTTGTTCTGTTAAAATCTCAACTGATTGTATGAGGCCCACCCCCATTATGGAAAGTAATTTGCTTTACTCAAAGTCACTCAATTTAAATGTTAATCTAATCTAAAAAAGTCTTCACAGAAGCATCCAGAATAACGTCTGATCAAATATCTGCATACCCTATTTACAATAGCCAGAACATGGAAGCAACCTGGACGTCTTTTGACAGATGAATGGATAAAGAAGTTGTGGTACATATATACAATGGAATATTATTCAGCCATAAAAAGGAGCAAATTTGAGTCAGTTGAACTGAGGTGGATGAACCTAGAGCCTGTTATAGAGTAAAGTAAGTCAGAAAGAGGAAAACATATATCATCTATTAATGCATACAAATGGAATCTAGAAAAATGGTACTGATGAATCTATTTGCAAGGCAGGAATAGAGACGCAGACATAGAGAACGGACTTGTAGATACAGTGGGGCAAGGAGAGGGTGAGACATATTGAGAGTAGCATTGAAACATATACATTACCATATGTAAAATAGATAGCTAGAGGGAAGTTGCTGTATAACACAGGGAGCTCAGCCCGATGCTCTGTGATAACCTTGAGGCGAAGGATGGGGGCTGGGGTGTGAGAGAGGTTCAAGAGAGAGGGGATATATGTATATTTATGGCGGATTTATGTTTCTGTACAGCAGAAACCAACACAACGTTGGAAAGCAATTATCCTCCAATTAAAAAAAATTCTCAAAAATATCTACACACCATAGCCTCATTAAATTGAGACACAAATTTAATCATCACAATAATATAAAACAGCAGACAGCCCACTGATGTGAGAAGTAGAGTCATAGGAACTAAGAACAGAAAGGAACCTTTGAGAACATCTAGTCTGACCTCTTTCACCTTGCAGATAAGAAAACCAAGGTTCGGAGATTACGCACCTCCTTAGCCAGAAAACTGGGACTTAATCTCAGGTCCCTGACTCTTTCTATGATTCCAAATTCAGTATTGATTATTTAATTCAACATGAGATACAATTTAATGTCCTTCCATGAAAATTAGACAGAGTCAAGTTTAGATTTGGGTTATTTGTATGGCATCTGTCAAGCAAATTGCAATTAGACTCACGTTTTCTTCCTAACACAATGTAAAAAAAATGTAATTTGAGACAAAAACAGCAAAAGGAGGATGGAGCTTGTTAGGAGCAGAGTTTTTGTGTACTATTGAACCTAAATTATTATTAGTTCAACCTAGATTGTTACCGATTTAAGATGTTAATTGTAATCTGCTTTTTCTGAGGTAGCCCAAGTCATCCATGGAGGAAGCCAATGAGTGAATTCCCTGAGCTGGAAGGACTAGTCTAAATATGAAAGAAAAAATGTATGCTTCAGTGAAAAACTCTACCTTGTCTAAAGCACATGCTTCTGGGCTGTCTGATTCCATGGGAGCTATTTTCATCTGAATACTGTAGATAACTGATAGCAATGCAAACCAACTCTTTTTATAAACATGAGAATGAATTCTCTGCATGGGAGGGACAGCCCTTCCCCTAATCCAAGAAAAAGATGGTTTCGCCTCCATTTGCACATTTATTTCAACATTCCTTTAGTTGGTATGAATTTGGGGTATAAATCTATGCTTCTTTGATTCTTCTTAATCTAGTTACAACCGCTGTCTGGTTCTCTCAATTAATGAGTCAAATAAAATCTTTAACATGTGTTCATTTTATAGCTCTATGAGAATCATGATTCTGCCTTTTTTGGAAAATTATCCTTTAAGGAAAGTCATGTCTTTCCCAGCACATAAAAAGAATGCTCTGCTGAATTAAAATCTACCCTCTGTACCACATCCATTCAGCTTCATTCTGCTTTAAATCCTCACATTGAAAAAAAAAAGTTCAATTAGGTTTTCACAGGATGTGCTGCATTCAAATCTACAGGGGGAAATCAAAGTGGAAATAGAGACTCTGGCAGCAAAACAAAATAGATTGGAGCAGAGATGGAAGAACACATGGATTTCTTAATCACTTAGTTGAGGATCTGAGAAACCAGGCTGAGATAGGAGAAGGTGGGAAATAGGATAAATAACATCTCAAAGCAGTTGCCTCTGAGACCCACCCAAATCATCAGTTATCCCTCTAATGGGCTGTTTTCCTCCACCCCCACGCTCCACATAAACTTCTAAAATGGCTTATTAGAAGTATATTGGGCTCCATTCATCTCGGGAACGTTTTAGTCTGTGCAGTCTGGGCTCCCCAGCTCCTAGGGAACAGCCAGGGAAGATCTCAAGAAGTTAGTTCTTCAGGCGAGTTCTTAGGAAGACGACAGAACAGAGGGAACCTCCTTGTTTTCCTCTGCTCCCTCTATAACCTGAATCCCTCAAAGCTTTATAAGCATGTCAAGGCAAGGGGACGTGCGGGACATACTCAGCAAGCTAAACCAGGATCCCCACCCACTGCTTTGCCCAAAAGGTTCAGGCTGCTTCAACACAGCCTCTGCTATTAGTTTTCCTATTGTGTTTGTCCCTGCCAGGTTACTCTGTGCTCCAGCTTCTCCGTGGCATTGCTGGATGTCTGTTGCCATGGCTACTACTTTTCCAAAGGATCCCTCCACCATCAGCTTCATTTGTCTACTTGCTTGAAGGTCCTGTTGCTCATTCCTTCCAGACAGTAGAGCTTTCATTGGATCCTAGAGGATACTCAACTCCATAATTCCTCACCATCTTCTCTGATGGTGAAAGCTCCTGGGGGTTTTACCTTACCTTACCCTATCTTACTTTAGCTATTCTCTCTCCTATGGCCCCATCAGTAGTCCAGATCCTCGTCTTCTCTTTTCTGGGGTATGCAGCAGTCTCCTAAAGACTGTATCAGGTTGGAGAAGCAAACCCCAAGTTCTATTGTATTAATATGATACACATGCAGTCCTTGTTACCAGGTTTACACCACAGCTCTCGTCGACCAGGTGGCACAGTGGTAAAGAATCCACCTGTAATGCAGGAGACTCAGGTTTGATCCCTGGGTTGGAAAGATCCCCTGGGGAAGAAAAGGGCAACCCACTCCAGTATTCTTGCTTAGAGAATTCCATGAACAGAGGAGCCTGACAGGCTACAGTCCATGGGATCACAAAGAGTTGATACAACTGAGCAGTTGAGTACAACTGAGCAACTGTGAGAACACACACACACTCCATTGGTCATAGCAAGTCACAAGGCCAGTCTGGAGTTCGTGTGGGAGAGGAAGAAGACACCACCTCTTCATGGGGGGAGTAGTAAAGAATTTTTGGCCATCTTTAATGAGCCAAGTACAGTAAAAATAAATGATAACAAATATTTGCACAGTGCTTGAGAACTATGTTTATAAACATTTACTTGAAAAAATTATACTTTGTTTTTACTCCCATTTTTCCAAACAAAAAAACCCCATGGCATATTTAAGTGACTTGCCCAATATCACTTGTCTAAGAAGTAACAAAATGGGGGCTTATATTAGGTCTCCTAGCTTTTATATTATGCTTTTCCCTCAACTTCTCACTGTCTAGTTTTAGCTCTAAGGGAACATGGAAAAAATTCCTTTCATTTTCCATTTGCATTAATTTTGGTGACCCCACATGCTAGAGAAATAGAAGAGCTATGAAAAACAGACTAAGGAAACAGATGAACTGAAACATGTATTAATATTTATGACCCTAAACTGTAACTTCTAGGTTTTACTGAATAAGTTAAAGGTAAGAGGCAAAGCCTTGAGAAAAAGCTATTAATGTGTGTCATGAACATGGTTCTCATTTATCAAATAAATGATTACAGACATTTCGAGGGTGAGTCTGGGCAAAGTTTCTCTTGAGCTGATGACTGTCACAGTTACTTACAAGTGTACACGTCTCAGTATGTTATTCTGAAATAGCATCTTAGTTCCTGGGATGAGGCCATGGCAGCCACTTTAGCTGATAGTGAGAAAACAAAGAAGTAAAGTAGAAGGGACGGGAAGGAGGCAGGAAGCAGAAGGGTGGAGCAGCTTAGAGAAGCCCAGTTCTCATTTATCTACCCAAGCACTATGCCATCCCCCAGCCCCAGAACGAGCAGAGCTCTGCCAGAGGCTGCCTGGGACATCCCAGAGCAGAAGAGAGCCCAACAGAGGGCCAAGTGAGAGCTGAAATCCTCCTGCCTTCCACACTCCAACCAGGAGCTGTGAACAGACTGTGCCTACAGGTGGGGCAGGGAGAGTTTCCTGTTTTACTCAAAGGCACATTTCTTTCCCCCTGTCATGAACATGGAGGAGGTGCATTTATCTATTGTCACAAAGGCACCCTATGCCCCACAGCCGATGAGCTGCTTACTGCAAAGTAGGCTTCAATTTCATAAATTAAAAAGCCCTACTCTAGCACTGCCCTTTGAAAAACCTGTCATCCCTGACCTCGGCTCTCACATGGCTCACACAGTCAGTGGCCTCGCAGCGTGGAAACCTGCCCAGACTTGTGTGGGGTTTTTCCACTGGCTGTTCCTCGGGCCGTTTGTCAGATCACTCAGCTTCTCTTCCTCCCGTTCCCGTCTTTGAAATGAGGGAGGTGGACCAGATGACCTTGGTGTCCCTTCCTGGTTATAACATGCTGTGGCTTATAATTCAGTGAATGGAAATAAGTCAGGGAGTGGGTCAGACAGGAAAGTCCAGTCTGAGCTTCTCTCTGGGTAGCTTTGTTTTCTATTTTCTTCTTTCTGGCCACTTTGTTGGGTCCTACCTTACACTTTTAATCAGAGGACTACAGCCTTCCCAGGTGGCACTAGTGGTAAAGATCTCACCTGCCAATGCAGGAGACGTAAGAGACATAGCTTTGATTCCTGGGTTGGGAAGACCCCTTGGAGGAGGGCATGGCAACACACTCCAGCATTCTTGCCTGGAGAATCCCATGGACAGAGGAGCCTGGCAGGCTACAGCCCATCAACTCTCAAAGAGTCGAACACAACTGAAGTGACATAGCACGTACAGGTATCCAGAGAAAAAAAGATTACAGCTTGAGATAAGACAAAGACTAGCAGATATAAACAAACATTTGGTCTCTTCCTCTTCCTTTGTGCACTCTCTTATCCAAGCACACATGTATACATGTGTGTACACATGCACACATGTGCACATAGATGTACACATATACACACGTTGAGCTTAGGACAGACCTTTCCTTATTTCCATACAGGCTTCCCTAATGGCTCAGATGGTAAAGCGTCTGCCCACAATGCGGGTAGACCTGGGTTCGATTCCTGGGTTGGGAAGATGCCCCGGAGAAGGAAATGGCAATCCACTCCAGTACCCTTGCCTGGAAAATCCCATGGGAGGGGGAGCCTGGTAGGCCTACAGTCTATGTGATTGCAAAGAGTCGGACATGACTGAGTGACTTCACTTTTCACTCTTCCTCAGTTCAAAGCATAAACAATAAGATACAGTTTCCCAGATGTAACCATTTAATGCACTCTAAATTTATTTCTCCACAACACAGAAACAACTAAAGTGCAGAGAATCCATGCCCCGGGCATTTCTGTTTACATGTCTCCATATACAATTTTTAAAGAAAGTGGTTCATATTAATAAATGAGGTTGCCTGCCTTCCTGTGGCTTTTCTCACGGAAAGTGCTATCAAAAACCTCATAAATCATTCTGCGCCACCAAGGCTCATCTTTGTAATACAAAAGGAGCCTATTCCACTCTGAAACTTTCTACTTATCTCCCATACACTTCATGCATTTCCATTATTTATACTTTTCCATAAAGCAAATGATTCCCCAGTACCTAAGGCAGGCAGATAGTTGTTTTATGCTGCTGGGTTATAAGGAGTAGGAGACAGTGGAGTGGAGGTGGAGAGGCTGGGTGGAGAAAGCCAAACTTGGTGGCTAATGAAATGCATGAAAATGAGGAAGAGGGAAAATTGGGGGCACGGAGAACAAAGGGGTTGATCAATATCAGCTTAACACTTATCTAGCGCCATATGTACCTTTGCCCACCTGGATGTCCCACAGCCACCCGGTAATCATTGAGTCACGAATTGAACTCGTTCCCCGCTGCTGCACAGACACGCTGGTCTGTCCCCCACACTGTGAATGGCACTCCCATCCATCCGGGAGTTGCACATATTATCTCATTCAATTCTCCCTTCCCTCCGTACAATGGAAATTATATTACTCCTAATTAAGAGATGAGGTAACTCAGACTCAGGGTGGCCAAGCAAGGGATTCCAGAACAAAGCACCATGGATTGGGTGACTTAATAGATAGAGTAATAAATAAATAGAAATTAATTTTCTCACAGTTCTGGACACTGGAAATCCAAGATCAACGTGCCAGCCATGTTGGTTCCTCCTGGGGTCCCTCCCCTTGGCTTGCAGATGGCTGTCTTTTGTCTGTGTCCTCACATGGCCTTTCTCTGTGCACCTGAACCCCTAGTGTCTCTCTCTTCTTGCACGGACACTAGTCTTACTGGATTAAGACCCACTCATGTGACCTCATTTAACCTTAACTATTTCTTTAAAGGCTCTCTCTCCAAATACAGTCTTATTCTAAGGTGCTGGTGTTAGGACTTCGATATATGAAGGTAGGGGTGGATAATTCAGTCCATAACACCAAAGGATCCACTCAGCACAAGGATCCACACTCCAGTCCTTTCATTCCAATTTTAAAGCATCTTTATCTGTTTTTATTTACTAATGACACAGAAGAGATGGAAGGTGGTAAATTGAAGGTGTAGGGAATTCCAGAGCCCAAGGGAGTTTGGTGTGATAAGCATGTCATACTCAGGACAAGGATAGTGGTAATTCATTCATTTGGCCATGGAAATGTATTACATGCCTATCACTGAAAAGTCCAGGCAATTTTTTCTAGACATAGATAATGTGATGAGGATCTTCCCCATCTAGAGATCAAAACAGGGTCTCCTGCATTGCAGGCAAGCTCTTTACCATCTGAACTACCAGGAAGCCCATAGATAATGTAAAACTGAGCAAAAACAAACCAGATCTTGGCACAGTTACTGTCCAACTCTTACTCTAAGTATTAAGTTTACAAATAAATGAAAAAGGTACAGTACAGTACGAATCTGCTACCTCTGTGGTGAGGCTGTGGTGCAGAAGAAGAGGTCAGTGGTGTGATGGGAGTGTAGCAAGGCAAACCTGGTCCAGGAGGCGGTAGCCAATGCTGTGATGCTTCTCAGCTCCCCACTGCAGGACAGATGACTCATTCCTCAGCTGCTGGCTTTGGTGTTGCAGGATCTTTGCTGAGTCCCTCTGCAGGAATTGCCTTCAGTCAAAGGAAGTCTCCTTAGCCAAAGTGTCCCCTCCCACATCCAATGACTGATCCCTGTTGGGAGAAGGGGGTTGTTAGTCATAAAGATCTGGCCTCCCCTCCTTACCTCCTATGCTCAAGACGGACAGCACTGAAGGGCTACCAGCTTCAGGATGACCTTGGACTCAGCTGAGCTCTGGATAGCAAATGCATTGTACTTCAACTCCTCTCCCTGCCTGGTCTCCTTCTGTCTTTCCCCCACAGGTGCTGATCCTGAAGGCACTCCCAGTGAACTTTTTTTACTGCAGATCTTCATTTCAGATTCTGTTTTCCTAGAAAAGCAAAATTTGTTTGCAAAGACTGCTATAACAAACTACTGTGAGCTGAGTGGCTTCAACAAGGGGAACTCATTGCCTCACAGTTGCAGAGGCTACAAGTCTGAGATCAAAGAGTCAGCAGGGTTGGTTTCTTCTGAGGGCCAAGGGCCTCTCTCCTTGTCTTGCAGACAGTTCATCTTCTCCTTACGAGTTTTCATATTGTCTTCTCTCTGTATCTCCGTCCAGATATCCCCTTTTGATAAGGACACCAGTCTTATTGGATTAGGGCCCAACTTAAAGACCTCATTTTAATTTGATTACCTTTGTAAAGAAGTGAAAGTGAAGGTCACTCAGTCATGTCTGACTCTTTGTGACCCCATGGACTATACAGTCCATGGAATTCTCTAGGCCAGAATACTGGAAGGGGTAGCCTTTCCGTTCTCCAGGAGATCTTCCTGACCCAGGGATCGAACCCAGGTCTCTCACATTGCAGGTGGATTCTTTACCAGCTGAGCCACAAAGAACTTATCTCTAAATAAGATCATCTTATAAGGTACTGGGGATGAGGGCTTCAACATATCAATTTGGGGACCATAATTCAACCAAACACTACAACCCAAAGGACTGGGGAAGTAGCACTTGAAGAATGGCACAGCCTAGGTGAAAACTGGAGCAGTAAGGCAGGATGGTGAGAGGAGTTTCTTGGAGAAGGAACATTATACACAAAGACTGGAAGTGGGTAGGAGTAGGACACCGCTAAGCACAATTCATCGGGAGGAATTTCAGGCAACCAGGCTGGGTCTTGAACATTAACGCACAAGCCATTCACAAACCAGACCAGCAGGGGCTGCTTGCCAAGGTAATACCCAACAGAGAGTCCTAAGGCTTGCCAAACAGTGATGTCGTTCCTTGCAGAAGGTAGATTTGCTTCTGAGTTTGGCTGGACCAGAAGAAGTTAGCCTTAGGTTGAAGCCGAAGTATTCCAAAGTGAGTTTTTAAAAAATTGTTTATTTATTTATTTGTATTTAGTTTTTGGCTGCATCTTGCATCATGTGGGGTCCCAGTTCCCTAAGCAGGAATTGAATCTGCACCCCTGCATTGGAAGCACAAAGTCTTAACCACTGGACCACCAGGGAAGTTCTCCAAAGTGAGTTTTGAACTCTAAGAATGTGTAGAGCTAGGCAGGGGTGAGGCTTACTCATGAGGAGACAGAGTGGAGAGCAGTGTTCAGAGGAGGAGCTGGACAAAGCAGGACAATTTACAACTAAGGCTGGGAACACCAAGGTCCTCTACCCACCACAGCCCTGACGGAGGGTATGAAAGGAGGAGAGGGAGAGGAGAGAAATAAAGTTTGTTCCCCCTCCTTCACAGTCTCGCCTTCTCTTGGTACCCGCAGAAAGATGCCCTGACTCCAAAATAAGGGCTTTTAACCATTAGGTAATACGGAATAAGGGCTTCCCAGGTGGCTCAGTGGTACAGAATCTGCCTGCTAAGCAGGAGACATGAGTTCAATCCTTGGGTCAGGAAGGTGCCCTGCAGAAGGAGATGACAACCCACTCCCGTATCCTTGCCTGGGAAATCCCATGGACAGAGGAGCCTGGTGGACTACAGTCCATGGGGTTGCAAAGAGTCAGATGATTTAGCAACTCAACAACAACAACAACAACACAGAGTAAACTGTCAGCAGAGGCTGCACCTAAACTAGCCAAATAAGTACATCACTAAGTGAGGGACTGAATCTTAGCTTCGTTTTATTCTGAGCCTTTAGCATCCAACACAGCCGGGCAAATGGTAGGAATGTGAGGAATACTTGAGTATTTGTCCCTTTGGTTGTCTAAGAGGACATTCCAAAGATACCAAGAGTTTCCAGGTGAATCCATGAGTCTATCCCCAGCCTTTGAGACCTTCATCTGCAAAGGAGGAGTTTATTGCAATTCACTACATTTTCAAATCTTTTCAATGCTGATTTTTTTTTATATATATTATTACTTCCCAAGGCGTTTTAATAAAAAGACTGAGATTAGTCAATGCACACATTATGGAATTTATTAGCTCTTCTTCAAGAAGGAAATCAAGTTCTTTCCAAAATACATGGTTTAATTATACAAGGGGGTATTATGCTACATAAGAATATGTGGTCATTTTTAGAGTGTGTGTTTTGAATTTTATGTTTTTGGCCTGGATAATTAACATTTTAAGCTTTTCCTGTTTTCTGCCTTTAAACTTGAAGCTTCTTGTATCTTTGAGGAAGTTTGCCTAGAAGAGGACCCAGGATGCAAATGTTCCCATCATTAAACTGCTACACTATTTATCAAAGCTATGGTTTGCTGGGTTTTGTATTGAGTGACATTATAACATCAAGAAATTGTCAGGCAAGTATATCATTCACTCCCAAAGTGGCAGATCTGAGTAAATGAATTATAGAGAAATAGATGGGGGCCATTTGAGTGATTTTTTTTTTTTTTTTGCCTTTCTTCTAATAGGTGGCTTTAGACAACCTTAAATAGAAAGCAGAGAGAGAAGTGAGACCTGGAATTCTCCCAGAGGAGAAAAGGTCTAGTGAAGTAGGAGCTGCTGAGCCTTCAGAGAAAGTGACAGAGATGAATGAAGGACATATTTAACACCTGCCCTCTAAGGCGGTCATCCGTGGTGGCTCGGGTGGTAAAGGGCCTGTTGGCTCAAATGGTTTGCCTGCAATGCAGGAGACCCAGGTTTGATCCCTGGGTCAGGAAGATCCCCTGGAAAAGGGGATGGCTGCCCACTTCAGTATTCATGCCTTGAAAATCATGGGGTTGCAGAGACAGACACAACTGAGCGATTAACACTTTCACTTTCAACTAATGTACACGTACGTGGCCATAACGTGGAACAGAATGACCAGAACTGAGGACATAGATTGAGGAAGAGGCATGCTGGCTAATTTCTGACTGGATGTTAGACATTGACCATTTCACCTTGTTGAGTGCTGGATATTTGGGGGTACCTGTAAGCATTCAGAAGATTTGTACCATTATAAAATTAAGTTTCCTAGACACACTTTGATTCTTCTGGGTCTTGATTTTGATGTGTTTTAGATGGAGCCAGAGCATCATTTATTGTTGAGTCCTCTCTCTGATGTGGATTATGAGGTTTTCCACTCTAGCTGATGGGATCAGAAACTGTACGCTGCTCTGTGTGAGCCCCAGCTATGTTCTCCATAATCTTTTTGGTTGGTTCATTTACTAGCCTCACATAGTTTCATGTGCCAATCAGTATGAAGCTGGAGACACACTGGGGCCCTGTGATGTCTGAAGTTCTCTGTGTGCGACTTTCTCCTCTCTCCCACTCTTTCCTGGGAATACCAGCTACCTTGGCTATCCCAGATTCCCCACTTCATCTCCTTCACTCAGAGGGGCTATTGGGCCCACCTTTGTTCCCTCTGCCACAGACCCAGCTTGGACATTCTCTGCAGGCAGAAACTGCCTCTCCATAGCATTCACTCTCTTTCATTGCTGATCTCCAAGTTCATTGTTCTGGTTGTTTCTCACATTCTATCTAGGTTTTTGGTGGGTTTTTCTTTTTATTTTATTTTTCCCAGATGGGAGGGTAAAACCTGTTCTTATTACTCCACCTTTGACTGGAGTGGCAGTTCACTTGCTTTTATGAGCAAGTCCGGAACCCCACATGGAGCCAGTGTAGATCATCCTGCCTTGATGAAACTTCTTTATTCACAGTAGGTTTCACTTTCTTGGCATTGGCTCGTTTTTCTGTTTAGTTAATAATGGACAAAAAGTAGTCCACGGGATCACTGCTGATTATCTTTTCTGTCTATTGTGATACCCCTCCTGAAAAGACCAGAACTAGGCAGTAGTGTTTAAGTAATAAAACAGAGATGAAGTGCCTTTAGTTAGACAGATCTGGCTTTCATTACTGCCTCTGCCACTGTCTCTATCAGCAAAACAGCAAGGGTGAAAGATGACATGCGTTAAGAAAGAGATTTTTGGCATACCTTCACATTCTGTTTCAAGGAAGATGAATTTTCCTGTAATTTAAAAAATAATTTAAAATAACAAAATACCCAGTGAAGAATATCTGATCCATGGGGCCCTCATAAATATTAATTGAGATAATATGCATGCTCAATAAAGTGGAGCTATAATTTGGACTATCATTCCACTATTCCAAGTACAAAGCAGTCATACTCTAAACAGCCAGTCTGATTTCACAGATAATAAAAGTATGTTTTCTATAAATGATCCAGTTTGCTTTCTTTCCCTTCTAAAAAGCCCTGGGAGTATTCCTCAGGGCCCAGTGGGGTTTTGCCAGAACAGTTTGGAATTCCTGAAATATGTATGAACATAGCCGTGCAGATTTCCACTGAATGACCTTTGATTAGCCCAACCTCAAAAATGCTGGTGAAAGGAGACTTTAGGTCAGTTTTAAAATGGATGAAGGCTTGGATTCATGATAGTAGCTAGTTGAGGAGAGATGAAGGAAGGAGGATCTAAAGCCTACTTAGAAAGAAAAAGAAATCATGTTGGTTATTAATATTTACTGCCTGCATTTAATTTTGAACTAGTCACTGCCTCCCACTCTTTGAGCTCCTGGCTCATCCCTCACTCAGTTTTCTTCTCAAGCTTAAATTCTGTCATAATCTTTGAACAGGTATCACGAATGTATGGCACATTTACCACTCTTCCCTCCTCTTTTGGACGAGCATTGCTAATCTATCATGGTACTTTTTCTATCTGACCCTTAAAATGGCCTAGAAACTGTCGTGAGTTGAAACAGCTATCCAGGCAGACAGAATATTCATTCAGTCGTGTTTGACATAAAATCTGAAAACTCGTTACCATCCTATGAAGGTTTCAGCATTCATTTAGGAGAGTCATCCAATAACTTAGCCCTGAAATTTCTAAAGCTCCTTATTTTAATGACCTCTTCTCCAGTTCAGCCCCTACCCTCACCCTAGAAATTGTCATGAGTTGAAATAGATGTCTTTTTTTAATGACCTTCCAAGTGACAGCCGTCAGTCTTTCCAAAACTCTCATGACTCCGCTTTTTCTACCTTTATTCTTGGACTATGGCACTTTCATTCTATCCAGAAGTTCCTTTCCTGGCTTTTCTTTCCAACACTGGACCCCATGGTGACAGTCTAAACCACTCTTTGCCAGCACCTTCAAATTCCTGGCGACCACTCATTTGCCCTGTCTCTTGCTACCCCTATCCAGCAAAATATGGCACCTGATTTAGCACTGCAGTTTTCTTTTTCCTTTTCCAAGAAGTTAAGTGCTGGTGGAAAAAATCCTGCAACCACAGATTCGTGCAACAGCAAACCCATGGCTTAGAACCTCAGTCAGGCTCTCAGTGTTGCCCTTTTATTTTTTTAATTTTATTGGGGTATAATTGATTTACAATGTTGTGTTAAATGTACAGCAAAGTGAATAAGTTATACACATACATCTCTTCCCTTATAGCCATTACAGAGCATTGAGTAGAGTTCCCTGTGCTATATAGTATGTCCTTATTAGTTATCTATTTTATATATAGCAGTGTATATGTGCCAATTCAGTCTCCCAATTTATCCCTCACACCCATACCCCTCAGGTAACCATAAAATTATCTCAGTGTTGCTCTTGACTTTTATCAGCTCCTGCCTCTATTGCCCTCAATGGCTTTTCCAAATTTTCTTCATTTTCTTTAAGATTTTCTCAATCTCTCCATGCCTAGAAAATAATCGTGTCTGTTCTGTTACTGAGAAAAACAAGGAGGCAGTATTTTTCTGACCCCTTCAGTTTTCTGAAATTTCCTTGCAAATACACCTATAGTAATGCCTGCTCCACCATCAGTATGCAGACCATGATAAATGGCACTGTTCCATTTACATTTATTGTTATTAATCTCAAAGTATTGTGTCTGCCAGAGAACCCCCAAAGCCTTGCTGATTGAATCTGTCCACATTCTTACTACCAGCTTCAGCTGGACTTGGATGGCTCTCCACAAACCCTGGTATCAGCCTGGGGCAGGTCCAACTGTCTCAGGTCTCCACGGCTACTTTAGTATCTCCTACTGAGCAGAAGGGCAGGGGTGGGCTTTGATTCTCAGCTGATTCTCTTTGATCCTCTCCTTTCCATTGCTCTGGGCTTTTCCCTTATGCCCATCATTGAGGAAGTAACCCCTTCCCTGTTAATCCCAGTTACAGGCAATCTTGCCGCCTATGGTTCATAGTGCTAGACCTAAGCCATCGATTATCTTCCTTTCTTTGTGTCTTCACAAAGTCTCTGAAAGTCTCACAAATAAAATAGAAATGTAATTTTAGAAATAAAATTAAGCTACTTCATCATACCCTTTCCTTTCATCAGGGCACTGTTCGCTAGTTTTTACTATCAGCCTCCATTTCTTTAAAATCTGTTTTTTCCCTAAACCGTAAAAAGTGTGGCTGCTTCCCACACATTTTTATGAAACTTCCTTCTCAAAGGTTAACAGTAAATAACCCACAATGCCAAGATAGCCCTGCTATTATTCACCTAAACCTCACAAAGAAATATCTGTGTTTATCTTTTTCTTCAAAAAAAACTTCTAAGCTTTTAAAAACTCTTAAATAGCATATGCATACAATATGTACATACCACATAAATACACAGCTTGATGAACTGATGCCATGTAATCACTTTCCAGGATAAGAAATTAAAGTGTCAGCATCAGAGGAGTGACCTGTGGCTGCTCCAATTTATATCCCACCCTCCAGAGACAAACACTATCTTGATTTTTATGTCAGTTACTTATTGGCTTTTCCTTATTATTTCACCACTTGTGTGCATCCCTTAATAGTTTGTTTTGCTTGTTTTTGAAGTTTGTATAAATGGAACCACGTAGTATATACATCTTTGGATCTGGCTTCCTTTACTCAGCATAATATTTGTAAGATTTATCTGTTTCCTTGTATTTAGCTGTAGTTCATTCATTTTTATTGCTCTTACAGTATTCCAAAGCATATGTACAATGTATTTATCCACTCTACTGTTGATGGCCACTTGGGTTGTTTTCAGATAGAGGTAACAGGTGGCTCAGACTGTAAAGAATCCACCTGCAATGCCGGAGACCTGGGTTCAATCCCTGGGTTGTGAGGATCCCCTGGAGAAGAAAATGGCAACCCACGCCAGTATTCTTGCCTGGAGAATCCCATGGACAGAGGAGCCTGGTAGGCTACACTCTATGGGGTCACAAAGACTGGGACATGACTGAGCGACTAACACTTCCCTTTCAGTATGAACAATGCTGCTGTGAACATCTTTGTATATGTCCTTGGATGTGTGGGCACACAGTTCTTTGGAGAATATTTCTAAGAGTGAAATTTCTGAGTAAGAAAATGCATGTATCTTCCACTTCAGTAAACAATGCCAAGCTGTTCTCTAAAGTGTTTGTCCTGATTTACACTCCCATGAGCAATATATCATTTCCCACAGTTTTAAATCCTCACCAAAACTTGGCATCATCAGTTTCATTAATTTTAACTGAAAACTTTTAATTTGCTTTTGCACGATTACTAATTCTGGACCTTGCACACATTTTTGGATATTTGGATAACTTTTTAAAAGAAAGCACCCTTTCAGATCTTTGCCTGTATTTCTCCTGTGTTGTTGATACAATAGTTACATGTGTTACCAGTATTTTCTCTCCTCTATGCCCTGCTTCCTTACTCTTTTAATGGTTGCTTTTTAAGGACAGAGTTTTTATGTGAGTGCTAGTGACCTGCAATGAGTTTTTTTCTTTAAAAGGGTTCTATATGAAGTTTCCCTGGCTGCCCAGTGGTTAAGACTTTGCCTTCCAATGCAGGGGACGTGAGTTTGATCCCTGGCCCAGGCGCTAATATCCCACATGCCTTGTGGCCAGAAAATCAAAACATAAAACAGAAGCAATATTGCAACAGATTCAATGAAGATTTTAAAAATGGTCCACATCAAAAAAACAAAAATAAAAAGGTTATATACATTTTACAAGGTGAGAAAGACTGATTTCAAGGGTTAAAGTTACTGTATTTTGAACCTTGTCTATGAAATGTATAACAAAACAGCAGTCACTATCTTAATATTTGTGTAAATGCTTACTAGATTCTAAATTTTTTGAGCAGAAATGGAATTATATTTGTCTATGCCTTTTCTACAGTTCCTACCACTGATCTTTGCTTATAACATGTTCTCAGTAAATAGCTCAATCATGCAACAAATATCTACAAACATCTTGCATGTGTGCGTGCTCAGTTGCTAAGTTGTGTTTGACTCTTTGTGACCACGTGGACTGTAGCCCACCAGGCTCCTCCGTCCATGGTATTTTCCAGGCAAGAATACTGGAGTGGGTTGCCATTTCCTTCTCCAAGGGATCTTCCTGACCCAGGGATGGAACCCACATCTCCTGTATCTCCTTCATTGGCAGGAGGATTCTTTACCACTGAGCCACTTGGGAAGCCCCACAAACATCTTGATAACTACCAATTCAAAATCTGGTGCTTCGTGATAACCTAGAGGGGTGAAATGGGGTCAAAGGTGAAAGAAAGGTTCAAAAGGGAGGGGACATATGTCTGCTTATGGCTGACTCATGTTGATGTATGGCAGAAACCATAATATTGTAAAGCAATTATCCTCTAACTAATAAGAAATTTTTTAAACCTCATATTTTTAACTTGTCATCAAGCAAAATTATTCTTTATGGTGTTAACTCATTCAAGCCACAAACCACCTTTAACCAGCCAATGGGAGCTGGGCAGAGAACATGAGATGGGTCAAGGGGACCACTGACTCTGACATCTTCCTGCAAAGCTATCTGCCCATGAGGTGCAGATTGGAAACACTCATTCCTGGGAGCTCGAGCTTCTGCAGAATAGAAGCTCCACTCTGTGGAGTACTGCAGAGTCTCTACCTTCCAGTTAGAGCTATGGGTGAGAAAGAGAAGTGGCAGAGACAGTCAAACAGAGCAAACCCTCAAGAACAGGGATTCTAGAAACAATGAGAAGTTGAGAAGGCCAGAATGGAACCCAGGCAACATATGAAAAGAATGGAGAAACTGTATTTGCACTCTTGCTCTGCGCCAGTCTGCCTGCTAAACACTCGGCGCTCGTCCCATCAGTTAATCCTCACGCTAAACCAGTGAGGCCTGCACCATCATTTCCCCAACTTTATAGATCAGGAAATGAGCACTAAGGAAGTTCCGCAATTGGTCCGAAATCACGAAACTGGCAAGTGAAAGCCTGACCCCAGAGTCTGAGTTTGAAGCCAGGGAGCCTGATCTCAGACAGGTTTGTGTGAACCTGTAAACAACACATGGGACCACCCCTTGGCTGGCCTCCTGGCCGCACATACTTGCTTTCATCTGTTTCAAACAGCTCTGGGGACTCTTACCAGGAAGGTAAACTCAAGTCACTCAGGGTACAGAACTGAGCATGCCCATGCCTTCCAGGGCAACGTGGGGAAGAGGAGGAAGGAGAGCAGGGTTGGAGGGTATTTTAGCGGTAGCCTAGAATAAGTCATATTCACGGGGCCTTAGAAAGACCTCCTAAGAGGTCTCTGAACATCGGTGGTTTCAACTCCAAATATTTTATAAACTTGTACTGAGTGCCCAGCCTTGTGCTTAGTGGTGGTTTGCTCAGAATTTTCAAATTACCCCAAAGATTATTGTAGCTCGGATGAAGTAAGCGTGCTATCACAGATGAACATGATGTGTTGAATGTGTAAAAGAGAGAGACCTGGGGTTGGATGGGCTAGTGTTTATAGGAGCCATTCAGGGAACAATGAGGGTGCTCTCCTCCTAGCAGCTGGTTCTACCACCAATCTGTACATTCTCACTGAGAGCAAGCTTGGTGATGAATCAGTGACATGCATTTGTATGCCTTTTAAGAGCATTTATTTAGAATCTATTGGGTACCTAATACCATATGCAGATTTCAGATAAAAAAGGCATCCTTTTCCTTTCTCCAGTTGTTGATGATACAGCTGAGGAGACATGAAGATTTAGGTTTACAGAGCAGCATAAACATCTCAGATTCAAAATGACACTAGCCATTCCCAAATGCTGTGACACCCGCAGACAAGGCTGGTTGTGGATTATGTAAAGGACTGGGCAATGGAACATTCGTGTTCCCCCTACTCCCCTTCCAAATCTCCCTTGTGTCCACAAAGCCAGATTAGAAGATATAAATCTGATTAAAGCATTCATTACTTTAGAGTTTTCAGTTCTATGGGACCCAGGATGAGCTAGCTAAAGCCTAAGTGTTCTAGGAGCCCTGAGGGATTAAGAAATCAACAAAACTTTGTCTTTGAGAACAAGGAGAATATGTTAGGGTTCCCATCACCTGGGGCAATGTCTAGCACTTAACATCATTTAATAAATGTTGATTAACAAATCAGTGCATAATGATAGAGGGACATCAGCAGCTTCATGAAAGCAGTGTGGTGATCAAGTAGAAGATGGGGAAAAGCTGGGTGACAATTGTCAGGAGCCCCTGATGCCCTGCAAGTCCCCTAATTAACATAGATTCAAATTAGGTTGACTGGGCTCTGCCAGAAACCGCAAGCTGCTGCCTTACTGTTGAAACAGGTGTCATCCCAGTCTCAGATTTCATCTGGAAAGCAGAAGAATTAGATGTTTGCCTGGAGCCATTTTTAGAAGATGAGAGAGTCATTCCTGCCTGTCACTGCTGTCTGTTCAATTTGAACAAGTAAGACTCAGGAGTGAGCAAACCATTAATGCAAAAACATAAAAATCAATGTGAAATGCAAACCCCTGTGTGATGTTTTGAAAACACCATTTGGATGAGACTCAAAACTGGTTCATAATATAATCATTATTTCATCGTCCGTTTTGCTTACTTATCTTACTTTCTACTTGGAGAAAGTACTGAAAAATCTACTACTCATCAAAGATTTAGAAGGTAAATATGAAAAGGAATTTTGAATATAAAATATGACAAGGTATCTTGCCTCCTTTAGATGCAGAAGCAAATTTGCTTTGGTATTTATAGATTTCCTAACCTGTGATTCATGTTCAAAGAGAAAGCAGTAGCCCACCAGGGATTTGCTCACATGAAAAGTGCACTTATTATATTAACTCAATTAGATCCACATTAGAATCTGTTCTCCATGTGGAAAAAAAAAGAACAACAGAGTATTAAATCACTGCAATTTCAGGTCCCAAGCAGCATCCCAAGTTTCAGAATGACTCACAGGAATATAATGAACAACCCAAAGCTCTTGAATTAAGACAAAAATAAGATCTCCATAATTCTTTCAACTTGGTAGGGTAGCAAGATTTTAGTTGTGGCCATAGAAATAAAAACATAGTGACTAAGATGTGTGTGACGTAGAGAACAAGTGGGGAAAATGGCTCACGATTCTTGAGTCAATTGGAAAGAGCTTGGAACACATCACCAAGTAAAAGTGGGGATTTCAAATCATAAGCAAATGTTACTGAATTCTTTTTCCTATTACTCATTTTCTTCAGAATTTATTGGTAGCGTTCAAATAACTACACATACACTGTCAATGGCAAAGAATAAATCAGCGTGGGAAGCAATGATAACTACTCATCCTCTGCAAAAGGAAGCAAGGCATGCACGTATATAAGGGCTTCCCTTGTAGCTCAGTTGGTAAAGAATCCTCCTACAATGCAGAAAATGTGGGTACAATCCCTCCATTGGGAGAATTCCCTGGGGAAGAACATGGCAACCCACTCCAGTCTACTTGCCTGGAGAATCCCATGGACAGATGAGCCTGATGGGCTATAATCCATAAGGTCACAAAGAGTCGGACATGACTGAAATGACTGAGCACACATACACGCATTCACGTACGTGTACCTGCTCTCTGCTCTACTCCTGCGTCTCCTGCATTTTAGGTGAATTCTTTACTGCTGAGCCACTGGAAGATCTGCACATGTATATATTTGTATGTGTATTCATACATACAGATATGTATATATGACGATATATATCATATTAATATTGTATACATAATATATAAACACATATATGTGTGCATTTTTCTTATCGTTCCTTCTCCTGAATATACTATAGGGATAAATTGTCCTGGAAAGCCTCAGCACTTTGAAAAAAAATACATACAGTGCCACAGTTATCATTTCATTCAAGTTTTGTTATCTTCTTCCCGTAAGAAACTTCTGGAGGAATTAGATATGCAAACCCCAAATACCAAGAAACTGCTAATCCTAAATAAATGGCCACAATGAAAGCACTCTGCTGATGAACTCTGACTTTCTTGCTCCCTTAAATGAAAACAAGAGAGTTGCATTAATGTGTTGGCTTTGCATTTTCTTCACAAATTAAAACCCTTCTCTTTTCTTGCCAGCAGATCTGAAACTTCTGCATGCCTAGTATCTAAATCAGTTTAGACAAGCTCTGAGGCAGTTCTGTCCAGGTTAGAATACACAAAACCAGTATTTTAAAGGGGTAAAACCTATAGGGTAAGGGACATCTTGGGGTATAAACTATACATAGACAGGTAGACTTCTCGGGCAATCCTTGCAAAAAGGAATCCAGCCTAATTTACTTTAGAAGGTAATTTTTAAGACTCCACAGGAGCAACATGTCAGACTCAGTTTTCTCACTTTTTTCTTGCCTGCCTATGTAAGAAAATGGAAATTTCTATGTGTTTCTCCTCTAGCTTTCCAGAGAGGCTATAGACCATACAATCACATGGACTCTAGAGTCAGACTGCTGGTCTTAGAATCCCAGCTTCACCCCTTAGTAGCTCTGGGGCCTTGGAAAGTCACTTAACGTCTCTGTGCCTTGGTTTCTACATCTGTAAAGTGGGACACAAACATCCTGTCTTCTTCATGGATGTTATGAGTTGAATTGTGTCCCTTCAAAATTCATATGATAAAGTCCTAGCCGCCCCCACAAGTATGTGACTTTATTTGGATATGGGGTCACTGCAGAAGCAATTAGTTAAGATAATGTCACACTGGAGGAGAGTCAGCCCCTAATCCAGTGTGATGAATGTCCTTATGAAAAGAACACCATGTGAAAAGAAAGATATATACATAGAGGGAGGATACTGTGAGGAGACAGAGGGAAAGAAGACAGCCGTGTGTGAACCAAGGGGCGAGACCTGGAACAGAGCCTCCCTCACAGTCCTAGAAGGGACCAACCTTGCTGACACTTTAATTTAGGACTTCTAGCCTCCAGAACTGTGAGATAATAAATTTTTGTCATCTAAACCACTTTGGTTGTGGTATTTTGTTATAGCATGCATGTATGCTAAGTCGCAAGCTCTAGCAAAAGGATACGATGGGATATCCATGAGGATTCCGTGAGTTGCTACTTATAAAACTTTCAGTGATTTCTGGTTCTAGATAAGAAGCATACATTTGAAAGCTGTTGTTGTTGTTACTGATGCTGTCATTGTCAACACACTAGACTGCTGGCAACGGAGTAACAAGGTACTCAATTGGATCGTCCAAGTACAAATCCCACATTTAGGCCCAAAGAAGTTTCAGGATGTTGTCTGATGCTCTTTTGATCAGAGAACCTCCTTGATCTAGCCCTTCTCACAGCTTTGTGGTCCATTTAGTTTATTAAAAAAAATCAATTCATGTTTACTAAAGAAAACCTTAATTTTCAGAAAGAATAAAAACATAAAAATAATCTCCTCTAATTGCTCATTTCTCAGAGGCAACCAAAAAACCTATTAAAAAGCAGAGACATCACTTTGCTGACAAAGGTCCATATAGTCAAAACTCTGGTTTTTCCAGGAGTCATGTACAGATGTGAGAGTTGGACCATAGAGAAGGCTGAGCACCAAAGTATTGATGCTTTCAAACAGTGGTGCTAGAGAAGACTCTTGAGCCTCCCTTGGAGAGAAAGGAGACCAAATCAGTCAGTCTTAAAGGCAATCAAACCTGAATGAATATACATTGGAAGGGCTGATGCTGAAGCTGAAGCGCCAATACTTTGGCCACCTGATGAAAAGAGCCAGCTCATTGGAAAAGACCCTGATGCTGGGAAAAATTGAGAGCAGGAGAAGGGAGCAACAGAAAGTGAGATGCTTGGGTGGCATCACCAACTCAATGTACATGAGTTCGAGGAAACTCCGGGAGATAGTGAAGGGCAGGGAAGCCTGGCATGCTGCAGTCCATAGGGTTGCCAAGAGTCAGACATGACTTCGTGACTGAACAACAACAACGGAGGGAACTAATTTTGCCATACTTCTTTCCAATTTTTTTTGATGCTATTCTTATACAATCAGCTTTATTCTCTACATTCATGCACCATGGTGCCCTGTTCTGGGGTCAGCATTATAAGTATTTCTCATGCTATTCATAAGAATAACTTTTAATACCCACATAACAGCCCATCTTATACTTATGTGCAATTTATTTTTAGCTTCCTTCTATTATTGTTCATTTGTCAAGTGTTTTTAACTTCCAAACTGCTTTGTTTTTGTGCCTGAGGTTAATGTCTTGAAAATCGATTTTTTGCTCACCTCTCACACTCTTTTTCTTCCCATTAATGCCTCTCTCCCTTTCTCATCCTGCTTCTCCTAATCTCAGATTTATAAATTTACATTTATAAGGTCTTTTCATCAATACCACTTTTGCCCTTAAAAAGAGTTTTCTCACATTCTTCACCTTGTTTGGCATCCACAGAAATCCTCAGGGACAAGCAGGGGAAATAGAAACTAAAATTCAAAGAAGTGATTTGTCCAAGGTCACTTAACCCAGAGGACTCTTCATTCAGTGTTTACTTGACACTGCTCTGTATGATGGTTCTTTTGGACACCTGTTTTAAAATGGTACACAAAACACATCTAGGTTTAGAAAAACAGCTTTTCACCATTCATTCATATTAAATGGCTCATGCGTCTCTCAGCAATGCCCTCACTTACAGGTTCTTCCGAGAGTTTTAAAAACAGTGAAAATCAAAATAATTGGCGCAGATGAAAGTTAACAGAGGCCTTGCATGTGTGCTGAAAGGCTTCAGTCATGTCCATTTCTTTGCGACACTATGGACTGTAGCCTGCCAGGCTCCTCTGTCCATGGGATTCTCCAGGCAAGAATATTGGAGTGGGTTGCCGTGCCTTCCTTAAGGGGATCTCCCTGACTCAGGAATCGAACGTGAGTCTCTTAAGTCTCCTGCGTTGGCAGGCGGGTTCTTTAACACTAGCCCCAATTGGGAAGCCCAACAAAGGACTCAAAAAGGGCATAAAGTAGTTACATGTGGTCTTTCAAACCTTATCAGCAAGTGTTATATTAGTCTCAACATATAATTCCCCAACCTGCTTTGAACTGATCACCACCCTTTTTAAAACAAGCAAATATTACTTTGTTAGTGAGTACTGAGGACTGTCTCCTGTGACCTCCAATTATATTAAGTTCTTTCCCTGGAGGGAAATATTATCCCTCGTAATCACCCCTTTAGCTCTCATTCCAGGTTTAAAGAGCAGATTTGTTCAATCATGAGGTCAGAGTTCCCCAATTTGTGCAAGTCATCTGGGGACCAGGGCTGCCTGAGGAATGTGAAGATAACAGGTTACCTGGGACTTCTTCCTTCCCCAGATGGTCTCTCCAAGACAATACCATCCCTGAGTCTTCTTTTTGTCAAACTGAAAAACAAAACATCTTATTCTTTGTATAGTGGAAGATTAAACCTTTGCAGCTTCACTTTGATTTTATCAGTTTTTCAGAACAACATTTTCAAAGCCACAAATTATTTCAATAGCTGTAATAATGCTAATATTTTCTGATAATAATAGCAAACACATGCATGGTATTTGTCACGTACACTTTGCTGAGCAGTTTTCATTAGTTTGTTTAATCTTACAACATCCTATAAGATAGATTCAATTATTGTCCCATTTTACAGATTGGCAAACCAGGGCACAGTGTTATTTGCTTTGCCCTAAATTACACATACAGTGAGAGCCTGATGGGGAATATGGAAAGGACAGTACGGCCACAGTTTGTGCTCTTACTCCGCACTATGCAGACCTCTCAAGGACTTCAAACACATATTTAATTTTCACATGGTATAAAATACAGCTTTGCTGGTGGCTCAGACTGTAAAGAATCTGCCCTCGTTGGGGGAAATCGGGTTGGAAATATCCCCTGGAGAAGGGAATGGCACCACAAGCCAGTATTCTTGCCTGGAGAATTCCATGGACAGAGGAGCCTGGGGAGCTACACACAGTCCATGGGGTTGCAAAGAGTCAGACACAACTGAGTGACTAACACACACACATATAAAGTTTATTATTACCTCCACTTTACAGATGAGGAAAACAAAGCTCACTATTGTTAACATCTTTTTCAGATCCCACAGTGATAAGCTTAGAGAGAAACGGATTTGCCTTTCTATTTCTGTGGTATGTGCAGAGAATGACCTGAATACGGATCATAGGATCTTCCTAGAAATAAAGTGTCGCAGTCAATAAATAAAGTTTAAGTAAACCTGCTCTTGCAGTCCACTCTGTGCTGCTGCATTTCTCCTCAGGAAAATAGCTTTTAGCACCAGCACACAAAGCTAAATATGTCACCAGGCAGCCAACGAACAAGGGGGATTGATGACCACCTGCAAACAGACACCAGAGAGAAATACTCTAGAGATGGGCTATTATTGTCACATTAGGTAGAAAAACAGAGGTGGGGAGGCAACATCCCAAGAAATTCTTTGTTCTTGACCTTAGGCCTTAGGCAGGAAGTAAAATTCACTCTAACCACTTAGTAAAAAGTATTATTCAAACTGGATTATATAAGGATCTTTTTTACTTTTATCTAGTTTGTTTCACTTTTTCTATTTCATATTCACTGCTCCCATTTCATTCGTATTTTCCAATTTCATTTCTCTTTTTTATCTAGTAGGAAAGCTTTTGTACACATATATGTAAGTAATACGTATAATATATATATTTTAGAAAACATGAATTTTTGCCTAAAACTTTATGATATTTTGATTCTACTTGCTTGACTTAATATGAATAGAATGCTAGATTTCTAATTAAAAAAATAGATATGCAACAAGCAACAAAGGCTTGCTGTATAGCAAAGGGAACTATAGTCAATATCTTGTAATAACATATCAGTACAGTTCAGTTGCTCATTCGTGTCCGACTCTTTGTGGGGTCTTTGTGACCCCATAGACTGCAGGACACCAGGCCTCCCTGTCCATCATCAACTCCCAGAGTTTAATCAAACTAGTGTCCATTGAGTCGGTGATGCCACCCAACCACCTCATCCTCTGTTATCCCCTTCTCCTCCCGCCTTCAATCTTTCCCAGCCATCAGGGTCTTTTTAAATGAATCAGTTCTTTGCATCAGGTGGCCAGAGTATTGGAGTTTCAGCTTCAACATCAGTCCTTACGATGAATATTCAGGACTTATTTCTTTTAGGATGGACTGGTTGGATCTCCTTGCAATCCAAGATATGGAAAATAATTTCAAAAATAGTGTATGTATAACAGAATCACACCACAAAAAAGAATTCTACTTTTTGAAACTGAATAATGTTTATCTTTTTGCCAGTTTTTCTAAGTGTCCTATGGGCATCTAATAACATATGAGATACAAAATTTTAAATATATTTGTGTAGGATATAAGATTAATATAAATTAACTAAACATAAATATATCATATTTTTTAAAAAAGTATTCTTCAAAGAGGCCCAGACTTACATGGTTTTTTTAACAAGCATCTTGCCCTTGTGGAAAATCTTTTTTTTTTTTTGGCTTCCAAATCATTTTAAGCTTGGCTATTAGTGAAATGGGGAGCTTCACTGGGGAGGTAGTGACACCACCAAAGGAAATGAGAGCCATGAATAGAGGCACAATGAAAGCGTGGAGCCGCTGGTAAAGGAAAATGGTATTTATGAAGTTGTGGGGCCGGGAAAAGAGGTGCAGATGAAGAGAACAAGAGGGAGGGCAGCAGGAAAATGAGGTTCTTAAGCAGAGAGGAAATTTTTTTTAAAAATGCAACTTTACAAAATGGGGTTACAGTTTATTTTTCAATTAATATCAGGGAAGGTTTTATGTGGCAGCAACTTCTCAGTCACAGCTGGAATCACATTTTTTCAAAAGCACAGTGCCTTAGGTTGTTACATTGCACCCTAGAGGGTATTGTTGAAGATAACACGCTAGATTTCTTTATGAGCTCACTGGAACAGCAGGTACTTGGGCATGCAGTGTGGGACCATCCGTTCTAATAGGACAAGCAGGTAATTACGAATCCAATCCTGCAGTTTCCTTTCTGTAAGTTTCCTCCCAAGGTGTCCCAGTAAGTTGTACTTCCTGTCCCAAGGACGCAGAAACCATTCCTAGCCAGAAATATTAACCCTTCAACATTTCACAACTGAGTCATGTCCCATTCCTCAGACAGGTTATGGGCTCCCATCCCAGTGTTCTGTTATGGGGTCCATGTGGGGCTACTCATTGGACACAGAATGAAATACGATGCTATACAAAACTTCAAGGTGAACGTACATCCTTGGGCTCCTGTGAAGAAGCAGCAGAATAACAAGCAGAGCATCTTCCATTGTGTACAGACTGCACTCCAAATCATCTGGAACCTGATATAAAGTCTTAACTGGTTGTAGAGATCTTTGTTTCTAATTCAGCTGACCCATTGTTTCCACTCTTACACGGTCTGGTTGACCACTTGACAGATGGAATTGAATGATGACCACAGAATGAGAAAGCCAGAAATCTGATTTGAGTTCCCTGAAGAATACACCAGCCATGTAAATTGCAAGATTTAAGTTTTTGATTTTTAGAAACACTGAGTCCAGGGGCACAAGCCAGAAAGCCAAGTCTCATGGAATTATAGCACTCGAAGCGACTGAGGTCCTTTTACGTCCATCCTTAATTTTGAACTTGGCCTTCAAAGCAGCCAAGGAGATAGTTCCATCCATTTCACAAACTTTATCCTCTTCTCTGGGAAAATTCTTCCTTATGTAAAATCTAAATGCCAATTCTCTCCCTTTCTCTCACCTCATTCTTCTTGTCCCTTCTCCTATTGTTTGCATTTTCTTTTTAATTTTGTTTTTTCTTAACCTGACCATATCCAACATCTTGATGCTCTTCAATATTTAGATCAACCCCTCCTTAATAATTTGATATTATTCTCTATATACACTACAGAAGATTAATACTTATTCATCTCTTCATTTTTGGTCCCATCCTGGATTCTGCAAATTTCTTTTTTTTTTTTTTTTTTTTATTTATTTATTTTTTTTTTTTTAGTTGGGGGCTAATTACTTTACAATATTGTAGTAGTTTTTGCCATACATCGACATGAATCAGCCATGGATTCACATGTGCTCCCCCTCCCAAACCCTCCTCCCACCTCCCTCCCCCTCCCATCCCTCTGGGTCATCCCAACGCTCCATCCCTGAGCATCCGTCCCATGCATAGAACATGGAATGGTGTTCTGCTTCACATATGACAATATACATGTTTCAATGTTATTGTCCCAGAACGTCCAACCCTCACCTTCTCCCTCAGAGTCCACAGGACTGTTCTATGCATCTGTGTCTCTTATTCTGTCTCACATATAGGGTTACCATTACCATCTTTCAAATTCCATATACATGCATTAGTATACTGTATTGGTGCTTTTCTTTCTGGCTCACTTCACTCTGTATAATGGGCTCCAGTTTCATCCATCTCAATAGAACCGATTCAAATGTATTCTTTTTAATGGCTGAGTAATATTCCATTGTGTATATGTACCACAGCTTCCTTATCCATTCGTCTGCCTGCCGATGGACATCTAGGTTGCTTCCATGTCCTGGCTATTGTAAACAGTGCTGCGATGAACATTGGGGTACACGCGTCTCTTTCAATTCTGGTTTCCTCGGTGTATATGCCTAGCAGTGGGATTGCTGGGTCATATGGCAGTTCTATTCCCAGTTTTTTAAGGAATCTCCACACTGTTCTCCATAGTGGCTGTACTAGTTTGCATTCCCACCAACAGTGTAAGAGGGTTCCCTTTTCTCTCCACACCCTCTCCAGCATTTACTGCTTGTAGACTTTTGGATAGCGGCCATTCTGACTGGTGTGTAATGGTACCTCATTGTGGTTTTGATTTGCATTTCTCTAATAATGAGTGATGTTGAGCATCTTTTCATGTGTTTGTTAGCCATCTGTATGTCTTCTTTGGAGAAATGTCTGTTTAGTTCTTTGGCCCATTTTTTGATTGGGTCGTTTATTTTTCTGGAATTCAGCTGCAGGAGTTGCTTGTATATTTTTGAGATTAATTGTTTGTCTGTTGCTTCGTTTGCTATTATTTTCTCCCATTCTGAAGGCTGTCTTTTCACCTTGCTTATAGTTTCCTTTGTTGTGCAAAAGCTTGTAATTTTGATTAGGTCCCATTTGTTTATTTTTGCTTTTATTTCCAATATGCAAATTTCAAAAACAACTTCATGCTATTGACCCTTATTCAAACCACAACTGTTTTTTATTATTCTCTCACTTCATAGCTTGCAGTCTGGGAAGTTGCATTAGGCATTGTTTCCAGTTTCAATTAAACTTTTTTCTGATTTTGGTCACCATTCCAAATGGTGAGGAACATAGTTGGTTTATTCTGGCAATGACAAACTTAGGATGTCACTTTCAATTTCCTTATTTAAATATTTATGTTTTTAAAAGATGCTAGAACCAATACTTTCTCCAAGGATAGGCATATGCCCCTTGAAGCTTAACATAGATCCCAATACTATTATTTTTGCACGAAATAGCATGTGAAGTATCACAATAAAGGTGAAATAAAAATTTTAAAGCAAGCTAAGGAACCATAAAGCAAGGAAGAACTGCATTGCAGATAACACATGAATCGTGCTTTTAGGAACATGTAGGGAAAGGCATGAATGGTCTATCTTAGAATTTACTGTGAACTTCAGCTGTCATCGCATTATACTCTAACAGTTGACCTTCAAAAAAGAACAATTGTACAGAAAGAAAACAAGAAATAAGAGAGCATTATCCTCTCAACTGCTTGTGTGTTTCATCAGTGATAATATGTCATGTATTTGACAACTGCTAAGAGAGTAGATCTTAAAAGTTCTTATCACAAGAAAAAAAGTATAACTATATGAGGTGATGGATGATAACTCAACTTATGGTGGTAATCATTTTGCAATATATATCTATATCAAATTATCACATTGCACACCTAAAACTAATATATGTCACTTATATCTCAATAAAACTGAAAAAAATAGCTAACATATAGCATAAAAATAGCTAACATATAGCATAACAACTATATGCTATGCGTTGTGCTAACTGCTTTACATTCACGTACTCAATGATTACAATAAACTTAGGTCCTAGGCACTTTATCCCCTTTTTATGAGTAAGATAACAACTTTATCAAGGTCACACAGTTAATAAGTGGTCAGGCCTGGATTCAGCCTCAGGTACACTTGACTCCAAAGCACATGCAATTCACCACCAGGCTTTTAACTCCTATGATTTATGGCCGGTGACATCTTTAGGAAACAAATATCAACCTATTTCAAAGAGGCCTTTCCCAAAGAAAACAAACCTAAGCTAATCAGATGTCCTGTGCATCCTAACAGTTCAGTGGGCATCCTGCTTCTTGCCTACCTAGGTGTCAGCCTAGTGAAGCCTGGCATAAGCCCAGCATGTAGACTCATATCACACGATCATTTCCCACCAGCCCAGCCTGCCCCTTAGTCATCAAAGGCACAGACCTCACCTGCTTCATTGTCACCTGCCTGGAGTCCCACTCACAACCTGCAGTGTTCAGGCCACCTGAGGTTTTTACCTGCTGGGCGCCAGGAAATTCCCCCCAACATTGATGACAGTATTCTCAGGGAAGGGGATTCATGGTTGCTGAGCTGTCTATGTACCAAGAAACTCTAGATAGATTGTCTAGGTAATATAACGTATTAACAATTTAATAGCTTGGTGGGTTATAGTCCATGGGGTTGCAAAGAATCAGACTATGACTGAGTGCACACACACGCATACAAAGCACAAAAAGAGGGCTTCCCTGGTGGCTCAGTGGTAAAGAATCCACCTGCCAAGCAGGAGACTCGGCTTATATCCCTGGGTCAGGAAGATCCCCTGGAGAAGGAAAAGGCAACCCACTCCAGTAAGCTAGCCTGGAAAATCCCATGAGGATTTTGGAGCATGGCAGAATATAGTCCAATGGGGTCACAAAGAGTCAGACACAGACTTAGCAACAAAGGCCCGGAAAAGCACAGGCTTCAGAGTCAGATGTGGGTTTAGATCTAGGCTTTGCTACTTTCTAACTGTAAGACCTTGAGTAAGTTAACTAATCTGAATCTCAACTGTAAAATGAGGATAATGGGGTTATTTGAGGAACAAATAAAATGATATAAAAAAAATCCCTTAACAATTGCCCAGCCCAGAGTAGGTACTCAGTAACTGCTGAAAATGCAGGATTGAAAAATTAGCTAAAACTGAGATTTAAAAGACTTTTACTACAACACCAAGAGTGAATTGTTATGTAAACTATAGACTTTCCTTGATAAGGATGTGTCAATGCACGTTCAACAACTGTAACTAATGGACCACTCTGGTGGGGATGTTGATCTTGGGGGAGGCTAGGGATGTGTGGGGGTGGGGGATAATGTGGAGAATCTCTGCACCTTCTGCTCAATTTTGCTGTTGACTTAAAACAGCTGTAAAAAATAAATTCTTAATGGCAACCAAAAAGTCTTTCAGACCCCAAATCTCCTACTTGCAAAGAAGATCTCAATTATACCCATTTTGGTTTTTGGTTAGTCTGGTGGCTCAGATGGTAAAGAATCTGCCTGCAGTGCAGGAGACACAGGTTCAATCCCTGGGCTGGGAAGATCCTCTGGAGAAGGAAATGGCAACCCGCTCCAGTATTCTTGCCTGGAAAATCCCATGGACAGAGGAGCCTGGGGGCTACAGTCCATGGGGTCAAAAAGAGTTGGACTCGATTGAGTGACTAACACTAGAGAACATTATAAATTGTATAAAAAAGTTTAGTTTGTAATTTGTGTCTCTATATAGGAAAACTGTATCGAACCTTCACCATTTCTTTTTTAGAGACATTAGATACTCCCCCCCCTCCACTTAAAAATATGTGTATTTTCATGTAACACGTCATCACATATTGTTTTCTGCTGGCCAATGGAAGACAAGAGTGATGTAAGCATTGGTTCCCCAACTTGGGGAGGGTGTGGCTTAGACATCAGGACTTTAAAAAAATCTCCTCCAGTGATTCTAATAATTAGTAGCCAAGTTTGAGAACTGCTGGTACAGGGGGGGCTTGGTGATAGCTCTGGTACTTGCCTCCTGAATGGCCTTGGTAAGTCACACCATTTTTCTGAGGCTTTGTTCTTTTATCTGTAAGTTGGGATAAAAGTAACTACCTGCAGGGTTTCTGCAAGACTCCATATGTGTCAAATGTTAGTTAAACAGCAATTTCAATATATAACAGCTATTTTGAGCAGTTCCATTGAATAATTCTAAATCATTTTATTTGATGTCATCTGTTTTAAATGTACAATCTGATGAGTTTTAATAAGTATATATAGCCTTGTAACCACCCCTCAATCAAGACTTAGGTAGTCCTTGCTTTCCACAGTTACTACTGAAAAATGAAACTGAAAAATGACCATACAAAGTAATCTTAATAAAAAAATGGGGAAGCTTTGGATTATCCCACGACCTTCAAAAATGTTTGCAAAATATTAAAAAGAAAACTCTTTTGCTATCAGTTATAAATGAATAGAGAAATTTAAAAAACAGTAAAAGAAATGCTTTGTACTCTGTAATTTAAAATACCTGAAAAATTGAGAACTGAGGTATTTATTTACTCATAAAAAGTTTATCAAGAGTAGTTTGAACAGCACTTGCCCTTTTCTTGTCGTGTAGTTTAGTGTACAGAGTGAGCATCTTTTCTACACCTTGGCAGATTGTTGTGCTCCTTTCTAAGTCTGGATCAGCTTCCAGTGTTGAATCTTCCCCACTTTCAATGTCACACAGCTCATGAACCATGTCTCTGAGAGTGATGGGGTTAATGTGGGTTTTTTTTCTTACCAGTGTCACGTCTGTTCATCCTTTTAATCACAGCCATTTCCCTCATTTATGTACACAGTAAGCTCACCTTCACCGAGTTTCTCCACTGTTTATGTGGAATCTCTTGAATGGTGGCCATGTCAGCATTCCCTTGTTTGGCTATTTATTTTATAACTTGATTTTCATTTGATTTGAATTTCACTTCCAACATTATCATTTTTCATTTATTTGCTGCACTTTCATCTTTGTTGGCCAGTTCCTTCTCTCCATGATCCACTTTTGTAAATGTCTCGTGGGTTATCACTGGGAGCCAAGGCAGGAACACAAAGGTGTCTATGAACTGGAGAACAGGTAGCCGGTGACCAACAGTCAACAGACTGAAAGAAGTGATGTGATCCATCACTGATCAAGATGCATTCTTGCTTCTCACATCATGGTCTGTGGACTGAGGAGCTAGCTGCAAAGTTTTTAACTTAAGCACTTACAGTTAAGATACTATGGTAACTGAAATTTGAACTCTGTTGGTGGGGTTGTTGTTCAGTCGCTCAGTGGTATCCAACTCTTTTGTGACCCCATGGACTGTACCCTGCCAGGCTCCTCTGTCCATGCAATATTCCAGTCAAGAATACTGGAGTGGGTTGCCATTTCCTTCTCCAGGGGATCTTCCCAACCCAGGGATCGAAACTGCATCTCCTGCTTTGGCAGGTAGATTCTTTACTACTGAGCCACCTGGGAAGCTAATGGAGAGTGGTGTTTTTTAACTAAATGGTGATCACTGAAAGCACACACATCGAGGCCTGCCTGTATTGAATATTTCCAACCCCCCAGATAGCTCCCTGATACCTATCTGTAGTTCATGCCCACCCCAACCCCCAGGTCCTGGCAAACACTGATCTGCTCTCAGTCACTGTAGTTTTGCCTCTTCTAGAATTTCACATAAATAGAATCAAACCATTTGAAGTCTATCATGTCTGGCTTCTTTTATTTAGCATGATGCTTTTGAAATTCATTTACGTTGCTACATGTATATGATGGCTGTTTTTCTTTCTTTTCTCTTCGACTACTAAACCAATCTTTCACTTTAAATGAATATACAATGAAACAAAACAAATAGATGAATAAATCTGCTTTGACTTCACAGCCTCCCCCATCTCCCTCCTCTTTGTAACCGAATTTTTTGAAACAGTCATCTCCTTAGTTTGCTACTTCACTCCTTCCCCAACCCACATTCCAGTTTCAGCCCTGCCAAACCTATAAAATTGCCTTTGAAGAAGGCCACAGCTTGCTTTCTGCTGCTCGTCACCTTCATCCTTCTTATCTTTTGAGCCACACTTGATACTGTTAAGCACTCCTCCTTCAAAATCTCCTGATTCTCTTCTTCCCTCTCTGATTCAGCCTTCTCTGTCTACTGTGTGGGCCCCCTTCCTCCAACATGAGCTCCTAAGGTGTAGACCTGGGACCTCTGTTATTCTTCACTTGCATCACCTACCCAAACAATCTCAACTGTCCCCATAGTTTGCTCTAGCTCTAATCTCTTTCCTAAATTTCAGACAAATATATGCTCAGTTCAGTTCAGTTCAGTCACTCAGTTGTGTCCGACTCTTTGTGAACCCATGAATTGCAGCACACAAGGCCTCCCTGTTTACCAACTACTCTCCAACACCACAGTTCAAAAAACATCAATTCTGCGGCGCTCAGCTTTCTTCCCCATCCAACTCTCACATCCATACATGACCACTGGAAAATCCATAGCCTTGACTAGATGGACTTTTGTTGGCAAAGTAATGTCTCTGATTTTAAATATGCTATCTAGGTTGGCCATAACCTTCCTTCCAAGGAGTAAGCCTCTTTTAATTTCATGGCTGAAATCACCATCAGCAGTGATTTTGAAGCCCAAAAAAATAAAGTCAGCCACTGTTTCCACTGTTTCCCCATCTATTTCCCATGAAGTGATGGGACCAGATGCCGTGATCTTAGTTTTCTGAACGTTGAGCTTTAAGCCAACTTTTTCACTCTCCTCTTTCACTTTCATCAAGAGGCTCTTTAGTTCTTCTTCACTTTCTGCCATAAGGATGGTGTCATTTGCATATCTGAGGTTATTGATATTTCTTCCAGCAGTCTTGATTCCAGCTTGTGTTTCTTCCAGCCCAGCGTTTCTCATGATGTACTCTGCATAGAAGTTAAATAAGCAGGGTGACAATATACAGCCTTGACGTACTCCTTTTCCTATTTGGAACCAGTCTGTTGTTCCATGTCCAGTTCTAACTGTTGCTTCCTGACCTGCATACAGGTTTCTCAAGAGACAGGTCAGATGATCTGGTATTCCCATCTCTTTCAGAATTTTCCACAGTTTATTGTGATCCACACAGTCAAAGGCTTTGGCATAGTCAATAAAACAGAAATAAATGTTTTTCTGGAACTCTCTTGCTTTTTTGATGATCCAGTGGATATTGGCAATTTGATCTCTGCTTCCTCTGCCTTTTCTAAAGCCAGCTTGAACATCTGGAAGTTCATGGTTCACGTATTGCTGAAGCCTGGCTTGGAGAATTTTGAGCATTACTTTACTAGCATGTGAGATGAGTGCAATTGTGCGGTAGTTTGAGCATTCTTTGGCATTGCCTTTCTTTGGGATTGGAATGAAAACTGACCTTTTCCAGTCCTGTGGCCACTGCTGAGTTTTCCAGATTTGCTGGCATATCGAATGCAGCACTTTCACAGAATCATCTTTCAGGATTTGAAATAGCTCAACTGGAATTCCATCACCTCCACTAGCTGTCTGTAATAATGCTTTCTAAGGCCCACTTGACTTCACATTCCAGGATGTCTGGCTCTAGGTGAGCGAACACACCATCGTGATTATCTGCGTCATGAAGATCTTTTTTGTACAGTTCTTCTGTGTATTCTTGCCACCTCTTCTTAATATCTTCTGCTTCTGTTAGGTCCATACCATTTCTGTCGTTTATCGAGCCCATCTTTGATTAAATGTTCCTTTGGTATCTCTAATTTTCTTGAAGAGATCTCTAGTCTTTCCCATTCTGTTGTTTTCCTCTATTTCTTTGCATTGATCGCTGAGGAAGACTTTCTTATCTCTCCTTGCTATTCTTTGGAACTCTGCATTCAGATGGGAATATCTTTCCTTTTCTCCTTTGCTTTTTGCTTCTCTTCTCTTCCCAGTTATCTGTAAGGCCTCCTCAGACAGCCATTTTGCTTCTTTGCATTTTTTTTTCCATGGGGATGGTCTTGATCCCTGTCTCCCGTACAATGTCAAGAACCTCTGTCCATAGTTCATCAGGCACTCTGTCTATCAGATCTAGTCCCTTAAATCTATTTGTCACTTCTACTGTATATTCATAAGGGATTTGATCTAGGTCATACCTGAATGGTCTAGTGGTTTTCCCTACTTTCTTCGATTTAAGTCTGAATTTGGCAATAAGCAGTTCATGATCTGAGCCACAGTCTGCTCCCGGTCTTATTTTTGCTGACTGTATAAAGCTTCTCCATCTTTGGCTGCAAAGAATATAATCAATCTGATTTTGGTGTTGACCATCTGGTGATGTCCACGTGTAGAGTGTTCTGTTGTGTTGTTGGAAGAGGGTGTTTGCTATGACCACTGCGTTCTTGTGACAAAACTCTATTAGCCTTTGCCTTGCTTCATTCTGTACTCCAAGGCCAAATTTGCCTGTTATGCCAGGTGTTTCCTGACTTCCTACTTTTGCGTTTCAGTCCCCTATAATGAAAAGGACATCTTTTTAGGGTGTTAGTTCTAGAAGGTCTTGTAGGTCTTCATAGAACCGTTCAACTTCAGCTTCTTCAGCATTACTGGTCGGGGCATAGACTTGGATTACTGTGATATTGAATGGTTTGCCTTGGAAATGAACAGAGATCATTCTATCGTTTTTGAGATTGCATCCAAGTACTGCATTTCGGACTCTTTTGTTGACCATGATGGCTACTCCATTTCATCTAAGGGATTCCTGCCCACAGTAGTAGATATAATAGTCCTCTGAGTTAAATTCACCCATTCCAGTCCATCTTAGTTCGCTGATTCCTAGAATGTCGATATTCACTCTTGCCATCTCCTATTTGACCACTTCCAATTTGCCTTGATTCATGGACCTAACATTCCAGGTTCCTATGCAATATTGCTCTTTACAGCATCGGACTTTGCTTCTATCACCAGTCACTTCCATGGCTGGGTATCGTTTTTGCTTTGGCTCCATCCCATCATTCTTTCTGGAGTTATTTCTCCACTGATCTCCAGTAGCATATTGGGCACTTACTGACCTGGGGAGTTCATCTTTCAGTGTCTTATCTTTTTGCCTTTTCATACTGTTCATGGGGTTCTCAAGGCGAGAATACTGAAGTGGTTTTCTATGCCCTTCTCCAGTGAACCACATTCTGTCAGACCTCTCCACCATGACCCATCCATCTTGGGTGGCCCCACACAGCATGGCTTGGTTTCATTCAGATAGACAAGGCTGTGGTCCGTGTGATCAGATTAGCTAGTTTTCTGTAATTTTAGTTTCAGTATGTCTGCCTTCTGATGCCCTCTCGCAACACCTACCATCTTACTTGGGTTTCTCTTTACCTTGGACGTGGGGTGTTTCTTCACGGCTGCTCCAGCAAAGTGCAGCCATTGCTCCTTACCTTGGACAAGGGGTATCTACTCACAACGGCCCCTCCTGACCTTGAATGTGGAGTAACTCCTCTCAGCCCTCCTGTGCCCATGCAGCCTCTGCTCCTTGGGCCTGGGGTAACTCCTCTTGCCGCAGCCCCCAGCCCCCAGCCCAGCCTAGCTCCTCTCGGCCACCGACCCCGGCCCCTGGCCTGGCCTAGCTCCTCTCGGCCTAAACATCTGAATTTGAATGTCCCATAGATACCTTTGAATCATATATTCAAAATTAAATTCATCATTTCAATGCCTCCTCCTTCTCCTGCCCTTCCCCCTAAAAAACTGTTCCTCCATCTGTGTTCCCTGTTTAAGTGAATGGTTTCAGTATCAGCCATTTATCCAAACCAGAAACCCATCTTCCTTCCTCTCCCATACTCCCAGCCTCCCACATCTAATAGAATACCAAGATCGGTCAACACCACACCAGCTCTCAGAGCCTGTATGCTTCTCTCCATTCCCACTCTCACTACTATGTTCCAGCCACCATTACATCTCCCCATGATCACTTTGATGCCTTGTAATGTTTTAATCACTGTGTGATTTTTCTAAAACACAATCTGACCTTCTATCTTCCTGTTTAAAACAATTCAATGTGTCTCCATCCCAAGCTCCTAAGGAAAAAAGAAAGCTTTCCACACCCCTGGTCCCAGCTCACCACCCAGACTTTACAAATAATCAATATAATTTGTGTCATCACTTGGGAGATCATCTGACCCTTTGTCCCTTGTTTCTAAACAGTAGAAACTAGGAATGTAATGAAGCGACAGGTTCTTGGCCATTGGCTCGGTCTTGGCAGAGGGCCGAGTTGCAGTTTGTTCTCTGCTTAGGAGGGCAGGCTGGGGCCCCCAGCCAGGGGGCAGAGGAGCCAGGTGCAGGCAGTGACACACCTTCCATGGGAAGAGAAAGACAAGGGGAAGAGGAGAGGAACTCGGAGGATACGTCTGGAAGTGTGGGTCTCCAGCGAACAGACAGAGCCTTCCTTGCTCTGTTCTGTTTCCCCCAACAGTCCAGCATCCTAGTCGATCAGAAGGCTCCTAGTGCCCTAGTGCGGACAGAAGCATCCCTGAAACTCAGAATTCTTCTCATCATAGTTTAGATCGTCTTGTTAATCAGCCAGTTTGGGTTTGGGCGAGGGCTAAGAGAGCCCATGAGACAGATGCCTGTTCCTTCCCAGTGGCCTGGATCCAAACAAGCACAGGACATCCGAACTTGAGCTGGGATCATGGGGTTCAGTTTACCATTGGGTGTTTGTGGTTACTGTTTTTTTTCTCAGGATTCCTTTCTACACCACGTCTCACACCCCAATTCCTTTCCCCTGAGCAGAGTTATCTGTTTGTGGAAGAAGATCTATTAACAGCAGGATCTTTGCAGAAATAGCAAGCCCATTTTTCTACGGTTGAGTTAACCAGGAGGCAGAATCAACACACATTCTGGCCTCCTGCAAGTCAAAGGGATAAAAGAAATGTTTTTAAAGAATTTGGTTACTATTTCCAAAAAATTGTCAACAGTCATTGTAGGAAAAATGAGAACTTTATTGCACTTCTTAAATTTGCTTTATAGTTTCACAGTGTTTTCATTTTAAATTATCTGTGAAGGCACACCAGAGAGGTTAGTCCAGCCAGTCCTGCCAGGTGATGTCTTCTCAGAGACTATCCCACCTCTGACAGGCCCTTGAGGGAAGTCAGAGCAAGAAATGGTGCTTCTGAGCAAAGTGGATCCCCTCTCATTGACTCCGAGACAGGGCTGGAACCATCAAGAGGCCCCTAGAGGTCATCTGACATCCCTCCCCTCATTTAGCGTTAAGGAAAGTGAGGGGCAGTGAGATTGGGTGCCTTGCCCAAGGCAGGTGATTGTCCAAGGTCAGATGGCCTCCCTGAGGTCAGGTGACTTGCTTAGCATCACACAGTTAAGCTGATATCAAAGCCAAGACTGAAAACTTGGTCTGACCCCAGGGTAGTATTTTCTGACAGTATCACAGGTGGCTCAACAGCAGTCCATGGCCTCTTCTTTGCCTCCACTCCCAAACAGCAGACGCATCCCACTTTGGAACCTGCAAAGTGCTTTTGAGTAACCAGAATCCGAGATTCTATCATCCTCGGCTGACAGAGTTGGGTCCGGTGGGCTCCTTCTGTTTATGGGAGTTGGGAGGCGGTGGGGGTGCTGATGACTTCATCACAGACCATGCAGCGAGTCAGGGACAGGGCCAACTTCCCAGCTCCCCGGTCCCTGCTCTTTCTTTCTGTTTCTGAGTCAGCTGAGCTAGTCAGCTTCCCACGCTGTAAACACAACACAGAGCAGGGAAACAATGAGGCTGCCTATTTAGACAAGACCTGCTTCCCTGCTGAGTGTCACTACGTGTCTCTTTTTATGCTCTTGAACAGTCCGTTCCAGCAGCTGGCTGCTAGGACAACAGGCAAGAGAGATGACTGTGAACTAGTCCCTTAAAGGGGTTTGATCCATGTCTTCATGGACAAAAATAAGCCCACTGGAGCCTCAGGAGAGCAGAGTTGAGCTGAAGTGGAGGCCATGGCAAAGGTCCCAGTCATTAGAAACATTTAGACAGATGCGTCTTTATTAGATCATGCCGCAAAAGATAACACAATCAGGAAATAGATATTACCTGTGCCCTGGAAAGGAAACTGCCATCTTTTTAATCAGATCAAACCCTGAGCTTGCAAGGTAGCCATGAAGGAGGGAAAGCTCTAACTCTGCTTAACCCTTCCCTTTAGGCAGTGTTTCTCAAACTGTAGTGAGCTCATCTTCAAAATGCATAGATTCAGGCCTCACTCCTCATTCCTCTGGGACTGAAGGTGAGTCTGGGGTAGGACAGGATGCCTGGGAATCTGCATTTCTAACAAGTACCCCCAGGACCACACTTCAGATGCCCTTCCTCATTGTTGCTGTTGCCTCTTAGGGGTGCTAGTCCCTATTTATTGCTTTTACTCACTTCTCCCCTTCCAAACAAGGCTGGAACATTTCAACAAGGCTGTGCTAAAGGCTTTGGGAAGGAAAAGGTAAACAAGCAGAGAGTAGCTTGCAACTAAATGGGCTTCCCTGGTGGCTTGGCGGTAAAGATTCTGCTGAAATGCAGAAGACCTGGGTTTGATCCCTGGGTCAGGAAGATCCCTTGAAGGAGGGCATGGCAACCCACTCCAGTATTCTTGCCTGGAGAATCCCATGGACAGAGGAGCCTGGCAGGCTGCAGTCCAAAGGGTCTCACCGAGTCGGACATGACTGAACTGACTAAGCAGCAGCAACAGTTTGCAACTAAATAATCTGGTTTATAAAAGGCGGTTTCCTCATCTTCAGTGTGGAATCCCCTACAGGGCTATCTTCCAGCTAGACTCCAACCTGTCCATGTAAGACTTTTTTTTACCACCCAGGTGGGCATGCCTTCATGAATATGGAGATACCTTGCCATGGAGACCCAAGAGAGGAAAGCTTGGGAGGAGCCAAGGGGTCCCTGTTCAGCCCACCTATAGTTAATCTCCTGAGCTTAACTATTCTATGAAATTATTCACCTCTTTCCTTGGCAAGTTGATTCTGGGAAAATCTAAATTGGTCAGAAGTGAAGATACAATTCCTTAAACCCTTACAATTGTACCTAAGTCAGTGCCATGCAATGAGTCAGGGATAAATGTCACTTCCAGAAAATAAAAACAAGAGGAAATTTTGGAGGGAGTGGTGGTAGTAGAAGAAGTCAGTTCCTCTCAACTCCTTCCAGACAGATCCTGAATGCTGGGATTGTGGAGACTGGAGAGGCAGCAGCTTGCAAAAGAGGCCAGATCTGACATTTCAGTTTAGCCGTTTGTTCATTCAACCAGCAGTTTTTGAGCACCTATTATATGCTAGATCCCAGGCTAGGCATTGTAAACACTGTAGAGCAATTAACAAGATAGGCTCATTTGCAGCAAGATCGATGGACCTAAAGATTTTCATACAAAGTGAAGTCAGAAAGAGAAAGACAGATATGACATCACTTATATGTGGAATGCAAAAGTAGGAAGTCAGGAAACACCTGGCATAACAGGCAAATTTGGCCTTGGAGTACAGAATGAAGCAGGGCAAAGGCTAATAGAGTTTTGCCAAGAGAACGCACTGGTCATAGCAAACACCCTCTTCCAACAACACAAGAAAAGACTCTACACATGGACATCACCAGATGGTCAACACCAAAATCACATTGATTATATTCTTTGCAGCCAAAGACGGAGAAGCCCTATACAGTCAGTAAAACAAGACCGGGAGCAGACTGTGGCTCAGATCATTAACCCTTATTGCCAAATTCAGACTTAAATCGAAGAAAGTAGGGAAAACCACTAGACCATTCAGGTATGACCTAAATCAAATCCCTTATGATTATACAGTAGAAGTGACAAATAGATTTAAGGGACTAGATCTGATAGACAGAGTGCCTGATGAACTATGGACAGAGGTTCGTGACATTGTATAGGAGACAGGGATCAAGACCATCCCCATGGAAAAGAAATTCAAAAAAGCAAAATGGCTGTCTGAGGAGGCCTTACAAATAGCTGGGAAAAGAAGAGAAGCAAAAAGCAAAGGAGAAAAGGAAAGATATTCCCGTCTGAATGCAGAGTTCCAAAGAATAGCAAGGAGAGATAAGAAAGACTTCCTCAGCGATCAATGCAAAGAAATAGAGGAAAACAACAGAATGGGAAAGACTAGAGATCTCTTCAAGAAAATTAGAGATACCAAAGGAACATTTAATCAAAGATGGGCTCGATAAACGACAGAAATGGTATGGACCTAACAGAAGCAGAAGATATTAAGAAGAGGTGGCAAGAATACACAGAAGAACTGTACAAAAAAGATCTTCACGACCCAGATAATCATGATGGTGTGATCACTCACCTAGAGCCAGACATCCTGGAATGTGAAGTCAAGTGGGCCTCAGAAAACATCACTATGAACAAAGCTAGTGGAGGTGATGGAATTCCAGTTGAGCTATTTCAAATTCTGAAAGATGATGCTGTGAAAGTGCTACACTTGATATGCCAGAAAATCCGGAATACTCAGCAGTGGCCACAGGACTGGAAAAGGTCAGTTTTCATTCCAATCCCAAAGAAAGGCAATGCCAAAGAATGCTCAAACTACCGCACAATTGCACTCATCTCACATGCTAGTAAAGTAATGCTCAAAATTCTCCAAGCCAGGCTTCAGCAATACGTGAACCGTGAACTTCCAGATGTTCAAGCTGCTTTTAGAAAAGGCAGAGGAACCAGAGATCAAATTGCCAACATCCGCTGGATCATCGAAAAAGCAAGAGTTCCAGAAAAACATTTATTTCTGCTTTATTGACTATGCCAAAGCCTTTGACTGTGTGGATCACAATAAACTGTGGAAAATTCTGAAAGAGATGGGAATACCAGATCATCTGACCTGCCTCTTGAGAAACCTGTACACTGGTCAGAAAGCAACAGTTAGAACTGGACATGGAACAACAGGCTGGTTCCAAATAGGAAAACGAGTACGTCAAGGCTGTATATTGACACCCTGCTTATTTAACTTCTATGCAGAGTACATCATGAGAAACGCTGGGCTGGAAGAAGCACAAGCTGGAATCAAGATTGCTGGGAAAAATATCAATAACCTCAGATATGCAGATGACACCACCCTTACTGCAGAAAGTGAAGAAGAACTAAAGAGCCTCTTGATGAAAGTGAAAGAAGAGAGTGAAAAAGTTGGCTTAAAGCTCAACATTCAGAAAACTAAGATCATGGCATCTGGTCCCATAACTTCATGGGAAATAGATGGGGAAACAGTGGAAACAGTGGCTGACTTTATTTTTTGGGGCTCCAAAATCACTGCTGATGGTGATTGCAGCCATGAAATTAAAAGACACTTACTCCTTGGAAGGAAGGTTATGACCAACCTAGATAGCATATTTAAAAGCAGAGACATTACTTTGCCAACAAAGGTCCGTCTAGTCAAGGCTATGGTTTTTCCAGTGGTCATGTTTGGATGTGAGAGTTGGACAGTGAAGAAAGCTGAGTGTTGCAGAATTGATGCTTTTGAACTGTGTTGTTGGAGAAGACTCTTGAGTCCCTTGGACTGCAAGGAGATCCAATCAGTCCATCCTAAAGGAGATTAGTCCTGGGTGTTCATTGGAAGGACTGATGTTGAAGCTGAAACTCCAATACTTTGGCCACCTCATGCGAAGTGTTGACTCATTGGAAAACACCCTGATGCTGGGAAGGATTGGGGGCAGGAGGAGAAGGGGACGACAGAGGATGAGATGGTTGGATGGCATCATTGACTCGATGGACATGGGTTTGGGTAAACTCTGGGAGTTGGTGATGGACAGGGAGGCCTGGTGTGCTGCGATTCACGGGGTCACAAAGAGTCGGACATGACTGAGCGACTGAACTGAACTGAAAACATGACACAGAGGAATTTATCTATGAAACAGAAACAAATTCACAGACATAAAGAACAGACATGTGGTTTCAAAGCAGGGGAAGAGATCAATTGAAAGTTTGGGATTAGCAGATGCAGACTCTTATATGTAGAATGAATAAATAAGATCCTACTGCATAGCACAGGGAACTGTATTCAATATCCTGTGATAAACCATAATGGAATCACTTTGCTGTACAACAGAAATTAACACAACATTGTAAATCAATGATACTTCAATAAAATAAAATTTAAAAACCCAAGATAGGGTCTTGTCTGTTATAGCCCAGCAGAGAAGATGACTAAGATAACTAAACAGGGCCTCATCTGATGATCCTCAGGCGACATTTTGACCCACACAGCATGTTAAACATCAGGGTATTTCCCATTAAAAACTTGGATTTCTAACTTCTCTTTAAAAATCAGAAAAGATGGCAAAAGTAGGCTTGCGTACCCCAATGGCAATGCTTTCTAGAACTGAGAAGTGGCTATCCCATACATACATATGCACTACATACATGGAGTTCATGTAGAGAAGCATGCACTCCCATTTACCACACTCTCCACCACTCCTAATTGTCTCAGATGTGGCCAGTTTCACCCTGTCCTGTCTTGTACCCAATGTCCTGTACACAATGGCTCACCTGTCCTGTACCCAATCACATCTGAATTGAAGAGTCTTGAATGGAAGCCCAGGGCAGAGGACCTAATCTGGTCTGAAGAATGAAAGATGAAAGAGTTGCTCAGGTGATGAAGGGCAAGGAAAGGAGTAGATTAGGAGTGTGAGGCAAAGGAAACAATGTATGCAAAGGCCTAGAGATGAAGGTTGGAGAGTCTGAGTGTAAGAGGTCAGGTGTGTTTGAGAGAGGTAGACTCTTGCTTACAAGTAGAGCTCCAAGAGAGAGGAGAGAGATGGAGCTGGAGAGGAAGTCAGAGTTGAGTCATATTAAAAATGTTGGACTAGGGACTTCACTGGTGGTCCTGTGGCTAAGACTCTGTGCTCCCAATACAGACAGCCTGGGTTCAATCCCTGGTCAGGGAACTAGATCCCACATGCCACAACTAAAAAAGATCCTGCAAGCTGCAAGAAGATCAAAGATCCTGCGTGCCGCAACTAAGAGCCGGCACAGACAAACAAATAATTATTCTTTAAAAAATGTCTGGCTGCATCCTATGTTACATGGTACAAAACACTGGAGGGTTTCAGGCAGGATGATGGCCCCTATCCAACTGTTTTTGGGTAGTTGTTTGTACTGCTGTGTGGGGAGCAGATCAGAGGAAGCAAGACTGAGCTGGGAACAGGTATTTTAGGGCATTCATAAGCAGTCCCCCTGTACTAAAGCCACTGGGAAATGTCAAAAGATTCTGTCCTATCTTCTCTTCCTCTGAAATCCAGCCTCTATCACACAAAAGAGTCCTGGGCGTGGAGCAGGGGCTCAGGGAAAAGTTCCAACTCAAACCTGGGGCAGAAACAGTGATGGAAATGTTGCAGTCTTGTGGTCATTGGGCTTTGCACAAAGAGGATGCTCTGGATTTGCACAGAAAGATCAGCTTTTCTCCTTGACCTTGGCTTCCCAGGTGGCACTAGTAAAGAATCCACTAAACCGCCTGCCTTGGCAAGGTACACAAGAGATGAGAGTTCGATCCCTAGATTGGGAAGATCCCCTTGAGTAGGAAATGGCACCCCTCTCCAGTGTTCTTGCCAGAAAATCCCATGGGCTACAGTCCATGGGCCTGCAAAGTGTCAGACACAACTGAGTAATTTAGCACACACTTGACTCTACGTGAAGGGTAAATTTTTTAAAATAAAATGCAAAGCTATTCTAAAGTCACTGACTTTCTCTGCCAACTATTGAGCTCATCTTTGATTTGGGTGACCCCTCTGGCTTAGACATGACTTTCTTGAGAGGGAGAGCATCAGAGTCACCCAATCTCCCTCAGGTGTCCATCAAGTTTAAGGAAAAAACATGAAAATCTTGCAGGTTACCGACAGGGGTAAGGTGCACATCCAATTGTGCAAATAGAATAGAAAAAGGATACAACCAGCTAGAAAAAGGCCCAAATTCCTATATCAGGTGGTGGAGGGGGGAGATTATTTGAAAGGAAAATTTTTCTTTTTCAGCCTAACACAACTGGGTTGGAGGTGTAGATCCATTAAAAATCAATTTAGAGAGACAGAATACTGCTTGTTTCAAAAATACAGTTCCACCTTCTCAACTCTCCTCCTCCATCACAAAATGTTAGATTCCGGCATGGGTGAAACCCATTAGAACTCAGCTCTCTAGTGCTCATGTGTTCTGCTTGGATTTCATCTGTTGGAATATTTACTTTGGATAAAATGCAAGTTCTCTGCAGCAGTTGGGGGTGAGGGGTGGAGAATTACAGCGGATGGAACAAGCAAGGTGTTTTGCAGTTGAAACCAAACCCCAAGTGGGATTTTCCAATTGAATTAATTGGCTCTCTCACATCTGTACTCCCCTTTGTCTGACCTTGGGTCATCTTTTCTCTATTCTGTCTGCTTTGGTGTCATCTGTTCTCTATTCTGGGATCTCAAAGCTCTTTTCGAGCAGATACTTCTATGTTCATGTTACTGCAGAAACTTAAAAGTGCTTTGCTACCAGTCAGACTGAGACATTCACTTATCTGGAAATGAATATTAAGGGGTGGGGCCCAGAGAGCAGAGCTCCCAGTTGCTTTGCCTTAAGTGCATCTAACTCGTGTTCTCTAAGAACTCCTACCCATCCAAAGGCTAGCAGTGTCTGAAAGAACAGCCCCTGGTCATTCACACTCCAAGCAATAGGTGTTCTCCATCATTTATGATAATAGGAAGGAAATGCGTCTGCCAGGAAGCATCTGGTGGTCTACAAATCACGGAGTGCCTGGCTTACTTAGCTCTGATGTTTTTTATTTTAGCTGAAGACCACACGTCAGAGCCCTAATACCTCAGTCCCCAACTTAAGTGCTTTAACCAATCGAGTGAATCCCAGAGGCATCAGTAAGGCTCCACAGAAATCGACATCTCTAATTTTCATTCAACAAATATTTATGGAGCTTCTGTGATGTTGCCAGGAACTGCTCTGGGGATAGCATTGAACAAAACGGGCAAGTCTGTGCTTATGCTGAGTTTGCATTTTAGTGTCAGCAGGTGCAGGGGTGGGGCATGGAAATAGACAATAAAGAGATAACTACAGAATGTGGCAGGCAGTGATGAGTCTGTAGATGAAGAATAAAGTAGCCTACGAGGGCCAAGTTCATCAGGAAACATCTCTCTGAGCAAGGTGATCTTTGTTTTTGTCTTTAAAATAATAGACATTTCTTTTAATGGTTTTGGAGTTATAGAAAAATGAACAAGAAGTACACAGGATTCCCAAATCTTATCCCAACCCAACCCAATATCCAGTTTCCTCTATTAGCACCATCTTGCATTAGAGTGGTGCATCTGCTACAATGGATGAGTCAGTGTTGACATCTTATTATTAGCTGAAGTGTATATTCTACATTAGGTTTTACTATTGGACTTGCATTCTATAAACAGAGGCTAAAGGGAGCAAGGGAGCAGGTCACATGAATCTGGTGGAAGAGCTTTCCAAGGTTAAGGAACAGCAACAGCAAAAGTCCTGAGAGGACTTTCTATAAATCCTGGCCCCTGTTTTACAGCCCGTGATGTAGAGTCAGTCCCCCAGCCCAGCAGAAAAAAGTGCTGTCATGCCCTCTCCTTTGTTTCCCTTGCTCTTTGTCTTTCCTTTTCTTCCTCCCCGCCCCAAACCTTTGCCTCCTGAATCAGTGCCTCCGACTCCTTTACTCTGATGCACTAAGGAGCAAGTGCACTAAGCATGATAAAGCTCAAATGCTTTCATGGCAGGACAAGTTTCCCTTTTCTGGAACCTGGTGGCTCCTGAGGCTGAGGGATAGAACTAAGGCTTTGGTATTGTATCTCAAGTCTGGGAGAAAAGCTCTCTGTTAGCAAGATATGGTTACGGCTTATCCCAGAGGACGTCCTAGGAGGCATTGTATTTTTAGGGACATCCCAGGTCAGGATCTGAAGATGCATGTCCCCACCACGCAGCCTCACATGGAGCAAAGGATGGCTGGCTTATTATACTGGGGATCAGGTAAAAGGCAGGACCTGGGGAATGAGGAGCAGGTAATGAAAAGGCTTAAAGGAGGCAAGTGATACTATGTGTATGTGTGTGTGCATGTGTGGTATGAGGGAGATGGTCAGGAGGGCTGGGCTCTGCTGATTGAGTGCTTAACCATCAGGCAGCCCCCAAGGGTCCAGGGTGAAGTCCATGTGTCTGAGGATGAACCTAGGGACAGGTGGATGGCATGAAAATCTACTTCTGAACCTCCACCAAGTTCCCCTACTGCATACCAATCCTCACACCCACCCCTTGTCGAATCAATGTGTATGGATAGGCCTATCCCTTGAGACCAAAAGCTAAACTCAGAAATGTATAATTCAGTGCATTTGCTTGACTCCACTGATTATCAGCTTTTTTTGGTACTCATAACACCATCTCTTCTTTCAGTGATAAGGGACATAGTACATGGATTGCACTCTTAAGACAACTGGAAAGCTGGTATCCTGTTTTAATGGAATAGAGTGTGCTGGGGAGTCTTTGTTATTTTATTTCTCTCACAGCTTTTATCTACATTTTTCCACCTGCAAAAACCCCATATCTTCTTTTAAATGCACTTATAATTCCCTCAGCATTTGTTAATTTAAAATGCAACACCACTGTCACTCTTTAGTACCAGCCAAAAAAATAATTCTATTCATTTGACTGAGTGGTATATTAATGGTTGTCAAATGAGCTTCCTTTCGCATCTTTACAACCTAACTGTAGTGTTAGTAAACCTAGCTGCTAAATTTGCATCCTTATTTCATCTATCAGCCTCGTAGCCATCAGCTCACACACACACACATGCACACACACACACACACATGTCACCATACAGCTTCCTTGTATTCATTCAAGGAGTGAGTGTGACCATGGAATATTAGCTTGAGGGACACGTGTGGCACATTCACGAGGGTCTTCCAAGTAGTGTATAAGCTGATAATGCAGAGAACTTGGGCCAACCTTGAGTAATTCTTTGTTAATCTTGGACAAGGTGCATCTCCATGTTGCCAGATGACATTCAATAGCATCATTACATGTTGGATGTCAGGATATCTCACCTAATTTGGTGTATTTGGATTATACACAATTTCTCCTGTTTGTTTTCTTTCAATGAAAGAGATGACTCTTACCTGTGAGAATCCTTATCTACATGAACACTGATTATGACCCTTCTGTCTTGTTTTCACTAGGTTAGATTACCCTTGTTCCGGCTGTTTTATTTCTCTTCCATTTATTCACCGTGGATACCTCTTTCAAGGGCCTCCATGCAGCACTTAATCTGTAATGATCCATAAGCAAATGGCTACCTCAAAGTCTGTGATCTAAACAATGGGACACAGGTCAGTTGGTCACATAGCCAACTAAACTATATGCCAGGACTCTCAGGAATAGGTAGATAAATGGTCAATTTACTGTGCATGTCATCAGAGGCCAAGGTGGTTTTGCAGAATTCTGCATATTTGTGTGAAAGAATGTAACTGCCCCATAGAGGAAATATTTGCCCTTCCCTGGAACTATACAAGAACATCCCAGTGGCTTTCTCTTCCACATCACACACACTCTACTGTTACCCCTCCTTCATGCTGAACCCCCACTACATCCATGCCACTTGGAATCACTTTGTATAATGGCAGGTTTCAAAGAGTCAGACATGACTGAGAGACTTTCACATTCACTGATGGGAACTTGTTACGTCTTTAGACCATCTCGGGGGTCTAAAAGAAGTTGAAATATTAGAATATGGGCCAAGAACATATTTTAAAAACTGAAATGGAGGAGAAACATGTTACTCTCCCTTTACTGCCAAGGAATTTCAATGGATTCTATCAAACTCCCTTCTCTTGGGAGTCCACTAAGCTGATTAATGCCCCATCAAGCCCCAACCAGCCAGCTGCCCAGGAGAACACCCAGATATGAAATTCATCTGTGCCCAGAAAACATCTTCCAAGACCACTCTAGCTCCAGTGTCCAGCCTAAATGTGATCCAACCATCTCTAGTAAAATAATAAAATCAGAGAGAGGCTGGCCAGCTACCAGGGTGTGCCTAGGACTAAAAGAGTCTCTGGGATGTAAAACTTTCGCTACCAAAATTGGAAAACTCTGGGCAAATCGGGATGAATTGCTCAGAGACCATGACAGTGTTGTCATTCAGTAGTGTCTGACTTTTTGTGACTCCATGGACTATAGCCTGCCAGGGTCCTGTGTCCATGGGATTCTCCAGGCAAGAATACTGGACTGGGTTGCCATTTCCTTCTCCAGGGCATCTTCCTGACCCAGGGACTGAATCTGGGTCTCCCTAATTACAGGCATATTCTTTACAGTCTGAGCCATTATAGTGCTCAGAGACCATAATTATGTAAATAGTTAGCTTAGGTGCCATGGTTCCACTTCCAGGGTTATTCTAGCTCCAGGGAGATGCTTTATTTGGCTACAGATATGGAGAGCCATGGTATTCATGTGTACACTATATACATTCTGAAGCTTATTTAAATTAAAGATATGTAAAGCATCTCCTTCAAATACTTGGAACTCAATCAGTGACACTCCAAAATTAGCTTTAAGTGATAAAATTTTATGTAATTATGACAGCCATCTCTAAAATAAGTGATTAAGTGCTTCAATTATAAAAGGTATGGTCTGAAAACAAATCTCTTAGGAATTATAAATATTCTCTAAGATATTTGCCCAATTAGAGGTTCTCTGAGTCTTGTTTTCATATATCTTGCCAACAAAAGTTGCTTAGCAACAGTCAGCCATCTCCTTTCTCTCATTAGTTTCCTCTCCCACCTTTGCAGTTCAAACTAAAGGGAAGGAAAGCTGCTGCTCTGCGATGACCTCCTCTTCTCCGTTCATAAACAGGAAAATGAGGGTTATTGAAATGTGATGGTCTGTAAAGCTTGCACCAAGGTTTGTACAATCAGAAGGATTGTTACTAAAAGAAGTTAAATTCTAACGATGTCTTAACTCGTTAAAACCCATATAGAAGCAAAAGAGGTTCAGACGCCAGTAATTCTGGAAGGTCCATGGCTCAATTAGCCTACTCTCTTTGTGCCCCATAATCTTGACCCAATTATTAGCTGATGGAGAAGAATGGAAACTGCGCTGCTGAGGACCAACTTTGTGCCATGCCTTAACTGGGTGCTAGTTTAATTGGGCTTTTAGAATTGGACATGAGCTGGCTCAGGTGGTTTTTGTTTTTTAGTTTTAGGTTTTTGTGGGGTGGGGAGGAAGACAGGCAGAATTCAGATGGAGACAGAGACCAAACAGGACTCCAAGAGCCACAGCAAGACCTGGTCTCATGAAGCCTGGACCCACATCCTAGCTGTCCTTGGGGATCTCAGCAGAAAGGTCTCATTCATTTTTCTCCAGTCCTCCACCTTCCCGGAGTTCCACTGCTCTCTCTTCCTGCTCTTCTCCTTGTCTGGCTTATTGAGTCCCTGTGTACGGCATCTCTCTGCCCTATATTCTTATTCTAACCAGAGAACTCAACTTATTCTAAAATCAGAGTGGCTGCCCTCATGTAACTGGCTTGCCCAGGGACCCCTGCTACCTCAGGGACTCTCTCTGTGTTTCTTTTATGTTCAGCTCTTCCTGCAAACTGCCTGATTATCTCCAGATAGATTATCTCTCAAGCCAAATACCCAAGAGTGAGATTTCCAGTATAAGCAACATTCTAGACCAATTTGGCCAACTGTAAATTGTAATCCTGGCCCAATCAGCTGGTACCAGAATGAAACAGGGATTGTAGGTCAAACTGCATGCCCTCATAATTCATATGTTGAAGTCCTATGACCCTCAGAATGTGACCTTATTTGGAGGTAGGGTCATAGCAGTGATTTGTTAAGATAAGATGAGGTCATGCTGGAATAGGGTGAGAACCTAAAGACTAGTGTCCTTATCAGAAGGGAAATCTGGACACAAACATGCAGACAAGGAAAGAGCTACATGAAGAGATACAGGACGTGGACAATACTCTGCAAGTGAAAGAACAAAACCTGGAATAGATCACTTTTTCATAGTCCCCATGAGGAACCAACCCTGCCAGCACCTTGATTTCAAACTTCTAGCCTCCAGAACTGTGAAATAATAAACTTCTGTTGTTTAAGCCACCCAGTTTGTTGTGGCACCTTTAAAAAATTAATATACATTTTGGTACCTATAAGTGAGGTGCCGCTGTAACAAGCACCTGAAAATGTGAAAGTAGCTTTGGAATTGGGTAATGGGTGGAGACTGGAAGAATCTTAGGGTAATGATAGAAAGAAACCTAGATTGGCCTGAAAAGACCATGGGTAGAAATATGGGTATTAAAGGAGACTCACAAAGAAAAGAGGAGAGCTATAGAGAAACCTCCTATTGTCTCAGAGAATACATATACCATCATGAACAGGATAGTGCAAGAAATATGAGTGTTCAAGGTGCTTTTCATGAAGTCTTAGCTTGGCCTCTGATAACAAAATGCCATGAACTAGGTGGCTTAAACAACAGACATTTATTTCTTACAGTTCTGGAGACTGGGAAGTTTAAGGCCAAGTTCAAGGCCAAGGTACGGACAGATTTGGTTCCTGGTGAGGGGGTCTCTCTATGACTGAAAGATGACTGCCTTCTCACTGCACTCACACAAGAGCTCTAGTCTCTCCTCTTCTTATAAAGACTCTCCTCCCATCATGGAAGTCCCACCCTCATGACCTCATCTAAACCTAGTTGATTCCCAAGGCCCCGTCTCTAAGTACCATCACACTGGGAGGCAGAGCTTCAACATAATTTGGGAGAGGGAAGGGAACATGCACATTTAGTCCATAATAGAGGTCACAGATGGGAATGAGGAACATGTTCTTGGAAACTGGGGAAAGGGTGATCCTTGTTACAAAGTGGCAGAGGACTTTGCTGAGTTATGTTCTATGGGATAGAAGGAGAACTTGTAAGCAATGATCTTGGATATTCAGCTGAGGAAATTTCCAAGCAAAGTGTTGAAGACGCAGCCTGCTTTCTCCTTGTTGCTTACAGTAAAACACAAGAGGAGAGAAATAAATAGGAGAAGGAACTGCTAAGTAAAAAGAAACCAGTGTTTAGTGATCTAGAAAATTCTCAGTCTATCCAGATGGCCTGCTCTGGAAACAGAGCCAAGGGTGTGTCTGGACAGCCATTTTCTAAAGAACTTCACCTGGATCCAACAACCGTCTCAGCCATTTTCTAAAGAGGTGACTCATGGATCCAACCAACCATCTCAGAGAAGTTAGGAATAGAGAGGCAGTTATACATGAAACGTCTGTGGAGGTTCTTCTTGTCTGATGTCTTGGACCCCCCAAGAATTACATAAGAGACCAACCCGTTTTCTGAGAATTCTTTAAGAACAGAAACACTGAAAACTTGGACTGAAAGGCACAGAGATGAGATGAAATGAAGGAAGAATGACTTTGAGGGCAGGGCCAAGGATGCTGAGGCTGGCACCATTGCAAGAGCCACCCTGGTCCCAGAGGGCACAGTCTAGGGTCAGCGCCACCCCCTCCTCAGCTCCTGAGGGCGGGCAAAACTAACACAGAAGATGGTAGATTAAACATGGCAGACAAATACCTGTTGGGGGAAATTTGAACAGGAAGTTTTGCTTTGCAGTACAAGGCAAATACCTGGATACAGGTGCTTTATATATTTTATGTAGTTTAGTCCTTATAGATGACATGGGCTTCAGTTTTATTCTCCTCATTTTACCAGCTGGAGGACTAACTGATTTTCTTGTGGTCTCATATCCGGGAAACGGAAGAATCAGGGTTTAAACCCAGGTCTGACCTCGAAGTCTTCAGTTTACTAGAAGTATGACACCTGGCACTTTGTAATGACAGCGAAGAGGTTAAGTAAAATTAACTAAACTCACTCCATGGGATGAAAGCTAAATATACTTTACTATTCTGATTACTAAAGCATTAATGTATATGTGTGGGCATGTGTATGTGTGTAAAAATTAAAACAAAATATAAGACCAAATATCTAACAGCCCTTCCAGAATGTGTATGTGTGCATGTGTGTATCTATATAATTTCTTTATCTATATTCCTATCTGTATCCACACCCAAATTCATATCCCTGTCTATCTCTGTGTGTGTACATAAAACAAATAACAAATAGCACTGGCATAGTAATAACTTCCAACCCTTCAATCCTCTTGAACTAGGAATTTCTGAAACCTTTAGTCCAGGATGACCAAGGGAAATATCTCTTTTTCATTTACTGCCAATCTGTAGATTCTTTCTGAAAGCATTCACCACTCTCACCATCTGAATTTGAAATGGCTGCTTCCTTACAGCAGAGATTGTAATGCTGTTTTCGAGAATTCACAAATCTCTTGGCAGCAGTGATTTTTAAAGTTCATTCTCCAAGTCTTCATGGCCTGCTGGAATTTAAGATTTTTCCTTCCTTCATTCGTTTTGCAATATACCAGTCAAAGTTGTTTATTATCTGGAAAGATGTTTTGTCTCTCTTTTAAATGGCATGACATATCTCTGCCCTGTCTTTTTGAGCTTTTTTACTCTGTTATGTTCTGTGTTGCTGTACATGATGATAGGGAACATTTTATAAAACTTGTGCCTTTTAATCTGAGAGGCAAATTCTAGGCTGATCTCCTTTTAAAATCATATCATAATACTACCTGTTCACCCTGTTGAATGGCCTTCTATGTGCAGAAAAGTAGCATTTTGCAGTTTATGCATTTCCTGACCATTATTATATAGATCCTATTAAGATATAAATAGCCAAAATAAAACTCTAAGAATTCAATATAACATTCATTTCAAGATCCAACCTCAAATAATCACAGAAAATTGGTCTCTGCTGTTACTACAATCTTGCTTTTGTTGTTTTGTTTCATTCTGTTTTGTTAATAGAGATTAGTATGGCTCTCTTTTGTTTTTGTCTGTCTTCCAGGATTCCTGGGCTACTTGAAGTGGTTTGTTATTAAAAAAAAAAAAATCTGTCCAAGTATATCATGAAGTGGTAGCTACAGTTTTTGCCCTAAGGTCCACAGAGACATCAGCTGGAGACCTTCTTATTTTCCTGGTGGAGATCTGACAATTAACTGTAGAAAGCTCCATGAGAGTCTGCCGTGTTTACTTGTATATCCCCCGTGACCAGAGAAGTACTTGGCACGTAGAAAGTGCTAAATAAATAGAAGAGAAATTAAAAACAAATTACAAATTCTAAAAATACACAGGCGTAGGCTACAAATTCAGGAGTTCTAATAAATTCAATTTTATGTGATTTCTATCAAAAGAAAAAAAAATATATGATGCATTTATAAGTGTACATGCTGTTTTATCAAATATATTCTTGATAGGAGAGAACTTCTAATTTGACCAAGTGTTAATGAGAATGGATTCCTTCACTTATAGCTTTACACATCTGATGTTTGGAAGAATTTCTACAAACTAGCTTCTGGCTCTGTATATTTCAAACCATGTGTTTTCTCTGCTTCTCCGCTATCTATTTCCAAGTACTGGGTACCAATTGGACATATATTATTTCTGACACTGTATCTTCATGTCAAGATGTCAGGTAAGTTGGGCCATGGAAGTCATGGAAAAGCATGTAAATATATCCCATAGAAGCCAAACCAAATGTATACTCAACTCAACTGTCCCAAGACAAATGCCTGTGGCTACTTGACATTGCTGGGCACAAGGGAAGTGTGATGAAGGGGGACTCGTAATAGAAAGAGAGATGATTAAAATATTTGCTTTGGTAAGTTTTACAATTTAGCTGCATTGGCTTCATGATAAATACACATTTGGTTTATTCAGAGGTAAGCATGTCATCCACAACTTGGGGAGAAGTTAGTTCTAGTTGCTAGTGTGCATCCTGGTCTTCCCTTGGATAAAGCATGGAGGGTAAGAGAAGAGATCTCTCCTTCTGCTGAGGTTGCTAGGCTGAAACAACATGATGAGGTAGCAGTATGAGGGCAAATAGGACCACAAAGAGGGAAACAGCTGAGCGGGAAGAGGGGCAAAGAGAAATGACACTGTTTGAGCTCTTAAACTGGGCCGTGTGTGAATTTAGCTACAACTCTGCACTCTCCTGATCTGCTGATCTCCTGCGCTCAATAGACCTCCTTTCTAACTCAAGCCAGTTTAAATTTGGGTTTCTGTCAGTGAAGCCAGGAGTCCTGACTAAAGTACCAAATGATCAGCTGCCAGCATTATTTTGCTAGTAAGAGTCTGAGATAGTCTCATATTGCTGAGGGGAAAAAAGTAATTTCGGGACATATGGGTAGTTTCTTCATTGAAGGTCTGGAATATTATTTTAGGCAGAGTTCAAGTACCCTCCAGTAATCGTGACAGTGATACTTTACATGTACACAGCATTCTGAAGGCTCAAAGTGATTTTATACACATTATTTTCTCTCATCTTCACAGAAGATATGCATTTTTCATCAGTCTTTCAAATGAAGAAACCAAAGGTTCAGAGGGGTTAAATCACTTGTCTAAAGTCGTTCAGCTGGAACAGTCGTCCTGCAGGCTCCTTGAACACACCAGAAGACCAAGAGCCTCCCAGGCCCACCAGAAATTATACTTCTGGTCAGAAGATAAACCATCCAACACCTCTGGGCCAGATCCACTCCTGGCCCATGACTGCTAGTTCCTTTGTCTTTATCACCTAACCTTCCAGATTACTGATCCCAGCAACTTTAACTTCTCTGACTACTTTCTCTTAATACTTTGCCTAAACTCCAAACTTTTAAACTCCTTCCCTTATCCTACCTGCCGAGAACCACAAAGTTTCTGGTCTTTGTCTTACTAGCTTGATATCAAGTCTTTATTAAAATTTTTGCCACCAAGATCTTTAAACATGATTTCTACCTTTACCTTTGGACACTTTCCTGGCTACTTTATAACATGGGTTCTTGATTCTTTGACTTACCTAACTCCAATCCTAATCCTTCCCCAGTGGTTCAGCGGTAAAGAATCTACCTGCATTGCAGGAGACGTGGGAGATGTGAGTTCGATCCCTGGGTAGGGAAGATCCCCTGGAGAAGGAAATGGCAACCCACTCCAGTATTCTTTCTTGGAGAATCCCATGGACAGAGGAGCCTGGTGGGCCACAGTCCATAGGGTCGCAAAGAGTCAGACAGGACTGAAGCGACTGAGCATGCAATCCTAATTATGATCGCTCTCATCTTCTACAGTCATTCCTGAAGTATTCAACTCCGTATCATTCATTTGCAGAGGAGGAGGTGGAAAGTGGGGCAGGGGAGCAGGGAGAGAAAGAATGAGATGCACAGCCATCCAGCCTGTGTTCCATCTTATGAGTATGGTCAGAAAACTAGAGACTATCAAGAGCTTACAGGTTCCATTTCAAGGGCTTTAAGGTAAGACTTTACCTTAGGAATGGAATGCCAAGAAATAGCACAAAATTTCAGAGATGTCCTCTTACTGGCAGAGAGAGTGTTGATTCTAGGGAACAATTCATTTCTGACCATTTCAACTATTAATCTCCCTAAATGATGGTTCAAATAGAGTAGTCTTCCTCTTTGCAGTTAGACAGAACCAGGAGAAGCCCAGTGTGAACTGGCAAGAGGTGCCCAAAGAGGCTGCTCTGCAGAGCATGTCACTGCTACCTGGTCAAGGGGTCGTGCCCAAATTAGTTCCCACCTGAGAGAAGGGTGTGGCCTCTGCAAGCACTGGCCAGGAAAGGTCTTCATGAATAAAGGATTCAGCATTGCCATGTGTCTAAAAGGCAAGATATTGTGGATTCAGTCAGCGTATCTTCAGGAATGGAAAGAAAGCTGAGACCAATAATCCAACAGGCATTTAAGTATCATTTCAGAAGGGACTTGGGAACTATAGTTCAAGGACCGTGAGAGTAAACATTGTGAAAGTTTTCCGAAGTTTTGTAACTTGTCCATGTTTAATTTTTAACATTGCGTGTTTCCTACAATCTCCTATATAAAGACAAGGGTTGTATAATGAAAAGAGCTACACATTTGCACGAGGGATAAAAGGAACTGGGAACCCCAAAGCAACGAATCTCAGGGGATAGAGTGGGAGGTGGTAGCTTTCCCCTTGGATAGAAGGAAGAGTAAGGAGATGGTTTGCTCTTGAGACTTGGTGCTAGGACTTAGAAATACCTAAGAGGTTCTCTGGTGGAAGTGGCAATGTTTGTTGTCTCCCCCAAACCAATACCTAGACTCCCTTTTCCATACTGGGAGAGCTAGATTTTGTTTCACACCCTCCAGATGACAGACCCTGATTAGACTAAGCTAATTATGGTGGTGACATTTCCCTTGTCACTAATCAACTGGTGGCAGGCTTGTCCTGGCTAATGAAATGTGTGTAGAATTCCATTTGAGAGCATGCACATAGCAAAGTTTTTCCTGTTTGGGGTTTTGTTTTAAGCTCTTAAAAAGATACACACAAAAGAAAAACAGATCTTATCTTATGGGATGTTGCATCTTCACATACTAGGTTATAAGAGAAGTATTAATAAATTTTAAATAATTTAAATCATATGTAGTATGTTCTCTGATGAAAATGCAATTAAGTTAGAAATCAACAGTTGTAAGATACCTGGAAAACTCACAAGTATTGAGAAGTTTAATAATATACTTCAAAATAACCTATGAGTAATAAATAAATTGGTGGTTCAGATGTTAAAAGAATCTGCCTGCAATGCAGGAGACACAGGTTCCATCCCTGGGTTGGGAAGATCCCCTGGAGAAGGAAATGGCAATGTGCTCCAGTTTTCTTGCCTGGAAAATCCCATGGACAGAGGAGCCTGGCAGTCTATAGTCCATGGTGTCACAAAGAGTCGGACAGGACTGAGCAACCAACACACACTAACAAATTATAAGAGAAAGTTGAAAATATTTAAAACTAAAACATAATAGAAGTACAACATATCAAAATTTTGGATTCAGCTAAATTAGGGCTTAGAATAATTTTTAAATCCATAGTTTTAAATGCTTGTATTAGAAAAAAAAAAAGATATAGCATGAAATAAATGCCCTAAGCTTCCACTTCAAGAAGCTAGGAAACAAAGTGTTAAGTAAACCTGAAATAAACCTAACAGTAAAGGAGATAATCAAGACCAGAAATCAATGAATAAAAACAGAGAAAATTAACAAATCCAAAGGTAGCACTCTGAAAAAAATTTTTAAAAAGATGGAGAGCAAAGACTTATTACGAGTATAGGAAATGAAAAGAAGATATATCACTAAAAAGTATACAGTCATTAAATGGATAATAATAGAATACTATGAAACTTTATGCCAATAAATTTAACAGATCACACAAAATAAACAAATTCTTTGAAAAATAAAACATAACAAAAATGACAGAAAATCTAAATAGCCCTACAATCATTAAAGAGATTGAATTTGTTACCAAAAACCCTCCTCTGAGGAAAAGTCCAGGCCAAGATTTCTTCACTGCTAAATTCTATCAAAAATTTAAAGATGAAATAATGTCACTCTGTCACAAATTCTTTCAGAAAGTAGGGTTGATAACAATACTTCTCGACTCATTCTATGAGGGCATTCATGCTGATGCTGAAAACTGGAAAATACATCAAAGAGAAAAAAGGAAGGGGGAAGAGAGGAAAAGGAAGGAGGAGGAGGGGAAAAAGAGAAAAGAAAAAGACAGCTTCATAAATACAGGTACGAAAATAGAATACAAAATATTAGCAAATAGAATATCTCTCACTATGATAAAAAAAGAAATCTCTCAAGAAAAACCAGTAGCTAGCACTTAACGGTGAAATAGTGTACCTCTCCCTCTTGAGAGTGGGAATAAGGCAAAAGTGGGTTCATGCCACTGCTGTTCCATACGGTACTGGCCATCATAGTCAGTAAAATAAGATAATAAAAAAAGATAAAAACCATAAAGATTGGAATAGAAAGGATGAAACTATATCTATTCACAGACAACATGATCGCTTATATAGAAAATCCAGAGTGTCTATAATACCACAATAGAAATAACGTTAGAGTATTCATAACGGGGATACAAAGTCAGTAGACAAAAGATTCCATTGTATTTTTAATAAATAGCAGCAAGCAATTTTAAAATTAAAAACAATTCCACTTGCAATAGTATTTTAAAACACATAAGATATTTGAGAATAAATTTAAGAAAACATGGGCAAGACCTATATGCAAAAACTTAATGTGAGAAAATAAAGACCCAAATAAATGGAGAAATGCCACTGACGTGAATTGGAAGGCTCAATATTTTCAAGAAGTCATTAACCCTCAAATTAATTTATGGATTCAATAAATCCTGAGTCATTACTCCATCAGGAGTTTTGGTAGAAATTAATAAACCGATCCTAAAATTTATATGGAAATACAAAAAACTTAGACAGTCTAAAGCAAATTGGAATAAGGAGAATAAAGTTGGAAGACTTGTATTGCTTGACTTTGAAACACTATAAAGCTACAATAATCAAAACAACTTAGTACTTGTATGAGGAAAGAGAAGAGTGCAAGAGAAATGGAACAGAAAATCTAGAAATAGGTCCATATTTACACAGTTATCTAATTTTGAACAAAGCCATCAAAACAATTCAATGGGGAAAGGAAATCTTTTCAACAAATTAGTCTTGAATAACTGGATATACACACAGAAAGAAAGAAACCTCAACCCCTCTCCCACAACTCCCTTACACCATTCACAAAAGTTAATTCAAATGGGTCATATATCTAAACATCAAAGTTAAAACTATGAAGATTTTAGAAGGATGTAGAAAGCAAAATCATTAAATTTTTTAAAAAATTTCTGTTTATCAAAAGATACTATTAATAAAATAGACAAACCATAGACTGAGAAAAAAATGTTAGCAGAACATATATATGAAAGAAGATTGGTATCCATTATGTGAAAATAACCCATACAACTCAGTAACAAACTGACAAATCCAATAAAATTGGGTAAAAGATTTGGAAAAACACTTCATAGAAGAAAGAGATAAAAGTGACATATAAGCAAATGAAATGAAAAGTGCTGTATTATGGAAATGCAGGTTAAAACCACAATGGGACATAACATCCACAGCTAAAATAAGAAAGACAGCAACAAACATTGGCAAAGATGTGATGCAATCCTAATACATATATTGTTCGTGTAAGTGACTCTCATACATTGTTAATAGAAATGAAAAAATTTTTCAACCACTTTGTGAAATATTCTGGCAGTTTCTTAAAAAGTTAAACATAATTTAAAAAAAATAATTATGGAATTCCCTGGTGGTTAGGACTCTGTGCTTTCACTGCTGAGGGCCTGGGTTCAATCTCTGGTCAGGGAACGAAGATCCCACAAGCCATGAGGTGCAGCTCCTCCTTGTGCCTGCCCCCCCAAAAAGTAAATTTAGTAAAGTAATACACACTAAAATTTTTTTATAATCAGCAATTCTATTCCTGACTATGTACCTATGGTAAGTAGTACAATGCTCCCCAAAATGTCCAGGTCCTAATCTCTAGAACCTGTGCTACATACAAAACAGAATTAAGGTTGCAGATGAAATTAAGGTTGCTAAATACATTGTCCCCAATGTAAATGCAGGATCCTTTAAAGTGGATTGTTTTTCAGTTGCAAAGTTGTGCTGACTCTTTGCGACTCCATGAACTGCAGCACGCTAGCCTTCCCTGTCCTTCATTAATTCCCAGAGTTTGCTCAAACTCATGTCCATTAATCGGTGATGCCATCCAACTATCTCATCCTCTGTCACCCCCTTCTCCTCTTGCCCTCAATCTTTCCCAGCATCAGAGTGTTTCCCAGTGAGTCGGCTCTTTAGGGAGGCAAATGACTAGAATCAGATGTAAGGGTGATTGCAGAAGAATGGTCACAGAAATGCAACACTGCTGGCTTTCAAGATGGGAAAAGCGGCTGTGAACAAAGAAAGGTTCATGCCTCTAGAAGCTAGAAAATGTAAGGAAACATTCTCCATTAGAGACTCTAGAAGGGAACACAGCTCTGCCAGCACCTTGCTTTCAGCCCAGGGAGAACTGTGTTAGATTTCTGACCTGCAGAACTGTAAGATAATACACTGTATTGTAACTTTTGAAGTTTGAGGTGTAACAGCAAAACTAGCAAGGATTTCCTTTAAACCTCCAAGTTTGTGGTTATTTGTTATAGCAGCAATAGAAAGCTAATACGGTACCCAAGGGAAATGAAAGCATATGTCTCAAGAATGTTCTTAACAGTTTTATTCATAATAGCCAGAGATTGGAAATAGCCTGGACCTCTACCAACAGGATAATGGATAAACAAACTGTGGTGTATTCACATAATAAAATATTACTCAACAATAAGAAGGAACAAATTACTCATACACACAACGTGGATGAATTTCAGAAACCTGCTGGGTGAAAGAAGCTGGGCAGATCTATGTGATTTCTTTCATATAAAGTTCTAGAACAGGCAAAACTAAACTATGGTTTTAAAGGAAAAAAAACTCTGATTTGCCTTTGGGATAGAGTGACTGTGAGGATTAATTAGGAAGAGACTTAGGGATCTTTTGAGCATTGAGGCAATGTTGTATAGTAGTCCCTCCCTTAGAATACAGTCCAAGAACCCCAGGGGATACCTGAAACCATGGACAGTACCAAACCCTATATATACTATGTTTTTTTCTGATACATACATACATTTGATCAAGTTTAGCTTATAAATTACACATAATAAGAGACTAACAAGGACTGCGTTACCTGACATCTGACAGCTGAGCCAGCTACTAAGTGACTAATGGGTGAGATATGCTGGACGAAGGGATGATTCACATCCAGGGCAAGATGAAGAAGGACAGCACAAAAACCTCATCTCGCTATTCAGAACAGATACACTCTAAACATTCATGAATTGTTTGTTTCTGGCATTTTCCATTTAATATGTTTAGATCATAGCCGATCTCGATTACAGAAAAGGAAGGACAAGTATCTGTACTTCTGAAATCTCATGGAATAAACTATGTGGGAAAAAGTTACCGTGAATTGAATTGTATCCCCCAAAAGATATGCTGAAGTCCTGACTCTCATTACATGTGAACATGACTTTATTTGGAAAAAAAAGGTTTGTGCAGATGTATTCAAGTTAAGATGAGGTCATACTGATCTCAGGTTCCTGCAGCGGTTCGAAGTAGGATTTCAGTTTCCAGCCAGAGACGGAAGTCAGGCGGCAGTGAGAGCACTGAAAACTAGCCACGAGGCCACCAGGGTCACAAGAGCAGTTGCCAGTAACAAGACCCTGGCCCATTGGCTCTGTAGAAATGAATTCCCATAAAGTGATGGAAAGTAGTAAAAAAAAAAAAGTAAAGTGTTTATTAGGAGGAAAAACAGCACATGTGAACAGACACATGGGTGGGTTCAGAGAGAGTCATGCCCTCATGATTGTTTGTATCACTTATATGGAGCATTTCTTCCAGGTTTCCTTCGGCCAGTCATCTTGCTTTGCCTGGTTCTGAGTCAGTATTTGGTTTTTCTCAGGATCCTCCCATGTGTGCATGCACATCTGTTATCCAAGACGGATTTTAGCAAAGATGCCTATGAGTATGTTGACCTGACTTACTGTGGGGTAATGCACCCTCCCTTTTGACCTCTGAGGAGCATTTCTGCTCATGTGTAGTCAATAATGTCTCCTTGACCTTGGGAATGAAAAATATGTGGTCTCTTGTCTGGGCAGGGTTCAGCTCCTTTCATGCTCCTACTATTATCTTCATCTTAGATTATCTGTCCACAGGGGACAAACTCCAGCTGCTCAGCCCATCTATCCCCTGCCTCAACACTGGATTAGAGTAGCCTTACATCCAGTCATTGGTGTTTTTATAAGGAGACTATGTGTAGACACAGGTGCAGAGAAAAGACAGGGAGAACACCATGTGATGACAGAGGCAGAGATTGGGGTAATGTAGCTACAAGCCAAGGAATGCTACAAGAAGCTAGGAGAGAGGCTTGAAAGAGATTCTCTCCCAGAGCCTCAAAAAGAAACCAATCTTGCCAATGCCTTGATGTCAGATTAGTAGCTTCCAAAACTAAGAGAAAGTACATTTCTGGAGTCTAAATTATAATATATATGTGAAGCATTTAAGTGTCTAAAACTAAATTTGAATTGTTGAAACTAAATAGTGGCTATATGAGTACAACGTTATACAATATATAGTTCTTTAAACTTTTCTATACATTTGAAAAATTTTATAAAATTTTAGAGAAATAATTGTGAAACTTGACTCATCACTGAGGGTAAAATCAATTTAGTGGGTTAGATTAGCATTTTTCTAAAGTAAAATAGATTAGAAGGGAAGAGAATGCATGTAATAAGGACAAGTATTTCATTTCAATTATACATAATACATATGTTTATATATAAATGCAAAGGACCATGATATAAAACTATTTTCTTACTGGAGGCCAAGCCAAAACTATTTGAGAAATACTACCTTAGTCTCATAAGCTTCCCAGCATCCCATACTGTGTGCACCGATGTTTTTACACTCACATCTAATCCATGCACCATTTACACAGATTCAGAGTTCTTGTTATGAAAATGCTTGTATATCATCTCTCTTTGATCCATTATCGCAGTTAATGAGCCACATTCTCCCAGAGTTTCTTCCAAGGGAATTCACAGGGCTCATTGTGAGCCATATTTATACCTTCAAAATCCCAGGGTAGCTTTTAGTAATTTTCTGCATCATGACACTAAATGAAGCTTAAAAGAATTAGTAAAACTCTTACCAGATGCTCTTCATCATTTTTTGGAAGGCAAAGTGATCTAGCCCCTCAGTGAAGAGTTTTGCCATAAACCCTGCCACTAGAGCTTAGTTCAGTCTAGAAATCATGTGAATTCATAGAATTACACCCATCATTTGTATTTAAAGATAACATGAGTCATGATAGATAGAATATTTTTTAAAAGATGATTAAGTTGGAAATAGCTATTTTAATCCACTACTGTGCTATATTTAAGTGTTCAATAATGTAATGAGTGTTCAGTTGAGTTCAAGCAATATTTATTAACATTCACCTATGTGTCAGGCACAATGCTCTAGCTTAGAGGTTATAATGATGACTAACACTGATCTCAGCCCTTGAGGAACTCACAATATGGGAGAACAGGCACAGAAATAACTCATTTCAGGAGGCAGGTGAGTGCCATCCACAGGGCTCTGGAGGTGGACAAGTGTTTGGCTAAGCTGGAGTATTCAAGACTTCAATTGAGCCTTGAATGATGTGAAAAATTATCTAAAGAGGAAAGGCTCTGGGCAGAGGTAGGATGTCTTCCTGACTGTTATAAAGAGTGACTCTGGCTGGCTACGGACATTTTATTTTCATGAATGGGGTCCATACTATCAACACCACTTTCACTATTGTTCACTTGATCACCTGGCTTGAAGTAGTATGAGCTCTTCACCATAACATTTCTCTTCCCCACCCATCCCCTTCATCTGCACTCTGGAAGGTAGTCTTTACGTGCAATCAATAATAAAGACAAATCAATTGCAAATGCACCAAAGATTTTAATAGACATTTTTTCCAAAGAAGAGCTACAAGTAGTCAATAAGTATTTGAAATTATGCTCATCATGATTAGTCATTAGGTAAATGCAAATCAACACTGCACTAAGACACCACTTCACATCACACTAGGATGGCTATACTAAACCAAAGACAGCATTTGTGAGATGCGGAGAAATTGGAACCCTTATACGTTGCTCCGGGAATGGTAAAATGGTACAGCTGTTTTGGAAAATAGTTAGAAGCTCTTCAAGCGTTAAACAGAGAATTAGCATATGACCTAGAAATTCCACACCTGGGTATATACCCAATATAATTTAAAACAGGTGTTTGAACAAAAACTTGTCCACTAAAATTCAGAAATGCTATTCACAATAGCAAAAGGTGGAAACAACCCAAATGTCCATCAACAGATGAATGGAAAAACAAAATGTTGTATATCAATACAATGGAAAATTATCTGGGAATAAAAAGAAACAAAATATTAATACATGCTAGTGTTTTCAGTGGATGAACATGGAAAACACTACACTACGTGAAAGAAGCCAGACACAAAGGCCACATATTGTATGAGTCCATTCGTATGAAATGTCCAGAATGTGCAAGTCCTTAGAAATGAAAGATTGGGGTGGTAAAGACCTGGCTGGAGGGAACAGTAGGGAATGTTTGCTAAAAAGTATGGAGTTTCTTTGTATGGCGATGAAAATGTTCTGAAATTAGTGTTGAAGCTTGCACAATTCTGTGAATGTACTAAATATCACTGACTTGTATACTTTCAAAGGATGACTCATGATATATGAACTATATCTCAATAAAGCTGTTGTTGTTGCTTCTAGTCTCTGGAAAATAACTGACAGGGTTGACAAAAAAACTCAATAGCTGGACTGTGGTAATAGTTTATTAAATTATGCCAGAGATTCCAGAGGTATATAAGATACTTACCTTTCTTAATACATATAGTCAAGTTAAAATAAATCAAGTAAATGCTTGATCTGTGTTTTAAAACAAATTGGAAGTCTACAGCCCAGTTCTCCTAACTACACCACAAAAATTATTGTTTGATTTGATATTTTGGCAAAGCTTACTACATTTTCCTTAATGAAGTTTTTCTTCAGACAGATCCTATTGAGCTAAAAATGAAGAAGAATTAAATTCTGGTTTATCCTCTAAAATCCTATGGAAAATCTATGGCCAAACTTCGGAATAGCTCATTCAAAAGCTGTCTAAAATGTATAAAGCTATAAGACATAGCCAAATTAAGTGAAAAATTTCTCCCCACTGGATATTTTATTCAAGAACATAATTTAATGATCGGCCATGTCCGTGACCTGGTCACCTTATCAATTGCCTCTGAAAAACTCTTTTGGAGTATCTATCCCCAGTCTGCATCTACTCATCCCAGAGTCTCACTTCCTGTTGCTAGGATACCACTTCTTCATGATGTCAACCTATTGGAATATTAAAAATCTGTTTCTAATCAACTTTTACTCTGCATGGCTTTAGGAAAAGAAGAAAGCAAGGTCCATGGACACATAAAAGAGCTTCCAAAATCAATTTAAATCTCTGGTAATAATTTTAAACTAATTTTTAATTAAAAAATTGAAAAACCTGACTTTATCATTAAAATTGCAAATTTTAGCCTTGTGTATTAGCTTGTCCATAAGTGGGAGGGGATGTCATATCACAGAATCCTTTCCTTCCTTCTGAAATGGCTGACTTTTTTCTCTCTCTCCCTCAAAGATAAATCCTCCAGGGTACAGACAAAGTCCTCCTTTAGAGGAGATTCATTTTCTTCTTATTTCTTAGGACTTCCTGATTCAAAACTAAAAACTGAAACAATCTGTTTTCCTGGCTTCTAAGACTGACAGATGAGAAGGTTTAAAAAATTGGTAGTATTCAGCTTATTTTTATTCCAATTAATTAAATTCAGTGATGTGTATTGAACAGCCTTGATGCACCGTCACTGTTGCTAACCAATGTGGAGAGTGTAGAGATGAACTGGCAACAGTCATTATCTTCAAGACAGTCATAGATTAATCAAGAAATGGACACGTGCACAATATCCAGTGTCAGTCTCCGAGGAGCAGGGACTGAGTCACTCCAGGCCAAGGGGGTGGAGTCCCAACCCCTGCTCGGGGGTCTGCAGAAACAGAACCTGCATTGGTTAGGTATTGATCCAAAGAAGCAAGTAGGTATGCAGCATTGTCAGGTATTAGAGAAGCACCAGAGTAACAGCTTGAAGCTGGTCACCAGACAAGAGAGGAGCCAATGTGTGAAAACAGATTCACAGGACAGAGCACAGCTGGGCACTCCTAGGTGCTGCCTGTGGCCTCTGCTCTGGACACTGACTGAGAGGGCTGGTAAAGGAAACTATGAGCCAACCCTGACTCACTGATACTGTGGGGCGGGGCAACTCTATGTGATGGGAGCCTAGCTGGGGTTCAAGAAGGCTTTGCGAGCAGCATGAGAGCTAAGCTGCCCCACCACCTGACTTTCACCTTGGCTCATTTTAGAATCCCTGGCCTTGCCACTCTTGACCTGTCACTGCCTAAACGGAGATCTCGAGTTTTCGAAGCCCCGGTAGATGTATGATTATTTGAAATTTTAGGCCTTTTGATGCCCCACCCCCCAGTCATGATACCCATCTCACAAATGGGATAGTCCCCTTACAACTCATCCAGTAGTCTCTGGCTTTTTTACACCTTCCCTCAGGTCCAAGCCCACCCAGCTTCCATTCCTGGTTGTGAATATTTTGTCTAGCTATTGCTACATTTAAACTTGACTTTAAATTTATTTTTTAAAGATTTTTTTTTAATGTAGCCTAAAGTCTTTGTTGAATTTGTTAAAATATTCCTTCTGTTTTACTTTTTGGTTTTTTGGCCCCGAGGTATGTGGGATCTTAGCTCTCGGATCAGGGATCAAACTGACACCCTCTGTATTGGAAAGCGAAATCTTAACCACTGAACAGCCAAGGAAATCCTTCGAATCTACCTTAAATTTAGTGGCTTAAATCATCATCCATTTTAGATACCTTGTTCTTTTGTAGGTCAGGAATTTGAGCAGCATTTGGCTGGACAAGTCTTCTGCTCCACTGGGGCTACTTGGTGGTATTCAACTAGCAGCTGGGCTAGTGTAGTGAGACCAAGATAACTGGAAGGCTGGCTCAGGGGGTCTTCTCTTCATTGTATGTAGTCTCAGGGCCTCTCCATATGATTCCCCAGCAAGTGAGTCATATTTGCTACATGTGATCCAAGGACTATAAGAAAGCACAATAGAAGCTGCTAGTCCTTTTTAAGGTTAAGCCTGTCACTGGCACAGCATCACTCCTGCCATATTCTATTGCTCAAAGCAATTACAGGGCAGGCTGGATTCAAAGATAAAGGGAATAGACTCTAACTCTCACTGGGAGAAGTGTCAGGGAATGTCCGTCAAATTTGTGAAGACAAATTCCCATATGCCTCACTGCCAACTGTATTCAGATTATGACCACAGCCATCTTAAATAAAGCACTTTAAACCACATCTTGTTATTCCTGATTTGAGAATCATCAGTTAGAATTGGAATACTGGGGGACTTCCCTGGTGGCCTAGTGGATAAAACTCTGCACTGCTACTGCAAGGGGCACAGGTTCAGTCCTTAGTTGGGGAACTAAGATCTTTCATGCCACACGGTGCAGCCAAAAATTAAAGCCAACAAACAGAAGCAAAAAAAAAAAAACAAACCAGAAACGGAATGCTGAGAATCCTAGCAGCAAGACCAACACTGGCACACAGCTAGGGTATCCACAAGCTTTGCTCTTTAGTTGTCCCACTTGTCCCTAGACCACTGTGCACAGTGAGGTCTCAAGCTAAAGCATCATTTTCCCTTCCAGGCATTAAAGTCTGAGTCCCTCACACCAGGAGGGTTATACATCGCAAACATGAGATTGGATTTTGCAACAGAACTGGTGTTGAAAATCCTTTGGCAGTGACTCTTTCTCGCCTTGTCTATTTTTTTTTTTCAGAGGAGCATCTGTCAGGGGGTTGGGGTGTCCTTCTGTGCTTATGTTTGTTTCCCTCCTGGTTAAGGCCACGCCATGGCACCCTAGGCTGGCTGAGATCCTCCTGGAGCTGTTCCAGGAGCCCATGTCCAGGCCTTGTGCCCAGGGGTGCAAGAGGGTAAAACTACCATATAGAGATTCTCCTGGAAAAGTCCCATGGACTGTGTCCAGGAGACCCTCCTACTGAATTCCACTTTCTAGAGATGATTCTGTTGGTGAGGTTCCAGCTGCCATGTGATTTGTCACTCCAGAAGGCACTCATGCCATCTGTGTAAAATTGCCCAACTGAAGCACAGAGGGATAGAGTACATTGTGGGGAAAGGATTTTAAAGGACTCTGGACCACATACTGAATAATGTATGTTACTTTTATGCACATCTTTAAAGTAGAAAAATAGTTAGCATCATTTGCGACGCTCACACACACAGAGCATTTCTGCAGTTTAATCTCGTGGGAACCTCACTTGGTACTTTGTGATGTGGGGCCTATTGTGCAGTTGATGAAGTTCAGACCACACATCAACTGCTTAAGGTCACCCAGGTCTTTTGTAATCAAATTATACATCATGGGGACTTCCCTGGTGATCCAGTAGTTAAGACTCTGTGTTTCGTGCAGAGGACACAGGTTTGAGTTCCTGGTGGGGGAACTAAGATTCTACATACATGGTGCAGCCACAAAAATTATATATGTATACATATATATATACACATAATGACTTTAAAGTAAAAAAAAGATAATTTTCTCTTTTTACTGTTTAATAGAAGCCTGTGCATCATAATGAAGAGCAGTTCCCGCTCATTGCAACTAGAGAAAGCTGGAGCACAGCAATGAAGACCCAGTGTGGCCAAAAAATAAACCCCAAAAGGTGCCCTGAGGAAACAAAAGCTAAAGGATATTTACATTCAAGAGGAAGGTGATTGATTGAAGGATAAATAACAGATTCAAAGAGCTGAGGCCCTCCAACTGCAGAACACCTCAGCTGGGACTCACAACTCACCTGCTGGAGAGGTGTCCAGGTGGCCAGCAGGTTCATATGGCCTCCTTGTTCATAAACCCTTATCCCTCCCCCTCTCCCTCTGAGGCCTGATTGAGCAACTCTTCCTGGCGTCCCATGGGGCTTGGCCATGGGGCTGACGGTCCAATCTACTTATGCCCCCAAAGCACCCTCACAATAAACCTATCATTTAAAATGGATTTAGGGTCTATTTTCTGCTTCCCAAGAGACTAACTAACTCAACAATTGTAGTGAAAACTCACAAGCATATTTCTTACAAATCAAACATAAGATGAGAAAAACATCAATGCTCTTAAAAGCCTGGTTTATTATTATAAGGCTCCATGCCATTGTGACAAGAGAGACTTAAGACAACACACATTAAAGAAGTGATCATCTTTGCACCTTTTACTTAGCTACTCTAGTGATGCCAATAACAAGATCACGTCACCAGAATCAAGCCTCTAGTTTCAACCGAGAGCCCAAGAGAGTGTTCTATATATAGGACACATTCGATTAATGTTAACCACTGCAGGTGATAGAAAATATTGACTATATAATCTACCAGAATTTATAAGTCAAGGGTGGTACCACCCTCTCAAAGGGCACCTGAAACCTAGTTGGGACACTTTCACTTGTCATTAGCTTCTTCTGTTGGCGCTAAATGGGAAAGACTCAAGAATGCTAAAATTCCTGCTCACTACAGTCCCACACAATGAAGAATTAATCTGATAGAAATGTATACCCTACTACCTTTAAGAAACACTAGACCATCACACATATGCACGTGGTAACCAAACTAAAAACTGCAATCTGTGGCCTGATCCATGGTCAGACAACAGAACAGCACATTTTTTTAAACCATGATTATTCCAGAAAATTCATTTACTGGCTAATTTGGCTCTAGACCAGTTCCAGTGCTTTTATTTGGCCTCTGTCATGAAAGAAGCAAACTCCCTTCCAGGACTAGAGACAAGAAGACAGGTTTGTCTAGATAAGAAAACAAAACATATTTCGTTTAGCAGTGTGTTAATTACTTGTGAATGCTGAGTCTCCTGGTATGCAGGCCTCCATTTGCCCTGTGACCCATGTCCTACGTAAGTTAGGGGTAGGCCTGCTTACACCCTGATCTGCTAGTCTGGGTGTAACTAAAAATAAATAAATAAAGCCCATCACAAGACTCAGAAAAATAATAACTTCCTTTACTTTGTATAATTTGTCTACTATTTAAATTGTGTTCTCCCAAGGGAAACTGTGGAAAGGATCTCTTTTCCAGATCACATAGGCAGATGCCCTCACATTCAGACTAGGGGACCTGTATTTTTTTTGAAGGTTTGTACATTCTTCAGAGGCTCCTTGGGAGTCTATGCCTCTGCTTTTTAAATGTCTGCTTCCCATCCTAATTTGAGAAAACTAGTGTCTTTGTTCACAAGTGAACAACATGTTCCTTTATGTTTGATGAAATAGCTGCATGACAAACATGGTTCCTTTTATCACCCATACATTAAAGTACACAGATTGAAAGTCTCATCATTGCCTTGTTTTTTAATGGCATCAAGAAAAGCTTCTCAAATAAATTAAAGCTTGCTAACATTTCTCTCAGATGATAGGAAGGGAAACATTTTTTTCCTTTCCCTTAAGATCTTGTCTGGTGACCAGAAATGTCAATTTCAATTCTGTTTCAAACTCAGAGCAAATTTTTCTTTATGTCAGGTTAAAGCTTCCATTTCTATTTTCTTCCTCTGATCACCTTGAAGGTAAATGAATAAAACAATGTGATTAAATTTTCTTTTTTTTGCTTTGAGCCTTAATTCATAGAATACTTTTCCTACTTCTTTATAAAGCACCTAAAATAACTTTTTCTTTTTCTCAAAAATCTTAACTGTAGCTTCTACTCGGTAATCACCTTTAAAAAAAAAAAAGTCATGTATTGTTATGGCAATTGCCCACTTGATTTCAAACTGGCTTTGCAGTGCAAATGTGACTATTTCCTATTGCCTTCAAGCTGGAAAAAAAAGGTGCCATGTCTCTGGTCTGTAGCTCAAAGTCAGAGCGCTAGATTAGAATTCAGAAAACAGCTCAGACACCAGCTTGATGTGGGATCCCCTGGACTCTAGCCTCTTCCTCAGAGCAAGAGACTTACTTGTGTGGGGTCACCTCCAGCTCAGAAGGTCTATAATTCCACAGGTTAACCTCCGCAGCCTGGAGGAAATCTATAGAAAGTTTCAGAGGCTCAGTTAAGTGTATATATCAGGGAAACAGCTGTTTTTCTCCTGTATTACTCTCAAAGAGAGAGGTAAAGTCAGAATGAGATAAATACAGAACAAGATGATTTTATCATAGAATCTCTTGGAAGTAGAGATTTCCTAATAATATGAACTACTTACGTATGCCCTATATGCCAGAAACAATTCTAAGAGTTTTACTGGGTTGGCCAAAAAGTTCTTTTGAGTTTTTCCACAAGATCTTCTGACCTTTCGGAAAACTACGAATGAACTTTTGGGCCAATCCAATATATGGATTAACTCATTTAATTCTCACCATAACCTTATTAAGTGGACAATAATATTGCATTACCAGCTCACAAAGACAGAAATTGATGTAACTGATACTAAGTGACTTATCTAAGAACATTCAATTGTCAGTGGTGGCACTGGGAGTTGAACCCAAATTGACATGTGGTTCCAGAGCCCAGGTACCACAGTAATCACTTTCCACCTATAAACAAGTAGACTGGAGCAGGAGGAAATGTATGGTCTAATTGTGTTGAAATCCTTAATCCACCATGTCCTAGTTCTTTTATCTTAGGGACTGACAGCCTCTTACAACTTCAGCTATCAGCAAGATCTACCTTCAAAGGCTGGTGGTAAGGTTTTAACTAGATAATGTATGAAAAAATACTTTGTAAACCTTGGGGCCTTAAGCAAACAGTAACAATGACTCTATCTTTGGTAGATAATACTTAAAAGTAGCAGTTTCATTAACCAAGCTTAAAGTCATAAGCTAAAAAGATAGGCTGTAAAAATACAGACTTCAGTTTCTTTTTTGAGGGAGGAGAAGAGATGACAGCCAAGGATAGGGAAAAATCATGCATTTTGGGGGCAGTGAATCTTCCCAAGAGCCTAAAATAACACTACTTTGCCTGAACCAAAATAAGAGGTAAAATGGCTTCCAAGTCACTTCTTTCAAATCATCTCAGTGCCATTAAATGAATTTGGACAGGACCCATGGATCAGTGCAATGGGATGAGACTCAATCAAAAGCCTGAATCAAGAGCTATAAGACTCGAAGTGATGAAACACAGAAATATCCAACACTTGGCTTGGCCTGGCTTCCTGGTGGTCAGCTCCTCTCTTGACTCTCAAACTCACCCCAGAAATATCCTGTTAGTTGGCTTGTTAGAGTCAGGGAAGCTTCGGTGGGCATTCTTCCATCTTCCCCTCTTTCTTCGTTTTCCTTTCCCAGGGGTCCCAATGATTCAATCTGTTTTTCTTCCCACTTCAAGACTGTCCATTTTATCTCCTCCTCTGTCTTTGAGTGTCTTCTTCTCTTCAGAGAAGAGAAACGCTGTGAGGACTTCCCTGGTGGTCCAGTAGTTAAGAATTCACTTCACTTGTCAATGTAGGGGACATGGGTTCAATCCCTGGTCTGGGAAGATTCCACGTGCTGTGGGGCAACTAAGCCTGTGTGCTGCAACTACTGTAGCCTGTGTGCCCTAGAGCCCGTGCTCCATAACACGAGAAGCCACTGCAATGAAAAGCCCATGTGCTGCAACTAGAGAGTAGCCCTCACTTGCTGTAACTAGGGAAAGCCCATGAACAGCAGTGAAGACTCAGTGTAGTCAAAAATAAATTAATTAATTAAAAAAAAAAAAAAAAATGCTGTGACAGAGGACATAGTCTCCCAAGCCTTTCTTTCCTTTCTCATCCTCAAAGTAAATATTTAGGCCTCTTTCATCTTGAGAATTTTGACACTAACCAGTTAAGAGAAGCAGTCATGGGTAACAAACAGATCTTAAAATTAGCTCATGTTCCATCAGCACTGATTCTTCCTGCTTCCCAAATGTGTGGGAACCTGCCCAGAGAGCTCACTTCTCAAAGACAGCACATGCTAAACTGGACCATGCACCCCAGACCAGTTCTGCAAAGATTCCTCTGTCATCCCCTTCTCTTCCTGCCTTCAATCTTTCCCAGCATCAGGGTCTTTTCCAGTGAGTCAGTTCTTCACATCAGGTGGCCAAATTATTGGAGTTTCAGCTGCAGCATCTTTCCTTCCAATGAATATTCAGGACTGATTTCCTTTAGGATGGACTGGTCGGATCTCCTTGCAGTCCAAGGGACTCTCAAGAGTCTTCTCCAACACCACAGTTCAAAAGCATCAATTCTTCGGCACTCAGCTTTCTGAGTCCGACTCTCACATCCATACATGACCACTGGAAAAACCACAGCCTTGACTAGACAGACCTTTGTTGACAAAGTAATGTCTCTGATTTTTAATATGCCGTCTAGGTTGGTCATAGCTTTTCTTCAAAAGAGCAAGCATCTTTTAATTTCATGGCTTGCAGTCACCATCTGCAGTGATTTTGGAGCCCCCCAAAATCAAGTATGTAACTCTTTCCATTGTTTCCCCATTTATTTGCCATGAAGTGATGGGACTGGATGCCATGATCTTAGTTTTCTGAATGTTGAGTTTTAAGCCAACTTCTTCACTCTCTTCTTTCACTTTCATCAAGAGGGTCTTCAGTTCTTCTTCACTTTCTGCCATAAGGGTAGTGTCATCTGCCTATCTGAGTTTATTGATATTTTTCCCAACAACCTTGATTCCAGCTTGTGCTTCATCCAGCCCAGCATTTCAGATGATGTACTCTGTATATACATTAAATAAGCAGCATGACAATATACAGCCCTGACGTACTCCTTTCCTGATTTAGAACCAGACTGTTGTTCCATGTCCAGTTCTAACTGTTGCTTCTTGACTTGAATAAAGATTTCTCAGGAGGCAGGTAAAGTGGTCTGGTATTCCCATCTCTTGAAAAATTTTCCACAGTTTGTGGTGATCCACACAGTCAAAGGCTTTGGCATAGTCAATAAAGCAGAAGTAGATGTTTTTCTGGGAAATGACAATAATAACCTACCTCAGTAGAAGTGTTGTGAAACTCATAGAAACAATGTGTTCAGAGGAGCTCTGTAGTACTAGGAAATATTGAGGAAGCATCAACAGTGTTTCTTATTACTGCCTATTAAAATAATGCCAGAGAAATGTGCATTTCTGAATGGGAATAGCCCAAAATGTCCAGAATAACAAATGATAAAATAATCAGGTTTCCCTGTCAACCATTCCAAAGCACCTTGTATAAATCAAGATGTCTTATTTAGGGTGAAAGTTGGGTGATCTCTCTTAGAGGAAAGAAGATGAGTCAGTTTTCCCCAGAGCTCCAGAGTTTCCCCTCAGGAAGGAGAAAAGAAATCAACAGAAACCTTTCAGTATCTCCTTCCCAAGCAAAAGGTTCAGAGTAATGACAGGACATGGAGGAGTCCAGGAAGGATCATAAACGGTGACTTCTACTCAACTCTATTCCTTTCTAGCAGTACTGGTGCTCCTGTGATTAATATGTCTTTGTATTGTTATCCTCTAAGAAACAGCTCTGGGAGAGGCTCTGTTTAGGAAGCACATACCTGAGCCTTCAGTCTTAGTACAGTTGAAACCCAAATGGTGGAATGCTGGAGAAAAACTTCGAGACTTGCCAAGAATCACTGGACACTGTGCTCCAAACAGTATCATGTAAATAGCAAACTCTCAGAGTCGTGAGATTGGCCTATGCCTGTCTCTTTCCTGAGAAAGAGACCGACTGGGATTTCAATTCCAGGAATGAAAGCCTTTGGCAGCTCAGCCAGTCCTCCCTTTGGGGAGATCGAAGTCAATGGCCAATTTGACTCTAAGACTGGATTTAGGACACCTCAGAGATGCATAAATACTGGACAAAATATATTTGAAGACATATTCTATGGTCACCTTGGCCCCAGACAGACACCACAGAATCACTTGTGTCTGCTCACAGGTAAAGGAAACAGGACAGAGAGAAGAGGCATCTCAATCAGATGCTGAGCTAGTTGCCTGGTCGTATGCGGCTGGGGTTAGATACACACAAACAACCTAACCACTCCAAAACCCATGTCTCCTTCTCAAAAACGGAATCCCTCCTAAGGATAGTAAATCAGACACATCTACAAAATGGAATGATGCTTCTCAGGGGCCTCAGTGGTAAAGAATCTGCCTGCCAAGCAGGAGATGCAGGTTGAATCCCTGGGTTGGGAAGATCCCCTGAAGAAGGAAATGGCACCCCCCTCCAGTATTCTTACCTGGGAAATCCCATCAACAGAGGAGCCTGGTGGGCTACAGTCCATGGAGTTGCAAAGAGTTACGGTTTAACAACTAAACAGCAGCAGCAGCAGCAAGTGGACCAATCAGCCTGCAGTCAGGGTCAAAAGGACTAAAAGCCTCAGAAGTGCAGTGTGCTCAGCCCCCTAGACATGGAACAATCATGGGGCTTTTCCAGTGTGACCCTGGATTCCAGCTACATTCCTTCAATAGCAACTGGGCTTACCTTTGACCCCACAGTTGGCATTCCTGTCACTTCAGACACAGTGTCTTCACCGTTTCCCATCTCTGCTCCCTGCTGTAAAGGACTCATGCAAGCCCTGGGTATCTTTTCATGAACCATTATAGCTCCCTCCTTCAGGCAGTTGTGCAACCAAAAAACATCTGCCTTTTTTCTCCAAATGTCATTTCTCCATTTTCTAACAACTACATCCTTTCCAGTCTCACACACACACACACACACACACACACCCATGGAGGGAGAGAGAAAGACAAATAAATTCCAGGGGAGAGTCACATCTTTCAGGATGGTGGTAGGATTTGTTATTGTGACTACATTCCCAAATTATAAATCCTAGGAAGAGAACAAAATTAAATCGGAATGTCTCTGTAATAAGTTATCAAGTTGGAAAAACACTCTACTTTTAATCTAGTGGAAGAACAATGGAAGCAATACATACTATCTCCCTAGTCTTGTTTTAGGCACGGTGTCTTGGGGAAAGCTAGAGCCAGGCTGCCTGAGTTCTGCTATGGATTAGTTGTATCACACTGGACAAGTTATTAAACCTCTCTGTGCCCCAGGTTTCATCTACAAATAATACTAAGTACTAGTACTAATCCACAGAGTTATCCTGAGGGCTAAATCAAATAACAGCTGTAAAGCACCTAGCATAGTGCCTAAGATGCAATAAGCTCTGTGCATAATATCTCTTATTAAGGTGTACTTGGCTTCAGAGGTTGATTTGTTTCAACAAGAATAATTAAAATCCACTTAAGAGGGAGGGAGAACAAGATGGCAGAGGAGTAGATGGATGTGGAGTACATCTCTCTCCACAGATACATCAGGAATACACCTTCAGACACAGAAGTGCATGCAGAACACCAGCTGAGGGCAGACAGGAGCACCTGACCAGTGGAAAAGAATATATAGAACCACGCAAAACTCAGTAGGATGAAGGAACTAGGGGGGAAAATGGAAGTGTTAGTAGGACTGGACCTGCCCTCAGCAGGTGGAGGAAATGAAGCAGGGATCTGGTCCCCACAGCAGGGCAATTGTCTGAGTCAGAGGAGAAACATTCAAGGCAGAGAGTGAAACAGCTGATCTGTGGCAGCCTAAATGGAATAAGAATCAGACAGTCCTTGCCACCGCCATGCATACCCTGGACAGGAACACTGGTCTCCTGGAAGGGGCAGCGGCTGGGAGCTGGAGTTTAGGGATTGTGGAGCAATCCCAGGGTGAGGGCTGCTGTTGACTGCGGAGAGACAGAGGGGATGTGAGGGAGGAGATCGTGGTGGGAAATGCCGGTGGAGGAAAGCCAGGCAGCCATGGAAGCAAGGCGATACTGCTGAGTCATGCGTAGAGGGTGGTGGAGCCATCACCATAGCCTCTCTCTGCCCACATGCCAGCATGGACAGCTGAACAGTAGAGAGCTGGCCCATCAAACGCCTGATGCACTGAACTACAGAGTAGGAGCCCACCCAGGGTGCCCCTTTAAGTGCCTGACATGCTGAACAACAGAGAAGGACCCCAGGCCAGGGAGCCCCCTAAGTGCCTGAACAGGCAGAGCTACCGAGAAAGACTGGCCGAAGAGGCCTTCTGATCACCAGTTACAAAAGGCTCGAAAAAAGACTCTGATAGGGCCATAACTCCCGTGGCGGAGGCAGTCCATGTCCCTGCACACTTGGCATTGCCAGTGTCCCCACAAGCCAAGCAGCTACACCACCTTCACACTCAACTCTCACTAGGGTGGAGCTTCCACAGGCAAGAAGTCTTGCATCTATGCCTGCAGGGTCACTTCGGTCATGTCTGACTCTAGACTGTGGCCTGCCAAGCTTCTCTGTCAGAGAAGGGTTCTCCACGCAAGAATACTGGAGTGTATTGGCCAATACTGGTTGCCACACCCTTCTGTGCGGTGCTTAGTCACTCAGGCATGTCTGACTTTTTGCGACCCCATGGACTGCAGCCCTCCAGGCTCATCTGTCCATGGGATTCTCCAGGCAAGAATACTGGAGTGGGTTGCCATGCTCTTCTCCAGAGAATCTTCCCAACCCAGGAACCGAACCCAGGCGTCCTGCATTGCAGGCAGATTCTTTACCATCTGAGCCACTAGGGATACCCTTCAAGAGCACTATATTTCCTGCTGCCCTAGCCACCAACCCCCCTGAGTACCTGGTGCTGCCAGAACCCCTGCGACCCAAGCAGCTGCACCACCTCCACACCTGGCCCTCACAGGGGCAAATCCAAGTCCTCCAGGGCAACCTCAGGAGCTAAACCCCAGTGGACAACCCATATGTAGAGGTGGAAATAAAATCACAATTGAAACCCAGGGGCAGTGTGGCTAAGGAAGAAGACCCAAAACCTCCCTATCAGCTGTACAAGCTGCAGATTAAATCCACACCAGCAACTAAGCAGACTCTGGGTCTATGGAATATATAAAAGGCTATTGAGAGCTCCCACAAAAGAAAATGCACTAGCTCTGATAGCTGTGGACATTGAGGCAAGAACACACAGGAGTAGAATCAGATTAGAATCTGAGCTGCCCCCACAGCAGGTCCGGAGTTCAGCAGAGTGTTGGAGGGCGTCCTAGGGAGGTAAGGTGGACTGTGGCTCCCAGCGAGGGAAAGGACTCTGACAGCAGTGACTAAAGAAAAACATTATTCTTATGTTTTGACTTGTTCTCTAGATTCTTTTGGAATTTTTTCATGTTTTCCTTTTTCCCCCCTCTGTTGTAGTTGTCTGTTTTATTGGCACTAAAAAATCCAATTAAGCTTTTAAGCTTTTTTTTCCCCTCAGTCACATTTTTTATTGTTGTCATAAACCTCTGCCTCTCTGTTGGGCTTTTGCAGTTCTCTGGAGTTTTTCTCTCTCTTTTTTTTCTTTTCTCTTTTTTTAATTTTAATTTTTAAACCTATTTTTTTTTTCTACATTTATTCCTTTGTTTGCTTTTCCTATTGTTCTTTTCTCCTTGCAGTTAATCTTTAATGTATATAAATCTTCTTTATCTACCTCTGTTTAACTTTGCATATCTATTCTTTCTTTTCTTTCTCTCCTTTCCTCCCAACATATTTGTTAGCTTTGTTTTCATTGCCTTATTCCCCATTTGGCACCTTGCTTTAGTGTTATTTTCCAGTTTATGCTTTAATTAGTTTTGTTCTGGTAAATATAGTTTCTGATTTCCTTTGTTCGCCAAGTCAGTCTACCGTATTTTATTTTTGTTGGACTGTTTTCACTTTGCTCATGGGTTTATATGTATATGTGTATAGTCCATTATTTTAATTATTATTTGCCTGATTTTGTAACTGCCATTTGTCTGGGATTCATCTTTGGTTTCTTGTTTTTGGATATTTGTTTTAATCTCACTTAATGCCATAACAAACCACTTGTGGAATCTCCATTCCTGACCAGAGATCAAGCCCTGAGCCTTTGGAGTGGGAGCACTGACTCCAAGAACTAACCCTACAAGAGAACTAACCCTTGTTAGTTAGTTCGACCAGAGAATTAACCCTAGGGAGTACCAAATAGTGAGAACTCACACAAAGGAAACCACTTGAATACAAGACCCAGCAGCTGCCAACCACCAGTCGCACCCTGTGCAGGACGCCTCATCTAAAAAACAAAGAAAACCAAACTACAAACCCAGTCTTCAGCAGACAGGACTACCACCTCACTCAGCCTTGCTCATTGGAGGAAAAACAAGCAAACAAAAACTCAGCACAAATCTCACCCTATGCAAAGCTCACACAAACCACTGGACCAATCTTAGGAGGGCAGAAACCAAAAGGGAGAAAGAAGTCAACCTTCTTCAAGGAAAGAATTCAACTTTCCTTGAAGCCTGGGAAAAGGAGACCTCAGATTCAAAAACTTTTAAAAAAAATAATGTAATGGCAGAGAAGTGCTGCACAAATGAACAAACTAGAAACACAGAAGTCCAAATAAATGAAGAAGAATAGTCAAATTACCTGAAAGAGAATTCAGAATAGTGATAGTAAACATGATCAAAAATCTTGAAAACAAAATGGAGAAAATGCAAGAATCAATTAACAAAGACCTAGGACAATTAAAGAATAAACATACAGAGACAAACAACACAATTGCTGAAATTAAAAATACTCTAGAAGGAATCAATAACAGAATATCTGAAGCAGAAGAATGAATCAGTGAGCTAGAAGATAAAATGGTGGAAATAACTTCTGAAGAGCAGAATAAAGTAAAAAGAATGAAAAGAGCTGAGGACAATCTCAGAGACCTCCAGGACCATATCAAACACACCTACATTCGAATTACAGGGATCCCAGAAGAAGAGAAAAAGAAAGGGTATGAGAAAATATTTGAAGAGATTATAGTTGAAAATTTCCCCAACATGGAAAAGGAAATAGTCAATCAAGTCCAAGAGGCACAGAGAGTCCCATATAGGATAAACCCAAGGAGAAACATGCCAAGACACGTACTAATCAAACTAACAAAGACTAAACACAATGAAAGAATATTAAAAGCAGCAAGGGAGAAGCAACAAGTAACACACAAGGGAAACCCCATACACTTAACAGCTGATCTTTCAGCAGAAACTCTGCAGGCCAGAAGGGATGGCAGGATATATTTAAAGTACAAAAAGGAAAAAATCTACAACCAAGATTACTGTACCCGGCAAAGATCTCATTCAAAATTGATGGAGAATGAAAAGCTTTTCAGACAAGCAAAAGTTAAGAGAACTCAGTACCACCAAACCAGCTTTACAACAAATGTTAGACGGACTTATATAGTCAAGAAATACAAGAGAAGAAAAGAAATCTACAAAATCCACCCCAAACAGTTAGAAAATGGCAATAAGAACATATATTTCAATAATTACTTTAAATGTAAATAGATTAAATGTTCGAACCAAAAGACACAGACTGGCTGAATGGATACAAAAACAAGACCCATATATATGCTGTCTACAAGAAACCCACTTCAGACCTCAAGACACATATAGACTGAAAATGAGAGGATGGAAAAATATATTCCATGCAAATGGGAAGCAAAAGAAAGCTGGAGTAGCAATCCTCATATCAGACAAAATAGGCCTTAAAATAAAGAAGATTTCAAGAGATAAGGGTGGACACTACATAATGATCAAGGGATCAAGCCAGGAGGAAGACATAACAATTGTAAACATCTATGCACCCAACATAGGAGCACCTCAATACATAAGACAAACACTAACAGACATAAAAGGAGAAATTGACAGTAACACAATAGTTGTAGGAGATTTTAACACCCCACTCACACCAATAGACAGACCATCAAAACAGAAAATTAACAAGGAAACACGAGTCTTAAATGATACATTAGATGAGATGGATCTCATTGATATCTTCAGGACATTCCATCCAAATGCAGAAGAATACACTTTCTTCTCAAGTACGCATGGAACATTCTCCAGGATAGACCACACCTTGGGTCACAAATCAAACCTCAGTAAATTTAAGAAAATTGAAATCATATCAAGCATCTTCTCCAACCACAATGCTATGAGACTAGATATCAATTACAAGAAAAAAAGCGTAAGAAACACAAACACACGGAGACTAAACAACATGTTTCTAAATAATCAACAGGTTACTGAAGAAATCAAAAGGGAAATAAAAAAATTTCCAGAAACAAATGACAATGAAAACACTACAACTCAAAACCTATGGGAAGCAGCAAAAGCAGTTCTAAGAGGGAAGTTTATAGCAATACAATCCTACCTCAAGAAACAAGAAAAACAGAACAGACAACCTAGCTTTACACCTAAAACAACTGGGAAAAGAAGAAAAACAACAACAAAAAATTAGTAGAAAGAAAAAAATCATAAATATCTGAGCAGAAATAAATGAAAAAGAAATGAAAGAAACAATAGTAAGGATTAATAAAACTAAAAGCTGGCTCTTTGAGAAGATAAACAAAATTGACAAACGTTTAACCAGACTCCTCAAGAAAAAAAGAGAGAGAATCAAATCAACAAAATTAGAAATGAAAAAGGAGAGGTTACAACAGACAATGCAGAAATACAAAGGGTTATAAGAGACTGTTATGAACAACTATATGGCAATAAAATAGATAACCTGGAAGAAATGGACAGATTCTTAGAAAAGTTCAATCTTCCAAGACTGAACCAGGAAGAAATAGAAATCATGAACAACCCAATTACAAGCACTGAAATTGAAGCTGTGATCAAAAATCTCCCAAAAAACAAAAGCCCAGGACCAGATGGCTTCACAGGAGAATTCTATCAAACATTTAGAGAAGAGCTAATGTCTATCTGTCTAACTCTTTCAAAAAATTGCAGAGTAAGGAACACTTCCAAACTCATTCTACGAGGCCACCATCATCCTGATACCAAAACCAGACAAAGACAACACAAAAAAAGAAAACTACAGGCCAATATCACTGATAAACATAGATGCAAAAATCCTCAACAAAATTTTAGCAAACAGAATTCAGCAACACATCAAAAAGCTCATACACCATGATCAAGTTGGGTTTATTCCAGGAATGCAAGGATTCTTCAATACATGCAAATCAATAAATGTGACAGACCATATTAGCAAATTGAAAGGTAAAAACCATATGACAACTCAATAGGTGCAGAAAAAGCCTTTGACAAAATTCAGCACCCATTTATGATTAAAACTCTTCAAAAAATGGGCATAGAAGGAACCTACCTCAACATAGTAAAGGCCATATATGATAAGCCTACAGTAAACACTATTCTCAATGGTGAAAAATGGAAAGCATTCCCTCTAAGTTCAGGAACAAGACAAGGATATCCACTTTCATCACTCTTACTCAACATAGTTCTGGAAGTCCGAGCTACAGCAATCAGAGAAGAAAAAGAAATAAAAGTAATCCAGATCGGAAAAAAAGACGTTTTTTTTCTTCTTGTGTGTTTCTTTTCTTTCTTCAGTGAGAAAGAAAGCTCTCACTGTTTGCAGATGACATGATACTGTACACAGAAAACCCTAAAGATAGTATCAGAAAATTACTACAGCTAATCAGCGAATTTAGCAAAGTTGCAGGATACAAAATCAATACACAGAAATCACTTGCATTTCTATACACTAACAATGAAAAATCAGAAAGAGAAATTAAGGAATCAATCAATCCCATTCACTATTGCAACAAAAAGAATTAAATATCTAGGAATAAACCTACCTAAGGAGACAAAAGAACTGTACATAGAAAATTATAAGACACTGCTGGGAAAGATTGAAGGCGGGAGAAGAAGGGGACAACAGAAGATGAGATGGTTGGATGGCATCACCGACTCAATGGACATGAGTTTGGGTAGACTCTGGGAGTTGGTGATGGACAGGGAGGCCTGGCGTGCTGCTGTTCATGGGGTCGCAAAGAGTCAGACACGACTGAGCAACTGAACTGAACTGAATGAAAGAAATCAAAGACGACATAAACAGATGGAGAGATATTCCATTTCCTAGGTAGAAGAATCAATATTGTAAAAATGATTATACTACCAAACGCAATCTACAGATTCAATGTGATCCCTATCAAATTACCAATGACACTTTTTGCAGAACTAGAACAAAAAAATTTTACAATTCATGTGGAAACACAAAAGACTCTGAATAGCCAAAGCAGTCTTGAGAAAGAAGAATGGAGCTGGAGGAATCAACTGTCCTGACTTCAGATTATACTACAAAGCTACAGTCATCAAGACAGTATGGTCCTGGCACAAAAACAGAAACATAGACCAAAGGAACAAGATAAAAGTCCAGAAATAAACCCATGCACCTATGGGTACCTTATTTTTGACAAAGGAGGCAAGAATATACAATGGGGCAAAGACAGCCTCTCCAATAAATGATGCCGGGAAAACTGGACAGCTGCATGTAAAAGAATGAAATTAGAACACTTCCTAACACCATACACAAAGATAAACTCAAAATAGATTAAAGACCTAAATGTAAAACAAGAAACTATAAAACTCTTAGAGGAAAACATAGGCAGAACACCCGATGATATAAATCAAAGCAAGATCCTCTATCACCCACCTCCTAGAGCAATGGAAATAAAAACAAAAGTAAACAAGTGGGACCTGATTAAACTTAAAAGCTTTTGCACAGCAAAGGAAACTATAAGCAAGGTGAGCAGACAACCCTCAGAATGGGAGAAAATAATAGCAAATGACACAACTGGCAAAGGATTAATTTCCAAAATATACAAGCAGCTCATACAACTCAATACCAGAAAAACAAACAACCCAATCAAAAAGTGGGAAGAAAGACTTAAACAGACATTTCTCCAAAGAAGACATACAGATGGCTAACAAACACATGAAAAGATGCTCAACATTGCTCGTTATTAGAGAAACGCAAATCAAAACCACAATGAGATATCACCTCACACCGGTCAGAATGGCCCTCATCAAAAAGTCTACAAATGATAAATGCTGGAGAAGGTGTGGAGAAAAGGGAATGCTCCTGCACTGTTGGTGGGAAAGTAAATTGAAACAGCCACTATGGAATACGGTATGCAGATTTCCTTAAAAAACTAGGAATAAAACCACCATATGATCCAGTAATCCCACTGCTAGGCATATACCCTGAGGAAACCAAAATTGAAAAAAACACATGTATCCCATTGTTCATTGCAGCACTATTTACAATAGCTAGAACATGGAAGCAGCCCTTTGACAGATGAATGGATAAAGAAGTTGTGGTACACATACACAATGGAATATTACTCAACCATAAAAAGGAGTGAATTCGAGTCAGTTCTAATGAGGTGGATGAACCTAGAACCTATTGTACAGAGTGAAGTGAGTCAGAAAGAGAAAGATAAATATTGTATTCTAATGCGTATACACAGAATCTAGAAAAATGGTACTAAAGAATTTGTTTACAGGGCAGCAATGGAGAAACAGACATAGAGAACAGACTTACAGACATGGGGAGAGAGGAGGAGCAGGTGAGATGTATGGAAAGAGTAACATGGAGACTTACATTACCATAAGTAAAATAGATAGCCAACAGGAATTTGCTGTATGGCTCAGGAAACTCAAACAGGGGCTCTGTATAAACCTAGAAGGGTGGGATTGGGAGAGAGATGGGAGAGAGTTTCAAAAGGGAGGGGATATATGTATACCTATGGCTGATTGATGTTGAGGTTTGACAGAAAACAGCAAAATTCTGTAAAGCAATTATCCTTCAATAAAAAATAAATAAATTAAAAAAAAACCTACTTGAATGTAGAATAAAAGAGATACAGGTATGTGAAATATATGCAGGGCTTAGCACAGTGCCTGGCACACAGGGAAAAAAAAAAACAACAAAGAAATTAAAACAATCATGGCACAGCTCAGTCAGCTGGGAGGCCGTACTATTGTAAAAGCTCCATCCCTTTGGGCACAGCTTCTGGAAAACTGCAAAAAGTTTCAGTTGAGAGGGAGCAATAGGTGGATCACATTATGTCACCTGACCACACACACACACACACACACACACACACACACACACACACAACACCTTTACCAATAGTAGAATAACAACAGTGTCCTGGTTTGTGAAGGTCAGCATGTACTCTGGACGTAGAACACTATTAAAAAGACAATAGCATAATGCATCTCTCTAGAACATACACATTCCCTACACAACTCCTTCCAATGTAATCAAGTTCTTTTGTCATAAAGAATTCAATAAAAAATACCAGGGCCATCATCAAATTGTGAGTCATATAATACCTAAAGGTACTTAGAGATGACCTCATCCAACCCTACTTATTGGATGAAGGTGAGGATGAGAAAGATGATTGGGTGGGGGAGGGTGGCTGACAGAAGAGTTGCCCCAGGTTCCATGACCAGCCAGTGACAGAGCTGAACTTAGAGGCAGGCTTCCTGATTCCAGCCCCACACTGTGCTACACTGCCTCCCATTCCCACATCCTTCACCACCCTCCTCAGAATCTTGAACTCAGTATTAAATCCAGCCTCTCTTTGCATCTCTTTCTTTCCCTGAGGTGCCCCACCCTTGGAGACTTCTAAATCCTTGTTGGCTGCTGCCACCTAGGGAATTAAAGTGAGTCCTCCTCCTTGGGCTGTTGCCTTGGAGCAGTGGCCATGCACCTCCATCCTGTTCAATGCCTATCTCCTTATCAAATCATCCTCAGTGTTCACTTACCAAATAGTAGAACTACTGGTATCCCAGATATTCAGGTAATACCCATCTGATCCTCATTGAAGAACCCATCCTTTTATTTGCTCTTTGAAATATTGTTAGGGAAATACTCACACCCTGAGTTAAAAAAATACTGCCCCAGGGAGTATTGATGAGTTCTGAAATCCAGTTTGATATCTGACCCTTTACAAGGTGTGGATAAGAAGGGACTCCTCTACTTCGTCCCCAATATTGCAGGTAGAATAGCAGACCAATGGACTCAGTCAGTGTGTCAAGACTATTAACTCAAGTTCATTGTTAACCATACTTCCACTTTCCTTGGGTCACTCCCTATTATTCATTGTTTTATAGCCAGATGCTAGTAGTTGACAACATAATAGCCATTCATTCCTTTGTCCTTGATTACTTAAGGCCTTCACTGAACCAGAAACACCGATGAACTTGATCCCCTAGATCCTAGTGAGTCCATCAACTGGTGTTAGAAATGGTGAAAGAGGCTCCTGACAAACAATAACAGCCCAGGCTGACTTTCTATGCAATTAAATCCAGACTCCAGAAATTTCCAATTCAAGAACAGAATAAATGAAAATAATTATAGTTGATCATTTTTCTAAGCAGAGAAAGTTAGAAAATTTCCTATTTTAGCATGTAAGCATTTTTTTCCAGCTGCGTCATTATACCATGCCACATAAAGACATGAAAGTTCCCCTTTTCACTAAGTACTATTTTAGATTTTTAAAAGATCTTCTGAACAGTTGTGCAGCCTGAGTGTGTCTCCATTCACTTAGTATTCTCAGGATGCACAGAAAAGCCCAGTGGCTTAAATATTTGAGCTTAGAGGCAGACTTGGGTTCAAATCCAGGCTCTCTCTTTCACCTGTAGGTAGTGTGACCTTGGGCAAATTTCTTAAAATTCTCAAGCTTCAGGTACCTCATCTCTGAAACAGTGATAACAATACTAATTTCAGTGTAAAGTCATTGTGAGAATTGAAGATTTGATGCTTAGCACATTGTGATGGTTTAGTCGCTAACTCGTATCTGACTCTTGAGACCCCATGGACTGTAGCCCATCAGGCTCCTCTGTCCATGGGATTTTTCAGGCAAGAATACTGGAGTGGGTTGCCATTTCCTTTCCAGGGGATCCTCCGGACCCAGGAATCAAACCCAGGTCTCCTGCATTTCAGGTGGATTTTATCATCTGAGCTATGAGAAAATCTTAGCACATTGCTTGGTCGATAAAAGCTAGCTAGTATCATCCTCATCATTATCATCATCACTCACATTGCCATTGCCAATTTAGGATCTTCAGTTATGCGGAGAACCAGGAAAATAGAGAAGTCCTCAGGTGGTTCTAGTAAAGTAAACAGTGACACTGAAGCCAGGACTGAAATATATGCTAATTCAGAGCCCAGATCCATATGAATATTAGAAAGTACTTAGCTTCTCTGATCATCAGTTTCCTTATCTGTAAAATGGAGATAATAACAGAAAAGTTAGAGTGGTATGAAGATTAAATGAGATAGTGGCACTGAGAGGATCAAACCCAGTAACTTGGCCCACAGGAAGCAAACTTTCCTTCCCTTCTCTGCTAGGACTCTTGCCCTTGGTCCTACCTCCTGCTGATGAAGTGAGGGTGGCAAACCCTAGTGAGGATGCTGGCTTCATGATTCAGATCTTTTTGTCCCATAACCCCTAATATAAAGAAGGCTCTTGTTGGTTCTCTATTTAGTATATGAGAAAATGTATGAGAAGTGAGCAGATTATAGCAGCTGGGAGACCTGGAGAAGGCAGGCCCGAGGAGACTGAGGAATACCAGCAACTTCTGGTTAGGAGCCACAGATCTGTGCAGGGGCCAGGAGAGGACAAGCGATGATGGGGGACTGGGATCTTGCATTCCTTGTGGTCAACACCCCCAATTTGGTGACTCATATCCTTCTAGCTTTGGGCAGGCTAGGGGGAAAATCTACTATTCAGTGAAATTTAAAAGCTCTCTGAAATATGGGCAGCATTTTCTCTCCAGGTGTATTTTGAAAAGATGACATGATTTGGACACAAAAAATTTTCTAACCTGAAGCAATATTTACACACTGTGTTAATGTATTGAATCAGCATGTCTAGTTTGTGTGTGCACATAGAGGACTCTCCTGTATGGTGCACAACACACTCACACATGTCAGTTACCTTGAAACGAACTGTTATTTGTTTGGGGTATCACACCCTAGAGCTTTCCACCAGCTAGTCTATCATGTAAGGTCAATACATGTTCAGGGCTTCCCTGGTGACTCAGTGGTGACGAATCACCTGCAAAGCAGGAGACATGGGTTCTATCCCTGGGTTGAGAAGGTCCCCTGGAGAAAGGAATGGCAACCCACCCCAGTATTCTTGCCTGGAGAATCCCATGGGCAGAGGAGCCTGGAAGGCTACAGTCTATGGGGTGGAAAAGAGTCAGACAATACTTAACAACTAAACAACAACAATACACATTGTATTACTATGTAAATAACTAAGTCTTTGACGGGTCATCTACTCTTTTCTCCTCCCCAACAAAAAAAGACCAAGAGAGCTTCTAACCACGCTGACACCACACGGAATGCCCAACCTGATCACATCACAATTATGCAGATCCTTCCCTTCTTCCTCTGCTGATAAGAGGGAAGCCATGTGTGCCCCCTAGTGGCTCAAGGGCAAAACTGTACTCCCAGGCCTTTTGTTCTCCAGGTTAGGAACAATTTTACCTGTCAGGCTGTGGCCAATCTCAAGTGTCAAATTCAAGGACATTTTTGGGCTTCAGTGTGGAAGTTTAATTGCAGCTAGTGAAGAGCTTAAAGGTCTTTGGGTCTGTGGAGCATTCAGCTTCCTGTGTTTGTGTATTTCCTTTAGAGTTTCCTTTTCCTCATATGGCTAGTAATGTGAGAACGACTTGTGGCCTCCTCTTGCAACAACCCCCATCCCAAAGGCTTTGCTCCATCCTCTCTGCCAAGTTTCCTGTCCTCTCTAACCTGTAGCTATTCACATTGTGTAGTGTGTGTGAGTGGTTGTCCCAGATGGTCAAAACTGGAACCCCAGGAAACCTCGTGTTTAATTTGGTCTAACTGCCTGAGTTCACCCCAAATTTTGCTTTGGAGTTCTCAGAACTTCGTCTCATCGATTCTTTTAAGGGCTTCAACGTACAATTCTGCCACACCAAGAAAATAGCCCTATCCAGAGTTTTTGTGGAATTCGCTTGCTCAAGAAACCATCATAGTAAAGCTCACATAGGAATTACCACTTAAAGTAGAGGTCTGATAGAAAACAAACTTATGGCTACCAAAGAGGAAAGGGTGGTGGAGGGATGAATTAGGAGTTTGGAATTATCAAATACAAACTATTATATATAAAAATAGATTGACGAGTTACTACTATATAGCACAGGGAACTATATTCACTATCTTATAATGAACTATAATGGAAAAGAATCTGAAAAATAATATACATAAAACTGAATCATTTTGCTGTACCCTAAAAAACTAACCCAGCATTGTAAATCAAGTATACATCAATAAAAATAAGTAAAGTAGAGATCTGTTTTCAGTGGTCCCCATAGCTCACTGTACATCCTGCTACCCTAACAGCCACAGAATCAGTCCTTAATCTTTGTTGTTACTTTGGCAGTCACTCAGTCATGTCCAACTCTTTGCAACCCCATGGACTGCAGCACGCCAGGCTTCCCTGTCCTTCACTATGTCCCAGAGCTTGCTCAAACTCATGTCCGTTGAGGCAGTGATGCCATCCAACCATCTCACCCTCTGTCACTCCTGTCTCCTCCTGCCTTCAATCTTTCCCAGAATTAGGGTCTTTTCTAATGAGTCAGCTCTTCACCTCAGGTGGACAAATCATTGGAGCTTCAGCATCTGCTTTGACTACGTGGACCTTTGTCAACAAAGAGATGTCTTTGCTTTTTAATATGCTGCCTAAACAAGAAGCTTTTAAAGGCACAGACAGAAGCTTCTTCAGAAAGTATCATTCCCAGCACCTAAAACAGGGCCCAGCACTGGGGTCCTTATAAGAAGAGGAAGAGATACCAGAGAACTCTCTCTCTCTCCTTATGGGCACACAGGAGAGGCCACCAGAGGACACAGAGTGAGGTGGCCTCTGCAAGTCAGGAAAAGAGGCTTCACTAGAATCCAGTCTTGCCAACACCTTGATCTTTGACTTCCAGCCTCCAGAAGGGTGAGAAAATTAGTTTCTGTTGTTTAAGCTGCCCAGTGCGTGGAATTTTGTTACAACAGCCTGAGGAGACTAATACAGAAAGAAAAACTTTTTAACAAAATTTCCACAACCAGACTGTAACACGATTCTAAATTCCAAGGAAGGAGGGATGACAGAATCCATTAATAATATACATTGAGAGCCATCATATGTGGCAGCTTTGTGCCAGCTGTTTCTCAAAGAAATTCACCAGCTGTCTTCTTATCCCGGGGAAACTTGTGTGCATCCATCCAAGCACCCCGGAGGGAAGACTTGTCCCCGGCATTGCTTTTCTTCCCCCAGAACTATTTCCCAGCTGCTGGCTGTTTGTAATTTCATGGGTGTGTGAGCTTGGGATCAACTGTTCACTAGGTGAGATGAGATTAGGAAGCCTGAAGCTCTCCTGTCCCGTAGTTATTGCTCCTAAATGTCCCACAGACATCTGCAAGCTCCCGGGAGTAAACGCTACGCTTCTAACACTGCTTTGAATTTTACAGCCTTCATTCCATTTTGATCAACAAAACTTAGTGAGAAACTATGCTTCCTCTGAGAAATGAACCAAAACCAATGTCAGGTTTTCATCACGAACCTTGACTTTCTCTTCAATAACAGACATCAGACCACCTGCAAAAACACAGCCACAATTACGAATGACTTTTCAAAAGATAAATATTCACTACAGATTTGTGAAGGAGGAAAGGCCAATGCCTCTAAACTTCAAGTAGACCAATAGAATCTTCTCATCTTGATCCTGGAAGCGAGGCATGTGGGTCAGAGCAGAGAACAGTTTGGCTTCGCATCCTATGATGTTGAGCTCTTCAGAAGCTGCTGAACTTGAATCTTGAAGGTCCTTCACCAGTCAGTAGATGTGAGGCCTTGACCAAGTACCTTAACTTCTGCATGTCTCATCTGCATTTTCTCATCTCAAAATTGGTGGTGCTCATATCACAGCAAGGATGAAATGAGGTAATACATACAAAGTGCCCTCAACCATGCAGAGCAAAAAATAAGCCTTCTAGAAGCATTAGTCAGCAGCTGTCTTCTCATCAGGCAGCAAAGTTGGTAAAGAAGCCGCCTTCCAATGCAGGAGAAGCAAGAGACGTGGGTTGGATACTTGGGTCAGGAAGATCCCCTGGAGGAGGGCATGGCAACCCACTTCAGTATTATTGCCTGGAAAACTCCATGGACAGAGGAGCCTGGCAGGGGCTACAGTCCATGGGGTCACAGAGAGTAAGACGTGACTGAGCATTCACTGGCTGTCTTTCTATCAGGAAGAGAATAACAGGAAGGAAAGTGACCGTAAAAAAAATAAGTAAACCTTCTCTATAAAAAAAAAAAATTTGATGCAAAATTTTTTCCTGCAGCTCCATTTGTTGTAAAAAACATGGAAAGAACACTTGGCAGGATAGTACTTTAAGATGTTAATCAACAGTTTTTCCCTTGTTTCCTTAAAAGTACCCCTCCTTCCTCCCATTCAGTGGAAGGCTCTCACTGAGCCAGGGAGGGGTGAAACTGAAGCAAAGGAGAAGAAAGGCCCAGGATTTTGGTTTGTAAATCTTAGACTAGGACAAGGAGTACGTGAATAAACAATAGATTTGCAAGACTGCAAGGTGATCCAAGAAGCAATTTGCCTGTCCCAAAGGAGCAAAAGAGTCTCTGCATAGAAATTCAAAGAGCAACCCTGAGAAGGGATTCTGTGTTCTACCCACCCAGGCCCCAGCCCCTAGCCAGTCCCAGGGAGGGGCAAATGGCAAAACCCCATGGGAGGGTTTGGGGCTTGTGGGCAGAGCTTAAGAGGGTCGCAGGTGTTACTCAGCATCACCAGATGCAATGTAGGGCCTGGTGGCAGGCATATCCAGGCCCCTGGGGCTGTGATGGCCTCAGAAGTTTCCTGTTTCCTGTGAGGTTTGTGGTGTGTTTCGTCACTCAGATGTGTCCAACTCTTTGTGACCCTCTGGACTGTAGCACACCATGGGATTTTTCAGTCAAAAATACTGGAGTGGGTTGCCATTTCCTCCTCCAGTGGATCTTCCCAACCCAGGGATCAAACCTGAGTCTCCTGTGTCTCCTGCATTGCAGGCAGATTCTTTACCTGCTAAGCCATCAGGTAAGCCATCAGGGAAGAGGTTCATGGAGCAGCTGAATATTTCCCAGGGGGGCTTGGAAGCCCTGAGAGAGAATCTAATCGGGAGAAGTTTTGGACCAGCAAGGACACTCTAGCATCAGTCTGGTCAACCAACTCCGTTGGAGGTCAGATGGGAATCAGGGTGGCTTAGCAAGGACGATGTCACTGATGAAGACTATGGGGACTCCATGCCTTCTTTGACCCGCTCCTAATCCAGTGCCACAATGAGAGCTTCCTGGAATTTACCTAAAATGTTAAAGAAGTGGGGTCTTAAATTAGCAGAGCCTGGGACCACCACACACAGGGGCACATCTTGTTTATTGCAGAGAGACACCCCAGGGAGCAGGTGGAGATCAAAACTGGTTTGTACTTTGCCATCACACCACATGGGCTGGTGAGGCACTGCACTGGCCTGGAGGGGTACTATTTTGCAGTCGCACAGTGATGTCATGGGACATTGGCAGCTTGACTGAACCAACCTGATTTGCAGAGATCTCTCTGAATTGACTGAAAAGTTTTCACCACAAGCAGATGGAGGCTCTAAGTAGGAATTAATTTGTAGTACATAAAAATAAAGGTATCTCTCTTGCACATCTGAATCTGTGGTCTGATGTTTGTGATCATTATACAGAGAACTATGTAAGAAACCCATGGCCCCCAAAATCACCTCTATTTGCATCATGGTTAATATTTTGGTATATTTTCTTTCAGTTTTTTTTCTCTATGTAGTTTTTACATCATTAATAACAAGATATATACTCTTTGGTGTCATGCGTTTTCTACTTGTATCACAGGGGAAATCGTAGACAATGGATCTCAATCTTGTCTGGATTTTTGAATGCCTGAGGTGAATACACAAATGCCAGTCCCTGATGCCATTTTCACAGACAAAGGGAATCAGAAATTTAATATGCTACCAGGGGCTAGAATCTCTAACTCCAGGTACAACAGAGTAAAGATGTCTGAGGACTGAGCCTTGGAGAACTCCTTACTTAGATCAGTGCTTCTCAAATGTGAATGTGGGGAATCACCAGGATATGTTATCAAAATGAAGATTCTGATTCAGCAGAGCTTGAGTGGGGCCTGAGAGTATGCATTCCTCACAAACTCACATGTGGTTCATACACACCAGTATTCTTGCCTGGAGAATCTCATGGACACATAGACAGAGGAGTTTGGTGGGCTACAGTCCATGGGGTCACAAAGAGTCAGAAATGACTGAAGCAATTTTGTGCACACATGTGGTTCAGGCTTAGAGGTCAGGAAAATGAAGAAGGAAAACCATTGATATCAATAGCTTGAGCATTTTTGCAAGCTATTAAAACTATTTTTAACTATTAAGTTCAAAATTTACATTATTTCATAGGATGAATAGGCCAGCCGTATTTTTCCCGTAACCATTTCCTTAATGTTTGTCAATTTAATTGTTTTAAATTTTGTTATTATAATCAATTCAGTTGATTGCATATGTCTTTATTTCCAACTTTTAAATGTGCAACTAGGGAATTCCTTGGCAGTCCAGTGGTTAAGACTTCACCTTAATTATCATGCAAGGGTGCCAGGGAGCCAGCTCACGAGATCCCACCCATGACAGAGTCATGAGGTAGAGGGCTGATTGAGCACGGCTTCTCAGCCCTCAGGAATTCTCGGAAGGCTGCCCCAGCACTCACCTTAAAGATGGTATCTGTCTTTCTGATGTTTGCTACAATAAACCTCTTCTTATTTTCTGTGATTTAGAAAAAAGGCTTTTCCTGATTCTCTTCTAAAATAGATCAATCTGAACTCTCAATCGACAAGGCCCCTGAATGGTAGCACCCTAAATAAAATTATCTGGGATATAGAGTATGCTGATCTAAATTCCTTTTGCTAATATATTGGTTTGTTTAATAAATGTACCTGTGCCTTTGGACCTAATGTGCATAACTGCTCCCTAGTAATAAAACAGCATTGAGAGCCTCCACACAGAAAGCCCCTGTGGGCACAAAACCCTTCGCAGGAAAAAAGGCTTGTTAGGAAATATAAGAAACATTGCTTTATGAAACTGTTACTTAGTCTATATTTACTCACTATGTTTTCACTCTTAACGTATTTAGCCTATATAATGAGAGCATAATAGTTAAAAATTTATATAAATAAAAGTTTAGCTTTAATGCAAATAATAAGACAATTGTTGAATTAACTGATGATTCTTACTTAGAGCTGACCTTCAGCTTGCTGTTCTATGACCTTATGGGACCACATTCTTTTCTGTTAAGCTCAAGGCGTAGAGTAAATTACCGAAAACAGGTTTTACCTTGAAACTTTCTATTGATAAATTCTTTCCTGCTGTGCCTGATACAAAAGTGTTCTGACTGATCAACCCTTATCAATGGAGAGTCACGAGATGTTAGCAGGCCCCCAGGCCGGAAGATGATGTAAACAAAATGAGGCTTTTTGTAACTAAAGACAGGCAAACGGTTTCGATGAGGGTCAAAACTGACGACCCATTAAGCTGATTTGGTATGACTCTACACTTTACATTTGTTTCTATGTACCACAAAAAATATAAAAACTGTCTTAAAAACAATAAAGTCAGAAGACACTTGGAAACACCGAGACTCGCTGTGTATTCTCATTCGTATCGCCGATGCCGTCCATCCTAAGGGAACCCTGACCAGCTGGAGCAGGACTCCGGCACAAGGGATGTGGGTTTGATCCTTGATTGGGGACCTCAGATCCCACAGGCCTCACGGCCAAAATAACCAAAACATAAAATGGAAGTAATATCGTAACAAATTCAATAGACTTTAAAAATGGTCCACATCCAAAAAAAAAAATCTTTAAAAAAAATAAATGAGCAACTAATAGAGGAAAAAATGAAGGTCAAGTGGGCCCATCCAAGGCACACATTTCCCTTCTGGCATGGCCAGTGTGACTGTGTATCCTCAGGCAAGTGGAGCTATGGATTTTTGCCTCCCTTTACTCTGCTATAAAATGGGCTTTTTCTTCTCATACTCTTAGAATAAAAGGAGTTCATAAAGTGATCTGCAACTCAGTACTTCCTTCTTTGGAGCCACTGTGTCATGAAATATTCATTACAGCTCAGGGACAATGACTCTGTGTGCCAACTGCAGCCCCTGGAATCACCCTACGCTGAATCCTACCAGGTACAAGATCACTGGTGCCATACTAATGAGCAAACACTGGGATTTGGCCCAACCTTAGCTGTTTGGATTTCAGTGCCAGGGTAGAAGTTCTGAAAAACATGAAAAGAAACAGCTGAATTCCAAGACACTCCTTCAGATAAAGTTTCCTTTAAAACATTTGTACCATTCTTCATCAATATTTATAAAGTGATGACTAGATACACCTACATGCCTCTTGGGCCATGTCTAGAACATACCCATAATACCTGATCAAAGAACAATTGTTTGTTGGGAGCAAGCAGACATTTTTAGAAGCAAGCTTCTTTGAAAATGATGAACGAAGTCAGCCCCACATAGCAAAAAATAAAATCAATATCAGTTACATGAGTACAAAAAGATAAATGCAATTTTTTTAATGGCAACATGGTGTTGTAGAGAAACCATAGAATTTGGGGTCTGGGTTTGAGTCCCAGGTTGGCCTCTTGCTAGCAGAGACTGGGATCAAGTTAATTAACCATGTGGAGCTCCAGTTCCTCCCTCAGGAGGCACTACACAAGTGATTATAAATGCAGAGAAAAATACTTCTCTAGAAGGAGTTGATTTCTCTGGCCTTTCAGGCAGGCAGGACTTTAGTAAGTACTTGCCAATGTGTTGAAGATTGAGGCCCCTAAGGGTTTCATCCCACAGTCTTAGGCTAATCTTTGAGAGACACCAGAAAGCTTTTTAAATAAGTCCCTCAGTCGATGCCACGTGGTGCCTGGAATTTCCAAACGATTCATCTTTTGGGTTAGAATTCTCATCCCTTGCTTACACTAGAATTACCTGGGAAGAATTTTTTAAATGCCAATGTCCAGGCCCCGCCCTCAGCCAACTAAAGCCATGCTCTGGTATTGTTTACAGAGCTTCCAGCTGATTCTATTGTACAGCCTGAGCTCAGAACCGCTGAGCGACAGTCTTAGACATCTATTAAAAATCCAGGGCAGGTAAAACTAGGTCATTTTCCTTCCAATGACAGTCTCAAGAAATGTGTCACATTAGCTCATCAGTCCCTCTGTAGTGCACACACACACATAGCTAGTCAGTCCCTCCACAGTGCAGTGTGGGAAGAGACATAAACAGGTGGTTCAGGATGTCCAGATGATGTACAACCCAGAAGAATTTAGAAGCCCTGCACCTCTGCAAAGAGACAATGTGAAAATAAACTTGTTCAACCTCAACACCATCAATTACCTTTTACTGAGTCACTACTAGGTGCCAAGTACCTTATGCCAAGCATCTAACATTTTATTTTTATAGTGCTTGGGTGGAGGCTGCAGACAGGGATAGGAGTAGTGGGTATAGAGTAGTAAGACAGTGCAACTTTTCTGGAAAACAACTTTGCAGTAAGTGCCAACAGCCCTCAAAATGTTCACGTTCTTTAGCCAAAGAATTCCACTTCAAGGTGACTATCCCATGGAAAGGGTTACAAATGCAGGTGGTGCTTTTGTTCACAAAGATGTTCATTGCAGCAGAGTTTATGTTAGTAAGAAACAGAATAACTTGAATCCCTAACAAATGAATAGTGATTGCATACATGTTGCTACATTATACAGTGGAATATAATGCAACCATCAAAGATGGATAATTTTATGACAAGGAAAATTTTATATTATAAAATGTTCCTTACAACAAAGTACAATTTAAAATAGTATCTATGGCATGATTCAAAGCTCCAAGAATGGCAAATAGTTGTACAATTTGTTATATTACAAAGTTGGTTGCAATTGGCAATCAATTCCTTCAGAGAGCAAGCATCAAATGGTTAAAACCTCTGTTACCAAAGTTAGACTCTTTTAACAGCAAACACTTTGAATGAGCACATCATGTTGCTGGGGAGTCATCCCTGTTTTGTTTCACGTGCTAAGGCTCAAGCGTGCAATCCCCTCTCCAAACAAAGCCCAGCTAATGTAAACAGAGGAAATGGAAAACAAATGACAACTGATTTAGAATACAACCCAAATATTTGTTTCACAAGTTTTCCTCACTACTAGAATCAAGTTCTCTGTGGGTGTGAAAAGAAGAGGAACTGAGAAAGAAGGGAAAATTTGCAGAGAAAAAAACAAAGGAAATGGAGAATGTAGGGGAAAGCAAACAATTGCATCTCAGCTTGCCTATGGAATTTCAGATCTCTCAGTCCCCATGCAAAATCTGTTTATTCTTCACACAGCCAGGTGTGCTTTGAGGACATGGCCACTTTCTGACATTTTGCATTTCTTCCGGGGATGGCCTGAGCAAAACTGATCCCTCTACATTCTTCAGGGCCATGTTTTTCTGTTCCAACTTCCTTGTCCACCTGAGTCCCAAAACCTAGGTGCCCTCAGCCTTCCTGCCTGCCCAGTTTAGGACAAGACTCCAGCCCCAGGTGTGACAGTGCCAGGCTTTTCCAATCGGAGACTGTTTTATTTATTAAAGCAAAAAAAGGAGGGGGGAGTGGTGAGGAAGTTCCTGAGTAGTTACGATCTCCAGTTGAGAACACTTAGCATGACCAAGGCTACTATGAATTCAAAACTGACTTTCAATGAAGTTGATTTTTTTTTCCAGATTTTTATCTATTTGGTTGTGCTGTGCACAGACTTCTCTTCTTGCATTGCATGGGCTCTAGGCTCATGGGCTTTAGTAAATGTGGTGCACAGGCTCAGTAGTTGTGGCACACAGACTTAGCTGCTCTGCAACACTTGGAATCTTCCCAGACCAGGGATCGAACTGATGTCGCCTGCATTGGCAGGCAGATTCTTATCCACTGCACCACCCAGGAAATACTGAAGTTGCATTTTGAAGAGCATAACAGCGTCCATATACTTCTGAGAAATGGAATGTGTGAGGCATTTTGTGTATGTCACCTACAGACCATGCTTGACACTTGAGAGATTTCAAAGACAGGCCTAGACTCAGGAGTCTCTACCTGCCTACCACCTTGGCCTCTATCTGTCCTGTCTCTCAAGGCCTGTAGATGAGATTAATCCTTATGTTCCTATCCTGCTCCTCTTAGCAAGCTCCCATTATCACCAAACAGAGCAGGATATTAACATCTATTGAATCTGTGCTAAGTTCCAGGAACTGTGCTGTGAAATAGTCACTCTTCCTACCTGCATTTCTGAGAGTTTCCTCAGTGGCTCAGTGGCAATCCACCTGCCAATGCAGGAGACACAGATTCAGTCCCAATGGCAACCTGCTCCAGTATTCTTGCCTGGAAAATTCTGTGGACAGAGGAGCCTGTCAGGTTGCAGTCCGCATGATCAAGAAGAGTCAGACACGGCTAAGCACGCACGCCCATAGCACCTGCATTTTACAGATGGGAAAACTGAGGGTGGAGAGATGGAACTAGTCAATGCTGGAACTGGGATTGTGTGATTCCAGAGTCCTTTCACCTGCAACCTACATGGATTGTCTAATGTTTCACCCTCCTGGGGAAAATGACCTTTCTATTAAAGGGGCATTTAGGCACCTAGCAGAACTATTCTGCATATAATAGCCCAGATGTGGGCACCTGTCTTCTGGGTTGGGTCACTTTCAGCATCCTGGGCTGCTGATTCAGGCAATTTTATGATATTATGATACATCATATATAATAATGATATATATGATAATTGTATAATAAAGAATATAATGATGACATATCATAAAAATAGGCTACTTCTTTCAGTTCTAAAGATAAACTTTAATGAGAGCAGCAAAACTGAAGCCTCAAAAATACAGAAATTTGATCTTGTGTCAGGTTGCTGTGCACTGGAATGTAAAATTACTCTCCGAGTATTTCAGAGCCAGGCAGATGATATTTTTAGTCTAAAAGCTAACCAGTTAAATTAAATTAGGCTTTGAAGTTCTTTGTGAATACCAGCGTTCTTTAAAATTTTCTTGTAATCAAGATGTTTAACTCCTTGTCCAAGACTCTTTAATTGGGGCGAATCCACCTGGGAACATATCAAAATGGAGCTTCCTATGAGATTTTCCTCTTTCTTCATCACATTCTGGTTCCCATTAAGTCTAAGCCATCCCAGTGACTTGTCTCTTAGCACAGTGGCCCACCTGTTTCAAGGCAGATCATATGAACATTTAAATTAGTTATAATAGTTTATAAAAATTGCATAAAGGATCCAACTCTCTTCTCATGTCTTAACCACTGGACCACCAGGGAAGTCCCTCAGCTGCTGTCCTTTGATCCACTAGTTTCTAACTCCAAGGCAATGCTGGTATGATAAGGTTTGCAGGTGTCACAGAATAAAGCCACCATTACTACTGCAAGACCAATTCTGTGTCCCCAGTCAATCCCAGGAGAGTGAAAAGGCTGACTTAAAACTCAACATTCAAAAAACTAAGATCATGGTATCTGGTCCAATCAGTTCATCACAAATAGATGGGGAAAAAGTGGAAACAATGACAGATTTTGTTTTCTTGGGCTCCAAAATCACTGCAGACAGTGATTACAGCCAAGAAATCAAAAGATGCTTGCTTCTTGAAAGAAAAGCTGTGACAAACCTAGACAACATATTAAAAAAACAGAGACATCACTTTGCCACAACAGGTCCTTATAGTCAAAGCTATGGTTTTTCTAGTAGTCGTGTATGGATATAAGAATTGGGCCTTAAAGAAGGCTGAGCACTGAAGAATTGCTGCTTTCAAATTGCAGTTCTGGAGAAGACGTTCTAGAGTCCCTTGGACAGCAAGGAATTCAAATCAGTCAGTCCTAAAGGAAATCAACTCTGAATTTTTATTGGAAGGACCAATGCTGAAATTGAAGCTCCAATACTTTGGCCACCTGATGCAAAGAGCCTACTCATTTGAAAAGACCCTGATGCTGGGAAAGGTTGAAAGCAAAAGGAGAAGAGGGTGGCAGAGGGTGAGATGTTTAGATAGCATCACCAACTCAATGGACATGAGTCTGAGCAAACCCCAGGAGATAGTGAAGGACAAGAAAGCCTGGCATGCTGCAGTCCACGCAGTCGCAAAAAGTCAGACACAAATTAGTAACTGAACAACAATCCCAGAACCCATGGGGCTGATACACACAAGATATTACACTCAAAGAAACAGTTCAGGAGCAAAAAGACACTTCAATCTCTAATTGCATCTGTTTACGGATATGAAAGGCATTTCGTTTATAACCCATTGCACATTTTCTCCTCTCTTTCTTCTTTCACTCTTGTGGTTATTCCAGAGCCTCTCAGACTCCAAAATTCCTTACTCCAAATTCTCCTCTGTGATTCTTCCCAACAGCTAAAATGGACTTTTATTTTATTTTTTTAATTAATTAATTTATTTTAATTGGAGGCTAATTACTTTACAATATTGTAGTGGTTTATGCCATGCATAGAAATGAGTCAGCCATGGGTGTACATGTGTTCCCTATCCTGAACCCCCTCCCACCTCCTTCCCCATCCCATCTCTCAGGGTCATCCCAGTGCTCCAGCCCTGAGCACCCTGTCGCATGCATCAAACCTGGACTGGCGATCTATTTCACATATGATAATATAGAGCTTCAGTGCTATTCTCTCGAATCATCCCACCCTTGCCTTCTCCCACAGAGTCCAAAAGTCTGTTCTTTACATCTGTGTCTCTTTTGCTGTCTCGTATATAGGGTCATCGTTACCATCTTTCTAAACTCCATATATATGCGTTAATATACTGTATTGGTGTTTTCCTTTCTGACTTACTTCACTCTGTATAATAGGCTCCAGTTTCATCCACCTCATTAGAACTGATTCAAATGCATTCTTTGTAATGGCTGAGTAATATTCCATTATGTGTATGTACCACAGCTTCCTTATCCATTCGTCTGCTGATGGACATCTAGGTTGCTTCCATGTCCTGGCTATTGCAAACAGTGCTGTGATGAACATTGAGGTACACGTGTCTCTTTCAATTCTGGTTTCCTCAGTGTGTATGCCCAGCATTGGGATTGCTGGGTCATATGGCAGTTCTATTTCCAGTTTTCTAAGGAATTTCCACACTGTTCTCCATAGTGGCTGTACTAGTTTGCATTCCCACCAACAGTGTAAGAGGGTTCCCTTTACTCTACACCCTCTCCAGCATAAAATGGACTTTTAATATATCTCCCTTTCTTTTAACATTTTATTGAGTATGTCAGTTTAGCTTCTCAGGCTTCCTTTGGTGCATGTGTGTGTAGGCTCTAGTATTCAGTACTATAGAATAAAAATCTGGGAGTTGACCATCAAGCAAGAACCTTCCCCCACTGTCCTGTCCCTATTATGGATTAATATTTTTCTCTGTTGTACTCCAATAGACAGACCCCTAGAGAAGCTAAGAACATGGTAGTAACCTGTTAAGAAAGCAAAGTCAGAACTGTCTGTCTAGCAGTGGAGGGAGCCAGTAGAGCAGTGATTCTCAAAGTGTGGCATTAGCAATGCCTGGGAACTTGTTAGAAATGCCATCCCTCAGATTCCACTCCAAACCTACTGAGCCAAACAATCTAGGCGAAACCCAGTACTCCATGTTTCAATGAGCCTTCCAGATGATTGTGAGGTGACTAAAGTTTGAGTAGCAAACTTTTTTTTTTCCTAGTCAGGACTTTCCCAGGCCAAAGAAATCCATTAAACTTAATTCCAGTTCCAGTTCTGCCTCTTTTCAGTTCCATGACCTCTCCAAGTCACTAAACTTCCCCAAGCCTGTGAGGAGACCACACTGAACTTGCTGCTGCAGAGTCTCAGGGTTTCTCATGTCAAAGGCTGGCCCTACCACGACTATCTCCATGGCTCCCATGCATGGGGTCTCAATGCGCCTTCTGTCTTCTCTCTTTGGGGACCTGCCATCATCTTTTCTGTATCTTGGAGAGTTTTGCATCTCAAGTTTGAGGACCGTTTTAATAATAATAGTGACAGTGGCATTGAAATCCTTTGTGGATTTCAACGTGATAATGACATTGAAATGACAGCTGCAGAATCTACACGGTCAGCTTGTTCTTGGCTACTAATGGAATCAAATGAGCTTGCCCAGGGCAGGTACATTTTCTGAAAATTAGTATCTGTGGAACTGGGATAAAGCACTTTGACCAAATGCAGTTCTGCTTGGTAAATGGCTCAGCCATACCTAGAACAGGACCCTAGGAAGGGATTAAAATAAGAAGCGGAAACCATGTTTCAACTTTAAATAGGTCTCTCTCAACTCATCACTTCCTAACCCCTCCTCTTCTCCAGTAAGCTCCTAATTACAATGGGTCAGAATTCCTTGTGACTCAGACAGTGTTCTTGCCTGGAGAATCCCAGGGACAGGGGAGCCTGGTGGATTGCCGTCTATGGGGTTGCACAGAGTCACACACGACTGAAGTGACTTAGCAGCAGCAGCAGACAGTAAGAATTTGCCTGAGATGCAGGAGACTAGGGTTCGATCCCTGGATTGGGAGGTTCATTTCCTATTGACTGAAACTCCAAGACAAGAATAGCAGGACAATTAAGGGAGGAGGCGGGGCCCTGCCCAGACCACTTATCTCTCATTCCCAAAATCAGGAGACCTTCCCAACCACACATGTGGAAGAAAACCCACTCCAGTATCTTGCCTGGAGAATTCCATGGACAGAGGAGACTGGCGGGCTACAGCCCTTGGGATTGCAGTGATCTCTGGTGGCCTCGGCCTGCAATACCTTGAAGTGAGGCTTGGATTTCCATCCAGAGACTGAACTGGGTCGCTGCTGTGAAATCCTAGCCACTAGACCAGTAGTCAGTGACAAGGGCCCTGGTCCCTCAGCTTTGCAGAAAAGAGTTTCCACAAAGACAGAAAGTAGTGATGCAAATTAAGTATTCATTAAGAGGAAAGAGTACAGTACATGTGAAGAGACACACAGGCTGACTCAGAGGGAGAATCCCTGAGCTGTGCCCTCGTGGAAGGTTAAATCACTTACATGGTGCATTTCTTCCGGTTTTCCTTTGGCCAATCATTTTAATTTGCCTGGTTCTTAGTCCATATTTGGTATATCTCAGGATCCTTCCATGTATGCACACATATCTCTTAGCCAAGGTGAGTCCTACCAAAAAGGCATATGGGTAGAGAATCCCTTGACATTGTTCCCACTTTGGCCTGCAAGGAGCTTTTCTGTGCGCATGTGGTCAGGGAGGAGGTCTCCCGACTTCAGGAATTCGAGATACGTGGTCTGGGCATGGCCCAGCCTCCTCCCTTAATTGTCCTGCTATCCTCTTCTTGGAGTGTCAGTCAATAGGGAATGAATCTCTAATTGCTTTACCCTGGGGGTGCCCATCTACCTCCTGCCTCAGCAAGAGTCAGGCTCAACTTAGCGACTGAAGCACCACCCCCAGAGTCCTCAGTAGCCATTGTTTTCATCAAGTCATTTAAAGCTTGCTCTAGGAGCTCTGTCACTGGGAACACTACCTTAACCCTTTGCCCATTAGTGCCCAAGCAGAAAGATTTTGTTGAAACAAGGGATTGTTTCTGGTTGCTAATTATCTAGGTACTAGGCTTTTCAGAAAATGGCAGTTAACCCTGGTCAAAATGAAGCACATCCTTTGGACGCAGCAGTGAGCCAGAAACCACGGGGTGGGGAGGGGGTGGGTGGGAGGTGGGGTGGGGGTGGGGGGTGGGAGGGGGTGCAGCTTCTCACACTCCCCAGAAGAAACTTTTTGGCTACCTGAACACAGGCTTCTCAAATGTTAATGTGCATATGAATCACCTGAGGATCTTATTAAAATGTACATTTTGATTCAGCAGTGGGGGTGGGCCTGAGATTCTGCATTTCTAACAAGCTCCCTGGGGATACTGATACAACTGTGACTGTAGCCCACATTTTTGAGTAGCAAGACCCTAATTGCTCCATTGGTGAGTTCCTTGGCTAAGAGAAGGAACTGTGAAAACACGAGAGATTCATAGCATTTGTGACAGTCACAGAAAGCATCTCAGCTGTGCTGTCATCAACCTCCGCAGTGTAGGTTAAAATGTTATGTTACTCAGGAGTCTGTCTGCTTTTACCTGTTTCAGAAAAAAAAAAAATTAAGTAGTATGTGTGTGCTGTTGTTTTGCGAGTGTCAGTGTGTATCATATTTCCATTTTCTTAGCTAAGTGTTTGCTTAAATGCAAAACTAATTCCAGGGTACATGATACAGGAGTAGGAGGACTAGCGTTACTCCCAGCCAGGGCAGTGGTTGGGTGGGTAGAGCACAGAGTTTAGAATCAAACGATTAAGGTTCTCAGCCTTGGTCAAGCTATTTTCCAAAACCCTCCTTTGGCCAGTGTTTTTCAGGCTGGTTTGAGAGGCTGAGTGCTTGAAAATCACAGTGCTTCCTACAAAGAGAAAATATTTATATTTTTTACATAATGACGTGATACAATTTTACTGGCAGAAAACAGGGCTCTAATAAAATAACAACTCGCCCTAAGTCCTGAAAATGATCCTCAGTTTCATGATTTGTAAAATGAGGGTAATAACCCTACCTCCCACAGGGAGACCTCTGATCCTTGAGTTGGAACCAAAGACTTGCCATGAAGTCCACTGCTACTGGCTGCTGTTGACTTAGCATCAACCACGAACCGGGCACTATGTTAAGGGCCTTGCAAACTTCTCATTAAACTGGACAACAGCTCAGCTAGGTGAGTATCTTTATTAACTACCGGTTACAGATGAGGGAACTAAAGCTGAGAAAGGATAAAGCAGTGGTTCCCTGACAGAATTCACTGGTAGACTTCACTCCTCACTCATATTTCAATAGGTCAGTTGCCAGTGCATGCACCCAGCTCCTTTTCCCACTAGGAATTTGCTTTATTCATCAAGAAATTAACATATGGCTTTTGACCAAGGAAATCTCCATGGCAGTATTAATCTTTTCTAAGTCAAAGTCCACTGAAGGCCATAGTCCCTCTTCCCAGAAAGAGAAGCAAACACACCATCTTGCATTTAACTTCAGGGGGTTCGTGAATCCCAAGCACAGCACTTCTATCTTGCAGCGTTTAGAGAGAGCAAGAGGGCATTTTCAGGCATTAAGCTGCTATTTCACACACACTAGCCTCAAATGTTTTCCTTAGTCATTTTCCTGACCATTTTATTTCTCAAATATTTATATTGATAGAAGATTAAACAAATCCTAAATATAAAAATATTCCCTGGCACCAGGATGCCTATAGTGCTTCCAACTTTTTTTAAGCATCAGTCATCAAAGAGCCTGTCTTTCTATTATTAGTAAAATATATCAGTCCAGATTAGGGGCTGTCCAGAGAATCCTTGTCCCTCTTTCTTTTGGTATCCAAATGAAATAAGATATTTAGAGCAAAACAGCATTATTGCTTCCCCCCTGGCTTTTTGACATAAGAAGAGAATTGAGCTGTTGACTCAAAATACAGAGATGAGAAATAGAGTCTGGTGGTTTCCATAACCTTCAAATTAAAAAAAGAAAAAAAAAGTGGGTGTGAGGAGGAAGGGAGAAAGGGAGGGAAGAAAGACAGAGATCAGATATTCATGTTTAGAATAATTTGAAATTAATTATTGTTATGCATCTTGTAGACCCATGGTTCTCAAAGTGTGTTCCCTGGACCAGAGACATTAACATCATTGGGAACATGCTAAAAAGGTAAATTCTCAGGCCTCACCCAGGCCTACTGAATCAGAAACATTAGGGAGGGGACTTCACAGTTTGTTTTTGAACAAGCCCTCAAGGAGATTCTGGTGGACACTAAACTTCAAGAAGCAGAACTGTGGACACATCTTCTCTCACAAAAGACTTCCCTGGTTGCTCAGATGGTAAAGCGTCTGCCTACAATGCAAGAGACCCGGGTTCGATCCCTGGGTGGGGAAGATCCTCTGGAGAGGGAAATGGCAACCCACTCCAGTACTCTTTCTTGGAAAATCCCATGGGAGGAGCCTGGTAGGCTACAGTCCATGGGGTCGCAAAGGGTCGGACACGACTGAGTCACTTCACTTCACTTCACTTCTCTCACAGAAGGAACCTGCCAGCTGGTCCTAAATCAAGCCCCATAATGAAAGGAGAGCAGAAGAAGGGCACAGTAGTGAGGGAACTAGAGTTCATGGAGTAACAACTGCAAGTCAGACACTGTATATTCATGACCTCAGGTCACCCCTTCCATAAGCCCTGAGAACTTTTACTCTTGTCCCCATTTAAAGATTTCTTGAGATGTTCCACAAGATACTGTAACCTACTCAAGCTTACAGACCCACTAAGTAGTGGGCTTACAGTAGGAAATGTGAAAAGTACAAAAAGTTATAAAGAAGAATATAGGAATTACCCACAAAACACTCAAACCACCACAGGCATCTAAGGCATCATTTGTCTTTTTTCCTCTGTGTACAACCCCTCTGGATTTAGAGTTTAGGCTCCAGAGAGGGTTCCTTTCTCTGAGATAGACCCAGGAAATAACGCCTTAGCCCCCAGCTTTGTCCTGATTCCACTAAAAGACAGATTCTTCGGTTCTGCCTCTGTCCCTACCTTTAATCATATACAGAAGGAAAAGCTCAGCTAATTAAACAAAGTCATGTTAAATGCTGGCCTAAAACAAAGTAGGAGCAAAGACTCAACTCTAAGTTTGAGCAGAAATGGACTTTGACTCAGATGTGGAACAAGCTAGGCATGCTCTGCTCCCTGTACAGAGGACGGAGGCTTGTTCTAAGATGTGGGCGTCGTGTGCAGGGCCAGGAGGAGAACTGCTGACTCTGGTACACTTACTTAGAGTGCCTGTTCCTGCCAGGACACTGTGGTCCCTGCACCACCAGCCAAGCCTTGTGCACCAGAGTTGGGGAATGGAAGTCATCAAAATTCTGGAAGGCGCTTTGTGATGTTTGGATGGTTCCTTGTTTAACCCCTGTGGAGACGGGTGTGTATCTGTTTCATGCCAGACTCAGAGAAAATAGTAAAGATAAAAGACAAGAGACTGAGGCTTATAGATGTTGTTTTCATAAAGTGTTTGTTTTCGTTGCTGTTAAGACCACTTGTCCAAGTGTATCATTCTGAGCTTTATTTGAGTACTGCAAAAAAAAAAAGGACCAAAATGTTTTTGGACTATATAGCTGTGGGAGCTTAAACATAATGAGCTTCCTTTTTTGAAAAAAAAAAAAAAACAGAAGAAAGAAGGGAAAAGAGATAGAAAAGCTTACCCTTTTTTTCCCACCCCGACACTGATCCTATGAAACCTGGAAGCAATTACTGTCCTCCTACCCTCTAAGCCCTTAGTTTTCACCAAACATAAAAAGAAAATGAAGATAACCTGCAAAGATTTTATATGACAGAGATTTGTCATATCCAGCCTGCGGATAATTGAAATTTACAATTAACAATTTTGTCAGAAGAAAGCATTTTAGTCTCAGAGATTCTTTATTACGTATGCTAACAGGACAATTTAGGATAAAGGCAGAAAGTGGGTTCTAAAAAGAAAAGCACCATTATGTAAGGGATAAAACAAGGCAGTCACATAGGAGAAGTTTTAATATATTTTACTTACTTACTTTTGAATAGACAATACATTCATATATAAAATTCAGATGGTACAAAAGGCTAGATAGTGAAAAGAATCTTTTCACATTCCTCTTCTCCACTCCCCAGGTTTCCTCTCCAGGGGAAATCAGAGCCCTTGGTGTTTTGCATTCTGGTAGAGGTATGTTATGCATAAAAAGCAATACACATATATTCTTAGACCCTATTTTCTAATGCAAGGAGGAACACACTGTTCGGTTACACTGTTCCACACCTTGTTTTTATGCTTAACAATATCTCTTGAATGTTTTCATGTAAGTATATAAAAAACTTCCCCATATGTGATCCCTACCTTAAAATTATGCCCCATAACAAATTCCTTCTAATTGCCCTCGTTTGTATCTGTTTTGTCACTTATTTTTTGTTTTTCCTGTCTCTGTTTTCGCTGTGAAACTTCCTTTGACCCTAAGCTTCCAAGAACTTCTGACCTAGGATCGACCCAGGACCCCCTGCATTGGGAATGCAGAATCTTAGCCACTGGACCACCAGCGGAGTCCTTCTAGTGTCCCATTTAGAAAAAAAAAATTTTTTAAAGCATTAAAATGCACACACCCTATGAAATTGTTCAGGAACTCCTACTATTTTAGGAAAACAAAGATGAACAAAGACATCACATCACTTAAAACAGCAAAAACTGGAAACCACCTAAAAATCAAACATAAGAATTATTGTAGTGAATTGTGGTGCATCCACAAGCTAAGATACCATCAGCTATAAAACATGTTTACAGGTATCAGAAAATATTCTCCATAAATTTCAAAATTAAAGAAAAATTATAACAGCAAAAAGGCTCACTCTGTATGCTTATTTTAATGTAATGATAACAGCAAGTGTTTCCTGAGACTCGCCACATGCCAGATGCTCTTTGCAGCATTTTGAATACATTAACTCATTTAAACCTCACAATACCATAAATAAGGAGTCATGATTTTTTTTTCAGATTTGCCCGTGAGAAGGCTGAGGTATAGAGCAGTTAAGCAATTTGGACAAGGAGGCAAGGTTGGCAAGCAGAAGGCCAGTAACTGGTCCAGGTCTTCTGGTTATACCCACACACTTAACCACATGCAACGATGCCATCTGATGTAGCAAGAAACCTAGGAGACAAAACAGAAATAGGCTGCTTTTGAATGGTGACTGTAGAGGAGAGAATACCTCTCTGCAGAGAAGGAACTGGTCCTCTGAAAGCAGCTAACAGAAGCTTTCAGTCAGTGCAAGGGTCCAGTTCTGACAAGGCTAACACAGGAAACTGACATCAAGGGGAAAAAAACCAACCTAAGGAGACTGGAAGGGATGAAAGTACATCAACTCAGTATGTTAAAGATAATTCCACAACAAAATATACCATGAAATTGTTCACACTTAGAAAAACAAGCATTCAAGTGTTCATAAACCTGAACTGACAAAGTAATCGACTATTTATTCTCTCACATCATAATATCTTTAGTCTATAATGATTGCTTAAGAGGAATGCCCTTTACAAGTGAACTCTCATTATGATTTAACGTTAAATTAAAATATTCACAATGGAAGAGTAAAATGAGACTTTCTAAGATAAACAAAGTCTAAAAAACCCTAATATTCAGCTTACATGATTGAATAATTGTGTGGGAGACATTGCTCATATTTCATAATCTTTCCTTGGAAATAGGAAAGGTTTTTATTATTAATGTATTATTCTACATTGTTTTTAACAAATCGTTTCCCCTACATCATTTACCATACGTGTCACCAAATGACCAGGTTTCCAGAAGTTCAAATCCACTGACAAATGATGATGACTTGCCACCAGAGAAGCTGTTTTTAAAAACGAATTGCAGCATTTCAAGACTCAAAGAGATATCCCCAGAACATATTTAGTAATGCCAGTGGTGTTAAGATAAGCCTATCTTCCAAAGATGGCTCCTGAGAAATCCTGACATTTTGTTTTAAAAGAGAACCAATCACATTACTTTATTATATGAGTGTGGTTAGAAATAAGATGTGGTCCTGGAAACTTTCCTGGTGGTCCAGTGGTTAGGATTCTTCCTTTCAAATGGAGAAGCCGTTGGTTTAATCCCTGGTTAGGGAACTAGGATCCCACATGCACGTGGTGGGCAGCCAAAAAATTTTTAAAAACAATAATAAGACGATCCTAAAATAGTGATTGGAGGAGAAATTTAGTCAGATTATTTTTTAAGATTTTAGCCCAAAATGAAGTGACAAGTTTTCCAAATCATGGGTCTTGGTTTGACTAAGAAATTAAATATGCTAAAGACATTTCAGTTCATTTCTAAACATCTCCATTAAGGATGCTCTAGTTTATGTGTAGAAAATGAGAAGTTATTTTTTAATGGTGACCAGCTTTCTCTAGCTTAATTAAGTGAAAATTAATTAGCAAGTCTAATATGCTTAGGGAAAATCATCTAATTAGATAAATTTTGTAGGCTAGTCAAAATACTGGGAAATCTGTCTATATTTCTTCCTCTCCACTAGTGGGAGTTAAACACACCCTCCAGAAAACATTGCTGTTACTGGGCTCAGTAAGTAAAGTGGCTCAGTGGTACCAGTGCCAGTGGTTCAGTGGTAAAGAATCCACCTGCCAAGCAGAAGACGGCAAGACACTTGGGTTTGATCCCCTGGAGGAGGAAATGGCAACTCACTCCAGTATTCTTGCCTGGGAAATCCCATGGACAGAGGAGCCTGACGGGCTACAGTCCATGGGGTCGCAAAGAGTCAGACAGGACTGAGTATAGCACATCAGGTATTTAGGGGGCTTCCCAGGTGGCTCAGTGGTAAAGAAGCTACCTGCAATGCAGGAGATACGGTTTTGACCCTAAAGAATCAGGCACGACTTAGCAACTGAACAACAACTGAACTTCATCTTTCTAGACAAAGCCTCTGTTTTACCAAAGCACTATATCAAACACCCTAAAGCAGACTTGTATACAGATTCCTCACTAGGCTTAGTGCTTTGTGACTTTTTCCATAGAATTTAATAATTTCTAAGTGACTACAGGATGAGACGGGTCAATATATTGAGTCCTAATTATTTAAAATGACATTCTTCATTCACTTCCATCTTATTTCTCACAGTAAAATCAGGAAAGCAACACAACAAATGAAGACAGGTAAAGCAGTTAAGGAACATTATAATAAAGTGTACTTGCAAGATATATAATAGAAAAAGAGAAAAGGAGTCCCCTTTTCCAAGATGATCAATCCTGGGTGTTCATTGGAAGGACTGATGTTGAAGCTGAAACTCCAATACTTTGGCCACCTCATGCGAAGAGTTGACTCATTGGAAAAGACCCTAATGCTGAGTAGGATTGGGGGCGGGAGGAGAAGGGGACGACAGAGGATGAGATGGTTGGATGGCATCACCGACTCGATGGACATGGGTTTGGGTAGACTCCGGGAGTTGGTGATGGACAGAGAGGCCTGGCGTGCTGCAATTCATGGGGTCGCAAAAGAGTTGGACACGATTGAGCGACTGAAGTGAACTGAATGGAGAAAGTGGATACTTTTCCCTTTTCTGCACTCACAGATATCAGCTGTGATAGAAAACCTAGAGCAATAAATACATACCTAGTTTGGTAGTTAGGCAAATTCAGCAAGGAAGTAAATAGTTAATGGTTATTTCAATAAATCAAATGTTCATTTCTGCAGTTCCAAATACGTAAATCCTAGAGAGCTTAAGAAACAATTTTGAAAACTGAATATTTCTCCAATAAATTTTTATTTATTTTTTTTAATTTTTATTTATTTATTTATTTTAGTTGGGGGCTAATTACTTTACAATATTGTAGTAGTTTTTGCATACATCGACATGATATCAGCCATGGGTTCACATGTGCTTCCCCCTCCCGAACCCTCCTCCCACCTCCCTCCCCCTCCCATCCCTCTGTGTCATCCCAACGCTCCATCCCTGAGCATCCGTAAATGCATAGAACATGGAATGGTGTTCTGCTTCACATATGACAATATACATGTTTCAATGTTATTGTCCCAGAACGTCCAACCCTCACCTTCTCCCTCAGAGTCCACAGGACTGTTCTATGCATCTGTGTCTCTTATTCTGTCTCACATATAGTTACCATGGTTAAATTTCCATATAATGCATTAGTATACTGTATGGTGCTTTTCTTTCTGGCTCACTTCACTCTGTATAATGGGCTCCAGTTTCATCCATCTCAATAGAACCGATTCAAATGTATTCTTTTTAATGGCTGAGTAATATTCCATATATGTACCACAGCTTCCTTATCCATTCGTCTGCCGATGGACATCTAGGTTGCTTCTATGTCCTGGCTATTGTAAACAGTGCTGCGATGAACATTGGGGTACACGCATCTCTTTCAATTCTGGTTTCCTCAGTGTGTATGCCTAGCAGTGGGATTGCTGGGTCATATGGCAGTTCTATTCCCAGTTTTTTAAGGAATCTCCACACTCCAATAAATTTTTTAAAAATATTCATTTTGCGTGCACCATTTCTAAAGTCTTTATTGAATTTATTACAATATTGCTTCTGTTTTATGTTTTGATTTTTTGGCTGTGAGGCATTTGGGATCTTCCCTCCCTGACCAGGGATCAAACCTGCACCCCCTGTATTAGAAGGTGAAGTCTTAACCACTGGACCACCAGGGAGGTCCCCTCCAGTAAATTTTGAGAACTTGTATTTGTACCTCAATCTTGGTCAAGGGCAAATCTTTGATTTCCAGGGTTTTTCTTTATGGAACTCATCAACTTAGTTTCCAAAATTCAAATTTTAACTTTGGTAGGAACCAAGGTTTATTTCATAGTCCCTTGGACTGCAAGAAGATCCAACCAGTCCATCCTAAAGGAAATCAGTTCTGAATATTCATTGGAAGGACTGATACTGAAGCTGAAACTCCAATACTTTGGCTACCTGATGCGAAGAACTGACTCATTTGAAAAGACCCTGATGCTGGGAAAGATTGAAGGCGGGAGGAGAAGGGGACGACAGAAGATGAGATGGTTGGATGGCATCACCGACTCAATCGACATGAGTTTGAGTAAGCTCCAGGAGTTGGTGATGGACAAGGAGGCCTGATGTCCTGCAGTCTATGGAGTCACAAAGAGTCGGGACATGACTGAGCGACTGAACTGAACTGAAGGTTTATTTCTGGCTGGTGGGATTAAGTATGATTTTCATTATCTTCTTTATACTTTCTTATTTTGTGTTGTTTTTATAGTATTTATCACTTTCATAATTTGGGGGAAGGGTGGTAGAAAAAATTCTAGATTGCTTAATACATACTGGTGTACAATTGTGAAGAAAGGAGTTTTGTTGAGATAAGCTTTCATAAGGATGGCTACTGACCTACTCTACATCTAGGATTCAAAAACATAGCCATAGATGTAATCTTGTATCCTTCTAGGTTAGGTACCTAAGTATCTTTTCTAAGAATTTTATTAAGCGTTTAATCAAGAAGAACCAAGTAAAATGACTTGTGCTAAAAGGGCTTTCCTGGTGGCTTGGCTGGTAAAGAATCCGCCTGCAATGCAGGAGATCCCAGTTTGATTCCTGGAATGGCAACCCACTCCGTATTCTTGCCTGGAGAATTCCATGGACAGAGGAGCCTGGCAGGCTACAGTCCATGGGGTCGCAAAGAGTCAGACACGACTGAGCAGCTTTCACTTTCAAAGTTAAAAACAGAGCCCCAAAAACCTCTAAACAAAGCCCTCAATGTCAGAGTTTCCCAGAGCACACACTCGTTTTAATTTCAAATTACTTAGTGTTTATGCTTTTTAAAAGAAGATCTGGTAACATTTATATTAATATGTAATGATATAATTATATAATATACAATACTTACATAGCTAGATAACAAAAATGCTGTAAAATTATTTCTACTCATTCTTCTATGTATCCTTAGAGAAATTCTGAGTGATGCTCAAATATTAACACGTGATTTCTGGGTAATAGGTTTTGAGGTGTATCTTTGAAACTTTCATGTTAACTAAATGCTTTTTACCATGAAAAAAAAGCCCCCAAATGAAACATAAACAATATCATGTAAACAGTATGCAAACAAAACTGTATTATCACCAAACTGTTCTCTCTAGGATGCAGAAGAAACTGTGAATCAGAAATGATTAGAGAAATTACTAGGGAAGCCATGGTCTCATCTAGTCTTGTATTCTCAAAGCCTCTTTTATTATCATTTCAAGGATACAGCTCTGTGCCCTTTGCTAGACTGAATCATGTGCCAGCCTCAGTCTTCACTCCAACATTTTATTTCTTTATATTGCGCTTGAATTCTTAGTCTTTCTGTCTCCAATTGTTCTAGTCTCACACTTCAAGAAACAATATCTTTTTTAATTATATTGCTCCTTCAGTTTCTAATTTCTGTATCGCAGATCTTTGCAGATATGACTCTGTTCAGATGCCATAAATGTCCACCGTTGTTCCTGGCACAAAACATCTTCTTTTCTTTCAGACAATGAGTGCACGGGTGGAGGGGGTGGGGGTTGACCCCTGGACCTGCCAGGCAGTGCAGTAGTTTTCTTTATAATGAAGAGATAGGCCATCACTCAACCTCACAGGTTCTCTGTCTGACCCAACACCAGTGGGCACTTATGCTCTGCCTCGTTTTGCACAAGAAAGACAGTCATTCCTAGCACGTCAAGATTTTTCTTACTACAGATTTCAAATGGGAACTAGAAAAGAGGTCTTACATTACACATTCTCAACAAACTGCAGCAAACATCCAAGCCAATGCTGTCTTTCTTCCCTCACTCTTCGGCTTTGCTGCCAGTAAAGCTGGGGTTTTCCTTGTTACCCTTCATCCTTCAGAGAACCCCCAGCCCCACCAGCTCCCATTCCTTCCTCCAGTCTCTCATCTCCATCCTGTGCTGTGTTTAGTCGCCCAGTCATGTCCGACTCTTGGCAACCCCGTGGCCTGCAGCCTGCCAGGCTCCTCTATCTATAGGGATTCTCCAGGCAAGAATACTGGAGTGGGTTTCCATGCCCTCCTCCAGGCGATCTTCCCCACCCAGGTATCGAACCCAGGTCTCCCTCATTGCAGGCAGATTCTTTAACCATCTGAAACACCAGGGAAGACCAAGAATACTGGAGTGGGTAGCCTATCCCTTCTTCAGTGGACCTTCCTGACCAAGGAATTGAACTAGGGTCTCCTGCATTGCAGGCAGATTCTTTACCAGCTGAGCTACCACGGAAGCCCCATCTCCATCCTGCATATTTATATATTCAGTTGTCAAGAAGTTAAGGGTCTTCTTTACAAAGTGAAGGGGAATTATGAGTAATGATTTTATTTTCTCCTGTTACATCCACACTAAGTGTTCATAGCAAGTCTTCACGATAGGTTTCAGCATCCTTGGTTTGCAGTGAGGGAAGTCCAGGGTACAAATCCAGCTCCCTCTTTCCAGAGCATCATTCTAAACTACTATACAGAAATTCCCTGGTCGTACAGTGGATGAGAATCTGCCTGCCAATGCAGGGGACATGAGTTCGATCCTTGTTCGGAGAAGATCCCACATGCCACAGAACAACTAAGCCCATGTCCCATAATTTCTGAGCCTGTGAGCCCTAGAGCCTGTGCTGCAAAACAAGAGAAGCCATAGCAATGAGAAACTCATGCACCACAACTAGAGAGTAGCCCCCACTCTGTGCAACTAGAAAAAGCCCATTTGCAGCAACAAAGACCCAGCTCAACAAAAATAAATTACTTAGAAAACCTACCATACAATGTCTATTTCCTTGTACAATCATAAGACGTCTCAATAATCCTCACATAAATCAGTGTGAAATAGTCAGATAGCAAAATCCAGGCAGTTACAGATACAGTATGACTTTTATGATTTATGTTTTTGTCTCTTTGTCCTAATAATGAAGGAAAACATCTCAAGGTCAAGTCCAACTTTGAGGCTGTCTCTCAAAAGAAATGATGCTTGGACACCTACACAGCCTACCCATCAGCATAAGATAAAAAGAAGAAATCATTTTTGGGTACCAAGCTTTTATGCAGAATAACACTAAGTCACATATTCTTAATCTCCAGAATTTGTGTCTCCTGAATTGCATGTAGATTTTTTACCCATTGAGTCATCAGGGAAGCCCTTATAAAGATGCATGCAGTAGTAAATAAATTGTATGTTGGGGCAGTAGAAGTGGAAATACAGTTGGTGAGGATTCTACACTTTAAAATCTGAACTTGAGGAATGCAGAAAAAGAGACTCAGAAAATCTGCACCTTTATTGTCACTCCTTATCGAGTAAAGAAACAGACTTGTCTGAGGTGTGAGCAACCGTGGGAGATAGAAGGATAACAATGAATGAGCCCTTTGGTGGGGGAGGTGCGATGGGGGTGGGGGTTCAGGGGTGAAGAGCCACTCTCCCAGGTGGGTTGAAAGATGTGTATCAATCAGAATAGACTGGATTTTGATGCAGAAACAAATTTCAAAAATCTCAGTGGCTTAAAACAGTGCTTATTTCTAGCTTACACTTCCATATCCGTCACAGATTGGAAAGGATGTTCACTGAGCTATCAGGGACCCAGGCTGATGGAGATGCCATCTCAACATGTGCTTCCACAACCACAAAAGCACAAAAAGGGGCAATGGCAAAACATACACTGACACTTACAGTTGCCACCCAGAAGTGGTATCTGTGACTTTTCTCTCATATTTCATTGTCTCTGGCAAGTCATATGGCACAGTTAACCTCAAAGGGAGTTGGCAAGGTGCAATCTCATCATGTATGCAGAAAGAGAAGTGGAATGTTTGGGAACAGGCCTGATGAGTACCGCTAGGAAACTTGATGATTTTTTAATAAGGGAGAAACAGCAGGTTGTTCTTCCTTAATTTTTTTACCTCCAAAGAAGGGCACAGGCTCTGTCTACATGCTGCCATGTTGGATTAGTCTCACCATTCTTTAATGAAGAGGGATCAGAGTTAACATCAGAAACTCTCTGTACTTCTAACCCCATATTAACTAAAACCCATGTATCAACATCAGGTTTAGTAAACTGCATATCATTCATTCCAAGGGTGGATTTAGTCATTTCCAGGGAATGCTTTTAGTTATTTTTGAATAAAAATCTTGAGTAAAGAGTCATACCAAAAAGTGATAAGAAAGGGATCATCCTATTTAGGTACCTGACAATTGCATTTAAGATCCTTAATACTCACAACCATATACTGCTTGTTAAAATATAATTGACATAATCCTTTGGGAAAGAAATGTGGCAATATGTATCATTCTTTACCTAGCAATTCAACAATTGGGAATCTATCCTAAAGAATCTCACATGTTTAAAACAAAACATTATGTTCACAGATATACTGTATTAATTTAAAATAACCTAAAATGTCCAATAATAGAGAAATGATTTAAGTAAATTATGGTTAATCTACATGAGGTACCCAATAAAAATTATGTTTGTGGGAAGGATGATTACATTCTATTAACTAAAAATTAATTATACAAAGTCATTCCAGTAGTGTAATCACAAATATGTTGAATGTACTTATATAATACAATGTATTTTTTTTGTATTTATTTTGACATTCACTGTGAACAGACCACTTCATATAATGGTTCTAGAAAGACCATTTGGATATGGTTCATGATATAAATGCACAACTGAAGGACTAGTATTATTTATTAATTAGTGCCCCAAACCTTCACCAACTTGCTGACAATGTGAGGGTATATAATAAAATATTAAGCTGATTTTAGAAAGTTGAAAGATAAATGCAAAGTAGGTTTTTACCAAACTTAGTACTCTCTCTGTCTCTCTCTCTCTCTATATATATGCCTACATAATACATATAATAGACAAAAACCTATTTTCAAAGTTATCAGAAGAAATTGATTCAGTATAAAGAGAGCTAGCCAGAAAAAAAAAATCTAGTAGATACATTATAAACATTGAGACTGTTTTGGTGCATAATTCTGGGACACGTGTATATAATAAAAAATCCCTGTAGGAAGGTAATCCTCCTATATATTATGGCTTTAATACATTAATGCATATAAGATTTTTATATGTTTTATAATAATTCAAAAGTTTTTAAATGGTTACCATAGAAAAATCTTGAAGGGAATTGAGATTATTTATGTTGGAAATAGAAACTGAGAAGAAAATCAATAGATATTCCATGAGGTAAAGGTATATTTGTGAAAATGTTAATAAGCGATTCTTTTAAGGTCATTAACAGTTACTCTATCAAATATCTGCTAAAAGCAGACAGATTTAAGAAAAATTAACATTTAAGAAAAATTAAGCATTTCCTAAATAGAAAAGTAACAACATTCTGGAATATAATGCCAAGGAAGTTAGGCAGTGTCCCTCCATAAGGTTTGTTTCATCTGAAGGAAAGGGAAGATGACCACCTCTCTTTCAGAGTCTGAGGTAACTTCGTTTTGGCTGGGGATAACTAAATGATTTCTCTGTTGTTTTTTCAGTTTGAACCTTAGGTCCCCTACTCTCTACATTACCTTTATAACTTTTTTGAAGCAGCATAAAGCCGAGACATTCTTTTCAAACGCCATTAAGTTTATTTTCAGTCGTATTACTTATAATGAACTAATTTCAGATTAAAAAAAATTTTTTTTACAGTACCTTCAAAAATAACTTTTTATATTCTTATTCTTCTTGCTTACTAAAAAAAAGTTATCACAGTTTCATGATTTGTTTTCTAAAAGCCTTGGAGACAACTGTATTTTAAAATTCAGTATGTTTCTGATTTTGAAACAATAATATGATACAAATAACATATATTATGTAGCACTCCCAGTGAAGTAGAGGTAGTATGCACAATCAAACATATTAATATTTCTGAAGTTATACATACAAATATTTGAACTAAGTGGGGTAAAGTCTGCTATAAGATAACATCCTATCTATCTAGGTTACATTCTCCAATCAAGTAAGTTAAAAAAACTTTGGTTTTTGGAATGCATTAAAAGCTAAGATGGGCTTCCCAGGTGTACTAGTGGTAAAGAACCCACCTGCCAATGCAGGAGACATAAGAGATGTGGATTTGATCCCAGGGTTGGGAAGATCCTGAGAGCATGGCAACCCACTCCAGTATTTTTGCCTGGAGAATTCCACGGACAGAGGAGCCTGGTGGGCTACAGTCCGCAGGGTTGCAAAAGAGTCGGACATAACTGAAGCGACTTAGCCCGCACTCACAAGATAAGATACAGAATGTCTGATTGAACTTGAATTTCAGATAAACAACAAATATTATAACTTTTTAAAATATGTCCCAAATATTGCATGAAACACAGTTGGGCTAGAGAAGTTATTCAGTGTTTATCTAGAATTCAAATTTAACTGAGCTTCTTGGTTTTTTATTTGCAAATTTTGGCTTTTTGGATTTCAGAATTGCAAACAAGTGATTGTGGACTTGTATAGAGAAATATCCTAACGGAAATACTGTTACAGTCACTCTTTTAGGGATAGGGTTTGGTTTGGGCCCTTTTGAAGAAAGTCACAAGAAACAAAGTTGTATTAGATATGCTTTCTATGAAAAAATATGTAAAGTGTAAGACCTATGCAAAGGTACCCATCTTAAAACTCTAGATATTTCAAAAATTATAAATAAAATGATTACTCTAAAAATCATTTTAATTTGCAGTTCTTTTCTGTTCCACATTAAAGTTCATCATCTATCAAGCATTCCTTTTATAAAATTCATAAATTCTCTTGTAACAAAGATATTTCATTCATTCGTGCTCAGTTGAGACCAACTCTTTGTGACTGCATGGACTGTAGCCCTTCAGACTCCTCTGTCCATGGGATTTTCCAGGCAAGAATACTGGAGCAGATTGCCATTTCCTACTCTAGGGGATCTTCCCAGCCCAGGGATCAAACCTGCATCTGCTGCATTGGCAGGCAGATCCTTTACCACTGAGCCACCAGCTCCATCTAATGGAGAAAACATCTAATTACAGCCCTTCATAGCGCTAGGAATATTTCCATGAGCGTTGGTAAAACTATAAAGTACGTGTAGGCCGCAAACACAGAGACACACCACACACAATTTTCTCTGCTGCTTTGTTTTTTGAACCAGGTAAGACCCAAAGCTACTTAGTCATAGTTCTTGCAGATCCACTCCTTTGCTTAGATTTGAACTAAAAAATGAAATCGGTATCTCTTGGATCCACACCCATTCCTTCCTTTCAAACCAAACCCTCAATGCCTCCTGCCCGAGTAACTATTACAGTCTCCTAGCTAATTTTTTTGACGGGGCTAATTTTCCAGCCTTCATTCTCTCCCAACTAATACATTCTACATGTTATCTTCAGACTAAATTTCCTAAAAATGGCCTTCGTCATCTCCTCCCCTTGCCCTAAAACACACATCTTCATTTCATTTTGTTTCTTACTCTATCCCACCCTGATTATCTTTTCCCTCCCTGCTCCCCATTCCCATCCATTCATGCTCTGCTGGTAGCTCCATTTCCTTCTGCTCATTCATACTTTAATGCCTGGAAGTCAGCGAAAAAACAAAGGCTGTGGAATCAGAGACTATTCAGCTACTTCATCACTCTGAGCCTCAATTACTTCATCAATAAAAATATACTTATCTTTTTCCTTAAGTCAGTTTGGGGGTGGGGTTTTATGTCCTTTGCAATTTCATGAGTCTTACCTCTTGAAAAAAACAAAAGCAGCCAGGAGCTGGCCTGGCCTCACAGGCGGACAAAGGTATTCTGTTAAACGTAAAAAAATTCACAAAACATTAACATTAGACGAAGTCACTCTGTGACCATGAGAGAGCAAGGCAATTTAGTAATCATGTCTGAGAAAAGACAAAACAACACTCTTACACCATCAAAAAGGATCAAATATTTCCATTTTCTGGCTAACATAAGGAACTGCTGTTGCTTTATTACTACAATTTTAGCCCCAGTGAACTTTTTCTACCTCCTAGGTAAGATTCATAAAGAAACTTAATCATATAATTACTCCTGCTTCCTAACAACATCCAAACTTGAGGAAACTACTTTAAATTCTCCCCAAATTTCCTAACACGAACTGCAGTCCTATAACTAGGGCTTATATGGATAAGGTTTATATGCATTTGTCTTGAACCAAACAACAGCAAGGGTAAGGTCAGAGAGAAAAGACATCAAAATCCATTCCTTCAAAATTTTGAGTTTATCTCATTAGTCTTCTTGTTAAATAAGAATAAATCAAAGTTTCCTTGCTGATTTTATTTTCCCAAAATTTATATTTAGCATCACACCATTTAGAAGGGAAAACCTTTCGCTCTGGAAGTACTCCAGTAGACATTTCTCAGTACTAATTTTATAAACAAACAAGCCATGTCCTCCTTGTTTAAGGTACTTGAATAAGAAATGTTATAATCAAAGATTCATTTATTTTGAAATATCTCCCTCTTGAGGGCATTACTACTTATGCATCAGTATACTGTTAAACTCCAGCCCTCTGATACATACCGGTGGGTAGAAACAGAAATAAATTAATATAAATATCTTGGATGACAATTTGGCAACATCTATTAACATTTAAAAACCCATGAGTACTAAGACCTATAAGTATGGACGGTCACCAAAACCGTAAGCCACCTAAATGTCCAGCACTAGGTGTCTAGTGTAATGCATAGTGAAATCCATGTAACCATTAAAGTTAGAAAACCTATATACACTGACATGGAATTATCTCGAAGACATGCTTGTACACACATAATTGTACACATATAAAAATACCTCCAGATGAAAGCTGGTAATAGTTGTTGCCTCTGAGAGAAGAAATGGGTCAGGGGGAGGAAGACATACTTTTTCATGTATACCCTTTCTGTATAAACTGATTTTTAAAACCGTCTTTGTGTATTTTCTGTAAATCAAAAATCCAATAAATTAAATGTTTTGTAAAATTTTGTAAAAAGAACTTACATGCAAAAAGTGTACAAATTTTAAGTGTGAAAGACAGCAATTGTTTATAATGTCAACATAACCAAGTAACAAAAATTCATGTCAAGTAAAAGAGCACTACTAGTGTGTATTTAAAAGAAAATACCAGTCATTTAAAAATTGTGCCTGTAAATATTTCAGTATGTATCTCTTGATAAAAGATTTCAGCCTAGACTGGAATGGGAGGATATGAAATGGAGAATCTCAGGCATGCCCCCTCAGAAAAATAAAACTTAAGAAGAATGGAAAGGCTAATTTCCCTGAACCTGTCTCCTGACCAATGAACATCCACAACAAATACCTCCCCATTTTCAGTGAACTTGCTGCCTAGACTCTGGCTGAACCCCCTTTCTTTGCACCTTTTGCTCAAGAATACCACCTGCCTCAAACCTTCAATGGATTCACGTGTAGCCTGGTGTGTCCTAGGCTGCAGTTCCCCTGCTATTTCCAAATAAACTCAATATCTAATCATTTGAGCCTCCTTCAGCTTACCTCTTCATTTAGATTGTCTCTCTCAACACATACCATAATACCATTGACAAAATAATAAGAAACTTAAAAATATAACAGTTATCACACCCAGTAAAATTAACAATAATTAGAATTAGAAATGTTTAATGCTTAAAAATTTTAATACTCAATGCATGTTCAATTTTTTTTTTTTGCTTATCTCAAAAATGTCTGTTTACATTTGATTTGTTTGAATCGTGATCCAAAAAGGTCCACATATATTTGGTTAATTTTTCTCTTGAATCTTTTTATTCTGTAAAAGTCCCATCCCCTTTGGTCAATGCTACTTCTTTGTTGTTGAAGAAACCGGTCATTTATCTTGTAGAATTTCTCGCAGTCCGCGTATAGCTACTTAAATCCTCCTGGTGTTGTTTTACACGTCTTTATTCACTGAATTTTTTGTAAGCCGGTAGATAGACCTAGGAATCAATGTGTTTCTTGAGTGGGTAAATAAAAGGGCTCTATGATGCAGTATGTTTGGGAAATGCTGTATACTTTGTAAATCAACATATGGAGATTTACAGATAGAGACCTGAAAAATCCTAAAGTGAGGAAATGTTCGATTTTGCTTAACTGTGAATTTCCTATGGGTTTTGTTGTTATTGTTGTTGTAGTATCTGTTATATTCACATGGAACTGGAATCCTGTTGTACACATTCTGATAAACACCGGAAGCAAAGATCTAAATGGTCTTCTCAGAATTCCATGATTTTGTATGGAGCGAGACCCACTGCAGATCTTTATACAAGTTTGCTGATAGGTGGATCCCGCAGACATTTATTTTGTTTTCTATTTATAGAGTATTGCACTTGAAAATGCTTCCCTGGTGGCTCAGTGGTAAAGAATCTGCCTGCAGTTCAGGAGACCACCTGCAATGCAGGAGATGCCAGTTCGTTCCCTGGGTCAGGAAGATCCCCTGGAGAAGGGAATGGCAACCCACTCCAGTATTCTTGCCTGGGAAATCCCAAGGCTGGAGGAGTCTGTAGGGTTACAGTAGACTTAGCAACTAAGCCACCACCAAATAGTTGAAGACACTATTCCTGTTCTCAGAAGTTAAGGTTGATCTGATGAATCAGCAGGTGTCCAGAAAGCAATTGTGCATGGCCATTTAAAGGAAAGGCAGCAAAAAAAGAAAGAAAGAAAGAAAAATCAGCTGTGTAGACTGCAGTCACTGAGCAGAATGGCCTGATGTGGTTCACTGGGAGGAAGCTCCAGTGGTGGGGTTGGCTTTGCAGCTGAGCAGCAAGAATTGGCAGCAAGTCAGAGCTGAAAAATATCCCAGAAGTCATCTGGTATCGTCTTTTCATTCACAGAGGACAGAAAGTCCAAATAGGAAAGGATTCTCACAGCCAATGAGAGACACAGCTTAGGACTAAAACCCAGATGTTGTTGCTGCTCCTTAATCTAATAATACGCTGAAAAAGTCCCTCTCAAAATTATTTTTGTTGTAGGTAAACTGTTTTGTATTCCCTGTGAAAGCTTTTAGGATTTTCTCTTTAACTTTGGAGTTCTGAAGTTTCTTCAGGATGTGTCTCAGTATGAGTTTTTCCTTTCATTCTGCCTGACTTTCAGTCAGCCTTTTTATTATGAAGATCCAAGCTTCCTTAGGATGAGGGAAATCGTCATCGGTTCCTTGCATGTCTATTAACTGGGCCAGTTGTTTTGATTTGTTCAAACCAGTTGCTTTTGCTTTGATGTTTTATTCATTTTGAGTCATCCTTGGTCGATCCTTCCATATTTATGAATGAAAGATCCTGTTAATGATCTGGCTTGGAATTCATTTGAAGTTATATGGATTGGTTTATATAGAAAGGCACACAGAGGTAAATTTGACCTTGAAGTCTATTGAGGGAGGAAAGTGAGCAAATTAAAAATTCTGTCAGTGTCAGAATGCCTATACTGCAGCTTAAGCAAAAAGAAAAGGTGCTGGTATTAGTTTGTGTGCCAGCAAATTTCAAGTATGCCCCTCCTCCAACTTCGTAGTTGCCTCTGCTCTTCCTGGGTTGGGCTGGAAATGGAGGGGTTGGCAGAGAAACAGACCGAAAAGTCTGACATAAGAGCAATGGTTTGGTGGCATGGCTCTCTGGACAAGAAGAAAATTTGACCCTTATTCTTCATCTCAAAGGATACTCTAAGCAAAGAATGATCCACCATTCTTTCCAGTTCTACAATGGGCAAGCCATTAGCCTCCGCAGTCACTCTTAGGGGAGTTCAGGATAGAAAAAAACAGGCAATATTCTGTGCTTTTTTTAATACTGAAACTAGATAGTGAAGATTCATATCTAAGGAATAATCTCAGTAAGCCCAGATTCTTGCATCTTCCCATACACAGAAAAGCACTAAAATCATTAACTAGAGATGTCTGTTCTTTTTGAATAGCAGTTAAGTAATCTTCTGACTTTGGACTACATTTTTTTTCCAGCAAAACCCCTCATATATTTCATTGTTCCTCCCTTACCTCTTCAGAGCAGTTCCTCAAAGCTATCTGAGAGGCTGTCTCCTGGACTATAGTCCTCAGTAAGATCCATGAATGAAACTAAATTCCCAACTTTTATCTTGTATGTTTCTATTTCAGTAGACAACACGTATCTGCATTTCTCAAAGATTTATCACTGAGAATCTTTATTTATAATATTTATGTCATGGGCAGTCCCTCTTCTTAGAACTTTCACTTCCCTCTTGTAGCCTCTGAGTACTTGGTAGTTCATTCTACACAATTTCTTTTTGTTTGGGGTCCTATCTGTCTCACAGGAAATCTTCTTAAGTGGACAAATATTTAACCCCGGCCTGGCCCTTCTTCATGGATCACATTTGGTCCAGAGAAACATTTGCTCATCCTTGCATCTGTGGACATGCATCTCTCCTTGCTCTGCTGCTGGCAAATTGCTCTGGCCACCACTGCGGGCCTTTGTTTCTCAAAGTTGAGTTAAACACTCAGGAGTCTTGATGTGTTTATAGTCCTGGTGTGTAGATAGCGAACTAAGGTTACAAAACTGGAACCTGAGCACCTCTTTGCAAGGTCTACAGAGACTATAAACGCCTCCCTTTGGAAGTGGGAAAATTTGCCACCTTCAATTTTGTTCTCAATTTTGTGGATCTCAGCTGAAAAGCAAGAGAAAAGGTCTCATTGTAAAAGTTTATTTCATGCCTATATGAAAAGTATAGGAGTGATGAAATACGGAATCTTCCAAGCTGTTTCTAGAAAGCAGTGGGCCAGCTCCCATGATTGACTTGATTACCACAGAGATAGGTGCCAGACAACTGCTTTAAGCCAGTTTGTGGGTCTCTAGCAGTAAACAAAAGAAAATATTGGTTCTCCTAAGAAGCTGAATGGAGCCAGTTGAATGTGCCTCACTGTGAGAAAGAACTGCCTGTCAGAGAGAGAGACGTTTAGAAACATTTTTTACACTCAGGCCTTTACAGGGAATGACCACTGAAGTCAGATAGACCTGGAGTTCATTAGCTGTGTAACCACAGGTAGACAGTTCAACACTCTAAGCCCTTGGTTTTCTGACATGAAAAAGGGAAATAATAGCTAACGTGAAGGATGGCTGTGGAGATGAAATGTTGGGTGTGAAAAAGACTAAAAGGAAGGCCCTCCATGAGTGGTAATCATCATCACCATTCTTCCTCTGCCTACGACCCCTTCTTCTTTCTTCCTTGCCCCATTAATTTTCACTCTCCCTTAAAGATAGCTCAGAGTCACCCATCTTTTCCAGTAGCTTTCCTGGACTCCTTTCCCCCTTCATTATGGTATAGATGCTTCCAAAGCATCTTGTGATATCTCTACTGTGGCACTAACCACACTTACCTGAAATTGCAAAGTCACTTCCCCCAAAGGGAACTGTGGGCTCCTTGAGTATAGAGAACACTGTACTCCTGAGAGTAGTGTTTTAGTATTATTAGTATTTCCCACATTAGTAGTGTTATTACTATTGTTAGTATTTCCCACATGGGAAAAAGAAAGGTAAAATTATGTTTACTTCTCAAATTGTATAGTGTAGCTCTCAAGATAGGACCTGGAAGAATAGAAATCAATGACCTGGCTTTTGTGACATATGTGGGATCTGTGTAATTCACACCATTCCACCTCAGAGATAGGGAAAGAGCAGGCTACATCACTTCTTCCCTCCCTTGGGAGAAAAACATGTCCAATTGGTCAAAACTGAGATGGTAGATCCTTGATTCCTAGTCTGGGTCTTTGGATCATAGAACTCTAAGGCAGGAAAAAGCTTTAGAGAGTGCTTCATCATGGCAGGAGAGGGGACTATTTCAAGGAGCTTGTGTGTCTTAAAAACTGTACTCAACATTGTAAGTTTATATTTGGAAAAGTTAAAGAAGGACCTTATTTTGTTGAGTTTTGGAATGGAAAGCACCCAAAAACATCAGCTGCTGGGGATAGGCGTGGGTCAGTCATAGCATGGGGAGGGCAACCAGAACCAGGGCAGGGAAACATGATGTATCTGTATTTGGCAAAAGGAGGAAGGCATTCCTGAAGTCTGACAAACACCAACCTATTTCCAACCACTTATTTGCATACATATGAGGAAACAGAGGTGTGTCCAAGGAGGCACACCGTGTATGCAAGCAGAGGCAGGATTTGTGTTTCTCCACCACATCTCGGCCTGACCATGACTTTGTGTGGTGAAGAAGTGGCACAGCCCGAGAGCAGGAGGGACACTGAGTGAGGACAGAGAGGCAGAAGCATGGTGTGATCCTGAGAAAGCCAGTGGTCTAAGACCCAATTTGTTCATATGCCAAATAGGGAAGATAACATTCTATCACACGGGGCTGCTTAAGGACCAAAAGAGAAGACAAATTCCTTTATAAAATGCAACATGTTGTTTAAAGGTGACCTTTCTAGCACTTGTAGGAGAAAATGTGGGAGACCTGGGTTTGATCCCTGGGTCGGGAAGATCCCCTGGAGAAGAAAATGGCAACCCACTCCAGTATTCTTGCCTGGAGAATCCCATGGACAAAGCAGCCTGCTAGGCTACAGTCCATGGGGTCGCAGAGTTGGACACGACTGGGCGACTTAACTTTAACTTTTTCTAGCATTTAAATCATCCAACTTGTAAAAGAGACACACACTTAAGCTATACCTGTAGACTCTCCAATCACTTCAGCATAACCAGAAACAAGGATTTCCAGAAAAGCGGAAAAATTAATGCTAATCAAAACTTTTTTTTTTTTTTTAGCACTTTTTAATCAGGGGAAATTGTATAAGTGGATAACCACATGGGAAAAAGAAAGGCAAAATTATATCTACTTCTCAACTTTGCAAACCAGGATAAATTCTAAATAGAATAGAGACCTAAATTTTAAAAATGAAACCCATACAAGCATCAGTGAATTCTCCTATAACCTAGAAATAGGAAAAACATTTTTAACCCTAACACTGACTCAAAAATTCTGAAACAATGAGGAAAAGATTAAGATTTAATTGCATCAAAATAATACTTTAACAAGACAAACAAAAAACACCATAAAGACATATTCAAATGAAAAAGAAAAATTACAACTTATATCACAGACAAGAGCTTAATAGCCTTAATTTAGAGGGAGCTTCTAAAAATAAAGAATAAAAAGACCAAGAATCCCTTATACATCTTAGAGATATAAACAAGTGGCCCACAGAAAAAGAAACATAAATAGTCCTTAACTTATTAAGTGACACTCAGTCTCACTCATGGGAGAAATACAAATTAACGATCCTGAAAACAATGTCTCACCTATCAGACAAAAATACCCAAGTGGGACAATAAAAGCTGTTGGTGATACTGTGGGCAAATGGACATTTTCATACATTGCCGGTGGTGAAGGAGGAAACAGAACAGGCTCTACTTGAAAGCAGGACTCCATCTTGGGCCCGACTGTGGACTTTGAGCTATACGGCCAGTATCTATGGAAACGTGATACCAACTGGAAAACCAGGCCTCCAGAAGGAAGAGCCCCAGGATCGTACCTAGACTCTCCATCGCCTAAAAGAATACCCTAATTATCTGTGTAACCCAATAGAACCATACATTCTATTATGCTTATTGGGGTATGACCACAGGCCTATTGATAATTGTCCACTGTTAACTTCCTAGGCTTAAGGCATATGAATCACAGGTTAACTTTGATTGTATCTTTCTTTTTGCTTTGTTTAGACTAGTTTCAGGGAATTTGGGGAGGTGGGTTTGTGCACGTACACTTAGGGTATATAAGGTTTTCACAAAAAATAGTCAGGGTCCTTGGCTAAGAGGAGACTCTGCCTTGGGCCTGCCGGTTTGACAAACTGCACTCCACTATCTGCATTGTCCTTCTGAGTGAGTTTGTTTCCCAGAATGTGTGGCTACAACAGTGGGAGGGCTACTAGGAAGGTAAAAAAGTAGAACCCTCATGGAGGAAAATCTGGCAATATATAGTGAAATTATACATTCATTTATCTTTTGACCTAGGAGTCTCACTTCTGGGAATACAGTCCAAAGATTTAATGGCAAAAATAAGAAAAGGCACGTGCATGAGGCTTTTAATCACAGTGCTATTTATAGTAGTAAAGGCTTGGAATCAACTCCAATGTCCATCAGTAGGAACTGGTTGACTAAAGTGTGGACACACATGGGAATGATGACTCCATGATACTAATTAAGGAAAAATAAGTAACATGGAGAAAAGTGAGTACATTAAGCTATCATTTAACAAATGGTTCATATCTCTTTTAAAATGGATGGATAAACCATAAAGGGCTTCCCTGATGGCACAGCAGTAAAGAATCTACCAGCAATGTAGGAGACGGAGGTTCAATCCTAGGTTGGGAAGATCCCCTGGAGAAAGAAATGGCAACCCACCCCAGTATTCTTGCCTAGGAAATCCCATGGACAGGGGAGCCTGGTGGGTTACAGTCCATGGGGTCACAGTAGAGTTGAACATGTGTATCTTACTCAATGAAACTAAGGCATGACGTATGGGGCCACCCAAGATGGACAGGTCATGGTGGAGAGGTCTGACAGAATGTGGTCCACTGGAGAAGGGAATGGCAAACCACTTCAGTATTCTTGCCTTGAGAACCCCATGAACAGTACAAAAAGGCAAAAAGATAGGACACTGAAAGATGAACTCCCCTATTGGTCAGTAGGTGCCCAATATGCTACTGGAGATCAGTGGAGAAATAACTGCAGAAAGAATTTAGGGATGGATCCAAAGCAAAAACAACATCCAGTTGTGGATGTAACTGGTGATACAAGCAAAGTCTGATGCTGTAAAGAGCAATATTGCATAGGAACCTGGAATGTTAGGCCCATGAATCAGGGCAAATTGAAAGTGGTCAAACAGGAGATGACAAGGGTGAACATCGACATTCTAGGAATGAGTGAACTAAGATGGACTGGAATGGGTGAATTTAACTCAGATGACCATTATATCTACTACTGTGGGCAGGAATCCCTTAGATGAAACGGAGTAGCCATCATAGTCAACAAAAGAGTCCGAAATGCAGTACTTGGATGCAATCTCAAAAACGACAGAATGATCTCTGTTCGTTTCCAAGGCAAACTATTCAATATCATGGTAATTCAAGTCTTTATCCCGACCAGTAATGCTGAAGAAGCTGAAGTTGAACAGTTCTATGAAGACCTACAAGACCTTCTAGAACTAACAGCCAAAAAAGATGTCCTTTTCATTATAGGGGACTGGAATGCAAAAGTAGGAAGTCAAGAAACACCTGGAGTAACAGGCCAATTTGGCCTTGGAGTATAGAATGAAGCAAGGCAAAGGCTAATAGTATTCTGCCAAGAGAATGCACTGGTCATAGCAAACACCCTCTTGCAACAACACAAGAGAAGACTCTACACATGGACATCACCAGATGGTCGACATCGAAATCAGATTGATTATATTCTTTCCAGCCAAAGATGGAGAAGCTCTACACAGTCAGCAAAAACAAGACTGGGAGCTGACTGTGGATCAGATTATGAACTCCTTATTGCTAAATTCAGACAGAAATTGAAGAAAGTGGAGAAAACCACTAGAACATTCAGGTATGACCTAAATCAAATAAATCCCTTATAACTATACAGTAGAAGTGAGAAATAGATTTAAAGCACTAGATCTGATAGACAGAATGCCTGATGAACTATGGATGGAGGTTTGTGACATTGTACAGGAGACAGGAATCAAGACCATCTCCAAGAAAAAGAAATGCAAAAAAGCAAAGTGGCTGTCTGAGGAGGCCTTACAAATAGCTGTGAAAAGACGGGAAGTGAAAAGCAAAGGAGAAAAGGAAAGATATACCCATTTGAATGCAGAGTTCCAAAGAACAGCAAGGAGAGATAAGAAAGCCTTCCTCAGTGATCGATGCAAAGAAATGGAGGAAAACAATAGAATGGGAAAGACTAGAGATCTTTTCAAGAAAATTAGAGATACCAAGGGAACATTTCATGCAAAGATGGGCTCAATAAAGGACAGAAAAGGTAGGGACCTAACAGAAGCAGAAGATATTAAGAAGAGGTGGCAAGAATACACAGAAGAACTGTACAAAAAAGTTCTTCACGACCCAGACAATCACAATGGTGTGATCACTCACCTACAGCCAGACATCCTGGAATGTGAAGTCAAGTGGGCCTTAGGAAGCATCATGATGAACAAAGCTAGTGGAGGTGATGGAATTCCAGTTGAGCTATTTCAAATCCTGAAAGATGATGCTGTGAAAGTGCTGCACTCAATATGCCAGCAAATCTGGAAAACTCAGCAGTGGCCACAGGACTGGAAAAGGTCAGTTTTCATTCCAATCCCAAAGAAAGGCAATGCCAAAGAATGCTCAAACTACCGCACAATTGCGCTCATCTCACACGCTAATAAATTAATGCTCAAAATTCTCCAAGCCAGGCTTCAGCAATACGTGAACTGTGAACTTCCAGATGTTCAAGCTGGTTTTAGAAAAGGCAGAGGAACCAGAGATCAAATTGCCAATATCCACTGGATCATTGAAAAAGCGAGAGAGTTCCAGAAAAACATCTATTTCTGCTTTATTGACTGTGCCAAAGCCTTTGATTGTGTGGATCACAATAAACTGTGGAAAATTCTGAAAGAGATGGGAATACCAGACCATCTGACCTGTCTCTTGAGAAACCTGTATGCAGGTCAGGAAGCAACATTTAGAACTGGACATGGAACAACAGACTGGTTCCAAATAGGAAAAGAAGTACGTCAAGTCTGTATATTGTCACTCTGCTTATTTAACTTATATGCAGAGTACATCATGAGAAACGCTGGGCTAGAGGAAGCACAAGCTGGAATCAAGACTGCTGGGAGAAATATCAATAACCTCAGATATGCGGATGACACCACCCTTATGGCAGAAAGTGAAGAAGAACTAAAGAGCCTCTTGATGAAAGTGAAAGAGGAGAGTGAAAAAGTTGACTTAAAGCTCAACATTCAGAAAACTAAGATCATGGCATCCGGTCCCATCACTTCATGGCAGATGGGGAAACAGTGGCAACAGTGGCTGACTTTATTTTGGGGGGCTCCAAAATCACTGCAGATGATGATTGCAGCCATGAAATTAAAAGGCGCTTACTCCTTGGAAGGAAAGTTATGACCAACCTAGACAGCATATTAAAAAGCAGAGAGATTACTTTGCCAACAAAGGTCCATGTAGTCAAGGCTATGGTTTTTCCAATGGTCATGTATGGATGTGAGAGTTGGACTATAAAGAAAGCTGAGCACCGAAGAATTGATGTTTTTGAACTGTGGTGCTGGAGAAGACTCTTGAGAGTCCCTTGGACTGCAAGGAGATCCAACCAGTCCATCCTAAAGGAGATCAGTCCTGGGTGTTCATTGGAAGGACTGATGTTGAAGCTGAAACTCCAATACTTTGGCCACCTGATGCGAAGAGCTGACTCATTGGAAAAGACCCTGATGCTGGGAAAGATTGAGGGCAGGAGGAGAAGGCGACAACGGAGGATGAGAAGGCTTGGATGGCATCACCGACTCGATGGACATGGGTTTGGGTGGACTCAGGGAGTTGGTGATGGACAGGGAGGTCTGGTGTGCTGCGATTCATGGGGTCGCAAAGAGTCGGACACCACTGAGCGACTGAACTGACACTGATACTGATCTTACTTGGCAAAATGTATCTAAGCTCCAGCACACAGGATCAAAGGTTAAAATGTTTCTGAAAGATTAGGAGAGGAATAAGGAGGCAGTTAGTGTTTGCAATACTTTATCCTCACTCTGCACTCTCCATAGGCAATTTCATCCATGTCCACTGTTTTTTTTTACTACTCACAAGGTTATCTTCACTTAGATCCTTCCTCTGAGCTCAAAGCCTATACTATATTCAAGTTCATACTTGACACTTTCTGGACCTCAAATTCAGCATGGCCTAAACCTACTTCTTCCACTGTAACCAAACTCAGCAAACGCCACCATCTAAGCCCACTGTATGTCAGCCTTGACATTTCTCCCATTCCACCAATATCGATCACCAAGCCCCCAAAATTTTATCCTCTGAAAAACCCCTAAATTATCTACTTGCCCATCTCCAACACCTCACTGTTCTCTACCATCATGGATCTAGCCATAAGCCTCCTGTATCCTTGCATCCAATATGTGCTTAGTTGCTCAGTTGTACACGACTCTGCGACCCCATGGACTGTAAGCCCACCAGGCTCCTCTGTCCCTGGGGATTCTCCAGGCAAGAATACTGGAGTGGGTTGACATGCCCTCCTCCAGAGGATCTTCCCAACCCAGGTCTCCAGCACTGCAGGTGGATTTTTCACTGTCTGGGCCACCAGGGAAGCCCAAGAATACTGGAGTGGGTAGCCTCTCCCTTCTGAAGCAGGGGATCTTCCCGACCCAGGAATCCAACTGGGGTCTACTGCATTGCAGGTGGATTCTTTTACCAGCTGAGCTACCAGAGAAGCATCCAATATGACTTCCACTGAAAACCATTCTTCATAAAGCAGCCACTGATCTTTTTCAAATTGCTTACCTCATTGGAGTCTCATTACCCTCTACTTAAAATTCAGCAATTTCCCATAGCTCTCGATTAAAAGCAGGTATCAACTTCTGTCCTACATGGGCTGGCTTCTACTTAACTTTCCAGATTCTTCTCATGACCAATCATTCTATCCCAGATGCATGGTATGCCAACCAGACCCCCAATGTCCTGAGAATTTTACCTGCTCTGTTCCCTCTGCCTGGAACACCCTTTTCTCTTTATCCAGAGATGACTTTGCCTGTTCTAGGTCAGCTCAAACACTTCCTTCCCTTGACCACATCAAACTCTTTTAAAACACTTGTTATACTTTAATGCAATTTTCCTCACCATGTGGTCAGTTTCCCTCACCATACCAGAAAGGCTGTTTTTACTTCAATGCATCTACCATGCCCGACAAAGCAAGCACACAGTAGGATGTTGGTAGAAAACATGAACAATTCAAAGAATGTGGCCGAGTTAAGGGAGGAGTACCTGTGTTAACTTTGGGGAGTACTTACAGCTCTTAATATAATGAAAACATTTAACACTCCCAAATAGTCAAAATCTGGCAACACTATTCTACTGGCATTAGGATTCATGGCCCATCTAAGTACCTGAGGTACTACCGCCACCCTGGGACCAGTAAAGACTTGGCTCTAGTACCTCCCTTTCACTAATTCTCATCTACAATTTAGAGATTGTTAATCATTCTGCTTCAAGAGCTCTCAAGGGTAGCTTTATTTGGGAGAAAGGGTCTGTCCAGAGTTTCAAGCAACAGAAGACCAACTTTTTCTGAATTAGTAGGGAGGTTGAAATTCCAACCAGTTGAGTGAATTCTAATTATTCAAAGAACATAGAAGCAGATTTAGTGGATAAGAGTTGATTCAAATCCTTCAAAGGTTTTGTTTCTAGTGCCCACAAGGCACCTAGATCATGATCAACAGGCAAACTGGTTTATAGTACCATGGTCAACTCAGACCCTTTATGCTAATTAGGGAAGTGCTCCCCTGAAGCAAAGGGCAGGAGTGATTGAATACTGAGCACTTATGTATAAGAAGTGTTGTAGGTAATCAGGATTTCATGTACACATTGTACAAAGATAGACTGTTGATCAAATCTAAATATTTTATTATATAGTTACACCCAAAATTATGTTTTTGCTATATACCTTTACCAGGGGATATGGGGGAGAAGGATACATTGGGAGATTGACACTGGCATATACACACTACTATACATAAAACAGATGAGAGTAGGAAATGGCAACCCACTCCAGTATTCTTGCCTGAAGAATCCCATGGACAGAGGAGACTGGTGGGCTACAGTCCATGGGTTTGCAAAGAGTTAGACAAAACTGAAGCAACTTAGCATACATAAAACACGTAACTAAAAAACTGCTGTATAGCACAGGGAACTCTACTCAATACTCTGTAATGGTCTATATGACAAAAGAATGAGTGGATATATGTGTAACTCATTCACTTTGCTATATACCTGAAACTAACACAACATTGTAAATCAACTACACTCCAACAAAGATATAAAAAAGTATTAAAGGAAAGCCAGCACCATATAAACAGCATACACTTAAATAAAAGATGAATGTTTAACATAGAGTAATGTTTTTTATTCACTGATAAGCTAAAGGTCCATTTCAAGATGTTTCCTTCTTTTGTATGCTTAATTTGTTTTATTAGCGAGTAAAGCCCTATAAGGGATGGCATCATCTAGTCCTCAGACTCGGATTCATCTTCATCTTGACTAATCTGGAAGTATCGAAGCTCATAAGTCTCTTTGTCAGATGCAATCACACGAAGCCAATCACGAAGATTGTTCTTTTTAAGGTATTTCTTCGTAAGGTACTTCAAATACCTTTAAAACAAAAATAAATTTCATTAAATGTAATACTTACTACATAAAGGCCTATATAAGACGCACTGTCATATTCATCTTCTTTGTTCCTAGTTCCCGCTAATTATTTCATTTGTACTAAATATTAAGCAAGGCTGCTAGGGATATAAGGCACCATTCGCACCCCAATTAGTATCAGTTCTATGCCCTACAAAACCCTTATTTTCCCCCACCCTCGCAATAAACTTTATATGCTGAAGACTAATATGAAGGATAGCAGTAATAGTAGCTTCCTCTTCAGTCTTACAGCGACATTAGATTTTTTTTTTTTTATTTTAGTTGGGGGCTAATTACTTTACAATATTGTAGTAGTTTTTGCCATACATTGACATGAATCAGCCATGGGTTCACATGTGCTCCCCCTCCCGAACCCTCCTCCCACCTCCCTCCCCTCCCCATCCCTCTGGGTCATCCCAACGCTCCATCCCTGAGCATCCGTCCCATGCATAGAACATGGAATGGTGTTCCGCTTCACATATGACAATATACAGCGACATTAGATTTTTAAGTTAAACAATACAATCTCATTCTTCAAATGTTACATGCTAATATCAACATTCTCTTCACCACCAATCTCCCTAATCTCAATCCCATCTTGGATCAACAAGAGGCAACCTGTCAATAGGGCTGAATCTTATTCACAAGTTCAAGATTATCCGGTCTTGCAACCTGCATATGGCGCAGTCCTTATAAGAAAAGCTTTCAGCATGGCCTGATTTCATTATTCCAATCACTCTCCCTTTACTTTTTACAATTCTGAACTCCTACGCATTCCTCTCAAGCCTCCTTGCCCTTTGTCAATGTTGCTCCCAGTCAGGAATCTCATTCCACTGGCAACACTAAGCTTCCTCTCACGTTCTCTGCAAACTCCTGCTATCCCAATTTCTACCTTCAATGCAGCAATTACAATATTGCATTTATAACAATTATCTGCATGTCCATAAGAACCTTGGGAACAGATACTTCATCTCCAAATCCCTAGTGATTAATTCACGACCACAGCTAATATGCAATACCACCACAGGCTCCTAAATCTTTGGCTCACTACTGTATTTCATTTAGATGAAGCTTTCCCTGATCACTTTAAACATTCACTTCCTTTATGCACTTACACACAGCTCTTATCAACTACTTACATTACTGCATTTCATTCTCTCTCTTCTATGCTAAAATTTAAGTTCCTTGGTAGTGGCTACCTAGTGTGCTTGGTTCACTGCTAGGCTATGCACTAACAAACAGTGCTGTCATTATGGAGTATTAATATTTACTATCTGTCAAGAAAATTTTAATGAATGAAGACTTGCCACAGGAGGCACATTAGAGAAATTTACCTTTGATTGGCTGCTTCTACTAGAAGCTAGGACACTACTCCCGTATTACACAACAGACATGTTTCTTCAAACACATTAAAGCACTCAACACTATTTAAACAAAACACGATAGAAAACACATACCAACCTTTTAGAGAACTGTTTCTCAGAAACGACTATGATTTTATTCTTGAAGCGTTCAATGTGAACAACATTCCCAAGATTTCCAGTTTTTCCATTCACTTTAACCTTCTCCCGCAGAAACTGTTCCTATTTTAAAACAGAAAAAATGCCACACTAGGGAAGAAAACCCTAGATATTCACTAGGGAAGGTACCCTAGGAACAGAGCTTAGGTTAAAATCAAAGATTATATAATTCATGATTAGAAATTCTACTAAAGTGATAAAAACAAGCTGAGTAGAGTGATACTTACAAAATTTCCAGAATCAAAAATTCCATCTTCTACTGGATGAGTAAGATCCAAATTAAACTTCCAGGTTGACTTTTTAGGCTTCTTGTCTTTCTTCTACAGAAAATTTAATGTAAGTATGGCTCTCTACAACAATTTATTCACATATAAAATCAAAACCCTGTATCAGTGCAGAGATGTACAGTGAGGCTATGTATGAAATGGTGCAAAATTCTACACGCTAACTTTTTCTAACCTGGCTATGAATAGGGGAGTACACTCATTAACTTGATTAAAAACCAAGCTTCAGGAAATCCGCTGGAAATTTCCCTTGTTCATCATGTAAGTGTTTCACAAGTGCAAAATTCAAGAAAGCTCAAAGTACATGGTGGCCTACAATAGTTTCCTTCACCAGAAGATTCCCAAGAATCGTATTTTTCAAATGGAAAAAATTAAGAGAATCAACCTCCTTTCAACAAGTTACCCAGAGCTTGATCAGAACTTCTATAATCAGGTTCATTTCTCCCCCCACCTCAAATTATCAAGACTAAGTTTTGTGGGCTTTTATTATTTCCCAGACTACAGATGTTCAATTTCAAACTACCAGGCATGTCTTTACTACTGCCACCCCCACTGAAGGTGGGGAATCAGGTAGCCCATCACTTAGTCGAAGCTCAGCTGCAAGCCAGAATGGGATATTCCGCCTGCTTACCACTAGAAAATTCAATCCTTAATGCTGTTATGGGTGAGGAAAAGGAACCTTTAATCTGTTCTGCTTTTTTAAAAAACATATTTGTGTCAAAAATTTTTATCCAAACTTTGAACAAGCTATGGTTTTTCCAGCAGTCATGTATAGATGTAAGAGTTGGACCATAAAGAAAGCTGAGCGCTGAAGAATTGATGCTTTTGAACTGTGGTCAAAATTCTGGAGAAAATTCTTTAGAGTTTCTTGGACTGCAAGATCTAACCAATAAATCCTAAAGGAAATCAGTCCTGAATATTCATGCTGAAGCTCCATTACTCTGGCCACCTGATGCGAAGAACTGACTCACTGGAAAAGACCCTGATGCTGGGAAAAGACTGAAGGCAGGAGAAGGGAACGACAGAGGATGAGACGGTTGGATGGCATCACCGACTCTAAGGACGTGAGTCTGAGCAAGCTCCTAGAATTAGTGATGACAGGGAAGCCTGGCGTGCTGCGGTCCACGGGGTCGCAGAGTGGACACGACTGAGCAACTTAACTGAAACTGGCAGAAGAGAATACTAGGAGCCGGACTTAACTGGGCAATTTATACCTGAGTATCAATTAGGTACGGAAATGCAGTTTTACCCTAACATTTCAAATGCTCTTTGGATGGCTTTAAAGCTCTTTAACCGGCTTTAGGTCCTGGTTCCCTTATTTAGTAAGTAAAACTTTGAAAAAAGCCACTTTTACATTCGCCCAAGAGTTCTGGCTTTCACCATTTAAAAAACTTTTATCGTGAGATAATGAAGAAACTTCTTCCCTAACTTAAAAGTTCTCTGAAACTTCTGCAACCGCGGCTATCCGGGAAGTTGAGTGCCTCAGCTCTCTCTCCCTCCGCCTGGCAAGGCCATTAGACCTGCCGCATTACCCACCTTCGCTTCCTAGTGGAAACAAACAGGGTATCATCCGCGTTATCAGGCGCGAGATAAAAAAAAGTAATGGCCCAAAGGCTGTCCCACTAGCCCCGCTCATCGTCCTGCCTCCTCTTCGTTCCCTGCGCTGCCACGACCAACCATCGTAAGCCAATTCGGGCCTACCTCGAAATCCACAAGATCGCATGGCAGTCGACAGGAGTAAGAAAAAAACACTCACAATCTTAACGTTCTGCTTGTGTTCCTAACCCAAGTGTCCATTTTTACCCTTCCTCTGCCTAAAATTAGACGATCTCAACTCGCCAGCTACAAAACTCATCTACAACGGGCGAAAATCAGCTCACTCCCGGCAACAACACGAACACTCACCGGCGCCATCTTGAAGGCTCGCCGCGCGATGAGAAAGAAAAAGGATGCCGGCCTCACATATTTATACCAAAGCGTGCTGCGTCACGCGCCGAGAACGTAAGATCGCCGTCTCTCTCGGAAGACAACTTGGGAGGAACGCGGAGGCCAGTAACCCAGGAAACCGGAGGGGTGGGTGGAGCGGGTGGCCAGGAGGGCTAGAGGCGGTTTACTAGGGAGCGCCGGCCCGCGGTGGGAGAAACCATTCACGATACTGCGCTGGTGACTGCAAATGCTGGTTGACCGCTGTGGTCTCTGCGGTTACCTTCTGAGAGACCGCTCCAGCTGCACACACCCGAGGGATGCAGGAAACGTTTTTCACTAATCGCCTGGGTCTTTCGTCCAAATCAGGGCAAGGCAGTGTCTCAGGTTGCTTTGGAATCTCCTGTCTTATATTGCGATTATAATCCTCTAGCAAAAAAGTTATTTCTATATATATGCTTTGACTCTAAGTCTTGTTTTCTAAATGACTGTTGAGGGAAATCAGTGTTTTGGGGAGCCCTAGGGTCTTGAGGGTAAAAAGAAAATCTTTTAAGAGAAAAATGCGTAGTGCTCACGTGTTCACACATTGTGTGTAATTTATTATATTTTATTCTATTAATAGGTTTTAGAGTTAGTCCTGGGCTTCTCTGGTAGCTCCACTGGTCAAGAAACCGCCTGTAATGAAGGAGACCCCGGTTCGACTCCTGGGTGGGGAAGATCCCCTGAAGAAGGGATAGGCTACCCACTGCAGTACTTTGGGGCTTCCCTGGTGGCTCAGATGGTAAAGAATCCGCCTGCAGTGAGGGAGACTTGGGTTCGATCTCTGGGTTGGGAAGATCTCCTGGAGGAGGGCGTGGCAACCCACTGCAGTATGCTTGCCTGGAGAATTCCCGTGGACAGAGGTGCCTGACAGACTACAGTCCATGGGCTCTCAAAGAGTCAGAAACGACTGAGCGACTAAGCACAGCACACAACACAGAGTTAATCCCAGGACTCCTGACTCCATCCGCAATGCCTCCCAGTAAACATTCGAGGAATGTTTTCAGTTCCGTCAGCAGTTCAGTCGCTCAGTCGTGTCCGACTCCTTGCGACCCCATGGACTGCAGCACGCCGGGCCTCCCTGTCCATTGCCAACTCCCAGAGTTTACTCAAACTCATGTCCATTGAGTCGGTGATGCCATCCAAGGAGTATTTTGCTGAGATCTAACTACTAAAATGTACAAGACACAAGAGGATGGATGTGTGGTGGTGACATACTTGATGAGAAAAGAAAAAAAAATAGTTTCTGAGCTTTGAAGGATCTAAGTTGATGTCATGTCAGAAATGTGGTATGCCTCTCAGCGTTCTGCAATATTTTTGTTTGTTGGGGTGAAACTGTCATGCAAGGGAGTGGGGTGGGCAAGTGCAGAGACTGGGGTGGATTTTTGTTAATTTGGAGAGCGACCCTAGAAAGGGATAGCTATGTATGTTCTTGGTGAAAATGATTAGTAATAGTGAGAGCTATGCTTTAATGAAGCATTACAACGGGTAGATTCTAAATAGAAGTGTTGAATTCCTAGCAGAAATTCATTTCAACTTTTTTTGCTTGTTTGCTTCAGGAACCACTGTAATTTTATTTATTTTATAAACATTAAGGAAAAAGAAGAGCAGTTGGCATTTTCTCCTCCAGGGCTGCCCAGGCTGAAAAGTAGAAATGATCCTTGTACTATTGATATTTTGAGAATAAGCCATTGATTGAGGCACTTATTACTTTATTGCTTGTTTTTGGCAGTCTTGCATGCAATGACAAAAAAAATCCTTAAAACTACTATGCCATTTGTACAAAGTGGATATCAAAAACAATATATTTTTGAAAATAACTAGTAATCCCAAGATAACTAAATAGAAACTATAACAGAAAAAAAAATCTTTTAATTATGGAAAAAAAAACTTAAGGAAAATATTAACCAGAAATGTAAGATAGTACGATTAAATATTATAAATAACCAAATTTTAAACACAGATTCTCTCTCTCCATTATATATGTAATATATGTACATACATTGCCTATCAACACCCTACAAATATTTTTTATTTTGACAATAGATTCTAAAACATATGAAATAATAGGTGTCTACAAAGAGCCAAGATAATTTAGCACAATGAAGGGAAGTTGTCTTTTCTGCTGTTCAAATATAGACACTATAATATGTGATAGGTATATTTCTAATATAACCTTCAGTCATTGGATCTATATTATAATAGTGCCTGAATAGAGCAGTAAAATAAAATATTGAACAATATGGCAGGTTAGATTCACAGGGACACCCTACCATATGAAGCCACATTAAAAAACTAGATAAAATATAGTTTTATCAATAATTTCTAATGTATGGTTAAGTTGGTGGAAAAGCTAAAGAATTTTTTGGAGGCGGAAATGACCAGTCCTTATGCTCATACCAATTTAGGGCTAGAATTAGTTCTGCTGAAATGGTATGAGACAGCTCCAGCCTAAAAAGACAGTTTAAGACACTTTTGAAAGTGTGCTTGGCTTGATAGTGCCAGGCAGAAGCAAATGCAAATAACTATCTTCAATATATTTAAAAGCTAAGACTATTTAAGATATGATAAAGGAACCAGGAACAATTGAAATTGGCCAGGAATTTTTTAAAAACAAGAATAAAATAGAACTTCTAAAAATTAAAAACAAAATCTTTAATTAGGAAGAGTGGATGAATTAAACAGGAGAGTAGACAACTGCAGAGAAAATCAGTGAATGGCAAATTACTTAAAATGCAACATAGACAAGCAAAGAGAAAATGTAAAAAGGTAGGTTAAGAGACAAAGATGTCAGAGTAAGAATGTTCTAGTTATGTCAAATGGGAGATCTAGAAGGGTACCAGGTCAGTAAGGTCCTCTGGAGAAGGAAATGGCAGCACACACCAGTATTCTTGTTTGAGAAAATCCCATGGACAGAGGAGCATGGCGGGCTACAGTCCACGGGGTTGTAAAGAGCTGGACATGACTTAGCAACTAAGCACGCACACGCACAGAAGGGTACAATAGAGAAAATGAGGGTAAGGCAAAATTTAGAGAAATAGTGGCTAAATTCTTAGATTCAGGAAGCATCAAGCAGGATAATTGAAAAGAAATGCATACTAAACACATTGTAGTGAAACTTCAAAACACAAACACACAGTCATTTCAAAAGCATACAGAAAGAAAAGCCAAAATGTTTATTAACAGGAGATATATTAACAGCTGATTTCACATCTGCAACAATGAAATCCAGGAGCAGATAATTATTATCTTCAAAGTACTAAGAGAGAGAAAAAAAAAAAATGGAGAAGGGCATGGTAAGCCACTCCAGTATTCTTGCCTGGAGAATTCCATGGACAGAGGAGCCTGGTGGGCTACAGGCCGTGGGGTTGCAAGAGTCGGACCCGACTGAGCAACTGACACATACACAAGAGAAAATAACTGTCTACCTAGAAGTAAAAAGTTTAAAACTACCTTTCAAGAGTAAAGATGCATTTAAGACATTTTTAGATAACAAAACTGAAAATTTGCTATTAACAACAGACTCCTAGTAAAGGAACTCTGAAAAATATACTTTGGGATAAAGAAAAATAATCCTAGAAAGAAGGGCTATCTGCCAAAAGAAATAGCAAAGAAAAGGTCTAAGTTGTGAATAAATCTAAACAAACACCTACTGCATATAAAAAAAAAGGTTATTTTGTGGGTCTGTTGTGCTAGTAATGTACTGTTTCTTGATCTTGTTGGTGGTTACATAAAGTGTGCGTAGTTTGTGAAAATTCCGGCTCAGTAGTTGTGGCCCAGGGGCTTAATTGCCCCACAGCATTTGGAATCTTCCCAGACCGGGGATCAAACCTGCATCTCCTGCATTGGCAGGTGGATTTGTTACCACTGAGCCACCAGGGAAACCCTCAGTATGTTTAGAAAAACCAAAGTTATTTTAAAATTATTTTTAACAATTTCAGTTTCAGAAGTAAGATTTTCTTGCTATACAGTGCCAAAAGAATTCTGAATAATTAATTGATCCACCTTTAAAATGAGAACAAGTATCTGTTTTCATTGCTTGATTTTATGACTTGTCATTTTTATTTTAGTCATTCACTTATTTGTGTCCATTTAGATTATTTCCATTTTTTCACTGCTATAAGCAATGCTTTGAGAAACTTTTAAAGAACAAAATTATTATCCTCTTATGCTGAAATAAATGGCTCATGAAAGGAAATATAAAGAAGTAAAGAAGATAATGCATAAAAATATCTAAAATCACACCTGCTTAAAATAGCTATTTAATCCTTTGAAACATGCATGTTTATGAATGTGTATTTATATATCTGTATCATATTATACAAGTAATTATATACATTTGTAAATATTAGTACAATACATACTTTTTTGAAATTTAGAAAACTTTATAAACTATTTCAAACTTAAAATTGTAAAAATATTTCAAAACACAATGTATACATATATAAATACATGAAAATCTGGTAAAGAATATATAAATATATATGTGTGTCTATATATCATTTATCTAGACTTTTACCTACTATTAGCATTTTGCTCCATTTATTGTTTTTTATCTACAATATATCTATATATCTATAAATCTTTTTATTGTCTCTGGATTTTTAGTCGTAGTTGAAAAGAAGCCAAGTTATAGAGAAATTCACCCATGTTATCTTCTAGGACTTGTAGAGTGTATTGTTTCCATTTGGGCTGCTGCTTCATTTGGAGTTTATTCTTATGTATGTTGTATGGAATTCATTTTATTTTTTCCAAGTTTATTTTTTTCCAATTGTCCCAGCACAATTTAGCTAAATTAATATTTGCCCAGTGGTTTGTAATACTACTTTTATCAAATACAGAATTTCTGTATATATATTTGAGTCTCTTTTGAGACTTCATATTTCACTCTTTTGGTCTGTTTATTTGCCAGTACCTCACTCTTTTCATTATAGAGACTTTGTGTGTGTGTGTGTGTGTTAAGTTGCTTCAGTCCATGTCCAACTCTTTGCAACCCTGTGGACTGTAGTTTTCCAGGCTCCTTTGTCCAGGACATTCTCTTTGACAATAATACTGGAGTGGGTTGCCATGCCCTCCTCCAGGGGATCTTCCCAACCCAGGGATTGAACCCAGGTCTCTTATATCTATTGCATCGGCAGGTGGGTTCTTTACCACTGGCACCACCAGGGAAGCTTCATAGAGACTTCGTAGTAAGTTTAATTTCTGTAGTGCTAGTCCCCAATTATAGCTCTTTTCAGTATTTTTCTAGCTATTTCTTGTTTATATTTCCACATGAACTTTGTAGCAACTTGCTTAGCTCCATAAAAAAGCTTGTAGTTTGAGGGGGCTGCATTAAGTTGATAAATTAAATTAAGTAGAACTAGCATCTCAGTAGTGTTGAGCTATCAGCCAAGAACAAGGAATATCTTTCCACCTGTTTAAGTCAGATTTGTGTCTTTCAGTAGTGTTTTATAGTTCATATAGGTTTTGAAAAATTTTTTGTATGTTTCTTCATTATATTTTATCTTTTTGCTGCTACTGTAAATCAGGTCTTCCTTCCAATATATATCTTCTAATTGGTTATTATTTTTGTATATAAAAGCTTTTGTATGTAAATCTTAAATCCTTCTACTTTGATGAATAATTCTATTGAATTAGCTTTATCATTGATTATCTGGGATTTTCCAGGCATTCTATCAGATCATCTAAAAATAGGAAAGCTTCTTCTCTTACTTTTACAATTCTAATGTGTCTTAACTGTTTTCTGTTGTGCAATAGTATTGGCTGATACTTCCAGAACAATATAATAGTTGTCAAGATAGTGGGCATTCTTGTCTGTTTCTTGAACTTACTGAGAATGCCTTCAGTGTTTTTCCATTAGGTAAAAGGCTAGCTTTTACAATTTTACACTAAAGACACACCCACATGTGATCATGCACACACATACACACATAATAATGTTATATATACCATGTTATCATGTGTAAATGGAGATATATTTATGGTAAATATTCATCCACTTCTTTTCTTTCAAAGAGGTTTTTTTTTTTCCACCAAGTTCAGGTAAAATAATTTGGTTTCAGAGATCCCAGATAATCTCTGCTGAACTTCGGTCCCAACTTTGGCGGCACTGGTCTGATCTTGCAGTTAGTAAAACCTACAGTTACCTTTTAAAAAATGGCCCACTTGGGTTGTTACAGAAACCTACCTGTGCTTCATGTAAACAAGTTGTGGGGGGAAATCATATTTATTGCATGTGGAACATAGCACTAGTAACACAAATGAGCAATTTTTCTGTAATTTCATGAACCTGACACAGCTACCATTTTAGAGAGATGTTTTGAGGGTGAGTTTTGTTTTATCCGAAGTTTTTTTTCAGCATCTATGGAGAGAATAATATGACCTTTCTCTTTAGACTCATTAATATAGTGAATACTAGAATACTATTAGGAGAGATTTCCTAATAATATATTTCCTTGGGAGTGAATTGATATATTTCATAATATTGATTTATTTTTGCATCTCTGATGTAAACTCCATGTGGGTGTGGGTATCATTTTCTTCATGTGTGGTTTGAGTCTATTCACTACTAGTATAGTGTATTAGGATATTTGCATGAGTACTTGTATTTATTTTTATCTTTATCAAGTTCAGTATCAATGTTATACTTGTTTTGTAAAAATAATTTGGAAGTTCTAATTTTCTATGCTCTAAAACAATCTATGTAACTTTGAGACCATCTGGACTCTAAAAAGTTTGGTAAAATTCTCCTGTGAAACTATTTGCCTGGTTTCGTTTTTGGTTGTTGGGTTTGTGTGTGTGTGTGTGTGTGTGTGTGAACAATTTCTTGATAACTTTCTCTGTTTTAAAGTTGTTCTGTTTAAGCTTTCTCTTTCTGTGGAGGTTGATTCTAATAACCATATTTTCCAAAAAAACTGTATCATCTAGGTTTTCAAATTTATCCGCATAGAACTTATTTTCATTTTCTCTGCATTGTTAGTCATTCTTTCTTGTTCTCATTTTTTACTTTTGTGTTTTCTTCATTTACCTTAAATAAATTAGCCAGTGATTTGTCAGTTTTTCAAGAAACCAGAATATTTTTTTAATTTCAATTTTTCTATTCACCTGGTGGTTTAGTCGCTAAGTCGTGTCCAACTCTTGCAACCCCATGGACTGTAGCTGGCCAGGCTTCTCTATCCATAGGATTTCCCAGGCAAGAATACTGGAGTGGGCTGTTATTTCCTTCTCCAGGGGATCTTCCCGACCCAGGGATCAAACCTGCGTCTCCTGCATTGCAAGCGGATTCTTTACGAACTGACCCACCAGGGAAGCTCTCTAGTCACCTAATTCTGTTTATATCATTTCTTCCCTTATGCTCTCTTTTGGTTTGTTTTCTTTTTTTCCGGTTATTTGATTTAGGAATGTAATTTATTTACATTCCTTTCATTTTTGATATAGATGTTAAGGCTATGAATTTTCCTGTATACCTTTACATAGATTCTGATATACAGTTTTCATTATTTTTCAGGAATTCTTTGTTTGTAGTACTCCTTTCACTATAGAATTATGTAATAGGTTGTCAAATTTCCAGGTAGAAGGGTCTTTTTATTTTCACTTAGGATTGGTATCAGCATTATTTTTACCATTTCCTCTTTGTAGAAACGGTTTTCTTTGTGCCCTAAATGTCCTTTTCTTTTCAAGTTCCTTGTATTTGTATTTTTTTCTCTAAGATTTACCTCAATGATTGTACAAAATTAAAATGCACTAGAGTGGCAACAATTTTAAGTGAAACTCACACACATCAGTGTGAACAAAAAAGGCAGACACACAATCAATGTTAGGTAGATAAGCCTCCATTCTCCCAATTAGAATCTCTGTCAGGGCTCTGATAGCAATTGTGGTTGCAAGTCTTTTTGCCCTTCTAAACACTAGGATACAAGTCATTGTGATGCTGGGTAGTACCCATGGGTGGGATCAAAAATTGTTTCGACTGGATTCAAATAACTCACAAAGACGACAGTGGATTGATAAAACATTGTAGGTGGGTCCTTTTGAGCTGATACACACCCAGTGATTGTAATTGATCCTGCTGAATGTATTGTGGTAATCGATATTTTAAGTTCCCAGTGGAACACACTTTAGACAGGCAGTGAGAGTTCTAAAAGTGGCAATTCCATAGGACACATCCTATTTGGATAGAATATTTGTTTAAATATGAGGTTGCGGTTGGAAAGAAACTGAAGTGGATATGTGACATACAGTTAGTCCCTTTTCACTCGTTTTTTCCCTCCCATGCCTATTTCTGGGATACAAGTTATTGGTGTTTGCAAGTGGCAAAGAGTGGGGCTGAGGTGTACAAGACTTTAATCTGGTGCTTCTCCCACTACCCAGCTATGCTTGTTGGATCTGGAGGGTTATGGGTAACAGTAATACTGATCACAGATATGAGGTGACAACTGTGCTGGTAGTCTTGTATAGTCCACACATCAGGAAGTGAGAGAGATGTTCTAGAATGGTACAGTGGGTAAAAGGAAGAAACAGCTGTGCCACCTCAGGATGAATCTGTCCAGATGGTGTTGATTAGATATGATGAGGACTGGGAAAAGAGTTTGCTTCTGGGACTCATCACACCGTTCACATCGGTATAGAAAGCGAACAGCAAGTCTGGTAGGGAAGGAACACCTCAGACCCTGGTCAGGGGTTGGGACCACTAAACTCTCTTGTATTATGTATCCCAGGAAGAATGCACAGGAAGAGGAGGAAGAGATGTATTTATTCTTGTATCTAGAGAATTTTGAACCATGTATTTTATATATTCTAAAAACTATTAAAAACTTAAAGATTAAAAGAAAAAGTATATCTAAATCTGGAACTGAAATTTAGAAATGAACATTCCCAGATGTAAAGCTAGGGTGCTGTACAATAAGAACCTAAAATATAGAAAAACAAACAAAATACAAGTTAGATTTTCTCTTAACAGTAGTTACTTTCTAGTATAAAAATGTCTCTGCTGCTGCTAAGTTGCTTCAGTCGTGTCCGACTCTGTGCAACCCCACAGACGGCAGCCCACCAGGCTCCGCCGTCCCTGGGATTCTCCAGGCAAGAACACTGGAGTGGGTTGCCATTTCCTTCTCCAATGCATGAAAGTGAAAAGTGAAAGTGAAGCCGCTCAGTGTCTCTAGGAATGTATATATACAAGAATAGTATAAGCTGTTAAATTAACTTTATTTTTATTTAATATAATTGATGAACTTAACAAATATATTGTAATGTAACAAAAAGTTATAATTGATAAGTTTACTATCTACATTTTAAGGAATTTCACAATTATTTTAACATAGTCAAAGGCTTAATATATGAATTTTACTCATTTTTGAAATGTAAAATACACAATTATAATAATATCCATACTACATATCTTACAATTTTAAAGTTTTAGCTAAAACATATGGGTTTCTGCAGGTAAGAGCATGAGTTCTCTTATACCTATAACAAATAAAATGTATTACTAATAAAGTGCCACTGGATTAGACAATGCCATTTCAACTATTTCCTTTTTGAAGAGGACAGAAACAGTACAGAGCTAGGAATTTGCATTATTCTTTATAACAAGCACAAGAGTGCTTCTTTATGGTAGATATTAACCACATAAAGGATTCCTCTCAAGAAAGATCACAACCGTGACTTATGACAAGCTGTATAGTCACCACTGAATAAAGTTTATATCCAGAGTTTTAAAAAAGTGCAGTCTTGAACTATGATAAACTTAAGTCTACCAATATCAAGACATAGTTTTAAGGACTTTATATAAATAAAGGAACCTCTCTTTTAATTGTAAAATAGGTTTCAACCTGTAATAAGGAGTCAGTAGTGGATGGTAAGGTTTGGCAACAAGAATGTTTTTTTAGCAGGTGAAAGCCTGATATGCATTGCTATAAGATGCATTTTTCATGTAAGGAAAACGTGTATAGATATATACAGCACTTTTCAGGCACTTGACCTCACTTGGTAGTTACATTGATGCTCAGATGGTCATTTAATGAAAAAATATTAAATTATATAGAACTGTGTTCCCAAAGAACATCTGTGTTCTGTAAGCTAAATCCAAATGTTCCCTGCTAAAATCAAATAATACCATATGCCCAATTCAGAGAAAGAAAATTTAATAAAGTTAATGGATTGAATTTTCTCAATTTTAAGGTTTTTCACAATAAATTTTTCTTAAGCCTTTGTTGCCAATTATTTGTCCAAATGCTGGGAGGAAAAAAGGCTTGAAAACTATGAAATATTATGCCTAGATAATATCAGAAAATTTAAAACTGTTGACCAATTAATATTATGCTGTTTATGGAAATATGCTTATAGTTTGCACATATACTGCTTAGGAGTCATATTTTCTTATAATAAATTTGTTACTAGTTCATATACAGAATTCAATCTGTAAACACTTTAATGCACTCCCAGAAGTATTATGAATTTTAATTCTGTTGTCCCTAGACATGTTTTGAGAATCACTACATCAAAGTTTGGATCTAAAGCTATCTTTGGGGTCCATGCCAAAGGAATGTTTTCATGTGTATCATTAAGGATAAGGTTCTAAGATAAGACCACCAAATTCTTTTCTAAAATGAAAAAAATATGGCAAGATTCCAGTATAGATGTTAGCAATGTTCCCATTTTTTTTCTTGAATATTTAGCATATAGTTTAAATGTGTTGATATTACAGATTTTTATTTGTATGTATCCTTGTATTACAATGTGGGAAAATTTTGCAATATTCTTTCATGCAGTTAGCTTTAAAATAAGGAAACTTCAGCTCTTAGCACAAACAGCCCTGAGAACAATGCATTCAAATTACAACTAGAAATAATCTAATTGAGAAACTTTAAAGTACAAAAACAAATTCTGGAAAAGTTGTAAATTAAAAAAAAAAAGTTACCAACATTTGAGGCACTACCAGACTACAGTACTTTTAAGAGTTGGAAGGACTTTGTAAAAAGAACAAACATACAAAGCTATGTGTGCATATGCACACATGTTGTGCTATAATGAAAAATTGTATCCCCAAATTTTATAGCCTAAACATTTTATTGCAGCATCTCCTATTAAAGATTTCATGCTCTGGCTGCAGGAGAGTTTTGGTAATAGTTATCAAGCATCCATATAGAATTTTGTACCATAAATGGAAAGGGATTCAAGAGCTTGGTTAGCAACAATTTCAAGTGACTTGACAGCCCTTGGAGGGGAGCATGAAAGAAACATCATAATTATGTTTATGATGCAAATGCTAAGTCAAAGTAGCCATAATTTGATCTATTTCAGAGGATATACAACTTTGTAGCAAATAAGATATAACAAAGTCTTCACAGTAGAAATAAAATATGTTGTTCTAGAAAGAAACAAATATTCCACTTGTTAGTATAATACTGTATATAAATTGGTGAAATGCCTGCAGACAAAAAGGTATATCACTGTATAATCTATCAACATGACAGTCTACATCCTACACACGGTAACTCTGACATTTAACATTTACTACAAAAAAGTACAACAAATACTAGGAATCAACTTTTAACATTTCTGATGTCAAAAAAGAATGAAGTCATTTCTGTTCTATTAAAAAATGTTTCCTGCTTCCTTTTAATACAATTTATAAAGCTTTTCTAAATGAAATATATTGTTCAAGAGAAACAAGTATTGACTTACATGAAAATAAACAGTCTCATATCTTTAAAATCTATACTTATAATTTTATGTCAGAAGAGTATTTACACTTTATTATAGTACTTGAAATACTTATGCATAAGTAGCTTTTGCCATTCAATATATGAAGTATATGCACATTATTACAATTTATATATACCTTGCAATTGAAATACTTTATCTTGCAATTGAAAATATATTTATGTGAAGTTTGATAAATTAGGAAGAACAAGGGCATGCTAATCCAGAATTAATACTAAACCAGAATACTAGTGTAGTTAACTGGGGTCATATGAATGGCCAGCAAGAAGCACAGATTGGTAACTTTCTGGAATTCCTGCAGGTAACATTGCCAACCAGTCACAAGTAAGATACATACTACAGAGTACTAAAAAAACTAGAGCAGTATCTAGTAGATACCTAAATGGAATTCCAGAAATGAAAGAATTTAGCCTGATTACTAATTGTGCTTTAGATGGGCAAAAGCTAAAATGTTATACTAAAAAATGATTAACTACAACATCAATATTTCATGTGCTTTAGAATTCCTCTTGCATTTCCTTAAAGCATCTTGCTTCTTCTCCAAGTGGTTTTGCTGAGGCCAATATAAGATTTAAAAGTGTGTGCAAATTAAGTAACTAAAACTGGGATCTTCTGTTCCTAATGCTATTTCCAATCACTGAGTAGACTGATGATAGCATCATGCAGATTTTCCTCTAGGTGATAGGGTACAAAGACCTTTTAGAAGTCAATGTATGATGGGAGAGGTCTTATAATCAGTCTTAGAGAATGAAAGTATTACTGAAATGGTGATTTTGTTCTAAGTTTCACTGCAATATAATGGCTGTTACTGAGTTAAAAGTCCTCACAAACCCTGCCTAGAATTCTGGAAATAGAGAGATATATGATCCAAAGACTGAACAGAAATGTAGCAGAATCACCTAAAATACTTTTAAAAGTAATTCAGTTTATAGAAATCTTTCCTATATTTCATACCAGTAAGTGAATTAAGTCACATGACAATCAGACAAATACATACACTTAAATAATAATCATATAAAGTAACTTTTCTTCTATGATTCACTTTCATGTTAGAAAAAACATACATAAATTTAACAAGCATTCCAAATAATTTAAAGTAAGAATTTCTAGTTTTTGTTTAACAAATATTTTGATGTCAAAAAAGTCTACTTAAAAATGTCTGGAAAGGAGTGATTACTACAAATATCAACTATTCAAAATAATCGATAAAAAGTACTGCATAGTATCCTATAAAGCGGGTCACTCCTTTAAATAGAGAAAACAAAAGTTAAAAATGCAAACAGAAACTTCCTATTTTTATGCTGATTACAAAGGCCTCAAAAAAAACCTACAGCTTTTACCAACACCCTCTGCCACTGTCCTCTGGGCCTTCTTTACAGTATGACTTGCTAACAGTCACGCAACAGTTTAATGCCTCTGTTAACCACAACAAAGTACTAAAATGACCATAATACAGATTATATTAAGTCTGCCAGAAATTTGGCAAAGAACAGAATGACTGAGGTAACACAGGTGGGCTGCACACGGTTACTAAGATAACTGGCACTTTTTGATATCATGATTTTTGTTTAAGGATCTGTACTTGCCACACCCTGGCTGAAATTCTGACAATTCCAATCCATAATATACTTATTCTATGACATTAAGTTTGAAATTAATGCAGAGCAATTCAACTTAAATGTGGTACATCAACACCACTGGATGCTACATTGTTTAAAACCCTGGTTTATTTATCATTTAACTAAAATTCAGGAGTGATCTGCTCAGACAAATCACATCTGCTGAAGCTATCTCATCTGTTTCTTGGACTCACATACTGAAAACCACAGGAATGTTATAGGAAAGACACCTACAAAATTAAAAAAAAGTTACATAACTTGATTATTTTTTTAAATTACTAATTGCCTGCAAAACTAACTCAGCACAATTTCAAATCAACTGAAAGAGAAATGAGGTTGCTTATGAAGGCCATAGCTTTGGTGACAACTTAGAACCAAACTTTAGATCTGTAGTTGATCCAGACTTAACAGTTTGCTCATGCCTGATGTTCCCATTTATTTGCAGGGCTTTATGGCTACAGCATATTCTTCACTCATCGCACACATGACAGACACCTAGAAGGAAAAAAGCAGGTAAAAAGTTATTCAAATGGCAATATCTACATAAGATATATTTAACTCATCATACACTGGATAATTGTGGATCTATTTTTCACCCTGCTTATTTAACTTTAAAAAATTTATTTATTTTTAACTGGAGGATAATTGCTTTACAATATTGTGTTGGTTCCTGCTATACATCAATAGGAATCAGCCATAGGTATACCTATGTCCTCTCCCTACTGAACCTCCCTCCCACCCCTCTAGATTGTCACAGAGCACTGGGTTTGAGCTCCCTGCATCACATAGCAAATTCCCACTGGTTATCTATTTTACATGTGGTAATGTATACGTTTCCAAACATAGAGAACAGACTTGTGGACACAATGAGGGAAGGAGAGGATGAGATGAGTATTTGTGGATGTTTTATACATATTTATTTTGGAAAGAGGCACTCCAAGATCAAATCATCTTTCTCTACAGTGTTCTAGAGAAGAATTTCTTAAATTGTGGTTTTTAAAACAATTTCCAGGGAACGGGAGAATAAGAACTATAAATGCTGCAATACTTAGATGTTATACTTCTGAAAGTTATAAAAAAGATAAAGTAAATCACCTTCACTCTTTAGAATTGCCATAACAACCTTTCTCATCCTTCAGAATAGTTCAGGCTTACCTTCAAAACAAATTTGGGGTTGACAGTGTCTATGTAGTGAAAAATGAACTTTGATACTTTCTTCGGGAATGGGCATGGTAAATGTTTTCCACTGCCTAGTTCTAGAGTTCCTTTTCAACATTTCAGCAGTATTTAACAGCCATATTTCTTATAGTATTTTATGCTAACTACTTTAGGTCAAAGCTTTTATAAAATGGCTTAAAAAACAATCTCGCCATAGGTCTTTACCTGTACATCTTCACCTGCATTATATTTTCCTTCTATTTCTTTGCCTAGTTCACCCTCTGGCAGCTTAAGATCCTCACGAACTTCACCGGTTTCTGTTAGCAGGGAAAGGTAACCATCCTGAATGCATATCAGCTATTGAAAGAAATTATATCATTTGCAATGATTAGATTATATCCACTCCTTTGTAATTTTAACATGAATTGCCATCTACATTTATTTGTATAAGTACACAGTAGTATTTTAATAACTTTTTGTTACTTAAGAATGCTACACATAGAAAAGCAGAAGATAGGTATAGACAAAAAGTATAAGTTCATTCCTTCATGCATTCTTCCCTCCCCCAAATCTCTACATTATTCAACAATTTGGCTTTTTTTTAATAGGGTATCCAGAAGTATTTACATTTATGTACACAATACAAATACAGTTGTTTTCAAATATAAATGAGTTAAGTATTTTTCAGCAAGTTGTTTTTACTTAAAATATGTCTTAGAAATCTTTCAATTTTGGAAAATATGGACTTACCTCAATCTCTTTAATCACTTCAGAGCTGCATGGATACAGTTACTGATTTAACCATTTTTGTATTAATGGGCATAAAAGTTATTTTCAGTTTTTCATGACTATAAACAATGTTTTATAATTTGATTATAAACAAAGTGAAGTGGAAAATTTTTAGTCTCCAGCTCACTGCTAACAACATTAGATTTTTTTAAAAAGAAAAAAATTAGCTTGTTGATGACATTAATGCAACAAACCCAGTCATCAACCTAACCTGCAAAAAGACACAGTTTTGATATCATTGAATTTCTTTCATTACAGGTATGAGGAAACTGGCAGGCTGCATTCATTTATTCTAAAAGCAGGTATACCATCAGTGTGCCTAGAATTCCAAGAGGTTTTATGAAAGTCAACCAGCCAGCACGCCAGATGCTAACACTGAGATATACAAAAGGAATCAAAGACACGGTCCCTGGTCCCCTTTAGCCACCATGACATGACACAGGCATACCCCAGAGATAGTGTCAAAGCTCTCCTTTATGGCACTGCCAACTCAGGCAATGGCTTTCCACAGAAACTGCACCTACCTCAGGAGATTTCAGTTTTTTTGCACATGTCTATAATCTCAAAAACAAAAACCCACCCTATTGAGCCACCACAGTTTAATCTTTTGGTCACTCAAACATTTGTGAGGTAGTTGGCAGAAAATGGGGGGAGCAAGGAGGTTGAGACAGAAGTGTAACTTTTAGACAACCACAGGCTCACTGTTTTTATTTTAGCTCCTTTAGCAACTCCCTGAGGTAGAACTTGTCAATTTCAAGAGTTAAAAGGTTCCCACTCCATCAGTGACTGAACCACATAAGCCAAATAATAATATTGGTATTTTGAAATTTATATGGTATTTTATTTTTTAAGAGCAATTCATAACATAGCATTCATAGCCATGGGATGAACTACAACGCATTTCAAATACAAAAATGTACAGACATATTATAAAACATCTACTAAAATATTTGTTTATAAACATTAAATTGCTATAAGAAATAAAATTAAATTTTCAAAAATAAAACTAAGCTATAGAAAAATGAAATTAAATAATAAAAATTAATTATTTGATCTTTAAATAAAGAAAAGTTGTAAAAGTAATGCAGTGAAGTCCTTTGTCTTTCACTTAAATTTACTCTTTGTTAACATTTAACCACATGCTTTTTTTAATCTCTCGTACATGTGGAATATATAAAATGCTTCCATACACACTCTTATTCTTTTATTTTTACTGAACCATTTGAGAGTGAGTTTCAATCATGACTCTTCAGCAATAATACTGTGTTCTTCTCAAGAAAAAGGACATACTCTTATATAATCACAGTTTATTTTTCAAAATCAGGAAATTCAATATTCCTAACATATTATTTAATATACAGTCTGTATTCAAAGCTGCAGTATTGTCTTTCTTTCCCTCCCAGCTCCAGGATCATGCCTGGAATTTTTCTGGCTATCATATCAGTTCAGTCTCTTAATTTGAAACAGCTCCTGATCCTTTGTCTTTCATGACACTGACGTTTTTGACAAGCACAGATTCATTGAATTATAGAATGTTTCTTAGTTTGAGTTTGTCAGTTTCCTAATGAATAAGATAGTGCATTTTTGGAAGGATTACTGCATAAATGATGTGTCCTCAGAGTATCACATCAAGAGGTAAATAATGTCTATTTCCTATTATTGGTGATATTAACTTTGATCACCTGGCTATAGTAGTATCTGCCAGATTTTTCCACTTTCAAGGTACCATTTCCCCTTTTGTAGTTTTCAATCTTGTAAAAAAAGCTAACGGTGTCATCTTTGTGTTTCAAGCATATTTCTGTGCAACTTTTTCAATATTTCCTCAAACCCCTCTGATTCTTTAGAGTCAGAAGGAGATGGTGGTAAGGAGACAGTTATAATTCTAAATATTTCCTTCTGATGCTTCACCTTAAGCAAATCTACTCATTGGCTACACTAAAGCCTTTGACTGTGTGGATCACAACAAACTATGGAAAATTCTTCAAGAGATGGTAATACCAGACCACCTTATCTGCCTCCTGAGAAACCTGTCTGCAGGTCAAGAAGCAACAGTTAGAACCTTACATGGAACAATGGACTGTTTCAAAATTGGGAAAGGAGTACATTAAGGCTATATATTGTCACCCTGCTTATTCAACTTATATGCAGAGTACATCATGCAAAATGCCAGGCTGGATGAAGCACAAGGTGGAATCAAGATTGTTGGGAGAAATATCATTAACCTTCGATATGCAGATGACACCACCCTTATGGTAGAAAGTGAAGAACTAAAGAGCCTCTTGATGAAGGTGAAAGAGGAGAGTGAAAAAGCTGGCTTAAAACTCAGCATTCAAAAGACGAAGGTCATAGCATCTGGTCCCATCACTTCATGGCCAACAGATGGGGAAACAATGGAAACAGTGACAGACTCTACTTTCTTGGGCTCCAAAATCACTGCAGATAGTGACTGCAGCCATGAAATTAGAAGATGTTTGCTCCTTGGAAGAAAAGCTATGACAAACCTAGACAGCGTATTGAAAAGCAGAGACGTTACTTTGCCTACAAAGGTCCATATAGTCAAAGCTATGATTTTTCCAGTAGTCATATATGGATGTGAGAGTTGAACCATAAAGAAGGTTGAGTGCCAAAGAATTGATGCTTTTGAACTGTGGTGTTGGAGAAAGACTCTTGAGAGTCCCTTGGACTGCAAGGAGATCAAACCAGTCAATCCTAAAAGAAATCAATCCTGAATATTCACCGGAGGGACTGATGCTAAAGCTGAGGCTCTAATCCTTTGGCCACCTGATGTGAAGAGCCAACTCATTGGAAAAGACCCTGATGCTGGGAAAGATTGAAGGCAGGAGGAGAAGGGGACGACAGAGGATGAGATGGTTGGATGGCATCACCGACTCAATGGACATGAGTTTGACACAAGCTCTGGGAGATGGTGAAGGACAGGGAACCCTGGTGTGCTGCAGTCCATGGAGTTGAAAAGAGTCGGACTCAACTGAGCAACTGAACAATACTCATTTGGTAACTTTGCAATGTTATGAACAATTTTTTTGGTAGAAAGAGAAATCATTTTGTTAATAGTAAACAAGAAGACAGGAGAGGGCAGGGTCAGAAAACTTGTAATAGAAGAGTCAATCATGCAGTGGCATACCAAGCTGCTGAATGACATCTGAAATTATACCATACCCCCAAAATACTAGTACCACAATGTGGTATCTATTATTCCCTACTAAAAGAATCCAATGTATGGTGTTATTTCTCTCCATAGGGCTCCTGGGAAAATGGATAATTCCAGGTCCAGAGTAGGAAGCATACAAGATGTGAAAACATGGTGATCCGTATCAAAGGGATTCAGGAGCTGACTGAAATAAGGGCCCTCTGGCCAAAGATAGAACAATTTGAGAATGAATAATGAGAATAACTACAATATATTGAAACATAAATGTGTTTAAATGCTTGAGTTCAAAGTGGCAAAAAAACATTTAACTGGTAATCTTCAATAAAAGCCAGAGAACCAACTAATTTTGAAAACTGGTAATTAAAGGGAAAGAATCAAGTATTTATATTGCTTTTCCTATTATATACTGTTCCAAGGGTAATCAAAAAAGCTAAAGGAAAGTTTCTCTTTATAGAAGTGTTCTGGCTTTTTTTTTATTTTTTTTAAAGAGTAATTGGTTATTATTACTTTGTCTTCCCTAATAAGTTAATGGATTGAGGCAATTATTACATATCTAATAACATCACAAAAGAGCAAACCATAAGATTCATTTACCTGATGACTGCACAGAACATCACCTTTGGAGTAGTTCTTGTTAAAGAAAAAAGATGAAAAAAAAATCTAAACTGGATCTGTACATTTAATTATCCATTTTCAGAAACATGTGGGACAAAGGAACATGTTAAGGAACAAGGAAAATGCAGTTAACAAAATAAAGCCTGTGGGAAAGTCTGCAGAACAACATTCTTCGAGAGAGAGAGAGAGAGAAATAAGGAAGGGAGGAAAAGAGAGATTCAAATGCATGTATGAGAGAGGAGAACCCATAAAGCAGATTTAAGAGAGACCTCAACCAATTTCAATGTGTGGACATTATTTAGGTCCTGATTTAGAAAAACTACAAAATAAAAACAGTAACTATCACATCCGAAAAAGCAAAACACAAATACAATGAAGAAAATGTAGATACCGGTTGGATATTTGAAGACATTAAGGAATTACTAATTTTGGAGGTGCCACAGTGTGCTTTGATCTTGCTCTTTACAGCCCTTACCTTTTAAAAATGTGTATCAAAATATTTGCAGATGAAATGATAAATAACATAATATTTGGAATTAGCTTCAAAATAATCAAGAGATAGAGGATACAGGAAATAGAAGTAGATGGTGGGGTATAAATGAAATAAGATTTGCTATGTATTGATAATTTTTTAAGGTGGATGATGGCTATATGAGGTTCATCATATTTTGAAAATCTCTACTATAGAAAGCAAAAAAGAAAAATGCTATGGTATATGAGAATTCTAGAAAGAGCACGGTAACCACTAAATAGCTGGACGCACAGGGAGCTGAGGAAACAAAGCATGATCTGAAAGGAAGGATGTGGGGAAAGCCAGTGACTGGACATTCTGTCCATGATGTGGTCAGATAAGAAAATGAAAAAGGAAAATTATGGGGCAACTTTTTGCCTGTATTTGTATTATTGGTACACAACAGCAGAAAGCTGGAGAAGGAATAGCATCACTACAGGTGCTAACTTAGTGCTAACTTCTGAACTTAATTTTATTTCTCAATCTATTTCAAAACAGACTTTTAGGTAAGACCTCCTTTTTTCTCCTGCCTTTTCCTCTTCCTCCAGCACTCTCAAGCTACTTCTTTAGAGCTGCTGGACCCTGGCTGGGGTTGGGGGGGCATGGGGAGGAGATTGGGCAAGAAGGAAATGAATACTTGACCATTGTTATCAAACAACACAAGTAAATAACACTATTATCAACTAGAGTGCTAGCTGACCCACCAAGCCATGAAACTGGGTATGCACAGCACCACTTCATCATCAAGTGGAAGTTGCATACAGGAGACCAACTTGAGCAGGTCCTGAAGGCACAAGCAAGCGGTATGAGACTCAGAAAGTACCTTCTTCTGCACCATCCACCACTTCTCCCTCAACTCATACCAGTGGCTTTGTGGGGGGAGTTCCCTGTGAGCAACTGACTGAAAAAGAAAAAAATTCAGAGTGGTTTCTAGATGGCTATGCATGGTCTGATGAAACTACTCGGAGAGAGAGTGGGGATGAGAACTTCCTGCACTGGACTCAAAAGGAGAAAGAACTGAAGCTTTAGATTAACACTGATGATGGGCAATGGCTATGAGTCTGTATGGAAGTTCAACCACACTGAAAGAACAAGATGGGAAAACTGCTGACAATAAGGCCTGGGGGAGTGGTACATGGAGGGGCCTCTCTGAATAGAGAATGTGTCCGTATAAATGCTTACCAAGGGGACACGCTACTGAGGAGGCAGATAGTTAGGTGACAAGATGATTCTATCGGTGAATGTCACTTAGTTTCTCTCTGTCGTCTTCCCAGTCCTTGCTCAACTGGCTTATGAATGACTGGCCATTGTGGCATGAGCTACTTGACACAGGTTTTTTCTCACCAAGGCTGATGTGACCTACAGCCACTACTGACTACAGCTGCTGCTGGTACCTCACAGCACAGACCAATGCAGAGTCACTGATATGGCACTATTTCCTAGGGCAAAGAGCCAGCCGCCTGGAGAAAGTATATTCCCTCCATCATGGAACAGGCAGCAGTTTGTGCTCACTACAATATATTCTTACTTTACATATAAATTTGCCTTTGCTGCCTGCAGTGCTTCTGCTGAAATCTCATCTGTGGATTTATAAACTGTCACATTCCTTCAGTACCTCACACAGTATCATTTCTGGTTAAAAAATTCATTTGACAGGCAAAATAAAAGACAGCAGGACAACGCTCACAGGATTCACTGTTCCATGTACTCCCATCATTCTAAGAGAGTTTGCATTGGCCTACTCATCTTTGCCACCTGCTGGACACTGCAGGCCTGGGTGCTGTTTTACAGGTTACAATATATTCCAATATATGGTACTATTTCTCCCAAAGGTAAAATACACAGGCCTAGGAACCAAAAGTAGAAGGCTCTTCTCACTATTACCCTCAGTGACACTATAGCAAAATATCTGTTTCTTCTCCCTGCAATACTGGGATCTGCTGATTTAGAGGTTTTGTATTCCAAAGAAACGCTGCTTCTACCAGGGAACCCAAAGATTCCACAGAACAGGTTAAAAAGTATAAAAAGAGTTCAAACACAGAGAATTCACTGCATCATTATTTTCTTTGTTGTTCTATTTGAAGTTGCAACAACAAAATTTGACTCCTTATGCAAAAGGCATACACTTATTTGAAGAATATACTAGGATTTAATATTCATAGTTTTGGCAATTCCACAATAATCCAAAGATACAAAATCTATACTTTAACATGTCCTGTAGTGATTAGCTTTCCTTCTGAAAAGTGATCTTTAAATGACAGATAAAACTTTAGTAAATGCTGAAAATGCATTTAACTTGTGGTGTGGTGCACAGGAACACAGAACTTTCTAAAGCAATATGATTCAAGGGAGTAGCAGAGTTTGAACAAGTGTTTCTATATTTAAGAGTCTGGGGATTCCCAAAAGTGTTTAAGTGTATTTATATTTTACACTATCAGTGAGACCCAAACAACCATAACTAGTTTTTAGAGAAAGGATGGAAATTAGCAATTCCAGCTACATCTTGGAATGGAATTCAGGGGACAATTTTTCTTTCATTTTGAACTTATTTTAAAATACATAAAATTATAAATACCTTTCTTAAACAAAGATTTACTTTTTAATTATTATAATGAACACACACACACACATTTGTATATATTTCACTTCAGCTGACTGCCAAACTGGCACTTGAAATACTGAATTCAGCAAACACAAAGGACTACAAGTAGCCAAATAATAAGCAGAAATTGAATCAAGCCACTTGGATAGTGAAGACCACCACAGCACAATGAATATAACTGGAAAGGTTCACTGAACTAATTTTTTAAATGAACAGAAACAAGTATTCTATGCTGACTTGATAATGAAGGGGTGTGATCACTGAGTGCTCACTCTGCACAGGCACTGTTCTAAGAATTAACTAATTAATCCTTACAGTGATTCCACGAGGAGTTTATTATTCTTATCCTTATTTTATAAATATAAAAAGGCAGATGAGAGATTAAATAACTCGTCAACCAATGTCATGTAATTAGGTGCCAAAGAAAAGATCTGATCCTAGACTGTTAGGCCTGAGCCATTTTCTTATCAGCTTTGCAACACAGACTATATACCAAAGGCTGGGACTACGGTGAACCAAGTGAGGCACTTGTTTTGGGTGCAAAATTTAAGGTGGTATGCATGTGCACACAAACACACAAAACCCTCAGTGATCAGGTTAAGGTAGTATTTTAAAAAATTAGAATGCAAAAATTCTATAATGAACAAATTTTCAGACAAAATCAGAATTTCTGATTTTTCCCTTCTGACTTAGTTCCCTATGTGGCTTGGCATTGTTACTGGTCTTGTCTTTATGTAAAATTTTATGCTTGAGGCAACGGCTTTACTAATCTCATTTCCCTCATCCTAGTTCTGGTCCTGCCAAAATACAACTCAAATCAAAATTTTCCTTTATGTTAATCTTGCGTTCTAATCAATGATTGGCTAATTTGATCACAGTGGTAGTCATCTGAACTACTGCTATTTTTCTGAAATACTCAAAGGCAAAAGCATTATATACTGAATGAATATTAATGGATATTGCATATTCAAAGCATTCACACATTAAGGATGAAAACAGAAATTCATTTTTGGCAAAAGAAAATTCTATGCTTAGTTTTAGTTGGCTGTACCATCCTTATCTCATTGAATAATCATGTATGCATTTAACAAATGTTTACCAAGCACCCACAGAGTTGGATACGACTGAAGCGACTTAGCAGCAGCAGCAGCACTATATACAATGTCTAAATTAAGTACTCCAAGAATAATGCAATGTTTAAGTGAAGTTTTCATACAGGAAAAACAACTTTGGGGCATATATCTAATTAAGAGGTAATTATGGGGTACATATTCTCATTTAATCTTCATATTATCCCTCCTTTGTAGATGGGAAGCCTGAAGCTTAGAAAGGTTGCATAATTTGTCCAAGATCACCCAGCTTGAAAGTGGCAGGACTAGATCGAAACTCAGATCTTCCTGACTAAAAAAAAACAACTTTCTATTATTCTACTAAGACAATTCAAATTTCTACAGACTTTTAAACAACAATAGAAAACATTTATTAAGAGGGAAAATGAAAATATAAAACTGCTTACTAGATTAAAATTGTGTAAAAATATGTTAACATGTGGACAAAAACTAAAAGGAAATCATCGGATATTGCAGGTAATGGTAACATTCTTTAAAAATTATAAACACAATATAAGGTATGGAAAGAAATCAGCTTAAATTGGGTAAAACAAATCAAGCGTCACATTTGTATTTTTCACTATGTAAAGTGAATAGAAAAGAGTTCTACATACAGCATGTTTGATAAAGAAATTAAAGACTTTCAAGAAAGACTTTAGTTATGATTAATCTGAGTTTCCACATCCTATGAGGTCAGTGGTTTAGTTACTATCAATACGCCAAACAAGAAAATGCTATCATTAAGATGACATCCAAATGTATAATTGGAACTAAAAGTTGCAGTTTATACCTATAATTTAACAAAAGGTCACAGCATGGTCACTGAATATAAATAAAACAACTACGAAGTTTTTTTTTATTTCCTTCACCCTATTCAGTGACCATACACTTTATCCTTTGTATTTATGGCTTTCAACTTATTTCCCTATTTAAGGACACCAAATTCTGACACTCATTCATTAATACATACAAACTTGGTTGGTGAAACATGAATTCCAAAAATTTCTTGAGAATCTTAGGTCTGGTATGGTAAAAAAAAAAAAAAAAAAAAAAAATACCCAGAAGGGAATTATTTAAACTTGAAATAATTTACAGCAAAGAGAATAGTAATTTTGCTAAACATTGGACTCTCAATATGGAGTCACTTGATCTGAAAAACAGGAAGTGTTCAAATTTTTTAAAATGCAAGAATGTTAAAGGGCAAACTAGCACTCATCCTAGATAAAGTACAAGTGTTAAACAGCACTATATTTCTCCAATTTCTAAGATAAGCAGTACCTAATAACGGGTTAGAATAACCTACAAAACTACTTGTGGGTTTTATTAAATTACAATTGACAGTAGAAAGTATTTTAAAGGAAATTAGTACTTACTTGATAATCATTTCTCTTAATATTTGGAACATCCATGTTGTGAGTAGAAGGGCAAATATCTTCATACTTTTTGCCCGTGAAAATATCAATTCCAACAAGGTGAACCTAACAGAGAAGGGAGAACAGGAAACCTGTTTAATCTTTGCCAAGATATCACTCATTACATACACAGAAGCATAATACCAATGCTGATTATGACAGATTCTTTCCCCTTCCAAGGTCATCTAATTTTACTTTCTTAAAAAAAAAATGTAGTGGTCATACAACTGAGAAGCAGTGAACAACCAAACAGTATCAAGACCCAATATCATACAGTCTAGTAATTCAATCATAAAAGTGCTTAAGAAAAATGTAGTTTCCTTAGAATGATGTTAGAACAGGTTTTCTCCTTTGTAAACTGAATAGATTGCCTAAGTCACTAGGATTCAGGAAAGTTTCAATTCCCAGTTAATGAAACATTATTAGGGCCCAAGAAGGAAATGCTACCTTTCAGTATTCAAATAGCTGATCGCCCAGTAATTGTGGGAAGAAAAAAAGATATGTGTTCTTATACACTTGTAAGTTCAGAAAGCTCATGTTCTGTAATGGAATACAAATGATCAAAATCCCAACGCCAAGGCAGACCAGGAAGGGCATTTACCTTGGCATGACCGTGCTTTCCAGTTTTGGAAGTTGACATCTCCACTATTTTGCATGGTCGTCCTTTGAGCACCACGAAGCCGTTTTTGCGCAGGGCGGAACACTGCATAGGGTAAGTGCTGGAAGCCCCAGCATCTCCAGTAGTGAAATCAATTTCATCCGCCATGGTGGGCTGGGGAGATTCTTCTGAGGGTACTATGCAAAAAGTTTGTTTGCTTTTTAACAACTAGCATGCAAGCAGGGAAACGCCTCATTTCGGACAAGTTACGAACCAAGCATCATGGATCTATTATCTCTGCATTTATAGAACACCCACCCGGAACAGTGGGCACTTTCTAACTCCGGCCTTACAAACTTTTCCATCCTTTGGTGGGGAGGTGGGAGGGAAGTTGCAGCAGAGCTCGCTGGGGTTGGGGGAATACCCGCCGAGGGCGCTCACTCGCTCGGGGGGCAGCAAATCCCGGCCCCCACCGTCCCACCGCCGGACGACCTTCCCGCACCGCGCGGCCCGGCCCTCCGTCGCCGCCCGGATCCTCAGTGCGGGGTGCCCAGCCCAGGCCGCACATCCCTGCAAAGGATGGGGATAACAGGACCTGGCCATCAGCACCTGGTCCTCGGGCAGTGGGCGCACACTTCTCCCCCCCCCCCCCCCAGCCTGCAGCGGCGTCACTTCGACCTCTCAGACATCCTCTGTCCTGCCGACATCCCCGGCCCGGCGCCTCACGGGCCTGATCCCTGGCGGGTCCCGCGGTCGCCTCGGTCCCCCATCCATCCTTCCTCCTCTCCTCGGTCCGGGCTCGGCTCTGGCCGCCTACCCCAGCCCTTCCTCGCTCCGGTCGCAGCCCCACCACCTTTTCCCCGAGTCCTCACCTTTCAGAAGGTAAAGACAGCCTTTTGCCTGCGTACCCGCGCCGGTCCCGCACAGCTGCGGCGGCGGCAGCTGTGGCGGCAGCGGCAGTTCCAAGAGACGGGGCGGGGCCGCCACACTTTCCACACCCCGGCCTCCCCGCCCTTTCCCGCCCCCACCTCAGCCCCACTTCCGGGATAGGTCCCGGCGCGTCATAGGCACCGCCCTCTCACGCTACCATTGGCTATAAGCTACTTGAGGCCCCTCCCAGTCACGTGAAGAGTGCCCTGGCAACCCCACGTGCTGCGGATTAGTGCACTTCCGGCGTGAAGAGCACTTTATGGAGTTCGGTTGCTGAGCGTAAACTCGCCGGCAAGGAAACTTGCGCTCTCAAACTTCCAGGTGCGATTAAGTTAGGGTCCCTGTCGAACTGAACGGGAACCAAGCCACGCACTCGATGGCCCGTGCCCTCAGGTGTTGTGGTAGTTGTCCTGTGACGGCTGACAGAACTCACAAGGCTTGTGAATTCAACGAGTGTATCTCGTGGCTTTGGAGGGAACTTTGGGTTCCAACTTCTGGCCCAACTTGCAGCCCTACTTGGCGTTCCAAACCATGCTTTTTCCTTGAGGAAGAGCCTGAGTGCAATATGGTGTTACCCGGCTCCCACTGTGGGCTTCGTGGGAGACACCAGCCAACAATGATGAGATTCCGGCAGCGGCTGCCACTGCTGATCCGATCTCAAGGGTGAGAACTCCTGAGATATCCACGAACTAAAAAGCAGCGGTGAAATGATCTAACCCTCTCCTCACACTCCTCACATCAGAGGCTGTTACCGAGTTTTGGAGGCGAATGGTGTCTGACTCCTACTGCATTGTCTAGGAGAAAGATGTTCTGCCAAACTCAGCTCTTACATCCTCCTGGCATTGGCATTCCTTCGAGTAGAGCTATGTCCGTACCTCATTAGACCAGTTGGGTTGTCTTGGAATTAATGTGGAGCCAATAGCGACTTGAATAGGATTAGGACCGAGTTTCTTAAAAAGAGATGCGTTCTCCTTTTCTCAGTGGTTTCACAGCCCACCAAATTCGCCTACCTTGCAGAGGTGACCTTAACACCCCAGTTTATGTGGCCCTGTGATTTTGTACTGCTGTCTCATGAAAAATTCCATTTCTCACTCTTCTCTGTGACTCCATGGTTTACACAGATGTTTCATGCATGTTGTCCAATCTAAGATTTACAGTAAGCAAGTGAACACCCTAAACTGAGCTCAGCATCTAGCTAATAGGCCATGTGAAAGAGCCAGATTAGGACCCTGGTTCAGGAGTCCACTCTGCTTTTCCTTACACGCATAACCTTTCCCTATTATTGTTAGAAACTTACAAATATTTAGAGTATATAAGCAGGTAGTTCAGTAAATGTTTTATGTGCATTATTCCTTTAATCTTGACTGTTAGTCCTTTTTCAACCTTCAAATTTACTGTTAGAGTTTATACAAAGTGAAATTTACCCATTTAAGTTCTACGAGTTTTGAAAAACATAGGCAGTTATGTAACTACCACTGTAAACCTATAAACAAGATATAAACTATTTCTCAAAACTTTCTTTGTGCCTCTTTGTGGTCAGTCCCCTCCCCCAACACCCAGCCTAGGCAACCATTAGCAACTATTTTGTCTCCACTTTCAATTGTGGAAGAAGGCAGAGAAAAGTTAAATAACTTGCCCCAAATTACATAACTAGCAAGTCAAAGAGCCAGGATTGAACTCTAAGGCAGTTTGTCTCCACAGTCACTGTTACTACCATATAGTACTGCATGCTGCCTGTATACCACCATGTACTGCATTCACACAAGATTTGGATTTGGAATCAAATGATCCAGCTTCGTGCATTCAACAAATATAGTTGATTCTAGTCAAGTTGCTGGAACACTGGATTAGTGAATATTGAACTGGTTGGATGGCATCACTGACTCGATGGACATGGGTTTGGGTAGGCTCTGGGAGTTGGTGATTGACAGAGAGGCCTGATGTGCTGCAATTCATGGGGTCGCAAAGAGTCGGACACGACTGAGCGACTGAACTGAACTGAACTGAACTGTTGCTGCTAGAGGAAGTACATGTTACATTCCCGTGAACATCACATTTTGGTCAGCTAACATATATAATCTTGCTTTATGTGTGCTCCTGTTTGAAGACACCATATTTAATATAAATTGGTTCATTAACATTTAAGTTACAGCCAACAGCACTTCAGAGAAGGCAATGGCAACCCACTCCAGTACTCTTGCCTGGAAAATCCCATGGACGGAGGAGCCTGGTAGGCTGCAGTCCATGGGGTCGCTAGGAGTCGGACACGACTGAGTGACTTCATTTTCACTTTTCACTTTCATGCATTGGAGAAGGAAATGGCAACCCACTCCAGTGTTCTTGCCTGGAGAATCCCAGGGATGCGGGAGCCTGGTAGGCTGCTGTCTGTGGGGTCGCACAGAGTTGGACACGACTGAAGCGACTTAGCAGCAGCAGCAACAACAGCACTGTAATTCATGCGCAAAGGCAGCTTATCTAACACGTGTGTTCTCTGTAAGGCACATCACAGCCTACATGTGCTTAGGAACACTAGAGAGCACTACAATACTATATTTGGGGACCATTTTAAACAACAAAAGTCACAAAAAAGCAAAAAGCAACACAAATAGACTGTGAAAAGAACACTTGTTTATAGTTTGATATCTGAAACAAGAAGGCAGAGCACTGCCTTCTTTGACCTTAGCTAGGAAAATCTGTATTGGCTGACTAAAATCTCCTATTTTGTAAATGTCCACAAATGAGCAAGAAAGCACAGCGAATATTGATTTTGGGGTCACAAGTAAACTTTAGTAATCAGGTGTATTCATAAATATGAAATCTATGAAAAATGAGGGTTATTTTTTATCTTAGTGCACTCAGCACTGGAATGACTGTGTTGATCAGGACAGCCTCTTGTTCATTAGGTACTTGCTGTCCAGTGCAGGATACAATCTAGCAATTTTAACAAATATACTGCTGCTAAAGAAATAACTACAGGGTGCTGAAATAAAGGTCTTGGCCCTCCTTATCTGGTCTAGGTATTGTTCAATTGAAATATAACAATCGATAAATTACTGGAAATGTACAACCTACCAAGGCTGAATCATGAAGAATCTGAACAGATCATTTAGTAGGAAGAATTCTAGGTCAGTAATCAAAACCTCCCAACAAAGAAAAGTTCAGAACCAGATGGTTCCAGTGGTGCATTATAACAGACATTTAAAGAAGAATTAATACAATTTTTTTGAAAGCTTTTCCAACGTGTTAGAGATGAGTGACCATGAACTTCCAGATGTTCAAGCTGGTTTTAGAAAAGGCAGGTAAACTAGAGATCACATTGCCAACATCCGCTGGATCATCGAAAAAGCAAGAGAATTCCAGAAGAACATCTATTTCTGCTTTATTGACTATGCCAAAGCCTTTGACTGTGTGGATCACAAGAAACTGTGGAAAATTCTAAAAGAGATGGGAATACCAGACCACCTGACCTGCCTCTTGAGAAACCTGTATGCAGGTCAGGAAGCAACAGTTAGAACTGGACATGGAACAACAGGCTGGTTCCAAATAGGAAAAAGAGTATGTCAAGGCTGTATATTGTCACCCTGCTTATTTAACTTATATGCAGAGTACATCATGAGAAACGCTAGGCTGGAAGAAGCACAAGCTGGAATCAAGATTGCCGGGAGAAATATCAATAACCTCAGATGTGCAGATGACACCACCCTTATGGCAGAAAGTGAAGAGGAACTAAAAAGCCTCTTGATGAAAGTGAAAGAGGAGAGTGAAAAAGTTGGCTTAAAGCTCAACATTCAGAAAACTAAGATCATGGCATCTGGTCCCATCACTTCATGGGAAATAGATGGGGAAACAGTGTCAGACTTTATTTTTGGGGGCTCCAAAATCACTGCAAATGGTGACTGCAGCCATGAAATTAAAAGACGCTTACTCTTTTGAAGGAAAGTTATGACCAACCTAGCTGCTGCTGCTGCTGCTAAGTCGCTTTAGTCGTGTCCGACTCTGTGCAACCCCATAGACAGCAGCCCACCAGGCTCCCCCGTCCCTGGGACTCTCCAGGCAAGAACACTGGAGTGGGTTGCCATTTCCTTCTCCAATGCATGAAAATGAAAAGTGAAAGTGAAGTCCCTCAGTCGTGTTCAACTCTTCTCGACTCCATGGACTGCAGCCTACCAGGCTCCTCCATCCATGGGATTTTCCAGGCAAGAGTACTGGAGTGGATTGCCATTGCCTTCTCCATGACCAACCTAGAGAACATATTAAAAAGCAGAGACATTATGTTGTCAACAAAGGTCCGTCTAGTCAAGGCTATGGTTTTTCCAGTGGTCATGTATGGATGTGAGAGTTGGACTATAGAGAAAGCTGAGCACTGAAGAATTGATGCTTTTGAACTGTGGAGAAGACTCTTGAGAGTCCCTTGGACTGCAAGGATACCCAACCAGTCTATCCTAAAGGAGATCAGTCCTGGGTGTTCATTGGAAGGACTGACGTTGAAGCTGAAACTCCAATACTTTTGGTCACCTGATGCAAAGAGCTGGCTCATTTGAAAGGACCCTGATGCTGGGAAAGAGTGAAGGCAGGAGGAGAAGGGGACGACAGAGGATGAGATGGTTGGATGGCATCACCAACTCAATGGACATGAGTTTGGGTAAACTCCAGGAGTTGGTGATGGACAGGGAGGCCTGGCATGCTGCGGTCCATGGGGTTGCAAGGAGTCGGACACAACTGAGTGATTGAACTGAACTGAACTGAAAGATGAGTGATCACTTCTAGACTCACTTTATGAGGCCAGCATTATTCTATTAACCAAAACCAGACAAAGACACTACAAGAAGGGAAAATAATAAGCATAGTGCAATATGAAAGTATTAACAACCTGAATTCAGGAAGGAAAAAATTAGAAGTATGGGATTAATACATTAAAAACTACTGTATATAAAATAGATAAGTAACAAAGACATACTGTATAGCACAGGGAGTTATATCTACTGCCTGTAATAATCTATAATGGAATATAATCTGCAAAAATACTGAATCACTATACTGTACACCTGAAATTAACATAATATTGTAAATCATCAATACTTTAATAAAAAGGAAGTCAATTTATAATTGCTTCAAAAAGAATAAAATTCTAAGGAATAAATTTAACCAAGGAGGTAAAATATCTGAAAACTCTAAGACTTTGAAATTGAAGAAGACACAAAATATATTCCATGCTTATGGACTGGAAGAAACAATGTTGTTAAAATTTCCATACTACTCAAAGCAATCTAATATTCAATGCAGTTCCTATCAAAATTCCAATGGCATTTTTTCACGTAAATAAAAAATCCTAAAATTTGTATTGAACCATAAAATATCCCAAATAGTCAAAGTAATCTAGTGCAGGAAGAAGAATAAAGCTAGAGGCTTCTTGTTTCCTGATTTCAAACTATACTACACAGCTGTAGTAATCAAACAGTATGGCATTGTGCAAAAACAGGCACATAGATGAACAAGTTATAAAAGTAGTTCAGAAATAAACTCATGCCTATATGGCCAATTTGATGACAAAGGAGGCAGGAATATACAATGGGGAGAGTACAGTCTCTTGAGTAAATAAGGTTGAGAAAATTGGATAGCCAGATGCACAAGAATGGAACTGATCTCCTATCTTATACCACACATAAAAATTAACTCAAAATACATTAAAGACTTGAATATAAGAGCCAAAACCATAAAACTCCTAGAGGAAAACATAGAGGGTAAGCTTCTTGACATTGATCTTGGTAATGATTTTTTTGGATAGTTCATTAAAAGCAAAAGTAGCAAAAGAAAATATGAACAAGGATTACATCAAACTAAAAAGCTTCTGCATAGTAAAGCAAACCATCAACAATGTGAAAAGACAACATATGGAATAGAAGAAAGTATTTGCAAGTCATACATCTGATAAGGGGTAAGTATCCAAAAATACATAAAGAATTCATGCAAAATTCAGGGACTTCCCTGGTGGTCCAGTGAATAAGAGTCTGCCTTGCAATGCAGGGGACATTAATTCAAGCCCTGGTCAGGGAACTGAGATTCCTCAAGCTGAGGGGCAGGCAACTAAGCTCTTGCACCATAAATAGAATCTGTGTGTAACAGTGAAAGATCCTGCCTGATGCAACGAAGATCCCATGTGCTGCAACTAAGACCTGATACAGCCAAATAAATAAATATTAAAATAAGCAATTATTAGAGCTCTTGAATACAGAATTAGCCATTGTTGTTTTTAAAAAAGAATTCATGCAATTCAGTAACAAAAAAAATGTGATTTTAAAATAGAGGGATGGAATAGACATTTTTCCAAAGAAGACATACAAAGGGCCCACAGGTACATAAAAAGTTTCTTAACATCACCAATCATCAGGGAAATCAAAATCACGATATTATCACCTCACTTCTATTAAAATGACCCATCATCAAAAAGACTAGAGATAACAAGTGCTGGCAGATTGTGGAGAAAAGGGAATCTTTGTGCACAGTTTTGGGGAATGTAAAATGGTGCAACCGCTATGGAAAACAGCAGGGAGGTGTTTCAAAAAATTAAAAATAGAACTACCATATTATCCAGCAATCCCACTTTTGTGTATATATCCAAAGGGAATGAAAAAAGGATATTGAAGAGACATCTGCACTCCCATGTTCATTGCAGTATTACTCACATAATCAAGGTAGAACCTAAGTGTTTGTCAGTGGGTGAATGGATAAAGAAGGTGTGGTATATATTCACAATGAATACAATATTATTCAGTCATGTGAAAGAAGAAAATCTTGCCACTTTTGACATAGATGAACACATAGATGCTAAGTGAAATAAGCCAGGTGGAGAAAGAAAAATACCGCATTTAAATTTCATTATATGTGGAATCTTGAAAAACAAATAAGAAACAGAGGATAGAAAATTGTGGCCAGGACCTAGGGAGAAATAGGAAGAGATTAGTAAACAGGTATAAACTTTCAGCTATAAGATGAATAAGGTGTAAGGATGTATTGTATAGCATGATGACTATAGCTGAATCAACACAGTGTTGTTTAAGAGAGTAGAATGTCAGTGTTCTCACCAAAAAAGATAAATGTAGGACATATGACATGATGGATGTGCCAATTAACTAGATGGGAGGAATCCTTTCACAGCATGTGTGTGTGTGTGTGTGTGTGTGTGTGTGTGTGTGTGTGTACTCAGTTGTGTCCAACTGTTTGCAACCCCGTGTCCACGGGGCCACCAGGCTCCTCTGTCCATGGAATTTTCCAGGCAAGAAAATGAGTGGATTGCCATTTCCTACTCTGGGATCTTCCCCACCAAGGGATCAACCCCTGCATCTTACATCTCTGCATTGGCAAGCAGACTTTTTTTATTTTTAAGCAGGGCTAAAAAGTTATTTTCATACCCAAGCCAGCACAGACCTGGCAGACAGCAGTACCATAGGGCAAAGAGTGAGGGCAGTGTCAAATGGAGCCAGGCCCAGTGCCAGGAGGGCAGCTGAGGGTAGGCCAGCAGGAGGCTCAGTGAAGGGGCAAGAAAGGGATGGGTGAGGTAGGCAGAAGCTGGAGGCGCCAAGGAGAGGTGCCCTGGGCGGAAGAACAGAAAGAGAGGCCGAGAGGCCAGCAAGGGCCCGACTACCACTGCATGTTGAGCACATGGGCAGAGTGCCAGTGGTGCCAGTCCTGGAGATGGGTGTGGCATGGCCTCTGCAGCTCCAGGACACAGTCTTACCTTGGTTTCTTCAGGTGCTCCTCATCAGGTCTTACATGAACTTGGTGCTCGTGAGGTGGGCGAGGATGCAGAAGGAATGGGACTGGCCTGTCCCATACCTCAGCTGCCAGTCTTCCGTGTCCTCCATCAGCCACTACTTGCTTAGCAGCTGTCCTTTCTGCTGCAGGGCACTGTCAGTGAGTGGGGTTGCCCCGAAGGGCCAGGTGTATTGTTGAGGGAGGCACTGGGTGCAAAGGTGTACTGCCTGGGCGGGGGTGAGGGTGGGGTGAGGGAGTCCATGGTGAGGAGCCAGCACCTTCTGCTGTTTCCTCTGAGGGGGCTGAGCACTGCTGAGACCAAGGCTGAGGCGCTCCCCACAGGCATGGATCTTGTTCTGGGCTTCTGTGTGTATGAGGCCCCCTGCTTTCTCACCATCAATACTCGGCACCCAGTCACCCACGGCCATGCTGGATGAGGCGTTCTCACCATCAATACTCAGCACCCAGTCACCCACAGCCATGCTGGCCTGCGCTGCTTTACCTCCAGGATTGAGTGAGCCAGGAGATGGAGAAGGGCACACTGAAGTCTTTGCCCACCTATGGCCAGAAGCCCCAAAGTGCTGGCCCCTCCAGCACCATCTTAAAGGAATCCATGGTGCTGCTCCTGCTGGGATTGTGAAGTGATTCCCAGGTGGTGCCTGCAGGCAGAACTCCAAGTAATAAATGGAAAAAAAAAAGATAAATTGAACGGCATCAATACTGAAAATGTTTGTAACTCGAAGGACAACATCAAAAAAGTGAAAAGAAAATCATACAAAGGTAGAAAATATTTACAAGTCATATATTTGATATTTGATACAGAAATGTAAGGTCTCTTACAACTCGAAAATAAAGAGACAAATAGTTTTTAAAAATTGGCTGAAGATTTGAATAGATGTTTCTCCAAAGAAGATATGGAAATGGCTATTAAACACAAAAAACTTATCAACATCATCAGTTATTAGGGAAATGCATATCAAAACTACAGTGAGATACCACTTTACACGCACTAGAATGACTGAAATGAATCACAGTAACAATTGTTGCAAGGATGTAGAGAAATTAGAACCTTCATACTTTGCTAGTGGAGCTGTATTGCACAGCTGCTTTGGAAAACAGTTTGGGAGTTTCTCAAAATATCAAACATAGAGACAGCATATGACCTAACAATTCTACACCTAGTTATATACTCGAGAGTTGAAAATGTTCATCCCTGCAAGACACTTGTACATTAATATTCATAACAGCATTATACATCATAGTAAAAAACTAGAAAAAACTTAATTGCTCATCAGCTGATGAATGGATAAATGAAATATGCTATTCTATATAATGGAATGTTCAACAATAAAAAGGAAGAAGTACTTATAAATAGTAAGTGTGGATTATCCTTAAAAATTATGCTACATGAAAAAAGCCAGTCACAAAGGCTGCATGTTGAATGATTTCATTTATATGAAATGTCTAGAATAGGCAAATCCATGGAAACAAACAGTAGATTAGTGATTGCTGGGCCTGGGTGGAGGAGAGAATGAGAGATTGTTGCTAATTTGTACAGGGCTTCTTTGGGGGTGATGAAAATGGACTGAAAATAGATAATATGATGGTTGTACAATTCTGAACATACTAAAAATCACTGAATTGTACACTGTAAAGGGGAAATTACATGATAAATGAATTATACCTCAATAAAGCTATTAAGAAAAGATAAAAAGTGAGGATTAATATTCATCCACTCAGCATAAATAATTTCTCCATACTACAGTGAGCATCCTTTTGCAAGCCTACACCTTAATATGCTTTAAATGAAAAACTCAATTTGTTGTCATTACTTTCCTGAATATTAATTAAAAAGAGAAAAAAATCAATATAATTCACTGCATTAACAGAAAAATGTTGAAAAACATACAATTATCTAAGTGGATGCAAAAAATAAGTAACAAAATTCAGTACTCATTGCTGAGAGAAACAGCAAACTGAGAATATAAAGGAACTACTTCAACCTGTGGGGTGGAGGTGGCCAACTAATACCATATTCAACAGTGAAAGACTGAACATACTCTCTTTTTATTTCTTTTCTATTGTGCCCCACAACAAATTGCAACAAATTTAGTGCCCTAAAATAACACTCATTTAAAAATTACACAGTATACATCAGAAGTCCATGCCAGTGTGGCTCAGTTTTTCCTCTGGATTTTAAGAGGCCAAATTCAAGGTTTCAGCAGAGCTGGGTGTTTTTCTGAAGGCTCTGAGGATGAATCCACTTCTAAGTTCATTCAGTTTGTTAACAGGATTCAGTTCCATGCAGTTTTAGTATTGGAGTTCTATTTCTTTGATGGTTGTCTGATGGAGATTGTGCTCAGCTTGCAGAGGTCACTTGTGTAACGGCTTATGGCACCTTTCCTCCATATTCAAAATCAGCAATGGCTAGTCAAGTCCTTCTTATGCCTTGAATCTCCTTGACTGCCCATTCTTCTTCATCTGTCATCTACTACTTCTCCCTACTACTTCTTCAGCATCTCTCTGACTCACTTTTCTGCCTTCTTCTTCCACTTTTAAGAGTTTATGTAATTACATTGGACCCAGCACGATAATCTTCCTAATTTAATGTTGAGCTGATTACTACCTTAATTCCTTCTTTAGAGTCCCTACACAGCCTACCCAGGTTGGTACAGACATACCTTACAGATATTGTGGGTTTGATTCCAGACCACTGTAATAAAGGGAATATCACAATAAAGTTAGTCACACAATTTTTTTTTGTTTCTCAGTGTATGAAAAAGTTGTATTTATACTATAATATAGTCTAATAAGTGTATAGTAGTACTATGTCTTTAAAATATATGTATCTTAATTAAAAAATGTTTTATTGCTAAAAAAAAGTCCAACCATCGTCTGAACCTTCAGCAAATCATAGTTCAGTTCAGCTCAGTTCAGTCGCTTGGTCATGTCCAACTCTTGGCAACCCCATGGACTGTGCATCAAGGTCTTTTCCAGTGAGTCAGTTCTTTGCATCAGGTGGCCAAAGTATTGGAGCTTCAGCTTCAGCAACAGTCCTTCCAATGAATATTCAGGACTGATTTCCTTTAGGACTGACTGGTTTGATCTCCTTGCTGTCCAAGGGACACTCAAGAGTCTTTCTCCAACACCACAGTTCAAAAGCATCAATTCTTCAGCACTTTCTTTATAGTCCAACTCTGACATCCATACATGACTACTGGAAAAACCATAGCTCTGACTATATGGATCTTTGTTGGTAAAGTAATGTCTCTGCTTTTTAATATGCAGTTTAGGTTTGTCATAGCTTTCCTTCCAAGGAGCAAGCGTCTTTTAATTTCATGGCTGCAGTCACCATCTGCAGTGATTTTGAAGCCCAAGAAACTAAAGTCTGTCACTGTTTCCATTGTTCCCCATCTGTTGGTCATGAAGTGATGAGACCAGATGCCATGATCTTTGTTTTTTGAATGTTGAGGGTTTTTTTTTTATTAATTTTTTAATTAACTTATCTATCTTCGTTGGAGGCTAATTACTTTACAATATTGTAGTGGTTTTTGCCATACATCGACATGAATCAGCCATTGGTTTACATGTGTTCCCCATGAGTTTTAAGCTAGCTTTTTCACTCTCCTCTTTCACTTTCATCAAGAGGCTCTTTAGTTCCTCTTCACTTTCTTCCAGAAGGGTGGTGTCATCTGCATATCTGATGTTATTGATATTTCTCTCGGCAATCTTGATTCCAGCTTGTGGTTCATCCAGCCCAGCATTTCACATGACATACTCTGCATATAAGTTAAATAAGCAAGGCAACACTATACAGCCTTGATATACTCATTTCCCAATTTTGAACCAGTCAGTTGTTACATGTCATATTCTAACTGTTGCTTCTTGACCTGCATACAGATTTTTTAGGAGTCAGATAAGGTGGTCTGGTATTCCCATCTCTTTAAGAATTTTCTACAGTTTGTTGTGATCCACATAGTCAAAGGCTTTAGCATAGTCAATGAAGCAGAAGTAGATATTTTTCTGGAATTCTCTTGCTTTTTCTATGATCCAGCAGGTGTTGGTAGTTTGATCACTGGTTCCTCTGCCTTTTTTAAATCTAGCTTGAACATCAGGGAGTTCTCAGTTCATGTACTATTGAAGCCTAGCTTGGAAGAACTTTGAGCATTCCTTTGCTAGCTTGTGAAATGAGTGCAATTGTGCGGTAGTTTGAACATTCTTTGGCATTGCCTTTCTTTGGGATTGGAATGAAAACTGACCTTTTCTAGTCCGGTGGCTACTGCTGAATTTCCAGATTTGCTGGCATATTGAGTGCAGCACTTTCACAGCATCATCTTTTAGGATTTGAAATAGTTCAGCTGACATTCCATCACCTCAACTAGCTTTGTTCATAGAGATGCATCCTAAGGCCCACTTGACTTCACATTCCAGGATGTCTGGCTCTGCGTGAGTGATCACACTGTCATGGTTATCTGGGTCACGAAGATCTTTTTTGTATAGTTCTTCTGTGTATTCTTGCCACCTCTTCTTAATATCTTCTGCTTATGTTAGGTCCATACCATTTCTGTTCTTTATTGTGCCCATCTTTGCATGAAATGTTCCCTTAGTATCTCTAATTTTCTTGAAGAGATCTCTAGTCTTTCCCATTCTATTGTTTTCCTCTATTTCTTTGCATGAATCACTTAGGAAGACTTTCTTATCTCTCCTTGCTACACCAGAACTCTGCATTCGGATGTATATATCTTTCCCTTTCTCCTTTGCCTTTTGCTTCCTTTCTTTTCTCAACCATCATCTGAGCCTTCAGCAAGTCATAATAGTAACATCAAAGATCACTGATTACACATCACTACAACAAATATAATAATAATGAAAAAGTTTGAAATATTTCAAGAATTGCCAAACTGTGACACAGGGATATGAAGTGAGCAAAGGCTATTGGAAAAATGACACCAATAGAGTTGCTTGACATAGTGGTGCCACATACTTTCAATTTCTAAAAAATGCAATATGTGCAAAGCGTGATGAAGTGAGGCAGAATAAAATAAGGTATGCTTGTATTTGAACAATCAGGAGATGGGAATCTTAGGGGACATTTTTAGAATTCTACCTACCAAGTCCTTTAAGAACATGAACAAGACAAGGATTCCACTATAATCACTTGTATTCAACATTGTATTGAAGATGCTACCCAGTGCAACAAGATAAGAAAAGTATACAGATAAGAAATTACTTTATTTATGATGTCATGAACATCTAGTTGAAAATTCCACAGTATATAGAAAGGGGACTAAAATTAACAAATGAGTTTACTCGAATTGATAAATGAGAATACAAAGCCAACAGGAAAATCAGTTATATTTCTATGTTAGTGACAATTATAAATTAAATATTTTAAAAAAGAACCATTTATGATACATCACAAAATCGAATACTTATTAATAAAATATGTGCAAGACCTGTATACTGAAAACTATAAAATAATAAAAATATGCTGGAGATAAGGTAAAGAAGACTTAAATAATTGGAGACATATGCCATGTTCATGAATCAGAGGACATAATATTGTTAAGTTGTTTGTACTTCCTAAATTGATCTATAAATTAAATGCAGTCCTAATAAAAATTCCAGTAGGCTTTTGTAGAGAAAGTGACAAGCTTATCCTAAATCTATATTGGAAATTCTAAGGGCTTAGACTAACCAAAATAACTTATAAAAAGAATAACAAGGTTCACTACCTTATTTCAAGACTTATAAAACCACAGTAAAAAATCTCGAAACCAAAAGACAGTCCATTTTTTAAACATGGGCAAAGGACTTGAACAGACATTTCTCAAAAGACTATACAAATGTCTGAAATGCATATAAAAAGATGCTCAACTTTATTGGTCCTTCAGTTCAGTCAGTTCAGTCACTCAGTCGTGTCCAACTCTTTGTGACCCCTTGAACCACAGCACGCCAGGCCTCCCTGTCCATCACCAACTCCCTGAGTCCACCCAAACCCATGTCCATCGAGTCGGTGATACCATCCAGCCATCTCATCCTCTGTTGTCCCCTTCTCCTCCTGCCCTCAATCTTTCCCAGCATTAGGGGCTTTTCCAATGAGTCAGCTCTTTGCATCAGGTGGCCAAAGTATTGGAGTTTCACCTTCAACATCAGTCCCTCCAATGAACATCCAGGACTGACCTCCTTTAGGATGGACTGATTGGATCTCCTTGCAGTCCAAGGGACTCTCAAGAGTCTTCTCCAACACCACAGTTCAAAAGCATCAATTCTTTGACGCTCAGCTTTCTTTATAGTCCAACTCTCACATCCATACATGACCACTGGAAAAACCATAGCCTTGACTAGATGGACCTTTGTTGGCAAAGCAGTGTCTCTGCCTTTTAATATGCTATCTAGGTTGGTCATAACTTTCCTTCCAAGGAGCAAGTGTCTTTTAATTTCATGGCTGCAATCACCATCTGCAGTGATTTTGGAGCCCAGAAAAATAAAGTCAGCCACTGTTTCCACTGTTTCCCCATCTATTTGCCATAAGTGATGGGACCAGATGCCATGATCTTAGTTTTCTGAATGTTGAGCTTTAAGCCAACTTTTTCACTCTCCTCTTTCACTTTCATCAAGAGGCTCTTTAGTTCTTCTTCACTTTCTGCCATAAGGGTGGTGTCATCTGCACATCTGAGGTTATTGATATTTCTCCTGGCAATCTTGATTCCAGCTTGTGCTTCCTCCAGCGCAGCGTTTCTCATGACATACTCTGCATATAAGTTAAATAAGCAGAGTGACAATATACAGCCTTGACGTACTCCTTTTCCTATTTGGAACCTGTCTGTTGTTCCATGTCCAGTTCTAACTGTTGCTTCCTGACCTGCATACAGGTTTCTCAAGAAGCAGGTCAGGTGGTCTGGTATTCCCATCTCTTTCAGAATTTTCCGCAGTTTATTGTGATCCACACAGTCAAGTTACTCAACCATAAAAAGGAGTCAAGTACTGATACATGCTACAACGTGAATCTCGAAAATGTTATTCTATGTGAAAGAAGCAAAATACAAAGTCATGTATCTATTATTCCATTTATATAAAATGTGCAGATTAAGTAAATATGTAGAGGCAGAAAGAAGACTTATGGTTGCCAGGGCTAGAAGGAGAAAAATTGGGAGAGACTGCTTATGGGTACAGTTTTCTTTTGGGGAGATGAAAATTATTAAATACATATTAATATTTATAGATGTGTGTATTATCAAGGTTTGTATACATGTATATATTCCCTTTCTCTGTCAGCTGAGAAGACCTGGAAGTATAATAGCAATAAGCAAATTTGTTGCCCAGATCTTTGTTTCTAATATCATTCTGCAATGAAAGGAACTAGGACTTCTTGGAGAAATGTCTGATTCTACAATTAGAGCAGGAAATACACAAGATAAGCCTAGAGCATTTTGTAGGTCCAGAATGTGAAAGTGAAAGTCGCTCTGTTGTGTCAGACTCTTTGTGACCCCATGGACTATACAGTCCATAGAGTTCTCCAGGCCAGAATACTGGAGTGGGTAGCCTTTCCCTTCTCCAGGGGATCTTCCCAACCCAGGGATCGAATCCAGGTCTACCACATTGCAGGTGGATTCTTTACCAGCTGAGCCACCAGGGAAGCCCCCAGAATGTAAGGAAGTGCTCAAAAAACAAAACAGAATAGAACCAAACCAAAAGAAGGGGGATGAAAATAAAAAAACCTTATGTTGTAGAACACCTTGAACAGCAAAATAAAGTCACACTGGATGATAACCCAAAGTATAAAATAAATATTCATGAGTACATACTGATATAGGCAAGTGATTAAATTAGTAAAAAAATGGGAATAATAGATAAGTTATCAGCACAAAAGAATTCAAAATAATTAATGTAGCTTTTCCAACCTTAAGGAAGTGAAACATGGCTCCCTGTTCCATAAGTTTGAGCTTCATATAGTGACCTTCTTCCTAAGAGTTATGGAAAGGGAGAAAAAGTATCAGTGGTGAAGCCTTTCAAACACTACCTTAGCCACATGATCAAGGTCAATAGTAATGAATGAATAGTGTTAGATTATAGCTCTAAGTATAAAATAAATATCATGAGTCCATGGTGATATAAATAAATGATTGAATAAACAAGGAGGGAATGAATGGAGGAGAAAGGACAAGTCTCCCTTGCAGAAAAATTCCAAATAATTTATGTAGATACTCTGCCCTCAGACAGAGGGCATATAAATCCCAGCTGTGCCTGGTGATTACCTTTCAAAGGGTACAGTATAGAGAGAGGAAAAAAACCATGACTTTAGGCTGGAGAAACATGTCAACACTACATCAGCCAGGTGATCAAGGCCAATATCAACAGTGGTAAACAATATTGATAATATGTACCTTTGATATGGTGTGAAAAAAAATGGCACTTTATCTCTGTAGTCTAAAGCCCCTATTAGTCTAAAGCTCCAAAACTCATATTCTCAGTCTAATTATGAGAAACACAGCAGCAAATTCCAATAGAGAGACATTCTACAAAATACTTCACTAGTACTCCTCAAAACTGTAAGATCATTAAAATAAAGGAAGTCTGATAAACTGTCCCAGCCAAGAGGAACCCAAGGAAACAGGATACATGGAATTAATATCTTGATAGGATTCTGGAACAGAAATATACATTAGTTAAAAAAAAAAAACCTAAGGAAACTTGAGTAAACTATAGACTTTAGTAATAATATCGGTTCATTAATTTTAAGAAAATACCATAAGATTTTCTTATGTAAGATGTTAATAACAAAGGAAAATGTATGAGGGAGTCTATGGAAACTCTTACTGTATTCTCAATTTTTCTGTAGATCAAACATTTTTGTAAAAAATATGTATATGGGAAGTGGCTTATATTCCTACTAATTAAAGAAATCCTAATAATAAATGCATACAATAAAAAAATGGGCAAATGACTTGAACAGATACTTCTCAAAAGAAAATATATGAATGTCCAGTAAGTGCATGAAGTACTTAATATGACTAATCAGCAACGAAAAGCAAAAGTAAAACCATGATGAAAAAACCACTGTAAACCCACAATAATAATGAAAATTAAAAAGACTGAAAAGACCAAATGTTAGCCAGGATGTTTAACTCCTGGGATTATAAAATAGCACAACACTTTTGGAAAATTTTGACAGTTTCTTATAAAACAAAACAATTCCAATTTTAGTTACTTAACCTCCAAAATGAAAAAAAAATGTGTATAAAACAGCTTGAACATGAAAGCTTATTGCATTTTCACTCACAATAGCTACAAACTGGAAATAATCCAAATGTCCATCAATGTTTATCTTTATTGAATAAACAAGTTGTGTTGTATTTATAAAGTGGAACATTACTAAGCAATAAAATGAAAAAAACTACTGATAAACCCTAGTGATATGCGTAAGTTGAAAGAAGCCAGAACATTATGCTAGATGGAAGAAGCCAAATATGAAATAATTCATACTGTAATGTATTTTATATGATGTTCTAGAATAGCAAAAATTAATCTATGGTGGGAAAAAAATCAGAAAAATTAATTCTAGAAGAATGAAAAATTATTCTGAGAGAGGTATATGGATGGGGGACATGAGAGGACTTTCTTGAGTGATTTAAATGTTCTGTATCTAAACATGTGTGGATTACTTGGATGTATGCATTCATCAAAAATCATTATGTTGTAAAGATACGTGCATTTAACTATAAATTTTACCTAAATAAAAAGCTCTTAAGGGATAAACTTGAAGAACAAATAGAATTTTGAATTGGCAATTTTAATAAATTGAACAATTATTTTTAAAGAATCCTTGAACATTCTTTCTGTGTTTAAAAAACTACCAACAGAGACGTTAGAAAAAAATTCAAAATTAGATAATTTTCTTTAGAGATCTTTGCTGAGAAGAGGTGGAAAGAAATATTATGACAGATAGAGTCGTATGTGGAGTCAAAGGAAAGTTATTTTACTTCTTTGTATATAAAGTTTCTGTTTTGAATGAATCTTAGATTTATAGAAGTGTTACAAAGATAGTCAAGAGGTCCTATATACCCTGTACTGAGTTCTCCCTAATGTTTATATCTTACATAACCATTTTACATTTATCCAAACTAAGAAATGACATTAGTACAATATTATTACTAAAGTCGGAATTTTATTGAGATTTCATCAGTTTTTCCATTGATTTTTATTCTGTTCCAAGATCCAATTCTGGATACTACCCCATTCTATCTCATTAGTTTCCTCCAGTATGTAACAACTTCTCAGTATTTCTTTGTTTTTCATGACTTAGTTTTGAAGAGTACTGCTGAAGGTATTTTGTAGAAGGTATTTTGTAGTATGAGTTTATGTGATATTTTCTGTTCTGTGTTTCCTTAGATTCTGTATTCATCTATTTGGCATCCATTGCTCACAGAGCCAAATGAATGGCCAAAGTTCTTTGCATTTCCCCTGTGATTCAGCCTTCATAGGCACATGAAAATCATTTTTTTATAAACCCTCGAGCCAATCTGGGTCCATACCCCCAACCATCTCCTTTATCTAACTCTCATATACCAAGCCAGTATTTCCCCTGCCTAAAATCACCCAAGGCCAAGTACTAGACGTCCTATAGGTCAGAGTGTATTGACATTATTCAAATTAGTCAATCCTAGGCTTTTCCCCCTGCCCTGCCTTGCCCTTTCCATGGAAAACACAATGAAGATTTTAGATTATGCTTTCTATATTCTATGCAGTGGAAGCAAATCACTAAATCCAGCATACCCACCAGAAGATCTATTAACGTCCACCTTTTGGTTGAAGAAGTATCAAAGAATTTATGGACATATATTAAAAATGCACCACAATTATTCATAAATATATTGGGGTAGTTATTTCAAGTCTATACACTTATCTGGCCTCTCCTTAAAGTTTTTCCTACAAATTATAGCATTCATCCATTGATCTTGCCTGAAACAATTGTTACTGTGGTATTTTAATGGTGATTTTCTATTTCCCCCATCCCTTCTTATTACTTGCAATTCTTCTGTAAAGATTTGTCCCTTCTGTTTATTTATTTTCATCAATATGGACTCATGGATATTTCTTTTTTATTTGGTGTATAATCAACAGTATCACTATTTTGTAGTTTAAATTTTTCAGGCTTTGGCTATTGGGAGCCTGTGTCCTTTTGACATGCCTCATGTATTTTGTTTGTTTGTTTCTTCAAGTATTTCCTCACTTTTGGGGATTATACGATGCACCAGGTTCATTTTGTATTTTTCCTGCCTAACTCTGAAATCAAACGGTATTTGTTTACATATCAAGATCTTATCTCTGTTAGGTATGCTTGTTGCTTTTAGGCTGTCTGTAGACAGAGTAGGAAATTTGTGTGTGCGTTCTGAGTCAATTCAGTTATGTCCGACTCTTTGCGACCCCATGAACTGTAGCCCGCCAGGCTCCTCTGTTCATGGGATTCTCCAGGCAAGAATATTGCGGTGGGTTGCCATGCCCTCTTCCAGGGGATATTCCCGACCCATGGGTCGAACCTGCAGCTCTTACTTCTTGTGCATTGGCAAGGGGGTTCTTTACTACTAGCACCACCTGGAAATAAATGTATATATACTAAGTCATGTGTACACATTGTGTGTGTTTCCTTCAAATTCATTAATCTTTTTTCCACAATGCCATATCTGCCATTAATCCCATTCATTGAAATCTCATCACAGTGATTTGGTTCTTTTTTAAATTTCTAAGTGTTTACTCAGCTTTCTGAACACATGGAATTCAGTTGTAAAAGCTGTTTGAATGTCTTTCTATGCTGATTATAACATTATTGTAATTTCTATAGTAACCACTGAAAACTTAATGCAAAAATGTGAGAGGAAGTTGTGTAAGCTGAGGAGAAATAAAGCCGGAAAGAAACTCAGATTTTCAGAAAGGAATAGTAATATTAGAAAAGTTAATATGTATGTAAATACAAAGACTGTTTTTCTTATTTTAAAATATACATATATACAATATACGTACACATATGCACATATCTAAAGTACATATAACTATTTAAAGCAAGCATTATAATACTGTTTTGAAGTTTATAATATATGTGAATGTAATACATTACATATTAATATTACAACTATAGCCTAAAGGATGAGAGGTTTCATGAGCCAACTGATTGAATAGTTGAACTATGTTTTATGTAAATTAATATTAACTATGGGCTTCCCTGGTGGCTCAGGTGGTAAAGAATACGCCTGCTGTGAGAGAGACCTGGGTTCGATCCCTGGGTTGGGAAGATCCCCTGGAGGAAAGGCTACCCACTCCAGTATTCTGGCCTGGAGAATTCCATGGACTGTATAGTCCATGGGGTCGCAAACAGTCAGACAAAACTGAGCGACTTTCACTTTCACTTTTTCAGACTGAGAAAATTTAAGGATATATTTTGTAATCTCTGTTCAATTCAGTTCAATTCAGTCACTCGGTCGTGTCTGACTCTTTGTGACCCCATGAACTGCAGCAAGCCAGGCCTCCCTGTCCATCACCAACACTGAGAGTTTACCCAAACCCGTGTCCATTGAGTCGGTGATGCCATCCAGCCGTCTCATCCTCTGTCGTCCCCTTCTCCTCCTGCCCTCAGTCTTTCCCAGCATCAGGGTCTTTTCAAATGAGTCAGCTCTTTGCATCAGGTGGCCAAAGTATTGGAGTTTCATTTTCAACATCAGTCCTTCCAATGGATATTCAGGACTGATTTCCTTTAGGATGGACTGGTTGGATCTCCTTGCAGTCCAAGGAACTCTCAAGAGTCTTCTCCAACACCACAGTTCAAAAGCATCAATTCTTTGGTGCTCAGCTTTCTTTACAGTCCAACTCTCACATCCATACATGACCACTGGAAAAACCATAGCCTTGACTAGATGGACCTTTGTTGACAAAGTAATGTCTCTGCTTTTCAATATGCTGTCTAGGTTGGTTATAACTTTCCTTCCAAGGAGCAAGTGTCTTTTAATTTCATGGCTGCAGTCAACATCTGCAGTGATTTTGGAGCCCAGAAAAATAAAGTCAGCTACTGTTTCCACTGTTTCCTCATCTATTTCCCATGAAGTGATGGGACCAGATGCCATGATCTTAGTTTTCTGAATGTTGAGCTTTAAGCCAACTTTTTCACTCTCCACTTTCACTTTCATCGAGAGGCTCTTTAATTCTTCTTCACTTTCTGTCATAAGGATGGTGTCATCTGCATATCTGAGGTTATTGATATTTCTCCTGGCAATCTTGATTCCAGCTTGTGCTTCCTCCAGCCCAACATTTCTCATGATGTACTCTGCATATAAGTTAAATAAGCAGGGTGACAATATACGGACGGGTCATGGTGGAGAGGTCTGACAGAATGTGGTCCACTGGAGAAGGTAATGGCAAACTACTTCAGTATTCTTGCCTTGAGAACCCCATGAACAGTGAAAAGGCAGAAAGATAGTACACTGAAGGATGAACTCCCCAGGTCGGTAGGTGCCCAATATGCTACTGGAGATCAGTGGAGAAATAACTCCAGAAAGAATGAAGGGATGAAGCCAAAGCAAAAACAACACCCAGTTGTGGATGTTATTTGTGATAGAAGCAAGATTCGATGCTGTAAAGAGAAATATTGCATAGGGACCTGGAATGTTAGGTCCATGAATCAAGGCAAATTGGAAGTGGTCAAACAGGAGATGACAAGAGTGAACATCGACATTCTAGGAATCGATCTCTGTAATGACCACTAAATATTTAATGCAAAGAGGTATAACTAAAAAGCAGTGGATAAACAAATTAAATTTTAAAAATTAATATATTTCACTAAATAAAGCAAGAGGAAAAATGGAGAAACAAAAACCAGGTAGCACAAGTAGAAAGCAAAATAGTGAAGTGATGGACTTAAGCTATATTAATAATTATATTTCATAATAAACATAATAAGACACTTAGGAACACTCCAAGTAAAATGCAAAGATGATCAAATTGGATAAAGAAGCAAGACCCAACTATATGCTATGTAAGAGGCACTATAAGTGCAACTTAAACAACTGTCAACTTAAAGTAGACTATAGTATACACAGGTTGTTATACATGACCCTCATGGTAACCACATACCAAAACCCTGATACATATACCAAAAAAAGGAAGAGAAAGAATACAAGAACACTAAAGAAAGTAATGAAACCACAATAGAAGAGAACAGAAGAAGAAAGGAGCAAAGAAAAACTACAGAAAACTAGAAAACAATGAACAAATGCAATAAATATACCTATCAATAATTATATTAAATGTAAATGGACTAAATGCTCCCATCAAAAGACATAGGATGGCTGAATACATTAAAAAAAAAAAGGCCCATATATCCTTATTGCTAAAAAGAGACTCACTTAGATTTAAAAAGGTGTGGCATATACTTGCAATGAAATACCATTCAGTCATAAAAAAGAATGAAATCTTGCCATTTGCGACCACATGGATGGAACTTCAGAGCATTAGGCTAAATGAAGTTCAGTTTCACTTATATATGAAACCTAAAAATCAAAATGAACAGAACAAAACAGAAACAGACTCATAGATATAGAGAACAAACTGATGATCGAAAGAGGGAAGAGGAGTCAGTGAGTGAGGGAGATAGGTGAAGGGGATTAAGAGGTATAAGCTTCCAGTTATAAATTAGTAAGTCATGAGGTGTAATGTACAGCATAGGGAATGTATGTACACTACAATAATACTGTAATGACTGGTGGTAGATGATTATTAGACTTATTGTGGTGATCAATTTGTAATGTAGATAAATGTCAAATTGCTATGTTGTACAACTGAAACTGATATTTTGTATGTCAACTACAGTTAAAAAAATAGAATGGAAAAAACACTTAGTGTTGTTTCTAAAAATTTTTGTTTTAAAAAATTTATTGTTTGTTGTTTAAATTTATTGTTGTTTGTTTAAAAAATTTATTGTTAAAAAATTTGTTGTTTCTAAAAATTTATTTTGACATTTAACATTTGTTTCCTGCTATTCAACAAATGTGAAAGATCTAAAACATAGAGTTGGAAATGATTAACCCCTTGATGGTATTTAATAAAAGACATACATCTAAAATTTTATTTTACATAGACCATACATAAAAAGCAAAACTAAAGCTTTTAGAAGAAAATATTAGAATATCTGTGACTTACCATTAGGCAGAGTTTTTGGGGGACAAGACACAGAAGAGCAATAACTATAAAAGAAGAAAAATATATGAATTGAACTTCATCATAATTAAAAACTGCTTGAGAGAATAAATAATACAGCCATAGAATGGGAGAAAATATACACGAAACATATATCTGATAATGAACTCACATTCAGAATACGTAAGGAAGTCCTTCAACTCCATCATAAGAAACAAACAATCCAGTAAAAACAGGGAAAAGATTTGAGCGGGCACTTCACCAAGGAAGATAGGCAAATGGTTAGTAAGCATATGAAAAACCAAGATCTGGGTGCTCGGTATGCTGCTGCTACTGTAATACCATTGTTTACATGATTGTGGACAGAACTAAGAAGTATTTTTTTCCTTAAATCATGAGTTAATATTTGATATTTCTAGTTCAATTGTAACATTATAGCATTTTTCCATACTTGATTTTATTTTATATGTGGATCTCTTTTACAGTGAAATCTTGTTTCCTAATTTCATGAATATACTTGTTTGTTTGCTTTATTCTAGAATTATATTAAAAAGTTTCAGATTACGGTACCTGTGTAATTACTAAGAATATATTAACCAAGTAAAGTTTAAGTTTTTTTTTTTAGTTCCTTTTGTCTTTAGAATATATTTCACTAAGGATGTACAAAGTACGTGGTCAAAATCTACTTGAATCTCAATTATTTTCTCCTGTTATATCAGTTTGATCTATAGTTAGATTAATCTGTTTCTGTTTAGTAAAGCATATCATAAGAATGATAGAATATCATCATTTTGCAATTCCCAGTGCAATAAGCTGATTCAAGTAAGGACTGTCATTATATGTTAAAACCTTTGGCTAAAACTTTGTCAAGGTCAAGGTATTCACATGGCCTCAAAATAACACCCCACACATGATATATTTGCAGTTACTACTTAACCAATTGATCAAACATAACAACACCAGTGATAGGACAACCTGACATTGTTTCCTGAAGTGATGCAATAAAAAATACACAAAGTCACTTATGAAGTATTCTTGCCAAAATATTTAATGTGAATCTAATCACGAGGGTAATAATAAGACAAATCCAGAATGTAGGACATTCTGGCCTGGATGCTTAAAAAATGGCAATGTCATGGGAAGTAAAAAAAAAAAAAAGGTAGTGACAATTGTTCTAGATTAAAAGAGTCCTTAGAAGCATAATCAAATGCAAAACAAATCTTGTAGACTAAAAAACACAAACTTCAAAACATTTTATATGAAATTTGAATAGCGATAATAATATGATGATGTAAAATTATCATTAATTTTTCAGGTAAGGTGATAGTATTGTGTTTAAGTAGAGGATATTCTTTTTTCAGGAACTTCATGCAGAAAATTTTGAAGTGTTTCAGTGCCTATAGTTTACTATCAAATGACTTTGCATATATATATGTATATACACACACATATAGAAAGAACTAAAGCCAGGCAAAACATTAACAACTGGTAAATACAGATGATCATATAGGGTGGTATAGGGGTGTTTATTTTAGTATTCTTTCAACTTTCTATATGTTTGAAATTTTTTCAAAAAAAGAAAGGTATAATTCAGGACACTTGGGGTAATCTGAGTTACTGTCACCAGGTGGTGCTCATGCTTTTCAAATAAAGCCAAATAAACAGGTCAATTAATTGAATATTTATTTAGGAAAAATTTGGATGGGAGGGATTACAGACTATAAATCCAGCTTTTAAATTTTGCCGGTATTCACTCTTGCTTGCTTTATTATGTCCTACATATATTGAAGAGTCTGAGATATAAATTTTTTTTTGTCTCACTGTCTGCCTCTCTTCTGCCCTTTTCTGTTTCCAGGCCCTTACTTACTTCTCACAAGGGCTGCTGTAATGATTCCCTATGCCGAAAGCTGCTTCGACCCACACTGCTGACACAGTGACCTTCCCGCAGCATTTCTCTCCCCTTCATCAGCTCCCCATTTCCTTCCAAATAATTTCCACTCCTCAGCATAGTGTTCAAGGTTGATACCAGTCTGCTTCCCCAGTTCATCTCCCATTAAATTTGTCTTGTATTAACTCTACTCATGAGACACCTTGATTGCTGTCTTTTTTTTTCCCAAATGAATTTTAGATACTTTATTGCCCTTGAGTGTTTCGCTTCATATGTCTCTATATCCAAGGTGCCCTTCTGCCCAACACTAGACCAAGTCTGACCTTATTTTCATCAGAACCAGATTAAATGTAATTTTCTTTATGTAATCTTCCCAAGCAACCCACTCAGAAATCTTCCCACAGCACTCTCTAATTTTCTTAACGACTTATCACATTTTGTATTATGTAATAATTATGTGTGACTACTAAATTACAAACACTTCCAAGGAAGCAGTTTGTCTTTATAGCCTCCACATTGTGTTTAGTTCAATGTGGCATTCACTCAAGGTCAGTGGAATTGAATTTCAGGATTATTCAAAGCTAATATACAGAAGAGGTGAAAGTGCTGACTAATCACCACCAATTGCCAGCCTTACTCTGGTTTTTCATTTCACAGATATGCAATGAAGGGCCACTATAATGAGAAACCAACCTGGATGAAGGATGTCTATGGCTTATCAACTACCACTAACCAAAAAATTAACAAATTTGAAGGAAATTTTCCACTCAATTTGACGCTTTATGTGAAAACTCTTAAACCTTCTTACGTCATTTGGTGTATATTTCACTCCTAGGTAAGAACATGATAAGAATGCTCAAAGATTTGTTTGAAGAATATTTGGAAGGACATATTTATAAAAGATAGAAATTGGAAATAGCCTAACTAGTCAACAATACAGAGGTGGTTAAACAAATTCATACAGTTAATTACTGTGGAGCCATTAATAATATTTAATGAACTGAGACTACTCTCTAAATATTTAGAGAATAATATTTAGGGATATAGAGGTGTCTGATGTATTAAGTGGAAAAAAAATTACAGAATAGTGTTGACATCATAATACCTTTTAATGGAAGGAAAAAATACATACGCATAGGAAAATTAAACATGATGGCAGAGATATTTGTAGGTTTGGGGATTTTTTTTAATTTTCTGTTACTTTTTAAGTTTTAATGATGAGCAGCTATATTAAGAAAAAATAACAAAATTTATTTTTAGAAAATAATTATATCTCAAAAATTATTCTAATCTATACACAAAATCCAGTATACATACAGTATTCAAAATACATATTGTATACATAAAATTCAGTAAGACGGGAAGGAATTTCAGTCTCTAATACTAGTCATTGGGCCTCACATAGAACCAAGGGGTTGGAAGGGTCAAATGATGACACAAGGGAAGACAGTATTAGAGAAAAGGTGAGGAACCCAAAGAGGGTTAAGAAGTATGGTTACCATGCTTAGGAACAGAGGGACACAGGAGTACAACAAGTAGGAGAACCAGAGAAATCAAGCAGATACCAAGATTGTAATGTAGTAGGAAGATAACTACGTTTAGAAATCTGGTAACAATACTTAGTATTTTTTAAATGTGTGTATATGTTTATATGTTTTGATCACCCCATGGCTTATGGGATCTTAGTTCCCGGCTTGGGATTGAACCCGTGCCCCTTGCAATGGAAGCATGGAATCTTAACCACTGGACCTCCTCCAGGGGAGTCCCTAGTTCACCTACTACTACTACTACTAAGACGCTTCAGTTGTGTCCGACTCTGTGTGACCCCATAGACAGCAGTCCACCAGGCTCTGCCGTCCCTGGGATTCTGCAGGCAAGAACACTGGAGTGGGTTGCCATTTCCTTCTCCAATGCGTGAAAGTCAAAAGTGAAAGTGAAGTCGCTCAGTCGCGTCCGACTCTTCGCGACCTCATGGACTGCAGCCTACCAGGCTCCTCCGTCTGTGGGATTGTCCAGGCAAGAGTACTGGAGTGGGGTGCCATTGCCTTCAAAGAACTTCTGAAAGATGATACTGTAACCATAACCAGTCTCATCCCAGAACAAAGTCCCCAGGGGATGTGGGAATAGGCAGGGAGCCAGGCAAAATTAATTTCTTTTCAAACTTCTCAAGTAATTCTTTAAAAAAATAATTTATTTGTGCTAGGTCTTCATTACTGTGCTCAGGCTTTCTCCAGTTGCAGTGAGAAATGGGAGCTGCTCTCTAGTTGTGGTGCACGGGGTTCTCATTGTGGTGGCTTCTCTTGTCTTGGAGCATGGGCTCCAGGCACACGGGCTTCAATAGTTGTGGCACACATTCTTCAGTAGATGTGGCTCATGGGCTCTAGAACACAGGCTCAGTAGCTGTGGCACGCAGGCCTAGCTGCTCTGTGGTATGTGGAATCTTCCTGGACCAGGGATCAAACCCATGTCCCTTCATTGGCAGGCAGATTTTTACCCACTGAGCCACCAGGGAAGTCCTTCTCAGGTAATTCTAATGTGCAGATATGGTTCAGAGTCACTGTTTTAGATGAGTGCTATTATCTCAGCTAAGGTAGTTAGGCCACACTAGGCAAAAGATGCTGGTGGTTACACTGAAGAGGCACTTCGATTGTAGTTGACATTGGCGGGAAATAAGAGTGGTAGAGAGGCCTCACAGGCAGCAATCCCCAGTGACTGAGCACCATCCAAGCCATGCCACCACTGTCGGCAGTACACAGTGATTTGGACAGTAGTGCTAAGTCACTTCAGTTGTGTCCGACATTTTTGCTAAACCATGGATTGTAGTCCACCCGGCTCCTCTGTCCATGGGATTCTCTAGGCAAGAATTCTGGAGTGGGTTGCTGTGCCCTTCTCCAGGGGATTTTCCCGACCCAGAGATTGAACCTGAGTCTCTTATGTCCCCTGCATTGACAGGCAGGTTCTTGACCACTAGCACCACCTAGGAAGCCCTTGCACAGTAGCAGCTGTACATACTTTGTAAACAGCAGGCTGCCAACCACACAAGAAGGCAGTTACTCTATTCTTATTTTAAATTACAAAAAAAAAATGCTTGAATTTATCACCAGAATGTCATTTTTGAGTATACAAATTCAAATGGCCTGACGAGCTTTGTGAAAGGCTCCCAGATATGCTAAATGGTGGGAACATGTGGAGGGTACCAATTGCCTTGACTGGTCCCAGTGGGGCAGTTCATGGGTCTGGGAAACTGTGTAAAGGGTCAGGAAGGTGGTATGGGAGAAGCACACTTCACGACCAGGTTGCAAGAAGCATCAATCACCTGAGAAAGTTTGTCCATCAGATGTTGCCTGTGGAAAGAGGAGTGGATGGAGGGGAGGCAAGCAGGTTTCCATTGGGACATCACAAGCTGCCTTTTCCACAATGGGGTCCACCTGCAACTTTGCACAACCCAGAGATGGGAAGCTTCCAGTTTCTCCAGTGGATGATCAACACTCAGGACAGCTACACACAGTAATGCTGAAGTATTATTCATAGGACCAGAATAATTTGTTTTCATTACTCAAAATACTCTCTCCTTCCTAGAAAGGGAAACTGGAGATAATATGCTTAGTAGATCAGTCGTATCCAACTCTGCAACCCCGTGGACTGTAGTTCGCCAGGCTCCTCTGTTCATGGGATTTCCCAAGCAAGATTACTGGAGTGGGTTGCCATGTGCTTCTCCAGGGGTGACAATAAGTGAACATTTATTAAAATGTCAGCGTGTCAAGTGCTCTACATTTTAGCGTTTCATTTACACTTGAAGAAGGCATGGAAATCATGCCCAAACTCACAAAACTGGTCAGAGGGATGACAGCAAAATTAAAGCCCTCTGGCTGATTCATGTCGATGTATGGCAAAAGCTCCCACAATATTGTAAAGTAATTATCCTCCAATTAAAATAAATAAATAAAATGAAAAAAAACCCTCTGGCTCCAGATTGTGCCAACCTTCCCAGGAGATTGGGTAAGCATTTAGAAGGCTGATCAGGAGACAGAGAAAAGGGGGAGGAATGCTCCTGATGGAAATGTCATGAAGGCCATGAGAATATTTGCACTACACACATCTCATAATGCAGTGGATCTCTCTGGTAACCAGAATGATTTAGGTTGTCAAATACAGTGTCTCTCTCTCTCTCTCTCTACTTTTTTTTTCAGAGTGCTATATAATCCTTATTTCTTTTTTTCCTTAACTTGCTCAAGTCTCACAGAGAAGTAAACAAATTTTAAGTTTATATTTAAGAACTCAGTGAACTTTTACAAATGTATACACATTATATTGCCATCACCCAGATGAAGTTAAACATTATTAGCAGTGCAGTAGCTTCCTTCTTGTCCAAGTCAAAGCCACACTTCATCCTCAGCCTCCATCCCAACCACTATTCTGAACGTATAGATTTGCTTTGCTTACTCTAGAGCATCATATGGATCCTTTGGTATTTGATGTCTTTCACCCTACACTAGCCTGTGGAATTCATCCATGTTACTGTATATAGTTCTTAATACAAACCACATGGTCCAAGAAGATAACCTATTCTAGCCACAATCCCAGCCTCCAAGCAGTCAGATTACTCATATCTGATTAGATTTGCTTATTTTTAGTTATAATGCCGTTCCAAGGACACTTCCTGTACACCCAGATTGGACCTCATATATATCTCATATCCGCATCAACTAGATATATAGGCATGATTTCTTACGATGGGCACTATCTATAGAGGTTTTTAGATACCCACTATGTGCTTGTCTTTATTGTTATCACTCTCAATAGTAGTTTTTTTCCTGTTCAAGTTACTGCCTTTTAGCTACCATAGTTCTCTCTTTAAAAAAAAAGCTTTGGGTTTTCTGTGTTTTGTTAATGCATTGCTATCTCTCAGTATAAACAATTTCTTTCAAGAAGGGGGTTTTACTAAATATTGTGTTTTTCTAATGCAAAGAATTTCTGTGGCTTGTAGGGAAGTCTTGTAATGGTGATAAATGGTTCCCAGGTTATTGTGTGTATGACTCCAAGGTGTAGAGAGGTGGAGCTGTTTACCTTCTTTATTGTCCCTTGCTCACATCTGGACCACTGCCCCCACTGCTCTCTATTCCTTCTCCCAATATTGGACACTGAAGTCTAACCCTTCCCACAAATAGATGGAAGGAGGGCCAATTTTCAGTGACTCACAGGCACATCCTCCCTCATTAAAAAATATATATTTTCTGACCATTACCCATTTCATTGACAATTGAATTCTTTATAAGAGCCAGCAATAGTATTATTCACCTTTTTCCTCCTCTCTTACCTTGTTCTCCTCTCTCTCTCTCTCCCTCCACTCTTTCTTTTTGTTGTTATGGCAGGGGAAAAAATTAAGAAGTTGTAATATTGGCATGACATTTTTGAGAAATTTCCAAGTCTGATGTTATTGGAGGGGAAAAATAGAAAGACTAAAGAAAACATTTTAAAAAACTGTTTTTGCCTAGAATTTTTGTTTATAACCACCCCCCACCCCCGCCCCGAATCCAATTACACAGTTCTAGGTCAGGAACAATCACTGTCTTACCCTTGTTTACTTTTTTTTCATTTCTACAACCAGCACTTCTTCTTTTTGGTGGCACTTGTTATTATGAAGAACTTATTATTGCTTGCTTGTTTGGTTGGTTGGTTTTAACCAGTTCATTGGACTTGGTGCATTTGTTACCATCAGTGGAGAAAGGTAAAACCATGAATACTTTGAATACTTTAGTCAAGTTTGGGTGATGATGGTCTATTGTGCTTTTGTTTCCACTTTGAAAATATATTTCTCAAGAGTCACCCATTCTCCTTACACGTGCCTATGTACAGTATTTGAACTAAAGTATTGACAAAGAAAAGATAATTGAGTACATGGGTGAAATTGTATGCATTCCTTTCTAATTATTTTATACAAGTAATTTATTTGTGCTTAGCAAAAAATCAAAAGCAAGTACAAAACTTTTTACTTTTCTCTCTCTTAATGTAATATATGTTTATTGTAAAAATTGAGAAAATACAGATAAATGAAATAAAAAATAAAAATTCATTTCTGATTCTATTGTAGAGAAAAGCATTATTGTCATATAGGGCTATCACATATCCTTTCATAATTTTTATGTGTACTATATGTACCATTTTGTTTCTCCTTTCCTTTCTGACATGCATGCACAAAAAATGGTTTTAATTTTTTAAAATATTTAATGTATTGAGAATATACTTCCATGCTATTAGCCATTAGTTTTCAGCATCATTTTTAATAGAAGTCCAATATTCCACTGGGTGAACAGATCATAATTTATTTAAGTAATGTCCTACTGTTAAATATTTATATTCTTTCACTAGTAAGCAGCATACAATAAGTGTAAAAGCAAAGCATAAAAGCATAAAAGACCCTTAACTTCTAGCATGTGTGTATCTGTTTGTCTTTTATTCCCTAGGTTTCATTCCAGGGTCTAGTTCTGCAGTCAGACAGCCATTTAAGTTGTAGAACAACAGAATATTACCACTGGTTCATTATATCCTTTATTCATTTATTTAACAAATACTTACTGACTGCCTACTTTGTGCCAGGATCTGTGCAGTATACTCAGGATATAATGATGACGAAGGTACAAGTAATCGTTAATCTGAGGAAGTATAGTTTTATGTGAGAGAAATTCAATAAATAATTATAAAAACTCTGGACAGGTGCCATTATAGAAGAAGTACACTCATCCAAGAGGGCTTGTAAGAGACAACTATTCCAGACTTTGAGGAAGGGTAGTTAAGGGGAAATGTTCACTTTGCATGAAAATTTCCTGTGCCGTATATTCTCATGGTGAGTAAAGACTTCAGATGTCATTTAGCTCAAACCTTTTTTGCTGCTGCAATTTTCTGTGTCAGCTGGTGATTCAATACACAGGGCTTTGCAGTATGGTCAGCAGAGTTAGACTGCCTGAATGTGAGTCCTGGTTCTACTCATTTAAGGTCTGCACATATGATTTCAGGCATATAGTATATAATACTCAACCTACAGTGGTTCAACTTAAGATTTTTTTATTTACCTGAAAGCTGATGCAAAAGAGATAGACGTTCAGTGGAAACTGGACTTTGAATTTTGATCTTTTCCCAGGCAACCAATATGTGGTATGATACTCCTTCATGATGCTGGGCAGTGGCAGTGAGTCTCAGCTCCCAGTCAATGAAGTCACAAGGGTAAACAATCGATACCCTATGTGTCTTGTGTTTCAACACATTTAAGGTAGGCTAGGCTAAGCTGTGATGTTCAATTGGTTAAGTGTATAAAATATTTTCAATGTATGATGTTTCTAGCTTATGATGGGTTTATTGGAATATTACCCCACCATAAGTGGAGGAACCTCTATGCATATAATTCATGTACACTCAATTCATGCAATGGTCATGTTAATAGGAAACTAACTGTCCACCAAAGCTTTTGATTGTTAGAAAGTTATTCTTCATTATAGGCTGAAATTGGGCTCCTTTAACTTTTACCTGGAAGATATTTCTACCTTAAAAAATGGAGAAATTTCAGGGAGGCAACTATTGGTTCAGTTTAATGAAGTCATTTCCAACATTTAGAGCTTTCTAACAGAAATGGACAGCTAAGGAGGGGTGAGTTTCACAAGTTACAATAACCACACAGCCTCTTGATTGCAGAGAGTTCCCTGGATAAAATCCAAAGTAGCAGACTTCATAGTTTATCTGTACTACAAGTGGACTCTGAAATGCATTTTGAAAGCACGTGAACACAGGCACAGTAAACTTTGATTTTGTACTATAGTGACACTTATTGGCAAACCCAACTTGAAATACAGATTTGCGTAAGAACACGAGCACATTATTTTGCATTGAATTCTGCAAAGGAATTTATATTCCCACAACACTCAGATTAAACTTGGCTCTACAAAAGAGAACTAGGGATCATTGTCCTTTGTTACTATTGAATCAGTTAGTAGTTGTGATGAAATTTAGATTATGACATTGGCAATCAAAACCAGCCCTTGACCAGGGACTCCTGCAATGAAGAGATATTAGAAACAAAAGAAACCATGCTGCATTTTGTTAAGCTGGTTTCCAAGGTTTAACTGAACTAAATATACTTTTGACTGAGAGAGATTCTCACCATGGGTTTCCTAATGTGAAAGGTTTATGACAAATTTTAGGCTAATGGAAACAACTATGCTTTGGAACAGAATTGATGTGTGCTTATCAGTTTTGAATTGATTCACAATTCATAAAGCCCTCAGATGGCAGAAAAGAATGACCACTCCATGAAGCACCTTGGTGAAGATAACAGGGGTAGTCAGCAGAGGTCTAAGGTAAATCAAGACTGTGAATGGAGACTTGCAGGCCCACTGCTGCTGCAGTGGCCATTCAGTAACACGGAGGGGCTCACCCTCCCCTCCTCTGTGGCATTTTCATGTCCTTCAATATATAATCTGAGTTATGTAACTGAAAAGCTTATTCTTTGAAGATATGATTCAAGTTGGATTATTTCTAGGGTCAAACTACTATAATTCCTAGCAATTGCATAAAGATTTACATTTGAAAATTAGAAGTACTGCAGTATATAGAAAGGGCTTCCCTTGTGGCTCAGTTGGTAAAGAATCTGCCTGCAATGCAGGAGACCTGGGTCCGATCCCTGGGTGGGGAAGATCCCCTGGAGGAGGGAATGGCAACCGACTCCAGAATTCTTGCCTGGGGAATCCCCATGGACAGAAGAGCCTGGCAGGCTACAGTCCATGGGATTGCAAAGAGTTGGACATGACTGAATGACTAAGCACACAAATAGTATAGAAAAACATTATAATATACTGTTTTTTTCCTTTTAAAAAAAGTACGTCCTCAACTTTTAGGTGAATTTACCAACTTAGAAGGGGTAATTTCTTTTGGTCATTTGAATTCAAAACTACTTCCTTATCTTGCTCTTGAAACCATGTTTATTTCTCAGTTAATTTCAGCATCATCTATTCAAGCCTGCTGCTGCTGCTGCTAAGTCGCTTCAGTCGTGTCCTACTCTGTGCGACCCGTAGATGGGAGCCCACCAGGCTCCCCCATCCCCAGGATTCTCCAGGCAAGAACACTGGAGTGGGTTGCCATTTCCTTCTCCAATACATGAAAGTAAAAAGTGAAAGAAGTTGCTCAGTCGTGTCTGATTCTGGACTGCAGCCTACCAGGCTCCTCTGTCCATGGGATTTTCCAGGAAAGAGTACTGGAGTGGGTTGCCATTGCCTTCTCCACTATTCAAGCCAACCAGGCTCAAATCTGAATCTCGAAACAGTTCCCTTAAAGGATCCTTAGTCTACTCACCCATATGCTACTTAAAGCTTTACCATTATTTAATTTGTGATTCCCCAAGTATTTGAGTACCTACTCACTACCAGGCACTGTACTCATTCTACTGAATAATCATTTCTGCCCAATATGAAGCACCTCTGGAAAGAAAGGAGATATGCAGCCATGAAATTAAAAGACTCTTGCTCCTTGGAAGAAAAGCTATGACAAACCTAGACAGTATATTAAAAAGCAGAGACATTACTTTGCCGAAAAAGGTCTGTCTAGTCAAAGCTATGGTATTTCCAGTTGTCTTGTATGGATGTGAAAGTTGGACCATAAAGAAGGCTGAGCATCAAAGAATTGATGGTTTCAAACTGTGGTATTGGAGAAGACTCTTGATAGTCCCTTGAACTACAAGGAGATCAAACTGGTCAATTCTAAAGGAAATCAACCCTGAATATTCATTGGAAAGACTGATGCTGAAGCTGAAGCTCCAATACTTTGGTCACCTGATGCAAAGAGCCGACTCACTGGAAAAGACCCTGATTCTGGGAAAGACAGAAGGCAGGAGGAAAAGAGGAAGACAGAAGATGAGATAGTTGGATGGCATCATCGATTCAATGGACATGAGTTTCAGCGAGCTCCAGGAGATGTTGAAGGACAGAGAAGCCTGGCATGCTGCAGTCCATGGGGTCTCAAAGAGTCAGACACGACTGAGTGACGAAACAATAACAACAACATATTCATAGCAAGGCACAGCCTGCACTAGAAGAAGAGACATCTAAGAACATTTTAATATGATGGAGTGAGTGCTTTGCAGAGGTTATGTAGAGGACTGGGGAAAAGAGAGGAAGGGTGTCTAGCCCAGAGGAGGCTCCAGGAAGGGGAGTTGGGCCTGCTTTCTAGAATAAGGAACACTAGAACTGAATCTTGAAGGGTGAATAGGAGTGAATTAGGTGACTGGCAAGTGTGTGTCCCAGGCAGGGAAACTGGAAGGGCAGAAGTGCAGAAAGTCCATGTGTATCTCTGTGAATCTTGGTCTTCTCATCTGTAAGTGTTTACTTTATAGGAGCGTTGTGAGGTATAAATGAGAAAATGTGTATAACAAACATACTAAGTGCTCACCAAATTATTATTGTTATTATTCTCATCATCATTATTGTTATTACAACTGCTGTAATATATCAATGTAGAGATATGCATAGTAACCATATAGCAACAAGATGACCTCCCCAGGCCCCAAATTCTGGCCCGATAAATATCCTAACGTATCTATACTTGGAGTGTTCCAATCTGAAACAATCTCAGAGCCTAAAGTTACTAAATACCTCAAGTCATAACAACTCCCCTTGCTTGCTGACATTCCATGTTTACTAAGAACCATGTTGCTTTGCCTTCCTTTAGATCTCAGTCACATGGCAAATAGATGGGGAAACAATGGAAACAGTGAGAGACTTTATATTCTTGGGTTCCAAAATCATTGCAGATGGTGACTGCAGCCATGAAATTAAAAGACTCTTGCTCCTCAGAAGAAAAGCTATGACAAACCTAGACAGCATATTAAAAAGCAGAGACATTACTTTGCCAACATAGGTCCGTCTAGTTAAGGCTATGGTTTTTCCAGTAGTCATGTATGGATGTGAGAATTGGGCCATAAAGAAAGCTGAGTGCTGAAGAATTGATGCTTTTGAACTATGGTGTTGGAAAAGACTTTTGAGAGTCTCTTGGATGCTAGGAGATGAAACCAGTCAATCCTAAAGGAACTCAGTCCTGAATACTCACTGGAAGGACTGATGCTGAAGCTGAAACTGCAATACTTTGGCCATCTGATGCGAAGAACTGACTCATTGGAAAAGACCCTGATGCTGGGCAAGATTTAAGGCAGAAGGAGAAGGGGATGACAGAAAATGAGATGGTTGGATGGCATCACTGACTCGATGAACATGAGTTTGAGCAAGCTCCGGGATCTGACAGGAGTTGCCGGCCCGTGGCCGAGAAGCTGGGGATCCCTAGTGTAAGACATCCAAGATTGGTTTCCCTATATACAAAATATGCTTTTAGCACCCTATATACCAAATATACTTATTAGACAAATAATGGAAACAGCAGGTCCTATATACTGGGAGATAAAAATTAAAGTAAGCATGGGATGGAGAAAGCAAATGGAGAAATAATTAATGGGGTAGATGAAATATTGTTCTGACTTCCCCTGGATTTTGCTCGCCCATGCCCTCCGGCTGAGATAGATATGCTTTTGTAAGGCAGAGCTGGAGATGAGTAAATAGGAAGGTGGTTATCTACTTTTATCATCACAGCCCTCCACATCACAGTTCAAAAAAATGCTAATGAAGAAAATTCTGTGAGTTTGTGGAATCAGAACCCAAATTACTTTCAGAATTTAGAAGAATCAGAGTAGGAGGACTTCTCTGGTGGTCCATTGATTAAGACTTCACATTCCAAAATGTTGGGGAGCTAAGATATCCCACATGCCTCACAGCCAAAAAGCCAAAACATAAAACAGAAGCAATATTGTAACAAATTCAATGAAGACTTTAAAAAGTGGTCTACATTAAAAAAAAAAAAAAAAAAAAGAATCAGGGTTAGTACAGCACCAACCACTTAATCCAATGAAACAGAAAAACACTGATGGCGTTGATCTTCAAGCATTAGGAAAACAACCCCAGGGCTCCCGCTGACAGGACACTTTCCCAAAGTGCTGTTAATTATAATGCATTATCAGCTAACTGCAGGCAGTGGACACCCTTTCTATCTTAACTAGAGTGCAACAGCCTTTTAGTTAGTGGGGCTTGCTCAGTCTTTGAAATTGTCTTAATCATTAGTGAACTAGTTAAACAATAACGTTAGGAGATAAAAATAATCAGCAGTGTCACTTGGGAACAAGTCTAAAGAAGAATTGATGGCTAGAGGCTCTGGGTACAGACATTCCTGATTGTGCAGATTGATGGCTGACAATTCCAGTGAGAGAGAGCCTCATCCTGGCCTCAGGGTTATACAATATCATGAGGTCATTGTTGCAGGCTGGTTTCTGCTACAGTGTGACATGTGTGTGAGACAGGAAAAGTGCTACCAAGGCATTTCTAGTCCGCTCTCAATCATTCAGAGACTTATGATGCAGTTAGCAGATTTTTGAAACTTGTGTTCCTTTCAGTGCTCTCTTTTTTGGGTCCATTTCACTGATTGTTAATGGCTCCACCTGGGGAGGTCTGGCAATGATGCTGAAACTCAGTCAAGCCTCCTTGACTGTTCTGGAAAAAGGTTTTGAGTGCAAGCTCAGAGACTGTGAAGAGAAGCTCAAATCGTGCTTCAGAATTATATCTGGATTTTGTTGACTGGCATATTCCTTTTCTACTGCAAGTCACCCAGAGTTAACAGAATAAACAAGACTTAATTTATTTGGTTTTGATTCACGTTTTGAGGACTGGCCAGATGTAGAAAAAGATGGGAAAAAAATCTCTCTTCCAAGTAACCTGAGACAATAAGAAGACATTGCCTTTTGTTTTATCCAACTTTTACAAAACACTAAATTTACTTTTTATAAATTTTATACATTAAAATTCACTCTATTTAATATACAACTCTATGTTTAGACAAGTATATATTTCAATAAACCACCATTGCAATCATAATAATTTGTATTATTCCTTCAACCTGAAAAAATGCTTAGAAAATGTCTAGTAACAAAAATTCATGTTTTTTCCTTCATCTGAAAGTGTTTTTTCTTTCCCTTCATTCTGAAGGATATTTTCCCTAGGTATACCACATTTCTTTTGGTCTTTCTAGTTGTTATTTTCCAAATTTGGCACTTTTCTCCATTTGCATCTAATGTTTTGGCTAGTGTGAAGTAGGCATCCAACTATTCTAACTTGTTAGTATATATTCAGGCTTCCCAGGTGGCGCTAGTGGTAAAGAACTCTCCTGCCAATGCAGAAGATTAAAGAGACATGGGTTCAATCCCTGGATTGGGAAGATCCCCTGGACGGCATGGCAACCCACTCCAATATTCTTGCCCAGAAAATCCCATGGACAGAAGAGCAGGGAGGGCTACAGTCCATAGGGTCACAAAGAGTCGGACAGGACTAAATCGACTTAGCACAGCACAAGCACATATTCAGTAACGTTTGTCATGTTATATATAATTTCCCTGGTAGCTCAGCTGGTAAAGAATCCATCTGGAATGCAGGAGACTCCAGTTCGATCCCTGGGTTGGGAAGATCCCCTGGAGGAGGGCATGGCAACCCACTCCAGTATTCTTGCCTGGAGAATCATGGGGTCACAAAGAGTCAGAAATGACTGAGCAACTAAGCACAGCATGTATACTTTCCACTTGTTTGAAATACCCATTTTATCAAATGTTAACAACTTTTATATAGTTGTGACTGCTGAGTTTTTAATTCTATTTTGCCACAAGTCTGTGTATTTGTTGATGTTGTCATTCAGTTGCTAAGTCGTATCCAACTCTTTTCGACCTCATGGACTGTAGTACACCAGGTTCCTCTATACTCCACTAACTCACAGAGTTTGCTCAGATTCATGTACATTGAGTCAGTGACCCTATCTAACCATCTTATCCCCTGCTGCCACTTTCTTCTTTGCCTTCATTTTTTCCCAGCATCGGAGTCTTTTCCAATGAGTCAGCTCTTCACATCAGGTGGCCAAAGTATTGGAGCTTCAGCTTCAGCAACAATCCTTCCAGTGAATATTCAGGGTTGATTTTCTTTAGGATTGACTGATTTGATATCGTTGCATTCCAAGAGGGAGGGGACACCTGTATACCTATGGCTGATTCACATTGTTGTATGGCAGAAACCAACACAACACTGTAAAGTAATTATCCTCTAATTAAAAATAAATAAATTTAAGAGAAAAGATCACACTGCTTATAAATGCTAAAAAAAAGAGAAAAGAGTCTTCTCCAGCACCATGATTTGAAAGCATCTATTCTTTAATGCTCAGTCTTCTTTTTGGTCAAATTCTCACATTGGTACATGACTACTGGAAAAGCCATAACTTTGACTATACGGATCTTTGTTGACAAATTGATGTCTCTGCTTTTTAATATGCTGTCTAGGTTTGTCATGGAGCAAATGTCTTTTAATTTCATGGCTACAGTCACTGTCTCACAGTGATTTTGGAGCCCAAGAAAAGAAAATCTGTCATCTCTTCCACTTTTTCCCCTTCTATTTGCCAGGAAGTGATGGGACTTGATGCCATAATCTTAGTTTTTTGAATATTAAATTTTAAGCCAGTTTTTTCACTCTCCTCTTTCACCCTCATCAAGAGGCTCTTTAGTTCCTCTTCACTTTCTGCCATTAGAGTGATATCATCTGCGTATCTGAGGTTGTTGATATTTTTCTGGCAATCGTAATTCCAGCTTGTGATTTATTCAGCCAGGCATTTCGCATGATGTGCTCAGCATATATGTTAAGTAAGCAGGACGACAATATACAGCCTTGTTGTACTCCTTCCCAATTTTGAACCAGTCTGTTGTTCCATGTAAGGTTCTAACTGTTGCTTCTTGACCAGCATACAGGTTTCTCAGGAGACAGGTAAGGTGATCTGGTACTCCCATCTCTTTTCCCACAGTTTGTTGTGATCCGCATAGTCAAAGGCTTTAGCATAGTTAGTGAAGCAGAAGCAGATGTTTTTTTGGAACTCCCTTGCTTTCTCCATGATCCAATGAATGTTGGTAATTTGATTTCTGGTTCCTTTGCCTCTTTGAAACCCAGCTTATACATCTCAAAGTTCTTGGTTCACGTACTGCTTAAACCTATCTTGAAGGATTTTGAGCATAACCTTGATAGCATGTGAAATGAGTGCAATTGTATGGTAGTTTGAATATCCTTTGGCATTGCCCTTCTTTGGGACTGGAATGAAAACTGACCTTTTCCAGTCTTGTGGTCACTGCTGAAGTTTCCAAATTTGCTGACTTATTGAGTGCAGCACTTTGACAGCATCATCTTTTAGGATTTTAAATAGCTCGGTTGGAATTCCACTACCTCCTCTAGCTTTATCTGTACTAATGTTTCCTGAGGCCCACTTGACTTTGCACTCCAGGATGTCCAGCTCTAGATGAGTGACCACACCATCGTGGTTATCCAGGTCATTGAGACTTTTTTTGTACAGTTCTTCTGTGTATTCTTCTGTGCCACTTCTTCTTAATCTTTTCTGTTTCTGTTAAGTCCTTGCCCTTTCTGTCCTTTACCATGCCCATCCTTGCATGAAATCTTGATATCTCCAATTTTCTTGAAGAGATCTCTAGTCTTTCCCATTCTATTTTTTTTCCTCTGTTTCTTTGCATTGTTCGTTTAAGAAGGCCTTCTTATCTCATGCCACAATTTTATATTGATACGTTTTTAGTATCTGGAATTAGCAAATGAAAATACGGGCCACTCAGTTAAATTTGAACTTTAAATAAACAATGAATAATTGTTCAGCATATGTATGTTTCAAACATTTCATGAAATTCCAAAATTCAGATCTAACTGATTCACCTGTATTTTTCTCAGTTCAGTTCAGTCGCTCAGTTGTGTCTGACTCTATGTGACCCCATGAACTGCAGCACACCAGGCTTCTCTGTCCATCACCAACTCCCAGAGTTTGCTCAAACTTATGTCCATCAAGTCAGTGATGTCATCCAACCATCTCATCCTCTGTCATCCCCTTCTCCTCTGACAATAATAAATTCCAGTGTCTGCCACACATATTTACCACAATCCTTTTTCTTTTACAGAATGTTCTATAATTTTTTTTAAAAAGTGAAGAGTAGAATCCTTTAAGAAATTGATGGGTAGGTGCTTTGGGAAGTTCTTAGGTGTGAAAGACTACACCAGAGGGACTTCTCTGGTGGCCCAGTGGTCAAGAATCTGCCTTGCAATGCAGAGTATGAAGGTTTGATCTTTGGTCGGAGAACTAAGATCCCACATGCTGCAGAGCAACCAAGCCTGCGTGCCACAACTACTGAGCCAGTATGCCACAACTAGAGAATCTGTGTGTTGCAATGAAAGATCCCACCATGACACAATGAAGATCCTGCATGCCGCAACTAAGACCCAACTCTGCCAAATAAATAAATGTTCTTTTAAAAAAAAAAAGACCGCACTAGCAAAAGTAAACAAAAATGGGCTACCTTTTCATTCTTCAAAACAGAATATTAAAACATGTTAATTCCTCCAAGACAAGTTGATCCTGTTTTTACTTCCAGCCCTCCCTCATTGTGTCTTTTCTTTTTCTCTCCTGGAGGTAAAAGTTCCTTACCACTTGTTATAGACTGAATGTTTATGTCCCCTTAAATTCATATGTTGACATCCTAACCCCGAAGTGACTCTGCTTAGAGATGGGGCCTCTGAGGAGGTGATAAAGTTTAAATGAGGTCATAAGGGTAAGCCCCTAATTTGATAGAGCTGATGCCCTTATAAGAAGAGGAAAAAACACCAGAACACTTTCTGCCTTGGGAAGAGAAGTGACCATCTTCCAGCCAGGAAGAGAGCCCTCACTAGGAACCAAATCAGCTGACACCTTAATCTTGGACTTCTTAGCTACTAGAACTGTGAGAAATTTCTGTTGTTGAATTTACAGTCTATGGTATTTTGTTATGGCAGTCTGAGAAGACAAATACATCATTTGAGGACTATATTATGTACATATGTCATACTGCATTTCAGTTAAAATTAAAAACAAATTATTGTACCTTGCAAAATCCTATAATTTAAGCAAAATCCATGCTATCTTTATTTTCATTTCACATTAAGAGCAAATGATTGAAACTTTAGAGGACTGTGTAAACTGCGCAAGATGACTCAACTGATAATTCTATAGTCAGGGTTTAGCATTAGGGTGCAATTGATTTATAGGAGTTGGTTCAGGAATCGATGATCTTCAGGATTCCTGCTCAGGGTAGGAGCTCATCTAGTACTATCTGCAGAAAATGAAGAGTCAACCTTATACAAGCAACCTCAACTTTTTTACTCTTTGTCTCAAAATGTCTTCACATCATTTTTCATTTTTAAATTTTTCTCTCACCTGTCTCCGCCTTTCTAATACCACTGCCTATAATTTTTTATGTGAAACCTTCCCATGCTTCACTTATCCTCTCTCATGTGTCTTAAAATTCTTCTCTATTTCTCTTTTCCCTTAGTCTGTAAATACACTCACGCATCCCAGCATTGTAATAACATCCTTTATTGTTCTGCAAACTGCAGACCCATTTCTCCTTTTCTTCTCACCATCTATTTCTGAAAGAAGGTTAATTCCCCCCACATTTTTTTAGCCTATTATAAGCATAATATACATGCACAGTGAAGGAAACTTGGACCATATGCTCACACACACATACTTACAAACACACACACCCCAACACCAGTCCCAACCGCAACCCTAACCTAGCTGAAATCCTATCATATATCCATAAGTGCTAACTACTGTACATTCTTCTTTTTTCCTCTCTCCCTCCTCTTTCTTCTCCTTCCCTTTCTTCCCCTCTTTACTCTCTCAGCCTCTCTCATCTATTTAAAATATATTTGGTATATATAATCTCATCCACCTTTGTGCTGTGTAGCATTTTATCGGTTGATTCAATAGTTTAAATTAAAATATTTATTGTTATGTAATAATTTTTTATTTTTATAAAGTAATACAACATCTATAGTTTAAAGGTCAAATAATAGTACAGGCTTATGTTACATATATTTGAAAAAAACACGGTAAGTTCTTGCCCCAGCCTTCTTCAACCATGAATTTTCTTATAGGTGAATATTTGAAAAATGTTTGTAGTTGCTGCTGTTTAGTTGCTAAGTTGTGTCTGACTCTTTTGCAACCCTGTGGATTGTAGCCCACCAGGCTCCTCTGTCCATGGGATTTTCCCAGCAAGAATACTGGAGTGGGTTGCCATTTCTTCCTCCAGGGGATCTTCCCGACCCAGGGATTGAACCTGCATCTCCTGTGTCTCTTGCATTGACAGGTGGATTCTTTATCACTGAGCCACCAGGGAAGCCGCTTGAAAATTTTTTAACTGTTTCTTAAAGCTTTAATTTCCACGTTCAAGTTCATATGTTGTATTGTTTGGGTCTCAACAGAAGCAGCCGGCCCACTGCAAAGGAGTGGTTAAAGAAGCTTAATGAAGAAACAGTTTACAAAGGAAGGGGCCAAGTTAAGGAACAGCAAGGGATGGTCAAGTACCTGGGACTAGTAGTAGTAGAACTCACAGTAGGATGATGCCATTACCAACTCTAGGATTAAAAGAGGCAAGATTTGAGGGAATGATTACCAGAACCCAGTAATGAGTGTAACTGGAGCTATACGGAAGCTGTGGCCATAAGTGGAGGAATATAGTCACTGCCCAAGGAGAGGGAGGCTGGAAGCTGAAGGAAACAATAGCCTGCCTTCTCCCTCTTCTTATCCTTCCATTTCCCACCACGGCAGCCCAGCAAGCAAACTCAACTAGAAGCCAAAGACAAGGAACCTAGATGATACAGTGTGAAGAGACCAGCCTTCTGAGTCACAGAGCAGGGTACAACGGGTAAACATAGATTGCAGGAGCACAGGGGAAATTACCAGCACATAGCCTCATGTGGATATTTTTTGCTTTATAGATTTTGGTGGCTATGTGTTAACAACCTACTGTGTTAATTATCATTGAGCTTTTCCTCACAATTCCTCACCTTTCTTTTCCACATATCTCATAATACAGTACTATTATAAATTTTATTTGAAAACGAGAATTGTAACAATATCTAGTGTTTTACATACCTGTGTAAATAATTATTCACCATTGAGTTAAGTAGTGCACCAGGACACTTCTTTTCCATGTTGCTCGCTACCACACTCTCTCCCCGGGAACTCATAACTGCCTCGTATCTGCATTTGTTTAGTTTTCCATGTGTTTGGCACTATTCTTTTTTCCTAAAGGTTCCAAATTATTCCTCATATGGCCAAACACATCAGAGAATGTTTTAGTTCTGTTTTTCCCCAGAACCTTCTTTTTCTTGCTTCAGTCTGAACTGGTTGTTTTCTAGGCCCGGGTGCTTGCCGTCACCTATGACTCACGCCCTGAGACTTATCTTTCATCCTCCCCTCTTGCTGGTTTCTATGTCTTTCACTCTCAGTTTTTCCTCTCTTTCTCTCTCTTTTTGGCACAGTACCCATTCTTCTTGCTTCAGGAGAGAATGTGCAGATCAGGTAAATTTTTGAGTCTTGCATGTCTGGAAATATACTTAATTCTACTTTTACCCTCAACTGATAGTACATCTGGAAACAGAATTCTAGGCTGAGAATCATTTTCCCTTAGAATTTTGTAGGTATTGCTCCACAGCCTTTCAGCTTTCACAGCTGCTGTTCAGATATGACATGCTTTTATGAATCCTGTTTCTTTGTATGTGACCTGTCTTTCCTTTCTAGATGCTTTTATATGTACTTTTTACTTGCTAGTGTTCTTAAATTTCATGATGAAAATTTAAAAGTAAGAAAATGAATAATTTCATCAAAAATGGTTATGGTGAGTAACAAATTACTATGGTAATTAAATGCTATTGGATAAATAGAGCATAGCAATTTTTAAATGTATATATATATTTTGAAAAGTTATATCCTTTGCAGCTATTTAAACATGATGAAAAATTTTAGATATCAACTAAAAATTTTTAAAACCACTAACTTACAGTTTTTCCTATTCTGTCCCTTGTACCATAACTATTTGTTTTTAAAGTTTAGCCTCATTATGAGAATCCAGGTGATTGAAGATAGGGACCATATTTTCTAAGCTTTGTATCTTTTACAAAACTTTAATGAAGTGTTGTGTTCATAATAGGATCTCAATTAAATATTTACTGAATTGAAGTATTTCTATTTTCATCAAATGGAACCCTTCATTCCTCTTCAACTGTTCTTACCTAGCCTTCCAGTTAGTTTTCCTTACTAAACTGATAATCAAGACAACTGCTTGATGGAAATAAAATTTGGATTTAAAACGCAACTCACATATTATCTTTAAAATGAGAACAGGAAAGATACTGTGAGAAGGAAATGATTATATACAGTAAACCAATACCAATTTTCTTAAATGTGGTTATTTTCTACATAAAATAATGTAACACAATAATTGGAAATATATTTATTGACATTAAACTGCAGTGTATATACAATCTTAACTAAAACCAGTGCATTTTCATGATGATTCTTTCTAACGTGCACCCAATCGGAAAGCAGTAAAAACACCAGCAGATGGCTCAAGAGTGGTTGGCAATAAACCCTTTCTCCTCAGATCACTAATATACAATTGAAATGAAAAATTATATTTTTTCACACTTAACACCTTTGCTTAGGACACTGTAAGCACAAGACACTGCCTAACGTTGCTCTGTTTGCTATGTATACAATAATAAGCTAGCAAGAAATATTCATGTACACTAGTTTATACACTTTTGTAATTATTTTTACACCTTTTTAGGTAATCTAATATTTTAAATGTTTTTAATTTTATTTCTATATTTATTTGACTGTGCCAGATCTTCGCTGTAGCACACAAGATCTTCGATCTTCATTGCGGCACACAGAATCTTTTAGTTTTGGCACGTGGGATCTAGCTCCCTCACCAGGGGTGGAACCCAGGCCCCTGCGCTGGGAGCACGGAGTCAGCCCTGGACCACCAGAGAAGTTCTCGTTTTCGCAGTGTTTGCATCTTATCAAGAAGGCTTGTCCTTGTCCTGTGATTTAATCCTGTTGTTACATTTATATATGATACACAGCATTTTATTTTGTACTTAGCATCATCCAAAGAAAGAATACTACATATAGACCTCTTAAAAATAACTTAGGCAAAAGCAAATTTAAAAAATACACGAAAAACTCCTATACCCTACTTAGAAATATCAAGTATGGGTTTAAGTATTAGACAGCCTAATATTCCCCCTAATTCTTACAGTTCCCTTGTCATGTGGGATTGTTGCTGGAAGTAAGAAAATATTATATTATGTTTATAAAACATTTTTTATTCAAAAGAAAAAAATTGGAACTATCTTATATATGATAGTTCTGTGTCCTAACAGTATTGTCATGAATACTAACTTTAGGTAACATTTATTGAGTGCCCTCTTTGTACCAGGCACTCTGCTTAGCACTTTATGTTTAATCCTCACAGCTCTCTGAGGTAGGTATATTACTGAGTGCATTTTATTTACAAAGTCCTTTACATTGAGGTGATGGAAGGCAAGAAATGAAGGTGATCTTCCTGAACTCCTCAATAGACTGAGCTACTTGAGGTGAGGCATTCTCTTACTGGGTCTCAGCGTGCATGACAGTGCTGATCCTGTAGAAGGGAGTGGGGAAGAGGAAGTGAGAGGACATCCCTGCACTGGTGTCAGGACAGTGGATAATACCAGGTGTAGCCCATGAAGCACCGGATCATGCTCCGAACAAGTTAAGAGAAGATCACATTTGTAAGGATGTTCGACTATGAAAACGACTCCACAGAAATGATAGTGTACTATGAAAATGAAGCATTCAAATTCACATCTAATTTCCCTGGGATTAAATCTAATTAATTAGATTCAATCTTATTATATATCATGATGAATATTGCTGAGGACCTAGGAGTTTTTATTATGTTAAGCTAGTTCCTTTGTTTTAGTATGAAGCTTTAACTGCTTATTTCATCTGAATGTTTCTTTTCAACTCACTTGTATCTTTGCGAGAAAAAAATTATGAAAGGGAAACAATATATGCTACTTACATTTCTCTGAGGCAGAAAACTTCAGGATCTGAATTTTGAGTATTTGTGGTCAGTCAGAAAAATTAATCAAAACTTAAAAGGGGTCTTGTGGGTTCTTTATTTAAACTCTTACTTGTTGCTGTTCAGTCACTAAGTCGTGTCTGACTCTTTGCGATCCCACGGACTATAGCCAACCTGGCTCCTCTGTCCATGGGGTTCTCTAGGCAAGAATACTGGAGGGGTAGCTATTTCTTTCTCTAGGGGATCTTCCTGACTCAGGGGTTGAACCAGCATCTCCTGCATTGGCAGGCAGATTCTTTACCACTGAGTCATCAGGGAAGTCCTAAACACTTACTACTTTACTCTATATGAGATCAGGAATAGTGATTCGAATAAATCACATTCATCACCTATAAATATGTTCAATTTCTTTAGCGGTGCAACTTTGGGCTTCTCAAAGGCCACCAGCATCCTGAAGAAGACGGAAGCCACGGGATGAGCCATTTTCCCGCTTCTGCCCAACTCCGAGTCCCTACTTTTTTTTTTTTTTTAACTGAGTTCACAGTTTAGAAAAAAAGGTCTACCAAACTATTTAAGCTCACTTTGTGTCCTGGAACAGCTAAGGGAACATAGTTGATCCCAAATTGGCCAAGAAGAAACAAAAATCAAAGTGAGAAGAAATAATTTCATGTTGCTTGGAATGTCAAATTACATACAGGTAAACAAATTTGGTCAAAGAAAAAAAAGAAAAAAAAACAAAACCCCTCAAGTGTTCAGTACTTTTTTCCCACTCTTAAAAAGAACTTTTTAAAAAGTGACTTTCTCTTCCATACATTAAAGCAAATGTAAAAAGGGTTGATTCAGTGCTCCACTTTGTGAGGAAAAGAGCCTGGAGATATTTCAGCTCCCTGCTAAGCCTTTGGTATCCTTCAGAACTGTATTTCCATAGTTGCAAAATTGACTAAGTGAAAGTCTGTTTAATCATCTGTGTATTTCCAATTTGTCTACATAGGTAAAAGCACTTAGTGCTTGGCACATAAATAGTGTACAATAAATGTTAGCAATCATAATAGAACAGCTTAGATAGCTCCATATACTGCCAAGGCGAAAAGGGAAACACCAAAAAGAATGATTGCTTTGTGTTTGGGAACTCAGTCTTTCCAGGAAAATTAAATAAGGATTTTGATCAAGTCTGAAATTCAATGTTTTTGAATTTTCGGGAGGTCACCCTCAGGGTCTTCCAACCTATTTTAAAAGATAATAGTTCAGAAAACATTTTTTAACAAGCAGAGCAATCTTTTACTTCCAATTTCCTATGTTAGACTGCTGTATCTTATTTGAGGTTTGAGGAGATAAACAAATGTTTGATTTATCACTGTTTCATGTATTTTATAACACAACTCAGAAAACCAGGCTGGGATCAATAAAAAAGCAAAACAAAATATAGCTCAAGGGATTGAGCCAGCAAGGAATTAGCACAAGTTTATGATAGTTGTTATTATTAACTGATAACCCATGCTAAATGACCAGGCCTTTTAGTGTTTAATTTTACAAAAACCATTTGGTCATCAAAGTAACAAAAAAATTTTTTTTTGGTCCTAAATGTGCTTGCCAGTTAGTGTAACAAAATGAGCTAGATTTTTTGGTTTTCTTATAGTCTTACCACCCAAAATAGATTCTCTAAGTTAAAAAAAAAAGTATTTTTTTGTAATATTTGATGATACTTCTGATCAGAGCCTATAAAGTCTCTATAAAAAATAAAACAGTACTTCAAGATACAGATATAAAATTCTCAAAAAATGTCATGAAAAAAAACACTGCTTTCTTCCTGTTATTGTTCATGTCAAAAAGCGGGTTATCTTTATATGGTTTCTGTAGGTCCAAGGAATTCCATTTCTACAGCAGCTTTTGGCGTTTCAGCTGAAGCCTTCTTCTTTCGGAACTCTGCAGCAATTTCCTCAAAGGATTTTCCTTTGGTTTCTGGAACTTTAAAAAATGTAAGCAGAGTAAAGGCCAAGACCACACCGGCAAAAAGGAAAAACACATAAGGTCCACAGAAGTCCTGCGCAGAGAATAAACAGAGTCCCAATTAGCAGCTGTTAAACCTTATCTTCTGTTCAGTACGTTTGCACAGAATTAGGCTGCTTACCGCAATGTACTGGAAGCACAGAGCTATAATGAAATTGCAGGCCCAGTTGCTGAACGCAGCTATTGCTAAAGCAGCAGGGCGTGGTCCTTGACTGAAAAACTCAGCCACCATGAACCAGGGGATGGGGCCTGGCCCAATTTCAAAAAAACTGACAAAGAGGAAGATGGCTGTCATGCTCATGTAACTCATCCAAGGCAATTTATTCTGAGGAGAAAAGAAAAACAAAATAAAAGGGGAACCGGGAACACTGACTGCTTCTTCCTTTAGCTAAGTCCTTGTGGAGTTCAGAGGGGACATAGCACTCTTCCTGATGTGCTTATGTTCATTAAGTATAAGTTATTCTAGTAGTAGAAGAGTTTTTTTTTCCTAGTCTGAATCATCCGTAAATCTTTTGAGCTATAAGAAATCCTCTGGATTTGGATTTTCTCTGCTTCCTAGTCACTCTTTTCCTGTGGAAGAAGCAAAGCAAGGATCCAGTGACCTCTGCTTCTACTCATACCAAGGTCGGTAGACAGGATGCGTGACACCCTGTAAAGTGGTAGAAAGGTCTAGGTACTTGTTCAAGGTCACACAAGCAGCCACGTGGCAGAGCCAGGATTGAAACCTGGTTACTATACGCCCTGCGTCTCTGGGTGACAAGCACCACTTGCTTGCTGCTGTTCAGTCTTCAAACCCTGAAGCTAATTCTCGTTTTCTTTACATTTCTCCGTTGTTTTATATGCTGTCCCTCTTGCTTTATTTCGTTAAGTAAGTCTCAGATGTTTAACTTGGGGTTCAGAAGTGCTATCATTGGGTAACCAAAAATCTTACTGCAGGGACCAGACTCACCAGGAGCACAAGTCCCACCGACATGAAGATGGCACAAACAAACATCCCACTCATTCCGCTTAGGAACAGAGAGCGTCGCCCTGCCTTCTCCACGAGGAACACCTAGGAAAGTTTTAAAACATACTGGCTTTATACTTAAATAGTTTCTACTGCCAAAGAGATCTTTTAAATTTATACAGCTGAAAAGAAGCCATTCTATTATCCCATTTTGCAGATGTGGAGTTAAGGAGGGAAGTGACTCTTGCCCAGAAAGGTAGAACTAGTCTCAGTGACCAGAGATGATTAACGGATACTGTCTTCCTTTTGTCACGTTGATTTGAACAGGTCATTCTAGAGAAAGAACCATAACATTATCACCACCTGATGGGTATCACTTTGGGTGCAATAGTTAGAGACTGGACATCTTGGATGTCCAGTATTTCCTCTACCCTTAAAATATTAAGGGTCTACATAAAAATGACATTAATTTCCCTTATGATAATTATCCTAAGTTATAATTAAAAGCATTTGAGCACCACAGACTTCTGAAACAGTACAATTATTGATGTGTCAACTATTGTCATCCAACTTCCTTACTGCAAACAAAGTCAAATTGTGTCCACTCAGGGGAAACATACAGAATTTGATCATCTTACCAAAGAACCAGGTCTGTGTTTTTTTGGTGAGCCTGAAAGTACTTGGTCTTGGTAATGAACTATCCACTTGAAAAGATAAGACTTTAAAGCAAAAGTTAAAGTGCTTTTTTATCCTATTTTAGGAGACTTAGCATCAATTCCTTTGGGTCAGGATCTTTGCACTAATGGTTAAGATTTACAATTAGTGAAGATCAGAGTTTGCTGAATAGACTCTGGCTTGATCCTTGGAATACTGCCAAGGTTGGTGAGTCACACACACAAAAATTACCTGTCATAATTTCCCACTTGGCTGTTCTCGTAAATCTGTCAGTAAATCAATAGCAATCCAATACTCTTAGTGCAGTGAGCTTTGGCTCTGAAAATATCTGAGAAACATTTCTTTTCACTTATAGTGAAAATCCCTTTCTTCTCAGGCTTTCAGATCACTCCAGAGTGGTAAGCAAGGAACCCATATTTAATTGTTGAGAATGAAGTGGGAAAAACAGACCTTCCTCTAGTTCATAAAATTTTTCTCTATATTTTGACTCTCTCTATATTATGACTTTTAAAGTTGATTTGATGACACCATGTCAAGCCGCCAAGGACACTGGAGCATTTCTTCAGCAAAAGGGCTTTCACTACATCTGTTTCTTCTATTTCTGAACGAGTATTACTGATAGGATTATAAATTCTAAAACTACATGCGTTGAAATTGAGTCAGCCTCCCTTGGGGCCAGGTGAGCAGTGACACAGGGTGAGACCTGGTCAGGGCTTAGAGACCTGGATGCCCGACCTTAACTTCCACTCCCGCACAGACAGCGTGCAGCACTCGGATCCTCGATGCCTACTTGGAGGCACTCTTTCTCCTCTTGACCCATGCTGCCTTCCAGTTGGCTTCATATTTCTTTCTGTTTTGTTTTCTCACTCAAGATTACAGGTTTCCATCTATTGGATCATTAGTGTAGAAGAAAATACAGAATATGGAACATCATTCAGCATCAAGTTTAGAAGGTTTCTCTCTCCAAATACTCATTCAGGAAGAAAAAAATGGATTATATTCCCTCCAAATTGTTGAAACATTACTGTGTTATCAGTACATATTCCCATTTGCGCATCTTTATTTGAATGGATACACAGAATTTGGAAACATTGGCTGATTTTGGCAAGAGAATTTGGATGACTGAGAGGTTATCCTTTTTGTATTTCTTTGAACTTTAAAACTTTTCAAAAATAAATATAATTAAAAGTGTTGAATATTATTTGTAGTCCTGGAGGGTTCATTAGATGGCTGATTAAAGTTGATTTTTTAAAATTATGTCACTCCTGCAAAAATGTTCACAGACTAAAACGATGAGTTCTAAAAAGGTATATTCAAAATAATCAGGACACTATTTTCGGAACAACTCCTCCCACTCCATGGAGTTGGTGGGGTTGGATGGGTGGACAACAATGGAATTCTACAGTAGTTTTATTTTTAGGCATTCTTGGAGTTTGGATTGCCCTGATCTTGATAACTTGATTCTTCACATAGCAAATCCCATTACACATAAAATATTTTAATCACAATCTCTATATGAGAAAAATATGTTGAAGTGGGATTTGCAAAAATATTATCTCAGGAGACAAAAGAATGCAAATAGTTGCCAGGATTCCATCCCAGTACCAATCCTTTATTGATTTTAGAGTTTTGGATTGAACAAGCATTAACTCTAAAGGCATAAGCACTGGTGTTCCCTTATTATCTGTTCTTCCTTCTCTTTCCAAGGTCCAGTTCTGTTTAATGTGGTTTGGACAAACTTGCCTTTTGATCTAGATAGCAAGGCTGTAATTATTGACCACTCTAGGTAATAGTTAAAAGTCCATGTGCAGAGAATGAAAAACAGGTGATCCCATGAACTGTAGCCTGCCAGCCTCTTCTATCTGTGGGATTCTCCAGGCAAGAATACTGGAGTGGGTTGCCATTTCCTTCTCCAGGGGAACTTCCCAATCCAGGAATTGAACCCAGATCTCCTGCACTGCAGGCAGATGCTTTTCCAACTGAGCTATGCGAGAAGCCTCAGAGATGCCTGGAAGCTCTGCCCAATGGCCTAACATCATAAGAATCTGCTCGATCAGTTTAATTTTGCTAGAGGCTTAGACATCTAATCGAGAGGACAATGTTTATTTAAAAAAAAATTTTTCCCCCTAAGATATGAGGATAAAAATTTCAGGTAATGGTAACCCTATATGTGAGACAGAATAAGAGACACAGATGCATAGAACAGTCCTGTGGACTCTGAGGGAGGTGAGGGTTGGACGTTCTGGGACAATAACATTGAAACATGTATATTGTCATATGTGAAGCAGAACACCATTCCATGTTCTATGCATGGGACGGATGCTCAGGGATGGAGCGTTGGGATGACACTGAGGGATGGGAGGGGGAGGGAGGTGGGAGGAGGGTTTGGGAGGGGGAGCACATGTGAATCCATGGCTGATTCATGTCGATGTATGGCAAAAACTACTACAATATTGTAAAGTAATTAGCCCCCAACTAAAATAAAAAAAAAAAAAAATTCAACCATGGAAGGCTAGGAATAAAGGTGGAAGATCCGGTACTGATAGAAACGACAAGCTGTTTGCTAATATCAGGGGCTTCCCAGGTGGTGCTTCCCAGGGTGCTTCTCCACTTCCCTGGTGGCTCAGACAGTAAAGAATCTGCCCTGGATCAGGAAGATCCCCCAGAGAAGGGAATGGCAATTTGCTCCAGTATTCTTGCCTGGAGGATCCCATGGACAGAGGAGCCTGGCGGCTATAGTACATAGGGTCGCAAAGCTTCGGACATAACTGAGTGACTAACACTTTCACACTTTCTTTCCCAGGTGGTGCAGTGGTAAAGAACCTGCTGCCAAAGCAGGAGACGCAAGAGGGTTTGATCCCTGGGTTGGAAAGATTCCTCTGGAATTTACACAAAAATACCAAGTGTCTTGTCCCCAAGTGAGTTCCTGATTCACAAGTGAGTGACAAATGACATCTTTAGCAGATAAGGAGAACCATTGATCCATGTGTTCAGTTATGCCTAATCTCACTACAGTGGTTGGTTATTCACCTCTAGGACTCTTCCTGTGACTCACATAGTTCTATCTACATATCTAGTACACGAGGACAATAAATCACAGGTTGCTTTTATGTTACAAGGGTTGTTTTCACTCCTGTTTCTGGACTGAGGAGCAAGCAGAATATTTATTAGAGTATTTCACTTACAGAGACAGCAGTGAAAACTGTGTTGACAGCACCAACTCCAATGGTTGCATAAACAGGTTGGCTGATTCCAGCTGTCTGAAAAATGCTGGTTGAGTAGTAAAAGATCTGAAAGATAAGAATAGTTTAGCCTGAATCAAGAAGCCTAGTGCTAAGGCTTTAATGCAAGAATTATTTTAGGTTGTTTATTTTTTGAGTGTTTCCATGGAACCAGAGTTCCGAGAGATCCCAAAAGGTTTTATCATCCCTCTTCTTCCAGAAAAGGAGAAATCACAATCTGCCTTTAGTGTGTAAAAATTCCAATCATTTAAAATCTTATATTCAGCTGAAAACTCTACATCTGCATCTAACTTTTTTCAGTTTTAAAACTTTTTGTTAAAGTTAAAATACATGCAAAAAGGTACATATATCCTTTAAGTGTACAGCTCAAATAATTTTCACAAACTAAACACACCTGTATAATCTAGATAAAAAATAAATCATTTCCTGCCTTCTGGAAGCCCCCTAAATGTCACCCTTTTTTCAAAGGAAACTCTTTCAACTTCAACCATTGTAGATAAATTTTGCCTAGTCTTGTACTTGATATAAGTGGAACTGCTTGATGTGTATTTTGTATCTGGCATCAACATTACCTTTGTGAGAATCATCCACATTATTGCGTTTGCAGGCTGTTCATTATCACTGCTATTTAGCTTATTATTGTAGTAATATACCTCAATTTAGTTACCCATTCTACTATTTAGTCACCCATTCTACTATTGATGGTTATTTAAGTGGTTATTATTAGAGTGATTATGAATAGTGCTGCTATGAACATGCTATTCTTGTGGATCACAACAAACTGTGGACAATTCTTAAAGAGATGGGAATACCAGATCACCTGACCTGCCTCCTGAGAAATCTGTATGCAGGTCAAGAAGCAACAGTTAGAACCGGACATGGAACAACAGACTGGTTTCAAATTGGGAAAGGAATACGTCAAGGCTGTATATTGTTACCCTGCTTATTTAATTTATATGCAGAGTACACCATGAGAAATGCTGGACTGGATGAAGCACAAGCTGGAATCAAGATTGCTGGGGGAAATATCAATAACCTCAGATATGCAGATGACACAACATGGCAGAAAGCAAAGAACTAAAGAGCCTCTTGATGAAAGTGAAAGAGGAGAGTGAAAAAGTTGGCTTAAAACTCAACATTCAGAAAACTAAGATCATGGCATCTGGTCCCATCACTTCGTGGCAAATAGATGGGGAAACATTGACAGACTATTTTGGAGGCCTCCAAAATCATTGCAGATGGTGATTGCAGCCATGAAATTAAAAGACACTTGCTCCTTGGGAGAAAAGTTATGACCAACCTAGACAGCATATTAAAAAGCAGAGACATTACATTGCCGACACGTGTCCGTCTAGTCAAAGCTATGGTTTTTCCAGTAGTCATGTATGGACGTGAGAGTTGGACTATAAAGAAAGCTGAGCCCTGAAGAATTGCTGCTTTGGAACTGTGGTGTTGGAGAAGACTCTTGAGAGTCCCTTGGACAGCAAGAAGATCCAATCAGTCCATCCTAAAGGAAATCAGTCCTGAATATTCATTGGAAGGACTGATGTGAAGCTGAAACTCCAATACTTTGGCCACCTGATGCGAAGAACTGACTCATTTGAAAAGACCCTGATGCTGGGAAAGATTGAAGAGGGGGAGGAGAAGGGGATGACAGAGGATGAGATGGTTGGATGGCATCACCAACTCAATGGACATGAGTTTGAGTAAGCTCCGGGAGTTGGTGATGGACAGGGAGGCCTGGCGTGCTGCAGTCCATGGGATCGCAAAGAGTCGGGACACGACTGAGCAACTGAACCAGTGTGTATAAGAATTTTGGTTTTCATTGCACTTAATCCAAAATTTTCCACTCATGTCAGTACAAATGGAGAGATCTGATTCACAGCCTCCTTAATAGCCTTTATTATTTAGTTACGTCTTTATGTGTGTAACAGTCATTTTCTTTTATTGTGTCATCCTGTCATCCTGTCATTCCTTTCCTACAGCCTCGTCCTGCAGGCAGGGCTGGTGCAGAAGGACTGTTCAGACTGTGTGAGGAATGGATTACTCACTGCACACTATCCTACCCAACAGCCTCTGGCTCAACATTTCTTGGATGCCTCTAAGCCAGGCACTGGGATGGAAGCTAAAGCAGAGACACTCAGAGAGATTAAGTGTTGTGCTCTTGGATATGCACGCAGAGCTGAGAGAGAGCTCAGAGAGATTTGGTCTCTGAGACCCAAAGTTATAAAGAATTAAGAGATTAAAAAATCAACATCAAGGACCCTTAAAGGAGAATAGAGGCCAGAGCAGAGCATTCAGCTTGTGGAATGAGGCTCAGGTCTCCTTTTGCTTCACCTCAGGGGAAACACTTTCTTTGCTTCCTCTAAGTCTCTGCCCATCCATCAGTCACCCCCACAGTGTCTGTGAATCTGGGGTTGGCTCACTATAGAAGCCCAAATCACATTTTTAACCACATTGAATGAGGATAAGTGGTTTTTAAAATTTAGTTTCTTAACCAATGCTTAATTTTTTTCTTCTAGTAGCTAACTGTCAGTAAGACAATTTTAATGTGCATAATACAAAGATTTCAAAACCTAAAAGCTAGCTAGTTTAGTACTCAGTATGTTTTTCAGTCATGTCTTTTCTATTACCCTCACTCACCAATATCATATCAATTCCTTCTATTGTTTATTTTGTGTGCTGTCTCCCTAAACAGTGAAAATTTCTTGGATGGCAGGAAACTTCTTTGCACCAGGCTATCTGCTATACTTCATTTAAATAGATAGAGGGAACCATGAGTCCTTCTGCCTAGGCTATCTGAAATCCTAAATTTGATACTCAACTCTAGAAGCCCCTGGTAATTCAGTCTTCTTGGTATATTTATTCTCCTTTGCCCTCCTTTGTATTTATTATGACTTGCCTTTTAATCTTCATCTTAATCGAAATGCAGACCACTGATCACTGACATCTTTTAAAAATTGTAAGCTGATTTTAGAAAGCAAACGAGGCAAGATAAAATTAATGCTCATTCAAGATATCTGTGATGTCAGCATTTTAACGTGTCCTTTAGTTATTTAAACTTAAACTCCTGTCCTCATCTGTCTTAATTCACTTTGCTCTTAAGAGTGAGGGAGGGTGTTCTTAAACTTACCCCATTGATTCCAGAAAATTGCTGAGCCACATGCAGCATCATTGCCACTAGAATAGGCTGTCGGTAGCTGGAACTGGTGAAGAGCTGAATCATGGAGACTTTCTTTTCATTTGATGCTTCTTCCCTCTCTTTTCTCATCTCAGTGATGTCTTTGGTGACATCATCAGTTCCTCTGAGTCTTTTCAAGCCTGTCCCCCAAAATGATCAGGTTGACACAACTCAGGTCAAAACAAAAATAAATTTGTTTTTGTTATGCTAATGAAAGAACTACAGTTCTGCATACCCCATTCTATTACCTAATAGCGTGGGTGTTGGAAATCCTTTCTTGTTAAATCCTGCCTTTTTATTTTTTTAAAAAGCAAAACATTTGGCTTCATCTTATTCCTCATTATCATAGAAGCATATGCAGGAAAGGTCTGTTAGAAGTCTCTGAGTTCAATACACAGCATTTGGATTTTCTATTTGGGCTTGTGTGAATGTTTATGCAAAATGACATGTACCAGTCATACTAAGTGATTGTGCATATTCTTACATATAATCACTGACTTCATTTGAAAAGCATTGATACCAATTTCATGAATATCCATTCTTGTTCACTGTTTCTCATTAACTGATAATTCCGAAACAATAGGAAGAAAGGAAAACCACCATAGACTTACTTTGCTTTGCTTTGGCCTCCTCATCCAGCTTGATGTAAAGGTATCTGGGGCTTTCTGGACAGAAGAAGAGCAGCAGACATTGGAGAATGGCTGGCACAGCAGACAAACCAAGCAGGATGTGCCATAGCTCGTGATTGCCCAGGATAAAGTCAAGGCCAACAATCTGAAAAGGCAGGGAGGAAGCATATCAACTACACATCACCTTGGATCTGCCTTCTGAAACAATTTGTTGAAAAAGCACATTGGCTCTTTGATAGTAATTCCTGACAACTTTGATTCAAGTATGCACAAGTATGCTTAAGATGGAAACTATTACTAGTATGTCTCTCCTTAACTGAATTAGGGACTCTGTTTTACAAAGAATTCACCTAGATTTGTTTTCATTAACTCCTATGGGACATTTAGGATAGAAATCAACCAAACTTTTAAGCACACATTTGATATCTAAAACAACAGCAAAAACCATGCATAACTTTGGATGATTACACAGAACTTAAATAGAAATGGGTCACATAGATAAAGCAATTACTCTGAGAGAACTAGTTTTGTGACCCTTATTGCAAAGTAGTTTATCCTCTGGATAGTCATAAGTTTGAGGTTCTGAGGATTCCCTCTGAGAATACAGGAGAGAAGAAAAGAATACAGGTAACTGAACAAGAACTGCTATTGTAATCCTTTGCATTTTAAATCTGAGCAGGAAAGATGCTCAGAAAAAAGGAAACCCAGGCAGCCAAATTTTTGACATTTTTTCCCCTTGAAATCTAAATGGAATAATTTAATTCTGGAATAGCTTCAGTAGTTAAAGACTTGGCTTACCAGGTCACCTTCAGTGCCAACTCCACCACAACTTCCAGGGGACAAGTGAAGTGTGGATTAGTAATATTTTAACTTTGAGCTAAAAAGTCTATGTCTCTGAACTGCCGCCTCCAAGACCACTTGTGGAACTGTCTTTTCCTCTGTGTTGTTCTACAGTAAGAGTGGCCAGTCAGGGAGAGAGAAGTTGGGTAAAGTAGAGGATGGGTGAGGGAGGGGATGGGACTTTTTACCTGACTAATCAGAATGCCCGTGACAATGGCCAGCTGATGAAGAGCACCAATAGCACCCCTGAGTGTGGTTGGAGCAATTTCACCAATGTACATTGGAACCAAGCCTGAAATTAGCCCTGTGTGAAACATGAACATACATGTTAAAGTGTAATCAGGATGACATCAACAGCAGTAACTTTGTTTAAGTGCAGTCAGTATTCTTCCTGAGTTTACTGGAAGGAAGAGCCCTTGTCACCAACTGCAAACACGATTTATGCAAAGAATGTTTGTTGATGAGACTCCAAATGAAATTGTAGTTGGAGATATAAATAGAAGGAGATGGTTAGTCATTCATCTGGCAATTATTCATAGCAATGTCTTTATTTAGCTAAAAAATTCATGTTAATATTGAGTTTGTATCATAATGCCTTAGGTTATCTTCAGAAAAGAGACCGAAGAATGCTTTAACAATATTCTTAAAAATACAGTAATATTCTTACTCTAAAATCACAGGATTAAAGGAAATTAGAACATATCTATGCCAACCTCTTTACTTGACAAAGGTGAGCAATGACTTACCCAAGATCACAGTGCAATAGAGTGTTAGCAGGAGAACTACAAGCCCTTCTTGAGTTTCCACAATGTGGAGATGCCTCAAAGTCACACTTAAGAGTTGAGGGGTGGGGTGTGTAGAGAGATGGTAGGGGTTAAGGGACTAAGGGGCCCTTCCCCCAATTACTCCAGCCAGAGCAACCTAGCTTCTTTATTCTCTCTAAATAATGGGCTTCAGAAAAGATTTTATTTGAATAAAGACTTCTGATTCTTGCATGCATGCTAAATCATTTCAGTTGTGTCCGACTCCTTGCGATCCTATGGATTGTAGTCTTCCAGGCTCCTCTGTCCATGGGATTCTCCAGGCAAGAATACTGGAGCAGGTTGCCATGTCCTCCTTCAGGGGATCTTCCCAACCCAGGGGTTGAACCCACATTTCTTATGTCTCCTGCACTGGCAAGTGGGTTCTTTACCACTAGGGCCACCTGGAAAGCCCTCTGATGCTTAAAAGTAAACAAAATTTTGAAAAGCTCTAGGCCATTATGCCTTCTGCAGTTTTCCTAGATGCAGATGTAACCAGTCATGTTGAAAATGGTGGAGAATCTAGCCATTTGCTAAGAGCATAAAAAGGTCAGAGACTAGTCAATGAGCAAAACTGAATGCAATGTTTGGCATTTTCTCAAAATAAAATTTGTCAGAGGCTTCCTCTTAGATAGACTGCAGTCCTATCAAATGGAAATGTATGGTCTTTGTATAGAAGATGCCTTTGAGAATTGTTTCAATATTTTTTTAATGCTTCAAATTGTTCTTAATATCCCATGAACATTTGCATGGCTGATACAGCATCTAAATTTCTGCTTTTACATGCAACTTTACTGTGTGGTCCTTTGGTCTTAAAGAAGCAGGGAGAAAAAAATAAAAAATAAACATTGTTTGATCCTATTCTGGGCTGTAGTATTTTTGTTAAGGCCAAACATTATACCTCAAGAACAGAAAATGCAGATAAGCTCGCAGGTCTGAAGTCTTCAGTCTAATGCTCTCTCCAACTGAGCTATTTTGGCCGCCTGGTCTGAAGTCTTACGAACCCGAAATCAAATTGTATTTTCTATTAATTTTTATTAATTTATTTTCATTAATTTTTAGCTATTTTAATGCTCATGATAGGATCAGACATAATTTTGCAAGGTGCTTGGAGAGTACAAGTTACTTAGTTATGCTAGTAATAGGTTGCTACACACTGTATATAACATTTATTTTCAATTTTGCTAAAAATATTTTATAATTTTTTTTCTTATTGTATTTCCAAAAGTAGAGAGAAAATAAGGAAAAATCTTGATTTGGAACTCGTTGATCGTGTTATTAGTTGCATTTTACAGTCAAGTGAAACTGAATTTGAGTCTTCAAAACTGTAAGAAAAAAAGTTTGTGTTGTCTTAAGCCACTAAGTTTGAAGTAATTCATTAGAGCAGTACGGGGGGTGCATTCTGAATCCAAAGCTGCTCCCATAAGTGAGCTGCCTCTTTACCGTGATCAAGCTATCATTTCAGTTATTTGTATTAACAATGCAAATAACAAGAAGAGCCATTTAATTGAATAACCTTAGACTTTTACTTTGAGCTTCCCTGGTAGCTCAGCTGGTAAAGAATCTGCTTGCAATGCAGAAGACCAGACTTTTGGTTCAACCAATCATTGAAGATGCATAGAATTGTAGTCTTTCCTCTTTTTCAGGTAAAAGTGTTAAAAATATTTCATACAGCACTTTGTGCCCTCACCTTCCCTCTCCCACCCGCAATGGTTATTATTAGTGGCTATGATTTGGGACAATGGGTATTACTGGGATTGAGGAGCAAGAGATTTGACTATTTTAGAAAATGGGCCATCCTCCCTTTCTTCAGGCCTCTGCTGCTAAGTTGCTTCAGGAAGATTGAAGAGCTATTTCCAAGAAATAGTGATTCAGATATTTAGATGGGAAAAGCATCTTTCCTCCATTCTGAACTCCTCTACCAGCTGCTTCTACCTGAACCCCTCTCCCTATGGCCACCTCCACTTTAACACTTGGACCAGCCAAATGTGGAAGCAGATAGGGTAAGGGAATGTGGCCTGAGAGATGGGCCAGAACGTCAAGGTCTTTCCAGATAGGAGAGACAGAGACATCAGTAGCCAGGCAGGCCATAAGGGTAGAGTTAGGGGTTCTGGGCATAGCAGTCTTCCAGTGTCTACTGAACAATAGGAGTAATAATAACAGCTAGCTGTAGTCAGATTCTATGCTGAACATTTTACACATATTCTCACAAGCACCCCCACGAGGTAGATATTATTATCCTTCTCATTTAATGGATAAGAAAACCAAGAGTTAACTAATTTGTCTTGGAGCATATGACTAGAAATGATGCATTGCTGTGGATAAGAACATCTCATTACAACTTCACTTACTGGTCCCAAACCTCCCTGACTCTGAACTGAAACTTTGTGCTATTGCCTTTCCCTTTTGTGATGTCACCTTATGCTAAAAATATTCCCTACATGTAACCACATCTACCTTGGGAATAATTTTCAGATGTACGTATGTGTTTGTGTGGAAGGGTGTGTGTGTGTGCATGACTTACCACAGTAGAGTCCTGATATGCCTCTTCCTGAAATTATAAGAATGTGAGATGGTCCCAATTTCGAAAACCCCATCAAGAGAGCTCCAACTAATGAAAGAATGTTTGCTACCAACATGGCTTTGATTCTGAAAATTTGAAAAGCAAGGATTATAAATTTAGCATCGAAACTTGATAAAAAGGATTTGCTTTCAGAGCATGCTGAGATTTTTACCAAAAAGTGATTATTTTAATTTTGCTGATAGAGCTAATTGGGGAATCTTAAACCATGATTGCTACTTTGATTTGTCTATGTGTTAAAGCATTAACAATACATAATATTTATAATGAGAGAATTTGGGTGCCTAATCTCCACATTTTGATAGGGATGATTCAACTGTGATGATGACTAGTTTGCTTTAAGATAACACTTCTGAGACATTTTCAAATAGTTAACAATTAGTTTTCTACATGCTGACTGTTTTGAAGAATAAATGCCTTGGTGATAGCTAAATTTAATTCTGTAGCTGTAACCTATGACACTGACACTTTTTTTTCTTTTAATGGTACAAGATTTTAGCTGCTATAGATCATGAAAGAACTCTAAAATTTAAGTTTTCTTTAGTATAAATTATTTGGAAGTAGATTAAAACATGCTTTTACTTTAAGCCTTATCAGAGAACTATAATTATTCTTATTTTATCATTATATGCCAGCATATTTCCAGAATCCATGAATTAATGTCAACCAATGCAAAATACATAGTAAAGATGATAATAGCAAAAAAACACCATTTTCAAAATTGATCACACGAAAATTGATGTTTGCAGGTATCTGATACTCTTCTTTTTGTTAAATGGGAAAGTGATATACACAAAAACCTTCAAAGTTCAGTCAATGATGATAAGGCCAATAAAAGAACCTGAGTGAATAAATATGAAAATGTTTGTCCCACAAAGAAATTTAAGTATCTTGTTACGTTCTGTGTCAGTGTTTCAAACTTTAATAGGTGAGCTTTTCCTAAACAAATATCTTAAACACAAAGCAGATTGTTTTTTTCTGGAAGAATAAAGCTATATATAATCTCATACTCGTTTTCCCAACAAACCATGTGATGAGCTGGATAATACCCCATAATAGTCAACATCTTAATCTTCAGATCCTGGGAATATATCACTTTATATGGTAAAGGGATTTTGCAGATATAATTAAATTAAGGATTAAATTGGATAATCTCTTCATCTCAAAATTGGGCCCAGTGATGTACTTATATTAGGAAGGCAGAAGAGAAGGTGATGAGATTAAAGAAATAAAGCTTGTAGTGATGTGTTTTGAAAATGGAGGAAGAGGCCACAGACAAGGACAGAGCTGGCCATCAGAAGCTGGGTAAGGGTAAGGAAATGGACCCTTCCTTAGAACTTCCAGAAGGAATGGGTCCTGCTGACACCTTGACTTCTGCCAATGAAACTGAATTTGGTTCTCTAGAACTGTAAGGAAACAAACTTATGTTGTTTTAAGCCACTAAGTTTGTAATAATTCATTAGGGCAATAATGGGAAGCTAGTATATGGAAATTATCAACAACCCAGAGGCAGGCCGGTAGAGTGATTTAGAGCTGACCACCTTCATAACTGCAGAGTAGACAAACATAGGGGTGTTTCTCTGTGAAGTTTTTTCTCTACACAAGGACAGAAAGTGAAAGTGAAGTTGCTCAGTTGTGTCCGGCTCTTTGTGACCCCATGGACTGTAGCCCACCAGGCTCCTCCATCCATGGAATTTTCTAGGCAAGAGTACTGGAGTGGGTTGCCATTTCCTTCTCCAGAGGATCTTCCTGACCTGGGGATCGAACCCAGGTCTCCTGCATTGCAGGTAGACGCTTTACCATCTGATCCACCAGGGAATCGGACAGGCAAATTCAGTAATTTACCTTAGGAAATTGTTACTAGCTAGCTGATAATATATTCTAACAGGAGAAAAAAGATAAAAAGTCATATCAGAGACAGATAGTCTGAAAGTATTTTTGATGCCAGATTGCTCTAAAGTCCCTCTTCCTTACCACCAGTGGTTGCTGGAGCATTCTATACAACTTAAAGGATTTTAACTTCTGCTCAGATGTGCGGAGAATCCCAGGGACGGAGGAGCCTGGTGGGCTGCCGTCTATGGGGTCGCACAGAGTCGGACACGACTGAAGCGACAGCAGCAGCAGACGTGAGAAAGAACCAAGAATAAATAATCTAAAAATACACGAAATGGTTGAATCAGGGAGAAGGAAATATATGTCTATTTCTTTAAATCGTGCTCTGAATGCTTCTGTTAGCATGAGTTCCTTCTTCTTCATTATCATCATCTACATTTGCTGCCTGCTCACTTTGTGGCAAGGCAGTGTACTAAACCTTTTATATTCATTTTCATTTAATCCTCACAATAATGCCACAAAAAGAGGTGTTTTTTTCCCCCATGGCAACCCACTCCAGTGTTCTTGCCTGGAGAATCCCAGGGACGGGGGAGCCTGGTGGGCTGCCATCTATGGGGTCGAACAAGGTTGGACACGACTGAAGCGACTGAGCAGCAGCAGCAGCAGATGGAAGGAAATGTCTTAGAGAACCAAGGTAACTTGCTCATTAAGTTACAGAGCTGGGACTTGATCTCTGTGAAACCAAAGGTTAATGCTTTATTTTGGTCAGTTCCATTTTTGGTTCAAAAAGAACACATTCAAAGGCAACAAGCTATGTATATCTTCCTTCACTCATGGTAACGTGGATTGCCCAGATCATGGTCTCCCCCACCTTACCCTGGTCCTTAAATTTTAAGTCAAATTTGACCTTGAGAACTCAAATCTATACCAAATTTGACCTTGAGAACCCAAGTAGTGGCCACAGATACCTGTTAACACAATTATAAGTAAAGGGTTTTTTAAAGCAGTCATGGAATAGTGCATTTTTATTTGTTTACTTTTAATTAGTGGAACAATGACCCTGGCAATAGGGACAATCATGTCATTTCTCAGTGACTTTTCCAAGGAAAATAGTTTTTTTATAGAGACTCAACTGTTTTGTGTTAATTTTGACGTTAAAACGATTAGTTTTAGGGCTGTTCTCAAGGAAGCAAACATTTTTCATTTTTCTACTGAAAGCTAGAAGAAACCTTGCCTTTAATCCACCATAAATAATTTGATAAATCATAATTTGACATTGTTTGGGGGTGTGACCATTGTCAATGCTAGATCCTAAGACTTGAGAAGACGTGTGTTCTGTTTTCATCAGCAGGACACTAAATGTAGAGTGAGTAACTGAATTGTTAGAATCTTGTCTCTAAATGAGGGACAAGGGCTTACATTTTTTTCTTCAGTGATGAGAAGTATAAAATGTCAATTACTGCTAAAAGAATTGGTCTGTCCATGTTTAAAAATTTAATTTAGTTTTGTTTAATTTTATTTATTTTAGAGATAAGTAATCTAGAAAAATTTCCAATTACTGCTTAAACGTGGTTCAAACTGAAATAATTAAAAAATTTTTAAAATAACAAAAGCCAGTTAATGACCTGCATAATTTATGAATACTGATTTAAAGTTCAGCTAAGGGGCTTCCCTGGTGGCTCAGTGGTAAAGAATCTGCTTGCCAGTGCAGGAGACATGGGTTCGATCCCTGGTCTGGGAGAATTCCACATGCCTGGGAACAGCTAAGCTCCTGAGCCACAACTATTGATCCTGTGTTCTAGACCCCGGGAGCCACAACTATTGAGTCCATGCACTGCAATTACTGAAGCCCGCGCATCCTAGAGCCCATGCTCCACAAGAGGAGAAGCCACCGCAATAAGAAGCCCACACACTGCAACTACAGAGTAGCCCCTGCTCACCACAGCTGAAGAACAGCACTTGCCACCATGAAGACCTAGCATAGCCAAAAATAAATAAAACTATTTTAAAAAATAGCTCAGCTAAACACCAGTAATTTGATAAAATTTGAAGAACTGACAATTTTCTTTTATGGTAAAGGGAAGTCTCTTTTAAATAAGAACAAGAATAAAATTGGTGTTTCCATGCTACCTATTACTTCAGAAAAATTCTTACAGTCTTATTAAAAGCTCCAGTACAAAAGGAAGAAACTATTAGAATTTAATAACCAAAGAGGGAAAACTATAATTTCAAGTTCAGTTCAGTTCAGTCACTCAGTCGTGTCCGACTCTTTGCAACCCCATGAACCACAGCACTCCAGGCCTCCCTGTCCATCACCAACTCCTGGAGTCCACACAAACCCATGTCCATTGAATCAGTGATGCCATCTAACCACCTCATCCTCTATCGTCCCCTTCTCCTCCTGCCCTCAATCTTTCCCAGCATCAGGGTCTTTTCAAATGAGTCAGCTCTTCGCATCAGGTGGCCAAAGTATTGGAGTTTCAGCTTCAAAATCAGTCCTATCAATGAACACCTACAACTGATCTCCTTTAGGATGGACTGGTTGGATCTCCTTGCAGTCCAAGGGACTCTCAAGAGTCTTCTCCAACACCACAGTTCAAAAGTATCAATTCTTCGGCACTCAGCTTTCTTTATAGTCCAACTCTTACATTCATACATGACTACTGGAAAAACCATAGCCTTGCCTAGACGGACTTTTGTTGACAAAGTAATGTCTCTGCTCTTTAATATGCTGACTAGGTTGGTCATAACTTTCCTTCCAAGCAGTAAGCATCTTTTATTTCATGGCTACAGTCACCATCTGCACTGATTTTGGAGCCCAGAAAAATAAAATCAGCCACTGTTTCCACTGTTTCCCCACGCTGGATGTTGGCAATTTGATCTCTGGTTCCTCTGCCTTTTCTAAAACCAGCTTGAACATCTGGAAGTTCACGGTTCACATATTACTGAAGCCTGGCTTGGAGAATTTTGAGCATAACTTTAGTAGCGTGTGAGATGAGTGCAATTGTGTGGTAGTTTGAGCATTCTTTGGCATTGCCTTCCTTTGGGATTGGAATGAAAACTGACCTTTTCCAGTCCTGTGGCCACTGCTGAGTTTTCCAAATTTGCTGGCATATCGAGTGCAGCACTTTCACAGCATCATCTTCCAGGATTTGAAATAACTCAACTGGAATTCCATCACCTCCACTAGCTTTGTTTGTAGTGATGCTTCCTAAGGCCCCCTTGACTTCACATTCCAGGATGTCTGGCTCTAGGTGAGTGATCACACCATCGTGATTATCTGGGTCATGAAGATCTTTTTTGTACAGTTCTTCTGTGTATTCTTGCCACCTCTTCGTAATATCTTCTGCTTCTGTTAGGTCCCTACCTTTTCTGTCCTTTATTGAGCCCATCTTTGCATGAAATGTTCCCTTGGTATCTCTAATTATCTTGAAGAGATCTCTAGTCTTTCCCATTCTATTGTTTTCCATTGATCACTGAGGAAGTCTTTCTTATCTCTCCTTGCTATTCTTTGGAACTCTGCATTCAAATGGGTACATCTTTCCTTTTTGCCTTGTAATAGTTAAATGAATTGTAACCCAGTATGCCAATGCAGGAGATGTAAGAGATGCAGGGTCGATCCCTGGGTTGGGAAAATCCTGGGGAGGAGGGCATGGCAACCCACTTCACTATTCTTGCCTGGAGAATCCCATGGACAGAGGAGCCTGGGGGGCTACAGGCCATAGGGTCGCAAAGAGTTGGACATGACTGAGCAGACACATTACTAAGGTAGTTGCCTGTATCATTTAGATCTTTAAACGTTTTCGCATTTTCTAATTTTTCCATATTTGCATATTCTTATCATCAGAAAAAAGTGATAAACAAAAAAGTAGATGCAAAGACCAGAAAATAAATATAAAGAAACAACTGATTTTCTGTTTTATTTCCTCTCTATCAATAACTCAGATATGCAGATGACACCCTTATGACAGAAAGTAAAGAGGAACTAAAGAGCCTCTTGATGAAAGTGAAAGAGGAGAGTGAAAATGCTGGCTTAAAACTCAGCATTCAAAAGATGAAGATCATGGCATCTGGTCCCATCACTTCATGGCAAGCAGATGGGGAAACAATGCAAATAGTGACAGACTTTATTTTCTTTGGCTTCCAAGTAACTGCAGATGGTGACTACAGCCATGAAATTAAAAGACACTTACTCCTTGGAAGAAAAGCTATGACAAACCTAGACAGCATATTAAAAAGCAAAGACATTACTTTACCGACAAAGGTCCATATAGTCAAAGCTATGGTTTTTCCACTAGTCATGTATAGATGTGAGAGTTGGACCATAAAGAAGGCTGAGCACCCAAGAATTGATGCTTTTGCACTGTGGTGTTGGAGAAGACTCTTGAAAGTCTCTTGGACTGCTAGGAGATCAAACCAGTCAATCTTAAAGGAAATCAGTTCTGAATATTCACTGGAAAGACTGATACTGAAGTTGAAGCTCCAATACTTTGGCCACCTGATGTGAAGAACAGACTCATTGGGAAAGACCTTGATGCTGGGAAAGATTGAAGGCAGGATAACAAGTGGACAACAGAGGATGAGATGGTTGGATGGTATCACCAACTCGATGGACATAAATTTGAGCAAGCTCTGGGAACTGGCAATGGACAGGAAAGCCTGGTGTGCTGCAGTCCATGAGATTGCAAACAGTTGGACACGACTGAGCGACTGGACTGAGCTGATGGGGGTGGGGGGAACTCCAAGAGCTTTAGTATTTCACATGACTAAATGAAATTTGGATGTAAAGGAGTTCTACTGATGTTTTTAATCCAAAACAGCAAGTTTCAATCCAAAATAGAAAGTTGAGGAATGGAGATACCACTTGCTTCATTTGTGGTTGGGTTTTGAGACAGCAGAAGCAGCAGCTAGAAACCCCCTATCAAGTACATCGGGCAACTGGGAGTTGGTGATATTGACTTAATCTTATGACTTGGCTGATCCAGATGTCAAATTCTAATCTGAAAAGGAAAAACTGGGTGTCTGAGAAATTGAGCAATTTGGTGAAGCCAACAATAGATTTAAAAGTTCCATGCTTGACTCTTCCCTTGAGTTCCTGAGTAAACCACTTAGGCTATGGTTTATTAATATGTTTTATAAGTTATAAAGTCAGAGAATCAAAGTGATTATCTAGAAATACACACCAAATTCAATTTTTCTGTAAATATCTTCACAATTAAGTAGTTTACTGCAACAGCTTTCTCTATTATTTGGTCCAAAAAGTGAAAGTCGCTTGGTTGTGTCCGACTCTTTGTGACCCCATGGAGTGTAGCCTGCCAGGCTCCTCTGTCCATGGAATTCTCCATGAAAGAATACTGGAGTGGGTTGCTATTTCTTTTTCCAGCAGAACCTCCTGACCCAGGGATCAAACCTGGGTCTCCTGCATTGCATTCAGATTCTTTACCATCTAAGACACTAGGGAAGACCTTATTTGGTCCAATACCAACCTAACTCATAAGATCATGAGTTGAAAAAAACAACTCTAAAACTAGCCCACAAAATGGAAGATGATTTCTTTCTAAACAAATTCTGAAACCCGAAATAGTGACTTTTCTCTGTGTATGCTCATTTATGAAATTTGCCTACCTTCCAAGCTTGTCCCCAAGCAGCCCTCCAAAGAACGATGCAATCATTCCACCAACTGCAAAGCTGGACACAGACAGGGACCAGAACATGGTGATGAGGCTAGCTGATGTCATAGTCTCTTCCTCAGCCCGAGAGACTGGTGTTGGATCTCCTGGGCTTGTGGGCAGTTCCTCTGTACTGTTGAGGGCATAGTTGTTGACAGCTTTTCGGTCATCCAGTGAAACACCCAGAACATGTCTATAGTGGGTTATAATTACCTAAGGAGATAAAATAAAGAAAAATAGCTGAAATATTTCAAACATTATGTATATTTTTGGTTTGTTTTTCCTTGAAACTATTTGTTAGGTGTAGGCTCGATAAAGGACAGAAATGGTATGGACCTAACAGAAGCAGAAGATATTAAGAAGAGGTGGCAAGAATATACAGAAGAACTGTACAAAAAAGATCTTCACGACCCAGATAATCATGATGGTGTGATCACTCACCTAGAGCCAGACATCCTGGAATGTGAAGTCAAGTAGGCCTTAGAAAGCATCACTACAAACAAAGCTAGTGGAGGTGATGGAATTCCAGTTGAGCTATTTCAGATCCTGAAAGATGATGCTGTGAAAGTGCTGCACTCGATATGCCAGCAAAATTGGAAAATTCAGCAGTGGCCACAGGACTGGAAAAGGTCAGTTTTCATTCCAATCCCAAAGGAAGGCAATGCCAAAGAATGCTCAAACTACCACACAATTGCACTCATCTCACACGCTACTAAAGTTATGCTCAAAATTCTCCAAGCCAGGCTTCAGTAATACATGAACCGTGAACTTCCAGATGTTCAAGCTGGTTTTAGAAAAGGCAGAGGAACCAGCGATCAAATTGCCAATATCCGCTGGATCATCGAAAAAGCAAGAGAGTTCCAGAAAAACATCTATTTCTGCTTTATTGACTATGCCAAGGCCTTTGACTGTGTGGATCACAATAAACTGTGGAAAATTCTGAAAGAGATGGGAATACCAGACCACCTGACCTGTCTCTTAAGAAACCTGTATGCAGGTCAGGAAGCAACAGTTAGAACTGGACATGGAACAACAGACTGGTTCCAAATAGGAAAAGGAGTACGTCAAGGCTGCATACTGTCACCCTGCTTATTTAACTTATATGCAGAGTACATCATGAGAAACGCTGGGCTGGAAGAAACACAAGCTGGAATCAAGATTGCCGGGAGAAATATCAATAACCTCAGATATGCAGATGACACCACCCTTATGGCAGAAAGTGAAGAAGAACTAAAGAGCCTCTTGATGAAGGTGAAAGAGGAGAGTGAAAAAGTTGGCTTAAAGCTCAACGTTCAGAAAACTAAGATCATGGCATCTGGTCCCATCACTTCATGGGAAATAGATGGGGAAACAGTGGAAACAGTGGCAGACTTTATTTTTTTGGGCTCCAGAATCACTGCTGATGGTGACTGTAGCCATGAAATTAAAAGACGCTTATTCCTTGGAAGGAAGGTTATGACCAACCTAGATAGCATATTTAAAAGCAGAGACATTACTTTGCCAACAAAAGTCCGTCTAGTCAAGGCTATGGTTTCTCCAGTGGTCATGTATGGATGTGAGAGTTGGACGGTGAAGAAGGCTGAGCACCGAAGAATTGATGCTTTTGAGCTGTGGTGTTGGAGAAGACTCTTGAGAGTCCCTTGGACTGCAAGGAGATCCAATTAATCCATCCTAAAAGAGATCAATCCTGGGTGTTCATTGGAAGGTCTGATGTTGAAGCTGAAACTCCAATAATTTGGCCACCTCATGCGAAGGGTTGACTCATTGGAAAAGACCCTAATGCTGGGTAGGATTGGGGGCGGGAGGAGAAGGGGACGACAGAGGATGAGATGGTTGGATGGCATCACCAACTCAATGAACATGGGTTTGGGTAGACTCCGGGAGTTGGTGATGGGCAGGGAGGCCTGGCGTGCTGCAGTTCATGGGGTCGCAAAGAGTCGGACACGACTGAGTGACTGAACTGAACTGAACTGAACTAAGCAGGATTATTTCAATTATGTGTGTTATACACATACTAATGCATGTAGATTGCTTACAGTTGACCATATCCTATAAAACAGAGGTCACAAATTCCAGTGCCAACAGGAACCTGGCAGGAACAAACAAGTAAAGGAGGCAAAAAGAAGCTTGATAACTTGAGGGCTGAAATACAGTTTGTACTATTGAGAATATGGGCTCCAGTGGTAAAGAATCCACTTGCTAATGCAGGAGACATGGGTTCAATCCCTGAGTCAGGAAGATCCCTGGAGAAGGGAATGGCAACCCACTCCAGTATTCTTGCTTGGGAAATCCCATGGACAGAGGAGCCTGCTGGGCTACAGTCTATGGAGTCACAAAGAGTCTGACACGATTCAGTGACCAAACAACAACTATTGAGGATATAATACTGAGTGCGCAGGATTAATTTGTCCCATCTGAAGGAGGAAGCTGCAATTTGACACTAGCATTGCATGGCCTTTCATTTTTAAAGAGAAGCCAGACATGTTTATTTTTATGTAAAATTTTTCAAGTTTTAAAGATTTGCAACTGTCCAAATTGAAACTATCCTGCAAGCTGAAAAAATACATTTTAATGCCACTGTTACCCCTGCATAGCAGGATTTAAATTGGTTACTGTAAATATTTTAACAGAAACAAAAAACTGGATATAAGAAAAAAGTTTGAGAAAGTTGCGGCCAAAAATAAAGTTAGTATACAAAATTCAAACACCAGGTGCTCTATCCTTGCTTTAGGTGAGCTATAAATTTATTAATAAGTTTCCTAGCAGCCAGTGAAAAGAGAGGAAAACAAACATGTATATTGGTGAATTCTGAAGATCAAAACCAACTCAGACGTCCCTGAGACGGTATTGGGACCTAAAGGAAGTATCTTGTGTGGGTCCTCACTGAGTGCAGCAGGTAACAGAGTAAACAGTGTTCAAAACTAGATTTCACAGAGCCATATTTTATTATGTTTCAGCAGAGACAAACTCAAACAAAAGTATAATTGAGTGAAGGCACATCCTTCCGGCTCTTCTTCCATGTCATTCTTCCGGATGATTTGATCACCACTTGGCATCAGTGGGCTGGGAGGACCTCTAATAATGACCTGGAATGCAGCTGTCCTAGGCTGTCAGACCTGGACAAAGTCCTATGTGGTGAAGGAGAGAACTTACATCCTCTTATGATAAAAGAACTCTGACCAGACCTTTGCCTCATGGAAACACTCTATATGCATAATATACACAGAAGAAAGGCTGAAAGGAAATAGCCCAGATGCTTTCAACAGTTTGCTCTACATGAATAATCATTAATGGTTTTCTTTCTGAAACTTTCTGCAACAGGTATGCATAGATTTCACACTCATAAAAAGTGTGATTTTAAAATACCCTAAAATAATTCCAAATGTCATTCTGCTAATAAAAAACAAATTCTTCTTACATAATGGTGTTTAAACAGCCCTTTAAATACAGATGGAAGGGGCTACAGAGAGGGCCCTAATCCTGATGCCAGAGAGATATGACCTCTGTTGTCAGGTCTGGCTCTATGACTTGGATTAGAGGAGGGGAACCTTAGATTAATTTTTACGTCCAACACTGAATAGGATGGTTTAAATAAGGATTTGAAAAGTTCTCCCACAAGAAGAGAAAAGGTTCTACCAATGCCACAGTTCAGGAATCCTGCTACATTGGCACAGGTTATTAGCCACAGAAAAAAAGATAGGACCCCCTGGAGTGATTCCCTAAATCTCTCAGCCTTGGCAAGACCTGCCACATTCATGATGTTACATGGTGCCTAAGCAGAGAGCATCTTTTGGTTCAAGGAGCAACCCTTTTCAACAGACAGACTTGGAAAGTACACATTTCACACATTCACACCCTGTAGTCTCTTACATTTTCCTTAGAGTCCGCCACGTTAAGAGAAGCAGACGAAATATAATGGATTCACAGAGAACCCCCAACAGAAGCTTGTATTGTCACCTTATGCCACCCCTTGCCCCAGCTTCTCCTCTCTCTCTGTCTGTCTCTCTCTTCTTCATTCTCTAAACACTTTATGTTTATATCAATCACTGTGCTTGGCACTGGACCTGATGGTCTGAGTTAGGGCAGAGGGAATGAAGTCCTGATTTCCCCCACTTACAGGCTGTGGGATCGGATACAAATGACATCACTCTCTTGTGTATTTCCTGGAAGCCAGAGTAGGGATGCACACAGTAAAAGTGAAAAATGATAGAAACTATCCAATATTAAAAATACCCAAAGAGTCAACGTGGAGAAAACCCAAACTTTGTTGGACTTCTTGACTTATTTAAAAGGTTTGCATTATTTTACTTTGGGAGACTGACGTAGAGGGAAGGACTAGAATCTGTCTAGTGTTAGGCTCCTACAGGGTTTCTCCTTTGCTTGTCTTTTTTTTTTTTCCTTGTGATGAGAACTCTTAGAATTTACCCTCTTAACAACTTTCATACATAATATACAGCTGTATTAATTATGTTTAATTACACTTGTCATGTTGAACATCACATGCCTAATACTTATCTTACAGTTAAAAGTTTGTACCTTTTAGCTACCTTTATCTGATTCCACCCCCTCCCCACCCAAGGCTCCAAAATGCTCTGATCTGAACAAAAAGTGGACATAACCAGGTTGTTGGGCGAATCAGCAGGGGAGAGCCTATGCTGGTGCCTGACACATAGTGAGTTGGTGCTCAGCACTTGTTTCTGCCCTGAAAAAAGCCTATACTTCCACTGTTTCTTCTTAAACCCTGACATTTCCATCCATTTTTGGCTAGGAGCTCTGAATGTATGCTGCAATAAGCTCTTAAGCCTTTTTGTGTGTGTTTTTAAATCCTTTTGGCATGTGGTATTCTGGCTGAAGTTTTCTGTGAGCTCAGCGAACAGCAGAATCAGAGATCAAGAATTTTTTATTACTCTTTCTTTTTCTATGAGGGTTATTAAATGAGGAGTAAAGGTCAAGTTATCAGTGTTGGAACCACACACGTGGTACCTAACAGAAGACCAGATTACCACGTGTTCCCCATGTGGGCACACTTTATCTCTCTGGATGAGGAGCTGATATCATTCTGTCACTGACAGAAACTGCCAAAAAGAGAACTTGTACGTTTCACTTGCCTGTTGAGGTGCATTGATCACACCAATGTCATATCCAAACTGGAAGGAACTCAGCACAGCAGTGAAGACAGCAAAAACCAAGGTCCCGGTGACCTGTGGGGAATGAAACACAGGGCTGGGAAGCACCAGGCAATTTCAGTTACCCACCGTCCATCAGTCTGCAGTATGGGCTTCTGACAGGTTCCATGGGCTGGTTCTTGCCACTTGATACTCATTCATCATATACCCCTATGTTCCTGGCAGGGCTCATTCATATGTGGGTGTCTTCCATTTCTTCTATACCGCCAAAGCAGCAAAAAGTCTGGGACAGCTTCGTCCAGGGAAGGAAACAAACATCCTTTTCCACATGTGTATGTGCTAAGTCGCTTCAGTTGTGTCCAACTCTGCAATCCCATGGACTATAGCCTGTCAGGCTCCTCTGTCCATGGGATTCTCCGGGTAAGAATACTGGAGTGGGTTGCCACGCCCTCCTCCAGGGGATCTTCCTGACCCGGATCTCCCACATTGCAGGTGAATTCTTTACCGTCTAAGTTACCCGGGAAGCTCAAGAATACTGAAGTGGGTAGCCTATGCCTTCTCCAGGGGTCTCCTGCATTGCAGGTGGATTCTTTACTGAGCTACAAGAGAATCTGAGTTCTTGTTTATACGAATGGGCAGGGTTTTGAGACAGGAGATAAGACGGGTTCCTTGTGTCAGACTTGGCATGTACTGGGAATCGTGAAAGATTTTTCAGTTAACACAAAACCCTAAGTGATGGGATCAGGGCATATATGTTTAAAGAAGCACCCACAGGACACGATACTAAATTGTCTCCGAGAACTGCTTTACAAATGGAGTCACTTACTTTGCATCTTGACATGGAAGTATGAAAATGTTGTATGTGCAGAGTTGTAAGTAGCACCCATAAACATGAACTTGAGAACCAAACCAGAAATGCAGCCACGAGGGCTAGGCATGGAGCTCACAGAATGCAGAAGAGCAGCGAGGCAGGAGGCCCAGAAGCCACTGGCTGGGGACCATCTCTTCCCACAGTGCTCAGCTCTGCACTTGGCAGGCTAATGTTTTCTCCTAAAAGACTGTTGTGCACCTGCTCTCTGTCATACACAGTTCTGTGTTCTCATGTTTGTCATTAAATCTCCTCTCCTATAAGACAAGGGGCTTCCCAGGTGGTGCTGGTGGTGGAGAGCCCGCCTGCCAATGCAGGAGACAGATGCGGGTTTGATCCTTGGGCCGGGAAGATCCCCTGGAGGAGGAAATGGCAACCCACTCCAGTATTCTTGCCTGGAGAATCCCTTGGACAGAGGAGCCTGGTGGGCTACAGACCATGGGGTAGGGCAGAGTCAGACATGACTCAAGTGATTTAGCATCACTTCACACACACTCTGTGTGTGTGTAATAGTTTTCTCTTGTTGTTATTACAAAAAAATCAACAAACTAGTGGCTTAAGTAACACAAATGTATTACTTTACAGTTCTTGTAGGTCAAAAGTCTGATACTAGTCTCACCAGACCTATAATTAAGGTGTTGGCAAGCTGTGTTCCTTTATGAAGGATGTAGGGGAAAATTTGAGTTGATAGAATTTTGTTCCTTCTGGTTGAAGGACCAGAGTCTGTGCCGACTATAAAGGAAGGGCCATTCCCAGCTCTGGAGGCCACAACATTCCTTGATTAGTTGTGCCCTTCCTCCATCTTCATAACAGAATCTCCCTATCTCAAGGTCCATAACAGTAAAGACGTTTGTAAAGCCCCTTTTTTCTGCTTGAGGTAACAGATTCACACGGGACAAAGGACACAATCAGGGACAAAGTTATGGATATCTTTTGAGGGCCCTTATTCTGGCAACAGCACTCCTTACAACAGTACCGTTACTATCCCTATTTTATAGATAACTAGACTAGGTTAAGATCTTATAGCCAGTAAGTTGTAGAATAATGATTTGGATGTAGAACCTATGCTTTTAATTACTTGGTTACTTTGAATTTCTCATGAATCAGAAACAGACATTCAAAAGCCAAACATATCTGAAAATCTAGGATCCTAATCTTCCTAAACTGGAAAAAAAAAATCCAAGAGCGCACATATTCAAAGAATTTGCCAATTTTGATGCGGAAGCCAAATGACGAAACACCCACCAATTCCAAGTGCATTTTCCCACCACTCACCACACAAATCCCCGCCATCCTCACACACCCACAGAAGACCTTTGTGAGGTTTTCGGCAAAAATTGAAAAGGGAAACAAAGGCTACTCAACTGCTCCTCTGTAGCTCAGCTGGAGAACCTCAAGTTCTACCCAACACCAAGCCCAGGGCCACAATATACTCTCCCGGTTTCCTCCCCACATCCCCTGTCCCTCCGGCGGCAGGGTCTCCCGGCACTCCATGTTGTAGTGACTGCCCTTCCCACTCCACCCGAAGCTTCTGCTCTCTGCTGGCTCTCCAGTCCCTATCAGACAAGCATATAGTTCCTTGCTTCTTATTTTGAGTACAACCAGTGACCACGGCAGTGGTGAGCAGAAATGGAAGTCTAGGGTGAAGGTAGTGGCTGCAGCAGGTTTGGTCTGATATACCCAGGTGGTGCAGTGGTAAAGAATCCACCTGCCAGTGCAGGAGACCCCAGAGACGAGGGTTTGATCCCTGGGTCAAGAAGATTCCCTGGAGGAGCAAATGGCAACCTGCTCCAGTATTCTTGCCTTGAAAATTCCACAGACAGAGGAGCCTGGCAGGCTAAGGTCTGTGCATGCTGCGTGCTAAGTCGCTTCAGTCATGTCCAACTCTTTGTGACCCTATGGACTGTAACCTGCCTGGCTCCTTCATCCATGGGGATTCTCCAGGTCAGAATACTGGAGTGGGTATTCCCTTCTCCAGGGGATCTTCCCAACCCAGTGATTGAACCCGTGCCTCTTAAATCTCTTGCATCAGCAGGTGGGTTCTTTACCACTAGCACCCTTGGAAGCCCCAGGCTACAGTCCAGAGGGTCTCGAAGAGTGGATACGACTAAGTGCATGCGCTTGTGAATGAGCGCACACACACACACACACACTCTCTCACTCCATCGGCCTTCTTCTGCCACTCCAAATGAGTCTCAGTCACAACAGTGTTAGCTGTTCCTACATTTCCTTGACAAAAATAAAAGTTAATTTTTAAAGATAAAACTCCTGTTTCATTACCTCCCAATTAAATTGTTCTGAGTCATTGCTGTAGGAATACTGGAGCTGCTCCTAAGATCACTTTCTTCCACTTAAGGATAACAAGAAAAAACCACTGAGAAGGAGATAGGAGAGAAAGGTTTTTGAATTTATTTTTTAATTGTAAGACAATTGCTTTAAAATGTTGTTTTGGTTTCTGTCATACAACAACTTGAATCAGTTACTATATATATATATATATATATATATATATATATATCAACAAAGGTCCATCTAGTCAAGGCTATGGTTTTTCCAGTGGTCATGTATGGATGTGAGAGTTGGACTATAAAGAAAGCTGAGTGCTGAAGAATTGATGCTTTTGAACTGTGGTGTTGGAGAAGACTCTTGAAAGTCCCTTGGACAGCACGGAGATCCAACCAGTCCATCCTAAAGGATATCAGTCCTGAATATTCATTGGAAAGACTGATGCTGAAGATGAAACTCCAATACTTTGGCCACCTGATTCGAAGAACTAACTCATTTGAAAAGACCCTGATGCTGGGGATGATTGAGGGCAGGAGGAGAAGGGGATGACAGAGGATAAGATGGTTGGATGGCATCACGGACTCAATGGACATGAGTTTGAGTAAACTCCCGGAGTTGGTGATGGACAGGGAAGGCTGCTGTCCTGCAGTCCATGGAGTTGCAAAGATTCGGATACGACTGAGAGACTGAACTGGAACTAGAACTGGATCTCCTCCCTCCTGAGCCTCCATACCCTCCTCCCAGCCCACCCCTTTAGGTCATCACAGAGCACCAGGCTGGGCTCCCTGTGTTATATAGCAACTTCCCACCTGCCATCTATTTTACACATGATAGTGTATATATGTTGATGCTACTTTTCTTCATTCGTCCCACTCTGGAGAGGTTTTAAATATTTAGAAATCGTAGGATATTCTTAAAATCTTTGTCCTCTGGTCTTCCTGGCTTCTTTTCTTTAGTGAAGGCTCTGGTCCTGCCATCCTATGGCCTGTAGTTCCCTACTTTAACTCCTTGAAAGAGAAATTTTTGGTCAGATAAGGAGCAATCTCATTTATTTTAAGCGGTTCATTTGAATTCCCAACTGAAGTGGTCATTCCAAATATCGAAGTCTCTGAAACTGTTTGATTGCATTTTCTTTTTTGTTTCGTATCTCTTATTTTCAGGCTTGATTTCCCTCTCTGAACTCCATTCTGAACTGGCTCTTTGCATCCCATCTTTTCCTTTTCCATTGTCAAATAAAAAGAGGTAACATTTGTAGTCAACCTTCTATGTGGTTAGATTTGGCCAGAGAAAGTTCTGTTTATGAGAGGGAGAATTTCTGAAAACTACTGAATTTGAATTAGCCCATTAACTCTAATCCAGTCAATCTATCATACAAGAGACTGACCCACAAGTAAGTACATAGGAGCCAGTGAAAACTTAGCTGGGAGCTTACTCTATCCAGGCTCTGTGTTCTAACTGGTTTGCCTTTTCTCTCAATAACTTGTAGGTTGGGATTCTACCATTTTACATATTGGAAAACTGATATGGAAAGGATAAGGAACTTGCCTGAAGGCCTGTAACCACCAAGTGGTAGAAGATATTCAAGTCTTTTCTCAACCTTTTCATAGGTAGCAAGATATTAAGCCTACACTCTTTGAAAGACATTTGGAGCTTAATAATTTTAAGTTAAAGAAAGCTATGCTCTATATCCAATTAAACATATGCTGCTGGATAAATGTAGAAGAAAAGAATGTGGGCAAGTGGGCTGAACCTTAACATAGAACAAAATATGGTGGTTATTTTGTGACTTAGAGGTCACATGGAGTCCATTAGGAAAAACAAATCAACTTGGGAGTCAGAAAACCTATAAGAGTCCCATCCAGGCCCTTAACATCTCCAAGTGTCAGTTTCTTTGCCCTCAAAATGGGTATAAAAGTTATGCATAGAATTATTATAAAGACTGAACAAGACACACACTATGGTCTTCCTATAAATAGTAAAAGAGCTATAAAACAACTGATTTTTAATCACATCATTATCATCTTGTTCATCACTCTTGCCAAAAAACCACCTGTCAATTTTTCAAACATATAGTTTTCACAACACTACTACAAAATATCCCCATTTTACAGCTGAGGAAACCAGGGCTCAGAGACTAAGTGGCATTCCTAACACACATAGCTGGTAAATAACAGATACTCTTTTATTGGAACCCAGAGCTCATCTTAAACTCCCACTGCTAAACAAAACGATTTTCAGATTTTCAGCAGCTGTTGATTGACTAGGCTGGGAGGAGAAGCTTGTACTCTTTCCTCTACAAAATGCCACAAACATCAAGTCAAAGGCGATCTTGCACTCAACTTTGGAAAAGTCCAGGAGTTTCTCAAGCTTCTCAAGTTTCTCAAGAATTTTCAAGTTTCAAGGGACCTTTGAGAGCAATGGATTCTAGTCTAATCTCTTCCTTTTTCAGTTGGAGAATCGAAGTCCTTTAAATTATACAATGCATTACTGGCTATATCCAGAGTGAAAATCCAGGTCTCCTTCCCCTCAGTTCCATGCTTAGCTCACTCCTTTCAAGCTGTGTGAATTTACAAAGGCAACACATAGTGCTTTACATTAGTTCTCATTCTTTCTGGGTTCCCTTTTTAGGCAATTCTTTAATTTTCAAAAGAAGTGCTGTAGCACAATTTCTAAGGCTCCTAAGGGAAGGTAATAACATTTTAAATGACACTTGAGTATCTTCTATGTGCTAGGCACTGTGGACAAGCACCTTCTGTTTTGCAATATCGACCAAACTTCAGTTGTTTGAACACTACCTTCATGATTTTCTTTTGACAAATCTATATATCATCTGTATGGTTATTAACTCAATATTTATCTTTATACTGCTTTTAAAGTTTCATCTACTTTAGCTGTATCCTGGGCTGTAATAGGAAATCATGAAATCCTAGTTAGTATTCTTTAAATATACATTATACAAATACACAGCTATTGATAGTAAACTGTTTGTCATCTAAGTTTCTCTAATATTACCTCATTTAATTACTCCCATACAGTAAAAAGAAAGAAAGAAAGAAAGTAAAGTCGCTCAGTCGTGTCCAACTCTTTGTGACCCCATGGACTGTAGCCTACTACAGTAGCTCCTCCATCCATGGGATTTTCTGGGCAAGGGTACTGGAGTGGGTTGCCATTTCTTTCTCCAGGGGATCTTTCCAACCCGGGTATCGAACCCAGGTGTCCCGCATTGCAGGCAGACTCTTTACTGTCTGAGCCACTAGGGAAGCCCCATACAGTAAAGAACTATTATAATCCCTGTATCTCCCATACTATATCCTTATGTTCTATTCCAATGTGTTTTTAATTTGTTGCAAGAGAGAAAAACCATTTGAGAAAACATTACACAGACTAGTCAGAAAACGGAGCAAATATCCTTAAACTCTCAATTGGTGGATAGGCCAGTTAAAGAACTTAACCCCCATATCACAGCAGGTAGGCAACATTAGCACACTCCCAATCCAGGATCATGACCACAAAGCCTGTGCTCCTAGCCTTGTCACTTACTGACATGAAGGAAGGCTCGGCAGAGTAAGTTACACCAGATCAGAACTCAAAGGTCCCTCCTCGAACACCCATTTACCTACTTGTATGACTGTGATTTGGTTGGGGAACACTTATAAGGGAGCAATAGCACTATACTTTTTCTCTTTTCAAGTTTTTATTTTTGAAAAGTATTATATCTACAGAGAAATTGAAAGACTAGTGCAGTGAACACTCCATAACCTTCACCTGTGTTCACCAATGGTTAGCCTTTACATTTGTTTCATTCTCACTGTGTGTGTCTGTGTGTTATTTTGGGGAATCATTCAGAAATAAGTATCAGATATTTATGTCACTTTACTCCTAAATACTTCAGCATGTACTCACTAAGAAAAAGACATTCTCCTACATAATTACAATACCATTATCATATCCAAGAATGTAGTAGTTATAAAATATTATCTAATATACCCACAATTTCTATCCCCATATTGTCCCTTGGAGCTGTTTTCTTCTTCCTTCCACAATCTAAGCTCACTTGTTGCATTTGCCTGTCAGTTCTTGTCTCTTTTAATCTAGAATAGCCCTTTTTAGTCTCCTTTAATCTAGGACAGTCCTTCTCATATATTGGTATTTTTGAAGTTTCAGATCAGTTTCATGATTAGTTAGATTTGGATTAAAGTGCCCTTTTTTGCACATTCCTTCAGTAATATGGTTATGCATTACCACTCAAGAAAACATTACACAGGCTAGTCAGAAAACAAAGCAAATATCCTTAAAATTCCAATTACTGAAAAAAATGTGATTTTTTAGCAGCCAAATTAACTATCAATTGGCCAAGAGAAGAAGGGCTCATCTGTAGTAGCTACACCTGACATCCCCCAAATCTTCAATATACTCCTACATAATCCTCAATATGCTCACTGACTTGAACAGATTTCCCTATTCATGTCCTCACATGGACATAATGCAACTGTACCTTATTTTCTGTCATTTTATGGGTCGGAGTCCTCCTCTTAGTTCCAGGTCTAGAGTGGCAGATGCGATGGCCAGCTTCTGACTGTCCTTCTCCAGCTTTCTGAGACTAGTTATACATTAGAATAGGAGGGGCCAGGCTAGGAGGCATGAGGCCAAGTCTTGGGCAGAGGTGAATTGATGAGAATCTAATCAATAAATGCTTTGCCTCTATCACCTGTGGCGTCAATGTCTTTGTTCCACCAGGAAAGAAAATGGGAGCAGGTTTCTTCGGTATAAGTTACAAACCAGAGACGGTTGTGTTTTAAGGCACGTGCTAAGTGTGGCAGTAACCAGGGGCGAGTGAAAAAGAAAGCTTATAGAGTCTTTTGTAGAAAATGAGATATGCTGGGCTGCCGTGCTCTGTACTGGGGACAAGAGAGACAGGCACACAGGAGGCACATGCCCTGCAGAGAACCAGTGCTGTGGTGCTTGTGCTTCAGAGCCAGACTGTGTGGCCAGGGGTCAGTGTAGGCTTGAGTGGTTACCTGAATGAACTTGCAGAGTCATGAAGGTGGGTTTGAATCTCACCCGTTTACTAGTGGTGTGACCTTGAGCATGAGAATTTTCTGTGCCTTAGTTTTTTCACCTGACAAAAGACCAGAATATGTACTTTACTGATTGGGTTAAATGTGGTGACATCTGAAATAATAAGTGCTCAGCAAATGTTGGCTGCTGTTGTTTTTGCTATTCCTGTTGTTGGTTCAGCGTACGTCAGGAAGTACCTGTCAGGGGCAGTAGTGTAGAGGTCTCAAATAAATCTGCTCACAGGGCTTGGGCTTGTGCCTTCTGTGTATCCTCTATGATGTCCAGTCCTTGTGGGGAGACAGCTGACATCTCATTTGGTTGAGCTTGAACTGTGTCTAGCAGAGAGTGTTACTGGTTCCACTGAGGCTCAACTGGAACCAGCGTCCAACAGAGAAAATGTAACAAACAGCCCCTAAATGACGGGGGTTACAAAGAAACAGAGGGTGAGGATGTAAAGGAAACTCCGACTTCATTTGTCTTTTATTTCTCCGCCCTCTTTCCATTTCTCTCACTTCTACCAGATAATACAAGTGAGTAAATAATTCATTTCAAATCACAGTCCCAGGCTCTGAGATGCATGATATTAAAAGTCACTTCCGAGTTCATAATGCATAAGGAGAGATAAACGTAACCCTAGACAACAATACAGTAATTTCTTGGTGGAAAGGCATGAACGAGTATTATTAGCAAAGATAGTTAATCTTTATGAGTTCTTGCTTAGTGCCAGGTGCTGCTCTCAGCACTTCACACGCATTAACTGGTTCAGTCATAACAGAAGGCACTCTCCATTGCACAGCCAAGCTTTGGGGGGCAGTTTTGAAATCAGACTTTGAAGACCCCAGGTAGCTACACTGCCGTTAGTTCATAGCCTGGCTCCTGGCTTTCTTCTCTAGTTTCAGCTGGTGATGCCCACAACCATTGTCAGAGCTTCTTTAATCAGGAGAGGACTCCTTAGCAATCATTTTCCAGTGACATGACATTCTGCCAGAATGTCTTTGTACTGCCATCAAAAATGATAGTCCCCTCTGTTTACCAACCTTTGTTTTTGGAATTTTCCCTTTAAGAGATGGCCTTGAGTGCGGCGTGAGGTCAGGAAACCTTTAACTTTTACTAGGTTGGAGCTGCGCGGCGCGTGCAGGGTAGCTGTTCTCTCCATTGGAAGTGCGCCCTGCTATTCGTTAACCTGGGATGCGGGACCTTAAGCCACCCAGACCAGTTTCCTCTGGTTTAGCCCAGACCTCTCCTGTTCTGCTCTTACTCAGAAACAAGTAATCTCTGCACCCTTTAGGGATGGGCTGAAATTTTATCTCCAGTTGTAGGGTGGAGGAATTATTAACAGTGACTGCATTGGTATTTAGCTCTCGGAGAACTGATAATGCATTTCAGCCTCTCAGGAGAGTCTGCCTTAGGGCCCACCCGAGGAGCGGCGGGTCAGATTGCCTGGAGTTATCTCCATGTTTCCCTGCTTGTGAGATAAAGTCAGCCTTTTCTCTCTTTGCTGTCGGGATGGGGGCCACCCAATGAGGTGCACCAGTGCCTGGAATCACCCAGAGATGCCCTGTGGGTGGTGCAAAATCAGCTCTGTGTGGTGGGGGGTTTTTGTTTGTTTGTTTTAGGATTCACCTTTTAAACACTTCAAGTCATATTCTTGATTAATTTAATCATCATAGTAGGCACCAGTGGCTCTAACTGGAGAGAGTTTCCCAAGGATGGAAAAGAGCTTCGCCTCCTTTTTTCTGTATTATCTTTGCCCGCCCAGTCACTCAGTCGTGTCCAACTCTTTGTGACCCCATGGACTGTAGCTTGCCAGGCTCCTCTGTCCGTGGGGATTCTCCAGGCAGGAATACTGGAGTGGGTAGCCATTCCCTTCTCCAGGGGATGTTCCCCACCCAGGGATCTAACCTACTCTACTTCTTCTGCATTGGCAGGTGGGTTCTTTACAGGCTGAGCCACCTGAGAAACCCTGTAATATCTTTACTTTGAGTGAAATAAGAGTTTATTTCTATAAATGGAAAAAAGACAACTCACTCTCTTAGCATGCTGCGTGCCTCTCTGATCAGATCAGGTATGGAGAAGTGCAAAGGCATCTCTGGGGAACCAAATAAAATGAGTTCAAACTGGGCCAAGCCAGGAGTGCAGGAAGAATGTTGGGAAGTCCTAGATTCTGAAGAAGGCCAGTGTATTTTAAGATTTCTGAGTCAAACTTGTGCTCATTGTAGCCTGCCTCGTCTCACCCTCTCCACAGATCCCACTCTGACCCATCCCACCAGCATCTCTCCTGAATGTGACTGCCCAGCCTGGCTTCCCTGCCCCCAGTCTCATCCTACAGCGTCTTTTTGACAGAGAAGCCAATGGTGATTTAAAAAGTAAACCAGACAGTAATGCATGCATGCTAAGTCGCTTCAGTGGTGTCTGACTCTTCGTGGCCTCATGGACTCCTCTGTCCATGGGATTCTCCAGGCAAGAATACTGGAGTGAGTTGCCATGCCCTCCTCCAGGGATCTCTTCCTGATCCAGGATCGAACCCACAGCTTTTATGGCTCATGCACCAGAAAGTAATACCCCTTGCTTAAAAGTCTCTAGTCAATCGGTAAAGATAACCCTGTATGGGAGACATCAAAAGAGACACAGATAAATAGAACAGTATTATGGAATCTGTGGGAGAGGGCGAGGGCGGGATGATATGGGAGAATGGCATGGAAGCATGTAAATTATCATATGTGAAATGAATTGCCAGTCCAGGTTCAATGCATGATACAGGCTGCTCGGGGCTGGTGCACCGGGATGACCTGGAGGGATGGGATGGGGAGGGAGGTGGAAGAGGGGTTCTGGAGGGGGAAAACATGTACACCCATGGTGGATTCATGTCAATGTATGGCAAAAAAAATACAATATTGTAAAGTTAAAAAATAGAAAATAAACTAATAAAAAAAAAAAAAGAAAAAAAAAGAAAAGTCTCCAAAGATTTCCCTTGTCACCCTTAGAAGGAAACCCACACTGGTCAGCACAGCCTGAGAGGCTGATTTGATATAGCTTTCCCTGACACTGACCTAGCCTTTTACTGCTCTCCTTCTCTGGGCTGAGCCACACTGTCCTCAGACTTGATTAACGTGTTCCAGTCTCAGCACCTTTGTACTTGATGTGGCTCTGCCTACAGCACTCCACCCCTGGCTTGTCTGAGATTGGCTCCTCTACATTCCCTTGAGGGCTCACCAAGGCTCTCCAAGCAGGCTTCTTAAGGTGGGCACAACCTACCCCCCAACTCATTCTCAGACCTGTTACTTTGCTTCATTTTCTTCACAGATCTATGCTTGAAATCTGATTTACCATTATTTATTAAAAATTAAACATTTAATAAGTTGAAATGTCTAGTCAAAGTATCTAATTATTAAAATATCAAATATTGAAATTTTTTTGTTATTTAAATTTATTATTTGTTACTATTTTGTTATTTGGACTTCCCTGGTGGCTCAGATGATTAAGTGTCTGCCCACAATGCAGGAGACCTGAGTTCGATCCCTGGGTCGGGAAGATCCTCTGAAGAAGGAAATGGCAACCCACTCTGGTACTCTTGCCTGGAAAATATCATGGAGAGAGGAGTGTGATAGGCTACAGTCTATCATGGTCCGCTTTCCTCCCCACATTTAAGTTCCATGAATGTGGAGGAGACTTTGCCCTTCTTGTTATCTGCAGCAGCTTGAGAGTGCCTGGTACATAGTAGGCACTCAATATTTGTTTAACAAATGAAAGAAGTTCAAAAAGAGTTACTTTCTTGCAATAGTCTGAGGCTGGCATTGGGACATTTATCGATTTAACATTCAATAAATGCAGTATTTACTGAACATCTTTGTGGGCACTAGTCACAACAACAAACAAAACAGAATATCTGCTCATGTGGGGTTTCCTTTCCATGAAAGAAACGAAACAGGTGCTTAGGAAGAGAAAGCAGGGGTCCTCACTTTGAAAAAGAGTCGGACATGACTTTGCAACTAAAGACCAACAGTAATCTGTCCAAGAAGTCGAGAGAGTCACAGCCCCAGTGATCAGGGATGCTTCCTCTTCCCTGCACCTGGGGGCCACAGGTTTGCTTTTGGGAAGGGGTCAAGAGGTTCCCAGGCCTCTGTGTGCACTTGGGTTTATCGTTTGAGAGTGTCTGAGTGTTACTAGATGATCACTGAGCTAGCCAGAAGAATCTACTAATCCCTTTTTGTGTGTGTTACGCCCTTAGTTGTGTCTGACTCAGGGACCCTATGGACTGTAGCCCGCCAGATTCTTTTGTCCATGGGCTTCTCCAGGCATGAATACTGGAGTGGGTTGCCATTTCCCTCTCCAGGGGCTCTTCCTGACTCAGGAATAGAACCCAGGCCTCCTGCATTGATTCTTTACCATCTGAGCCACCAGGGAAGCACCAGTTCCTCCTAACCCACTGATAGATTAGTCATTGAATTGACTCAGTAATGGGAAAGTTTAAAAGAAAGAAAAGGAATAAAGGAAATAGGCTAATTTATTGGCTGCCACAGACAGAACTGGCACAAATAACCTGCCCCATGTCCTTCCCTCTTAGTCTCAGCACAGGACAACTTTCTTAAGGTCCTCAAAGGTTACATGCTGTGATGATTAATGTGATGTCTCAACTTGGCAGGCCACAGTGCCCAGACATTTGATTAAACATTATTCTGGATATTTCTGTGATAGGTTTGGATGAGATTTGTATTAAAATCAGTAGACACTAAATAAAGTGGGTTGCCTTCCAGAATGTGGGTGGGTCTCACCCAATCCATTGAAAGTCTGATAGAACAAAAACCTGACGTCTCCTGAGCAAGAGGGAATTCTCAGGCTTTAGACTCAAACTCTAACTCCTTCCTGACTTCCCAGCTTGCCAGCCTCCCCCCCTCACAAGCCCCCCCCGCCGCCCGCCCATCATATTCTGGACTCACCAAGCATCCACAACCACATGAGACAATTCCTCAAAATCTCTCTCTCTCTCTCTCTCCCTAGGGGACCTCTTGACCCCTTCCCAAAGGAAAACCTATGGCCCCCAGGTACAGGGAAGAGGAAATAGCCCTGGTCACTGGGGCTGTGACTATCTTGAATTCTTGGACAGATTGTGGTTGTTTAGTCACTAAGTCATGTCTGACTCTTTGTGACCCCACAGACTGTAGCCTGCCAGGCTTCTCTGTCCATGAGATTTCGCAGGCAAGAATACTGTAGTGGGTTACCATTTCCTTCTCCAAAGGATCTTCCTGACCCAGGGACTAAACCTTATATCTCCTTATATCTCTCTTATATCTCCTGCACTGGCAGGTGAGTTCTTTACTGCTGAGCCACCAGGGAAGCCCCTCTTGGACTGATATAGTGACCTTAATAGCCATTCAGTGACTCACATTGGGAGTCTCAGGTACCAGTTGAGAAGCTACCCAATAGCTGTACAAGTCTAGACACTGCCCTCACCTTTCATTTATCCGTTTTTCTCCTTTCAAAAATATTTACTTCATTTCAATAGCAAATTAAGTATAAATACATGAGACCATTGTCACTGAGAAAATTTTGTAGGCTACAGATGAAGCTGAAATGACCCTCTCTCTACCACCACTTTCAGCCACAACAGTTGGTTAGAGATGTCTCTGTTTTCAGTTTAGTAGGTATCTTTCCAATTCACCATCCCCTTTGAATCTCCTACTTTTGTTTCTATCACTTGACCTCCTCTCCACATGTGTCCTGTCTGCCATGTTAGGATGAGGTCTTAGTTTAACTCCTCCTCCTTCTCAAGAAGCTTCCTCTTAGTTTGCTTTCCTAGCGTGGCTCAGAACCTGTAGACAAGTGATGCCCAGTCCCTTGGGTGTCCAGATAGCCCTTTCCAGCACACCAGGCCTCTGCTGGTCTGAGAGAGAACATGAGGAGAAGAGCGGCTGTGTCTCTACTTCCGGCCAGTCCAGATGACACCTGGCTGACCCCTTTAGCCTACTGGCCATCAATTACTCTGGAAATGATGGAAAGTTTCCCCTTCCTGGAATGGTTTTATGTCTTTTCTGAACCCAGTGAACCTTGTAAAATGAATTCTTGCCACCCTCTTACAAGGGTTTGGAGCACTGGACAGGGGTCAAGAGATGTCTTTTGGGTTTTCCCTCCCCAAAGGGTTAGCTCTTTGACTATGGGCAAGTCTTGCTCAACTTCTCTAAGTTTCATCTGTAGAACAAACTGGATAATCTCTGTCTCGTCACATGAAAGATGAAGATTGCATCAGTCTCTAGGGATCGTTGTGAGGGTTAAATAAGATAGTATGGATACAGTGCTTAGAATAAAGCCCAGCACATCGTCAGCTCTCAGTACATGTCAGCTCTTAGTATCTTTCTGCTCTCAGTTTCCATGATTTTTTGTCCCTAACATCCTCTCCAAAAATTAGTATAGGGTCCTGTGACCCCCAAAGTTGATGAGCTACATGAGTTCTGCTCCTTCTTTTCGCCTGGGGTTTGTGTTATTTGTCCTTGAGGTCAATGAGGGCTCCTGAAAAGAACAAGGGGCCACCTAATGAGTGGATTTCTGTCATTCATATCACGGAGGTTTGACAATCTGTGACAAATTCCTTTGACAGATGTGCATCTATGGCAATTTATCAGTGAGCACTGTCTCAAATTAGTTAATCACTGGGCCATTCAGTCTAAATTGAATGGTGCTGCTGCATGCAGAAAATTTTTGTTTGCAATTCTTGAGTCATCTCAGTTTAAATTAAGTCAATTAAAATTCCCTGTTCCTAACCATTTTTCTATCAAGTGTGCCTAAATGCCCACAATACTCTGCAGGGCATCTTTCTATTTATGAGTTTGTGTCTCTTTAATGTCTGTGAGTTAATCATTTTCCGACACTGTGCTATTTTCTTTCACTGCCTTCTGTACCATTTGCTGCTAATTTTCAGGGTACTAAGGAAGGTTGATATATAAAGTGGGAGTGAAGATCATGAGGTCCTCACTGAGGTTTGGCAAACAATGTTGCTCAGTGCTATTGACCAATAGGTCACCAGTAAAAGAAGCAGTGTCAGGGAGAAATGATTCTCGTGACAGCTGTTTACCAGACAGAGAGGAGTTCCAGGAATGTACTGTAACACGCAGATGGTGCAACTCAGTGGTGGGCGAGTTGTTGACTAGGTGCTTTTTTGTCTTGTAGAACTTGAAGAGACACACTCAGCTATATTTATTAATTCCATTCTCCTCAGAAAGGGCTTCCCTGGTGGCTCAAACAGTAAAGAATTTGCCTGCAATGTGGAAGACCTGGGTTCGATCCCTGGGTTGGGAAGATCCCCTGAAGGAGGGCATGGCAACCCACCCCAGTATTCTTGCCAGAATAACCCCATGGACAGAGGTGCCTGGTGGGCTACATTCCATGAGGTTGCAAAGAGTCAGATAGACTGAGCAACTAACACTAACTCTCCTCAGGAAATCCTCACTGTTTACAAACATCCAATGTGGCCTCTGGCATCTCTTCAGACACTTGGAGCGTCAGTGGCAAGACAGGTAAAAACAAACCCAAATAGACTATCTCTCTCCCTTACATCTTGAAATCACCTTCCTTCTTTGAACAGGGCAAGTGGGTTTGGGGAAGCACTTTGTGGTGGTTGGTGGGAAGAGGAAGTGGTTTTCAAATGAGTACATCAAAAATTGAAGCTCAAGGGTCTTCCTTGGTGGTCCAGTGGTTGAGAATCTGCCTTCTGGTGCAGGGGACACTGGTTCGATCCCTAGTTGGGGAGCTAAGAGCCTACATGCCAACGAGCAACTAAGCCTGCATGTTGCAACTAGAGAGGTGTGTGCACTCTGGAGCCTCGGTGCCACAACCTGCTGAGCCCACTTACTCTAGAACCAATGCTCTGCATCAAGAGAAGCCCCAGCATGCCACGACCAAAGAAAGTCGTCGGACCATAAGGAAGACCCAGGGAAGCCAAAAAAATAAAGAAAAAAAAAATTTAAGTGAACCTCAGTGCCTCCGGGTCTCCATGTAGTAGATAGCACAGTGTCCACCATCCTAGGAGCAATCCACTGGGCCTCTAGGGATGTCTGAGACTGCTGTAGGATGGAGTCTTCTTTGTGGTGGCCAGTCTCCAGAAGAGGAGACTACCCTAAGGTTGTGCCCTGCCTGTCTTCTCACTTCCATTCACTCCTCTTTCTTCTCTCTTCCCAAAATCTCCCCACATGGCCTATGCTGAACTGAAGGTGGAAATTGCTCTGCTTTGCTACAACAAGAACACAGGTCTCTTACCCTGAAAAATGTAAGACTGCAGTCAAACGTTATGGGTGGGCTCTGTTGCCTTTGTTTTGTCACTGATGGGTTCAGGGTGAAGAGGGTCAGAAACGTGGGGAGGAAAGAATGTCATCCTAGGAAGCTTTTTGTTCCACTGCTGATGCAGCCCTCCAGGCCACCTTGAGTCACTCAGGGACTTGAGGGTCTCTGAGGGGAAGTTAGTTAGAACTTAGAACTGAAGTTCTAAGTTCCTTGCAATTTTGTCCTTCCAAGACATGTGAGATCAGAGTAAGACATGTGCGATCAAGTGTAAGATCATAGCAAGGGATAGGTTTCTTGCTGATGGCTTCATACTAAAGGGCAAAAAGATGGTGAAGTGCTCCCACACGTAAGTGTCCCGAGTGACAATTTTATTCTAGTTCTTTTCTTGTGGTTGTAGCACCGGCTGGGAGGCAGCTCCAGGTCTAGAATGTTCCTGATCCATTGTCCTCATCAGTAACACCTGACCTAACTCATTCATTGTTCTTACTCCCACACTTCTCACCAGTGAGAATTCACTCAGCATTTTAATCCGTTAATTTGCTGCTGCAGAGCCAGTTTTGCCTCGGAGATAACCACCCCAGATGCCAAGGCCCTGAAAGATTGCCGTCTGAAAAGTCTATTGGATAATGAAATTAAAAAATCATCTCGAATACCAGATGTGCAAGGTAATGCTTGTTCTCATTGTCATTGCCAACTTCCACAAAGATTGTAGTGGAACATTGGTGGGAATGTAGAAGTAAGAAATAGATCAGGGGAGAAACCACAAGTTTGCTGCAGAAGTCATTGCTTGATTGGTAAGATCAAATTTGAGTCTAAAGACAGACTTTCTTATAAAGTGTTTTTCATTAAGTTAGTGTTATATTCATTTTTAAAAATCCATCAGAACTTGAGGAATGAAGCAGGCATATAACACAGGACTACAAACCCAAGAGCACTGGATGGAAATGTGCATTATGCAACAGAAAGTCAATAAAAGCTAATCTGATTTTTAAAAAAAGGAGAGGATATGATTTGGAGTATTGAGAATAGCGCAACATCTTATTCTTTCCCTTTTTAGAAAAAACAATATACATACTAATATTTAAAAAGTAAAAGTGGTTTTCTTTATAATATAGTTATTCCTCTAACATTTCTCTTGAATTTTATAGGCATTATAAGAACAACTAGGCACAAAGTTTACAAAGAGCTTTTCTGTCGGTGCTCTGATCTGATCAACATAACACAAATGTGAGTACGGCAGGAACAGCCAGATGATTCCATTTCAGAAACAAGAAAACAGAGGCTTGGAGTTGTCTGTTTGACAGAGGCTTGGAGTTGTCTGTTTGCTTGGATTCACCCTGCTTGCACATTGTGTTCTGACTTCACGTCCTGTTTTTCTGTGTATTTTACAAATAAAGTCAATTCTTGGCTTTCCCCTTTTCACATTATTTCCACATGTTCTTTAGTGAAAGGTCAAGAAAAACCTTCTCCCAGGGTGGTCACTGACACTGAATCACAGTCTTGACTCAAATGTCTCGGAAACCTAATGCTCTTGAATGAGATGCTACCGAGGCTTTCTTTATTTTATTGTATTTTTTTTTTTATTTTATTGTATTTTATTTTCCTATTTTTTTGGCTGTGCCACAAGGCATGTGGGATCTTCGTTCCCCGACCAGGGATCGAACCCACCTCCTCCACCCCAGCCCCCCTCCCCCCTCCCCCCCCCCCCCCCATAGGAGAAGCGCAATGTCTTAACACTGCACCTCCTAGGAAGTCCCTGGAATTCTTTATTTTAAAGAAAATGGCTACTCTTTGCACATGCGTGCATGCTAAGTTGCTTCAGTCATGTCTGACTCTTTGTGACCCATGGACTATAGCCCACCAGGCTCCTCTGTCCATGGGATTATCCAGGCAAGAATACTGAAGTGGGTTGCCATTTTCTCCTCCAGGGAATCTTCCTCATTGAGGGATTGAACCAGAGTCTCCTGCAGCTCCTGCTTTGCAGACGGATTCTTTTCCATCCGAGCCACCAGGGGAGCCATACTCTTTGCACAGTCATTGTTATCTGAGTGGTTTGGTTGAAGAGCACCAGACTGGTCACCAGTAGAACCAGCTTCTTATTTAGGTTCCATCGCTGCACACCTTAAGATCTTGAGCAAGTCTTTTCTAACTCTTTGCATCTCAGCAACTCTGTTCACAAAATGAGGGGATTAAGCAGAAAGCTCTAAATTAGAATTAGGGAAATTTTTTAAAATACGATGGAAAAAATTAAAATGTATAAGGAAAAATAATTAGAACATATAAAAAATAGGCAAGACCAATGAAACAACCAAGAGACTAAGGAATTAAGAGTAAAGAAAGATTATAAGTGTAGATTAAAGCATAAAATGTAAATAGAAAGAGGGAAAGAGTTGAAAGCAAATAACACAAGGTAAATAGAGATATTTAAGCATAAAAATATTCAAAGAAGGAGGAAATCAAAGTAAGAAGAATTTTAGGTTGCGAAGAAGCAGAGATTAAGACAGTTGCCAAATAAAAGGAAGAGGTAGAACAAAAAAATATATAGCTATGTAAGTGGATCACAATAAACTGTGGGAAATTCTTCTAGAGATGTGAATACCAGACCACCTGACCTGCCTCTTGAGAAACCTGTATGCAGGTCAGGAAGCAACAGTTAGAACTGGACATGGAACAACAGACTGGTTCCAAATAGGAAAAGGAGTACGTCAAGGCTGTATATTGTCACCCTGCTTATTTAACTTATATGCAGAGTACATCATGAGAAACGGTGGGCTGGCAGAAACACAAGCTGGAATCAAGATTGCCGGGAGAAATATCGATAACCTCAGATATGCAGACGACACCACCCTTATGGCAGAAATTGAAGAAGAACTAAAGAGCCTCTTGATGAAAGTGAAAGAGGAGAGTGAAAAAGTTGGCTTAAAGCTCAACATTCAGAAAAGTAAGATCATGTCATCTAGTCCCATCACTTCATGGCAAATAGATGGGGAAACAGTGGAAACAATGGCTGACTTTATTTTTGGGGGCTCCAAAATCACTGCAGATTGTGATTGCAGCCATGAAATTAAAAGACGCTTACTCCTTGGAAGGAAAGTTATGACCAACCTAGACAGCATATTGAGAACACCATTCCAGGTTCAATGCATGAGACAAATGCTCAGGGCTGGGGCAATGGGATGACCCAGAGGGATGGGATGGGGAGGGAGGTGGGAGGGGGGCTCAGAATGGGGAACACATGTAAACCCATGGCTGATTCATGTCAATGCGTGGAAAACCACAACAATATTGTAAAGTAATTAGCCCCCAACTAAAATAAATAAATTTATTAAAAAAAAAAAAAAAAAAAAAAAAAGCAGAGACATTACTTTGCCAACAAAGGTCCTTCTAGTCAAGATTATGGTTTTTCCAGTGGTCATGTATGGATGTGAGAGTTGGACTATAAAGAAAGCTGAGCCCCAAAGAATTGATACTTTTGAACTGTGGTGTTGGAGAAGACTCTTGAGAGTCACTTGGACTGCAAGGAGATCCGACCAGTCCATCCTAAAGGAGATCAGTCCTGGGTGTTCATTGGAAGGACTGATGTTGAAGCTGAAACTCCAATACTTTGGCCACCTGATGGGAAGAGCTGACTCATTTGAAAAGACCCTGATGCTGGGAAAGATTGAGGGCAGGAGAAGGGGACGACAGAGGATGAGATGGTTGGATGGCATCACCGACTCAATGGACATGGGTTTGGGTGGACTCAGGGAGTTGGTGATGGACAGGGAGGCCTGGCGTGCTGCGGTTCATGGGATTGAAAAGAGTCGGACACGGCTGAGCAACTGAACCGAACTGAACTGAAGAGAAATTAGAAGTTGAGTATAAAAAGATCGGGCTTCCCTGGTGGCTCAGTGGCAAAGAATCTGCCTGCCAATGCAGGAAATTCGGGTTTCATCCTTGGGTAGGGGAGATCCCTTGCAGAATGAAATGGCTGCCTACTCCAATGTTCTTGCCTGAAGAATTCGATGGACAGAGGCGGCTGGCAGTCTACAGTCCATGGGATCTCGAAAAAGACAGACAGGACTTAGCAACTAAACAACAATGACATAAAATGACAAGTATTAAGCAAGTAGCAATAACAATTTTTAATCTCAACGTAATTCTAAGAGACAACAAAAAGGATGTAAAAATAAATGGAGGTTTAAAATTTTGAGACAGAAAGAGGGTCAGCATGAAAAAAGAAAGGAAGTTCCAAGTCATATAAATAAGAACAGCAAAGTACAGGCAAATAGGTGAAAGTAGCTTCCCTGGTGGCTCAGAAGGTAAAGATCTTCCTGCCTGGGTCTGGAAGATCACCTAGAGGAGGGCATGACAACCCACTCCAGTACTCTTGCCTGGAGAATCCCATGGACAGAGGAGCCTGGTGGCCTACAGTCCATGGGATCATAAAAGAATCGGACAAGACTAAAGCAACATACACACACACACACACACACGCACACACACACAACCAATAGAATGTGCTTTTCAAAGAGTATATTTTAAAAGTAAAAGGTATTATTAAATTGACTTCAAGAAAACAAGAAGGAAATGTCCTGCGTAGGAGAGCAGGTAGGCATCCGATGTCTTCAACCAAACCTCTGAGCCGAGGCCACATGCTTCAGTGTTGTGTCTCCAAATAGGAGGCCTGTGGGCAGGCCTGTGGGCAGCAAAGCTCCTGGCTATTAGGAGGAGAGTGCCCCAGTGATGAAGGGAAGCAGCAGAGGAGATGAGCAGGGTCGGTGGCCTAGGTGGCCTGACCCATTTGGCTGGTCATAGCAGCTTCTGGGTAAGTCTTCTCCAATCTCAACTTGGGTCAAAAGATGGTACCAAGATGCCTGCACAACTATGAGAAAGGGTGGTTATTTGGATACACTTTTGGTGTCTAGAGACACTGGAAACATGCTGAATCATTCAAACGGAAAGAAAGGAAAACTCCAGAAGTGTAGCATTTCTCAAAGTATGAGATGTTGTTGTTCACAGTTGTTCAAGACCACAGGCACCCAAATTACAGACTGCTGCTCACAGCTGGGTGGGGGTATTCCAGAAGCTTGTCTTAGTAACAATCACTTGGGTGATTCTTTAGGACCAGGGAAGTTAGGGCAAGTAGGGCCCAGGACAGCTTCATGCTTCAAAGCTGGGGTTGAATGAAGAAATCTGGGGACTTACTGCTAGAAACAGCAAATGAAAGAATGCTGGGAATAACATGCCCTAAATGTTCCATCCTCATGGGTTTCCACCACTAACACAGAGAATTAACCATGTTCCTAACTAATGGTATGATTCATTCATCAAACATTGCCCACGGAGGCCAGGCAGACAGCCGAATCAGGATTTTGAACTCCTGGGCCCTGTGTTAGAGCATGGAGTGTAAAGAATAGGCTCACCATCTAAGTAGGCAGGCGATTGTTTTTCCTGCTCCACCAGCACTTTCTCTAGTCCTGCTGAATTCCTTGCCTGTTTCAGAGCCCACATGCTCTTCATTCCTTTCTGCCTTTGTTCCAGCCGCTGCCACTCAATGGAATGTCTCCCTTCTTTTCCTGTCCCATAATCTGGTGAAGGCCACCTCTTCTTGGAAGCCTTCCAAGGCAGAGGCCCTTTCTCTTCAGTCCCAGAGCAGTCCCTGCCTTCCTCTGGCAAATGCTGGGCTCTGCTGCTTTCGGTGTTGTCTCTGTGCCTGTTCGTGTTCTTCCCTGGCCTTCCCCATCTGCCCTTTAGCGAAAGGAGACTGCAGCTCCTTGGAGGCAGGGACCATTTCTTCATCAGCTTTCTGCCTCAGTATCCATGTGAGGGCTGCTATGTAATGTGTGTGTATGCTAAGTTGCTTCAGTCATGTCCGACTCTTTGCAAAACCAAGGACTGTAGCCCGCCCGGCTCTTCAGTCCACAGAATTCTCCAGGCAAGAATAATGGAGTGGGTAGCCATTCTGTTTCCCAGGGAATCTTCCCGACCCACAGATCGAACCTGTGTCTCTTATGTCTCCTGCATTGGCAGGTGGGTTCTTTACCAGCAAGGCCACCTAGGAAGCCCCCCCTGCTACGTCATATGTGCCACGCGTGCCAAGTCACTTCAGTCGTGCCCGACTCTTTGTGACCCTGTGGACTGTAGCCTGCCAGGTTTCCCTGTCCTAGGCAGCTGTGAAATAAATCATTGCTTGGTTTTTCTCTACATAAGTGAGTTTGTGTGTGGCTTGTCAAAAGTCAGATTGTGGCTATCTCCAACACTTCTAAAAGAAATAAGATAGCATATACTTCCCTGGTGGCTCAGTCTGTAAAGAATCCGCCTGCAATGTGGGAGACCTGGCTTTGATTCCTGGGTTGAGAAGATACCCTGCAGGAGGGCATGGCAACCCACGCCAATATTCTTGCCTGGAGAATCCCCATGGACAGAGGAGCCTGGCGGGCTACAGTCCATGTCATTGCAAAGAGTCTGACATGACTGAGCGGCTAAGCATAGCACAGCACATAAGCAGGCAAAAAATAAAAATACTTTTTTTTTTGAGTTCTCTGATACTTGAAGATGATAAGGCAGCTTTGTTAAGATGAACTGAACCAATGACCATTAATATATCCACATTAAATGCTGCCATAAAACACAACCAGAATACAAAAGAAGGTTCTGGGACATCTCTGGTGGACCAGTAGTTAAGACTCCATGCTCTCAATGCAGTGGCAGGGTTTGATCCTGCACGCTGTAGAACACAGCCAGAAGCAAGCCAAACAAATGAAGGTCTTTAGGGAAAATGCGAACAGTTATGTTTTCCAAATTATGGACCAAGGACTTCAGCAGGGCTGGGGGTATGGATCTATAACAAGGCGTCCAGTACCCAATACTGAGCATTGTTTGTAGACTAAATGACTCACACGTACAAGGACTTTTTTCAAATGATGTGGCTTATAAAATGCAGTTACATTTAGAAGCGTTACTGAACTTTTTGTGCTTTTTAGCTTCTTAGGTGATTATGATGGGAAGTCATCCCATTTAAAATGATTGGGAAACTCAGGCTTATATGGTGACTGGGATCCAGTTAGCTGATGCAGCGGCTTCTGTCTTACAGCATGTCCACTCTGTGCTGGTACTTTGGCCTGTAGAAGTGCTTTGAATTCTGCCTGAAATTAACCACCAATTACCTGGATAAAGCCAGCAACAGAAATCTAAATATGGACACCTGGTGGGCCGTCTGCTTTGAGCCTGATGCTGGGTGATGCTCCTCCCTCTTTCTTCCCCTTCTATATTTATCCCATCAACTTTTGAGATGGGCAATACATTCCTATACTAAAACAAAAAAAAGATCTGGACTTTACAAGTTCTCTAGGGCAGTTATTGGGCTTCCCTGGTGGCTCAGTGGTAAAGAATTTGCCTGCTAAGCAGAAGATGCAGGTTCGATCCCTGGGTCAGGAAGATCCCTTGGAGGAAGGCATGCCAACCCACTCCAGTATTCTTGCCTGGGAAATCCCATGGACAGAGGAGCCTGGCAGGTTAGAGTCCATGGGGTCACAAAGAGTCGGATATGACTTAGTGAGTAAACAACAACAAAGAACAATTATTACATTTAAAAAATTTCCACTAAGCAGGGAAATTTCAAAAGCAAAACTAAAGCATTCCCTATGCTACCCCAAATCTTGTGGGGATCAACAAAAAGGCTGCCACTTATTAACTTTACCAAACTAGAACATTCAATGAAATGAATGTACACATATTATCAGACTCTCAAATACATCTTCTTCATTATATGAGAGCATGCCACCTGCAAACAAGACTGTCTTTAAATAAGCTTTATGGAAAAGTCACTCTGTTGTCCTTTGTCTTGGACTGGTGATAACTTTGGCCTGTCAGATTGATGGGCCTCCAGTTATGAATGGCTGTCCTAGTGAGGAGGAAGGATGAGATGAGGGGAAAGCATCAGATTATCCTGAAGGCTATACTATTTCTTTCTGCTCCAGTGATGCCTCCTAGCCCTAAATTCCTCAATCTTAACTGGCATCTCTTTTACAAAATGTGTTTAGTAATACAGGATAACCTGAGATCCTGCAGCATGGGCGTAGGGCTAGAACATTCTGTCACACCATAATGCCGTAGGTCCGTGTCGTCCTGACATCACCTGGTAAAGTAATTTTGAGCTTTGGAATCCAAGATGACTATTTTTTGGCTGGAGGTGTCCCTTTTAAAATTGTTGTTGTCATGGAACATGAACTTATTTGCTTACAGAAATATAAAAGCATGTATTCAAGCTGATGCTATTCAATTTTAAAGAAAACCAACACTCTAAAATATTGTTACATAAATTATCGAGAACTTATTTTAGAATCATTTATGGTGTCTTTTACAACTGTAATTTGTGATGTTTAGATCATCTGCAATGACTGATACCTCGGGCATTACTTAGCACCTGTTTCACATTCTTCATCTATAACAGAAACCAATACTCTCTATCTTCTGCAAAGGACTCCAAGAATCTACAGCATTTTTGGAATCCAAAAATGGCTTTGGTACTGGAAAAGGTTAAGACCATCACCCTTGCTATTTAACATGAATTCCACTTTATCCTGCATCTCAACAGATTTCTGAAAAGACATGAAAAGTAATAAACAAAACAATTATTTTACTGTTATATGGCTTTATATTATATCACTTCATTATCTTCTCCTTTTATTTATTTTTAATATTTCTTTTATTAAGTGAGCAGGAAAATACATGGTTGAACAAATTGAAACTACAAGTTGTGCCCTTTACAACACTGAGAGAAACAAAGATTCATCATAAGGCATGTGTCAATTTCCTACAACAAAACATGCAACAACATTCAACGGAGCTGAATATATACAGATTTTACAGGCCACCCAGGGAAGCCTTATAACTATTGTCACTTGGAAGAATGATAAGACCAAAGTGTCATTAGGCTTTCATTAGGCTTTCTTGAAGCTGCATTTGGCAGGAGATAACTTTAATGTTGTTTATTTCTTGTTTTAGAAAAAAAAAGAATTGTTGTTATCATGTTTAAACATTTAGACCAAAAAACAAAATTCAGAATCCTCTTCCCACTTCTAGCAACTCTGCCCTTACTGTAATGCCGGTAGCTTAAAATGGATCATTATCTGTATAAATGTAAGAATCTTGAAATACTATTTTTCTCAAGGTTCTATATGACAGCCTCTCTTACAACCCTGCAGGGCTTCAACCCTTGACCTGTTAAGATGATTCACGGAGCCAAAAAGTACAGCCGTGATTATTAGCCAGGTGCTTTCCATCCACAGTAGCCTCCCAGGAAAGAAAAGCCATTGAGTGTTCCATTTTCTAGATGAAAGCAAACCTATGCTTTTATAATACAGAATTTGGACACAGATTTTTGTTTTGATATTGAAGTGAAAATGGTCTTATAGGCTTATACCTTAATAAAAGAATTCCAAAAGTCTGTTATTATTTATTTTCATTCATTTGTTCATCCAATAAATACTTACCGATTACTATTTGCCAGGCATTCTTGTAAGTACAGGAGATAGGCCAGTGAACAAACTAGATGCTGATAAGCTCTATGAAAGGCAATAAAGCAGAGACTAAATGGGGAATTGGGAATTATCTTATATAGGTCTCTGATAGGATAGGAATATTTGAGCAGAGACCCAAAGGTAGGGGAGAGCGTATTGTACAGATCTATGAACGGAGGGCTTTCTAGACAGAGGAGACAGCCAGGGCAAAGACCTCGAGACAGGCACACGCTTAGTGTTTCCTGGGTAAAGCAAGGAGGGCAGTGTGGCTGAGCAAAGTGAAAAAGCAGGGAAACTAGGGGAAAAGTAGATGAAGTCAGAGAAGTGGTAGCGGTGGTTGGGGATGGAGCAAAGTGTAGGTCAGATTTATGAGGGCCTTATAGACCACTGTAAGGACACTGACGTTCTGAGTAAGATGGGAAGACATTGAGCACTTGAGCAGAAAAGTGGCATAACCTGTATATTAGTGGATGTTTTGAAAGCGTCATCTTGGACTTCCCTATGCAGGGCACACAGGTTCCATCCCTGGTCTGGGAAGATCCCACATGTGATGGAGCAACTAAGCCTGTGTGCCACAACTACTGAGCCCGAGTGCTGGAACTACCGAAGCTGGCATACCTAGAGCCCACGCTCCACGACGAGAGAAGTCATCTCAGTGAAGAAAGGAGCTCCCACTCGCCTCAACCAGAGGAAGCCCTTGGGCAGAAGCAAAGACCCAGCACAGCCAAAAAGAGGGAAACTAGAATATTTTCTGGTCTGGAGGAGCAAACTTGCCATTTACTGACAGAGAATACTGTAATGCTGGGGAAGATTGAAGGCAGGAGGAGAAGGGGACGACAGACGGTGAGATGGGTTGGATGGCATCACTGACTTGATGGACATGAGTTTGAGTAGACTCCGGGAGCTGGTGACAGACAGGGAGGCCTGGCATGCTGCAGTCCATGGGGTCGCAAAGAGTCGGACACAACTGAACGACTGAACTGAACTGAACTGAACTGAATACTGTAATGGGAGTAAGATTGGTAGGCGGGGTGCAAATCAGTTTAGTTTTAAACATGTTGAATTTGAGATGTCAATTGCACATCCAACGAAGATGTCAAGTAAATAGTTACATGTATAAATCTGGTTTTCAGAAAAGAGGTTAGGGCTGGCGATAAAAATACGAGTATTGTCTCTATATAGTTGGTTTTTCAAGCCCCTAGACTGGAAGGGATCACTTAAGAGAGAGGATATCCAGTGCTGGGCACTCTAGGAATTCAGCAAAGGAGACCCAGAAGGAATGGCCAGAGGGGTGAAAGAACATGAGGGGTGTCCCTGTGCCGAGAAACTTCTTCAAGGAGGAAGGAGTTATTACCTGTGTTAAAGACTGAGGGTAAATCAAGAAGCATGAAGTCAGAGACCTGGCTACTGCATTGACATCATGAATGTAACTGGTGCCCTCAGCAAGAGCTGCTTGTGGTGGAGATAAAAGCCTGATCTGAGGTTTTCTTGTGTGTGAAGGGGAGAAGATAAGATGGCAATTAAGGAGGATAATGGGGCAAGGGTGTCTATACAACAGATTGCAGCATGAACACAGTGAAACTCTCCAATAGAATGGGTAAAGCTGGTGATGCAGATGGGGGGGGCAGATTTTTGGGGTGATGACCTTTATTTGGTGACTATGGATAGACAGGTCTACCTAGAGCAAATGAGAACTGACAGCTACGAGCTTAGGAGGTGGTGAGGTAATTCGTAATTGTTAATTGTTAAGTTTAACCGGTCAAGATCAGGAAACTGAGAAGCCAGGGTATTTAGAGGATTGTCTAAGTGGTTACTGAAATCACAAGAACTAATTAAGGGTGGTGTTGGAGATGGTGAGAAGGAGTTAAGAGCCAAGATACTGAAACAATGAAGGGAAGTGGCTGAAGATAACTGAAGACTTCATAGGCAAGAGCTTGAAAGCATTCCAGTATTTGGGAGGAAGAAGGGATACTAGTTTGGGAGTGGTAATGAAGAACAAGCAGGCGTACTACTACTATCAATATTTTATTATTCACATTTTGATAGAGATAACATAAAATAGTATATTCCAGGGCATGGCAGTCACAGTCAAGGAAAACCTTGGCTTAGAACCTACCAAATCATTTCTAACTACTGCTTAGAACAACCTTAGACAACAGTAACTGAAGGCTTTGTGAATGCAGGGAAAAAATACTTGAAAGTAACCAAAAGGTTCAGACTAGAAAATATGCCAAGAAGATTTGCTTTCTTTATACCCCCACACAGGTGAGAATGATCCAGTTTCAGCATATTTTTGACAATTTAAAACACTTTAGAAAACTGGAGATTTAAACAGCATAAACACTCTTAGGCACAGCAAAATGATAGTTTTCCCTTTCAATATTATAAATTTGGCATTTCTACAGTTATGTTAACACTGTGGAAAAAAAAAAAGCTAAATGCACAAAGTTTCACAACATCCAATTTGAAACTTCATCTAAGCTGTCATCCTTTTTTTCCCCTTGGTACAGATTTATTTCTTGCTGTCACCTAACACTTGAAATTCTGATTCAGGTGATGTCTGAGGTTTTTAAATAAACCATAATACAAAATTAGAGGGAGAAATACGAGGAAGAGACAACTGGGGCATGGATGTTTGCTATGGACGAGCAATGATCCGTTGCTGGAAATGAAAACTTACCTTTCCTCCAGACCCAACTGTGCAGTGCAATTTGGCGTGATAAAAACAAACTATCAAAACCAAACCCTATCACTCAAGGAATTGAGTTTGTTTGAAGATATCTACACAAATCCAAAAAATCTGGAAACTTTAGGACATTTCTATTTTAAACTGTATTTTCTAGTCTTCCTCCAAATGTTTGGCATCATACACAGAGTCCAAGATTTTGATGTGAATTTAGAATATCTTGAAACTTATTCAGAGATTTTTGTTTTAAAAATGTTTTTTATGAAGATTTTTATTTTGGTGCATTCTGGCATTTTCTGGAATGACAGCCTTAGAAGAGTAATTTTCAAAGCAGAGAGTTATGGTCTCATACTGTTTAATGTTATGCAAAATTTTGAATATCCTGTGTCTATGGAAAAAATCCCCAAAATCCCAATGATACAGTTTGGAAATCAAACAATACTAGAAAATGTTTGGTGGACATGTGTAAATGGTCAGTTTTTTTTTCAGCTGTGCCATGCAGGGTGAGGGATCTTCGTTCCCTGACCAGAGATGGAACCTGTTCCCCCTGCAGTGGAAGTGCAGAGTCTCAACCACTAGACCACCAGGGACATCCCTCAATGGTCAGTTTTGAACTTGCAAATTCTCAAAAGGTTTTCTTTTTCACTGGGGCTTCTGAAAGATCAGTTTATATCCATTTTGAGACCCATACAAGGACAGAACATTTTAAGATTCTTGATATTGCGATCCTGATCAAGGCCAAAATGTTATGGTATTTATGAGAAATATTGACAGGTAAATGAAATTAAATTTAGATTTTTGGATTTTATGTTGTAACTATATAGTCTCAGGTCGGTCAGTTTGGGGTTTGTTTGTTATTTTTTTGATTTGTTTAGATTTAAGGTTAAGAGGAATGAACGAAAAAGTGACTAATAATTCACAGAAACTGTTGAGACGGTTAGAACATAGAATCAGGAGATTGGGAATCACGGGAGCACGGCAGAGTCATTCAGAATTGCCATCAGCATGTTGCGGATATTCTCCTATTTTCCTCCAGAAGTTTAAAAAATTTTGACCAATAACTGCATGTTCTTTCTTAAAATAATGTGGCACATCTTGTATCTTAAAGCAATCAGCATGAATGAAAGTGATGCCTGTTCAAGCAGACTTTCAAAGACAACACACACTGTTAACACAAAGAGCTCTTCAACATTTCAAGAATACAGTGACGGGAACTGGAACACATACTAGTAGAGAAAACATTTTTTTTTTAGCTTATGGAATGTAGGTTAGACTTCAGCTGCTTCCTTGTCTGGGCAATGGACAAAACTCAAATGGCTCCGGCCTGAATTTCTCACATCTTTCTAATCTACTGCACAGGAGGGACCAGAGACACCACTTACCAATAAGTCACAAGAGCAGACAGAAAACTGTTAGTAGGTCTTGACAACCAGGAATTAAGAGGCTTTTAAAAATGTGTACTTGATGCGATGTATGTAGGAAGTATGTCTTAGAAAGCAATGCTAAAGTGTGAGAAAAATGGAGTACCTGTTTGAGTGGCCTCGTGGGATGTCATCTGTACCTTAATCTACACTGTTGAAATAGCCCTTGGTTTTCTTGAGGCTCTGTTTGAAAGTCTTTAAGAAAAATGAGCTCTATCTAAATAGTCATTAGATTTTGTGTGGCACTTAGTGCAAGATATCTTCCCTTACCTTGTACGCAAGGACAACGATCTGAATGTAACTGGCATGGGGAGAATTCTCCCCATCTTAAAGGATCTTGTAGGTCATCTGCTCCCACCATGCACTGCATGGAGGAATCCTCGCTAATGTCCCGGGCTAGTGTCCAGCAATGACAGTCACCTGACAGACCCTGGCCCACGACTGTGGTGTAAGCAGCCACAGTGGATTTTATTGCATGATCATCAATATTGAGTAGCAAGGAATGAAACAATCTAGTGAAACTTTGGGGGAGGGAGGGTTCCATTTCTCTTTGTATACAAATCTTAATAAAAACTTTTTTAGCTTTGAAACTAATTAGTTTCAGTTTTAGTTTTTCTTGTGGCGGATTTTATCTCTAAAACTGGCTCATTTTATTTTTAAGATGATATTAAGGAGGGATGAAAAGCACAACCACCCCCTTGCTTCTGCCAAAAAAAAAAAAAAAAAGAATTAAAGCAAACTGAAATGTTGGTCGTTGTTATGAGCCACAAGAACAGTTATTCTGAAATATTCTGCATGACCTAGGCCTTCAGTATTTCAGGGGTAGGGCCTGTCTTTATGGAGGAAAATGTATTTTTGGAGATAGAAGCTTCAAGGAATTCTTGAGAAATCTTTTAAGGAGCACAGATTTGTGGGGGGCCGTTTTAAATTTGGTTTTGCCTTGTACTCTGTGTAAAATATTTGTACAAAAATATAAAAAGCATGGCTTGATGGTTAACGTCTGTGTTTTATTTTTCTTGGCACCAGAAAAGCTCATGTTCTATGTTATGTCACTGTACATACTGTAAACAAGACTGCATTAATATTGTTTTCTTATGATTTTTTGTTTCAATGAATCTAGATTTTAAAAAATACATTCACAAACTACCTTATGTTTAAACACAATGATTCCCTTTTATTTCTTTACTGTACCCCAAATCCCACAATAAAAAAATCAGTTAAAGCTGTGTGTTTCAAACTTATCACTTAGAAACCAAAATGAAACAAAACAAAACATAAAACAAAGATCAGTTTGCAACATAATTTAAAGAAGCTTCTGGTTCAAAATACCACAGCAGCAATATAAAGAGCTGGTGGCAATCACATGCGGAGATGAGACCCAAATCAATGTGTCTTGTCTATGTCAGCATCCAATTACAGTAGTTGCTATTCAATCCCAAACGTTATTGCTGAATTTGTGGCATGGAATTTGCGAAGATCGTATTGTTCAGCAGCAGAACCTTAGCAGTAAAAATGAGAACGGGAGGATTTCATTGCTTTTGAGCGCTAAAGGGACCACAATGAGGACATCTTGGTGACCACCTGAAGATAATCCTCAATTCCATTTGTGTGTTATCTGCTTAAAATAAATGCAAATGACAACCACCTTTACAGGAGGGGCAGAATCAGCCACTTCAAAAACTAGAGTATTTCCCCTTCCGTGTGCCCCCCTTGCCCAAGCCACCAGATTGAAATGGCACTGTTCCCTAATGTGTATTTCGTTCTCATTAATAGTACATCAGCTGCTCATGTATTTAGGCAAAATCAGTAGGCTCATAGATTTTTTTGGTTTTGGATCTGTTTATAGTAATTGTTTTCTCCAGAAACAAGCCACATTAGTTTTGTCGCTGTTGGATTTTTTTTTTTTTTCCATTTTTCAAGAACAATTTGGTCAACCACTGTTTTGTTTTAAAAATGTGAAATACAGCTGAGATTGCCAGTTGAGCTCTCTATATGTCTCCTGGAGCTAACACTGCTGTGATGAACAGGAAAACGAAACAAACAAAACGAGGTAGGTTAAAACAGGAAGCGCAACACAGATACTGGTTTGCAACACCTTGATGCCACAGGCGGCCATGCTCGGAGCTTTGGAGAACAAAAATCCCAGACAGTCACGCAAAAGTTCAAATCGTCCGCGGAAGAGTTTATAAGGACACAAGTCAACCTGAACGAAATACATACATATCTCTGCACAAACGTTGTTTACCAGATGTTGGGTAATTTGGAGGAAGGTAAAATGATTAGGGTCTCAGAATTTCGGCCAAAGCCTTGCTTTCAAGTTCTATAAAATCTGAACCAGTGATGCCTGCTGGGTCCCAGGCAGGCATAGTAGTCTAGTCCCTTCTCTCACCAACCCAGAGAGAACACAGGCAGCTCAGAAATATTTATTATTATTATTTTTTCAGTCACAGTTTTCATCTTGAGACAGTGGCACCCTCAGGAAGAAGCTGGGAGTAACTAGAGCCTGGATGTCATCGATTCTCCAATTCCCAGAAAGAACAAGGTCTTAACACCTAATGAAGCCCAAACAGAGTGACTTCCTAGCTGGGAAGTTTTGTGCATTTGAAAAAAAAAAAAAATGTGTGTGTGTGTGTGTGTGTGTGTATACATTTTTAGCTTGTTTCCAGAAGCTCTTTCCATCTGACCCCCTCTGTCATCCCATCTTTTGCCCTGATCTGTTGCAGTAATCACTGAGGCAACATTGTATATAGAGTCCCTCATTCACTAGAGCCAACTGAACTCAATGGCACTACTATCCCATGCGACACACTCTGTTCTGTACAGGGTCCTATAAAATAGGGCCTGCCAGACTCACAAAAATGGTAGTTGATTTTATTAGTCTAAGGCTAGTAGTTTAGCCATTTAAAATCTATTTCCCAAAAGAGGGGAATACTAGTATTTTTCTTCTCTTTTAAAAATTCATTAGCAGTTGCTATCAAAAAGCAACCTCTTGGGTTGGTGAAGGCAAAAGAGTTCTAAAATTACCCCGCTGTGTAGTTATGGCCTTCAGTGTAAAGAGATAAGGTACATTTATTGTGCTGTCTCTCACCATTTGAAGTTGGAGATCTTAACAACATATCATATACTTAAAGCTAGCAGGCAGACAGAATTAAAAACAGACACTTTCTCAGTATGCATTCTCTCCCCATTCTTATAAAGTAAGGGGGTGAAGAAAAAAAAAGGTAAAAAACAAAAGAAAACTCAAAAATCCACCGTAACACAGCTTAATCATAAGAGCACACAATATTTGTTTCTATCCCTAACTCCGAAGGGCACATGGTCCATCTCTGTCCAAAGACAACGCAGCATTCTTGGGGATCTCCTGGAAATTCCTGCCACCTTTTTCTCTCCTTCTCAACCAGGCTGCAACATTGAAAGATGGACTGTTTCGGGACGGGTGGAGGGAGAGGAAAAGGGGAAAGCAGTATGTTCAACCAAGCCTTCTGATTCTGCCTCTAGACTGGCATTAAGTCCACATGAGTTATGTTCTTTTAAATTAGAAATAACGCCATGAAGATAAGTGCCAAGTGCTCTTCCGTTACCAGTTCATCATGGAATTTCTGTTGAGGGTCATGAAAAACACTTGGCTACTTCCTCCAGATCGCACGGATGCAAAAAATACCTGTTTGAAATTAAAAAGAAGTTAGTTCAACTGCATGGTTTCTCTCCCTCTTTTCTTCAACCGTCCATCCATTTTTCTCTCACATGTCCTATCCTTGCCATGTGTCAGCTCTTAAGACTCAATGGCTGGTGTTTTTAAAGCATCTTTTAATACACTGTACCCTCTACTATTACTTATCATGGTATTGGCCTTCAGGGACCCAGAAGGGACTACATCTTGATTTGCAACAACCCTTTGGGTGCTCACTTTTTACAAGGGAGTTTCGTGCTAGGATAATATGCTGGATTTCTGGTCAAGAACACAACAGGGCCTTTGTTAATTTCTGGAAAGTCACAGGGGCTCCCCTCACCTCTCCCCTAATGACAAGAGGGCAGACTTTGGGAATGAAAGTCAAGAGGGAATTTGGGGCCTACTGACTACTATTACAGCTTCATTTTTCAATTTTTAAAATAAAAAAAAACAAGTGGCTCTAGTCAGATAAGATAAGGTGTTTAATGCCTATTCACTTTGGCATTTCAAGAGTTAACACTTGGCTTCTCTGCTGATGTGATGATGAAGGCATATCCTAGGCGGAAGGAGATCATGGCATTCTGAAGGAGAATCACAATCCATTAGGTCTGCGTCTGCTAAATCATTTTATCAAACAGCTGAGAGAAGGGAGCAAGATTTGGGGTACTGCTTGCCTGAGCTGAACATCCATGAACTGCTGCCTAGGAAAATAATATTACGTGCTTTGGCCGAGTCCTTTTAAGAATCAGCTGACACCACACTTTGGTCCAAGGCATTTACTTTGTCACTAGTGTAAAGTCTCTGCTACTTCATTTCCACAACTTCTTTAGAAGAACATTGCTGTCTCTCCCAACAACTTCTTAGGAAGCTCTGTGGAAATGTATGTCATTCAGCTAATGCTACATATGTTAGTAAAGCTACTGTGGGGTCAATGGATCACAATGGGGAAGCACAGAGGACCTGTGCAAACACAAGGGGAGGAAAGGGCTGCTGCTCTCCAGGTCCTGTGTGCCCTGGCTCTAAACCTCAGACCCCTGACACTGGTGTGGTCTCAGCCTGTTCCTGAGGGTGTGGACAGGGCTTGCAATAAGGCTTCTAAGGGTCCTCAACGCACTAGAGTTTGGGGGTCTGTGCCTAGATCAGTCCTGACCTTATGATCCCCAGAGACTAGGTGCGGGCTGGAATTTTACTTGGGGTGAGGTCTGTTTTCTGGCATATTCTGATGAGGCCCTGGAAACCATCCTTGCCACCCCCAGCTGTTGTCCACCCAGACCACACCGCGTCAGATTAATTGGCTGCTCCAGGGTCATACTAAGACCAGCCTGGCTTCTAGGGAATGGAAGAGAGCCAAGAGATGTAGGTCTGTTCAACCCATCACGTTCTTTTCTATAAATGTTTATGTTGGCTGATTTGGGGGACAGCATTTCTAAGTTGACCATAGTCACAAAGGATGAATTCACAAATACAGTATAGCTTAGCTACTGAGAACTCTGGGTGAGTCTACAGGTAGGGCAAGGGGGAAGAATACCCTTCTGGGCGACTGTTCATGCCAGACGAACACCGCCAATTTCACCGGAAACAGTCCCCCTATGACACTTCAGAAGAAACATGGCTGGAATGACACAGGACATGGCACTAGTTGAGTTTGTGATCGTGCATTCCTTAAGGAATGGGTGACGCTTCTCAAAAACTTTATGTTTCTACATGTCACATGTCTTACATTTAAAGTTGAATATAATGTGATGGGTCATGCCCCAAGAGTGATTCTGTGAAAAGTCTAAAAGTGGAGTATAAGGTTGACCCTCTGTGAAATGATTAATGATGGGCCAACTCTTCTAAGTGCTTAGGAGAATTTGGGGTATTTGCTGAGTCATCTTAAGGCCTGCAGGCCACATGAGTTACTAAGAGTTTACGAGAAATTTTTAGATGTTTCCATGTCTTTTTTTTGACGTGTGAGTAGTATATTTTGAGGGTTCACATGAGTCAAACCAAATAATGCCATTTCAAGATAATATTGATTGTTTAACACAGATGTGATTCAAATCAGTATAAAGGAAATGAAGGTTTCACAGGTACCTGGTGGTCTCTTAAAATGCAAACACTAATGCAAATGTTGAAACGGATTTACCTTATCATTTCTTTCACATAGAAACTTTAACCTTTGAGCTCGCTTATGCATAAATACTCCATCCAAATGTCCTGTTTCCACTGACCGGATCTCAATAGCTTTCTCGCCCCAGCCCATTATCTGATTGGAATGAATGTAGGCTGTCAAAAGGAATTTCCAAAACTGCATTAAAAACATTAGATGGGCAATAACTCACAGCATCTGTTCACATCTTAACCACAAAAATGACAAACGACTTGAGATAAACAGACAAAGCAAGTCTTACAAGTGTTATTCACAGACTTTTTTTTTTTGTGGAATCAAATGGTTGTTTCACATTTCTTGACTTTCGTTTCATTTGGGGGGTGTAACTGCTGAAGGAGATAAGGAATGGTTAACCTACCCACAGACGTGGGCATTTCTCCCCATTGGAGCACCACATCCTTAGTTATCCGGCCGTAGGTGTTTACATACACCCCCTCATCCTCATAGCAAACAAGCATTTCCATTCCATCTGTCTTAGGCAAGATGACAATGGCATGAGGAGTGATATTGCCCTGAATCTAGAAGACAAAGAAAGGCCAGGCATTATTCTTTTTCAAAATAAGACAGTATTTTAACTATTAATAATGTATTTTAATATAAAATCCAAGGAAACAACAAGTCCAGTAAATGGCAAATAATTGCTATTACATGTTACTCAGTTTCAAGCAGCTGTAAAAATTAGTTAAATTTACATGTTTTATGTATGAAAAGTATAATCTATTTGGTGAAGGCTACAAGTCTATCTGCTTTACTGATTAGAAAAAAGTTAGCATGACTTTCACTACAAATGTACAAAAACAAATCTCTACATGCAGATTGTCGAACAGAGAGTCTTGACAGTCTGCTTCTGGGAACTTACATGAGATGGTATGTAGATATCATAAGAGTTTCCTGAATCAACATCAATTACATGGAAACCAGTGTGTGAACCAAAAATAACCTTTAATCTTTGACCTTCTTCTACCGTGAGATCAACAAGCAGTGGCTTGTGCTGGAGATCTGCAAAAGACTTTAAAAATCACCCTGTGAGAGTCCACATCATGCAAAGACGTTACCTTAATAAATTTTTCCTTTAGCTATTTCCTGTGGAAGTTCATGTCTGACTTTTCTTAAATCGAAAAGCTAGGAAATCTTTCTTTCAATTTTAGAGCTAGTCATATTCTGGCTCTAGGAGGAAGAGTCTAGCATCCATTCATGCCCCTTGCTCTACCCCTTGTCCTCCAGGGAAGAGAAGTTGGTTTATAGTTGTCAATTTTGATAGTGTTATCATATATTAAACATAGGGTGTCTGGGTACTGCTGTTCTTTGCTGTTTTTATCTGGCCTTTTCCTGAAGAAGGTCCAGTCACCTCTCTGGCCCCTCTCCTTCCTGAGTGACAGCCAGGCCCATGCATGGCTACTACCTGTTTAGGGACAGCCTGCGGGGCGGTGGGGGGGCAGGCATCCAGGGCCAGTGCTTTGCCAAATAAGCCTGTTCTGAGTTATCATGCTTCCTCTGGTTCTGACTGTCCTGGGTGAGTGAGTGCCCATCAGACCGGCACCTTCTCTAAACTTAATGCGGAGATCTGAGACTTGGGTTTGACCAACAGAGAGGGAAGGCTGAGGTGGTACATCTCAAGACTTGTGGCTTACATTGGCTAGCTGGGTTTACCTAGAAAGAAGACAAAGAGCTCCAGCCGCGCCTATCAAAGTTCTGTGGGTGAGACTCTGGAGTCTAAGCCCCAGGTAACTGTTCAGTCTCCCCTCCTTTTCCTCTGCCATTATTTCAACCCCACTCTACCTGTACTGGCCTGGAAATCTGGGAGAGAATATGTGAAACCACAAGTGCCTTGGCCGCTTAATAGACTCTTTCTTCCTTTTTTTACTAACATCATTTTCATGTATGGGAGGTTTGAGCCAAATCTCTTTGTCTCATAGGAGGGCTCAACCTCCTGCCAGCTCCAGACTTTTCTTGTTCAAGTCCCTGCCTTTGCTCGTTCCTCCTTTCAGGCTGGGCATGGTTTGCTGAACAAAGCATTCTGCCATCAGTTCTGTACTTTGGCTTGTACACATATGGCAGTAACTTCAGAACTGGAACAGGTCTTGATTGAAAATTTTTTGCAAAGAGAGATTTTGGCAGAACAGCAGCACCACTGTAGCTTTCAGGAGTCATCCCAAGTGTTATTACTAACCTAATGCAGTCCAAAAATCCCTCCCCATAAACTTGGAGTTATGGAGGGGTGCTCATTTCCATCGATGAACCCACCTTCCTAAGCACATCACAAACAAACTCTAAGAGAACAAGACAGAACTGGGGTGATTCGGCCCTGAAGAGGGGCTCATAATGTTCCCAGGGCAGTTTCTGCTCTCATATGGCTTGTGGCAAGAAATAACATGTAAAGGGTCAAAGATGAGAGTTGTAAAGGTGGGGAGAAAAGTGAGAGCCAAGGAGATATAAAGAGAGAGACGTCGGCAGAGAGAAAGAACGAACAGAAGATAAATTAACACTGGCTATGGGTAGACTGTGTATCTCTGAAAACATCAGACTGCCTGTAAGTCCTGGTCCTTCTGGCATTTGGGGATCAGCTTTCATGAGCTGGAGTCAATGGCACCAGCATTGCCCCATACTACTTCTGTTGATTCTTATGAGTGATCAAGCCAACCACGGCGAGTACAGATTTAGACAAGATAAAAAGTGAAAAAGCAATGAAAATTGAAGGATGCAGAGAATCTAGGCCATTTCTACATGTGACTCTATTCAGTATTCACTTCATTGAAGTCCAGTAGCAATGGGGATATATGACCATCAAGTGAGTTTTAGGGGCTTTAAACCAAAAAGGCTTAAGAGGATTATAAGATTAAGAGACTCAGTTCAAACTTGAGATACAGTGCTGCTGTTGATCTGCCTTTTTCAGATGAAATATCAGAGTTAGGTGGGTATATAATGAATCTCATTGTCTAATATTACAAGGAATACTTTGCCTGGTAACCATTCCCCATTAAATGACACTTAGAGGTGATGGTGCATAGACCTGAAATGGAAGAGGAAAGTGCACCCAAATTTTAATTTGATTAATTTAATAGCATTTGATAATACCCAGTCTTTACTTTTAGAAAAACAAACAAGAGTTCCTACACTTTTAAAAGAGAATTATTATATATAGAAAAATTGGTACAAGTCTCTGTATAAGATAGGGCACTGTTACCTGGTGGAAACCCAAAGAAACAAGCCCTTGTTAGGTAATCACATGTCTACTTACCTTAAATGCCATGAACTTATGATATGGTTTAGGAGCCCAAGCATATATCTCCACAGCATTCTTTAAGGCAATCACCAAGAATTTGATCCTTTCATATTTAACTGTAATAGAAACATTATGAGTTAAGTTTATTAATTTATTCCAGTTTCTGTGTTGATGAATGGTTCCTGGTGCCTCAGTGGTAAAGAACCCGCCTGCCAATGCAGGAGATGCAAGAGATGAGGATTCGATACCTAGGTCTGGAGAATCTGCTGAAGAAGGAAATGGCAACCCACTCCAGTATTCTTGCCTGGAGAAACCCATAGACAGAGGAGCCTGGTGGGCTACAGTCCATGGGGGTCACAAAGAATCGGATACCACTGGCAGGCATCCATGCGCACACACACATCACTATCTATCACCCTAATTGAGGGCAGTGCTCTAATATGGGATGTTCTTGCAAGTGAAACTGAAAGTCGCTCAGTCGTGTCCGACTCTTTGCTTTCCCATGGACTATGTAGTCCGCAGAATTCTCCAGGCCAGAATACTGGAGTGGGTAGCCTTTTCCTTCTCCAGGGGATCTTCCCAACCCAGGGAATGAACCCAGGTCTCCCGCATTGCAGGTCTCCAGTGTGGAATATTCTTACAGGTGTGGATTTAACTTCCTTTAGTGAACTTGTCTGCAGAATACCTGGGGCCTCTTGCTTCCTTCTGAAAGCTCTATCTAAAGATGTAATTGGTTAGGACTGTCTCTCGCCACCAAGTCTAGATGTGAATTACTTACGGTAAGAAGAATCTGTATAAAAATCCTTCATGTTTCCTTTTATGTTCACTCACATGTGAGCAGCTGAGAGCTGGTATGGCAAGATGGCAGGAGAATCAACAAATGGGCAGAGATATAATGTCTGCCATTTGCTTATTATTCAAACTTGGATTCTAGTTATTGGAAATTTAGAAGGGACTAGTGCCCTTAACAAGAGACCCCAGAGAGATACCTCTCCCTTCCTACTATGCGAGGTTGTAACAAAAAGACAACTTTCTATGACCCAGAAAGCAGGCCCTCACCAGATACTGAATCTGACTGCACTTTGATCTTGAGCTTTTCAGCCTCTAGAGCTTTGAGAAATAAACTCCTGTTGTTCATAAACCACCCAGCCTGTCATATTCTGTGATAGCATCTTGAACAGACTAAGACAATACACATGGAGTGGTATGTGGGATCTTAGTTTCCCAACCAGGGATGGGACCTGTGTCCCCCGCATTGGAAGGCGGATTCTTTTTTAAAAATTTATTTTTAATTGAAGGATAATTGCTTACAGAATTCTGCTGTTTTCTGCAAATATCAACATGAATCAGCCATAGGTATATGTACGTCCCTTCCCTCTTGAACCTCCCTACTATCTCCCTCCCCATCCCACCCCTCTAGGTTGATACAGAGCCCCTGTTTGAGTTCCTTGAGTCATACAGTAAATTCCCATTGGCTATCTATCTATTTTACACATGGTAATGTAAGTTTCCATGTTACTCTCTCCATACATGCCACCCTCTCCTTCCTCCCCTGCTCACCATGTCCATAAATCTGTTCTCTATGTCTGTTTCTCCATTGCTGTGGAAGGTGAATTCTTAACCACTGGACCACCAGGGAAGTCCCAGCAGTTGTTTTATTTTATCTTTTACAAAATGTTTGAACACTCAGAGTATTCTGTATCCTAAAGAAATTAGCCCAGGATAACTGACCAAATTCTTGCTCTCTGAATTCTTTTTCTATAGCACACCTATCCATATTCTGTCTTTAACATACTTTCAACTACTTCTGCAATTCACTTCCATATTTCTCAATGACATGCTAATAATGTTATTCAATTTTTTTCAGTTGTAGATATTATCTGATATTAGCTCCTGACTCTGGAGCATGGAAAGGATCTTGTCTCTTATTACCGCCTCCTCTCTCTAGTTCTCTCTCTCAAATGTACCCATTTCTTCTTCCCTCACACCTCCAGCACAGTTATAGTTACAATTTTTGGTTAAGTCAATATCTTGTGTTAAAATCATTACTGTTCATAGATGAGACATGTGGTATACCCTTATTATAATTCCTTTCTTGTTTTCCCCAATTTTTTCCACTTCCTATTTTGTATGCATCTATCTCTAAGCACATGGAAACTTTCTGTTAGTGATATAAATGCCTTTATTATAGTCAAATATGGCAGGTAATCTATTAGCAATATTTTTTTTTTCTTGGAGGTACCTCTTCCTGAACCCTCCATTGTCCCACTCTGCTTGGACTAATTTCTCTCTCTCTCTCTCTCCACACACACACACACACACACACACACACACACAAAACTGGTTTTGTTTCTCTGGAGAACCCTGGCTAATACTGATGGGTTATAAATTACTAAGTGAAAAAAAATGTTTCCTTTAGAACTTTGAAGGCCTTGCTCCATTGTCTTCTAATCTTCCAGCATTGCTATAAGTCCCAGGCCATCTAATTCTGGGTCTATTATACGTAAACTGTTTATTTACTTATTATTTATTTATGGTTGCATGGTGCAGCTTGTGGGATCTTAGTTCCCTGACCAGAGGTCAAAACCAGACCTTTGGCAGTGACAGCGTGCAGCCCCAACCACTGGACCACCAGAGAATTACTTAGTTGTAACTTGAAAGCTTTAAGAGCCTTCTCACTTCCTAGGTACTGAAATCTCATGATGCTATGTCTTCTTGTAAGTCTTTTTTCATTCATTTTTCAGTATTTCATTCATTTTCATATACTGGGTACTCAGTGAATCTTTTTATTTGGAGATTTTTGAGGTCTGAATTCTAGAAACCTTTCTTGTATTTTTTCTTTGATGCCTTCTTCCCCTTCCATTTCTTCATTTCTTTTATTCCTAAAACTCATGTAACTTAGATTTTGAACTACTTGGATTGAATCTTTTTGTTCTCTTACCCATCCTCTCCTTTTTCTTTTCATTCCACTTTCTAGGACATTTCTCATCTTTATCTTTCAACCCTTTTATTATACTTTTTATTCCTGCCTATATATTTTAATTTCCAAGATGTTTTCCTTGTTCTCTGAATGACATTCTCCAACCTTGTTTCATCTTTTTTTCTTTTTTTAAAACCCTATTCTTCTTTTATGGAAATGGTATTTCTAATCTCCCTAAAGTTATTATAGTTTCTTAAGAAAAAATTTTTTTTGTTCCACTCTTCATTATCCTCGTTTCCTCTAAAGTCCCTTCTTTCTAAGTTTCCTTCCTATTAGCGGATTTGCCCACTATATGCTATTGTGGGCTTATCAACTGGTGGGCTTCACTGGTTAGATAGCATGCTCTTTTCACAATATGTCAGATATTAGTACCTGAACATCTTTTCTTTCTGGCCATTTAGCTAACCCAAAGATAATCATTCAATCTCTTGCTTGGGGATATAAGCATGACTGGCAACATTTGGGGAGCTAAGCAGGATAAGAAGGTGTGTGTGTGTATTAGTGTGTCCTCGTAATTCATTATTCCCCATCAAGAGACTGGCTGTGCCCACCTTTCGTCTTCTGCTGCAGGCAGGGAGGGTGGCTGCCTGACTGAGTTCTGTAGGATTTGCTGTTCATAAGCTTTCCAACAGTCCTCCCATTTTCAGCCCCACCCTCACCTCCACCTCAAATACACCTGGGGTCTCAGGTCCGAGGCCTTTCCGGGTTCTGTTGAGGGACTGGGTTGATTTTGATGACTTTCCTCAGAGCAGACTTAGAATTCAGCATTTCCTGATCAGTTAGGTCTATTCCAAGTCATCTAACTACTCTTGTTCAATTTGTTGACATCTCGTGTTATCTGGTTTGTCTCCTGGTCCCTTTGTCCTTGTGGGTTGAGAGCATTTTTATTCCTTTACTGTCATTTTAATGGATCTTTGGGAGGGAGTCAAATTGGAGCCTAGCACTTTATTCTGAAGGCACTCTTTGAACTTCATCAATCTTACTTTTGGGGAAATAATGCAAGTATATTTAAGGTTTCAGCAGTGTCTTAAACTGGTCACAGATGCATCACCAGTATCTGATAGAAAAAAACTGAATGAAACTTAACTGAATAATTTGGATTGAGCAAACAATTCCACATCTTGAGACTTACCAACTTTGTAATGTATACAGCCTTCCAAGTCTCCTACAGTGATCCAGCCTTGTTTCTTCTCTACTTCTGGGTCATTGTGTAGTATTCTGTTTCTTAACCATGAAAGATAGTAAACTCGTAACTTATTCTTCTTTCCTGTTAAAATAACAGAGCTTTAATTTCAAGGTCTGGAGACAGCTTTTTCTCTTAATCCTTCCCCATCTCCATTTTATTTTTATTTGCAATTGTGTGCATGTGTGAAGGCATAATAACCAGTGTCTCCAGCATCATCAAAGTATTGCATCTGCCAGAACTTATGATTAAAACAGGTTTAAGTGTTTTGGGCAAATAATCATTGTATAATTTGGCCACCTGATGCGAAGTGCCAACTAATCAGAAAAGACCCTGATGCTGGGAAAGACTGAAGGCAAAAGGAGAAGGGGGCAGCAGAGGATGAGATGGTTAGATGGCATCACTGACTCAATGGACATGAATTTGAGCAAACACCAGGAGACAGTGGAGGCCAGAGGAGGACTGGTGTGCTGTAGTCCATGGGGTCACAAAGAGTCAGACATGACTTAGTGACTGAAGAACAACAACAACTTTTTACCTTCTGGTGGCTTCTTTTTTTTTTTCTTTCACATGAACTTTATTTTTTAATATTTATTTATTTATTAAATTAATTTTAATTTATTTGGCTGTGCCAGGTCTTTGGTGTGGCATGCGGGACCTAGTTACCCTGCCAGGGATTGAACCTGGGCCCCCTGCATTGGGAGCACGAAGTCTTAGGTACTGGACTACCAGGGAAATCCCCGGTGGTCTCTTATTTGAGAAAGCTACTCTTATTCACTCCTCCCAATGCAAAGGGCAATGTCTGCTCAGTAAGATTTAATTCTGTAACAGAATAGTTGACCAGCATTCCAAAACATTCCAGATCTAATTACATGAAGGAGTGTTGACGGACATTTTAGCATACTCAGGTGTGACTGCCTTTTCCTCATCTTCTACCCAACACACCATATGTTAATGCAGAGCTTCTTACTCGCCTCCTCTCTTACTTTAAAGATGACAGCTGGTCGTAGTTTCATTTTACTAAACAGAAAAAGGCATTGCATAAGGATATGAGAAACAAGTTCAGGCAATCTGGGCTTAGAAAATAACCCTGGAAGAGCTTATGGTGCTGAGATCCCTGAAAGAAGTACCAAACAGAAATAAGAATGGACAAAAAGATGTGTACTTGTGCAAAAATGTACAAGTTCCCTTTGGGAAATGTTGGTAAAGTGATCCCGGAGTAAAGAATTCTTAGGATGACAAGAAAACACCTTAAAAACATTGAGGCATATACAGGAGCTAAATTTAATCAACCATCTGAGATTATCTAAATACCAGATAGGAAACTGTCCTTTGGGGCGGCTTTTTCTAAGTGATGAGAAATTTACCCAATTCTTGGGTACTTACTTTTCCTTTGATTTCTTATCAAAAAATATGTTTTGCAGATGTGATATATAACAGAGGAAGAGAATTCATTGAAGCATTGCACACTGAATTTGACAGAAGAATATCTTTATTACTGAAATTAATAAACCACTGTGCAGTTATTATTCTTCTTTGCAGCCGAAAGCCTTGAGTATGCATTGATCACAATAGCCAGGATGGGCAGGAGGCTGGTGCTTTCTCTTCTCTGTGCCAACACAGATCAGAGGGCACTTCAAGAATCTTTGGCTCCTATTTTCATTTTCTTCTTTCCCTACCCATGTGCTTCATGACAGCAGGGAATAGTTACACTATTGATGATGCATCACATAATGAAGATTGAACGTGAATTTTCTGATATCATTTCCCCTTTTGGTAGGTGTCTGGCAGATGTATGGCTGTACATTTGATTTGGGGGTGTAGTAATCAAGAACTCATTACCCAGAATAAAGGACTGTGTTAAGTCCATCAGTCGTGTCCTACTCTTTGCAATCCCATGGACTGTAGCCTGCCAGGTTCCTCCGTCCATGGGGTTTTCCAGGCAAGAATACTGGAGTGGGTTGCCATTCCCTTCTCCAGGGGATCTTCCCAACCCAGGAATTGAACCTGGATCTCTTGCATTGCAGGCAGATTCTTTACCATCTGAGCCACTAGCAAAGCCCAAATAAAGAACCATGTGAATTAAATGATAATATAAGAAGAATTGACTTGGTTAACCCTTGTTTGGGGAGGATAAAAAGAGATGAAACTCTGAGCATTCAGTGGAAAGGTAAAAGAGAGAACCGTGGCATCTCGTGAAGGCATCTTCTCAAAACAGAAGCATAGCTTAAGAGCTAAACCCTATTTGAGACTCAACCCAGGAGGAACTCAATGTGTCTCTTTGAGAAACAATGGCTGGTTCTCAAGCTTGGCTGCACAGTGGAGACACGTCAGGAGCCACCAAAGCCTCTGTGACCCAGGCCACATCCCAGACTCTGACCCATTAGTCTGGGGCGCGTCCTAGATTTTTCACATCTCCTCAGGGGGTTCTAATGTGCAGGGGTACAGTTGGCTTCATACTGGTGGGGATGGGAGGGGGCAAGAGGGGCATTATTTATTAATCTCCTTCAAACACCGTCCACAAGGAAAAAGTTTCAACAGACATAGAGTCTTTCAGGTTACATTTTTAACTTGTTAGTAGTAAGGCCTTCACTATTGTCTCCATATTTTTTTATCTATTTACTTGCTGTGTCGGGTCTTAGTTGCATCATGCGGGATCTTTGGTTGTGGGGCACGGCCTCTCTAGTTGTGGCACATGGGCTCAGTGCTTGCAGCACACGGGCTCAGTAGTTATAGCACATGGGCTTAGTTGCTCCACAGCATATGGGATCTTAGTTCCCTGACCAGGGATTGAAACCTAAATTTCCTGCATTGCAAGATGAATTATTTTTTCTATTTGTTTTTCCACATTGATTAATTGTATTAGTTTTATTGAAATATAGTTGATTTACAATATTATATTGGCTTCAGGTGCACAGCATAGAGATTCAGTATTTTTACAGATTGTTCTCCATTAATGCAAGATGAATTCTTAACCACTGGAGCACCAGGGAAGCCCCTGTCTCCATTTTTTTTAAGGCTCTTCTTGGGGACCAGAAAGCTGCAGAGTGTAGCAATAATGATACCTACAGTCAAATCTCCTCGCAGACGCAATCACCTATGGGCCAGCAGCACTCGCTAAAGCATCCGTGAACTATAAGCTAAAGCAGTTCTTATAAGAAAAGAGACCAGAGAAATTTCTGCTTACAAAATTTCTCACTCCCAGAAGCCTACATTTTTATATTCTCCTGAGAACAGACAGTGGTGACTGGAGTGCAGACACCTTAAAAAGATCCTTGCTGAGTCCCAGTAGAGGTAAAGCCCCATAAGCACACAGCTGTCACGTCTCTGTCTGATTCAGATTTCAGGCAGAGGTGAGAGACTTCCCTTGAAAGGTCAGAATCTCCAGAGTTAGAAAATGTGGGTGATGTCACTCGCTGCACTGTCATAATTCACTGTGCTACCTGCTTGGTGGGACGAGCAGAGCTTACTATTCCTTTAGAAGCGAGGCGACCGCCTTTCCCACCCATGCAGACCTGGTCATCTCACAACATACCTGATATTGTCACGAGGACATTCAGTCCCTCGAGCACATCCATCTGCTGAAATCGCCTCCGGTTGATCAGATTATAAACTTTGCCTTGCCCACTTCGGTCCAAAAGCATCAGGCCATTTTCGGTTCCCACCAGGAGGTTTACACCTGCAAATTTAAGAAGGGTCCCAAGACTGACTCTTACAGGCTTTACTCTTCTGTGTCTGGGGTCCCTGTAAAACCTAAGAAACTGTACCTTGTAAATATAAACTAGTGGGCAAGTAGGCATACCACAGTAGAGAGTGTAGAAGTAGAAGCTCTGATATAGTAATTAAATCAGTTGCTCTAGTAATGAAATTAGTTTTCTTTTATAAAGTGGTAGCAGCATTCATTACATGAAGCTGCTCTACCGCCTAGAATAGTGTTCTTAAGAGGAGCCTGAGGCATGGCTGTGATGCCAGTACAATCTGCCTTTATTCCTTTCCTGTGACACCCACCCTTTTCTTGGCTCTCTCGGTAAACCCCACCTTGAGACTTTCCAAGATTCACCCCACTCATATTCACGCAGTGATTCCTAGTCCTCTCACCCTTCACATATGCTCACACTGTGCTGGGCACATGGTAGGTGAGTATTAAGTGGGAGCTAGATCTGTTGGTTTGAGCTCATCCCTGTTGTGTGACAAGATCATTTTGGATCTCCTTCTGTTATCCTGAGTATATCAGTTCTTTCTAAATATAAAATTGCTCTTGATCTTTCTTGAGGCCAAGACAGTCCCAAGTCAGGTCTCTAACACCCATGATTGAATCAACATTCTTCTGATGGTAAGATTCCTCTTCAATCCGTTAATGAATGTCACAAGCACCAACTTACCCCACAGAGCTGCACAAAGTATTTCTGAATTGAATCGCTTCTTATATTTTCTGATCTCTGGTGTGTCGCTATGAGGCCGAATGTTGGTTGGGTTTACGTTTACCACTGAAATCTTTCTTGCTTCATTTAGTTTGGCCTGTTCTTGCCTAAGAAGTTCGCTAGTAAACAGAGCTTTGAGAAAAAGAATCAAAGAAATCAGTGGCATCTTGAAATATAAACCAATGGAGACATGGAGAAGGGGCTTCAAAACACTAGGATTTTTCCTTGTTTAGTGTGCTTTATAGTAAAGGCAAAGAAATGCTGAAACTGTACATATTTTACACTTTTTTTAGTAGGATCAAGTACAAGTCATTCATGAAAGCAATATTTTATCTATTAGTAAAAGGTTTATAGACACTACTTGAGCAGTTGAGGGAATTAATATTCATCTCATAAAATTAAATATACCATCCCCATCTCCTGTAATATATGCAGGAAAGATTTACTTTTTGAAATGCCACATTATCCATCGACAAACTGGCCTAAGGTGAGTCTGATGATTAGTGAGTTGCAGAATACTAGAAAGCAAGACTCTCCTCTAAATCAGCCAGACTTTTGCAGTGGGAAGCACACACCTAGAACTCAACACAACTCAACACGCATTTATTAAGTATCTACTGCGTGCACAGTATTGTACCCAGAAACTGCTTTTGAGAAATAGGTGGTGAGTTTGGAGATCTTGGAGGAACAGCTTTTCCCAGGGCCCCTGGATACCTCTGGGTTCCTACCAGAATCAAAACAGAAAAGATGAAAAAAAAAAAAAAAAACCCACCAGAACTTTGAGGAATCCTATAAAAAAGTAAAAAGTCTTCCTTTTAAGACAGGGCCTAAGCAGTTAATGGCTTAACTACTGAATGAGGAATTAATTTATCAGGCCATATCAGAATGGAAAAGCAAGCTGTTTCTAAAACATCGGGGACTTCTAGCTTACCCGCAGCTGATGATTCCTCATCCTCTTCATCTTCATCAGTGGGAGATGTCTGGTAGACCCTGGGGTCCACAAAGGGGGTGAAGGAGGCTTTGGTGCTGCTCCCCAGGCCATACTAGTCAATAAGCAAGAAGATTAAGAAGAGCAGATAGATAAATACCACAGCAACCAACAACGCTAACAATACTCTGCTTGGGCTTTAAAATTACTAAGTGAAAGTGAAAGTCGCTCAGTTGTGTCCAACTCTTTGAGACCCCATCAACTGTATAGTCCACGAAATTCTCCAGGCCAGAATACTGGAGTGGGTAGCCTTCACCTTCTCCAGGGGATCTTCCCAACCCAGGGATTGAACCCAGGTCTCCTGCATTGTGGGCGGTTTCTTTACCAGCTGAGCCACAAGGGAAGCTTACTAGAAACTCTTTAAACTATCCAGCTGTATACAACCTAACCACCAAGTCAAAGTGTGTGCTTCTCTCTCTAGCTTCTCCTGGTATTGGTTCCCCACTAACCACTGGATCTTGGTAGGAGTTCGTGAATTATCAGACTGCAAGAGCTGCAGTGAGCAAATGACATCACGTGCCACATGTATCTGGTAAGACGGCTGTGGCGACAGAGAGATTATCACTCTCTCAAAGGAAAAGCAACCTCCCACTGACTAAGTAGTCTTAAGAAAAGTAGACAAACTGGCAATGAGTTAAGTAAGCATGTGAACATAGCAGCCCTTCATCCTGGACACTCGAGCCACTTGACTCCCTCCTGGCCCGTTTGAGGCCTTACATGCTGGCCTGGTGATGCAGGTGGACGGGTGTTGACTCAAGAAGCCTTAAAATCTGCAATACAGAGACAATTTCTCCCAGGGAATAAAGATTTTTTTCCTTCCCCTGATGGTTTCCTTAAAACAACACATATTTATACGCTCTATCTAGAGACCTCATGAAGATACTAGGTTTGCAGGCACCTCGACAGCTTACTTAAAAAATAACCTGGAGGGCCTGGACAGCACTGTTCGACTATGAAATCAGAACTAGACAAGGAAATACTAAACTTTCAAGGCTTCATGTCACGATATTCCACATTTGACTTTTGCCAAAGGAGTTTCAATAACCATCTCTTCATTTTGTCTATTATTGTCAAATCCTTTTAATATCACCAACAGATTTCCCTTTCTTGTGTGATTTGGAGTCTAGGAAGATGAATACTTTGAGAATGTATTTATTTTTATTTTTCATAAACAAATCACTTCAATCTTATTTCGCCTAAATTAATGTAAATATGAACCTCAACCATGAACATAAGAAGCATCTTTTGGGGGATAAATGTCTTTAAGTTTTCATTTTTTTAAAAGGTTTTATGTAAAAATAAAACCTGTATCCCAAGACCCCTAAACACATAAAGAGAAAACCACAAAAGCCCAATCGATTCAAGATCTCCCCTTCATGTTATGAATCAAAACCATTTCATCCTTCACAAGGTAGGATTCCCCCTCCCAAACAGAGCACTTTCACAGACATCCTCTCCTTCAATCTTCAGAAGTCTGTGAAGGAGGTGTGGCAAGCACCAACATCCCCACTTAGAGCTGGGGAAGCAGCAGAATTTTAAGCAGAGTCCAACCACACAGAATCCTCCTTGGTACCCAAAGATGTGTTCAGATAGGAAAAACCTGTCCACGGTGCATGAAGCTGTAATATTAATAGAAAGCTCTGTGTTCTTTTCCCTGCAACAAATAAAGTTCATCTGCTCGATAACTTTTGAATCCAAATGGTGCATTATAAAAACTCAGCATGTGGACAACATCAAAAACAGCAGTGCATATGCTGTATAAATACATGTAGAGTCTATGGTGATTCACAGGACTATTCATTCATGAAACATGACCAAGCACCATGACCTCATCCAACCTGCTTGGTCAAGGACATGCACAAGCACTGCCCAAGAGACTGCTTTTATTTTGGCTTTTTTCCCAGACTCCTTTCTGTGGAGGAAAGATAATATCCCATTTCTCCCTTTCTTGTGCAATTTGGAGTTTAGAAAGATAAACACTTTGAGAATGGATTTACTTTTCATAAACAAATCATTTCAACCTTATTTCATCTAAGTCAAATTTTGTTTGACTAAGTTAATGTAAATATGAACCTCAGTTACTGGCCTTGGAATCTCTATAGGCTGAAGTTTTCATCCCTAGCCTGAGAGACATGCTTAGTCACTCAGTCATGTCTGACTCTTTGCGACCCTATGGACTGCAGCCCGCCAGGTTCCTCTGTCCACAGGGTTTCTTCAGGCAAGAATACTGGAGTGGGTTGCCATGCCCTCCTCCAGGGGATCTTCCCAACCCAAGGATCGAACCCAGGTCTCCCGCATTGCAGTAGATTCTTTACCAGCTGAGCCACAAGGGAAGCTCAAGAATATTGGAGTGGATAGCCTATCCCTTCTCCAGGGGACCTTCCTGACCCAGGAATCAAACCGGGGTCTCCTGCACTGCAGGCGGATTCTTTACCAGCTGAGAGACAGGACATCCCAGTTCTGATCCCAGGTCTGTCACAAACCAGCTGTGTGCCTTGGGCAAGGTACTTAACCCCTCTGAGCCTCAGTATTCTCATCTGTAAAAACAGGTATTAGTTCAGCTGCTACCTGTGAACTTTTCAATGCTGTGCTTCTAACACTGCCTCCATTTGCGTATATGCATAAGTAGTTATGTGTGCTCAGTTGCTCAGTCATGTCCAAATGTTTGTGACCCCGTGGTGTGTAGCCTGCCAAGCACCTCTGTCTATGGAGATTCTCCAGGCAAGAATACTGGAGTGGGTAGCCATTCCCTTCTCCAGGGGATCTTCCCGACCCAGGAATCGAACCTGGGTCTCCTGCATTGGCAGGTGGATTCTTTGCCATTGCGCCACCTGGGAAGCCTGCAGAACGCAACCAAATAGGTTTCTGGGAGCTTGTCAAAACCTCCTTCTTGAGGAGACCAGGGTCTCAGAATCTCCAAATGAGAACAGAGCTGCTGTGGCTCCTACCCAGCACCTACTTCAGTCCCGGCGTCCATTTCCTGGGGGTGGGTGGAGACGCGCCCCAGGCCCTCGGTGGGGGTCCCCGCAGGGGAATGGCTCTGCTGCACCAGGTCTGGGAGGTTGATGTGGCCGGCAAAGCCATTGCTGTCACTGTGGCCAGGTCGCTTCTTCTCTCCGGACGGCTGGGGGGCGCACAACACACAAAGAGTGACATCACCCCCTCACACAGCACAGGCACAGTAGCCTGCAAACTGTCCCACTGGGGTGTGGGAAGACACTCAGATTTCAGTTTCATCTAAGAGAAAGGTTAAAGGTTACTACTCTTTAGTACATGGACTGACCCTAGGGCATTATACTCCTGCATGAGGGGCAGTCAGGGGGCACATATGATGTGGGAGTGCCCTGTGGAAAGACAATAATGCCACAGATGGACTGTGGAGCAGGGCTTGGTGGGGACCATACATGATGTTCCTCTTCTGCAGTGTGTCTGTGTGTGCACACCAGATCATATCACGAGGTTACAATGACATAAATAAAACACAATAACGTGACCTAAAACATCTCTGAAGAGAAGCAGTAGTCTGCGATAACACTAATAATCCATGCCTAGGGTACTCCAAGAAAATGCAGAGATGATTCCCAACTCACAGGGTTCGTGGTCAGCTGTGAGGTCAAACCAATGATTAACTAATCATAGCTGATGGGAGTTACAAAGAAAACATGGAAGTAATCTAAAGATAATTTGAAAATATGGCTTTACATCCACTATCACTAATGTTGAATCTCTAAGTAAGCCACTATGGTGCCTTGTGCCAGGAAATGGTAAAAAAAAAAAAGAAATCAACTCACAGATGTAGAAAACAAACTTATGGTTAGGGGAAAAGATGGGGGAGGGATAAATTGAGAGATTGAGAACTACATATACACATGACTTTATATAGAATACATAACTAATAATGACCTACTGTATAGCACAGGGAACTCTACTCAATACTCTGTAATGGCCTAAATGGGAAAAGAATCTGAAGAAAACAAGAGTGGATAAATGTATATGTATAACTGATTCACTATGCTATACACCTGAAACTAACACAACATAGTAAATCAACTATACTTCAATACAACTTTAAAAAAAAATGAAGTCACCATGACCAGCAATGCATCGGAAGTACTGTTTATAGCATCCATTCCCCCCCCACAAGTATTATCTTAGTATTAACCATAGTTCAGAGATGTTAAATATACACAGCCCAAGATGATGAAGGCAGCAGAGCCTGGCCATGTGTCTGCTTTGGCTGGACGTCCCTGCCAGCTCTGGACTGGGCAAGCTGGGGCCCTTCTGCCCACACCAGTCAGGCCCTTGAGGAATCTGTGCTCCAAGAAAAGTCTTCCTCAAAGGTCTTGGAACGAGGGAGTGACTTTGGGCCACTAAGTTATCAGCTGGGTCAGTCCTCCCGCAGGAGCCCAATCTTCCCCGCTAAGACCCGGGAGATCCCTCCCATTCCCAGTTAGGTCCTTGTACCACTCCCCACCCCCCCACCCCGCCCCCCAGCCTAACCCTCTTCCCTCTTCCCCTTCCCAGCACAGCTGGGAAAGACTGTGCTGACTCAGCATAAATGCAGTCACGAAGGGAAGGGTGGCCTGTAGTTTCCCCTTTTCGATGTCCTTTAAAGGTACTTTAATAATGTATATACTATGTTAGAGCCAAAGGACAAATGCATGATTTGTAAATAAATAAATACACTGTATTATGTGGCATTCCCTGGATTTCTTACTGACAGGGCTGCATAACTTAACAGGTTGGAAATCATTTCCCTGGAGAGTACAGCCTCCTCCCAAAAATTTTAGAAAAGAAACACAGAGTTACAAGAAAATTCTGCTCCCAGAAAGCCAGTGCCCACGCTGTAGTCCTGTCCAGGACTGTACTTTCTAACTTAACATTTGTGTGGCTGGCTCACCGAGGTTTCTTACAGGAGACCTAATTTGAGTAATGATTCCCTTCTTTGACTTTTCTTTTTTTCATTCATTTGACCGACATTTCTGAGTATCCACTAAGTGTGGAGCATTTTGCTGAACATGAAGGACTCGATGAGGAGCATGGCAGGTACACTCCCTGCCTTGTTTGGGCCTGGCATGGGCAAGGGTTGGTGCTCCTTCTTTCCGGAGCCTGTCCCGGTCTTGCAATTAAAGCTATGCACCTGCCTCTGGCTGAAGTGAAAGGAGGCCCTTTTGGGGGATGACGAAAGACTCCCAAGTTCCTGAAGGGGTGCATGTAATTGATGTTACCAGGAAGCTTGAGAAATAACTGGAAAGCCTTAGTGTCCTCTGTGTCTCTTGGCACAGTGCTCCTGGCCCATGCCTGTTCAGGAGAGGGGCATTTTCTGGACTCATTTTGTCACAGCGCTCATCTGAACACCTCATCTGTTAAATGACTTTTAAGGAGTTCAGTCCTAATTTACTTTATCATCTCCTATTTTATGTGTCCTGGGCAGCTCCTCCCTCCTGGTAACTTCTGTTGGAATACTGAAAAGCTTTTCACCGTTTTCCCCACAACTTCCGAGTAGCATAAATCACACACTGTTTTAGAGTTTTGTAGTCTCTCTTGGATCAGCAGCGTTCCACCTCAAGCCAAAACTGAATGTAGACGTACTGGTTATAAAAGAAAGACTGGAAGAGTCTCACAGGGGTAATGGTGCAGACACTGAGAAGCCTGAAGGAATTCAGCGGTGACCCCTGAGTCTTCCCACTTCTGAGTCATCACCCTTTTGTGCGTTCAACCAGCACCCTCTTAGAATTAAACACCTTCTGTGTGCCACGCATTCTGCTGGGAACACGAAGATAAATTACCGGCAGCTCTGTTCTCTAGGATTTCATTAAAAGAGTCCCAACTAACTTTTCATGTGCTCACTAGTGCCATGGGGTGGGCACTGGAGTGTTCTGAGTATCCGTATACGCCAGGTACTGTGCTAAACACTTTAGGTCCATATCCTTATAGCACCATCAGGAGCTAGTTTCCATTATCACCATTTTACAGATGGAAAAACTTCAGTGTAAAGAATTCAATTAACTTGCCTTGAGTGACATGGGTTGTAAGTGGTGAAATCAAGGTCAGAACCGAGGCTGTGTTGCGGCAGAGCCTGGGAGCTCTGGCCACTGCTGTCCTGGGTGGATCTGCTCTTGGCCACAGCTGATCGATTGGACCAGGATACCTGAGCTAACTACAACCAGACTCCCATGGGAATTTCCAGTTAGTCTGAGAGATATCAGTCAGTCTCTGTTGGGCAGCTGAACTGGGATGTGGTGAACACCTTGCAATGTTGGTGGGGTGGGGGAGAGGTCAGAGCACAAGATTGCAGAAGAGAAACTTGGTATGTGGAAAGAGAGAACAAGGGAGAAAGTGGAGGGAACAGAGAGAAGGATAAAGAGAGACAGGCGGCAAGAGGGCCGGAGACCAGCCCATGAGAAGCTGCCTGAGCTCCTAATCCCTTTGCAGTTTCTGATTCTAACCCTACTTAGGGTCCCAACTCATTCTCTGCTTTTGATTCCTTCTAGGAAATACCTTTGAATCCTTATTCCCCAATCTTTGATACCTGCTCGGCCTTTATTTTCCTTTTTAAAATTTATTTTATATATTTGGCTGTGCCTGGTCTTAGTTGCAGCACCTGGGATTTTTAGCTGTGGTGTGCAAACTCTTACTTGGGGCACATGGGATCTAATTCCCTGACCAGGGATCAAATCTGGACCCCCTGTACTGGGAGTGCAGAGTCTTAGCTACTGGACCCACAGGGAAGTCCTCTGCCTTGTTTTCTTAAGCTGTTATAAGTGGATTCTTTTTTTTTCTATTACTTATAACCCAAACAGTTTCATGGGTAAGCCAGTATTCTGGTTCAGGGCATTGACAGACTCTGGAGAGATACCATCTGGGTAATGAGGAAGGTGCTGTGGACAGAGGCCCATGGAGAGGCTTCTAGGAGGAAGGGAAGCTGAGCCAGACCCCAGGGGCCTTCGGGGTGAAGAATGGGCTGTGAATAAGAATTTCAGCAGTTGAGCCCCTGTGGACAAAGTGGCAGATGATAGACGATGTGGTGGTGTTCTAGAAAGCGAGTAAAGAAAGGTCCTATGGGGTCGTAGGTGAGGGAAAGGTAGACCCGCAAGGCAGGGGTGTGTGCTACAAGGGGTCTCTGACAGGACCATGGAGAGGGGAGCCAGTGTGTTTCTATAGAACCATCTTGTCCACTCCTATGAGAAGGATGAGCTGAGTGATTTTCTTTAAAAAAAAATTTATTTTTGACCTTGCTGGGTCTTCTGTGCTGTGCAGGGTTTTTTCTAGTTATGGAGAGTGGGGCCTACTCTCTAGTTGAGACACGCAGGCTTTTCATTGGAGTGGCTTCTCTTGTTGCAGAGCATGGGCTCTAGGCCATCTGGGCTCAGTAGTTTCCTCAAGGGCTCTAGAGCATAGACTCAGTAGTTGTGGCACATGGGCTTAGTTGCCCCATGGCATGTAGAATCTTCCCAGACCAAGGATATCACACCTGTGTACCCTGCATTGACAGGTGGATTCTTAACCACTGGACCACTGGGGAAGTCTGAGTTGAGTGATTCTCCTTGACATTCATCTTACGGAACTAAACCATTAAGAGTTTCTACTTTCTTATTCTTTTGGTCACACTTTAATTTGTATTTATCTTTTTAATACACACGTTTTTAATGGATTTCAACTCGGGTTGTTATTTTAACAGCCCATGTTTGGAAAGAGTAGAATTTAGAAATCGAAAGGATAAAAAAAATTATAGGGTTCTCAATACATCAAATTTATATATGGTACTGGTGAACGCAATTTTCAAGGTGACTGGCTGCGGTCGTAGCATTGGAATGCTTTAAATATTATGGAGCCATTTGGATGGTGACTGAGCTCAAAATGTGGCTCCAAATAACCATGTCAAGGTATTGACTTTGTCCTAAAGGTTCCAGCAAATCTGAAATCACATTAGAAATTGGAGTCCTTTAATTTGGAGTCAGAGAGTAACTCATTCCAGAACATTTCCCCTTATGTTTTCCCTGGTGACAGGGTCTAGTGAGAGAAGCCCTCTACACTTCCAGTGAAATTATCCATTTACCACGCAGGGAGATTTATATGCCAGCACGACACAATGTCAGCTTCAGCAGCCAAGTCCATTTTTCATTCCAGGCTTCCGTGAAAGGGCTCTTTAAAGTCTACTTGAAATATTCGGCAAGGCCATACAATGAATTCTAGAAATCTGCTTTGCGAACTAGTCTTCCAGTTATAGCTTTACAGCTCATCATTATTTCAAAGGCCTTATTCATCCTAAAACTACAGTTCCTTTCTTTCTTACAAAAATGAGATGCCCTTTGCCTTTTTGGAGAGCAAAGCCTGCAGCTAGTGTTTTCTAATCAATCCTGGCTAAGGAAGGGGAATGACAGATGATACATGTTTATGTTTCAGAAAGGAAGAGCGGGAAGTGATAGCACGTAAAAGGAGAGCCTGATGCTGCGGAGAGTGAAATAAAACGGGTAACATTTATTGGATGCTTCTATGCAGTTAGCTCATTGAACTCCCATCATCTTGTGAGTCACTTCCTATTATTTACGAAATTTTATAGATGACAAAGCGGCTGCAGGGAGAGGTCAAGGAACTTTCGCCCAGCGTCACCAGCCACTAATTTCCTTCTAAGAAAAGACCTGCTGTTAAATTTGCACAGTGATGATGGAGTGAAAAATGAGAAAAGATGGATTCTAACATGTCCATGCCTTTCTGGTCAGAACAGATACAATGGGGAAGCACTGCATGCTGGAGGGGCAGGTGAAAGGAAATGCGTGCCCCCCGCCCCCCCCAAATGATGTTCCTAGAGTTTAAAAAAACAGAATTACTCAAAATGCTAAGGTGTATTTTTTTTTTTTTTTAAGTACATCTGCTTATTTCTTTGTTCTTTCACCAGGACAGCTTAACAGTCTTTAATGTTCATTTAACTGGATAAGATGATATCACCATTTCTTGGAACCAGAGAGCATTTTCTACATAAAATGCACAAGGATAAAACCTGGAGTGGGGAGAAGGAGGCACAGCAAGGCCACCGATGCTATCTGAATAGACCATTCGTTTCTGTTTTCCTGTACTAGGAAACATCTGGGTTTCCAGTTTTATATCCTTAGGCTCAAATGCTATATTCCAATTTGCATAGCTTCCACTGAAGAATCTGGACTAATGTGATTAAGTCACACTGCAAAAGCTCGGAAGGATGTGGGAAAGAAGGTGGACAATTAAAATCACCCAACCATTTAGAAACATGGGCCTTTCTCCCTCCCCCACCCTTCATTCCCTAAAATACATGCTGTAAGCATCCTCTGTGAAAGCTCTAATATAAAAACCAATTAAGAAATACACTTCTACACAGTTTTTATACCAACTTACTTCTCTTATCATCAAGGTTCCTTCTCTTGAAATACTGCTGCCGAAAGTGTCCGCGTGAGAGGTCTCCAGCCCGTGCGTGCCGACCATTCCCACATTGTACTGCTCAGCGCTCCCGGGGGCTCCTGTGGGTCTGAAATAGGAGGGAACAGTATTCATGACAGTGTATGCTTGAGAGTGCCTCGGACAGCAAGGAGATCAAACCAGTTAATCCTAAAGGAAATCAATCCTGAATATTCATTGGAAGGATTGATGCTGAAGCTCTAATACTTTGGCCACCTGATGTGAATAACCAACTCATTGGAAAAGACCTTGATGCTGGGAAAGATTGAAGGCAGGAGGAGAAGGGGATGACAGAGGATGGGATGACAGAGGATGAGATTGCTGGATGGCATCACCGACTCAATGGACATGAGTTTGAGCAAACTCCAGGAGATGGTGAAGGACAAGGAAGCCTGGCATGCTGCAGTTTCTGGGGTTGCAAAGAGTCGGACATGATTTAGCAACCAAACAAACAAATGCTTAGGGAAAATCTGTTTCCTGTCCACGGTGATATATTTTATTGTAGTAAAGTAGACATAACATAAAATTTAAGTGTACAGCTTGTGGCCTCAAGTACATTCCACTTTAATCTTTAACACTGCAAGGATGCTTGAACTGAGGTCCCACTTCCACAGTGTCCCTTCTCCTCCTCCTAGTAGTCCTCCTCTCCACTGTTAGCCAGTGTAAGCAACTGGGCTCTGCAAGATCTCCAAGTCCTCCCTCCTCTTCTCTGACCAGCAGATGCCCTGAATTTTGCACATGCTGTTTCCTCTGCTTGGAAAGCTCTCTTCCACCCTGCTTGGCTGGTTCCCTATATCCATCTGATTTCGTCTTAACCGATACTTTCCCCGAGAAGACTTCTCTCACCAGCCATCCACATCTTATCCCACCAGCTCCTCTTCTTGCTCTACATCCTTTTTCTTTAATAGTCCTCATCATGATTTGTAATTCTAGATCTTTCTGATCTTCTAATTTTCCTCTTCTTTCTCATTAGAACAGATGCTTGTGAGGGCAGAATTCTCGACTTTTTGCTCATCCCTAAATACCCAGTATTCAGCACAGAACTTGGCACAGAATAGGAGTATAAAAATAATCATTTGACAAGTAGGTTTTATATTGTTTTATAAAGAATAAGTATCTACGAAGAGCATTCTGGTGTACCAGGCATCCATTAACGAGGCTGTTTAACTCAAGAGCATCCAGCACTTTTAAAAATCTCTGTAATCACCCCACACTGTGGTATATTTATTTCCAGCTTGTTTCTTGCTCTTCTATTTAAGATACAATGGAAGAAGGGAATCGGATCTTGACATACGCTCTGAGAGCAGACACTGATGTTTGCTGTGGCCCCTAGCACAGACCAAAGCACTGTGGGAAATGGAGGACCAGACAGGTGATGTGGGCACCTGCAGGACTTCAGTTTTCAATGCTGGACCTATTGTTACCGTAGTGTGCAGCTAACTCTCTTTTATACCGAGGCTGAATTTTGAATTAAATACATCTAGGTATGAGTTAGAATTAACGTGTTTGGGAAGAAATTTCAAAGAAGTATTTTTAAGTATTTCACTGCCAGAAAGGAGCTATTAATAGTGTTACAGAGACATGGAAAAAGAAATTGATCTAATGAATTCCTGGTATATTGTTAGATTGGTATATCAGAAAAATTCTCATAACTATGATTTCTTTACTCATTTATTTGAAAACTGGTTTTATCTTGTACTTTATTTTTTCTTAGCAGCTTTAAATTCTTTTTTGGGACAAGATAATGTAAGACAAGTAAGTCAGTAAATTAAGCATTCATCAAGAGCCAAAGCTTCCTAGGAAGGGAGGCACTTTCCTTTGTCACTCAGGCATTCTTTGCCACTGTCAGAGGCTAGACTGACCTGGTGGCCACCACCAGGTTGAGAGTTCCACCTGAGTTCAAATATTAAGGATATTTTCGCTCCACTTATCTTCTTTATTCTAATGATGTTCTGATTCTATCCAAACATTTTAATCAGAAATATCTCAATATGGAGGAATTTTCATGAAAAAAGTATTTCCTAGGGCTCTTTCCAGTAAGACAATTCCTTACTTAATTTTCTAAATTTCTGAATATCTCAGTTAAACTCTTCCCCAATTTTTGCATTTTCATCATAATTTTAGTAAAATTGCCATCACTGGTTCCAATTCTTTTCTACGCAAATGTTACGGCAAAGATAGATACATCAATCAGCTTCTTTGTCTGTATAATCTTTCCAAAGCTTCTGTGGTCACTACTTCTTCCAGATCCAATTTTTCCTGGAACAATTTAAAGATGAAAATTTTATTAAGATTTATCTGTCAATTTTCAATCAATAGCAAATTTTACAGTGTATAGTGTTAACCACTGTCAGTTTTACATTTCATGGAATATTTTTCTGTGACTATTTCTTCCTGATCAATTTTATGAGCCAGAACTGCTTCATTTAACGATAAATTTTAATGTTGATCAGTTTGGGCTGTTTTGAATTTTATTCTACTAGTAATATTCCTTTTAGACTGACTAAAGGATGCCTATATTTCTTCCTTAGTCAATCTTCTAAAATGGTGAGCAATTCCTCTTAGAACGGTTGTTCTATTGTGCAGGATTTGTCTGCTGTATTGTGAATCTTCTGTGTATATCTGCTCATTCAGTGTATCTTGTATTGATGGTCCACATCATTAATTTTTCTGTTAACATGTAGTCTGATATAAGATCATAGCTTTTGATGATGAAAATTCACATACATTTCTGCGTGCTCCAAAGCACCTCTCTCTACATTTTTTTTTAAAGGCAAAATGCAGCCTGTAGTTCATGTTTCAGGTACTGAAAAACATTTTTAAATCGTAATAGACTTCTTGCTGTGTCTGTCACTGTCGGTCACTTCCTTCTGTCCTTCTTACCCCCACCCCCGGCTGTCCGTTAAATCCTGTCCCTGTATGTTTCTAGTATGGCTCCAAGCTCCCAACTCTGCCATGTCAATCTTTATCAACCCCTTAGAAATTCATTCATTCATTTAATTATTAAAAGTTTGTTATGTGATATACGTTGTACCAGACGCTAGAAAAAAAACACCGAAAAAATGAGACACAACCCTAAACTTCCATAAGATTATAATGAAATGGAGGTTGGACAAAACACAAAAAACTTAGTTTAGAAATGCAGTTTTTCTAACTCAGTGAGAAGGGTAAATGGAAGAGCAGAGGACCAATGTTAACTGGAAGCTACTCCTATCCGCCTTCCTGTGTTTTCACTATCCCTCCCTCTGTACTGGCTCTTTCTTCCAATCAGTAAACCTGATAAGGTCTCTCCTCTCTTTCATTTCATTAAAATATCTCTCTTGAGCCTAATTCTGTATTTACCACCCACACGTACATTTCTCTTTTCTGAAAGTTCTCCAATTTATTCCTCATCCCACTCTGGTTGGCTTCTCAGATGACTTCTTCCTCTGTTGCTGCTGTTCAGTCACTCAGTCGTGTCTGACTCTTTGCGACCCCATGGACTGTCCTTCACTATCTCCCAGGGCTTGCTCAAATTCACGTCCACTGAGTCAGTGATGCCATCCAGCCATCTCATCCTCTGTCGTCCCCTTCTCCTCCTGCCCTCAATCTTTCCCAGCACCAGGGTCTCTTCCAATGAGTCAGCTCTTCGCATCAGGTGGCAAAGTATTGGAGCTTCAGCTTCAGTATCTTCCTATACTTAACATCAAGAACCTAAAGGAAATTCTTCATTTCTAAACTCTCAGTGATTACTCTTGGACACTGCGTTTGGTCCCTTGCCTGTGTCTGATAATCACTCAGCCCCATTCTCCTCTGGGTTTTGAGACAACTTTCCCTGGGTTTTTCTTTTACCTCTCTGTTCTCTTCATAAGTTCCTCTTAAGATGCTACTGATCCCCAGTACTCTGCTTCACTCTATATAAACTGCTACAATGTTAATGATAGGGAAAATGGAAAATTTTGTGGGAGAGGGGTGGGAGGGTAGAGGAATAACATGGAAACCTACTATTTTCTTAATTTTTCTATAAATAAAAAATTGTTCTAAAAATACTTTATTAATAATAAAATAATTTTAAAAAGCAATGGTTTAAAAACACTGAGGCTCAAACAACTATAACAGCTTACAGTTAAAAATAAATCCTCTGTTCTAACAATTATTTTTCTGATATAGAGTCTGGGTAGGAATAAGCAGTTGTCTGAATTTCTATAAAGACCATAAAAAACAAAACACATCAACTAATTAGAAGGAAAACTATCGAAAATTTACTGTAATTAGGCCACATGTTTAGAACAATAATTTCCTCTAATTGGACTTGTCAAAGTGTTCCTGCAGGTATTGATTTAATTCAATTTCAATATACATTAATCGAACACCTGCTACATGAAAGGCCCTCAGTTTGGCACTGACTGGGTAGTGGATATAAAAGCTGAAGAAGACACAATCCTGAAACTAAGAGATCAGCATCTGGAAGAGCATAAAAACATGATGCAAATACTCCAAAGCAAGGCAGGATGTGAGAATGTAGGACACAGGGAGAGGTCACTCCAAGGAGAGATACAACACTGGGAAAGTGCAAGGCATTTGGAAACAACGAGGAGAAGGTCAGGTTGGCTGCAGCATATGCTGTGTCATGGCCCCAGGAGTGGAAAGAACTCTTTGTTGTAAGGCATTAGGCAGACAGCACAACCACAGCCACACTTCTACAACCGTCCAGAGCTTCAACGCTGGACAGGATGGCAGGCGGGGTGGGGGAGGGGCACAACAATAGCCTGGGTGGTGAATGGAGCCAGAACCATGGCTTTCTAGTGAGGATGGGAAAGAGGGGACATGAGACATGTGGCTTTCACTGTTCAGACTGCATTTTATGAGACCGTGCAAAACTCAAGGACTATGACAGAAATAGATGATCCTAATGATGAAGACTGCACTCCACATGTACTCACCTAAAGCATGAAATGGTACCTGAGCGAAAGTGAAAGTGAAAATTGCCCAGTGGTGTCTGACTCTTTGTGACCCCATGGATTACACAGTTCATGGAATTCTCCAGGCCAGAATACTGGAGTGGGTAGCATTTCCCTTCTCCAGGGGATCTTCCCAAACCAGGAATCGAACTCAGGCCTCCTGCATTGCAGGCGGATTCTCTACCAGCTGAGCCACAAGGGAAGCCCACAAGGGAAGATGCTGATATAAATGGCTGCCTCTTTGGCTTGCTTGGGCTGATGCCAATCAGCTAACATGGCTATCATTCCCTCCTTCCTAGTCTATCATGCTTTTATTATTTTCCTGCTTATAAAAGTAGTGAGTGCTCACCATAAAACTGGCTTCCCTGGTGGCTCAGTGGTAAAGAATTTGCCTGCCAATGAAGGTGACTCGGGTTTGATCCCTGGATCAGGAAGATCTCCTGGAGAAGGAAATGGCAACCTACTCCAGCATTCTTGCCCAGGAAATCTCATGGACAGAGGAGCCTGTTGGGCTACAGTCAATGGGGTTGCAAAAGAGTTGGACATGACTTAGTGACTAAACAGCAACAACAACATCATAAAATTGGGGATATATATAAGAATCCCTTAGAGTAGTATAATCCAGTGTGTGTGTGCATGCTAAGTTGCTTCAGTCATGTCCAGCTCTTTTGTGATCCCCATGGACTGTAGCCCACCAGGTTCCTCTGTTCACGGGGTTATTGTGGCAAGAATACTGGGGTAGGTCACCTTGCCCTCCTCCAGGGGATCTTCCTGACCCAGGGATCAAGCCCATGTCTCTTATGTCTCCTGCATTGGCAGGCAGGTTCTTGACCACTAGTACCACCTGGGAAACCCTGCTTAGTCTGCAGGTAACCTCTATTACAATTTCTCCTCACTCATTATTTTTCTAGGCTTGCTGCTGCTGCTGCTAAGTCACTTCAGTCGTGTCCGACTCTTTGCGACCGCACAGATGGCAGCCCACTGGGCTCCCCCGTCCCTGGGATTCTCCAGGCAAGAACATTGGAGTGGGTTGCCATTTCCTTCTCCAGTGCATGAAAGTGAAAAAGGAAAGTGAAGTCGCTCAGTCGTGTCTGACTCTTAGCAACCCCGTGGACCGCAGCCTACCAGGCTCCTCCGTCCATGGGATTTTCCAGGCAAGAGTACCAGAGTGGGGTGCCATTGCCTTCTCCATTTCTAGGCTTGAGGCACTGGGAAATAGTGCAGTAGGTTAGTTATGGAACACAGTCTTTGCTATGTGCAGTCTTATAGGTTATATCACACACTACTAATATGAAGTCAATATTGTATACAGAAGTCACTGTTTTGCACATCAGTATCTACAGCTGCTTGTTGGAATGGCAGGGCTCCATTTCTGAAAAACTCTTTAGTGTACACTTCATAGTGGTGAACTGTGCTGCAGTGGATTTTAATTTTTTGCTCCAAAAATACACAGTAGAAAATGTGAAGGTTTATTTCAAGAGTAGAAAATAAGTGGTAAGAATGTAAGGAGCAGTCTACCTCAGAAATGTCTTACTCCTAAAGAAACAATGGATTTTTTAATAGTTAGAAGTTTTTTAAACATATAACTATTCATTCTACAGCAGAACAGAGTGTATATATTTTATATTCACAAAAATGTCTCTACTTAGCAAATAAAATACACATACACACATCTGTATCCTGTTTTTTCTCTAAGTGTGTTTCACATATAATTAACTATTTTAAGTGTTCGTTAACGGACAATTGTGTCAATTTGCCTAAAATTTACCAATTCTTCAAAAGCCCCATCAAGTTTTGCCTCCACTACAAGCATTCAGTGGTAGCCTATTTATTACTTCTGAGGAATACAATAATAAATCCTCTGAATGCCTTTACCAGTATCTAGTCTGTTCTCTTTCCAAATCACCTTGATGAAACGATTTCTCTCAAACATGGCACCAACCACATCACTCCCCAGCTCAGGACACCTTCCATGGTTCCCTGCTGGCTACATGACCAAGTGCACACTTCTTGGTCTGGCATCACTAGTTCAGATCTTTCCCCTTTATACCAGCTGTATTTCCACCAAACTTAACCTTCTGTGCCTTTACTTCAACTCTCCCGCCTGTCCCCTGCACCCCACCCCTGCCCCGCCCAAGTATCCCGCCTGGGATCCTAATATCACTGCGTTTTCCTTCCCTCCTTGATGATAGTTATTGTGTACATGTCTTTCCTCTAGATTAGGCTACAAATGCTTTAAAGCCAGGATACACAATTTCAGTTCAGTGCAGTAATGTGTAAATCAAAGTCACTGAGGATCAACTCCATTCCAGACACCAGGCAAGGTCTTAAGAGAAGAAAGTAAATAAGGCTCAGTTCTCACCCTCAAGGATCTCACAGCCCAGAGAGGATGACAAATAATAAATAAACCAATTTGAGGCGCTCCATGAAGTGGCAGGTATACATAGAAGACACCATGCAACACAGATGACAGCATGGGCTCTGCCTCATGGACTAGGCTATGACAGGTAACCTCTAAAGTAACAAGAGTGTGCCAGATAGCAGAGGAGGCATAGCGCAGCATGGTACATTTAGGCAAGTTTAGAAAGATGGGTGTTTCTACCCACCAAGAGATGGACTTGCCTCTAGAGCTATGAGGATAAACACCATTAACAGCCTTACAAAATATGACAGGAGGCTTAAAAACCCAATGAGATTTAACATCTCTACCAAGACGGTCCTTGGTTATTCTTCCAACTATTTATACTACGCTGAAGTTTTCCATGTATAATCATGTCTCTTGCCTATTCTTTGTGACCATGTGGACTGTAGCCCACCAGGCTCCTTTGTCCATGGGATTCTCCAGGCAAGAATACTTGAGTGGGTAGCCATTCTCTTCTCCAGGGGATCTTCCCAACCCAGGGATTGAACCTGGGTCTCCTGCATTGCAGGTGGATTCTTAACTGTCTGAGCTACCAGGAAAGCCCCAAATAGAATGTAAACTTTGGGAAAGCAGAATTCCTGTACGTACTTCTTGAATGTCTCAAAGCCCTCTCAATACTTTGAATGTCTCAAAGCATGGGGTCTAACACATAGTGGAAGTCTTAGTAATCTTAAATCCACCCTCAGAGTAGTGTGCACAGTGCTTAAAGGGAATTCAAAACATCTGGTAGAAGAAGGAATCAATGCTGAGTCAAGACAAAAACTGAAAGGACCAGCATATTTTGCAGGAATGTTCTGGATTAGTGATTTTGCCTCTAGAACAATTTTATTTGCTATTAAAAAAGCAATTTAAAGCAATTTGTTTCCAAATGTCATATTTTAGCATACTTATGGCTGTCAATAAGGGGATAATCAGCAGTAAAATAACAAGTATGGATTTTTCAGCCACGATAATTAGATTTGTCTTTCAGAATTGCTTGTACGTCAGGATTGTTAATCAATGGATGACATTTCCAGCAGACTAGCTGGCCCTGTCTCTCCAGTCTCTGCTGAACAGGATAGTCATTTGAGGCCTGAAATGGCATCTTCTCTACAGGGAGTAAATGTGGTGTGATGACCGATGTAGTAGCTGAGCCAAAGCAATGGAAGCGAAGAGGAATGAAGGTGGAAGAGTTAGCACCACTCTTTACCAAAGTTACAGCAAACCAGAGCTGGGCACCTTGTGTTTATTTGAGGGAGGAAACGAGAGACATATGTGAGTGTGCTTGTATGAACGACTGTTTGAATTGGGCAGGTAAAGGGGAACAGGAGAGGTTCTTTTGTAAAAGGATCCAGTCCAGTGAGAAAAAGGGAGCCCCCTTCACTAAAAAAAGAAAAGAGAAGAAGGAAAGACTGCAAATACTAAGGGAAAGCTAGGTAGCTATAAATCTTTAAAAAAGAAGAGTGTATGTGGTGAAGTCAGACAGCAAAAAGGATCACATAAAAGAGACAATGGAGAAGATGAAGTAGCAAATCCTAACAGGAGTGTATTTAAGTCAAACTCTCAGAGGTTTCACTGCAGGCTTTCGCTGGGATGCTAACCCATGCTGTCTCCTGCATTCCACCCACCTTCGTGGTGGTGGTGATGGTGAAATATATGGCTCATGTTATCAATGTTAACCTCGAAATGTTATTGCCTATAATTTCGTTCTTCAGTTTTAGGGTCTGACTATCAATATCATTTGCCCTGAGATGACAAGCACCATCAGAGCATCACCCAAGGGAGAGTCAGCCTCACAACAGCCTAGATAAAGTATATGCAGTCCTTGAAACACTACAAGTTACTGTGTCTAGGGAGAAGGGGTGAATGTATAACGATGCTCTAAAAAGCATGTGAATTCCCAAAGTCAACCGATCCTGCCAGAGACCCATAATTCACATTTCTTGTCTTCTTGTTTTGGAGACCTAACTCCTCTTGGCCTACAACGAAAAAGCAGGTCTCTTACATCAGTCTGGGTATGTCGCTGACGGCCACTGTCCCGTCCTGGGTCTCACTCTCTCCATCTTCCTCCTCTTCATCACTGCTTTCCGATTCCTCACTGGAGGAGGAGTAATCTGTTACCTTCTTCAGTGGGCGGTTTGTTTCTTCAATCCGAAGTTCTCTTAATTCTTTGGCTAACGCCGTCAGATCCTACAAAAGAAAAGTTTGTCCAGCAGATATGACATAGATATGAGCAAAGCACTATCTCTTAGCAAGTCTCCAGCTTAAGCAACAAGAAAAAAAAAGTAAAAAAAAAACAAGCTCTCTATAGAACCATTACAAACATAGTTACTGCATGAAACCAAGAAAATGATGTTTGTAGCGTGGAGAAACTAGAAAAGAAAGATGAAGTACATTTAAACTTTGTTCACAACCAATTGCTTGACTAGACTGAGACTGCTGGGTTCTGAATCTGCATGTGTATGTATGTGTATGTGTGCTGTGTGTGTACACATATATACAAACCCTGGGTTCATCTTTTGGGAAGGTGAAGTTGGTCACCCACCCTCAGAGTTAATGGGAAAATACACAAGATTAGAAATAATTTCCCAGTATTTCGGGATCACTGCCCAAGCCACAGTCATGGCCTCTTGCTCATTGTGATTGCTACTGTACCAAAATCTAGCATCAGTCACAGAACAGAGCAATTCCCAAGGTTCCAGCTCCTAAGTGACTCATTTGGTGTGTCATCGTTCCCGGGAGAGCCAAGGCACCATGTCAAAGAATGGCCCACCCCAAAGCCCAGTGCCACTGAAAGTGATAGCCACAGAGCAGAGTTAATCAAGAGGAACAAAATAAAACAAAACACAAACAAAAACAAACAGGAAAAGAATTCTTTCTAGAATGATAGGTGTTTCAGTTTCTTTTGTTTTAAATTGCAGTCAACTGGCAGAAATCCTGGCAAAGAATACAGAGATGAATGTGCAAACACCAAAAGGAAGAGGTAAATTTTCAGTTTTCCATGAGTATGATGAAACCTTTAGCCTTATGGATGTGATGAGGTGGTATTTAGTCACCAGGCACATGGCAGGCAGTGTGCTGAAAATCTGACTACCTTTTAATTTACATGCTTTCAGAGCAATGCAGAGGGAAGCAGTTCTGCAAAAGCATGGCTGTTCTATTTGCATGGGTTAAACTGCCCTTGACACACAGCATGCACATGAAGAAAAAGCAATTTGACATCAGTCTTACCATTTCTCCCTATATTAGTGACCCATGTGGGAATCAGAGCATTCAGTGAGAGACAGGGGATTAGGGAGAAAGAAACTCATTTGAAGATACTAAATCCCACAGTTTTCTTAAGGCCATATTCTCTCTTTATTTTAATCCAAAAATGTATTTGTCCAATTTGTCTGATGTAAGGTCAGAGTAATAGAGATGATGTAAATAACATCTGATAACCTATCCTAATAGGTTAGAAGAAAAACTGTGATAAATATGTGTAACTAAATTATAATTTTATTTTGAGAAGACAACAGATCATCCTGTTTCTTTACTGTTGCCTATATGTCAGGCATTGATATATTGGTTAAGACTAAGGGCAGAAGATGGTTCAGGTTTTTCATGGTCAAAATTTAGGAAGTTAAGTGAAGAATTTATTTCTAATTTCATAAAAATCAAAGGGACAGCAATGACAACTTCAACATTTGTTCTGTAGTCATTTGAATGGAAAGTTTTGGAAAAGAGAAGCTTCTGAAAATTCAAATTGTGCATTTTCCACACAAACATGCTCACTGGGCTTTTACACACATGCACACAGCCGTGGCCTCACTCTCAGTGGATATATTTATCCCATCCATGAAAATGAAAACAAAATTATATTAAAAAGACTCAAGAGATGTTTGAATATAGTGTATACCATCAATGAGGAGAAATTATGGCATAGAATTTTATGCAAATTTATTATTGGTTTCTTTGGCAATGAGCCAAAATTCAAAAAGCTACTATTCAGATTTCAGCTTTTTACCTCTTATTTTCTCTTAACAATTGCCAATGTTTACCTTTACCAAATTGAGGAGAAATGAAGGGTATTATACCCTTGAGCACATTGAGAAAATACGGTTTAGGTATTTGTTAAGGCAATTAATGAAAAAGGACATTATAATCCTCTAAACCAATAAAACAATAAAAAATTAGATAAATTTATTTTGTATTTTTTGTTCTCTATGTTAGGACCATGTTACATCTCATCAAAGACTACATCTAGTATTTAAAATGTACTTATTAAAAATTTTTATTATAACTTAAAGAGAGAATATGGTTTAAAAGAGTTTATTTCTAATATCAATAATTCTGAATAAAATATAATAATATTAAGTTTTATTTATTTAGATTAATAACTCATTTTCCCCATGGGTTGGTTTTCCTTATTGCTGACATTTCAAAACAAGACAATTAAGATTTTAAAAAATCAAAACTATTTAAAAATATTTAGCTGGTCCAAAGCTCACTGATTTAAAGAAACTCTCAATTGTTAAAATGATCTAAATTTCTCCAAACACTGTATTTAGGAATACTTTAAAGCTCTGACATGCTTTATAATTTCACTTTTAATTAAGAGGGTTTTTTTTTTTTTTTTGGTTTCTGTATTATTAAAAAGTTATCTTTCCTGAAGCATTACAAATAATTGCAATTTCCTTTTAAGTTTAATTGGTAATACCATGGTGGGTGAGACATATATAAAAATCCTAAGGTAACAATAATGGGTAACTCAAAACTAATACTCCAGCCAAAAAAAAATTTAATCTTCTATTGCCCATAGTCTATATGTTTAGTTGAAGATTTGTTCCTTATTCATCTATCCTGGAGAAACTTACAATAGTAAAGTTATAGGAAACAAACATGATCTAAAATTGACATCATTGGGTTCAGATCCATTTTCATACGTTTTATTTTCTGACAATACCCATTTTCTCCATGTAATGAGTTTTGTGGTAATTTATTGCTTGACTGTCACAAGCCTGGAGCGAAAAAGTTTTAAAAAAAGAGAAAAAGGGTGCTATTTACCATGAAAATATTTGAGAATATATAACTGAAAAAGACATATGGCAAAATGGTAAGTTTCCTGACTACAGAGTACAGATAGTTAAGGGGCTCTTACCCTAACGTTTCTTTTATGCAACGCTTTTTAGAATCAACTTGGTGTAATTTTTCTTTCAAAAAATTTACCTAATCTGACAATTATGCATATTCTGCTTTAAAAGGTGCTCTTTTAGGTAACTTTTTAAAAACAATATAGTTTATGAAAATCAGTTCAATTTTTAAACAATTAAAATAATAGTTAAAATTTTAAAGTTGGTCTTCTCTTTAAAATTTACTTATTTTTATTTTTGGCTGTGCTGACTCCTCGTTAGAGCATGCGGGCTCTTTGTTGCCCTGAGGCATGTGGGGTCTTAGTTTCCAAGGATAAAACCCACATCCCCCGCACTGGAAGGCAGATTCTCAACAACTGGACCACCAGGGAAGTCTCAGTCCTTTCTTTACGTTTTAAAATAATTCATTTTCTTTTTAGGCAGTGTAAAGATATGACTGGGGGAAGTCACTTGTCATCAGTATCTTTACCTGGGGAAAAAAAGGTTTGGACCACCTGTTATCGATCCAGTTCTGTCCAATCTATATATGTGCTCTGGCATTTGTCAGATTTCTACATACTAACGAAAAAAATGCTGGTAAAGCCAGTGTTTGCTTTTGTATCTCATCTTCATAACATCTGTTTAATTGTGCTAAAGTGAAAAGAACATTTATTTTGGAAGGTGTATTCAATAATCAGACTACTCTGCACAATCTCATACTGCATTAGGAAGGAATGCCAAGTGAATGGACTCTCCCCTAGACTGACTTTTATGAGAACTCAAACCATTAAATTAGCAATAAGAAGCAATTATGTCTTTGGCATTTTAAGACTGCTCATTTCAATCTTGGGTTATCTAAATGGCACATCAGTCACTGGAGACTGGAGAAGCCATATCAAAACCTAGGAATGAAGACAGGAGAGAGAGTTAAGTCAAGTTTTTTCCACTGTGGCACCACTGACATTTTGGGGTGGATAATTCTCTATTGCAGGTTATTTTCCTGTGCATTGTAGGATGTTTAGCAGCATCTTTCTGCCCTACACACAATATGCCAATAGCACTGCTTCCCGCACCCCACTTGTGACAATCAAAACTAACTCTTGTGCGTACTCAGTTGTGTCCGACTCTTTGCAACCCCATGTACTGTAGCCCGCCAGGCTCCTCTGTCTATGGGATTTTTCAGGCAAGAATACTGGGGTGGGTTGCCATTTCCTCCTCCAGGGAATGTTCCTGATTCAGGGATTGAACCCATGTCTCCTGCACTGGCAGGCAGATTCTTTACTGCTGAGACACCAGGGAAGGCCCCCAAACTGACTCTAGACTTTGCAAATGTCTCCTAAGAGGAGGGCAGCTGGAGGATAATCATTCCTTGTTGAGGACCACCAGGTAATATAGAACCAAGGAATCCCATATTTTCAGTGGTTGGGATCAGCGATACTCAAGGATAGGGTTATAAGAATCACCCTGAGGGATTTCCCAATCATCCATTGCTCCAAGTTTTTGGTGCACAGCTTATATCCTCTCAATTACTTATACCTCTGTTTCCTACCTCTTACCTGTGCCCAGTGTGCTAGAGTATCCTGAAACAAATAAAGCAATTTTTAAAAGCCCAAAATAGCCTGGGTTAACCAGACGAAATCCATGAGTCCTTTCCCTCATGACAGCCACCTCCAAGCCAATTTCTGGACTCATAAGAGGAAACCTTGAGTGTGTACATTATTTTACTGGTAGCCTGAGCACCGGAACTGTGGGAGAGGGTTGATAAAAGTTGTGATAATCCCTGTCCTTCCCACTCTCATGAAGAGGAGGGGTAAGGCTGCAGTACAGAGCAATTCAAAACAATTCCCTTTTTTCTTTCTATAAATGCACCCACACACTGTGGACATATGGAGTCTCATTCTTTTGCGAACAATAATTCTTTAATTATGAAAACTTTCTAAGTCACTCTGAATGGTAAGGTGGTCATAATTCTGAAAGAGTGAGGCTTTTTGGTAAAGATCAGACACATAGAAACATGCTTGTCCCGCCAAAATAGCCCCATGCCTCAGGCCTTGCCTTTACATAGCATTTCACACTTTCAGAAAATGCTCTCGAACACACACGATCTTGAGGGAACCTAAACGATCTTGTGACGGCGGCAAGGCAGGTGCTTTTATCCCCACTGTACAGATGAGGAAACTGTGACCCAGAGAGTTTGTGAGATTGGCCCCACCAGTTATTTATTGCGGGAGCCAGAATTTGAATGCAGCTCATTGACCCCAAAGCCAATGCTTTTTCCACGTCATTTCACAAAAATGGTGCTCAGCAGAGTTACAGCCTGAAAGCCATAATGCTAGTCTTCAGATTTCATGCAGTTAGACTCTTTGCAGAAGGCCTGTCTCTTCCAAAACGACTCCACTATGCTGTATTCATGCAGGTCCAACAAAGAGCAGTGAGGCAGTCATCCTTCTTAGCGAGCTACCTAAGATCGGCAAAACCATTTATTTTTCTAATGGAAAAATGCCTCCACTGATAAGGAAATAAAGTTACTTAACTGGTCAGGATTCATTAAGTAAAGTTGATGTTGCTGCTGATGCTGTAGTTAATGTCCCACAAAATTAATCTAACAATACCCAGTGACTCCTTGTTCACAAATCACACTATAAATTTGGATGGCCCTAGAAAAAGATGTCTCTTTTTTCTGTTAGTAAAACCACCATCCCCTAGCCAGGCTGGCGAGTGTAGGTGAAGAGCTCAGGATTTGCTACCGGAAGATACTAGAATGAGAAACTGCCGCTATCAAAGCACTAATGCATATCTTCAGCCAGACTGGGACACTGGAAAAGTGACATTTTGGCTTAGGAGGAAGGTCTCTGGAGGTTTAAATGGTGTCGGAGGCACTCAGGCTGGCTTCTGTGGGAGGGATTCTCCTCCCAGCAGATCACTCTGAAGGAATGAGGTTTAAGCTGAGATCCATTTGGCCACCTTTCTGAATATCAACCTCAGGAAGTCAGTTTATATTCACATCTTGTAAAAGCATGACCAAGAAAAGATAATACTAACCTCATCTATAGCTTTCTTATAGCTCTGAGATAAGAGGAACCCAATCCAGAAGAATCCACGGAGGGAGAAAAGACCAGAAGAAAGGCAGCAGGTTAAACACAAAATGGGAATGGTTAGTACACAACTGATAAAGGCAAAAGGAAAAGGAGAACCTCTACCCAGAATAGTGTCAATTCCCTTCATTGCTACCCTCACCGTACTTCCTTACTTTTAAAGGTAAAAAAAACAAAATATCTTCACATTCATTTCATAGAAAAGGCTCTTGAAAAATTCAGATAAAACAAGTGGATAGTAAGTCATTGAAAATTAATTTCCAACTTTGAAATTTCAGCCTCCAAGCTCTTTTTTATTTCTTTAAGGCTATCTGGGGTCTGATGTGTTATAGCAATGAAGCTAGATTTCAGGTTGTCAGGTCCTCTATGAGATCATGCTTACCAAGTGACAATATAGTCCTAGAGCAGCAGAAATGTTACAATATTAATTCATATGGGAAATAATGTGGAGGAAAGGCCAGAATATTTAAGAGAAATCCACAGAAAGTGCCCAAATATTCTTAACTGCTAGTTTCAACATCTCTTTGCCAAAGCTGCTGAGTAGATCATGGAATAATAGGAGTTATTTCTCTTCCTGTTTTGTTTTCTAACATAGCGCTGCTGCTGCTGCTGCTAAGTCACTTCAGTCGTGTCTGACTCTGTGTGACCCCATAGACGGCAGCCCACCAGGCTCCCCCGTCCCTGGGATTCTCCAGGCAAGAATACTGGAGAGGGTTGCCATTTCCTTCTCCAAACATAGTGCTAATGATCAGCAAAATATCCAGAGGTAGGAAAGAAATCCTGAATCAGTTCAGTTCTTTCTTAATCAGGTATGACTTCCTTCCAGATGCTTCTAGCACCTGTTCTTAATAAACTCAACAATTTTTGTTTCAGAGTCATGAGTGCATCCCCAACTACTTTACCCTGTGGGTTCTCTGGTGAATGAAAAGAGCTCAAAACTCTTTTGAGAAAAAAGCACTCACAGCTGGGCGACTTGGTCGGGTAATCTCCCTGGATTCTTCTGGTTTCACCTTGGAGGGCTCATGGGGGAGCACAGGTGATCCTTCCGACTTACTGTTGGCTAGAAGAAAGAACAGAGGGCCAAGAAAGATAGTGACCATCAGAAGGTGCTGGAGTTCTGTGGTGAGTCATCCTTGGTATGACTCAGCGGACACCTCACTCACTCAGACAAATCCTCAAGCACATCTGTGAAAAAACAGTCAATGTTCAGGCAAACAAAATCAGCCATACACATTTAGGCTTGTCACCTTGAAGTCACTAGGAACAATAGGAAAAACTAAAAAAAAAAAAAAGGAAAAACCAGCAAGCGCCACCATTTACTGAGCACCAATGGTGTGCCATGGTTAGTGCTAAACACCTTTTAATGCCAATTGTCCCACTGAATCCTTGCTCCAACCCAATGATGTGGCACTGGTTTCCTATTTCACAGTTGAACACACAGAAATAACACAACTAGCCCAAGGTCACACTGAAATTATGGGCAGAGCTGGGATTCTGTCTGATTTCTCAAAGTCCTATTTTAAATTATCATGTTAAACCAGCGTCTGAGTTATTCTATGTTTGATTTTTTCTTTAACCACTTATCCATCAGGATAAGTGTTTTTGATGAAATGCTGTGGAAAAAAAGAAACTTGTTTTACTTGGGGGAATGATTTTTAAATGGGTGGGGGGAGGATGAGCAAGTTGTCTGGGTCATTTAAGGAAGAAAGAATGAGGTGAGGGAGGGAAGGAGAGTTTGGTGATAAAGGGGACGTGCCCTGGAATAGAGACTACAGAGCAAGGGTTGGGGGAGGGCTGCTACAGAGTGAAGAGCATCTCTCTGATTTATGAGCTTACAGGTTAGAGAAGAAGCAATCTCAGGTGGGAGACACTCTTTGGTTTGGTTTCAAAGTGGTTTTTCCTGGGTGGGGACACAGCAGGGTAGGACACACTAGCTTTTAACCCAGAAAAACTAGAGGTCAAAGAGAAGAAGTTAAGAATTAAAATGATATGCCTAAGTTTGGATTTTCTTTAGCATTTGCTCTAACGAAACATATTTTATTTTATATGAACAGAAAAAAAGGTAAGAGAATGGCACTTTTCTAAAGTTAGTAAGTCTATATCTGGATCAAAGCAACAGAAGCCTACACAGTTGTGGGTTGTCATGGATGTCAGAAGATTGTAAGAAGAGGCAGCTGCAGGCCAGTCCCCACCCCAGTTCAGAGACACAGCACAGTATGTCTGACATTCACCTTTTCAAAATAGACATACAATGAGTTTACTTTAAAAAAAAAAAATTAGGAGGTAAAGAATGATTGTGTCTAATGAAGAGGCTAGGAAAGAATAAAGAACTGGTGCTTTTCATCAGGCAGAGTATTAAGTGTTTTTCAAATTGTACTTAAAAAAATCCCAGCCTTCATTACTTGGAAGCAAAATTATCTTCTGAAGAAGGTTTATGCAGAAAGAGTACATTTTGATTAGCTAGAAACAATAGGTTGTCATGTATAATTAGCTGGACACATTAATGTTTTTCACAAGCTTCCTCATTATTGAAAGCTAAACAATGAAGAATGACTTGAATTAAATGGTCAGAGAGGCTAATTTTTACCTTACCAACAGGAATAACCAGAAGGGTCAAGTATATTTTTTTAAAGTCAAAGATTTTATATCTTCTCTCCAGTGCATATTTATTCTACATTAGCCTTTATTAACATTTAGTTTGAGAAATACCTTGTATTCTGAACACTGTTGACACAAGGGGAGGAGGATACTTGTGGGTCATGGAACTCTAACTAAGCAATCAAATAGAAATGGAAATTGAGCCGCCTGATGACTACATTTTCGAATGAGACCAGTATTCTGCGATCTTCCTGAAGAATTCTGGTATCTGCAATTAGAAAGGATTGGGTCCACACTGATGTCACACACGTGACTGGGGATGGTGGCCCACTGCCCTAAGGGGACTGAAGCCGAGTGGAGTGAAGGGGCTTCTCGGCATCACACAGTGGTGGCCACACCAGGAACAGAAGTCACAGAAGTCAGGGAGTAATCTGATTCCTTGTCCAAAGAAGCCCTCCTGGAAAGGTAGGGGAAAGCTTTACCTCGAACCCGGGTCCGTTCGCTGGATCCTGCTTGCGACCCAGGCTGAGAGCCGCCTTGGGAGCTGGGCTGGGAGCTGGGGGTGCTGGAGCTGGAAGAACTGCCACTGCTGGTCCTCTGCAAGGGGCTCTCCAAGACGGGCTCGGTTCTCCGGAGGTCGGGGTTGCTGTAGGGACAGCGGTGCACAGGGCTTACATTCTCAAGAACTGGCCACAGGTAGACACAAGTGTAGTCCAGTCCCGCCCCCAGTACAAAAGGATGAAGACAGTGCCTATGTGACCTTGCATTAAAGGGGTCAATGTTAATGACAGTCATGCTGTCTTCTGTGGAGCTCCTGGCCAGATTCTACATCTGGACAGGATGAATTCTTGACCCAACTCTTGGGTCATCTCACATCAAACACATTAGCTCTGAAATGGTGAATCTTCACAGGAGGCGCTAGCTTTGAAACCCCTTTTCCTGTGCTCATTGTAAAACAGTAAAGAGTATTAAAAGATAAAAACAAGGGAGCAATGCATGCCATCTCTGAATCAAGAGACATTCAACTGTCTTTTACTGGATGATATATTATCTTCTAGTCTTAGGAATGGAGAAGGCAATGGCACCCCACTCCAGTACTCTTGCCTGGAAAATCCCATGGCCAGAGGAGCCTGGTAGGCTGCAGTCCATGGGGTCGCTAAGAGTCGGACACGACTGAGCGACTTCCCTTTCACTTTTCACTTTCATGCATTGGAGAAGGAAATGGCAACCCACTCCAGTGTTCTTGCCTGGAGAATCCCAGGGACGGGGGAGCCTGGTGGGCTGCCATCTATGGGGTAGCACAGAGTTGGACACGACTGAAGCGACTTAGCAGCAGCAGCAGCTGCAGTCTTAGGGAAAAAAAATTATTTATTTATTTTTGCCTGCACTGGGTCTTTGTTTTGCGTGCGGGCTTTCTCTAGTTGCAGAGCACGGGCTCCAGGGAGAGTGGGCTTCAGTGAGTTGCAGCTCAAAGGCTTAGTTGCCATGTGGCAAGTGGGATCTTCCCAGACCAGGGCTCAAACTTGTGTCCCCTGTATAGGCAGGCAGATTCTTAACCTCCGGACAACCAGGGATGTCCACTTCTAGTCTTTTTTCGTTTGTATGTACGGAAGCACACTGTGTATTCAATTTTGCGTATTGCTTTTCCCCCCCTTTGACTGCCTTTTGAGCAGCTTCTAACACTTCTAAAAACAATAATGGCTGCATAGTAGTCCATTATATAGGTGAATTAGTTCAACCATTCTTCTGTTATTAGGTGCTTCCAATATATTACTGGGACACATAATACTGAAATAAACATCTAGAGGCAAACAAATATTCAGTCACATCTCTCCTGGAATTGGAATTCTTGGGCAGAGGGGCATGAACTGGGGTAGGCATGTGCACATATATATATGTATGTGAACATATAAACATACAACAGGTTTTCACTACAGTGTATGAGACTATCCATCTCACTGAATTCTTACCAGTCTTTATTATGAACAGCTAACAAACTTGCAAAAAATTATATTTTGCTGTTTTAATGTAGTTTTAAAAAATTATTGTTGAGGTAGAATAATTTTTATTCACATTTGTTATTCAGAATTCCTCTTCTGTGAATTACTTAAGTTCTCAGCTCACATAGCTAGTGGTATCTTTGCATTTTTAAATTTCTTGCAGGAAATCTTTATCTACTTTGGCTCTTACCAAAGGGAAGTATGTTTGAAAATAATTATTAAGTGCTAAACCCAAGAACAGCATTCATCTATTGGCAGGATAAAAGCCCCCACTGGTTATAAACACTACTCTATTATTCACTCTCACATCTTTACTACTCCCAAAATAGTGCATTTATTCATTCACTCAGCTGGTCTATACCGGGCACTGGGTCAGACCTTTGAGATACAGTAATGAACAAGATCCAGCTCGTGCCCTCTGCCAGTGTCGCCAGACACACACAGCGGCCTTTGTTCATGCTGTGCCTGCAGTGAGCGCAGGGCAATATGAGAGCATGAAGCCGACTCCAAGGCCACTTTCGGTGACCACAGGGGCTGCAGAGAAGAGGAGGCCGCTAAGCAGTGGGGGTGGGAAGAGACTGAGAGGATTAGGATTTTGTTATAAAAATAAGCAGTATTTTCCAAGTTTCTTCTAAGCTCTTCCTTTCAAATTTACAAGCCATAGACCTCTCCATTTTTTCCTCTAGACTTCTAGACTGCTGGGCCTAAGTGGTAATTTAGTGAGATCTGAAATTCAAAGATCCTATCCACTGCCATCCACCTGCCAAGGGAGAAACATCAGCTCCTCTATGATTTCATTGTCTTCAGTTCCCCAAACAGAATTTCACTAACAGAGTCGTTATAGTGCTATTATTTTCATGCAGTGAGCTATCACATTAAAATGTAATAGTATGCTTTCATTTTTCTCTGCCCATTTTAAGAATATCAAGTGGGAACTAGACACTCTGTGCTGTGTTGTGTGTCAGATGCTTCACACGTAAATGTGAAAATAATATGGTCCTTTCCCTTGAGACACTTGCAGTTTGGCCCATGAAAATCTGGCCACAAAATAGCATTGCTATAGCAGCAACTAAACCAAATAATTTCTTTCTGAAAACAAAAATATTTGGCTGAGTTACAAAAACCCTTAAACACTGGGTTAGTGGAAGAGATGGCTGGTGATTCTGGAAAATGTAAACATAACTATATCTTCATGATTTATTAATTCTTGATAATATAAATGTAGACTTTATGACAATATTCACCTTTCAATTTTTTTTATGGTAAAGGGGTGGCTAAGTCAACTCAACAGTAAAAACTGACTGCAGAACAAAGTGTCAGTAAACTTAAGGAAGACTTTAAAAATTCTTGGTATTTTTATGGCACTCCTTTGGGTAGTAATTACCATTTAATTGATTGAGATAGATTTGGATCCATAAGAGAAAAAACCTCCCTCCTATTTGGAGAATATCTAATTATTATCTAGATAATTATTATCTAGATAATAATTAGATATTATTAGATATTATTAGATATTAGATAATAATAATTAGATATTATTAAATTATAATAATTAGATATTATTAGAATATCTATAATAATTAGATATCTAAATATTTAATCTATAGTATATCTAATATAATATTCTAAGCTGGACATGTAAATAGCACGATAAATGAATGCTAATTCTGCAATATCTCACATTTCCAATTTTTCATTTTTTTTTCCAAAAAATAATCCTATTTAAATTCCTAAATAATGACTTCTTCCCTACTGTTCTCTTTCATTAAACAGTAGTGGTCAGGAATTATTTATGTATAATTAATAAATTCTAAAAAAATTTTTTTAAATTACATTACATGTTAAGGGTAAGGTTTCTTGGTCACTGTTCTCATTTTGTAGAGATGTAGTGTTCTTTGTATGAAAAAGAAAAAAAAAACTATTGAGAGAATGGAGTTCTATGAGCTCTGAGGACTTGCCCTGGTGGTTGCTGTGTGGTAGCAGGATCCAGCTCTTTGCTCGAATGCAGCACTTTGATCATTTAGCCAAAACCTTTCATTAAACACCTGCCTTTGTGAGACCATGAGGGATGGAGGAGAGTCCAGGTCACAGGACAGACAGTCAAGTTACAACATAATCCTAGTGATGAGACATGCAGTGGAGACCACAGCCAGCAAGGCAAAACTCTACACGCTGTGGGAGCACCTGTAAATGGTAGCAGACTCTGGGGAACGCAGTGTAATGCAGCCAGGTGTGGTTGGTGATGGTATTGGGAAGGAGAAAGGACTTGATTAAACTTCAGAGGGGTGAGCAGCAAGGCTGGGGGAACAGTCTGAACAAAGACACGGACCTGGGTTTTCCTGGGGCTCCTTGCTATGAAGACCATCCTGGCTGAGTACCAAGTCTGTGCAGGAAACCCTGGGAGAGTGGGTCATCAAAAGAAATGGGAAGCTTCTATAGCAATTCTCTTCAAGCCAGGCAGAAAACACGGGCCTCCCAGAGCCAGCTTATGAATGACTGGTCAGGACAGAGGCAAGCTGACCAGGGAGGAGGCTGCGGCCACGTTAGATGATAAGACCTGGGCCAGGGCTGTCCTGGGATGACAGAGTGCCAGGGCATCAGCAGAACCAGCTGGAGTGAGCCTGCGTCTCTGACGGGGGCTCAGGCCTCTTTCGGTGTGAAGCTGACTGGATCCCACGAGCATTAAACCCCTGATCTGGGCTTCATCAGCACAAGTCTGTCCCCCCCATCCCCTCACTGGAGCTAACCAGTGTGGGTACTGATCTTAATAGGTTGCTATTTTTGCTGCTAGAGTCTGAAAGAAGTGTTTAGTTTCTATGTAATCACACATAGAAATAGGGAAAATTTTCAAATGCCTTTTCTACCTTATTTATTTTTTTTTGGTAAAATATGAGTGTTTTGAGAAAATGTCACATTGCCATGTTTCTCTCTTCCTTACTATGGTGCCACCTGATCTGGCCTCGGGGCCAAGGTGCCTGAGATAAATGCTCTTAGAGGGGATCAATTTCAGAACAATTCCATGAAATAATAGATTTCCCATGTTTATGTGTTAACCGATCTTATTCAGACCCAAATATGTAAAAACTTGAAAACATTCATATAGATTTCTTTAAATGCTAACTTTTAGTTCAGACATTTGGCATACTGCAGACAATTGTTCGGTTTATGAAACACACAGTAAAAAGAAAATTATTCCATTTACTTGAATCATATAAAAAAGTCAAAACAGAAAATTAACAATACAAAGTGATTTCTTGGCCCAAATATTTGGGCCAAGTCTGTAATTAACCGGCTGCCTGCCCACATTCACTTTCATTTGTTCTCTGATGACACAGCCAGTGAAGACAAACCAGCCATAAGCAGACAGGTTTGGGACAGGCCAGAGAATGCATTCAGTCATCGGGTTTTGATTGGGCATTATTGGATTCATTTAAAATTTTTCATACTCTGCATGTATTTGCTTAATCAAATTTTAATTTGCTTTAAAGAACACATGAATCAAAGTTAAATGTTAAAGTACATGGGAGGTTTTACAACAGAAATTTAAAAAATGAGCAAATCAAATCATAATTTAAATTCACTAGTTCACCTTGACAGTATAAGGCATGTGGGAGTCCATATGGTATTGCAAAGGACAAAATATTTAAAAGCAACCTTTTTATGGCTTTATGGATGGGCAGTTATCTGACAAATGGTACCAAAAAATCTATAAGGACTTTATTAGAACCAACAGAAAATAGGGCAATCTCTGTCCTATTACAGTAACCGCCCCCCCACCATTGGTGAATCACATCATTAGCAAAGATGATGGAAGCAAAAGCTTCAAAAGTGCTTGTATTTGCAACAGCCGGGACATGGAAGCAACCTAAATGTCCATCAACAGATGAACAGGTAAAGAAGATATGGTACATATATACAATGGAATATGACTCAGCTATAAACAGGAACAAAATTGGATCATCTGTACTGATGTGGATGGACCTAGAGTCTGTTATACAGAGTGAAGTAAGTCAAAAAGAGAAAAACACATATTGTATATTAACATGTATGTATGGAATCTAGAGAAATGGTATCAGTTCAGTTCAGTTCAGTCGCTCAGTTGTGTCCGACTCTTTGCGACCCCATGAACCGCAGCATGCCAGGCCTCTCTGTAAATGGTATAGGTGAACCTATTTTCAGGGTAGGAATAGAGATGCAGATGTAGAGGATGGACATGTGGACACGGGTGAGGGGAGAAGGCAGGGTGGGATGAAACAAGGAGTAGCACTAAAATATAGACACTACCATGTGTAAAACACATAGCTAGTGGGAAGCTGCCACACAGCACAGGGAGCCCAGCTCCGTGGTCTGTGATGACCTAGAGGGATTGGATGGAGAGGGGAGGGAGAGAGGTGCCATATGTATACATACAGCTGATTCATATTGTTGTACAGCAGAAACTAACACAACATTGTAAAGCAATTCTCCTCCAACTGTGTACCGGGCTTTTCCCTCTTGAGATGCTGTCCTGTAATCACCAAACAGTCAAGAAGCTGAGGATGAAAAACCACGTGAAGGCACAGCTGACCCGTCACTGCAGTGCAGCTGTGTAAGCCAGCTCAGGTGAGACCAGCAGGACAACATTAAAGTCAACCCACAGAATGGTGAGAAATCATAAATAGTTACTGTTTCAAGCCACCATGTCTTGGCACGTTTTATTATACCACAAAGGTGAACTAAAGCCACCTCTAGCACAATGAATACACCAAATCCCGAAACGTTTCAAAATGCAATTCAATCTAGAGCTGCAGAGTCTGTGTCACATCTTTAAGTGCTGGTCACTTAGAGATACATGATAGAAAAAAGCAGGATTGTTCTACATGAAGAGATGGGGATTCTCCATCCCCCCTCCCCCGCAATGCCTTTGATTTTCACTGCAGGTAAATAATTATTACCGTTAAGTTCATGTCCTCCCTACCTTCTCTGTAAGCAGAAAAACGTTAGCTGTATTCACAAGATCTCCTTTCACTGGACAAAATACAATGTTTAAGAGGTTCCAAGGGAAAAGCACATGTTTGCAAACCACTGACCATTTATTGGGCTTCGTTGGTAGCTCAGCAGGTAAAGAATTCACCTGCAATGCAGGAGACTTGGGTTCGATCCCTGGGTCGGGAAGATCCCCTGTTGGAGGGCATGGCAACCCATTCTAGTATTCTTGCCTGGAGAATCCCATGGACAGAGGAGACTGGGAGGCTGTAGTTCATGGGGTCGCAAAGAGTTGGACACAACTGAAGCGACTGAGCATGCATGACCATTTATCAGTTATTTTGGAGCCTTAATGTCATTAAAATAGTATTTCAGAGGGAACAAAGGACTGCTTTTCATTTGACCAGAGAAAGACAGTTCTCTTTCTTTTGGGTTGATAGAGGGAAAAAGACTTAAAGTTGAAATGAAGCTTGATGTACAGAAACTAAAATTCTAAACAACTTATCTCATGAACACAGCCTAGAAGGCAGGGTTCAAAGGAGCAAGAAGCCCTGACAACTAGAGGCTTCTTATCCCTTGAAGAGGAGGACTGGTAAAGTTCAGGCTGGCAATCCAGCCTCACATTCCTTTTGCTCCCTGGTCACAGTCCACACCAGGTGTCTTGAGTCCTGCTCACAACACCAGCTCAGCGTGAACCTGACAAGTTGCTGGACAAAAATGGCTCATTCAGAGCTTCTGAAACTGGCAACTCTTCTCAGAACGAGCCAGCTTCTTTGCCCTGCAGAGGTGAATGTTCTTAGTACAGTTCTGTCTTATTTACAGACTGACCCCTTCCTAAGGCTTTTCATATGTAGAGAAAAATGAAAGCTTCACGATCAAAAGCATTCCATATTATAGGATGTGTACAAATAGTCATAACCTTCATTTCCAGTCTCTCTTTCTCTCTGAGTAGCAAGAGAGTGTCCTCTTATGAACACAATGAAGAATAAAACAGTACCCCCAAGTTCCTTTTTATAGTCTCAACAGAGGCAATTTGCTATTTCAGCTGATCCTAAAAACGAGTGTACTCATGAAACATGTGAGGGGAGTCTGATGAATGACAGCAACAAACAGCATCTGTTACCCCATAAAATCTGCTCTGACACTGTAAGGATATTGTTTATTTTCCAGCTTCTCTTCAGACCTCTGCACCCACCAGTAGGTAGATGCAACTTCCCGATTGTAGGAATATACACGGTCTGTAAAGACTTCCAGAAGAGCAAAGAGCAACAGTGGGAGCATCACTGTATTTCAGTGACACTCCATAACGCCAGAGATGACTTCCTCATGAGAACTAGTCCTTCTGCAATTTGCCAACCTAGGACAGCTCTGCAGCTGGTCACTATAGCATTTCTTTGCCAATTATTTTCTTTAAAAAAATTAATTATTTATTTCTGGCTGTGCTGGGTCTTCATTGCTTTGCCGGGGCTTTTCTAGTTGTGGTGAGCACGGGCTTCTCACTGTGGTGGTTTCTCTTGTTGTGGAGCATGGGCTCTAGGCTTGCAGGCTTCAGTAGTTGTGGCTCACAGTCTCTAGAGCATGGGCTCAGTAGTTGTGGTGCATGGGCTTAGTTGCCCCAAGGCATGTGGAATCTTTTCAGACCAAGTATGGGATTGAACCTGTGTCCCCTGCATGGGCAGGCTGATTCTTAACCACTGTACCACCAGGGAAGTCCTCTTTGCTAATTACTTTCTACTGTCTCAATAGTCCTCAGGGCACATTTCTTTCTTTTTAAATTGGAGTATAGTTGCTTTACAATGCTGTGTTAGTTTCTACTGTATAGCAAAGTGAATCAGTCACACATATACACATATATACTGTCTTCCTTGGATTTCTTTTCTATTTAGGTCACCACAGAGCCAGGGTACGTTTCTTGACCTGATGCTAAAAATCATCTCAGATCAGGCCACTTTGTTTGGCTGGCTTCATGAAATGGTCTCTGAGGTTAATGGTCAGGGGTACCACTGCTACTGCTAAGTCACCTCAGTCGTGTCCGACTCTGTGCGACCCCATAGATGGTAGCCCAGCAGGCTCCGCCGTCCCTGGGATTCTCCAGGCAAGAACACTGGAGTGGGTTGCCATTTCCTTCTCCAATGCATGAAAGTGAAAAGTGAAAGTGAAGTCGCTCAGTCGTGTCCGACTCCTAGCGACCCCATGGACTGCAGCCTACCAGGCTCCTCCATCCATGGGATTTTCCAGGCAAGAGTACTGGAGTGGGGTGCCATCGCCTTCTCCCAGGGGTACCACACCCAGACTTTATTTGTAGTTTTACTCCCACATTTGAAAACCTGCCAAATAAGGTAAGCCAGATTGGCTTCTGCATTGATTCCATGATTCATTTACTTGTTCATTCATGAGCCCACATTATACACTGGTTTCTGTGAAAGGCTACTGAAGAAACAAAAGACTTGCCTCTGGCCCACCAAAATTTACAGTCCGAGTGGCCAGTCAACATGCCTCAGAAGTGAAAAAGAACAAAGATAGTTTTTTAGGAAAGCAGTAAAAGACAGTGGTAGGTGGGGGCTCTTCCCTTCACCTTACCATCTTCCTTCCCTTACCTTGCTCTGATGGGTTGAGATCCTAGTCTGGGTCCCAGAGCACTACCATTTCCAGGAGAATTCTTTCTTGCTAATGCTGGGGATATAGAAGTTGTTCTTTGAGGCACCTGAAATGAAACCAGAATTCAGAAATATTTTCCATAAAATAACTTTCATGTGGTACTGCCTGAAATGCAGCCTACTCCTTTCCTAAGATCCGCCAGGAGACATGGAATGAACAGCAACAGGAAAGAAATATCTCAAGGAAATACTTAACTCCCTAAACAAAATCAAAGGAAAGGCAATGAGGCACATTTTAGCAAACATTAATGAGCACTGCCTTCAACGTTAAAAACAAATTTAGAAATAGAGCAAGTGAATTACTTTGACTCACAGGGCTAAAATAATTGCCCTCCTTCGTTTGCACAAGAGCGGTGGACACCAGAAATTTCTCTGGGTTATCATTAACTCTGTTGACCATTGGAAACTGCATCTGATAATAGTCATCCAGATAAACCGAGTTCCATTTTTAACTCACAGCACAACTGATAGACAGATAAGGAAATTATGAAATCTGGCGAGAAACTAGGTATCAGACTAGAACTTGGGACATAAGCCACATGTCAGTGAGCTCAGAGAAATGACTCCAATAGATCCTAAATGTTTCCGCTTGCTAACCAACTTGCAATTGCTAATTCAAAACAAACTCCTAACACTGTGCTTCGGGAGGTCAATTTGCAAATGTAATACAAAAACAGGATTAATAATAAAAATCCTGGAAGGTCTTCAAAAAACTATGTGAGTACCAGTCAGACTGTGAAGTGCAGTAGGAAATTATATCATTAGCTTATCTGTCAAGGGACTAAGGTAAATTCAAGTATGCCTCATTTTATAAAACATTTTCTAATGAAATCGAATACTGTTAAGCGCACCAAAGGAGTTCAACATGAGGGGAGAGCAGAGGAGAAATTTACTTTATGAAAAGCGATCAGGAAATGAAAATGTGACAGCTGGGTGGGCTAAACATTCTTCAGGTGCTTTGATGTTTCTTTTTTGGAGGTCCTTTTAAAGTGGATTTATATTGGGTTGGCCAAAAAGTTCACTTAGTTCTAAAAGAAAAAGTAAGACACACTTTTTTCATTTTCACCAAGAATGTCATTGAATAATATATTCACTAATAGGACGAACTTTCTGACCAACCTGATATTTTGTACTATTTTAAAATTATGCTTTGTTTTGATATTATTGCTTAATATGTTAAAGAATATTTATCATGAATACAAGTTTTCTTAGTTACTATAAAACATTTTTAAGATAAAGACCTAGAAAGATGAGTCAGTGAAGTGATGCAGAATGACCAAATCAGTCCTCCCACCTGCTCAGTAAAATATTACTGCTATTTTTCCTTTTGTATTTGGTCACCTGAAATAGTTGTAGAGAGGGTCTAATGAATCATTAAACCCTAAAACCTTTGTATTGATCTAAAGTTTTTCTCCCCGAGTTATAAATGTGTGCCTGCAGGTTTAACAGAATGGACCAATGACCTCAAATGTTTCCCCAACTCTCCTGTCTGATCCTCTGCCCATCCTGTTTTTCAGATTGAACTTTGCTCCATAAACAACCTTGCCTGATGCCGTCCCCAAGACAAGAACAACAAAAAAGCCCTTATCAGCCAATTTCATTTTCAAAGTCATGGAAATTCTTTTGAGAGGAAGATGAGGAAAAATATTTGAAAATCTTTGGATAAAAAGTACTATTTTTTTTTTTCTGGAATCAATAATGGCATGGATCTATGGAAACTGTGAGCCATTCCATTTGTCCTGGCTCCTCAGCTGAGTTCAGGAGAAAGGGGAACCCCGAACCAGGAAGAATCTGATGCAACATTTCTCCAGTGTTTTGAAATACTTCAGGTTGTCTGAAGTGAGATGAACAGCCATGTGTTAGGACATTTTTTGGAATGTATAACAGCTTGGTATAGGCAAAAACAAAACAAATGGAACCAAGCCAGTGGAACAATTGGTCATTTCACCCTACAATTTAATCCTTGGTAATTAAGACTGGAATTAACTTAAAACCTAGCCTAGAGGGAGCTTTCCTTAGTGGAACCAACTAACTAACATATTCTGAGAGCATTACTATTTTCTGAACACCTGAAATGTGGTTTCACTTTATGTTATTAAAAATAGAAATAAATTCTCTACTTTTTAATCTGGAAATTTTAAATTTGTCTAGATATAGATTAAGTCATCAATGAGAATATCTGTATTATTCTATTTCTCAAGATGGATAGTATTAATGAATAGTGTGGAAGGCTTGGGGTTGGGAGTTCTAATTCTGGATACAGGATATATGCTTTCAAGTCATTCAGTCTACCAGAACCTCCATTTCTTTGGGGAAAATGGAGATCAGAGATGATGAATGACAATCCAAGTCTTAGCCTGGGAATGAGGAGGGACCAACACAAATGCTAGAAGGGACAGTGATGTGTTATCATGTTCTTTGGTATTATGAATGGTCTGCAAAAGAGGTAATAATAATGATAACAGTAATAGTAGTAGTAATAATAAACATTGATGACAATGACTGAGATGATGATGAAAACTCCAGTAATGTTACCTTTGGTGGAATGTCTTCTTCCTGTCGTAACCAAGAGCTTCGGTCAAACTTCTCAATGCGAGTGGGGAGAGGTGGGTTTTCAGAGGTGGGATCTGAGTTCTGGCGTGGCATCTCGACGCGGTGAGAGCTCACGTTCAGAGCCTCCTGAAACCCAGAGAGGCCCTTCGTGGGCTGCTCATGCACCGACTGAGAGGCGGTCAAGGCAGGTCCCTGGGATTTCACTGCTACCAGATGCGGGATCTAAGCATCAAACCAACATCACAGCAGCATTATTAGAAGTAGTAGTAGTAGTAGTTGCTCACTTGTGTCCGACTCTTTGTGACCCCAGGGACTGTAGCCCACCAGGATCCTCTGTCCATGGGATTCTCCAGGCAAGAATACTGGAGTGGCCATCCCCTTCTCCAGGGGATCTTCCCGACCCAGGGATCAAACCTGGGTCTCCTGCATTGCAGGCAGATTCTTTACTGTTTGAGTCGCCAGGGAAACGCAGATCACCTAGGATCTCATGGGAAGGGAGGGTAAAATTTTAGGAAGAAAGAACCAGAGCACATGGAGCCCATAGCAGCTTTTTGCAGCATGCTTTTTAAAGATCTCCAAAATTTCCTATTTTAGAGCTGGAGGGCTGGACCAGACTTGCTGGCAAAGAGTTAAATGATGGACTTGGGACTGTTGAGAAGTCAGTGAAATAAGTGTCATGATAGTAATGATTTTCAGCGAACATTTATTGACCAGCAATACATTTACAAGCACTTCTGATCATACAAACTTTCTCCTTTCAACCTCCTAACTTGGACTTCAGAGAGTGCTCTGTGAAACAAGAATTGCTCTCAATATCTTTCTTCTTATGAACTCATTAAATACCATGAGCTGGACACAATTATTTTTTTCATTTTACCCATGAGAATGTAAGGTATAAAGTGGGTTAGTGACAACCTAGATTTCACAGCTAATATGTGCCAGAGACTGGATTGTAACCTACACATACGCCTAATGTAGTTCCTATGTTGTAACTCCACAGCCTAACTGCTATATGATTCTGCTTTCTGGTGAACTGGCTCTTACCACCTAGGATATTATATATCTCATGACACTAGAACATTTCTGTTAGAGTTGGAAGTCTCACAATTTGGCATGTATTGATATTGTTCATGCAGGGAAGAAATGTAGACTTTAGGTAGAAATGTAGCTTTTTAAGACAAATCATGAACATCTAGAGTTCCGAGTACCCTTCACCATGAGCACTGCTCACACTTCCTTGTTCGTGCTCATGTAAGCCTATCTTCTCCTCCAACGTGCAGGGAAGCTCCCAGAAGACAAGAGCCACGACAGACTTCCCCTCACTGAGTCTAGTACCATGCCTGGCATATTGAAGGTGGTCAATCAATCCTGGCTAGGAAAACATCTCGAGTATTTTCTAAATCAAATTGTTAATTCAATAAACATTAATCTAGTATTTGCTTTGTACCAGGGACCTCCCAGACTCTCTTTGGTCTGAAATCTCAGTGCCCAGACTGCTAGAGGACACCTCCACAGCCCTCCTCCATCAGCCTGGCCCTGTTCTTCCTGCGCTTGAGGTCTTATCTCTGGAGCAGCTTTGCCCCAGACTCTTCAGACCCTCTTGATTCAGGAGACTGGAATGTTGCTAACTATAGTTTCAAGGAAATTTTCAAAGTCCACTTCAGTTGAGCGTATGCTTCAATGAGAATAGAACTGTAATCAATCAAATTTATATTAAGGTTGTGTAGGTGTATGCTCAGTTGTGTTCAACTCTTTGTGACCCCTAGGATTGTAGCCTGTTAGGCTCCTCTGTCCATGGGAATTTCCTGGCAAGAATACTGGGAATGGGTTGCCTTTTTCTTCTTCAGGGGATCTTCCTGATGCAGGGATCGAACCCGCATCTCCTGCATCACAGGCGGATTCTTTACCTCTGAGGCACTGGGGAAGCCCATATTAAGATTCAATATCAGTTCAGTCGCTCTGAATCTTTGCAACCCCACGAACCGCAGCACACGAGGCCTCCCTGTCCATCACCAACTCCCGGAGTTTACCAAAACTCATGTCCATTGAGTCAGTGATGCCATCTAACCATCTCATCCTCTGTTGTCCGCTTCTCCTCCTGCCTTCAATCTTTCCCAGCATCAGGGTCTTTTCAAAAGAGTCAGCTATTTGCATCAGGTGGCCAAAGGATTGGAGTTTCAGCTTCAACATCAGTCTTTCCAGTGAATACCCAGGACTGATCTCCTTTAGGATGGACTGGTTGGATCTCCTTGGAGTCCAAGAGACTCTCAAGAGTCTTCTCCAACACCACAGTTCAAAAGCATCAATTCTTCGGCGCTCAGCTTTCTTTATAGTCCAACTCTCACAATCATACATGACTACTGGAAAAACCATAGCCTTGACTAGACAGACCTTTGTTGACAAAGTAATGTCTCTGCTTTTTAATATGCTATCTAGGTTGGTCATAACTTTCCTCCCAAGGAGTAAGTGTCTTTTAATTTCATGGCTGCAATCACCATCTGCAGTGATTTTGGAGCCCAGAAAAATAAAGTCAGCCACTGTTTCCACTGTTTCCCCATCTAATTGCCAGGAAGTGATAGGACCAGATGCCATGATCATAGTTTTCTGAATGTTGAGCTTTAAGCCAACATTTTCACTCTCCTCCTTCATTTTCATCAAGAGGCTCTTTAGTTCTTCTTCACTTTCTGCCATAAGGGTGGTATCATCTGCATATCTGAGGTTATTGATATTTCTCTTGGCAATCCTGATTCCAGCTGGTGCTTCCTCCAGCCCAGCGTTTCTCATGTCAGTTCAGTTCAGTTCATTCGCTCAGTCGTGTCTGAATCTTTGCGACCCCAGAATCGCAGCACACCAGGCCTACCTGTCCATCACCAACTCCCGGAGTCTACCCAAACCCATGTCCATTGAGTTGGTGATGCCATCCAACCATCTCATCCTCTGTCGTCCCCTTCTCCTCCTGCCCCCAATCCTTCCCAGCATTAGGGTCTTTTCCAATGAGTCAACTCTTCGCATGAGGTGGCCAAAATATTGGAGTTTCAGCTTCAACATCACTGCTTCCAATGAACACCCAGGACTGATCTCCTTTAGGATGGACTGGTTGGATCTCCTTGCAGTCCAAGGGACTCTCAAGAGTCTTCTCCAACACCACAGTCCAAAAGCATCAATTCTTCAGCGCTCAGCTTTCTTCACCGTACAACTCTCACATCCATACATGACTACTGGAAAAACCGTAGCCTTGACTAGACGGACCTTTGTTGGCAAAGTAATGTCTCTGCTTTTAAATATGCTATCTAGGTTGGTCATAACTTTCCTTCCAAGGAGTAAGCGTCTTTTAATTTCATGGCTGCAATCACCATCTGCAGTGATTTTGGAGCCCCCAAAAATAAAGTCTGACACTGTTTCCACTGTTTTCCCATCTATTTCCCATGAAATGATGGGACCGGATGGCATGATCTTAGTTTTCTGAACGTTGAGCTTTAAGCCAACTTTTTCACTCTCCTCTTTCACCTTTATCAAGAGGCTCTTTAGTTCTTCTTCACTTTCTGCCATAAAGGTGGTGTCATCTGTATATCTGAGGTTATTGATATTTCTCCTGGCAATCTTGATTCCAGCTTGTCTTTCTTCCAGCCCAGCATTTCTCATGATGTACTCTGCATGTAAGTTAAATAAGCAGGGTGACAATATACAGCCTTGACGTACTCCTTTTCCTATCTGGAACCAGGCTGTTGTTCCATGTCCAGTTCTAACTGTTGCTTCCTGACCTGCATACAGGTTTCTCAAGAGGCAGGTCAGATGGTCTGGTATGCCCATCTCTTTAAGAATTTTCCACAGTGTATTGTGATCCACACAGTCAAAGGCTTTGGCATAGTCAATAAAGCAGAAATAGATGTTTTTCTGGAACTCTCTTGCTTTTTTGATGATCCAGCGGATGTTGGCAATTTGATTTCTGGTTCCTCTGCCTTTTCTAAAACCAGCTTGAACATCTGGAAGTTCACAGTTCACATATTGCTGAAGCCTGGCTTGGAGAATTTTGAGCATTACTTTACTAGCGTGTGAGATGAGTGCAATTGTGCGGTAGTTTGAGCATTCTTTGGCATTGCCCTTCTTTGGGATTGGAATGAAAACTGACCTTTTCCAGTCCTGTGGCCACTAATGAGCTTTCCAAATTTGCTGACATATTGAGTGCAGCACTTTCACAGCATCATCTTTTTGGGTTTGAGATAGCTCAACTGGAATTCCATCACCTCCACCAGCTTTGTTCGTAGTGATGCTTCCTAAGGCCACTTGACTTCACATTCCAGGATGTCTGGCTCCAGGTGAGTGATCACACCATCATGATTAACTGGGTTGTGAAGATCTTTTTTTGTATAGTTCTTCTGTGTATTCTTGCCACCTCTTCTTAATATCTTCTGCTTCTGTTAGGTCCATACCATTTCTGTCCTTTATTGAACCCATCTTTGCATGAAATGTTCCCTTGGTATCTGTAATTTTCTTGAAGAGATCTCTAGTCTTTCCCATTGTATTGTTTTCCTCTATTTCTTTGCATTGATCGCTGAGGAAGTCTTTCTTATCTCTTTGCTATTCTTTGTCATATTATTTGAACTCTGCATTCAAATGGGTATATCTTTCCTTTTCTCCTTTGCTTTTTGCTTCTCTTCTTTTCACAGCTATTTGTAAGGCCTCCTCAGACAGCCATTTTGCTTTTTTGCATTTCTTCTTCTTGGGGATGGTCTTGATTCCTGTCTCCTGTACAATGTCACAAACCTCCATCCACAGTTCATTAGGCACTCTATCAGATCTAGTCCCTTAAATCTGTTTCTCACTTCCACTGTATAATCATAAGGGATTTGAGTTAGGTCATACCTGAATGGTCTAGTGGTTTTCCCCACTTTCTTCAATTTAAATCTGAATTTGGCAATAAGGAGTTCATGATCTGAGCCACAGTCAGCTCCTGGTCTTGTTTTTGCTGATTCTATAGAGCTTCTTAATATTTGGCTGCAAAGAATATAATCAATCTGATTTCGGTGTTGACCATCTGGTGATGTTCATGTGTAGAGTCTTCTCTTGTGTCCAAGGTAAGAGATACCCAAATAAGACAATAGGTGCTGAGAGAGAGCATCAGAGGGCAGACACACTGAAACCACAATCACAGACAACTAGCCAATCTGATCACAAGGACCACAGCTTGTCTAACTCGATGAAACTAAGCCATGCTGTGTGGGGCCACCCAGGACGGACGGGTCATGGTGGAGAGGTCTGACACAATGTGGTCCATTGGAGAAGGGAATGGCAAACCACTTCAATATTCTTGCCTTGAGAACCCCATGAACAGTATGAAAAGGCAAAAAGATAGGACACTGAAAGATGAACTCCCCAGGTCAGTAGGTGCCCAATATGCTACTGGAGATCACTGGAGAAATAACTCCAGAAAGAATGATGGGATGGAGCCAAAGCAAAAACAACACTCAGTTGTGGATGTGACTGGTGATAGAAGAAAGGTCCGATGCTGTAAACAGCAATATTGAATAGGAACCTGGAATATTAGGTTCATGCATCAGGGTAAATTGGAAGTGGTCAAACGGGAGATGGCAAGAGTGAACGTTGACATTCTAGGAATCAGCGAACTAAGATGGACTGGAATAGGTGAATTTAATTCAGATGACTGTTATATCTACTACTGTGGGCAGGAATTCCTTAGAAGAAATGGAGTAGCCATCACAGTCAACAAAAGAGTCCGTAATGCAGTACTTGGATGCAATCTCAAAAATGACAGAATGATCAGTGTTCGTTTCCAAGGAAAACCACTCAATATCACAGGAATCCAAGTCTCTGCCCCAACCAGTAACGCTGAAGAAGCTGAAGTTGAACGGTTCTATGAAGACCTACAAGACCTTTTAGAACTAACACCCAAAAAAGATGTCCTTTTCATTATAGGGGACTGGAATGCAAAAGTAGGAAGTCAAGAAATACCTGGAGTTACAGGCAAATTTGGCCTTGGACTACAGAATGAAGCAGGGCAAAGGCTAATAGAGTTTTGCCAAGAGAAGGCACTGGTCATATTAAGGTTAAATATCATTAAATGTATTAAGCATTAACATTAAAACAAAGCCTGTCTTACAAATATGTACCTCAATGTTCATAAAAGCATGATTTACAATAGCCACGACATGGAAAGAACCAAAACGTCCATTGATAAATGAATAGATAAAGAAAATGTGGTATGTATGTATACATATACATACACACACACAAACATATACACACACACACACACAATGGAATACAACTCAGCTATAAAAAAGAAGGAAATATTGCCATTTGCAGGAGCATGGATGGACTCAGAGGTTATCACACGAAGTAAAGCAAGTCAAGAAGAGAAAGATAAATACCATATGGTATCACTTACATGTGGAACTTCAAATATGTCACAAATGAACTTATCTACAGAACAGACTCACAGACAGAAAGAACAGACTTGTCATTGCCAAGAAGGAAGGGGTGGGGAAGGGATGGATTGGGAGTTTGGGATTAGTAGACACAAACTATTATAAATAGAATGCAAAAATAACAAGGTCCTACTGTATAGCACAGGGAACTACACTTAATACCCTGTGATAAATCATAATGGAAAAGATTGTGAAGAAGAATGTGTATATATACATATATGTGTAACTGAATCATATTGCTGTATAGCAGAAACTAACACAACCTTGTAAATCGACTATACTTCAATAAAATAAATTTTAAAAATATGCAGTGCAAAACACAAACCTACTTTGAAAGAGTCTGTTAAACAAAAAGAAAAATTGAAGCTCCTGAAGAACGCTTAATTCAATTAGCTGTCTGTCACAGGATAGCAACATTTTCATTTCCCAGTCCCTTTCACATAGTTCCTTAAGTTTTCTCTCTACCCTCTCCTTTTACAGGGAAAAAGTTTCCAAAAAGGTCAAAGTTAGGGGTTTTTAAAGAGGTTTTTTGTGTGTTTTGAACCCGTGGATGGTTAGGCCTGAACTCATTATATACAAATAAAAACAAAAAAGGCAAGATAAGCTAATTTGGCCAGTACTGAAGAATTTTGGACCTCATATACTAAAGGCAAACTTATAATCAAGAGTCCTTGACTGTATCTGCTCTGAAACTCCATTTCAAATAGCATTACATATATCAAAGGTGCCCTCAGAATATCTGTGGGAGTGTTGCCACAGGTGGATACCTGGAGGAAACTTAAGACGTTTAGGTGGAACCTGCTGCATAATCTTTCTTTTTATGAAATTTCATACTACATCTCAATTCCTATTTCATTTTTGGTATACACAATTTAAAAATTTCCTCTAAAACTTCCAGACACTTCCCGCTGATCTAAAAGTGAATAAATCTTTTCTTTTCCAAATAGCTTAAACAGTGGTTCTAAAACTTCAAAGTGTATCAGAATCACCTGGAGGCTGTTAAATCACAGACTTCCAGCCCCACCCCTAGAGATGCTGATCAGTAGTCTGAGTTGGGCCCGAGAATCTGCATTTCTACCAAGTTTCTGGGTGATGCTGATGCTGCTGGACCAGGGACCACACTTTTAAAACCACTGGCTTAGAAAACACAATTTTACTCCACCTAGTCCATTTAACTTTTCCAGTTTCAGGCTCATGCCAAAATTCCAAGGAACAAAAGATAATATAACAGTTTATATACACATCAAGCTTCCTTGGTGGCTCAGATGGTAAAGAATCTGCCTGAAATGCCAAAGACCTGGGTTCGATCCCTGGAGAAGGGAATGGCTACCCACTCCTGTATTTTTACTGGAGAATTTCATGGACAGAGGGGACTGGTGGGCTACAGTCCGTGGGGTCACAAAGAGGTCTACACAAATTTTAGCTTTGGTAATTATAACTCACAGGATGCCTGTTCTGGGTTAACAGGAACTTCTATGGGTCTGTTGAGAGGCCACTTTACCAAGAAGTAACTTTGCGGTTAGCTTAAAGTTAAGAACGGTGCTTTTTTCCTTCTCACTTCTCCTTCTATCTTGCACATTCAGTGGGGTCTCCTATCTTACTAGAGATATGATATGAAAAGCCATGATTTGGCTGGTCTCATACCCCAATCCATGTTACTATTCCCTGTTACTTTTATTAGACTTTATTGTATACCTTTTTAAAAAACCCATCGGAATGAAGGGACACTGTACCTGGGGATCGACTGATCTGAGCATGGGGGGTGTCCGAGCAGGCTGAACCCCACTGATGCTGAAGGACTCCGACCGTGGGGGCAGGTTGGGGTCCGATATCCTGTTGGCAACCTTGTGAGGCATGGCAGGCGAACTCTGCCGGTTGAGTCTTGACCGTTCTTCTACCTAGAAAACCAAAAAAAAAAAAAAAGTGCCTCAATGGATAAAAGCTGATTTACTTCCTAGTCAGGATTTTGTGTAGTCACTTGCACAGTCATTTTGCACTCCTCCAATCAAATCAGTTTAGAAAGCCGAAGCTCTACCTGCTCTGCATCAAAAATGTGCAAAAAGCTCTTTTCTGTCAGAGTAAATAATAGCACGAAAAACACATAGAACGCTTAAGGCATCTCCCTTCCATTACCCATTATCTCACGCTATTCTATTGGCTGGGAACTTGGGACCTGCTTTTTAAGAGTTTCTCATGCATTAGCTGGAACACTGTCCTGTTGATTGGTCACAAATCCAGGGCTCAGTCAGGGAGAGAGGCAACTATGTCAGGTGTTACAATTGCTTGGGGAAAATAAAAAATTGCTTTGAGCTGAGAAATGAGACAGGACGGGAAAGAACATGGAAGGGCTGATAAGAGGATGTGCCGAGCACACTCAGCCTCTCTATCGCTTCCCGTGCCCTACCCGTGGGCAAGCGGGAGTCTCGCTCAATGAGTATGGCTTGTCTTAAACTGACTTGCTGTATCTTTTTTTTTTCTCTCTTGAGGGCCTTTTCTTTTCAGGTGTCTCTCTTCCTGTTCCCTAAAATACGCTGCCCCACTGCATTTTTTCCATTCTAGCCTGGACTCCACTCTCTCTCTCTTTCCCGTCTCCTGCCTGTTTTTCCACACATGGCACTTGTCCTTGCTTCTCCTCCTCTCCTCTCGAGCCCTCTGGACACTTCATTCCCTTGTTACTCCCTTTTTGTGCAGAATCTCTCTCTGCCCAGAGGAGATAACAGAAGTGCTTTACAGAGAAGGCTCAAAGGACCCAGGAAGGCTATCTTTATAGGCAAAAGTCACTCTTAGTACTTATTTGTTGCAGACAGACTGTGGCAGAGGACAAATTATAAAGAAAAATGTAGATAAACAAAATATACACTGCAGGACATGATTGAAAAATCTTCAACAGCTTTAAAAGATCTAACACTTTTCTCCAGATCCACCTTGTCCTGTCCTTTATTTCTTCAGGGTCAGTTTGACAGCTGTAATTTCCAAACCCACTGGGGCAATAATTCCACCCTGATGACCATTAACTCTCTTCTGCTGACTCACTATCTTTGTGTTGTAATAGCCTGTTATGGAACCCACATGTGGGTCCTCAAGACATATTTGTATGTAACAGCTAAGATCCTTTATTCATTTTACTTCCTGATTTGAAATAAAAAGTCAAAAGAGCTCTTCTTTCCCATCCTATTCTGAATATTCCTAGGGGCAGACTCAGTCTCATACACAAAGTGAGCCTATTTTTAAAACTCTCAAATTAACTACAAACATGTTAATGTGTTAAGATGTGCTACTGCTACAGTAGAGAAAACCACTCCTCTGCCTCCACACAAGAGTCATCTGAACACCTCTTCTCTGGCCATGGCTGTGCATGTATGTACAATTGACATCCAGCTGACTTTGGCTTTGAAATTCCCTGTCTCAGAAGCTTACCACATACCAAATAAGATAATCAACAAAAAACCAGGATATAAATCAGAACATGTATACTTTGTGGAAGTATGTGTGTGTACAAAATATTACATCAGCAATAATTGTTTCCTATTGCGTTGAGCAAAAGGAAAGAACAAAGCCAGCTTTGAGATGAGAACACAAACAGAAATTCCTGAAAAGATAGCCCTAGATAAACTGAGACCAAGGCATGCAATGTATTGTTTTTCTAAATACTAGACTCTTTGATAAGAAGATGATTATTTCTAGACCACTGGAATTAGTCAAATATTAGTCATTTTCTTATTTCTAGGGAAGATCATTAAATAGAAAAATCACATGTATAGGTACCCCTCAATATTCAAACCACTGCAGTCTGAGGTCAGAAATCCAAGAGGTTCATTGTTTATCCAAAATAATTGTTTATCCAAACTATAGCCACTTATTACCTGATATTTATGAATGAAATATTGTAAGGAAGTTAGGATACCTGCCATTCTTTTTTTTTTTTTTTTTAGCTGTAAAATATCCTTATACTGTTTTAAACCCACATTCACAAACAGCACATTAAAAACAACAGCCGAAAAGTCTCCCCAGAGATCTCCATTGAACAAAGAAACCATTTTGGAGATGAAGAATTCTTTTGGCAACTGCCAGCAACAAACATCCAGGAAAGGAAGCACCTTTGTCTCTAATAGGACCATGGGCCACATATGCCCTAAAACTGTTCTTAGAAATGAATGGGACACAAAGAGGGATGCTTATTTTCATAGGCAGTTAATGGGTTTGATTAGTCATGTGTGGATATCGTTGTTGTTGTTCAGTTGCTAAGTCATGTTCGACTCTTTGTGACACCATGGACTGCAGCACACCAGGCTTCCCTGTCCTTCACTATCTCCCTAAGTTTGCTCAAACTCACGTCCATTGAGTTGATGATACCATCCAACCATCTTATCCTCTGTCACCCCCTTCTCTTTCTGCCCTCAATCCTTCCCAGCATCAAGGTCTTTTCCAGTGAGTTGGCTCTTTGCATCAGGTGGCCAAAGTATTGGAGCTTCAGCTTCAGCAACAGACCTACCAATGAATATTCAGGGGTGATTTCCTTTAGGATTGACTGGTTTGATCTCTTTGCTGTCCAAAGGACTCTTAAGAGTCTTCTCCAGCACCACAATTTGTGTGTGGATACTACTAATGTATTTCTAGTAACATTGCCTATGCCTTCTCTCAGTTCGTTTACATACTAAATCCTACCATCAGTATGTTACAGTCTTTACCATCGTAAAATATACGGTATAAATAATCTATTGTTACACTCTGCAGATTATTTCAGGATGAATCCAATGTGATGAGATTTCCTGGTTGGAGTTTGTCCCAAGAATCTGAAAATCTATATGAGTGTAACAATGAGGCATCAGGCGACTCTAGCTCCAGAAAATCTTGTCCTAAAGTCTTCAGAAAGATAACGCTGTCTGTTGCTTTTGCACCAAAGGAACAGCATGAATACCAGAGTAAAGATACCAAATCAAACATCCTAGTAACAGTTTCAGATGGACAAAGGTCTGTCTCCTGATTCATCACATCTTATGTTTACTAATTGAACATTGCTGCTACTGCTGCTAAGTCGTTTCAGTCGTGTCCAACTCTGTGTGACCCCACAGACGGCAGCCCACTAGGCTCCACCGTCCCTGGGATTTTCCAGGCAAGAGTACTGGAGTGGGTTGCCATTGCTGCTGCTGCTGCTAAGTCGCTTCAGTCGTGTCCGACTCTGTGCGACCCCATAGACGGCAGCCCACCAGGCTCCCCCATCCCTGGGATTCTCCAGGCAAGAACACTGGAGTGGGTTGCCATTTCCTTCTCCAACGCATGAAAGTAAAAACTGAAAGTGAAGTCGCTCAGTTGCCTTCTCCAATTGAACACTGAGTGAGACAAAAAAGGTGTTTTCCCCCAGATTAAGAATATATGTGATTAAAAACTGGGTTTCAATGGAGATATATTTCAAGCTTCCTTTTATGATATAATTAAAAAAAAAATACGAGTCTTCGCTTCAACCTCCTGCTACCAAGAAGATATAAAATATCTTAAATACCACCAAAAAAGTGTTCTAGTAGCATTGTACAAAGAGTGTCAAGATGCCATTCCATAACAACAGAAGACATCTGTTGTATGAACTACAAAGGAGTTCATACTTGATGGGATTATCAATGAATATAGAGAATCATATTAGGAGAGAAAGATCAATTTTACCATAGAATCAGGCTTTTTTCTTTTTAAAAGAATCATCTTACCATCAAAACTAAAATAACTTTGAATATGTTTGAATCACTTCTGCAGAAATACTATACTATTTATTACAGCATTACAGGGAAAAATAAAAAACAACTGTGGTCTCAGAAATAAAATTCCACTTCAGGCAGGGCTATGCTATTCACTGGGTAACACAGGAATGATATCTAAGCCCTCTGAGATATATAAAAGTAGCATAAATAAAGAAGACCTGAAAATAAATGTGTCGATTACAAGATTTAAAAAAGTTTTCAAAATAAGTAACTATGTTGAAACATGTATACAAGTATAAACATTACATCAATGTCAATTGTTAAATTGTTCTGTACATTTGAAAACAATTTATAGCTTCTAATGTCTCACAGAGCAATAAGAAATGTTATCTGCTGAGAGATTTCAGAACAAAATCATAGAAGTAGTTTTTATTTTTTTATTTTTTATTTTTTTTTTAAACTTTATTGAATTTGTTACGATATTGTTTCTGTTTTATGTTTTTGGTTTTTTGGCCGCAAGGCATGTGGGATCTTAGCTCCTCAACCAGGGATCGAACCAGGCACTCCCTGCATTGGAAGGCAAAGTCTTAACCACTGGACCATCAGGGGAGTCCCAGAAGTAGTTTTTAAAATGTTGACAACAAAATATATTTACTGTCATATGGGTGTATTTTAATAATACTTTATTAAATATATGACTGTAGGGTCTGTGGGAGTCTATGTAGGTCTTGGAAGGCCTGCTTAAGAGCTAGTATGTGGTGAATTGAACACAATTGTATGGGAAATTTCCCCCCCAACTGGACAAACCATTTGATTTTTGTCTTTACTAGCAGTGCTGGAGGAAGAGAAAGAAGTTAAGAGAAAGAAGTTCAATGACCTTTAAGTCCTCATTAGGTATTCTGATCCTGCACTCACTGGGTACATGAAGAGGTGAGTCATGCTGTCTTTTGGCAAAACCGCATGGGCAGATGGTTACTGAGCAAGACTGGGGCTATCCCTTCTCTGGGGCACCTTGGGGGACAGAGGAAACACTCATTCCTTGTTGAGTTTGCTCAAATTCATGTCCATTGAGTCAGTGATGCCAACTATTTCATCCTGTCATGTCCTTCTCCTCCTGCCCTCATTCCTAGGGAATGCTTAAAATGTAGTCATGCCAAAAGATAAGGTCCTGGAGTACTTTACCAAGATCTACTCCTAACCAATGATTGCACAAGAAAAGTATAGATCCTCATGTGAATGGAGCACATAACTTAAAAGCAAGGAGGCCAATCTTAAGCAGGCTGAGACAAGAAATTAAAAAGTGTGTATCCATCACTGGAGAGAGATAAGTGGAGGAGATGTGAACTGTTCATGTGAAATCCCAACCAGAAACAACAGAGGCAAAACCCTTATTCCTTGTGGGCAACAACAGGCTTTGCAGCAAAATAGTAATATGTTGACTATTTCATTTGCAGCTGTAGAATGCCTACAGTTTCAATGGCACATTCACATACATGGTTGCCCAGGATCCTCCCAACTTTGAGAGAGAAAGTACAGATGGGTGGGCTATACCCCAGGAAGGCTAGGACACTTCAAGGTCACACAGCCTGGAGTGGAAGAATGAGAACTCAAATGAGCTCTTTCCTATTTCCTGCCAGGTCTATTTCATGCTAAATCTTAAGAGAGATAAACAGAGACTAAGGAAAGATGGGAACAGAGCTGTAAACTCTCTAAATAGTCATATGAGAGCTCATATAAAATAACTCAAATAAAAAGAAAAACAAAGTATCAGAGTGTAGAGCAGAGAAAACAAGTGGAGGAGGAGTTCCTACATACAGGGATTTCAAAGCCCAGTGAACCGATGGGATATAAAGAGACATCTTGGCCCATCATTTGCTAAATAAAACCATGACCAGATGACTGGCATGTATCACAGAGAAAGAACATGATGAAGCGTTAAAAAAAATTAAAATACCATCTCACGCAATACTCATAGACAGAGCATTCTCTTGCTGCTGTGTGTTGGTGAAAATTAAAAAAAATATATTGTCAGGCCCCGATAATCACAAGCCATTATGAGAAACAGGAATCTGTACCATTATAAAGAAAAGGGCATTAAAAGAAAAGGAGTATCCATCTTTCAGAAAGAGCCAGTGTTGGGGGGGAAGAATCTTTAAATTTTGCTGTTATTTTAATAGTATATCATATTGATGTTTTTACAGAACAAATCTGACTTACATTCTAATTCAAAAATGGCAGAGAATTTGAAAGGAGTAAGAATGTCCCTACTTCTCCTTTTAATGGACACATTAGTGTTCCTTTCTGGCTGAAATCTGACAATCAAAGCTAATGTGACATTTAGGACAGCCAGAATACTCAGAAAAAGGATAGAGAGAAGAGCTCAACAAGATTTGCCACAATCGAGTGTTTCCATTTGTTCTCACTACATCCGACAAATTAATAACAAAGGAAATGAGAAACATGATGATGACTTATGTTTTACAAAATGAAGGAACAAAAACATGAAGGATGAACCATTATAACATTACACTGCTAATGAAAAAAATGTCGATTTGCTATAAGGAAGAGAAATAAGTGGATGGAAAAGTAACCAAAGAAGGAAAACTCAAGATGATGAGAAGGGGTCGTGGTGGTTTAGCTGCTATTGCGACCCCATTGACTGTAGCCTGCCAGGCTCCTCTGACCATGGGAGTCTCTAGGCAAGAATACTGGAGTGGGTTGCCATTTTCTTCTCCAGGGGATCTTCCCGACCCAGGGATCGAACCTGGGTCTGCTGCACTGAAGGCAGATTCTTTACCAACTGAGCCACCAGGGAAGCCCAGAAGGTATAGAGGTGAGTTAAAAAACAAATACAGGATAAATTACAAAAGAGGCAGCTGTAAGTGGAAGACGGCTGGTTGGTGCCTTCAAAGGCATATGGTACAAAAAAGCTCAGAGCCTCTATCACAGGAGACCATGACATTGCTGCCGCCTCATCCCTGGTGAGGATATTTTCAAATTTATATCCTGGCATTTGGAAAAGAAAATAGTACCTCTTTCTATACCTCCAAAAGAGAGTTTAACCTGGGTTCTTTTCATCGGTTGATAATTAAAACACTGCTGAGCTAGAAATTCTGTCCATATCTAAAGTCTTGAAATGTATTTTAGTGTTTGGCTACTTTCAACTTCACCTACCTCTCTACTATAAGAAAGAAAAGAAATCTGTAAATAAAGCTCTAGAGCAAAAGTTCATACATTGTGGATAGAAGCACTGAAAGATCAAGACAATAAGGATCCTTACAGTCATTTTTATTCCCATTTTAGGAAGTGGGTGTTAAAAAAATGATGAATCAAACTCAGGCAGACAATCATTTGTTTTTACTTGTATACCAGTTGCTACAATCCCCAATTTAGCACTGTCATTCATTCTATCATTTAAATGTTTCATCTTTCTTCTAAAATAGGAGCACCCACTCTAAGACTTGGGAACTGCTTCATGAAGAGATAGGTGGTTAGTTGGAAGTTGCATTATGTTAACCACACCCAAGAAGATAGGATTAAATATAAAATCCTAAAAGAAGGTGACCCTAGTGGTAAAGGATCTGCCTGTCAATGCAGGGGACAGAAAAGATGCTGGTTCGATCTCTGGGTTGGGAAGATCCTCTGGAGTAGGAAATGGCAACCCACTCCAGTATTCTTGTCTGGGAAATCCCACAGACAGAGGAGCCTGGTGGGCTACAGTCCATGGGATTGCAAAGAGTTGGACACGAGTGAGCATACAGGCACACACACATGTCCAAAAGTGCATGAAGCCCAAAAGAATACCAGCTATCAGGAAGCCAGAGACCTTGGAAGATGTCACCCACCAGAGGTGGCCCAGACTTAGGATGGCCTGGTAACCTCACATTGAGAGTACCTGATGACACAGCCATGCTGTCTGCACGCCTATTATCTAACTTTTCTTTACACTAGAAGCCTGGCCGAGAAGCACAGGGGAATTAGGGGGTCTAGAAAACTTCTCTGATGATATCTGCAGAGATGTGCCCCTAGGAATGCCGTGGCTCCTGAAAGCTTGGTGCTCTTGAATTAGTTCTGAATAGAGAGGACAGGCCAGCCAATTTAATGATGAGGACAGATGGTAACTAGAAAACGATGAAGTTAAAATGTTTAAGTGAAAATAAGAATGTGCTGAGTAGCGGTGAAAGGAAGGAAGTGGAAACTGCTTCAGTTTCTCCCCCTTTCTTGGTACATTGGTGTATGGGGGAGCTGCCCAGGGGAAAGGAGATTCTGGTATGCTTTACAAGGCATCCCAGTCCTCTCCAGGTGGTGTCTGGAGGGATCTGTAGGTGTCCCTTTCTTAAACTTATGCTTGGGGCTGAGAGCACTGAAGGACAGGTAGTCATGCATCCAAGAGAGGTCATTCAGCGACGCAGCACTTCTTGGAGGAGACGAGCTACTTGTACGGATGCATGAGTTCATGCCCCGAGGTCCACATGGGTCTCTAAGGTCCTTCTTACTTGCAGAAATAGACAACTGGGGGCTCATGACTTTGGAGATGTTGAGAGAGGACACACAAATGACTTGGGGTCCTGACTCTGAAGGTAGGCTACATCCTTGGGAGTGAGATCGCTTTGTTGATCTCACTGTGGTCCTCGAAGCTCCCTGAGGCTTCAGTTGATCTTCAAGACCAAATCTAATAGGATAAGCTGTTTCACCTTTCTTCCGTGAGTGATGCTCAAACAGGAGTCCTGATCTGGAATCATTAATTTCTGTAGGTGCTACTGGTATTAACTTAGTAGAGGCTAGTTTTTCAGCCTTCCGAACATCTGCCATGCTCAGGAGCTGTGAATCTGCCTTAGCTGAGGGTTTCAGCTTGGCATGATTTAGCAGTGGAGGAAAATGGCACATCTTTGCTAGCCAGGAAGCACGTCAGCTGCTGTTTAACAGCAGTGATTCTGCTTAACTGGAAGAACAGATGAATTGTTAAGGGGTTGGTGCTATACCTGCGGGTAGGATCACAAAATTGAATTACTGACCTGGGGGGAAAGAGGCAGTTCTTACACACATAGGTAAATACAAATCACATTTACAGACTTTAAGGGAAAGTGATCAAAAATGTTCTTTATATTGAACAGAATGATTTTCTCTACAGATGTAGTTTTTAAGTCTTAAAAGAAAAAAGTTACCCGTTTTATAAAAAATAGTACACAATCATAAAGGATCTAAACAAAAAGCTTAAATAAAAGACTCTGGAGTTTCTACTCCTCATACACAACCATTTTTTATATTAGGACAACATAATTTCAAGTGTTTTCTATACATATGTAAGATAGAACAGGAAATAAAAAAAAACTTACAAAAATAGGGTCTTATGTAAGGAATCCAGTTCTAGTAATATTGTAGTCGAGATAACTTGAAATCAGCTCTAGCTATAAATATCTGAAGATACTAGGACAAAATGTAAAGTGATGTAAATCACTCTTTTGAATGAGTAGTTATGCTTACAGGAGAATAAAGGAAATCATTAGGTGCTAACCCTAACCCTTCTTTAGTAGTTGAGCAAATGAAGGATCATCCCACGAAAGTATTTGCAAAAGATATAAATGACCTCGACCCTGTAAGGGGACCAACTGTGTCTTCGCTGTAATATAGGATATTAGTGACAATACTAACGATCAGTTTCAGGGTCTAGGTCCCGATAGGAAATGATACTACTTAGAATTCCTTAAGTCTTGAATCACATTCTTCCACTAAAAATCCTCCAGCCACAAACTCAGTTGGATTCCGATACAGAAAAAGATTTTCTGCTTCCTGCTGTTACTTACAAAAAAGAACCACAAATGGATTGAGGTATAGAAATAAGGTTATAGTTCCCAAAACAAAGCATGTGTGTCTCACAAAAGTTATTTTCCAGCTTTGTAGTTTAGCTCTCTGTTTCTACTGCAGAAACTCATTGTGGCCAACATTCAAGGCAGTGTAGGCACAGGCTGTACTTGTTCGCTCGCTTACCTCCTTGGCCCACGCCGGCTTCTCACTAGGACTCATCCCTTCTTTGTAGTGATACAGTGGCTTCTTCTCCACAGGCCTCTGCTCCTGCCGCTGATGCTGAAGAGAAACCAAGTAGTCTCTCTCTTGCTTTAGTTGTCTCTGTAGCCTTTCTGCTTGTCTCTGTTCTTCCAACTGCTTGCGCTTATATTCCTGTCCAGATCAGGAAAGGAGAATAAAGAAAAGGCTAAATTACCATAGGGAAACCATTGGCCAGCACCAGGGAAGCATGCAATGGAAGCAAAAGATGATAAATAACAAAGGACCTTAATGCCAGCAAAACCACAAGAGGACACAGGGATGTGCCATAGAGATAAGGTACAGCCTCTGGTTAGCATCTGCACAGAATGTGGCATTTAATGAAAACACGACTGTTTTAATGGCAACCCCTACAGAACACCACCCTTCACAAAGGGACTTGTCCTCGATGAGGTGTAACCAAGAAAATGGCAACAATGACAACATTTGGAAGGTCAGCGCACAACCCCTGTAAGGAACTATCCACTTCCTGGTTTAGGCATTAAACTATTCAAACATGCACAATTTACAAAACAAAGTAAGAACCTAAAGATACTGCCTAAATCCTCTTTCGTTTGACAAAACTTGGACCAACACAAACCACTGGCAAAAAACATGTACAGGCTAAAAAAAAAAAAAAAAAAATCACAGTGCCACTGAATAAAAAGTTAAAAAACAAACAAACAAAAGATACACCAAGCAGCTCATTTGGAGAGCAGTGCGGTAAGACTGAAAAAAAAACCCACAACACTTCAAGTGGAAGCTGCCCGAGCAGGGAACACAAAATGTTCCCATCGTGAGGGTAAAACTAATAGCCTGCAAATGAAATATGACTCCAGAGCTGTGTGGTTTCCTACGGATGAGGGATACTCTGCTGCGATTGTATTCCAGCATGTTGCAAATGACTGCAAACATTACTCTGCAATAAACACAGTGGGTCTCAGAAACAGTCTGAACTTGTACTAAGACTGGATTCACGTTGAAGTTTTGCAAATGGCTGGCGTTAATAAAGAATGTGCAACAAGAATATCCAAAGTTGTGACTTGGCATCCTGGGTCAGGAAACACAGTAAGTTTTAGAAGATTTTCCAGGCCCACGAGGCTGGGTGGATCCCCGTTTCCTGACTGGCGCATTAGAGGAGACCACACACACACACACACACGAGATGGACATGGAGCAGACCAGCGGGCTTAGCATTCCCATTACCAGAAGTAGAGCTTGTTCATGCAGTAGCTGCTGCTGTAAGATCTCTAACTGCCTCTGCTCCTCCTCCAGCTGTCGCCTGATGTACTCCTAGAGTGGCAGGCAGCAGAGAATGCAGAGGAACACGAGAGGGAGAGGGAGAGAGAAAGAACCGATAATTTCAAAGGTGAGAAGAAACTGCCAAGTAAAGTGAGGAAGGAAGGAGGGGAAAAAAATACCCAAACACCTCTTCACTAAACAGGAAAGATACCCTGCACCACAGCAAAAGCACTTCAGTGCAGTCAAAGGCACAACAGCAGCAGATGGAGACAGCTCAATGCTTTGCTGTGACTATCTGGTTTTGAGAACCCAGCTTTTGTTGTTGTTGTTAAAGTATTATCCATGTATTTTTTTATTTTTTGGCCATGTGGCATCTTAGTTCCCAGACCAGGGCTCGAACCTGTGCCCCCTGCAGCAGAAGCATGGAGTCTTAATCACTGGGAAGTCCTGAGAACTCAGCTTATTTTAAAACTTTTCATTATAGGCTCCCTCTTTATGGGCTACCTGAAATTAAAAAGGCTATACAGTTCAGAGGCTCCCCATTGTAAGCAGTGGGGATAAAATAATGGCTGAATGCCGTCATGAACTGTCTTTGCAAAGGAACCATCCTGAAGTTTCACTGCACTGTCAGAACATGATTCTAACAAAGAGAGAAAGGGCCTGCATCGATGGCTCAGAGTCATGGAGACCAGAGCAGCATGAGTAGAAAAGCTCTTCTAAAGCGATGAAAGAGGAGGACTTGGCTCATTTATCATGCCTCAGTGCTACTTTCAAAGCAGGTGCCCTGGGCTGGGAGAAGCACAAAATCAAGGTGTCAGGGGACTTCGGCCTGGGGAGGAAGCCAGGTTGAATGAGCGGGCTTTGCCAAGGTTGTGCATTTGACTTCTTAAATAGGTGAGAACAGTTGCTGGAGCAAGAGTAAAAACCGGCTTAACCCGAGCAGACCTAAGAGAAAGTGACCCACGGCCCAGAGGCGGCTGGCGCCGGTGTTCACGCGGGGCCATCTGTAGGGCTCCCGGGTCCCCGATGTACCTGCTCGTGCTCTGCGCGTCTCCTCTCCTCCTCCCGGCGCATCTGCTCCTCATAGTGTCTGCGCTGCTCCCTCTCTTGCTGTTTCCGCAGCTCCTTCTCTCGCCTTTGTTGCTGTGGGGGCAACAAGCAGACAACCGTGAAGGAAACCAGCGGGGAGAGCTGCAGAGCTGTGGCTATGACTGACTGTTCATGAGATGCCTGCACGCCTGAAGGCCCTCACCTGTGCTATTTGGGGACACACCGGTCAGGATGGGGTGACAGCGATTCAGTATTTATCACACAGGTGAGCTCCCCAGGTTTATCCATTTCCCAAGAAGTTCCCGATCAGAGCATCCTCCCAGTTGGCTGATGGGGGTTTTCAAATCAGGGGTGGGTAACACGGATGGATAGCTTCCCTGATGGTTCAGTGGTAAAGAATCTGCCCGTCAATGCAGGAGACATGGGTTCAATCCCTGGGTGGGGAAGATCCCCTGGAGAAGGAAATGGCAACTCACTCCAGCATTCTTGCCTGGAAAACTCCATGGATAGAGGAGCTTGGCGGGTTACAGTCCATGGGGTTGTAAAAGTTGGGCATGACTGACTTAATGACTAAACCACCAGGGCACATACAGATCAAGCAAGTAAAAACCAGAGAAGTGAAATGACATGTTCAAGTCTATACAGTAATGATGGCTGAGGGTGCAACAGAATCCACTGACTCCCACCTAGTCCATTCCCCTTTCTAATACACCATGTTGTCTTTCTTTTCTGGAGTGTTCATAAGTAAGTGTCAATTTCAACTTGTCACTCAAGTAAGATTGTGAGCTCAGGATCCGTCATCATCTCATACAATCACCATGCCTCTGAAAGTGACACTGTGGCAAGCACCTTTCATACTTTATCTTATTTAATTTTCACAAAAATTTTCTGAGACAGATATATAGTACTATTATCCCCCATTAAATGAGGAAACAGAGGCATGGAGAGATTAAGTAGTTGTTCAAGGTCATACTCACATGCAAGGTCATATTGAGTAAATGGTAAAGCTTGATTTGAAAGCCTGACAACATGACTCCGGTCTGAACTCCATCAGTACAGAAGATGAAGAGGCAACAGGAGTGACATCATAATTAATCCAGCTCTTCCTTATACTCTCAGTGAAGGAGAACATCTTAGGAGTAGTGGCAGGAGCCAAGGTTTCTCAGCCAGGGATGGTACCATTCCCCAGTCCCTGGAGCATGTGGCATGTGCGGGGGCATGCAGATTTTCTGGTTGTTCCAGTGACTGGCGGGTCATGACTGGCATTTAGCCAGGGATGCTAAACACCCCACAATGTGTGGGACACACATACATTGCAAAGTATTTTCCCTGACCACACGCCTTTTGAGAAATACTGAGGCCTCTTTGGGTAGGAGCCCGGTACTGACATTAGGATTTCTTCTTCCTCAAATACGGGGTTTGGAGGGGATGACCAGAGAGTCTCTTCCCTTGTAACAGTCTCAACTGCACTTGGCTGAAGAAACATGAGTATCCAAGATACGATGGACTGTGACTGTATCACGTTGATGAGCTGGCTCTAAAAAACCTGGAAATAGCTCTCTAGTACAAAAACTTTGTTCCAGCCCCAGCTAAACCAATGACAGATTTTCAAAGCTTCCTAAAGAAGCCCCTTCTTGGCACCTGCAATCCTCTAGACCTACTCTCTTCCAATAACCTCCAAGGATCATTTGAGACTCAATATCTATCACTTCCAGAACAAGAGTTGCTTGTCCATATTAGATAGTAGGTGATGGGGAGCTTCTGGAAGACTACAGGTACATGCCATCAAATGTCTTGACCAGATCTGCATTTTCAAAAGGGCTCCTACCTGCCTAGAAATGGGCAGGACCAGAAGCTGGACCCCCGTTGGATGGGTCCAGGGCACCCATGAGCTAAGCAAAGGCAGCCAGAGAGTCGATGTTTGTTATCGCTGCTGAGACACAGGCAAAAGGAAGAAAAACTAAAAAACTGTCTGGATTTCCAGTCAGTGCAAGGACTGTAGTGGACATCAACTTAGAAGAAGAAATTAGAATTAGGAAAAAATAAAATGGGCAGAATTTGGTGACTGTGGGGTGCGTGAGGCTGAGTGGTGAGTGAATTTCTGGTCCAGGAGCATGGCAGACGGTGTGATACAGAAGTTTAGGGAAGGGATGAGGCATGTGCTAGGGAATAGAAATGAGTCAAGTTCCAGACAAGCGATTATTTGTTTTACAGAAAAATAATACAGGAGGATGGGAGTAGAAAACATCGTCATACGAACTGACTGAATAATTCGGATTGAAGACCCAAAACAGAGATATTTCCAACACTCAACCAAAGTGAATCAATGCCAGCACAGAGAATAAAATAATTATGTGTACAGATCTGGCTCCTGGCAGGAAACAGCCCTAATTTAGCTAACATTTCAAGCTTTTTTTTCACTCCTACCATCAGTCTCTTTCTTGAGGAAAAAAATATAATCAAGGCTTTTGACAATTTAGCTGATTTTTCTGTGAGGGACGTGTACACTTTCAACCCCCTTTTTAGGAATCGATACTGTTTGATAATGACATGCCACTCAGGTCCCTATGCAAGGTGTACACAGTATTGATTGCAACTCAGGAGGGTCTGGGCTTCCCAAGTACTCTGTAGTTTCTAAGAAAGACACTCGAAAGTGACTAATAATTAATAATGATCTCATCTGGCTCAGTCACTGCTAAGGCATGGAGGCCTCTGCCAGGGCTTCGGCTCCCGTGGTGAGCCTGGAAAAAGAAATTACTTCTCCAACCTTCCGAAGGCACCGTGCTAATTCCAGCTGCCATGCCTCAATGTTAACGCCTTTCCAGGAAAAATGTTTGTGCTCTCTCCTCCTGGCTGTGGGATGGTTTGACACCAACACAGGTCCAAGAAAGACCAAGTCCCTGGCCTCCAGCAGAAAGCTTTACAAAGATCTGAGGACTCTTGCTGGAAGCAGCAATTGAGGGCAACGCCTGTGTTTGATCCCCACTGGACCACCCCAGCCCCTCACCGAGGACCTGGCACCTGGCCGGTACAGAGATTTTATTGAACTGAACCAAGTATGAAACTCAGGGCAAAAGAAGACAGTACAGTACCATTTGGTGGCCCAGTGGTAAAGAATCTGTCTGCGTGACTTAGCACGCACGCACACCAATGCAGGAGATGCAGGTTCAATCCCTGGGGCAGGAAGATCCTCTGGAGAAGGAAATGGCAATCCACTCCAGTATTCCTGTCTGGGAAATCCCATGGACAGAGGAGCCTGGTGGGCTACAGTCCATGGGGTTGCAAAGAGTTGGATAAGACTGAGCAACTAAACAACAATAATAGTACCATCTTAATTTGGGGAGGGATTTCTATTCTTATCAATACTTATAGTTTAGAGCACACTGCACCTTATGTTATGGTTATTTGAGATGTCTCAACTACTCCACAATATAGATTGTGGACAGGGTCTCTGATGTACTCTGGTTTTTACCTCCTACTATATCCCATAAAGGGTCCGATACCATTGATGTCTGTCGTCTTACATACTATATACGGAGCAGGAAGAGAAAAGGAGACAGGCTCCCAGAACCTCAGGCCACTCCTTCACCCATATGATGCCCTCCTGGGCCAGAATATTCTTTTATGCTGAGAGCAGGCAAGGCTTGGAATGCTTTTCTAAAGAGCCACCCATGATGGGCACTGGCATGGGATTTATTTTCCACCCTAGGGAAAGGAAGAAAAATAAAATAAGAGAATAAGACTCAGGGAATCAAAGGGAAGCTTAGAGAAATATACTGTTCCATGTCACACAGCTGGAAAATGGTGGCACCTCCAAGCAAGCCCAAGGCAGTCTCACTCCACATCCTTTCCCTCTATACCCTACTATCTCCTGATCCCTAGTACCTGAAAGAATACTCTATCCATTGGAGATGTATCCAATCAAGATAGGATATCTCACTGCTTTTCTACTTACTGAATGTTCAGGTTGAATCTGAGTTTGATCCTTATGACATTCTGGTAGATTTGGGGAAAACACGATGCCTTTGTGTACAGGTTTTGGGACCTTCTATCTTTTACACATATCATGTTTCCCATTATACAGACTCAGAAGTAACATCCACATTTGAGAATTAATATCCCACAGCTGCAAAGAGACAGATCATTGCGGGGAAGAGAGTAGTTATGAGAGGCCATAGGACTTGGGGGAAAGAATGCTGGATCAGAAATAGGAAGACTAGATTCCAGTCCTGCTCTGCCACTGATATTAAGGCAAACACTGCAGACCACCCAGTCACAGTAAATATTTGTTTAATGAATGAGTGGATGCTGTATGACCTTGAGTGAATCACCTTAACCCACACCTTCAATGAAGGGGCAGATTAGGTGATCATACACGTTTGGTTCATTCAAAGAGTCTAAGCAAGAATGTGCTACATTGCAAAGTAAAAATTGACTAATTCAGAATGAGAAAAGAGGCAAAGCAGAATTCTGGCTGCTCTTGGAGACCTCTACTCTTTTCATCCTGGGTGACTCCCCGGAAGTGGTGAGAGGGGACCCTACTGACTGTGGAAGACCAGAGGTGGCCTCCAGAGGACAGCACAACAGCCGGTGCAGGATCAAGTCAGGCTCCTTGGGAAGTACCTCAAACCATCCCCTCGACACAGGGGCTCTCGGTTCAAAGACACTCAAAATGAAAGGCTCCAGCGTGGTCTTTTGAGTTGACCGCAGGGCATACATGTCCCCTTGCTTAAATAGGACTGTTCTGTGTAAAGTTGGCAGGAGCAGCACTTGTGACAAGAGGGATCAAGCTTCTGGGCATTCCACTTGCCCACTTTAACATTTGTGAACGTTGCTGTTTTGGAAAGACCACTGCATACCATTTACTGCAGGGGAAAAGGCCTGATTCCTTGCAACTGACTCTGGGATTCCAAGCCTTTTTTTATAGGATGGTTGTGAGAGTGATGGTGAAGTAGCCTGCCAACTCCGAGTTCACTATACAACAAAGTAATCGGAATCACAACAAAGAATAATAATTATTCACGATAAGAACAAATGGTTTTGTAGAGCCTCCTATGATGCCAGGCACTGTCCTAAGCCCTTCACTCATAGTCACTCATTTAGTTCTCACCACAACCTTTTAGGCACATACTACCATCATTATCCCCACTTGACAGATAAGTAAACCAAGGCACACACAGGCCAATGTCTTGCCCAAGCTCACTCAGCTGGTAGTGCAAAGCCAGGTCTACACTCTGCATCTGGCTCTTTGAGATGCTGCCTCTACAGATCTGAAAGACATCTATGGTGAAGACACCTACTTATACAAAGTGAAGGATGTTGGTTGTATGAATGGTTTCTCAAGTGGCCATTTTCCATCTTTTCCACACAGAAACAGCAATCAGAGAACCATTGAGAAAACTAGTCCAACTAGATATACTTGATTCTTTTCTTTTTATATCTACTGAGTGAGTGAGTGAGTGAAATTGCTCAGTCGTGTCTGACTCTTTGCAACCTATGGACTGTAGCCTGCCAGGCTTCTCTGTCTATGGGATTTTTCCAGGCAAGAGTACTGGAGTAGGTTGCCATTTCCTTCTCCAGAGGATCTTTCCGACCCAGGGATCGAACTTGGGTTTCCTACATTGTAGGCAGATGCTTTACCATCTGAGCCACCAGGGAAATCTTATATCTACTATACACCATTAAAGATAAACCATCCAACCTACTCATTTAGAACTTTCCTGGAAGATTAACAGCCTACATGAAACTCTTCCTTTCACTTTCCAGCCAGCTTTTGATCAGTAGGCAGCCTCATGGCTAAACACTGTATGAGCACATATGTGCCAAACTGGTCTTTAAGCATGTAGAATGGAGAACCAAAGTTCTAAGCAGACTGAGCTTCGAGAAGGCTTCATGAAGAATTTTGGTACTGCCTCTCTGGATGCTGGTTAGTGTGATTATTTCGGGAGCTCCTATTACCTTTGAGCTGCAGTTTCTTTGGGGAGACTCTCTACTTGGGTTTTCCTGGGTTTCATATAGAGGAACAAGATGGCCCAGTGGACATCCTGGGTACCTATGACTCTGTAGGTTAGTGTAAAAGTCAGTGTACAAGTGCAGATGTAACTCTCAAATTTCTGCTGCAACCATCATTCTGAAGACTTAACATGAGACTCTCATATTGAAGCCTATGAAAAGAAGCCCATTAGACACCAGTTTATTAATACAATGTCTATAGAGAGGGTCACTGCTGCTCATCTGGGATCCTGGTGAATGTGCTAAATTATATCATATGGAGAAAGGTTGCAGGAACTGGTGACATTTGGGCAAGATGGCAACTACCATTGCCTTCAACATTTCTGGGGCTGATGTGGAAGCCATTTTAGTTTTGTTTGGTATACTCTGCTTTAATGCAGGGATAGCACAAAGATTTGAATCAATAACAGCATACATTTTCTAACAGTAGGAGTTGTTAAAAAATAGAATAGGCCACCTCAAGCCTCTGAAAATAAAAGCAGAGATGATACACTAAACAGGTTAAATGACTCTGATGAGTACTGTCAAAGGGTCTCTTGCTTTGAGAGAACTGGCTTAGACCACTTTTGAGGTTCTTCATATTCCACAACCTTTCTGAGTTTTTGAAACTGCTCATTGACTGAAGAATATAAGAGTGAAACGAAAACAATTGGATTTAAATGTCATATGATATAATACTTTCTGTGAAACTATTTTGTCACAGTTATATGATTGGGAACAACTAAGAATAATGATTGTGAAACACAAGAGATGCAAGGTAGATTTAAGAGAGATTCCATGAAGACCCTGGACAGTGCAAGGCTGCTGTAATGTCCATTCCTCCCTGTGGTTTAAAAGCAATGCCTACCATCCCTCTAAGCTGCCCTAGCTATACCAAGGGCCAGAAACTGCTTAACGCTGTTTCTCCCATCCCCCAACCCCCAGTATGAAATGCTATGGGCTTCCCTGGTGGTTCTGCAATAAAGAATCCGCCTGCCATGCAGAAGACACAGGACATGCAGGTTTGATCCCAGGCTCGGGAAGATCCCCTGGAGAAGGGTTTGGCAACCCACTCCAGTATTCTTGCTTGGAGAATATCATGGACAGAGGAGCTTGACAGGCTACAGTCCATAAGAGTCGCAAAGAGCTGGACATGACTTAAACGACTGACCACGCATGAAATGCTGTAACTATAAAGTATTACATATCCTTCCCATTCCTTGAAAATGTAGGAAGAAGTCTGAAAAAAGGATTTCAAATATTAGTAGCATTTTCAGCTGCAGACCAGAAATGGCAGCCCAACTTCCCCACCTGGTCAGGCAACCCCTTCCATCACAGGAACTAGGTGACAAAGCAGACAAACCCAGACTGCTACAATCATGGCAAGTAAATCAGAATAGGAAACCATTCTGGGATCCATTGGAAAGTAGGGTTTCCTGCACTCATTCCTACAGCGTCCTGAAGCATGTGCCTGAATGACACACATATGTCATGCAGAAGCCCGTCAGAGGCTGTGGGCAGGCCCTGCCCCAGGCAGTAAGCATCCACTTTGCCAGCCTGACTCCCAGCTGTTTCATAATATCTGTTCAGTTTGTGAAATAACAGGGCAAAAGCCCAGCTAGAAAGAGTTCAATCTTCATGCTGATGCTAACAGCGTCCAGGAGGAAAGGGCTGCTCTGGCCCCCAGCCGCGGCTGTGGCTCGCAGCCCTCATTAGGGTGCCTACAGCTCATGGTTAAGTGAATTAAAGGCGGCTTCTCAGCAGTGCCAGCGAGTTACCACTCCAGGTCCCGAAATGGGAGACCTATTCTTGCTCACGGTACTTTCTTCCGGCGGAGGGCCTGGGATCGTGGCCCATGGGTGGGAATGCAGCAATCCCTGTCTCCTGCCTGCTCAGGCCACAGTGGGCTGTGAGCCCTCACCTGGAAGAGAGATGACTCGGAGCAGCCACAGTAGGCAGACAGATGATAGGAAAGAAAACCATTCCGCTATATGGGCAACTCTTTTCTTGATTATTCATTCAGGTACTTACTTGGTGTCAGGGACTGTTCTAAGAGCTTTGTACACAGTACCTCATTTAACCCTCAAAACTGTTACTGTCCCATTTTACAAATGTGCAAGGCTTCCCCGGGGGCTCAGCGGTAAAGAATATGCCTGCGATGCAGGAGATATAAGAGATCTGGGTTTGATCCTTGGGTGGGGAAGATCCTCTGGAGGAGGAAACAGCAACTCACTTCAGTATTCCTGCCTAGAGCACCTCATGGACAGAGGAGCCTGGTGGGCTGCAGTCCATGGGGTCGCAAAGAGTCGGACATGACTGAGTGAATAAACAACCACATAAAGGTGGAAACTGACACGTAAAGAAGTCAAGTCTTGCCCAATATCACAAAAGTGGCAGAACCAGGATTCAAACCCAGGAAACCCTCTGTCTCGCTTTTCTTTTTTTTGATGTGGGCCATTTTTAAAGTCTTTATTGAATTTGTTACAATATTGCTTCTGTTTTGTGTTTTGACTTTTTGGTCCCGAGGCATGTGGGATCTTACCTCCCTGACCAGGTATCGAACCTGCACCCCCTGCATTGGAAGGCGAAGTCTCAACTGCTGGACCACCAGTGAAGTCCCCCGGAGTAATCTCTTACCATATCCTTTACTGTCCTGTTTCTTTCTTTCTAGCAACAGGGTCCCTCCCAAAGTGCTGTGTCCCTAGGGCCCAGAAGCTTACTATTCAAGCATCACCGGATCTCTACCTCTTCAGGTGTTTTGTTTAGGTACTGGTAGGAGGTGAGAGCTGGTGCAGTCACTGGTGGCAACGATGGGACCATAATTACACAGTGTTGGAAATGACAGCAAGAAATACTGATGAGACTCCATCACAAAGTAGAGTTTCCCCAGGGGAAGGTTCTCTGAGGGTTGGCTAAGAAGGAGACCTTCCAAGGTGACAGCTGGGCCTGCAAGATGAGGTATATCCAGAAGGCTGGAGAGTGGGCTGTGTGCTGGCACTGGATATCCAGGATGCCAGCTATGTTAACAGTAGAGGCAGACCCTGGCCAGACAACAAGAGGGGCGCTCTCAGAGAAGAGCCCTCAAAAAGGGATGGAAAAGTAAATGGGGAAGGTATATTAGAGAACGAAGGACAACAGGCAATGGAAAATGCTATTCAGAAAACCCTTAAAACCGAACAACAACAAAAAAAACAACTCTGAAATCACCAGTTGCAAAATGACAATAAAATATTCACCCAACAACGTCAGTCTGTTCTTCTGTCAGGCATCGTGCCAACCCTTCTTTACCTAAGATTCCAGCTACCTCTCAACAATTCTGCCAAGTAAATAGTATCTCAATTGTGTATATAAGGAAGCTGAGGGTCAGAGAGGCCAAGTATTTTGCCCAAGGTCACACAGCTAGAATGAAATCTTGGTCTCCACATCTTCAAAGCCAGCGTACTTTGCCCCTACACTAATCTGCTAGCCAGTCAGTTAAAAACTGGATAATTTTTTTTTTTTCCTCCTAATGAACATAACCAAATCATTCCTAGTATTATAACAGATATTCTTTTCAATGTATGAATAAAAGTTTACCTGTTGGTACATTTATTTTAATAAACTCAAGAAGGTTTTACTGCTGCACATAAAAGAATGCACTTTTGGAAATTATATCTCAGACTTCAGCCAAAGGCACGCACTCCAGTAATACTAACAGCTAATATTTACTGAATAAGTGCTAGGTGTTGCTGCTATTCTAGACGCATTTAGTCTTTACAACAGGCCTGAGAGGTAAATGCTGTTGTTATTTCTAGTTTTACAGGCAAGGAAACGAAAGGCACAGGAAAGTTCAAGAACTTACATATAAATGGAAGCTAACAGCAGCCAAAATACTACCCTCAACAGAAGTTCCCCAAATGCTCTTCTCAAAGAAGCTTCCCTTGGCAGGATTGTTGCTCACTGACTCTTAAAGAGACATGTAACTCCCCCCTGGTTCCCCTTCCCTCTTTTTGGTCTGAAAGCATCTAGGAGAAACTACTTAGATCCCAAAGAGTAACCTCTCCCACCAGCGGCTTTCCTGGACTGGGGCTCCAGCTGCCACAGCTTCTGTGAGGCTGGCCTAGTCACCTGAGTGAAAGCGAATACTGAGAGATGATGTGAGCAAATCTGACCACAAGGGACGAGCAGGTAATTATGATAGGTTCTCCGAATGGAAGCATGAGATGGTGCCTGTTGGCCACGTTTAACCCAGATTCGACGAGTCCATCGAGCGTGAGATCTGTCTAGCTTTTGCGTGTGTGCTCAGTCACTCAATCATGTCTGACTCTTCGCAACCCCATGGACTGTAGTCTGCCAGGCTCCTCTGTCCATGAGATTTTCCAGGCAAGAATATTGGACTGGTTAGCCATGCCCTCCTCTAGGGAATCTTCCTGACTCTTGCTGATTGATAAAGCCAAGTCTTTCACAACCATTTTCCTGGTGAATCCTCACAACAGGTTTGGTGGTGGGAACACAGTTCGTTAGGAGCCTCCCTGTAGGGCTCAGTAAGCTCTGTGGGGACCAGAGAGTTGCCCGGGCAAGCAGGTGGCACACAGTGGCCCAAATCCAGACCTTCTGCCTTGCCGAGCAGGTTGCTTCCCTTCCCCCAAAGCAGAGAGGAAGCGGCTGTGTTTTCAAGAGAGGACTACACCAAAACTATATTTTGGATGTCCTATTTGTCACTGAAATGAAGAGATGCTGTTGGCTCACTCCTTTGGTCAGCATTCTGAAGAGCTGGCCCTATAACTCTATTCTCCACTTAAACATTTGGTTTTCTCTGCAACAACATCGGAGAAGGCAATGGCAACCCACTCCAGTACTCTTGCCTGGAAAATCCCATGGACAGAGGATCCTGGTAGGCTGCAGTCCCTGGGGTCACAGAGTTGAACACGACTGAAGTGACTTAGCAGCAGCAGCAGCAGCAGCAACAACATCAAACCTACATCTTCATTGGTCTTCTGTGCTCAATTCTCCTGCTCTACTCTAGTTCTCAGAGAATTTAGTTCCCAGACTCTCATCCTCTCAATGTCTACTTCCATGACCATAAACCAGTAATTCCCATTTCTCTCCCCATTCTCGATCCTTCTTCTATGGCTCTATCTATATAATCCAATTGCATCCTTGGTATCGCCACTGGCTGCCCCATACATATCTGTTTTTAAAACTTTTTATTGACTTATGTATTTATTTTTGGCTGTGCAGCATCTTCATTGCTGCATGGGCTTTTCTCCAGTTACAGTGAGTCGCGGCTAGGCTATTCTGTAGTTGTGATGTGCAGGCTTCTCACTGTGGTGGCTTCTCTTGCTGTGGAGCACAGGCACTAGGGCACACAGGCTTCAGTAGTTGTGGCATGTGAGCTCAGTAGTTGCAGTTCTCAGGCTCTAGAGCACAGGCTCAATAGTTGTGGTGCATGGGCTTAGTTGTTCTGCAGCAAGTGGGATCCTCCTGGACCAGGGAGCAAAGCTGTATTTCCTGCATGGGTAGGTGGATTCTTTACCACTGAGCCATCAGGAAGGCCCAGATACATCTTTAACTTACTGGTGTAACTTACTACATTCCAAACTGATCTCATCCTCTGCACCCAAACCCGGTCCTCCATTTGAATGCTCCAGCCTGACACTGGGGAACCTTCTGTGACCACCACCCTCCTTCATGGAAGACATCTGATCAACCACCACGTCCTGCATGATCTATACGCTCCATCTCTCTCAAATACGCCCATCTCCATCTCCACCATCTATCCTCCTCCACCTCTCCATCTCTTTACTCCGTCTCCACCAGCCACATCCACCTAAAAGCACCGCCCTCTCTGGCCTGGGCTAACCAGTCTCTCCTATCCACTGCTGCTTCCTCCCAATCACTTTCCTTGTAGCAGCTGAAGTTTCACTTTAAAAACGCAGATCTGATTACATCCCCTTGGTTGAAATACGTCAACGACTTCCCACTATTCTTAGAGCAAAATATGACATTCCTTAAGCAGGCTTATGAAGCCCAGCAACACTGTGCCTTGGCTTCCCTCCCTAGCATCCCTGCATGCCCCTCACTGCCTTTGGCTGGATACTGACCGACAGGCCTCCACGCCAGTCTAGGCTCCCACCCCCGCGGCCTGCTCCCTTACCACATTATACTTTTCTACCATAGCAATCTGGCAAATGGTCACGAATGGTTAGTTGGATGGTTATTTGCCTAATGCCAGTCTCCCTCACAGATCTCACCTGTACAAGGACAGGCCATTCCCAATGTCCAGCATGGTTGTCTGCACAGTGGAGCTAAGCATTCACTAAATGTATCAAGTGACTGCCTGTAAGAATAGGCAGTCACTTGAATTAAAAAAGTTTTAATTCAACTGCATGCTTAAACAAAGAAATATTTGAGTCTATAGTCCCTAAAAGCCCCATATTGTGTGCTTCGTCACTTAGTCGTGTCCAGCTCTTTGTGACCCCATGGACTATAGCCTGTCAGGCTCCTCTGTCCATAGGGATTCTCTAGGCAAGAATACTGGAGTGGGTTGCCATGCCCTCCTCCAGGGATCTTCCCAACCCAGGAATCGAACCCAGGTCTACCGCATTGCAGGTGGTTTCTTTCCTGTCTGAGCTACCAGGTAAGCCCTAAAAGCCTCAGGCACTCATAATAGAAAAGTTAGAGGCTTATAGGGAATTTTAGACTCTAGGCTCTCATTTAGTATGTCAGTGCCCAACTATTATTGGACAATGAGATATGTGTTGTATTTAATTTTTTTTTTTCTGGTGATGGAACCATAGTGATATAATATCTTCCAGCTTGTTTTTATAACTGGTTGATGTCACTATGGCCTTGAGGCACCAAATGAGATCTAGGTGACTTAAAGATTAAAACTTACTACCATGGAGTAGGTTGGTGCTCTTGGGGTCAGTGTCATTAATTTCTGTGACTAAAAGATACTCTCCCCAGAATGAGGGTATAGAAGGCTCTCAGCAAGTTGAAAAATATATATAGTAATTATGAATATCATTTCAAAACTCTTGAGAAGAATCAAGCATCATAAATCATCTTCCCAAGATTAGTCTGAAAAGATGACCAGAGTAGGCACCCCAATACCTCAAGGTCCTGATTCCTGGACTCTGACTCTATGAAAAGCTGTTCATTGTCTAAGCCAAGAATCAGAAATTTTTATTGAACTGAATAAAGATAGAGGAAGCCCTCTATGTGCTTTTTCTCATTATTGATGGGCTCATTCAGCTTAGCTAGGTTTAATCAGATTCCTGGAACTTAGTTATAAATTGCACTTTATTATTGGTCAAAGAGGAGTTGTGTGCCTACCATTTAACTGGCCTGAAGCTACGTCCTTTTCATGAAGCTGATAAATGATCACAATTCAGTGTACAGTAAAAGTCCTAAGAATACACAGATCCTGATTTAGAACCTAGCCAGATCCACATGCTTACCTATAAATAGCAAAGGACAGGCAGGGATTCCTTAGAAACCTCTGGTCAGAGGTGACATTTGAAATCACTTTGGAAGTCGAAGGGTACAACCTACATAGCCTCATGTCACCAAAGGGTTGTCTGTGTGCCTGTTCAGTGGTTCAGTTGTGTTAGACTCTTTGAGACTGCCTGGACTGTAGCCCACCAGGCTCCTCTGTCCATGGAATTTACCAGCCAAAAATACTGGAGTGGGTGGCTATTTCCTACTCCAGGGGATCTTCCTGACCCAAGGATCAAAACTGTGTTTCCTGCATTGGCAGGCAGGTTCTTTACCACTGTGCCACCTGGGAAGCCCAAATGAGGTGTCTGAAGGGCCTTTATTTGGAAAAGGGAATGTATATTGCAGGATGCCAGCACAAGGTCACCTGACTCATGATGAAGTGAAATTCACAGCCCTAACTACGGACTTTGGCTGCTTCTCTGTGACCACATGGTATGAGTTCCTACTCAGAACGAGAACAGAGTGGTCATCAGGGCAGGGCAGCAGGCATGGATGGGATCCAGCAGGTGAGGAGGCAGGAGAGAAGTCCTGGCGGTAGGGACAGTCATTACTTAGGAGTTCAGAACTTACGGCCATCTGAGTATTTAGCATTTCCTTTTTTCTCTATTGAGCAACAGGGGTAAGATAAAGGATCAAAAGATAAAGGCGGTATAATCTCTTGATCCCTTGTGGTCACAAGCATTTCTGATTCTGGTGAGAAGCTGGGGCGTGTGGACGTGGCTGCCCAAAGCAAAGTATTGCCATGCATGCCTTCTGTGTCTGCAGGGACATAGAGGGTGTGCCCCTCTAGATGCTGTGCTCCACTGAGTCTAAACTTTGCCTTGCATCCATTAGAGACTCCAGAAAATGCAGCAAAAGAACAGACACAAGGAGGCCTTAGCAGGAGCTCTGACTGGGAGACTCAGAGACAGAATCTAGTTCGAAGACGAGCACCTACTGGGCACAGCTTCTTTGACCTTGCTCAGAGATCCTTAAATTCTCAGCGTAAAAGACCACAGAAGCTGGGGCCAGGAGAAGACTATGGAAAACCACACCGACCCTGGCTTACCAGGGGAGAGGCAGGACAGACACAGTGACAGTGGCTGGGCTCTGGAGTCCAATCCACTGGGTTTGAAACCTGGTTTTGTCTCAAGCTGTGTGACTGTTAGCAAGTTGTTAACCTGTCTGAGACTCAGCTGCTTTATCTTTAAATAGGGCAATTATTGTGAAGATTAAATGAAACAACTCACATGAAGTACTGGACAGAGTCCCTGTCCTATGGTTAAGTGCTTTATAATCCTTAGGGCAGAAAGTGAAGAAGAACTAAAGAGCCTCTTGATGAAAGTGAAAGAGGAGAATGAAAATGTTGGCTTAAAGCCCAACATTCAGAAAACTAACATCATGGCATCCGGTCCCATCACTTCATGGGAAATAGATGGGGAAACAATGGAAACAGTGTCAGACTTTATTTTTGGGGGCTCCAAAATCACTGCAGATGGTGATTGCAGCCATGAAATTAAAAGACGCTTACTCCTTGGAAGGAAAGTTATGACCAACCTAGACAGCATATTTAAAAGCAGAGACATTACTTTGTCAACAAAGGTCCGTCTAGTCAAGGCTACGGTTTTTCCAGTGGTCATGTATGGATGTGAGAGTTGGACTATAAAGAAAGCTGAGCACCGAAGAATAGATGCTTTTGAACTGTGGTGTTGGAGAAGACTCTTGAGAGTCCCTTGGACTGCAAGGAGATCCAACCGATCCATCCTAAAGGAAATCAGTCCTGAATATTCATTGGAAGGACTGATGTTGAAGCTGAAACTCCAATACTTTGGCCACCTGATGGGAAGAGCTGACTCATTTGAAAAGACCCTGATGCTGGGAAGGATTGGGGGCAGGAGAAGGGGACGACAGAGTATTAGATGGCTGGATGGCATCACTGACTCAATGGACATGGGTTTGGGTGGACTCCGGGAGTCGGTCATGGACAGGGAGGCCTGGCGTGCTGCAGTTCATGGGGTCACAAAGAGTCGGACACGACTGAGCGACTGATCTGAACTGAACTGAATTGTTAGGAATTGTCGTTCTACAGCTTGATGAAAAGAAAAAAATATATATAATGTTAAATAAATCATAAGAAGTATGAAAGGAAGAAAATCTAAAACAAAATAATATGATGCATTCTCTGAAAAGATTTTGTGCCAACTGAGGATCTAGGTTCAAAGGCCAAGAGTTCTTGTGTAAAAATTTTTAAAAAAGAAAAAAATCTAGATGTGTGTGTGTGTACATACACATGTACATGTCTGCCTTCTCAACTCTGTTGAATGTTTTATGGGATGACAATGGGGACTTTCTAAGTTAAATGGTAAATGCCTTTGTGCTCAGTTGTGTCTGGTTCTTTGCAGCCCTATGGACTTAGACTGTCAGGCTCCTCTATCTTTGGAATTTTCCAGGCAAGAATCCTGGAGCGGGTTGCCGTTTCCTCCAGGGGATCTTCCCAACCCAGGGATCGAACCCATGTCTCTTGCATGTCCTGCATTGGCAAGCGGGTTCTTTACCAGTAGCACCACCTGGGAAGCCCAAATGTCTTTAGCCTGAGACTAAGTGTAGCAAATCACTAGATAAGGAGCTCTTTGGCCACACAGGGTAAAGGCAAATGGTCAAGATTTTCAGAATGTGATGCTCCAATGAGGTGAAGGCTTGGTAAATGCTCTTGGAAGGAATAAACCACAAGCCAGGAAAGAAGCAGGAAAGGTAGGACTGGGGAGCACTGCTGGGCTCAGGAGAAAGGTTCGATTAGAAGTCAGGAGGAGAAAGTCTTGGATCCAAACAGCAGCAGCCCTTGGCACTCTGGAGACTCAAGAGACTGAAGGAAATGGTGCATTGCTGGGCTGGAAGCCTCTACAAGAGGCTGCAGCCTGCCTGAGTGGGTGGAAGGAGGTGATACCGAGGTGTGGCTGCAAGGACCTGTCTGAGAATTTCAGTGTGTCCCCGAGAGAGTAACCGGGGGTGATGCAGGCACCTCTACTTCCCCACTTTGTACTTTACTTCTGAGAGCTGGCTAATTAACACCCACACTTCCCTTCACCCTGCCCTAGCTGTTTCCCTTGAAGGCATCCGCCCCTGAGCACGATAGCACCTCTGTCTACGACAGTGTAGTTCTGAGAACAGAGAACGGTAGGTGACCTTCAAACCTCTCATGGGCTGAGTGCGCGTCATGCCGACAACATCCTAGACTTACTTAGATTGGAAAGAGTTTCATTTGCCTGCTGCTGTGTGCAGATGCTTATAAGGTTCAGTTGTGCAGATCACAGTTCAAGGCTGTGATTACATATCTATACCTACTGCCTCAGGGCCTGCGTGGTTATGGAAAGCAGGGAGACCTGGGTGTGAATCCTGACTTTGTACTTCCTGGCTCTGAGACATGGGACCAATGACTTCTCCTCTTTTAACCTCAGTTTTTCCTTCGTTAAACAGAGATATGTGCTCCTTGCACAAGAGATCAAGATACATATAAAGAGGTGATAGTAGGTGATGAGATCCTGGGTTAAGCAAAGCATTTCACCCAGTGTTTGGCACACAGAAGTCATTCAATCATTGGAACTGTTGGGTGTTGCTGGTCTGCATATTAACACTCCAGGGACATAGTGAGGTTGATGGGATTTATTGCAAACCGGTACAGAGGCCCTCACTGATTTAAGCCAGGAAGGCCGGACCTGGATGTACCATTTAAAAAGCAATCTGCTCCCGGAATCTGCAATTCACCACCCTCTGACTGCAGTGGCCACTCGACAGAGGAAGTGAATTGCAGTCAACTGTTAATGAAGAGCAAGATGGTGTTTGGGAGAACAGTAAAATTACTCCTCCATTACTGTGCACTTGGTGAACCTTTCATCTGCCATCCAACTTCCCCAACAGCTATGGTCGCTCAGCTTCCTAATTGTCTAGAGACTTTGATTTACCTGGCACAGGAAGGAGGCCCTGGACCAAAGTTCTCGGAAGGAGGCTTTAATAAACATCTGTAAGACCACACGTGAAGAGTCTGGCCCAGGATAAGCCATGGCTGGTGGTACAAGTTCCCTCACATCTGCTGGTGAAGGCAATTCATGCCCACCAGCTACGGGACAGGAATGCTTCTCTAGAAAGAGAGAGCCAGAGGGTGGGCAAGGCTTGCCTTGCATTGAACACCTATATCAAGGTGTGTGTGGAAGAACTTGTGAAATGCCTTCTCCAGCATTCAGAACAGTAACAAAGGAGTAGCAGCAGGCAGGCCCTGCTTTTCCATACTTGACATTTCACTTCTCTGCCTGATCTCTGTGTTCACTGTGTTCTAATTAACTCCTATATTCCACCTCTTGATCACTGACTCATTCACTTGTATATTAGCTCCTTCATTCCACAAATATTTAGGAGGCATCTAGTATGTAATGGGTACTGTTTTAGACACGAATATCTAGATATATGGGGCTTCCCTGGTGGCTCAGATGGTAAGGAATCTGCCTGCAATGCGGGAGACCTGGGTTTGAGCCTTGGGTTGGGAAGATCCACTGGAGAAGGGAATAGCAACCCACTCCAGTATTCTGGCCTCGAGAATGCCATTGACAGAGGAGCCTGGCGGGCTACAGTCCATGAGGTCTCGGAGAATCATATACAACTGAGTGACTAAGCACATACACATCTAGATACATAATACTGAGATACACAGTGATAAAAAGAAAAAAAAAAAAAGAGAGATAGAAAAGGGATAAAACATCCTGTCCACAAAGAGCTTACTTTCTAGTGCGGAGAGACAGACATATGACACATAGACTACACAGGTGTGAAGGTGATTGAGAGATACATGAGAAAAAAATCCAACAGGGAAGGGCGACAGGACATGATTTAGGGAGGGGCTGAGAGTTTAAGTGAGGGAGGGAGTCAAGGAGGTCTCACTAAGAAAGTGACACCTGAGCAAGACTGGAAGGGGCTGAACCCTTCACCTGTCTTTCTGATGTGACCACACCAAGGTCACACCACCCCCACTGGTTAAGTGCCCTTGGCCACCTCCTCCTTCGCAGTTCAGGTGTGAGTGCTGCAAGCAGGCTACAGCCTCAGGAGGGTGACCGAGGGCCACGGCGGACACCCAGGAAGGGACCCCAGGTACCAGGGCAGGTCCTCACCTCCTCCAGCCGCCGCCGCTGCTCCTTCTGCTCCTCGATGCGCTTCTGGCGCTCGGCCAGCAGCTGCCGCTTGTGCTCCTCGTTCTCCCGCTGCTGCTGTTCCAGCTGCTGCCGCCGCAGGGCCTCGGACCGCTCCTTGTTGGCCAGCTGGAGCCTCAGGAAGTCCCGCCGCAGCGTCGACTCCCCGGGCAGGTTGAGAATGGAGCTGCAGGCAGGAGAGAGAGACAGATCAGGGGCCACTCCGGGTGGGGTCATTGCTACCCTGGGGTCCCCATGGAGAAGGAGAGCCAGGCAGGTACCGTGACCCACCTGTGTTGGGGAGAGGCTCTCTGAGTCTCCATCAATTCCACTGCTCACCTCGGCAAAGAAACCGAGTCCAGGGAACTAACTCGAGTCCAGCCTCCCCTTCAGTGTGATTACTGCAGGCAGAGGCTGTCTCCATTGCCATAGAGCTGTCCCACTCTTGAATTCATCACTTCTCTCCAGGACGGTCCACAGAGCTCCTCCCTCACCTTCCATTTCTAAAAAGCTTTTTCGTGTACCGCAAGCCCCGAGTCCCAGACTGGTTTATTTTCACTTTTAAGAAAGAATTAAGCAAGAACTAAGCCAACAAATAAAAATGCATAATCAGGAGCAGCGAGGGAGCCTGCTCTACATAGATGGATACATCCTCAACCACTTCACCTCCTAGAATGCAAGCTACAGACTCCTTGGTTCTGCACAGCAGCCCAGCCAGGTGAAGGGGAATGTTCAAACAGATCTCATCTCTTTAATATTTCTGGCAGCTTCCTCTTGAGATAAATCGATTAAATAATCACTGAATGCCTATTATGTGGCAGGCACTGTAATAGGCTCTAGTGGATACAGCAGTAACTAAACCTATTCTCTCTAGTTATTTTCATGTGGGGAAGAGAGACAAATTCTACAAATAACATCATTTCAGATATTAATAGGCTCTACAGAAGACAAAAAAATGTAAGTTTTAAGAGAGACAGTGGCAGGGAGCTTGGGAGAGGATGAAGGCTCTCTTTTAGATCAGGGAAGATCTCTCCTAGAAGGTGATGGTTGAGCTAAGCCCTAAATGTTGAACACGAAGAGGTAGGGGAAGATTCTTTCGGGCAGAAAGAAAAGTAAGTTTAGAGGCTTGTCATGGCAACAAGGGTGGCCTTTGTGGGGGACTGAACCCCAAGCTGTCTTCCCAGAGCAGAGTGAATTAAAGCAAGAGGGGTATAAGAGGAGGGCAGAGACGGGGAGACAGGGTAAAGCAGGAGGCTGTGGACACCATGTGTGAAACATTCATCAGCAGGAAAGTAACAGGATCAGATTCATGTGGCTGCTCAGTAGATGCTATTCTGCAAGGTGTATGAGGGCAAGCAAGGCCACCCATTGGGCTGCTACTGCAGTGGCTCTAGGGTGGAGACTAATCATGTGGGAGTGGTGGGGTCAGAGGCTGCGAGAGGCCTTTGGGGACAGAGTTAGTAAAACCTGTTGATGGATTCAATGTATGGAGTGAGAGATGACTTGCAGGTTTTTTCTTGGCATCTGGGCTGTGGTGGTGATGCAAACTGGGGTGGGGAATGACAGGGGAAGAGTGGGTTTTTGTGGTTGACAAGGGGATCATTCTGTCTTAGAGAGCAGGTAGCTCTGTGAGATACCGCCACGTGTGCGTGCATCCGAAGTCACTTTAGTCATGTCTGACTCTTTGCAATCCCGTGAACTGCAGCCCACAAGGCTCCTCTGTCCATGGGATTCTCCAGGCAAGAATACTAGAGTGGGCTGCTGTGCCCTCCTCCAGGGGATCTTCCCGACCCAGGGATCGAACCTGCATCTCTTACGTCTCCTGCATTGGCAGGCAGGTTCTTTACCACTAGTGCCACCTGGGAAGCCCAAAATACTGTCATAAAGTGACATAAAAAGGCTTGGTTCATAGACAGTGCTTGGAGCCTACTAAGTCTCCTTTAAAACTACAGCCTTTGTGTAGGACTCTAAACCAACCCAGAATGATGGTCACATGCTCTGTGCAAAGGAAGAAGGGCTTAGGGAACCCAGCCTCCTGTGCACATGAGGACAATCTACTAATATCACCTGATGTTGAATCAACGTCAGATGATCTGAGCTGTATTACTGACCCAATCATTAACTCCATGTGTGGCCTGGTTGCCAGCATTGGGTTGTTACCTCATTTCTATAATGAAACAAACACTGTCCCTTTTTACTTTTCAGGATTTCATGAAAATTAATTAGATGTGCCCATGAAACAGGACTTGAAAGATAATCTTCAATGTCATATATAGACATGTTACAATTACAGAAGTGTTAAGGGACAGCTAGGTCACCCACTAAGTGACTCCTAACATGCGATATAGCAAGTATTAGTTAAGACAAGGGTCTCAGCTCCATGGAGAGTGATCAGAAGGGCTGACGTGTCTGTCTGAGTGAGCTTTGGAAAAACAGTGTACAACTTCTCTGAAAGCAGAGCATTTGGTCCTTTGCTTTATAAGAATGTTCATTTTCCATATCACTACTTGGCAGTCATCATCTTTATGCAGCTAAACTGGGGGCGGCCAACATGTTACGTATCCAGATAGAAGGAAAGAATTCTACTTCAGTCTTTGACCTTGAACATTCCCATAGCAGATGAAGAGGGAAAAACTGATGGCCCTGTAAGTTCAGTCCTGTCCTCTTCCAGTAATTTTAGCAATAATCCAGCTTGGTTAGGTCTGAGTTAGCTCAGAAAAGGGATGCGCTAGCTCACTCCAGCAGCAGTGGCTGAGTTGGACCCTTTGCTGGTTTGGAAGCTCTGCCTCAGTCATACAGAATCTGTTCCTTATTGAGTACTGGGCCCCATCCTTGGATGGCTAGAGGGTGGAGACCTCTATATACCCCAGTGATCCTTCTGCTTTGTCCATTTCCCAAACAGATCTCACTTCATATGAACGGTGCATCTGCCCTGGTGTGCGTGGCCATGCTCTTTGATACACCAAACTGCCATCAGCTGAATTCTCTTACAAAAAGAGAAATCCTGGTGGTGTGAGCACACTGGCATTAATTATTTATAAACACAGACTAGGAAAAAGTCAGAATCAAAGTCAAGTGAAATTTAAAATGTAGTGATGATGGCAATAAAGCAGCACTTGATTCTGGGAGCTAACATATGACAGCAGGAATGGGCATGGGAGTTCTATTTAAGGTTCACCTCGAGAATGTAATTTGACTTCCTGGAAGCTGTTTCCTCTGGGATTAGGCTGGGGTGAAAATACCATGGCATGTGATGAGGACAGTGGCCGCCTAAATGTCTCAAAGGTATGAAGTAATTGAATAACTAAAGTCTAAAAAATACCACTTGGGTCTCCAGAAAGCTGCAGTTTGCAGTACTGTTAGACTATTACCCAGATAGTTGCCTCCTCCCCATTCTACAATGTTATATATACGAGGAAACAAGGAAATAAATTTTGGAAGACAAGATCAAGAATATGCTGATTTCCACGTTCTCGTACAGCCTGCCTAGGGAAATTTTCCCAAATTAATGAGTACGTGCATGGGCAATAAATTAGATAAGACCACCCTGCTGGATTCTTAAAAATGAACCTATAAATCAAAAGGATGTGACTTTCACACAAGCACAATGCACAATGTGAAATGAGAGGACAGCTCGTTTGCCTACCTGGGTTCTCCGGAGTCATTCTCCTCTTCTTCTTCCTCACTCCCGCTGTACTCATACTCCGTCTCATCTAAAGAGAGACCCACGGAAGGTGAGTGCACAAAAGGCGTTGCAGCTCAGTAAAGCCCACCCTTCATTTTCTGTACAAGTAAACCGAGGCCCAAAGGGCTGTCCTAAATGTTGACCTGGGACAGGCTCCAGGGCTCCTGACTTGTGGTCCAACAGTACCCACCAGCTGGATTCAAGCACCTGGAATTAACATCTGAGACTGCCCTAGCTGGCTCTAGGCTCTCTCCTTAATGCCCGGCATTCACATGCAAGACAAGGAGCTGAAACAGAACTTCTCAGTTCCTGTAAACTTCCATTATAGAAGCACCTAACCCAATCCAGGCCACTGTTAACTTACTGACAGTAGTAATCATTTTTGTTTTCTAAAGTAGGAATTTTATTATAACTTACTTGGACTCACAAATTGCCTTTCGATATCGCAAGAACAGAAAGAAACTTTTGACAGCATGTGTGACTAAAAATATAGGATTAAATGTGTTTTTATTGACCCACTGGGGACATTCATTTAATTCACAAATATGTTAAGCAAGTTAACATGCAATAATGAATAAGATTGAGTCTCTGCTTTGGAGGAGATTAGAATCTGATGGTCAAGATGCACAAATATATAATCAGAGTAACCATGATTATGAAGAAAACGAACTAATTTTTATTGGGTATCACTCATGCTGGTCACTATGCTAGATTACTTATGTTCTCTCATCTGCTTCTCCTAACAATCCTTTAACATGATACCAATTTTGCAGGCAAAGGTACTGAGATTATAAGCGGCTAAGTAATACGACTAATAAATCTGAGATTTGGATTTAGAATTCAACCTGGAATTTTCCCAACTTTATAATTAGCACCACACTATAATTACCATCACAATATATGCTAAATAGAAATACACAAAAAGAGCAATGAGGTATCAGAGGAAAAAGCAGCTAAGTCCATGGGTCAAAATGGGGAAGGAACAGCGAGGTCTTTGGGGAGGAAATAAGCTGGACCTTGGAAGGTCAGTAGCCCCTTTACAGGCAGATGGAAGCTGAAAGTGGCTGGAAAAGGAGCATTCTAACAACATAACTACCTGAGTTAGGCTGACAGTACAATAGTGCATGAATGTTCAAGAAACACTGGTTTTTGAGTGTTTGGTGTGAGAAAGCCCAGCAGGTCTGATGTGACTTGCTGATCTTTAACATGCTGAGGCTTTTCTGTGGGAAATGGGGAGCCTTTTGGAGGAGTTTTTCATTTTAAGCAAGGGAGGTGGTCACAGGGCTATCATCCGTTGATAGCCGTGGGTTAGTAATTACAACTTGGAAGACATTTGTGTCCCTGAAAAGCAACTGAAACTGCAATTTGCTTATGTTACCACCAGGAGGCAGCAGCCACATGATAAGAACTATGGAATTTGATCATAAACACACTTTGCTTTCCATCCTACTCCATAAGGGATGATGAAAGGAAGTCATAGCATGATGACTTCAAGTGTATTTCTAAAAATCATATAAAAATTAGCTTTACATGTTTAGATATGCATGAAGCTTTCAGAGTACTTTTTAAAAATTGTTATTCCACCAAAATGTAAAGACCCTTCACAAAGTGTTTCAAAGTTCTACATTGAAAGTTTGATATTTCAAACTTCCCTGAAACAAAGCAACAGAGAATTCAAAGTAAACTGCAGCAGTTTTATCTATTAAAGTAAATTAAAGCAAGAAACAGAAGCACACAATTAATCTAAATATTTCTCCTCAATAGGGTAAAACTTTTGTTTGTCAGATTCCTCATTTGTAATACTTCACCAGAATCCAGCATGATTGCTTTTGGACTGCTGTCTTAAATTAGCGTGTCTCAACATATCTTAGGGAAAAAATAGTATCAGGTTGTGTGTGCATGCTAAGTCGCTTCAGCCGTGTCCCACTCTGCGCAACCCTATGAACTATAGCCTGCTAGGCTCCTCTGTCCTTGGGATTCTCCAGGCAAGAATACTGGAGTGGGTTGCTGCACCCTCCTCCAGGGGATCTTCCCAACCTAGGGATAGAAACTGCATCTCTTGCAGCTCCTGCACTGCAGGCGGATTCTTTACCCCTGAGCCACCAGGAAAGCCCAAGTATCAGGTTAAGAAATCATAAACAATGCACATTAAAATTTTTGATTCTCCCCAAAACTGGTCTTAGAGCTACTAAGAGAATGAAAAAGTACTAGAAGGAGCAAATTAAGTCACTTATCAAATCAAGCAACTGGAAGGAAGTCTCATTTGGGCAATATTCTTTCTTGGGGAGCAGACAAAAAAAAGGCTGTTGGTATCTCTTAAGCCTAAATAGAATTAAGTTCCTTAACTCACCATGCAATTATTGAATATGCTTACTACCAAGAATCTTACTCTTCTACTCTGCAGAGAAGGAACACATTAAAAAGAGTCTGCTTTCACAGGATGGTGCGTTCTGAGTCACAGTCCAGAGTCTGTGCTCCCAAAATGTGCAAACAACTCAAGGAACACGCTTTCTCCATTCTTAGAGTTCAGAGGCAAAGAAGTCACAAGATCTCAGAAAGTAACCCTAAATATTACTGTAAAGTTATGTCAATAAAGAATTTTCTAAATAAGTGTTTGTTGTTCAGTTGCTCAACTGTGTCCAACTCGGTGACCCATGGACTGCAGCATGCCAGGCTTCCCTGTCCTTTACTATCTCTCGGAGTTTGCTCAAACTCATGTCCATTGAGTCAATGATGCTATCTAACCATCTCATTCTCTGTGGCCCCCTTCTCCTCCTGTCCTCAATCTTTCCCAGCATTAGGGTCTTTTCCAATGAATCAGCTCTTCACATAGCTTATATTTATTGAGTCCATCTATGTGCCAGAAGTTGTAGTAAATATTTTACATGCATTATCTCATTTAATCTTTATAAAAATGCCAGACAATTATTATTATACCCCCATTGATATTTTAAAGATGAGAAAACGGGGTGGAGTTCACATAACTAAGGGGTGGAAGTAGAGTTTGAACTCAGAATTTGAGTGTGAAAACAAGAGTCTAAGTACTTAACCTAATCTACATATGTATAGGAGAATAAATTTTCTTTTTAGAAAAGCTGGCCTTTAATGGGCTGCATGTCTGACACACTGCTCTAAACTATTCTCTTTAAAATTCTGACTTCATGGAGTGGCCCAAGACCACTATTAATAAGTAGCAGTTGAAAAATAAGTCCTGGCACTTTTTAACCTCGACTTATCTATTTCTCTCTATGCCTAGTTTGTGCATCTTGCACTGCCCTCCCAGCTCCTTGGGTTCTCATTGACACATCATCCCTCTCCACCCACTAAGAGCTGGAGATAGGTCTCCTTTTTGGCTTATCCTCAAAACCACCTGCTCCTGAGTCTAACTTGATCACACGTTCTCCTGAGTCCCGGAGGCTGGCTGCAAAGAAGGAACTCTTTCCTTGAAATGTTCATTGAGGATTTCTCTTCAATTAGCCTCTGCTGATCTTAACCTCTGCCCAGTCCTGACTCTTACATGGCTCGCTGCCCACCCCTAGGATCCTGCTCATACTTTGCCATGTGACAGATATTAGCTTTAGAGACAAAGAAGAGAAATTCAAATACAGTTGTGAACTTTCAAAGATGTGAATGTGCATGCCAGCTGTTGTACTGTACTACTGTACTTTTCAAGGTACTGTACTGTCAGATTAAAAATGTTTTCTTTCTTTTTTGTGTTTGCTTTTTTAATGTACATATTATTTGTGTGGAAAGTTATTACGAACTTATTACAGTACAGTACTACATAGCAGATTGTGGTAGTTGGGTACCCAGGCTAACTTTGTTGGACTTATGAACAAATCAGACTTAGGGAGAGGCTCTCAGAACAGAACTCGTTTCTAAGTAGGGGACTTACTACAAAAGGAGGGCACCCTCTGTTCTTTGCTGCCCAACCACCCTCTGCTCCCTCTGGATCATGAAGCGCAGAGGAGAAAGGTGGAGAGGACAGAAGCGGAGACAAGTATATCACCATGGACCTCCCACCCTCGGTCTCCTGCCTTCCCTTTTACTCCACCCACCCATGCTCAGCGCTCAACTTATCAGACTGGAACTTCCACCTCACTGTCAGCCCTACCAGCTGCCCCTTCCTGCTCCACCAGGGAGCTCTCACCCCATCTGTTCTCTGCATTCTCCTCCTTTCCTTCCCATCTTCAACCTTCCCTACCCAACTAAGTCATAAAACCTGCCCCAGACCAGGTGAGTTCACCTTGGTCAGGATGCTAGTTAAGGAATTCTGAGTCTCTATTCAAACAACTTGCAGGCAGTCCCAGAACCCCAAGTTGGACTCATGCCTTTTCCAAGGATGCAGTGAAAAGACAGGGTGGGAAAACAGATAGAGCCATAAGAGAAAAGAGTTTTTGAATCTATAAAATAAAGGGGAAAACACAATGTTCTGCATAGTAGTCTGGCAACCTCTCCAAAAGTCCTTCTGACTTCCAAATACCTAAATTAAAAATGATCCTCAGAGTACAAAAACTTAAATGGTGAAGAGTGCCAGTACTGAAAAAATGTCAATTGGATGGGGTTTTTTTTTTAAGGTTGCCTGTCTTCTGTAGATTTTGCCTATGAAACAGGAATATTCATTTGAATTAAGAAAATCACTTGTCATATTAAACCACTTCATAGTATCACTCAGCATGCCTTTTTGTTCACTGCCTGGAAAAGGTAGTATTCCTTGCAGTTCTATTCTTCCATGAAAGGTTTCGTTTCAGCAGCCTGTCCCTAGTGATGCCCACAGGCTGTGATCTCTGAGGCAGTCCTCACACTAAAGAACAATGCAGGCTATCTGAAATCCCCATGGTCCCTCCAAACACATCAAGAGCCCATGACACTTGGTCTTTCATTTCCCTCGCTGAAATAAAAATGTGCATCTCACCTTTCTCTCCCCGCTTCTTCTTTGTTCTATCGATATGGTCCTTGAGCTGAATGCGGACCTGTCGTTCATTAGGTTGGTCTCGTATAAATGGATGCTTCATCAGTTGTTCTGTTGCTGGTCGCTGGCTGTGGTTCTTTACCAAGCAGCTTTCAATAAATGACTGGAATTTTTTCGACCTGACAAACAGAAGAGATGAACCCATGGATAAAAGGGCAACCCAAAGAAAAGGAAACGTACATTTTCTGAAATACTAGAACAGCAACAACAAAAATAGGTCCAATCAGCTACATAGGGATCAACCAGTCACAGAGTACATCTAGCTCTTTATAAAGCACAATGGGGTTCAAAGGCATCCTTGTCACCAACACACAACTCAGGCAGTGTATGGCAGTTACATCACGAAGGTATTTTTGCACAGTTTATACGTCAAATCACACCAAAGACCGACAGGCACCAGTAAAGAGGAAGACCTCGATAAAAATCATTCCTGGAAGGTCTGTTGGAACGAGGGAACCAGAGCTGGGCCTTAAAGAATAAGGAAAAAAAACCATTCTTGGGAACGGACAGTTCAAGGAGGTAGGAATCAGTGAAAAACGAAAGCTGAGATTGAGCATACTATATGTCAGGGGACACTGAGGTGAGCTGTCTAAGTAAGGCAGGATATGCAAGCTGGAAAAAGTAACACTAGGGTTGGATAGGTAAAGGGGACAATTTGTAGAAATGAAGAAGATTCTCACATAGTAAAATGAAATTTGGGCAAAATTTTTTTAACTGGCAATCTCAGAATCACTTTTGAACTTTGCTTTTCAGTGAGCAAGAACAGGATGTATGTGAATGTCTGCTATCGATCCATGGACTTGGAAACTTAACTTCAAGGGACGAAGTTCATACCCAGAAGCAAATTTATCTCCTTCTAGAGAGGCACCATCTCCTCAGATGAACCCTGTGCCAAGGATGCACAGGGGCAGGGGAGAGCCGGTGAGAGATACCAGTGATGAGGGCACAAGTCCACAGCGTGGTAGAAATTAATGATGACTTGAGCTATGATTCATAAGTTGGGCATGCCTGTTCTGGCTGAAAGTTCCAAGAAACTGTCCAGCATCATAAATAATTAAGCTCATGATTCTATAGCATGCCTTTGCAAGGTGCTCCACTGTCAGCAAGGCATATCACTCTCCAAGACCTTGGGGGAGCCCTGCACACCCTCCTCACTCTTCCCACCTTGATCAGGAATGGATCCATTCTCTGCACTTTGTCGCCCTCCTGTGGATCACTGGGGAGTTACAGAAGCAAATCTCCGAAGTAAAGCTTTCCCAAGCTTCCCAGCAGGTCCTATGTGTAACCTTTTAGCCTGAAAGGTGTCCTCACCACACAGGACATAATGGTGAGCGTGTTCTTCAAAGTTCAGGTGTCAGCAGGCACTGTGCCATTCTCCACTTCTGCCCAAGTCAAAGCAGTTTTTCACCTTACTCCATGTTTAAAATACCGAATTGCTGGTATTTTTTCCCCTCCTTAACATTCTGATGTTCAAGCTTTTAAATTATTTAACATTTTAAATTATTTAGAAGTAAAAGTCACCTGAGGATCATCTCAGGGTGAATCAGGATTGCCAAAACTAAGGACTAGACATAGTAACCACAGGATGGACATTGTAAGTATCTCTGTCTAAGTACTTCAGCCTGCACCCCTGCCTCCTGGACACTGGAAATTCTCCCAAGCTGGGACGTGTCTGAGCCATTTTTGTATCATGAACACACTATATATTGGACAAACAAGTGGATGCATAAATGGGTATCAGGTGAGAATTCCACCCAAGAGCTGTAATGTGGCTGTCTACAAATCTGTGCTTGTGAGGAACAGACAGGAAGGCTTGGAGAGAAGGTATTATTTCATACACTTTCTTTCTATCTGTCAGATTAATTTGTGGAGGCACTAATGTGATAGCACCTAAGGAGGGACTTTGCAAAAAAAAAACAACAAACAACCCATAATGAAATAATGGACTGTGTTAAGCAATAAACTGAAGAGAATAAGGTTAACCTTCATAAAGAAGTGGACACACCCCAGGCTGTACACTTCTAGGTAAGAAAATCAGTATTAGAAAGATGAAGACAAAATCAAATGAAGACAGAAAGCTATTAAATATTCACGAGAATGCAAATAGCAGTTCTCTTTTTTCTATTAGAAAACGTGGAAGAAAGAGTTTGTTCTTTATAAAGTGCTCAACTGTTTATTAGGGGATGATAAATAAAAGAAATCACACCCAATTTAAAAAGAGAGCCAGACTTAATAGACTGTACATTCCCTTCCCTGATCCTGACACCTCACAAAAGCCAGAGACATCTCCAGGATGAGAGTGTGTTCAGGGAGTTTAATGGAAATAGCTACTATAGCAGTCTTTTTTCCAGTATGTCTCCTGGTGGGAAGGAATCTCATGATATACTCAAGAGAATATCTTTGGGCCCAGAGGATGAGCCAAGATGTGCAAAATTATAAAGCTGGCAGTTTACCCCACGTCCTCTGTAAGTGGTTCTGCTTGCAGAGAAAATAATGCTTACTTAAAACAAATCTTCAAAGATGCACTGTCTCCATGTAAGTTAGTGTGACCAAAGAATCAATATGCTTAATCACACATTTAATTAAAAGTAAAAAAACTTCACCTACATTGAGTATCACCTGACTCTTTGCTGAGAGGCCTGGTGGGTTTAAAGTGCATTTCTACACCTTTATTGTTTTAGTCTTAATTGCCTATAATTCAGTTCTGTCACTTTTTAAAAAAGCCTGAGATTAGCAATACTAATTTCCCAAGGCTTAGCGTGGAGAGAGAAATGATAGTGACAGGCTCACAGTCTGAGGTACTAGTTCTTCTAATACCAGTGTCCCTGAGCACTTTCTCTTCTCAGATTTTCCTGTTTGTATGTTAAATTGCGTTGTCGTTGTTTAGTTGCTAAGTCGTGTCAGACTCTTTGGTGAACCCAGGGACTGTAGCTCGCCAGGCCTCTCTGTCCTTGGAGGTGTTAAAAATGCCTGAACAATCATTACACTAATCACTATAACTTGGGCTAAAAGTTTCTGGTAATCTTCAGACTCCCTAAAGGCAATTTGATCTTTAAAATTTGCACTTGCCTAGAACTATCCTTTTTCTCTACTTCAGGTTCTATCATTTACTAACTGTGTGATTTGGGGCATATTACTTAACTTTTCTGTATCTCAGTTTCCCTGACTGCAAATGGGGATATACTGTTAGCACTTATCTCAAAAGACTGCTGTAATAAATAAATGAGTTACTTCATGTAAAATACTTAGAACTGTGCCTGCGACATCACAAATGCTATTATTATTATTTTTATTATTAATACTTTGACTATTGATGACAATATCCCACCATCTCTGACCATCACCAGGCTTAAAGAACAGTAGGATCTACCTTGAGGGCTAAGAGTAGAATTGTGATGGTGTTTTTCCCAACCTGTGTTGAACTGAATAGTATAGAATTCTTTAACACAATTATTTTATGTATATTAGTATTGGATGCATTAGCGGCAAGAGTGAGCAGGACTGTAATCTCCAAGGAGACTGCAAAAAATGCTGATTTTAAAAGACTCTAGTAATTTTTGTTTTGACTTTAATAAAGTCCAAAGTCACACTACTACTACTAAATTTAGTCTATTTGAAGTATTTTCTGATATTTCCTATTATCATTATTTCATCTAGAGCTCCCTGCACCCCTAAAAAAGCATTGTTATTTCTAAACAAAAGTGCCAGAAAACTCAGCAGGAATTGGAACTGTAGTTTCATAAAATAAGAGAAATGGCTGGAAGCTCTGGAGTAAAAGCAGCAGGCTGGGGTTCCAGGCTGCTGTGAGCCTGGGACTCAGGATAAGACACAATCTCATCGGACCTCCAGTCTCCATCTGGAGCATGAGTGGTTTAAACCAGGAATCTTATCCCTCTTCCAGAGATAAGCAGTTACAACTTCTCCAATGAGCTCAATTGAACACTGCTTTGCCTGTGTGGAATCTTCACATATAAAGGGCATGTGAAAAGGACAAGACCTACCACCTTTTACAGAAACAAAGTCATCCCCATCCTTTTTCAGAGGCCCCTGCAAGGAAGCTACGGCATGGAGTACAAGCATGAGGGATGAGGGGCCAGGGTGGGCACAGTGGGAAGAGAAAGGAGAGGAAAGCCTTTGCAGGAGATGGTTATCCATGTAGGTTGAATCTCACTACACACGAGCAAGAGGAGACAGGAGGGAAACACGGGGAGTCCCGCTGCACTGGTCACTTGGTGACATGGAGACAGACGGTGATGGCGTCCTTCTTCTCCTCTGACTCAGTCCAGGTTATAATCCTCCTGGAGCCCTAATCAAATGTCTGAGCCACCTGAACATGGACTGGAGCCCGGACCACCTGACTTCCTTAGCGCCAGGCCTCTCCTCACTGCGCTGACCAGGTAGGAAGGCCAGGTTCTTGCTCCCAGGGAAGCTCTCCTTTCCTCCTACAATGAAAGGGGCAAAGAGCAATGATACTGCCTTTCTTCCCTGATATGAAGGCTCAAGGGAAAAATGCTCACTCTGAGGGACTAGTACAGCTCCTTCTCCCCCACTTTTACCTTGAACTCTGAGAAGTCAAATGGCGCAGTAGAAAAAACACGGGTCACAAACTTGGAAAACGAAGACTGTGCAGCCTAGGGCAAGGACCATAACCCACCTAAGCCTCAGACTCTCACCCATAATACGAGGACTCAGAGCGTCTGCCCAGCAGGGTTGTGGCTAAGCAAATAAAGGTTATTACGGGATTATATGAAATCACATGTGTGAAACTTCTGAAAACTGTAAAGCACTACAGAATTTAAAGAATCCTGAATTCAGCCACAACAAATTTTTATATATATCTTAAATTCATATATATTTTAAATACACACACACATAAATATGTTGCTGAGACTACAACATATGTGTGCCTTGTATGTTGTAGATTCAGTCAATTCCTTGGAAATGGTCCTCAGCTGAATGCTTATAATGAAGAGTTCGTGGCTGTCTCTGCCACAGTGGTGCCCTCTTTGGTCATATGCTGGAATACACACCGGAATAGTGCACTTCACCTGATAACTCATTAAAGTAGAGAATAGGTAGATCTAAAAGAACATTTTGGAGTTTTGTTTCTTTTGGTGGGGGATAAGGGAAAAAAGGAAAGGGAAAATAGAAATAATTTTATTTCCTCCCAAACCCTAATCTATTTTAAATCACTCTGAACCTGGTCGTGCAATACAAGTACTCTGAAGTGCCTAAATATTTTCATTTAAAAACTGGAATTCTAGGGTAGAGAAATTCGAGCCCCACCAAGTGTCCTGTGGCTGGGGGCTGCATGGCCATCTTTCTAATGGCTGGGTTCTAACTGAGAAGGTGTATTTTACCAGGGTTTTTGTTTCTTCCACTGGCTCTCAGACAGCCACGTCATTTTCCCGTCCACCACCTGGCATGTGGCACTCCTTCTCCTAGCTGGCTCTCATCCTGAGCCACGCAAGGGCATGCAAGGAGGCTGGTGAGACGAAGGCAGCCTGGACAGATCCAGCTCCCTGCAGCATTATAAAATTAGCTCTCATGGCCAAAGTTTGGAAGCAGAGAAGTCAGCCTATATTTCCCCTCAAGGGTGTACTTCTTAGGCAAGGTCAGTGCAGGGTGGCTCCTTTTGGAACAAGGTCAACGAACTAGCAAACTGTAGTGCGGGGGCTGGTCAGTCAATTTCTGGGGGCCAGACGGGTCACACAGAAGGACACTGCAGACCAGGGGTAAGAAGAAGACAGGACCAGTGTGGTGACCAAGGGATTCCAGCTTCTGGGCTGGAAGAGGCAGTGACGGGGGCAGAAGCACAAGGGCTCACCCTAAAAGGGAGCAGGAATGCTTGGGCAGGGCAGTGTGGCTGCACCTTTGTCAAAAAAAAAAAAAAAAAAAAAGGCCAGAAATCTTCATGGACTGCTCAATTGCCAGTTGTTTTTTTTAAAGTTGGCAATGAACACAAATATTTCTGAACTGCAAAGTGAGGCCACACCATGCTGGGCAAACAGCACAGGTATGGATGGTCAGTTTGTCCTCTGTGGTGGAGCTAGGAGCACCTGTCCAGTATCAGTGAAGGCAGAGGAGGCAGGGAGGGGACAGGGTGGATGAAGCCCACTGCACACAGCAGCCCCTCCCAACCTCCCCGGGAGGCATGGCATGAAGGACAAACAGAAAGCTCGCAGAGAGCTTCACAGTGTCCCTGATGTTTCCAAGGATCTTCCAGAACTGAGCCAGCCCCTTTATGGGAGCTGTTGCGGGGAGAAGGGAGGAAGCAGAGCCTCTGGGCACCTGTGGATCATGTGCCATGTGGTGCCCAATGGAAAGCTGTTGCTGGGGAGAGAGTAATGTCTCACACCACGGCGACCCTCCGCAGAGAGGAGGAGGGATGCTCTGCCTCCTTGTTACCAATAGCAACTCTCACTCTCTCCCCATGCAGCCCTTGGCAACTAACTCTGAGGCTGTCATCTATTCCCGCTGTTTCTTTTCCCTCTCTCTGTGCAGTATGCCTTTCTCTTGTTCTGCCAGGGTCACTATGTCATTCCTGGATAATGGTATTAATTATGATTGCTCTTGTATAGTGGAGGGGGAAACTGTGGGTGGGTGTGTGAGAAACATGAGGACCTGATCATGCTCAAAACTGCCTAGAAGGTATCTAGAAAAAGATAGGAGGTCTTAAGTGGTCCAGGAATTGGCCCCATGGCAAAGGGAATCAGAATTGAGAACATATCAAGGAAGATACACCATATCCACAGGGGGAAGGGAAGAAGCAATGAATTTTTGCTCCAGAATAAGATACAAAGACTCTGGCGTAAGTCCAGAAAAAAGGCAAAAGTTCAAATCTTGGTCTAATCTGTAAAACTCTGTTTACAAACTCCAGTCAATCAGACGCTACCAATGTAATTTTTACCATACCCTTCATCATCCACGCAAGTATTCACTTAGTATTTTTCTTTAAGTCACTTTTTATATGAATCAGTTTATTAAATGAAAGGTTAGATCACTGCTACAAATAAGAAGCCAGTATCGGCTGTCATAAAGAGTAAGCAATAGCAAAAACAAAAATTATAAATGTTCATGCACAGAGCATGAAATCATCTCACACGGTACCAAGTGTGTATATACATTTAGGGAATCAGTGTCTTAAGGAACAGAAGAAAAGTCAGCCAATCTAATGGGCTGACTCTAAACTATTACCTGTTCTGATGAGATGTTCTGCACTGCTGGGAAAGATATTACTCCGAGTGATAAATCAAAGTGTTTCCATGTTACTTCTTGGGTTCCGCTACCCACTTTAGCTAATATCTCCTCATAATGAATAAGGACTTACTGTGCAAATAGTAGGTCCTTCATATGTACTTTAAGATGAATAACAGCATACAGAAAATCATTCAACAAGTCTTAGTACATATTCATCTAATCCTGTTAGCAGGACCTAAAGATCTGAGCTCATTCCAAACAGAAATGCAGAAACTCTTGACATTAGATCTGCAAAAACACTGAAGACCAAACTCACCACTTCTTAGACTTCAGCCGAGGTGCTGGGTTCCGGGGGATGAGGAAGAGAGCTCTCATGGGATGCATGTCACACAGAGCTGCAAGAGACCAAAACAAGGGCCAGCTCAGGTTAGGGGGCCAGATCTGGGCCAAGCCTGTCCTTTCTGTGCCGATAACGCTGCCAAATGGCTTCCTGAGTCCAGGCATGACCAGTGAGCAGAGTCAGGAGATCATAAAGATTCCCTTTGGTGAGTGTTAAATGAGACTGATTACAGGAGTCTCATAAAATCTAATACCTTTCAACTAGACATCGTTAACATGTCTACTTGCGCTTCATTTTTAAAGAAGACAAGCCAAAGGCTCAACAACCTTTGTTTTGCTAAAAATAACCATCTAAGACTCCAAGTAAACGACATCCAGATAACAGCTACAATGGAGACAGTAAATTATTTTTAATTAGTAAAATCCCAAATACTCCATGGTACATCTCTTATACACTGAAGGCTTCCCCAACTGCACCGTTATCTATTAATATTAATACATGGGTTTTTGGAGTATAAAGCACTAGACCAAAATACCTTTCTCTCTGTATCGATAAATACCTTGAAAGGCTTTCAGGCTTTTCATGATGGGTTTTGTTTGTTTGGTTTTGTTCAGTGGCCCCAGGAAGACCAGAGGATTAAGGCAAAGGAAGTCTGGTAGAAGTGTCATAAAAATATCTCAAATGATAAATGACATTATCGTTTATAGTAAAAACACTCACACATTCTACTCAGTCAGAGTATTTCACTAGTTTACTCTTCAAACATCTGGGAATATCTTTTCCTGTGTGCCTAGAATAAGAACACATTCTCCTCCAAAGCTAAAGGATTCTGCTGGGAGAAAGTTTATTTTTAGCTCCCTCCTACTACTCATTAGGGGCTTCTCAGGTGGCTCAGTGGTAAAGAATCCACCTGCTAAGGAAAGAGATGCAGGAAACACCAGTTCGATCCCTGGGTCGGGAAGATCCCTGGATGAGGAAATGGCAACCCACTGCAGTATTCTTGCCTGGCAGGCTACAGTCCATGGGCTTCCAAAGAGTCGGACATGACTGAGCACACAGGCAGTAACTGCTCATTAAGCATGATGATATAGTTTCAAGACTGCCAATATTATCTTTCTGATACATAAATGCCTACCAGCATTGTGGATAAGGGACATTTGGTCAACAAACAGTCTAGTCATGCTATAGGTGAATTCTACTAATTCTGGAGTGAGAAGTAAGAAAACCATGATAACTTGAGGGTAAAAAGTCATATGAGCACAATGACCCATCATACTAATGTGGGGCCTGTTTTGGTCCAGGTCTTCTGAAAAGCAAGACATTAAGGTGATGTTAAACACGAGAAAATATCACTGGAGGAAATTCCTGCCTGAAAGGAAATAGTGAAGGAGCCAGGGAAGGCAGGGAGAGTTGTCAGATTGTTATGAAGTCTGGTGGTAGTGAAGGTGAAAGGGAGAAAAAGTAGGTGGAAGGGTGCTGGGCTGTCCTGCAGTCTAAGGAAATCAAGGAAGGAAACTAAGGAGTGAAAGCTGCCTTCCAAGGAGACCCCTGTCTTCCAGGAAAGGGTCTGCCTTATATCCCTGCCATGCTTGGTCACTGGAGGGGAGTGGCCCTTGGGAGGAGCCATCGTGGCAGCTGTCCCTGGTCAGTTTCCCTTCCTGAATGGGGTCTCGGAGGCACCTGCTCGTGATGACCACGCAGCTGGGGAGGGTCTTGGTGGGGCCAATGCTCCAGATCCCCAGGAACTGGAGAGGTTCTTCGGGTAGCCAGAGCCCTGCCCACTCTGTCTCAAATAAGCAGGGAAATCTAACAACCTAACTATTAGTATTTTAATAGGAATGAGAGCAACTGAGTACAAGTGTTCCCATAACCCATGCCCTGAAAATTAGCTTTGAATTTCTGATATGTTGGAGTTTTCACTCTTTGTGGTTTGGTCCCAGTTTGTCTACAGGTGAAGAGTAGTTGAAGAATAGACTATACACTGAGTATATAAGACAGACAAGACTTCTCGGAGTCTGCTCTCCTCTCCTTTCTGGTCTCCTGTCATAAATACAAATCCTCACACCACTCTGAAATGAATGGATTCCTGGTTGATTTAGATGACTCTGCTTTCTTGGTACGCCAGCTTGAGTCCACGCAGGGCTCAGTGTAGCAGAAGTAAAGCTACTGGCAAGGAAGCATCCGTACCTGTGGAGCAGACCAGCCACAGATTTCACCCAGAGGAGGGTACTTACGGGGAGCCCCTTCTGCCATCTCGATGGCGGTGATTCCCAGAGACCACAAGTCACTCTGAAAAACAAGGAAGGCACAGAAGCATGGGTAAACACAGTCAACAAAGGATCACTGGGCTAAACCAGGTAACTGCTTCAGAACTGCCTATGGGAGAGCTGTCCAGCCATCTCTTTTCAAACCTACTATGCTTCAAGCGAAAACAGCCTTGTTTGCTCCTCGTTGATAATACCTTTCATGGTGCTTGACACATGGTGAGTTTTCCATACTTGTACGAAAAACAAAGAGAAGGTTTCAAACATTAATTCATCACTAAAATTTCCCTACTGATGGAACCACAAGAAACTGCTGCTGTTTGACTGTTTTTAATACCTTCACTGAAATAAAACTGTCAAGTAATTAATTGCACATACTCAAAGTGTACCCATTGAAAGGGTTTGGTGTTCATGTACACCTGTGAAACCATCAGCATAGTCAAGGCAGCAAACACATTCATCTCCCCAAAAGGTCTCACTTGCCCCTTTGTAGTCTCCATTTCCTGCCCTTCTGTCCCCCTACCCCAGCTCCTGTTCCAAGGCACCCACTGATCTGTTTTTTGTTACTATGGATTAGTCTGTATCTTCTAAAGTTTTGTATAAAATGAAATCTCCTGGTTTCTTTTGCATAACATAATGTACTTAAGGTCCATCCATGTTGCCTTGTGTATTAGTACTTCAGTCCTTACTGCCGAACATGCTCCATTGAACCGACATAGATGCTACAATTTGTTTATTCATTCACTTGTTGATGGTTGTTTCCAGTCAAGGCCATTAAAAATAAAGCTGCTACAGATACTCATGTGCAAGCCTTTGTATGGATGTATGCTCTTATTTCTTTTAAGTAAAGACCTAAGAGTGGAATGGCTGGACCATATAATAGATGCTAGATCATTCAGTATTTATAGTCATTTGTTTTTAACCTACAAAAAAGCCCAGCAATTCAAATCATTTGACCAAAGAAGATGAGGATGGGGAAGCTTTTGTTTACTGTTGTCTACTGCTGTATCTCAATGCTTAGAATAGAGCTGGCCATAGTAGTGGGTGCTTGATAAATTTGTTAAATGAATGAACAATATTACCATATATTTTTATCTGGCAAGTAGACACATATGCAAAATAGAAATCCTATACCCTTATTGTCTTTCTTATTCTCAGATTAACTTTCACGTTCTTATCAGAATTTTCTGGGCTAACGCCTCCACCTCGACCTATGCAATCTTGAGCAATAAGCTTCTCCCCTACTCTGTGCACCTCGCTCAACTGTTTCTAAATAGTGCATAGAAGGGAAGCAAATCAAGAGAAGGGAAAACCAAGTCAGGAAATGCCAAAAAGACTGCTAAGAAAACACACAGAACACTTAGTTCAATGGTTCACGATTCTGATGACGACTCGCACACTCCCTTTCTTCTTAAATATACCTTGCATTTTGCACATCATTCCAAATTCTCACCTGTAACCTCATAAGATTTCAAAGATCAAAGTTAAGTCTCCTTGCGATTCCCACCAAGCAAATGTCAAGGTCACACATCAAGGAGATGTAACTGGAAGAGAACGATGAACTCTTCCCTGAGCCATTCCCTAGAACTAAACTTGTCAATATCCTGTGGGCAACACCCAGGCCTGTTCGGTATTTGAACTGAGGCCCATACAACCTGAACAGGACTTTCACGGTGATCTAGACTCTTGCCTAAAATGTGATCTACCTTAGAGCAGGTGGCTGGGGCACATCCTAACCCCACACTAGGACCAAGCAGGGATTTTTTAATTCATGAGCCCATCAACCCATCCACATAAATTGTTACAAGTTCTCAGTCCATTTGGGGATAACAATGCATCTGCACAAAACCACTGTCCACAGAGTCCAAGAACGTATCTGCGTAGAATATCACTTTATCATCTTTTCTTTGTTCCATTTCAAGGTATATTCAAATGTGTCACTGAATAAACCACACACACACACACACACACACACACACACACACACACACAGACAAGAGTGGCACAGCCTGGTAAGTGGCTAAATCTTCCTGCAGGCTGCTGGTCTTGCTCACTGAGGTTCATTTTGGAGCTAATGGGGAAAGCCCAGCCCACCCATCACAGGCTGGCTCAAGAGCAGCAACTGTAAAGATGAACACACAGCTCTCTTGTACCAGAACATGATGGTTCACTGACACAGACAATCATTGGGGAACATGACGAAAACCCTGACTCACTTACTGCATGGGAGGCATTCAACAGAAAACAGACAAAACAGTCTGGAGATGGTGGATGGATTGGGTTGTTCTGATAAGACTCCAGGCCTCGGCAGGCCTCCTACCACCTGTCCAGCATCTTGGGAAACTGAGTGTTTGCGCAGTGTGAACCGAAATGCAAATACGAAGGCAGTGGCTGGATTCTCTGTCCCCACCTGCCATAGCAAAGTCAAATTAAATGGCTTTCAAGTCTAGGAAGCTTGAACTGGTTTGAAAGCCAACACAGCTGAAAGGAAATGATGGAACTGGGATGAGAAAAGCTCCAGGCTAGTCTTCAGACAGGGAAAGAAGATGCTCAGAAAACTCATGCAAACTCCTACCTTAGGGTTTTTGCTCCAGATATTCCCTCTGCCTGCAGCACTGACCCTAATTATGTGCAGACTGACTCTTTCCCCTCCACGAAAGTCTTCGTTCAGATGCTCTGCTCTTAGAGAGGACCACCCAACCTCTCTCCCAACATGGCCAGACCCCTCCCCCTTTCCCACTTTTGTTCCCCAGAGAACTGATCACCTTCTGACAACTGTGTAATTGACTCATCACTAATTTATTATGTTTTTTGTTCACTGTTTGGGTCCCCTACCCACAACACACACACTTGATGGTGAAGTCCACGAGAGCAGGGAATCTTTGCTTTGTTGACTGGTACATAGTATTAGAACAGTGCCCAGCACATAGTAGGCACTTCATAAATACTTGTCGAGTGAATAGACACATGAGAGAAAGGAGCAAAACCTAAGTGTCTTAAGGCTAGACCCTCTGTGGAAGGATGGTTTTGTTTGTTTTTGTTCACACAACATGTGGGATCTTAGTTCCTCGACCAGGGATCAAACCTGTGCCCTCTGCAGTGAGAATGCAGAGTCTTAACCGCTGGATCACCAGGAAAGTCCTTAGACCTTCTGTAGATCATTTAGTCCAACTTTTCATTTCACAGAGGAGAAAAAATGACTTAAGATCACAGAGCAACTAAGTACCAGGTTTTAATCAGAGCTGGGTCTCCTGCCTCCCAGGTTAGTTCTTTTTTTAAAACTATCATCACAATGTAAGAACCTAATAACTCACTTTAGAAAACTTATTAGGGACCCATAAAATAATTGCTTCAGATTCCTCCTTTGTCTGCAGGTAACTTAAAGTGCTGGTGACTCAGATGAAGGTGTTGTTGAGATTCAGTGAGGCACATCCCAAACCAGTGCTCAACTTCCTAGAGGCAGTGTGAATAAGTCAGACAGATCCAGATTCAAGTTTAGGTTCCTAATTTAACTGCATCCAGAAGACCGCACAGAGCTCAGCTTTCCACTACCCAACAGACAATTGTGACATGTATGTATGCAGGTATGCTGCCTAACACAAAACCTGCCACACAGTGGGCTCAAGAATAATTCATCATTTCCTTGTCTTCTACTGTGAGGTATGACTGCCTTTGCCTGTCCAGTTTAGCCTGCTATGGCTTCCCTCGAATTGGGTGTGGCCAGTACTGTTTGTTGGCTAACCCAACAGGCATTTCAACCTGTACTGCCCTTGCTGCCTCCCTTTCAGAGCACAGGAAAGCTAAACTTGGTATCTAGATTTCCCTCAGCTAAGGATGGCAGTCAAGGAAGTGACCTAGTTCTGGCTGCTGAGACCCAGGCAAACATCTTCTGGGAAAGCTTTTGCTTTTCCTGAAATAAATGACAAATACAGCTGGTGTCTTGACAACTCTTTCCTACATCTTAGTGCCTTGAATACAAACATGCCATCTGGAGTTACAGCATCCATCTTGCAACCATGAGGCAATAAGTCAACAAATTAAGGATGACAGGGCAGGAAGGTAGGAGCCCATGTTTTGAAGACATCAATCAATACTCACCTGCCTTCCTCCAGACTTCTGGTGACACAAGAAATGTAAGTATGGCTAAAAACATTTCTTAGTGATCGTATGTACAGAGCAATCATTTGAGGAAGCATATTTCGATAGTAAGGAAAAAGAGAGGTCCCAGTTGTTAGGTGATTCTCCCTTTATCCCACCAGAAGTGGGAAGGGTTAGTGAAGAGAGCGATGTTTCCTTCATTCCATACACAGCATCTCAGATCCTCTCTCTGGCTGCTTTCCCCAACCCCCTCAAACAACCCCTTCAAACGAAAGATCACAACATCCCAACTCCGGTGCATCCTTGGTCACATGACCAGGCCAGAGATTATTTCTTCTTTAAGCCTTCATTTGATATCATTATTAGGATTTTTTTTTTTTTTTTTTTTTTTTCCTTTTTGGGATTCTCTTGTATTCCAAAAGGAACATTTATATTCCTGGCCATATATACCCAGAGCTGCTTGTAAGCTATGCTTAACTGCCCATGCTAGAAAGCAATAAACGTCCTTGACGGGCCTTGTTTAAGCCTTTGGATGTATTAGCAAGTCCCAGAGACACTTCAGAACTTAAATACGGGAGAAAATGTTCCAATTACAACTGGCAAGACAGATCACAGGAGACGAGAGAGGGAAGAGGGAGAAACAAGATGAGGAGAGAGTTGGGAGAGATAAGTTTCCTCCGTGGCTGTGGTGTGACTCATTCTGGCAGGAGTTGGGTAATTCATTATTCTAGAGGTGCTGTGCAGCCTGGCCAGCAGCATGATTAATAGCCCAGTGCTGTGTGCATCACCAACAGAACAGAGACAAATTCTAGTGCCTCCGAGAAGGCAGAGGCAAGCACACAACTTCTGGCTGGTGGGGGGCCAGCTGGCACAAAGGAACTTGAACATAACAAGAGGGCATTCCTCTTGGAGCTGGGTTACTCAACAAGTGAAGAGGACTTTCAGAAGGCCAAACCAGCCATACAGGGAGAGAGAGGTGGGGGTGGGGGGTGTGGGCAGGAGAAGAGCCCCAGTGTGCCCTGAGAGTTAGAAAGAACACATGCTGTGTAGCGTGCAGACCTGGGGTGACCCCCTCGACCCTCTGAGCCCATGTCCTCACTTGTAGCACGAACAGAACACCTATCTTGCATGGTTAATATGAGAATTCAGTAAGATATGCAGGATACTTCCTTGGTGGTCCACTGGTTAAGAATCCGCCTTGCAATGCAGGGCATGCGTTGGTCCCTGGCTGGGGAATGAAGATCCCACATGCCTCAGAGCAAAGTCCACGTGCTGCAACAACTGAGCCCATGTGCTACAACTAGAGATCTGCGCACTACAACGAAAGATCCCATGTGCCATAACTAAGACCCAACACAGCCAAATAAATTAAAAAATATTAAAAATAGTAACAATTAAAAAACAAGGTATATATGCAAAGTTCCTAACACAATGCAGTGTACATAGTGGGTATTTAACAAATACTGGCACAAACAAATCCTGAGGTCCAGTTATCACTGACTGGCAGTTCAGTGAACAAACCAGTGAGTGACAAGGAGCCCTGGTACTCCAAGAAGTTTCTGGGATGTTACAGGAGTAAACAGGAAGCTTAGAGGAAGCAAACAGGAAAAGGTGTGCCCTTCCTCCTCCAGCCTTGTGATCTACCCAGATGGCCAAGCAGAAATGGGGTTAGCTGAGTCCTGACCCCATCACCCCTGAGCAGAGGCTAGCAGGGTGGTCTAGAGCTCACAAACAAGAGCTTGATAACAGGTGCAATTGGTGCAGTAGAGTCTACCAAGTTTTGCCAAGACCAAGAAATCAGTCTTTTTTTTTTTTTTTAAATGAAGATCAGAAATCAGTCTTTCAACATGCAACTTATTTTCTTTTTGGAAATGCTACACCTGGAAAAAGCAAAATGTAGTCCCTAAGGGCAACACCTTAATCTAGAGGCATAAGTTGTAGAGAAGCAGATTCTGGCTCAATGTAAGGAGAAAATTAGAGGTGTATAGTACAAACAGGTGGCTCAACGATTTTTTTTAGGTCAAAATGACTCCAAATGGCAGTACCTTCATTCATATGAAACATAAACATGAATATTAACTACCATACACTGACTACTTATCAAATGGTATTGAATTAATTCCTTTATATATATCAGTTCACTTTATTCTAAAATAGCTTTGTAATATACAATTGTTACTCCCACAGAGGCTCAGAAAGGTTAAATAACTTCCCTGAAGTTACACAGTGCAAGGAAGTGATGTCTACATTTTAAACCAATCCTATCCAACTTCAAAGGCCTGACATGCCCTACATCATATACACTACATTATATATAAACAGAGCCAAGGTGGTGAGATCAGGGTGACTGAGGCTGTTCAAGCAGAGGTTGTTCAGTTGCTCAGTCATGTCTGATTCTTCACGACCCCATGGACTTTAGCACACCAGGCTTTCTGGCCTTCACTGTCTCCCGCAGTTTGCTCAAACTCACGTCCATTGAGTGGGTGATGCCATCCAACTGTCTCATCCTCTGTTGCTCCCCTCTCCTCCTGCCTTCCGTCTTTCCCAGCATCAGAGTCTTTTTCAGTGAGTCAGTTCTTTGCATCAGGTGGCCAAAGTATCAGAGCTTTAGCTTTAGCATCAAGTCTTCCAATGAATATTCAGGATTGATTTCCTTTAGGATTGGTTGGTGTGTTCTCCTTCTGTCCAAGGGACTCTCAAGAGTCTTCTCCAGCACCACAAATTGAAAGCGTCAATTCTTTGGTGCTCAGCCTTCTTTAGAGGTAGTTATTCATAATCTCATTTCCCCCAGAACTCCTTGTTCATCTACATTTGTAATGTGACCATGGGGAAAATATTGGAAGAACAGGTTATTTTCTTCACCTGGGGATCAACCGAGAGCCTGGATGAGGTGGTAGTATGTCTGACTGAAAAGTCCTATACAAGTGGGTGTGAGCATGGAGCATGAGGAATACGTTGAATAGAAGTTCGTCTTGGCCAGTAATAGTCACATTGGTGTCTGTATCATCCTTTCTTCCTGCCACATGGGGATGGGAGCTTTGTTGAAAATTTCAGTAGACAGAGGTCAGGCCTCATGTGAGAGGCAAACCTCACTCTGCAATGTGAAGATCATCCTCTCACGAAGCACATCGTGTACACCTCGGTGGAGCTTCCTGACTAGGCAAGTGCTCGCTTTCTCTCCAGCTGAGCCTCTTACCTTCAGGGGTGCTTTTCATTCTGTCTGAATAAAGCCAGTCATCTGTAACCCAGGAGAATGAGTACTTGCTCTACAGCCAGAGCACAATACTCACCCAAACCCTGCAGGAGATATCTATGTCTTTAAATGGTCCACAGCACCTGTGTGCAAAGTCTCAGAGTTTAGGTGAATAACAAACGACATTAGCACAGATCAGGCCAGTGGATGGGCGGTGGGGTTGAGGGGATACGCCATTTCACCATACTTCTCTTACTGGACTAAGCTACTATAAAAGCATGACCAGTTTATGGTTTAAAAAACTACAACAGTTACAGAAAGATATATCAAATAAAAAGTTTAACATGTGTATTCTGCTCTGTTTATAATGAATAACCAACAAGGACCTACTGTGTAGCCCAGGGAACTCTGCTCAATGTTAAGTGGCATGCTGGATAGAAGGGGAGTTTTGGGAGAGAATGGTTACCTGTGTATGTATGGCTGAGTCCCTTTGTCGTCCACCTGAAACTATCACAACACTGTTAATCAGTTATACTTCAATATAGAAAGTTAAAAAAAAGAAGTTTAAGTTCTCCATCCACATGCCATTCATCCATCGGGTAGGGGCGAACAAGACTCTACTATGTGTACTGTAAGCTGCTTTGTGTGTCTCACACTATATCTTAGAATCTGCCCAACTTCAACATACACACTATCTCGTTGTTCAGATGGCTGTGTAGTACTCCTGTGGACAGCTGTGACAGTCTTTATTCAACTATGAATGGGCTCTTGCCCACAGAGAACTTCCTTTAGTGAGTAGTCCCGTTAAAGCAATAAATACATAGGACTATAAAACACTCAGCAAATCCCATCTAACTGAAATGAAATTCAAGTTAAAAAAATAACAATTTAAACAGCCTAGGAATTTTGAACAGTTTTATTAATTCCAAGTCTTTTGAATGCTTATTATTAAATGAGAAAGCTTTCATTATTGCCCCACATACTTATCAGGAAAATGAAACCGTGCCTTTTGCTTGAAGTGTTTTGACAGATTTTCTGAAAACAAGAAAGGAAGGGCTCTAGGGGAAAGTGAACACACCAGACAAATGAGATTCTGGCGCTCCTCCTTAGGATAGGGGTTATTTTCAGTCAGTGGCTTACTGTGCCCGGTAGATATCAGACAAAACCAGACTGCAATAAAAAGCATGGGCTCTTCAGCCTATTTTCTTATATAGAAGCTCCTATTTTATTGAATTGCTATAGTTAAAAAAAACACACAGCAGTATCTAAAGACATTAGGTAAATAAAATAACACTCAGGGGCTTTTCTGGTGGCTCAATGGTAGAGAATCTGCCTGACAATGCAGGAGACACAGGTTCAATCCCTGCCCCGGGAAGATCCTATATGTTGCAGAACAGATAAGCCTGTGCACCTCAACTATTGAGTCTGTGCTCTAGAGCCCAGGAGCTGCAACTACTGAAGTGGAGTGCCCTAGAGCCCATGCTTTGCAACAAGAGAAGCCACCTCAAGGAGAAGCCTGTGCACCACGACTAGAGACTAGCCCCTGCTTGTTGCAACTAGAGAAAAGCCCGCATAGCAACAAAGACACAGTACAGCCAAAAGTAAATTTAAAAAATCTAAAAAAGAAATAATCATATAATAAAACCAAACTATATTCCTTTGCATTTTGTCTTTATTTTAAAGAAAGGGCTTTTAGAAAGAAAACCCGACAAAGCCCAGTGGCCTTCAAGTCATCTTTTATTCTAAACGTGCCATCTAGGCTGAAAGTATCTACAACACGTGAGAGACTGAAGTGCTAAGGTCAGTCTCTGAGGGTAGGATACACACTGGGCCAAATGGACAACCAAACACAGCAACTAACCACTGAACTTTGATAAGGTTGCAAATAGACTTTCTAGTAAAAAACTGCATATACAAGTAGAGCTTGGCTAATTCCTTTTGCATAGTGAGTATTCAATAAATACACACTGAGTGAATGAATAAATGGTTTTGAAAGTCAGTGTATTATTGAGCTGTCTCCTGGTGACAGGCCACATTCCTAAGAATAGTGAACAGAAAAAAAGGATAAGATCTGATGCTGAGAAAGAAGTAGAAAGACTATTTAAAGCAGAGCTTCTTCTCTGATCCACAGTAAAACTGCAAAGTGGTTGCAACGAATCTTCAAAGAACCCCCAAATCTTCCTTTCTGCTTGGTCTTCCTAATCCACCCTTTGGTTGCACTCTCTCTTTCACTCATGACAAGTGGCCAGCGAAGCTCATATTCTTGCCATGACTTCTTCTTCCTCTTAACAACCTACGTTTATGACAATCCAAACAAAGTAAGTTGCACTGAAGGTCTAAAATGGCTGGTATGGTTGAATTTGTTTTCTCATCACAATCCTTTCTTTTTTAATAAAAGACACAGAAATTAATCGTTGATTTCCTAATGTCTCACGACCTTCCAGCACCTCTGAAACCTCCCAGTGCAGCACGATGCTCCCTGTGGTTATTCATACATCAGGCTTTGTTCACACTAGGATTATGCATTAGGCTCAAAAATTTTTCACCGACCCCAAGCTATATTCCTTAATCTGACTATAAACCATAATCTGAAGAAAGAGATTCAAGGTATCAGTTTAATTCCAAGCTTCGGCTTGATCAGAGGAGTCCTCTTCTAGTTACTCTACTGAAAATAGCTAAGTCACAGGGATCTATTTTATGCCATAGAACAAAAGTCCCATATATATTACAGGCAGACAAAATACTTACAGGCTAAAATGAGGTTAAATGTTTGAAACACTCTGATTTTCTATGGTGTGTTATAAAGCAATTTAAAATATCTGTGGCCAAGATACAGACCAGTTAGCACTTGTTAAATATAACTATAGTTTGAAGAATTGCTTATAGCCAATCATGATACACATATCTGGTCTGAGACATATATTTTGTAGTGGCTCCTCTGAAGGGACTTGCAAATTAAATTATTTAAATGCGCTTATCATTAACAGTTTAAATAAATGACATTTATTTTGGCAAGAGATTAATTTTTAACTTGGCAGCTGTGTTCAGACAGATTGTTGTCAGGTTATTACAGTGACTGTGAAAGAAGGAGGAAATTTACAGAAGATTATTTTGTTTTTAGACCTTCAAACTTGCATTTCTCCAAAGAGGCAAATAATTTTGTCAGTGCCCTGAGACACTGGGTCCCAAAGACATTGCAATGTGTGCATCTTTGTGACCTGATTTCAATAATAACACCATATGTGGAGAACTAAAAATGTTCTTTAATAGAGGAATTCTTCAAATATACTCTTCAGAGGCTGTTTTGTTGGTAAATTGGACATTTATATTTTATATATTGGATATTTACACTCCTATATATATTTATGTAGGAGTGCATCATAAAGAAACATGGTAATATTTAGGAAAAACTCTGAACAGACAGCTTGGAGATATGGGGGTCAAGTCTGTGAGAAGACCACCAACTGGGTGTGCATTGTGTAGTTCCCACATCTGTAAGATGAGGGTATTCCAAAGTAATCGTTAAAGTCCTTTGGTGAAAAGTCCATGCACCTGTGGAAAAGAGGATGGCTTCTTGGAGAAGGAGAAAACTTCCACATCTTCACTTAAACACTGCTTTGAGTTACTAGAAATTTTCCAGTTGATGATACAAAATATCAAACCACAAATCAAATTTCTATCAAACACGGCAATAGGCTATAGAAACACTGTAAAGTAGCTACCAACATCCCATCTGATTCTCTCTCATTTTGAAAAGAAACTCTAATAATTAAACTTTGAACTGTATAGAAATGACTAAATATAATTATTTTTAACCAGAAAAAGATGACCTAAGAAAATGAACTCATGTCTTGGTTTCTTTTAACATAAAGAGCTCTCAGAATACATATACTCTGCCAAGAGAAGGTTAAAAGAACATAGAAAATGGTTTAAATATATATATACATTTTTTTTTTACAAATAGGCAATGAGATATGATGGGTGAGTTTGTTAAAAAGATTCTCACTTGAACGTCATAATTTTAAACTCAAGAAATGTCTTGTAGTTTTCCCTTTGGATTATACAAATCATAAGCCCAAAGCCATGAGCAAACTCTCTACAAGTCTCAGGGTGAGATGTTTAGGCATGCCTGGAAACTTGAAGAAGTAAGAAGACATACCTTGAAATCATACGTGGCATCTGGGTTTTCATCACAGGCAATAACTTCTGGCGCCATCCAGTAGGGTGTTCCGATGAAGGTATTCCTCCTGCCCACTGTTCGATCAAGCTGGGCGCTGACTCCAAAGTCCACTAGTTAAGGGAAGACAAATGAATAGTATGTGATCTAAGGTCTTACATGGTGATAAAATGAACGGGTATTTTTTTTATTGTGGTAAAATATACAACATAATATTACCATATTAACCACTTCATAGTGGACAGTGTTGTGGTATTAAGTATATTCAGTTTCCAGTGTAACCATAACCACCATCCACCTCCAGAACTTTTTCATCTTCCTCAACTGAACCATTAAACACTAACTGCTCATTCTCCCTCCTGCCCCAGGTGCCTTGAAAGCACCATTCTACTTTATATCTCTATGAATCTGTCTACTATAGATAGATACTTCATATAAGTATAATCATGCAGTATTAGTCTTTTAGAGACCAGCTTATTTTACTTAATGTAACGTCCTCAAAGGTTAATGCATTTTGCAGCATGCATTAGAATGTCCTCCCTTTTTAAGACTGAATATTATTCCATTGTCTGTAGGTGCCACATTTTGTTTACCCATTCATCTGCTGAGGGCACTCAGGATGCTTCTTCCTTTTCACTACTGTGACTGCAGTTAAATGTATATATTCAATTATTTTAGATTGGAGTATAGTTGCTTTACAATGTTCTGTTAGTTTCAGGTGTACAGCAAAGTGATTCAGTTATAGAGATACACAGGTCTACTTTTTTTCAGATTGTTTTCCCATATAGGTTATTATGGAGTATTGAGTAGGGTTCCCTGTGCTATACAGTAGGTCCTTGTTGATTATCTATTTTTATATATAGCAATGTGTACATGCTAATCCCAACCTCCTAATTTATCCATCCCCCACCTTTTCCTTTTGATAACCATGTTTATTTTCTGTGTCTGTGAGTCTATTTGTTTTGTAAATGAGTTTATTTGCATCATTTTTTTTCAGATTCCACACATAAGTGATATCATATGATATCTGTCTGACTTACTTAATTTACTATGATAATCTGTGTGTGTGTGTTAGTTGCTCTATTGTGTCTGACTTTTTGTGACTCCACGGACTGTAGCCTGCCAGGCTCCTCTCTCTATGGAATTCTCCAGGCAAGAATACTGGAATGGGTAGCCAAGCTGTTCTCCAGGGGATCTTCCTGACCCAGGTCTCCTGCATTGCAGGCAGATTCTTTACCATCTGAGCCACCAGGGATGCCCATGATAATCTCTAGTGAATGTATATGTTTAAACTACATATATTAATATAAATGGATAAAGTGCACCAAAGAGAAAAGCATGAGGATTTATATCTGGTTATATCAGGGCTCCATGGAGGACCAAAAATAGGTGTTAAATAAAAGGCAAGCTTGGATCATAAAGGAGAGTATTTAGAGGATGCAAAGAAAGCAGTAATCAGCTAAGTTTCCGGAGTCAGACTGTCTAAATTTGCATCTCATTTCTGACACTTAATCATATGTGACCTAGTAGATAAACCTCTTGGAGCTTCATTTTCTTAATCCATAAAATGAGGATGCTGAGAGTCACATGGAGCTGCTGTTATGTTTAAGTGAAATCATCTACCTTCAAGCATTTTGTACATGATCTGGAACATAACAGTCTCTCACAAGTAACTGTTAATAGTGATGAGTGAACATTCTGAGGATAGCTTATGTAGTCAGTACATATATAACTGTTTTCCCTACCTAATGTATGCTTTTGTTTTAAAAGGGAATATTCATGAGATGAAAGCTTGGCCCCAAATGCTAACTAAGAAAAAAAATGGAAATTATATATTTTAACAAAAAGGCAAGAGTGAATGTTTGGGATATAAACAGAGGAGATATTTAAATCTCTTTGAAAAGAAACAATCATATGGACGGTGATTCTTTTCTAGAAGACAAATTGCGTATCTTATAGGATATCTGTCAATGTACACTCTTACTTATATACATCAAGCAGTCAAATGCATGTGGGCATTCTCTACCTTATCTGGAAACTCTCATATTTATTGTGGGAAGGGCTCTAATGGAAAGGACCAGAGAAAAGGATTCCCTCACCGATAACTCTGGCAGACGGAAGTGGGATAATCAGTATGTGTGTAAAATAGAATATCAAGCATCCATTTTGTACAGGTGCCCTAGGTAATAACGAAATCGATGTAAATAGCACTTAAAATATAGGGGAATATAGCAGGAAATTCATTATTCTAAATGTGTTTGATATTTTCAATTAAAAAATAAGTCATCATTGTTCTGTTATAGCAGCAACAACATAAACAAACTATAAGATATAGGAAACCATTTCAAGGTCAGCCGCTTCTAATCTAAAGGCTCTTTGCTTAAAAAATAAGCTCAGTTATTGCTACACATTGATTAAGCACACGGTTCTGCCTATAACACTGTATACCAGCTCACTCCTAAAAGCGCTTTTAAAAAATGTTTTTTTAAATAGGAAAAGAAACATGTTCCTTTCCATTCTAGGTACAATGACCTCCAAATACACAGTGACGCATTTCCATTCATTATTTTAAAAAGAAAAACAGCTGAAACAATCCTACCAATTCCTGTAATTCCTAGGCTCACTGGATTCGGTTCTTACCTAGTTTAACTTCTGCATTTTCAGTCAGCAAGACATTTTGCCCTTTAATGTCTCGATGAATCACTTTATGCTGGTGCAGGTGACTCAGCCCCTGGAGTGACGGAGAGTTGGGAAGGGTTAACAGGAATATAAATCCAGATGCAAAAAAATATATTTTGGATGTTAATGATCCAAAAAATTTAAACTTACCCAGAGATACTTTCACTATTGTATTCATATCTTTCATGTGGTCATAATTCAAATGTAGCACAATGTTCATTTATTCTAAACTGCAAGCAACTGATCAGTATAAACTGAAATATATAGGCAGTCCTTACAATAAATACACGGTACTGTGCTAAATGAAACACTTGCATATCAACTTTGATGTCGGGTAACAAGGAACCACACAAGCCATGATATGGTTGGTTCCAACATGCACGTATTTCAGCTAACAGCACTCTGAAAAGTCAGGACCACCTGTATTCGCCAGCTGGTACCTGGAACATCTACAGAGTCTGTACAGAAAACTGATTTAACAGAAGTCCCCACTTTTGGGGGCAATTTTTAAGTTTAAAAGTTATCTTCTATTATGTAATTTTAATTAAGCACAGTATTACTCAGACCAGCCAAGAAATTTCCCATTAGCTTTAACCAATGTCTCACATTAAAAAAAAGGAAAACAGCAATTTTTACTTCCTTTGTTGCTGGGAGCCAGCTCATGAGATCCCACCCATGACAGAGTCATGAGGAAAAGGACTGATTGAGCACGGCTTCTCAGCCCTCAGGGATTCTCAGAAGGCTGCCTCAGCGCTCACCTTAAAGATGATATCTATCTCTCTGACGTTTATTATAATGAACCTCCTTTCATTTTCTGTGATTTAGACAAAAGGCCTATTCTGATTCTCTTCTAAATATATATCTTTCTGAAGCCTCAATCGACAAGGCCCCTAAAAAACGGGGCACCCTGATGGGATTGTCTAGGATATGGAGTATATTAATCTAAATTCTTCTTGCTGGCATATTGGTTTATTTAATGAATATACCTGTGCCTTTGGAGCTAATGTGCATGACTGCTCTTTAACAATAAACAGCATTGGGAGCCTAACACACAAAAGCCCCAATAGGTACAGAGCTCTTCGTAGGAAAAAGGCTTATTAAGAAATATAAGAAATATTGCTTTATGAAACTGTTACTTAGTCTATATTTACTCACTATGTTTTTGCTCTTAACGTATTTAGCCTGCGTAATGAAAGTATAATAGTTAAAAACTTATAGAAATAAAAGTTTAGCCTTAATACAAATAATAAGACAATTGTTAATTTAGCTGGTGATTTTTGCTAAGAACTGACCTTTGTACTACATTGTTTCAGCTTGCTGTACCATAACTTTATGGAACCACATTCCTTTTTGTTGGGCTCAACGCGTAAGATAGGTTATAGAAAAACAGGTTTTACTTTAAGACTTTCTGTTGACGAATTCATTCTTTGTCATAATCTGCTGTGCCTGATACAAAAGTGTTTTGGCTGATCAACCCTTAGAAAAACAGGTTTTACTTTAAAACTTTCTGTTAATGAATTCATTCTTTGTCATAATCTGCTGTGCCTATATTCTTTAAAAAATACAACTAAAGATATAAAAGCTGTCTTAAAAAACAATAAAGTCAGAAGACACTTGAAAACACCAGGACTCGCTGTGTCTTCTCATTTTCGCATCGCCGACGCCGTCCTTCCTGAGGGAACCCTGGACCAGCTGGAGCTGGACTCCGGCACTTTGTGAATGTTCACCATTGTCATTTTTAGTGCTTTATGATATTTGTGACTTTGTGCTTATTATGTGAAATAATTATTCAGTGACATCTCAACCTCATTGTGTTCCATTTTTCCGTGAATTATCCTGACTTTGGCTTTTATGTGGTATGAGTTCTAAAAACAGACTTGTTCTAAGGTGGTTTCTCAGATACACTGTAACCTTAAAGAATCTAAAATTGGCATACTGAAGCAAATCATATTATATCAGTGCTTGCTAATTCAAGGTAATGGATATCCAAGTGTTGTCATTTTTTTACTTATACTTTTCTGTACTTTCCCCATGCACTGTAGCTCTGCTCTGGTTGTAAATCAGGTGACCAGAAGAAGTGGGTCTGTTCATGGACGCTCCGTTCTATTTCCTTGGCCATTTGTCTATTCTTATGACAATACCACCCTGTCTTAACTACTTAGCAACTTCAAGAAAACTGGCGGCATAAATTTTTCACCTTTGTTCCTCAAAATTGCCTTGATTATTCTGGGCCTTTTGTTATTTCCATATAATGTTTTAAAAATCAGCTTGTACATCCACAAGTGTATCTAGAAGGATTTGAATACGCAGTTTATGATACCAAAGATCAGACTGGGGAGAAATAACATCATTACAATATCAAGCATTCTAATTTATGAAATAGTTTTATGTTTTGTTCCCTTATATTAAGAAGGCAGAACAAATAAATAAATGTCAAGCAGATCTAGTATAGGAATGTTCAGTGGACCTTTTTAATAGCAAGAGATAATTAAACTGATCCAAACAAACTAAAATTTGACCAGTTATCTTCTTCCTGAAGTGAACTCAGCAAATATGACACTGCTGTCCAGACTGTCTGACTCTGGAATTTGTGGGCAAAACTGGGCAGATGGGCACATTCTTGCCCAACTGTTTTGACTGATTTTAGAGATTGTCTCAAAGAAACTTTTTAAGGTAAAATCAGTTAAACTAGGTTTTATGTACTAAAATGGCTAATGTCATACAAGCCTTAAATTAGTTATAAACTTTTACAAGTTGAAAACTCAAACAAGTGACCAAAATATCCTTAAACAATCCATCTCCTAAGTGGAAAACTACCTCTGTGATCTAAAATCAGATTTTCAATTGGAAACTCCATAGGAAACGAATCCCAGGTTAAGGGAAATCACCCAACTAACCCTTCAAATGAGAGTGAACATGCCTATTCAGCTTTTTTGTTGTGTGTGTGCTCAGTTGTATCTGACTCTTCGCGACTCTATCAACTGTAGCCTGGCGGGTTCCTTTGTCCATGGGATTCTCCCAGCAAGAATACTGGTGCGGGTTGCCATTTTCTCCTCCAGGGGATCTTCCTGACCCAGGGGTTGAACCTGTGTCTCCTGCATTGTCAGGCAGATTCTTTACCACTGAGCCACCTGTGAAGCCTACTCAGAATGGCTCTCCCTTCATAACAGCAGACCACAACACATACCACTGCCACCATCACTGTTGGAATAAAGCTCTAAGGAGGTTTCCGACATGAATTACGGAATGAACTAGTGGAAGGTCAGTGTAAAGTTCAACTCCTCCCAAGGTATCCCTTGTTGTTACTTACTCGTAAGATCTCCCTGCAGATGTATGCAATCCACTCCTCCTTCAGCGTGTTACCTTTTGTGTTCTTGATCAGGTCAGTGACAGAGCCCGCACCACAAAACTCCATCACCAACTGCCAAAGGAAGCAAACAGGCCATATTATAATTACACTTCAAGATTTCCACTGTGTTAAGAAAGCACAAGGTGTCCAGTTGGTTGCTTTGGAATGCCATTCCTGCAAAGAAAAAGTGACCATAAAATGACATATAAAACAAATTTTTACCTTTATTTTTTCCCCAAATGATAGATTTTTTTTCGATGTGGACCATTTTTAGAGCTTTTATTGAATTTTGTTACAAATATTGCTTTTTTTTTTTTTAATGCTTTATTTGTTTGGCCTTGAGACATCTGGGATCTTAGCTCCCTGACCAGAGATCGAACCCTCATCCCCTGCATTGGAAGGTAAAGTCTTAACCAATGAACCACCAGGGAAGTCCTGGAAAGATTATTTTTAATTTTTCAAACTGAAAATTACAACTGGAAATTGAGGAAAATCTCCATATTCTAAGTATGTGTTTTAAATAAGGGCAGATAGGTGGTTCAGATGGAATTGAGACTATCCTTGTGGTTTTATATAGCGGTCAAGCTCATCTTTCCTACAAAAGTAGGCTCGTCCCCCTCTCTGAAAGAGCTGTGGTTGTCTAGGCAATCCCAAGCCAGAACAATAGAAGTGCACATTGTTTATGCAATTGGTTTGTAAGTGGCACTGTAAGCTGTCAGAGTGAGGACTATCTGCTTTTAATTAACTTCAGCAAATGTTCCCAGGAGGCTGGACATATCAGATAAATTCACTAAACAATAAGCCCTAATTTAGCACCTTTCATCCAGAAAGCTCCAAGTTCTCTATAAATACAAACTCATTACAGTACTCAGCAACTTTATAAAATAGGCAGAAAATAAACATCTCCCTTACTTAATGGAGAAGTAGAGACTAGAAGAAAAAAAGCAATCCATTTGCTTTTACATTCATTTTCTAGGTTTAGAAAAAACACATCCATTTCCATACATTCTCCCCCTCTTCTTCAAAAGTCTTCAGCAAAAGTCACCTTATTAGGTACTTTTAAAAATAATTATAAGAAAATAGTTTAGGATAACCAGCAATCAGTCTCTGCCTTGATGCTAGAAACAGAACTAAAATAGAGACATAATGAAATCATATAGATGGTTTTGGCTTTGTCGAAATGTGCACTCCTAACATTAGCACCATGTCACCAGGTCCTAAAAGATAATTCACCAGCTGCAAAAATCTTTGGGCAGAAATAATGTTCTCTTTTTTTCCTAAATGCCCAGGTGAAACTCAAAAATTATTTTAAAAACTCATAAAATTAGTTTTCTGAATAAGTTTCCAATGTCATTCTGATTTGTCTTCTTATGATTTTATAAAGCGCAACAAAACCCTCCACTCTTCTCCAGAGAGCTGGTGAAAGTACACAGATCGATCAGAGGCTCTTGTAAAGAAATTTGAAAAGTGCCACAAAAGAGCATGCTTCAACCCCCCCCAAAAGCTGTAAAATTATCATATATGAGAGCCAGGAAGCTATCAAAGACTATAAGATCATGCTAGAAAGGATCAAAGAGTCAACTTTAAGAGGTCTCACTGGCCAAAATGGGATAATCTGAGAATCAGAAGCAACTGACAAAGAATTAATCTCAAAAATATACAAGCAACTCCTGCAGCTCAATTCCAGAAAAATAAATGACCCAATCAAAAAGTGGGCGAAAGAACTAAACAGACATTTCTCCAAAGACATACAGATGGCTCACAAACACATGAAAAGATGCTCAACATCACTCATTATCAGAGAAATGCAAATCAAAATCACAATGAGGTACCATCTCACTCCAGTCAGAATGGCTGCTATCAAAAAGTCTACAAACAATAAATGCTGGAGAGGGTGCTGAGAAAAGGGAACCCTCTTACACTGTTGGTGGGAATGCAAACTAGTACAGCCACTATGGAGAACAGTGTGGAGATTCCTTAAGAAACTGGAAATAGAACTGACATACGACCCAGCAATCCCACTGCTGGGCATACACACTGAGGAAACCAGAATTGAAAGAGACGCGTGTACCCCAATGTTCATCGCAGCACTGTTTACAATAGCCAGGACATGGAAGCAGCCTAGATGCCCATCAGCAGACAAAGGGATAAGGAAGCTGTGGTACATATAGACAATGGAATATTACTCAGCCATTAAAAAGAATGCATTTGAATCAGTTCTAACGAGGCAGATGAACCTGGAGCCTATTATACAGAGTGAAGTAAGTCAGAAAGAAAAACACCAACACAGTATACTAATGCATATAAATGGAATTTAGAAAGATGGTAACAATGACCCTATATGTGAGTCAGCAAAAGAGACACAGATGTAAAGAACAGACTTTTGGACTCTGTGGGAGAAGGCGAGGGTGGGATGATTTGAGAGAGTAGCATTGAAACATGTATATTATCACATGTGAAACAGATCGTCAATCCAGGTTCAATGCATGAGACAGGGTGCTCAGGGCTGGTGCACTGGGATGACCCTGAGGGATGGGATGGGGAGGGACGTGGCAGGGGGATTCAGGATGGGGACACATGTACACCCATGGCTGATTCATGTCAATGTATAGCAAAAACCACTACAATATTGTAAAGTAATTAGCCCCCAATTAAAATACATAAACAAATAAATAAAAGAATAATAACGGCAGTGTCTTGAAACACACTGAATAAGTAAAGGAATTAATTCATTAATTAATGCTTAAGTAAATGCATTAATAAAAACATCCCCTCAGAAAGAATATAATTGGCACTGTTGGAAGAAACTGAAGAACCAATTTCTTATATTGAAACTGGTAAATAAAGGGAAAAAAATCAAGAATTTATACTGCCTTTCTTTTATAAGTTTTACCACCGTGATTACATAATAAAAGAGCTAAAACTTCTCTTCACAAAAACAATATTTCATCTGATAAGTGAAAAGGACATAATGGAATTAGAATATCTCTATTTCACAACCTCTGATAAATTAGTGGATTTGAGCACCAATCATCAATGGCTGCTAACATAAAAAGAAAATAACCAGCTAAGATTTATCTCTTGATTAGAGTAACACAACATCACCTGAGGAGTCATCATGCCTAAAACAAAGCAAAACAGAAAAACCCCAAACTAAATCTGATCCAGCGTCTAGTTCCAGTTACCAATTTACAGGAAATTAAGAGTGAGGGGCAAACACGTTACATGATGGGGATACAATCAACAAAACCTAGGATAAGAAACTCCAAAGGGTAAATGGCCCATTTGCTTCAACAAATATATATAACGAAAGAAGAAGAGATAGAAGGGAAATCCGTAGGTTTAACAACATTTAAAAAGATCTACCAACAAATTGCAATGAATGCAACTTATCTGGACACTAATTTCTTTTAAAAGAAGCTGTTGAAATTTTTGAGAACAATCTACAGTCTAGATGTTTGCTGACATCAAGGAGATGTGGTTGACGTTATTTAAGGGTGATGACAGTATTGCGGTTATGTGAAAAAAATACTTATATTTTAGAGAAGCATATTGAAGTATCAATACTAAAGATAGAATGATATGATGATGGTGTCTTCTACAAACGAGGCTGGGCCAACTGGATATCCACATGTAAAAGAATAATGTTGAATCCTTACCTCGTATCATATATAAAAAATCATCTCGGAATGAATCAACGATGTAAATATAAGAACGAGAACTAAAACTCTTAGGGGAGAACATGGGGTAAATTTCCACCACCATGGACTTGGCAATGGTTTCCTAACTTTGACACTGAAAGCACAAACAACAACAACAACAAAAATAAATAAAAGGAGAGAAATTGGATTTCATCAACATTCAAAATTTTGTGCATCAAAAGACATTGTCAAGAGGGTGCAATGACAACTCACAGAATGGACAAAACATGTGCAAATCGCGTGTCTAATAAGGGTCTAGCACCCAGAATATAAAAAGAACACTTGCAACTCAACAAGAAAAATATTAACAACACAGTTGAGAAAGGGGTGAAACACCTGCATAGGCGTTTCTCCAAACAAGAAACACAAACGGCTAACAATCACATGAAGAGATGCTCAACGTCAACAGTCTCTGGGAAACTGCAAGTCAAAACCACAATGAGATACCACTTCACACCCTTTGGGATGACTATAATTTAAACAGAAAAGAAAGTAGAACAGAAAATAATGTGTTGGCAAGAATGTGAAGAAATCAGAACTCTCCTACACGGTTGGAGAGAATATAAACCGTGGCAAACAGTTAGATGGTTCTTCAGTAAGTTAGAAATACCATATATATATATATATATATATATATAAAAGAAATAGCATATGACCTAGCAATTTCACTTCTAGGTATGTATCTACCCCTCAAAATTGAAAACATGTGTTTGAACAAAAACTTGCATATGAATGCTCAGAGCAGCACTGTTCACCATATACAAAATGTGGAAATAACCAAACTGTCCATCACCACAGATGAATAAATAAAATGTAGTATAACCATACAATAGAGTATTATTCAGATAGGAAAAGGAATGAAGTACTGATTCACGATACAATGTGGATGAATCTTGAAAACATCATGATATTAATAACTGAAAGAAGCCAGAAGAAGAAAGCTATATGCTGTATGAATCCACTTACATGAAATATCCAGAACTGGCAAATCCGCAGAGAACGAAAGCAGATTAGTGGTTTTTCAGGGGGAGGAAAGAATGGGAGTTGCAGCTTAAGGGGTAGAGAGTTTCTTTCTGGGGTGATAAGAAAGTTTTGGAACTAGACGGGGTGATGGCTGCACGACATTGTGTACTTAATCCCACTGTTATACACCTTAAAATTATTAAAATGGCAAATTTCATGCTATGTGTATTTTACCAGACATTTTCTTTTTTAAAAAAAGATGATGAAATTTGTTTCAAAATAATAGAAGGGAGGAAGTAGATGGGTGTATAGATGGGGCAGGATTGACAATTGGTTGACGATTGTCAGGGCTAGTTTGGGGCACATTATACTGTTCTGTCCACTTTTGTGTATTCGGGGGAGTCTCTATAAATACAAAGTTAAAGAAAATCCTATTTATGTAAATTGTGTTTCAACAGCAGCAGGATGGACCAAAGAAACATCCTTTGGTAGAGAGAACATTTTCTCAAGTGAGCAAAACACGTTTGTGTTCCTTTTCCAAATCCCATTTTGAAAAGCAAGCGACCATACCTCCTACAAGTGCATCCACTGCTCCTGCATCTGCTGGAGAAAATGCCCCAGCGTCGAGCTCTATTAGGCCACGTAATTACAGTTACCAAGGAAAGCAGTGGAAGCCCACTGACTCCAGTCTTTCAAAATTAGATTTGACAGAATACTTTCAAATATTCAGTAGGAAACAATCCCGCTCTAGCCAGGCACTAATGTCAGTGATTTCTATAATTTGCTTCTCCATTCAGCTCCAGCTGAAGGCTGCTAAGTTCTTTTCAACTCACTATGGAACAAAATGATTATTAAATTATGTAATGGGATTTTTTTCTTTTTTGAAAAAAAAGAAAGAGAAAAAAAGAAACCAGCATTTGCTAGCAGTTGGTTCCTGCAGCCTCACAGCAACACTGATAATTACTGCCACTGCACAGTGGGGACCCTCCCTCACCACAAGTAACCTCATCACATTAATAAACAGAAACAGGGCTCGACATGCCAAGCCCAGCAGCGATAAGTCAATAACTTCACATCTTGCAAAGCAAGAAATAATGCATCATTAATATTTTCCCTGAAAGAAAGTCCTCAAAGAATTGACACTGGGGCAACAATACTTGCTAACATTTACTGAGAATCTACCATGTGCCAGGCACTGGGCTGAGTGGTTTGCACTTACTGTTTCATTCATTCCGCTTCCCCTCAATTCCCTGTTCTTTATTTATTTGGAAATGAAGCTTAGTTTTGGTCCCCAGCCTTATTCATGGTATATGTACTCATTAAGTAACAAGAGCAGGGTTGAAAGCATCATACTTTCTCAAGTACTAGCTATATGACCTTGGGCATGTTCCCTAACTCCACTGGGCTCAGCACTCTGCCACCATCACTATTAAAACAAAAGCATCAGCCTTAAATAGTTGATGTGAACACTGTCTTACAGAATATAAAGCTTCTGGTAGCCAGAATTCTGAAATTCTATTATTTATCCATTCTTTGGTCTGTTTTCATTAAAAAAAAAAATTCCAGCTTGGAAGATAGCATTAATAGCTTTCCAAGATCCACTTCACTTGGATGGTTAGGAAACAGCTAAAAGGGCACCTATAAAGGGCCCTGGGCACGTGTGCTTCTAAAACTTCTATTAATGAAAGAGGATCAAGGACGCAGCTCTTTTTCTTCAAGCTTGTATCACACAGCAAGAAGACACATAGGTGCATCCCAGGACACTGGAGCTTTTTATTTGGCAGGTTGGAAGACGGTGGGAGAGGTTTAAAAAGAATCTTACATTTGAAATTCTCACTCACTATCACCTACATAACTGGGTCAGAAAATGAAAATACACATGCATGTCACTTGGGAAGAAAGGAGGAAGGTTAAGTTGAAGGTGAACACAGAACTGCGCTCAGGCACGATGGGGGCTGGGCAGGGGCCGTACCTGGAACCGTGTCACGGAGAAGATATTTAAAAAGCAGCACAGTGTGTATAGTGCAACCAAGTTACTAGGGAAAAGGTTGCTTGGGTTGTTGAACGTGGGAAGCTATTTCTATCTAAATTAAAATGATAGAAATTTTAAAACAAAGAGTTCTAGCATATTTCACAACTTGCATGGTTGTTTATCCCTTTTTTTTTTTTTTTTTTGGTCTGATGAGCAGGAGGTTTTCTCTTAGAGCTTATGGGGTAAGGAGATTGTTTTCTTTTAATACCCTCCTGTTCATTTCTCCTCCTTCAGGACAGTACAGAAGACAAGGATCTCTGGCCTCAGCTGATCCCAGACGGAGTTTCCGAAGCACTGTCTCAGCCCTCCCTGAGGTCACCCCCTAACTGGGAGGGGTGTGGGTTTGGAATCAGCAGATGTGGTCACTTCTAACTTGCCCTTTCCAACCCTGGTCACCTCTGAAAGAATTTTAAAAGGTCTATTCTCAGAGCCAGCCTGAGAGGCTTAGGATGATTTCTGGGGTCCCAAAGGTATTAACTCACATGCTAGTCAATTGGTTTTATGTTCCTATAACAAGAAACAAAGTTTTAAGGTATTTTAAAACTGCAGGACTAGCCCAGAATGTCTTGACAGCAACATATTAAACCAAATGTCACTAGTCAGTCACCCACAAGAAGAAGACCACTAACAGATTCCTTCCCTTTTATAGCAAAAGGGGGGATGAGAGATAGGACAGGAAGAGGAAGGAGCAGGGCGATGAAGGTCGACCTAAAATGAAGGAAGTCTACACCAAGGGCTTCCCTGGTGGCTCAGTGGTAAAGAATCCACCTACCAATGCAGGAGATGCAAGAGACCTGGGTTCAATCCCTGGATCGGGAAGATCCCCTGGAGAAACAAGTGGCGACCCATTGCAGTATTCCTGCCTGGGAAATCCCATGGATAGAGAAGCCTGGCAGGCTACAGTCCATAGGGTCACAAAACAGTCGGATATGACTTAGTGACTAAACAACAACAACAACTGCACCAAGTGATTGCACAGACCATCTAAGAAAAGGAGAGGAAAGATAAACTTCTAAGAATTCACAAGTCTGCAAATGATCAGCCTATTGACCTTGAAGGTCCAGAAACATCAGCAAGGCACAGGATATTTTTATCATATGTAGCTGGGAATAGCCACCGATCCCATCTGCATGATTTATGAAGGTGTAAACAAAACCCAAACTCAGTTCTTTGTTATAGAATGCAGCTTCATTTGCCAAAGGTAGTTTAAGTCGCACAATAAAAAAAAAAAATGTGTGTACAGAGGTACAACAATTGCTGGGTATACATTTATCATTTCAATCAACTGATGGAAAGGTAAAGCAAACTGTTTTGCTTGCTGTAAAGCAACAGCAAAACTGTTGGCAATTTCAAGTTGGAAAACCAACTCAGAAACCTAAACAGGTTTTTGCATTTATTTTTAAACCAGCATGTATTTGGGGAAACAAAAACTCCTTTGGCTTCTGAATTATATTTTTAGACTTGAAAGAGAATGCTTATAACCACAAATTCTAAGTGTTCCAAAGATAAAAAGATGAGCCCCAATGATGTGAAATCTCAGATTTTGTCAATAAAGTTTCTGGATATGTATTTTGAGAATAACAATCAGAGTTTGAATGTACTAAGCCAGCTGGTATTTTTAGCGACAAGAAACCTGCCCAACTGACAGCTAGAAATGCTCTGTGGTCGCCCATGTCTAAGGAGAGAGCCGTCTCAGAGTTAGCATGGTAGCATTCAAGGAAAGAGAAGTTAGCTGCCTCCTGGATTTGGTACCTGGTGCTCAAATTTCTCAGAAAGCATGCAAGATCTTCTGAAGGGTATTTCCTATTAGAGGTAAATCATAACATGTCCATTTGAGCCATGGATCAAAACAGAGACTACCCTCAAAGGCTATATGAAATTTACAAGTCTGCCTCTTAGAAAGAATTTACGGGTAGTAGCAAGTTTTCAGAAAAGTTAACAACAGAAAAAGAAAAAAACAACACTGGCTTCAGAAGACTTAGGACTAACGACTAAGAAACTTGGTAGTTGAGAATTCTGAGAAGTGTAACACAAATAGGAATATTGCCTTTGACTCAAAATTAATCTAGAAACAGAGGGTTGTGTAGACCATTAACAGAGTAACTTTGTGCTAAGTTGATTCAGCCGTGTGTGTCCAACTCTTTGGGGCCCTATGGACCATAACCTGCCAGGCTCCTCTGTCCATGAGATTCTCTGTCCATGAGATTCTCCAGATTGCTATGCCCTCCTCCAAGGGATCTTCTCGACCCAGGGATGGAACCCTAGTCTCTTATGTCTCCTGCACTGGCAGGTGGGTTCTTTACCATTAGCACCACCTGGGAACCCCCAAAGGAAGCTTAGCAGAGGATGGGTGCTGAGCAGAGAGAGTAACTTTGGGCATACATCAAGTCTACCTTTTGCTAAGGTAAAAACCAGTTTAAGCACAGTTCAAATGAACTTCATTAGAATAAAAAAAGAAATCATTTTCACACTCTTGTCACTTAATCACCCATTAATTCATAAAAATGACTCCATTAAAGCTGAACTCAAGCTCAGTTGCACAGTATTCAATCAGGTGTAACTTTAGCTCTGTGTTTGCATTTAACTAACTTACATTCTGTGTCTATAGCTCATACTGTGGGGCAGCTCCAAGATTGGGAAACAGTGTACAATGACTCCTCCTACTATTTATTCAGTCTTAAAATTTTCCACTCACAAATAATAAGACTCAGTTACTTCTCCAGACAAGTAACCTAGGTTATACATATGAAGGAAGGAAATTCTTTAGTAGTAAAACTGCATGCATCCTCAGTCACTCAGTCATATCTGACTCTGCAATGCCATGGACTGTACCTGCCAGGCTCATCTGTCCATGGAATTCTCCAGGCAGCAATACTGGAGTGGGTTGCCATTTCCTTCTCCAGGGATCTTCTTAACCCAGGGACTGAACCTGTGTCTCCTGCATTGGCAGGAGGACTCTTTTATCACTTGAGCCACCATCTTACTTGACCAACCTACATTTTGGAAACAAATCAAAAATTTATTTCCTCTTATAAGATATTCTAGCCCTGTGACTGTTGTGGTGGTATCAAAAGAGATGGCAAAATATGTGTGATTTTGCTTTCTAACTTGAGGAAATTCGCCCATTTAATAGACAGGCCTTGTCACTCCCAGTGTCTGAATGGCACGCAGCAAAGTGGAGGGCCTCTCTCTGCTGAGACAGAGCAGAATGAGATGGCCATGTTGTGTGTCAGGGTGCCTTGTTTCGGAGAGATCGGAATCTTTATTGAAAGAGCTCCTTTTTTTGATTTCCGGATCAGGCCCTGAGCAGTTGATAAGGGAGAATTACTTGGCCATTATCAGAAGTAGTTGTATTTCCACAAAGAGCTGGGACTAAACAAGAGTTTATCTCTGTGACAAGACTGATAGAATTCACACAGATTATAATTCAATCAGACACCTAAAACAGCATGTATATTGGCTGGTGGCATATATGCAAACCTCTGGCCTCCTGCCACAGCACAAGAAATACCTGGGGAATAGTTCCTGTGGTCTGAATACTGAGAATAAATGTTAGAGTGCTACTCTTGGTTGCTACAGGCTCTGTCTCTATTTAACCCATAATAATATTTTTAAAGAAACGTAGTCCTAAAAGAATGCCATTAACCCAAAGAGTCAGCTCTCTGTGACCTTTGCAATTATTTGCTAAAACACTCCCAAAAGGTTTAATGTACTTTTCAAGGTGTATTTCTAAGACTTAAGAAATACCATCTTCGTAGCAGCAGCTAACAGGTCTTGCTAGCCTCTCGGAAAGCTGGGGAAACTGAAAGAAATTTTCATGAACGAAAATGAATAGCGAACTCAAAAATAAATTTGTTTTGGGACTTCCCTGGTGGCCCAGTGGTTAAGACCCCATACTCTCACTGCAGGGGGCTAAGATCCTGAATGCTGTGGGCTGCAGGCCCCCGCCAAAATACACGTTTAAACACAAAGCTTCGGTCCTACTTGGAACACCAACCTTTAACCTATTTTTTGCAACTTCTGAAACTATTTTTCACAAATAAAAGGAGAAGAATGTAGGGTTCTGGGTTTGATTCTAGCATTAGGCAGCTTGAGGTTAGCTAACACACTAGCTTCATCACCCAGTAGCTGTGAATCCTCAAGTAAACTTCTTAAGTTCTCTGAGCCTAATTTCCTCATCTGTAATAAAGTGGGGATAATGAGAATATTTAATTTGTAGAGTAGTTATGAAGATGTAGTGAAATAATATGACAATGCAAACAAATACAGTACTCTGTAAATGTTAAGCAGGTGATAAATATTGCTTGCCATTGTTGTTAACACAGAATGCCTGTGGTTTGATGAGTCAGAGGCCTTGGACCCAGTACACACTATTATATTCTATAACCAAGTTCGCATCGATATTGTGATCTGGTACTAATTTCCCAACTATTATGTTTCTGTTCTGCCTTTAATTTTCTAAGTTCCTCCTTAAAATTTCTTATCACATAGAGCAACTAGAAAAAGAAATGATGTTCTTGTACCTATGAGATATTTCATAGCTTTGTATTTTTATCCTCAGTGACACAGAAGCTAATGGACTAACTAGTGGGGACAGTCAGAACAGTCCTCTACATGGGCACAAGAGGGCATCTGACAAAAGGGAGGTCCTCTGCTTCCAAGCAGGATGTTGGGCCTGAAACTACTGCATTTTGCCACCAGCATCTGATTGCAGGTGGAAAAAATGGAATGTGAAGGCAGGGGTCCTCCCCACGTGGCCCATGATCACTACTTACAAATGCCCTTTTGTGAACTTCAGGAAGGGGACTGGCTTGCTCAAACAGTCTCCTCCCTGGTCCTTCCTGCTTCTCCTCTGGCCCCCATCTGGCCTACTCTCAACCCAACAACCAGAGGGACTCCTTCACTCTGTGAGTCAGATTCTCTCCCCGACCCCCTTCAAAACCCTCGAGTGGCTCCCACCTCATTCAGAGGAAAAGCCGACATCCTGCCAATGCCCTATAAGCCTTTGCCTGATCTGGCCCCATCTCCCACATCTTTTTGGCCTTGTCGATAATCCTGAAAACACCAGGCCTGGAATGCTCAAAGTTATCTATAAGGGGGTTCCCCTGGCCACTGCAGCGCCTACCTGCATCCTCATTAGCCTTTCCCTGCTCTTCTAAGCATATGCACTTTCAGCTTTTCGAATAGTTTTCTGACTTAATATGTTTGTGGTCTGTAGCAAGAATGTACACTGCATGCAACTAGGGGGGCTTCCATCAGTTTTGTTCACTGATGTTTCTTATCATAAATGTCTAGAAGAGTGCCTCACGCCTAGCAAGTGATTGATATGTATTTGTTGGATGAATGAATGAGTGGGTGAATAGATGAATACATACACATGCAATCTCCTGGTTCCCAGCCACCACAGCCAGCTCCATGACAAGAGCAATGGGCCAGGGTGAGAACTGGCAAGCAGTGACTCATTTCTAGAGCATCAAACCTCCTATTTGTACCCTGCAGATGCAAACAGGCTTGCTGCTTTCTCCCACTGCCAATCTGAAAACAGACTGCAAATTTTGCTCATTTAAAACAACAACAACTTGCAATGTCTTTCACAGAACTTCAGGCCAAGCTACATTGTCATATTTCAGGATATCTGCATTCTTATTCTGTGTCCATCCATTAATGACCTTGGAGGCTCTGAGAAAGAAATTAGCTTCACTGGGATCCAGTAAAATAAACGACAACTAATTTTTTTTCCAGCTTAAAAAAAATCTCAGTTTTAAGAAAAAAAGTAAAAAACAACTCAAGCTCTGTTTGATCACTCCTCTCCTTCCTCAACCAATGATTTATAATATATATGCCCCAATTTTAATATTAATAGCTCAGCCTAATAAGAAAACTACCTGGTCTGGCCCATCTCACAAAAGGAATGATGTTAACAGCTAGGTGTGACTCATCTGCAAATAGTTGTGCTGCCTCAGGTGATAAACTGGAGGTGATTCCAAAGCTATATTAACACTTTCTTTTAATCTGGAGCCATAGGTCTGACCAAACTAAAAAATGCCTCTGCAGACAGTATCAAAACAGCTATCATTCTCCTCTTGTCATCTGCTGCAGCTTATGGCACGGCAGGAGTTCTTGCTAAAATGCTAGATTCTTGGCAGTATAGAAGTCCTCTGGGAACACAGAGATATTCACACTCGTGCCATCTCATCACATCCTCCTGAACCTATAGGCCACAGGGAAGCTGAACTCTCAAAAGTACCTGTAACAATTATCAGTTTGAACCAATAAAAATAGTAATAATAGCAACCAAGTGTATACCAATAATATCACTTTCATTCATGAAACAACTATTTTGTCAGCATCACATGCCCAGCCCCTTCCTGGTGTTTAAGACACTGAAATGCAAAAGACACATTTCTTGTCCTCAGAACTTGTCTTTGTAAGGAGCAAAGATAACCCAATGAGAAGCAATTAAAAATGACATGGTGGCTCAGTGGTGGGGAATCTGCCTGACAATGAAGGAGACAAGGGTTCAATCCCTGACCGAGAAGATCCCACATGCCTTAGAGTAATTAAGCCCGAGTGCCACAACTATTGAGCCTGTGTTCCAGAGCTTGGGAGCCTCAGTTGCTGAGCCCGAGTGCTCTGAAGCCCGTGCTCTGCAACAAGAAAAGCCACCACAACAGGAAGTCCTCACACACAGGGAGAGAGAAGCCCCTGTTCACTGCAACTAGAGAAAAGCCTGCACAGCAATGAAGACCGAGCACAGCCAAAAATAAATAAATAAATATTGTTTTTTAAAGTCATGAAAAAGTTTCAGAAATTAAATTACTGAAATTACTACCCAGAAACAAACATCATCAGTGTTATTGGGGCTCACTATTCTAGACATCTCCATCATGTTAATATATGTGTACATATTGGTCTTTTTTCTTTCTTTTTTTTTTTGAAAAAAAAATGAAAATGTGCTATATCTAATCATAGCCTCTAAAAAGGCTCTAAAATATCCTTACTATAATTGCTCATGTTCATCCATTTGTAAATATAGATCTATATCATTTTAACTGGCTGAGTATTGTCCCTTAATGGATTTACTTAATTGATTCCCTATTGGTTAGCATCTACAATGCATATATTTTTATGTAGTTAAATTTAGGATACATTCCTGTATGTGAAAATACTGAGTCGAAAGTAAGGCATTTCCTTTGGGAGATTAAATACAGATATAGATATATCTGTGTGTGTGTGTGTGTGTGTGTGTGTGTGTGTTTTCCAACTGTCCTTAAGTAAAGTTGTACCAATGTTCATTTCTGTAAGCAGAGGGTGTGACTGTTCATCCTGAGTATATCATTAAAAAAAAAACCTTTGCCAGTCTACTGGATAAGAAGTGGTATCTAATTCTTGTTTTCTTTTGTATTTACATTGTTAGTAAGATTACACTTTAAAAACATCTTTATTGGTAGTTGATATTTCTTATTTTTTTAATTGCTGCCTTATCTTAACTCAGTCTTTCCATTAATCATTTCACATATTTTCTTATTGATTTATAAAAACTCTTCATCTCTAAAGGCTACTAAATTCCTTGTCATCAAGTGTTTAAGCAAAAATACAGGTTTTGTAACCCTCCAAAGTGAAGATAATAATGTCTACCTCAAAGAGCTGGAATAAATGATAGAATTCATAAAAAGAAAATAACTTGGTGGGCATTCCCTGGCAGTCCAGTGGTTAGGACTCGGTGCTTTCAATGCCAAGGCTCAGGTCAATCCCTGGCTGGGGAACTGAGATCCTGCAAGCCATGTGGCACAGCAAATAAATAAATGTAAATATATATATGTGTGTGTGTGTGTACATACATATATTATAATATAGCATGGTACCTAAAGTATAATAAAAATTCAATAAAGGTAGTCATTTTGTGGGGAAAAAGAGAACTTAACAACTAGCTTTAGGGATGGTCCACATTAAGTGATAGAAGACAGACAGGTATTCAAGGAAATGAGAGAAAATGTTGCAAACACAATGTTATGGAAATCATGGTATAAAGGATTTCAAGGAACAAGTACCTAATCAAACTCAGTAATTAGGATAGAGAAATGAACCACTCAGTCTTGGTTGTTTTTTAAGTAAGAAAAGCAAATGTGGACAGTCCTACATACCCAAAGTTGGTCATCCATGCCTGGTGGGTTCTTTTTGATAAAAGCACCATAGTATGTAGCTATATTCCGGTGATGAGAGTATTTCTTCAACATGTTAATTTCTTGTTTGATTTCTTCCTCTTCATCCTGTGTTAGAACCATAAATATTCTGTCATGAAAATCCATTGTCTTTAGCAGGATTCTATTTTTCATCACCATCTATATCAACTATGCAAAAATTTGAGTTTTTTCTTCTGTGGTAACAAATAAGCATTATTATCATACTACTTGACTTTGTCTCTTGACCACAAAGAAAAAATTTACAAGACAACACATTGGCAGTTGAAAGGGGTCTTCTGTTTGCACAGCAAACCAACATAGTATGCAACCTGACAGTAAAAAAAAATTCCTCATCTTTTCACCTGGAAGAGATCAAGGTAGACTTGCTATTGAGATAAAACTCATTCTAGGCCTGTGGGAAATTTGTCCATCAGGTACCTATCACTGATCATACTTGGTTTAAGGAAGACTAAGAAAAGTGAAAAGAAAAAAAAAACCATACAGGCTCTTCAATTTAAATTTTGTTAGGTTCATTTTCTTTGAAGTCTCCTTTTATTGATGTTCCCAGTGGAAGATTATGAAAGTCAGATGGGAAAGGAAGCAAGGGTAAATTCTCTCAATCTGAGGATGTTCACAAAGCAGGAGCACCCATCTCACCTTCAAGAAAGTACACATGAAAAGAAAGGGGACATGTGATAGTGCCACAGATGTGAAAAGAAAGAACCCCCCCAACAGAGTAAGTTTTGGAATTCAGATTTCATTCATTTTGAGTTTCAATTTGGAGTCCACTAACTTGAGCCTTTTTTTAGAAGACCTGGCATCACTAATGAAGGGTGTGCGTGTTCTCCTGTAATTTTATTTTGATGTGTACACATCAATTGGACTTTTAAATAGTATTTTATTTTTGAGGTTGGTGGAAAAATTTCTGAGCCCAGGAAGACTGTTTCAGATGCAGCAGTAAGAATCTCTGAGTGTAAGATTTTACATCACCATTACCTGAAAGTACACTCGCAGGGTGTCCCTGTCTATTACTCTTGCCTCCTCCAGCTACTCAGTCTCAACAATGCTGGCCCCTTCTGTAGTCTCCCATGAGTGTCTTCTTTCCTGTTTCTCTTCTTCACATAATTTCTACTCATTATCCCTGATTGAGTTCAACGGATACTCCTGAGGGATGTCTTTTCCAATTCTCTTGGGTAATGTCAAGTCTCCCCGCTATATCTTGTCCACCCCAAAAGCTGCACATTTGTTGGTACTGGAATAGAGGTAAGGGTCATCCTGAGTCAGAATTGCCCTTGTTCTTGATTCTCTTCTCCATGGACTGTAAGTTCTCCTGCCTTCAAATGTCAGTTCCAGAGCCCCTTCCCCAATAAAGCTCTCTGATCTGCCTGACATGCTTCTAGTCCCATAAATCATCACGGATCTCTTCCCTCACAGCACCTACCAGAACTGCAATCCACATTTATCTACTTAAATGTTTGACTGAAGCCTCTCTTCCCTATCAATCCATAAAAACTATAAACAAAGAGATCCTTCATGCTTTAGCTCTTTATAATGTCCTAGCTTCAAGCAAAATGCCTGTGAATAAATATGAATAAAAAAGTGAATACCTATAACACTTCCAACCACTTACAGTAGCCTTCCTTATAGCTTGAAAGGAATTGGTAAAAATAAGAGGGGTGGTGAAATGCTGATACTTTCTGAGCACACAAAAATCAGTTTTCCTAAAAAGTGATGGAGATTTGCAAACCTAGGAGAATGAAGTATGTTACATATCACATGGCCTATCCAAGTCAAAGAGTAGGTAATCTCAAAATAGAATGTGTGCTTGGGATGCTGAGCTAAGAAGAAGCACGTGGCCTTAACAATGGAAAGGAGTACAGGAGTGAAAGGGCTGGGAAGGAGGCTGGGGGAGGGGATGGCACACTGCTGACCCAAGAAATCTTTCCTGTGGCCATCAGAAACTGCCTAGGTCTTCACCACAGGTATAAGGAGAGAATGACCTTCACAGTCCTTCAACTTGCTGCAGGGTCCTGCAGCAGACCTCAAAATGTCTGGATCATGCATATTAGCTATTTTAAATCCACCACATGGGGCCAAATAATCATGGATGAATGTAGGATGGGAGCAGATGTACTTTAGGGAAGCCTAGATACAAGGAGAGAAAACAAACCTGAGGGTTTCTGGGGTGACCTCGCATCTGCTTTCACCTAAAGGGACAAGTAAATGAGACAGTAGAACATCAATCCCTTTCCAGCAGCAGTGGGACAGGCTCAGCCTAGGCTTAGTGAGAAGCTGGGCTGCTTCTATGAGTATTTTCTGCCTGTCTCCTAGGTTCTCCACAGGATGGTGGCTGACATGGGAGAAGGAGAGAAGGAAAAGTGCCTAAAAAAGCTTACCATATCATTAAGAAAATGAGGCAGGGGCAGGTGGGGTACATGTCCAGTTTGGGCCCTACTTCTTTCTGGCTGTATGATCCCAGGAAAGTAACCTACTTTTTGGAGTCTAATTTTTCTCATTTATATGGAGATATAGATTTTATAATAGTATTATTATATGTCCCAATCTTTTGTGAAAATTAAATGAAGATGTGAAAGTTATAAAATGTAATACAAAATAAATGTTATTATTAATCTTCTCAACCAAAAAATAAATAGCAAGAGTAAGACGTCAGGAATCTAAGTAACTTGAATTTTAGCTTTAAATTGCACTGTTTGCAAACACAGTGGGTCATGGTTATGTAGCTCTAACATAGAATCTTGAGCTTGATCTTATTAACTCCTAAGTGAGTAGGCAATTTATCAGGACTTCAGGGCTACTGTTTATCCAGATTTCTAGACTAGGGTATTGATGGCCATAAGTTATGCAGTGAAACTGAAAGGGAGGCACTTCTTATGACTGTAAGAACTCACTTAACCCCTTCACAAGCAGTCTGACCTCTTACAACATGGCCAATTGAAGAAGATGGGGTATGAAGTTTTCAAAAGGACAGAAAGAAACAACTGAGGCTAGAATTAGATTACAAAGCTATAAGAAGCTTTTCTTCTATTTCGTAAATGGATTATTCTTACGTCTTAAGAATTAAGCAAAGGGATCAAGCTCACTGGGAAACTAATGACCACTGGGTCATAATTTAAAAAACAAAGTAATGGTACCAAAATTGTAAGAAATTTTAAAAGGGAGCAATTTTAATCAGCCAAGTCTCATAGTCTAGGAAGAACCATAATTTCAAGCGGAAGACTTCAAAAACCTTGTTCAAGCTGATTCATTATGTAAACTCAGACATGGCTATTTAAACTCTCTGAATGTCAGTTATTTTCTTCTATAAATGGGGAAAAGAATACCTATCTAAGTCACCTCTCAGGTCTTAGAAATGATTAAGTGCTTATTTAAGCAGAGCACTATTATCAACATAAAGAAAATTATTATTTTTTCTTAAAATGACAGGAATCTATTGCTTAGTATTTGTGGCAGACTGAAAGGAAAAATGGCCCTGATATTTGGCATTCATTGGAAGGACTTTTGCTGAAGCTGAAGCTCTAATGCTTTGGCCACCTGATGTGAAGAGCTGACTCACTGGAAAAGACCCTGATGCTGGGAAAGATTGAAGGAGAAGAGAGCGACAAAGGATGAGATGGTTGGATGGCATCACCAACTTAATGGATATGAATTTGAGCAAACTCTGGGAGACAGTGGAGGACAGGGAAGCGCCTGGTGTGCTACATTCTGACTCACTAAGAGTTGGACATGACTTAGCAACTGAATAACAACAATACAGAAAGACGTGGAGTCCATCCCCTCTGCTTATCTCTGGGCTTGGCCCCGTGACTTGCTTTGGCCAACGGGATATTACCTAATGTGATATAGCGGAGACTTGAAAAGTTTCTGTGTTTGGGGTAGACTTCTTGCACAGAACACTTCCATATGAAAAACCTGAACCAGCATATCAGGAGGATGATAAAACAGGTGAATAAACAGTGCTTTTCAAATGCAAGGAAAAGGATGATTCCAGACAATGCTTGCTAACCACCAACTACCTCTGATGGCTATATGATGATCACAACCGTAGTCATAAAATACAGCCAAAGCCAACCCGATGTAATTCTCTGTACCACAGGCTGTATGTGTATTATTGAATATCCAACACAGATCTATGAAATACATGTTTTTAATGATCCCATTGAACAAACAAGAAATATGAGTTTCAGTGAGTGTACTCCTATTTTAGAACTTCCCATGTGGCTCAGTGGTAAAAGAATCCACCTGCCAATGCAGGAGACACAGGTTCCATCCCTGGGTCAGGAAGATCCCCTGCAGGAGGAAATGGCAACCCACTCCAGTATTCTTGCCTGGGAAAACCCATGAACAGAGGAGCCTGGCGGGCTACAGTCCATGGGGTCGCAAAGAGTCAGACACGACTGAACATGCACACACAGCACATTCCTCTATCAAAAGTTAGAGCTAAGATCTAAAGCCAAGATTTGTCTGACTTCAAAGTCAGTGTTTGTAATTCTAAAATGAAAACTCCTAGATAGAAGAGTGATTACCCACAATGATAAAACCAAAGCTGCTGCTAAATCATGAAAGAAGAGTTTAGGAGCACCTTAAGTCAGGGTTGAAGAGAAACCTGCCTTTGGTCCTCCAATTAAAAGAGCTTTTTAGCACCCATTAATATTTGCTTATGAATGATTTCAGGGGATAAAGGAGGGATTTTAAGTTGCATATTTATTACACAGGGGAACATACTTAAAGAATCTACAATACAGCAGGATTTAAAACCAGAATTAATGAGACATTTAATATTAGTGTGCTCAGAAACACAGCTTTTAATCCATGGAAGAGGAGTAAACCTGTGTAATTCTTACAACAATCCAAGAGACTGGTCAGTTTTAACTTTACAAAAAAGGACGGGGTCAGCATGTGTGCTAAGTTGCTTCAGTCGTGTTCGACTCTCTGTGACCCCATGGACTGCAGCCCGCCAGGCTCGTCTGTCCATGGGATTCTCCAGGCAGGAATACTGGAGTGGGTTGCCACGCCCTCCTCCAGGGGATCTTTCCCACCCAGGGATCAAACCCGTGTCTCTTACATCTCCTGCATTGGCAGGCGGATTCTTTACCACTTGAGACATCTGGGAAGCCCGGGATGAGGTGTACAGACTCATAAATGCTATTATATCCTGTATGTTTGGATACTGGCTAAAACTACCTCTGCTCCTCCTCATCCGTGCGGCTCTCCACAGTGGTTGTTGGCATTAGGCAGGCATTTGTGTTAACATGTCCATCATTTTCATCTTTGTTGTTGACTGAATGTGACAAAATTTGAAGACAATTCATTGTTAAAGAATTATAGACTAATAGAATTTGTAGGGATTACTGATATCTTCTAAGACGTGGTTTTTTGAAAAAACAAATTCATAATTTGTAGCACTGAAATCCCTTTCTCCAGCAGCAAATCTATTCAGGATGCCAATATATAGCCTCAATAAAAACTATGCTTTTAAAAACAGTAAACATTTATTTTTATAACTTTAAGTAATATCTAGTTATAAAGCTCATCAGTGACAACAAAGGGGTTATTTTAGTGAAGGCAAATTTAGAATTTTTGAAAGAAACTGCAAGTCACATATCAGTTTCAATATCTTAGTCATTTTCAGTTTCTTTTTTGTTCCAAAGGATAGAGAAAATCTACATTTCCTAAGAAATGTAATTGCATAAATAGCATGACTTGCCATTTCAGCAGAAAATTGATATTGAATGACATTCTGGACATGAATGAAGTAACCTGGAGTACAAATTGAGAGGCTGTCATTTTCTTTTATTTTTAAATTTATTTTATTGACGTATCAGTTCAGTCCAGTTCAGTCGCTCAGTTGTGTCTGACTCTTTGCGGCCCCATGAATCGCAGCACACCAGGCCTCCCTGTCCATCACCAACTCCCGGAGTTTACCCAAACCCATGTCCATCAAGTCGCTGATGCCATCCAACCATCTCATCCTCTGTCGTCCCCTTCTCCTCCTGCCCCCAATCCTTCCCAGCATTAGGGTCTTTTCCAATGAGTCAACTCTTCGCATGAGGTGGCCAAAGTACTGGAGTTTCAGCTTCAACATCAGTCCTTCCAACGAACGTATAGGTGATTTTAACTTCCCTGGTGGCTCAGATGGTAAAGAATCTATCTGCAATTTAGGAGACCCGGGTTTGATCCCTGGGTCAGAAAGATCCTCTGGAAAAGAGAATTGCTACCCACTCCAGTATTCTTGCCTGGAGAATTCCATGAACAGAGGAGCCTGGCGGGCTAGAGTCCATGGGGTCCCAAAAAGTTGGACATGACTGAGCAACTAAACATCTTCACTTTCATAGTTGATTTACAAGGTTGTATTGATTTCTGATGTAAAGTGATTGAGTTATACATTTATGCACATTCTTTTTCATATTCTGTTCTATTATGGTTTATCACTGGATACTGGTTATAGTTCCCTGTGCTATACAGTAGGGCCCTATTGTTTATGCATTCTGCATATAATGGTTTGCATCTGCTAACCCAAACTCCCAATTTGTCCTTCCCTCATGCCCCCCTGAGAGGCTGCCATTTTCTAGTGAGTTCAAAGTTGGTATATAATATACAGTTTGAAGGGTTTAAAAATCAGTTTATTAAATATTAATACTAAAGTATATTAAACATTGAGACTTAAGCATGTGTGGATCCTCTAAAATTATCTCACGGTGGGGTGTGAGGTCTGAGGAAACAGAAGCAGGGTGGTTCAATAACTTACCTAATCCCACATCTCTTCACTGCAGCATTGCTAGGATTTGAGACCTTGCTATGGCATTCTCCAGGCAGCAACTGGATTTGTTATATATGTTAACTCTAAATTCATTCAACACATATTTATCTGTCTGCTCTATCCCAGGCACAATGCTAAATAACATTAGTGGGATAATAGTATAGTATCATAGTCATCCCTCAGTATCCACAAGGAACTGGTTCTAGGACACCCATGGATACCAAAACCCACGGACGCTCCAGTCTCTTATGTAAAGTGGCACACTGCAACCAGCCTGCCATATCCGTGGGTTTCAACCTCAGATTCAACTAACACTGTGAATACAGAGCTGACTGTAATACAACAATGGACATAACTCTTTCAAGCTCTTCCACGATAAAACTTAATATAGTCTCATAGGGAACACGAATGGAAATCAAATAATGATACAGATACATGCAAAATTATTAACATGAGAGGTTCGAGTAGCTTATCTAATTAGGAACATCAGGGGAGACAGCCAAGAAATCCAAGTGTGGGCTGAAGTCTAAAGGCCATGTGGGAACTATCCAGTTAGGGCGAAAGAACAAGTATAATACGATGTGACTGAGGAGGCATTGGTTTCCTGGCAGAAACAGTGACTGCCAAGGCCTGTTACCTGCATGGGGTAGGGCATATAGGAATCACTGGTGATATGGAGAGAAAAATGAAAAATATATGCATGAGATGCCACAACAGTAATAACTGTGTTCTACGTACTAATCTCAAATGCTTTATAAATACCCACATTTACTTCTCACACTTAACTTTATGAGAGAAGTGACATTATCCATATTTATACATATAGAGGGTTTTCCAGGTGGCTCAGTGGTAAAGAATTTGCCTCCAATAAAGGAGACACAAGAGATGTGGGTTTGATCTCTGGGTTGGGAAGGTCCCCTGGAGTAGGAAATGGCAACCCACTCCAGTATTCTTGCCTGGAGAATTCCATAGAATTTTAGAGGAGTTTGGTAGGCACCAGTCCTTAGGGTCACAGAGAGTCAAATATGACTGAACACACACACACACAGAGCACAGCAACATACATGTGGGATAAATGGAGGGTAAGCAACATGCCCAGGATAAGAGAGCCATGAAGTGTCAAAACTAGGACAAACTGAGATGAGGGACAGTTTGCAGTGTTCTTTTTTGTTGTTGTTGTTCAGTTGCTAAATTGTGTCTGACTCAATGCAACCTCATGGACTGCAGCACTCCAGGCTTCCCTGTTCTTCACTATCTGCCAGTTTGCTCAAACTCATGTCCATTGAGTTGGTGATGCTATCCAACCATCTCATCCTAGGCTAACCTGCTCTCTCTCTACTAGGAAGTGGTGTCCCCTAGAGAAGCAAATATGACAAAGGTGGCATGCATCCTTCTCACACCCACGCCAGCACTAATATATGATTCCCAAGAGAACTACGAATTTATAAAATAGGTTCTAACCCTAGGAATATTTCATTTATTTGGCTAAAATCTATCATCAATAAGACAGCTTTTCCAACATGGATGAACCTAGGGATTATCATACTAAGGGAAGTAAGTCAGAAAGAGAAAGACAAATACCATATGATATAACTTACATGTGGAATCCAAAATATGACCCAAATGAACCTATCTATGAAACAGACCCACAGACACAGAGAACAGATCTGTGGTTGCCAAAGCAGGGAGGATCTAGGGGGGAGGGTTGGGAGGTTGGGATTAGCAGAGGCAAACTATTATATTTAGGATGGATAAACAACAAGATCCTACTGTACAGCACAGGGAACTATATTTAGCATTTTGTGATAAATCATAATGTAAAGGAATATATATATATATATAAATCTATGACAAGCCTAGACAGCATATTAAAAAGCAGAGACATCATTTTGCCAACAAAGGTCTGTATAGTCAAAACTATGGTTTTTCCAGTAGTCATGTACAGATGTGAGAGTTGGGCCATAAAGAAGCCTGGAACACCTCAGAATTGATGCTTTCAAACTGTGGGGCTGGAGAAGACTCTTGAGAGTCCCTTGGACCAGCAAAGAGATCAAACCAGTCAATCCTTAAGGAAATCAACCCTGAATATTCATTGAAGGACTGGTGCTGAAGCTGAAGCTCCAATACTTTGGCCACCTGATGTGAAAAGCTGACTCGCTGGAAAAGACCCTGCTGCTGGGAAAGATTGAAGGCAGGAGGAGAAGTGGGTGACAGAAGATGAGATGGTTGTATGGCATCACTGATTCAATGGACATGAGTTTGAGCAAGCTCCAGGAGATGGTGAAGGACAGGGAAGCCTGGCGCTGCAGTCCATGAGTTTGCAAAGAATCAGACACAACTTAGCAATAGTTGTCACTTTATTGGGGACAGTGCACTTTATTGCACTGGCAACCATGATAAGTCAGTTTCCTTCTTAAATTCTCCCTTAATAATCTCTGTATACTCCCTCAAAGTTAATCAGAACTCTACATAACTGTTCAACTGTTTGTTAAATATCTTTCACTCACGCTGGAATTTATGATTCCAGAAGATAGCACCCTTCTCTGTCTTATTCACTACCATCACCCCAGAGGACAGCACATACATTTATTCTTAGTGAATGAATAAATGAATTATTGTGATTTCAGTCTCTAGCTTCTGGAATCTGGCCTCACTTTCTGGATTCTGCTCTACAGTAAGTCATTGTGACAGCTCCCTATCGTTCAGGTAAGACTAATAACTTTGAAGTGGTGAAGACTGGGCTGATTCAAGTTATTCACACATACTGACAATGAACTAACCCACTTGTGCCACATGTGGCATGGGGTTCACAGCACAGGCTACCATCCCAGTATAGAAGTTGAATGCACATTATAACATCCTCTTTTCATTCCTATTGAATGTCCCACTCAGGCATTCACTGTCTCTTACCAGGACCTATATTTATTGAGGAAATGTTATGTACCAGGCACTAGATAGTATATAAATTTAATCTCAAAACAAGTTTGCAATGTTTGTGTTTGCATCTAACAGATAAGAAAAAATGAGATTCAGAAAAGTTAAAAAGTTTGTTCAAGGGGAGTAAGGAGAGGAGGGGGGGTGTGAACTCAGCTCTGTCTGAATCTGAAGGCCATGCTCCTGCAATGCCCATCCCCATCTCTCATTCTAATAACAGGGCTGTGGAGAAGGTGGGTACACCCTGACCAGCTGGATTTGAATTCTAACTCTGGCATTTACTGTCTGTGAAGCTCAGACAAGTTATGTATGATTTTTAGGCTTTCAATTAATTCCTCATTTGTAAATTGGATATATTAGCTCACTCCCCTAATGGGAATTGCTTCAAGGACTAAATGAGTTAGTATATGTTGTATTAAGTACTAAGAACAATGGTTGGCACATAATAAGCAATCAGTGATAGTAATCTTTATTCTTGGCTATGGCTGCTGTTGTTATTACTCTTACCAACATTATGTTCTATGCTACCAATCACTCCACTGAATTGTCCCCCTTTGGGAGGGAAGAACCAAAAGTGCCTGGAGCACTAATCTTTCCAAATAACCCAAAAAGAAAAGATTTTTTTCTTGGTCCAATTTCAGCAAGCATTCAATGAGTCCATTAACTATGGGCAAAGAACTCTACCAGAAGCTACCGGGAGAAGGCCACTTCCTTACTCTTTAAAGAGAGATGGAGACTGGCTGAAAGCTTCACCCACAGGAATTCAGTAAGTAAGACAAAAATAGAAACTCAGTCAAGCAGGGCTTATTATGCATCCTTCTAGTAGGCAAATCCCATCATGTTACTTGGTTATTTAACTTCTGGTTAAACACACTGGCTCCAGCAGTGCTGTGAAGAGGGGGCCAGGACTGACAGCCTCCCTCCCCTTGTATAAAACAACCCGCTATATCTCTTCTATATAATGGGTTTTTGCCTAAGCCTATTTGATCTAAGGGTTTTATTGGAAAAATTGAAAAATGAAAACCTTGTAATGTCCTTGCCATAGCACTCAATTCTTTCATGACCTGGCAGTAACATGTAGATTCACCTTATGATATAAGGTTCATTCTCTCCTCAGAACTATTTTTATCCTAAAACTACCCTATGTAATGCTTCCCTGGTGGTTCAGATGGTAAAGAATCCACCTGCAATGCAGGAGACCCAGGTTCCATCCCTGGGTCAGGAAGATCCCCTGGAGAAGGAAATGGCAACCCACTCTAGTATTCTTGCCTGGAGAATCCCATGGAAAGAGGATCCTGGTGGGCTATAGTCCATGCAGTCGCAAAGAGTTGGACACGACTGAGCAACTAACACACACACACACACACACACACACACACACACACATAATAGTTTCCAGAACATGCTGCATACTCTCTCAGCTTCCATGCCTTGGCACAGGCTGTCTTTTTGTGGCTAGAAACATTTTTGTCTGATTGTCCTCCTGGGCTTAATTACCCCTCACTGTCACATTAAATCTTCTACATAACTGTATAATTTTATGACTTTATTATAAAATGGATTAGCTCTACTTACAAATATTTAGGGTAATGTTGTATTATTGTAAGCTCCCTTCAGGCAAAGAACCACTTTTCCATCTTTGAATTTCTAGTGTCTGTCATAAAATAGGTGTTTAGTAAATGTTTATCAAATAAATTAATTTTAAAAATCACACTAAATGAAATATTAAATACCCTTCTATATTAACCGAAGACCTAAGGCAATGTGATAAACAGGGTGGACTTAAAAGAGTTAAAATACTCGGGTTGAAATACTCACTCCATCATTTACATGTTACATTGAACAAGATACTTAATATGCCTAGTTTTCTCACCTCTATAATGAGTCTGGTGGTTATTGAGGGCATGCAGTGAATCAACATACAGAAAATACTTTAAAGAGTTCTGGCTCATAATAATGACTCCATCAATGTTAGCTACCATTTTTATTATTTCAAGCTGAAATATAAAAAATGTAACTGAGACGCACCTTGTTTAAGGACTAAATCAGTTTAAAATAATGTTGACCATAATGATATAATCTCATAATATAATTATCTTGTTTTTCCCTGTTCAACATCCTTCCTACCCTTTGATCTTAACAGTTATCAGGTTTTTCTTTGAGGAAGTCTCCTTTCCACTGTTAGTCTTTCAGTCATGTCCAACTCTGCGACTCCATGGCCTGTAGCCCGCCAGGCTCTTCTGTCCATCGAATTCTCCAGGCAAGAATACTGGAGTGGGTTGCCGTTTCCTTCTCCAAGGCATCTTTTTGACCCAGGGGTGGAACCTGGGTCTCCGGCACTGCAGGCACATTTTTTACCATCAGAGCCACCAGGGACCAGGTGTGGCTCAAGAGCAACAGAACTGGCACTGGGATGGTGAGGTGACCCCAGCTGGGCCACTGGTATTGAGACTTGCACTCTTGTTGAGACTAAGGGCAATGAAGTAATTAGAATATGAGCCTGCAGCTGCTGGTGGAAAGAAAGCAGAGTCCAGAGATGGAGATACACAATTCCCAACTAATCATGTGACTTCCTAGACGCTGCTAAGCTTTTTTTTTTTTTAATATATACAAAACAATAAATTCTGTTTTCAGCTTCATCCATTCTGAGTGGGGCTTTGGTACTAAAACCCAACATGTGCTGAGTAATGATCATAACCAGTCATTGTTAAGATGAAAGCCTACCATACTAAGTTATTATGTTATCAAGTCCTACATGGACTTCAAGGTATCGTTGTAAAGGGACTAGTTTACACCAGAAATTTTGATCCAAATGAAGATGGAGATTATTTGCAGGGTTTTCAAAGAACCATAGTCTCTTCATACTTGGCCAATAACAGGTAAACAGTAAATACAAGACCCTAGAAAAGTGCTCTTCTGGTGTGCATGAAGACCCTGAAGAGCTTGTAGAAAAGGCAGAGTCTGCCACACTCCAGACCATCAGGGATCAGCAGACATCACCATGGAAAATTTCTAATGCTTACCTTCTTTACTTACTCCTCTGATTATTTGACATTTCTGTCTGACAAGGAATTCTCTGATTTTACCAGTTTAGTCATGAATTGTAAAAGATGAACTTTTTAGATAACATCCAGAATTTTAAGGGAAGTGTGCTGTTCTATAAGCAGTTCCTTGTTTGGCCTAATATTGCTAAACACAGAAGTAAAGGAACCTCAATAACAATTAATGTACATCCAAAGATGTCATCTAATTATTTTAGTTAAGTTTGCATAAGTAATGAAGACTGATTTATCCATTGAAATTGCAGAGATTATACGACAAATGAAATTTTACACAAACTAAATTTGTGAACTGACTAAAACAGAATCATCTACCCGGACTGAACTAATTCTGTGCTTCTCAGGAATGTAACATCCAACATGATAAATATAATTAACACTGCTCCCTATTATGTATGAGTGTTGTAAAGTAAATCCTGAGTTCTCATCACAAGAAAAAAAATTTTTTTTCTGTTTCTCTAAGTTTGTATCTATGTAAGATGATGAATGTTTATTAAACTTATTGTATAATCTTTTCTTGATATTTGTAAGCCTAATCATTATGCTATACACCTTAAACAGTACTGTATGTCAATTATATCTCAACAAACTTAGAAGAAAAAAAAGCAATAAATAAAAAAATTACATGCTTCTCAAAAAAAAAAAAAAAAAAAAGAAAGAAAGAAAAGGCAAGTTCTGAGGCTCCACTTAGAAATTCTGCAGCAAGCCCAGCATTTCTGCATTTCTGATGAGCACACCCCAAGTGTGCTGAAAGTCCATAGGTATTAGCCGTCCACTATGAGGAACACTGCCCTAGAGGATACAGTTTTGTTTAGATAATTAAAGTACACAAATCCAGCTGGGAACGAATCCCCAGAAAACACTGAAATGCAAAAATTCTCATAATTATTTCAGAAGCCAAAAGAACTTCAACGACTGAGTTTAAGCCCTAATTCTGAAGCAAATATGGGTAAATTTGGAAGTGTCTCAGCTTTAAAACTAAAGAACATAAATATTACGTTCAGTTTTTTCTGTTACTTTTTTCTTTAAAAAAGGACATGGTATAGAATAAAAATAATTCAAAAATTGATTTCCAGGTTATAGTTTTATCAGTTTCATTACAATAATCTATAGCAACTTTCCAGTAGATCTTTGCAAACAATTAACAAAGGCGACCTTTGAGAATTCATCTCGGGGCAGCTATAACGAGCACAATTATAATAATTGGTAAGAAGCTTTTACAACATTCTATAATACACAAAAGACAACATGGCAAAATGAAATAGGTTGTTTTCTGAGGACACCACATGAATTTCACAAAGGAAATCTTATGTTGACTATGATGTGTACAGCGGTGATACAACAGTCATTTGATGCTGGATCATATACCATGGGAAATAAGAAAACCATTTCCCGATGTGTATCCATGTTTGCCTTTGTTAAGGGTCAGTGGTTACATAATGGTCAATGATGTGGCTAAAACAGGGAACTATCCAGCCCTTTCAACAGAGGTTTCCCCAAGAGAATCAAGCCCACATACTATAAAGCATCCATTGTATGCAATGGATTGACTCTCCTGTGCATTGAAATGGTGGCAGCTCTTCACCATCCTGGGGAGAATTGAGGAAATTGTCTCTAAATCATCTTCTGTAGGGTTCAGTTGCCTTGTAAAACCCAGTTTAGAGAGGCTAACTAACATAGCTTAAACTGAAAATACACACTCTGGGATAAACTGCTGTGTACCTTTTTTTCTTCCAAGCAAGGTGGTCTAGCAATAGTAAATAATTCTCTGAGCCATTTACAATCTCACAAACAGAACCAGAAAAGTGATACTCAGAGCTCTCAAGTCATACTTTGTGCATCAATATACAGCTCTGTGCACAACTGTGCACTGAGATTAATGATATCAGTGGAACTCAAACTGCAGTTCTGCAGACCCACACGACAGAACTTTACAGCATGAATGTGTTGGACTCCATCCACATCCACTAGTTGTTCAACTGCCAAGTGTGCTGCATTATGTGGAGATCCTGTTCAATCCAAGGAAAATACAGTAGTACAACTTCAGCACAATTGCAAAATAAATTCTTACTTGTTTTTTGCTGGGAGCTTTGTGAAAGATTTACACATTTCTAATGGGTTTCTGTGTAGAGACTGATAGTATCTGCTCTTGATTTTTGTGTCAGGCCCTGCTAATGAAAAACACATTCTCCCTTCACTCCTGACTAATAATAGAACCCACATAAACTGGGCACATTGGTAGGATGAAAGACTACATTTCCCAGCTTACCTTGCAGCGAGGTAGCCAAGGAAAGCAGAAGTAAATAGAAATGTTGTATGTAAGTAGAAAGAATTTCACTGAAGGGGCTATAGTCTGTATCCACTTCTCCCACCAACTCTCTCCCCAACCTACCCACCTTTTTTTTGCCTGCCAAAGAATGTGATCAATGAAAATCCAACAACCACTTTGTGTCATGGAACTGACCTTAAGTGTGGAAGCTACGTGTCAGAACGGTGGAACAGAAAGATAAAAACAACTTCCTACTCTGTCACACTGCTGCTACACATTTCTGGGCTGTCAACTCTAAACTCATTTAACATGTGAGGGTATAACACTTTCATCATGCTAAAGTCTCTGTTAATTTTAATTTTCTTTTGCAAGTGGCAGAAACTAAACCTTATAATATAATCTATATGCATTTTTCTTATTCAGTAAAGGCCAGGTGAATTAATAAACTAATTGGGATGAAATATTTGAGATGGTTTGCAAGTTCTAAAATTTGAATAATGCATATAAGACAAATAAAAGGAAGGAGTACTTTAAGTGGTTCTAAACATATGGGAACAAAATTTTTCACCTGTTAAAATGCATATAATTTTAAAACTGCATATAACATAAAGAGGAATTCAGATTAAAAAATAACTAAGGAAAGGAAGTCCGTACAATGTATAGTATAGATGAAAATTACTAAAATTAGTATCATGGTTAATAGCATAGCATATAATGTATACTTATCAAAGGTGACAAACAGAACCAAAGAAGATATGGCTTGAAGTCTGACTTATGGACAAACTGTGTGCATTTCTTATTTGTATACTGGTTCTTGATATCTTTGTGTGACCTATTCATTCTACATCTCTTTACACTAAGTAATCCACTTCTGGGACAAATGGAAGACTGTGGTCTTTTAGCTTTTATGTACAGCTGACAGACGTCTTCAGAAATATTCCCAGGACAATAGAAAATCATTGACGTGCTTTTGATGTCTAGTGAGACTTTCGAGTCTGATATTTTCTCTGTACTCTAGAAAAGGCATTAAAATATTTTAAATAGGCCTAGCCAAAGGGATTGAAAGCATAAGATTGTATTTAAAATAAAGTCTCTTTCTTAGAATGCTTTTGATTATCCAGGCAGAAATTTTATTTCAGTGTTGCTCAACAATAATCAGTATTTGTGCATATGGTAAATATTTGGTCCATAATATTTTTGGGAAGAAAATATTCATGTTATACATCCTACTATGATTTTAGAGCCATCCAAACTCTTGCCTATTTCAGTGTTAGGTGGACTGTGGGGAAAACTGTTAAGACCCACCTATTCAGTGTAATCTCAGTATTATACTCTTAATACCGTCAAATCCTTGTTTTGTCTTCATATGCAAATGTCCTCGGTTGTGTTTATGTAAATTACTGGCACACATTGTTCTTCACTCTGCCCTACATAAGGCAGTGTGTAGGTATCTAATTAGAATGATTTACCCATGGTCATCTCAGTCAATTGCTGAATACTCTTAATGTTAAGCAAAAGTGGGAAAGATCTTAGATGTCTAAAAAAGATTCTATTTCCAAAAAATGATTTTTCTCTATCACTAACTTATGACAAATATATAAAACAACTTTGAGATGGCAAGATAAAGATACATTACCCCTGTGACATCCATAACTTTGATGGCTGCCAGCTGGCCCGTTTTGACATGACGACCCTGTAAAACAATTTTTAAACAATTCAGTTCTGATAAGCAATATTAGCATTAGGCTTCAACTGTAACGAACAATTATGTGGATCAATGTTACAGGAGTGCCAATGGGGAAGACAGATAGACAGACAGACATACAGAGAAATCTTAAATGCTTTGTAGATCAACTTCTATTTAATGTTTATTTTGTAACACATGTCCATCACTTTGTCTTTTGAGTTTGTTTTAACAGCTTTTGTCAAGTTTAATAAAAGAGACAATGTCAAATAATGAGGTTCTATCTCCTCGCCAAGGTGTTAGTCAGGGGCTTGAGTTGGAGGAGGGGTGTACATGGAATATCTGGGTGGAGCAGATACCAGCATCTCCTCTGTCACCAAACCCATGGTATGTGAAGAAATGCTAGTTTCCTTGATTATTAAAATCTCTTGTATTGTGACAGTCTCAAATGGATATGACTCTGCTGGAGTTCACTTGAGACTGCTAATTTATCTTCATCTTAAAAGGGGACCTAAAGCAAAATAGAGAGCAATCAATCTGAATTTGTGATCAAAGAGACACTATTGAGCCCAAGGAACTGCTTCCCCAGAGTGGGTATCTCTGGCCTTTTTAACTACAGGAAGCATCAAGCACATGGAATGGGAAGAGAACAGGGTTTGGAAAGGAGAATATCCTCAAAGAGAAGCTTTATCTGCATGAGAAACATAAAGTCTATATCTGACTCTCAGACAGGGGCAAAATTGGTCAGTCTCATTATTTCTAAATGCATTCTTTACGTAGCTTTTAAAATACATTTTACCTGCCACTGCTATCAGGCAGTATAATATATCTTCCCAGGCAAATCCCTTTCACCTTCTAGGTCTCAGTTTCCTCATCTGAAAAATGGAAATGATGACAGTACCTAACTCATAGCATTGCAAAGAGGATTAAATGAGACAGTAATTGTAAAGTGCTTGACAGTGCCTGGCACAGAATAGCTGTGAGAAGAGGCTGGCTGTAGGTGTTTATGGCCCTGTCTTGTGATTCCTTTTAAGTGCTGTCTTCCCTTTTAAGTTATACGTTTCATGAAGGAAAGGGCGTGCCTCATCACTGTAGTCCTAGTGCCTGGAGGAGTGGGTACCCAGCCCGCAGATGGGGTGGCATGTTTCTGGGTGAACAGCAGCAGTTAGTGAGAGCACGTCCACCTGAAGCTGGAGGAGGCAGGTTTGGAGCTGCCTGTCACTTTTCTTCTCATGCATCCCAGCTCTGTGTGTGCATCTACCTGATTCCAACACTGCTTCCTTCACCTTTCAACCCCCATTCTGTTTCCTGTCTTTTCTCCTCATTCAGGAAAAAGCACAAATAAGAAGACTTAAAATCAGTAATCCAATGTGGTCGCAGACGTACTTCAATTTTCAAGAAATTGAGGGAGGGGACTGAAGGGTTACCACACTAAGAGTCCTGCACTGGAATTCCAGGGGCCTGGTTCTGCCCATGACCAGCTGGTTCGTCAGAAGCATGTTATAATCATCCATCCATCTGGGCCCTGGTTTCTCCATCTGCAAATTGCGCTCTGTGGTCAGAGATGGAGGGAAAAGGTATCCTTCGTAACACCCCCAGGAAATTTAGGAAAATTACTTGGAAATTTAGTTTTCACAGTGACTGAGTGGAGGAGAATAGTACTGTTATTTAGAGCCCAGGGGCCAGCAATACTGACTTCCTGCAGAGCCTGAGAGCAAGCTCATACAAAGGAGAAGTAGCAACAGCACCCTCTGTTGATAAACACTGAATGACCTCCAGGGTTGTCCTGGTCCCAGTAGGTCTGTGATGCTGTAATGGTGACCTTAACAAAGAAATCAGCTGCTTCTCTTCAGGAATAGAAAGTCTTTAAAGTAACCGTCATTAAACAATGACTATTTCTCTAATATAGCACTAAAGACGAGTAGGAGCACTGCAGACAGAAGGTCTGGCTGATAACATACAACTGAAATTTCACCCTGAAATTCTTTTAATGGTGACATGCAGCCAGGGAAGGGGAATGTTTGGGTATGTCTTGTGGGGACCTCTAAGAAGTGACCCCTGCCTGGCTCACCACTGGTGGGCTCCCACCTACTCTTTCCTTGTGGTCCTTAACAAAAAACTCGCAGCAGTGGCCACAGGACTGGAAAAGGTCAGTTTTCATTCCAAGCCCAAAGAAAGGAAATGTCAAAGAATGTTCAAACTACCGCACAATTGCATTCATCTCACACGCTAGCATAGTAATGCTCAAAATTCTCCAAGCCAGGCTTCAACAGTATGTGAACCGTGAAATTCCAGATGTTCAAGCTGGATTTAGAAAAGGCAGAGGAACCAGAGATCAAATTGCCAACATCTGCTGGATCATCGACAAAGCAAGACAGTTCCAGAAAAGCATCTATTTCTGCTTTACTGACTATGCCAAAGACTGTGTGGATCACAACAAACTGTGGAAAATTCTTCAAGATATGAGAATACCAGGCCACCTGACCTGTCTCCTGAGAAACCTGTATGCAGGTCAGGAAGCAACAGTTAGAACTGGACATGGAACAACAGACTGGTTCCAAATAGGGAAAAGAGTATTTCAAGGCTGTATATTGTCACCATACTTATTTAATTTATATACCGAGTACATTATGAGAAACGCTGGGCTGGATGAAGCTCAAGCTGGAATCAAGATTGCCGGGAGAAATATCAATAACCTCAGATACGCAGATGACACCACCTTTATGGCAGAAAGCAAAGAAGAACTAGAGAGTCTCTTGATGAAAGTGAAAGAGGAGGGTGAAAAAGCTGGCTTAAAGCTCAACATTCAGAAAACTAAGATCATGGCATCCAGTCCCATCACTTCCTAACAAAGAGATGGGGAAACAGTGGAAACAGTGGCAGACATAATTTTGAGGGCTCCAAAATCACTGCAGATGGTGACTGCAGCCATGAAATTAAAAGATGCTTGCTCTTTGGAAGAAAAGCTATGACCAACTTAGACAGCATATTAAAAAGCAGAGACATTACCAACAAAGGTCCATCTAGTCAAGGCTATGGTTTTTCCAATAGTCATGTATGGATGTGAGAGTTGGACTATAAAGAAAGCTGAGCACTGAAGAATTGATGCTTTTGAACTGTGGTGTTGGAGAAGACTCTTGAGAGTCCCTAGGACTGCAAGGAGATCCAACCAGTACATCCTAAAGGAAATCAGTCCTGAATATTCATTGGAAGGACTGATGCTGAAGCTGAAACTCCAATACTTTGGCCACCTGATGCGAAGAACTGACTCATTTGAAAAGACCCTGATGCTGGGAAAGATTGAAGGTGGGAGGAGAAGGGGACAACAGAAGATGAGATGGTTCAATGGCAACACTGACACGATGGACATGAGTTTGAGTAGGTTCCAGGAGTTGGTGATGGACAGAGACGCCTGGTGTGCTGCAGTCCACGGGGTTGCAAAGACATGACTGAGTGAATGAACTGACTGACTGATAATCTAACACTAGAAAAGAAAACTTATTTCTCCTCCATTTAAAATCTCCCTTCCAAGTTGAAATAACTGTTCTTAATGAGTCTGACAAACGACCAAATAATATACCTTGGGGATGGCAGTTTGGGTTTAAATGAGATCCTAGAGGTGGAACAATTAGCAGTCTCAGTTCAGTGCCAGGCAAAGGGTCCATTCTCTGGAACAGGAAGGCTGCTGAGCTGTCAACCTTTGATGAGGGGGCCACCAAGAAGGCTGCCCAGCACGAGTTGCCTTTTCTATCACTGGGGAATGCCAAACTAAATTAGGATCCAGATGAAGGCAGGCTTTGAGGGGATGGCTAGGAATCAGCTGACCTAAAAGAACACTAGACACCTGAGGCACATCAATGTTAAGACAGCATTCAAAGAGGCGACTTCATTAAGTCACAAATAAATTGAATAGGAAAAGCCCTCGAGGGGCCTAATCTAATCCTTCTTTTAGAGATCAGGCCAAAATCTCACAACTAATGAAGACCTAAACCCAGGATGCTTTCTCATCTGTTCCATTTCTGCTTTCCAGCTCCTGAATGGGAAATTCTATCACTAAAATTTAAACATAATTTTTTAAACCAACCTTTTCATACTTTGTTTAATTTGAATTAAACATGAACCATTTGTCCCTGTTTCATGTAGGATTCAATTTTTTTTTTTTTTTTGAGAGCAGGGAAACAGGGAGGATGTTATTATTACAAAAATGTGTGAAGTAAAAATTCAATATCACTAATTTTAACTTATTCCCAATTACAAGAGAAATTAAAAATATAAACTCTATTTAACTTGGATCTAAAGTACATATTCAGCCAAGGAGTAAAAATTAAATTCTGGGGGAAAAGAAACTTTAAAGGAGACAAAGAGTTAGAATTTTTTATCCATGAAAATTAGGGGGAAATATCCCATCAAATTGCAATTGCTGAGTCATTTCTTAATGAAAGATGAAGTAAATTTTTTTTTTCTACTGACATAACCAACAATAACAAAAATAACAGACTAAATCTAGAAAAACAACATTGGTATTCCACTAGGACCCAAAGCCTCAATCATGTCCTGAAACATAAAAAGCCCTCCGAAAGACAGGAGGAAAAAAAACCATCAAATCAAGTCAGGGAGAGCAGAGGCCGTGGGGTCACTCAGCTGGCACGAACCCGCATCCCTCCAGAACAGAGTTTCTTGGCCTAGTTTAAGACTAACCTCTCTATCCAAAACTTTATTCCCTTTCTAGTTGTTCCCCTCGTAATTGACAAGTATCATAGAAAAGGGGGGATTGGAACTGAACAGGACTTCGTGGGGCCCTCCTGGGTGCCAAAGCCCCTTCGTGTCTGTCTCCCTTATCTGGTTTGTGGAAAAAGACTTTAGTCTCCTTAGGCCTTCCCTGAATTTCAAAGAGCAGAGTCAAGAAGTTAATGATTCGAAGAGTCACTTGGCACCTAGTTCCTCCCAAAGGGGTACAGAACAATCGGATGTGTATCTTTGAATTATTCTGCAGAAACTAAGATACCCACCCAGGTAGAGGATCCTGACTACATGCTGACCACAAGCACGCAGACCCCAGACTGGGAGGAACCAGAAAGTTGAGTTCCAGAAACACCACCCTGTTACTTTACCATAAACCCATCAGAAGAAGGTCCATGTGCTGATCAAGGATCCTTATGACCCTCTCCCCTAATACTGCCTTTAAGAACACTTGCTTGAATGCCATTAGGGAGTTTGGGTTTTTTGAGCATGAACCACCCATTATACTTGCTTGGTCCCTGCAAGAAATAAAATTTCTTTGGAGAGAAATCTGCTCCAGACTCTCGGCATTTAGGCTTGTTTGGCCTCATTGTGCATCAGGCACGTGAACTTGGACTGGACAATAGGTGGGAGCACTCCATGCAGGTGCTTAGACAGACTTACAAACCCATTCTGCTTCCCCTTCTTTTTTTATCCTTCTACCTCACACTTGAGGAGTACAGTACCTTCAAGGATTATAGTACCTTCAGCTCTCTAGATCCACAGGTTCCACATTCACATATACATTCAACCCAACTCAAACAGAAAATACTTGGGAAAAAAATTCTGGGACGTTCCAAGAAGCAAAACTTGAGTTTATCTGCATGCCAGCTACTATTTACCACTATTTATATAGCATTCACATTGTATTAGGCATTATAAGTAATCTAGAGATTATTTACACTATACCGGAGAATGCGCATAGGTAATATGCAAATACTGTGCTATCTTATGGAAAGGACTTGAGCATCCACAGATTGTGGGACCCAAGCAGGATCCTGGAATCAATACGCAGCCCATTCCCCACCCCACCATAGATATGGAGGGACTAGGTTGCCCTTTTACCTACTCCCTAAAATAAATACAAGAGGAAAACAATGGTTGTGTCCAAAATGGCCATGCAAGCCTGGTCTCTTCTATTGTTATTTTCTAAGGAACAGTAAGATGGCTTAAAACTGCTGGCTCGAGGCAAGCCTGGAAGAGAAAGTCCTTTCATTTCTAGGTCACTGAAATACGTTTGTTTCTAACACAGCACAGGAGAAAACCAGGGCTGAGGAAAATGCAGAAACTCTGCCCACCATCTCCATTCCTCCTTGTCCAAGAACTCACACAGGTAGAGTGCTTTTAGTTCTTTGTGCTTAGCTTAGATTTGATCTTGCCTTTATTGAGGAAGACTTCTTCAATTTCCTAATTTCAAGCAAGTGCCCTTACCTTTGTGTTTTTACAGCATCCTACACTAACCTACCAATTGTAATCCAATACTATAATTTTCAAAATGTGCACCATAAGAATCATAAAAATAAATCAAATGAAATAGAAAAAAAAACAAAACACAGCAAAATGCAGTGTAGAGCACGTAGTAATGGCAGCTGTTGTTTCACAGATTAAATGTTACGGTTACACTGATCACCTGTCTATCAATGATATTGTAAAACACAACCTCGATTCTCCTTTCAAGACTGAAGTAGCTGACAGCTCTCAGCCAAGGCCTTCTTGGAACTGCCAAAAGCCCAAGGTCATGCTCCCTCCTGGAGACAGCCAACTCTAATGGCTGGCTGATACAGAAATATAAAGGCTCAGGCCTTTAGTTTTAAAGTTGGGCAATTCTGAAGAGCCTACTCAGCTCCTGACCTCTCCTTGAGATGGCTGAGGTCTGTCTTGAGACGTGCGTGCGTGCTAAGTCACTTCAGTCATGTCCAACTCTTTGTGACCTTATGAACCTTAGCCCACCAGGCTCCTCTGTCCATGGGATTCTCCAGGCAAGAATCCTGGAGTGGGTTGCCATGCCCTCCTCCAGGGCATGAGACTTCATTGCAGTTAAACTCCTTCCTCTGCACAATACTGTGCATGCTGCTCAATAACTCAGTCACTCAGTGTCCAACTCTTTGTGACTCCATGGACTATAGCCTTCCAAGCTCCTCTGTCCATGGGATTTTCCCAGCAAGAATACTGGAGTGGGTTGCCATTTCTTCCTTCAAGGGATCTTTCTGATCAAGGGATCGAACCCGTGTCTCCTAAGTCTCTAGCATTGCAGGTAGAGGCTTTTAACATTCTGCACAATGCCAGTTTTTTTTCCCCCCTACAGGTGTAGATCCTAAGAACACTCTCCAGTATAATTCCTACATACATATGTCTCCATCTCAGGATCTGTTCGCAGGGAAACTCTAGCTGAGACAATTGGTACCAGGAATGGCCTGAGGACACAAGCTCTCAGAGCAGCTGTCAGTAAGACTCCCATCACTGGTGGCAGGTGGCTCACTGATGGCCCCTGGCACTTTGCTGCAGCATCACTGTCGACACGTTCACTAGTGGGGAACTGGAGTAGGTTACAGGTGCCAGGGAACACACTAGTAGGCCCAATATTTCAGACTTCTGAGAGGTCCTTAGGAAACAGTAGTTTAAAAAAGTAGAATCAGATGGCTTTTGCAGAGAGTCACTGATGTACTAAAGACAGTGAAGACAGTGAAAACCAGAGGTGACTGATTATCAACTGAAGGCAATGTGTGAAAATCATAAGGGAGGTCAGATTAAATTCCAAGGTCTGTGCAATATCTTTAATCAAGATGGGAACATCCCTTCTGAAGATGCAGAGGGCTCCAGGGATGAGGGGTTTCAAGCATCCAAGTGTATCAACTTGAATGTCTCTATTCCAAGTTTCAGAGCTCATTTCTTCTCAATCAAGCTTGAACTGATGATTCAACTTTTGCTTTACTCTAGTAATTCCTGAATCTGGTCCTCAGCTTTTTCTATGCTCAGGCTGCAAAGGATAAGAATCTTTTTATATTCTACCCATTTCAGGGGAGGGGGGTAAATGGACAATAGCAGCAGTCAAGCTTGAGAAAGGCATGAGCAGGAGCTTGGATCTTCAAGAATGGGTGGTAGAGGAGGGCTATGTGAGCATCAGGTGCAGCTGTTAGACAACATGTAATGGTGCGGGCTTCTTCTTACAACTTGGCTTAGGAAAAGAGACCAGCCAGAATTTTAGTGGAGCTGTTTCCAGAACTTATTATACAAAGCAGGTTGATGTAAGCATCACAAGTAATTGACTGTAGTGGATACTGTGGGGTACTACCCAGACTCCTCTTTCAGGACTGGTGCACTCTGTGTCCTTCTCCAGGAATTGCCCTTAGTCAAACAGGGCATTTGGACCCAAGGTCATGCCCCTTATCTGGAGGAAACAAACATTCAATGATTGGCTGATGTAGGAATACAAAAGCCTACATCACTTATGTCAAACTGGAAACCTTTGAAGGGCCATCTCAGCTCCAGAGCTCCTTTTATGGGGATTGCCTGGGGCTTTGACATGGCCAGCAACTCCTTCCTCTGCCCAAATCTGTCTTCACTCTCTTAGAGGTGTTGATCCTGACAGCACCTCCCAAAACACTTCCTACAAGCAAATATCTGTCCTCAGAATTTGTTTCCTAGGGAACTCAACCAAAGTATCTATCTATCTATCTATCTATCCATCTACCTACCTACTTACCTATCTGTATTCTCAATATTAATGTAACATAATTTTTACTCAATCTGGGGTGAAAGATTTTAGAAAAACTCTGACCTAAAGGGTGAATAGAATAAACTAGGGACCGTATTCAAGCATTGGGAGTTATATACCAGATAACAAGAACAGCATGTTCAAAGGTCCTGCGGTGTAGCGATTTGAGCATTTGAGTAACTGATGGCAGGCCAGTGTGACTGGAGTAGACAGTATATGTCTAATGAGTACATACAGGGTCTCACAGGCCATTTCAAGAAGTTCTACCTTCATCCTAAGACTGATGGGCAGTCACTTTAGGGTTTGAAGCAAGGTTGTAGGGTCATCAAGTTTGCCTTTTGAAAAAAAATTCTCTGGGGGCAGGGCAGGGAACAGGGGAAACTAGAAAAGATGATGGAACAGTAACACAGTATTGCTTAGCAATTCATTTGCAAGATAATGGCAACTTGGACTAGGATGGAAGTAATGGAGAGGATGAGAGGTAGAGAGAGTCTAGAGATATTCAGGAGGTCAAATCAATAAGATTTGAGAATGGATGGGATATGTATTCACCCCCATGTTTTCCAGAGTGTTTGACACAGCAGGGATTCAGTAAACATTTGCGAAATAACAGATTGAACGAAGTAGTGACATCCGAGGGTTGTATTCAGGTTCTTGGGCAATATCATCCATATGACCATATCAGTTTCTTCCATTCCCCACTCCCGAGCCTTACGTCAACACACACACACATTTTTATCCAGTCACAAAGTGTATAGGAGCAGATGAGGCAGGGTTATGAGAAGGAATTACAACCATTTCACCCATAAATAAATTAGAAGATGATTTCAGTGGATTAAGTTCCTTTAAACTCTATAGAGAGGCCAATTTACTTCCCCTCTGCAGAGATCACAGAGAAACTAGAAATTGGTTTCAGCTTTCCTTCTGAGAGTGAAGGTGAACACCTATTTTCCACTCACGATTAAGATTAAAGCATAGTTAAGATACCTATCTGAACATCTTCAGGAATTCAACCCTTCTTTGATATGTGTCTTGAGGCAAAAAGGTAGATAAGACAAGTTTATGAAAAGACTTTGTAAATCCTTATGATCAAGGAACAAGAATGTTCACATAATATGCTTGGCACGGTGTCTGCTCCTACGGTTTCCCCAGGTTATCGGGGCCTCTATTTATCTTTGGCCTGCACATGCCATTCATCTGAGACTTAAAAATTCCTCCTGACCACATAAGCAGAGCCCTAGCTGCTCCCAGACTGTGGCAAAGATGAAGCAAGGTAGCGATACAGGACAGTTCCCATGCAACAGTTCTCTATCTCAACACCACTCACTGTGAATTCCTTTGCTTGGCACCTCCAAGAAGCAGAAAATGGATTGTTTTCAAGATTGTTCAGGGCTGGGCCAACTGAGAATTGAGGCTTGCTTACAGAAACAGGGCAGGGAAGAAAAGCCCGTGTCTCATTTTTCTTTTTAGAAACTAGCATTCCTGTCTTCATGGCTGCCAGTTTGGCTTAGTTCATAAAAATCAAAATGGATGATTAAAGGAAAAAAACCAAATAGCTACAATTTTTAGCAGACAATAGTTAATATATGCAGATTCCATGGCAGGAAGCCTGATGCCTGTACCCAGGAAAGGCGTGCACAGCTGAAGTGACAGCAGTGAGGAGCAGACAGGCTGTGGGGTGATGAGAGCTCAAAAAAGAAGCAGAACTAGCCTCTTGGCCATGGCCTGAAGCCAAGAACACATTGCCCAATAACCTCCCCGCTCAACCCCTCAAATGAGCACAAAACAGAAGATACTACTGGCTCTCATCTGATTTATGCCACAGAATTACCACAGTCACTTGTGGCCTCTGTACATTAATTTCTGGGAGGACTAAGCCCCCTAGACGTGAAGGATCAAAGGCAGGGGATAGAACGTCTGCATGCAGCCAGCTCCCCAGCCTCCCCAATATTCTACTGCTGCCCATTCACCATGACAGCCTTTCTTGTCCTCCAAGTTAGGGTGGCACGTAGGGATATGTGTGGCATTTAAAAGCTCTGGTTCCTGGACACCAGTACAGAATGAAGTTTATACCCAACCTCAGTAAAGGCTTGCGAGGTGGCTCAGTGGTAAAGAACCCGCCTGCCAATGCAGGAGATGCAAGAGACGCCAGTTTGATCCCTAGTTCGAGGATAGCCCCTAGAGTAGGAAACGGCAACCCATTCCGATATTCTTGTCTGGAAAATTCCCTGGACTGAGAAGCCTGACAGGCTACAGTCTATGGAGTTGCAAAGAGTCATACATGACTGAGTACGCACGGACTAGCATTCAGTAAAAGGAGAAAACAACCTTCTGACAAAATCTCCCAGAAAGCTAAAAGTATTCAACTTAAGCTGTCTTCTTACAACTTCTGTCATGAAAATGTTCATTAACTAAATGTTCTCAATTTTTGAAAAGTAAAAGCAAAAACCCTATGTTGGCTCTTAGTGTTTATTTTTGGTTTTTATTGGGGTGGCCAAGTGAGATTTCTGTACTCGATGCAATCTGAGAGTCAGGCACAGGTGTTTTAACATACTTGTTCATAGTATGGTAGAAAGGCCAGGAATCCCCTTAAGATACAAAGATGGGCTGTTCTTGATACAGTCTGTAAAAAGCTAAATGTAATAATATATATAGCCCTTAATAACTTACACTAAATAATCCATGTGAATTGTATGGAAGCCAATTTCTCCTTCCTCCTTAGTCTGTAACGCCATGGGCCCTTCAGTCCACCAGGCACATGTCTACTATACGCTAGGAAACTCCTCAGGACTCTGCCTTACGTCCATTTAATCCTCTGACATTGTCCAGGACAGAATTTTGCAAAGAGTAGGTGCTCAATCATGCTGGGAAACAGGAAGTTTCCAGGCCTAGTGGACCTTATATGCTGCCCCCAATCATGGTGAAGACCGAGACTCCAGTGACCCATCATGGCTGAATCTGGGGGGAGCTTGATGGAACTGGGGGAAGTGCCTGCTCAGGAGGGGCAGAAAGCTTTTTTCTTAAGAAAAAAGAGATTGTAACTATGGCTCACGGTATGGAAACTGTAAAAGACTCACTGGAAAAGACCCTGAGAAAGATTAAGGGCAGAAGGAGAAAGAGGGCAACAGAGGGTGAGATGGTTGGATGGCATTAAACTCAATGGACATGAGTTTGAGCAAACTCAGGGAGATGGTCAAGGACAAGGAAGCCTGGTGGGCTGCAGTCCACGGGGTCACAAAGAGTCAGACAGGACTGGGCGACTGAACAGCAACAATAACAATAGGACCTGGAGGAAGAAGCCACACGGTCCGATGTGAATGTTTTGCTCAAGGAGGTTTTGTTTTTGTTCTTTCCCAAGTGTGAACACCCACATTGGGTCACAGAGTAACCTGGAGACCGGAGAAGACCTTAGCATTCTGCGTTTCAGATTCTCAGTTTACCTAAGAAGGTCAAGCAGAGGAAGATATGACCACAGAAAAGCAAGGCCCTGATGCTGCCCAGCTACAGTTTCAGCATCTCTGCCTCCCCTTTTCCTGAAAGAATACTAACTCCAAGCAGGCAGGCATGCTCTTGACGAAGGGCAGCCTATTTTTTTAGATTTTGAATCAATAGCTCCCTCTCTAGGGATTATTTTAGAGGCAACTCTGTCTTCCTCTGAGGACCTCGGGCGGACCCTGTGCTTACTTCATCCCACCTCCCAGCTGCAGATTAAGAAGATATATTATGCTGGCCCTCCAGGCCTTGCAAAGGTTTGTCAATTACAGCCCGAAACCGGCCCAGTGGTCAGATTTACGACCACGTGGTCAGGAGTGGGCGGGGTTGGCTTTGCATCATGAGGCACCGCAGGTGCGGGGGCAGAGATTAATCATAAAAAGACGGCGCTGCATTTCATTTCACCTAATTTATGGCTTTCATAGGAAGCCAGTCCACCCACAGCACCGTCTGGGTCACTTAATAACAGAATGTCTTCGGCAGCAGCAAAAACGGGTTTCGAGGCTCAAAAGTATGCAGAAACAGAAAGGACCGCACCCCAAGTGGAGAGAAGAACAATGCCAAGGACCACGGTGTTCCCAGCCATCATTCATGGGGCGGCAGGAACACAAATAGGGACCCATTTGACTTTTTATCAGGGCTGCTGATGAATAAACCCTCTCCCACAGTGTCCTCAAACCTCCAGAAGTTTTAATTAAAACAAAAGAAGTGTCAGCAAGAGGAGCACTGGAATGTAATTAGGGCCCACCAAATCTAAAGTAATATAGGAGAAAAAAAAAAAGGCTAGTAATGAAAGGGAAGCTTTCATGTTCTTACTGAATCCCTGCTCTGTTGCTGACACAAAAATCAATTTCAATAGGCTTTAGTTGTATCTGAGCAGGAACACAGGCGACAAATGAAATTTAGTGAGCAATTTACTGGAGTCATAAAGATTTCCATGAAAGAGAGGCTACAGTGAGTGCTCTCAACCAAATGCCTCCTCTGCAAGAACCCTGAAAGTATGTGTGTGCCTGTGCATATGGATATAGATGGGGGTGGGGATTTTGAATAGTTATATATCCTTTAGCCTAAAATAAAAAAAGACACCCCCCCCTTTACCTCACAGCCTTTAAGGGGTAATTTTAGCTCCACCCCAGGTGATACCTGGCTTCCCAGGTGAATCAGTGGTAAAGAATTCACCTGCCAATGCAGGAGACTCGGGAGAGATGGGTTCAGTCTCTGAGTGGGGAAGATCCCCGGAGGAGGAAACAGCAACCCCCTCTAGTATTCTTGCCTGGAGGATCCCATGAACAGAGGACCCTGGCAGGCCACAGTCCATAGGGTCGCAAAGAGTTGGACGTGACTAAGCACTGGTGATGTGAGGGGATACCTGGAGACATTTTTTGATTGTCCTCACAGCTCAGTGCTGCCACTGATATCTAGTGGGTAGAGGCCAGAGATGGTACCAAACCGTCTACAACTTACAGGACACTGCCCCCACCCCAACAAATTATTGGACTCCAAATGTTAATCCAGCCAAGGTTGACAAGCCCCAATTTAAAATCATTTTATATTTAATAGGTGCTCAATGAATGTTGAATTCTTGTCAATGCCATAATCCCCCAGAGGCAAAGTTTATAAAGATCCAAAGATAAATAAACTCCTAAAAAAAAAAGATAATGTCTTGCCTTCTGGGATCTCCAGTGCAGGTGGGGAGCAGATGGAGGTGTCACTGTTCTTTCTTTGCTTAGCAGTATTTACAAATGAGGGGCTTATTCTCAAATTCCAACATGCATGGCCTTTTATAGGGACTTCCCTGGCAGTCCAGTGGTTAGTATTACGCACTCTCACTGCCCAGGGCATGGGTTTGATCCCTGCTTCCCACATGCTGCATGGCACAGCCAAAATTAAAATAAAATAAAATGATGGAGCATTTATTTATATGAACAAGGTTCTCCTCTTATCAACATCTATGGCCTTTTAGAACACAAGTAATACCCAATAGCCTGTGAGATCAATCTCCATCTGGCTTTTGTGTGTGTTAGGAGGCCAATTCCAAAATCTTTGTCTCCCAATGAAGCAGCATATTCTAAATTTAAAAAAATTGATAAAATAATATTAGGGCTAAGGAGAATTTGGTTTATATTTGGACACAGAAATATACTTTTTGCTAATTATGTTAATTTTGGAAAGAATATCCTATTTGCATTTCTCAGCCACTGTTAAATCTTCCCAGTTCTTCACAGTGTGTGTGTTCTTCTCCTCTTCTCAAATGTTTATAGTTTTTAACTACTGGCAGCTCAGTTCAGGAATACAGTATTTTGTTTGATTAAAATATAAATCATGGTGCAACTTCCTGCTAAAATAAAAAGGTCAACTATGTAAGAATAAAGGTGTTTGCCTTTACCCAATGCAAGTTCTTCAAATGAACAAATGTAAGGATCTTGTCATTGTTGTAAGTGATCTGTTTCTAAGAAAGAAGGAAAGGAGGATCCATCTTTTCTTCTAAATAAAAGGAAGAAGAAGATGAGCAACATTATTCTATATTAATGACACCATCCACCCATTTTAGGCAATTGAGGATTAAAGAGCTCAAGTTTCTTGAAAATGGCCAAAGAAAAACATCCCAAATACAGATCTGGCACAGTTTATACAATGATTATGTCATGGTCATGGTTCCACCTGCAGCAGCAGAGGACCCAGATCTCTGCAAAGGCTGAAAACCTCTCTCCTGCCAAGGGAGGTTGTCTGTGTCAACAGACTGCATGAGGGACTGTGCTTTCCAAGCAAAGGCCTGCAAATCGTTCTTTGGGTGGGAGGGCGAGAGGACAAAAAGGACATTTGAAAACTGAAAGCCGTGTTATAAATACAGGAGGGCTCGTACATATTTATAATCTTTCAAAGTGGTGGTCACCATGGACTATGGCAATTTGTCAGCAAACACATCCATCCCTGGGAAGTGAGCTGCTTGGAGTAATGGCTCATGAGCCTCTCAGAAGCCTCCACCCTCCCTCCAGAACAATAACGTTGGGCGAAAGATGATGACACCCTGGGAAAGAAAGAGGGGTCTTTTCTGACGTGCCCCAGGATCTGGGCGAGTAGCTGACTAGTTTATAAGTGCAGTGATTCACAGCTAAATTTAGCTGCAATCCAACTGTGACCTGTCAGGTAGCTTCCTCTCAAGGGGGATGAAGTTTCCCTGACTCCAGTGGAATTGTCTCCCACCACACTTCCATGCCTCCAGCCTAGACAGATCGGTCAGGAGAGGAGCAAGGAGAGCATCTTGCTGGCTTTTCAGCCAATCTTCTCTTCTCAAGCAGGCATTTCACCTAGTCTGAGAGAGTCACCAAACTGAGCAGGAGCTCTGGAGGACCTAAGAGATGAGGATGGAAAGTAGGAGAAAAGGCTTTGGAGGAGGCTGAGGAGCCCTTGTATGACTCCCTAGTTCTAGAATTACTTTTGGTTGATAGTTTCTTTATCTGTGAATCGCATATAAAATTATTTGCTCACTGAAGGGACTTAGCACACATACACATAAACATTATGGTATAGGCTCTGGATAAATGATGATGATGTCTGTGTTGGTCACTCAGTTATGTCTGACTCCTTGCGACCCCACAGACTGTAGCTCGCCAGGCTCCTCTGTCCATGGAATTCTCCAGGCAAGAATTCTGGAGTGGGTTGCCATTTCCTTCTCCAGAGGATCTTCCCAACCAAGGGAATGAACCCAGGTCTCCTGCATTGCAGGTGGATTCTTTACTATCTGAGCCACCAAGGAAGCCGTATGATGATGCTATTTCAGTGTTTTCAGTGTCACTAAAGATTGTGTTCTGACCTCATCTCCTGCTGTGTGCCTCCCTCAGCCCATGCATACCGCCCTCTCCTCAGCCCTGAAACTTTACATTTCTCTTCTTTCTGTTCTACTTGCTTGCTCTTTTCCTTCAGATTTTGACTCAAAAGTCACCTTTCCTCAGGAGTCTTTCCCTAACCATCCAATCTAATAATTCCATTCCACTGTAGCCCTTATTATCTTCCATCCCAGCTTAACTGTGATCAAACAAATGATAAATTTATCTTGTACACTGGGCAGCTCTGACTCTTGAATGGAGCTGTCTTGAGGACAGACACTTCTCTTTGTCATGTTCGTTCTCTCTCTTCAATGGCAGATCAGTGCCTGCATTCAATCAATATGGGCTTTAAGAATAAATCTCCAAACTCAGTGGAAACACTTGTCCAGGCAGGTGCCTCTGTTCTCCTTATAAAAAGCCACAGCATTTCTTATTCAATGGCATAACAACTGACAGAACAAGTACTGTCATCAAATAAGGAAACTGAGGCTCAGGGGAGCAAGCTTTTAGCAGGTTGTATTTTCCATTCAGAATGGCCTGGCATATAAGTAAACCAATCAAGCATGTGTTACTCCTTTTTTATTCAGTGTAAAATCCTCCCTAAGGCTAAATAAAGGGCACAGAAGGGAAGTGAAAGTCCCTCAGTCGTGTCTGACTCTTTGCGACCCCATGGACTCTACAGTCCATGGAAATTCTCCAGGCCAGAATGCTGGAGTAGATAGCCTTTCCCTTTTCCAGGGGGTCTTCCCAACTCAGGGATCAAACCCAGGTCTCCCACATTGCAGACTGATTCCAGTTGAACCCCAAGGGAAGTTCAAGAATACTGGAGTGGGTAGCCTATCCCTTTTCCAGCGGATCTTCCCAACCCAGGAATCGAACTGGGGTCTCCTGCATTGCAGGTGGATTCTTTACTGACTGAGCTATCAGGGAAGCCCATAAGGGCATAGAATAGAGCTATAAGATAAAATGCCTGACAATCGGTATATTTTGTCTACGAAGATTTATTTATGTAAATACATAAAATTGTTTTTTATTGAGATATTAGCAACATGTATTGAAAAGTTGTATGAGTATGGAAATATTATAAAGTATAGAAGTAGAGGTGACTGCATCTTCAAATTATGTTCCTGCTAGCAACGGCCAATAAATCAATCATACAGGTAGAAATTAAGGATGAGGTTGTCTGTGCTTTGTGAACCAGTGAGGACACTGGATAACCTTCCCTTGACCACAAATGCGGAAAGATAGCACTAGGGTATTCGTCTGAACCATTCAGACCTCAATCAGCTAAGGTCACCTGCACAAAATAAAAATGACAAACTGCCTCTCCTTCCTCCTTTTCCTCATTCCCAGTTGTGGAATGGGTATAGGCACATGGCCAAATATTCAAATACCAAGTCTAAGTTAAACCTGGTCACCAGGACCTGATTTCTGTCACCTTGGCCCTTACGTACTTGCCTACTATCCAAAAGATCAGTATCTATGTGCATTTCTTTGGCATTAAACTCAGGAATGTTGCATCTGCAACATTAATGATACACTTCAACCATGGCTCCTGTCTTCAGAAAGGATGGTAAGAATGGTGCTCATTTAAACAATAACTGAACTGATAGTTTTTATTATTAAAGTGTGACTTATGATATCCCATGATCTCCTAACCGGAAAACCTGTGTTAGATTCAGTAAACCATTAAAAGCTAGTATTTAATGCCAATAATAATACAATATATTAATTTATTAATCACTGATAGACATTCACCAATTCATAGGTGCCAATATTGAAAAATACATCAAGAATTGTACATACTATGCTTAAAAGTCTTGAATTAAATCACACTTTTTAATAAAAACACATTATACTTCTGTTTTTATGTTTTAATATTTACTTTTTCTTTTTGAGAAAAATACCTTTTAGATAATAAATTCAAGTCGATGAAAAATCTTTGGAAGATGGTAAATGCAGTGAAACTGAAGGGGTAACAATATATACATTCTGTTCAGAATTTGATCAGTTTCTCATTTTTCAAAGGCTTGAGGCAAATCTCTTTAACTTTTTATGAATTTTATAAAAGAAAGAAATGGAAATACTTGTTATGTCTATTTTCTCTTATAGGACAAAAATGCAAATAGAAGCAAGCAGATAGGGTGAGATCTTATGACTCACCTGATGGAGTCAACATTTCATTGTGTTGCTCATGATAACTTCCAATAGAACTGTCTAAACCTTGACAATTTCTGTTCAGGGGTTCACAACATATCACAAATACAATCAGCATAAGATTCCATTATTAAGTAAAATGACAGTCCATAAAAAACTTTCCAAAAAGGCATCATTTCTATAAATCGAAATGGATTTCAGTGCACACCAGAATGTGGTCAAGTTTATAAGACAGAGAAAGGTCTTATAAAGGAAATCTAATTTCACATAAAATGGGCACAATAATTATAATAAGTTTTAGAAAAAAAACCTTCTTACCCTGGTCACAAGCCACATTGTCACACAACTCCAAGAAACACTAATCCCATTCTTTTCTAGATGAATGGTAATTTCCTGGAATTGAACAACATAGCAGCCCAGTAATTTAAATTGAAATTCACAGACAACTTACTGAGCACCTGTTTTATATATAAAAAGTGGTGTGTCTATCTCTGAGTGGTCTGAGTCATAATAATCATAATTATAAAATTCTTCCATTAAGTTCATTTTAATCGATTTTACTTCTAAAACAATATTTATAAAAATACAGTTTTGTTTCCTATTTGTGTCATTTTCAGAGGCTTCTTCAAGTCATGACATCTTATTTTGGTGGAAGACATCATTAAAAAGAAAATATATAATATATGTTGTCCTTAGAAGACACAATAATTACCTTAAGGTAAAATAGCAAGGAAGAAACCTACTTTATCTCATTGAAAGAGAACTATTTTTATCCGATCCAGAATATTCTTTTCTAATTTGCTTTGCAAGGTCCTCCCAGGACAACTCTACTGCAGAAAAAAACTGAAGAGGACTGAGATTTAAAGAGGCTGTCTTTTAAAGGCCATGATACAATTTTAATTTTGTGCTTAGTGCTATACTATTCTCAGCCAAAGTTCTTTTTTTTTTAACTCAAATAATCAACATTATAATACATTCTCAAATATATTCACTTATCCAGAAAAAAGCAAAACAATTGACAGCTGGAAACTTCCTGCATTTCAATTTATATCTGCCAGTACAGAATCACTCTCCAGTCTGATCACATATTATTTTTGCCACAATTTTAGGGGAAGATACTATTAAGAAAATACAATGCTTTTCAATTTGAAATTTAATCTACCAGCCTGTGTGTTACAAAGGTCAGAAGGAAATGAACTTTATGATTGTATTTTATTAAATTGACACACCCATATTTGATATATTTCACTCACTTAAAAAATTAATTCAGTGGCAGTAAGATAACAACTTATCTGGTTCTCTCTCTATAGATCAAAAGAAATTGTCTAGACTTCAACAAGAGACCTGAAATTACTATGAGATTATGAAAAAAGAGCAAGGAACCTACTTAGAAACAGTTCTCTAAGTTTCCTAACTATTTTGCACTTAACTTACACCATTAATTATACACCATTAAGTGTTTATGAACAATATTGGTACTGGATTACCAATATTCTTAGATACTTCTAAGAAATACAGTATTAAAGCAAGTGATTTGGAAAAGAAAGTTAGACTAAAAGGAAACAGGAATTCAGATCTGTTGAAACTTCCACCTCCATTGTGTATAAAGGAAAAAGCTGTTTAGGGACTTGGGTCTGACAAAGCAAAGACCTTAGACCTTTACTCTTCAACACTGCACTTAGGTACAGATATAATTAATAATAACTCCACAACCTAAATCAAAATTAGAGAAGTTAGAGGCTTTTGTGAGAGCAATCTAAATGATGTCAGGAAAGGAGTCAACATATTCATGATATCACAGGCTAAGGAAGAGGCTGAGAAAAATATATAGTAACAGACATTAACTATACAAAAGTCGATAGAGCCATGGATCACTGTTTTCTATGAAAAATAAGCGAAACAATAGATTTAATGAATAATTTGAAGTTTTTAATATTCTTATAGATTTGTGAAGGTAATAAAAGAGAGTTATCTTAGGAAGGTTGGGACATCTTTTTAAGATACTTTTATAAAAATAGATCCTCAGGATTTTTGTATGATGAAGGTGCTATAGTATTCCACAATGTAAGAGGGGAAGACCAGATTAGATGTTAAAAATCTGTATAGTGATTTTTGTTTTACAATTTATGCATTTCTTTCCCATAGATCACCTCATTTGCTTTTAATAATTTTCCCCTGAGCACCTACTAACACAAATATGAATAAAGTACTATTCCTTGCCTTCATTGAACTTATAGTCACAGCTTTCCTACATTATGTGTTTTTAATACTGTAAATATTTTTAATTTAAGTAAATGAATATCAAGTCTTGTTGGAAATGGTAGGAGAAAAATAAGTGGAGGTAGGGAGCAGAAAAAGAACAGAAGCAGGTGTCGGTATAGGGCAGTCTTGAAAACATGAAGGAAGCAAAGGCAAGGAAAACTCAGAGTGGAACCTCAGGTAGAGGGCAAGGTGTGTGAATGAGAGAGATGAGGAGAGGAAGGGAGGGGGGAGGCAGAGAGTGCAGACAGAGAGACTGTTGCAAAAGAGGTTAATGAGCCCAGATCAGCCTCTTCTGCCACATTCAGTGTGTCTTGGACAGCGCTAATCCTGAGCCCTGAGGAAGAGAGTTGAGAAATTCATACTAGGTTACCGTGAGCTGGGCTTACCTTTTAGATGGACATCACCCAAACTCTTCCGAAGTCAAATAAAAAGGTACCTGTCTGAGACAACAGTGGCAACTAAGATGGCTCCACAACTGTGAGTAATAAATTAGACACCACTGAATACTTAGATTGAAGAATCAGTGAAAGAAACTGTGTCTTCATATTCACACTTCAAAACAAAACAGATTCTAATTACATTGATACAAACAGGGAGCTGGAAATAATAAACAGTATGTGATTATCATAGCTGGTAAGTGAAAAGCATTATTAATAGCTAATACCTATGTACTGCTTACTATGCCAGGCACTGTTTAAAGCCTTTCATACCCTATCATAACCAACTGTGAGGTGGATATTAGTATTATCCTCATTTTATAGACAAGGAAACTAAGATATAAAGCGGCTATACAACTTATCCAAAATATCTATTATTTAAGATATGTAGGTTCTCACTGGAGTTCACCTTGTTTTCTGCATTTTCTTTATTGCTTAATTTAATTAACAAAAAAATATTTTGCAGGGCTTTCAGGAGTTTACTTGCAACCTTAGTCTTTCTAGCACTAGTTACTCTCTCAAGATTTGGGGGTTGTCACCTATGATTTTCCAAAATGGAGTTTTCAGAAACTCTCAGCTTGTGAAACTGATATTATGATAGACAGATGATCAAATATTCCACAGAATCAGAGCCAGAGCAGCGAACTCAGACTGAGTTGGATAGGAATGGTAGCAAAGTTAAGACTTAATTCAGTCCTAAATGATCAAAGGGACTAGATCAGGAGAAAGACAAGGAAGGACACTTAAGGCACTGAAAACACAGTTCAGTATGGGTCAACGTATTAGGAAGAGTCAGAATCTGTGTATGGCTGTGCATGGAAAACAGCAGGAAATAAGGCTGGAGAAATAGACAAGGTCCCAATCAAGAAGAACTCCCCATGTCATGCTAAACAGTATAACATTAAAGGGTTTAAGCTGGGAGTCACAGGATCAGATTGGACACCCTATTGCTGTCTTCCACACACAACCCCCCATCCCCAACTCCCCACACACCGTCATCAGCTCCAGGACTGCAGTTCATCCACCCTCTACAACAATTTGGAGACTATTAAATCAGTCAGGATCTGAAACAATGTCTGTGGCAGAGAGAAGAGAATGGATCTAAGGAATAAATAAGAAGTAGAATCAACAGGACTTTTATATGGGAACAAGGTGACATCTCTGGTGTGTGAATCTGGGTAGGTCAGGGTACCATTCTTTGAAACAGAAGATTCATGGGAAAACACAAAGAGAGAAGGAGGTGACTTCAGTCTGAAACATACAAGGTTTCAGGTGTCTGATAAACACCCAGACTCTCATGTCCACCAGGAAGCCAGCTGAGCAGCCTAAGCTTCAGGGGGATAAGCTGGTTTTATTGAACAGAAGAATTCACAAAGGATACTAAGAAAAAACAACCAGATGGTGGGCAAAGAGAATGCTGCAATGTCAAAGGAAGTTAAGGAAGAAGAATATTTCAGAAAGGAGGGTGTGCAGAGTTTCGGAAAGGAGGGTATAGTCAGAACCAGATGCTACAGGAGACCAAGTGAAATAAGGGCTGAAAAGGGCTCATTCAGTCTGACAATGATGAGGCCCCTGTGGATAGAAGCTGGAATTGTGAGTCAGAGACAGAAGCCAGATCAAACAGAAGGAAGGAAAAAAGTAGGAGGTGACCAAGCAGAGACAAAGAAAGTAGAAAAAAGGCGGTTCAGTCTGGAAAGAGATGGAAACTGATCCTGAGGTCTCACTGATAAAGTCTGTGCTGAGAGGAAAGCAGTAACACAGGGAGAAAGGAGCAAGGCCCAGAAACAGGAGGCGGGAGCCCACACCCATGTTGGAGGACTAGTCTTGAACAGAAGAAGGGGAAGGTCTTGCTCCAAGACAGGATGGTAGAAGGTAAGATCGTGTGATGAGCTGGTGGAGGGAGAGAGAAGCACTGCATTGGCTTCTCTCCTGCCCATTGGCTCCCGTTTTTCCTAGAGGCAGGCAAGGAGGGCACCTACAGGAGTACTGCAGCCAGGGCTGGTGGGAGGAAAGAGAGGTGAAGTTTTGGAGGAATTCTTCCAGGCACAGGAGAAGGAACTGAACCATTACGCACCATAGATGATTAAATAGTCTCGAGTGTCACTGGGATTGGGGTTTGCGCTTTTCCCTGAGTTGTGCCATGTAGCCAAAAAGGAGAAAAAGAGAGCAAATGGCTGGACTGACCTTAGGGAAAGTGTCTTCAAGGTGGATATTGGGCAAGAACAAAGGACAAAGGAGATGGCACGAGTTGGCTTAAAATGATTAAAATTAGGAATCCTGGGGCCCAAGACTGGATAGACAGGTTATTAAAGTTTCAAGGGGACTGAGAGACTGACAGAAGGGACCAGAGAGTTTATTCACAAACAGCAGGTGTGCAGGGTGTTAGGGAGGAAAAAGGGGAGAGTCAAAGATTGTGTGTGTGTGTGTGTGTGTGTGTGTGTGTGTGTGTGTGTGTGTTAGTCGCTCAGTCACGTCCGACTCTTTGCGACCCCATGGACTGTAGCCTGCCAGGCTCCTCTGTCCATGGAATTCTCCAGGCAAGAATACTAGAGTGGGTAGCCATTCCCTCCTCTAGGGGATCTTCCTGACCCAGGGACCAAACCCGGGTCTCCCGCATTGCAGGTGGATTCTTTACCGACTGAGCCATACTGAGATTGGGATGCTGCAAATTTAAGACTTTAAAAGCAGAACAGATTTGGGTCATGATAAGTCCAGGCTATGAGTTACAAGAGTGAGGTATTATTACAGGTAATAGTAATACAATTATAGTGTCAATATTATCCCCATTTCACTAATGAGCCAAAGATTAAGGGGACTTATTCAAAGTCACAGCTAATTAATGACAAGGCCACAGTTTTAATCCAGACCTTTCTGCCAAATCCTGTGATCTTTTTATACAAAATCATTTCACTTGGTAGTCTTTTCTTCCAGCCTTTGAATAAGAAATAATAATATGGTGATTTTGCTTTCAATCTAGAACTATGTTATAAATAAAAGAAAGCTATAAATCTGACTTAATACGCAAGTGAAAGTGATAGTATTCTTTTCAATATGCCAGTTATTATCTCTAGTGTAGAAGCTTATGAAATTCTGTTAAGTTGTATCTTTTTTACACAGTGTTTTCTTATTATAAAAGCCTTAAATGTAAACAGCTATCTAACATGGCAACAGAAATAGAACCATTTTAGCTTGTAAAACATAAATCCAGCCTTAAGTGGCAGGTCGGCCATTATTTCACTACACCGTACCTCACTTGCTATCAAAGACCAGGCTGCTTTAGGATGATTTAGGAAGATAAGGAGATATAACATCACATAGTTTTCAACCCAGGTGCATTTAGGTATATACCCAAAAGTGAGCATCCGATCTGTTCAAATGTATTGTAAATGAGGCTGTCATTTTCTTTAAGAAGAATCACTCTCAGAAAATACAAAGAGGTTGAGGATGCTGCAGATGGCAAATTAAAGCCCCTACTGCAGTTAGTTACTATTGACCCCATCCTGGGCAACCCTGAAGATATGATACATTAAGAGGCATATTCAAATGGATCGATGGTGCAAAACATAATTCACCCTGGGAGTACATGCTATAACCAGCATGCTTGTCCTGGGCAGGCCTGGACAAACAGCAGAGACCAGGACACAGATGTAAGGACTTACTAAAGGAGGGAGAAGTGATGATTTCCTGATACCTTTAAGAGATGATGATTCTAAGAGTGTCAAGACTGCTTTGGTCTGTTCCAGCATGAGGTTGGTTACTCCTGTTATTGGAGGCCTGAGGTGAGGCCTGAACATGTTTGGGTCATGATTTTGGTGACATGGGTTGAAAGCTGAGCCCAGAAGTGAGAAGCAGGAAATGCCATAGTAGTTATCAACTTTCCTGCCCCTGTTTTGAGGTGATTTCGTCTGGCCTTGGCAGGTTAACAACCTAGGGCTGTGGTGGGAGCAGGGAGCAAGGGCATTACCAAGGTGCTCCTTATTATAAGATTTTTCATCTAATTCAGACCCACAGAATATATGTAATTAGTTGGGGCCTAAATTATCAAGAACTTGCAATTCCTACTAGACTATTTGATATTTAATACAAATAATGTGTCCAATTTTATATAACAAAACTATAGGGACTAGCACTCAAATTTTGTCTCTAGGCATTAACACCATTGATATCTAAATCATTTTGAAACTGCTTTCACCTCATTCCTCTAAATATTGAAAAATAATTTTGACCCATCTATATTTGTTAGTGGCTTCCCTGGTGGCTCAGATGGTAAAGAAACCACCTGCAATGCAGGAGACCTGGGTTTGATCCCTGGGTTGGGAAGATCCCCTGGGGGAGGGCATGACAACCCACTCTAGTATTCTTGCCTGGAGAATCCCCCTGGACAGAGGAGCCTGGTGGGCACCAACAGTTCATGGGGTCACAAAGAGTCAGATATGACTAAGCAACTAAGCACAGCACACGTATTTGTTAGAGAGCATATTCAATTTTTTGAAAAGAGTTTAATATCTTTCCAAACAGGTAAAGAAGGAGGAGGATCAAGCTAAAATGATGTGACCACAAAGCTCAGACTCATAGAATATATGTGCTAAATTGGAGCCTAAATTATCAACAACCTGAATTTCCTATTAGACTATTGATTTTTAATATTTGGGCACGTCATCTCCAAAAGCAGGTAGCTCCCAGGCCTGAATGGGAGAGTCCTTTGGGGGAGAATGGATACATGTATATGTACAGCTGAGTTTGCTTTGCTGTCCACCTGAAACAATCACAACATTGTTAGTCAGCAGTACTCCAATATAAAATAAAAGGTTAAAAAAAAAAAAAAGTAGCTCCCAAATACATAGGTGTGAGTGTGCTAAGTCACTTCAGCTGTGTCCGAGTCTTTGCAACCTTATGGACTGTAGCCAGTCAGGCTCCTCTGTCCGTGGGATTTTCCAGGCAAGAATACTGGATTGGGTTGCCATACCTTCTTTCTCCAGGGGATCTTGCCAACCCAGAGATCGAACCCACGTTTCCTGTGGCTCCTGCACTGCAGGCACATTCTTTACCGCTGAGCCATTGCGGAAGCCCTAATATACATAGGGCAGTTGCATTATTTTTTAAAGAAAAAGGTATAATCTTCTACTTTGAAGGAAGAATATTGATTTACACAAATTCTGGGGTGTGCATAGCTCTCTTTACTTAATTGATCACCTAAAAAGTCTTTTGTGTTTCTATCGTAAATATGTCTTCACTGTAGGCAGTTTATGGAGACAGAATGTCTCTTTATCTTTTCTATGCTCACTAACTGGCACCAGGCTAGTGCTGGGCATACAGCAGGTACTGAATAAATGACTGACCAAGCCTCAAAATTTAACTCTACATAAATACTCTGAACAAAAGAACTGGAAAACAAAAGGGATATTTTGCAGAAAATTAACATGTTCATTTATATGAGCAGGTGATATTAAACATAGAGGGTGGGAGAAGAGTAGATAGAAACAAAATCATAGGAAGAACCAGATTCTTGTATACAATATTATACCTGAAAGTGTCATAACTTTCCATTTATCTTCTGATAATTCAAGATAGATTGCTTCCATATTATATAAAATATAATGGTGGAAGCATTGCTCTCCCTACTTAAAGCCAGTGTACGGCCTGCCAGTGTGCATTCAATCAGAGCAATATTGCCCATCACTGCACAGAACTGGTTCTTTGACATTCACAATGTAACTTTAATGTCAGAAAGCAGTTTGGTTAGTTTATATCTATAGGAGGGAGACAAAAAATCCAGGTTTTGTAACAGAGCAAAAAAGGAATAAGGGTAGTGGGCTAGGGGACCACTAGGCCCAAGTGATACCATCCAATTTCCTTAGAGTGTGAAAATCAACAGGGAAACTAGGTAAGAGAGAAAATGGGCATTTAAAGACATGGAGTGAGTGGGTGGTGAAACATACCATATTTTAGAAAGCATGGTTTTACTAGGGTAGAAGTAAGCCACTCTCCTTCGATTTTGTGTATTCAGAAAGCTGGTTTAGCCACTATGTTGTGTCCGACTCTTGTGACCTCATGGACCATAGCCTGCCAGTCTCCATATCTGGACTTTGGGAAGCCCAAAATAACAGAAGTATCACTAAATATTAAGCCAGGACTTCAGAGTAGCCCCCTAATCCCTGGCTCTGGCAGCCTCTAGAAGTCTGGGAAGGCCTCACACTTCAGGCCCCTCATTCTTGGGCTCCATTCTTCCACCCTTAGATTTGGTTTGCCTGGTAAATCAAGCTAAAAGCAAAATCTGCCATGAAGCCTCAGCTTGCTCCTGTTACCCCAACCCTGTGCTGGAGCTTGGAACCATATGGGTGTTTTAACCCTCCTTCTTATAGATCTGATTTCAAAAATATAAGAAACCAAAGGGCAGTTATTTTTAAAATTCTCTCCAATGTCACAACTAGGAAGAAATGTCATCTGGCAGGACCACCAAGACCTTAAAAGAGAGTGGACTGCAAAGAGATCAAACCAGTCAATCCTAAAGGAAATCAATTCTGAATATTCATTGGAGGGACTGATGCTGAAGCTCCAATACTTTGGCCACTTGATGTGAAGAGCCAACTCATTAGAAAAGACCCTGATGCTGGGAGTCACAAAGAGTTGGACACGACTGAGCGACTGAACAACAACAAAACCTTCTTCACTATCCTGCTCACAAGGAAATCTGATCAATGAATCCAGCCACTTCCTCCCTTACAGAACAAAATCCACAAAATTAAATAAAAAGCTAGTTACTGAAGACTGGAAAATAGTAGAATATGTCTTTATTCTACTAATAAATACTTCCAGAGCAAAAGGTAACTAACTGGCCTTCCATTGTTCAAATAAACTCTTTCTAAAAACACACAACTGGCAAAATTATGAGATATTTCATAATTTTCAGGATCTTGGCAGGGCTTAGACAACCAGCTATCTCAAACTCTCTTTATATTTCATTAAGAAAACTGCTGCTGCTAAGCCGCTTCAGTCGTGTCCAACTCTGTGCGACCCCATAGACGGCAGCCCATCACGCTCCACCATCCCTAGGATTCTCCAGGCAAGAATACTGGAGTGGGTTGCCATTTCCTTCTCCAGTGCATGAAAGGGAAAAGTGAAAGTGAAGTCGCTCAGTCGTGTCCGACTCCTAGCGACCCCATGGGCTGTAGCCTACCAGGCTCCTCCGTCCATGGGATTTTCCAGGCAAGAGTACTGGAGTGGGGTGCCATTGCCTTCTCCGCATTAAGAAAACATCTGCTCTTAAATCCTCAATTCACACCAAAATACAAATGACTAATAACTACATTAAGCATCCTGTTTCCTAAGGATACATTCATCTTAGCAAGAAATAATAGGAACTTCTAGCACTTGTAAAACAACACAACAGACATTCTGCAGCTCTTTACACTGATTTTCTTAATGTAGGCTATCCATGGTTAAGGCATTTTATAGAATAAAATCTCCAAGTAGTCTTTAAAAGATGAAGTGACTTTCTTAAAGTCCTTTCTCCAATTCTTCCGACCCCAAAGACCACCCACACTCTTCCCATATTATCAGGCTGCCTCAAGATGCTGTTGTTCTTGTCAGTCCCTGAGTCAAATCTGACTCTTTGCAACCCCATGAACTGCAGTACACCAGCCTTCCCTGTCCTTCAATATCAATTACAGACTTTGTAAGTTCTGTAAGTATTTTACTTTTCTGTAAGTAAATAGTCAAGCATTACCCAGACTACTGGAGAATGCAATTCTTAGAATTTTAGTATTTGTTCACCACTTCCTCTTATAAACCCAGACTCCCTGCAACTATAAATTCAGTTTCTGGATATACAGCACCAAAATAAATTAAGTTAGATATAAACATTGCCCAGAAGTTTCATGCTGTGTTGATATTAATAAACCCACAAGCCTCTCTTTTTCATAGAAAACAATGATATTATTATGAATCAAATTTCTATTACTGGAGGAAAACTCTCAACTGCTAACCAATAGAGACACATTATCCATCCATCCCTTTTTAACTAAGATTTAAGGGCAAAATGAAAATCTTAGTTTTATCATATTAATCCATCATTTTGTGATAAAGTTTGTGGACAGATAACACAACAACAGAGACCCACTGTTTTACTTCTATTTCATAATCAGAATGTGATATGCAAAATACAAGCAGAGAAATGCTATTTGCAGAAAATGTGAGTTTTTCAATGTTTTCAAATAAGCAAGATAAGTATTTCCTCATTTGGAGTATGGTAATGGCTTTGGCAATTGTGTTCTAAGAAGCAAAATGAAAAGGGATTTAGTATGTAGATGAATCACATGGCTTTTCCAAAGACCCAAAATGAGAAAGCCCTTTTGACGTATCTGAAGATTACTTTGAGTTTGCAGCGCCCATCCCACCTCAGCTCCATCCCCTAATTTTGGTTCCTTGTCGTTGTTGTGCAGTCACTCATTGGTGTCTGACTTTGTGACCCCATGGACTGCAGCACGCCAGGCTTCCCTGTAGTTATCAATTTTGGTTGTGAGTACATCTTATTCTGTCGGGCTGGAGCTGATTTTTGAAGTTGCAATGTGTTTCATTTGATGCCAAATCAATTTCTAAAATAAAAGAGTGAAGTTCTTGAATGAAACATCTGGCCAACAACAACTTTGATACTGGTGGAGATGCTATTAATCACTCCTTTGGTTTATGGAATATGTCAGGTTCAAATAAACCCCAAAGATCCCTCAACTTTTATCCCCTGACTCTCCGTGAAGCAACAGTAGATTTTTCTAAAGCAATCTGGGTGACAAATGCTGTCTGGTCATAAGCAATGCTCCTTGGCTTAGGCAGAGCCAAGGCAGGTTCAGAATCAAACTACAAATCATTTTGAAAGTTCCTTGATTTGTAAACTCCGGATCCAAGCTTTAGCTATTTCTTTATTCATGACCTAGACATCAACAGCTCATCAACAGATTTTAAAACATCTTGCAGCGGCAAATTTCCAAAGAAAAGATGTTCACAGGTGACCCAAGTACTTATCCACTCTACTATCTCTTCAAAAGCAGCAGAGAGGAAGCAAGAAGCTGTCTGATAAGTCAGCCAATGAAATGAATTCAAGCTGAGGCACCTGAGTACAAGCAAAGGAATGATTTCTGTCACAGGCCCAAAGGAACAAAGCTGATTTGGGTGTATATCTTTGGGTGTTGTGGCTCCCATGTTTCAGAAATGTCCTTCTGTTGAAAGGACACTGAAGAGGCAGACACCACAAGAGTTTGCCCTATACTTTAAGCTCGTAGTCTGTCACATCTCCTTGGGCTCACATTTAGAGTGGGTACAAAGTTATCTAGTTTCCCAGGTAGAACAAGAAGGAAGGTTGCTCTACAGGACTACAGAAAGGAGTAGACAGCAAAGTATTCTAGCATCCTGGAAGACAGATACTTGCTTCATCACCATGCAGAGAAACAAGAAGGAAAACATACATCCCACAAAACAAAAAGGAAAAGTGTCCACAGACTCGCCTTGGACCACCTAGCCTTGCCTGTTTGAAGCACGGCTGTGGTTTTAGGATGTTTCTGAGTCTTGTTTTCTTCTTCATTTATTGTCTCCTACTTCTCTGTGCAGGAGAACTGAAAGCCAACTATTAGAAATTCTCACACTGCCAGAAATTCAACAAATGGCTCTATAATTCCCAAGGCCCAAGGCCTAGAGAAATACTAGCTGAGAATTAAAATAAGGAGAAAGAAAAAAATCTATAAGGAGGTTAATTAGCTAATGTGGTACAGTTGAGGGAGGCAGAGCATTTTGCAGGGAAATAGCCAGGGGCGTCCCCATGGGGAGGCTCTAACTTCTTAACCAAGTGAGATGTTTGGGGAGCTCCTTTCTGCCATACTTCACAGACACTCAAAAACAAAAGCCACAGACATGGAGGACAAAGGGCTCAGAGTGAGCTAGTTCTTGAAATCTCAGGAAATACTGTATTTCCCCCCAGCCAATTTCCTCTTAGCTTCAAGGTCAGATGAGACATTAAAGACAGTGAACAGGTGAAGGATGATCCGATTTACTTCCTACTGATACGAAAGAGAAGCCATTTGTTCCCATTAGTGGGGATCCCCATTCTGATGCCAGGACCTCGGTGTGACACCAGAAGGGCATTTGGAAGAAGCCTAGGTGGGCTGAGGAGATGCAAGAGATGCGCGTTTGATCCCTGGGTCAGGAAGATCCCCTGGAGAAAATGGCAACCCACTCCAGTATTCTTATATGGAGAATCCCATGGACAGAGGAGCCTGGTGGGCTACAGTCCACAGGATTAGAGTTGGGCACGATTGAGCATGCATGCTCATACACACACTAGCTGGGCTGAAGACTGGAGTTTGAGGCCAAGAATCAGAGTAAACCAAATGCTCACACAGGACAGCACAGTAACTTGGTCCTACTTCATGAACAGAGAGTCCTCTGCCCTTCACCAAGGCATGGGTATGTGACTGAAGATGTTTCCACTTTGGTGGCAAAAATCAGGAAGAAAATAATTCTACCAATGAGAGACACTTCCATTTCCCCAGATTTGAACATCTTTTCCATCCTTCTTGAAACCTGAATAGTACCCACCAGGAACTATTTATTCTAGCTCTGAAGTAGGGCAGACATGATGAGTGGCTGCATGGAAATGGCTGGGCGGAGAATGAAGCCATGATGGAGGCAGCCCTAGACCTGTCTTCAAAGAAGATGCTGCTTGCCACTGTGTGGCACTCTGGGGAGGTCTCAAGGTGTTTGAAGAATCAGGGAACTGTGTGTGGGGAGGATCAGGGTACCTGTTGCCCTAGGATCACCTTCCACATGCTCAATGAAAAAAAAATTAAGCCATTACATATACCTGTCCACCTTATGGCAACAAGCTAATTTACTGAGTACTGCAGCTGTGCAAATCTTAGCTCTACCCCTACCAGTTATGTGACCCTCAATCTCCTCTTCTAAGAATAATAACATCTCCCATTTCAGGCACTGGGAGATAGTCCATGTAGAATACAAAGATACTCATGATATGATGACTACTGTTATTACCATAATCCTGACTCAGTTGTCTGTATGTTCATCATAGCACCCTTGTGATCTGGCTTCTCAGAACGGAAAACAACACTTTGATGACAATAAAAGCAAGCTGGGCAGGGGCATCTCAGATACTTGAGAACTCGTGCAGCTTGGGTTTCCACAGGCACCCGAGTGAGCCCGGGAGGCCATTTGCTCAGAATACGTTATCTGGGGACATTAACACCCCATTCATCTTTGCCATAAACTAAGCTGCACTGCAGATGGTGATGGTAGCCATGAAATTAAAAGACGCTTGCTCCTTGGAAGGAAAGCCATGACAAACCTAACCTGTGCTTATACTTAGTTGCTCAGTTGTGTCTGACTCTGCGACCCCATGGACTGTAACCCACTGGGCTCCTTTGTCCATAGGGATTCTCCAGGCAAGAATACTGGAGTGGTTGCTGTGCCCTCCTCCAGGGGACCTTCCCAACCCAAGGATCGAAACCAGGTCTCTCACATTGCAGGCAGACTCTACCATCTGAGCCACCAGGGAAGCCCAAAAGTACTGGAGTGGGTAGCCTATCCCTTCTCCATGGGATTTTCCCTATTCTTTACCAGCTGAGCTACCAGGGAAGCCCCAAACGTAGACAGGTGTTAAAAAATAGAGACATCATTTTGCCAACAAAGGTCCGTATAGTCAAAGCTATGGTTTTTCTAGTAGTCATGTATGGATGTGAGAGTTGGACCATAAAGAAGCCTAAGCACCAAAGAATTGATGCTTTAGAAGTGTGGTGCTGGAGAAGACTCTTGAGAGTCCCTTGGACAGCAAGGAGATCAAACCAGTCACTCCTAGAGGAAATCAACCCCAAATAGTTATTGAAAGGACTGATGCTGAAGCTCTAATACTTTGGCCACTTGATGCGAAGAGCCAACTCACTGGAAAAGACCCTGATACTGGGAAAGATGGAAGACAGGAGAATAGGGCAACAGAGGATGCGATGGTTAGATGACATCATCAACTCAATGGTCATGAGTTTGAGCAAAGTCCAGGAGATGGTGAAGGACCTAACGACTAAACAACAAAGCTGTACTTGATGTGCCACTCTGGAGAGCAGGCATCCCCACTCTTTCATCAGAGCCCAGACTCTGTGATGACACTACACTGGCCCGGGGGATGGGATCCCACATACGCTGACAGCAGCACAGCCTCTCCAAACACCTCTGCAATACCAACTGCTGGCTGGGGGTCTGGTTTTATTGCTGATGAATCTCATTCCTAAGGTACAAGTCAGAGCCTATTTTGGTTTTTACAATCAGAGGTTGTCCCTTACCAGTACAGACAAAGGCATCACCCTTGCTTAGAGACCGGTGCTTTTCTCCCCTCCCTTGTCTTCATTTTTCCACCACAGAGATGATTGACGCCCCTAGATCTCATGAAGAATAACTGCAGCAAAATGAAAAGCATATGTGTCGTCTCAGGGAAGACAGGTGGGCAGTAAAATATAGCTGTACCATGGCTTCGTGGCCATAAGTCTTAGTATCTCTGTGCAACTGGAAATGATAAAAAAACTTTATGATTAATATTTTATCTAGAACTCCCACCACTATGGAGGAACAGAACAAAAGAACTGCACATTCCAAAAGGCCCTGGGCATTGATGAATATGGAACCCTTCAAGAGCTACAGTATTCCACTCGTGGATTCCCAGCTGACCCAAATCGACTTTCGGAGAGAAAATGCAAGTAATAAAGGCCTAGGAGATGGAGGATGACTCATTTCTTTCTCCTTCTAGCTGTTCTCTAATTTCTCTCACCTATTTCCAGCGCTCCCTGTCAGTCAAAGAAAGGACAGCCAAGGTGGCATCCAGGCTCAAAACAACTGCTTGCAGCCTGGGCACAAGCTGCCCGGGGAGCCGGGAAAGAAAAGCACAGCTCGGGCAGCTCTTGCTGAGGGTCAGCCAAGTTCCAACTGACAACAGATGCAAGGGAATTTCTTTCACAGAAGCCCCAGTTAGGATTCTCTCTATTTCTTCCAGGGATGCCATGCCTTGTCCTGCCCCTTTTCTGCCCTTTCAACCTAGTTCCCAGGATTTTCCTTTCTGTTCACCTCACGCTCTCAGAAACTATGTGAGTGGTATCTATCTTCCCCATGAAGTAAAAGCACAGACAATTTCTTTGATGGTGTTTCTCATTACAAATGCAGTAACAAGAATTATCCTTGTCTATTCCTTGCACTGCTCAGATCACTTTCTCTCTCTCTCTCTCTCTCTCTCTCTCTCTCTCTCACACACACACACAAACACACACTCACTTTAACTTTGATTTCTCCCTAAAAATGTCCATGAGTCTGTCAGCCTTGTAATGACCTGTGTTTGTGATTTGCATGTCCACAGCTTATGCTTGCAAATGACTGTATTTTATGTGTGTCTGTGTGTACCTGGCACACTGTGTGCTTTATAAATATTTAGGGAATAAATTTTAAATGAGACCTTACATTCAGGCACAGTGCTGACTGAATCTTTTAAGTAGGACTCAAGCATGTTGGTCTAAGCAGGACTCAGCCATGTCGGTCTTTCAGGGGCCACCATTAACGACTTACCTCATGGATGATGGAAGAAGCCTTAGATTTTAAGATAAAAGAACAATTGGTAGTTGTCGACTAGCAGCTGAAAACTACCTCTGAAAAGTATGCCTGGTGGCCAAGAAACTGACCCTCACAGGAATCCAGCCATGACCACCAAAGATGTAATAAGTCTCTAACACTAAGTCCTTGATTAAAGAGGCTGAAAGAATTCCTGTGCCTGACAGCTTGCTTCTCTCTTATGCTAGGAAAATCCAAGTACTCAAAAATGGAAAGGAATAACCCAGTGGATTACTGTATAGGAAGAGCAGAAAGGGGACTTCCCTGGTGGTCCAGTGGCTAAGACTCTGTGCTCCCAATGCAGGGGACCCCAGGTTTGATCCCTGGTCACGGAACTAGATCCCACATGCTGCAACTAAGAGTTTGCATGCCAAAACTAAGATCCCAGTCCTGTATGCCACAATTGAAGATCGTGTGTGCCACAACCAAGACCAGGCGCAGCCAAAAAAAAAAATAAAAGGGAAACAAACCACCTGCCTAACCACATGGCCAAAGATCAAGAATTTGCAGAAACTGAGGCCAACCCTGAAAAGTGGTAGCCACAACTGAAAAGCACTCACTTCTAGTGCTTTTTAGCCAGGCACTCTTTATCACATTGTAGAATCAATGTTCTGAACTCTGTCGTTGCCTATTCATTGCCCTTACCCTTTACCCCACGCTCTTTGAGAGATCCAGTCAAGATCAAATGCACTCCTGATGAGCCTTGCACGTTTCTTCTCATCCTCCTTAACTACAGCCCCAGAACTGTTCATCTGCAGGGCAGGGTTGATTGTCTCGAACCATGGAAGAACATGAAAACCTAGGGAAATGTCACGCTTCCCCACCCTCTCCTCCTCCCTAAGACACATAAACATTTTACTGGGAACAATAATTTCCAGGAGGGGAAGGATGTGTTGATTTGGCAGGGATGGGGTAAAGAGGGTGACTAGAGTACAGAGGCTCCCAGAATTAATAACATCTTTGTCCTGTGAGTTCTGTGGAGCTAAATTGACATGCACTTCAGAAAACAAGCGAGTTGCACTCGGCTCACAATGGCGGCTGCACCATCTGGTTCCCAATGAGTTGTTTTTAGCTAAATGTTCCGCTAGGTTCATTAAAATCTAAGACACTTCAGTGTTTAGTTTAAACAAATAGGCTCATACAGCGTTCAAAAACTCAATAGAACTGTCCTTTCCTTTAATGGCTAAAATGTTTTACAAAATCCCTTTGGGTCAAATGAGGTGTTTCTCCAAAACCAACTGCTTTAAGGATAACTGGGGTTACTACTGAAATATTGCAGATTCTTATTTTTAAATCTTTTCCTAGATTAAGGGTTTACTTCCCATTCGGTGTTTAATAAAATCTAGGACCAGTAATACTAGATTATTTTAAAGCTTATGAGTTACATTTTATAGAGATTTTGTCTGCTTTCCTTTCTTCCTCCATGAAGGGCCTACTGTGTGCAAGCAGGAGCGGAAGGGAGAGAAGGGGATGGTTGCATTAGAAACCTCTTACCAGGTAGATGATGGCCCATAAATCAGCACAGGGCTGTGTTAGAAGCCATAAATCAAGCCAGCTCTACTCTTATCTAACCAGTATATTTTCATAAATGATGTCAAAACACAGCACTGAAAATTACACTGCCTAGTTTAAAATTTCTTGATAGCTCTTTATATTCTATTCTATGTATTTTACAGATTCCAGTCAAAATCCTTACTGTAATATATGAAGCTTTCCCCATAGGGCCTTTGTTTGGTCTGCAAATCTCAGCCCTGGTACCATGTTCCCTCCCTCCCATGCCACCTTTACTCTTCTACCCAGGTTCCTCTCTGGCCCTTTAGGATGATAGCATTTCAACCATCCTTCCAGGCACTGCCACCTTTGCTCATGCTCATTTCCTTGCCAGGATCGCTCTCGCTTTTGTTGCTTGTAAACAATCATATACATTTCATATTTCATAATCCAGCCCAAGCATTGTTTTCTGTGTACAAGTCTTCCTGACATTTCTTCCCAGGCAGAATCCATTGTTTCCTCCCTTCCCTGTATAGAATTTTGATCAGGATATCTGCACATTTACATGTGAATGTTTGTTTCCACCGCTAAATGTCAGTCTACTTTCAAACAGGGGCCCCAGCACCAATAATAATTCCTGATTAGTAGTCAAGAAATGTTTGATGAGTAAGTGAATAGCATTTTTGTGAAAATCAAGGCAAATGGCCATGTTATAAAATCAAGGATGAAGAAGTTTATTTTAATTTCCTGTCTTCCTTGTAGATAGTATGACTTCCTTGTATAAAGTATGACTCATCTATTCAACAACGGAACACCTACCCTATGGGTCACTCACTGTTCTAAGTGTTGGGGCTACAGCAGTAGGTGAGACAGGCAATGTCTTCATTCTAATGAAGTTAAAATACATAAATGAAGATCATTCCAGATCAACATACGTGATATTCAGAAAATAAAGTAGGAGTCGTAACACAGAGGCAAGATACTTTGGTGAGAGGGGACACACAACTTTAGACTAGTTTGGGTATAAAAAATCCAAGACGTAACATTTGAGCTGATTCCTGGATAACACAGTGTGAATAACTGAGATAAAACATGGTTACTTCTGCTTATAACCTTTTTGATCCTAACCCAGCAGTGGGATTAGTGGTGGACTATTCGGGAATCACCAGGAGCATGGCCTCACTCTGCTCACCACAGACCTTCAAAGGGATTTGTCACCACTCTGCTGATTAACCATGCTTGAGCAAGAGTATACTGACCCAGAGATTTCCCTTTCCTTAGAGTTCTGCTTGTAAAAACTGTCTGCTCTGTTTGATCTCACTGACCTTTTAAGAAAACAACCAGATCCGGCTTCTGCTTGTCTTCCTCCTGTCCCCCTCTCATCACACCCCACCCCACCTCCTCTCAGAGATGAGCCTGAATGCCATTCTTCATCACATGAACCTGGACACTGACAGCAAAAACAAAAGCTGGCATTCTACATCTTAATTTATCCACCTGCTCTCCAGAGCCTGTAAGTAAAACAAAAAATTCTAACACAACTACTAAAAATACTCTGGAAGATGAAAGATCAATGTCTGGAGACAACTTATCACAAGCTCCAGGCAGAATCAACAAGTGAGAAAGGAAGCCCCCCATTCTTGACCTTGAAGTCATTCCACCTGGCATTCCAAACAGAGTAGGGTATGCCAAGTCCTGTGGTTGAAGCATCATGGGAAGCAGTTCTACCAATACATCTATGGAGAATTGCAAGGGAACTTAAGTTCCAGGACTACTGCTAAGAAATCCGTTGTCTACCAAAACCAAATTATTCTCTCCTACTTTCTGGATTAGGAAACCCCAGTTTTGTTCTAGTATCCACTCCTCAAGGAAACATCACTACTCCAAGTAAAAGTATCAATCAGTCCTGACCTATTTGATAATCTCAATCCTCTTGCAACTTTCTGGCTTAGGAGCGGGTGTGACCTCTTCTATCCAATGAGGTAGGAGGCAAAATCTGCTGGAGGTCTTCTGGGTAAAGTTTCTTGGCTGATGAAGCCCGTCTAAGGTTATGGACGTCATCGCACCTGCATTTGACACAGGGAACTTCAACAGCCATGTTGAGTCATGTTGAGCCTCCAGGTAAGCTAGCCTAGACAAGCGGAAAGCCTTCCAGTTCATAACCTCTGTCACCTTGAAAAGTCACATGCCACTCCCAGACGTAAAAACGAGTGAGTTGTATCATGTAAATCTTAAGGTCCTTTCTAGCTCAAAAAAGTGCAAGATTCTCAGGGGGGCACATGCAGCACTGTTTTAGAAAGCAGAGCCTTTTTGCACGTGATGCTCCCTGCAAAAACTCTGTCAGGTGACCACAGTCATTGAGGTTTTTGTTCATAGAGGATGCACTAAGATCAGTATGCCTGAAAGCTTTCAAAATTTAATTTCTGGAATGAATCAAAAATTACAGGGGGTTAAGGAATGGCATAAATTAGAACAAATATAAAGTACTGACTATGTCAGACTGCAACTCTTAACAGAACGAAACAATTTTGAGAAGAAAATAAAAAGTGAGACTTGCAAATTTCAGTGATCTACTTTCAGAAACAAATAATTTCAGCACTAATTTTTAAAAAACTTCTACTTATTCATTTTTCTGTTCAATAAATATGTATGCAGTGCATAGTGTTTGGCAGGCAGTACCTATATGCAGTGATGTATTAAAGCACAATCCTTTCCCTCAGGGAGTAAACGTGCAGTGAAGGCCACAGAGAACTAAAAAGATATGACAACATTTCTGACAAGAACCCGAAGGATTATAAGATGCCAGATAAGGGCCTGGAGCAAGTGGTACAGGGAGGGCTTCCTGATGGAAGCAACCCTGAATCTGAGATTTGGAGTAGAAGGACCTGCTATGGAGAGTGAGAGGAGGCCTGGTGCATTGTGGGAACATGGTGTCTATGTGAGGCGGATGCTGGGTGTGAGGCAGGGAGCTGTGAAGCTGGAGGCGAAAGCTAGGGCCAGATCACATGAGACGTGCTAAGGAGTGAGAGAACTCTTATTAGCACCCAGAGGACTGGGAAACAGAAGGAAGTTCATCTGCAGTACTGTTCTTCTTCTCCTATACCTAAACCCCTCATTCCCACTTCCCTCATACTTTCCAGTCCCTATGCAAATCTCACCTCAGGAGGCTCTCACATTGGAAGGAGATCCCCTCCACTGTGGAATAAATGAATGAAGCTTAAAGTACAATTGCATACACAAAGGAATGAAACTACAGTCCTGCACTTCAGAGATTAAGGAGATCTCGGGAAGATCCCCTGGAGAAGGAAATGGCTGCCCACCCCAGTATTCTTGCCTGGAAAATTCCATGGACAGAGGAGGCTGGCAGGCTAAAGTCTGACATGATAGAGTGACTAACATTTTCACTTTCACTTTCAGAGGTTAATTCAGGTCAACTCAATTTACAGGTGAGGAAATGGAGGGCCAGAAATGCTGTGAAATGGTCCCCAGGCTCACCCATAGCATTCAGACCACTGAGCCATGAGAGAGCAGAGATACTTTTGGGTGGTGGTGGTGAGGTTCCTTTCAGAGGCTGTGGTCTGAAGCCCTGCGGGCTGCCAACTACTGAAAACAGTTGCTCTTAGCTTCCTACCCTTCCTTGGCCACAAGCTTCATGAGGACAGGAATCATGTCAGAGCCTAGTTTAATGGCAGGGCACACAAAACACGTGCCTGTTAAACATTTACTAGAGGAAGGGAGGCCCCCGCTGTTGTTTCTCATGTAACATGAGAATGCGCAAGTGAACCCTGCTTCTCCCCAAACGTGGGCACCAAGAAGCAGAATATGGTGCGTGAAGTGTATTTTGGAAAGAGAAAGCTGGCAAATGACAGAATTCAGGAAAATTGGACAGCTGCTTGCCATCTGAAGAATCAAATACTGATAATATTTCAAATAATAAAAGAAAGTCTGGAGAAATTGTAACTTAGGACCAAACTGGATAAGATTTCTAAGCAGAGAATATTCAGATGTGTGGATGCTCATTTTCAAAACTGACATTGACTTTTTTTCAGAAAAGCCGTACTAGAAGAGCAGCTTCCTTAGTTGAACTTAATGCTTTTGTTTTTAATGACACAACAGGTATTTCCGGGAACTGTGTGGTCTCAGGCCTGCATTCCTCTGAAACACAAACTTCAATCTGTCTGGTAGAAAAAAAAGATTGGAACAGTGCCAGTCTTCAAGTGTTTAATTTCTCTGCATTTCAATTCGAGCAGATGCTCCCAACCAGTACATATGCAAGAATGGCTAAAGGTTGCAGGAAAATGGTAATTAAAATCATCCTCATAAGGTGATTCATTTGTGAATATGCCACCACTGACTCAACAAGCCCATGTTAATTTAATCAAGGTTAACTGGAACACAGGAGAAACGGGGGACTTTTAAAACAGAGATTGGACAGTGGTTGAGTCCTAAGAAAGATTGGCCTGAATCACTAGGCATCATGAAGAAGCACTTTTCCTTTGTAAAGTCTGGAAAAGGGAAGAACTATCAGACAAGGATCTACAGTTGCCTGTTTAGTAACCCTGCTGCTCTCGGGATTCTCCAGAGGCAGCCAGCCTGTCCTGGCGGCTTGAATTTAATGTACTTCCTAGTTAAGCATACCTCCAAATGTAGTCTAGAATCAAGAGGGGGTAGGTATAAATGGGACAGGATCTCAGAGAGCTGTTAGAGTTGAGAAAGAAAAAGAAAAGGAAGAAGGCAAGACAGGGGAAGGAGAGCAGGAAGGAGAAAGAAATAATGGAGGGAGAGTAAGAGAATGGAAAAAAGGAAGGGGTGGAAAGAAGGAGGCAAAGAAGGGGTTCCTATTCTACAGATCTGATCATTGTTAGATGGATTATTTACAAAGGATCATGGACATGAATTTTACAAAGTGAATATAAAAATGTAAGCTGCAGAAGTTTCTAGGAATTGTCATTTCACCACCCTTTCCAGGGCACAACTGCTCAAGAGATAAAGAATTCATAAATATTTTGAAATTCTATAAAATCTTACATTAGGGTCTAATACTTAGGAACATTAAAGAATAACAACAAGCAAGCATCACCTCCTCTTGCTTCCTTGGGAGAAGGTAAGGGGGAATGAGTTTTGCTGAGGCCATGCTAGATTTGTGTCACCTAAGCACAAAAATAGGACTGGGCTCTTCTTTATTTGAAATGCCTGCTTGGGAGTTCTCAGCCCTCATTATTCTGTCCTCCTGCTGATTTAGAATGCAGCCCTGCTCTACACACTTTGAGAGTTGCCAAGAGTCTAATCCAAGCGGGTTGTGAAATCTGGATGCTTACATGGGAAAATCTGGGTCTAAGCTGGAAAAGGGTACATTTTACACAAAGGGAACTAAATAGAAATTTGGAAAAAACAGCCTGAAAAACACCAGAGAATGCCTTGAAAACACTTCCTGCCCCTGGCCTTTGAGAAACCAGAAGCCATCGTCTTCCAAGTTGAAAAATTAGTCCAGCTTAAGTGAAACTGCCTTCCTTCTGTTCTCCAGAGGAGATAATTATCATATTTGACTACTCTCACTCAGAGTCTGTTCAGAACAGCCTGGCCAGTGCAAAATCCAAAAAAATTTCACTCTCAGATAGCCGTTTAAAATGCCTCTCATGATGACAAGACTAGACACGGCAAATGGCATTTTCAGCTTCACTAGACTTTTTTCTAGTGATAAGCTGGCACAGATAAATCCATGTTGTATTTCCTGGCATGCACTTTATTTTTTTATTTCTAAGGGTCAGTAGGGAAAAATATTATTCAGGGTGTATGTAAAAGGAGAGTTTGGGATCAAACCATCTTGGTGTTACAGTGGTATTCATTCTTGTGGCAGGGATGAGTCACCATGTGAGAGCTGGTAAATACAGAATTAACATCCTGCTGAGAGGAGCCAAAAGGTTCTCAGAAAGTCAGGCAAGGCTGCTGGTGCAGGGTGCTCTCTTCACCTGGTTTGGTTCAATACAGTACCAGAGGATTCCTGGCTCAGCACAGTCTGAGAGAAAATGAGAGGCCAACCTCTTCCAAAGTGAAATAAGATCCAGCAAAGGGAGTACACTTAATTTAGAAAAAAAGTGTGGCAAGGTTGACAGGAGCCTGAAATCAGAATCAGATAATCCCAGCTCTGATTTGTCTCTCCTCCACTGGCTACATGTTTACAGTCTGAATGTTCCAGTCATGGGAAATGGTCATGAGTTCAAAAACTGTTCCTTTCAAAGCAAGTCCCTGGACTACAATAAGCTAGTGTGAAAGTGAAATGCTAAATCTTCATCTGTCTGATTCCAGAGACTAAATACATGACAATCAAACTATCTTGTCATATGGAGGAATTACATACAGTGCCATTATGAAAAAAGTACTGATAATTATCTAGTTACTATAACCCCTGGATAGGGCAAGAAAAATAAAGACAATTTTTCATAGAACTGAAATGTATAAGAGAACAGAGCAAGGTTTTCCAATGTATGTGCCAGTTTCCTGACCTGTGAAATGCATTCATTTAGCAAATTTACTGAGTTCTACCGAATTGTCCCTGAGAGCTAAGAATTCCACAGTACACGAGATTGACGCAAGACTTTTTGGTCCAATGCAGGAGGCAGTCCCTGGTCTGGGAACTACAATTCCACATGCTGTGGGGCAACTAAACCCGCACCACAACTACTGAGCCCTAAAGTCCATGCTCCACAACTAGAAGCCCAAGCGCCACAACAAAGACGCAGCACAGCCAAAAAAAAAGAAAGACACAGACCTCACAGTCACTCTCTGCCAATTCCAAACTTTGACAAAGGCCCTGAACCCTCAGCTCCCCTTTCCCTCTTCCTCAGAAAAAGGCTAACACAACTCTCCCTCTGCAAGGCATTCCAGTCAGAACTGCAATTGGAAGAGTCCTCTCAGAAGTCTGTCTCAAACTAGAGCCTGACTGGGAGTTGATGTGCTTCTCATTCAATATGGTGGCTCAGATGGTAAAGAATCTGCCTGCAATGCAGGAAACCCGGGTTCAATCCTGGGTCAGGAAGATTCCCTGGAGAAGGGATAGGCTACCCACTCCAGTATTCCTGCCTGGAGAATTCCATGGACAGAGGAGCCTGGTGAGCTGCAGTCCATGGGATCACAAAGAGTTGGACATGACTGAGCAACTAACATTTTCATTTTCATTCAAAATACAACCCTTATTCTAAGAATAATAGGATTACCAGTGACAATGAATCTCTCTTTGACTAAACTTTAGTCCAGTTCTTCTGTATTGTTTCTCCAATTAGGTCTCCATTTTCGGACTTTCATGTCCATCCTTACATTGCCCAGTTTTAGCAAGAATTCTGTCAAGTGGTTTAGCTAGAATTCCCCACCCTTCATATGTGATCACCCTTTTCAACCCCCCCCTCCCCCCGCAGGTAATATCTGATGACCCTGCACTGACTTAAGCAAGAATCCTATTAGGTGAGTTAACAAGAATCACCCTGCCCTCTGAGTAGTTTTTTCCATCCAAAGACCCCTCCCTACCCTGCTCCCTGACTATAAATCCACACTTGTTCTGTGGTATTTGGAGGTGAGCCCAGTTCTATACTGAGGTCTGTTTTCCTCTGCTGCAGTAGTCTGGAATATAATCTGTTTTTATTGCTTTCACTATTGTCCAGTTCTGGCTTTCCCTGACACCAATTATCCAAGTGTTAGTTGCTCAGTCATGTCTGATTCTTTGTGACCCCATGGACTGTAGCCCACCAGTCTCCTCTGTCCATGGAATTCTGCAGGCAAGAATACTGGAATGGGCTGCCATTCTCTTCTCCAGGGGGTCTTCCCAACCCAGGAATCAAACACAGGTCTCTTGCCTTGCAGGCAGGTTCTTTAGCATTTGAGCCACGAGAGAAGCCAGTTATCCAAACCTGAACATAAATTACTTCAATCAACTCTGAGATCTAACTTTAGGCAGAGACCAGCTGTGGAAAGGAACTAGAGTTTTCTTTTGGGTGAGGGGGAAGGTGGAAGGTAGTTGCAGTGAGAAGACCTGGGTGGTATGCCACAAGAGGAGGCATTGGACAGGCTGAAGATCAGAGCTCCAGGGAACTGGAGAGAGGATTGGAAGAGGAAAGCAGGAAAGGGGACAAATTACACTGTGCCAGTGACGAGAGCTGGCAGCTCTCAGGAGTGCTGCACTGCAAACACAAAGGCATGCCCATGTCACAGTAATTTCCATTTTCCAGTAGCATATTTACCCCATGCATAGAAAAACCTATGTTGCATTCTACAGAGTAATTCAACTCCTTTGATAGAGCTCACTCAAGTTACCCAAGTTTTCCTATTGACATCTCAATACAAAATTTTTCAGGATTATTCAGTGCTCATTCGAAAGGCTTCAAAAAATTGTAATTAAAAATACAAAATGGCTGCGTTTGCCTTCTTGAAAAAACTCAAACTATAATTTTTCTTACAATGAAAGTAATACTGTCTATAATTTATCTACAGAGTATCTAGTGTAAAGCAGACATGCATATTAAACACTCTCTATTTCATTTCATCTGACTAAATGAATAAATACATTATACCATCCAGACACATAGTTGAAACATTTCCCCGAGTATTCTTTAAACACAATGTGCAAGATTGCAATGGCATCATGACTGATAAAAATGACAAAGACGCTGTTAATCAAGTGAATAAAAAGCAACTGCATGAATTATTTATGCCAATAATATTTGCAACCATACAAATTATATATTGATGTAATATTGGAGTGTTTAGTATTTCAGCTAACATACATCACACAATGCCCCCTCTCTCGCCTCAATATTTAATTTTCTTGGATAGCTCTAATGCAGTGGTACCACTTAAAACAGAACCATGGGTACAATAGCAATTTGTGGGGGAGGGTTGTCTCAAAATGTGATTTCTCTGTTCTTAGGAAATACTCCACAAACCACAGCCATGGCTGGTGTTCTTTTATAACTTCCTACATGAAGACCACAATGAATTACGCTGGGGACAATGAAGTTCCACTTTCCTTCATCTTCACCAAGAAGTTAGTATACAAGACAATCACTGCTGAAATGGTTTTTCTCTCTCCTGTATTAAAATCAGACTGAAAAATTTTAAGGGAGAGGCAGCTAAAGCAACTATTCCAAGATAGGGGTCACAAAGATTTCCATTTGCTTTGTATGTTGCAGAGAACTTCAAAAATAATGAACATCTAGAAGGATTTTCACTTCTCCTTCATCTACGAGATCAGTCATCTACACTGCTTCCTATACTTCAATAGAAAATACACTTGCAACCACACACACAAATTCACACATGCCCATACTCACATTCTCACTCATTTTAAGCAGTCCAGTTCCTACCTGGAAACTGAGGTGTGTGTGTGTGTGTGTGTGTGTGTGTGTGTGCTCCTTTTTTAAGCTAACCCTACCTTTCCAAGTTTGGAAGCAGCGACTCAGGTACTCCACAGTTGGGCTGGACACCCACCAAACTGTGAGCTCCTTAAGGGTTGGGAGCAAGTGGCTCATGGCAGTACTCCCACAGCATCCACTGTTATTGAAAATAATGTCCAATTATTAAATTGGAGTGAATTCTCAATGAATTCCCTAGGAAAGGGCTTACAGGTATATACATCTTCCTCCTTGAGATCTACTTCCTTGCTCACGTAGAGATGAAATATATATGGAATGCTCTAGAGAGTGCCTGCCAACACAGACAGGAAAGGGGCCAAAGACACAATGCTTGGTAACTTCTCCAAAAACACTTATCTCCTTAGTGAGACATCCTACCTAAATATCACCACAGCAGTCAAAGAATGCCCCCGATAAAACCCATCTCTCCTCTCCAAACTCATCCTTGAATTCTCTCTATGCTTTTTCATGCATTGGTTTCATTTCCTGAAATACCTTCCTCCAACTCTGCTGGCCCTTCTTACAGCTGCCCACCAACCAAACTCCTGACAAGGTTTTGTGGTTACACCTGGGAGACCTGAATCCTGCCCTTTGGGTTTGAACCCAAGAGCACGGAGTTGGGTTTGAATCCTCTCTCTACTGTCGCCTAGTTGGATGATCCTGGGGATATTTCTTCATGCTCCATGGCTCAGTTTCTTCATCTATATGAGAGATATCATAACAGTTCCTGCTTCATAGGGCTGTCAGGAAGGTTAATTGATTTAATAGGTATAAAACAATTTCACTAGAGAATGGCACATTCATAGGTGGATTTTGAGTGATGGTCACTGTTTCTGTTATTCCATCCCACAGCTAGACCATGTAAATGCTCTTAATACAGCATTCATTCTTTCACCTTTCTGCCTCCTCTACTAAGATGAATTCAGAGACTATTGCTCACTCCCCCCTGCAGCCTCTGAGCATGGCTCCTAATACATGATCAAGATATATGACACTGGGTGGGAGAGGGGGGTTGTTGTGTTCCGTCTTCCCCTAAGGCCAGCCTTATCCTCCCTGGGTCTGGTTTCAACACCTGTCTTCAAGTCCTGTAATGCCTCTGCTTCTAAATGTGCCCCTTTCCCACTGTGCTACCAATTCTAATAGCTTGGGCATTTACACATCACTTGCACATTCACATTATTCTTATTTGCCTTCCTTCTCCATCCTTTTACCCTGTCATCTGAATAATGTTTGTAAAAGATAATTAATTAAAAAAAGAAAATGGTTATTGACTGCATTCAGTTCATCAACATCAAGTTTAAGCTCCCCCACCAGGACCTAAGACTTCCTTACAATAAGACCCTGACTTAGCTTTTCAATGTCATTTCCCAGGACTTGCCCTACATATACATCCCTAACTCACACTGCATTTCCTGTCTCCAAGCCTGAGCTCAAACTGGGCCTTCGTTCTGGAAATACTCATGACCATCTGTGAAAATTTTATTTTTCAAGATCAAAATAAAATAACATTTCCTCTATAAAGGTTCCAAAAAAAAAAAAAAGAGGAATTCCCTAGTGGCCCTGTGGTTAGGACTCTGTACTCTCACTGCTGTGGCCTGGGTTCAGTGTCTGATAGGGGAAATAAGATCCCACAAGTTGCAAGGCACAGCTGAGAAAAACCCAATTAATCTCTACTTCCCATATAGTTTCAAAGCACTCCTTACAGAAAGGCTATTTTTATCAAAGTATTTGAAACTGTTTTGACTTTAGTTATTTATATATGTTAGGTTCTTAGAAAACAGAGATCATGTCTTAATCATGTCTGTTGATTAAGGACTGTGCCTAGAGCAGTGTTCTATAATATACTGTATATAATTTTTAAATTGAATTAAAAAGGAAAAATAATTTAATTGATGCCTAGAATGCTAATACTCACATCTGCTTACAAGCAAATTTAAATTTTTAATTAATTAAGTTCCAATTAAGTTTCACTCTCAGAATTACCCTTGAGTGTTAGACACTTGCCTGAATCCCACTATTCAATTATAAAACTCAAAAGTCTTCTTTGTATGCTCTGAAGCATCTTGTACATAATACGCACTCAAAATACGTTGAATTTAATTGTTGAATAGTTTATCTCTGCAAAGTCCAGGAAAATGGGTCAAAAGAAGGAACCTACAAGATTATAACTGCTACCTGGTGGTTGTAAGGGTACAGCATGATGACTTCAAGTGGAAAGAAAAGACAAACTAGCTCCCTTTGCTGGTCCCTGGTTGCTACAGAAACACATGCATGGCTTACAGAACTGACTTTTACTTCCCCCATGCCAACCTCCTGGAGCCATGACTTGTGTTGGGATTTAGAAGTCCTGCTGTTGGGGGTCTGTAGGCAAAATGTGAGCATCCAAGACTTCACTGACAGAGAAGGTAATTGGAGTGTGTCAGCCTCTGAGGAAGTCCAGGACCCAGAGGCCAGGCCTTTAGCAAATGAGAAAGGGATTTGATTTACACATCTCAATCGGGGGCTAGAATTCTTCAACTGTGAGTTGCAAAGCGGCCTCTCCTAAGATGGCTCACCCTATACAGAGAGACGGCTAGGGAGCGAGGAAGGAACGATCCTTGAAGAGGCTGCTCTCAGGTTAAGGAGGGAGAAGCCAGACAATTGAATTGCTTTTACTTTGAGTTTACCTGATTTGTTTAATTTTGTGTTGATTGAGGCATCCTCCCAGTCTTCAGTAAAGTGTCCTGTAGTCATTCTAGCCATCTCAAAGCATGAACCATAGAGTAATAAAAGAAGTATCCAGTGGTATGATGGTAAAAGTTTAACAACCAGCTCTCCAGGGGAAACACCCCTAGTGCTTATTAGTATCTGTGGTGTAAATGCTACCACCATGGCCAATTTCAGACTACCAATATGCTATCAATAAACTAAGGGTTGAAAGAGATACACACCATCAGCTACAGGCAGTACCACCCGGCTAAAATACCCTTTACCTCTCCCCCACAACATTATCAAAGTCAGTGAAGGACCTATACCAGCCAAAGATTCTCCTTCTGCACAAACTTTGCTGGTGTGAAGTTCTGTTTTCATTATGGAGGGCAATATACCTTTATTACACGTACCTATATCCCAAAGGGAGAGGAAGTTGAGGCGAAAGCCACCTCTGAATTAATAGCAAAGCCTTCAGAGCCTTTCACTTTTGTATCCACAGCCTGAAAACACAAAACTTGGTGAGTCGGAGACTGGTTAAGTATTCCAAACTCAGAAGCATAGCTGGCTACAAAACCCAGTGTCCTTGCTGTTAAGCCTAGCCAATCAAATATGAACAAAAGCAATATGTAATCTTTCCATGTTCAGCTATAATATCCTACTTATATGGTCTCTTTCTCCCTGACCCAAGTATTTCCTCTTCTATAGGCTCAAAGCAGACAAACACTACAAGACATACTTTTTTTTTGATAGCAGAATCACAAAACGGAAGGAGTCTGGGTACCTGAATCACTTCTCGAAAAATAGCTGTTCTTTTTACAAGGAGCACCTGTTTGAGACCTTTCATAAGCAAGTAGTAAGTTGTTATCATATATGAGCTATCTAAGGGTTTGTTTGTTTAACAGCTAGTGTTAACCAGTACCTGTGGCAATACCTGCCATGATTCTGTGTCCCTACTGGGGATCAAGAATATGCTGGGAAAAAAATATCCAGGCAAAGCTAAAGCAGAATTTAAAAGTAGGTATTAGATACAGATGAACCTATTTCAAAAACAAGAACAGAGACATAGACGTAGAGAATGGACACATGAACACAGCAAATAAAGGGGAGGATGGGACAGACTGGGAGATTAGGATTGACATATATACACTACCATGTGCAAAACACATAGCTAATGGGAACCTGCTGTATAGCACAAGGAGCTCAGCTCCGTGTTCTCTGGTGATCTAGAGGTGTGGGATGGGTGGGTGGGAGGGAGGACCAAGATGGAGGGGATGTATTTACACATATAGCTGATCTACTTCATTGTATAGAAAAAACTAACACAAAGCAATATATCCAAAATAAAAAGTAGACATTAAAAATGAAAGTCCAAGCTCTTGTTTCACAAATTACACTCTGTTTATTTTGACTTGCTGCAATTTAAACCCTCGCTGAGAGATTTTTGTTGTTGATATTTTGTTTCTTTAAAGCTTAACTTTCAGACTCACTACTCTACATGAGGATCAGTTCAGTTCAGTTCAGTCGCTCAGTCGTGTCCGACTCTTTGCGACCCCATGAATTGCAGCACGCCAGGCCTCTCTGTCCATCACCAACTCCCGGAGTCTACCCAAACCCATGTCCATTGAGTCGGTGATGCCATCCAACCATCTCATCCTCTGTCGTCCCCTTCTCCTCCCGCCCCCAATCCTACCCAGCATTAGGGTCTTTTCCAATGAGTCAACTCTTCGCATGAGGTGGCCAAAGTATTGGAGTTTCAGCTTCAACATCAGTCCTTCCAATGAACACCCAGGATTGATCTCTTTTAGGATGGATTGATTGGATCTCCTTGCAGTCCAAGGGACTCTCAAGAGTCTTCTCCAACACCACAGTTCAAAAGCATCAATTCTACGGCGCTCAGCTTTCTTCACCATCCAACTCTCACATCCATACATGACCACTGGAAAAACCATAGCCTTGACTAGACGGACTTTTGTTGGCAAAGTAATGTCTCTGCTTTTAAATATGCTATCTAGGTTGGCCATAACCTTCCTTCCAAGGAGTAAGCATGAGGATAGGAAGAAGAAATTAGAAACAATTCTGAGAAAGTCAAGTGAATCAAAACAAAGTTTCATGCCTCGCTGATAATACTGTACTTTCCCTACAATTTGTTTGCATTTAAACATATGCACATATGCTAAGATAATAAGTGATAGTTAAAAATTAACAAAACAACAACATATTTTAAACTATGCCTATATCACTTTCACAAGCTGGAAATGTCTATTAAAGACTTTTAAAAGTTGTATTGTGCATGCTGCCAAACCTTATCCAAAAATCAGTTTATATGTTTACATAACTGTAAGAAAGCAGTGATAACACATAAGAGTGTACTCACCCAATTTAAATGTGTCTCATTCTGCACTAAAGCTATTATATATTGAGAGTATATTAAATACATTTTATTATATTTGCATATGAATTGGTCTGACAGCTTAACCTAATATAGAATTATAATATAATAAATACTACAATATACTTAATATATTATACTGTATTATATTCAAATATAATACAGTATAATATATTATACTTGCTTTATATTAAATTTATTTCCAAAGACTACCTTACCGGTGGCACAAGCCCCTCAGTGCCCAGAAAGGGCTGGGACCATGAACCCACTGCATCTCACATAGTGCCATTCTATGGTGGGCAGAACAGTGTGGGATGAATTACTAAATACACAGGAAAAGTCATTTCCCAGGGTAGGGACTCGTTTGGATTTTCACTAGTAGTAATCCCTTTTTAAAAGTCCGTTGAGTCCCTCTTCCCTTTTAAGTCCACACAAGTGGTCCCAAATGCACACAACTGGGACCTACTAAGGCCAGGGCTGTCACAGGAAGCCATCTCCAAGAGAGTCTCCAGCATCTATTAATATATATGGAGGCAAAATTTGAGTGCTAGATCACAGGACAAGGAGAGCTTGTAGTCAACAGAATTATGCATATTCCTACTTGATAGCCACTGCCTCTCTTTTAAACCATTCCCCATGGTTAAAACCATGTAGTGGTTCAAGGTGAAAAACAGGCAGCCCAGAGCCCTAGATCTCAGAGGGAGACTGGCCAGCAAACATGCAGGGAGAAGCCTCAGCAAAGGGAAAAGCACAGAAGACTCATGAACATCCCCATTCCAATTTCCTATAATTCTCCGGAGTTAAAGAGAATTTGGGATGTTTGGAAATTTTAGAACCAAAAAGCAAGACACAATCAGGTGTGGGCTACTCTAATGTATCAAAATACAATTTATTGTCAAAGTTATGGATAAATCCATTCTCTCTCTTAGGTTGCTTGTAGGGATAGGAGTCAAGGAAGGAGTAGAAATCACCTAAGAAGCAACCAACAGCTTTTGGCTGACAAAGAATAAGGAGCTACTCCCTCCAGTCTTCTGAGTTTCTGCCAAGCATCACACAAGATAAGAGGAGGGATTAAGAAGGGAGAAGTAGAAGGGGTAATGTTACAATTTAGGATAGAAATATGGTCCTAAAATCCTGAGTTTCAATTAATTCTCACACAAATGAAGGCCAAGTTGGTAGGCCATACAAGGATATGGATATCCATATATGGATAACAAATAGACAATAGAATAAAATATTGTCTAAAGCAATTCAAACTGCAGGTGTAGAAAATAATATTGTGACTTCTGGTTGACCACACAAGTTGGTTGTCTCTCTCTCAATCAATATGACTACAATGAGACTTAAAAGATTAAAAATGGCATATACATTCACATCATTTTTTAAAATGTAAAGGGCCCTGTGAAAGTAAGAGACTCAAGCAAAGCTACAAGTCAGAAAGAAGACAGAAAAGTGATAATGAAATATGGCAGAGGAGTCCACAATGAAGAAATCCATGGAAATGACCCAACTGATCTTATACAGAATATCTTTTCCTTTATTTGTGTCTTCTTCAATTTCTCTCATCGGTATCTTATAGTTTTCAGTGTACAAGTCTTTCATCTCCTTGATTAAATTTATTCCAAGGTATTTTATTCTTTTTGATACAATTGTAAGTGGGATTGTTTTATTAATTGCTCATTCTGATAGTTCATTATTAGTGTATAGAAATATGACAGATTTCCATATACTGATTTTGTATCCTATGACATTACTGAATTCATTTATTAGTTTTAACAGTTTTTAGTGAGGTCTTTAGGGTTTTCTATGTATAAAATCAATGTCATCCACAAATAGTGGCAGTTTCCTTTCCTTCCAACTTGAAAGTCTTTTATTTACTTTTCTGGCTAAACCTTCCAATACTATGTTGAAAACTTAGTGACAAGATGGGGTATCTTTGTTTTGTTCCTGATCTTAGAGGACTAGCTTTTAGCTTTTCACCGTTGAGTACGATGTTAACTATGGGCTTGTCATATGGTCTTTAGGATGTCAAGACATGCTCCCTCTATATCCACTTTGTTGAGTTTTTTTAATCACAAATAAATGTTGAATTTTGTTAAAAGTTTTTTCTGGATCTATTGAGATAATCATATGATTCCTATCCTTCATTTTGTTAATGTGATGTAGCGCATTAACTAATTTGCAGAGGTTGGACCATCCTTGCATCCCTGGAATAAATCCCTCTTGACCATGGTGTATGATATTGCTAAATTTATTTCGCTAATATTTTGTTGAGGATTTCTGCATTTCTGTTCATTGGGAATACTGGCTTGTAATTTTATTTTCTTGTGCTCTCCTTGTCTGGTTTTGGTTTCAGGGTAATGCCTTGTAAAATGAGTTTGAAAGTTTTCCCTCTTCTGTAATTTTTGGGAAGAGTTTGAGAAGGATTGGTATTAATCCATCTTTAAATGTTCCATAGAATTCACCAGTGAAGCCATCTGGTCCTGAACTTTTGTTGTGAGTGTCCTAGCATTATTATAATTAAAAAATTAATTTAAAAACAGTATTGTTGTATATGTACAAAGTAAAGACAACTTACAAGATAAATAATTTTCTGTGATCTGGTCTGGGAAATGAATGGTCATTTATAACAAGCATTGACAAACTAAATCTGGTTCTTCACCTGTTTTTATAAATAAAGTTTTATTGGCACAAAGTCGCACACTCGTTTATTTATATATTGTCTAGAGTTGCTTTCTGCTACAATAGCAGAGGTAAGTAGTTGCAACAAAGACTACAGAGCTCACAAAACCTAAACTATTTATTATCTGGCCCTTTACAGAAAAATTTCACTGATCCCTGATTTGTAGCACTGATTTTCTGGGGAAATGTTACCTACAGTCAACCTGAATTTTAGAGAAGAGTCATTTCTAAGTTGAGGGCTCCCTCTCTCATGAACATAGCTCATCTAATAGAAACAGACATGCCAGTGTTTTCTTCTTTGGGCAATGTTAAAGATCTCTGACTCCATCATACATCAATGGAAGAGTCTGTCATTACATTATAATTCTCTTGACCTTTCAGAGGACAATAAAAACCTGGCTCTTGCATTTTTATTGCTACATGCTGAACATTACCTGTCAAAAATAGAGCAACCTTTACATGCTCACATAAAAATGAATTTCTGTCTGTATCTCAATGTAGATATTAGAATGAAGCCTATCAACATCAACTAACAGAAGCAGTTAGCATTTGAAGTCAAATACACAGCAACTGGGCATTAAAACACATACTATAGATTTTTTTTAATTAGTTTATCTATCTATTTTTAAACTTTACAATATTGTATTTGTTTTGCCATACATTGACATGAATCCACCATGGGTGTACATGTTTTCCCCTTCCAGAACCCCCCTCCCACCTCTCTCCCCATCCCATCCCTCTGGGTCATCCCAGTGCACCAGCCCCGAGCACCCTGTATCATGCATCGAATTTTTTAAAGATCCACTAGTCTGAATGCCATGTCCTTGGAACTTTCTCATCACAGTTCTTTAAACTGCCGTATTGCCTGGAGGTAAATCCAAATTATCAGAAGAGAAAAACAGGAAAGAAAGTAATGGTCTGCTAATGAAAAACATTTTTTTAAAACCACAGTATTCCTTCTAAAAGACAAGTGTTGACTTTACCTAAATTGTGTACTTAGAATGAACATCAATCATACTTCTTCTGTGCTAACAAGTTCCTGGAGGTCTTACTGTATAGAACTCATTTGACCTTCAAAAGAACTTAATGTTTGAGACAAAAATCTTTATTCAATATCAGAGATTCTCAATATATGTCCAATGATGGAATGTGTAGAGTTCATGTCCCTAAGAACTGTATCAAAATTTCAGGGTAGGAGGAACTTTTCAAAATCACACTTTCCCAAGTTAGTGAGAAATATTATTGGACTAATTAGAATCTGCAGCATTTCTTAGGAATGTCAATGAGAAAGATAGACTTATATAATTCTTCACAGGAGAAAAAAAAGACTCATTAAAAAAAGCACAGTCTCATCATTCTTAGTATTTGTATGAAAAGTTCATATGTAGACACTTACGGGCAAAACTGTGTATAACTAGCAAGAATAAAGTGCAAGCCAATTTTGAAAGTAGCATGTTAACTTATTACCTCTGGCTTTAAACAAACTAAGAAAGAAACTCATTTGAAGGTATCTGCTGCTGCTGCTAAGTCGCTTCAGTCGTGTCCGACTCTGTGCGACCCCATAGACGGCAGCCCATCAGGCTCTGCCATCCCTGGGATTCTTCAGGCAAGAACACTGGAGTGGGTTGCCATTTCCTTCTGCAGTGCATGATAGGGAAAAGTGAAAGTGAAGTCGCTCAGTCGTGTCCGACTCTTAGCGACCCCATGGACTGTAGCCTACCAGGCTTCTCTGTCCATGGGATTTTCCAGGCAAGAGTACTGGAGTGGGGTGCCATTGCCTTCTCCGTTGAAGGTATCTACTAAGACATATTTTTAATAGGAGACTCCTATATATAGTATCTGTACCTTGCTTTGCTTTACTTACTTTATCACATCTTTCCATATTCATAAATATAAATCTCTATTTTTTTTGATATTTTTTCAGTTAACACCTGCTTATAGCCCTGCTTCTACGGGAAAAGATTCACAAAACTAGGAACATTACCATCCATTCCTGCCCTTGGGAAAACGGTTACAGTTTCTACTGTTTTATGAATATGAATTTACTTAAATACAACTAGCCAAGAACTTTCCCATCTGGAATCTGTTCCCTTTTAAATTGGAATCTATGCCCTACCTGTTCCCTCCTGGATACAGGACACTCATGAGTAGACAGGTAATAACTTTCCACACCGCTTGCGCCCGTGGGTCACATCCCTCAGCCTTGCACCTCCTGAATTGTCTTAGCCCTGCCCAATATCCAGATAAACAAAGGAAGTGTCAGCTGAGCCTCAACAGCTCTCAGAGGTGCTGTGGCTCTAGCTGATCACTGTGGATGAGATGTTTTGAACAATATAACACTCTCTTGGGTTTTAAGATGCAGTTACTCCTTGGAAGGAAAGTTATGGCCAACCTAGACAGCGTATTAAAAAGCAGAGACATTACTTTGTCAAAAAACGTCCATCTAGTCAAGGCTATGGTTTTTCCAGTGGTCATGTATGGATGTGACAGTTGGACTGTGAAGACAGCTGAGCACCTAAGAATTGATGCTTTTGATTTGTGGTGTTGGAGAAGACTCTTGAGAGTCCCTTGGACTGCAAGGAGATCCAACCAGTCCATCCTAAAGGAGATCAGTCCCGGGTGTTCATTGGAAGGACTGATGTTGAAGCTGAAGCTCCAATATTTTGGCCACCAGATGCAAAGAGCTGACTCATTGGAAAAGACCCCAATGCTGGGAAAGATTGAGGGCAGGAGGAGAAGGGGACGACAGACGATGAGATGGTTGGATGGCATCATCGACTTGATGGACATGGGTTTGGGTGAACTCTGGGAGTTGGTGATAGACAGGGAGGCCTGGCGTGCTGTGGTTCATGGGGTTGCAGAGTCGGACACAACTGAGCAACTGAACTGAACTGAACTGAACATCATGTGCAAGCTCCCAACTTCCAGGGTCTACCACTTAGAAGCTGTGTGCCATTGTGCCCTTGGATCAGATGCTTCATCTCTGAAAATCAACTTTCTGTAAGTAAGGATAAAAATAATTACAGCTTATAGAGCTTATATGGAATATATATATATATATATATATATATATATATATATATATATATAATGTTTATCACTAGGCCTGACACATAGTAAATTCTTTATTTTTTTGTTTGCTTGTTTGTTTGTTCTTAGTCGCTAAGTCATATCTGACTGTTTTGCAAACCCATGGATTGTAGCCTGTCAGGCTCTTCTGTCCATGGGATGTCCCAGACAAGAATATGGGAGTGCGTTGCGAATTCCTTCTCCACAGGTTCTTCCCAACCCAGGGATTGAACCCGGGTCTCCTGCTCTCTCCCAGCGACCTGGGTCTCCAGGTCTCTCTCAGTGGCAAATTCTTAACCACTGAGCCATCTGGGAAGCCCAAATTCTTGATAAATAGCAATTACTGTTATTTCCAGACATTTCAAATGTTAACTCCCTTTTGTGTTTCCTTTTAATCCCACTTTGAGAATTATTATGATGTTATATAGTCCAAACTGTTTCTAAATTAAAATTGCCTCCAAATGAATAATGCTTCAGAGATGTATCAAAAGGTGAAATAAAAGCATTCTTCACTTTAAAAGAAATCATTAGAAATATATAATATTATTTAAAATTTTCTTTATGTTAGGTCTATATCTACACTGTTACTATAAATTAGGGCTAATGTTTTAATAGCTATTAACCCAAAAATATTAAGTATCAATATTAATGTACTATGTATTAATATTGATGCAGTCAACTAATAACTATAATAATTAATATTAATGTGATCACATACAATAATTACTGTAATAACAGTAAAGAGATAGATATTTCATCTTACTATAATGCTGACCTCGGCTCTACAGAAATACCCTGGCGACATCTAGAACAGTCAGTAAAACAGACGGTGCCGGGAACCTACTGAATAAACAGTCTCAGCCACACTTTCAGGAAGTATCCCTATGGAGAAGCAAGAGATTAATAATATCCTTATAGAATGCGTAGCATGAAACACAAATAGTTCCTGTCTCTTATGGGGAAATATGATATCTGTTTAAATTGAGAAGGATGATATCTAGTCCCCTAATTGTGCTTGAATGGGAGCTATTTTCTATTTCCCTTGTACCTTAAAAAATAAAAGCACCCTGAAGGTGAAACTCTAGAACAGAGGGGGGAGAAAGGTGGGAGGCAGCCTCTCATGCCCTTTCTCATATAAAAACTCCAAAGCTGGCAAGGAAGAGGAATGGCACTGCAGTCAACAAGTTGTGACCATGTAAGATCACAACCGGAAGTCTCCTCAGAGTAGCAAAGTGTAGAAGAACTTTGCTTTCAAGCCGGATGATATAGTTTCAAATTCTAATACTGATCGTTACCCTATGTGAAATAATGAATACATTCTTTTAACCTCTCCTAGTCTCAGTTTCTTAATCTGTAAATGGGAATTGTAAAATAATCTACCTCATAGGGCTGTTGTGAGGATTAGATAAGTTAATACACATAAAATGCTTTCAACACAGCGCCAAGTCCAAATGAGGAAACACTTCATTTTAAATTTCATTAATATTTCTAATTATCTCAACAGTTAACGCTTTCATTAATATTTCTAGTTATTTCAACAGTTAACACTAAAACAGTAAAAGGTATACATTACTTTGCTCTCATACACACACATATACACATCCATAAACATCTCAGACAGCCCTCTGGATCTTCCACACCTGAAGGTCAGTGAGGGTAATGTTTACTGCCATTGTACAGTACAATTTAAAAGCTGTGATTATATGAACTGGCATCCCATCTTTCACTCAGAGCATGGATTTGAGATGCGATCTACACAAGGAGTGTTTGGGCTATGAGAAATAATCCAGGCCTAAGTGTCTTCAATTCCAATACATATTACAATCTTTGACTATCATCAAAATAACGTTTTATTCACAGCATCAGGCCAAGGTCTCCATCCCAGTGAATCACAAAGAGGAGGAAGAAGAACCAGCAGTAGTATTTATAGGTCACTGACTTGAGGCAGCGACAAAAGTATATTTTTAACCACCATCTCTGCCAAAGGAACTATCTGTGGATTCTCCTAATGGTATCTTGAAGCTATTAAAATAACAAATGAAACTGAAAAGAAAAGTAGAGACATCAAAACAGTTACACTGAACTAGTCTCTGACGCTCATGACAAATGATGTAAAAATCTCAGGAAAAAAGACAAAACTTCATGAAAGACAGGGAAGAGAAGAGACAGCACGGAGAGGAGAGTAGAACCCTCTATTCTCACAGACCTGGACAACTGCTGTTATTAATGATTCCAAATGAATGGTGAAGGTGGGCCTCTTAGAGGCTGGGACTCAGTGAATGTCACCTGTACAATGACCCTGGCACACACTGGTTGCCTTCCACACTGCCTGCTTATGGAGACTCTTATGGATAAGAAAATTGAGGCTTTTATAGAAGAATAATTTTATCTAAATTAGTAAACTGGATGTTTTTCAGGGTCTTATGGAGGAGTGGGGAGAAGAGAAATTTTATACTAACTTGAAAAAAAATCTCATGTAATGTTAGCAACTGACCAAATTCTCCTTGAATTTCATATGTATCAGGAAAAGGAGCTAAGAAAACACGCTTTTGAAATGTTTCCTGGATTCTTTCCTCTTTTTCCACAAAAATAGAACTACCCTTATTTCTTTTTTGATGGGAGATGAGGATTATATATGAGATTTGGCAACCTCAATGCACACACGAGAAAGCCAATTGTATAACTGCAGGAAGTAGATCCCCCAAAATTATTCACTTAGGAGAATTTTAAACTTTGGTGCTAAAGATTCAAAATAATAACCACCACCATCACTGAATACTCTCAAGTTGCTGAGGAGTTCAGTCTTGCAGACTACAATTAAGGGCTCTAGAAAAGACTGCCTTTTGGCAGTGAGACAAAGCTGGCCCATTCAGGAGAAACCATAGTTCCTGCCCTCTGGAAATCAAGGAGAAATGGAAGCAGAATTCTGTGAAGACTGGAAGAAACTTTATAGATAGAAAGCTATGGGGGCGGCAGCTGAAGAACAGGAATTTCCACCACCCAAATAGGGTTCTGGAAGCCTTGGTAAACTGCCAGGCATGGCAACACCAGTAGTTGGTTCCCAGAAGTGCCTTAAGTCACAGGGACTAGAAGAAGCCAGGCATACATGCAACTGCACAGGGATGCAAGGAGACCTATCTCCCCAGAACTAATGTGGGTACTGCCTCTCCACCATCTTCAGGTCTCCCACAATCCCCAAAGGTTCCTCCATGCATGCATGCTCAGTCGTGTCTGACTATTTGCGACCCCATGGACTGTAGCCCATCAGGCTCTTCTGTCCATGGGATTTATCAGGCAAGAATACCGGCGTAGGTTGCCATTTCCTTCCCCAGGGGATCTTCTTGACCCAGAGGTCAAACCTGGGTCTCCTGCATTGCAGGCAGATTCTTTACCACTGAGCCATCTACCAAGTAGACATAATTTGAGTTACTTACAGGATGGAGTTGTGGCACAAACTCATTCACTTGTCAGACCAACACTTCCTGGGTTTCACTGATATTTGCTCGTTATTCTGTCAGGATTTAGCAGCAAATGGGAACTTGTTTGTGAATGCAAAGTCTTGGCCCCACATCAGACTGATGATTGAGGTTTTCTGGGAGGGACCTGGCAATTTCTGTACTAACAAGTTCTCCAAGAGATTCTGATGCCCACTAAGAACCCATGAGCATGCTAGAGCAACACAAAAATTAGCTTTCAAAACAAAATCTGGATCGATGTTGGGCAACAGATAGGTGCATGAACAGAAGAAATCCTCTCTGTCCACAATTGATTTCCACTCTCAAATTATTTTACCTAATTGTTCCCCTTTGTCAAAAATGTCCCCTCACATGCAACATTTTATAATGTGCAATCTATTGCTAATAGCCGGTCTTAAATAAATTCCCCTGCTTTTGTAGTTTCTCTCAAAACTGCACATTGTTTAACAGGCCTGTCTTTTGCACATGTTTTACAACCTATAGAGTAATACAAATCTTCCACAAGCTCTAGCTAATATGAACTAACACAATAATTAGTAACTTGGGACGCTAACACTCAAATTAGTAAGGTCTGGTTTCCTGTAGATTACCAAAGGGTTAGGAGGTGGAAGAGGGGAGAATGCAGATAAAACACGCATTGACTAAAAGGCAGAAAGGAAGTAGAAAATTTATTCTGAACAGATGCCAAGACTTTGCCACATGCTTACAGTAAGAAAAATGGAGAGTAGGGAAGATTATTTTTAAAACCTTCTTTCTTTGAGAACTAAGTTAATAATAGCCCTGCTTTAAGATATTAGGTAAATACTTTTTCAATGAAAGACATTAGGCAAACACAGAATATTAGTGTGAAATATGCCTTAAATTATTTAACTGATACAGACTATTTATCTTCCATGGACAGGAATTACCTGTCTTCAATGATAAAATTCAAGCAGATAAATTTTTGATAAAACTGTTTTCTTTACAAGCTGTTAATAATGTATCATTTATACCCAAGCCTGGGACAAACACATTAGCCGTTGAAATTCCTCAGCAATACTCAGGCTGCTGAATTTGTTAGTAGTAGGAATATATATTAGCCTGACTGATTTTAACTGCATTTACTCAAAGAAAAAAAGTTGATGAAAAAGCAACAGAGTAGAGATGATGTGACAGAGTAGAAAGTAATAAATGATTATTATTAAGAAACACCCATTTCAATTTTCAATCTATTTGTCAAATGTTAATAAAATTAATCCTTATTTTTCCATTTGGCAGATAAGAAGATGTGGCTCAGCAGTTCTCAACCTTGGCTGCACATTAGACTATCCTGAGAGTTTGAAAAAAAAACCAAAAAACAAAACCTCCCATTTCCACCACAAAACTGTAAATCCATTCCCAAAGAATCAGGGATAAAACAGTCTTAGTCTTTCTTAGCTTTCCTGGGAGATGGCAAATATACACTACGAAGAAGAAAAAATACCAAATCCAGTATTTCCTGGTTACCTTTTGGTGGGATGAGAGGGGAATATGCTTATGGTGAGCCATTGAAATAGCATATCTAGATTAACTGAGATAAAAAAGAGACAAAGTCAGAGAGCCCCATTAGCTGTTATTCTCAAAAATGCTCTTCCTTCTCCTTAATCATCATCATTATCATCTGTCACTATAACTGATACCGAATGAGGCCCTATTATAGCACTTAGAACACAAGCTGAGAGTAAGAGTAACTGACAAGTGCCTTTACTCATTACCTGGAAATTAAAGGGAAGAGGGAGACCTATTCAGACATTTCCAAAAGAAGCCTAGATCTTCCAGAAAAAATGACACAGTCTACATCATTCTTTCATAATCTATCCCTGCTGAGCCACTGAGAAAGATCCAAATAGTGAAAGTATGCACTGTACATTGAGACAAAATTTTAAAGGCAGAAACACCACCTTGGAGAGTAAATAGATGTTTTAATATGTATTCAGACTCAAGTAACATTACTGGTACCAAATACAAGCTATGGACACGCAAAGTACTTCCATTTGCACAATCTCATTTATGAAACAATGTTGTCATTTGTAGGGCTCTGTGGACCATTTTCCAGTACAGGGAGATCTCTTATAATGATCAATTCCTGTAGAAGCTTTATGATACTGGAGTCATACTCTATATTTCGTATCTGTTTTTATAGCTTATTGTTGGTAAGATGGCTTCTAGGATGCCAGGTCTTTGTTTAGAAAAGCTGTTCCTCTTCATAATAGTGTTCTCATAGAAAAACATACCTGATTTATGATAAATCACTCTGTGCTATTGTTTTGCAGTCATATGCTAAGGCAGATGTAGGAGCTTTCTCTGTGATCCTCAAGCTTCCTCTATGGTCCATGATAATCCTGGGTATTATATACTGTTGCAAAGCTTTCTCTTTTCCTAGCAAAAACTAGCCCAAAATTCTCATTTGAATTGTTGAGAAAGTTTTCAACTCTATTACCACAGTATATAATGTCAAATCCTATTTTTATCATTGATCTTTTTCAAATTCAATATAGCCAAAGTTTAAATACATTATATGTAAAAAACTGAATTAGTGTATCTAATCAATTCATCTTATGGCTTTTCCTTTGGTTTGAATGCAAACTCTAGGATAAAAACATCTAAGATGGTCACTCCAGTTATACAGAACCTAAATCTAACAGGATTCTGTGCCTGCTGGCTTTAACTATTGGCTTGGTGACAACTATCTCTTCTAAAAATTTCCACTTAAGTTGAAATGATGTATTTTGGAAGCTTTCTAGAAACGTTACTATATTTCCCAGTGAAAGGACTTTAAAAGATTACAAGTTTTCATTCCAATCAAATCTAGTGCAACTGTAGGTCAAATAAGGTCTTGAATGTTGTTGAATATTTTATCCAAAGTCAGTATTTACAGTACTGATTAAAAAAAAATTAAGATTACTAAAATCAGTGAACTTTCTGCTTTACAGTTCTTCCTCTCTTTAAGCTTATGAATCACCTTCAAATGATAACTTGTTCCAAGGTGGATTAAAAAATTTAAGTTACAGCATGTACATTTCATTAGAAGTGCCCTTTCAGAGATAGTTCAAGAAGTATAAAGGGAAACCTCTCTAAGAGCTCATTATCTCAAGAATAGATTGAGGGGAAGTGAAAATAAAATATGCTTTTATTTAGGACTGCCCTAAATCGGGAGTGAGGATACCTGAGTGGTAGCCCTTGTTCTAGGATGACTAATTGTTTGTCCCTCTCCCTCTGAAGTGGACATTAAAACATCTCTTGGTCTTGAGAGCACCTGTATTAAGAGAGTATGAGAATGGCTTTCCCCAAGATTTCTTCACACTTTTAAAAGGCTAGACTTCTAAGTAAAACTGAAATTTGGTTTTAGTCAAGTCTTTCAAAACTCTTCATCTTTCCAATTAAAAATGTACCATCTCCTATAAATGTCACTACCAGTCTGATATGCTGCCATGACAGTCCAGACATGAGACAGGAGAAAATGTGACAAGCTTGTGGAGATGCTATTCCCAACTTCTCACTACCCTGACTTTGCCAGGAGCCAGCTCAATCCTGGAACATTTTGAAAAACATGTCCTTACCACTGACGTTCTGCAATAGGGATTCAAAATTAAAGTGTAAGAGAAGGCTTTAGTTTAGATTGAGCCCAGACATACGACTTCACACCTAGCTCTTACATGACCATTCATTTGGACCTCATTTTACTCCTCTGAATAGCAGAAAAGAACAAAGCATTTTTGCACATGCTATGAAATTTAAGTAGACTAATATTTTAACAGAGAAGTAGAAGAGTATGGTAAAAAGAGCTTCTAATATCTTGGGCTTTGGGGAAGGCATGTACCTCTCCCATTACTATTGGATCACATAACTTGCTGCAACTCTCAAGAGCTCAAAAATATCTATGATTGAATGATGATAACAAAGCAGATGTCAACACTGAAATCCAAAAACTTCAAATGGAAGGAAATGTGATAGTGTGGGAAGAAGTTTAAATCCCAGCTAATCATCATTAACTACATGGTGGAAGACAAATTACTTTACCTTCCTACATCTATTCCCCCACCTGTAAAATAATGCAATTATAATTTCTCTCATTGGCATTATTCTGAATATTAAACGATACATGACATGTAAAGAGGCCCATACAGAAGGACTTTGGCCTTCTGATCCAATACTTTGGCTACCTGATGGGAAGAACTGACACATTGGAAAAGACTCTGATGCTGGGAAAGATTGAAGGCAAGAGGAGAAGTGGACAACAGAGGATGAGATGGTTGGATGGCATCACCAACTCAATGGACATGAGTTTGAGCAAGCTCCAGGAGCTGATGATGGACAGGGAAGCCTTGCATGCTGCTGTCCAAGGGGTTGCAAACAAAGAGTTGGACACAACTGAGCAACTGAACTGAACTGACTGATAGAAGGACTGGCACATAATTGATACATGATAAGTGACAGTGGGTTCAGTTCAGTTGCTCAGTCGTGTCCGACTCTTTGTGACCCCATGAACCGCAGCACGCCAGGCCTCCCTATCACCAACTCCCTAAGTCCACCCAAACCCATGTCCATCGAGTCAGTGATGCCATCCAGCCATCTCATCCTCTGTCATCCCCTTCTCCTCCTGCCCTCTAATTCCTCCCAGCATCAGGGTCTTTTCCAATGAGTCAGCTCTTTGCATCAGGTGGCCAAAGTTTTGGAGTTTCATCTTCAACATCAGTCCTTCCAATGAACACGCAGGACTGATCTCCTTTAGGATGGACTGGTTCGATCTCCTTGCAGTCCAAGGGACCCTCAAGAGTCTTCTCCAACACCACAGATCAAAAGCATTAATTCTTCTGCGCTCAGCTTTCTTTATAGTCCAACTCTCAAATCCATATATGACCACTGGAAAAACCATAGCCTTGACTAGATGGACCTTTGTTGGACCTCTGCTTTTTAATATGCTGTCTAGGTTGGTCATAACTTTCCTTCCAAGGAGTAAGCGTCGTTTAATTTCATGGCGGCAGTCACCATCTGCAGTGATTTTGGAGCCCCCCAAAATTAAGTCTGATACTGTTTCCACTGTTTCCCCATCTATCTGCCATGAAGTGATGGGACCAGATGCCATGATCTTAGTTTTCTGAATGTTGAACTTTAAGCCAACTTTTTCACTCTCCTCTTTCACCTTCATCAAGAGACTCTTTAGTTCTTCTTCACTTTCTGCCATAAGGGTGGTGTCATCTGCATATCTGAGGTTATTGATATTTCTCCCGGCAATCTTGATTCCAGCTTGTGATTCCTCCAGCTCGGCGTTTCTCATGATGTACTCTGCATGTAAGTTAAATAAGCAGGGTGACAATATACACCCTTGACACACTCCTTTTCCTATTTGGAACCAGTCTGTTGTTCCACATCCAGTTCTAACTGTTGCTTCCTGACCTGCATACAGGTTTCTCAAGAGACAGGTCAGGTGGTCTGGTATTCCCATCTCCTTCAGAATTTTCCACAGTTTATTGTGATCCACACAGTCAAAGGCTTTGGCATAGTCAATAAAGCACAAACAGATGTTTTTCTGGTACTCTCTTGCTTTTTCGATGATCCATTGGATGTTAGCAATTTGATCTCTGGTTCCTCCGCCTTTTCTAAAACTAGCTTGAACATCTGGAAGTTCACGGTTCACATATTGCTGAAGCCTGGCTTGGAGAATTTCAAGCATTACTTTACCAGCGTGACAGTGGGTATTATGCAGCAAAATTTTATTTACTAAAAATCTCAAATATCCTGGACATAAGATCCCATTTATCCACTACTACTAATATTATTAAAGGTCTCTATAGCAAAGCTATGGTTTTTTCAGTAGTCATGTATGGGTGTGAGAGTTGGATCATTAATGCTTAGCGCTAAAGAACTGACACTTTAAAATCATGGTACTGGAGAAGACTCTTGAGAGTTCCTTGGACAGCAAGATCAAACTAGTCAATCCTAAAGGAAATCAACTCTGAATATTCATTGGAAGGACTGTTGCTGAAGCTGAAGCTACAATACTTTGGCCATCTGATGCAAAGAGTCAACTCATTGGAAAAGACCCTGAAACTGGAAAAGATTAAGGCAGGAGGAGAAGGGGGTGACAGAGGATGAGATGGTTTGATGGCATCACCAACTCAGTGGACATAATTTGAGCAAACTCTGGGAGATAGTGGAGGACAGAGAAGCCTGGCATGCTGCAGTCCATGGAGTCCCAAAGTGCTGGATACAACTTAGCGACTGAACAACAACAACAAATAATATTTATGAGCTACCTCTCAGCCCACCATGGTAATTTTTGGCTTATAATTTGCCATGAGCTTATCCTTAAAAGAGTAAAGTCTGTATTCCACAGAAGATAATGTGTTACATATTTTTCTTCATCTGATAGTTTCTAATCCTCATCATTTTAACTGTGGAAGTAACAGCAGCATAAGTTTGAAACTCACACATGAATAGGAAATGGGAAACACGGTGACAAAATACAGTGGATTCTATGGGAAGAGTTATTTCAATGAAAGCAGTGAGACAAGTAGAAGGAAGGAGTGGTAAATCAAACATGATGACTCCATGCTAAGCCCACAGAACCAAAAATGTCCTGCTCCCTATGTTCATCTATCCATACAACAAACACCTAAATTAATTTAATTCCATTTTAATTTACCCACTGGCTATTTTAGCTATGCTCTTTGCACTATTTTAATGTTGTTCTAGAGAATATAATCCATAACCATTCACCATCTATTTAGAGTTAATACTGGTGGCTCAGATGGTAAAGAATCTGCCTGCAATGTAGGAGACCCAGGTTCAATCCCTGGGTAGAGAATATCCCGTGGAGAATGCCATGGACAGAGGAGCCTGATGGGCTACAGTCCATGGGTCACAAAGAGTTGGGCACTACTGAGCGACTAACACACACACTGTACCACTTCACAGAAAATGTAAAAACTCTGCAACCATATATTCCATTTTAAGAACCCCCCCCAACTACTGTACCCTACAGCTTAAAGAACTTTATTTAGAATTTCTTATAACACAGGTCTGCTGGCAATGAAGTCTCTTATGTTTCTATTTAAAAATATCTTTGCCTCTATTCGCAAAGGATATTTTTACTGGACAAAGATTTCTGGTTTGACAGGGTTATTTTGTCCTCTCTAGAACTTGAAAGATACACTGTCCTACTCTCTTCCAGCCTTCACAGCTTCAGAAGGAAGTCCAGTCATTTGTGTCAGCTATCCTGTAGGTCGTGTGCCATTTTCCTCTGACTGCCCTCAAGATTTTCTTTTTATCTTCAGTTTTCAGAAACTGGACTATAATGTGCTTTTGCCGGGAGCCAGCACACGAGATCCCACCCATGACAAGGTCCTGAGGAGAAGACCTGACGAGCAAGGCAACTCAGGCCTCAGGGATTTCGATAAGCTGCCTCGGCGCTCACCTTAAAGATGATATCTTTCTGATGCTTGCTATAATAGACTGCTCCCTAATTTCTGTGACTTAGGCAGAAGGCCTTCCCTGATCCTTTCCTAACCAGGTCAATTTAAAACTCTAATCAACATGCCCCCCGAACGGTGGCACTCTATAAGATTATTTATAAAAAAGAGTATTTTAATCTAAGCTCCTTTTGCTAGCATCTTAGTTTACTTGACAAATGTGCCTGTACCTTTAGAACTAGTATACATGACTGCTCCTCAACAATAAACAGCATTGAGAGCCTGAACGCATAAAAGGCCCCAATGGGCACAGAGCCCTTTGAGGGGGAGAAAGCCTATTGGAAACACATAAGAAATATTACTTTATAAAACTGTTATTTGGTCTATATTCACTTGCTATGTTTTTGCTCTTAATGCCCTGAGCCTATATAATAAAGGTATAGTAGTTAGAGACTTATAAAAATAAAGGTTTAGCCTTAATATGAAAATAATAAGACAGTTGTTAATCTAGCTAGTGATTTTTGTGAAAGAACTGACCTTGGTGCTACATTGTTTCAGCCTGCCGTACCATGACTTTATGGGACCACATTCTTTTCCCTTAAGCTCAAGGCAAAAGATAGATTATAAAAAACAGGTTTTACTTTAAAACTGTGAGCTAATGAATCCTTTCTTTGTCACAATCCACTGTGTCTGTATTCTTTAAAAAAAATGTAGCTCTGGTATGTTCTGTGCCTGATACAAAAATACTTTTAGAAAAAGTGTTCTGGCTGATGAACCCTTATCAATAAAGAGTCATAAGATGTTAGCAGGCTTCCAGGCCAGAAGATGATGTAAACAACATGAGACTTTTGTAAATAAGATACACAAAAAAGTATCCTGGTTTCGATAAAGGCCAGAAACTGCTGACCCATTGAGGCAATTTGGCATGACTCTAAATTTTACATTTCCCTCTATGTACAACTTAAGATATAAAAAGCTCCCTTTGAAAAATAAAGCTCAGATGCTGACGCTGCCTCACACCTGCCTAGTCTCGCTGTTTCTTCTCTCCGCCGATGCTGTCCATCCTGAGGGAACCCCTGGACCAGCTGGAGCAGGACTCTGGCATGCTTTGGTGTATGTTTTTTTTGTATTTATCTTGCTTGGGTTTCACAGAGCTTTCTGAACCTATAAATTTATGTTTTTCAAAAAATTTGACAACTATTTGGCCATTCTCACGTCAACATTTTTTGGGGGCCCATCTATCCTTTCCTTCTGGGACATAAAACCTATGTTAGACTGTAATATTGTCCCTTAGGGTTCTGTTCAGTTTTTTCAATCCCTTTTCTCTTTTTTTCATCAGGGATAGGTTCTATTGATTTATCCTTATGTGAATCTTTCCCCACTTACTTCCATTCTGCTATTAATTAAGTCCATATGGAGGATTTTTTCGTGTTTCAGATACTGTACTTTTTAGTTCTAAAATTTCCCATCTGCGCTTTTTTATGTTTTCTACTTTCTTGCTGACATTCCCCATACTTCCATTCATTTGTTACAAGCATATGTTTCTTTATCTCAATTTAAATAGTTTTAAAATCACTGTCTGATAATTTCAACATTGAGATCATCTAAGGGTTGGCTTCTGACCATTTTCTCTTGAGAATGGGTCATAGTTTCCTGATTCTTTGAAGGCCAAGTAATTTTGGATTTTATACCGAACACTGTGAATGCTGCTTTATGAAGACTCTTCCTTTTGTTATATTCCTATGAATAGTATTGATGTTTATTTTAATGGCAACTAACTTGATTAAACTGCAAACTTTGTCTTGCCTGCTGTAGGTTAAATCTCTCTGAAGTTCTTTTACTTTCACTGTGCTGCTCTGAGTCTGTCCAATACATGTCAACCAGAGACTTGGGCAAAGTGTACACACACAACCTGGGCCTTTCCTTACCTGACTCTCTTCTTTCTGGTTCCCAACTCTCCTACTTTCAGGTACCTACGACCACTCCACCTCTGTCCTTTTGTAACCCAGGGAAGAAAGATAACATTTTTCATAACAGTTTCAGCTGTTCTGGGCCAGGCAACAACTGCAGACTGCTTCACTGTCAAAGCTATAAAAACACACAGCTTACCCCATTAGAGTCCCTGCTTTCAGATTCACCACTGCTCTACAAAATCGGTCTGCCCTTTTTCCACTCTCAAAAACCATCAAGTGCTTCCCGGGTGGCACAGTGGTAAAGAATCTGCCTGCCAATACAGGAGACACAGGCTCAATCCCTGATTCAGGAAGATCCCACATGCTGTGGAGTAACTACACAACTTTTGGGCCTGTGCTCTAGAGTCCAGGAACTGCAATTACTGAAGCCCGCACATCCTAGAGCCTGTGCTCCGCAACAAGAGAAGCACTACAATAAGAAGCCCATGAACTGCAACTAGAGAACAGCCCTTGCAGCAACGAAGACCCAATGTAACCAAAAATAAGTTAAATAAATAAATAAAATGCTAAAAGTAAGTTATTTTAAAAATCCCTTCAAGTAGCTAATTTTAAAGATTTTTCCTGAGTCATAGTTGTTATCTGTGGAAGATTATTGTGTTCAAATCTCACTCCATCATCCAAGGAGTGGAAACCACAAATAGCTCAATTTTTAAAAAACCTCAACGTAAAAAAATATGTATATGATCAAGCCTTAAACGGTGAACCATAGGCTGCCAAGTCTTTCTTTACCCACTTCAATCTCATTTTACCCAACCTCTACAAGAGTCACATCACGCTGGGTCTACTTATGATGGCCAGCAGCATCTTTTATTGTGCATTTCAACTCACCATCAAGCTTTCATTCATTTCTGATCTCTTCTTAATAAGTCTGCTTCCTAAGAGCAGGCTGTGCTTTGCACATAAACCAGGTGATTTCAGGTGGCTGAGACACAACATTAAATAGCATTGAATCACAACTCTTCTGATTCTGTCAAGGAATAAATCTCAGTTTGGTGCTAATATGTCTTTAACACCTTTCTAATAGTGGCTAATTTCTCCCTTTTCAAACACAGAGAAAAAAGGTCTCATGTGAAGAACCTTCTCAAGGCAATAGCATCTACCTAGAAATGAATAACATTATTTTGTTTACCTTTAATGTATTTTTAGAGTTACTTTCTATTTGTAGTGATACTGTTTTCCATTTGTGATAATCATATGAAGTTTAATTTTAAAATCAAATTCACAAAAAGTGAATTAATTATAAAATAATAAATGACAGTATGGACATAAATAAGAATAGGAAAAAGACTTATAGTCAAGTAGATAATTTCAGTTGCTATAACAGATATTCACCACCACCACCACCACCCTACCCCTTCCCAAATCTCTGTAGCTCAACACAACAGAACTTAATCCACGCTCATGAAAATTCCCAACTGAATGTTCTGATCTATGGTAGCTATCCACAAGTTCATTCTGAGACTAGAAATGACAGTCTCCACCAACTGCGACACATGGATTCTAAGACCACTTTGAGCATGCCTGGCCAGCAGTCAGGGAAAAGAGAGAAAAAGCATGTCATAGAGTATGGCAGATTTTTACTGGCTAGGCTTACAGAAAATATACATCCTTCTGCCCACACTCCACTGGCTAGAACTCAGTCTGTTTGTTGTTGTTTAGTCACTAAGTCATGTCCAACTTTTTTGTGACCCCAAGGACTGCAGCGCACCAGCCTTCCCTGTCCTTCACTATCTCCCAGAGTTTGTTCAAACTTATGTTTGCTGAGTCAGTGATGCTATTCACCATCTCATCCTCTGTTTCCCCTTTCTCCTCCTGTCCTCAATCTTTCCCAGCGTCAGGGTCTTTTCCAATGAGTTGGTTTTTCTTATCAAGTGGCCAAAGTATTGGAGCTTCAGCTTCAGCATCAGTCCTTCTAAAGAATACTCAGAGTTGATCTCCTTTAAGATTGACTGGCTTGATCTCCTTGCAGTCCAAGAGACTCTGAAGAGTCTTCTCCAGCATCACAATTTAAAAACATCAATTCTTCGGTGCTCAACTTTTTTTATGGTCCAACTCTCACATCTGTACATGACTACTGGAAAAACCATAGTTTTGACCATACAGATGTTCTCCAGGCAAGAATACTAGAGTGGGTGGCCACACCCTCCTCCAGGGAATCTTCCAGACCCAGGGATTGAATCCATGTATCTTACATCTCCCACATTGGCAGGTGGGTTCTTTAGCACTAAGGCCACCTGGGAAGCCAGGAAAATGGGTCTAGTTCTACGACCAGGAGAAAGACGGTTTGGGGTTGTGGTGAGCAGAAAGTTCAGGAAACTCCACTGAAGTTTGGGAAACTCTGTAACAGGGTATGTTCCTTCAAAGCAGAGGACAGAAGGGAGTCACCCTGTCTCAGAAACCTCCCTTTTGTAAGGATGACTCTGGATATGAATGTCTCTGCTTCCTACTCACCTTCCAGCCCCCAGTGTTAGGCTTTTCCCCAAGAAATACAGAGACAGACAGGTGGTCCTCAGAAGTGTTTACCCCATTTCAGCAGACTTCTCTCCATACAGGAACTTAGGATGCTCACTTCTGCTCCAAGCTGCTCAAGGCTCCTGTCCCCCCATTTCTCTCCTAGCAGTTGGGTAATCACAATCTACTAACCCTGCCTCTCACCATCTCCACAAAGTCTTTCCTTTCCAATAGTCCAATTAGCTAACCTGAAAAAGTAACCAGTGTTCATGTCAATTGAAAGCTCTTCCTCCTGGCCCTCCAGGGAAATTAAGAACATTTTACACAGCGGCTTCCTGGAGCCCATGATGTTGTTTCCAGTGTGACCGAGGGGATGCTACAACTGCGGCTCCTGCCTGAGCTGCCTTGGACCAGGGAGGGAGGGATCCCCATTGTGCAAGGTGGCACCTTCCTGATGGGGACCTTCCTGATGGGGTAGCTGTCATTACAACAACCCCACTTCTAGGGTATCTGGCCTGTTCTGATTTGGCCACTCCCTCATGTAAGAAAGGGCTTCCTGGTGGCTCAGATGGCAAAGAATCCGCCTGCAATGCAGGAGGTTCGATCAATGCAGGGTTCGATCCCTGGATCAGGAAGATTCCCTGGAGAAGTGAATGGCAATTGACTGGAGTACACTTGCCTATACAAGAATACTGAAGTGTTCTTGTCTGGGAAGTCCCATAGACAGAGGAGCCTGGTGGACTACAGTCCACGGGTCACAAAGAGATGGACATAACTGAGTGACTAACATTTCACTTTTCTTTTTTTTCACGTAAGAAAGGGTGCCTGCTCTTTAAAAGCAGAACACGCCCCCTTTATGATTTTTCTTTGACCTCTGCAGATCACAGAGGACCTCACTCAGGGTCTGAGTCCTCTGTTTAGGCTCAGTAAATGTAACTGAATCAATTTCAAATTACTGATTCATCACCATTGAGAAATTAGCAGTCATTTAAATTGTGTCCTACATCTTCCTTAAAAACAGCATTTTTAAACAATCAAGAACAGTAAGTGTCCAAAATTTGCTCATTCTCAAAATGCTATAATTAAAGAGTCAATGCCTCACACTTGTCAGAGCACAGTGGAAGGCCCCCGTGGATGCTGGTCTTCACTTGGACACGACCGATGCTTGACCCTCGCTATTTTAAATTCGTGAACTGTTGGCAGAGTGCATCAGCAAATATTAATCTCTATAAATATGCTTCAGAAGAGAAGCAGCCATTGTAATAAATTGGTCTTTCAAAAGTGTATCAATAAAATATCATGTCAATGGAGAAGGCTTCTAATATTGCATCCTAAACCCATTCTCCATACATTCACACAAACCCTTGTAAGAAAATATGTAGAATGCCTAGATTCAGAGATAATTTGAAGATTCCCTGCAAGGTTTTGTTTGTTACATCGATTTTAAGAACAACTCCATCTAAGCAGTCTTCTCAGCTGCCTTGTCTATTCCACACAGCAATGGGTGCTGGAGCCAGAGATTTGAATCCTCGAGTCACCACTTTTGAGCTATGAGATTTGGAGTAAGTCACTTCACATAATATTTAGGATTTGTTTTAAAATTCTCTACCCCACAAATAAAAGGGAAGTGGGGGTGATGACACAGCAGGTGAAACAGGATGGCCAAAATACAGACAATTTATTGAAGATCGTTGATATAATTCATTCATTATATTTTTAATGTTTGTTTGAATTTTCATAACTAATTTTCAAAGGATACTTTTATAATTATCTAGAGCATTTTGATGCTTTTGAGCTGTGGTGTTGGAGAAGACTCTTGAGAGTCCCTTGGACTGCAAGGAGTTTCAACCAGTCCATTCTAAAGGAAATCAGTCCTGGATATTCATTCCATTGGAAGGACTGATGTTGAAGCTGAAACTCCAATACTTTGGCCACCTGATGCGAACAACTGACTCACTGGGAAAGACTCTGATGCTGGGAAAGATTGAAGGCAGAGGAAGGGGATGACAGAGGATTAAATGGTTGGATGGCATCACAACTCAGTAGACATGAGTTTGAGCAAGCTCCAGGAGTTGGTGATGGACAGGGAAGCCTGGCATGCCACAGTCCATGGGGTTGCAAAGAGTCGGAAATGGCTGAGCAACTGAACTGAACTGAGAGCATAAATAATTTTCCAAGTCCTTTTATGGAACAATTTTCTCATCTATTGCAGAGATAAATGGTAGCGAACACACAGGGAATTCTACCCTTATTCTGCAGAACAATTTCTTTTCGGCTTCCCTGTTCTCAGAGGTTAGTGTTACAAGATCTTTACTTTTTTCCCTTCTACCATTCAGCTGTTCAGACCTAGGAAGGAATCAGATTCCCTGACATGCATTTCATTGAAGTCCTTGCCTCTTACAGGCCAGCATAGATACTAGGTGTCTGGACACAGCTATAATTAAGAGTCACTCTCAGTGTCTTCTCTGAGATCCCAGCCACTCGATACCTCCCCTTTCCAAAAGGGGAGCAACTGGAGGCGGGAGGAGGAGAGGAACAGGGAAAGGAAGTATCACTTTCTGTTTCAAGCACCAACACAACTATGTTTTTCTACCATTGATTCTTCAACATCTGGAGATGCCATCCCCATACAGAGAGGAGGCAAGCAAGGTGATGTGTTGGCTCGGTAAATACTTTTCTTTTTCATCCTCACCTCTACTTTCACATGTAAGCAATGCACTGAGGGAAAACAAGATGATTTTCTGCTTGAGCTCCACTGGCACCAACATAAACTGCTTGTTTCCTCCAAGTTATACTAATATAACTGACTCACTTGATCCTAGTCAGGGCTGCCTATGATAAGGTCAAAACTGTGTGCATCGGGGGAAGGCTATTTGAAGCACTTCCCCCCCCCCCCCGATCATCAATTTTTACTTGAATACCAAGGAAATCTGAACATCTCTTTTATTACTGACAGATCATATAAAATTTAGAGACTTTTTTCCATCACATCTTTGAGAAAAAAGGAGCTCTGAATATAATTTTATTACTTCTTTCACATGTCTCCATCAGCTAATTTAAACTGAATCTGTTTTTTCAAATCATTTTTAAGTGTAAAAAAATGAAATCAGTTTGAATTTTATGTTAAAAATTTAATAATGACCACTAAAGTAAAGGTTAAAAATACATTTAAAACCAGCTAATATCAGCATCAGAGGAAGAGAAAGTATATAATGACAGTTCTAATTATTGCATTCTCTTGTTTTGCACTTCTGAAGAGTAGCAATTAAATCTCTACTTAGACTTGTGTGGAAAGACTTAGTTTCTGCACTTGCCAAACAGATACTGTGTTATTTCCTCCACCTACAGAGAGGTTTAGCTCCTTACACTTTAGACGGGGGTCAGCCTGGTGAATGCCAACTGTTTCAAGAGTAGCAGTGTCTCTGATGATTTAGGATGGTGTTCATCCAGCTCTTAGTTTCCATTCTATATAAACAAGTACAAAATTATTCTCCTAGCCTCTACCAAAAATCAATACAGACTAACATGTCTGTTGATTTCCATCCAAGCAGTACATACGGACCAAGTATGGTTTTTGAGGTCTAGAACACGGGCATTCACTGTCTGGGTCTTGGGCAAGCCCCTTCCTCTGAATCTCTCCTTCTCTGCCTCTTTCTTAGGACGTTTATTGTGAAAACACTTCGTAAAATTTAAAGCATTCATTCATGGAACTTTAGTGGGTCAATAGTGTGTCAGTGGCTTAGTCATGTCCAACTCTTTGCGACCCCATGGACTACAGCCCACCAGGTTTCTATGTCCATGGGATTCTCCAGGCAAGAATACTGGAGCGGGTACCCATTCCCTTCTCCAGGGGATCTTTCTGACCCAGGGATCGAACCCAGGTGTCTGGCATTGCAGGCAGATTCTTCACCATCTGGGAAGAAGAGCCACCAGGGAAGCCCTTTGTGGGTCAATATCTACCTGTGAAAGGGCTAAGCCAGACTGGTGGGTTGCCTTTGGAGAAATAGATGCCTATGGCAAAGACAATGTGCTCACCTAACATTCCATCTGTTCCCCCACACTTCCCAGCCTGTTTGCAGTTAGGCTGGAACATGTGATACTTCTGATCCATAAGTTGTGGGTAGAAGTGACTTGTGTCACTTTTAGGACAAAGTGTAAAAGAGCTGGTACATGATCTGCTGTGTCTTTTTCTTGTCATGGGAACTGAGGGGCTCCAAGTTGACAACCTCACAGCTACAGGATGGTAAGGCTGCTGCCATCAGCGGGGACTCCTGGATGACCACGTAGGGTACAACACACCAGTAACTATTACTGCATGTGCACAGTGAGTAAGAAACAAAATTCTGTGTGGTTAGCCACTGGAAGACAGGATTATTTGGTCCTGTAGCACATCTATGGGCTTCCCAGGTGGCTCATTGGGTAAAGAATCCATCTGCAATACAGAAGACACAGGAGACTTGGGTTCAATCCCTGGGTCAGGAAGATCCCCTGGAGGAGGAAAATGGCAACCCACGCCAATATTCTTGCCTGGAGAATTCCATGGGCAGGAGCCTGGTGGGCTACAGTCCATGGAGTCGCAAAGAGTCAGACATGACTGAGCAACTAAGCACGCAGCACATCTATAATGTTTCAAGTCCAAAAACCTTAAAGTGTTCACCTAACCAGCATTACAAAATTCCAGATGCTTTATTTCTGCAACCTTCTCCCACACTGATAGATGAATGAGGAAGACAATGTGTAGCGAATGGCGCCCTGGCAACCGTGCATGTCTCCACACAGGCCACAGAGACAAAGCCTATCTGCTATCTGACCTGAGCCCTGGAAGGATGCCCTGTAATTCCTGCTGAAATGAAAGGAAGTAAGCAGTCCGGTGGAGGGGCTGCCATGAAGCAGGTCCCCACCCACCTGCCAATCAGGTGGAAGCCTGTCAGAAGGCAAGTTGCCCATTCATCACCCTCATTTCAGTTGAACACAGGACTGTCCACCTCATGCCCCTACCCTACAGGACACAGCTGAAGGTTTCTGTGTCTATGAAACTACTTGGCTATAAATTTAGAGCTGGCTCCTCTAGGACAGAATGACCCATCTCCAGTGTCACCTGTCATCTGGCCCCTCCCACTCAGTATCGTCCTGTGCATGGGACCTGTGTATGGGGCAGGGCGTTGACACCATGTGGCTCTCACTTTCACTGTCTCAGGAATACATGTCTGCAGCCATCTGAGCTCCTTGTGTCCTCAGGGGCCAAATCTATGAAAGCGTGGTGATCCAACACAGCTGCCCTATTAACCACCACACAGCTGCTGGGGGACTGCTTGACCAACTGACACTATTAAAGGTAGCTTTTATGATAACTAGTAGTTTCTCAGCTTCAGAGTTGTGCGCTGGGTCATCTCTCTCCTGCTTGAAAGAACTGAAATGGAGCTCCATGCAGAACTATAAACAGCTTTTTGATTTGAAGTTGGAGAACAAATGGACCAGGTTGATCTCCCATCACTTTAGCTTCTTCATCATTTTAATAAAGTCAGCAGCAGGTTTATAAAAGTTAAAAAGCTCCAACAACCCAGGTCCAGCCTCAGATGTTTGGTAGCAACATGACGTGACAGAATCTGAAGTGTGCTAATTGGTGGCCATGGACTTTAGTGAAAAGTCCATAAAACAGAGTCAATTTACTACCTTACACACAAAAGGACAATTTGCGGATTTTGATTTTTTGATATTCCGATGAATCAGAAACATATATCACAAGGATGAATCATTTCTCTCAAATTAAATAATCAATAGTGATGCTAGGCTTCTCTGGTGGTCCAGTGGTTAAGAATACACCTCGCAGTTCAAGAGACAGCAGTTTAATCCGTGGTTTGGGAAGATTCCACATGCCGTGGAGCAACTAAGCCTGTAATGCCACAACTACCGAGTCCGTGCTCTAGAGCCCTTGAGCTCAAACAATTGAGCCCATGCACTGTAACTACTGAAACTGCGTGCCAGGAGCCTGTGCTCTACAACAAGTGAAGCCACCGCAACAAGTTTGCACACTTGATCGAACAGCAGCCCCCACTCGCTGCAACTAAAGAAAGCCAGCATGCAGTAACAAAGACCCGCAAAGTCAATAAATAAATAGATCTTCTTAAAGAGTAGTAATGCTAGCACTAAGTTTCCTGAATATTAATGGACATGAATAGAACACAAATTCATTCACTGACTACTAAGCATCAGGAACTGTGTGAGAAGGCACGCTATAAACAGGACTCCATCTTTAGATGTAAACCAAAATGTCTACAAGATAGGCGATGTTTCTGACTCGTCTTTGAGATCCAGAAATCTATCCTGGCTGGAGCCCTTTAACGTGAGGAGATTTGTAGAACTTTGTGACTGGTAAACCTATTACACTTATTATAATGGTGCAGCCAGGTACAGTATTCTCTGTTGGCAGTTACACAGTATAGCCATGCTCTCTGGTATCACAGAGAATGCTATATAGTTTTGCTTCTCTGAAGTATACAGACATTCTATTAGGAGTAGACATCAACAAACATATTTTGATGGCTGTCGGAGAGAGATTTTTCTCAGAAAGAGATGGGGGGAAATACCTCACATTATTTCTGGAAGAGAGACATTGTTTCCTTACAGAATTTGGAAATACGTTGCTTTAAAGATGATGCTGGGTGAAGAATGGTGAGAAGAAATCTGTACTTTCAGTGTAAATGATGGTGGTGAGAGAAATGCTGCTGCAGGCTGGTAAAAACCACAGTGCACACTGATAAAGCACTCAAATATCCATGCTTTTCTGAAAGAAATAACTACTGTTCTACACAGAAAATGTTATATTTAATTAAAAAGAAATAGCTAAGTGCACATCCTTCTTACTTGTCTCTAAACCACAAATGTTCATCTAAGTCTTTCTCTGTGCCATGCATAATGCTAGGCAGAAACGGTACGAAGATGAATAGGATACGTGTTTTTGTCAGTCACTACCTTGACATTTTTAATGCCTTAAAGCTCTATTTTCTTGGAGCTTCCTTCGTTCTTACAGTATCCAAGAGCACTTAGTTAATAAGTTCTAGATGTCAGCAACTATCAAAATAATAATTGATTCAGGCGAGAATTCTCAATGGATGTAAAAACCACTGGGTCAAAGTTTGGAAGGAAACACGGGAGTCACATGATTCTCAGAGTATTATCCCACAGGTTACTTATTAACTATAAAAAGGAAAAAGAGAAATCTTGGCAATGGGGAAACCTAGTGGCTACTAATTTAACCAAGAGATAAAACTCAGCACCACCATCAATGGGACAAGCATTATGTGACTCCTCATATGATGCAACAGGAAGAACAAAAGACTGTCTACGTGGTACTCTCGCAAAATAAATTGAATTCAATTATAAGGAACTAAGCAGACAAATTCAGATTGTGGAACATTGCACCAAAAAACTGGTGAGAACTTTTTCAACACTGCACTGCAGTCTTATAAAAGACAAAAAAAAGTGGAGAAATATTTCAGATTAAAGAAGACTAAAGCAAGAGAACAACTAAAGGCAACACAAAATTTTTGATCAAACCAAACAGTTGTACAGATAATTATCTGAACCACTTGGGAAATCCAAATAAGGGCTGTGTATTAAATAGCAATATTATATTATACAGTGTCAAATTCCTTGGTATCTGATGGTTTCATGGTTACACAGAGATCTGTCTTTGTTTTTTGATGATAATGCTGAAGTATTGGGGTTGAAGGACCATGGTGCTGCAACTTACTTTCAAATGGTTCAGGAAAAAAAAAACATGTGTGAATGTACATTCACATACATGAGAAGAGACACAAAGCAAAATTGGTAAATTAAGATGAAAAGTGTGCATTGTACTATGCTCACAACTCTTCTGTTTAATTTGAAACTTTCCATTAAAAAAAAAGTGGGGAGGGTGGGAGGGAGATTCAAGAGAGAGGGGACATATGTACACCTATGACTAATTCATGTTGATGTATGACAGAAATCAAAGCAATATTGTAAAGCAATCATTAATCAATTAAAAATAAATGAATATATAACATCTTATGTAAGTGTAAGTGGGGGGGGAAATTTTTAATAGCATCTTGCTGAGCTTGGGTTCCAGTTGTAGGTCATAGAAATCAGAAATGCTAAGGAGCCACTTGGATGAAGCCTATGCTCTTAGCTGCACAAGCTCCTCTGTGACAGGCGGGCCTCATCAGAGTGACGGAACAGTGCCCAGGTGCATTCCTCCTTTGAAACATTTCAAGATGCTTCAACTGCCACACCAGAAGAGAGTCATCCATTTGATTATACCTACAGACTTTAAAAACAATTATGCTTCAGAAAGAACACCTCACTTATTTGCTGCTGCTGCTGCTGCTAAGTGGCTTCAGTCGTGTCCGACTCTGTGCAACCCCCATAGATGGCAGCCCACCAGGCTCCCCCGTCCCTGGGATTCTCCAGGCAAGAATACTGGAGTGGGTTGCCATTTCCTTCTCCAATGCATGAAAGTGAAAAGTGAAAGTGAAGTCGCTCAGTCATGTCCAACTCTTAGCGACCCCATGGGCTGCAGCCCACCAGGCTCCTCTGTCCATGGGATTTTCCAGGCAAGAGTACTGGAGTGGGGTGCCGTTGCCTTCTCCGTCTCACTTATTTAGGCCAATGTAAATCGCATGAACAGAGGAGGGCTGCGGTCCATGGAGTCGCAAAGAGTGAGACATGACTTAGCAACTAAAACAACAACAACAAAACTTGCACAAAATCTACAATTGAATAGTGTGCAATGCTCAGTCAACCACTTAGAGAACAGTGTTGGCAGAGCTTTGGTACAATGTGGGTGAGTGTGCCTGTATCCTCAAATGTAGTCCTAACTGACCCTTGGCTGTGGTGGGAACCTAAATATTAACCTTTAAAATTTTCTTTTGAATCATGAATTCTCTGCTGAATAGTCAATAACAAATGCCTTAAAATTCTGGCAGAAGTCTCACACAGGAATGAATATACATTATATGTTTTAAAGGAAAGTCATGAATTCTTTGTAAATAACCTTTTGGTATCTAAAGAGAACAATCAAAAGATGTGATGTGTACATACAGCAATGACAACTCAAGGTCCCACCTTTCACCCTCTCCCTGGCCTCTCATAAAGCCCTTCACTCTTGTAGAAGACACTGAGATATTTTCATCCTATGGTCTCCATCTCCTCCACCATCTGCTTCACATCTGTACCAAATCTCTTTTTGCTCAGGCTATTTGGATTCCTTCTCATTATCAACCAGTCTTTCCAGTTGGTCTACATAATGCAAAGTCAGATTTGGCTAACAAAGTGATTGTTCTTCTTTATAGACTGTCTTGTACTAACATTATAACAAGCTGCCTTAATAATAGGTATTGGAGTTAACACCAATCAACACCAAATTCACTAAGTCAAACAAATTTTCTGTTTATCATGCAGCTCAAAATTGAGGAGGATCAAAATGCCCCTTCCCTCATCTTTTATTGTTCAATAATAAAAAGTAAAGAAGGTACTACTGGGACAAAATTTGAAGCTGGAGACAGTGAGCCCTCCTCCTCTACTCATTCCCAAATTCCAGACTCTATTTTGCCTAATGTATTTAAATTAATAATCTGTGATGTTTTCATATCATAACTTATATTTAACATTATGAAACACATTCCAGGTATCAAAGATCTGATATCAGTGAAGAACTGGAACACAGACTTCCACTCAACATAAGTAAAAATATTTTTTGACAGTCTAACACACATCCTTACTTTCTTAAATATATAAATATAGAATACATAACATTTCAAAACATTCTGATTAGAGGACTAAATGCTTGAATTTGGAGCATTATATGGACATGACTTTGAGCAAGCTCCAGGAGATGGTGAAGGACAGGGAAGCCTGGCGTGCTGCAGTCCATGGGGTCACGAAGAGTTGGACACGACTGAGCAACTGAACAACAATGGCACAAACTTCATGCAAAAAGCTTAGAATTAGGTACCCCCAGGTTCAACTCATACATTTTTCCTTTGCTATCTCCTGTCTGTCTAACGTGTGTTGAACTATGCTAAGATTAGCTCTTCCAAAGCTAAAACGTGTAAGTAAATCCTCTAGACATGGATCCTGGCTCCACCTGAGTCCGGCAATGAGAATGTCATTGCTAGCCTTTGGTCTCATCCCAGGAGAGAGCTAACTAAGACCTTCAGGATAATGTAGAGGGTAGACTGGATTGTGCAGAGCCACCTGGAAGAGTCAATAAATACGGACTAATGTCGCAGTTGAGGCAGTCCCAGGAGGAAGCAGGACCTGAGTTGGACCTTGAAGGAAGGGAATTCAGAGGAGAATCAAGGTAAGAGAAATTATGTAAAAGGATGGACAGAAAGAATACAGCATGGGATGTCCTCAGGGAAGCGAGACAACCCAGTCTGATGAGCACAAGGAGTGAGAAAAAAATTCTTGCTTCATATGAAAGCTCTACTGGAAAAGAATGGCAATGGGGCTAAGGATGGGGCCATGGGCAAACTTAAGTAAGAAAGGGACTTGGGAACAAAGTCAGCAAACTCTAGGTAACAGCAGTCTTAACTTAAGAGAGCTAAATGTGACCTTGCTTTGATGTGGCTATTATACAGCACAGATGATTTTTTTGTTTTCCTTCACTCTGTTCAACCAGACCACTAAGAAAAAGGCCATACCGAGCAGAAATTTGGAAATTCATCTGGAAATCTTTCAATAGGTTTGGATCCCAGGTCTGATAGTATGGGGTAGAAAGCAACGTTAAAATAGGAAGACAGGTTACAGATGCTAACAGTGCCCCTCAGTTCAGTTCAGTTCACTCGCTCAGTCGTGTCCGACTCTTTGCAACCCCATGGACTGCAGGACGGCAGGCCTCCCTGTCCTTCACCAGCTCCCAGAGTTTACTCAAACTCATGTCCATTGAGTTGGTGATGCCATCCAACCATCTCATCCTCTGTCGTCCCCTTCTCCTCCTGCCTTCAATCTTTTCCAGCACCAGGGTCTTTTCAAATGAGTCAGTTCTTTGCATCAGGTGGCCAAAGTATTGGAGTTTCAGCTTCAGCATCAGTCCTTCCAATGAATATTCAGGACTGATTTCCTTTAAAATGGGCTGGTTGGAACTCCTTGCAGTACAAGGGACTCTCAAGAGTCTTCTCCAACACCACAGTTCAAAAGCATCAATTTTCTGGCACTCAGCTTTCTTAATAGTCCAACTCTCACATCCATACATGACTACTGGAAAAACCACAGCCTTGACTAGAGGGACCTTTGTTGCCCCTCAGGCCATGCTAAATGACTTGTTGTCAGATTTAAAGCAGAAAAAATAATCTAATGAAACTGTTAAAATCTTTTCATTTCAGTGATCAATGGGAGACTGTTGGACGTTGGACTCAATTTAAACCAAAAAAAAAAAAAAAAAAAAAAAATTTTTTGGATGCCAAGTGTCTTGCTCAAGTGGATTTTCACGAAACAGTGAAATGACAGGGCCTAAATGTAAATACCACCAAAGCCCAGGAAGCTGGAAAGAAAAACAACCAGTAGGGAAAATCTGGTGGTCAGACCCAGCAGCACTGATGCCCAGCAATTCTATGCTCAGCTTCGCTTGAAATAACAAACGCTTTAAGGAGCGAAAGCTTGTGTGCTCCGCTGTCATGGTGATGGGGAAATCTCAACCAGCAGCAATGGGAACTGACCGGGCAGATTTAGCAGACACCAGCCCTGGGAATAAAGTCCACAATGTGCTTCGTGTTGTAGGGAGGAACATTTGTGTACCTTCAGAAGAAAGACTGACAGTGGGATTCACAGTCACAGTCAGAGGTCGGCTAAAAAAAGAGCAGCTTGTGTCAAAAACATCTGCCCTAATACCACTCTTCCTTTGCATAAGCCTCCAAACCCTGTTTTCTATTTCATTCTTTTGGCCTTTGAATTATTCAGACATAGAAATCTAAGCCTAATGTTGGGACAAGGGTATAATTGGTACAGACTTTGCTATTCTGTGCTATCGCTATGGGGCAAACCTGTAAAACTGGAAGAGCATGGCAGGCCACAGGGATTAATCCAAACTCTGCTTCCAGGCTCATCTACATCAACCAGGAGGGAAGGCTTCTTCTTAAATACTCCCAGGTCTGGAGACCACACACATTCCATGTTCACTTACTCTCCAGGGTCAAGAAGTGGCTTATGAGATATGACTAAAATACATTCTCTCCACTCAATTGACTTATAAATCTAATTTAACATGTTTAAAAACAATTAAAAAGTTAGAAACCATGGAATTTTTTCTTTTGCTGTTGTTACTACTGTTGAGCTTGCTTTCTTTTTACTACCAGCAGTTCCAACTCCAGACCACAAAGCAATCTGTGAACCTCAACCTTCTTTCTTTTTAAGTCTTCATATAAAGTTATTCTTTCTGCAAAAAGAAGTGAATGATAGTTTACTGAATGAGTACAATCACCTTCAATTGAGTATAAATGGCTATTATGTCAATGGTGTAGAACAGTTCTCAAAATGGTTTGGGGACCTGTGAGGGTCTCTGAGATCCTATGGGGTGGGGGAGAGAGGGAGGTGCATGAAGTCAAACCATCCATGGTATAACTTGTCTTTTTTTACTCGCTTCCTCCATGATCGTACAATGGAGTTTTTCAGAGGCTACATCCCTCCGGATGACACTATCACTCTGCTGTTAATGAAATGGGTGCTTGTACATTCTTGTACTTTAAAAACTTCTCATTGTACTTTATAAATTTCCATTTTTTGATAATACAATAAGCATTGAGAGTTATAACTCACATAAACAAAATATTTTGGGGGACTTCTCAAGTGGTCCAGTGGTTAAAATCCTCCTTGCAATGCAGTGGACATGGATTTGATCCCTGGTTGGGGAACTAAGATCCCACATAGATGGGGCAACTAAGCCCACTTACCACAACTACAGAGTTCAGGAGCCCATGACCACAACGAAGAGCCAGAGTGCCGCAACAAAGATCCAGTACAGCCAAAAAAATTTAAAAAAAAAAAGGTTTTTGGAGTCCTCAATAACTTTTAAGAGTATAAAAGGATCCTGAAATTTCACAAGCAGTAGAAGTCTGACTAAGAGAACTCTTCCATTGAGAATCTAAATAATAACTTTGTAACATGGTGTCACACAAGCAGCTGGGTGTTTAAAAATAAAAAAGGTAAACATCCTTTAACTTTTTCCTTTAAGTGGTAGAATTCCAGTGATCTCCAGCTCTTCCTAATAGTTTGGCTTTCTCCCTGTCTGGGACTGTTTGCTTTTTCTCCTCTTGGAGAGAAGGCATTCAGCTAATTCACCTTCCACTGTTCCTCCTTTCTGTTTTTACAAATAAATCCTTTTCCTGAAATGCCATCCACATGGTCACACACTGAGGTTCTTAATCACACATCTCCTTGCCTATTTACTTAACTTCTCCCCATTGTAATGATCACCTTTACTTCTTGACTCATTCTTAATGATTATTTCACGATCTATCTGTTCTTTTTAAAATGTGGAGTGATCTATCACAAAAGATACACATTACTGTCTCTCCTAGAATGTCTTTCTTGTAGCTCCCTGCCTGGCAAACTAAAAGGTTCCCCTGCACAGCCCTGCCCTCTACCTGGTCAGCTTCTCTCCCCTCGACAGATAGCGGGTCAGGGTTTGATGGAATACAGCCTTGCTGAACTACAGCTTTTGTTTACACACCGGGTTTCAACTGCCAAGACTGTGAGACTTCTCTTTTTCTTTCCATTATAACTAGCATAGGAAACACGTTTGAGGACTAAATCAATGAATGAAGATAGGACTGTAAAAAATCTGAGAGCAAAGGGGAAGCAAGTGAGCAAAATAACAAAGCTACACAGTTACTACTTCTGGTGCATTAAATCTGGTTCTGACCTTCCTGAAGGCTAAGAGAGAAAAGAAAACAGGGGTTTGACTTCATCGGTTCCCTTCCCCCATGTAGTGGAATAGGTGTTTAATAAATACTCCTCGTAAACTGATGCCTCTTCTCAAGGGACAAAGTCTGAGCTTTCTGTTCAACGATACATTAAGCATCACTCAAGATGTGGCTCAAGGTAGGTGGGACTTCTTCCAAAGGAAACCTCTTCTAAAGACAGAATCGAGCTTTGGACTTTTCATATTACAATTTGCAGGATGAATTTAATGTTAAAAATAAAGTTACTTCACCAAGGGAAATGTAATATACCTAAAGGAATTCAGTTTATTAGAGGAAATGCTTCAAGCTTAGAAAAGTGAGATAAATTGCCAGGATGGAAAGTAAGAAATTTCATTTAATTACTTTCATTCTTTGTATGATAATTTTTCTCAATTCCTTTTACTGTTCTGTACTATTATTAAGCAATCTCAGGTTATATATTAATACTTATTATTTAAATAAAGCTTGCCTTTTCAAGCATCATAGTACAAAGTCTACTAGTCCCTCATCTTATACATTGATAAGCTGAGGGGGAGACAGCTGAGGCCACTCTTCAAAATGGCTGCCACATGCAAAAAGCAGAAATATTTACCTTTTTATTTTCTTCCAGGAAGATATCAAGCACATAGAAAACATGGGTTCTACCTAATACCACCCAACCATCATGATGTTTCCCCAGAGGCGTGTATATCTTTTCAACTCAAAAAATTGACCCCCAAATCTCAATATCCACTCACATGAAAATTTTGGAAGGGGGGTAGTGGTGAGAATGTAATAGAAAGATACATTGCAAACTTTATTCACAAATAAAAAAGCGTGTTCTGACAGCAAAAAAGAGAAAACTTTTTTCAACTCAGGCACTTTCTCACTCAAACCTTTGTAATATGAGAGAAGGAGAACTCAGATCATAGTACATGATGAGATCCTTTTCTGCTGATTAATATTCTGTGCAAGGTGTCTATGTGACATTTAATTATCATAATTCACTGCCTTGAAAATGAGCTGTATTCCTTCTGCAAACTTCCCAGAAAATTCTACGGAAAACAGAAGAAACCAATTCCTTAAGTAAGCACCTGCTATGTACTAGGAAGGGCTTCCCATAGGCTCAGTGGTAAAGAATTTGCCTGCCAATGCAGGACACACAAGTTTGACCCCTAGGTCAGGAAGAGCCCCTGGAGAAGAGAATGGCAACCCACTCCAGTACTCTTGCCTGGAGAATCCCATGGACAGAGGAGCCTGGTGGGCTACAGTCCATGGAGTTGCAAAGAGTCAGACATGACTGGTCGACAAGGCACACACACACATGTGCTAGGTACACCACACATATTTTCATCTCAGTTCTCCTAACCATCTGGGAAGTATGTCTCACCATCCGTGGTCCATAGATGAAGAGAACAATGCTCATCATAGTTAGATAACGTGCTCAAAGTCATACAGAGAAGTAAAGGGAAACCAGCATTTGATTCCAAGCCTATTTGAATCCAAGACTCATGTTGCTTTCTCTATACTAGGATGCCTTCTGGAAGCAATCTCTCAATATCAAGAACCTTCCCAGTGCCAACTAAAAGTTGTCACTTGCCATCTGGTTCTACAAGAATGAAGTCATTAGCCACTGCAGTGGCTGACCTTCAACACACCCTGAAAGGAGTTCAGGATGGAGATCAGGAATGTGGTACTCCATGCTCTGGGAAAAACTGGTAGGATAGGCCTTCAGATAGATATTTTCAGGAGAAGATGCTATGAGCCCAATTTCTTGCACCTCTCATACCTAGAAAAGCATTAAAATCATTAATGGAGACATCTGCTCCTCATGACTAGAGCAACCTTCTGCCAAAATATGTGCCTGATTGCACATATATCCCTTCACTAAAATCACATATATACTGACCTCCCATCTACCTCTTTAGAGCAGTTCTTCATTGTTATCTGAGAGGCTGTCTCCCAGGATATAGTCCTCATTTTGCCCCAAATAAAACTTAACTCAAAACTCTCACATTGTGCTTTTTTTCAGTCGACACTAACAACCAAACATGAGACTACTGATACCAGCTGACCTAGAAATACTGATTGCAAAGGTTCTCCAAGCATTTCCCCCCTGGCTTTCCCTGTGATTTTAATATGTTCTGTTAAATAGAACAATGCAACAATAACACCTCTTCTTCACAAAGGAATTTAGCCAGCAAAACCTATCATTTATATTTTGCTCTTTCCTCATCATCTTTGCTGTAATTTAGATAAGCAAAAGCATAGCCACTTAGGTTTATTTTTATAGCTGGGTTGGAAGAGGCAGGAAAAATTTTAGCAACTGAAGATACATGAGAGACCAGGAAGTGCCAAAGCCTGCAAGAGTACATGTGACTTCCCCCAGAGGATGGCAAGGGAAGGTGCCCACACATTGTTGACGGGGACTCTGCATGAATTCAGCCCTTCCTTCAGGAAGCTGCCTGCCCACCCACCACCCACTGGGCCGTGGGGCAGGGAAGAGGGAGCAGAGGCACTTTGTCACGTTGACCTGCATGCCCTCAGCTGTCCCTAAAGGCTGTTCCAGATCAAAAGGCATATCTGATTTTTAAAATGTATGCACTATAGTAAATGTGCTACACTTCAAATATGTTTTTTAAAAAAAAACTAGAAGGAAATACATCAAAAGGTTAATAATAGATTATACTTGGTTAGTGGGGTTACCAATTGTGCATTTCTTCTGTATTTTTCTTCTTTATCAAAAATTATCAGAAAATGCTATTGTTCTAGTAAGAAAGATCTATGTAACTGTATGTAGATAGTATTTTAAATATTTCCATTTTCAAATTAAAAACCAAAGACTAGAAGGTGGTAGCTTGACTACACAGAACAGCTGCTCTGTGACAGGACCCCAAAAACCAGAAGTCATACAGAAGATTTAACTACTACAGGCACAAAACACCTAGGACATATGTGCCCAAACTGCCCTGTTCTTGGCAGGTATCCAATGGGTCAGACAATCTCCTTAACTGAATGCTTTCAATCTTTTGTGTGAGGACTTGTCTTTTAACAGGGGTCTTCTTCCTGTTTCATTGTCAATTTTCAAATTTCTAAATTATATCCAATAAATGTACTAGTCTTCTTCATCTATAGAGCTGAAATTTAATAAACTGTCCCAATTTTTTTTTCAGCAGCAATGGCACAATTCCCAGTTCATTCATTCTATAGCATCACCTGTGTGTCTCTGACAACATTAACTACTTTGGCTTTCACAAGATGCATATTCCTGAATTCTGGTTTATGGCCAAAACCCAGCAGCTCCCACGTGAGCACTTCCGTGAGTATCCATGGCAATTACTAATGCTTAAAGATGAGGGTACCGAGCACAGAGTGCCATTAAATGTACTTCTGACCCTCAAGATCTGTGTGTGCTTCACTTCTCCATGTGGATCCTGAATGCTCCCAGCATGCTACACAGAATAAGAAATTACATTCCAGGGAAACTGCTTTGCAATAACAAAGACAGTGTTTTGAAAATGAAGGAAGTACAAATACAAATGTTTAGAAACTACTTAAGAGATTTTTACCAGCAGGTAATTTATAAATTCAAAACCAAGAACATTGCCTTCAAGGATTCCAGCTTGTCCAATTTTGACAAATTTACCTTTGCCATTATTTGTGGTACTGTTTACCAACTTTTAGTTCAGAAAAAAAAAAAGCTAGAATTACATTATAGCTAAAAATCAGAGAACAGCAAAGCTGCAAGGGAATTTAAAGATCTTACACTTCAACCTGCTCATTCTAAAGATAAGGAAAATTGTGAATTAAAAATGTGGAGAGAGGTGGTCCAGTGGATAAGAATCTGCCTTGCAGGGAATGCAGGTTCAGTTCCTAATTGGGGAACTAAGATCCCACACCCAGTGGAGCAACTCAGCCCACGTGCCGCAACCAAGACTCGACAGAGTCAAATAAAGAAATGCATTTTTTAAACGTGGAGAGATGGTGGTAGTGATTTTAGTCACTAAGTCGTATCTAACTGTATGTGACCTCATTAACTATAGCCTGCCAGGTTCCTCTGTCCATGGGATTTCCCAGGCAAGAATACTGGAGTGCCCTGCCACTTTCTCCTCCAGGGGATCATCCTGACCCAGGGATTGAGCCTGGGTCTCCAATCCTCCAGCTTGGCAGGCGAAATTTTTACCACTGAGCCACCTGGGAAGCCCATGTGGAGAGATACTCCATTGTATACATGTGGGAACTCTGTCAATGTTTTGTTGGCAGCTGGATGGGAGGGGGAGTTTGGGGGAGAGTGGACACATATACATGTATGGCTGAGTCGTTCTGCTGTGCACCTGAAACTATCACAACATTGTTAATCAGCTATACTCCAATGTAAAATAAAAAGTTAAAAAAAAAAATGTGGCGAGATTAGGTGACTTGACAAAGGACATGTAGACTGAAGGGTAGAGAAGGACCCAGACACAGCTTACTGCTGTTTTCTTTACCTATCAATCCTAGAAAGGAAAATAAGAGAGTAAAAATAATTCCAAAAAAGATTAATGTATTATGAAATAAATAACAAATGTGTAGCCATGTTCCTCAAAGCAGCGTTCTGGCTTCAGGGGAAGTGGGAGAAAAGGGATCCCAACATTTCAATAATGAGGAAAAACACATGTACACAAGGAGCAGATCCCTCACCCTGAGAGCCACACTCTGCAGGGTGAGGGATTGCTGCGTTCCCTGCTGCTTGAGTCAGATGACAACCCCATCCCTCAATGGAGCCTGTAGGCTCCAGGCATCAGAGATTTCCAGATCAGGAGAATCTCGACTCCAGCCTTCTCTCTCTGTATGAAGAGCTAAAGCAACTGACCTGGCCTGTCCCATCTGCCTATGACCCTGTGATCTTTGGCTGGCACATCTTAGCAGTGGTCTCAACAGCCACTGAGCCTGTGAAAAGAGCTGACTCAATTCTTCATCAATAACAAGACTAGGAGATCCATGCCGAGCTAAAGGCTGACCTGGAGGTTCCTCAAGGTGGCACGGCCATCTCATTCCTGCCCCTCTGGGACTTGCATGGGGACTCACTGCAGAGTTTCACAGTTATGGTCTTAGACATATAAAAAGGGAAATCGTTGCTAAAAGTCAGGGGATTCCTGGCCTAAGTCAGCTCTGGGAACTTCATTCATTCATTGACTTCTTTATTTGATCACTCTCAAGATATGGTTCCTGCATGCCCACTGGGAGTTGGGTTACTTGTCCTTCCAAGATTCTTAATCTACTTGGGAAAACCCACAGACAAAACTTCATATAATAAAGTGAAATGGAGATGTGAGAGACTGAAAGAGGTCATAGAAGTTTTACAGAGTTTGGCGGTGTGATAGATCAAGAGTGAGAATATTCAGGAGGCGGAAGGAGCTGAAGGGCCTACAGGCCAAGAAGGTGGGGCAGCACCTCCAATGAACGAACATCTGATCAGTATAGCTTTCAATGGTCACTACACATCTTCGTCCTTTCGTTATTTTTCCTTCACAAACAAAAATTAAAAAGCGTCATGAATTCCTAAGGACAATGAAAAATAACAACTAAAAAATAACAAATAAAAATCAAATAACAACTGTAAAGTGCTCTGAACATATAAAATGGAACACAAATTCTAACAACCATTAACAACAACCAAAAAAGAAATGTAATTGCTGCTTTATCTTAAAGTGAGCCATTCAACCAGAGTGATAAACACAAAATGCCTGGGGAACCACGGTTGGAGATATAAGGACTAAGATTCTACTTCAGAGGGAGAAGGGAAAGGGTTATTATTTCAACATTTAGTGATTTTGGCTTTTTGAAACCCCCTCAGTAGCCACAGTGACCAAAAACACAGCTTTATGTCTAAAGACAGAGCCTTGTGGGCAAGTAGGTAATTCAGTTCAGCCTCTGCTTCCCTGGTGCCTCAGATAGTAAAGAATCTGCCTGCAATGCAGGAGATTCGGGTTTGATCCCTGGATTGGGAAGATCCCCTGGAGAAGGGAATGGCAACTCACTCCAATATTCTTGCCTGGAGAATCCCATGGACAGAGGAGCCTGGCAGGCTACAGTCCGTGGGGTCACAGAATTGGACAGGACTGAGCAACTAACACTTTCACTTTCCTTAACTGACAATGATGTTGTTAATTATAAAACCACATTTTTTTCACTCTTAAAAGAGAGGCAGAACAGAAAAAATGTCCTGAACTCACCCTGGTCTTTCAGCTTTGAGGAGAACAAAGACAAGGATCTGTTCATTCATTCAATCGCTCATCCCGATTTATTAATTTACACAGACATGAGAGCACTGGGGGTGCTGTGAACTAGCACTGTGTGCTATGCTCCTATGAGCTTCCCTCTGGGAGAGGACAGTCACTTCCTAGGACTGCCATAACAACTTACCACAAACTGGGTGGTCTAAAGCAACAGAAATGTATTCTCTCACAGTTGTGGAGGATGGAGAACAGAACCCATGTGTCACCAGAGTTGGTTCCTTCTGGAGGCTCTGAGGGAGAATCTGATTCCTGTCTCTCCTCCACATTTGGGTGGGTGCTGCCACTCCTTGGCATTCTGTGACTTGTAAACTCATCACTCCAATCTCTCCCTCTCTCCTGTCTTCACATAGCATTCTCCTCTATATCTGTATCTTTTCTCCTCTTCTTATTGGACAGCAGCAATATTGGATTATGGGCTTCCCTGGTGACTGAGATGTAAAGAATCCACCTGCAGTGCTGGAGACCTGGGTTCGATACCTGGGTTGGGAAGATCCCCTGGAGGAGGGCATGGCTACCCACTCCAGGATTCTTGCCTGGAGAATCCCCATGGACAGAGGAGCCTGGTGAGCTACAGTCCATGGGGTCGCACAGAGTCAGACACGACTGAAGTGACTTAGCAGCAGTAGCAGTATCAGGTATGACTGCAATTTAATTTGATTACATCTCAAAAGACCCTCGGAGAAGGCAATGACACCCCACTCCAGTACTCTTGCCTGGAAAATCCCATGGACGGAGGAGCCTGGTAGGCTGCAGCCCATGGGGTCACTAAGAGTCGGACATGACTAAGCGACTTCACTTTCACTTTTCACTTTCATGCATTGGAAAAGGAAATGGCAACCCACTCCAGGGTTCTTGCCTGGAGAATCCCAGGGACAGGGGAGCCTGGTGGGCTGCCGTCTATGGGGTCGCACAGAGTCGGACACAACTGATGCAACTTAGCAGTAGCAGCAGCAGCAAAGACCCTATGTTCTTCTAAAGTTGTATTCATAGATACTGTGGGGTTAGAACTTTCACACATCTTTTGGGGAGACACAATTCAACCACAACAGAAAGCATGTACCCCCACTATAGGGTCACAGTATGATTATCTTACCACCTTTTCTGCCAAGCAAGAGGCTATCACTAATGTTAAGGAGGTCACAGCCTAGAGAGACAGAGATATACAGATCTCACTATCTCCCTTGCTCTTATTGGCAGTTGTGGTTTTAGCTCTGTGGGTTTCACTGTGCCCTTTCTGCCCATTCCTGGCTGAAGACTGTAAGCTCCCTGAGCACAGGCACCATATCTGTTTTCTGCTTCCCATTACATTCCCATCTCCTTGCAGAGTGCCACTAAGCATTTAAGAAATAATTCTTGAATGAATGGATGGATGGATGAGTGAATGAACTGATTAAATACAAGCAGGAATGACAAAGGCCCAGGCAGGTAATAGTGATACACACAACAGGTCCACAGTGAGGAACAGAGAGGAAGAAATAATTGATTCTGATTAGTAGGATGGTAGAAGATTTCAAGAAAGACTGAACTCAGTCTTGCAGGATTAGTAGGAGCTCATAAATAGGTAAGGAATAAAATGTATTCTGTGCTGACCAAACAGTATGAGCAAAGAGGTATAAAGCAGTTAATATACAGTTTTTTGGGGAACAGTTAATAGACCAATTAAGCTGGAGCAAAGGGTACCTAAAAGATGTGAAAATACTTGGGATGAAAAGCAGCTCATAGAGGCCTTTGAGCACAGACTGGTCTGAGTGCAATAAGATGCCACTGTTTTTTGTTGAGAAGGAAGATGATGCAATCCTACCTGTGCTTCAAAAGGAAAAAAATTAAAAATTTTTTTAATTTGAAAAATAAAAAATAAAAAATTAAAAATTAAAAATAAAAGGAAAAAATACATAGAAATGATTCATGTTCATGTTCCTTCTTTATCCTCCTGCCTAAGTGATAGTTCTTTTATTACTACAAGGAGTATTTTATATTTAACTGTGCATCTACTATGTATTTATTTGCCTAAAGAAATAAGAATTATACACAAGTGATTACATTTTATAGTTATTAATTATATCACATCATATATGCCATCTTATTATATAAATTATATAATTAATTATATAGCATAATTAAAAGATTATATCTGAGAAGTACTTAATAGGATGATGTCATACTTCTTAAGGGCTTCCCAGGTGACACTAGTGGGTAAAGAACCCACCTACCAATGAAGGAGACATAAGAGATGAAGGTTCAATCCCTGGGTCAGGAAGATGCCCTGGAGGAGGGCATGGCAACCCACTCCAGTATTCTTGCCTGGAAAATCCCATGGACAGACGGAGCCTGGCAAGCTGCAGTCCACAAGGTCACAGAGTCAGACAGGACTGAAGTGACTTAGCACGCACGCACTGGACGCACAGTTCCTACACCTTTTCTCAGAACAATAACCTGGAACTGAAAGCCGGGGGAAGATGGACTATCTATCACAGAAATAAGTTATTTCACCTGTAGCAAAGCATTCCAACTTCTGAATCAAGACTAATTCCTTTTCTTTTTCCTGCATTTGGGCTTGGCAAGCCCACAGACCAATAATGCTCACATCTGAGGATGTAGCAGGGTTACCATCTGTTGTTACCTCCATGAAGCACCAAGGACCCCACTGACATCTGGAGAGTAGCCAGGCACCATTAGAGTGGGGCCTGAAGGAGACACTCCAGTTACCCAAGGAGATCTGTTCAGTGGCAGAAACTCTGCCAGATGAAGAGATACTTATTTATGTTCCTGATGCCTCCAGAGGTCTTTGAAAACAATACAACCATTCTTAGAAGTATTCAACCATTCATTCACCTTATAAAGGAATTCATTATATGGAACTGTTAATCGAGATAAATAGCTACCCACGGGGAATCTGCCCCAGCCAGCAAGTTCTGCTTAGGTAAATGGGACACTGGGTACATGGGGAGGGCCTTGTGAGCAGAGTGGAGGTGGCATGAAGAAGAAAGAAAATTTATTTCAGCCTCACAAACCCTACCAGGTAGGCCCCAGAATTTCTCATTTACAGTCATCTCTTGTTATTTAGGCTATGAGACACCAGCACAGTCAGGACTGTGTTATGTCTCACACAGGTATTTAAGTCCTAGCACTGTGCGAGCACACAGGTGCCACATTAATATAAGCTGCCAGGCAGAAGGGTCCCAACTCCACAGTACTCTGAGAATACTTCTCTGACCTTAAGCACACCCACCACATATATTACAGTTACTCATATGAGTGAGTCTACCTCTCCCACTTAACAGTAACCTTCCAAAGAAAAGAAAGGGTGCTTGCTTATTCCTAGTACAGTGCCTGACACTTGGGAAGTATATAATTCCTGAGCTTAAGGGCACTTAAATACCTTGCATGAAGTTAAATAGCTAATTAACAAGAGGCTTAGGTTTGAGCTACACCTGTCTTAATCTATTAATGAAACCTATGCTTTTTCCTACTACTTGGTTTGGCCTAAACCTGGTCTTATGAAAGGACTAAGATACCTTTGGAAACAGCTTAGCCACTGTATTCCAATCTTGTAAGACAATCTGTGTAATTATTTACTATGAGTATCTCAATCATTTAATATCTAGTCAAAACACAAGCATAATTTAAACATATGCAAAAACACATACATCTTAAATACTAAGTCCAAGATGTCATTTTCCAACATACAGATTTTTAGGTACTAATGTTCCTAAATTTCTGTTTAGAAAGGATCAGTTTAGGTGGGCATAGAAAGTTTTAGAGAAATCCAAAGCAAAAATTTTAAAAAGTCAATTCCCATGTTATATATAGTTTAGTTCCTATTAGGAAATATTGTAAATTTCCTGCACTAACCCATTCTCTTAAAACTCCTAACCATGTTCTTAAACTAAGAAAGACCGAGAAGAATAGCCTTTCAAAGATAATTATTTTTAAACTGCATTTTCTCACATGGCCTATGGACAGTATCCTTTTGCCAAAAGATTAAAAAAAAAAAAAAAAACCTGAAAAACCAACTTCTAAAATGCACTAGGCTTCTTTTATAAATCCTCAAATTAAGACATCTCAGTTCAAACATTTATGCAATATATTTCATTCCACTAGACTGCAAAAATTAACACTGTACCTACAAATATATCAATAATATGAGTGTAAAAGAATATTTATACTAGACTCATTATGTTAAAAAAAAATACAGGTAAAAATATAAGGAAATAAATTCTATCTTGAAGAATACTTTATCCTTTTATACTTTAGAATTTTATAGAATTATAGAATGGACAACATTCTGTAATTTTTTAGAAAATGTTATCACTATTGGGCAGAAATCCCCCACAGTTGATCTCTAACCATAGTCTAGAAAAAATTTAGCATAAAGACATGTTAATATGACAGATAATGTTCTTCCCATTACTGACAAATTTACAAGCTTAACTGTTATAGTTTATGAAAGACACCTTTACCATCCTTTCTTGGAATTGTTGTTAAAAAGTTTTGGGATGATTTTAGGAAAGAGTTCTAAGGCAAGATATTCAGTGAAGTTGGTTGGTTGGTTGGTTGGCTAGTTGGTTGGTTGACTAAGTAATTGGTTGATTGGATAAACAAATTTTAACAGTCCATCTTGGATTCCTGAACCAATAAAATGGATTTCTGAATATTTGATTAAAGAATCAAGTTTCTTAAAACCTCTTCAAAGCTTCAGTTTCTCAAGAGAGTCAATGAAAAGCACTGGGACCTTTTTAAGGGACCAGAAGTTAACAAGGAAAGTGCCCTAAAAAAAGATCATCAAGAAATTCTCCAGAAGGTTATATTCACCTTGTTGTATATTTGATCCCTGGGTAGGGAGGATCCCATGGAGGAGGAAATGGCAGCCCACTCCAGTATTCTTGTCTGGGAATCCCATGGACAGAGGAGACTGTCAGGCTACAGTCCATAGGGTCGCAAAGAGTCTGACATGACTTAGCACACACACACATGATCATGATTTGCTAACTACTCTAATAATATTCCAATGATGTCTTCCAGAAGCATCAACTTAATAAGCAGGATGTTTTAAGTGTCTGCTTACCAGGGAAGTAGGTTTCTACTGAAATTTCAACCATTTATTCTTACAGAAATTTGGAAGGATCCTGAGAAGCTTAATACAATGACTCTGAAAGCATCGGAAAGGACAGTCACAAAGTATACTCAGTATTTGATGGCCAGTGCCTGCAAAAGAACCTCATTCCCAGAAGTTGACCTCCTTGGTATATTTCCTCTCTTATTACTGATCAGGGCTTCCCAGGTGGCACTAGTGGTACAGAACCTGCCTGCCAATGCAGGAGACATAAGAGACATTGGTTCACTCCCTGGATGGGGTAGATCCCCTGGAGAAGGGCATGGCAACCCACTCTAGTATCTTTGCCTACAGAATCCCATGGACAGAGGAGCCTGGCGGGTTATGGTCCATAAGGTCACAAAGAGTTGGACACGATTGAAACGATTTAGCACATATGCATGCATTATTGATCAAGTCAAAGGAAAGGGGGCCTTCTATGAGCCCCCTGGCTTCTTCCACATTGGCCTACTATACCTGAGTAGCTTACCTGTTCTTTAATTAGCAGGCAGCGCCAAACAGAACAAAGATGTTCTGATGTTAACTCGCTAGTTAAATACCCATGATGACATTCTAATGTGTCTTGTCTTTTGTCTATAGAGTGAGTAATAGAACTATATAAACTGCTATTAGGGACTTTGAAAGTGAAAGTCGCTAAGTCGTGTCCGACTCTTTGCAACCCCATGGACTATATAGTCCATGGAATTCTCTAGGCCAGAATACTGGAGTGGGCAGCCTTTCCCTTCTCCAGGGGATCCTCCCAACCCAGGGATCAAACTCAGGTCTCCTGCATTGCAGGTGGATTCTTTACCAGCTAAGCCACCAGGGAAGCCCAAGAACACTGGAGTTTAGCCTACCCTTTCTCCAGCGGATCTTCCTCACCCAAGAATGAAATCAGGGTCTCCTGCATTGCAGACCTTCCTGGTTCTTTACCAACTGAGCTATCAAAGAAGCTCAAGGGACTTTAAAGATCCACAAATAAAGAGTTAAATCCAGAAGATAATAAAAATTCAGTAAAATTATATATTAAGGGAAACAAAGAAATTGATTTACCTATATGTCACCATCAGCTTCCTCAGCTTGAAAATGTAATGAGGAAAGAGATATGATTGAATTTTATGACACTTACAGGGAAAAAGTATTTCTGATTACAGTACTATCTGAAAGGATATAGTCATTATTTCTTTGTGGTTCAAAGGTAAGAGTTTCCCATTATCAAGATTTCCTTCTCAAATGTGTGATTCATGAAAAATGAAGCAGAAATACTTAATGCATATCTACTGGTTTTCACTTGAACAACAACAAGAAACTTGTTAGTAGTCTTCCAATGAAATAATATTAATCCCAAATGGGTGGACACCACGCAGAGTAATTTTACCTGATCCTCACATTTTTTTAAGGCTTTTGTCACCTTTGTAAATAACTTTCCAAAAGATAGGGCAAGCAAATGGCACTCTAAAGAGGTTGTGTTAGAGAGAAGAAACATATTTGGTTATTAATTTTCTCATTATTGTTGGCTTGCCTAAACAGGACTGGCTATATGTCTTTGTCTAACATGGAGGACCAAATCACATGTCAGACTCTACAGGCACCTTCACGAGCAAGCAGGGTATCAGATGCAAGACCAGAGGCTGTGACACCTGTAACTAGGATCATTCCAATTAAAATTAGGAAAGAAAATAAACAAATAAAAATAAAATTAGGAAAGTAAACAAAATAATACAGATAATTTTTAAAACTGTACCATAGTGAACTAGAAGGAGTGAAGAGAACAACCATTTCTTTAACAACAGCTGTGCAGACTAATTTTTTTAAAAAAAATCATTCATATATTTTCAAAACCACTCATTCCCAACTGCTGCCTTCATACTGGCAAATCCAAGAAATTCAAGACATGTAAACAAGAATAGATTTGCCCTTAAATCCCAAGGTCAAAGGCAGCATCTGTTGCTTCAGCGTAAAAGAAAGGCTTTCTTTTTGCTGGCTAGTTCATTGTGTGTTGTTTTTTAACAGAAAAAACAAAGTAAATGCATATTTTCTAAATGTTTCCACATTACCTTTAGGTGGTACAAAATAGAAAAACCTGTATAAAAGAGAATAAACATCCAGTATTTTGATATTTGAGTTACATGGATGATAGCCTGGCCCTGCTGTGATTTTTAAAGCTGACAGAAAAAATTATTTTCATACCAAGTCCCCCTCTTGCCATTTGGCTATTTAATCATTCAAGGAATTTCTCTGCTTAAAAAGATTAATAACATCAACTCAAGCCATTTCTGAAAAGTACTTTCACCTCCTGTAGGAGACAGATGGACCACAGGAAAACATCCTATCACATTACATACAGGCAGACAAAAAGATTTCAGATTACCAAATTAACACAACCAGCAAGGGAAAGAATGGGAGAAGTAGCAAGATAGGAAATAACTGACACATGGAACCAAATATTCTTCAGAGCCATCATTTTGAAAGTAAACATAATTTGGAGCCCACTGTAATTCAATTTTACCTGTTTCAAGCTTCCATACCTAGCTAATTACCATAAATGTCAGTTCCAATTTAACCAAAGACTTTGAAAATCTAGAGGAACCTTATTAAAACACATTGGTATCAGGGGACCAAGACACCACCTGCTTTCAAGGCCTTTTGTGCGTTAGTAAGAAATGTGTTGTGAACCTGAGTATATGCACTGGATCCACAGTATAGTAGATTGTGGGATTTTACTGTACTTTCATGTTATTTTAATTACCAGCATCCCTTGAGAAGATATGCTTGCTCCTACAAAATCTAAACACTTCCTATCTATCAATTCTCTCATAGATGAAGGGACTTCCCAGAAGTATTTCAAGAAGGATGAATATGAAAAGATTGCAATGTCATTAAAATCACAAACGAACTGTATTTGCAGATTCACAGAAGCAGGTGGCGTTTACTTTTTCACGAATATATTTTTAAAATCAAACACTTACTTTTAATTCCACAAATCACAAGGATCATTCTCATTTTCAAGTAAATAATTCAGAAAAAGGTCAAGTACTGCCCCTTCATCAGTCGCGCTCTCAATTCTCCCTAATAACCCATTATCATTTACTAAATACTTTCCAGAACTGTTTATAAGCATATATACATTTTTGTATAATGTGCTTAAAAAAAAACTGGGACCATACTGTATTTTCTACAGTTCCCTTTCACCATACCAAATGGCTCAGAAAATATACCAAATGCAATGTGAAAACTCGGTCCTTCCTTCTACCACAGATCTATGTGGACACAGAGGCAAGCACGCATGCATACTTAAAAAGAAGTGGTTCAAAAAAAGTTCCTTTGTCTCTTATTTCATCGGTTAGCTACGTAGGAAAGCTATAAAGCAAAAATGCCTTTTTTCCCAACAAAGTTTTTACTTTGGTACTAGTTATTTTACTTTAGTACAGGACATACCAAACTGTGGCCAGCAGACCAGATCAGATCCAGTCTACCACCTGTTTTTTGTACTGGCCAGTGAGTTTAAAATGACTTCACATTGTTAAACATTTGGGAAATTTTTCCTTAAAGGATAATATTTCGTGACATGTGAAAGCTATATGAAATTCACATTTATGTCCATAGATGCAGTCCGACCAGAATACAGCCATGCTCATTCCTCTGCCTATTATCTATGGCTGCTCTCATGTTACAAGGGCAGTAACTGAGTAGGTGTGACAAAAACCCAATTCCCAAAAAGCCTGAAATACTTTTGGATCTTTACAAAAAGAAGCTTGCCAACCTCTTTTTAGTACATGAGATTTATTTCCCCAATATCTTAACTTCTGAAAGTTTTCTTTTTATATGCCATGTGAACACTCTTTCAGTGGATAAAGAGAGTCAGAAGTTGGATGGCAGGAGGCAGGAGGCAGGAGTACAAAATGGTCTCTTAACCCGACAAACAGTTAATTTGCATACGGACCAAGTTCCAGCTTCAGTCAGCTCTAAAGTCTAATTCATTCCTCTTTCTGTTGAGTACCTGTGTTCCAGCTCAGCGCTGGCCACCGATGATTCCAAAGTCAATTAGGTGGACATCAACTCTGCCCTCAGACTTCTGTTACAATATATTCATTACACTTGTAAGAAATTACAAAAGCATAGATTGGAGGACTGAACGTGGTCTGACAGGTGGGATGGGATTTGAAAAGATATGAAATAATTTCAGTATCATCAGGTTGAAAACTCTGAAAACAGTGTGTAGTTGCTACCCACCCCCAAAATCAAGTTGCAATGAGAAAACCTGCCACTACCCCACTATCTCTGTGTTCTCACACTCTGTTCTTTATAAGCTGTTATTTAGAGCAAAAGGAGCATTGAACCTCTAATGAGATCTCCATCCAGTTTATCAAAGACTCATATCAAAGTCTGAGTGCACCATCAACAGATTGTGAAGGCAAATTTTTTTTTTAGTGTGTGTTAGTCACTCAGTCCTGTCCAAATCTTTGTGACCCCATGGACTGTAGTCCACCAGGTTCTTCAGTCCATGGAATTCTCCAGGCAAGAATACTGGAATGGGTTGCCATTCCCTTCTCCAGGGGATCTTTCCAACCAAGGGATCAAACCCAGGTCTCCTGCATTGCAGGCAGATTCTTTACCATCTGAGCTACCAGCAAAGCTCTTTTTTTAGTGTATCTAATCTAATTTGATTTCAATGTAACCAAAACCAGGACCCGTTCATGGAAAACAGAAATGAGACTACCATCCATCTTGCAACCATCCAATGCCATTTAAAAACTAAAAGCAAAACACCACCCTGCCTAATTCCACAACATGATCCCAGCGGCCACTGGCGGTGACAGCTGGTCACTCCCAGGCAGAACTCCACCCAAATAACAAAGGCTCGCGTCCAAATAAAATAAATCAACATTATAGTTTTCATACACTTGAAATTCTCAATCACACAAAGTGAAAGGAAAGGAGAGGAATGGGAAAAAGATAATTTCAGCAATAGTCTACAATCCCTATGTTGGGAGGACTTTGGGTGATGCTCTAGTGACTTCAGGGTGGTGCACCTTAAGGCTTGAATTCTTTGGAGTAACTGAGCTGCGGGGACATTCAAATTGGATCTGAGTCTCTCACTCTTCCAGGTTTCCTCAGTGTCCTATGTTCCAGCTGACTTCATAGAGAACTAAGCAAGCATAAAAAGTCTCTAGAGAGAAGCAGCAACTGGAATCTAGGACAGAAAGAACAAAATGATTGTATATGGCTGCTGCCAGGTCTCTGTTTTCAGGCTGTGAGTCCCGTTCAGTGATTTGTATCTGACACTATCTACACTGGTTCTCACATTAAAACCGGAGCTGGTGGGAGTCAGGTGTTCTATTCATCTAATTGATGGTAATGAGATGGTCACCTTCACCTACACAAAGACTCAGTACCTCCACCCACACAAAGACTCAGTTTGAGAGTTAGTTTCTGTGATTCACCAAAGATGATAATCATACAAGAGAACTGGAGTTAGCCAAGCTTTCAGAAACACCAGACACCTGACCCACAACTATCCAGATAGCGCCAAGCTCCAAAAGGGAAAGTTTAACTTAATCTTCAAGGCAAGACTAGCTGGTTAAAGGGAAGAACTCAGACTGGCTGATACTGTTTCTAATAATAGGACAGCCTTTCTCTGCAAACAAGGCAGAGGCCAGGAAGATGAACACCAAGAGAGGAGAAATGAGAGGCTGTTCAAAACCAGAGTGGCAATGACAAGGAAACAAGGGCTTAATAAGCAAAGAATCCAAAGGCAAAATGCCTCTGCTGACTTGGGGCTATGTCTGGAGATTAATAAGAAGCCCTGGACATCTTAGTGGCCTCCAAGTATTACTTTGCCATAAGTTACAAGAGTTGTGTCTAACAAAAAATATTTAACAAATAATACTTCTGGATGCCCAGGTAGATTACTTACACTTCATACAAATTAATTCCTTAGTATAAGTATGTCTCATAACTAAGTATGCAATGCAGGATATACTCACGCTAGAAAAAATTAAGTCATTTACCTAAAATTCAAAAGGCCACACTTATCTTACATTCAAGCAGTCAACTTATTCAAATATTTCATACTTACTGGTTATAGGACATACTTAGACCAAAACATTATTTTTGTCTTTCTGAAATTTAAATTTAACTGAGTGTCCTGTATTTTACTCAGCAACTTCAGTTGTAGCAAACAAAAATAGCCAAGGTCAGTGACATTTTAAGGGTTCAGGGGAGCAGATGACAGTCCTCTAACATGCCAGAAGACCACTTTGGAAGGAGCTTACTTTGAGTTTTGATTCATTCATTAGTTGATGTTAGCAGAAGGGCCAGGAGGTCAGGAGTTTTTATTTTAAATCTGCTTCCACTGATTGTATAAAAAAGAAGAAAATCTTGCTAATATCAGGAACCTGTGCCTGAAAGCAATTCCTAGAGTCCTGCAGGGTAGGGTCCACTGTGCTCCTGAGCTTTATCTTCCCCATCCTGCAGACATCACAATAACTGAGGTCCATAATCACGTCCTAGGGTTCCCTTGGGCTTAACTTGTTTAGTACTGTTCATCTAGGATGGCAAGAGAGGAGGAAAATTGGAAATGTTTCCAATAAACAGGATTACCCATTTCAGGGCCCTAAAAGTCATCAGGACCAGAGTTTCAGATCAACAAAGAGGAGAGCAGCCAAAAGGAATCAGTAAAATCAAGAGGAAAACTACAGAGGCATTTTGAATCAATCTTTGCTTTCAAAACGCTTTTAAAACTTGTTAGCCTGTTTCTTCTGCTTGATTATGTCATGCATGTGAAAAAGTAATGGGTAATCTTAGGCACTTGAACTGTCTCAAGCTAAAGCTACCTTACTGATTCTCCCTACAGAGTACTGTAAGCAGACATACAAAAGAAGTGTGTGTTAACTGCTCAGTCGTGTCCAACTCTTTGTGACCCCATGGACTGCAGCCTGCCAGGCTCCTCTATCCATGAGATTCTCCAGGTAAGAATACTGGAATGGGTTGCCATTCTCTTTCCAGGGGATCTTCCCGACCCAGGGATTGAATCCAGGTCTCCAGCATTGCAGGCAGATTCTTTACCATCTGAGCTACCAGCAGGCATCTAATCTAAGAGTAACAGTTTCCCTAACAAATGTCCTAAAAGGTTTATGTCCATCTCTTTTTCCCACAGGAAAAAAAAAAAATTCTCATTTAGACTCCTTAATTACTATTAATACTTAGATCTAGATATTAATAAAACGTAATCAGGTATTAATAAAATCTATGCCAATGATTCTCAAACACTGATGTGCATCTAGAGCACCTGGGGGGCTGTCAGAACATGGAATGCTGCCCTCTGTGCCCAGAATGGTAATCCTATGGGTCTTGGGTAGGGCCTGAGAATGTGCATTTCTGAAAAGCTCCCAGGTGATCCTGATGCTTCTGGTTCAAACTGTCCTCTGAGAAACCAAAATCTGTGCCATTACAGGTAGTGGCATCGTTTAATGCCTCAGTTCATACTGAGTATTTATGAGTTGTCATACCATAGAGGACACCATCCCTGCCCTTGAATGTGCCCCTCCTAGGATTCCTATCTCGCCTGCCTGTATTTTTAGACTGTCTAGAAAGCTTCAACTCACAAACACATACTTAAAATCATCCACTCCTACAGGATGTCTGCTCTGGCCTATAAACATCCCCACTGCCAAAAAGCAAGAAGCCTTGTAAAAATGATGGATTTTTAGAGAATCTTTGGTAAAGAAAGGAAAGAAGCTGTGCTGTCCCTGGGATGGGATTCCTATTCTAACACAGAAATGATTTCTGGGGTGGTTGGGGTTGGGAGGGGGAGGTCCCTTGTGCAATTATATCTCAGTGGGATTTGGTTGAACCAGGTTGGGTTCTTTCTCATGCTACATCATACTAGTATGGATGGTGTGTTGTAGGAAAGGGGACCCCTTCCAGCGCCTGAAACTGGGCTCTTGTCTAACACTTGGAAATGAATTGTCCAAGGAGACACCTGTGCTGACAAAGCAAGAGATTTTATTGGGAAAGGGCACCTGGGTGGAGAGCAGTAGGGTAAGGGAACCCAGGAGAACAGCTCTGCCACATGGCTTGCAGTCTTGGGTTTTATGGTGATGGGATTAGTTTCCGGGTTGTCTTTAGCCAATTATTCTGACTCAGAGTCCTTCCTGGTGGTGCACGCCTTGTTCAGCCAAGATGGATGCCAGAGAGAAGGATTGTGGGAGGTGGTCGGACATGTGGTGTCTCCTTTTGACCTTTCCGAAACTCTTCCGGTTGGTGGTGGCTTATTAGTTCTTAGTGTTCCTTAGCAGGACATCCTGTTGTAAAACAACTCGTGCAAATGGTTACTATGGTGCCTGGCCAGGGTGGGCGGTTTCAATCAGTGTGCTTCCCCTAACAGGTGGAGAGGTCAATAATCCGGATAATGTATTAGAATATACAGAAGACGTGGAAAAACACTGGAACCTGCAGCAAATTGCATTGAGAAGAGGACTATGGATTACAGCTGCAGACCCAGTGCTATGTGTGTTGGCACAGGCAACACAAATGTTCTATTGACTCCTGAGCACATAAGCTACCTTTCCTGGCCCCTTGCATCTAGGAGGAGTAAAGTTCTACTTAATGGAATGCGGATAGAATGGCTGGACAGTTCCAAGCCTGGTCCCTAAAATGACCCACAAAAATGGATACTCTCTTCAACTGTCTCTGCAGGAATCCCTGAGGAAGCCCTAGGGGACAGTGTGATTGGATCAAAGTCACCAATGTGCACTGCTTGAAAAGAGCCACCCATCAAAATACTGACCCTAGACTTTAAGAGCAAGAAATAGACTTTAGATCATTAAGCCACTGAGATTTGGGGGTTATTTGCTACTGCAGCATAGCTGAGCCTTCCCTAACTGATACAACTGCATAAAAGAAAGTGCAATGATTGTCCCTTTGTCACCTGAGCCACACCAAACCAACTGGCCACTCTGTTCTTCCGTACTACATAAAACTCATATTGACTTTACTCCAAAGCCGTGGCTCTCAAACTTGGCTCACTAAGAGAATCACTTGTTCAGGGACTTTCCTGGCAATCCAGTTGTTAAGATTCTGTGCTTCCACTGCAGGGGGTACCGTTGACTCCTAATTGGAGGAATTAAAATCCCACATGCAGAAAATCACTTGTCTGGAAACAATACTCAGAATACTGAGCCCTCTATAGACTCACTGAACCAGAATCCCCAACACTGAGGCCAGACCGCAATGCAGACTTGCCTTCCTGGGGCTACAGTGAAGTCCTTTCAGAGGGCCATTTGGCTCCTATTTAGAGACTGTGTAATGTTTCTCCAGGTGCCTGGTTTAGGACATTTTGATAGGGTTACTAATCTTTACCAAATTATTTTGAAGTGAAGACTTTAAATTATGTATTGGCAAGAATCAGATATTCAAGTGTAATGGGATTAATTAATTTAAAAGCTTCTCTTTTAAGATGATGCAATAATTGGCATAAAGCCTGAAATGCCTGAAATACCTACCAGTGAAAAAGATTTAAATGCTCAATTAAAATGATTTGCATTTTATGAGTTGTGAAGGGAGTATTTAAATATATAAATGATATTGGCTTCCCATACTCTCCAGCTTGGGTGTAGCTTGTTTGCCTTTCCCTACCCCCTTTAAAGGAGTTACTTTGCCCCTTGAGAATGGAGGGAATTGCAGGATGGACTTTGGCTGTCCCAGGAAGTCACTGAGGAAGCCCAGCCTGTGGATCCTGTCTCAGTCAGAGCAGAAGAGTCCCATTTGAGTTGTCAGAGACTGGTTGTTGTTTTTTAGTCGCTGAGTCAGGTCTCTTTCAGGGCCAGGCTCCTCTGTCCATGGGATTTTCCCAGGCAAGAATACTGGAGTGGGTTGCCATTTCCTTCTCCAGAGGATCTTCCTGACCCAGGGATCGAACTCGGGTCTCCTGCATTGGCAGGCAGATTCTTTACCACTGATCCAGACTGCTACTTCCCTGTTGATTCTCAATACACCACCACTCTACCTCAGGGCCTTTGCATTTGCCATTTCTGCTATAGTCCTCCTCCAGATAGCTGAAAGACTTGTTCCTTCACCTGCCTCATATATGCTCAAATGTTACACTATTCTCGAAGCCTTCAATGAAGCAAGAACCCATTACTACACACACACATACACACACACACACACTCCTTATACCCTGTTTAAGTTTTCTTTATAGCAACTTCAGCATCTGACTTATTAAATATTACTTGTTTATTTGTATATCATCTATTTATCTCACATGAGATCCATGTATCCCTGGGGTTTAGAACCTGGCACATAGGAGGGGATTAGATAAATATTTTGAGTGAATACATGACCAATCCCATTTTCTCAAAGATTACTGAATTTAAATAACCTAAGTATTTGGGGGGCCTTAAATAAAAGATGGACTGGGCCTTGATATCTTGGTTATACAAATAAGAGCAAGGTCTTCTTAGGATTGGACAGTTTTCATTTCTTACTGCTTGGTGTTTTGCTTCATTCTGGGCAAATCTGTCACCGAATTAAAGATGCAGTAAAAGAAACTGCCCTGAAAACATTCAATTTCTCATGTCTACAAAAAGTATACTTGAACTAATAGTTTCTGGGTTTTGCTTGCAAATTTATAGACTAAAATACCACGTATTACAGGAAGCCTGAAGCTTTGCAGAGAGACTGTGCTCTGCTGCTGCTGCTGCTAAGTCGCTTCAGTCGTGTCCAACTCTGTGCGACCCCATAGACGGCAGCCCACCAGGCTCTGCCGTCCCTGGGATTCTCCAGGCAAGAATACTGGAGTGGATTGCCATTTCCCTCTCCAGTGCATGAAAGGGAAAAGGGAAAGTGAAGTCGCTAAGTCGTGTCCAACTCTTAGCGACCCCATGGACTGTAGCCTACCAGGCTCCTCCATCCATGGGATTTTCCAGGCAAGAGTACTGGAGTGGGGTGCCATTGCCTTCTCCAGACTGTGCTCTAAAAACATGTAACTCATGGCTTCCTTCCCTCAAAGAGATGTTATAAAATGGCATGGGGGCCAGTTCACACTGGTAGGGTGGCTACTGAAGCACCCCTCCCCAGCCTCTGCGATGATCATGTGCCATGGGAAAGCACATCCTAGGCAGGAAGAGAAGGTTCATAGGGTCACCCTTCTATTATCTCCGTGCAGGACTGGCTGTAAGCAAAACGGCAGAGGAAGTCTAGATTTGCCTTTAGTGTTTTACCAGGATCTTTCTAATCTCTCGTGAGGCCACAGTCTCAACCCTGCAGGGAACCCAGTACCCACTCTGCAAGAGCACTCATCCAGAGACTTCATCCTCAACCAGTCTTTCATACGAAGAAAGAGCAACCCTTCAAGACCACTTTGAGGTTTGTTCAAAATAAAAGGTTTAGAAGAAAAACACACACCGTAATTATTTACCCATGAAAAGTACTGACACTTCAGCTCCCAAATATTATTTGCCTGTAAAAAAAGTATATAACATGAACTCAAAAGACTAATATTTCACTTCATTTCCACTTATACTGATCATTTTTTATGTTCAACCCAAGTTGCTGAAGTGAGATTAAGTCCTTGGACTATGAAGACAGCAGGGTTTGAGTCTTGGCTGTCATTAACTGGCTTTGTGACCTTAAACAAGCACCTTAACATTTTTGAGACTCATCAGTAAAATAGCAAGAAAATGGAACTCAACCTCTGGATACTTGTGAGGCTTAAATAACACATAGAACAAACTAAGGCTCAATTCAAATCAGTGTTTTGTGTTATTGTCATTTTGAAAAATTATTTAATATTACAGCAAGTATTTTTTCTTTGGTTTACGAGGTATTAAGATTCTTATTTCTTACTAAGAAATATCAAATACAAAACTTTTTTAAATAAAGAGGATGTAGTTGAAAACATCAGGGCTTCTGGACAAAAACAAAGTGTCCAATTTTCAGATCTTTTACTAATGAGTTGTGTGTCCTTGGGCCATTGACACTGAACCATGTGCTTCAGTTCCCTCATAGATAAAATGAAGATAAAACTTCCAACTTTCAAGGTTGTCATGAGCATGAGAAACAAAAAAAAAGTATAAAACTTTAGCACACAGTGGGCTCCACTGATATTATGAAGAAGTAGGTGGCAAAATAAAGAAAATATGAGAATTAATCCAGTTTTACTTTGACCAGTCATTAGCTAACAATCAGCCACTGTGAATGAAAAAAAGTCTAGCATAGGCAGTGAAATGTGAAGTGAAACCTAATTCATTTTTACAATAGGACCTACTTCGGGCTATTTTTGATTCACAGGAAAGACCAAAGTTACAAGGAGCTGATTCTGCAAAGACTGTTCATTAAAAGCATTTTCTTTTCTTTTCTTTATGGCTTTCAGCTTTGAAGGATAAGAAAACACATTTTCAGTTACAAGCATCCTTTGAAAGACCCCTGGCACTAATCTCACAGTGTTACTTTCAAAATCTATGCAGTGTCAAAGGTTGCTGCAGTCTGGGGAGAGATGGAGAGACTGGAAGGAAAGTGGTTTTTAATTTCCCTCAAGTATGCAGCTTCCATTAGGCAGCTCTGAATGCCCTAAACAGATGATTCAGGTCTTAGTATTTGAAGGTTTGCAAAAATTAAACATGGAATAATCTTCTTTTCCAAGAAGTACCAGTAGATACACCTAGGTGTATGCTCTGTGGAGAAGGCCTAGCTGTGACAGGACAGTTTTCCATTTGGGACACAAATATGCTTTAGATACTGACCCCAAATCACTTAAGGGCTATTTAATCTTAGACAGAAGAACAGCTGAAGGAAAAATATTTTCAGCTGCTTTGTAGTATCTCTGTAAAGTGCCATTGTCTTTTCTTTCAGAGACCACAGTATTCTTAAACCAATTTAATCTACCCGCTAACAAAGATGGATGAAGAAAAGCTTATTTTCCCACAGGGCTAAACACGGATTAATGATAACCAACCAAATTGTTTCTTAATTTTCTTTCCTTTTCCCTCTCCAGCTAGCCTTCTTCAGATAGAGTGTATAGATTTTCCCTTAGTTAAGAAATGTTACCAGAGAAGGCAGCAGTCTTCTAAAAACAGAGTTGATTTTTGGTGTTTTTGGTTTTGTTTCTGACATCCCAAGGATTCTGCCTTATAAACTGGAGGAGGGAATGGGGACGTTTTATAATTGGGGGCAGGGGAGAGGGGAGTATTTTTAACCTTCAGATGGAGAATGTGAGGAACAAAAGCTTCTTGGGAGAATCTGATAAATGATATTGCCACTGTATTCTCCAAATCAAACCCAGATGAGAACCACTGCTATGTCCTTTAGACCTTCCATCCCAAATATGATGACAACAAATCAGTTCATTAGGACACTCTCTTCCCATACACACAGACACCTGAGTTAAAAGACCTACAGGGCTCCTACCCAAGAAGAACAAAGGGCAAGTGTGTAGGTGGGATAGGTCTGCTTGGCCTCATTTCAAAACATAGGGACAAAAGGCATTAGATGATCATACCCTAAAATAACAGAAAAACTCAAGTTATGGAGGTGCCAGTTGTGACAAAATTTTTGAAATGAATAATATAAGCCTTTGAAACTGACATGAAAACAAGATTCCGTGATCTTCTGAGACTGCAGTACATGTTCTAATGCTTGACTGGGGGCAAAGCACTAGGGATCGTTAACTAGTTCCCAAACCTTGGGGTGAACCAGCTCCTCTCCTTTGTGAGTGAAGAAAGGGGCTGCCAAGATTTCAGGCCTTTCCCCAGCCCCTACCTCAAGAGCTTCCATTCAGGAACAGCATGGCAAAGAAAACCTACTCAATACCAACTGCTGTCATTATCTAATGTCTTCCCTGATGACTTGACTTGCTAAAATGACAGGGTTTATCGTTTTTAGCTTTCAGCTTTGGGGAGTTGATCAGTCAAAATAAAGTACGAAAATAGCACCTACTTGGTAAATGTAATTTCAGATGACTGCATCTTAAACTCATATCCATTATAGACTCATATAAAACTGATTTTTATTTGACTAAGGAAGTGTGAGAAGAAATAATAATAAATACTTTTAAGAGGCAGAATGAATAACTTCTTCTGTTTTAAATACGAGTCTATTTTGGAATCAAATCCAAAAGCAAGTTAATGATCAACAACAGATTCTTTTAAAGTACTTCAGGACAGATAGTAAAGTTAAAGAGGGTTTCTGAACGTTCTAACATTCCATCTAGTACCTGTGAAATGTTTGAGAGCTCAGTTAAATGTAGCATCATAAACAGGTGGTGGCCACACATGCCTTTAATGAAGAACATAATTTTTTTTTTCCTTAAAAACCTCCTTTCAAATAAACCTAGGGACTTCCCTGGTGGTCCAATGGTTAAGACTTCACCTTCCAACGGGGGGTTGAGGAGCCAGGGTGGGGGTGATGGTGATGGTGGTGTGTGCGTACAGGTTTCGTCCCTAGTTGGGGAGCTAGTAAGATCTCACAGACTCACAGCCAAAAAAAACCCATAAAACAGAAACAATACTGTAACACATTCAATAGACTTTAAAAGTGGTCCACATCAAAAACAAAAATCTTAAAAAAATACTTAAAAATTATGTAGCTTGTGATAATATTAAAACCACATAAAACCCTTTTTATCATTTAAAAAAATTTTATTTTCATTTTATATAATTTATAGAGGAAAATATGTAAGATATAGTGGAACCCTATCCTGATAGTCTTTGAAAAAGAAAAGCTGTTCTAATATTGAAAGTCTATTTTTTAAAAAGTAATGATTGTTTTTTTAAAACTGTGGAATATTCAGGAAAACACAGAAAATTATAGAAAAGAAAAACAGCTATACAAATAGGCATATATATACATATATAACTATATATAAACCTGTGTGTATATGTAGTTTCATATCCTGTTTTCTTTGGAATTAATATGGCATTTCCCCATGTCATTTCCTCACTAATAGTGTTTTGAAGGGCTACTTATAATATCATATGGTTAAATTCAAATTGGTTCAATCATTCTCCTACTGTAAATTATTTACTATTTTTAGTGATCATAACTAGCTTTACAAACAATATAACTGTGCACATTTCTGATCATTTCTTCAGAGACAGATGCACATTTTTACACATGGTCGAACTGCTTTCCAAAAAATTAACTTTCTCTTTTTTTTTTTTTGAATTTCCATTTTATACACTTTTGAAGAGCAAGCATCACCCAACCTCAGCTCCAAGCACTGCCTCACATGACAACCTTCCCCAGGGGCTGGAACCCTGCCAGTTTCACATCTATGGCTCTTCCTGGAAAGCGCGGTCAGGACGGAATATCTGCTGTGAGTCAGGGCTGCTGGAGCCAAAGAAAGGTGTGAGATGCACAAATGCCTCCGGGTAATCCTTCTGCCAGCCAAACCACCTCCTGATTCAGCTGTAACTAAAAGCCAGGTGCATTTACTCAAACAAGAATCACTGAAATTGGATGAGGGGGCAGGATGGCTGAGACGAAGAAAAATTTTTACTGAGTTTCAAGTGTCAGATTTGGCACAAGATTCCCAGTAAAAGAAAAACAGAGATACCTGGACACTGTCCATGATGATACTGGAAAAACCTCAGCCAGGGATTTTGTTTCCCTAGAAATTATTTGCAAATTTGAGGGCATTTTGTTGGACAGAATTACAGAAAAGCAATAATGGATGGGAGTAGGTAAGGACAAGTAATCTGTGATATGCAGGTGAGTTCCATTTAAAAAAAGAATCATTCAGTACTGACATTCTTGAAGATATTTGGTTTGACAAGAAGAGGGTAGGGAGGAGAATGGAGTCTCTTTTGAATGTAATTTTATTTTGCTTTTCATTTATTTTTTATTTTATATTGGAGTATAGTTGATTTATAATATTGCATTATTTTCAGATGTATGGTGAAGTGATTCAGTTATACATATACATGTATCCGCTCTTTTTCAGATTATTTTCCAATATAGGTTATTCCAGAATATTGAGTAGAGTTCCCTGTGCTTTTTAATTTTAAATTCAAATTTAATCATTTGGAAATTTAACATAAAATCTGGCTTCTCTCTCAAAAAAAAAAAAATCATAAGACTTGACAACAATTCCCATGGCAATGACTGTGGGAAATGAGTAGCCAAGCCCCCTTTGACCTGAGAGGACTGATGGGTTTTACTCATTAGAATGACCTGCCTGGAAAGCCCCATCCTCCTGTAAGGTCTCTCAGAGGTTTTCTCAACTCTCTAGACTGGGGAAATTCTAGGAAGGCCCCATTTAGTGCCCATGCACCCCACGCTCAATTACAGGAGAGATACAGCACCCCTCCTGCCAAAGATAGTTTTCATTGCCATCTCCTTTCCTTCCCTGACTGATTGAGCTGGACAATCCAGAAATCCTCCAAATGGAGCCTGAGAGCAAGGCTCCCAGTGCCATGACTTTGTTTCTTCCCCTACACCATCACCACCATTACAATCACCACCATTACAATCACCACCACTCCCTGGACCACTCAAGCACCAGGGCCTCTTCCACAAAGAACCCTCCCTGCAAGCTAAAGAGGATCTTCCCAAGGTGCATGAGAAACTCCAAACCCAAAAGCCTCAGGCTAGCAAGGGCCAAAAAAAAAAAAAGACATACAAAACACTACAAACTTGGCCAAGGAAGTAGATCCTGTTAGATTCACAATCTCTGGTCCAGATTCAGGTCTCTCTCGTGGGTTTGACCTTGTCACCTAGGCCCTCTAAGTCCTCGTTTCCCTTTCTGTAAAATGGGGATAACAGGATATCCTTCACAAGCTTGCCAGGAGGTGTAATGAGATCTTGAGCGTGAAAATGTCCTTCAAGGGTCCTGGCATGCAGTATGGGGATTGGTGGATCTTAGGTGAAGGTGAAGTAAGTTAACGATACGCGTTTACTTCCTCTGCACCCAGGGTAACATGTCCTTGTCTGGACAGCTACACCTGGGAAAATATCAGTTGCCTGATCTGCCCCTGGGTACAGGGTATATTAGCTTCTTCCGGTAACTTCTAGTGTCAAATGGGTCCATTTCTTTTATCATTGTTTATTCATTGATGTGCTGAACAAAATGACAACTTCAAGTAAAAGATTGGTGCCAAAAACAAGCATAGAAATTGCATCATTAGCACTGAGTCTAATAAATCCTGTATCAGAGATCAGAAATGGAGTTCCGGACAGGAAAGGTGACTGACTACCTCCTTGTGAAAGAGACCCAAGAGGTCAGGGCAGAAAAGGAGAGGTTTAAGTTCCACCTAAAGGCAGACTGGAAGTTCACCTGGAGGACGATAAGAAGAGATGCATTTCAGACAGAAGGCCCTCTGTGCAAACAAAGACAATAAGACAGTGTCAAGTGCTTTTGAGAAAATACAAGTAGTTTAAATAACTAATGCACCAGCGCTAGTAAGGGAGAAAGGCAGGCGTTGAACCAGGGGACCCAGCATCCTCCCAGGGCTAGGATACTGGAAATGAGAAGGTTTTAAGAACTGGAAAGATGGTGTCAGGGTTGCCTTTTAGAAAGATCACCCACGCAGCCTGCAATCTGTCTGCTGTTTTGGTGTGTCTGTCTGTCTCTACACACACTCCTCCACTGTGACTGTAGGAACAGAGGGCCCCTCCCCGAGCAGATGGAGTGAGCAGAATAGAATCCTGGAAGGGGTGCATGGAGAGATGAAGCGGAATGATGAAAAACAGAGGGTGCACAGAACATAGACCGTTTCCATCAGGACCCCTGGGCAACAGAGATTTCTGAGGCCAAAGGGCTGATGCAACGCCACATTAGGGCATCTGGAAATGCCCTTGGTCTGCAAGGGTCTCAGAAATATGACATTCAGTGTGAAAGAGCTTTCTAAAAATAGTCTAGCATCAGCTATCTTCCGGCATTCCTTCTTCTTTCTTTTACATATTAACTACCCTGACGCTATGCCAAAAAAGCAAAGGTGGCCAGGTTAGGGTGGGGGACAGACCCATGACGGCCTGAACAGGTGCTGCTGTTTACTCACCAAGTCTAACAGCACCACTGTTACTGGACCTCAAACATGAAAACCATTTCCTTAGGAAGAAGCAAAGTATAAAGGGAACATGACTTGTATTAAGTTTAAAACCTGAGTCCTGAATAGTTGATCTATTCACTTGAATAACTGGTAGCAGATTTTTACCATAAACTGTCACAACCCCTCTGATGACAGAATCTATTATTCAACTAGAGTTAACATCAGATCACTATCATTTGAGGTGACTTTCTTTTTTTTAAATTATTTACTTTTCTGTGCCAGGTCTTAGTTGCAGCACGTGGAATCTTCGATCTTTGCTGTGGCATGCAGGATCTAATTCCCTGATCAGGGATTGAACCCGGGCCCCCTGCATTGGGAGCACAGAATCTTAGCCACTGGACCAGCAGGGGAGTCCCTGAGGTGACTTTCCAAGTCTAATTCCCAGAGAGAGAGAGAAGACTGATCATGTGTCCCTTCAAAAATGTTCTCCTTCTAAAAGCTAGTCACCAGCAACTGTCTGTTAGCTTGGGTTATACTGGGCAATCTCCATAATGCAAAAGGGCCTGGCTGAGAACACACACAGTCAGGTCAGGGTCATGGTTTACTGGTATTTCTATCCCCAGGGGCAAGCACAGTGCCTGGTAAACACTGGAATGAAATACAATTTTGTTTAAAAATCTAGACTAATATAAGAAAATGCTTAGATCATTTACTGCTATAGTAAGGCAATAATTTTCAGATATTTTTAAATTGGCATGTGACTTATATAGAATACAATTCACTCTTTTAAAGTACACAGCTTGATGAGTTTTGACAAATGTATACAATTATGTAGCCACTGTGACAATCAGCCCCCAAAGTTCCTCGGGCTCCCTTGTAGGATCCCATAATTCTACTCCAGGGAATCTGTTCTCCATCCTCATAGTTTTGCCTTTTCTAGAATGTCACAGAAATGAAATTGCAGAGTCTACAGCTATGGAGGCTGATTTCTCTCACTTATATTAAAGGTTTTGAGATTCATCTGGTGTTGCAGTATTAGTTGTTTATTTTCACTGCTGAGTAGCATTCTGTTGTTTAGATGTACCGTGTATTGTTTTCCCATTCTCCAAAGGATAGATACTTGGATCATTTCCAGCTTTTGCCTATTATGACTAAAGCAGCTGTGAACAGTCACCTATGGATTTTTCTATTAGCTTAGGTTGTATTTCTCCTGGGGAAATACCTACAAGCGGACTTGCCTGGTCATACAGTAAGTGTATGAATAAGTTTATAAGAAACTGCCAAAGTGTTTTTGAAAGTGGCTGTATGATGTTATATTCTTATCAGCAATTCCACTTGCTTCATATCTTTGCCAACATTTGATATTGTCAGTCTTAAAAATTTTGGTCATACTTACGGTACAGTGTGTCTCACTGAATTTGAACTTGAATTTGCCTGATGACTGATGTTGAGCATCTTTACATGTGCAAACAGGCTGCATATGCTTTCTGTGGTGAACCAAGTATCTTTCAGTGAAGTTAAAACTATGTTATTAATTTAGATTTCTCCAATAATTCTGATTAATATTCAAAACTGATGAGACAGTTTTTCATTTTCCTCTGTCTTTTAAGAAATATTTCTAAGATAAATTAAATACTTCTTCAACTTCTCAGATTTCTTAACCATTTTCTTGTGGAAACAACCAAGGCATGTTGCCCATACCATTCAACTATGTGTTTTTTTAAAAAAAATTAGACCTGTATTTCATCTTCACAGTTTTCCTATCTTCTTTCTCATTCTCAGGGGTATGTTGCTGTCTCTATGTTCCCCTCAAGTCATCCACCACACCAGCCATTTTAATCTGCTGTTTAATCAGCTACAAGCCTCTATAATTATTTTAAAAATAAGCATATGGCTCTAAGTATAGACCTGAAAGACTTTCCAAGAATCAAGCCCATAGGTTTCTCCATGGGACCTGATGACATACATTTGAGGATTTATTTTCACATCAGGGCTCTGTGTTAGACACGGACAGAGTCAGTTAATAATTGTCCCCAAGATCAGTGAAAAGAATCTCTATCAGCATTTCCAGATATTCAAAGAATATCTGAAGGGACTTACCAACCAACTCTGATACATTTCTGAAGGAGTCAGTTTTTCCAGTTCTATATCCATAAACTATTCCAAACACAAGCATACCTCAGCAATGTTGCGGGTTTGGTTCCAGATCACCGCAATAAAGCAAATATCAAAATAAAGCGAGTCACACTAATTTTTTGGTTTCTCAGGGCACATGAAGGTTATATTTACACTATATTTTAGTCGGTTAAGTATGCAATAGCTTGATGTCTAAAAAAGTACATACCTAACTAAAAGATACTTCACTGCAAGAACCTACGATATAGTACAGGGATCTCTAGTCAGTGCTCTGTGGTGACCTAAATGGGAAGGAAATCCAAACAAGAGGATGTATATGTATTCGTATGTTGATTCACTTTGCCATACAGCAGAAACTGACACAGCAGTGGTGTAAAGCAACTATATTACAGAAAAAAGAAAAGAAAACTGATGGAAAAAGTGATCAGATTGGGGCGAAAGGAAGAACTGGATGAAGGTCATCTAAAGGCACACACTTCCAGTCATAATATAAATAAGTAATAGGGATGTGATGTACAACATAATAAATACAATTAATACTGCTGTATGCTATATATGAAAGCTGTTAAGAGTAAATCCTAAGGGTTTTCATCACAAGAAAAAATTTTTTTCTATTTCTTTAAATTTGTATCTATAAGAGATGAGGGACGTTCACTAAACTTATTGTGATAATCATTTCATGATGTACGTAAACCAAATTACTATGCTGTCCACCTTAAACTTACACAGTGCTATATGTCAATAATATCTCAATGAAACTGGGAATGGGGTGGGGGTAAAGAAAAAATTTCATTGCTAAAAAACACTAACCATAGTCTGAGCCTTCAGTGAGTCATCGTCTTTTTGCAATAGTAACATCAAAGATCACTGATCACAGATTACCATAATATAACAATAATGAAGAAACTTGACACACTGATATAATTTTCAAAATATGACCCAGAGACACAAAGTGAGCAAATGCTATTGGGAAAATGGTGCCAACAGACTTGCTTGATGCAGGGTTGTCACAAACTCAATTTGTAAAATATGCCGTATCTGCAAAGTGCAATTAAGAAAAAGGAGGTGTGGCTCAACATATTATCATGTTCAAGGCCAGTACACTGGGGCAGGAGTACAGGGCCTGCTCCAGTGCAGTGCATCAGGGCCTGCTCCAGTGCAGTGCATTAAACATAAGTTCCAAGGGATTCCCTTATGTTCATTTTAATGACCTTATGCTCACTGGAACCCTCACAGGGATTCGAAGTCCAGGCTCTCTCTGCCTGGAAGAGCCTCTGGTTCCAGCGCAGCTCCATTCCTTCCAGCAATCATGGCCTTGCTGCTCTAAGACAGTTTCCTCATCTATAAAATGGGAACAATAAAGTATATACCGTCCACCTCAGAGCACTCTGTGCTAGCTAAACAAGAAAGAAAATGTGACAGCATTATTTTTATAATATGAAAACTCAGTAAATGTCTTGTTGCAACACATACTAAAGAAGATACAACTGCATCTTGGAATGCTTGGCTCACGTTTTTCAGCCACTGGGGTCTGAATTACTAGCCTGTGGTTCACCAGTAAGCCTAATTTAATAAAACAAGATGGATACAATTAGAATTTTAATTTACTCACTAGTGAACAGAGTGCAGCCTGCTCACATAGCACACAGCTCAAGTCGTCTAGAATGCCTAATGTTCTCGTCTTAATTATGCTTAGTTGTGAACTCTACTCCTTTCTCCCAAAAGGCTACCAGCTCCCTAAGAACAGTCCTGGAATGCATATATAGAATCTACAAGTAACTAGTGTACAAAAGATACTTGGGCAGCAAATTAATCTTCAGAATGTGCCAGACTGTTCCAAAGCAGTCACCTTCTTCCAAACATATCATGGAAGAAATAATCAGGCAGTAAAATGGAAACAATCCCTTCTTTAGTCCAAAAGTCCCTCCCCTGTCCCTTCCATCACAATGGCATAAAGATCCTTGGTCTTTTAAAACAAAAACACACACACACACCCCCTACAAATTCAGAAATAAGCAAGGTTTCCTACTCTTCTAAGGCAGAACAAAAGTTGAAGAAGGATGGATAAAGGATGGATGAAGAAAGCTACATAGAGGCAGATGGAAGTACATGAGGCATCTCAATAGTCCAGTGTATCAAAATTGTCACATTATTGAGACAACAGACTCAGACACTCACCTGATAATTCAGGCTATGCCAAGGTGATTTCAGGAGCCCAAATCTGCCACAACCCCGCAATCTATGCAAACGTTCCCCATCCACTAACTGGTGCCTGAAGTTTCACAATGCAGTAGACAAGCCTCTCTCTGAAATGTTACTCAAAATAGCTTAGATGAGTGACATTTTGGGTGATATTAGGACCAATATTTCTATTCTAAAAAATATGCATTGATTTTAACGTTGACTAGAAAACAGTCAACATTACAAAGATTACAAAACCACAAGTTCATGGCTATTAATATAGTTGTAAATTGAGTAAAATTGTCAGCATAAAGAAAATGAGTAATACTATATTACTATTAGTAATACTATAGATGAATCTGTCAAACCTCATTAAAGTGTATACTGAAGAACAGTGTATTTCATCATATGTAAATTCTCCCTCAATTCTTAAAAAAATTAATAAAACAGTACAAGTGGGTGTGCAGGATACCTTAGGTACCCTAAGGTATTATGTGGAAACAAAAGCCTGAAAAACAAGGCGATCATTCCACAGATATTCAACGAGTTCATCCATGTATGGACCAGGCACTGGTGATAGCTACAACCCAAGGAAAGTCCTTATCCTTAAGGTGCTTCCAGTCTAACAGAGGAGAGACCTAACACCAAAAATATCCCAGATATTCATTCTGGTTCATCAAGTACTGTTGAATCCACTATCTCATTTGACTCTAATGGAGGAATTCCTGAAGTCAACAGAGCTGTTTCTAGAGATTTATAAAATGGACACAGTGCCCAGCAAGCCCTGGTACCCCATCTCTAAGAAGGGTTCCTCCACATCAGTATATTTTAAAGATTTCTTGCATCTTCTTTATATTCCTTACAGGTTATGAAACAGCCACAAAAATGTCTCACTTCAAAGTAGGGATTTTGTGGTGATAATGGTGGTGGTGATGGTAGTGGTGGTGTCTTTGTGTTTTCATTTTCCTTTTTTTGTAAAGCAGCAGTTTTATTGAGGGAACATATTATGGCCATTTAGTACTGAAAACTGTGTAAATCACATCCAAGATAGGAATTACTTACGGCCTCATTTCAGGGAAGTATTAGATGATCAGATTTTCCTTGCATTTTGCCCAGCTCAGAATTATAAAAGCCAAAGGCTAGGTTTTGTGAACACTGCCTTAAAATATAATCACACCAAAAGTCTATTGTTTAATTCACTGTGTTTTTTTAAAATCATCTCTTTTGACATCAACATTAAGAAATTCTCATTTTTCTTAACTGATTCCTACTTGAAACTATCCCCATTTGATTAAACAAATTTGCTAAGATGGTTTAGGATTCTTAGCCTTGCTAAAATTATGGAAACTATTTTAGTAAGAATATTTAATTCTGTATAATTTACAACATAGTTGTCATAAGGATCCAACCAATATAGAAGCTACTGAGATTAATAACTCATTTGTACACATATCATGTACTTAGATCTCAACTCCAACACCATCAACACTTTTCCTAAATTGGTGTTCCCTATCCCTTTATTAGAGATAATGAATTCGTCTCATGGACAGGAGCAGACAATGATTTCCATGGCCTCAACTGATATGAATCAAGCCCCTTGGGGTTGGGAATATGTCTTAATTGCATCCTTGTTCTTGAACTAAAGTACTGCTTCCATTTGATTTCTTCCCTTTTTAACTTACCCAAATTATTTTCATTTTTACCTCACTCATCAACTTGTCAATCGGAGAACAGGAGCTATTTCCTTTTTTGTTTGGGATTCTGGCTGCAACCCAGGCACCATTTTCCAAGTAATTAATGAGCCCTGCAATGTCCTGGCTTGTGACCACCAGCCTCTTCCTTTGTTACATTTCTTGCTGGGAGAAGGACTGAATGTAAGAGCAGGCAGTAGACTGCCACTTAATGAAGAGCAAGCTGCTATTTTTAGGTGAAAATATCCTAAGTTCTTTTACTTGAGCCACAAGGCAAAAGTGTGTGTTTATAGTTGTATTGGAGGCTTATGAAGAAATCTGAGAAGCAGAGGTATTTACAAGTTAAGAGATTTCTAACAGGCAGGAGCTGTCACAGGACACACAATCTGGTTGGGAGGACTCAACCTTTGTTCCCAATTGCCAGCCCAGAGTTGCTTTTTGTGTATCAGCAAACAGAAAACATGAGAAGAAGTAGTTTTCGGTGAAGGATAAAAAGAGGTCAAAAATGAAAGTGGACTTTGTTTCCTTCTTTATTCCTTAGAGGCAAGGGGATAAAATTTTGAGGTTTACTTCCCCATGATTAGTCATGTATTCAAAAAGTATACTTTTCATGTCTTCTAGGTATCTAGCATTGATCTAGGTGCGAGGACAGAGTACTCATTAAACAGAGTCCTTATCCTCATGGAAGAGTTTGGTGGAAAGAGACTGAAATGAGTAAGTGAATGAATGAATGAATGACAGATTCATGATGAGTGCTATGTTAGAAAAAAATTAAACAGTAAGGAGAACAAGAAACAGGAAGTCCAGAGGGTGAGGTATTACTTTCTGAGAGGCAGTCCAGGAAGGCCCCCTAATAAAATGACACTTGAGCAGACACCTGGAGGAAGTGAAGGATCAAGCAGCAGGGACATCCCAAGGAGAAGATTCCAGGCAGATGAAATAGCAGATACAAAGGCAATGCAGGCAGTTCATGCTTAATGCAGCTGATCAGTCGTTTCTCTAAAAGCTTAATAATCTATGCAAAATTGAGCCACTGTAGATAAATAACCACTCTTTTAACACCCAAAACATTGATTTTACCATTTATGAAGAAAAATCATTGAATAACGTGTTATGTAATCTTCTGCCCTGTTAGAGATATGGTCCATAATTAAATCCTTTCTGATGATTTCCATGTGTAAGTATCATACTTCATTCATAGACATATTAAGCACATAATCTAAGTATCTACTTATTTTATGTATTGAACCTAGTTTTTACCGGGTAGTGTGTGAGTTGCTGGAAATAGTATGATGGGCAAAGAAGATAAGTCCCTGCCCTTACAAAGCTTACAGTCAGATAAAGGAGAAAGGCATTATTCCACTAGATATAATTTAATCTGAGAGTAGTACCCTGAAGGTATGTGGGTGGAGCATGGGCTAGGAGAGCTCAAACCAGGGACTGGGATCTTCTGGAGGATGAGAAAAGGTTTTTGTAAGGAAGTGATATGAAGGAGTTAATAAAAGGAGAAGCATTCCAGGAAGCTGGAACAGCATGTTCGAAAGCCCTGAGATGGGCGGGAACAAACCAAGTTTGCTGTATTAAAAGAAAGCAATGTGTCTGAATCCCAGAGAGTGAGGGAGAACGGCAAGAAAACTAAGTCTGTAGTCACATCTGAATCTTGTCTTGATCAAGTGGGAAACCATCTGAAGGGTTTTAGGTGGAGAAAGACAGTCAAGTAAACATTTTTGTATGACTCACTGTCTGCATGGTGGGAATGCAGGGCTGCAGGGGTAACTTCAGGGGACAATCCACTGCAGATACTCAAATGAGAGATGTTCATTGCTTGAATGAGGACAGTAGTGGTGGAGACAGAAAACAGAGGGAATAGAGAACTAAGCAAGTAGAGTGAGCTGAGCTTGTTCATGGAATCAGATTCAGAAGATTAAGATGTTATGGGTGACGCCTTCTTAGTTTTTGGAGTTATAATGATGCTCTTCATTCATTTGCTCATTTGCTGGAGAAAAAACAAAAATAACAAGATATCCTAGCTCAGGCACCAAACACTCAGAGTACAGTACATCTTGGCAGTCAGGCTGGTTCTAAGTAGGATCTCAATCTCTGATACTCAAGTTCCTCAGCGGCCCCAAAGCTGGCCTCTGGCTGAGAAGGAACCATGACAAAATAATCTGAAGGAAGCCTACAGGGTACATTAGGCTCAGGACAAATAAGCTCCTGATCCAGATGATTTCTGTTTCAACTCCATTATGGTGGCACTTAGCCGGTCACACCTACAGAGAAATTAGCAAACTGGATGACTCACTAGGATTTTCTTTCCAGAGGGCAAAGCACCTAAATAAAGACCCTTGCATTTAGCATACAATACCGAGAAGACATCTGAGCAGCAGCAGCAGCAATTTGGGAGAACTTCAAATGTGGCATTTAGGTTTGAGAGAGGAAGTTACAAATCAGAGAACCGATTTCACAAACAAAAAGCTTTTATAATGGCCTGTCCTGGAGAAGACAGTAATGAGAGGACAAAGAGAAAAGCCGTCCTCCTCTAAATACCTAGGGAAGTGACTTCTTAAAAAAGAGCAGGTGAAAAGAATTTTAATGTCACCAAGAGTGACTGTTCTTCCTCTTTGCCAGAAATAGCTAAGAGAGGCTAAGTCACTCATGAGGCCATAAAAAAGGAGGTGCTTATAAATGAGCTTGAAGCCAAACAGTGCTTTATAGTTTTTTCTATGCTCATCCAAGAATTTAATGGACTTAATTCCCCTTAAAATTACCTGTTTATGGTCACAACAGGTTAGGATAATACCTGTAAGTCTGTTTTAGACATACATCCATCATAAACCCAATTCTTTTTTTTTCTTTTTTAAAGCCTTTCAAAGCCTTAAATGTCTTATGGCTGGGATTCCAAACTAGACAACATGTACCCCTGTGGCACATGTCATCCTATGGAAACTGAGTGTAGTCATCAGTCAGTCATTAATAAATAAACTGTAATCTGCCTTCACTGATCAAGCTTGCTTTAACTGATTTTACAAAAACGTGTATGTTCTTCAAGTGTTACATAGCTTAAATAAAACTTTGCCCAAGTTGTTTTTCAGAAACTTGGAGTCAACTGTGTCTCGTTTGAACTTGCACAGGCTGGTTAAGACTTGTTAGGACCATCAGTCCTCCAACTGGGCATGTGCCAGTGTCCACTAGGTGATTTTTTGAAGTCAGAGGGCCAAAAACTCCACCCTCAGATTTTGCTAAGGCTGCCATATTCTGTATACACGTCCCAAGAAGAAGCATGCAGCTGAGTTATGCCTTCGCAGAACAACAGTTATCTCACTTTTTTCTCATCTCCACTCACCTTTCCCCACACTCCCCATACCTCAGCTTTATCCCATAAATAAACAGGGTCCCCACCTTCTGGGAGGCGGACCTGAGACTTGTCTCCTCACTTGGCTGCCTTGAGAATAAACCCTTTCTTTGCTGCAAACCTCAGCGCCTAGCATTTGGTTTGCTACATATATGGCAAAGGAACCTGGTTTGGTTAACACTCTGTTGGTGTGACCAGTAAGTGTGGGAAGCTACAAACCCCTTTTAAAATCTACCTTTCCATAAGAATTAAGTTCAAACAATTTTAAGTTGAAGCAACAATGACCATTCTAGTGTATATAAAGCAAAATGCACCTGAATTTTTGAGATAAAACACAAAATTCCAAATCCATTTCATGTTTGCAGTTTCCCCACCACCACCTTGGAGGAGCCCCCAGACCTCTTGAGATCAGGGGATGCCAGTTACAGGCTGACACCTTCCTCAGGCACTGCGGGTACAGCGTCTGGGACCACAACGCTTTTTGAAACTGACAAAAATATCCTATGAATTTTAAAATCAGAAGAAAACAATGAACTCTTAGAGCAAACTAAATCTTTTAATATATAACGTTAATACATTTGTCTTTATAACAAGGAAGTTGTAAAATCTAACTTAAAATGCTTTTTATGGAGTCAAGAGACCACAAAGGCAAAAATAAGTGCCAAAGGCCCATGGAAATCACACTGTGAAACTGGGTAGTTGGTTCTGTCATGCTGGCAATCCTCAGAACACAAGGGACAACAGTATTTCTTAAAGTGTGGTGGTCACATAACACCATGATATGGTGGGACAATGGCTAGCTAACATTTTTAATTTGAAAAGTATGTATTATATATTAAAGTGTAATTGAAAATAATGGGTTTTCCATTTATGGTAGCAATAAAGTTTCCTTTTTGGAAAATTAGAAATTTGGATGCTGGCCTGATTGCATAATTCCATTTTCAATCATACATCATAATTGTTTTTCAGAATTAGTAGGTCACAGTGTTGAGAGCAAGAGATATTTGTTGGCTGGAACAAAGCACCTCCTTTCACTGGCTCATGAAATGATCCTACTTTAGTTTTGCATTGTACACAAAGAGGCAGATAATTGATAAAGATTCCCCGCAAGAATAAGACATTCATGTAAAAATGAGATCAGCCAGTCCAGTCCATCCAGCTGGGATCATTTTACAAGGGTCAGACAGTCTTGGAGCATAAACTAATCACTCCGGGTCTGGAGGACGCCAGCTCCTAGTTCCCAAGAGGCAGCATCACACAATCAGATTGTTTACCCTGGCTCAATACAAATTTGACACATTTTCCCCAAAATGCCTGACTGGGGCCCTGTCAAAGCAGGATGATGGAAAATCAGAATGATTTTCTGGCCTGGTATATCTAACATTCCAATAATCCATTCCATTTCAGTCTTGTTTTGGAGGCAGGGAGGGATATTTTCCCCATCATACTTGAAATCCATTCATTCTTGCATGCTTTAGCTCCCCAGATCTCTGGATCATTGTTGAATCTGAAGCAGCCAGTGGCATGCAAAGACCTTTGAAAAGCAGCATTCTAGGGCTTCTTTTCCTCTTGTATGTCCCTGGTTGCTCAGTGGTAAAGAATCTGCCTGCCAATGCAGGAGACACAGGTTAGATCCCTAGGTTGGGAGGATCCCCTGGAGGAGGAAATGGCAACCCACTCAAGTATTCTTGCCTGGGAAATTCCACGGACAGAGGTGCTTGAGGTAGAGAGGGAGATCATTATTCCACGTGTGAGATTAAGGGCATCTCTTCTGTCACTGAGCCATCTGTACTCCAGTGCCCAATGATTCAGAGGAAGGAACTAATAATGTCCAATTCTCCAAAATGGCAAGGCCTTGACCTAAATGTGTTTAGTACTCAGTGGTGGTGGTGGTTTAGTCACTAAGTCATGTCCACCCCATGGACTGTAGCCCACCAGGCATGTCTGTCCATGGGATTTTCCAGGCAAGAATACTGAAGTGGGTTGCCATTTCCTTCTCCACAGCATCTTCACGACTCAGGGATCGAACCCCAGTCTCCTGTACTGCAGGCAGATTCTTTACCATCTGAGCCACCAGGGAAGCCCTTAGTACTCTGTAAGCTTCTCTAACTCAGGGTACTTTGCATGTGAGAGTTAGTGAGTGAAAGTCACTGAGTCGTGTCGGACTCTTTGCGACCCCATGGGTATAGTCCATGGAATTCTCTAGGCCAGAATACTGGAGTGGGTAGTCTTTCCCTTCTCCAGGGGATCTTCCCAACCCAGGGATAGAACCTAGGTCTCCACATTGCAGGCAGATTCTTTACCAGCTGAGCCTCAGGGAAGCCCAAGAATACTGGAATGGGTAGCCTATCCCTTCTCCAGTGGATATTCCTGACCCAGCAATCAACCAGAGTTTCCTGCACTGCATGTGGATTCTTTACCAACAGAGCTATCAGGGAACCCCGTGAGACTTGGTATCACTATGTAAATAGGGAACTATTTTACTGTAAAGTGAAATAAAACAAGTACATGCAGTACAAATTCTCTGGAGGAAATGCTTTAATACTGAAGAACAACTTGTGATTAGCATATCAATAGGAATAAATAAACAGCAGTTTTAAGATACCTAAGGGCACTTAAGGACAGAAGTTTTTCGACAAACTTCTTAAACTTCTTTTATGCTCTGAAACTAGTTGGAAAATTCTTTCTTCTGAGATACTTTAAAAGGTCAAGTACGGCCCACATCGCTTCTCTGAAAATTAATAAGGTTTTAATGTACTCAGAAATGCAGAAGTGGTGTCAAGGTTACTTTACTGACCCAGGCCAAAGAACCTTCTAGAACAGCAACATATTTTGGCTGGGTTTTTACCATGAAGTTACCTGTCCTCTTAAATGGGCTATTTAAAGAACATTTATTTCAACATATTAGCAGAATTACTAGGTCACTTATAAGCAGCAAGATAACTAACATTTTTAAAATGATCAAAGAGGAGAAATAAATTATCTAAGCAATTCTGAAGGAAAAATGGCTTGCTAGTGTTACCCCTCTACTTTAAAAGGGATCCTAAAAACTAGGGACAGCAGATCTTAGTTAAACCAGAAACTTTTAAGTTGAAGATTACGTCACTGAATGAGTTCAGCCCACCATGTTTTCCTTCTTCTAATTAATTATATCTGCTTAAATCCTTGGCATCAAAAGGTTGTGGGTGGTTTCATCTTCTAGCACAAGTCAAGTTTTCTAAGGTCAGACTCTTCATCTGAACAGCAGGGATCATAAACAGTAAGTACCTACATTTCATGAGCTTGTGGAATGGAGCCTTTCCTATAATGGGTACTCTGTGTATACCCTATACACACATGTTTGTATACAAGTACTGCTTCTATTGTTAGCACAACAAAGTCAGTCCTTGAACTTTAAAGAGGCACATGAACCACAAAAAAGTCAAGAACTTTCACTTCGAACCGCAATGAGATAACCACCTCACACCTGTCAGAATGGCTATCATCAAAAAGGCAACAAATAACAAGTGTTGGTGAGGTCGTGCACTGTTGGTGGGATTACACATTGGTGAAGCCACTACGGAAAACAGAATAGAGGCTCTCCAAGAAATTAAAAATAGAACTGCCATATGATTTAGTAATTTCACTTCTGGGTATTTACCTTAAGAAAACAAAATCATAATTCAAAAAGATGCATGCATTCCAATGTTCACTGAGGCATTATTTACAATAGCCAAGATATGGAAGCAATCTAAATGTCCATTGATAGAAAAATGGATAAAGATATGGTACACACACACACATATATATAAGTCAGTATCACTCAGCGATAAAAAAGAATGAAATATTGCCATTTTCAACAACAGGCATGGACTTAGAGGATATTATATTACGTGAAAAAAGTCAGAGAAAGACAAATACCACAGGCTCTCGCTTATATGTATAATCTTAAAAACAAAACAAAACCGACTCATAGATACAGAGAATAAATGGGTGGTTGCCAGGAAGAGGGAGGGGGAAGATAGGTAAAGGGGATGAAGAGGTTCAAACCTACAGTTATATATAATAAGTCACAGGGATACAGCATTAGGAATACCATCAGTAATACTGTAATAATTCTGAATAAGACAACTGGTTATTAGATTTATGATGGTGGTCATTTCATAATATATGCAAATGTCAAACCATTATATGGTATACCTGAAACTAAAATAACATTGTACATCAACTATATTTCAACTAAAAAAAACTGCCACCTAAAGCGCATATTAAATCTAAGAAAACCTTAACATAAGAGAGGACTCAGAGTAAAAAAATATAAGGAGATTGTTCTTAGAGTTCTAAATGCATCTTAACTTCTAAGGTTTAAATCTAGAAAGGTAGAAACATTCTTCCTCAATGAGACCTTTGACGGCACACAGGTCACTGAGGTATGTTTGCCAGTAAGCCAGTCTTAGGCTTTGAGCATTTCATCAGGTGTGCCAGTCCTTCGTCTGACCAAGGCTGGTATCTGTTATTCCTTACAACTTTTATCCTGGAGAACTTTTGTAAAGATTCCCCACCCTCCAAAGTATATGTTAGCATGCGTGTGTGCATGCTAAGTCACTTCAGTCATATCCAACTCTTTTCAACCCTATGGACTGTAGCCCACCATGTTTCTCTGTGCAGGGGACTTCTCAGACAAGAACACTGGAGTGGGCTGCCATGTCCTCCTCCAAGGGATCTTCCCGACCCTGGATCAATCCCGCATCTCTTATGTCTCCTGCATTGGTAAGCAGGTTCTTTACCAATAGAGCCATCTATAAAGTGCCACTATTCTCGTGGCTCAGATGGTAAAGAATCCGCCTCTAACGCAGGAGACCCAGGTTCCGATTGGGTTGGGAAGATCCCCTGGAGAAGGAAATGGCAACCCACTTCAGTACTCTTGCCTGGAGAATCCCATGGGCAGAGGAGCCTGGCAGGCTACAGTCCAGGGGGTTGCAAAAGGTCAGACACAACTGAGCGACTATACTTTCACTTTCATTCTAATATAATCAACTTTCCTGACCACATTTATATTGCAGGGTGACACTGTACAACCAGAAAGAGAACTGACCTCAACTGCTACCTCTTCTCGGGGAGAAATCCAATTCAAATAAAATATAGAACTCTGTCTACATAAACAACAAATAAATACACAAACCCTTGTGCATCTGCTCAGTTTTTTAAACTAATAATCAGCACTAGGTACTTAATTGCTTCTACTTTAACCCAAAACACAAACTTGGAAAAGGGAGTTTTCTCCCCCATATTTACTGTGGAATAAACACTAGATACAGAGGAGTCTGTTATACCTCACCTGCTCACAAACCTTAGCTGGTCAGCTCCCTGAGCTGTGCTCCTCGAGGAAATCTGAAAAGAAAACCTCCAAGCTTTACCCAACACCGCAGAGACGATGGTTCATTAGCAGAGCTCTGTAGGCCTGCGAGTTCTGTGCATCACACCCTTCCTGAGAGGTAAGATTCTGAGTAAGACGTTTGAAACCTCTGGATGTTCATGGTCTCAGTCATCAAATGGCTATCATAACCCCACATAATCTCTGGATTCAAGTGTTAGAATAACAACATGAGGACCACAGACTTGGAAATGCAGAGATGTTCCCTGGAAACAAAAGTAAAGAATAAGGAATCCCTTCGACACTGATAATGTAGATGGCAGAATGCTAGGAGTGATGGAAGTAGGCAGTAGAGTGGGACAGGAAATATAATCAGTACCTGTTTTGTTTTTATGTAGGATTCCCAGTTGGTTCTAGTGGTAAACAATCCACCTGCCAATGTAGGAGACATAAAAGATGTGGGTTCAATCCCTGGGTCAGAAAGATTCCCTGGAGGAGGGCAAGGCAACCCACTCCAGTATTCTTGCCTGGTGAATCCCATGGACACAGGAGCCTGGTGGGCTACAATCCATAGAGTTGCCAAGAGTTGGACATGACTGAAGTGACTTGCCATGCACACTTACTTTTATGTATTCATAAATATGTGGATCTGCAGGAGAACTAACACCATGATGTATAGTATTAACGCCAGAGTTCAAAGACTACAATTGATCATGGTGTTACTCATCAGCTGAATCAGGTACTCATAATCTCCTTAGCTTCTAGACTGGAAAACAATGTTCAAACAAAGAGTTTTTTGTTTGGACATTGCTATTTTGTTTTGGGCTTTGTTGGCAGGCTTATTGTCCTCCCTCCCCCCATTTTGTGGTTTTCCCTATCCCCTACCAACACTCCAACACTGGTTTCTTGGCCATGCCTTAAATTTAGAACATATTTACTCAGATGATTAACTATAGCCATTAGTCTTGTTCAAGCAAGTCTTGTTCTGAGCAATGGATAAGCTGGAGACCAGAGGAAGAGGGCAGCCATGGCTCCTTGTTAGTCATCCTCGCCTCCCACCCCATGCCCACCCTGCTGTAGATCATCAGGGCTGGGTGCCAAGCACCAACTCCTTTCAGCACTCAGAGGCGGGCATATCCATATGGGGACAGGACTGCTTTTGGTGCTTAGCTTCCGTGATTGGTTTCTTTAGGGAAGGTTTTGAAAGTTCTGAAGGATCTCTCAACATGGATAAGTGGATACAAACAGTAGAACAAAATGTACTAAACATTTAGGTAACAAAACATTCCTCTTCTGCTGAAATCACTAGGTGAATTAGCTGGGGGAAATCAGAGTCTGCTTAATTTGAAAATCCTTTTAAGAGACAACTCTGCCTCCATCCAAAAAAAAAAGCACCTTGTCCTTTGTTTTCACTAACTTTCACTCTTTTGACACAAAAGGAGAAAGAAGGACATGAACGCAGCTCAAACTTCTCACTGAAGCACCTGATACTTTACAGGCAGTGCTGGTGTACTTGGGTCATGGGCACTACCTACTTATAATCTGTACAGGAAAAAAGTGAATAGTGTGGTCCTTAATGGAAACAGAAATGGAAAGCCTACACAGGGATTCTCAACCTGCACTCATGATTCAACAAATAGTTTGTATCTTGACACTGTTGCCAGATCATTCGCAACTAAATTACCCAGGAATTCTTTCTTTTTTGCCTCTGTCTCTCCCATCCTCAACCTCAAATACACAAACCTAGGCTCCCCTAAGAGGGGAAAACACAAAAGCAAAGAGTAAGGCAATTTGCCACCATGCCACATCAGGTTATAGCTAACTGGTCTTCCCTCTGGTCAGAAGAGAAAAAAGTACAGATATGCACCTGGCAAATATCTGCATGGTCTCCAGTGCAGTAAGATTCATCCATTTGCTCACAAAAGTACACAACTGCAGCTGACAGAATAAATCACTTCAATTCAACAAACATTTATCAAGCTCCAGTCTGATTGCAGAGTCTTTTGGAAAAAAAAAATCACGCACCTGGCTATTAGTGATGATTTTTGAAGAAGTCTAGAAATATGCTATTCCTGCCCCCCTCCCGTCAAAAACAAGGCATGAGAAAAGAAGCAACCAACTCCTTCAGATGATCAATACAGCAGCATTTTATGCTGTAAAATGTAACAAACTGAAGCCATGCCAGTTTCCTTTTGTAGATGGAAAAGAATTAACTTCTTATCTTTCTTGGGAAATAACAATTTGGTCCCTTGTATAAAAAATGTATTACTCAACCATCAATCACCCTCCAGTATTTTTGATATAGAGATTAGATGAAGTATATATTGAAACAAGTTAAGGCATCACTGCTTTATATTACACATTCAAGTTGATCGGCGATCTATCCTAAATGAATTTTAAACATGCAATGCAAGATCAGGGCAAAACCAATCCCTGCCAAACATTTAGGGGGATTTCCACATCTCATCCTCATCCCAGATTTCCTCTTAGGAAACCTGCAAGTGGAGCTAAGAGAAAAATTAGGGTGAGACCCCAAGTCAAGCTCTATCACCTGCCTGCTTGGTGACCTCAGAAAAGTCATTAATAAACTGAGACCTCAACTTCTTCAAACTTTAAAACAGGAATAATCATACCCCCTTCTGTCTCACTTGTGGGGAGACTGTGAAAATCAAATGAAATAATCAAGATAAAGGTTTTATGAAAACTGTTATAATCATGGATATCGACGTTTAAGCCCACAGTCCTAGAAACAAGGTGGCAAAAGGAAACCCATTTGTCTCCACAGTGTGTACCAGGGTCTTTACAAGTTTAAGTGGCCTGTAGCCTCTTGGATTTAGGAACAGGGTCAGCTTTAGACTCATGCCCATGAAACCAGCTTCAGAAAGAAGGGAAAACACTTTTTTTCATTATCCTATTTTTTTTTTCTATTATACCGCAGAGCAGGCGGACACTGTTTTTATTTAATGTATCAGTATTTAGTGGGTGTTGGCTCTTATGAAATGCTGTATTGAGTGTCTCCTTGTTTTACAGGCTTACACAGCTGAGATTAAGCAAAAATGACACACATTCTACTGAGATTGTTGTGGCTGTTGTTCACTCACTAAGTCGTGTCTGCCTCTTTGCGACCCCATGGACTGCAGCATGCCCAGCCCCCTGTCCCTTACCGTCTCTTGGAATTCACACAAGTTCATGTCCATTGAATCAGTGATGCCAGCCAGTCATCTCCACTGAGATAGGGCATTCCAAAATCAGCAAAACATGGAAGTGGTATCCTTTTTTTTTTTTAATCAGTATTTTTAGCCATCTACTCTGTATTGGCACTAGAGAAATAGTTAGGTAATGTACCAGAACTCAAGGAGCTCGGAGTTTATAGAGTGGAATCAGCCAGACAGAACATAACAAAACAGCAAGGGCAAGGTGAGAAAGAGGTCGGCAAGGGTCTCAGGGAGCAGAGAAGGGTTAAGGATGCCGGGCAGGTGGGAGGCCCTGTGACAGTACTGAACCCACAGGAGCCAGGATCTACCAAAGAGGAGGCTGGAGGGGGCGGCAGAGGTGACGTGACAAGGAGTCCAGGCCTGAGGACCTCAGCGTGGGGCTGCTCTATGGATGGATGCAGGAGGGGAGTTCAGAGGAGTAGCTGAGAAGGGATGTTACATCGGAGACACCCCAACTATCCTTCTAGAACATCCTGTCGACATATGAACTACTGGATTTCCTATGGAAAACAGACATTTTCCTACTAAAAAAAGAACACAGTTGATGCAGTAAAGGTAAAGGGAAATCTCACTGTAAAACTGTAAGAAAAAGAATCACAGCCCAAAACTGAATAAAGAAAACATGAACAATACTCTGAAAGGATTCGTATAAAAGCTGCAGTGGAACTGACCTCTTCCTCGACTTCTACCTCCACCTGAGAAGGATCATTTTATTTAGACATAAACAGGGTAGAAAAGTCAAGCGTGTCAGCCAGTTTCAGCTTCTTAGAACAAGTTGCTGCTCTGCAGGTACTGGGTGGTCAGTCACCTGGAGGACAAAGCAGGCCAGGGAGTCATCATGAAAAACTCAGGTTTGCAGGACCCTTTGAGGCTTGATAGAGAGTTGGTGTTACGAGAAGCTCACAGGAAACCATCACGTCTACAATTAAGATTACTGGGAATATTTTAAAAAAGAAAGGCAAGGCAGGGCTGGTGCGGGGGAGAAGGAGTGGGGAGTAGGGAGTTACTGTTTACTGAGTACAGAGTTTCAGTTTGGGATGATGAGAAAGTTCTGGATTTGGACTGAGGGGATGACAACACATGAATGTACTTCATGCTACTGAACAATATTTTATAGCATTGGTATTTTACCATGATAAGAGGATGGGGGAAGGAGAGAGGCAAAGAGAGACAAAGAGACAAAATTAAAAAGTAGTAAGATTTCTAATAAACTCAGCTGAGAAACTCCTACTACCTTCCTCAATGTGACACACAGAACAAAAGTGAATTTCTCAAGAAATACTCTAAAGACAGACATCATCTGGAACATGCTAGTGGTCTGCCAAGGACGGTAGTCCCAACGGGCTATATTATGTAATCATGGGCCAGTTTTCTAAAACAATAGAGGGTCTTCTCCCTAAAGGAGACTGAACTCTTCACATACTTTAGTTCGTAACTCTTCAATCTAGAAAGATGACTTCGTTATTATCATCATTATGGTAGCTATTTTGTATTTGTTAAGAGTCTAATAAGCCAGCTGCTGTTTTCTCTTTTTTTGTTGCAGATGGGAACAAAACAGACAGCACGTCTGTGCGTTGCTTGGGAAAGCAAGGAACAGGACCAAAATCAGAATTCCTGCCCAAGGCCACAACATTCAGCCGAGGAGGCTGCCGCCTGTGCTCCGCCCAGAGTGGAGGTTTGGGCAATGCCTCATCCCCCTGCTCCAGAATCTCACCACCGAGCAGGGCTGCTGCTTAGTGGAGAGCACATATTTGCTTTCCAGACAGCAGCTATTTATTTCTGCACGTACAAAAACATCCAAGTGGACTTAATACAATTATATTTGAGGTTAAACCACAGAGATAAGAAATTCAAACTAGGGCCCCAAGTAATCACTCTTTTCAAGAGTTTCAAATGTTTTCCGTCTAAATAGTTAAAACTGTACGTGGCCCTAAATTCTGTGCCTATAATCCTGATGGAGTTTCATTCCACAGGTCACAAATCATCCCCCAGTAATGGTAATTACTTAGTAACTATTGATTGTTTAATTACTTGAGACTGCCTTATACTCACTAAGTCATTAAGGGTGTCAGGAGATCTAAAAAGTATAAGTCACCAGGGTGCTGTGCATCAAGTTATTCGGCAAGTCACTGATATGAGATGAAAGGGAAGTATTTTAAACTAAAGCAGTCTAAACACTTCAAAGGAAAGGTGGTATACATGTGCCAAATTGATAATAGATATTTATTATAAAGGAGGACACTGAATAAATAAATAAAAAAGGTAAACAAAACCCCAGGATACAGATAAGAGTAGAAGAGATGTCTCCTCAAAGGCAGAGACACCTAAAAGAGCCTTTAAGTCCCCTGACAGACAATACCTTAGTCCAGTGGATCTCAATTCTGGTTTTGCACTAGAAGCATCTGGAAAGTTCTGGAAGCCAGCTTTACCCAGTCCTACACCAGACCCACTAAAACCGAATCTCCAGGGAAAGGCCCAGATATGTTTAGTGTTTCAAAACTATTCAGATGATTTCCATGAACAATGAGGGCTGAGCAACACTGGTAGCTACAAGAAATCCAACCAAGTCCCCTGTGGCAGGTTTTGGTAGCAACTCTGGAGGTCTGGCCACCCAGCAGAAAAGCAACCTTCCTTATGCATATGGCACATGGGCTCACAAAGGTCTACCGAAGTGCTGCCATGGCAACCATCTAATTCATTACACCCAACGGATGATAGCATGAGGTGGCACAGTCTTGAGCCAAATTAGATGCAATGAACACAGGGATCTATGAAAAGCTCAACAAGCCAACACATTTCAAGGGTAAATAATTCTACTTATGGGGCAGGAGTAAAACTGTTACCTGTAATTCTGCCCAACTACAATGAAAGTACCCTCTGAGATGAAGCTATAATAACTAAATAATCCCAAAGGCTTAGCCAGGGTCAAATGAACTTATGGCTAGGAATAATGCTTCGTATGTGCTACAGCATCTTAGAGACATCTTTTAAAATATCTATTTGATATTAAAAATCACAATTTCTACACTCCTAGAAAAATAGTGCTGGGGTATTTTTTGGTAGCTACCTTTTTTTCAAGAAAGTTGAATGAAACCAACTAGTACCCTTGGGCTATATCATTAATTTATTTTAATAGATAATCTGTCACTATAAACAGTACAAAAATTCTTTTTAAAGGCAATCAATATGTTAGATCTGGCCCAAGAGCCCGGTTTATACGAGAACAAGAAAGACAGATCTGCTCCAAACTTCCTTCCACTTATGAAAATGCTAAATTACACCAGATGCCAAGGCTTCCAAGCTTTTTCCAAATCTCCTTCCCACAGTCCATTCAGGTCCCCACTCTGATTCACAATGCTCCACATTTTAAACTCCCACTGTCTCTGTCTGCACATCAGTTTTAAGAGTTTTTGCTATATTGTCTTATCCTTATAGAAGTGGTCCTTGAGCGGGGCAGGGAGGGAGACAATTTTACCCCCCAGGAGACTTCTGGCAATGTCTGGAGACATTTCTGATTCTCAGGACTTTGGGAATGCTCCTGGCATCTCATAGGTAGAGGTCAAGGATGCGGCTAAACACCCTATGATGCACAGGACAACACCCCGACAATAAAGAGCTATTTGGTCCAAATGTCAACAGTGCCAGTGTTGAGAAACCCTGCCTTTAAGAGATAATGTGGTTTAATAACTGTGCTTTAGTTTCTTCCCCTATAAAATCATGAAGAGTAACTAAGACACAACATTCGAAAACTTTAGCACACAATAATTATTTAACCTGATTGCACATTTCTTAGACTAGGAACCACCTCGACTGGCTCTGCATCCTCCCCATACAAAGCACAGGTCTTTTTCACTGGCACTCAATAAATGTGAAATAATGTATTCTTTATATTGGAATTCTTGTTTAAAAAAACAAATGCCATTATTATCTAAGAAATTTGACATTCTCCTATAATCACTCCTTACCAAACAAGAAGTGAACAGTGTAATTCATGATTCATTAGAAGAGACTATGATAAACTACGATGAATCCTAAGTATGTCACAGAATCACCTCCATATTAAGATTGTTAATAAGCTTACTATTAAAATGCTTTGTCTTACTTCAACAATGGTTTATTAAGAGATCCCAATATACAAACGTAAAGAAATCTCATGCAGTGGGCTCAGATTTCTACTATACCAGGTCAGTTTTGACCCTTTCAATTCTCAGGTTTTGAGTTGGAATTATTCAGAAACAACCTTACCTGTAATCATAAGCAGGTCAAATAAAAACAGCAGAAGTCAAATCTCAGAATGAGTATGTCAGACCTGGCTGGCATCAAATCTCAAATCAAAATCTTTGTGTTTTTTTAACTTTTCTCAGTTTATGCATGTTACAGTCAGCATAAAAACTCCAAATGATTACAAAAAACATTGGGATTAACATTCACTCAAGTAGCCCTGCACGCATGCAAAGTCACTCAGTCATGTTCAACTCTGCGACCCTATGGACTGCAGCCAACCAGGCTCTTCTGTCCATGGGATTCTCCAGGCAAGGATACTGGAGTGGGTTGCCATTTCCTTCTCCTGTGGATCTTTCTGACCCAGGGATTGAGCCCAAGTCTCTCATGTCTCCTGCACTGGCAGGCAGGTTCTTTACCATTAGTGCCACCTGGCAGCCCTACCACAGGGTAACTGGCAATCATTTTGCAGAGTTTCTGGAGGTGTGGTTCCAGGGCTCTGAACGTTGGCAAGAATCTATAAACTTATTAGAAGTGCAGATTCCTGGACCCCAACCAGACCTACTGAACAAAATTTAAGAGGTTAGGCCTAGAAATCTACATTTTTAATCATTTCTCAAACATTTGTTTCACATAGTAAAGTTTGGGAACCTCTACCAGGAGACTGAACCTCAGAAAACTGATCTGCCTCATTTGTAAATTTCCAGCATGGGTCTTGCTTCCACAGACTATCAATAATTAATTTAACATAAAATCCACACCCAGCTCCTACCATAAGAAACAAGTAGAGAATTCTGTTGATTATTTTTGTCCATATATGCATGTCTGAAGTAAGCAGATATTTTATGGGAAATGCTGAAAAAATACTAGGAACAAATATATATAGAATTATTAAGGAAAACAGAGCTCAACTCTGGGCCCCACACAGGTCACCATTTAGTATGTACCAGATGCTGGATACAACAATTGCTAGACAGACTAGGTCCCTATCCTTGTTTTTCCTTTATGGTGCATTTTAACTGTTTAATATATACATAAACAAAGACGTAAGATAATTTCAGAGAGTGTCAATGCCACGAAGGCAAAAAAATAAGTTGATGTGATAGAGAAAGTCAGTGGGGGAGGAAGGCAGTAGCAGTGGCTGCCTGAAAAGTAGATTCCTTGAGGAGGTAACATGTGCGCTGGGTTCTGAGGGACAAAGACCCAGTCATGCGGAAGCTGAGGAAAGAGTGTTCTAGACAGAGAGAACTGTTTCGATAAAGACACTGAAGTGAGAGCAAGGTTCTCATGAATAGAAATTAAATCAGAAATCAGATTATATGTACAAGATGTTTCATGACATAGAAAATACTATTTTATAGTATCAAATATTATTTTTATTAATATGTTAGAATTGTTTCAGGACAAAAGCCAAGATAATGAAAGACCTCAAGTCTAAGTCATAGGAAGAATTAAGCAACTAAGGCTCTAATGCCTGGAGACCAGGAGACACAAGTATGTGTTTGGGGGAAGAAGAGAGAAGTCTTTTGAAGGACTATGTTCTTGTAGAAGAGGATTTAATTTTTTTTTTTTAATAGTTACATGGAATGAGCTTGCACTGGTAAACATTTCAGGAAGGCAGAATCTTGGCTCAATATGACGATGAACAGTCAAAGAAAATTGCAGGTAAATAGGATGACTGGGAGGCAATGAGTTCCACATGAGTGGAGGTGATCAAGGATGGAACAGATTGCTAGCAGAGGAACAACTGCGCTAGATAACCTATAAGGTAGGTCATATACCTATAAAGTTTGCAACCCTTTGAAAACACACACACACACACACACACACACACACACACACAGAGTTTCAGTATACTCTCTCCACAAGCAGTATAACCACTATAACCAACATTGCCTCTTGATCTCATACTTTACAACCTAGAGGAGGTTTTAAAAGAAATCTGAGAGATACAGAGGAATCTACCATATTCCTGATTTACACTGTCACTCAGGAATAAGGTCTTCACCTCTGCAATCATCAATATATATTTCCAAAGGGCAAATTAAGAAACAGGATAGATGAACATTCCTTTTTGAAAACTGTGGCTGAGATTTAGTGGTGTTTTAGCAATGAACATTAAACAATTATTTGGACCTATTAAAACAACTACTCTATTTTAACAAAAATGTGATGCAATTGGATTTCATCAGGTCCCAATAAATGGTATGCCAATGAACAGCCAAAGTCTCCAGCAAGCAGGTATTGTGGCCTTTTCTTGGTTTATTTTTTAATGGGAGCCATAGGCCCAAGAAGGAAATGGCAACCCACACCAGTATTCTTCCCTGGAAAATCCCCATGGACAGAGGACCCTGGTAGTCTACAGTCCATGGGGTCGCAAAGAGTCAGACACGACTGAGCGACTTCACTTTTTCACTTTTATAAGCCCAAGAAGATGATTTCTTCATTTAAAAAAAAAAAAAAAAAAAAAAAACCTTGACAGAGACTCTACTCTTCATTATTTATGTATTCTGCAAAAAACAGATACTGAACTGCCACCTGACCACACAGGACCAAAATGCAAAAGATAAATCTAACCTTCCAAGGACAGAGAGACCAAGTTAGACTTGGGAGTAAAACTAGAAGTTACTTCGAAAAGCTGAATGTAACTAAATGACCTTTATATAAAATATATTTCCAATCTAGGTGTATGTGGCTTAAATGAAGATATACTCCAAGAAACATTCTCTTAATATCTACATATACTTTTGTTTATTCAATGAAGTATGCTTCTTAAAAACCTACTTGTAGGGCTTCTCTGGTGGCTCAGTGGTAGAGAATAAGCCTGCCAATGCAGTAAACACGATCCCTGGTCCAGGAAGATCCCACATGTTGTGGAGCAGCTAAACCTGTCCACCACAACCATTGAGCCTGTGCTCCAGAGCCCGGGAGCCACAACTACGGAGCCCACACGCCACAGCTACTGAAGCCCAAGCACTTGAGAGCCCGTGTTCTGCAACGCGAGAAGCCACTGCAATGAGAAGCCTGAACACTGCAACTAGAGAGTGGCCCCCCTTGCTGCAACGAGAGAAAAGCCCAAGGAGCAATGAAGAGCCAACTCAGCCAAAAAATAAATAAATAATTTTTAAAAGAGATTCTACATCTTAAAAAAAAAAAACTACTTGTAAATAAAATTATGTTATGACTCTTTTAGGATAACTTATTAAAAGAAACTTTTAAGAATCTTTCCAGAAAAGAAAAGGTACATACATCCACATCATTGTTCATAAAATTATACCTCATTTTATGAAATCTAGGAACAACAAAAGCTAGAGTTACAAAAATTAAAAGATTTAATATTTAATGTAAAGAAAGTATTTATCATAGAATTTTTGACATAGAAATCTGTCCCTAGGGCTATAAAATTTATATTCATGTGTACAGTATTTTAAAAATATACCTATTCCATAAAGGTTAAATATAACCTATCATGGAACAATCACTTCCTAACTTATTTCTCTTTAAGTTCACGTATAGTTGAAATCTGGTTTGGCAGTTTTATTAAGCTTTAATCCTTCAGAGCTCAGAGTAACGGCAGGATTGGATTAGTGACTCAGGAAACCCAGGTGTCTCTGTCCTGGAGGGGGTGCCACCTAATGTTGTCTGGGTTGCCTAGAAACCCAATCCTTAACTGGGTATGAAGGTTTAATTCTTCAGATAAATCATTCCAAGTCCCCAAAGCATTTAGAGCAACACTCTCACTTGACTATTGCACAGAGAAGCTGCGGTGCCGCAAAACAACACAAGGGCTCGTACAAGAAACCACGTCTCCTGTCTGCAAATCCAGTGATCAGCGTGGCCAGCTCTGCAGTCTCCCCTCAGCCTGAGATGGGCCAAACTGCTGAACCAACACTAAGAGAAGGGCACCCTTTAGAACAACAGTGTTACCAACTTCGTTGGTGTATTTCTTTCCTCTCTAAAGAGCTGAGACCTCTTGCCACTTGTTTTTTTTTCCTCAGGTACCAAAAAAATTAGGGCTAATTTTGGATTTTCCAAACATTCTCATCCTTAATTGAGAATCCTTATCTTGTTATCATCCTCTCTTGCAGGAGTATACAGTCCACCTCTTAGATTAGTGGACAAAGCTGTGAATCACCTTCCAAACGTGCATAGCACAATGGAATGGCACTATAAAAACAACAGTGTTATACAGAGTTGTTTCTCCATACTGACAGCAAATCAGAAGTAATTTTCTGCCTAAATCAGGGCTTAATTCATTAGCTCACATTAATTTACAAGTTCAATCCAATTTCTCGAAATGCAATAACATGATCTTCCAACCTAATTATCTTCACTGAAAAGTATTTAAAAGCATTTGCTGAGACACCTTTCTTTCTTGTGTCAGACAGGATCAACATTCAAGTGAACAGCTGGGGTAGACTACATTCTTTCTAATTGCAGGGGGTTGACCTTTTAGGAAATAATCATATTTTGCAAGAGAGAAATTTTCCCAAGTGGACACCAAAGGGTACCACCTGGTAAAAAAAAAAAAGTGAAAATGTTTATAATTTACATACACTTATATATATATACACACACATATACTTTTGACCTTCTGTAGCACTGAAAATATCACAATCTGGCAGACGTCAATAATTTAACCAACTAAGAGACGTTTAAGATTCAAAGAAGGAAATTTTTAACAAATAGAACAAGACAGAGAATTTACAGTAGAAGTGCCATCCCATAACACTACCACTCAGGAAAAGTGATAGATATTTCTCTTGAAATAATCATGAGGAAACAGTTGGTCTGTTTTGAAGGCATTTATTTCAATAGCTCATTCACTAAAACCCCCCGAGCTTTAGTCCAAAAAGGTAATTTTGATTTTCTTTTGATAATCAGGAGAATCAAGCCACTTTTCTAAATACTTTTTTAGGTCATTTACTGGGAGAAAATATCTTTTAAAAGCATGTTTAAGGTGAATCTGAAAGCAAAAATTAGTATAAGAACAAGAACATTTTATTCCTCGATTCAACCTCAAGTTTAGCTTTTAATTATCTCCTATTTTGTAAGAGTCATTGCTGCCATTAGTCCCGCCTTTGTGAAGCAGCCAGTGTTCTCCTAACACTGTTCACTAAACTCATTTAACTCATGCCCTAGGCCAGTAGCATATCTCCTTTTACAGCTGCGATACTTTAGTAGTTTAAATTTCTAAAGTAAATAGCATCATTTGCGCCTTTGAAAACTAGTTCTGGCAGCGATGAATGAAACTAAACACATCAGAGAGCTTCAAGTACATACCGTTAGAATTCACGCGTCAGATAGAAGCTCTGTAAGATATAATAAATGGAAATGCCCAAACCCCAGAATCCAGTTTAGGCAATGAGACTACAGATTCATTTAAAAAGATGGAGAGTCAATTCAGTTCAGTCGCTCAGTCGTGTCCGACTCTTTGCAACCCCATGAACCACAGCACGCCAGGCCTCCCTGTCCATCACCAACTCCCGGAGTCTACTCAAACCCATGTCCATCGAGTCAGTGATGCCATCCAACCATCTCATCATCTGTCATCCCCTTCTCCTCCTGCCCTCAGTCTTTCCCAGCATTAGGGTCTTTTCCAATGAGTCAGCTCTTTGGATCATGTGGCCAAAGTATTGGAGTTTCAGCTTCAACATCAGTCCTTGCAATGAACACCCAGGACTGATCTCCTTTAGGATGGACTGGTTGGATCTCCTTGCAGTCCAAGGGACTCTCAAGAGTCTTCTCCAACACCACAGTTCAAAAGCATCACTCAAGAAAAAGAAATGCAAAAAAGCAAAATGGCTGTCTGAGGAGGCCTTACAAATAGCTGTGAAAGACAGGAAGCGAAAAGGAAAGATATACCCATTTGAATGCAGAGTTCCAAAGAATAGCAAGGAGAGATAAGAAAGCCTTCCTCAGTGATCAGTGCAAAGAAATAGAGGAAAACAATAGAATGGGAAAGACTAGAGATCTCTTCAAGAAAATTAGAGTCAATTAACAAGTATATTATTTCATTTTAAATCTGTTATGAGACATGTATGAGTGAGAACAGACAGTACTGCTATTCAGCATTCATGAACCGAAACCACACATGAGCCATGTTCAAGCTCAATGAACTTACCTTATATACTTGTCCATATGTTCCATTGCCAACAAGTTCCACCAATTCAAAGATTCCTGCGGGGTCCTGAAAGAAATGAAATAAACAATAAAAATTCAAATCAATACTCTAGCCGTTGTCTTAATCATAACCAAATGCACATTTAAAATTAGCAAATAAATAACAGCTTTGGGGGGGCTCTCATATGTTAATATTAAAGAGTATTAAAATTTAATTCGGCTGCAGCTATGAAATGAGACAAAATCCATTTGTTTCTATTTTGCACTTCTATGAGATGTGTTTAAATCAGACAAAAGGAGACAAGACTTTCATCGAAACCATAAAAAAAAAAAAGAGAATTAACGCATTTCGTACTGTCAAATGTAAACACACTTGTAGGTACATCGGCATAAAATGAAAGACACATCAATCTAAGGGGGTTCTAATTTTTAAGATCTTTCTGTTTGACATTTCTGATTGGCTCGCCGTGTTGAACACTGGCAGTTGAGAGGAGCGCTGCTATACTGTGGGGCAATCTTCCGGCGGTAGTCAAGTTTTCAAGAGAAAATGGAATCCACCTAACTTCCTCTCTCAGAAGGTATTCCTCTGAATTCATCTCCCTTCCCGACAATGCTGCCTTTGCAAAACACACTTTTGCAGACAGCCTCCAGTTCTTGCAGGACTTGGAGGGTCCTGGCAAGACCCAGAATGCAAAGGAAACTGGAGAAAGATGCATGTTCTTACCCACGAACAGGTGTCTGCTAACCCTGAGAGTCAGCTAAATGTTCCCGTGCTCAGTAAATATCCAATAATTGTGTCTATTATTCCTGAATTACCAACCCCAAAAGTCAAAAATAAAAAAAATCGAAAGCCTATAAAATTCAACTCACAGGCAGAAAGTGACTTTGATCTCTTCTGATTCCTACTTGGAAAGAAATGATTTCTTTAAAGGCCTAGATCAGGAATCACAAACACACATGTCCACAGAGGGCGAACAAGTAACAGAGAAGAGTGAGGTGGGCCACGGAGGCCTGTGGCAAACTGAGGAAGTCCTGTCTCCTTTGCAGGTGGAGGGGGGTGCCCAGCTGGAACCAACAGCTGTCGCTTCAACCTATGAGCACAGTCTTACCAGGTCTAAAAATTTCTTTGAAATGAAATTGAACATTTTGCATAATGTGAGATCTCCTCATTTTCAAATGTTAGGCATTAACTCACTTAAAAAAAAAAATACACATAAAACAAAACACCACCAACAACAAATGCTGAGGGACAAATGAAAAAGACTTCAACCTCTGACCTAAAAAGTTTTTCCCATCTCCAGTCAACAGGTTTTCGGAGCACTGCCAAATGGCATGACAGCGACTGCGCAGCAGAGGGGAAAGGTTCAGATGGACCTTTTAGGTTTTTAGACAGACCTTTTTGGATTTTAGGTTCAGACAGACCTGGGCTGAACACCAGCTCTGTCTGGTGTGGCTGCCTGAATCCAAGACCCCCCTGGAAGAGCGATTCAGTCTCTGTGCAGATAAAACGGGGATGACATCTACCCAGGAGAGTCCTGGGAAAGAGCAGGTGAGGGCTTAGCACCCACCTGCCCATAGTCAGCAATCTAATATCTAATAGGAATCGTTTTTAAGCTGAGGAATCCCACACCTCTATAACATCTAAAGGGAGAAGTGGTCATATTCATGGAGAAGAAGATAAATGAGTTTAATGTGACAAGTTAGAGCTCATTAAAGTGACAGTTTTTATTAAGTCAGGCCCAAGAAAAGTGCTTCATGATGTGCCTTCAAAGATCCCTCATAGAGGGACTTCACTCGTGGTCCAGTGGCTAAGACTCCATGCTCCCAATGCAGTGGCCCCGGGTTCGATCCTTGGTCAAGGAACGAGGTCCCACGTGCTGCAACTAAGAGCTCACCTGTGCCAACTAAAAGATCTCCCATGTCACAACTAAGACCCAGCACAGCCAAATAAATAAATTTTTTAAAAAATAAGTAAATAAAAGATCTTGAGAGCCTCAACTAAAGGCCCCACATGCCACAACGAAGATCCAAGATCCCATGTGCCACAACTAAGACCCTGCCAGATAAATAAATAGAAATATTCTTTTAAATCATGCCTTTAAAAAAATCCCAAATAGAAAACAAGTTAAGAAAAAATAGTAAGACAAAAAAAGAGTTGAAGCACTTAGTCACTCACAAAACTGGAATTAGCATTATCCATTGTTATAAAGCCAGGAAGGCAAGAAACCCCACTTCAGACTTATGGAGAAGTCCAGAAATTCCATCTGTGCCTCACTTGGTCAGGGAGCTGTGGACAAAGACAGGACAAAGTGGTGAAAGGGCCTAGAGCTCTGAGCATGGAGACCCCAGAGCTAAAAGTCACTGTCAAGGCCACCTGGAAGGCACTTCAAGATGGGAAAGAAAAATTGTGCTTGTTAAACTACTAAACCATTAGAGCAGTAGGTTTTATTACAAACAGAATTAGAAAGAAGTGAGGAAAACGGGGGTGAGGGAGGTGGCGGGGAGAGAAGCCCACAAATGTGGCAGCTGCTGTTTGTTTCTAAGCTGCGCTTCCCAGTAGTTTGTTTGCTCAGTGGTGTTTCTGCAACAAATTTCAAGAGAGGTTCTACATTTGCTTGAAATATCTGGACTGTTTTCAACGTTCATTTTTCTTGACGTTAAAAAAAATGAATGAAAGAAAAGAGATGTAGGATGAAAGGGAAAGTGAAAGTCACTCAGTCGTGTCTGACTCTTTGCAACCCCACGTCTGACTCTTTGCAACCCCATACAGTGCATGGAATTCTCCAGGCCAGAATGCTGGAGTGGGTAGCCTTTCCCTTCTCCAGGGGATCTTCTCAACCCAGGGATTGAACCCAGGTCTCCCTCATTGCATGTGGATTCTTTACCAGCTGAGCCACAAGGGAAGCCCAAGAATACTGGAGTGGGTAGCCTATCCTCAGTAAGTGTTGAATGAGTGAATGAATGAATGAATGCATTCGTTTATTGAGCCCTTACTATGTGCTAAATACACTTACATGTATTATCTGTAACCCTGGCAAGAACTCTACAAGGTAGACATGATCTTCTTGACCCAGGAATTGAACCAGGGTCTCCTGCATTGCAGGTGGATTCTTTACCAACTGAGATATTAAGGGAAGCTCGAAGATGTAGGATGGTGACTACTAACTGCCTTAAGGAGTCTGGGAAGCAGGGGAGGGTGGCGGAAGGGGAGGCAAAAGCAAAAACAGGGTGCAGAGTAGGGACACTTTTCTACACTGAAGGGTCACCCTACCTCACAAACCTCTCCTTGGGACTGGGGTTTAATGGGGAGGTCTCAGGAGGAGCCAAGCAGCTGACTTTAGGTTCCTTCCCCTCCTCAGATAGTTCATTCACAGGCATGTGGCCCCACCAATCAGATTCAAGAAGACTCAACGCCAGGACTCGCATTCCAGTGGCTCGGAGAGAGGCTAGACACATTCAGGGGGCTCAGAAGCAAAGGTCAGAGGGACTACAGAGTTTGATGGCAACTCGTCTTGGGTAGGCAACTAAACCAGAAACAATAGTCAAGTTAGGGTGGTTCCCCAGGAAACAGACTCTGAGAATGGCTGAGATTTACACAGAGGGAGTTACTCAGGGTGTGCCTCAAAATCAACACCAGTGGGGAGCGAGTGAAGAGGGTCTGGACTGAGCAGATGAAGGAATTAGAGCAACGGGGAGGAATACAGATTCCATCTGCTCCCACAGGTGCTCTGAAGCCGAGATGACTCTTCAGGATCACCCTACCTTGAGGCACAGGGACCTCTGCCTCACCTCCAATGACCAGTCATTGCATGCAGGCTGTCCCCCAGCCCAGTCCCAGAGGTGATGATCTTGGGTGAAGGGATATTCTTTCAGCCGAAGACAATTCCCAGTATCGCTAGCCGCCTACACTCCCAGCAGGCGGACATGAGCGTCTCAGTAGTGGAGAGAGCACTGCAAGCATTGTGGCTAGAAATGAGGCTTCCCTGGTGGCTCAGACAGTAAAAAATCTGCCTGCAATGCAGGAGACCTGGATGGGCTCGACCCCTGGGTCGGGAAGATCCCCTGGAGAAGGAAATGGCAACCCGTTTCAGTATCCTTGCCTGGAGAATTCCATGACAGAGGAGCCTGGTGGGTTACAGTCCATAAGGTCACGAAGAGTCGGACACGACTTAAGCGACTAACACTTTCACTTTCACTTGCAATTGAAAGCAAAGTGTCCAGGCATCTAGCTACTCCAGTATGCTCACAGTAATAAGACAAAATGGCACAGAGTCATGGTGTTTGAAAGAAATAGGCTCTCTGAGACCCTAGAGATCACAGGCAGAGCTTCTGTTCACAACACAACACAGCATGGTTTAAAACCCTATACAACGTAATTCAAATTGAAAGTAAAGAATCTGTCATTCTGAGGCCCAGCCTTCAGTCCCAGCCTTGTGTTCCATCCTTCTGCCTGCCAAGATTATTCCTTCTACCATTCTCTTTGAGGCAAGCCCATCTCTGAAGGTCCAGCATCACACCTCCTCTGTGAAGCCTGTCTCTAATCAGTGCCCTACCTCTCTGCACCCACAGCACGCTGTGCAGAACTCCAAGATAACCCCTCTCATACAGTGTGATCTCCTCTTCCATTTCTCCCCCTTGATGCGTTACAAATGGCCTGAGAGCAGGCTCTGGAGCGTATTTATCTCAGTGTTTCCCAGCACTTAGCATGGCATTCAACACACAGCTGCTAGACAAAACTCTTTACCCAATAAGACTGATGTCCCACTCCCCATGCTCCACAGCATGAGGAAAGGAAGTTGCAAAAAATAGGATCATGTATATGTATGGCTGAGTTGCTGTGCTGTGCATTGGTAATCAGCTATACTCCAATACAAAATAAAAAGCTAAAAAAAAAAAAAAAATGGGGTCAGGATGCAGAGCCAAAGGTCTAACAAACTTACCTTCTTTTTCCATTCTATACAGTTTTCCCAGACACTGTCCCTTCCACAACACCCTGACCTAGTTTCCAGTTACACAAAACTGTCACATGTATGGCTTCCCAGGTGGCACGGTGGTAAAACGTCCGCCTGCCAATGCAGGAGACACAAGAGACTCAGGTTCGATCCCTGGGTTCGGACGATCACCTGGAGAAGGAAATGGCAACCCACTCCAGTATTCTTGCCTGGAAAATCGCATGGACAGAGAAGTCCATGGGATCACAAAGAGTCAGATATGACTGAGACTGAGCATGCACACATCACATGCATAAGCTCCTATGGTATTCCCAGCTCTAAAGAAAATTCTAAGGCCCAGTGGTGTAAGCTGTGCCTCAGGTGAGTGGAGAAGACAGCTTGTCAGGATGTGACCATGTACAATGCAACAAGGAGAAGACTGTGCCTAATGATCATGTTACAAAGACAGGAAAGGTAAGAGGCAAGAATCGGCTTAATTCTTCTCTCGTATTTGCTTAGCAGCTCGTAAAGCCAGGATGGGCAGCATGAAGGAAGGTTACGTATACCAAGGAGAAAAGAGCATATGGTTGACATTTACCGAAGTCAGGAATCTAGGACTCTCTGTTGGCTACACATGCCTTTATTCAGATCGTAACCTTTGCTGCAAGGCTGAAAAGAAAATTTAATTCTAAGGTAGAGTAGTTTACATGATTTCATAATGAAATAGAACAACATATCAAAAGACAAGCTGTCCCATGAAAGAAAATGTAACTTTTCAGCAAGTACTAATGAAGGCAAATTTGGTTAGTCATAATAATAAAAATCACAATAATCACTAACATTTTATGAGCACTTACGTGCCAGGTACTATTCTAAGCATTTTCCATGAATAAGTTATTTCATTATCACAACTCTATCAAGTGAATGCTGTTGAGTGAATGCTATTGCTGTCTTTGGTTTCAGAGGAGGAAACTGAGGCATGGAAAGAGAAAGCCTAAGGTTGTACCATCAATGGGTGACTGGTCAGACTCCCTGGGCTCTTCACCAGTCAATACCCCATCTGCTTCATGGAATCAGAGTTCCCAGCTCTTGATTTAAAACTTGCTAGAAGGCAAGTTTCAAAATTGCCCTGTCTCAGTTTCTCCATCTTTAAAATGGAAACAATAGTATCTCCCAGACAGGGTTGTACTATGAAGACTGTGAAGGTGTCCAGACTAATTTAGGGCCTAAATAAGACGTCAATAAATATTAACCTCTTTTCCTTCTTTTCTTTTCCTCTTTAAAAAGAGTTCATTTAATATACAAGGAATATGCCACAGGAAAATTCAGTCTGTGTTTCAAATATTTTCAACTATTCTCTTTAGAAATTAGCGAGACACTTGGGAAGACATTCAATTTTGAGGTTTCCTGGGATGCTGGAATAAAATTCTCTCAGCTATCAGCTGATGAAATTCAGGTGGCATTGACAGGCTCAAGTCTGACTTCTCAGCAAGGTGGAGTGATTTAAGATCTAGGAGTTAATACTCCCAGTCACTGAATTATACATTAATTCTCCCAGGTCCCCTGAATGCCATTGGATTTATTGGAACACTAAATAATATATATGGACTAAATCCTAAAGACTGGGAAAGGCAAACCTAAATATATAACTAGGAATGACTACTTCGTTAGCATCATAAAAGATCATGCATATTCTTCCCAGTCTTTCCCCCTTCTCTGAAAATGAAATCAAGAGAGAAATTGGGAGCATGCAATAGATTCCAGATAACCCTTCTCCCAAACTCCTCTCACGGCCATTCTGGGACTGGTCTTTCACTTGAGGTCACAGTTCTGTGGCAGGGTGAAATAAACCCCCACAGAATACGGACGACTGATAAGGCTCCTAGAATGACTGTCTACCCCCAGATTCCCTACTGACATCTGCCAAAAGACTGTGCTTACTCTAAACTAAAAGACCAAAATGTTATTTCTCTTAGAACCATATTTAGCAGCTGTTTTGTTCGGTTCCAGCCCTAACTGACAAGCATATGCTTACAAAAGCAAAACAGAACAAAGAAAACAGGAACAGTAGGAGAACTCTCCCTATTTATCTTGAGCCTTCAGGCTTCTCAACACCGTCATTATTCCAAAGTAAGCAGAGGACTGGGAATCACTGTGCTGATGCACCCAGCACCCCCAATCCTAGTCTGTGATGCGCAGGCAGCCGGACAAGGTCCCTCTCATCACATTTCACTGACCGTCCCTTCTAATGTGAGGGTCTGAGAAGCCAAAGGTCTTGCCTTCCACAATAAGGTTCATTCAATCCCTGGGTGTGAGCTGCACCCTCCAGTGCAATGCGGACATACTTAGTTGTGTCTAACTCTTTGTGACCCCCATGGATTGTAGCCCACCAGGATCCTCTATCCATGGAATTTTCCAGGCAAGAATACTGGAGTGGGTTGCCATTTCCAACTCCAGAGGATCTTCCCAACGCAGCTATCTAACCCACATCTCTGGTGTCTCTTGCATTGACAGACGGGTTCTTTACCACTAGGGCCACCTGGAAGCCACATCCTCCATACCCACCTAATGTCAGAAGTAGAAGCAGGTGGTACACTGGCCCTGCCTCTTGATGCTTCCAGTCTGATGAAGGAATAGACATGAGCACATTAACTACACATACACAGTCATTAAATTACAATGACAAGTGACATGCAGGAAAAAGACAAGGTGCTCCCAGAGTATACTCCTGGAAGATCTACAATATAGCCCAGATCTCTTCATTAACATACTGCCCAAGACATGCCTCTCAAATGCAATAGATAATTCAGGTTAAAAAATTATGTATATACATGCTGCTGCTAAATCGCTTCAGTCGTGTCCGACTCGTAGCGACCCCATGGACTGCAGCCTACCAGGCTCCTCCGTCCATGGGATTTTCCAGGCAAGAGTACCGGAGTGGGGTGCCATTGCCTTCTCCCATATATATACATAAAATAACATAAAACACTGGTTGCTGAATTTTCTCACTTGATCATCTATATAAACTATGCAGAGCTATCAGAGGGTTGGTGTAAAAAAGTTAGGTTTCAAGTCAAGATTCTGCTCCGGTAGTGTTATGTGACTGCTCATATTCTGGTTTACCCATCTGTAAAATGGGGTAATCCCGCTTGGCCTGTGGTCCTTGTAAGGCTGTGTCCCATACAAGCTGGGCACCTCCTGAGCCGCATGTGTCCCTGGTTGTCCTGTGGGAAGGGTGGTGCTGGGGCAGGCAGTCGATGATGCCAGCTGCCCCTACAGCTGCGCTTGGCTAGATGGTATTGGTGTTTGGACATGGTCCCAGTCAGACCTCAAGGGACATTGTCCTCGATGGTGGTAGCTACTAGCCCTTGGGTCAAGTGGACCAGAGCCTCTCCACTTCCTGTTCCGGTCCCAGGTCCACCTGCTGCTCAGTGGCCAGAGGCAGTTTACCAGCTTCCCCCACGTCTGCTACTGCTGCCCTGCTCCAAGCAGGACTCAGCAGCTCCAGCCTGTCCCCAAGAAGGCAGCCTTTAGAATGAAATCTGAACCCCGGCTCCTCAGATTAATAGGGGTGAGACCTTAGCTATAACAGTCGTTACAGTTAAGAGATAGACAATGGCCTAAATGCTTTATATACATTTTCCTATTTAATCTTCATAGCGATTGTAGCAAGTAGATATTACTAACCCCAATTTTCCGATGATGAAACAAAGGCTTTAGGAATTAAGTAAGTTGCTCAAGGTTAAATAGTCTGTGGCAGAGACAGCAGCCAAGACCAGACTGTGAAGGGAGGATAAAAAATACCCCCCATGAGGATTGTCCTGAGGATCAGAAAAGCATTTAGCACAATGCACAGTGCATGCATGCACGGTAAGTTGCATCAGTCATGTCTGACTCTTTGTGACCCCATGGACTGTACCCCACAAGGCTCCTCTATCCATGGGATTCTCCAGGCAAGAATACTGGAGTGGGTTGCCATGCCCTCCTCCCGGGGATCTTCCTGACCCAGGGAATGAACCCACGTCTCTTATGTCTCCTGCATCAGCAGATGGGTTCTTTACCAGTAGTCCCACCTGGGACACACGGTACCAACGCCACAACGCATGGCAGTGCTTAACAAAAAGAAGCTACCACTATTATTGCAGTTGGCACGGGTATCATTAAAAGCTGCCCAAGATGACAGCATTGTCAGTAGTAGAGGCAGGGGATGTTTGAGCTACAACGAATACTGACTACTTGAAGTGAACAAATTAACTGACAGTGAGAGGCAATAAACCATAGTAGTTAAGACCATAAACCATAACCAGAAAGCCTGATTCTGATCCCACCTTCACCTTCTCCTAGCTCTGTGACCTTAAACATATCATTTAATTTCTCTGTGCCTCAGATTCCTCAACTGTAAAATAGTGACGACAGCAGTACTTACTTCCTAGGATTATTACAAAGTATACAGAAAACATTTCAAGCAGTGACTGGCATATTCCAAGCACTCAGAAGTGTTTGTTAATAATTATTATCCTAGAATGCAAAATCTAAGAAGGAAAGAATCATACTGGTTTTGTTCACTGTAGTGTCCCTACCATCTAGATAAGTGACTGGGACATTATAGATGATATATTAACAGTTGCTGGATGAATTAGGTCCCCACATCACCAGTTCTACCACCAAAAGCCATAATATGATAAGACCTCTGACATTTGGAGTAGGGGTTTCTGAGACCGCACCAATAAAATCCCTCTCCTCATTTTTTACAGAACAAAGTGAGACTGAGGCAGCTCCTATATATTCATAAAATCATAGGTTTTTCCAACAGAAAGGACTGAAGTGGCATGTCCAAGGTTTCAACTAGTTAGTAGCAGATTTAGGTCGAGTCCAAGTCCTTCGACTTCTAGTCTTTCTCTGTACAATAAAATCCTTTGATAAACCAAAGTAATCACTCACTGTCTTTCAAACAGTGGGCCTGGAAAGCAAGCAAGCAGGAACTTTGAGGCAGGTAAGGAGGATGTAGCCACTAGCATTCAGTTGTACATTTCAGATACTTGAGTTGAGAAGTGAATTTATTTCACACCCAGAAACAATGTAGCAAGATTTATCACACATTGCCAAGTTGATATCACTGAGACAATCAATTTAGTAGCTCACAAGTATATATTAACATAGATGAAAGGGATTTTTCAAAATATATTTTTCTCAGTTCACAGACTGAATATTATATTCACATTCACATTTAGCTTAGTTCCAAATTACAGCTGACCCTTCAACAACACAGGGGTTGGGGGGCTGAAAATCTGTGTATGACTTTACAGTTGGCCCTCTGTTTCCACAGTTTGGTGTCAGTGGATTCATGGATGGTGTAGAACTGTAGTAGGTACTTACTGAAAAAAACGTATTTATAAGCGGACCTAAGCAATTAAAACCCGTGTTGTCCAAGGGTCAAGTGTATTTCCTTACAGGAGAAAACAAAGATTTTTTGCATAATTGTTAATTGTTGTTTTCTGGCTTACATTGGAAAAATAGGCCTAGATGATTAGAAAATTAAAATTTTAAAAAGAGCAACCTGAGAAGGACTTATAACATTAACTTGGCTATTTAGTTCGATCTGAGTACACAAGTATTTAAATCCTTTGTCAACTGTTAGAATTTACCAGCCAGCCTGTCTCAACCTTCCTGAGCTGGAGTCCCCGAGCCGTGGCCACAAACCTGTCTGTGCATGTGTGGACTAAACAGAACCCACCACTCTCTTCAGGGACAATTTTCAATACAACTGCAGTCAGGGAAAGGCACATTAACTCCATGAAGCAGACTGAGAGAATTCTCCAGGATACTAGGTCATGAGGAAGGTTTCGGACAAGAAGCGATCGATGTCCACCTTCCAGGACTTTCCTCAAATCTCCCACAGTCACTCCAGCTCAAACATGTCAAATCATTCTAAAGATCAATACGTACATAAAGTCCCCCACCCTTCCCCCTTCCTTCCCGATGTCAGGTTGTCACAGAGATTATACAGCAGTTTGGGGAAATGTATCAGTTTAGAGATACACAAATGTGGGATGTCTCTAGGCCTGTCAGGACAAGGTAACTTTCCAGTATTTCCAGCAACAGGAGGTCAAAATGATGGGAACCAGACTAGCAAAGATTTTGGCATTTTGCCTTTTCAAAGATGCTCAGATGAAGAAAAAGGATAGCAATTGCAGTTGATGGACTTTAAAGACAAGAACTGATTACCTAAATAATTAAGTAAGGAAGATTAGGAAAACATCTAAGTTTTCATTTTGGGGGGGAAAAAAAAAGAGCCTTAACCCTGCCCCCCAAAGGTTAACCACCTGCTTCCAACAGACCAAGGACACACATGTGCTTGCAAGCATTTTCAGCCTTTCTCCCCACACCTACAAGCAATCCTGCAGTGGACAACAGGTTCTCTCTGTGGGATGAGGAGGTTAATATCAGCTTTCCCCTACGACTCTCACTTGCAGAGGGCAGCAGCACAGCCAAGAGCCATGAAGAAACTGTCAAGAGCCCCTGAGTATCAACCTGGGCAGCAGCCTGTCATCCAGCAGCAGGCAGAGCCCCTCCCCATCCATCACTTGGTGTCACCTTGGATGGCACCGATGGCTGATTAATGTCAACCCTTACGCAGACTGTTTCTGACAAGGGTTCATTGGCATCTGATCTATTTTTTTCTTCAAGGTTTGCGTCCCTATGGCTAAGGCTAGCACTCAGGATATACTACTTAGTTCGTTTGTTTTACATGGCAGATACTTTTTGGCATGGGGACTTTAGACCATCTTTTCAAGGATCTAAAGAGTTTCTTGTCTTTTTAACAAATCTAAGAAGCTCAAGCTAAACTTCTTTGTGTCCCTCCAGGCTTCCAAAAGTGCTGAATTTCCATTGTCAAAGAAGTTTAGGAACACTGAGTTTAAAAGATTTGCAATTGAGCTCTTCTCAATTGCAGGGCCTCTCAGAGCCTTTAATGTATACTGTACACTGAGAACCTCCAAGAGAGGGCGAAGCTTTCTGCACTGGCAAACCTGTCTGGCTGTAGAACACCTTTTAAGGGACTCTGTTGTCCCTCTAAGCACTGGTGTTCTGTGGAGCACAAGTTATAAAATGATAGCATACAGAGCAATCTTTCCCTTCTCACTCATGCTTAACCCAAGTTTGCATCTTAAGTTACTATAGCAGAGACTGTTCAAAGCCACAGAATATCTATTCTCCCATTGGTCTTTAGTAACAACAACAACAACAACAAATCCCAATTTTATCTGGAAGACAATGTACCCAGATCAGAAACTACATGCCCTAGATTCTTTGAAGCTAGGGGTGAACATGTGACTAAGTTCTGGTCAATGATGTGCAAGTAGAATTATTGTGTGGGCCTTTCAGAAGGGTTGCTCAAATGCAGTTGACCTATCTGACAGAAACACTCTATTGTCCTCCACCCTCCTCAATATGGCTCCCTGGAATGTAGATGTGATTGCTGGAGCCCTGAAGCCATTTCTGACCCCAGGTGAATTTCAGAATGGTAGCCTCAGGCTAGGTTGGCAGAACAATAAAATGATTCTAAGCCTCTGATGGCCACGGTATACCAATGGACTGTCTATATCTGGACATATTTAAATTGAGTGAGAAATAAACTTCTATCTTCCTTAACCCTCTAATATTTAGGGTTTTCTGTTCAATACAGCTGAATTCAAATTCATTTACTTTGAAGTTTACTGTTCAGGTATTTTTATTTATTTATGTTTAACTAACAGTCCTTCTTTAAAGTACTCTTTTCCATCAGCCTTTGCTTTGGTAGAGGTCACAGGCGTTACAGTTGTTCAACAGATAGTCCTGTTCTCCTTCTGCTGGTATGTTATAAGATAGCACTTGTTCACCCCTCTTTATGTTGAGTGTGCCCACATGATTTGCCCTCGCCAATGCAATGTGAGTGGAAGTGATGTGCCACTTTCAGATGGAATATTTGATTGTTAGTGTCATATATATGGTGACTATGGAATCCTGTGTGGACATGAAGCCTCCATTAGTCTGTATCCTTGGATAGCTGATGAATAGAGTCCTCTCCTGATGGGCTCTGGACACGTGGCATAGTAAGAAATAAACTTGAGCTGTATGAAGTCTCTAAGATTATTAGTTATCATAGCACATCTTAGCTTGTCCTTACTGATAGAAATGACCCAAAGATGGTGATGATGATAATCTCACTGTACAATGCTTTATGATTTCTGAAACAATATTTGAGAAGAGTCACTTTTTACTAGGTGTCTCCTATGCCTCAGACATTGTGCAGGGCATTTTGCAAAAATTCTTTTATTTGGTTTCTGCATTGATCCTGTAAAGTAGATTATTCACAAGAAAGAAAACTGAGGCTAAAAGAGTAACCTATATAAAATCAATGTCCACTGCCAAAATGTACATTGTTTTGTACTGTCTCCAACCACTGTCTCCAACCCTCCCCACTGTCTCCAACCCTGGAACATCTGAAGGCAGCCCTAGGAACACTAAAAACCTTACAAAGTTGACTGGCAACACAGGAATTCCTGGAACCCTTTGTTACCAAGGAGGAGATGGGGGAACCAAATTTAAACAATGGAGTTTGCTTTCTCATGTGGCTGACCACATCCTGTACGGACTAAACCGTGGCATACTGCGGCTTGTAGTCCTGGGACCCCACTGAGGACAGCAGAACTGCAGGTCCTCTGACTGCTCATTCAAGTGCCTTTATACTCAAAACCTGCTTTCTGAGCCACTGTTAAGGTAACCTAGCAGCTGAGAATAACTAATTGGGCAACATTCTCTGACTGCTGGCATGAGCAGTTATAATCTTGGCATCACCGTGGCAACCTGAATGGAATGCTGGTTATTCACACAAAGAAAAACTGGTCTCCATTCAGACCAGGATTGAATTTTGTCTCTATTCCACTTTTTCCCATTACAAGTTGCTACCAAAGGAGCAATGCTTCTTTTAAGGAGAATGTTTATGGTCTGTGGAAAAACAGCAGCATTTTCATAGTCTGGAAAAATTCAGAAAGAGGGGGAAAAGTAATATATCTTTTATTGCCAGCAGAAAAGAGATTTCATTAACACAGGCTCTATACAAACAACATTAAAGGGCACTGTGGAGTAAGTGGCCACACAATTCTATGGAAATGTCAATGCATAGCATGGGCAATGGGTTACTAACAACTAGATCACATTAAATTGATCAGGTCCCATCTCCTGGGCACCTACAGTGTGCTACCGTAAACCCCTCCTCCATGTCCCAGTGGCTCTCCTGCCCATTCTACTCCATCATCCAACCCCAAGTTATATCTGTCAACCCCTCTCCATGCATCAGCTACAGCCAACTGCTCACTAGGCCCAGAACATGCTCTTAAATCTTGTGTCTTTTTTCTTGCTGCCAGGAAAGCCCTTTGTTCCCATCTCTGTCTAACTCTTATCAATCCTTTGAGGTCCAACTCAAATCATGTATCACACCTAAGGTCCTTCCATTATATGGCACTTGGTGTAACCTCCACATTAAAGCTGCCTTGATTGTTATCTGTCTTACTACACTGTAAGTCAACTCTTCCAGGAACAAGGTCTGTGTCTTCATTATCTCTGAATCTCCCAAGATGTTTAACAGTGATGCCTGACACATCAGCAGTGTGACATCGGAGGATGAGTATCAATTTGTGTACCAACAGATCAGGGTTTTAGTGGGGCTTTGCCACATCCACTTGCGTAATCTTTGAAAAATTACTTAACTTCTTTGAGCCACGGTTTCTTCACCTATCAACCAGATGCTACTCAAAGTGTGGTCCACGACCAGTGGGGTCCACAGCACCTGGTAGGGTTAAAAATGCAGAATCTTGGGCTCTGCTTAGAACTATTGAATCAGACCTAACATTTTAATGAGATCCCAGGGTGTAAGTGAAGATTGATATTGCAAAAAGTACTGATAAAATTCAACTTGCAGAATTATGGTGAAAATGAGGGAAAGTTTATGGAAAATACCCAGCAAGGAACATGATACCTAACAGATCCTCACTAAATGAGGAAACTGTTACTAACGATACGAGTACACCAATGGTTAATAATTTACTAACATATGAATAACTCCCTAATATAAAATGGAATGAAAATTGAGTTGTGTGGTGCTATGGAGGATCCATATATGATGGCATAAGCTTCCTTCAAGGAGCAAGTCTAATTAGTAAAGATAGAGAAAATGAAGAAAAATAAAGGAATGTGGTTTAGAAGATCATAGTTCTCAACCTGATTCATCATTTACGGTTTTCTCTGACATTGAGCAAATCCACTGAAATTCTCTTCACACTTGGTTTGTTCTCCTATAAAGTTGAAATAAGAATATCATTTTACTGCCTGCCTCTCAGGGTTGTACTGAAGTTGAAATGAAACAAAAGCATTGAAGAATCTGCCAGAGCAAAGTTGGGTTGTTATCAATTAGTACTAAAATAAAACATGTCCATCACAAATTTTCTACTCTTGAATCCACACTCAAGGGTGGCCACCCCTGAATGACAAAATGTCACATTAGGGCCACTGCAAAATAATGTTCAGCCTGTTCCATTTCATAGGATTTGAGGGTAGAGTTTTAATGGAAGGAGTGAGGAAAGAGGTAAATGGTTCGGGGGGTGGGGTTGATTTTCCCTGCTCAGGCAGTGGGCATGGTAAAGTAAGGGCTGAGGGTACCCACAGCTTGGAAATGCTGAGGAAGGCATGGGTATGGAGCGCCATCATAAGCCCCAGGAGAAGGAATTCACAGCAGACCATCTCAGCTTCAGATGTTAGGAAAGAACAGTTACAGGAATACTGAGGATTCTGGTTTGCCAGGTAGGGGACCTAAGACTGGGGGGCCTGTGGGGTCTGAGGAACAAGGAGGCAGCATTTGTCAGAATCCATTTCTCAAGAACCTGACTCACAAAACGAGACGAGATGGAGATTAGCAGCCATGTTCTAATCGGTCCAACAGGCAGAGCACAAGGGAAATCCTAAGAGCTCAGATGGGTGTGAGATGGACACAAACACAGTCAAGGAAAGCTGAAAAGAAGAGGTGAGCACCACACTGGACTTGGAAATACACACAGGATTTGCGTAAGCAGAAGGAGACTGGCAGAGGGGAGAAATTTCTTTCCCAATGGTATTATTTTAAAAGAATACATGTTAATCGCATGTATCACTTCTGTGAGAAATAACCCAATCCTGGAAATATCACTCATAGGGCTGCATCTTCATTAGCAAGCTTTAGATTATTTCTAGAAATCTTAGATCCATCAGCATTTCATGAGGCAAATAGATTTCAGGCACTGAGCCCATGTGGCCAGGGCAAAGTGGCAGACACGCAAGGGATAACAAATATAAAATCATTACTTTTTTAACCAAATGTCATGTCTGAAGTCTTATTTATCTCAGGCAACAAAGGAACAAATATATAAATTACACTGCTGTAGTAATTTGTTTACATTCATCTCCCCCACTCATCCAGGCTCCCTCTTCCCAAAAAAGCAGGGGCTGGGTTCTCTTCAGATTAACATTCTGAGCAACTTACACAGTATCCATGTCACAGAGGGCACGTGAATTGGTTAGGTAAGTAAAAAATTTTACCAATATGACAATAAGCACATAAAAGCTGTTATTTATTTTTTCTTAAAAGAGCTTCCCTGATAGCTCAGTTGGTAAAGAATCCACCTGCAATGCAGGAGACCCCGGTTCGATTCTTGGGTCAGGAAGATCCACTGGAGAAGGGATAGGCTACCCACTCCAGTATTCTTGGGCTTCCCTGGTGGCTCAGCTGGTAAAAAAATCTGCCTACAATGCAGGAGACCTGGGTTTGATCTCTGGGTTGGGAAGATGCAGGAGACCTGGGTTTGATCTCTGATTGGGAAGATCCCCTGGAGAAGGGAAAGGCTACCCACTCCAGTATTCTGGCCTGGAGAATTCTATGGATTGTATAGTCCATGGGGTCAAAAAGAGTCAGACACGACTGAGCAACTTTCACTTTTCTTAAAACTCAACATTAAAAAATCTAAGATCATGGCATTCAGTCCATTCACTTCATGGCAAATAGAACAGGAAAAAATGGAAACAGTGACAGATTTTATTTTCTTAGACTCCAAAATCACTGCAGACGGTGACTGCAGCTATGAAATTAAAAGACGCCTGCTCCTTAGAAGGAAAGCTATGACAAACCTAGACAGCATATTAAATAGCAGAGACATCATATCACTCTGTTGACAAAGGTCCATATACTCAAAGCTATGGATTTCCCAGTAGTCATGTACAGATGTGAGAGTTGGACCATAAAGAAGGCTTAGTGTTGAAGAATTGAGGCTTTTGAATTGTGGTGCTGGAGAAGATTTTTGAGAGTCCCTTGGACAGCAAGGAGATCAAACCAGTCAATCCTAAAGGAAATCAACCCTGAATAGTCATTGGAAGGACTGATGCTGAAGCTGAAGCTCCAATACTGTGGTCACCTGATGCAAAGAGCCGACTCACTGGAAAAGACGGTCATGCTAGGGAAGATCAAGGGCAGAAGAAGAAGGGGATGGAAAAGGATGACATGGTTAGATAGCATCACTGACTCAAAAGACATGAATTTGAGCAAACTCTGGAAGATAATGGAGGACACAGCAGCCTGATGTGCTGCAGTCTATGGGACTGCAAAGAGTTGGGCACAACTTGGTGGCTGAATAGCAAAAATTTTACTTTTTCATTGGTGGAATCAAGAGTAAATAAGGCAAGCTTTATATATCTTAAGATAAGGATATATATTCCTCAAGAGTACACACCTGCATACCAGAGAATTTGTGAATCCACGCTTAAATATCCTGCATCTTTCTGGAAAGCCTCTTTTCCTTGAGGACCTAAGAATTTATTTTAATATATTAAATTAAGCATGGATAAGTTCATGTCTATGTTAAAGGTAAAGCTTCTAGTAAATTCCAGGTTTCCAGAAGAGATAGTCCCATCAGCCTACCATTATTTCTAGTGACTCAAATTTACTCTTTTTCACCTGCAGGGATGTTTTGGTAAAAATAGTCAGAGGTACATTGTTCACCTATACCACCCATACCCCTAAATTTCTAATAGAGAAAATGCCCTTTATTTCACCTCTATTCGTTCAGAACCTGCAGTTACTTAAGTTAGAGCAGAACAGTAGTTTAATTTTCTATTGCTCATACAGAATAGGTTTTAAGAAAGTAAAATATCTTTAACATAATAAAAGGAATACTTAGCCTTAAAAAAGATATTGCAGTCAAGTGCCATTCACATCTGATCACGGATTAATTACAACCAGACATCTCCACCACAGCTGGCAATCCACGACCTGTGTTAAGATTGCCATTCTAGTACTTCTCAGGTGTCATCTAAACTTAAAAGGGATTAAGACTCTACAGATAATTGTCTTACTTTTCACCAATATAAAAATGCCCCCCTGCTTCTCCCCCTATTCTTTGGATCAGTGAGGTTTTCTGCGAGGCAAATAGAATGATTTTAGTTCTCAAATAAAGAGATGGTCACTCTGGTGCTTATTAAATGGGCTAAACACTTTTGTTCTATACACTTTTCAGTATGTTTCACAATTAAAAGGCTTAAGTAATTTAATCAAGAAGGCAGATTCAGTTCCAAAGAATGAGGAAATAGATACAAGCAACCATCCAACAATTAAATTAACAGTTCTCTGTCCTAACAGTGCTTCAGAGATCTGTAAACTAGGGCTAACTAAAACCCAGTAGGTAAGCATCTTTTGTTACAATGCAGAAATCTCACCCTGACTACTGAATTCCACTCAGTAGTTAACCATACCATACAGCACAATGCTAAGCATTTAATATTTACAGATAAAGTACCTACTTCATTAACATACTGTTTGCCAGTATCTAAAATGAGCCTATGGTCACATCCTCATGACCTGATATCAGTTCTCACATCTCCCACATTTGTTCAAAATCTTTCCAGGGATAGTTCTTCCAAGCCTCCCTGACATGCACCCTTCTCAGCCACTGTATTCAAATGCTTTCTGAGACAAGAATCTTGGGAAATACGTGGCTGGAGATGTTTCTAGAAAGGAATAGAATTTGGTGCAGTTGATTACTATGTCAGGCAATGAATTTAAAATAACACCTGAAAAATCTACACATCATTAAACTTTCTGTCTTGAGTAGAACCATTTCATTCATCTCATACCAAAGCCACTGTGGGCTTCTCAGGTGGTATTAGTGGTAAAAAAAAAAAAAAAAAAAAAAAACCACCTGCCAGTGCAGGAGACATAAGAGACATGGGTTCAATCCCTGGGTTGGGAAGATCCCCTGGAGAAGGAAATGGCAACCCACTCCAGCATTCCTGCCTGGAGAATGCTATGGACAAATGAGCCTGGCAGGCTACAGTCCATAGGGCCGCAAAGAGGTGGACACGACTGAAGCAACTTAGCATGCATGCAAAGCCACTGCAGTACTAAAAGATCCTGACCACTAAGACTGAGGCATGTGAAGTTCACTCTAGACCTGGCAAGAAGACACTAGTTCTTACACTAGTTGCATCTTCTAGGTGCAAGTGAAATAATATTAAGTTCACAGCGGGAGAAATGTACAATTAAAGTGGCTTAATAGTTCAGAACTTGAACTCCAGGAGAAGACAAGCAATGGCTGTAATATCATTATTAATCAGGAGTCACGGCAGAAGGGTAGGGGATGGGACAGACCTTTCCAAAGTAGAGAAAGGGTTCCTACCCATGAACTACATGGGTATTCAGTATGTTTACCTACTAGAACCCTCTCCAGGAATAAAACAACACAAGCAAACAGCCTACAAGCATTCTGGTGATTTCTGTATGCCCTAAAGTACTCAATGGAGATACGCACCAGGGTGGAGCTGGCAAGCTGGCCCTTAGCTTCCATCTCAAAGTACCATCTCGTCCCTCCCGACCACAGGACAGGTTTTCATTTTCTCCTTGTACGGTTACCACTTGGCTTGCTGGAGAAGGCCAGCAGACCTCACTTTACCAAACAACCCCTGCTGAAAAGCCTGGTTTAGAGCCTCATCTTTATAACATGGGACTTGCCACTGACACACATTACTAACTGGAGACACTATCCTCTTGAATAGGTTGGGGCTCTAAGACATAATATGAAGCACACTCAAGAATGTAATTTACATACATATAGAATTAGGTATAAAAAGGTGGAAAGAGTACTTCCATTGTAGAAAGTGTTTTGGTTCCAATTTTAGGCCCAGCTACTTGCTAGCCATGTGAATTTCAGCAAGCTGTTTTATTTTGTTGAGTTTCCTAAATTTCTCGGGAAGAAAGTATGTCTACCACTGAAGATACTCCTTCCCCTACTGCTTCTGCATACACACACACACACACACACACACAGACACACACACACACACACACAGACACCCACACACACACACACAGACACACACACACACACACACACACACACACCACCCCCCTTGCTCTAACTACCTTCAATTAGTCTGTTCACAAGTATCTTCCTCACCAGCTGGTTTCCACCCTCAAATCAGCTTAAGCATTATGTCCGCCAAGTCCTCCCTAAAACCCACATCCTTTCCCCAGCAGAGCTTAGTTGCTCCTCCTCTCTGTTCTCACAGTATTTGTTCTAGAAAATGACTGCAGTGCCTGCCATATACTGTAATTATGTGCTCAAGTGTCTGACTCCCCCTTTTAAACTGTGAGTGAGCAACTTGAAATAGTTCTGAATCATACTAGTATCTCTAATTTTCAACAGTGTCAAACTCACAAGCAGCTCCTCAGTAAGTGTTGAATGAGTGAATGAATGAACGAATGTGTTCATTTACTGAGTACTTAACTATGTGCTAAAGGCACTCACATGTTTTATCTGTAACCCTGGCAAGAACCCTACAAGGTAGACATGAGTATTTCAATTTTACAGGTGAGAAAACTGAGGCCATAACAGAGAAAACAAGCAATTAAAGTCAGGTCTGGACTGACCTACAACCTGCCCTCAAGAAATCTAGCAGACACCTAACACTTTTTAGGGCCTCAAAAACTGGCATTTTCCTTTCTTCTGCCTAAACAACGATGAGAGTGTGACTGCTGTCCTGGAAGTAAGTATCAGAATCTAAGTTCACTTATGCTGGTCAACACTTAACTTGGGAAATGTGAAACAAAAAGCACCTTTCAACAAATTCTGCATCAAGACTCATGAACAATTTTTTCAATCACACATTAATCATTCCCCAAATATTTTCCAAGTGCCTGCTCTATACCAGCACTGTATTGTACACTGGGGAGCCACAGATGAGTCACAGTCCCAGTCTTCCAGGAGCAGACACCAGAAGGTGCCAGCATTCGTGGAGCACCAGTGATGGGAATGTCTAGTGCCTCTGAGCACATATTCTTCATCAGCAGATGTAGAACACCCATTAAGTCTGCTATTAGGAGATCTATGAACCATTTAATGGAACACTGAGCAGCCTGCTCTGTGCCACGTATGTGGCCACAGAAGAGTCTTTCCAGAGGATAATGTTCATGCTACAATTGAAGAGCAGCTGACATGTAGACTCCCACCTCCCGGGATCCTGAAATGAGTCCTCAGAGAGATGCTCAGGGTTTCCAGCGAAATGGCAATATGACTGCCACTCAGCAAAGCAGTGAGGATCAAGACATCAAAGCATCCATCACTGAGACTCAATCACACATGTCCCGCCAGCCCCTCCCTGGAGGAGCCTCTCATTTGCGCAAATTCATTATGTCCATCTTGAGACTGGCAACCTGGTATGCCTCTGCTCACAACCCCAAAAGGTACCATTCACTTAGCATCCTATATGAATGGCACCCCCAAAGAGCACCTCAACAGAACAGGAGTACATCGTGAATGGTGGGCAACAGAAGAGGTCCTCATTACCAAGGGAATTAAGGCTTCCACACACCTTCAGTGGCCAAGCCACCGAAAATGCAAATCCAACTTTCAGGTAACATTTGAGAAGTTCATTGTTTCTTTCTGCCACTGACTGACCAAGCAAAGTCTGATGATCAGATGCCTCTTCCTGCCTCAAAGTGTACACAATCAGCCACATATAAGAGGCCCTGGAACTTCCCTGGTGGTCCAGTGGCTAAGACTCCTCTCTCCCAATGCAGAGGGCCCGGTGTCGGTCCCTGGTTGAAGAACCAGATCCCACATGCCACAACTAAAGATCCCGAATACCCCCAATGAAGACTGAAGAGCCCAGGTGCTGCTGCAACTAAGACCTGGCACAGCCAAATAAATAAATATTTTTATATAAAAAATGCCCTAACCAAAATAGTTGGTGTAGTACAAAAAAAAAAAAAAAAAAGGAAATATAGGTCAATAGAACAAGCTAGAATATCGAGAAATAAACCCAAGCACCTATGTCACCTGATCTATGACAAAGGAGCCAAGGTTATATACAATGGAGAAAAGACAGTCTTTTCAATAAATGGTGCTGGAAAAACTGGACAGTTACATGTTAAAAAAAAAATGCAATTAGAATACTCCCTAACGCCATGCACAAAATAAACTCAAAATGGATTAAAGACCTAAATACAAGGCTGGACACTGTAAAACTCTTAGAGGAAAACATGGGCAGAACACTCTGATATAATTTGCAGCAAGATCTTTCTTGACTCACCTCCTAGAGTAATGAAAATCAAAACAAAAATAAACAAATGGAACCTAATTAAACTTAAAACTTTTGCACAGCAAAGGAAACCATAAACAAAATGAAAATACAACCCTCAGAATGGGAGAATATATTTACAATAAAGCAACTAATAAGGGATTAATCTCCAAAAGATACAAATGGCTCATGTATCTCACTATCAAAAATAAACAAATAAATAAAGAGGTGTGGAAGACCTAAATAAACATTTCTGCAAAGAAGACATGCACATGAAAAGATTTTCAACATTACAGATTATCAGAGAAATGTAAATCAAAACTACAGTGAGGTATCACCTCACACTGGCCAGCATGGTCATCAACAAAACCTGTGAATAATAGATTCTGGAGGGTAATGAGAATTTACAATGTGAGGAGAATATAGAAAGGGTGCAGAGAAAAGAGGGCCCTCATGCACTGGTGGTGGGAATGTCAATTGGTACAGCCTTTATGGAGAACAGTATGGAGGTTCCTTAAAAAAATAAAAACAGAACTACCATATGACCCAGCAATCCAATTCCTGAGCATACACCCAGAGAAAATCATGATTTCAAAAGGATACATGGCGCCCCATGCTTGTAGCACTATTAACAGTAACCAGGATATGGAAGTGATCTAAACGTTCATCTAAAAAGAAAGGATAAAGGAGTTATACATATATATATATATATATATATACATACATATATAACACATATATATATACACATACATATATAATACATATATATTAATATAAAGGAAAATTGCTCAGGCACAAAAGGAACAAAACTTTGCCAATTGTAGAGACATGGATGGACCTATAGAAAGACAAATATCATATATGTGGAATGCTTATATGCTTATATGTGAAATCTAAGTAAAAGTATAACTGAACTCACTTACAAAACAGAAGTAGAGTCAGGGATGTAGAAACAAACTAACGGTTACCAGTGAATGATGGGAGAGGGTTAAATTGGGAGATTTGGACTGACATATACATATACACACTACTATATATAAAATCGATAACTAATAACAGCCTATTGTATAGCACATGACCTATATGGGAAAATAAAGTTAAAAGAAGGGTGGATATATGTACATTTGTAACTGATTCACTTTACTGTATATTTGAAACTAACACAACATAGTATTAAAATATAATCCAATAAAGTTATTCTAAAAAGTAAAAAAAAAAAAAAAAATGCCCTAAGTAATTAGTCTCAGCACTTTAATTAAAATGCCACCCAACTGAATATACTCTTGTCGGATCCCTACTTGCTGTTAACTCTATGTTAATAATTGCCACAGCATCTCTGAAAGCAACACAAGACTGAAAGTGGATAATAATAATGGTGCAAGACTTCAGCCTCATCATATGCTTTTTGTCACAGTAACCACGTCTGATCTCCCTGCTAGGCCTTCAGTTCTCATCATCATTTCCTTGTGGACTAAGCACTTATGGTTTACACACCCCTCTGAAGAGCCCTTATTTCACAGGGTCTCTCAAAGAGTCACTCAATTAATAGAATTAAAGGTCATAGTCAGGTTTACAGAAGCTGCCAACACACTGCCACACTGCACTTGGCCTTTGCTTCCAAGGAAACACTTAACGCTGGCTGATGCTGGTGACCCCATCTCTTTCAGGTGAATGTCCAAAACTATCAACCTGCTTCCCTAACTAGCTGAGTGGTGGTGGTTTAGTAGCTAAGTTGTTTCCGACTCTTGCAACCCCATGGACTATAGGCTGCCAGGCTCCTCTGTCCATGGGATTCTCTAGGCAATAATACTGGAGTGGGTTGCCATTTCCTTCTCCAGGGGATCTTCCCAACCCAGGGATCAAACCCAGGTCTCCTGCATTGTAGGTAGATTCTTTACCCACTGAACTATAAGGAAGATACATGTTAATCTAATACCCACCCTTCATGAAATGAATATGCTAGCTTGTGGCTTCTGAGGGGGTTCAGAATATGCTACCCCAAAATATACCACTTTGATGTAAGGATTCTTTTGAGCATGCAGACAACTGAAGAAGTGCGCATGAGCACACAGGTGTATGCACACACACACACACACACACACACGTGCACGCAAACACACACGCTACCCTCTCTGTTCTCCCAGGAAGGGCAGAGTGATTCTTACTAATCCCCAGAGACAATTCTAGATTTTTATGACCCAGAGATGGCACCACAGGATCTACATAACAAATCTAACAGGTCCTTTGTCTTCCACTTGTTTGTCCAGTATAATTACCTTCCCACAGTTTACAGCTCTTAGAAGCCTAATACCTGTTTTCTTTGTCTTTTTTCTTCTATACAGATGCATCGTTTTCTTGTTAATAAGCTGTATAAACCCAAGTTCTAACCACTCCTTTGCGTTACTCATCACTGAGTTCTCCCTTGTGTATGGATGAGTACATGTTAAAAATAATAAATTCCATTTTTGTCTTGTTAATCTGTCTTTTGCCAATCTAATTTGTAGGGCCTCCACCAATAGATCTAAGATGGGTAGAGGAAACACTATATTCTTCCCTGGTGGTTCGGATGGTAAAGAATCCGCCTGCAATGTGGGAGAGCCGGGTTCAATCCCTGGGTCAAGAAGATCCCCTGGAGAAGGAAATGGCTACCCACTCCAGTACTCTTGCCTGGGAAATCTAACAGACCAAGGAGCCTGGCGGGCTACAGTCCATAGGTTTACAAAGAGTCAGACACAACTAACACACACATACACACACATACACACACACACACACACACAGATTATATTCTATTAAACAATTCTTAACCTGTGCTCATTAAAGCCTGTGAACCTCCTGATACTAGATTCCATGTTTTATGCACATGCATATTTTAAGGAAGAAAATCCAAATATTTGATCCTTTGCAAGGCCTCTAATATCCAGGATCTCAGCTGACCCTTCTATAATCCCTCAACATGAGCTGGGCCAGTGGTACGCTCACCTTTATGTCATATGGGAAGAACAAACTCTGAGCTGCTACTAGCCTGAGTCACCTAAGAATAGGTCAGGAACCCCCCACCTTCCCACCCACCTCCCACCCTGCTCCTTATCCACAGCTCTCTACAGGATGCAGCCACCATCTCTAAGACTCATCTCACTCAAATCACCTTGGCTGGGATGACTCACCCTCATCTAGACTCTAAATCCTAAGGACAGAAACAAATAATCCTTATCTGTCTCGTATTATCTATGTGAGTGTCTGTATGCCTGTGTGTATTAGGGGGTGGGGTGTTTGTATGTAACAATAACCATGATTAGCCAATTTAAGGAAAGCACCCTCCATTTCATAAATATCTACTTCTGTCTTCTCTCTTAAGACACTTGTAGGACAATTTTTTAATGTCTGTATATAAAGCCATAAGATGTGGAGGGATGAGACTTTGACAAACTTTAGCAAATACCAAGAAAAATCTGCTCGATGACCGAGAGAAAAGGCCTTCAAGGTCTGGAAGTTCTCAACACTTTATACCTGCTAAAGATTAACTGGCTAAAATTCTAACAAAGTAAGAGTTCAAAATATTCCTTCAAGTCTTCACAAAATCAACTAATTCATTACAAAAAATGGTAAACAACTAACCAGGGCAGTTGTGTTTGGTCTTACAGAAAAAAAAAACCACAAGATCAATCAGGTTTGCCTCCTGCCCCCAGTACGGACTATGGTGGGAGAGGAAACAGAGACTCAAGGGCAGATGCACCTGCAGACTACCTCCCTCCATAACAGCTTCCCAGATGCCTCTTTTTTTTAAGTGTTTTTCCTTTAAATTTTATTTTATATTGCAGTATAGTTGATTTACAATGTTGTGTTAGTTTCAGGTGTATAGTAAAGTGATTCAGTTACACAAATAAATACACATACATATATATTATTCTTTTACAGATTCTTTCCCCATGTAGGTTTTTACAGAATATAGAGAGAGCTCCCTGTGCTATACAGTAGGTCCTTGTTGGTAGGAGCTTACTATATAGTAGTTTGTATATGTTAATCCCAAACTTCTAAATTATCCCTTCCCCATACCCTTCCCCTTTGGTAACCATAGTTTATTTTCTAAGTCTGTGAGTTTGTTTCTGTTTTGAAATTTTTTTACATTCCACAAATAAGTGATGTCACATGATATTTGTCTTTCTCTGTCTGACCTACTTCTCTTAGTATAATCTCCAGATTCAGCCATGGTACTATAAATAGCATTCTTTCTTTCTTTTTTATGGCTAAGTAATACTCCAGTGTGTGTGTGTGTGTATACTCATATACATACAGAAACTGTATCTACTTCTCAATAAACAGTATCTTGGCCACACAAAAAATTTTTATTACTAAACTTGAAACAATATTTTAAACAAAATATGATGTGAGACAAATATTAAATTACACTTCAAACTCAACTGGTGAAACATTAGAATGATGTATAGAAGATTTTGGAAAATACCAAACTCAGGCAATAAAAAGACTGGTCTAGGATTGCTGCTGGCTGCATATCTATGCACAAAACAATTCTTAGTGATTGCGAAGCTGAGTTTTAAGCATTTTATTTGTTTATTTATTTAAATTTATCTTTTAATTGGAGGAAAATTGCTTTACAATGTTGTGCTGGTTTCTGCCATATAACAACACAAATCAGCCATAATTATACTAGCAAAGAAGCTTACTTATAGGTATTTCTATTGTGTTTTAGCTACACTCAAGGAAAATGGTTGGGGTGGACAAATGCAAATGGCAGGAGTCCTCCAGAAAGACTAAAAACTGGGCAGGAATGTTTAAGGCAGGAGTGGATGAAGGACACCAGAAGGGACCTGGTGGAGGGCTGGGCATTTAATGCAACTTCTTTAGTCTCCTAAGAGAGGAAACTTTCAACCATTTTACTGGGCACAAGAATAGCCATCCTAGTCTGTCCCAAAGAAAGAGGTTCCACAACCATTCTGCCTTCTTTTCCAAAAAAAACAGTGTCCGCCCACCTTCTACACAGTGTGGCATGCCTATATAAGCCACAGTTCCAGGAACCATTGTAAAAGGGCCACCTTATCAGTACATCTAAGGGCAGACAGCACTTTCCACCACATCCCTCACCCCTCTCCCAGCTCACTGCCTGCTCTCGGGTTGCACAAGTACAAACACATGGAGAATGTGAAGAATGCATTCAAGTTTGGCAGCCTGGCCACATTCTGCCTGGAGAAGTACCCCCAAATGGTGCGAACTGAAGCAAAACAGCCACAGAAGCAAAATGCAACCTCGAGGTCAGTGCGGACCCAGCTGCCCTTGTCTCTTAAGACATTCCTGGCTGGAATCCCACTGAGCAAATGTGGGGGAAGAGCTGACAAGACAGACTGAGGATCAGGAAAGACCCAGCCGCTGCCAGAGAGAACAATCACCAAAAAACATAAACTAAGCATCCAAACAGCAATTTCCTTCCAGGAGTGCCCCCTCCCCCCCCCGAGGGCAGACCTGTAAATTATCCCTGGAGATTTCTTATCAGTCATGCCAGGACCTTATCCCTGATTTTTAAACTCCACCTGTTTAACCATATGATGTTCCCCTAGGGGGACAACTGTAGGTCCACAAACACAGCTTCCATTATTTGACCTGAAACCTAAATAGAATAATGTCACCCTCACAGAGCATTTCCTCATTCAGCCAATCCTGAAATCTTTTTTCTAAGATATTCTGTCAAGAGTGATCGCTACACTCACAAAAGGACAAGTGTTCAAGGAAAAGAATCAGTCATTCCTTTCATAATTTTAATGTGTCAACTAATGTGTCAAATGTAATGTTCATTTCTCAGGTATTTTATTTTATTCCACGTCTACACAGGACACTGATGGAAGAAAATCATTCATTCATTCTTTGACAAATATATATTAAGTATTTAAGACTGTCTTTCATTAATTCTAAAATACACTTTTTTTCACATTTTATCATCTCTGGAATTGAAACACAGCTGGAAATTAAGATACTGGTTTTCTTCTTTTAGTACATAAAACAGCATCTGGCAATCAATTATACAAACCACACAGGAACTGTTTAATACTTCTCAAATGAATAAAACCATCTTTCACCTTGACTTTCTTCTTCCCTCTTCAATGCTTCCCTGGACACTGCCATCAGAACCATCACTCTGCTTGTGTGACCCTTCCCCTGACTTAAATGAGTCAGTGATTCCCTTCCCCTATGGATAAGGAAGGAAGTAAGAGGCCCCCATGACATGTCCAGAGCTACTTTCTCAGCATCATCTCCTCTTGTGTGTGTGTGCTCAGTTGTGTCAGACTCTTTGTGGCCCCATGGACTACAGCCCACCAGGCTTCTCTGCCCATGGGATTTTCCAGGCAAGAATACTGGAGTGGGTTGCCATTTCCTACACCAAGGGATCTTCCCAACTCAGGGAAGGAACCCGAGTTTCCTAAATTGGCAGGCAGATTCTTTGCCCCTAGCGCCACCTGGGAAGTCCATCTCCTCTTGCCTCCTGCCAGATTATGAACGTTCTCCTCAATGCACCAAATTTGTCTCAATTCCACATAACTTTCAGCAATCAGCTCAAGTATTAACTATCTAAAATCTCTCCTTCTGAAACCTCCCCATTTCCACTGATGAAATAAATGTCCATCTTCCCATGTCCCACAATCTCCTTGCTTTATTATAGCCTCATTACACCACTGGAGAAGGCAATGGCACCCACTCCAGTACTCTTGCCTGGAAAATCCCATGGACGGAGGAGCCTGGTAGGCTGCAGTCCATGGGGTCGCTGAGAGTCAGACACGACTGAGAGACTTCACTTTCCCTTTTCACTTTCATGCATTGGAGAAGGAAATGGCAACCCACTCCAGTGTTCTTGCCTGGAGAATCCCAGGGATGGGGGAGCCTGGTGGGCTGCCGTCTACGGGGTCGCACACAGTCGGACACAACTGAAGCGACTTAGCAGCAGCAGCAGAAGCATCACACTATAATTTGGAGTTCTTTTTCTATACCTTCCAAGACCATGATTTCTGTGAAGGCAAAGGCTGCATCGTGCATGCTTCTGATACAAAGCCCCTGAAATGCTGCCCAGTATGGAGCCGAGATCAAAGCAAAACTAGTGAAAGGGTAGATGAACAAACCTCATGACATTCTTTCTCCTCCCCAGTTCCCAAGGTGACTCACAAGTTCACAAAGTTCATGACTCTCCAGGTCATCGGTAATCAGATAGGATTTCACAGCTTCTTGGTTTCTCTTAAAGTCCCAGCTCCCTCTCATTCGAAAAGTAAAAATTCTGGACTGATGATCTCTAAGTTCTTTTCCAATCTATAATTCTGCTATTTACTCTCCAGTGAAAGTTGCCTGCTATTCTAATATCTGGCCCTACTTTTCAGTATGAAATACCCTTTGGAAAATGGATTCTGAGACTGGCAAAAAAGCCTTGTGCTCAAAACTTTCAAGACTGTATGTTGGGGACAGAGGGCATATCTAAAAATCCAGGAGAAATGTGTCATTTGAGAATAAAATATTCAGCATAATTTTATATCTAGAAAACAAATATTCTCCTTTTTCAATACAACTAAAGAATATAAGATTTGACAAAGCAATCTTGGCAGATGGAGAAAGAAAAAAGATAGTGATTCTCAACTGTAGAAAGAGCATGATAATGTCAGAAAGTGGAGCAGGGGTTTTAGAAGCTCAAGAACACTGGTCTAGTGTAAGTTCACATAGCACAGTCATTAAGAGCACAGACTCTGGTATTACTCTGGATCGAAATTCCATATCCATTCCCTACTAACCAGTTCTGTGATTCTGAACACTTTACTTAATCCCTCCCCAGCCTAGTTGTGACATTAGTAAAATAGGGATTCGCGTACACATCTCATAGGGTCATTTTAGGAATTAAATGGAAGATTGTATATAAAGCTCCTCTAACAGTGCCTGGCATTTAATAGGTCTCTAATAAATGGTCTCAATCATTACAACTAGCATTACTAATATCTCCTTCTGCAATCACAGAGATCCCATTACATGCTCTATGACATCGCACAGGATACTGGAGATGCACAAAGCCACTCAAGAAATTAGAAAATGGTGATGGTGATGATGACAATGATGATGATGGTAGCTGGATGAAGAAATAAGTAAACCCGGAATGATATTTCCTTTTTTTTTTTTAACTTACACATTGAAAAGAGATCTTTTCTATGGTCTACCAACTTTTTTGCATCACAGATTTTTTTGATGCCAGGAGTGTGTACAACATCTGAGTATAGTTTAAATAAAGATTATAATAAACTGAACACAATTAACATCCACATAACCACTATCCAACTAAGGAAACAGAACACCACCACTCTCTGAAATCACCTGGATGCTCCTCCTTAAGGTACCCTCCTCCCACTTCCCAGTCACTGCTACCTTGAATTTTATCTTTCTTACGTTTATCATTTCTTGGCTTTTTTTAAAAAATAGTTTTCTTCAAATGTAATTCACAAACCATACCATCACCCATTCAAGTGTATAATTCAGTGTGCTTGGTCACTCAGTCGTGTCTGACTCTGTGCGACCCCATGGACTGTAGCCCACCAGGCTCCTCTGTCCGTGGGGATTCTCCAGGCAAGAATTCTAGAGTGGGTTGCCACGCCTTCTTCCAGGGGATCTTCCCAACCCAGGGAACGCACCCAGGTCTCCCACACTGCAGATGGATTCTTTACCGACTGAGCTGCCAGGGAAGCCCAAGAATACTGGAGTGGGTAGTCTATCCCTTCTCCAGGGGAACTTCCTGATCCAGGAATCAAACCAGAGTCCCCTGCATTGCAGGTGGATTCTTTACCAGGTGAGCTATCAGGGGAGTGGTTTTTAGTATAACCACAGATGTGTGTGGCCATCACTATAGTCATTTTTAGAACACTTTCATCAATTTCATAAAGAAACCCCATGACCTCTGGCTGTCCCCCCCTCCCTTCATCTCTCTACCCTCAGCCCTAAGCAAGCACTCACCAGCTTTCTGTCTTTGTAGACATTCCTGTCCTAGATGCCTTACATGAAAAAAATCATGTAATATGCAACCTCTTGTGGTTGATTTCTTTCACTTAGCATAATGTTTTCAAGGTCCATCCACGTAGTAGCCTGCATCAGTATTTCGCTCCTTTTATGGCCAAATAACATTCCATTTTATGAAGATGGCAAATCTTGTTTATCCACTTGTCAGCTCATGAACATTTGAGTTGTTTCCACCTATTGGCTATTAAGGATAATGCTACTATGATTTGTGTGGACATGTGTTTTCATTTCTCTTGGTACTATACCCAGGAATGGAATTGCTCAGTCACAGGGTAACTCTATTTAACCTTTTGGGGAACCGGATTGACTACCTTTTATACTGATTCCCAGAAGACAGAAATATAAAAGTATATTGACTTTATATAGTCCATGACTTTATAAAAGTATAACATATAAAGTATAATGACTTATGGTGCTAAATCAACCTGTTCAGCCAAAGGTAGATACTCAATGCCAGTGGCAAGCCTTCATCAACCTTATACATAGTCACGTATCAATTATTCATATACATGTAGATGGCATCTTCTAAAAATTAATGTTTTATATACATGTAGATGGCATCTTCTAAAAATTAATGTTTTCTAACTGTTAAAGATAGACAATAGCAAGAAGACAACTGAGTTTAATAGAATCCAGACATCCCCACTTTCTAGCCGTTATTGGATCACTCTATGGACTCTCAAAACATCATTTTAAAAGCATTTTTCTTTTGGACCAGTCCACAGTTTTTGTAACTTTAACAATATGACCATTAAATGTGGAATATAAAAACGGACCAATATTGAAGATCTATAGAAATATCAACCCATTAGGTATAGTCTATTTTTACAGACTTACTTTCCAGCAAGTATGTTTATAAAAATTAATATAAATCTGCATCCCTCCAGGAGTCTATATGCCAGGAATATGCTGACATTGTAGAATATCAGAAAGTATATCTGATACGTATATGATGATCAGAAAGTGAGCAAGGGGGGTGGCAGGAGAGAGATTAAAGTGCAGAAGCTTCATCTCAGGGCCCCTGAGACATGGTATCTGGAAAATCTATTCACACCCTCAACAATCAGTGCGGATCTGATGTGTCAGTCTCTAAAGGCTTCGATACAAGAATGCTAAGGGCATCTGTCTCAGATTTTCATACTGAATGCCTGCCTTGTTTTGCACGGTCTGCTGCACACTGCTTCTGTGAGTCATGGCCAGATTGATGGACACAGAGAGGTTACAGACCAAGGAGTACATTCCTTACCCCTACATTACCTCTGTTGAGGGGGTTAAAAAGCTGACCAATACAGAAACACCTCTGCATTTTAATGTGATATTTCTGAGTGTCTCAGACTCATGTTGTACCACTGCTCAGAACGATGTGGGATCGGCCCCACACACTGAGGGTTCTAAATACCCTCTGATGACTGGCATGAAAATATGCTGACTGCTCAGCTACTCGCGTGAACTCTCTATACTCCTCTAATCCTGAAGCACAATTAGCTAAGAACAGGAGAAATAAAATGAAATTCCTCCACATGGTAACAATTGAAGTTACAAAATGACAACTTATGAAAAATTATATTTACATTTGTAAACAGGGATATCACTATAATACATTTACACCTATAGGAAATACATATACAAAGACTTGTATAATTTCCTAAAATCCAAATTTATTGATGATCCATACACACTAGGCCCTAGTATGTGGAGTTTATCAAATACAGTAAAGCAAATAGCTACCTAATATCCCTTTAGGAATCTTAACATCTTTTTTTCCTTAGCCTCACTGCTGAGGAATTCTTAGACCTCAGATATGAAGTGAGATGTAATAAATAGGAAATGCTGCAAAAAGAAAATACAGTGGTGAGATGTTGAGGTTTAATTTATGTTGGTCAAAACAAAGTTTTCCCACGTACTGATTCTTTTCACACCAGTCACAGTAAACAGCACAGAACTTTTGGAGATACCAAAATAACTGATGTTTTACTATTAGCGCTTTCAAATCATTCCTCCTTAGACTGGCACCTTTTGCCAGCTCAAAACAGACTTCACAACTGCAAGTTTCCACTGTGTAGTTCCAACATGGCAATATTTTTGCCAAAGAGGTGTGAAATAGGTCAGTGCGCAGAGCTAACAGCATCAAGTTGTTATTGGGGGAAAGAAACATATTGCAGAATTGCTAAGATAGCAAAAGAGTATGCCAACTGCGAGCCGACTTGAGGACCCACATCTTCTACCTCCACAGTGGCCTGTAACAGAGGAACATCCTGAAAGAGCAGACAAAGGAATCCAAACTCCTTGTAGGGCCCACACAGCCCTTCACAACCTGTCCCCAGCCCAACTTCCCAGTCCATCCCCTGCCATCCTTCTACCATGTGTCCAAGTCATGTTGCTTAAGCTTTTTCACATGATGCATTGCAGTAAATGGGTGAAAACTGCTCAGGACCTAGGGGCTTGGCCCTGGGACTGACAGGGTCACTGTCTGTGCAGACCTGTTGCCACGTGTGGCATAGAAGTTTGGGAATTTCTGCTGAGACTCCACCTATGGGGATGCTCATGGTTCCCCTGACTTATCAAGTCACCATCACAATTCCACGGTTTGGAACATGCCCCTCCCTCCCCTTGGAACAGCTTTCCCTCACTGCAAAAATAAATGTTTCTCATTCTTCAAGATTCAGTTCAGACATCCCTTTTGCACTCCAGGCCCTTCCTGGTTTTCTGGCCCATGCATAGCTGCTAAGTGTCTTCAGTTAATTCTTTTTTCAGAAATCCAACATGCAGTTTAGGAGATCTTAAACAGATGCAAACAAAGTCAAGCAGCAGGTAAATTCCCTAGGCCCCTGAGCCTCCCTCCCTTTTGGAGGCTGGTTTAGCTGAAAGCCAATCAATCATGACTGCTGGTCTCAAACCCCAAAGCCAAGCAACATCCAGCATCCAGAAATACGTCCTAAAGAAATAATCAGCAATGTACCAGCAATTATATTCAAGGTTATTAAATGCAGCATTATTTATAAGAGCACAAATTGGAAACAGCCTAAATGTTCAACAACAGGGTATTGATTAAATAAATCATGAACATCTCAATGCTAGAATACTAGGCAGCCATTAAAAAAATCATGTTGATAAGAATTTTTCATAACATAATAAAGATCATTACCAAAAAAAAAAAACAGAATAAACAACATTATATAGAGTTTGATCTAAATTTAATTGATTAAAACATGTACTTGAGTATTAGCATAAATAAGAATAATGGAAGGAAATATACCAAAATGTTTAGTGGTGTCTATATCTGAGTGATGGACTCATGGGTGATAATAAAATTTATTTTACTCTCCATCCTTTTGTTGAATGTTTTCTAAGTTTTCTACACAAAGCAAACTTGACTTTTGTATGGAGGGGAGAAGGAAGGAACAGCAACAGCAAAATCAAAGCATAAGGAAGCAAAGAGTGAGAACTGGTAGGGTGTCCTGCTCTGGGCTGCAGATAACTACCCAGGAGGTTTCTAGGAAGCAGGTTCACTGTCAGGGTCCCAGAGCACATAGGTGGTAAAGCTCTCCCAGGAATATGCACACAGGGTCCCCTAGATCTGATGTGGCTTCCAGTAAGCTTATCAGACTCAGAAATGATCTAGGGGCTGACTGGTTTTCTTGAATTGTGAAAACCACACTCTGGACCCACAATTCTCTTGTCATCCTATGATTAAACCAAAAACCTAAAACTTCAAGTTTTCTGAATTTGATTTATAGGGGTTTTAAGAAATCGTGCCAGATTCATCCCCTGACGTAGTCAGCTTCCTAAGCGATGCTAGACTCAGACCCTGCACCCAGCGACACTCTCCCACTATCTCGTCTATGTTGCTTTTCTTGCTGTTGTTCAGTCACTAAGTCGCGTCCGATTCTTTGAGACTATTTATTCTGTTCTATAAACAAACTGCCATTTTGTTCTTAATCTTTCTGAAAAAGTTTATTTTTTATAAACACTAAAAACGAAGGAGATTGATAAAGAGAATTAGGAGAGCCAGGAGAGGATGGTGTCACAAAAGGAAAAGCAAGCGAGTCTTCTGAGCATCACATGCCTCAGAGAAGCCACGATGGGACAGATCCCAAGTGTCCCCTGGATCGGGCTTCTAGTGAGCACTGATGTTCTTTGCCAGAGTGATTTAGGACGGACCAAACTTAGCACCACATAGGTAAAAAAGGTAAACTATTCTTTAAGGGCTTAACTGGGACCGACAGGAGAATCATTAAAGGGCCAAATGAAAAATCCAATCTCTGTTTAAAGTTATAGCGAAGAATATAAAATTCAGGACTGAAAGGAATGATAGTAGGGCAGGTCTAGACCTAGAACAAAGGAGGGCTTAAGAACCACAGCCGGGATAAGGATCTCTGTCAGACAAAAGAGGCATTTCATTGCGGGGAGCTCAGTCCAGTGATTCTTATCCAGGAAGCTCATCAGAATCTCCTGAGAAGATATTACAACCCCGGGACACCTGGACCCCACAAGATCTGTTAAACCACCATCTTTACAGAGGCCAGGCTGAGTATTTTAAGTTCTCAGCAGTGCAGAGACCAATGAGAAGCACATGGTCAGATGAATATAAATGTGGGAGCTTCCAGAGAAATAAAAGAGCATAAAAGAGTAAAGAAGGAATTTAACATCAACTTCACAGGGCAGTTGGAAGAATCAAGTAATGCACTTAAATGTAGTCCAGTGTCTTACACAAAATATCAATAAGAGCTCAGTAAATTAGCTGGTATATTGTCATTGTGGCTACTGTTGCTGTTCTTTATTTCTGGAGCCCAAACAAGTGATCTCTGTTTCTTTGGGACTAGTGAAATCTAAATTAGCAATTACTGCTCAGCTAAAAGGAAAATTCAAAAGCTATGTCGAGTGCCAAAGCCCCCAAAGAAGAGATGTTAATGACCATATATTTCTATAGGTTTCCATTCACACTTTTGAATAGTTGGTGGTTGAGCATTATTGGAATAATGACTAAAAACAACTGATACCATTTTTACTATAAATATAGCAGTAAAAAAGACTTTTTAAAGAAAAGAACAGAAAAAAATTCTCTCTTTAGAAAGCCCATGTGAGGCTGTCTTAAGGTAAGACATTCTGAGACTATGTGTTCCATTATTACTGACCCCACCTCATTTGAAAAGAATTTGTGGAGGTTGGCAAAGACATCACAGACCAAAATTTAGAAAAGAAAGAGAGGCAATCAGTCAAAAGAGAACTAAAGGGAAGGGGAAAATTTATTTGGTGCCCAATGGAAGTGAATGGACATGCAAATAAGTCCCTTTTCTTGATCCTAGCACTGAGTCTCAAATTTGGTTGTGAATCACCTGGCAGTGAATGCCAAGAGGGAAACAGGATCAGCAAAATAATTAATGGTTTCCAAAACTAAGAGGAAACACTGGTATCACTGTTACTGAAGCACACACACTTTTTTCCTCCATAAACTGACATTAATACAATGAACAATGTCTACAATAGCATCCTTACAGCAATACTTAACCACCTGATTAAAAGTATCCTTTCAGGCTCAAAAAAACAATCAATTCCTAGTAGGAGAGACAAGGTACTAGAATCAAAGGATGTGCTCAGTGAGCTTCCTTTGATGACTCAGCAGGTAAGGAATCCCACTGCAATGCAGGGTTCGATCCCTGGGTCTGGAAGATCCCCTGGAGGACAGCATGGCTATGCACTCCAGTATTCTCGCCTGGAGAATCCCATGGACTGAGGAACCTGGCGGGCTACAGTCCATAGGGTCGCAGAGTCAGACATGACTGAAGTGACTGAGCACACACAAATAATCACACATCTACAAATAAAGCACAGCCTCCAACGTAGACCTCTTTACCAAGCAAAACTATCCAGAAATCATGAAAACACTAATAAAGAAATACTGAAATTCACATCTAAAATTTTCCATCCTTCCTCTGAAAGCTCCTGAAAGATGTACTCCTTGAAAATAAGGAAATAAACTAAGAAAGAGCAGACATGGAATCTGGGAAAGGCGATCAAAGAGAGAGGGGCAAAGGATGAAGATGAAAGTCCAAGATGGCAGGGCAACAGGCTGTCCAGGCTGGAGGTGATTCAGGGCTCCAAAAGAAACGACTCCAGGCAGATGAAGGAGCTGAACGCCTGCTGTAGCTAAATACACTGCGAAAGGGCAGTTCTTCCAAGGGCAAGAATGCAGAGAACACTAGGGATGAGCACAGAAGAAAACTAAGAAAACAAATAAACAAGAGTTTTTTTTTTTTAAACTAATTTATTTATTTTAACTGGAGGCTAACTACTTTGCAATATTGTAGTGGTTTTCGCCATACATTGACATGAATCAACCATAGGTAGACAATTGTTTTGCATCAGAAAGAGAGGTAAATTATCTATTCACATTTGCTCAAATAAAGAAACAGTGGTGGGACTTCCTAGCAGTTCAATGGTTAAGACTTCGCCTTCCAGTACAGTGGGTGAGGAGTCAGTCCATCCCTGGTAGGGAGCTAAGATATGGCATGCCTTGAGGCCAGAAAAGCAACACATAAAACAGAAGCAATTTTATAACAAATTCAACCAAGACTTTAAAAATGGTTCACAAAAAAAGAAAAAGAAACAAGGAGCACAGTAAGAAACTAACAAAAATAGCTGCTAATAGGAGGTGCATGAAGGCAGTGGATTAGGACTAGAATAGGAATGAGACTTTTTAAAGTGTACCTTTAATGTGGTTTTAATTTTTGAATCATGGCAATGTATTACCTGCTGAAAAATAAATTAAAAGAAAGTATATTCTAAAAATTAAAAAAAAAGGTTGTTGCTAGAACAACAGCTTTACTCAGTCTTGTTTTTCACAGCAACAACTGTGGACCTATACCTGACTTCCATACATACATCACACATCTACAGACTCAAAGGTAAAAGATGCCAGGACACGACTACAACAGTGAAAATGAAATCAGCGTAGATGAGAGACGTGGGAGAAGCATTTCTAATTAATTAAAACATGAAGTACAGCCACTTGTTTTCTGTAAAGTGGCACTGGCTGGGTACCACCTTAAAAGGTCACTCGGAGGACCTATGTCAAGAAACAGAAATCAGGGAACAAGTTGTTTTTGATGGAGACACTATTAGAATCTTGAGCAGGGCCATTCTTTGTGAAGCTGGACAGCCCTGCTCATTGCATGGAGGTTAGCATTCCTGGCCACTGCCCACCAAATGCCATTTTGATGCCCCATTCATTTTGACAACCAAAACATCCCTTCTTCCCCCAACGCCACAGTTCCAAAAGCCTCTGAGAACCACTGTAAGGAGTGAACAAAAAGAATAAAAATTAAAGTGTGCCGACTTTGCTTCCTATCACTGCAACTAATTTTCATCGTTCATTAATTTCATGAATCTTCTTAACACATTCGTTAAGAAATCATGAGCAATCTGACCTCACACATGTTTGGCTGTTACTAAAGATAGTTTGTGTCTTCCGTTTTCTTCGTGTTTTTTTTTTTTTAATGAGCTAAAGAAAATCTGAGGAATCTCAAATTCCTGCCAGTCTTCAGTCAAACCTACTTCACAACTTTGGGGTGCACAGTTTACTTATTTATTTCTTTTTAAAAGAGAGTTCACACATATTCTCTCAATGATTATACTATTTCTCAAGCCCCCTAAGTTTGGGCAAGGAAAATACTAGTTTTTCCATTTTCACAGCCAGGGAGTCCAAGACTCAGAGCAGTTAAGTGACATTTCCAAGTGCATGACTGACAGAATTTGGGGAGAAACCAGGACGTTTTGGTTGCCAGGCTGGCAGTTTCTCCTCTCAGCTACAATCGTATTGTTACTCTAGACAGTATTTCCTCTATGCCGAGCCTATAACATATTAGCTCAATTCAAACCTTTAACACAATTAGAAATTTGAAACCCAATATCTCCTTTTTAAATTGTTAAGTCATATATAATCGTCCTTGGAATCAAACCTGAGTCTCCTGCATCAGCAGGTGGATTCTTTACAGCTGAGCCACCAGGGAAGCCCATAATGGTCCCAGAATGGTACAATTTACTTCATCAATAAAACTGACTTTATAAACCCACACAGGTTGGTAGAGGTAGGCAGAGTCATTATTCCATTTTACAGATGAGGAAAAGAGAGACAGAGGGGGTAAGCAATGTCTTAAAGGTTACACATTGGTAAGTGTGGGGATTTGAAAGCAGGCAGTATAACTCTGCAGGAAAAACTTAAAATCAGTCAAATTAAAAAATAAATTATGAAAAAAGAGATAAATCACATGGAAAATCGGTGGGTGGAATGCTTTAGACAAACAAAGAGATGTTCTCTTTAGCTTTGTAAATAACATGTAAATTAGCATCCTTCATAGAACTTTTCTGCTGATTTGTTAAAGCGATCTCGTAGTACACAATCTCATAACCCGGTCCTTTGTCAAATTAACCAGTTTTTTTTTAACCACTCAAGTAACAGGCATTTACTAAGTTATCAATTTTCTACCCCTTGTTTTTGTGGAAACAAAGTAACCTTAAAATAATCAAATAAGACCCTTGACCATTTTGTTTCAATGGCATGAAAGTCCTAAAATTTTTCTACTCTTTAGTTTACCAGTGTATATCCTGAAAAGACTAAATAAGTAAATCTATAAGGTACTCCCAAATACCAATTTGGTACAAGATGACAACACTAATTTAGAGGCATCACTGAGTAAAAGAACAGTCTAGAGAAAATAGATCCATTTAATTCAAACAACTTCAAAACAGAAATAGAGAAGCAGGTTCTACCCTACTCCATGTAGCAGGTAATGCTGGCCATGACTTATAAACAATGCAGAAGGCTGATAGATTTCTCCTCCACAGTTTAGACAGAGCATCCCCAAACTCTTATTTTTTTAAACCAAATTTAATCTCCAGAAGTAAGAGTATGATATTCTGCTAGGAAACACTACTTAAAATAAAAATTCACAGTCAAATAGAACTAGTTTAGTAGAACACCGTAAGAGTCATGCTCATGCTTTAAAAAACGGGCCAAGTTGAGGGCAAATAAGAATTTAAGGAAAACCCTGAGCTATAGCCAAAGAAATCATGTGTCTAATTCTTCAGATGAACCACAGTTCTACAGAGCTAAGAATGGGAAGGGCTAGAGAAAATACAGCCATTAGTAAAACTATGTGTGGCCTAAACTTTATGATGTTACGTTTGATGCTACAATATAGATTGACAAGTATGTCGGGGTCTATAATGCCAGGACCTCAAGCACACAACTGAGTTAATAATTAGGTATTCAATGATGGATGACCAAAGACGAGCTAGAAGAAAAAAACACAGCATCCATTTGCTTGTAGTTCAGTAGTGGTCCCATTGCTGGCACACAGCCCTTAAAGGCAGAACCTCAAAGCTATTCCATTATACTGCCTCCCTAGAGGACAGAAGTCAGAAGCCAGCGCGAGTGCCTAGCCGGGATCTGAAACCAGATCTCAGAGAGTCAGCGGGTGAGAAGAACCCAGAGCTCTGAGACATGCAGCAGACATTCCACACAGAACAATCACACGCCAAAGACTCTCTAGAAGACATCCCACCCAGGACTTCCCTGGTGGTCCACTGGTTAAGAATCTGCCTTGTAATGCAGCAGACCTGGGTTCGATTCATGGTCAGGGAACTAAGATCTCATGTGCCACAGAGCAACTAAGCCCATGTGCCTAGACTAGACTCCACGCACTACAACAAAGACCCCACATGACGCAACCAAGACCCATCTCAGCCAAAGAAATAAATATGTATTCTTTTTTTAATTCCCACAAATTAACTGCTCAGAGTAAGTGACTACACCCCCATTTTACAGACAGAAAACAGAGGCATCCAGAAGTGCAATATTCCTCAGTTCACTGAGTCTATAATGAACATGCTGGATAGCACAGTGACTGCTGACAAGGATCGTAACAGATCCCATGAGACTTTATCCAGAGCAAAGCAGGGCAGAGGGGCAGAATGGGAGTGGAGGAAGTCTCCCAGTCATTCACAGTAGAGGGGACAGAAGTGGGGGGAAATAAAAGAGAATAAGGATGGGTCCCTCCAGGAGGGGACAGGGGAAAGGTCAGGAGGCCTGGGACCTGGGAACTGGGGGAAGGGGTCTCCTCTGGTGTTTAGTGAGTGAAAGGGGGTAAGGAAAAGTAGCTGATGAGCTGAAGAAAGTGGGAGAAAGAAGTCAAAGAAAACTAGGGTGCTCTCTAGAGTGGACAGTGGTGGAGAGGGGGTAATGTGGGCACAGCGGGTGATGGCAACCTTGGCAGGAATGTCATAAAGAGAAAGCAAGCATCCATCAGATGACCCTGAGCACCGCCAAGGCTCTATTAACTTTCCACAGTTATCCGTTCCAAATTTAGAAACTCTTTTAGTTGTAAAATGGAAACTGCCTTGTTGCTTTGGTGCATTTTCTCTAGTTTTTAATGGAATGCAGTTAGGGGGACAATTAGCCACCAATCATATAAAACAGTAATTTTTACTGGGTTCATAGCATCTTCAACCATCTGGGAGGTAGACTCCACCAGCCCCTGTTCTCAGTTGTCAGGAGGGAGAAGGCAGGCAGGGAACAGCAGCTGCCCTCTGCGAATCAGCACTCATTAAACGCCATTTGGCAGAAGAGCAGAGATTTTATTTCCCTTTTCCAAGGAAATAGAAACATCGAGAGGTTTCACGTTTTTAACTTTAATTTAACAAGCACTGTGTGGTTCCTGCTATGGCCCCAGCTTCCTTAAGTGTGCACACTGAAACTCCAGCCTCTCCCTCCCAGTATGCGATGCACAGGAGCATCTCAGAGTTGTGAGCCGCACCCACCTATCTCATCAGGCCCGTGTGAGCAGAAGCAGGGTCATCTAACCATCCAGAAAGGAGCAGCTCAGGTGCCTCACGGCTGCTTCCTGTCTCCAAGCCCTTCAGAAACCACCATTCCAAGTCAGGTTTCACAACCCACAGTGACTGACACACTTACTCTGAAGTCCTCATTCCCATAAAACAATGTTCAGAAAAGGTTAAAGATGAGGAGGAAAACCCTAACAGTATGATCAGAATCACAGTAAGATACGGTTTCCATTAAAGTCATTTTGGTGGCAGCTTCTTCTTAAAAAAGTGAAAAAAGGACAAAGTAAACATAACATCTTTCACATTATGTTTATGTTCTGTCCCTGATATAAATTCTGTTTCTTCATTAAATAGAAGAGAGAGAGAAAAGTCTATGTAGATAACTAAAATCCTACATTAGGGATTTTTCCCCAAGCCAATTTGAGAAATTCTGCAAAACGCGATCATTTACTTAAGGAAGCCCCAACTTTCTCACCTTATTTAATAAGGAAAGCTTTAGATTCAAGGAAGGAAGAGGACCACAGGGGCTCATTTAGCCACAAAGGGAGGCTTCGACAAGGCCAGGGACCCAGGAAAGCCTCTATAGTAGTGGGGATTGGGGAAAGGGGTGTCAAACTCATTCTGCCTCTAAGTGTCCCGAGAGATTTTCTGCTCTTGGGATGGAAGACACCAGAAAGCAGGCAGATCTGGATCAAACCCGGGCTCTGGCCTCATAAGCTGCCTCAGTTGTGTTCATATTCCTGATCCCTGGTTCCTTCGATGGTCAGATGAGAACAGCAGTAACAGTACCTACCTCAGCGGGTTGTTGTGACAATTAAATGAAGTGACATGTTAAGGATTCCAGTATCCACCAGACACAGAACACTTATCAGGCCTCTTCCACCCCTCTTCCCTCCCCTCTGGCTGAGTCCCAGACCAGCCAGCAAGACATCTTTAAGTTTCACTTTCCTCAACTGCAAACTGACACAGGCTAACATATGTGAAAGCTTTAAATCAATACACAAATATTAGGAAATACTGTTATTAGCACCAATCAATACATCTCTCATACAACTGAATTTCATGGAACAAGAGTAAGGAGCATCTTCTAGGCCGTTTCTCTCTACCTCACTGTTTACTGCTACATGTTGATATACTTTTAGATTAGTGTCCCCCAAGGGGGACTAAACTGTGCTCTGTAGCTCTCTCTATTTGCATTTTGTGCTTTTAATTAATGCTTTTATTTCTGTGCTCATACTCTGGAGTAAAACTGGAGAAAACCTGAATTTGAAATACTAAAAACAAATATTAGCAGTAAGCAAGCTTATCCCTGCACCAACATCAAAAAGAAGTCAGGTATTTGGAAAACAGATAGTGGAATTAAAAACAAACAAACAAAACAAGAGTCAAAAACAAAAGCAAGTCCCCTGGAGTGAAACTTGCCTTAGAATCCTCAACACCTAACGAAGTGCTCTGCACTTTCTCTATCTGCAGAAAAACAAGACTGCAATCTACCGTCACCTACGAGGGGAAAAAAAAAAACAAAGTGAAACATGAAATCTGAAAGGCACTAACATTATTTTGAAAGTGAAAGTCACTCAGTCGTGTCCGACTCTTTGCGACCCCATGGACTATACAGCCCATGGAATTCTCCAGGCCAGAATACTGGTGTGGGCAGCCTTTCCCTTCTCCAGGGGATCTTCCCAACCCAGGTCTCCCTCATTGCAGGCGGATTTTTACTTATACGTATTTTCACTGACTGACTCATTCATAGAAAGGCCACATGTCAACTTTAGATATATATGGCCTTCAAGCTGTTGAAAATATAAAGAGAGCAAACAAAAGTCTCCACAACACTCATTACCCATACAGTTGAGAAGACGATGAACTGCATGGACACAGACAAAGCTTAGGACAGGACCTTAACTTCCGGTTCCCTAGATACCACACACACCACATGGGGTTTCAGAGGAACCGAGTCCCTTTGAATTGTCTTTTTGTCCATGCCCAATGTTAAAATAAATCAAAACCAAAACTTCTGGAGTTTTCTCTCTCTCTCTCCATTTTTCAATACAAGCAGCATTTTTAATGATTTTTACTCTCTCCTTTCTGCCAATTTCTAGGTTCTTCCTAGCTGTTCCAGTGTTTCTTCTGGCCAGTGCAACTTGAGTTTTGCATGAATATTTTGACAGAGGAGTGGAAATTTATATTCACCACAACTTTGCACAAACAAGTAAGGTGAAGTTAAATAAAAAGAAAATAGAATCCAGATAAGGAGCAGCAATTTATACAGGGTTCTTTGGTCCTCTAGGAAATTCAAAAGAACCCTGATAACATCAGTCTAAACAGGTTCCCACATCTGAATATAGAAACAGAAATACTCAATTCTAGACCATCAAAAGCATCTTTTCTTCTCTGACAGTAAAAAGTAAAATGTGTGCCTGTTCAGGTTATCTAATGCTGGATAACTAACCCCCCAAAACTTACTGGCTTAAAAGAACACCTTTTTATGGTTCTAGGAGCTTTTACTTCCTAGCCAAAGCTGGAATCATCTGAAGACTCTTCACTCACATGTCTGGCACCTTGCTTATTAGATGGTTGATTGGCACCTCTTTTCCACACGACCTCTTCAAACACATATCCTGAGCTTCCTTACAGCATGGCGGCCTCAGGTCTTACATGCAGTGAGTGTTCCAACACACAGGAAGTAGAGGCTGCAACCTCTTGAAGCCTTTGCCCAGAAAACTGACATAGAATTGCTTCTGCCATATTGTACATGAAAAAGCACTCATCAAACCCACTCAAATTCAAAGGGAAGGAGGTACAGACCCCACTTCTCAACAGAACTGAAGCTACCATTAACACACTACCCTCAGATGGCCTTGCATAGTCTCCATCACAAACAAAGGGCTGACAGCAGCGTGAGCTCCAGTGGGTCAGACTTCTGCGCGCGTAAATGCCTGAACCCTTGGGTCATCTATAATCTCAGCACTGAGAAATAAAAAGAGGCACTGGACAACTATGTGAGTTAGATATTTACAGTGTTTGCATTGCATCGCCAATCTCCAAGGCTGGGCAAGCTATTAGAAACAGAAGTAAAAGAGTTGGCTCTAATCACTGACACTCATCACATTTACATATTTATTGCAAGCGTTTTCATGTCTTCTGGATAAAAAAAATACTAGTAGTATTTTTCATTGAGGTGCAATAGGTTTAATTTCAAATTTTGATTGCTGTAAGACTTCACTGCTCTTCTTCTTCTGCTGGTCTTTCAAGTGGAAATTAAAGCATAATTAGTACTGGACAAACAGATTTTCAGAACATTAGCAATGCAAACTTGTGTTTGAATTCCTGTTGTGAATAGTCACTGAAGTGAGCAGGCATACTTGGGGTTATTTTAAATTAGACCCAGAAATCGATACTACCGGTACTAAAGAATATACCTGTATATAAAACTGCTCGTTCAAGTCAAGCAAGAAAGAAGTAACTCCTAGAAAGGCCAACTGAGCAATTACACCAAAGCTTATCCCCACCAGTGACTCGTTAATGAATATCTCTGGCATTCTAAGCCCTAGAAGAACACACAAAGGCCATGGTGAGGAGTTTTTAGTTTTCGAATGACTAGTAAGCCCCGTGGGAACTGCTTCTCTGAATCCTTTGTCTTCCCCCCGCTCCTGATAGCTGCAAACAAGTAGGCAGCTTTTTTTGCTTGGCTTGTCTGGTTATATAATAGTCTATTGCAAATTTGCTGAGTGACTTCTTCTGAAATCTTATACCACCTTGAGGACACTTGAGTTTGTCCTTGCCCAGCAGGTTCAAGTAAAGCAAGACAGCCCAAATCACTGTTTTTAACAGTCCTAAAAGGACTGCAGTTCTACCCTGTCGAGAAGGCAAGACTGGCAGTGAGACAACATCAAGTCCCTTCTTGCCTCACCAAATTTAAGTAGCCAGAGTCCAACATGAAACAGCAGCTGATGAGCCCTGAGACGGGTACAGAGGAAAGCATGCACAGCATCGATGTGGAAACTGGGTTAAGAAAATCCCAGGGAAAAAAAATAGACAGCTAATTAGAGTTTTCCAATTAATATGCACAAACTGGAATGAATATTCAAAGATGTTCCTTCTTCCTTTGTGCCAGAATTGGAGTCTTTTTCTGAGTGCCAGAGAGTCACAGCCAACAGAAGGATTCGGTGATAGAAAATAATACTTAAAAATTAATCGTAGAAGAGCTATTAATTGAGCTCTTATAACATGCCAGGTAGATTGTATGACTATCCTCATTTTATAGATTAGGAAAATCAGGCACAAATGTATTTCATAACCTGCCCAAGAGCACTTAGCAAGCAAGGGAGTGGGGATGGTCAACAATCAATTTCAAACTCTTAATTACCACAAGGATGGAAGAAAAACCAGGAGTGTCCTGACTAAATAATCAACCTCAATGCCACCGATTACTGGGCTAGTTATATGACTTTACTTTTTAACCTCTCTGAGCTTCAGTTTCTCATCAGCAAAACAGAAAGAACATTTAATTCTTTCACTTGCTATGAATGCTCAGAACACACATTTTTGAAAAGCAAATGATAGTTATTTTTATTATGCAGGCCAGAGGGAAAATGGTCAGACTCACACAAATGAATCACAAGAATGAGAAGGAAACCTAGAAGCATCAGGAACCGGAACATCCCTTGCCAAGCCCATCAAGGAAACTGTAATTTAGACAAGGCTCCCTCTCTACATATAGCCTTGACCCTGTTTTAAACATGGACTGACCATAGCTCTGAGAGAGACTGCACAGCCTGTGTTCATATTTCATGGAATCAGAGTATGTTTTCCTTTTCCTTTTCCCTAGAGATACATAAATATATAATAACATCATACAAAAATATGCTTTGTTCATATCCAATCTTTTCAACTCTAGTAGGTCCTTATATCTGATTTCAAATGAAGTCCTCTTCAGACACAGCTCTCATTAAATCACTAGCTGGCTTCGGGGCCATGTGAGGTCCTTAGTGTTAGGGGAGTGAAATTCAAGTCCTGGAGTCTGGCCACCAATATCTCATAGCAGAGATGCAGGCTTCTGTTCTAATCTTCTCTGTCCTTATGCTTCATCTGGAACTCTCCTTTTAGGAAGGACACAACCCCTCAGCCCACTTGTCCCTGGCTATATATACTTTTATCCTTTGGGGAAACAATGGAAACAGTGACAGGCTTATTTTCTTGGGCTCCAAAAGTCACTGCAGATAGTGACTGAAGTCATGAAATTAAAAGATGCTTGCTCCTTGGAAGAAAAGCTATGACAAACCTAGACAGCATATTAAAAAGCAGAGACATTACTTTACTGACAAAGGTCTGCATAGTCAAAGCTATGTTTTTTCCAGTAGTCACGTATGGATTTGAGAGTTGGACCATAACGAAGGCTGAATGCCAAATAATTGATGCTTTTGAACTGTGGTGTTGGAGAAGACTCCTGAGAGTGCCTTGGACTGCAAGGAGATCAAACCAGTCCATCCTAAAGGAAATCAATCCTGAATATTCATTGGAAGGACTGATGCTGAAGCTGAAACTCCAATACTTTGGCCACCTCATGCGAAGAGCTGACTCATTAGAAAAGACTCTGATGCTGGGAAAGATTGATGGCAGGAGGAGAAGGGGATGACAGAGGACAAGATGGTTGAATGGCATCACCAACTCAACGGACATGAGTTTGAGCAAGCTCTGGGAGTTGATTAAGGACAGGGAAGCCTGGAGTGCTGCAGTCCATGGGGTCACAGAGTAGGACCCAACTAAGCAACTGAACAACTGAACAACAGCAACATCAACAACCTCTATATCTGCACTTGCTGGTTCTCCTAAACTTTGGCTCCTGTTCATTTTTTCCCACTCTAGTCCCCTCAATCTTTTAAATCTCTGTTAAAGGGCCTCCTCTTCCAACAATTCTCTTGATATGGTCTGAATGTGTGTGCCTTCTTAAAATTCATATGTTGACATTCTCACCCCCAAGGTGATGGTATTAGGAAGTGGGCCTTTGTGCAGTAACTAAGTCAAGAGAATCATCGTAATGAATGGGATTAGTGGCTCTCACAAAAAGAAAGCCCAGAAAGCCTCCTCATCCCTTTTACCATGTGAAAATGCTAGGAGTCTGTGACTCTGAAGAGGACAACCACTCAGTCATGCTGGTACCTTAATCTCAGAGCAATGAATTTCTGTTGTTTATAAGCTACCCACCATATGGTATTTTATTATAGCGGCCTAAACAAACTAAGACACCTCCTACAATCAGTTCAGCTCCCAGTAATCCATTCTCTTCCTACTCTGTATTCCTCCATGGACAGCCTTCCCCTCTCCACTGCACATATATGTGGTTCAGTATTTGTCATGTAACTTAGAGAAAATTCTTCTCTTCCCAGTGATACCATATGCAACCTGAGAGTAACTGGCACATCCAAAGTCAAATCCCAGCTCTGCAATTTTCTAGCTCTATGACCTTGAGAAAGCTACTTAACCCCTCTAAATAGTATTTGCCTCCCCTGTAAAGTGGGGTAATAATATCAGTTGCCTTCTATGATTTGGGGGAGTATTCATGCAGGTACATATAAGAGCTTAATAATGTCAGCTATAATTATTATCAATATCCATTTCTCACACATTTTTCTATCCCACACAGCACCAACCATCTAGTCTACTTCTCTACCTGCCTACCTATCCATCCATCCATCCATCCATCCATCCTTGCATCCATCCATCTGCATCCATGTTAGACCCTCAATGAATGTTGGCCAATGGCCTCATTTAGATGCACCAATCCTTAAATTTCCATTTCTCCAAGAAATACAAAGCTGTTTCTCATGTACTAATCCAGCCCTGAAACTCAACAAGATTCTCCAGGTAGTATCTCATACCGAGCATGCTGATTTCCAGAAGACGGAAACGGGAGTGAAAAGTTATCATTTCCTTACTTCAGATATGCTGGTTTGAAGAACAGTTGAATAATTCATTAGATCCTTTTAAGGTGCACTGATCAGACTTGGCTCTTTAAGAAGCATTTTACCTTGAAGTAACTATTTGTCACTCCCCTTTCAAAGGAGAGGTAGATAATAGACCGCCTCTGTTTATCGAAACTATAATAAAGGTCTAAATGATAATAATACCTTAGACTTGCAGACTGCACCAGTTTATAAAGCACATCCAAGCCATCACCCGCTTCCCTCTTTCCAGCAGCCCCATCAGACACTCACGGGACTTATCTCAGTGTGATAAACAGGAATACTAGGATACTAGGGAAAGTTTAAGATGTTTCCCTCATGCCAGTTTGTTGGTTCAAATCTTCCAACTCCTAGCTCAATGCTCCTTTCATGGCACCACAGGATTTAAAACTATTTGCACATCTTTACAAAGAGATGTCCAGCTGGAAAGAGCAGAACCCACTGCTAATTTGTATCTTGACTAAAGTATTTGTACCATCACCTTGGAGATAGGAATGAAAAGCAAAATAGTCAAACTGTATTTAATGCAGTTCTATACCACATGGGACAAAGTGGGAGAACTCAGTTAACACTGGCCATTTTCAAGGTCTTCCATACTTGTTTTTCTTGCCCTAAAGTAGGTACAGACAGCTCCAGCCTGCAGGAATTTCCTGTTACCACACCTAGCAGGGACTGTATTTAAATACTCTTTCTAGACCCAGTTTCCTACCAGGCTCCCCTCACTCACTGCCCTCCACCTGCCCAACCAGGTTCCTGGCTCTCCTCAGACAAACAGAGGATGCTTCATGTGAAGCCTGTTCAGGGACCACCCCCACTGTATGGCCTGCTGCCTAACTTCGATCACACCTCTGCATAAGCATCACCCGAGTGAGGCCTTCAGCCCATATCATCTCATCAATGTCCCCAAACACACTCTGTTAACACTTTCCGTAATGTTTCATCATGGTGTGTATGCATTAGTCACTCAGTTGTGTCCAACTCTCTGCAACATCATCGACTGTAGTCCACCAGGCTCCTCTGTCCATGGAATTCTCCAGGCAAGAATACTGGAGTGGGTTGCCATTCCCTTCTCCAGGGGATCTTCCCAACCCGGGGATCAAACCTGGGTCTCCTGCATTGCAGGCAGATTCTTTACCATCTGAGCCACCTGGGAAGCCCTTCATCATGGAACTTAACACTAATTGATATCTGATAAATTTTTTTCTCTGTGTTTATCAATGGTCTCCCACCCTAGACCGTAAACTCCCATGAGGGCAGATCTTTGTATATTGCTCAGCAGCACTTAGAATAGTGCCTGACAATAGGAAGCTCCCAATAAAAACATGTTGAATTAGGGAACACAACCTATAAACTTCCCTGTTTAAAACCTCTACTTCTTCAAATTTGAAATGATTCTGATACATGAAACAAAGAGAACAACATTTAATCTCACAACTGAGATAAATGTAAAGAAAAACGAGTGCAATGCATGGGACACAGGACACGGATGCAGAATCCCTGGGATCAGCACGACCACGATTTCAACTGTTACAAACAGGTCGCCCACTGGAGCCAAAGCCATTCAGTTGATAAGAAAAGATTAATGACCAATATACCTCTACCACCCCAACCAACTAATCCCTCATTGCCTAAGGCACTTCCATCACATGCCTCAGGACATCCTTTTGGAAAGAGGTCCAAGTCATTTTTTGGATTTTGTATATTTGACAGTAAATTGGCATTCCTCAAGTGAGAGTAGAATAATGTGACATCACATGCTCCAATCTGATACAATAAGAACTACTCAACACTGGCCATGAAGTAGTCTTGCTAAAAATATTTAACCTGAATACAACTATGAGACAATCATCACATGTCCCGAATGCAGGACATCCCACAAGACAACTGGTCAGGACACCCAAAATTAATGTCAAGAAGATCAAGAGATAGAAAGACTCTCCTATATTAAAAAAGAAAAAAATAGGTTGGGGATCCTGGATTGGGAAAATTCAGCTACAAAACTGAGAAACTAGAAAGCTGAATATGGACTGCATAGATTACAAAAGCTTTATTAGCTACAGCTATTTATTTAAAGCCAAGATCCAATTTATCATTAGTCACCCCTACAAGTAATTACTATGTAGATATTTTCCACATGCATCATGTCCTTCTCCAGTTACACACAGTTGGTAACAATAAGATCTATATCCTGAGCTCAACAGGCTTAGACTCCATAGGTCATCTTTAACGCTAATCAGAGGAGACAGAGCTTACAAATCCTTATTTACAAGATGATTATGGGACATGTATTTTCAAAGCCTGCCTGCCTTTCATATTTCTATTATTCTTTTTGTGTATTTCTCTCTGTCTCTCTCTCACCCATTGACATGTAGCATACTTCTTGTTAAACGATACTTCAATCATTGAATCGTAAATTCCTGGAGTAGAAATGATCCCTGGTTAATCTTGGCATTCCTTGAGGCTAACAGAAGGCCTTACATAGAGTATACAGCTAATGAGCGGTTGTTGAATTTTTTTAACTAATATACTTCAGTTTAGACTGTAATGACTGTTTATTTGCTTGAATTCTTAAATGACCCCGAATCTCTCTGTGCTACAAAAGGTACTGAGGAAGTAATACATCTTTCATATTTTGCAACTTTCATTCAATTGCCAAGCGTCTTATACATTTCGTGAACTGTTTAACAATAAACTACTCTTTACATCTCAAAAAATGTTTTATGAAGAAACTGGAAAATCAAGACATTCTTTCTATGTATAAAAAATTCAATAAGTGGTTCAATAAATCAGTATCACACCTTATTTCAAATTGAGATGACATTAGGAATATTTAGTGCCATCTTCTGAATACTCGCTAACAAGGCTTGTTTCACCAAATCATCCTCACATCATGATTTATACACCTTCTCCATTCACATCGACTGCATCCTCACTCACTCTCTTCAATGAGAAATTTTCCAGTTGCTTATTTCTTTAGTGCTTATTGAATTGATTCCGGTATTATGAAAAGTGTTATAACATCTAAATATCATCCAACTTTCTGCTTTTCATCTCACACCTTACTTTTTTAATTTCCATTTCCATTTGTGATTCTTGACATTTATAAATGTCCTGGATCATCAGGCTCTGAAACATTCACATTCTACTTTACCGAAATCAGACTGCTCACTGAACTTCAACAATTATTTGAATTTCTTTTATACTTACTAACATTCTTTTGTGTCAGCATCCAAGGCCAACCTCCAAAGGTTGCCCCACCACCTTTGCTGGGGCCTCTTACACCCCTTTCCTATAATCAAAATGCTTTGCAAGACAAGCTTTCTTCAAGGCCACACCACATACCCCAAAGAATTACAATGACCTAGTTCTAGAATGTCATTCCAGATAGATTTCGGCCAGGGGCAAACAATATATGAAGCATCTTTCTTTCAGCAACTGAACCTCATTTCTAAGAACCTCCCCTCTTTGAGAAGCTAACCCATTGGAAATCAAGCCCTGGGAGAAAAAAAGAGACCATGTATTCGGTCTGGGTCCAGTCAGCTACACAATCTTGAGAAGTGAGTCTCTGAGCTTTAGACTCCTCATCTTTATAATAAAGCAGTTATGAGACTAGGTCACCTCTCACTTGCTTTCCAATTCTAAGATTCCATGATTCCACTGAGTGTTCCTATGCGGGACAGAGAAGGGAAAATGATTGTCAAACCTCAAAAATACTGCATATATCTTTGAGTAGCTCTTCTGTATTCTGCTACCTCAATGTATTTTGGGTACCCTGGCCATTTGCAAAATGACCTACACAAAACCTTAGAGGTTAAAACGTGGCCCAAACCATATGACCCAGAAATCCCACCCTTAAGTGTGTAACCAAGACAAAGGAAAACATACGTCCCTCCAAAACTTGCACACAAATGATCACAGCAGTATTATTTATACTAGCCAAAAAGTGATAACAACAAAATGTCTGTCAATCATGCATGGACAAACAAAATGTGGTATATGCCATTAACAACGGTATACTATTAACAAGGAACGGAATACTGATACACACTACAACAACAGAGAGATATGGAAACAATTATGCTATAGAAGCCAGTCACAAAGGACCATATGTTATATAAATCTATTTTTATGAAATGTCCATAATAGGCAAACCTATAGATATAGAAAGCAAAATTAACGGTTGCCTAAGGCTGGAATGGGGCTTCCCAGGTGGCTCAGTGGTAAAGAATCTGCCTGGGCTGAAGTGAGGAGGGAGTTGAAGGAAAATGTGAAGTGACTGTAATGAGTAAGAGGTTTCTTTTTAGGATGATGAAAATGTTCTAAAATTGGTTGTGATGATGGCTACACAACTTTGTGAATATACTAAAATCCACTGAGTTACATACTTCAAATGGATAAATTATATGGTATATGAATCAAATCCCAATAAAACTAGTTTTTAAAAAATAAACAATCATGGTCCCAAATTATTGCCTATGGATGAAAGACCTTTTGCCAGAAGCCCTGGATTCAAATCCCAACACTCCCACTCAATAGCTAGCTGTATGACCTTGGGCTAGCCTCTCAACCCTCCGTCCCCCAACCTGTGAAGCAGGGAGAGCACTGCACTCTTTCTCAGTTGGCATGAGAATTAAATGAGGTGATACACAACATACACCAACTACTTAATAAATGATGGCTATTGTGGATTCCATTATGATTCCATCAGTAGAAGATCAAGCTATCTATTTTTTGAAATGCATTGGTTTCAAAGCTCAGGCAGTGAATGTTACTGCAAGTTTTTAGTAACTCATGCATAAGTAGAAACACTTTATTTTTCATCTTCTGACAAGAAAAGTCAGTACCACTTACCCATAAGCTGGTCATCCTTTGAGTGTTTTTGACTCAAGAAGAGGCCATGTCATCAAAACTACAATGAGGTACCACCTCACACCAGTCAGAATGGCCATCACTTTGGAGGGAAACTTCAAGATCCATTCTCTTAACAACTTTCAAATATATTATTGTATTTTAAATACAATAATATTGTACAGTAGATAACCAGAACTTCATTATCTTCTAACTGGTACCTTTGACCAGTATCTCTCTTCATTTCTCCCACCCCCTTCCCACCCCCTGACAAAAAAAAACAACATTTTTTTAATCAACCAAGCTAATTCTCTTCACTAATACAATAATGAATTCTCATTAGTGCTCTAACACTTCCCAGATGGGCTGGTTTTGAGCAATTGATGTCTTCAGAACTTTGGAATCTTCCTTTGCACAAATGATACGGCAGACTAAGAAGCTTATCACATCCCTTCTCCAATGAGAATTCGTGATTCTAACTGCCATTTTAAACGGAGTTGAACTTTCCCTCCATTTTTACAAGGTTCCATGGCTAAAGCTACGGACATTTTGACCAATGTGCACATCAGTCAATGCATGGTATCCCATCACTATGTGAATAGATCTTTATTGTACAGCTGTATAAACCTGTGCATGTTACTAAATAGAGGAAATGCCTACAATTACCTAGATCATTTAAAACCAAACTCTTAACATTAAAACATAATCCAAATTCACATAAACTGGCATATTGCATTTATGTGCCCTCTCTTTCAATTACATATGGTTAATTTGTGCTTTACAAGGCAATGAAATTAATGTTTGTTTTTAATATGCATGTACTAATTTCCATGAAAGCCACAATTTAAGTAACCTGCCAAATATCAAAACATGGTTATACAAACAAACAATTTTTCTCAGATAGATGTTCATAATGTTGTAAATAGTAACACCAATTCACAGAAATATAAATACCAACTTTTTAGCACCTCTTTGGCTAAATATAGGTAAGTATGCATGACTTGACTATCTACAAATTCTAATTTTAAGAAATTATATTTAACACTCATGATATGTTTATTACCCATATCTACATAGTATTTACCCTTAATTCTATGCAGAAAAAATCTCATTGGTAACTTTTTCCATATTTTTTTTAAAAAGTTTTAATGCGAACAATATAGCTTCTACTTATCAAAACAGGAAGAAATGACAGCACATGAATGTAAAACTGCATATTTTTTAAACATCAAAATTATCTTGGAATAGATACAAACCTAGTTTAAACAGGAATGAGTTTTATTCAGTTCTATGTGGCCTCAAATCTCTCCCCACTTTGACTGGTGCTCCATCCCCTCTAGACCCTCCAGATCATCCTCCCCTCCTTGATATCTATCTGTTAACCTCCTCTCACCACACCCAACTACTACCAGCCCTTCAATGATTTCCTTACAAGTCCACAGATTCCTCACATCCAGCACAGATACCAGTGACTCAGGAGGAGAAAGGTTACAGTAACTGGAGTTGGGTAGGACAATGAAGAGCAAGATCCATGTGTTGAATAGTAGTTGATCTGGACAAATAATCACTCAAGAAAGATGAGGACAGAGGTGGCCCCTATGGAAAACAGTATGAAGGTTCCTCAAAAAATTAAAGATAGAACTCCCATGTGATCCAGCAATTCCATTTCTGAGTATAATATTCAAAGAAAACAAGGACATGAATTTAGAAAGATATCTGCAATCCCTTGTTCATCATGGCATCATTTGCAGTAACCAAGACATGGAAACAATCTAAGTGTCCATCAATGGATGACTAGATAAAGAAGTGATGGTATACATATACAATGGGGTATTACTCAACCATACAAAAAGAAATCTTGCCATTTGTGATGAAATGGATGGACCTTGAGGGCATTACGCTAAGTGAAATAAGTCAGAGAAAGATAAATGCTGTATGATCTCCCTTGTATGTATTATCTTAAAAAAAAAAAAAACAATAAAAACAAGTCCAGAGATACACGGAATAGATTGGGGATTACCAGGAGCAAGGGGTGAAGGGGTGGATAAAGGTGGTCAAAAGATACAAACTTCAATTTATAAAATAAATAAGTCATTAGGATGTAATGTACAGCATGGTAGCTATTGGTAAGGATATTGTATTGCATAATTGAAAGTTATGAGGGTAAATCTTAAAAGTTCCCATCACAAGGAAAAAAAACTGTAATAATACATGGTGACATATGTTAACCAGACTTATTGTGGTGATCATTTTGCAACATATACAAATACTGAATCATCATGTTGTACACCTGAAGCTAATATAATGCTATGTCAACTATAACTCAAAAATAAAGAATGATGAAGATAATACACAAACCAAAAAACAAATGGAAAACTGATTAATTTAAGATCTTTAAAGATGAGTGGAAGTGACCAATAGTCTCGGTAGATAGCAGACAAAGGGGTACAGAGTGATTAGAGCATTGATATAAAATTCAGGAGCTACATTAAATGATCTCAAAGATGCCATTCATTGCTAACATCTGATTGGTTACTCTAACTGGGCCATTAAGACATCTCAAGCATCCTACTGTTTGATCTTCAGTAGATCCTTCAGCAGACTGCCCAGGTAGATCTATTTTCATAACTTCCCTGCCCTCCTAAAATCCCCAGACATCTCTTCTGGATCTGAACAGATAAGCTGGCTTCCTTCTTTACTACGAAAAATCAAGGTCACAGAAAATAGATTGTTTATGCACCTTCCTTTAGATCTCAGCTCTTACATTTCTTTACCTATCTTCTCTTCCTTTCTTCCTAATTTCAGAAAAGTTCTTCCTGACTTCTAAGACTAAATCCTCTGCCTTTGATCCCCGTTTCTTAGTCAGGTATATTAGAGTGCCTCTACAATCTAAGAACTTGTACAAATGTATTAACCCTGTAAAAGCTTGTTAATCTCTCCAATACTCAGTTTTCACAGCTATAAAACAGAAATATAACGCCCACTGTGTAAGCAGTTGTAAGATCTAAATGCAGTAACACATTAACTGAGCGTTTTTGTAGCTGTTATCATTACCCTAGGGCCTGTCTCCCTCAATTACCATGCACACTTTCTCTCATATTAATTAAAAATTCACTTAGAGACAACTTTCAAAGAGGTGCTCTAGCCACTGGAAATATAGTAATGTACCAAACCAAGGGACAAATCATTGCCTTCAGGAAGTTTACAGTCAAGTAGGCAGAGAGAGACAGACAGACAATTAAAAAAACAAAGAAGTAAATTATATAGAGTTAGAAGATGCTAAAGGCTTCCCAGACAGTGCAGTGGTAAAGATTCCGCCTGCCAATTCAGGAAACACAGGGGGTGCAGGTTCGATCCCTGGGTCGGGAAGATCCCCTGGAGTAGGAAAAACAACCTGCTCCAGTATTCTTGACTGCAAAACTCTACGGTCAGAGGAGCCTGGCAGGTTACAGTCCATGGGGTTGCAAAGAGTCGGATATGACTGAGCGACTGAGTGCACACACACACACACACACGGAAGATGGTAAGCCCCATGGAGTTGCAGTTTATGAAAGCAGGTCCTGGGAGCCCTCACTTAAAAGATGACATGTGCACAAGCAAAGTCCTCACAGCGGCAAGATGCCAAGCAGACACCTGGCGAAGAGCATTCCTGGAAGGGTTGAGGTGTAGCTAAGAAGCCAGTGTGTCTGATACCAGTGAGTGAGGCAGAGGCAGCAGATGAAGGCAGAAGAATGATGGAGATGGGGAGAGGGGTACAGATCAACTGCCAGGGCCCTGTAAGCCATTGTAAAAAAGTCAGCATTTACTCTGACCGAGTAAAAGAGAAGAAACCACTGGTGAAATTTGTATAGCTTCATGATCCAACGTAACAGTTATTAGCATCACTACAGCATGCATGCAGACACTGTTGAGGACAGACTCAAGGTCAAGAGAGGAGCTGGGAGATTGGTTAGGAGACTATCTCAAAAACTCAGGAGAAAGGCAATAATGGCTAGGGGTCGATAGGTATGACAGGTTGAGATTCTGGATACATTTTTGAAGGGAATATAGTATCAAAAGGATTTTCTGATAGATCCAATGTGTGGCGCAGAAAAAGGGAAGAGCCAGTGATGACTCCCAGGGGAAAGGACAGAGTAGCCATTTACTGAAATGGGCAAGACAGCAGGGTCATGCTTTTATCTCTGCCGCACCGTTGCTTCCTGGCCCCCATCATCAACCACCCAGAGGTCTTTCTCATTTTGAGAAGAGGAAAGCAAGCATGGTTAGCTGTCTGCTGTCCTATCTGTTGGAATTCTTGATCCTACACTTCCTACACAATTGCACTGTAACCACTGCCTTCCTTTAAGGACTCTCCCCCACTACAAAAGGCACCTCCTCTGCCCTCCCTTACTACGCTCCTGCAGGGTCATCCAGATATTCCAGTCGTCTGATCCAGCAGCTGGAATTCTCCTGCACCTGCAGCATCTGGCAGTGTCTAGCCCCCTCCTCCCTCAGACACTCCCTCGGTGCGAAGACCTAATTTACTGTGGTGGCTGTGATCTTCTTTCCACGTTCTCCTTTCTCTTCGTCTCTTCCGTGTATACTGTTCATACTTGCCTTGAGAACCCCATAAACAGTATGAAAAGGCAAAAAGATAGGACACTGAAAGATGAACTCCCCAGGTCGGTAGGTGCCCAATATGCTACTAGAGATCAATGGAGAAATAACTGTAGAAAGAATGATGGGATGGAGTCAAAGCAAAAACAATACCCAGCTGTGGATGTGACTGGTGATAGAAGCAAAGTCTGATGCTGTAAAGAGCAATATTGCATAGGAACCTGGAATGTTAAGTCCATGAATCAAGGCAAATTGGAAGTGGTCAAACAGGAGATGGCAAGAGTGAACGTTGACATTCTAGGAATCAGCGAACTAAGATGGACTGGAATGGGTGAATTTAACTCAGATGACCATTATATCTATTACTGTGGGCAGGAATCCCTTAGAAGAAATGGAATAGCCATCATGGTCAACAAAAGAGTCCGAAAAGCAGTACTTGGATGCAATCTCAAAAACAATAGAATGATCTCTGTTCGTTTCCAAGGCAAACCATTCAATATGACGGTAATCCAAGTCTATGCCCCGACCAGTAACACTGAAGAAGCTGAACTTGAACGGTTCTATGAAGACCTACAAGACCTTCTAGAACTAACACTCAAAAAAGATGTTCTTTTCATTATAGGGGACTGGAATGCAAAAGTAGGAAGTCAGGAAACACCTGGCATAACAGGCAAATTTGGCCTTGGAGTACAGAATGAAGCAGGGCAAAGGCTAATAGAGTTTTGCCACGAGAACGCACTGGTCATAGCAAACACCCTCTTCCAACAACACAAGAGAAGACTCTACACATGGACATCACCAGATGGTCAACACCGAAATCAGATTGATTATATTCTTTGCAGCTAAAGATGGAGAAGCTCTATACAGTCAGCAAAAACAAGACCAGGAACGGACTGTGGCTCAGATCATGAACTCCTTATTGCCAAAATCAGACTGAAATTAAAGAAAGTAGGGAAAACCACTAGACCATTCAGGTATGACCTAACTCAAATCCCTTATGATTATACAGTGGAAGTGACAAATAGATTTAAGGGACTAGATCTGATAGACAGAGTGCCTGATGAACTATGGACAGAGGTTCGTGACATTGTACAGGAGACAGGGATAAGACCATCCCCATGGAAAAGAAAAGCAAAAAAGCAAAATGGCTGTCTGAGGAGGCCTTACAAATAGCTGTGAAAGAAGAGAAGCGAAAAGCAAGAGAGAAAAGGAAACATATTCCCATCTGAATGCAGAGTTCCAAAGAATAGCAAGGAGAGATAAGAAAGCCTTCCTCAGCGATCAATGCAGAGAAATAGAGGGAAACAACAGAATGGGAAAGACTAGAGATCTCTTCAAGAAAATTACAGATACCAAGGGAACATTTCATGCAAAGATGGGCTCGATAAAGGACAGAAATGGTATGGATCTAACAGAAGCAGAAGATATTAGGAAGAGGTGGCAAGAATACACAGAAGAACTGTACAAAAAAGATCTTCACGACCCAGATAATCATGATGCTGTGATCACTCACCTAGAGCCAGACATCCTGGAATGTGAAGTCAAGCGGGCCTTAGAAAGCATCACTATGAACAAAGCTAGTGGAGGTGATGGAATTCCAGTTGAGCTATTTCAAATCCTGAAAGATGATGCTGTGAAAGTGCTGCACTCAATATGTCAGCAAATCTGGAAAACTCAGCAGTGGCCACAGGACTGGAAAAGGTCAGTTTTCATTCCAAGCCCAAAGAAGGGCAATGCCAAAAAATGCTCAAACTACTGCGCAATTGCACTCCTCTCACATGCTAGTAAAGTAATGCTCAAAATTCTCCAAGCCAGACTTCAGCAATATCTGAACCGTGAACTTCCAGATGTTCAATCTGGTTTTAGAAAAGGCAGAGGAAACAGAGATCCAATTGCCAACATCTGCTGGATCATCGAAAAAGCAAGAGAGTTCCAGAAAAACATCTATTTCTGCTTTATTGACTATGCCAAAGCCCTTGACTGTGTGGATCACAATAAACTGTGGAAAATTCTGAAAGAGATGGGCATACCAGACCACCTGACCTGCCTCTTGAGAAACTTGTATGCAGGTCAGGAAGCAACAGTTAGAACTGGACATGGAACAACAGCCTGGTTCCAAATAGGAAAAGGAGTACGTCAAGGCTGTATATTGCCACCTTGCTTATTTAACTTATATGCAGAGTACATTATGAGAAACACTAGATTGGAAGAAGCACAAGCTGGAATCAAGATTGCCGGGAGAAATATCAATAACCTCAGATATGCAGATGACACCACCCTTATGGCAGAAAGTGAAGAGGAACTAAAGAGCCTCTTGATGAAAGTGAAAGAGGAGAGTGGAAAAGTTGGCTTAAAGCTCAACATTCAGAAAACTAAGATCATGGCATCCGGTCCCATCACTTCATGGGAAATAGATGGGAAAACAGTGGAACCAGTGTCAGACTTTATTTTCTGGGCTCCAAAATCAGTGCAGATGGTGACTGCAGCCATGAAATTAAAAGACGCTTACTCCTCGGAAGGAAGGTTATGACAAACCTAGATAGCATATTTAAAAGCAGAGACATTACTTTGCCAACAAAGGTCTGTCTAGTCAAGGCTATGGTTTTTCCAGTAGTCACATATGGATGTGAGAGTTGGACTACAAGGAAAGCTAAGCACAGAAGAACTGATGCTTTTGAACTGTGGTGTTGGAGAAGACTCTTGAGAGTCCCTTGGACTGCAAGGAGATCCAACCAGTCCATCCTAAAGGAGATCAGTCCTGGGTGTTCATTGGAAGCACTGATGTTGAAGCCGAAATTCCAATACTTTGGCCACCTCATGTGAAGAGTTGACTCATTGGAAAAGATCCTAATGCTGGGAAGGATTGGGGGCAGGAGGAGAAGGGGATGACAGAGGATGAGATGGCTGGATGGCATCACCGACTCGATGGACATGGGTTTGGGTAGACTCCGGGAGTTGGTGATGGACAGGGAGGCCTGGCGTGCTGTGATTCATGGGGTTACAAAGAGTCGGACACGACTGAGCAACTGAACTGAACTGAACTGAACTTCCTTGTATTGGGTTGACCAAAAAGTTCATCCAGGTTTTTCCATAAGATGTTATGTGAAAACCCAAATGAACTTTTCTGCCGATGCAATACTTCTTTCAGATATTACAGCCTCTGGCTTTTCTCTGTCCCTCTGAAGCCACACTACCAGGATCTTATACTTACAGCCATTCGGATAGTTCCCTTCATTCCCAATTCTGAGCCTGGGACACTGGTGATTAAACAAGCAAGTCAGACAATGCATCCATCAGTTGTGGTATCTCTACACTTAGTTTTCACCTGTTACCCAAGCTCCAGCTCTGTATCCATAGCCAGGAACTGGCACACTCCTGGAAGAAGTCACACTGCCCTGTCAGATTCCCCAGGCCCAAACCAAACACTCTGCTGCTGCTGCTGCTGCTAAGTCGCTTCAGTCATGTACGACTCTGTGCGACCCCATAGATGGCAGCCCACCAGGTTCCGCCGTCCATGGGATTTTCCAGGCAAGAGTACTGGAGTGGGGTGCCATTGCCTTCTCCGACCAAATACTCTACCTTATCCTAACTGCCTTGTTCATTCTGAGGATCTAACAATCCTAAGCCTAGGATTTCTACAAGAGCCTCCCTTCTTCCCTCTTCATTCATTTTACAATGTCAGAAGCTTAATTTTCTTAAACCCTGCTTCCATCATGTGGCTCATCAGATGCACACTATATATTGGCTCCATATTGCTTCAGAAGGTGAGAGGGAGAGAGAAAGAAAAGAAAAAGAGGGAGAGTGAGGAGGGAAAGGACAAGAGTATATGATCTAGGCCTGATTACGGTTTATCTGGTGATTCTTGTTTTTCTTTTAAAAAACTTCCTACTAGATACATTCCTCCTGCCCCCTAGAAATCTGATGTATTCCACCAAGCCCCTTGACTAGCCAAAGTATAATACGACCCTTTAACTCAATATTAAAGACTTTAAAAAATCCAGTCTCTACCAACCTGTCCGATTTTATTCCAATTATTATTACTATTACTAGTAGTGGTATTACAAATGTCCAGCACAAAAAACAGTCTCTCCTTTCAGATGGTCTCTCCACCCTTCAAGTGAGCCTTACCCCAACTGGCAACTTCCACCATGCCTTTTGGCAAATCCCAGGGCAGGTTCATCACCTCTTTTAGGCAAAGTATGAACAGAAATACAATAGCAATAATAGATCTGTGACACCAAGACATTAGTCTAATGGGTCTGTAACTCTGGGTCATTAGCCCCTTTTCTTAGTCTGTATTATGTCCTAATGACTCAAAAGAAAATATACAAAACATTCAACACGTAAAAATTTTAGAATGTACCTTCATGGTGTCCTCAAAATGTAGAAATCCAAGAGGACATGGCCTCCTTAAGACCAAGGCAAACAGTCAAAGGGAAGAAAAAGCACAGATGAGGACAGAAATGAAATAAGAACACAAAGAAGTCTAAAACGCAAATGGAGATGGGGGCAGTACAGACAGAACTGACATTGTAGAAAGTAACAGCCACCCTGGGAGAGACAAACATGAAATACTGCACATGCAGCTTCATAAGGCAGATGCAAAGATGAAGATAGGAAAGGAGACATAGAGGGATCATAGGAGACAAAGATCTAAACAAAGCAAATAGATATTTATTCCACAGGAAGAAATTCAGTAGTGAATAATAAAAATGGTAAAGGTAAATATTTATACATGGGCCAAAACCAGCTGCCAGAAACAAAAGTGCACTGATTTCCAAGCAAAATAACTAAAAACAGGCCCCACCTGTGCCCAAAAAGTGATTTTTACTAAAGTTTTTCAAAACTCATACAAATTATCAGGCAGAAGGTCAGGTTAACTACAAAGCAGTATCACCAGGCTCAAACCTCTATTTCACAACATTAAACACCACAAGCCAATGAACTATTTCCAAAGTTTAGTGAAGAAAGGGTTGTAATAAAATAATTGTATTCCCAAATTATTGTTTTGTGAAAAAAGGGAAAAGAAAAAACTATGTAAGCTATGCATGAACTCATAAAATATCATATATACATAATGTTCCTTAGGGCTTCCCTTGTAGCTCAGTAGGTGAAGAATCTGCCTGCAGTGCAGGAGACGGGGGTTCAATCCCTGGGTTGGGAAGATCCCCTGGAGAAGGAAATGGCAACCCACTCCAGTATCCTTGCCTGGAAAATCTCATGGAAAGAGGAGCTCGGTGGGCTGTAATCCATGGGGTCGCAAAGAGTAGGACACAACTGAGCGAGGAACACTTATTTACTTATAATGTTCCTTAAAAAAGTGTACGTTCCAGCCAATTAAAGATAAATCACAAAAGGGAACACATGAATATAACAGAAAAACAACCAATTTAGTATAACCAATCTAATGCAAATCACAATAAGCGTCGTTGAAAAACAATGCATTGTTTTAACATACGGTACTCAAATTTAAATTTAATATTATATCCTTATTTAAAAATAGAAGGATATAATATTAAACTGAGTTCAAAGAAGGTCTCAGTTTATAATATCAGACTGAATTAAACATTAGGAAGTATAAAAACATGGGATCAAGGTAGGGAAAATACAATGTCACTCTTTATTATACAACAAGGACATTAAAGAATTGCATTTTATTATTAATTTGCATTACTAGAGATCTATATATTTAAGTATATATAATTTAAATTGTACATTCAAAAACAGTCTACATAGAAAAACAAAGCAGACACAAAGGAAGGTGGAATTAAAAACATAACAGCAGATCAAACATATCAATAAAACCAAATGGTTTAACTCTTTTGAAAACAAAACAAAACAAAATAACAAGAAAAAATTAAAAGAAAAAAACTCTTAGATTAGGTTCAAAGACAATATTTTACTATATGTTGCTTTTAGGACACAGAGTGAAATGAATCAAGAAAATGTCTAGAAATAAAAAGGAAGATCGAATACATCAAGCAAAAACACAAAGAAGAAGGCAAGAAACTAAAAGTGATTCCTTGATAAAGTCATTACCTGAGAGTTTTTATATTAATGATAGTCATAATCTACTATGAAGTTATAACTGTTAAAACTTTCACACAACAAATAACGCCATATGGACATTTCTATCACACACAAATGACAGAATCAAGTTTACCAGGAGCCTTGGAAGCTACTCTTGTCTGGTAATTCTTTCAGATGACATTTAGAATTATTTTGTCGAGTCCTAAAACAAATTCAGTATCTTTTCAGCCTAATTAAGTCTGCTATCTGGGAAAATGGGATACTCCACATTTACTCAAGTCTTCAGTATGCTTCTTGCTATGATTTACATTTTCCTTCATACAGATCCTACAGAGTTCTTGGTAAATTTATTCCCATATTTCCATTTTTTTGTTATTATTTAAAGGCACTATCTTTTTAATGTGTTTTATAGTTGGTTATTTTGTCTGGTTTTGGTATACCTATTTTGTAACCAACTACATTGAATTATTATTGCTCTAATAATGTTTTTCAGTTGATTCTCCTAAGTTTTAAAGGCCCATTCCCCGGTGGCTCAGACGGTAAAGAACCCACCTGCGACTCAGGAGACCCATGTTTGATCCTTGGGGAAGGAAGATCCCCTGGAGAAAGAAACGGCAACTCACTCCAGTATTCCTGCCTGGAGAATCTCATGGACAAAGGAGTCTGGCGGGATACAGTCCATGGGGTCACACAGAGTCAGACACGACTGAGCAACTAACACTTTGTATAAAATGACAATATTGTCCCTATCAACTAATATTTATAACTCATGTTTCTCCTCTGTCTTGCTGGCTAAAATTTCCAAAACATTTTATATCATTATTGGTCTTTATCTTAACCCTAACATCCTTTTATCATCCCTGACTTTAAAAGAAATATATATCAATTATATATATGTAGTGTTTGCATACATATAGTGTTTGCAACTGCAAATAAAAGAACACACAACTACCAGTGACTTAAACAATAAGGAAACTGTTGGCTAGTATTATATGAAGTCTGGAGTCAGGCCAGTTCCAGGGTTGATTAATTCAGCTGCCCAACAATGCAGGGACCCAAGTCCGTTTTTCTGTGACTCTCCAAACTCTCCCCTCATGGTTGCCAAATGGCTGCAGCAAATCTAAGCATTACAGTCTTACAAATGATTTCCAAGTCCAGGATAGGGCGAAGTCTTATTTGTAAAAACTCATTTTTCATTGCAGTACTGTTTACAACAGCCAAGACATGAGAGCAATCTAAATGTCCATTGACAGAGGATTGGATAAAGAAGATGTGGTACATATATACAAATGGAATATCACTAGGCCACCAAAAAGCATGAAATAATGCCATCTGTAGCAACATGGATGGACCAGAGATAGTCATACTGACTGAAGAAAGTCAGACAGAGAAGGAGAAATATTGTATGATATTCTTTACGTGTGGAATCTGAAAAGAAATGATGCAAATGAACTTACAAAACAGAAACAGATGCAGAATAGTATATATAGTGATTTGGGTATACCTATTTTGTTACCAACCACATTGAATTATTATTGTTCTCTTACTTAAAGAACAAACACATTTGCGAGGGGAAAGGATGGGAGGAAGGGGTAGTCAGGGAGTTTGGGATTGACACGCATATACATGGTACACATCTTGGTCCACTTCCCCACCTTTCTCGCCTCTATGCAACTAGTCACCTACCCCAGCGCTCCTACCGAATATATCTCCTCATAGTTGCCAGGGGAAAGGATGTGGGGAAAGGATAGTCAGGAAGTTTGGGATTGACATGTACACACTGCTATATTTAAAATGGATAACCAACAGGGATCTACTGTACAGCATATTATATGTCATACGTTATGTGACAGCCTGAATGGGAGGGGAGTTTGGGGAAGAATCTCCCATGGATACATGTATATGTATGTCTGAGTCCCTTCACTGTTCACCTGAAACTGTCACAACATTGTTTGTTAGTTGGCTACTTTTCTGTTTCTAGTGCTTACTTTGGGCTTCTTGAGGGCAGAACCTATACCTTGTAAACCTACCTACATACACCCAGTTGCCCCAGATCCACAATGGGCTTTCCAATTGTTGGAAAAAATGAATGTGTTAAACATTTTATGCATGCATTTGTAACATGGCAAGCACTGTGCAAAGTACTTTATATGAAATGTATTTTTATTTTGTTAATTTATTTCATTCGAGTATAGTTGATTTACTATGTTAACTTCATAATACATTTTTTAAATTCTTACAATATCCCTAGGTGTACTATTATTATCTGCATTTAACAGGTGTGGGAAAGCCTAGAGAATTTACATAACTTGCCCCAAGTTGCAAAGCTTTTAAGCTGTAGAGCCAGGACTCAAATCCAGAGTCTGATTCCTGATGCAACCTCTAAGCCCTTCTGCTTCCTGTGACTCAAAACAAATGAGATAAGCCCAAATTATGTCATGGTCACCTCACACATAGGTTACTCTCCATGGAATCGCCAAAAATATTCTGGCTGAATTCACTGCCAAGGTGTCATCTGGAGAATCCTAACCAGATGCCAGAGGCCATCATTATTCATTGACATTCCCTGATTTTAGAAGGACTGAGAACAAGTTGGATATTTAAATATTCCAGCACAAATCTGCATCGGAATTGGCAGTACACACTGCCTACCCCACTTCGCCATCCTTTCCAGGTCTCAGTCCTCTCACAGAGCCCTCTCTGCATCTACCCTCTGGGGATCACTTCACCAGGTTCTCAAGAATCTCAACACACCTCAAAAAGAATGAAACCGAGCGCGGCTGTGTCCATGCCAGCTCTCCTCTCCTTTTATTACAGCCCCAAAGCCTTTAAAAGCCTAGAATCTATTAATGCTAGTTTATAGCAGGAATTTCTACTCATTATTACCTGAGAAAGGAAGAGTCAATTTCATACACTTGATTTCAAAGGTTTTATACAATGAAGCCAGAGTCTATTACAGTCATATTGGCTAATTACTCTGAAGTGCAACAGTCTGAAGAAAAAACTATCCAAGCTTAACAGGCCGTACCCAACAGAGAACCTGGAGATGTGGGAATAGTTTTTGTCACTTAACTGTAATTTACAGACCTGATGAATAAAGCTTCTCTTCTAGCTTGCTCTGTTCCCTGAATACCATTGAACTGCCATGGGCCTTATCCCCCAACATCTGTAAGAAAGGGGCCACAAGAGCCAGAAAACACTCACTAAAGCTAATCAATATTTAGAAACTGAAAATTAAAAAAAACAAATAGATGTCAGCACTGACAAAGGAAAAGAGCTTTTTTCTTGTGCCACCCTTAGACCCCAGGTTCTAAGCTAATATCTCTCAGTTTCTGGGATGCTCTGGGATTTAATAGCCACATGAGATACTCAGGCTACCTGGCTAATAAGGAATAGCTCAGTCCTTCCTTGTGTCCCAGAGCAGATCAGCCATGGGAAGAACTCTTTCCCACAGCAGTCAGAGAGGCCCAAGTGAGTCTACTGCCAAGACTGATGCAGCTCCCATCATTCCCAGTTCTTCTTGGGTCACGGAAACCCCCATATCATCTGCTGACTACACCAAGAGGCAACCCTGGCACTTCATCTGATGCCCCGGGATTAGAGGGAGAATCTTTCTCTTTCATACACTTCTCCAAAGTAACTTAGAAGGTTTTCAGATGACTTCATTCTGCAGATACCCGAGTGCCCACAATGTGCCACAGAAGACAGGTGCTGAGGAAATCCAGGCGATGGATGATGCTGATCAGGAGCGAGCTCTCCGGTACCACGATGTAACACAACGTCCTCCACCCCACCTTCCTGGTAGTCACTGGTGAAGCTGCCCCACAGGCAGTGCCTTTTAAATCCATGAAACAAAACCGTGAATATAACTGCTGTACCTTCACTGTGACTTGTCACCAATAAAAATTCACTTATGTGTCATTTACCTGGCCTGTGCTTATAAAGAGGTTTATAGTCTGTTGTGTTAATGAACCACTTTAAAGTCTGAGGGGAGAGAGAAAAGCAATAATTAAAGGCCATTTCACCATCTCAGAACTCCTTTCTGTTTCTTCCCATTGAACTTTCTAAGACCCTATGCTAAGTCGCTTCAGTGTCCAACTCTTTGCAATGCTATGGACTGTAACCTGCCAGGCTCCTGTCTGTGGGATTCTCCAGGCAAGAATACTGGAGTGAGTTGCTGTGCCCTCCTCCAGGGTATCTTCCTGGTCCAGGAATCAAACTCGCGTCTCTTATGTCTCTTTCATCGGCAGGCAAGTTTTTCACCACCTGGGAAGCCCTTCCAAGACCCAAGAGTAAAAGTGTTAGTTGCTTCAGTCATGTCCGACTCTTTGTGAGCCCCTGGACTGTAGCCCGCCAGGTTCCTCTGTCCATGGGATTCTTCAGGCAAGAATGTTGGAGTGGGTTGCCATTCCTTTCTCCAGGGAATCTTCCCAACCCAGGAATCGAACACAGGTCTCCTTCACTGTAGGCATATTCTTTACTGTCTGAGTTACCAGGGAAGCCCTTCTAAGATCTTATGTGGGTTCAAATAAGGCCAACATTAGTCCCACAGGTTCCTGAGAGATGGGTTTTTTAATTTCTTTGGAGTCACTGCACTTTCTTAAGGTTTCATTTGCCAGTATCACAATCTTTCCTCTAAAAGACTTAAAACACTAAATGTAAAACAAGACCCCTGTCCGTTCAGTGCACAGTGAAGCTGCAGGATTCACACAGGCTAACTCTAAGAACATACCCATCACTGAATTATGTGATAGGCATTATAAAGCATTCAAATGTAAGCCAACTAATCAATTTTCTTCAAAATCAGACCAACCTGAGTTTGAAATAAGGCTCCATCATTTTCGACAAGTTTCGTAACCTATGCCTCAGTTTCCACATCTGTAAAATTAGTAATTATATAGTATATAACACAGAAAGCAACCGCATTAATAAGACTAGACTTTCATAATAATCAGCCCAGTGTCTCACACGTGGCAAGTGGTCTCAAAGGGTAGTAGATATTAAAACTGAAGTTATTATTATCATATGAATTATGTTACAGATTGCTGTCAGGTGCATCCATGTGTTTGTGTGACTTGGAACTTGGTACCCTGACTACATCACCTCCGGGTGCTGCAAAGCTGAGGACCAAATCTCTGCCCTGACCAAAGCATGAGTCACCAGCCTGCGCCACTTGCCTGCTAGCCCCTGGCTCAGCACCTGGCACAAGCAGCTGCCAAAAGCTAAACCTCCGCTCAGTTTCCACTGGTGTCATGAATACCCACCGTGTATTCCAGCTGCTCAGAAGTCATACTCTTCCCAACCTCACTGGCGCACATCAAACTGCAGAGGCCTGCAGGCTGCCCCTGACAGCTTTCCTGTGCATACTATGACGTGTCCATGGCTCCTCCTCTGTCTCTGTTTGCTATCAAGGCTGTGCCAGCCTGAGGCGTGACCACAGTGAGAATCAGCTCTGAGCCCCCACCCAGTTCTGCTCTTTCTGGGAAGTTCTCGAGCCTCTGCCCGCCCCCACATTTCCCAGAGGTGCTCTCACAGCTGTGGTGGCTCCTGTTATTTTCAGCAACTCATGTCTGGGTGACAATCGACCCTTTCAGTCCCCCACTGTCACTCCTAGAGCTCAGCTCCTCTGCTCTCAGGATCCCTTTCCTCAACTGATCAGAGCACCTTTCAGCATCTTGTCTTCCTCAAATCTCTACACAGACACTAATGTCATTGAATTCTACAAAGAGTAGCAGAGCACATGTTTAACTCATCTGAGTTAAAATGTGAAAGATGAATAGCTGTCAATCACAGAGTTGCTGGAGCAAAGATGGGGGTTGGGATTCCCAAGCAGAAGAACCCATACCCTGCACTAGTCAGTCTTTTGGCTACTTCTTTTGAAGTAGCTCTTGTGTTCACCACTGCGTCCAGGGCCACAGCATTGCTCCTATCACCTAGCAGGTGTTTCATAAACGAACAAGAGGCCTAAATCGGATAGCAACTAGCAACTGCGGTTTGTTATAGTTTCTCAGCATGCAGAACACATGCATCTGAATTATGGGAGGGCATAGGAGTACAAATCAGTGGGACCCTGGTTTAACTAATGAACTAGAACCCTCAAATGAAAATCCCTCTAATCAATCTTATGCAGTCCTATGGACTGAGCTGGAGCAGCAAACTTCACACTTCTAGTGCTAGTACCTTTAAAGAGATACATTCTATGCACACACTCATACACAATACAGTAAATACGCAGTAATATTTTTCTACAACATTCTAATACATTTTTTTCTCAAAGCTGATTGCAACCCATTTAACTCACTCCACCATGCATTACAATGTGAAAAACACGGGGTGAGTGTCTAGAGAGGGAGTGGGGTGGTGACTGCTGATATTGTAAAGAAGTGGGAAATGTTTAAATAAATCATAGAAACCCTTGCTAAATTAAAGAGTTTGGTTTCGTGTTGTAAATCATGAGAATTCATCCATCTTATTAACAATTAGATATGAGGAACAACAAAACCTAGGTCCTATTGTTGTAGAGATTAAAGTCTCCTTTGGGGGAGGAGTAGGGAGACAAATTATCTGTCAACAGTAGGGACTGGAGAAGTCAGAGGGAGACAGCACAGGGTGAGCTCCAGCCTAAAATATTTTGAAAGATGTTCAATAACGAATGGTTTCAGACAAGGAATATAGTCATCCCCCCTTCTCCACAGTTCCCATTTCTGTGATTTCAGTTACCCATAGTCTGAAAATATTAAGTGGAACATTCCAGAAATAATTCATAAGTTTTAAATCAAGCGTCCTTCTGAGTAGCATGATAAAATCTCGCCATTCTGCTTCATCCTGCCGAGGCCTGAATCATCCCCTGTCCAGTGTTATCCTGCCCCTTAGTCACTTAGTCGCCACCTCTTTATCAAATCAACTGTCACATTAACGCTGTGTTTGTTTTCAAGTAACCCTTCTATTTAAGAATGGCCCCACAAGGCAAGACTAGTCATGCTGGTCATTCACATGTGCTAAAGAGAAGCCATAAAGTGCTTCCTTTAAGTGAGAAGGTGAAAGTCCTCAACTTAATAAGGAAAGAAAAAAAAAAAACTGTATGCAGAGGTTGCTACAATCTATAGTAAGAACAAATCTTCTACCTCTGAAATTGTGAAGAAGGAAAAAGAAATTCAGGCTAGTTTTGCTGTTGCACCTCAGACTGCAAAAGTTATGGACACAGTGCATGATGAATCCTTCATTATGATGGAAAAGGCAATAAATTTGTACAATAAGATGTTTTGAAAGAGAGAGAGACCACATTCACATAACCTTTATTATAGTATATTGTTATAATTTTTCTATCTTTTAAGATTTATTGTAGTTAATTCTTATTTGCCTAATTTATAAATTTAACTTTGTCATAAGTAGGTATGTATAGGAAAAAGGGTAGTACTACTACTGTTCCGAGCATTAACTGAGGTCTTGTAATGCATCCCCCAGTGGATAAGGGGAATTACAGTGGTTACCTTAGTCCTGGCTCCAAAGTCCTCCCTTCTTTGGAAGGAGAGATAAGTTATATCGACCTTATCTTGAAGGAAATTACTATAACAATTATAAAGTTCGAGAAGCCCTTTAGAATAAGGAATGACATGCAGGTAAGTAGAAAACAGAAGATAAGACCAGAGTCCCCATCCCTCAAGGTGTTGAAGGGAAGGCATTCCTAGAAATACCAGAGTAACCTTACTGGGGAACTTGCCCTCTTGGTGTATGGAGCTGGTCCAACTATGAAGTAATGTCTTGGGCATATTACATTTTAACAGCTTTATTGAGGTATAATTCACTCATGCTACCACCATCCAATTTTAGAATGTATATCTTCAAAAAGATGCTGCACGCCCACTTGCAGTTACTCTCTGCTTTCTTCTCCAGCCCTAACCAACCAGTAATCTACTTTCTGTCTCTCCAGATTCACTTTTTCTGGGCATTTCATATAAATGGAATTATACAGTATGTGGTCCTTTGTGTTTGGCTTCTTTCACATCCATGTCGTGCCATGAAGCAGTATTTCATCCCTTCTTACTGCCCCAAAGTATTCCATCAGCTTCCACCATGTTCTGTCTACCTATTCATCAGCTGCTAGACATTTGGGTGATTTCTACTTTGGGCTATTATGAATAATGCTGTTATGTACAAGTTTTTGCCTGGACAGATGTTTTCCTTTCTCTTGGGTGGCTATTCAGAAGTGGAATTGCTAGGTCATGTAATAAATTTATGTTTAACTTTTTTACAAACAGCCAAACTGTTTCCACATGGCTTAACATTTTAGATTCCCACCAGCAACGTACAAGCGTTCCAGTTTTTCTACATTCTTAAGTATAGTCTAAAATCCAGACTCACATTTATTACGGCATGAAACATGGCCTGAGTAAAGTTGGAACTAGCATTTCTGTGAACTAGGGAGTTCCTGCAGGCTTTTAATTCATTTGCATTCCAAAATTCATGAGAATTTAGAAAAGAAATGATCAACGATGTTCACCTGAAACATGCCTGAAATCATTTAGTATCAAAACTCAATACCAAAAAACCCATATAGACCTAATCACAGAACATTTGACCAACATATTTGTCAAAGGAGAATTATCAAAGAACCATGACAAATAGGAATGTGTTCTGGGAGGACAAAATCTTAACTGTGAACCCAACAAACCAGCAGAAACTTGCAGAAGGCAGCAACCACAGCTAGGAACACAAAAGAAGGTCAGGGAACTATTTCTTTAAATCCAATGCAATGTACTATATCAGGTGATGAGCTACAAAGAGGAGACCCTGCTTCCAGAAAAGAAAAGAAACAGACCTGGCCTCAAGGGGACACAGAATAGTCACAGGAAAGGGCCTGCGGCTTTGAAAACACCAGGTACCTTTTACAAACAGACTCACAAATTCAAAGAGGGGGTGGGCACCCAGAGGACTGGCAAGAGCTCTGGTTCAGAGACCACAGAGGGACACAAGCTCCCAGACCCTTTCCACAAACACATTTCCAATCCAGAAGATAACTCCCCTGTCTGGGGCGTGGATCTGTGTCTCTCTAGTATTTTACTTTAAGTGTCATATAAATTTCACTGAATGTCTACAATCACCTCTCTGCACCTACAGTTTTCCTCCTTTGGCGTGCGTGCTAAATCACTTCAGTTATGACTCTTTGCGACCCTATGGACTGTAGCCCGCCAGGCTCCTCCGTCCATGGGATTCTCCAGGCAAGAATACGGGAGTGGATTGCCATGCTTTCCTCCAGGGGATCTTTCCGACTCAGGGATCGAACCCACGCCTCTATGTTTCCTGCACTGGGAGATGGGTTCTTTACCCTTTTTGTTCCTAGAGATGAAAACTTAGTAGGACCCATGCTAATTACCGACTAGCACTCTTTCTGGTGCAATCAGCTAAATGGAGGTTTAGGTACCCAGCTGGTCAGGTTCCAGGAGATTTCCCCTGCTACTTTTCAGTCACTTAAGGAAAACAAAGGAGTAACTAAGACTGGGTTACCATGATTTTAAAGCAACCCTATCCCTCCTCCCTTTACCCCTGCCAAAATGTGTAGACTTCTGTATTTCACACTTTTACATCTGTTCTTCTCCAAAAATAAAAGCTGTTTATATTCAAGAAATGATGACTACAATACCAGCATGAGTTACATCTTTAAAATACTCACAGAGAGAACATACATACATATTGTTCACACCAAAGTGTGTGTGCAGTGTCTCTTCCCAGAACAGCATCTGGATATAAAACTGCAGGAGAGCTCAGCAGTGCTTTTATTTATTTGTTCGCATGGAAAGAAAACTGTATCCTCTTTCACTGGTGCTAGAGCTACCAGCTGAAAGAAGACAGAAGAGGGAGTGGCCTTTTCGAACAGCAAACACTTGACTTTGACCTTAGGAAACTTAAGACTACCCAGTCTCTGGCCTCAAAGAGTCTTAGGAGTTCCAATAGAAAACCACAGTCCTCCCAAACTCAAAGGGCCCTTTCAATCATGCAAATGGCTGCAAAGAAGCCATTTCAAATTCATAGTTACTTCAGAGCCTGAGATACCACCAGTACTAGAAACAGCCTGTCCCAAACTTGATCCTAAACAGAGCCTCTTGAACAATGCAATTAATTCACTCCCCCACCCAAAGAGCAATTAACATTAACATTTCTGATTTAAATGCTACACCATTCCCCGATATTTTAATAATATTAAAACCCCTTCTGAGACAGTTGAGTATGCCCCCTTAACTGTCAATATTGCAAAAAACTCAGTCACCTTCATCCAGATATTTTTAATATCCAGTCTACCGATTATTATCTAATCATCTCTTTTTCCTTTAAAATAAGTCTTCCAAGAGGGGTCTTTGAAGTCAATTTTTCAAAAGCATCTTCCCCAGCAGTGAGTATGAAATAAAATTTTGATACATGCTCACTATCAAGTTGTGTACAAAGCTGCCTTAACTACCATAATCGTCATCAACCTTCCCCCAAATAAAGACATGTAATATCAACTGTGTTATCTAAGAACTGTAGATTAAATAACACCATAGGGCATCTTTGTGGCTAGGTAAGAGAATGTCTATGAATTCTATGAATGTCTATGGGATTTCTCGATAAGGAAACTCTCTAACCTGTCTAGATTCCAAACATCCATTCCACTTTCCAAGTTTCAAAATATAAACAACCCAAAGATTTCAGACTGCAAACAAAAGAAGGGCTGAAAGAGACTGTGAATACAATTCTATTTTTTTCAGCTTCTAGGCAAATGTCAGCACCTTCTGGGGCTATAAACTGAATCCCTACAGATCCATAGGGAAAAACAGGGAATGAACACCAAAAGGTTGCATCTTCTTGATCGTGGGTGGTAGAAGGGACTTTTTCTGCCCCATGAACATACTTGCTAACAACAACAACAAATGACAATTCAAAAAACACTCCAAGATTATCAATCCAAATGACATCAGTTGATACTTGATACCATTTTAAGTACCCCTTTTTTAACAAACACTTCATACAAATATAATACAGTATTAGTGTGAAGGGTTTTTTTATTCGATTAGTGTTGTTTAAAAGTTCATATTCGTAGAAGTACGTGCTTCCCACAATTCAAAGTTATAAGCCTTAAAAAAGAGTTGCAGGTACCTAATGTCAATCACTGTTTCCTACTCTGCAACATTTTCAGGCAAACTCAAATTTCTGTGGATATATTCTATGTTCTTCCAAAGCGACTTGCTTTTAGTAAGTCATTTTTATGATTTAACGTATACTTCTCCCATTCATTAGGGTGTAAGGTTAATGAGGACGGCATTCTCATGCATCTTCATCACCATATCCTCCACACAGTAAACAGTGGATGCTCAATAAATATCAATATTAAATGAATGAATGAGCCAACATTAAAAAAGAGGAAAACTGTCTTCAAAACATTTATGCCAGTGGTAACTCTGCATCAGAATTTCCTGAAGGGCTTCTTACCCACCCCCCACCCCCACCCCACCCCACCCCAGAGTTTCCAATTCATACCCCCAGAGTAGGTCAGAGAGGCAGGACCTGAGATGATCCTGAAGCTGTTGAAATGAGGATCTCACTCTGAGAACCTCGCCTGGGCCCCAAGTCTTGAGATGACTCCGAACAAAACTCTCTCTGGGGATTTGATATCTCACTTCTAAAATGAACACTGGACTACCCAAGCTTTAAGGCCCACTGCTTAGGCAATTAACCTATCAACCAGCTCTTAGAAAATCACACTGCACAGGACAGCATTTACTGAGAATCTACCAGCTGCAGAATCCTCTAGCATCTACTGGATAAGCCACACCGGTCCTTGCTCCAAACACTCAAAATTGCCAACATAGGACATACATGCAAGGGGACAATACACAGACATGCCCAAAACAGCAAGAAGTCATTACTGCGGTGAGATTCAAGATGTTTCATTTCTCCAGTGCTTTTCTTTATGATGTATCCTACCGTGCAGTTTAATGTATTTTTTTCTCAGATGGAAATTACTAAACCACAATGCATAGCCATTCTCTCTCACACTACCCCACTTCATTGCACTTACTAATGAGAATTTCATCCGAGACCAGGGCATGAAATGTAGTGAAGGAGCCCATTTTAAAGCTTATTTATATCATGAATATTTTAGGGTCTGTAAGGACCAGAGTGATGATCAACCCAGTCCTTAATGGTCAGATATCAAGCAGAAGCTTTGATAAAGTACAGATATAATCTGATTTTGCTATGAGGCTGAACAAACAGATGCACAAAAACAATCCAACGGAACCCCAACCTAACTCACCAATTACTGTATAGGTTTTTAAAGCCTAGCAAGCATTAACTTTAAATGCATACTTTTCTCATGACACTGTTCTGGATTTAAGTACATTTATATCCAGATTATAATCAGAGAGGGTATTTAATTAGATAATGTTTACAAGTACTTTGAAGATATAAAGTGCTCTATAAATGCTAAATATTATTATTTAAATACAGTTAGCAATTACTGCTTACAACCTATTCCACCCACCACACTGCTATAATTTGATTACAGGCTGCTAAAAAAAAAAAAAAAAAAAAAAACCTAGAAATAGAAATGATGATGTGCATGTGACGCTCAGATTTTTACCTTAGGTATAAATAATTTACAGGCATTTTAAATGGAGGGTTAGGTTATAAAATCTAGTAAAGAGAGACAGTTGGCCTCCATAAGACTGAGAATCACAAGGTTATGTTGGTTGTAATAGTTTCTTGTAAACCAGGTGGAGAGTACACGGTGGGTGAAACACAGGACTCGACACTTTCGGCTGTCAGCTCCATCTTCCATTTTCTCCACTGTAATCTTAAAATATCTTTATCCATGTAAAAAAAATGTTTAAGTCCAGATTTTTATTTTAATAATTATCTGGCAGATAAAAGCTTGAGAATGGCTCCTGTTCTTTTTTTTTTTTTTTTTTACTGTGGATTTTTTTTTTTTTTATTTTAGTTGGGGGCTAATTACTTTACAATATTGTAGTAGTTTTTGCCATACATTAACATGAATCAGCCATGGGTTTACATGTGTTCCCCATCCTGAACCCCTCTCCCACCTCCCGCCCCATCCCATCCCTCTGGGTCATCCCATTGCCCCAACCCTGAGCATTTGTCTCATGCACTGAACCTGGAATGGTGTTCCGCTTCACATATGATAATATATATGTTTCAATGCTATTGTCCCAGAACGTCCCACCCTCACCTTCTTCCTCAGAGTCCACAAGACTGTTCTATGCATCTGTGTCTCTTATTCTGTCTCGCATATAGGGTTACCGTTACCATCTTTCAAATTCCATATATATGCATTAGTATACTGTATTGGTGTTTTTCTTTCTGGCTTACTTCACTCTGTATAATGGGCTTCAGTTTCATCCATCTCAATAGAACCGATTCAAATGTATTTTTTTAATGGCTGAGTAATATTCCATTGTGTATATGTACCACACCTTCCTTATCCATTCGTCTGCTGATGGACATCTAGGTTGCTTCCATGTCCTGGCTATTGTAAACAGTGCTGCGATGAACATTGGGGTACACGCGTCTCTTTCATTTCTGGTTTCCTCAGTGTGTATGCCCAGCAGTGGGATTGCTGGGTCGTATGGCAGTTCTATTCCCAGTTTTTTAAGGAATCTCCACACTGTTCTCCATAGTGGCTGTACTAGTTTGCATTCCCACCAACAGTGTAAGAGGGTTCCCTTTTCTCCACACCCTCTCCAGCATTTATTGCTTGTAGACTTTTGGATAGCAGAGAATGGCTCCTGTTCTAACATGTTTTCCCTCTTGCCATCTTCTGTAATAATTGCAAATTCCATGGTCTTCACTGCTTTCAAAAATGGAAACCTTTGAGTCCGATTCCATATGCCTTCCAGACAAGTGACAGATACTTCTCCAAAGAAAATGGCAAATTAAATGTAAACATATCTTACACACAATGTAAAAGAAAATCACTGCTAACCCGCAAGTGGCTTGTACTTTATGCTTTTTGCTTTTTAGACAAGAAAAGGAACATTTATTCTAAGCTAACTTTGGTTACTTTAAAAAAAAGAAAATCACAAGGAAGAAATATTTTGGAAATAGCACTACAAACACAACTATGCTCATCAAAGAGATTGTGAGCCAAAAACGAAAGGCTTCTGGATAATCTGTGAACCCAGGGAGATAATACATCAGATAAATCTAATGTCTTGACAAGGTCCACAAGTCAAATGCTGGCCACGTGAGTCAATATGGGATCTGGCTTTGGGGCAGGTCAGTCGTAAGCTTGGTCATTTAGAGACTTTATGACCTTTGAAAAATTAATTGATTTTTTCCAAGCCTCATCTGTTCATTTGTACACTTACCTCACAGGAAATCGGGGGATAATTTGACAACATCAGGAGCCTTAAAGATCATTTATAATTTTCACTGTAAATTGCACTTCTAAGAAGTTATTCTAAGGAAACAGAGATGTCTAGAAATACTTACATATTAATATAAGGATAAATAACTATAATGCATAATGTATTAAAATAATGTGTACAAGGACATATATTTGGAGGTTTGATTATCAAAGCACTACTTACAAAAGCTGAAAAGTTTAAGATAACCGAAAGTTTCATCAATAGGAATTGATTAAATATTTTATGATGTATCCTCACAGTAAAATGCTAAGTAGTCCTTAAAATATATGATTAGAAGTTTGAACACTCACTGAATATTTGAAGAAATTAAAAATTACATTATAATTTTTTAGGCATGATAACAGTATTGAGGTTATGCATTTTAAGAGTATTTATCTTTTAGAAATGCATACTGAAATATTTACGAATGAAAGGGTATGATGCTTCAAAATAAGATAGGGGAGGAAGTGGATAAGATGAAGATTAAATAAGATTGGATATATGTGGATGACCATAAGTGGGGGTTCATTGTACTATCTGCCTAATTTTTAAACAACAATCTTACTTAAGACTTAATTCACACTCCATAAATTAACCCTTTTGAAGTATACAAGTGGTTTTTAGCATATGTGCAGAGCTGAGCAACCATCACCACTATCTAATATTTAACATTAGGACATCAGCAGTTACTTCCCACTCTCCCTCTCCTCCAGCTTCAGCAACCACTAATCTACTTTCTGTATCTATGGATTTGTCTGTACTGGACATCTCATATAAATGGAATCATATAACATGTAGCCTTTTGTGTCTGGTTTCTTTCTCTTAGTGTAAAGTTCATCCATGTTACAGCCTGAATCAACACTTCCTTTCATTACCAAATAATGCCATCTTATGGATATAATGCATTTCATTTATTTATTCATCAATTAATGGATGTTTAGGTTGTTTCAATTCTTTGACTATTATGAATAATGCTACTAAAAACAAGTTTTTGTGTGGATATATGTTTTTAGTTCTCTTTGGTATATATCTAGGAGTAGAATTGCAAGGCCACATGCTAACACTCTATTTAACATTTTGAGGAACTGCCAATCCGTTTTCCAAAGGAGTTGCACCATTTTACATTCCCACAAGCAATGTATGAGCATTCCATACATAAGTTTTTACATAAACTTTTACATAAGTTTTAAATTCAACTTAATTTATTAAATTATGCTATAGAAAAACATTAATAGTGTGCAAAAAGGCTGATTATTTTTTAAAAGTTGCAGGTAATATATACAGTATTGTCTTAATTTTTAGCTATGCATAGGGAAAAACTGGGGCTTTCTGGGTGGCGCTAAGTGGTAAAGAATCTGCCTGCCAATGCAGGAGACACAGGTTTGATCCCAGGGTTGGGAAGATTCCCTGGAGGAGGAAATGGCAACCCACTCTAGTATTCTTGCCTGGAAAATCCCATGCACAGAGCCTGGTGGGCTATGGTCCACGGAGTTGTAAAGAGTCAAACATAACTGAGCATGCAAAGGGAAAAACTAAGCTATGTACTAAAACATACATGTGGCTATCATTGGGAATCATGAATGATTTTTGCTTTTTTTCCATTTTCCAAGTTTTCTGCAATGATCACATGCTTGTAAAATGAGAACAATGAAAAGCTTGTCTTTTAATATTTATTTAAATCTTTTGGCCAAACCGCACGGCATGTGGGATCTTAGTTCCCAGACCAGGGATCGAACCCCAGCCCCTTGAATGGCAGCATGGAGTCTTAACCGCTGGATCTCCAAGGAAGCCCCTTTTTTTAAGAAACAATTTTCTAATTAAACAAACTTTTAACAATTTAGCAGTCTTTGCTCCATTAACAGCCTACATTATCCAGACGTTGGAGGCCCAGAGGTCATCCAAGCGGGGTTCCCAAGAAAATCAAAAGTACACACTGCCTTCATGAAGCTTACTGTCTAATAATAAATAAAATCTAAGATAGAAAGCAGTGATCTAAAAAAAAAAACAAAACAGGTATAAGGTCAGTTCAAAGAGGATCTACAAGTCAGAGGGATAATTTCTATCTGAAAGAATCAGGGAAATTTTTGTGGAAAAGGTGGCATTGGAATGTTGGATGTTGGGGTAGCAGGTACAGAAAAAGAGAAAAAAGTAGGCAATTGCTTAGAGAAATAGCAATAACCTCAGATATGCAGATGACACCACCCTAATGGCAGAAAGTAAAGAGGAACTAGAAAGCCTCTTGATGAGGGTGAAAGAAGAGAATGAAAAAGCTGACTTAAAATTCAGCATTCAGAAAACTAAGATCATGGCAGCTGGTCCCATCACTTCATGGCAAATAGATGGGTGAAAAGCAGGGACAGTGACAGACTTTATTTTCTTGAGCTCCAAAATCACTGCAGATGGTGACTGCAGCCATGAAATTAAAAGATGCTTGCTCTTCGGATGAAAAGCTATGACTAACCTAGACAGCATATTAAAAAGCAGAGACATTACTTTGCCAACAAAGGTCCATCTAGTCAAAGATATGATTTTTCCAGTAGTCATGTATGGTTGTGAGAGTTGGACTATAAAGAATGCTGAGCGCTAAAGAATTGATGCTTTTGAACTATGGTGCTGGAGAAGACTCTTGAGAGCCCCTTGGACAGCAAGGAGATCAAACCAATCCATCCTAAAGGAAATCAGTCCTGAATATTCATTGGAAGGACTGACGCTGAAGCTGAAGCTCTAATACTTTGGCCACCTGATGCGAAGAACTGACTCATTGGAAAAGACCCTGATGCTGGGAAAGACTAAAAGCAGGAGAAGGTGACGACAGAGGATGAGATGCTTGGATGACATCACGGACTTGACGGACATGAATTTGGGCAAGCTCCAGGAGTTGATGATGGACAGGGAAGCCTAGCATGCTGCAGTCCATGGGGTCGCAAAGAGTCGGACACGACTGAACAACTGAACTGAAAATCCCTGCAGACAGTGACTGCAGCCATGAAATTAAAAGATGCTTGCTTCTTGGAAGGAAAGCTATGACCTAGACAGAGTATTAATAAGCAGAGACATCACTTTGCTGACAAAGGTCTGTAGAGTCAGAGTTATGGTTTTTCCAGTAGTCATGTACAGATGTGAGAGTTGGACCATAAAGATGGCTGAATGCCAAAGAATTGATGCTTTTGAATTGCAGTGCTGGAGAAGACTCTTGAGAGTTCCCCGGACAGCAAGATCAGACCAGTCAATCCTAAAGGAAATCAACCCTGAATATTCACTGAAAGAACTGATGCTGAAGCTGAAGTTTCATACTTTGGTCACCTGATGCAAAGAGCCAACTCACTGGAAAAGACTCCAATGCTGGGAAGAATTGAGGGCAGGAAAAAAGGGGGCAACAGAGGATGAGATGGTTGGATAGCATCATTGACTCAAGGGATATGAGCTTGAGCATGCTCCTGGAGATAGTGAAGGACAAGGAAGCCTAGTGTGCTGCACCCCATAGGGTTGCAAAGAGTCAGACATGACTTAGTGACAAAACAACAAACAACAACCCCCTAAAGAGCATCCATGGGGAGAAGGAAGCTATGTCCTGTAGCAGGTGAAAAGGAATGGCTGTTAAACTGAAGGGCATGGTGAAGTGCCCAGTTGAATTTTATCTGGTCTTGATGTAAAGAGTTTAGTCTTTGGTCTGTAGACTGTGAGGAGTCAGGGAAGGCCGTGAATAAAACATACTCAGACTGAAACTGTGCTTTTAGGCAGACTAACATGGCTACAGTGTACAAAGGAGACTAGCCAGGAGAGGGCTGGTGGTAGAGACAAAAGAGTGCTGCCCAGGAGAGAGTAACTGCAGCAGGAGTACTGGAGACAAGGGGACCCATGCAACAGATATTAAGGAAAGATTTTTAAGGTTGGGGTAAAATAAAACATGCTTTGAGAATTTCCAGGCACCCCCTTGAGACAAGTGGAGACAGCCTGGGTATGCAAAAAAAAGAGTGGTTAGAGAATCATCTTTCTCTATAGGGAAATAAGCTTCCAACCAGAAGGCAAGAAATTATAAGCAGAATTCATCCAACATTTTCTATTTAAGTCCTCCCTCTCTCTCCACTAGGAACCTTATATTTATATGTGCAGAATAACATCTCATTCAAAAATATCACCCAGATTTTCTTGGAATTCTCAGCACACTTAGTTCAGGCCCTGTTCGCACAGAGCTCCTTTCCCCACAGAAATGGAAAAACAGATTTGATGCGAAAGCATCATTCAGACACAGGACATCCCATAATCTATGAGACACAGAGACTCAGCATGATTCTGTCCAGCTGGACATAGATGCCATGATTCGATCAGAGCAGCTCAAAACTGGGTGAGTCTTAGAAACATTATCCCTGAAAGAAGGAATGGTGTAGAAAAAGAAGGGCACAGAAAATTAATTGCAGGCCAGAAAGAAGAAAGGGCCAACCGGCAAGACTCAAAATTATGAGCTATCAAAGAGCCCTACAGATAAGGGGGAAAATATGATCTACCCATGAAGGAAGAGTGTTGGGTATTCTTTCAACAATAAAATGTTTCATAACCTCCTAACCCGCTAATTAGGCAAACACCAACCCATGACTTACATTAGCTTTTGTACAAAGATTACTCCAGCTAATAATGGACACTGAAAACGGTTATACATATTTCTCTGACTTTCTGATAACTACCAATACACCCTACTTTATTATGAGGCAATGTCATGGCAAAGAAAACACCTGTTTAATACCTCTAAAAACAATGCATGTATCTAATTAAAAAACTGTTATGCTACTATCATTTTAAGATACAGTTACCTTACCAATTCATGCAACTTTACTAAATTCTCATTTAAGACCAAATGTAAATAAATACTCTGAGATAATGAATTACCAATGGTCAAGATTTCTCTGACCAAAAGGTTTTAGATACTGTACTAGTGATGCATCATTTCAGGCACAGCCTCCCTCCCCTACCCCACCCCACACAAACTTTGAAAAGGCACAAGCACAATAAATATGTTTTTATTCGAATAATGTTTAATCCATAAAGAGGAGAAAAAAATTTTTTAAAAAGAAAAGTTTTTAATGAAACATGCCGATACTTGCTACTATTTTAGAAATATACCAATCTCCAAAAGCTTCTGGGCTGAACTCACCTGGAGTAAAGGTCAACCCAGGCCATCAGGGGATCGGATATAGTCCACGAGAGGTCAATATAAGGCCATACTAGTACATTAAAAGGAAAAAGAACTCTCAAAATTCCAACGTCTTTTTCTCAGGATCCCTTTATATTACATACAATCATTGGGATCAAATGCTGGTGGAATCAAGTTTCCCATGAATTTCTATTTAATCATGGAATAGCATATTTGCGTAATGCTTTCCAGTTTTCAAAGCACTGCCATAAATACTTTATTGATGAAACCGGTGTATGAGGAAGGCAAGCAGTTGTGATCATTCTCATTTTCAGTTAATTATGGATAAAGGACTTACCCACCGTCACAGAATTCAATAAGACATGGGCATAGAACCCAGTGCTCGTTCACTTCACTCACTCACTCATTCATGCATTTATTCAACTAATTGGGACTATGGACTCAGAAACGAACAAAACCTAGCCTCTGGCCCCACGGAGTGTACAGTTTAGTGAGCAGGTAGAAAGAAAACCCTATATGGTTTATAACACAAGTGCAAAAAGTGTAGCAGGAAGAATGCATGCAAGTCTTCCAGATGAGGTCAATTCTCAAATCTCGGTTTTGATGGAGAAAGAAATAGCTAGGCCCAGAAGGGAATGAGGGGTAAAGGGAGAAAGACAAGCAGAGGTCATCCAATTCTGTTCAAAGAGAAAAGTGAGTGCGAGTCCTGGCAGAAACTTAGAGTATGAAGTCAGCAGAGACCAATCTTGGCCTTGACTGCCGCACTCTGTGGGCCAAGCTAAGGACGGCCAACGTGCTCAGATTCAGATATATGCTAATCTCCAAAAAGCTTTCTGGGCTGACTTCACCTCCTATGTAATAAAGCATACTGGTGGCACATTTCATTTCTTTTAATACTGTCATATCTTGAAGGAAGAATGACTCAAGCCTTGCATTTGAATGATTGTTTTCTGTTGCCTATGTATGTACACACAATTTCATACACCCACATGGATCATTTATATCTGTAATACTATACAGAATATAAGCATCCATATACATTATACAAAACATACATAGAACTCTGTAAACCTTGCATGCAGAGACATCTGAATAATGTGTATATCTAGACTGACCCCAAAAGATATGTTTAGATGGAAAAGGGTTACGGAGACAACCATCTGTCCTAGATGATTCAGTCATTTGCCTGCCGAGGAGAAACAGAAGGGAGGTTGGGCAAGATGAATTCCAAAGATACCTTAAGGCTCCATGGTTTAATGTTTTATGAACTTATCTGCATGAAGCAGTTTCTCTATTTTTGATAAATAAAATCCCATGACCCTGGTGAAATAATTTCTCTCTGCCTCTCAGCAGAAAATGTAGCTAGCCACAGACAGTGTGACTTACAGAAAAGAGCATTGAATGAGAAGTCAGGAAACTTAGATCCTCCCCAAACCACCCTTCTCTCCACCCCCACTCACTCCACCTCCAAACAGGAAGGGGGCTGTATGACCTTGGGCAATGGACTTCATCTCTCAAGGCTTCAGCTTCCTGACCATTAAGTGAAAGGCGTGGTTAGGTGGTTAGGTGTTCTACAATTCTCTTCCAGCTCTAAATCTGTGAAGCCATTCCCTTCCCTCAAGACTTAGGTTATCTTTAGAGCTCTAAAAATCAGGACTAATAAAACTGGATTCAGATCACCTCTTTCCTAACCATCCTCTCTTTTCTGACTTCTTAAACCATCCAAATCTTGCATAATTTAAGTCATCAGGGCTGTCGCTGGGTGCTCTGGTCTAAATTATGCGTTGTTGCTATTTGGGCAAAATTTAGACTGGGTCCAATCCGGGATCACTGACTGAGAACAATAAGCCCCTAAAGTGAGAAAGAATAAAGGCTTCTCCAGACAGGATCTGCTTTTAATGCATTGAGCGCAGAGTTTACAAAAAGGGCATTGATTGTGTACATTAAAGAGCCACCAAAACAGCAAGGGACTGGCGAGGCTGCAGCAAATTCTCCTAGATGCCACTGACCTTGGCTGCATTTCAGGGGTCAGGCATTCCCCAGGAAGTTCTCAGCAGGCAGGCTTTCCTGAGGATTTAGGAACAAATGAGACCTCTCACCTATACACGAGCCCATCTCTCCTTATCTAGGAAGACAGAAAAAGATGGTCTGGCCTCTGATTTGAGGAGATTATCTCTGTAGCCTCTGGACTCAACTCTGGACCTGCCCAGCTCACCTACCACCAGACCGATCACAAACCCCAGCCTCCAGAATGCAATTGTCCCCACATCCACGTTTAAATCCTCCAGCCAGCAGTTCCCCATCTTCTGAACGAGCTGGAAGCTGGAGCCCTCTCTCTTTCCACACCTCCTGCAGGCAGAAATACAGTGTCAAAGCACTGAAGCCCAAGCCAGGAAGAGAAATCTCAGTGAATTGTGTGAAAATATCTTTTCTTAATATTGATCTAAGGAGCACAGGTCTCCCATGTGTGAATCGCACTCCATGTCGGCCGTGAGCAAGGTGAGCCCTTGTGGTTGCTCCTAAGCCTGCGAGCTCTGTGCCTGGCATCTGAGAAAACCTTCCCCAGGAAAAAGCCCACAAGAAACACCTCTACATGAAGCCCAACTTAAAATCACATCACCGCACTATCCGTTAGAGAAGCCGAGGCTGAGATTCCGGCTCAGGGAAATCTCAAGTCTTGCCCATTGTTCAGACTCCCCCTCCCCAACCCCTCCCCTGCTTTGCCACTCTCCTCTACCCAGAAGTCTGGGCCATCCATCCACCTGATTAACCCGCTGGCAGCAACTCCCAGCGCAGAAAGTAGGGCAAATGAACACACACAGTCTATAAAGCAGGAAGCCACACACTTGGCCAAAGCACCCACCCTGTTACCCAACCCCCCTCACCCCAGCTGCCCAGGGGGCCGCGGGTTCTAACTGTGGCATTTCAGTGCCAGGGAAATAGACAGCTTACTGTAATAACGCATGAATGAGCTTTTGCTACCCAATTATCAAAAAAAAAAAAAAAAAAAAAAAAAGCCATTTCCAATGGCAACTCTGTTTCTTCTCAGCCCCTTGACTGCCTCTGAGAAACCTCACCTCTGACATTGAAGGATTAAAGAGAAGAGGAGAGGGAATTAAAAAGAAGCGGGTAAGCAGAGAGGGAAAATTAACGAGACTAAAGAGAAAGTACCACTTTGACCATAAAGGTAGTTCTTTAAAATAACCGTGGAGAAGGAGGCAATGTCAAGGAAAGTAGTGAAGATTCAAGTACATAATCCCAAGATTTAGCATCCATCTAACAATGTACTCCTCAGGAGGGCGTGTGAACTTCCAAGCTTCACCCCTTCTGTGTCTGGGGTTCAGAGCCACCATCAGTTCCGTCTCACCGACTCTCCTTGCCTCAAGTATATACAATCGCTTTTTTTGGGGGGGGGAGGGTCAGAGAGGAAAAAGCCCTTTTAAGATCGGTAGACAATCCTTCTGAGACCCCCGGTGCTGCTGCCACCCCCACCCCTCACCCCCTTCCCGGCAGGCAGCATCTAATTAATATGGCAAGAAAGCTCAGCCCCCTTCCCCGAAGGAGTGTGTTGGGATTGGGGGGTGGGGGTGGGGGTGGGGGTGGGGGTGGGGAGGCGTCGAGACGGCACTAGGATTCCTGGTATTCCGATCTCAAAACAACAGCAAAATGGATTCTATATCAGTGATGTCTTAGTCAATACAATGAAACGGCGTTTGAGGCAATTCACGTGAGGGTAAATTAAACCAGGGGGGCTCGGGGCGGAGGGGGGAGGGGAGGGGAGGTGCTTTACAAAAGACTGACCACAGACACACACACACACACACACACACACACACACACACACACACACACACACACACACACACACACACACACACACACACACACACACACACACACACACACACACACTCTCCCAGGAGTTCCGGTCTGATTGGGGAAAGGCAGAGAACAAACACATCCCTTTCACCTGCTTAAGTTCATCCATAAAACTGAAAAGTCACAGCCACAAAGTCAGAAAGCACAGGCAGGGCTGAGTTAAAACCATAAATAAAGGTGAGTAGCAGACCGGCATTTCAGAGAGAGCTGAGAGGGAGTCCGGGCGCGAATAGCAGAAAAGGGGGAAGGGGAGGCAGTTGCCATCTACAAGACTGGCATAGCAAGAGCTGACCCCGTAGAGCGGCAGATTCGGCTTCGCGAAGCCAGCCAGGCTCACAATGTCCTCTTGCAGGTTGATGGCAAACGTGAGGAGCCAGTGCCTTCATTCACGCTGTTGTTCTTCTTTTTACGGAAAAGGACAGTGGGGTCTAGAGCCTTGGCACTGGGGCTTATGCACACACACACACACACACACACACACACACACACACACACACGAGCCTTTCATTTTAATGCTCTTACACTGGTCTAAGATGAAACTGGCATAAGCTCTAAGGGTTTTCGGGGGGAGGTCAGGCTCCCACCAAAGGAGGACACGTACCGCACAACCTCTGCGGTGGGGGCTCAGCCAAGAACACCTCGGCAGCCCCTGAATCAACACGAGAATCCAGGTTCCCTCGCGTGGCATTCGCCCGCCTCTGCCCACCAGCCCCAGCCCCAGCCCCAGCCCCAGCCCACGCACCGAGCCCACTCACTAAAACACTGGAAAGAAATCAGAAAACATGTTCCGCTCACCCTCAAAGCCGAGAGATCTATTTCATCCAGGCTGCGAGCCGGGGAGTCACTCGCCATGTCGACTTCTTCGCGGGAGAGATGGACCAAAGCCACCCCGAAGCTATTCCCTTGGAAATTCCACCTTGGTCTATTTCACTCGCGTCCTCATGCGGCTGTCGCGCCAGAGGCCCGGGGCCCAGCCTCCTCCGCCCACCTCGGCTCACACAGCGCCAGATCGCGATCCTCCGCGCGTCGGTCCACCGGGTCCGGGAGCCCAACCTGAGCGCTCTCCAAGCCCTGGAGCCGCGGTGCCTGTGAGCTGCGCGCCCTGATCGGCTAAGGGCGCTGGGGCTGCGTGGGTGTATTTAAATGGGACATGCTTCTTTGCTTGTGCGTGGATGGCGGCTGCATTGGCTGTTATAATGAGACACATCAACTCCTCCGCTCAGCTGGGGGGTGGGGGTGGAGAACCACACAGAACTGTCTATCACCGCTTCCTGGGAGGAGTAAAGCGGGGGGTGGGGGGTAGGAAAGGCGGAGGAGGCGTGGTCTCCGACTGGGGAGAGGCCGCGCTTCCTGACCCGGTCCCTCTGCACCAACGTGGATGGGGGAGGGGCGCACACCCTTTCAGCTTCGGCTTTTGCGGGCTAACCGCGCTGCGTCTGAAGACCTTTCCTGAACCCTGCCGTGCTTCGCGTAGGGACAAGAGGGCTTTATTGTTGTGTGTCCAATTCGTGCGCTGCAGCAAAATGGCCCTTCAGTCGCATTTTAAGGGATTCTTGGCAGGGTTCAAATACTCCAGCGGTGGGAAAAAAAAAAAAAGAAAAATCCAGAGGGGAGGAAAAAGAGAGCGACGCCCTCCCTCCCCCATTAATTATTTGTGGGGCTGGAGGAGCGCGGGCTGGTGCAACCGGTGCATATAAGGACTTGTGTGCGAAGAAGGGGATCCGCCTCCAGCCGCGGAACGAATAAGGGAGAAGCGCGCCCGTGCGGGCCCCCAGCCCCGCAGGCCTCGGCGTCTGCAGCTGCCGCGGGGTCGGGTCCGCCAGCGGCCCCGGGATCCCGGATGGCAGCTCTTCGGGACGGGTCACTTCCCGCCTCGGGGCTGGGAAGGTTTGCCAGAAGCGGGAGAGTCGGGCGATCTGAGCTCTCTCTTGGCCTCGCCACACCCAGGACCTGTCCGTGCCGCAATTCCCCCACGGAAACGACCGAACTGAAACGGGAATTGTTCTCCGGGTGCAGTGGTTTGAATGCTTCAGGTAACTCGGCAGGCAACGTGGGTTAAGGCAGCTCACGCCGCCTCCGGTCCCTGCATTTTCCTTTCCGGCTGCGTTTCTGCTGCTCGTCTACCCAGATTAATAGAGAAAGTTTGGCTGGCGGATAAGATGTAACCCAGAAGACCTACGGCGTGAGAGCGATTTCACCGCACCGGCTATCTAATTTAAAGGCTGAACGTTTACAGTGGTAAACCTGATATTCCGTAATCCGGTGTATCGAGTCACTTCCCCCAGCCGCGTCTCCGGCCTTGGCCACGCGAAATACCTAGGCTGAAAGGCTAAAATTGAGCTCTTCCCCCAAATACAGCTGTAGCTTTGAGGGCATTATCTCCATCTCTGTTAAGATGAGAATTTTCTCCTGGCCAAGGGTCCTGAGGAATTTTTAATTGTGCAGTGTGGATATCAGCTTCAAAATGATGCTTTTGAATGAATGAATGGAAGCTAATGCAGTTAATTCCTCAGGACTTTCGAGCAGCATTCCATATGCACTCTGCTGTTTTTATTAATAATATTGTCTTTATTTATATGCATTGTGCATCAAGAAACTTGAAAATTGTTCCAACATCTCAGTGGCCACAACAGTTTAGGAGCTTTTGCCATTAAAACGTCAGATGTTTAAATGCGTCATAATTCCAAACATTTGATTTGATCTCTCATTTTCTAGTAAAATCGTCCAGCTCAAGGTAGTAACCTACAGTAATCCACCAAGTAATGTCGAAATGACATTAAAAAAAAAAAGCTATCATTTCTCATCATCCTTATTTTTTCCCTTCTCTGCGTCATTTTTACCCTAAATCTAGATGACAAGTTAATGTATTTTCTCAGTGTTAGAAGAAAATCATTAAGATCAGGTATTGAGACCTATGAACTGAACTATTTTTAAAACTCCAAGCACATGAAAAATGAGAAAAACATTTTTTTCAAGAAGAACCTTCATTTTATACCCCCCATTTTATTTGAAACATCACAAATCATTCATTTCTTGTAGTGTTAATCAGCTGTTCAGGCCACAAGGGTGTCATGATACAGGTATTAAATTCTACCCTTGGTTTTATAATCAGTTTAGAAAACCATATATACAGTACAGTGATGTGTACCAAGAGGAGGAGGGCTTCCTAGGAGCCTGAGAGGCTGATGAAAGTCAGGTGGAGGCAGGGATGCTGGCCGCAGGAAGTACCATAAAAGGAGAGATTACAACAGCCAGGGCCCCTCCAGCTGCTAAGGGAAGGAGGAAACTCCAGGCATTTTGTGCTGAAGGTGAAGTAATTGTGGTAACTGGGCTGAGGAGGCAAGTAGAGGTCAGATCAGGTAGAGCCTTGCATACCCCAAGAAGGAACTTGACTAAATTTTTTTTTATGTCAAGTGTATATCATATTTCAGCAATTTCAGTACAAACATCTAATTTTTTTGTCATATATGTATGCCTCCTGGACAGTTATTTAACATTTTTCTTTAAATCAACACTTTTCAGTTTTTTCTTTATATTTAACTTAAAAGGAAATATATATCACGACTGTGGATAGAAAACTAGCAGCACCTGCTTAACAAAAAGAAGGAAATCATTAAAATGAATACAATGGAAAATAAAACAGTATTATTAAATTCTACCTACCTATCTATCCTGAGGCTTTAATTTATTAAAAGAGAATTTAGCAAATGCCAGAAAAGACATTCAAAACTTGACCAAAGTGAGATTTTCTTCTTGGTGTAATCTGAAGAGTTGAAAGAATTGTTATTATTAATGTACGGTTTGAAAGCCTGTACAACATTATGATATGCTGTTTATGTCTGTCAAAATATGGAAATGGAGATCCCCAGTAACACTAAGGCCCAGCGCCACCAAATAAGTAAATATTAAAAAAAAGAAGTGGAGGAAGAAAAGAGAAGAGAATGGATTCAAATCCATTTACTTCGTACTTTGGGACTTCCCAGGTGGCTCCAGTGGTAAAGAACCCGGCTGCCAATAAGGGAGACATAAGAGACCCTGGTGAGATCTCTGGGTCGGAAAAATCCCCTGGAGCAGGAAATGGCGCCCCACTCCAGTATTCTTGCCTGGAGAATCCCAGGGACAGAGGAGCCTGGTGGACTACGGTCCATGGGGTCGCTAAGAGTCAGACACGACTGAAGCGACTTAGCACAGCATAGCAAATATGTAGATAACCATAGAAAGCATGAACACGGGCAGGAAGGATACAGAGGTATGAACTTTGGAGCAGTGAGAAGGGAAGAAGAGAAATGGAATGGGAAAGCACAATGGAGGCTCCAACAATGGTACCTAATTTCAGTTTTTAAAAGATCTTAAGCACGGATTGTTTAGAATTAAGTCTGTGTTGTCACTAATGGGCACTTGGGCCAAGGAAACACTCTCACCCCAAGGGGCTGCCCACCAATTTCCAGGAGAAATAAGACCACACACACACACACACAATCTGAAAGTAAACTACCTACATTCCCTGCCTTGCACTATGTCCTGCCCTGTCCCCCTTCCCACCACAGTAAGTAAAGCAAACACTCAGAATTGGTAACGCAGATAGCCAAGTGAGATTTCCAAACACTAAGATGAGCAGCCTGCATGCATGCTCAGTCACTCAGTCATGTCTGACTCTTTGTGACCCCATGGACTGTACCCTGCCAGGCTCCTCTGTTCATGTCCCAACGAAAATACTGGAGTGGGTTGCCATTTCCTCCTCCATGGGATCTTCCTGACCCAGGGATCGAAACCACATCTCCTGCGGCTCCTACATTGGCAGGCGGATTCTTTACCACTGAGCCACTTGGGAAGCCCCAAGAAGAGCAGACCAATCACCAGTTATTTGTGGAAAGCTATCAGAATGAAAAAGAAGCACTAATTTCAGTCAATAAGCAAATTGAAAACTCCAAGATATTTTTATAGGAGCAAAAAGAAGTTTTGTAACATACAGATTTTTTTCACTGTCAGAAGGATAATGCAGGACCTTACAGCCATTAACAAAAAAACAGGTTACTGTGAAAACAAATCAGGTAGAGTATTTATTAAGAACATATTTATTGGAATTGTTTAAGTGAGTTGAACAATAATCAGTGATACTATGCTGCAGATACTCTTATAATAGTCATATATTAACATATTTAATCTTTATAACCTTACAAAATAGGCAACATTAATAGCATATTTATTTTACAGATGAGTAAGCTGAAAGATAGAAAGGTTAATTAATTTACTCCAGGGAGCACAGTTATAAATAGCTAAAACAGAATTCGAACTCAGGCTCTTAATCACCATGCTATACTGACTCAGGCTGAACTGAAGGACGATTTAGTAAGCTAGAAGACTGGGTCGTTTTCTCCCAGATTACAGAGAAATTATAAAGCAGTGAGCAAAAATTTAAGTAATATCGAGAATAAATCCAGAAATTTCAATATTTATTTAATAGAGCTAGAGAATGGATATAAGGAAATATTCAAAGAAATCATAGAAAATGTTCTAATATATTCAGGTTAAAAGCTCTCATTTAGTGTTTAAGTAAAAAATACACTAAACATTTCATGAACGAATTTTAGAACATCAAGAATACCAAGGAACTTCTCACCAAGTCACCTACTTCTCATCAGCAACAATAGATGCTAGTAATAGCAGAAAATGGAACCAAGTATTAGAATTGATTTTAACTTAGAATTCTCTACCCAACTAAACTATCATTTAAGAAAGACTACAAAATAATGACATTTTCAGATATATAAGGATTCAAATGATTGATCATCTCTTAAATTATTATTGAAAATTCATTCCACTGAAAAACTGAATCAAAACAGAAAACATGCGATACCAAAGAAAATGATAAGCAAAGGTACCAAACTGTTTGTTACCCACTCAAAGTCATTCTCTTTCTTTCATACTGGAAAAATTCTGGTTTTGAGAATTTATTCTCCATGTGTTTCAAGAATATGAATTCTTCCCAACCCCAGAGAAAGAATGAGTGTTAACTTGTCTGAACTCATCACAGTAATTCTCTTCTCTCTTGTAGAGATTGGTTTAGACATAAGTGTCTCATGCAGCACTGACTAGAATAAAGAGAAGTCTGATGGGAGTATAAGAATAGTTTTCCTGTTCAAAAAGTTTTTTTTTAAAAAAAGAGAAGGAAGCAGAAGAATAGAAAAGGACCAGGAAAAGCTTCCTACCTGTGGTAGCCTTCATCCAAGATGGCTCCCAATGAGCCAGACCTCTTGATATATACACACTTGTGTTAGTTCCCTCCAACACAGAATACAGAGGACTTCCAAAACTGGGTAACAAAAGGTATTTTAGCTTTTACCTTGTTTTCTTGGTTCACTTGCTCTAAAGCAGGGTTTCTCACCCTCAGCACTATTGACAATGTGGTTCTGAGAATGCATGTTGTGGAGGGCTGTCCTATGCAGTGATGGATGCTTAGAAGCACCCCTACTCCCTACCCACCAGATGCCAGAAACACTTTCCCATTTGGGAAAACTAAAAATGTCTCCAGACATTGCCAAATGTCCCATATAAAGCAAAAATCACCCCCAGTTGAGAACTACTGCTCTAGGGGAAGTCAGCCACCATGACCTGTGGATGTTCATGCAACCTGCCAGCCATGTCAGCTGCCTTGAAGTGGAACCTCCAGTCCAGTCAAGCTTTTAGATGATTACAGTCCCTGCTTGCCCTAACTGCAGCTTCATGAGAGATCCTGAGTTAGATCCATCAAACCAAGCTCCCCAATACCTGACCCACAGAAACCCTGTTAAATAAGAAATGTTATTGTTGTTGTAAGCCACTTGATTTGTTATGCAGCAGTAGATAACCAATACACTGTCTTCAGACAGAGTTATGTATGGCTATATTAGCTGGAGCTATAGCAGCTGTCTTCCTGCCTGAACTTGAGAAAAAAAAGCAGAAGATGAAAAACACTTGGATCCTTAATCCCATTGTTGAGTCACTAAATTAATCTGAACTTCTTCCCATGAGACATCAAGTTTTTCTCTTTGTTTAATCCGCCTTTAGTTACATTTTCTGTTATTTGCAATCAAACACTTCCTGTTAACAGAAAATAAGAATTAAAACTTAATTCTTTATTATTGTTGATTCATAAAGTAAAAGGAAATAATGATAATCTAAAATTAGAATAATTTTATCATGAGGATAAAGGGAAAGGAGAGAGAAAAAAGCATGTTAAGATTTTGGTATTTGGAAATGTATATAGATATTTCCTCTAAACACAGGAAAAATGTAAGTCAATTATACAAAATAAATATAAAGGTCACCATGTAGGCAATTATAAATTGTATGTGTAAGTTATAAACTACCTGAATCAAAAGAATGGAACAGGGATAATTTGATGAATCCAATAAAGTAAATAAAAGAAAAAAATATATAAATCGGACTATGTCTTGTAAAGGACATGTTTGAGGAGTGGTGAGGCCCTCTCAGCCTCTATTCCGCTTCTGTATACTGTAGAAGGTAGACTAATGCCCAACCCCTGCTAAAGACGTTCATGTTCCAGTTCCCAGAACTTGTGAGTATGTTACCTTACACGGCAAGTAGGTCTTTGCATATGTGATTAAAATAAGGAATTTGAGATAGGGAGATACCTGGATTAAGCAAAGTGGGCCCCAATGTAGTTCCAAAGGTTTGCTTTTTTTTTTTTTTTAACTTATTGGCTGCACTAGGTCTTCATTGCTTTGCATGGGCTTTCTCTAGTTGCAGAGAGCAGTGCACTATAATTGCAGTGCACAGGCTCTAGGGAGCACAAGCTCAGTAGTTGTGGTGCTTGGGCTTAGTTGCTCCATAGCATGTGGGATCATCCCAGACCAGGGATCAAACCCATGCCCTTGCACTGGCAGGTAGATTCTTAACCACTGGACTGCTAGGGAAGTCCCCAAAGGTATTTAAAGGTGAGAGAGGGAAGCAGAAGAGGAATCAAAACTAGAGGAAGAGATGAAATGGAAGAAAGGCACAGATATGTGCAACATTGCTGGCTTTGAAAATGAAGGAAGGGTGCCATAAGCCAAGGAACACGGGCAACCTCTAGAAACTGGAAGGGCAGAGACATGGATTCTACTCTAGAGCCTCCAGAAAGGAAAGCCGCCCTACTGACACCTTAATTCTAGCCCAGTAAAACAGACTTCCAGACTGTAAGATAATAAATTTGTGTCATTTAAAGCCATTAAGTTTGTGAGAATTTGTCACAGCAGTGATTTAAAGAAACACATGCACACAAAACTAAACTTCCTGTATCTATATTTCCTTTGGAATGATTATCTCTCTCTCTCTGGTTACAGATTGTTGGAGCCATAACTTGGGTTTTCTGCCCGTCAGTATCCAAAGGGTGATAGGTGTCTGAAATCAGAACAGTAGAAGGCCCCTTCAGAGAAACCTGAAAGTTAAGAAGAACAGCAACAGACTGAAAATGGTTAGTGACCATCACTTCCAATTGTGGTGCCCTGTTTACTACAATCCTTTCCTCCGTGTTGTGTCTCAGAAGTTGCGTTTTTTCCTGTATATTTCCAAGCATGATCCCTATGCTAGTTACCTATTGCTGTGTAACCAACCACTTCAAAGCTCAGTGAGTAAAACAACAGTTGTTTCTTTTGCTCACAAGTCTGTGATTTGAGCAAGGTTTGCTGGAAAGGTTCATTTGCTCCACAGAATATCCGCTAAAGCTGAAGGACCCATTTCCAAAATGGCTCACCTATGTACTTGGCAGATTTGGTCCTGGACTATGCGCTGAGGGCTCCTCTGCAGGCTTGTCTCTCTGTGGGCTAAGGGCTTCTTTATGGCATGGTGGATGAGTTCCAAGAGCAAGCATCCTATGAGCAGCAGACAGAAGCTGTATCACCATTTATGACTCAGGATCAGCAGTCATGTGATGTCAGTTCCACCACTGTTACAGATCTTCCCAGCTTCAAGAGGAAGACACATATATCCCACCTTTTGGTGGGAGGAGTGTCTAAGTCACATTGTAGATCAGCCCAGAGGACAGAAGAAATTGTTGCAATGGTTTTGGAAACTGAAACCTAGCAGATCTTTCCAACCATATTGTCAATTCTCTGACCTCAGTATCTCTGCCTTTTGCTCATGTGAACCATAGTTGGCTTGTGCTATTGCTTTCAACCAAAGAATAGTGTCTCGGACATAAGCGCAAAGACATCGCAATAAGAATAAGTAATTTAAATTCCCATATGAGAATCAAAGGGTATAAAAAGCAAAGAAAAACAACCCGAATAAACTAAGAATACACAATTCTGCCACAGGAAATTGATAAAATCTGTCGAGAGTACAAGGCACAATGTTTGATCATTTCCGAAAAGCAGCAGCTATGGATACCAGTCTTAGACCACATTACTAAGAGATTCTAATATTCATGTTACAAGTTTTTCTCAACAGATTCACAGTTCTTAGATTTGTCTTCACTAGAATCACTTTTGTCTTTCTCTGCAACTAAACTTATTCCTAGGGACCCAATCAGAAATGTATCATCATCTTAAGCAGCTCTGCCTATAAAATTCCAGTTTTCCACTGTCCAGTTACACACCTATCCTTCTAGCTTCCTGGTGTGTGTGTGTGTATGTGTGTGTGCTAAGTCCCTTCAGTCATGTCCGACTCTTTGCCACACTATGGACTGAGCCTGAAATTCAATATTTTGTATTCCATACAGTATGATCTGAGGTGAAGAACATGGTCCCTGGAGTTGGACTGCCTGAGATCAAATCTCAAAATAGAAAAAGAAAAACAATACAGTTGTTTTAAAAATCTCATTTCTTGTTTCAGATAGATATATTGGTACAGATAGACTTTTTTTTAACTTAATTACCTTGGTATAATACTGCCAAGTGACTACATTTCTTTTGTATTAAATGATTTCTGATCAATTTTCCTAATTAACTAGTACTTTTTAATCCAAAAGACAAGCACAACACTTTATCTAAAATACCAGTATTACATGTTCCCCAAATATGGAAAACTATTTTTACTAAAAATTTGGCAAGCCCTTTCAAAACAGCATTTTCTGTTTTCATTCTCTGAGAAATTTCTAACGACAAACATGTATAGAAAATTTTAATATGTAGCTGTAAGCTTTCAATATTTGCTGTAAAATTTGTTCATAATCTTTTGAAAGTTGCTTGATCTTCTTAAATCCTAAAGCAGTTTTAAATTTAATTATGTTCTAGTCAAATGATGGAGTTTCTAGCCTGTTTTTTCCTCAATGTTTTTAAGACCTACCCTACTGTCTTTCAACAGCATTCCACACATGTCTAGTCAATGACCAAACGTACTTTAATAGAATGATAAAGGGACATCTCTTCTGACCACCAGGGCCTGTCTGGGCCGTGTCAAAAGCCGGTGGTGTGTTATTTCCTGCTGGTTATCTCAATTAGTTTTCACTTTTTCTATAGAGCTTTTCTCCTGTTTAATTTCAGATTCTAAGCCTGCCTTACCCTGGCATACACAAAATAATTTTCAACTTTTTAGTTTGTGTCCGTATATTTGAATGACATAGCCTTACAGGTTAGCCTGGAGCTGGGAGAGGGGAGGAGTTGCCCAACTGATCTTTACATGAAGTCATAAGGTACATAAACGTTTTTATCAGACTTGAAAGCTGGAAGGAACCTTTGAGATAACGAGTCCAACCCTCTAACTTTACAGATAAGGAAACCAAGGTCCAGAGACACTATGTGACTTGCTCAATGTCACAGAGTTACTACAGGAAAAGGCTTCTTGTTTTGTTTTTTTTAAAAAAAAAAAACAAGGCTGTTTTTACTGTTATTGTTTTCCCTGAGATTCTCAATCCTCTGTTTCCCTTCTACTGTACTATAGCAGTACTACTACTGCAAGAAGTACTACTACTTCTGTTGCATCCATTGTGTTGTGGATGGTATCTAGAGTGCAATATGCATATATAAAAGAGACTGTAAGGTACACAGTTGATCCCATTTCCCTTAATGTGTGAGCCACCTGAAATCTCCAAGCTAATAAATGAGTGGATGTACCGTGCTTGGTATTGCCTCTAGTGGGGGAAGAAGTACCAAAAACAGAGCCCAGCAGTTTGTCTCAGAGGGTTTCTTTTTAGTCCAGAGAACCCAGGAGACAAAACAAGTAATAGGGAGTTGTTTTGGTCAATTGGCCAAAGAAGGCAGAGGCCAAACCTCTCAAGAGATTTAACATACTTTCTTTGTGAAATTACATAGATGACTTGTGAGGTCTACACTGAAAAATATGTGTTATGTCTCTTATAACACTTAAGATGCTATATTGTGTTTTGTTGCTTTTCTTATCCACAATTCAGCTGTTGACCACAAGCAGCTTTTCTTGTTCAGCTCTATTTCTCTCGTACCTAGTATAATGCGTGCAATGAAGTGGTGCTTATAAGATTAATCAATACATCAGTGTAAAGAAGTAGCTAATAAAAGTGGACAGAACTGGCCACTTTGAAGACAGGAAAATTTGGACAAGTCTTTTCAACCCTTTAGGTGTCAATGTTTTTATATTTAATAGATTTTGCATGACTGATTGATTCTGAGAGCAAACCAAGAGTCCCATGGCTATGACTGTGTCAAAAGCTAATAATAAGAATCAGCTGTGGATCTACCTTTCTCATGCATTCACAAAGAGTGTAGATTCATTTACTTGTTATGAGCTTCCCAGGAGGTACTAGTGGTAAAGAACCTGCTTGCCAATGCAGGAAACATAAGAGATGCAGGTTTGATCCCTGAGTCAGGAAGATCCCCTGAAGTTGGGCATCGCAACCCACTCCAGTGTTCTGGCTTGGAGAATCCCCATGAACAGAGGAGCCTGGTGGGCTACAGTCCACAGGGTCACAAAGAGACACAACAGAAGCAACGTAGCATGCACACACACATATTAACATATGTGTTCACTAAAAACATGTATTGGATACAGGGATCATCAAAATGGTCTCTGCTTTTATAATTTAGGCATTGTTTCTGAATGTGCTGTCTATGGGTGGACCTCCCTGGTGATCCAGTGGTTGAGACTCCACACTGCCAGTGCACGGGGGCAGGTTCGCTCGCTGGTCAGGGAACTAGAATCCCACATGCCACGGGGCTGAAAAAATAAATAAATAAAAGCATTGTTTATGGGCATTTCTATCAAAAAAAGAAGTAGGGCTTAATTAATATATAGACTCCCAGAATATGAGGGAGCAGGATGCAAGAATCTTTACTTTTAAACAAGCACCCTCCAAGATCATTTTTTCCCATTCCCAAATATTTATTGAACATCTTTGGTGGGCAAGGCTTTTAGTTAGTCAAACCAAAGGAATAATGAACATTGGTTATAGCTTTTAGTAAGTATCTTAGTCTGTTTGGGCTGCTATAAAAAATAAATTCAGAGATTAGATGGCTTATAAATAACAGAAATTTATTTCTTACAGTTTCAGGGGCTGGGAAGTCCAAAATCTGTGTGCTGGCAGATTCAGGATCTGCTTCCTCATAGACAGCCATCTTCACATTTGTGTCCTCAAATGGCACAAATGGCAAGCTAGCTCTCTGGGGTCTATTCTGTAAAGGGCACTAAGTTCAATCATGAGAGGGCTGCCTTTATTACCTATCACCTTCCAAAGACCCCATTACCTTGGAGATTAGGATTTCAACATAGAAATTTGGGGAGGTTGGACAGGGGACACAATATTCAGTCTACATAAAATATTCAGTCTCTGTAAACATGAGACAAAATCCAGTGTCATAAATGAACATGATGAAACTTGGGTTAACTGCACTGCTGTCAGGAAAGCTGAAAAGAGTGGAAGGAATTCAGGACAGAGTTTAGTTTATGAAGAAAAAAAAATTAGTATCCTGTAACTGGTTGGACAGAAAGTCTAGACATTTATTGATGTTGTTGGTGATCTCTCAGTGAAAAAGGCCCAGAAAAGCTGCTTAAAATTCTTTGTCTTCTGGTATATACATCACCAGCTTCTACAATCAACAGCATATCACCATAGTGATTTTTATATTTCTCCCCATCCACCATGCTTTTTGGGCTTCCCTTGTGACTCAGCTGTTAAAGAATCTGCCTGCAATGCAGGAGACCTGGGTTGAGAAGATCCCCTGGAGAAGGGAAAGGCTACCCACTCCAGTATTCTGGCCTGGAGAATTCCATGGTACAGTACATGGGGTCGCAAAGAATCGGACACGACTGAGTGACTTTCACTTTCACCATGCTTTTTCTTCTATTTTGTTTTGTTTTGTTGGTTGGTTGGTTTTTTGGGGTTTTTTTTTTGCCACACCAAGGGGCATGTAGGATCTTAGTTCCCTGATTCTCCGACCAGGGATGAAAGCCATGCTCCCTGCATTGGAACCACAGAGTCTTAACCAATGGACCACTAGGGACTTCCCCTATTTTTATTTGCTGAAATATTTAAAAACAAATCTTTGACATCATTTCATTTCACCTCTAAATATTTCAATTATGCGTCTCACAAAAACATGGAAGGATTTGAATGTGGCGTGTGCTTAGTAACATGCTTCTGAAGCATAAAGTATGAAAGAGGCAAAAGTACCTTTATAGTAGAGAAATTTAGCAAACAGCAAACACTGTTTTGGTCAACTAATCAAAGTTAACATGATCAGTGATAAGTCATATTGATAGAATGTACCCCTGACAAGATGTAATGAGAAAGGCACTAGTAAAATTTTAATAAAGTGTGTTATTTAATTAATAGTAATGTGCTGGTATTAATTATTTAGTTGTGACAAAGTTATCAGAATAATATAAGATATTCACAATAGGGGAAACTTGGTATTGGATCTATAAGAACTATATACTATCTTTACAACTTTGGGAAACCTAAAATTTTTAAGTTCATTATTAAAAAGGGAGGAGTATAACAAATTGAATAACCTAGAAGAAATGGATAAATTTCTAGAAACATACAAGTTTAAATCATGAAGAAGAAAATCTGAACAGACCGATATGAACAAGAAGATTGAGTCCATAATCAAAAACCTCTCAACAAAAAAAAGTCCAGGACCCAATGGTTTCACTGGTGAATTCTACCAAACCTCTAAGGACTGTCATAAAAACAGGCACAGAGACTTATGAAACAGAATCAAGAATGGGAAAAGAATATTTTTTTTCCTATAAATTGGTGCTGGAAAAACTGGGTATAACATGCAAAATACGAAATTGGACTTTGTACTATACTACTACAGAGAAGGCGATGGCACCCCACTCCAGTACTCTTGCCTGGAAAATCCCATGGATGGAGGAGCCTGGTAGGTTGCAGCCCATGAGGTTGCGAAGAGTCAGACACGACTGAGCGACTTCACTTTCACTTTTCCCTTTCATGCACTGGAGAAGGAAATGGCAACCCACTCCAGTATTCTTGCCTGGAGAATCCTAGGGACAGCGGAGCCTGGTGGGCTGCCGTCTATGGGGTTGCACAGAGTCGGACACGACTGAAGCGACTTAGCAGCAGTAGCAGCAACTATACTACTATACTACTCAAAAAATAACTCAAACTGGATTAAAGACTTAAACATAGGCCTGAAATCACAAAACTCCTAGAAAAAAATAGAAAACACTCCTTGACATTGACCTTGGTAATGATGTTTTAGATATAACATCATAAGCACAAGCAACAAGAGCAAAAGTAAACAAATAGAACTACATCAGGGCATTCAGCTGGCCAGTCGGGGCGACAGGGTCTCCGTCCTAGGACCATGGCCCAGTTTGTCCGTAACCTCGCGGAGAAGGCCCCGGCGCTGGTCAACGCTGCTGTGACTTACTCGAAGCCTCGATTGGCCACGTTTTGGTACTATGCCAAGGTTGAGCTGGTTCCTCCAACCCCTGCTGAGATCCCTACAGCAATTCAGAGCTTGAAAAAAATTATCAACAGTGCTAAAACTGGTAGCTTCAAACAGCTCACTGTTAAGTCCTAAAACTTTCCCCAATTTGGCCAAAAGATTTCTTGGACTATATCACAATCAGGAAGCTCTACAGAATGGTTTGGTGGCCACTGAGGTGTGGATTTGGTTTTATGTTGGTGAGATCATAGGCAAGCATGGCATCATTGGCTATGATGTTTGAAGACCAATTTTTAACATGTGATTATATTTACTTTATTATTCAAGTGTTCTTGGATCATGTGTGAGCAGACTGCTATTTGAATAAAATAAGACAATGTGTCAAAATCAGTGTTTTCTCTGTCAAACACTACTTGGAAGGTCACAATTTCTCTTGATATTAAGTTGGGTTGTCTTTTGCTTTAATATATTAATACAGCTTTAAATGCATGCCTTTGCTTAGCCTGCAATTGGAAAAGATATATATGAGTATACCAACCTGGTACCTGTATAAATGAGGTTAACTTTATTATGAAAGCTTGAAATAAATGATATTTAAGCTTTATTTCTAGAAAAGCTGGAGGAAAGGCTTTGAGAAAATGAGAACTTGCTCCAGTAGGAGAAATAATAATACCATGTGCCAAGCATGATACAGTTAAATCACATAGCATTAAGAATACAATTTGGACTGTTTTTCTTTGCAAAAATCAGAGAAAGGTCCCTTTGACAACACCTTTTTGTCAGCTTGAATATAGCTCCCCCAAAAGAATAGCATGATGATAATCTGTGTATCTTTGTAACATCTTTAACATTACGACAGAGTGAATGAGAACAATAACGTATTTTTCATCTGATTTTTATATTTGTTATATTATTAATCTGTCCAGTTTTTAAGGACCTATCTTCACAAAAATAAAATATCCTATAGATATTTAACAGGGTTATGATTTAGTATTGTCCTTGGGTCTAAATAGTATATTATGCCCTGAAATAAATACAAAGTGATTGGTAAAAAAAAAAAAAAAAAAAAGAACTACATCAGACTAAAAAGCTTCTGCATAGCAAAAGAAATGATCTGCAAAATAAAAGGCAACCCATAGAGTGGGAGAAAATATTTGCAAACTATCTGTCTGAAAAGTTTAACATCCTAAATATATAAGAAACTGATGCAACTCAATAGCCAAAAACAACAACAAAAAAAATGTGATTAAAGGAAATGAAATTTCTGCACATTTGTGTTCATTGCAGCATTATTTACAATAACCAAGATATGGGAACAACCTAAGTGCCCATCTTCAGATGAATGAATTTAAAAAAATAAGAAAAGTAAGGAGTATCATTCAGCCATAAGAAAGAAGGAAATCCTGTCATTTGTGACAACATGAGTGGGCCTTGGGGGCATTATGCTATGTGAATATGTCAGATAGAGAAAGACAAACACTGTATGATCTCATGTATTAGTAGAACCTAAAAAAGCCAAACTTGGGACTTTGCTGACAGTCCAGTGGTTAAGACTCCCCACTTTCACTGAATAGGATACAGATTCAATTCCTAGTTAAGGAACTAAAATCCCACATGGTGCAGCCAAAAATATTTTTTTTAATTCAGAAAGCTGAATTTGCAGAAACAAAGTAGAATGATGGTTGCCAAGGGCTGCAGGATGAGGACATGGGGAGATGCTGGCCAAATGGTATAAACTTCCAGTCATAAAATGAATAAGTTCTGGGGATCTAATGTACAAAATGGTGACCATAATGATATTGTGTTATATACTTGAAAGTTGTTAATAGAGTAAATCTTAAATATTCTTGCCACAGATACACAAAAAGGCAATTATAAGAAATGATGGAGGGTTTTTTAAAATATATATTAATTTTAATTAAAAAATTAAACTATAGAAAAGTTGCAAGAACAATGAATGCTATAATACCCTTTGCCTAGATTAATCAATTTAACAGTTTGCCACATTTGCTTTATCTATTTTTGCTAAACCATTTGAGAGCAAGTTGCACATATCAAAACTTTTATCCCTAAATACTTAAGTGTATATCTCTTCTAAATTTTGTTTATTTTATTGGAGTATAGTTGCTTTACACTGCTATGTCAGTTTCTGCTGTACCGCAAAGTGAATCAGTCACATGTATACATATATCCCCTCTTTTTCGGACATCCTTCCCATTTAGGTCACCACAAAGCATTGAGTAGAGTTCCCTGTGCTATACAGTCAGTTCTCATTAGTTATCTATTTTATATATAATAATGTCTCTATACATTTTAAAATGTTTCATTATTGTTCAGTTCAAATGCATGATTAGGTTTTAACCTACCATGGACACATCTTTTCAAATGTCTTTGAATTGATCTATCTCTACCTCTATAAAAGCTTTTTTTTAAAGCTTATTTAGAATTTCTGAACACTTTCAGATATGATTTTAGGTTTTTCATACTTTTAAAATAGTATTATAACTTTCACTGGGGACTGAACCTTAATATCTGGGATTTCATGAGCAGCCCTATCTCTAGTCATTCACTTGGTGACTTGGTGAAACCGTGTCAGACTCCACTGTGATGGCTGTAACAGCAGAATGGCCTCCAGGGGTCTGTTGAAACATTTAAAGCCTAGGAATTCAAAATCAAAGGAGAAATCCACCATGTTATTGCTGAGCTAAATTGTGGGTAGAAATAACAGCTTCCATAATTGAACTATATATGTTCCATTTCTAATTTAAAAAAAAAAAAAATGGTGAAAAAAAGAAAAAACAACTACAAAAAGAAAATTCCCCTTGTTTGCTTTACACTTCAAACACAATATCACTTTCATTACTGAGTCATGGAAACTTCCTGAGCCTTGCTTTTTAAGTAAAAAGACCAGTTGCTGATCTGTTTTTTTTTTTTTTTTTTTTTTTGCACCCTGCCATCTACATCTATAGCAAAATTGACAACTCAGAAATAGTCTTTGGTGAAACTGCAAAGTGGGTGAGGTTCTCCTGTAGCTTTCTTCTCCCTCTTCTTCTGATCTCCCAACTCCTGGAGCTCCCAGCTTCTCCCAGCCCTTCTGAGCCCATGGACCTGTAGGGTATTTTACTCCCCAAGGTTACTTTTCCTCAAAGTATCCACTTTTCCTTCCTTTTCTGACAATCCCGACCCCCATCTTTAACTGCTCCCAACCTTAGGCGGCTGCTGCAGTCAGCCCTTTCATTTATTTCTAGTTCACTTCTTATCACATTCCCTAGCTTCTGGTCCCAATGTTTTCCTGCCTTCCAGGCTCCACCACACACTCACCTTGCTATCTATGGAGGCAGGTCACTGACCTCTGCCATTCACAATGTGTTCTATGTAAATGGGGTCCCCTGGAGTCATGCCCAGTGAACACATTGTGTATAAAGCCTGGAGGTATGGAAAGTCACTGTCCCAGATGCAGCCTTACAAAGGGAAAGTGCATAACTGAACTCCAGTCCTCAAGTTTCATCTTTGTCTTCATTTCTGGTTCCTCCTTAGCAGCACCCAAAATGGATTTAGGAAGACCTGGGTTTGGGGGGTGACACTGCCACTTCCTAACTGTACAACCCTTGGAAAGTTACTTAAGTCTTTTAAGTATTCATTGTTGTTGGTTTTTTTTTCTAATTTATTTTATTGAAATAATGTTGTGTTAATTTCTGCTGTACAGCAAAGTAATCAGTTTTACATATCTTTTTCATACTCTTTCATTATGGTTTATCACAGGATATTAATATAGTTCTCTGTGCTATACAGTAGGGCCTTGCTGTTTGTCTGTTCTCTATCTAATAGTTTGTATCTGCTAATCCCAAACTCCCAACCCATCCCTCCCCCATGCCCCTCCCTCTTAGCAATCTCAAGTCTGTTCTCTATGTCTGTGAATCAGTTTCTATTTCACAGATAGGTTTATTTGTGTCATAATTTCCATTCAGTTCAGTCGCTCAGTCATGTCTGACTCTTTGCAACTTTATGGACGGCAGCATGCCAGGCTTCCCTGTCCATCACCAACTCTCTGAGCTTGCTCAAACTCATGTCCATCGAGTCAGTGATGCCATCCAACCATCTCATCCTCTGTCATCCCCTTCTCCTCCTGCCTTCAGTCTTTCCCAGCATCATTCTTTTCCAGTGAGTCAGTTCTTTGCATCAGGTGGCCAAAGTATTGGAGCTTCAGCTTCAGCATCAGTCCTTCCAATGAATATTCAGGACTGATTTCCTTTGGGATAGACTGGTTTGATCTCCTTGAAGTCCAAGAGTCTTCTCCAACACCACAGTTCAAAAATATCAATTCTTCAGCACTCAGCCTTCTTTATGGTCCAACTCTTACATCCATACATGACTACTGGAAAAACCATAGCCTTGAATAGATGGACCTTTGTCAGCAAAGTAATGTCTCTGCTTTTTAATACGCTGTCTAGGTTACTCATAGCTTTTCTTCCAAGGAGCAAGTGTCTTTCAATTTCATGGCTGCAGTCACCATCTGCGTGATTTTGGAGCCAAAAAAAAATAAAGTCTGTCACTGTTTCCATTGTTTCTCCATCTATTTGCCACGAAGTGATGGGACTGGATGATCTTAGTTTTCTAAATATTGAGTTTTAAGCCAGCTTTTTCACTCTCCTCTTTCGCTTTCATCAAGAGATTCTTTAGTTCCTCTTTGCTTTCTGCCATAACGGTGATTCCACATATAAGTAATATCATATGGTATTTGTCTTTCTTTTCCTGACTTACCTAAGTATTCATTTTTTGATTAGAGAAATGAGATAAAAATAACACTTACCTCTGTTTTATCATGTGAACTAAATGAGATAATGTCTGTCTGAGCACTGAACTGGGAGCATGCTCAATAAAAATTCCTTGTTGATATAAGTCTTAAGAGTCATACCAAAGTTCCACCTGTAAAGTCCACAGAATCCCTCTGCAAACTGTTTAGAAAGTATCTTTATACTCTCCTTAGTTCTCCAGACTAATTCTAATTTTTCTCCATACTTCTTTGAACACATTTTATTGTATTGATAATTGAAATTCAATTAAAGCAATCCTTGATCCTTTAAATGATCAACTTATTAACACAGACAGTCTAGCTCAAAGACTCTGTCTCCACTCTCAACTGAGCTTTTATATCTCTTATCCTGTCCTCTATTAATCCTGTATTCTTTATCCATAATAATAATAATAATTACCACTTACTAAATGTGTCTCGTGTCAGATACCTTATTACGTTGCCCAATTAATCTCCACAATAGGTTGATGTTATTATTCCCTCAGCTGAGGAAACTGAGTTTTTAAATACACCACCCAAGATTTCAAAACTTGTAAAATTGAAGCCAGGGATGCCTTTTCTAAAACCTATTCTTGCCCCTTGCCCCTGGCAACCACTGACCTACTTGTTGTCTCCATCTGTAGAGTCTTTGTGCATGATACTGTGGATTTGCCTATTCTGGACATTTCATATTAAGAAGATCATACAATCTGTTACCTTTTGTCACTGGCCTCTTTCACTTAGTATCATATTTTTAAGGTCCAGCCTTGTTGTACCATATATCAGTACTTCACATTTCTTGTATGGCTGAATTTTCCAGGCAAGAATTCTGGAGTGGGTGGCCATTCCCTTCTGCAGGGCATCTTCTCAATCCAAGGATCAAACCTGGGTCTCCCACATTGCAGGAAGATTCTTTACTGTCTGAGCCACCAGCGAAGGCAATAGATATATTATCATTTGTTTATCCAGCTATCAGATAGTGGACATTTGAGTTGTTTCCATTTTGCCTATTACGAGTAATTCTACTGTGAACATTCATGTAAAAAGCTCTCATGTGAAGTTATGTTTTCAGTCCTCTTATTAGAAGTGGAATTGCTGGGTGATCATCTATGAAGTGTAAGTTTATGAAACCACAAACCTCTTTTCTAAAAGTGCTATATTATTTTGCATAATAAATGAGGGTTCCTATTTCCTCACATTCTTGCCAACACTTGTTATTGTCCATCTTTTTCATTATAGCCATCTTATATATTCCAAATTTAATATAACATTTAAAATATTAATTTGCTTTTCTGCACTAGCTAGGGCTTCCCAGATGGCTCAGAGGTAAAGAATTCACCTGCAGTGCAGGAGATGGGGGCTTGATCCCTGGGTCGGGAAGATCCGCTGGAGAAGGGAATGGCAACCCACTATAGTATTCTTGCTTGGAGAATCTCATGGACAGAGAACTCTGGCGGGCTACAGTCCATGGGGTCGTGAAGAGTCAGACATGACTGAAGCAACTTAGCTCTTCAGTGTGTGTGTGTGTTTGGCTGGGTTTGTTTTTAAATGAAGAGATTTAGTTACAAAAGTAATAGGTGTAAACACCAGTGCTCTCTGAACCACACGCTATCAGCCCACTTGACTTCAGGGAAACTGCACTGACCAGTTCCATGTACATATTTCCTGTGCGTGCCTTGAGTACAGAAGCCTTGCAGGGTCTGTTTTGAGCCTTGGGGCTTTTTCCACAGCCACAGAAGGTTGCTGAGTTAGATCCTAGAGCCCAGAGTTGCCAGGGATGGAGAGAGTAAGAAGGTGGAACTTTCAGTCATAGGGCTGGAAGCTGATGGACAGTCTCCAGCCTCCTGTGCCCTGTGCAATTCCAGGGCATTCTGTTCCATCCCTAGAAGCACCCGGCAGTAGTGAGCCACAGTTGCTCACAGCAGAAACCCACTTCTAAGAAACTGGCGTTTCTTCTTTCCCAACTCCCACACTTCTGCTTCCTGGGATCACTTTGCAAATAAGCTTCCTGCTCACAAGTCCTCATCCCAGTCTGGTTTCATAGAGACTCAAATTGAGCAAAATTATGTAAATGAAAATGTCAGAAAGTAATGGTATGGACCTAACAGAAGCAGAAGATAGTAAGAAGAGGTGGCAAAAATACACAGAAGAACTGTACAAAAAAGGTCTTCACTACCCAGATAGTCACGATGGTGTGATCACTCACCTAGAGCCAGACATCCTGGAATGTGAAGTCAAGCGGGCCTTAGAAAGCATCACTACGAACAAAGCTAGTGGAGGTGATGGAATTCCAGTTGAGCTATTTCAAATCCTGAAAGATGATGCTGTGAAAGTGCTGCACTCAATATGCCAGCAAATTTGGAAAACTCAGCAGTGGCCACAGGACTGGAAAAGGTCAGTTTTCATTCCAATCCCAAAGAAAGGCATTGCCAAAGAATGCTCAAACTACCGCACAATTGCACTCATCTCACATGCTAGTAAAGTAATGCTCAAAATCCTCCACGCCAGGCTTCAGCAGTACATGAACCATGAACTTCCAGATGTTCAATCTGGTTTTAGAAAAGGCAGAGGAACCAGAGATCAAATTGCCAACATCCGCTGGATCACTGAAAAAGCAAGAGAGTTCCAGAAAAACATCTATTTCTGCTTTATTGACTATGCCAAAGCCTTTGACTGTGTGCATCACAACAAACTGTGGAAAATTCTGAAGGAGATGGGAATACCAGACCACCTGACCTGCCTCTTGAGAAATCTGTATGCAGGTCAGGAAGCAACAGTTAGAACTGGACATGGAACAACAGACTGGTTCCAAATAGGAAAAGGAGTACATCAAGGGTGTATATTGTCACCCTGCTTATTTAACTTATATGCAGAGTACATCATGAGAAACACTGGACTGGAAGAAGCACAAGCTGGAATCAAGATTGCCAGGAGAAATATCAATAACCTGAGATATGCAGATGACACCACCCTTATGGCAGAAAGTGAAGAGGAACTAAAGAGCCTCTTGATGAAAGTGAAAGAGGAGAGTGGAAAAGTTGACTTAAAGCTCAACATTCAGAAAACTAAGATCATGGCATCCGGTCCCATCACTTCATGGGAAATAGATGGGAAAACAGTGGAAACAGTGTCAGACTTTATTTTCTGGGCTCCAAAATCAGTGCAGATGGTGATTGCAGCCATGAAATTAAAAGACCCTTACTCCTCGGAAGGAAGGTTATGACCAACCTAGATAGCATATTTAAAAGCAGAGACATTACTTTGCCAACAAAGGTCTGTCTAGTCAAGGCTATGGTTTATCCAGTAGTCACATATGGATGTGAGAGTTGGACTACAAGGAAAGCTGAGCACTGAAGAATTGATGCTTTTGAACTGTGGTGTTGGAGAAGACTCTTGAGAGTCCCTTGGACTGCAAGGAGATCCAACCAGTCCATCCTAAAGGAGACCAGTCCTGGGTGTTCATTGGAAGGACTGATGTTAAAGCTGAAATTCCAATACTTTGGCCACCTCATGCAAAGAGTTGCCTCATTGGAAAAGACCCTGATGCTGGGAAAGATTGAGGGCAGGAGGAGAATGGGACAACAGAGAATGAGATGGCTGGATGGCATCACCGACTTGATGGACATGGGTTTGGGTGGACTCCGGGAGTTGGTGATGGACAGGGAGGCCTGGCGTGTTGTGATTCATGGGGTCGCAGAGTTGGACACAACTGAGTGACTGAACTGAACTGAACTGAATAAGTTATTGTTTGAAGTTCAAAGATAGTCTGCTTTATTTTTTAAAAATTTTATTGGATTGTAGTTGCTTTACAATATTGTGTTAGTTTCTACAGCGAAGTAAATAAGCTATACATACACATATATGGACATCGTTCCCATTTAGGTCACCACAGAGCATTAGGTAGAGTTCCCTGTGCTATACAATGGGTTCTCATTAGTTATCTATTTTATACATACTATCAACATATATATATATATGTCAATCCCAATCTTCCAATTCATTCTAGTCTCCCCCCACACCCCATTGGTATCCATATGTTCATTCTCTATATCTGTGTCTTTATTTCTGCTTTGTAAATAACATCATCTATACCAATTTTTTTCAGATCCCACATATATTGTGTCAATATACAGGATTTGTTTTTCTCTTTCTGACTTACTTCACTCTGTATGATTGTCTCTAGGTCCATCCACGAAAGGCAATCTGCTTTAACTATCAGGGTTTTCCCACCAAGATAACATCAGTGTGACCAAAAAGCAAAGATGACTAGAATTTTAACTAACCTGCCTAATCTTATTATGTCTAAATGTCTGTGGTGTTAGATTTGTTCAAACACTTCCCAAAATAGGATTATTACTTCCATATTCATGATCAAGTTGCACGGAGTAAGTGGGTGAGCCGGCAAGTTGTTCACATGGAGGACTTTGGGGGACTGGGAAGTGGGGCAGTGCCCGGCCTTACATCATAGCTTCCTTCAGTGCTTGTTACAGCCTCGTCACTGCCTGCCCTTGCTTTGACCTGTGCTATTCCAGTTTGATTTGCTGGCCATGAGCATTTCACAGCTCCCTTGCCTTTGATATCTTAAGTCTGCACTCTTCTCCCTTAACCCAGACTTGGCAGCTCTGTTCCGCCATTTCTCTACACGTGCTTGTTGTCCCTTGATACTCCATTCTGTCCAAACTGCCATCTCTGCTAAGTTGAGAAATGGTGAGACCGTCAGAGACAGGATAGAACAGTGGCGTGGACTTAGAGGCCCTGGACACCAGGTCCAGCTCTCCCCTTCCTAGCCCTGAGACACTGGACAACACAGAATTTCTATGTGAACATTATTTCCTTGTTTTTATTAAGATAATTTTAGAGTGATTTTAGGCTCATATGAAAATTGAGTAAAAAGTATAGATTTCCTGTATACCATCTACCCCTACACATAACTTCTCCCATTAGCAATATCCCCCATCAGAGTGGGCTTCCCTGGTGGCTCAGATGGTAAAGAATCTGCCTGCAATGCAAGAGACTGGGTTTGTTCTCTGGGTTGGAAAGATCCCCTGGAGAAGGGAATTTATTACAATTGATGAATGTCCATTGACACATCACACATCATAGTCACTCAAAGTCTGTAGTTAACATTACAGTTCATTCCTGGTGTTGTCCATTCTTTGTATTTGGACAAATATATAATAACATATCCATCATTATGATATCATGCAGAGTAGTTTCACTGCCCTAGTATTTCCTCATCCTAAATGTGGCGGTAACATGATTGATTCTGAATCCTCTAAGGGTTTGAGAAGATAAAAACTGCTTAACAAACAATTAAGGCAAGAAAGTTCAGTGTATTGTTTTGAAAGTGAAAAATTAGAATTGGACATAATATAAAAATCTTAACACAGAAGCCCAGTTAAATAAATTATGATGTAATCAACCAGATATTTGCAATAATTAAAAATTATACTGTACAATAGTTAAAGGTGTGGGAAAATTAAGTGAAAACAATTACAATGTGTACAAGTTACCAGGGGCTGGGAAGGGAAGAATGGGGAGTCACTGTTTAATGGGTACAAGGTTTCTGTTTGAGATGAAAAGTTCTAGAAGTGGACAGTAGTGATGGCTACACAGCATTGTGAATGTACTTCATGCCACTGAACTGTGTACTTTGAAGTGATTAAAATGGTAAATTTTGTGTCATGAATATTTTACCACAATAAAAAAAAATTATAAGGTAGCTAGAATGTTGCAGGAAGTTCTTCAAAATGAAAAACAATTCTCATGTGAAGCCATGGTGGTTTCTTACAGTTTGCTACTGTTATGATTATGAGGAACATATAATTGGATGTTTATTGAATTATAACTAAAACTTTAAGCACAAAGAAAAGTGTTTGGTTTAAAAATATATATGTACAGGATGGCCCTCTTCTTTAAATCTATCTTTATCTATGTCTATATATATCTATATATGTCTATATATATCTATATATCTATGTCTATCTACATATATACACACAACATGCATATGTACTTTTCTCAGTTTTCTGGGATGAATATATATTACTCCTACACCAAACTACCAGGCTTCCCTGGTAGTTCAGCTGGTAAAGAATCAGCCTGAAATGAGGGAGACCTGGGTTCAATCCCTGGTTTGGGAATATCCCCTGGAGAAGGAAACGGCGACTCACTCAAGTATTCTGGCCTGGAGAATTCCATGGCCAGTCCATGGGGTCACAAAGAGCCAGACCCGACTGAGCGACTTTCACTTTCACACCAAACTTTATTTATATAAAAAAGGTATGAAGTAGTACATCAGTATAAACCATAAGGAACTTCTATGATTAATAAAAGAAGCTTTGGCCTGTCATAGTGTAGAATATACAATAATTTCCAACAGTTTTAAGACAGTGGTTGACTTTAATCTGCACGCAGAGAAAACTGTATACCCAAAGATTGAAAAGTGACCAGGCAGCTCATTTGAAGCATTTAAGTAACGACATTGTGTTTGGAGCATTAAGTCTGTGGGTGGGTGGTGCTGAGAGCAAAGGGCTGTGATGAGTCTGGAGAGGTTGGCAGGTAACAAAGGGACAGCTGACCAAGTTAGAGTTTGGACTTTATTCTAAGGATAACAACAAACCATTGATGGGTTAGACTTGCATATTGGAAAGATTAGGGTGATTGCCTCCTGTCGAATGGACTAGAGAGATGTAAGACTGGAGGCAGAGAGGTTCATTATGAGGCTGTTGCAGTCACACGGGCATGTGGGCAGTGAGTATTAAGCGTGTGGGACTGAGACACATCTAGAAAGTAGAGCTCTTGTAGCACTTGGTATCAACTGGAGACCCAGAGTGAGATTGAGGACTATCTAGGATGTCTCCTGATTTTAGCCTTGGGCAGTCAAAATGGGCTAGTGTCACTCATGGAGATAGAAAGCAAACAGGAGCTTGTGTGAGGCCCAGGTAAATACAGGGACCAGGATTTAGAGACACATCAACCTGGATGGTTTTCCTGCAGCAAATCACAGGATCTTTGGTGCAAGTGAGAGGAAGGTAACAGTTTAAATCTTCCAAAGCTATAGATTTGCAAAGAATTGTGAATAAAGGACAGGGTGTGGGGCAAAGAAAATGAAGAGTCAAATAAAAATTAACCATAGAGGGACTTCCCTTGGTTGTCCAGTCACTTGGGACTCCAGTCACTTGGGACTCCAAGCTCCCAAGGCTGGGGGCCCAGGTTCGATCCATAGTCAGGGAACTAGATCCCACGTGCCACAACTAAGAGTTTGCATGCTGCAACTAAGATCCAGTGCAGCCTAATAAATAAAAGAAAAGAATTAAATGTAGAATGATGTACCAGTTGTCAAAGCTATATATTAAAAAAAGTGAGGGAGGAAATGATGCAAAGAGAAAATGAAAGTATCTCGAGATTGAAGGTACTAAGGTATACAGCCAGCTAATCCATGTGCTCCATGGTTCAATTTTTAAAGGGACTTTGTTTTCATTTTTGTTATTTTTTAAAAATCACCAAATGTCTTGATTCAACTGTGCCATAATTTGATCATGAAACCTTGACCAGAACACTGAAGATAAGAGAAGCCATTTAAAATCAAATTTCTTGTCCCAATCTAAACAAAGACAGCTGTATAATCATTCATTTCTCAGACTTAGGACCAAAGTTAATCAGTAAATATATCTTCCTTTTCCAGACTCAAAGACCAGTACTGCTTTGTACAAGCAGCCTGTGGACTGGGTATTAGATAATATTTGGAGATTTCTAAATATTATTGTATGTGTAATGGTAGATTATGCAGGTCAAGATGCTTAAATTTAGGAGATGCCTGCTGAAGTATATGGAGGTAAACTGCCAGCATGAAACTTATTTTCAAATGTTTTTTTTTAAAAATTGTATAATAAAGCAAATACAGCAAAATGCTAACTGTTTGATCTAAGTGATTCTAAATGGGGAGTGAGGTGGGGGAAAATGATTTTGCTTCCTAGGAAATATCTGGCAGTGTTTGGAGACATTTCTGGCTGTCACAAGTTAGGAGTGGTGTTGCTACTGGCATGTAGTAAGTGGAAGCCAAAAATTCTGCTAAACACCTACAGTGCACAGGAGAGTCCCTGACAACAGACAATAATCTGTATGCAAATGTCCTAGTCTTGAGGCTTCGAGACCTTTTTCTGCGTAGTAGATATATGGATGATCATGGTGCTAGCACTAGTCTTTCAAATATCCAAAATATTTTAAACTTTTATTTAAAGCAGTTTGAAATGAAAATTAAAATATAAGCTAAAAGGAAAATCAATCTTTTCTAAGTAGCCAGCAATAAATTATTTTTGATGATGGCAGAGCCTTGTTTTGAGTGTGGTGATGCTCTTGGAAACCATGACTTTTAGGTAGATGACTGGAAATCATTCTTTACCTTTCTTCAGTTAATCAAAATAGATTGATATTGCTGATATTTAAAAAAAAAAAACACACCAGTTCCAAGGAAGTGCTGGCATTAGACACCAACAGCCAGATAAGAGATATTTTTTTTTCTTTTTTTTTGGCTAATCTGGGTCTTCATTGCTGTTCAGGCTTTTTCTCTAGTTGCAGGGAGTGACAGCCTCTCTGTAATTGCAGTGTGAAGGCTTACTGCAGTGACTTCTCTTGTTGCAGAGCATGGGCTCTAGGGCACTCAGACTTCAGCAGCTGTGGGACAGGGGCTTAGTTGCTCTGCGATGTGTGAAGTCTTCCTGGACCAGGGATCAAACCTGCATCTCTTGCATTGACAGGCAGACTCTTTCTCACTGAGCCACCTGGGCAGCCCTTTTTTTTTGTCTTCCTTATGCACATATGAATGCATACACCAATAGGCTTGCAAGAAGTGGGTTCAACCAACACCTCCCTCCTCACCGCCACCACCCCCCTCAACTTCTGGGAGAGGGCTCCTGGCTTTGGTCTTTATTTGGTATTTGAGTTTTTGTGTAAAATGTTTAGGAGAGAAAGGACACAAAGAAGAGAAGAACAGACATTTCTATGTCACTTTATATGACCCAGGCATCATGCTGGACACTTTTGGTATATACATAATCCTATTTGGCTTGGAGTCAGCTGATACTCATGTAAGTTTTAATTGTGCCACACAATGACTAATTAGATTCATTCATTTAATCATTTATTTCTCCATTCAACAAACCTTTATTAGATACCAGCTGTGTTCCAGATACTATACGAGGTCCTAGGAATATAAAACTGAAGTATATTCCTTGATCTCAGAAAGCAGTGTGGGAAGGAGGCCAGAGTTGGAGTTTGAGACAGGACTGGAGGGTGGTCCAGGCAGGTGGGACAGCATGAGGCATGGCCTAGAGGTTAAGAGAGATGGGGTGGGATGCCTTAGGTGTTATTGTTGTTCAGTTGCTAAATCGTGTCCAACTCTTTGAGACCCCACGGACCGCAGCACGCCAGGCTTCCCTGTCCTTCACCATCTCCCGGAGTTTGTTCAGATTCATGTCCATTAAGTTGGTGATACTGTCTATCATATTATATTCTCTGCTGCCCTCTTCTTCTTTTGCCCTTAATATTTTCCAGCATCAAAGTCTTTTCCAATGAGTCGGCTCTTCGCATCAAGTGGCCAAAGTATTGGAGCTTCAGCTTCAGCATCAGTCCTTCCAATGAATATTCAGGGTTGATTTCCTTTAGATTTGGCTGGTTTGATCTCCTTGCAGAGTCTTCTCCAGCATCACAATTCGAAAGCATCACTTCTTTGGCACTCAGCCTTCTTTATGGTCCAAATCTCACATCTGTACATGACTACTGGAAAAATCACAGCTTTGACTAGACAGACCTTTGTCAGCAAAGTGATGTCTCTGCTTTTAAATACACAGTCTAGGTTTGTCATAGCTATTCTTCCAAGGAGCAAGCGTCTTTTAATTTCGTGGCTGTATTCACTGTCTGCAATGATTTTGGAGCAATGTTATGTATATAAATTTAAATCACTGTATAATAGGCATAATTATTATATTCAACTCATTTAATTTGTCAATTATGCTTCAATTAAAGCTGAAAAAAGCAACTCACTTAGAGACAAAAATTTTGTCATTTTCCAGATAATGAAACCGAAGTCCACCAGGCAGAGATGGTACCAGCCAAAGTGTCCCAGACCTGACTCCTGCACACTCACCACTGCACCACCCTGCCCCTCCTTGCCATACCAGTTCAGAGGAAGTGTTTCCCAGGGTCATAAAATCCGTCCTCTCTGTCATCATCCCAACTTCCTCTTGGCCATCAAGTGAAGTAGATGACGAAGCTGACTGTCCTAGTTTGGAATCTTAGAGAATGACTCACTAAGAAGTTAAATATGTACCCTCATTGAGCAAAGGCAGCTGGTAAAGCTGGGGTCAGATGGTCAGGCTCGTGAACTGACTGTTCTGCCCACTGGATCATACCTGAGGTCCAAGAACAGCCTCAGGAATGGCTCTGCCTGGGGGAAGCTAGGCCCCGGGGCTGACTCAGTCAGGAGTGTAAACCCAGAGAAGAACGCAGACGCTTCATTCTTGGGAACTTCTGTTATGGAAAGTAAAATCATTTGGTAATTGGCATCTTTTACATCTTCCTGTTATGGCTACAAGGAGCTTTGCTTTTTTCACATTTGCATATCACTTTAGAGTTTAGATTTGCTTTTGCTCATGGGCGGTATTTCTGCCCTGTTTTACAAATGAGACATTTAATAACTTACACAGGATGACACACGCAGCAGGTCTTTCGTTTCCAAATATTTATGTGAAATAAGTGTGATGTGTGTCACTTGTTTTCTCCAAACAATGGTGATTATATGTATATTATATGTGTGTACGTGTGTGGGCTTAGGGACTAAACAACAACAGTAAAGAAAGCATATACCATAATATGCATCATGTGATTCATCTGGGGGGAGAAAAAGAGAATGCCTGTGTACTAGATAGAAAAATTCTGGGGAGATGCTAGCAGGCCTGACATTTCTAGGTGGGGCAGTCAGCAGAATTTGCTCCTTTCCTCTTTGAGGTGTTTTTTTTTTTTTTTGTTGTTTGTATTTTTCGAATTTTTATAATAATAAAATATTACTTTGATAATCAGAAAGAAATTAATGTTATAAACAAAGGATTAAAAGCATCCAAGAAAGGTCAGACAGGTACATTTCAAGAGTATAGAGACAGGAAATTCTCTGGTGGCCCAGTGGTTAAGACTCCATGCTCCCAATGCAGGGGGCACTGGTTCGATTCCTGGCCAGGGAGCTATGATCCCCAAAGGCCACATAGTGTGGCCAAATAAGTAAAGAGATGTTATTTTAATAAAATAAAAATAAAAAGAGTATAGAGACAATTAATATTAAAACTCATTCTTCTAAAGGGAAGGGAATAAGAGAGCTGTATCTATAGAAGCAGGTATGACCATATCTATAGAAGTAGAAGGGCTTCCATGGTGGCTCAGATGGTAAAGAATCCACCTGCAATGCGGGAGACCTGGGTTCTGTCCCTGGGATGGGAATATCCCCTGGAGAAAGAAATGGCAACCCACTCCAATATTCTTGCCTGGGAAATCCCTATGAACAGAGGAGCCTGGAGGGCTACAGTTCATGGGGTTGAAAAGAGTCGGACATGACTGAGTGATTAAGCATAACATAGAAGTAGATATTTGACCAGATCTGTGCTACAGGATGGCGAGAGCAGATGGCTAAATGGATACCTCAGAGCCAGTGCATGGTCCACAAAGCAAACATTTAGGGTGAACGAAGGAGTGGGAGCCTCCCTTTACTGGAGAAAGTCAGATCCCTTTACACTTCCCATTGCTACTAACAGCTAAAGGGTTAGGAAATATTAAACTATGCACCTGTGTGTTTACTTCCCTGGAGGCATGGAATATTCCTCTGGAACTGATGTTTTCTGAAGGAGTCTGATTCTTTACAATGAAATCTCTCATGGCTACTCCATTTCTTGTTTGTAGCTTGACGATGTAGCTGTTACTCAAACCTGGCAAAGAGCAGGAGAGGGGGACAAAAATAAGTAAATGGATAGTTGGATGGACCACCTTCATTTATAGAGCATCTCCTATTTCCTTTCCAGATCCTGATTTATGTGCTCTATGATTTCTGAATTTTGACATTGTAACATTATCTCTAATCTCAACAGGAAAGAATTACTATTCTATTTGGTCGTCTGTCTGTATGCTCAGTCATGTCCAACTCTTTGTGACCCCTTGGACTGTAGCCCGCCAGGCCCCTCTGTCCAATTCTCCAGGCAAGAATACAAGAGCAAGTTTCCATTTCCTTCCCCAGGGGATCTTCCCTCCCAGGAATCGAACCCACGTCTCTTGCATCTTCTGCATTGGCAAGTGGATTCTTTACCACTATGCCACCTGGGATTCCCATTATTCCATTTTAGAGGTGGTAAAACATGCTAAGGCAGGTTGAGTTACCGAAGAGAGCAGGACTAGAATCTAGACCTACCTGACTTTAAGGCCCCTGCCCCTTTCCAAGGCCATTCCCTACTTCTCTGCACCCCAGCAGGGATGGCCCAGGCTTTCTCAGTGTACCTAGCAGACATCTGTAAAAAAAAAAAAAAAAAAGAACACAGATTAGGAGTCTGCTTCTGGATGCATGCAGGCATGGACAACTATCTAAATGATCTCCAAATGGCCTGTGGGTGACTTTCTCCATCCTGATGATTTTTTCCTACACAACTATGGCATTCTTTGCCATAGTCCTTTCATTTTGTTTTCCTTTTTAATATGTTGATCCTACTCAACTTATGGAGATAGAAATTCTCCTGCTTGAATAAGAAAAGATGGAACTCAGAATGAAGTCTGTTTTAGAAGGCAGATTTATGTAGAAGGTTAATGATAAGGCAGGTTTTCTGAAAAGTGAACCCAAAATGGCAGTGCCCTGCCTGTTGACCTTTATTTCCTTTTCTCGTTTCCTTTTTGTTTCATGTCCCATTTCACAAATGCTCATCTGTCCTCTGAAAGCTGACTAATGTTGGCGACATAGAGAACCTCATAGAACTTCCTCAGAACTCTTTTATAAGGGACCAACCGAATGTGGTTTTTGTCTAGCTCTCTGCTAGGCTCTTGTTAAGTAAACAACCCAACTTTGATAACAGAGAGTTTGTGGTTCAGGGTGGGGGTTGAGGCTGAAGGGAGCAGAGCAGGCCCGAGGGAAATTTGAAGTAGGAGGTTTCTCTTCAAAATGAAAATGAAGCCCTGCTGCAAAACAAGTTGTTCTCTGATCCACCAGTTGAGACCCAACCTCAAGTGCTCTGCACAGGCCACTTGCTACCCTCTGCTCTTTGTACTTGCCCTGCCCTCTGCCCTTGACCTTGGGCTATAGACCTACAGAGAATGATGTCATAACAATTCATTTTCTTATCTCCTACAGGAAGGTCATTGAGAATAGGGCTTACTAAACCACACAAGAGAAATTCTTAGTTCTCTGTTCAGGAGGAGCTGCCCTATTACTAGTGACTGTTATATGTTTTATCTTATGAATCATGTAGCTGGTTTACTTTCTTTGTATTTGCTGCAAGGAAACTTACAGCCAAATTTGGGATTCATTTCTAGTTGAGTGAGCTGGGCTTCATGTCATAGCTTGGAGCACCAATTTTACCTCTTTTTCATCTGGCTCCTCTTATGACTTCTTTTCGAATCCACTAGATCTCTTCATGCAAATGATGTTTTTTTAAAGAAATGTTTGCATTGCTTTGGTCTTTGGAAGCTACTTTAATTTATTCTGAAACAAGTAGAAACAACTCTGTATATTTGTTGCACCACATTTTAGGTATCTGCCCAACTTACAATAACACTCCTTCATTTTCTTGAAGAATTTCATGGACTATCACAGGAATGGTGATATCACAGGAATTGGTGTCCAGAAAACCAATTTGAACGATGTGTTCCTGCCTGTCTGGCCACCTTGATTGGAATAGAAGTAGCTACCTGAGCCCAGCTGAGTTACACAGATTCTTTCCTCCAGAAATTTGAAATTGGGATTTGACAAATGCCATGATCCACTGGGCTAGGTACTCAAACACGTAATGTATCTACACATTAAGTCTCAATGCTGATTGTTCCATAGAGTCACTTGGAGCATCTTTAAGAAATACTGATTTCATCTTTGCTTATCAAGGAAGGTGAAGATACACTTAGTGTAATATCAATGATGTCTGCTCACAGACCTTTGGGATATATAGCCAAATAGATCTATTGATTGGATTTATTTACTGTTGTTTCTCTAAAGAGTTTGTGGTTGGAGAATATGATACCATACTCTTAAATATCCCACCTCTCATTGAAAATTGTTCTATAGGGAGCATAGGAAACTGAAATACATTCTATTCACTTGTGTTCCAACCACCTTTGTGGGGACAGAATTTTGAATAAATTGAAGGAACTTACACTACATTAGACTTTATTTTCTGATTGCTTGACTAGGTTTTACTCCCCCAGATAGATTTAATTATTTCATATACATTTGTTGAACACATTCTGTGTTTGAGGCCCTCTGCTGGGGGCTATGGGAGAAGGTGAGGGAGGGGGAGAAGGTGGGTACCTAGATGGATCTGATCCTAAGGAGGCAGGTAACAAGGAATGTGGCAGAGGATCAAGGGTCATGTTCTCAGAGCATAGCAATAGGAGGCCCTGGAAGCTTTCCCCAAGTAGCACTAGTGAGTTCTGCTTGCCTTATTTTATGTACAGTGTCCATTATTCTTTTCATTTGTGGAAATAATCAGGAGTTGGCTAAAGTGGCAGTCAAATTATGCCCATGAAGAGGCTCAATGCAAACCAGCCTTCAAGAACAGTCTCATCTGAATCTAGATAAAACTTATCAGATATTCTGCGTATTACAACTCCTATTTAGATTCCGCGCTCAGCACCAATTTTCTCAGCTGGCCTTTCTTGCCCTTTCTTTTTATTGTTTATCTACTTTTGAAAATAACAAAGAAATGGAGTGGGAAATGGAAAATTACTCTGTTGGAAAAACTCACCTTCCTAAATGTGAGTTTTCAATGCATTTAGAAATATTCTATAGAATTTCTGAGCACTCCCAGATACCTCCACCAGCTAACATAACTGACAAGGTCTCAGGTTGGAGAGAAAAAAATAACAGTATTATTTAACATTTATTGAGTGCTTATATGCTAGACAATTCTGCTAAGAGCTTAGATTTGGTATCTTATTTCATACTCGGAACAACCTTTCGGTAATTCTTTCTTTCTGGGTTACAGAAGAGCAAACTAAAGGAATGTGCCCAAGGTCATGCAGGTCATTAGTGGAAAACAGATCAGAACCCAGGCCAGTCTGCTAGAATTGGAGGACTTTGTGTTTGATCATTGCTGTATCTGTAGCCCTTCAAGCAGTGCTAGGCACTTGAGGGATTCAATAAATTTATGCTAAATGAATGAATGAATGAGTATCCTACCCACAGAAGCAAATCTCTGGCGAGTAGTTAGAAAGAATCACACAGCTACTGGATGGGGCCCCTACACCATGGATTCTGGCACAACGGTGTCCTCTTTCAGAATTTGAAAGCGGTGGAACAGAAATAGTATCCCGTGACCCAGAAGAACTGTGTGCTAATCTTGGCTCTCCTGTTGTGTGACCTCAGGTCCATCAGCCTCATGCCCTTCTGAGCTTCAGGTGTCTTTTCTGAAAAACGAGACCCCTAAGAATGTGTGTGTGCTAAGTCGCTCAGTTGTGTCCGACTCTTTGCAACCCCATGGACTGTAGCCCGCCAGGCTCCTCTGTCCATGGGGATTCTCCAGGCAAGAATATTAGAGTGGATTGCCATGCTCTCCTCCAGGGGATCGTCCCAACCCAGGAATTGAACCCAGGTCTCCCGCATTGCAGGCAGATTCTTTACTGTCTGAGCCACCAGGGAAGCCCTCTAAGTTATCTTCCAAATCCAACAGACTGTCACTCACAAAAATTCTACACAAGAGAAATTTATCTTCTGGATGAACCACTCCAAGGACAAACCTCAAATGATATCAAGAAGTGTGGGAAGAGAAACAGTCTCATTTTCCATTCCTTATTTGGTACCACCTGCTGTGTCTCCTGAGATTCCCTGATGGAGTGCTATACTGTTTTAAAAAAACATTTTTTTCTTTTTTACATTTTTCAACTTTTAATTTTGAAATAACTTTTGACTTGCAAAAAAAAGTGAGAAAAATAGCATCAAGAATTTCTGATTACCCATCACCTAGTTTACCCAAATATTGTCATTATTTTGCCGCAGAGAAAGGATAAAAATCAGAAAGTTAATATTCGCAAAATACTGTTAACTGATCCACAGTCCTTAAATTCATCAATTGCCCCACTAATGCTCCTTTTCAGTCCATGTCCACGTACTGCTTATAGTTGTCTTATTTTGTTTCCCTTAAATATGGAACAGCTTTGCAATGTCTTTGTCTTCTATGATCTTGATGCATTTGAAGAGTACTGCCCAGTATTTTTAAGAATGTCCCTCAGTTTGGGTTTGATCTTGATTGACTTCCAGCTATGCACTTTGAGCAAGAATACCATAGAGGCGATTTTACTTCCTTCTGAGTGCGTCTCACCAGGAGCTACATGATGTCAATTTGTTGTGTCATTGTCTGTGAGCTAACTTTGATTCCTCTGTGTTTTTTCATTTTCTAGACACTTTATCTGAAAAAAAGAAATGGAATAAAAATAGGATCTGCTTCACAGGGTTGTGATGAGAAATAACTGTGGGGGAAATGGCCTATAAAGCACTAAACACAATTCCTAAGACATAGTAGGACTTTTAGTAGTAGTAACAGCAATATTGTAGTCATAGTAGATCTTCATCCTTTTTCTTTTGAAAGCATATCAAACCATTAGGAAATTGGTTAGGTAGGAGTGGGAATTGCTGATGGAGCTGGATTTAGGGTATTTGCAGACACACATTCTGCCTTTGCATTTGCTGCTGCAGCTGTGCACCCTGAAGTCAGGAGGATTCCAGTGGGCCAGAAGGATCACAGCCCTCAGTGTTTCTCTGTATGGGCAGCAAGTGTTGTTTGAATGTTTGGCTATTGTACACTCAGTGGCAGGGGACATGTCTAGTCAGCCTTGGATCTGGCCTACAAGATGTCAGGTAACCTTTTCAAGGCCATGGGAGATTTTAATAGAATTTGAAGTGAAGTTACTAGATATTACGCTTTTGCCTGGGTAAAACATACAATTAATGTATAAATCTGGGTTTTACAAGTGACATCTGCATAGTGCTTATTTAACTAACTGCACACTGATTGACATGTAGGCCATTCTGCAATATCTTTCTATTAGTCTGTGAATAGGCAGTCCAATGAATTATTTATTGGGCTAACACATCCTGGTGCTTTTTTTTTTTTTTTGTCTCTTTTAAAAATAACATTTTCTTTGGGAAGTCCTGGCCTTGCTTAGTCAATTAACCACACCCCACCCCCACTCCACCTGGTCCAGATCTCCTCTCTTGATAAATAAACCTTCAAAATCCAAAGCAACATTTGAGTGTGCAGAGGAAGGGATAAAACTTGCTCAAGACCATAATCCCCTACCCTTGTAATCTCCCTGAAGTCAGATGTAGCATCTCCTTCTCAAATCAATGGTGGGGTGTGGAGAGGTGTTGTGCAAACATTCAGTTACTGTGCTTTTCCAGAAATGGGCTAAAACCCATTTTTATAGGTTTTAGAGAAGGGGGAAAAGGGGAAAAGGGTTTCTAGAAAAGGAGAAAGAGAAAAGGGGAAAGAGAGAAGGCAGATCTCTCTTGCTTCTAGGTTCCAGTCTCATTTCCCTGAAGATAACCAAGGGTACTAGAGATGAGCATGGTGGAGGGTTGACAGCAAGAGCTGTTGACTCAGAAGGTGTTGCTCTATTGTCTCTTCTTCCTTTTCCCTTGGCTTTCTCTATTGCCGTTTCCCCACTAACCCCCTCCCACCCAGATGCTATGGTAGTAGTTCAAGGTGTGATGGTAGCCAGCACTGGAATGGTTGAGGAAGATGTGATGAGCAGTAGGGTCAGTATGAGAGGACACTTTGAAGTTAGAGTAGACAGGACTTGGTGCCAGATTGGTTGAGGGGTATGAATCAAAGAAACCGGTCAATGATAACTCCACATTTTTTTTTTCACTGCACCAAGCAGCCTGTGGGATATTAGTTCCCTGACCAGGGACTGAATCCAGGCCCTGGCAGTGAGACCACTGGGGAATTCCCCATAACTCCAGTTTTTTGGCCTGAGCAGCTGGATGGGTACTGATGCTATTTATGGAGGTAGGGAACCCAGAGAGAGGAGGCGGAGGACCTCAAGAGTTGCTTTGGGACATTTTAGATTTGAGATGTTTATTATTCAGTTAAGGAAACATTTAGATATCCAATTTTGAATTTAGAGGAGAGCATAGTGAAAAGGACTTGAGATTTTATGTGGTGTATTTGGAACTGACAATCGTATTCTAAGACTTTGACAATTATATTTAAACTCTCTGAGCCTCAGTTTCCATATTTGTCAATTATAAATTACATTACCCACATTTCCATTACTTATTGCTTTGTAACAAATCACCCCAAAATAGTGGCTTAATATAACAATTATTACTTTTTTATCATTCCACAGGGTGAGGCTCGGCTGAGTTGTTCTTCCTCTGGTTTTGCTTGAATGACATTCAGCAAGGAGCTTGGCTGGGGCTGGAAGAATCTAAGATGACCTCTCATCCTCCAGAGCCTCATTTCAGATGGCCTGTCATCACTGAGTAATTTAGCCTGAGCTTTTTACATGGCAACTAGATAGATCTCAAGAGGGCAAATCCAATGTTTAAGCTCTTATCCAGCCTCTGCTTATACCATGCTTGCCAATGTCTCATTAGACAAAGCAAGTCACATGGCCAAGGTCAGAATCAGTACAGAAAGGAATACGTAAGACTGTGAATACTGAGAGATGTGGCTAACTGGGAACTGTGGTGTAAGAATGTACCACAGCTGACTTGACTGTGTTTTTGTGAAGATTAGACTGTCTGCAGTGTGGTAGATACTCAATGCTACTACTACCAAGTTGCTTCAGTCGTGTCCAACTCTGTGCGACCCCATAGATGGGCAGCCTGCCAGGCTCCGCCGTCCCTGGGATTCTCCAGGCAAGAATACTGGAGTGGGTTGCCATTTCCTTCTCCAGTGCATGAAAGGGAAAAGTGAAAGTGAAGTCGCTCAGTTGTGTCCGACTCTTAGCGACCCCATGGACTGCAGCCTACCCGGCTCCTCCGTCCATGGGATTTTCCAGGCAAGAGTACTGGAGTGGGGTGCCATTGCCTTCTCCTAGATACTCAATAAATATTAGTTATTGTTATTATGACATAATAACCTTCAAAACCAATCCCTGTGACCATAAGGATTATTCTCATTTTACTTATAAATGTACAAGGGAAGAAAATCAACCTCCTTTCTTACCTCTTTATTATCTTCTCCAGTAGAAGTAGATCTGTAGGGTTTTTTTCTTTCCCTTTGTGCTCAGTTGTGGTGCTTAATAGATGTTTTGTGATTACTTAAATCCAGCAAAGATATAGTCTAACAGTCTGATTTTGGAAAAGTAAAAATTCTATATTCTCACTAAAAATGACTTTGAAATCAAAATTAAAAATCTGAACATTAATGTTTCTTCCAAATATAAGAATTGTTTGTTGATTTTGTGGTTGTAACCTACGTTCATTATAAATCTTTGTTTCTAGCTATAATTCTCCTATTATTTCTATTTGATATTTTTTTCTTTTGTGTCAGTCACATCAAGGTTACTATAAATATTCCAATAGTAAATGAAGAAAATCACTCATACTTTACCAATATCTCTTCTCAACAAGCAAGCAAGCAATCAAACTAACAAACAAACAAAAACCCTCAAAGCAATGCATTGTTTAACAGAGACATGGGGATGAATAGATGCTGTTTATTTATTGTTTTTCCCATTCTGGGCACTAGAATCTTCACTGTAATAATCGTGTAAAGAATCTACCAGCCTGGATATCTCTCTATAGCAAAGCCCAGAAAGGTTCTGAAACTTCGGGCATTTTAAAGATAGTAAAATGATTTTTGAGAATGATTATACTCAGACTATGAATACATATGTATGTATATATGTATACATACACATATGACATGTTGTATACCACAGCAAAAAATACTATGTATGTAGGAGAGTTTTGTTACCATTTTGTAGGGTGAAAATACTTAGCCAGTGGCGTTTTTCATGATTTCTTTTCTTTTCTTCTCACATTTTATGACCTCTGTGGATTCTGTGTAGATTCTGGCCCTAAATATCAGGCTTACTTGTACTGAGAGGCTACTTTTTAGGAGCCCTTAATACCTGTCTGATCTGTCTGCCGATACAATTTGCAAAATATCATCTCCTTGCTGTTCATGTGAGTCTCTGTTTCCCCACCACTGGAGCTCTACCTGACCTTCCACATCCTGTGTGTGTTTCTGCTTGTGTGGCCTTGGAAAAGATCATTTATTGTCTTTCCTTTGACAAGAAAAATGACTTCCTGTTTGAGATCCAAACACTAAATGCTCCATCCCTGGGCAGCAGCTTGATTGTTATAACATGTCCTGTGTACCCCTCTGAACACTTCTCATCAAAGCAGCATGGGGTGCTTCTGTGAAATCACAATGTTGTCTAGGTTACAACAGTAGAAGGACACAAAACAAATTAGACATGGATCAATTTAAAGTCCCAGAATTGATTTTACCCTTCCTTACTGAATTTTTGGAGCCATTTTCATAAAAGCCCATGGTTTACTTTATTCCTGTGAACCAAATAACTTCCTTTCTTCACTCTATTTATAGAAGTGCATTAGGAAATTATTTTCAAATTGAAACATCATTGGCTGTGTGAACACATATGGTTTTTCTGTTTCATAATTACACAATCCTAGTACCAATTTATGCATTTTCCTAAAGTGGAAGGACTTTGGTTAATTTTTCACCTTGTTATCATACAAAAATACATGAGACAAGGCAATCTCGATTATGCCATAGTAACAACTAACTCTGAATTTCAGTGATTTAATAAGGTTTACTTCTCACTCATGCTACCTCCCAGTGTGAGTCTGTTGGGGACCCCTGGTCATCAGGGTCTCTCAAGGACCCAAACCAACAGAGGCTCCACTGTGACTGATGCTTTCATGGTCATACAGGGAGGGAATAGGGAATATGTGGCAAATTTTGCACTGGCTCTTGAAACTCCTTGCCAGAAGTAACATGTTACTTCACTCACATTTCACTGACCAAAACAAGTCATATGGGCAAAGCAAGCCTATTTTCAAAGGAGGAAAAATGAAAATCTATCCTGTTCCCAGTGGGAGAAGGACTGGAATGTGTATGAGCAGCCCCAGGGAAGGCCACAGCACTTAAGAACAAATCAGCCTCACCAGAAATCAAAGCAGTCTGAAATCTTTGAAGAAACAGAAAAAGAAGGAAACAGTGCTGACAGGCAGTAATATGGTCGCTCTCTTATGCTGATTATACGCTATTTCTGAAAGAATCTCATAGATATTTTAAAATATCTATCAAGAGCCTTGGAAACTATTCATAACCTTTGGCACCTTGTTGCTCAGCTGGTAAAGAATCCACCTGCAATCCGGGAGACCTGGGTTCCATCCCTGGGAAGTCTTTTGGTTGGGAAGATCCCCTGGAGAAGGGAAAGGCTACCCACTCCAATATTCCGGCCTGGAGAATTCCATGGACTGAATAGTCCATGGGGTCGCAAAGAGTCAGACACGACTGAGCAACTTTCACTTTCACTTTGGAGCTAAATTATACTTTCAGAGTCTAACTTTACAAGAGTAAAATATGGAAACATTTCATAGTCTAACAACAGGGAATTGGTCAGTAAGTCTACTACAGTAGCACACAAAACAGACTTTTGGAACTGCCAAAAATTATGTTTTTGAAGAATTTGTAAAATGCTCAAGATTTAACATTAAGTGAAGACTCTCAGGGTATATTATTTGTTTCAATCTTAACTCTTCAAAAATGTTAATAGTAGCTATCTCTGGCAGGTAGGCTTAAGGTTTTGTTTTCCATTTTTATACCATGAACATTTTCTAAAACAAATATGCAATTTTGAGAAAGAATAATCTAGCTGAACTTAAAAAATATACACAGCACTTATGTTTCATGACTTTATTGAAGTGTAGTTTATACGCTTGAACCATATATTTGTATAAGTTTTAGCAAACGTATGCAGTCACATAACCATCACCACAATCAAAATTTAGAATACTCTCAAATCCCTCAAAAGTTTCCTCATGTTCCCTTATGGGCCATCCCTTCTCCCCCGACCCAAGCTCCTCAATATATTTTCTGCTACTATATAGTTTTTCTAGAGATTTCATATGAATAGGAGCTGTTGTTTAGTTGCTAAGTCATGTCCAACTCTTTTGCGACCCCAAGGACTATAGCCTGCCAGACTCCTCATCCACGGGATTTCCCAGGCAAGAGTGCTGGAGAGAGTTGCTATTTCCTTCTCCAGAAGATTTTCCGGACCCAGGGGTCTAACCCGAGTCTCCTGCATTGGCAGGTGGATTCTTTACCACTGAGCCACCTGGGAGCTCTCTTTTATTTTAATTAATTAATTTTTTAATTGAAGGATAATTGGTTTACAAAATTTTGTTGTTTTCTCTCAAACATCAACACGAATCAGCCACAGGTGTACATATGTGCCCTCCCTCTTAACCTCCCTCCCATCCATCATCAACTAAGCAACTCCCTCCCATTCCATTCATCAACTTAGCAACTAAACAGCAACAATGAAACTATAACTCAGGGAGTTTTCAAGTCACACAGTGAATTTGTTGTGAAAGAAAGACTTTGAGTTCCCCAGTCAATAGGTTATTATTTGGGGTTATAATTCTTATATGTTTTATGTTGTGCTGTAATTCTTAATGTTTTAGTTGAAATGTGGATGGATGGATGCATGTGTGCTCAGTCATGTCTCACTCTTTGCAACCCCATGGACTGTAGTCTGCCAGGCTTCTCTGTCCATGGAATTTTCCAGGCAAGAATACTTGAGTGAGTTGCCATTTCCTACTCCCAACCCAGGAATCAAATTTGTGTCTCCTGTATCTCCTGCATTGGCAGGAAAATTCTTTACCACCGTGCCACCTGGGAAGAAGCACGTTCAATTCCTTTGTGTATTGTCTGTGACTGCTTTTGTGCCGAAAGTGCGTAGTGGAATCATTGCAAAGAGACAATATGACCTGCAAAGCCGATATTGTTTACTGTATGGCTCTTTAAGAAAATGTTTGCTAATCCTTGCTTGAAGTGTTTCTTGTATGTATGATCTCACTTAATCCTCCTAACAATTCTGCGAGGCAGATTATGTTAGTGTCCCTATTCTACAGTTGAGGGAACTGAGGCATACAAAGGTTAAGAAAAGAGATCAAGATCCAAGAGTGAGTAGGCAGAAGAGCTCAGGTTCAAACCTAGGGAATCCAGATTCAAAGCCAATAATCTTAATGCTTTTCTTTATTGGCTTCTTTTACTCCTGCTGGGCTGTATTCCATTTAGTCAACAAATATTTGTTGAGCAACTATGAAGTGCTAGATACCACACTAGACTTTGGGGAGAACATAGAAGAAGTTCTCACGGGGCACACATTCCAGAAAGGGAGAAAGACAATGATCGAGTAACAAAGAAAATGGAAAAATTGTTTCAGAAAGAGAATACTGTGAGAAAAGTAGGCCAGAGTGACAAGGACAGGGAAGTGGGGGGAGGGGGGGTGGGACGAGAGAAGTGGCCAGAAATTGGCTGCTTATGTTGAAGTTATTTTGTCTTTAATCTTCCCCAAGGCAAGACCCTCACTTCTTCCCAGGGTCTCCAGTCCCTGGCACAGGGTAGGTGCTCAAAACCAGGTGTGTGATCCCTGCTCTACCTGCCTTCTCACTGGCCATTACGTGTCCCTTCATCCGGCTTCATCTCCAAAGGCTCATGTGGCTCCATCTTCCACACAGAATTATGAGCCTTCAACAGTCATGATCTCTGAGTCCTGAGACCCATAGACTTAAAGTCTTGCACAGAGAGGATCCTCAAGAATAATTTTTAAATAACATTTACAATCAACCATTGGCTTGGGGTCTTTCCAAAATGGATCTGTGCTTTGAAATTTTAGTTAACATTACACACAGGCCACAGTCTTCTCCCCCTTATCAGAGGTCATGGGGACGGAACCACGGTCATTTGTTACAACAGCCCACACACCAGTCCTCTGTGTGTCTCCGTGAGTGGCCAGTGGCGTTCCCACGATGCTGCTCCCTTTATCTGGCCCTGAGCCCTGGTGAGCTCAGCCTACTTGTGGGGGTTTGGGTTCCAATCTCAGGTTACGTAAGGTGGGGAGGAGGGGATGACCCAAGTCCCCGTAGGTGATTCACACATAAGGGGATACCCCAGCAGCTGATGACAGGTCCATTACAGACTGAGACCATTAGCTCATAGGAAACACAGCTTTCCAGGAATGATTTAAGTCAGCCTGAGTGCCAAAGTAGCCCTTTGCAAGCATAAGCAAACCCAGAGCCCCCATGATGTAGGATGGAAGGAATGCTCGAATGCCCGACATGGGCATTTCCAGGCCTGGCTTCTGGCCTGACCTTGTACGACTTTTGCAATTGTCCTGGGCAGGCTGACTTCATGGCACCTGTCTTCTGTAACAACTGGCAAAGCTGGCCCCACCTGGCCCTTCTTGGCTGAAAGCCAGATCTGGCTAACACTGCCCACTGTGGCCCTGTGGATGCCCACATTTGCCTTGATCTCCTTTGCCACCTCCTCTTGATGACGCCTTGGTCACCCTTCTTTACTCCTCTGACTATTGATTTCACATGTCTGAAAATGTCCTGTGACTGGAAAGTGTTTTGTTCTGGGTATGAAACTTTTTCCAGGAAAGGCTGGGAACAAATCCTAAGGACTAGAAAAAAAGAACGCTGTTTGCATGTGTATTAGTTTGCTAGGGCTGCCATAACAAATTGCCACAAATTGGGTGACTTAAAGCAACCGAAACGAATTCTCTCACAGTTCTGGAGGCTAGAAGTCTGAAATCAAGGTTTTGGTAGGGCCTTACTCCCTTTGAAGGCTCTAGGGGAGAACCTTCCCTTACCTCTTCCAGCTTCTGGCGGTTGCCAGCAATCCTTGGCCTTCTTTGGCTTCCAGGTGTTGTTACTGCTGTTGTTTGGTTGCTAAGTCGCGTCCAACTCTTTTGAGACCCCGTGGACTGTCCATGGGATTTTCCCCTCTGTCCATGGAATTTGCCAGGTGAGAATACTGAGTGGGTTGCCATGTCCTTCTCCAGGGGATCTTCCCGTTCAGGGATCAAACCCATGTCTACTGCACCTCCTGCACTGGCAGGCAGATTCTTTACTACTGAGCCACCTGGGAAGCCCAGCTTCCAGGTGCATCAGTCCAGTTTCTCTCTCTGCTGTCACATGGCCTTCTCTGTGTGTGTCTCAGTGTCTAAATCTCCCTCTCCTCTTCCTTAGAAAGACATCAGTCACTGGATTTAGGGCTCATTCTAATCCACTATAACCTTGTATTAACTTGATTATGTCTGCAAAAGACCCCATTTCCAGATAAGGTCATGTTCTCAGGTACCGGCAGTTAAGACTTGGACAGGTCTTTTGAGAGACACATAAGAATACCCCTTGCAGTAGCTATTAGCTGTATTTAGTAACGGGAGTTCATGTTTAGTCCATGTCATGCTGCCATCTGACATATGGACTGCACTTCAAAAGCCTACCTCCAGATGAGGAAGGGAATGGCTTTGGTGAGATGGCAGGAACCCCAAAAGCGGTAACAGTCTCATGACACTTTCCTGCCAGCTGCAGATAAGTTGAATTGGTTTGCTCCATATGTCTCTTCTGCACATTTTGGAGAGAACTCCACCTTGCTAGAATTTGGGGCTTTTTCTTTTGTTCTTCTCACCTTTTGTTTACTGAGCATCCACCATGGAGCTGAACCTGTATGGGTAATTTCTTCCCTGAAAACTTTGAGGTAGAGCCTCTTATCACCTCCTGACATGTGATAAATCTGAGGCTTAGGAAAGCTAAGCAAGTAACCTGCCCACAAAAACACAACTGGCACTGGTGAGTACTGTGTTTGGCTCCAACATTCATTCATATATTCATTTGACTAACAATCAGTAAGCACCACTTAAATGTTAGACCTTAGTGATAAAGCAGGGAGGCAGATGGCCACAGTCCTGGGTTCATGTTGTTGAGGTGGAACTCTGGAGGATGAATAGGAATTAATGACAAAAAAGTGGGGAGAAGAACATCCCACGTTTCCTCTTAAGAGAGCTAAACTCTCTGAAATGCTGCCATTTTTAGCCTGAGAGATGGGACCTGTTTTGTCATGTTGAAAAAAGTGAAAGTGAAAGTTGCTCAGTCGTGTCCAACTCTTTGTGACCCCATGAACTGTAGCCCACCAGGCTCCTCTGTCCATGGAATTCTCTAGGCAAGAATACTGGAGTGGGTTGTCATTCCTTCTTCCAGGGGATCTTCCTGACCCAGGGATCAAACCCAGATCTCCCTCATTGCTGGGAGATTCTTTATTGTCTGAGCCACCAGGGAATGGGCATTCTGTCATGTTGGTACACCTTAAAGATCAAAGCAAGGAGTTTATCCCTAGAGGGTAAGGACTTGTCATTTAAAATTGTTTAGAATTTCAGCCTATTCACATGCCAGGGACCCGGCTTCTACTTCTCCATGGCTAGCCTTTCTTTGGTTGAATTCCCAGCACGGCAGAGCAGAGAGAGCAAACCCCTGAGTTAGTTCAAGGGTTGTGCGAGGGGATGTGCTGAGTTTACTTAAAGTTTAAAAGAGAGAGTGGTTGGGCTTTGAAAATCACCCGATTGCTCTACCACCAGGTTTAGTATTTATTCCCCACAAATATAAGAGATTGTTAATTGCATTCACTTTACGACCAAAATACTTCCAAAGGAGAGGAAGTAGTAGCTGAAAATTAGCCTGGGCTGGCAAACATGTTGTAAGTTGTTGAGAATGTTGTAATCTTTACTCGTGTGGTGGTCTCAGTAAACTTGGACTGGCTCCTTATTTGCCTTTTGGACTGAGTCCAGTTGCCACCTAGGGAGCACTCAGCAGGGAGAAATAATGGAGAGACCCGAAGAGAGCCCTTCCTGCTCTGTGTGCTTCTCTCATAGCTGTAGTACACAGCCCACTCCCGAAAGACAAGCACCAAGGGCTAAAATGAGCTCCCCCAACCTCTCGCATTGGTTGAGGTTTCTTCTGATGGTGTCATTTCCTATCACAAAAAACTTTTGAGAGCTGCCCAGGGAGTAGAAAACACAGTCCAAACATCCTCAGCCTGACCTTCAAAGCCCTTTGTGGTCTGGCTTCTACATTCTTATCCAGCTCAGTCTTTTTCTATGTGTCCCTAGCTCCACCCCCTCACCGTTCCCCGGAGCCTGCCTGTGAGTGATTGCTGTCATTCTACTCTGCCCTGATGATGCCATTTCCTTCTCCAGGGGATCTTCCCAATCCAGAGATTAAACCTGCATCTCCTGCGTTTCCTGCATTGCAGGCAGATTCTTTACCAATGAGCCACTGAGAAAGCCCAAAGATGCTTAGTACAGTCCAACTTCCAACCCTGCTCTGCCTCTTCCTTCTGCCTGTGTGATAGATTATAAACACGGCCACAATTCTTTCCCCCACAGTATCCACCTCCCTTTGGAATGTGACTTTCTATTTTCTTTCATCAAGAAGTGGCGTTTTCCTCTTCCTCTGAAATCTAGGCTGGCCTTGTGACTTACTTGGGCTGCAAGAGGCAACAGAAATGATGCAATTTTTGTAGGTTCTGAGCCTAAGCCTTAAGAGACCTTGCATGCCTTTGTTCATTCTCTTGGAACCCCAGCGCAACCATGGGAATAAGCCTAGGCTAGTCTACTTAGATACTAAGACACACATGGCCTTCAACTTGTCTCTCAACCCGACAGCCGTCCAACCACTAACGAACCTACTAGAGGACTGCAGATGCTTGAGTGAGTGATGGCTGCTGACGCTGAAGTCAACCAAGCCGGGCCCAGACCAGCAGAGCTGTCTGTCTACTCTGTAGAGAGGCAAACAAAAATAAATGGGTTCTTTTCAGCCACTAAATTTGGGGGTGTGTTAAGAGATAACTAATACATCCTGGAACTCATTTTCCATTCATCCAACAAACAGACACTAAAAGGTTGCTATGTGACTTGATCTGTGCTGGGTACTGTGGGTTTAGAGCCAGCACAGACTATCTCCAAGTAGTTCATTTTTTTAAGAATTTTGTCCCTGCAGGGTCTTAGTTGCAATGTGTTGGATCTTTGCTGTGGCATGCAGGATCTAGTTCCCTACCCAGTGATCCATCAAACCTGGGCCCCCTGCATTGGGAGCAGGGAGTCTTCACCACTGGACCACCAGGGAAGTCCCCCATTTTCTTCTGTTTGTGCCTTTGAAGTTCAGTGCCTTTCAGGACAGTCAAATCCCATTTCCCAGATATCTTCCCAGATCTTCCAAGGCAGAAGGAATCTCTCCCCTTTCCAACCTTGATGGGCTGCATCTCTATCATAGCCTGGCTTGATATTCTCTCTCACCTGGGCTGCTGCAAGAGCTACCTAGTTGCTCTCTCTTTGTCTAGCCTACTCTATTCTCCATGACCTTCCAGCATGAGCTTTCTGAATGCAAATCATATTATGCCTCTTTGAGTAAATCTCTTTGCTGGCCCATGCCAAAGTCCCAAATCCATCTCCTTCCTCTGACTGCTGCCCTCCAGCCTAATCGTTCACTATTCCCACACTTTTTACAGTGGAACTGCAAATGGTTTCACTTTTCCCTGTTCTCTCTTCCAGGAATATCCTATCCACCCTAGTCTACCTGATATGCTGCTATTTACCTTCTTAGGCAGGGCTTCCCTGGTGGCTCAGTCAGTAAAGAATCTGCCTGCAATGCAGGAGAATGGGTTTGATCCCTGGGTTGGGAAGATCCCCTGGAGAAGGAAATGGCAACCCACTCCAGTATTCTTGCCTCGGAAATCCTAGGATGGAGGAGCCTGGCGGGCCACAGGCCATGGATTCCCAAGAGTCAGAGACAACTTAGTGACTACACCAGCACCACCACCACCTTCTTAGATTCAGTTTTCATCTCTTCCAGAAAGTCTTTATTGAACTTTCCTCCTGCCCCACCCCTCCAAAGACTGAATTGATCACTCCACAGCTCTGTGCCTTGTAGTATTATTATTGTGTACCATTGTAATTTCCTTTGTTTACATATCTCAAGTCAAATATTTGTTCACTCAAGAACTAGGCATTAATTTTATTAATTTATCTAGCTAGCCCTCAGGCAAATTTTTTTTTCCCTTAGGAGATACTCAATAAATGTTTTTTGAATGAATGAATAAATAAATGAACCAAGGAATGAATAAGGACAGTCATTAAATTACTCACTCCAACTGCAAAGGATAATTATTTATATTATATATTATATGCACAGTATCCTGTACAAATACAGTTTCTTTAATTCCTAAGCAAAAGTTTTGCATAAGAGATAGAGGAAGAGAGTCAAAGTGTCTTGGAGAAGAGAAGAAATACCAGTTGTAATTGGAGATTGATGGTCTGAAAGCTGGACATCAACTACTGTCCCATTTTGTATGACCTTTGTGAATCTCAAATCATGAAGTCCAGTTTCTGTATTTAAAAAAAAAGAAATTCCAGGGACCTCCCTGGTGGTCCAGTGGTTAAGAATTCACCTTCCAATGCAGGAGGAATGGGTTCAATCTTTGGTCAGGGAACTAAGATACCACATGCCTTGCGATCAAAAAAAAAAAAAGATAAAACAGAAGCAATATTGTAACAAATTCAATAAAGACTTTAAAAATAGTCCACATCAAAAAAAATTTTAAAAAGGAATTCCAGTCTCTGTAAAATTTCTGAAAAGCAGTAAAGCGGACCTACTTTATCGCAGTAACATTTCCTGTTTACTCTTGTCACCCCTCCCTAAGACCTTTACATCATACGCCCTTTCTGGAATCTGCCATCGCCAGGACCACACCCACCCAAAGGAAACTACTCTCAGCCTAAGAGGATGCTGTTCCCTCTTTCTCAATTTCCTTCACCTCCCAGCCCACTCCCCAGCTCTTCAGATCAACTTAACCTCTTTTAGTCTTCCCTTATTGGCCTTTCTCCCCCCGTTTTAAAATCAAAGTCTAGGAACATGTGTGGCACAGAAACCTTTCTTAATAAGGAGGCTGTAGAGATAAATACATCCCACTTGGAAATGATCAGTTCAGTTCAGTCGCTCAGTCGTGTCCGACTCTTTGTGACCCCATGAACCGCAACACATCAGGCCTCCCTGTCCATCACCATCTCCCGGAGTTCACCCAAACTCATGTCCATTGAGTCGGTGATGCCATTCAACCATCTCATCGTCTATCGTCCCCTTCTCCTCCTGCCCTCAACCTTTCCCAGCATCAGGGTCTTCTCAAATGAGTCAGCTCTTTGCATCAGGTGGCCAAAGTATTGGAGTTTCAGCTTCAAAATCAGTCCTATCAATGAACACCTACAACTGATCTCCTTTAGGATGGACTGGTTGGATCTCCTTGCAGTCCAAGGGACTCTCAAGAGTCTTCTCCAACACCACAGTTCAAAAGCATCAATTCTTCAGCACTCAGCTTTCTTTAGAGTCCAACTCTCACATCCATATGTGACTACTGGAGAAACCATAGCCTTGACTAGACGGATCTTTGTTGACAAAGTAATGTCTCTGCTTTTTAATATGCTGTCTAGGTTGGTCATAACATTTGTTCCAAGGAGTAAAGTGTCTTTTAATTTCATGGCTGCAGTCACCATCTGCAGTGATTTTGGAGCCCCCCAAAATAAATTCAGCCACTGTTTCCCCATCTATTTGCCATGAAGTGATGGGACACATAGAAATTCATGAATGTCAAGGTGGGGTCAAAGTTATCCTTCGTTATTAAACGGGATTTTTATTCTGTTTTTATACTATGGGTATACAATTCCTTATCCAGAACCTCTGGGGTTGTACATGCTTTGACATTTAGAGTTATTTCAGACACACACACACTCAGACACACACACACACAGACACACATGCAGGGAATATTTTATAATTAAATACATTAATTTTTTGCAGCACAATGTGTCAACATTCATATTAAATGAAATAAAGATTATAAATAGCTTTATTCCCATTCATGTCAGTCAGATTTTACCAAGTGAGATTGCTAAAGATTTGTAAACAAAGCAAAAACTTGTTTTTCAGAGCCTTTTGCATTTTAGGTTTGTGGAAACTGGACTGTGGAATTGTGTATGGACTATGAGGATGGGCACTTACTAGTACTTTCTGCTGTCGTAAGTGTCTCTTGCTGGCCTGGCGGGATGTTCTCGAGCAGGAAGGCTGACTGGAACAAACAGTTTGCACCTGCTTGTCTGTCTTCCGTAGCTGGCACACTCTCAAAGGAAGGGCCTTGGCTGAGTTTGAAATATAGTTCCAGGCTTTGGGGAGACAAGCCAGTGAACTCAGCTAATAAACTCTTTTATCCAAAATCCCTAAGGGCAAGAGGAGAAAGGAAAAAGAAATTAAAATGGAATAGCAGCCGGCTTTCAACTCTATGAAAACTGATCACATGATGAAGCCAGAGGCATCTCATCAAGAAAGTCCAAATTTGATGAAGCAATTTTGTTCTGGAAGCCTGAGACAAGTCAGACCTGCAAGGAACCCATTATAAAGTCATCAAGATAGGTTGATAGAAGTGAGATCCATACATTAATATTAATGGCAGTAATAATTATGATACCACTCACCATGTCGGTCCCTGCCTATGAAACCAGGCTGGGCCCTTTCCTGCACCAAGAGGAGACCAAGAACGTTTTCCAAGGACACTTAAGCTCGCTGTATTTTCACAGTCTTCTTTTTGGCGTACTTCCAATGGAGTGGTGTCAGTTTTGTTGTCTGGTCATCCCTGGTGAATTCATCTGTTGACCTTCACTTTGTGTCAAGGTGATACCTTTCACTGGGGGTGGGTCAGTGGCATGGGGGTGAGTAAGTGGCCTGGGGAATGAGCCCAGTGCCCTCCGCAGGCCCCCAGGGCCCGCACTCTGCTGACACTCTTGAAAGAGCAGGCGTTGCTATCTCGGCGTTTTATATATCAGGATGTCCAAGCAACCACTCAGCCACCAGCAAAAAGGAACACGTTCATCTCTGATAAAGGAGAGAGGAAAAATATTTTGAAGAAAGTGTTCTTGTGGTCCTTTTGTTCTGATTTTTTTATTCTGCACGCATTTATTTCCTTCGTACTTCATCCACAATGATCTTTGAAATCTAATCAATTATTTGGTATCTCCCTTGTTATTAAGAAAAAATGTTGAGGGTCGCTAATCTCTACAGTGTTAGCTTCTTTTGCAGAGTGGTTTCCTTATCTCTTGCTGTACCTGACTCAATTCAGTTTTTGAAAAGACTGTGTTTTGAACACTTCCTGTGTGTGCAGAGCTCCGATGCCACAGATAACTGTTTGAAATCCAGACCTACGGCTTATGAACTGTGAGAATCTGGATGTGTTGCTTAACCACTACGAGATGCAATTTCCTCAGTGGAAAATGGTAATAATGTATGAGAAGTTTGTTGTGAGATCCAGATGAGGTAATGAGAGAGCTCGTTACATAACCAGAAGCTCAAGGAAGGTTTTTTATAACTAGATGCTAAAGGGGAACATAAATGTGAATAAAACACACACATTCTTCTTTAATAAAGAGAAAATATGGAAAGGATTTTTTAAATGGCTAGAGGGCACCGAAAGGAGAGAAATTAATTTAAACTGTGAAATGGAGGGAGTGCATTTAACTTAGGACTGGACAGACACATAGACTATCAACAAGCTGGGAAATGAGAGTTGGGAAATTGAGGAAGTCAAAAGTGCTTCTAGGCAGAAAGAACTGTGACACAGAGTCAGGCAAGAGATGGGAAGGAGAAATTATACCATAAGACCTAGACTGTTCCAATATCATACAGATTGAAAATATTCTCTGCCAATAGACACAATTTTTCTTTTACTTGGTTAAGAAAATGTTCTGACTTGGGCTTCTAACATCTATTGCAACCTTGCCAAATGTATAAGAGGGGTGAGGTTAGGTGGGAGAGGAGAGTGGGAACTTAATTGGTTGTGCTTGGAAAAGGCCTGAATGCCATGCAAGAAAATGAGACATCCTTAAAAATCTAGCGAGCAGTCGTAGTAGGCTTCAGGGGTACGGGTTTGGGAAACGCATCATTGTGCAGGGAGAGTTGGAGGGGAGAGAGGCAAGGGGACGGCAGGGAGAGGGGGTTAATCAGGGACGAATAGAAGCTAAGGCAGAATAAATAAAAACTCATACAAGTGGCCAAATACAAAAATAAAAATCATAGTTTCACAGCCAGGAGAGCTACCTCAAGAAGCAAGTTTGTGGCTGGAAGACCTGTCTGAAGCCAGGGCAGCTCGACCCATGTACCAACCCTGCCACAGGGGCTTGTTCTGTCTGTTCTGAGGGCTCAGCCACTCGCCTCCAGTGACAGGGCTTGACTGTTCAACATGCAGCAGTCCAAAAACTGAGTCGCCTTGCTTAGCTACTACTGCTCATGTTATTCTCATCACAGAACACCTCCCTGTGGGTGAGGATCTCACAAGCCCAGAGCATCTGAAACAGGTGATGCAATCCGACAAAAGTGTGTGAGTGTAACCTGGCAAGTGTAGCCGGCTCCAGAGCCACCTGGCAAACCAGTTTGTGTGATTAGAGAGGATTTGTAGTTCTTGTAGATGTTGGTTGTCTTTCTTTGTGTCTATATGCCTGTCTTCTTGCTAGTTTTTTCTCCTTCTTTTCTTAGATGAGATGAGACCAGCCCAACTGTTTATTGGTGATTTGAAAGAAAATACAGGAGACTTAAATAAGTGGAATATGGTATGTAAGTGCTGCAATAAAATGGGAACTCTGAAATACATTAAATGGCCTTCTGAACAGTTTTAGGTAATAGAATCTCCTTATTGCACTAACCCCTTCCAGTCATAAGAAAAAGGAATTTCTGCTGAACTGACCAATACTAGCAAGATGTTTCCAGACCCATACATATGGGAACTCCCATGACTTTTTCTCTAGTAAGTTTGACTTTTCCTCTAGGGAAATAATTTTGCTTCTCCCCTCTCTGAAGTTCAACCCTGAGTGTGCAACAAAAATTGCCTGCAGCTACCCTGCTATGTCTAGAAGCACGCTCCTAGAAAGAAATGAACTTCATTCAGAAGATCACCTAACCTCTCAAATGACACCGTTAGGGATGTGAGGTCAACTGAGAGGAGTTGCTCCAAGTGTTTGTTCCTCCCTGACCACAGGGCAAACCCTTGGCTGCTTGACTGAGGGAGGTAATAGAGCCGGGTTCTCAGGGGAAATCTGGAGACTTCTTGGACTTGGTGTAGTCATGGTCATTTGTCCACTATGGCCTTGGCTGGGCCCATCTCAGGATTTGTGTTATAGGCCAATTCTTGAAAGCAATTGAATTTGGGAAGGATTTTGTATAAGATGCTGAGGCATGTGCTGATTCAGTTTGCAAACTGAGTGGTTCTAACTTTCACATAAACTTGCCTGAGAATTCAGCTTCCCTAAATTCTCCCTCTCTTACAATTAATTATTATGCCTGGCATTCAGCTCCTGCCACACCTCTGGAGACAGAAATAAGGGTCTCTTTATATGCTGTCCAGGTCTCACGCTTTGCTTTAAATTGACCACCCTGTTTCACAGTCTTTAGAGTTATTTCCCCTCCTACCCTTGAAATGTCAGAGACATTTTCCAAGCTAGTGTGTACCCTTCCGCATTTATGTCATCCCTACTTGCTAAAGGTGAAAGCTTTAGCAATTGCTTTGTTATGGTACTTCAGGAACTATCAATACCTACCACTAGTGATGAGGTCATTGTCATCTAGCTAGTGAGTGAACCAATTTCAGAATTCTATCATTAGTGTCTGATTCCGAAAACCACTCAATTATGTCAAGGGAGTCAATTGTGCTGTTCAACTCTTCTCTGTACTTAGTGATTTTTGCCAACTTGTTCTATCAGCTCCCAAAGGAGGCATATTGAAATATAATTGAGTATTTGTTTCTTTTTTTAGTCCTTTCAGTTTTTGTTTCAGGTATCTTGAAGTTCTGTTATTATGTGTGTACAAGTTAAGGATTGTCATGATATCTTAATGACTTAACCTCTTTCTAACTATATAATATTCCTTTTCATCTTCAGTAATGTATCCTGTTCTGAAGTCTACTTTGTTTGATATTAATATTATCACTTTAGTTTTCCTTCTATTAGTGTTTGCAAAACTATGTTTTGTTACCCTCTTCCTTCAGTCTAGCCATGTTGTTTTACTTAAAGGATGCTTCTTATAGATAATATAGAGTTGTTCTTATTTTTCTTTCCAAGCTGATAATCTCTGTCTTTTAATTGGAATGTTTAGACTATATCTGATATAATGATATTGTAGTTGTCATTGTTGTTCCGTCTCCAAGTGGTATCCAACTCTTTGTGACCCCATGGACTGCAGCACGCCAGACTCATCTGTCCTCCCCTATCTCCTGGAGTTTACTCAAATTCAAGTCCATTGAGTCGGTGATGCTATCTAACCATCTCAAGTAATTGATATCAGTTCAGTTCAGTTCAGTCCCTCAGTCGTGTCTGACTCTCTGCGACCCCATGGACTGCAGCACGCCAGGCCTCCCTGTCCATCACCAACTCCCGCAGTTTACCCAAACTCGTGTCCATTGAGTCGGTGATGCCATCCAACCATCTCATCCTCTGTCGTCCCCTTCTCCTCCTGCCCTCAATCTTTCCCAGCATCAAGGTCTTTTAAAATGAGTCAGCTCTTTGCATGACGTTGCCAAAGTATTGGGGTTTCAGCTTCAGCATCAGTCCTTCCAATGAACACCCAGGACTGATCTCCTTTAGGATGGACTGGTTGGATCTCCTTGCAGTCCAAGGGACTCTCAAGAGTCTTCTCCAACACCATGGTTCAAAAGCATCAATTCTTCAGTGCTCAGCTTTCTTTAGAGTCCAACTCTCACATCCATACATGACTACTGGAAAAACCATAGCCTTGACTAGATGGACCTTTGATGGCAAAGTAATGTCTGTGCTTTTTAATATGCTGTCTGGGTTGGTCATAACATTTGTTCCAAGGAGCAACTGTCTTTTAATTTCATGGCTGCAATCACCATCTGCAGTGATTTTGGAGCCCCCAAAAATAAAGTCAGCCACTGTTTCCACTGTTTCCCCATCTATTTGCCGTGAAGTGATGGGGCCAGATGCCATGATCTTAGTTTTCTGAATGTTGAACTTTAAGCCAACTTCTTCACTCTCCTTTTTCACTTTCATCAAGAGGCTCTTCAGTTGTTTTTCACTTTCTGCCATAAGGGTGGTGTCATCTCCATATCTCAGGTTATTGATATTTCTCCTGGCAATTTGATTCCAGCCTGTGCTTCATCCAGCCCAGCGTTTCTCATGATGTACTCTGCATATAAGTTAAATAAGCAGGGTGACAATATACAGCCTTGACATACTCCTTTCCTGATTTGGAACCAGTCTGTTGTTCCATGTCCAGTTCTAACTGTTGCTTCCTGACCTGCATATAGATTTCTCAAGAGGCAGGTCAGGTGGTCTGGTATTCCCATCTCTTAAAAAATTTCCCACAGTTTGTTGTGATCCACATAGTCAAAGGCTTTAGCATAGTCAATAAAGCAGAAATAGATGTTTTTCTGGAACTCTCTTGCTTTTTCAGTGATCCAGCAGATGTTGGCAATTTGATCTCTGGTTCCTCTGCCTTTTCTAAAACCAGCTTGAACATCTGGAAGTTCACGGTTCACGTATTGTTGAAGCCTGGCTTGGAGAATTTTAAGCATTACTTTACTAGCATGTGAGATGAGTGCAATTGTGCAGTAGTTTGAACATTCTTTGGCATTGCCTTTCTTAGGGATTGGAATGAGAACTCACCTTTTCCATTCCTGTGGCCACTGCTGAGCTTTCCATATTTACTGGCATATTGATTGCAGCACTTTCACAGCATCATCTTTTAGGTTTTGAAATAGCTCAACTGGAATTCCATCACCTCCACTGGCTTTGTTTGTAGTGATGCTTCCTAAGGCCCACTTGGCTTCACACTCCAGGATGTCTGGCTCTAGGTGAGTGATCACACCATCATGATCATCTGAGTCATGAAGATCTTTTTTGTAAAGTTCTTCTGTATATTCTTGCTACCTGTAATTGATATAGTTAAATTTAAAATCACCATATTGCTCTTTATTTTCTATTTTCCCCATATGTTCTCTGTTTCCTTTCTTCTTCTACTTGTTTATTTTACTTGTTTTATGTTCCCATTTTAGCTTCACAATTGGTTTATTATCAGTACTTCTTTAGTTTTTTATTGTAATTTTTGTTTATTTTTATTGATTGCTCTAGGATTTATATTATACATCTTTAGTTTACTATAATCTATCTTCAACTTTATGTATGGTATAAAATTTTTCACCTGCTTTTTGATGTCATTCATTTTAACTTTACATATGCTAGAAACTTTACAATTAAAAAATGAAAAATTAAAATGTTTTTTATATGACCCACTTATTTCCCTTTTCCAATGTGCTCTATTCCTGTTATGCCAAATTTCCACCTTCCTACCACTCTCCTTGAAGAACTTCACTTAACATTTCTTGTACTGGAGGTCTGCTGGCTTTTGTTTTTCTGAAAAATCTTGCATTTGCCATTGTTTTTGAAAGACATTTTCAGTGAATATAAAATTCTGGGTTGACTATTGTGTTTTCTTTCAGTGCTTTAAAGGTGTCCTTCCATTGTCTTTTGGCTCATAGTTTCTGACAAGAAATGTATTCTTATACCCTGCTGTTTTTATTTGGCTGCTCTTTTTCACTATGTTATTTTCTTTCTGTTTATTTTATTTGAAGTTTGTTGAGATTCTCACATCTATAAAGTCACCACTTTTATTCAACTTTAGAGATTTTCATTTATGATTTCCTTAAATATGATATGTTTTCATGCTTTCCTTCCCCTCTTAGAACTCCCATTACCATATGCTAGGCTGCTTGACATTTTTTCAAAAGTCTCTGCTCTTTTTCAAAAAATCTTTTGCTCTGTGGTTTATTTTGGATAATTTCTTATCTTTAGTTGTCCTTATCCTCTTGTCCTTAGTTCTTCATGTTCACCAATATTTTATTTTAAAATACCCAATCTGCATCTAATTCCAGCCAGTGTATTTTTATGTAAAATATTGAGTTTTTCATCTCTAGATGCTCCAACTTGGTCTTTTTTTAATTTCTTTTATTCCTGTTATCATTGTATTCATATTTTTCTTTACATTCTTGATCACATGGAGCATATTTCCAACAACTCTTTTTATTGTCTTTTTCTTCTAATTCCATCCTTTCTGTCATTTCTGCTTTTGAGAATTTTGCTTACGTTTAATTTTCTCTCTGATATTTGGCACTAGCTCTGCAGCAAAATAGAACTACTGGTAAAAGCCAAGATTCCAAAGGCTCATAATCAGCAATAAGTTTGCCCTGGAAGGAGATGGACCAGGTGTCAAGTTTTGGGTGATGTAATGATCATATCTATGGCACCGGAGTACAAATATTATGTACTGTGAACTCCAGGAGATGCCATTCCCAGTACTGATACAACTTAACCAAGCTTCCTTGTAAGCCCGCTAATGGTATGTCTAAAATCTGGACTCTTCATAAATGGGTTTCCCTACATGTGCTCATTTAGGCTTATATATGTTCCAATGAATGCTGTACTTGACAGGGCTCTCTTTATTTTAGTGTCAGTAACTGAAAACATAAATTTAGCTTAGGCGTAAATGAGGATGCACTGGTTCTTTAACTATGCTGGAGAAATGGCAGAGGAGCTGCTAGGACTTGGGTGTGTTTAAACCCGGGCTTTTTTTCTCCATCTAATCCCTTCTGCTTCAGTCTTTACATTGGCTTCATTCTGTCTGACAGGCTTTCTCCTATTGCAGCATTGCAGATGGGAGCCTGAAGCACAATTAGGCTCCCATCTCTGTTTTATCACTACCAAGGGGCTGAAGCTCACCTTCCCTGGTGCCAGGTAAAAAATACCCCAGAGAGAGGCTCAACTGACCTGACTAGAGTCCAGTGTCTACCCCTGACAAAACAACTATGGCCAAAGAGATAGACCGCCCAGACTGAGCCTTTTGGGGTCATAGGCTCACCTTTTTGCCTATCAGTGGGGTCACAAATAAGCACTATGAGAAAAGAACAGCTTCCTTTGAACCTTATTATTAGATTGAGAGAGAGGAATAAAGAAGAGGCTGATGCTCAGGTACACACTTTGAAAAGTGGCTGTGACAATATTCATTTTAAAAATGAGATAGCCAGGTCTTAGAGAAGTCAAAGGACTCCTTTAAGGTTACAGAGGTAGTAAGTGGCAAAGCTGTGATTGATGAGAGGCAATTACAGGAATTAAGAGGTCAAACCCTAGAATCAGATAGATCTGAGCCCAGATCCTATCTCTGCTACTTACCAGTGTTGTTTAGGATAAATTACTTTACTTCTTTCCCTCTTATTTCTCAACTTAATATGGGCATAATTATAGTACTGTCTTCATTAGGGTAATCAGGAGAAATAAGTGAAATAATCCATGCAAAGTGCTTAGCATAGTACTAAGCATAATGTAATCACTGCTTAAGCATTTGCCATTATTATTGGCTAGAATTTGAACCTAAGTATGTCTGTTTCAGAGCAGCACCTGTGTCGTTTGTGAGACTCAGGGGAATCACCGCAATTGCTTTGTTCTGTTCCAAGCCCTGTAACTTTGGATTTTTTATAAATGATTCACAAACAAATGAAGTAATGAAGCTAGTCTTTATCACCATTGAGCAGGGAGACCACTACCTGTCACTAAACAGGCTTGATCGATGGAATGGAAATCCCAACCAAGCTTCAGAAACCAAGGATTACAGCCAGGAGACAGTCTGTCCATTTACCCAAAGAACTAAGATAGCCTCACAACTCCGAGTGCTAACATCATCCGAACTCCCAAAAAGGACTCAGGCAGCCTTGGCCTGCCTGTCACTCATTCGCTCACTCATTAAATGTTTATTGAGCATTTGCTGTGTGTAGACCCTGAGTTCTGCATGGTGTTTGCTATTTATACCCTATGGTTGACTCGTGTTGACGTATGGCAGAAACCAATACGATATTGTAAAACAATTATCGTTCAACTAAAAATGAATAAATTAAAACCAAAAAGAATCTCTCTGATTTTAAAAGCCAAAAAGACATTGAGTTCTTAGATGGAGGAGCAGTTGGGGAAGGAAACCTAAACATATATAATATCTGACAAGATTCTCCTTGAAACCAAGCTTGAGGAAATTTGAAAAAGTTTCCCAGCAGTAATTACAAATGGAAATTAAGGGTAGTATCCATTGTTGCTAACTCATGGTGTATAAAAATATCAGTAATATTCTCGTCAAAGCACAAAATGTACCTTTTTACACTGAACCAACACTCTCATGAGCAAATTACAAAGAGAATATTTCTGGCAAAACAGATGGTACTACAAGCACCCGTGTGAAAGATGCCTCAGCTTGATAACCTGTGAAGAACGCTCATTATTCTTAATCATAGTTTATTGATAGGGATTCATTAATTATAATAATATTTTGTAGATCCATGGATCCTTTCATCCCTAATTTTCAGAGTGCTTTACAACTAGTAATTAATTTCTCCAACATTTTAAGGACAAATTTAAAGTCAACTTCCAGCAAAACTTGCACCAATGCTCAGAATATCTTACTCAGAAGTTTTAGACCTAAACTGTAGTATTGTTGCCTGAAGCCTTGGAATGAGGAGCAACCAGCTCTCAAATTGTGCCCAGAGGGAAACCCAATAGAAGAAAACATTTCACTTGCTGTGAAAGGAAGAAATTCAGGGTGTGGGAAAGCTATAACTGATGGTGGCATTTGCAACTGGTGTGACTTCTTAGCTAAAACGGGAACGTGAAGTTATAGGAAAAAGGTCCCCGAGTCTCATTAAAATGCCTGAGATCAGCTTTCACTGGAGGAGAGAGGTACACCGCTGGGTGATCCAGCTTCAGCAAAGGGGCAGGTGAAGGGGTTTATGGTGGGGTGGGGAGAGCCCCGGCACAAAGTGCAGACTGGGCTGTCAGGTCCGGCTCCACCGCTCTGTGGCTGTGTGACCCGGAGTGAGTCACTTCACCTCTCTGAACCTTTATTTCTTCTTATACAGAAGAGTTTGGATTAGTTTGGAGCCATATGTCACACATGAGCAGCCTGCATGACGATGTTGGCTAGCAGCCCTGTTTTCTTTGGCCCACACAGTGTTTTTGTAAGTGCCTGTATTTCCGGTTTTCCTCAGCCCCCACCACGCCTTGTGACCTTCTACCCAGTGTTCCTCACTCATTTTTGTCACTTTCCAGACCTCTGTAGGCATTTGAGGTGGCAATCCCTAGGTGACATGATCTCTGATGCTGCTTCCAGCCCTGATCACCAGAGAATCGAGGTCGCAGGAGGTTGATAAGACTCAGCAGTCAGGTAGGAGAAGAATTCAGAGCTCTGAACTTTGGAGTGTTTTCCAGACTCTTCCATTGGTGAGCTGGTGATAGGACCTCCTAGTCCTCTTCCTGTAGATTCCTGACAGTCACCCTGTCCATGGCAGTCACAGAATTAACCTCTTCTATCTCTTTGTACACAGCAAATGATAGCACATAGCTTAGGTCCCTGATTTACTTTCTAATTCTCTCTCCTTGACTCTTTTTTTTTTTTTTTTTGACCATGCAATATATGGGATCTTAGTTCCCCAAATAGGGGTTGAACCCAGGCTCCCTGCATTGGAAGCTTGGAGTCTTACCCACTGGACCACCCTTTCCTTGACTCTTAGAGGTCAGCAAGAAGAAATCAGGCTTTCCAAGTGGCTCAGTGGTAAAGAATCTTCCTGTCAACAGGAAGTTGTCAATCAGTGATAGAGGAAAGAGAGGTGGGAAAGAAAAGGCAGGTAAATGCAGTGGGAGAATTTCTCCCCCTCACCCACCCCCCCAGATTTAAGTTAGAGAGGGGTCTTAAAGGTAGGCTTTGAATACTCTAAATGGTTTCTTGAGCTACCTTCTGTAGATCTCTAAACTTCCAGCTCTTACTGCGTGCTTTCCTAGTTGAGTAGCTTTCATTGAGCTCTCTGGGGGACTCTCTTTCTGCAGGGGAATTTGTTCATGCTGACCTGAGGGCACACAGCTGCCGTGGGCCTCCGGAACACAGGCTCTTTGTACAATACAACCCTGTATTGTAGAAACTTCCCCACACACGTTTGCACACAGGAGTTCTGTCATTAACGCAGTACTGGTCATGGGGTGGAATGCACGAAGGGTGGGGAAAATGGCTTCTTTCCCAAAAGCTTTCTTTTTATAAGCTTGGCCCCCCTGACAACTTGGAATTTTCTTTTGTAGCTGAAAAAACATATTTCTCTTAAAAATGACCCAGGCAGTTGTGTGTCCTCAAAGATCTGTTGGCCAAACAGATAGTGAGGCAATTGTTAAAAAGGACCCAACTGCAGATTAAAACCGAGCTGATTTCATGAGTCCCATAGGAATGTGGCTTAGCCTTCAACTTTCCTTTCTGAAATGGCTAATCTTCTTCCTGATCATGAAAGTAAAGTCTACCCACTGTGGAGAACAAAGGGAGCAAATAATCACCCACAACCTCACTACCTAAAGGTTTCATTTTAGCGCATTTTCTGGAGAATTTTCCTGTGCATACTAATATCTTTTTAAAAAACTGAGGCATAATTGACATTTAACATTGTATTTCAGGTGTATAGAGTGTTGATTCAATATTTGTACATATTGTAAAATGATCACCATAATAAGTCTAGTTAATATGGCTCACCCTATTTAGTTATAAAAATTTTTTTCTTATGATGAAGACTTTTAAGATCCACTCTCTTAGCAACTTTTAAATATGCAATATAGTATTATTACTAGAGCTTCCCTAGTGACTCAGACAATAAGGAATCTGCCTGTAATACAGAAGACTCAGGTTCGATCCCTGGGTCAGGAAGATCCCCTGGAGTAGGAAATGGCAACCCACTCCAGTATTCTTGCTTCAAGAATCCCATGGACAGAGGAGCCTAGCAGGTTACAGTCCATGGGGTAATAAAGAGTTGGACACGACTGAGCGACTAACACACATAGCATTATTAACTATAGTTACCATGCTATGTTACATCCCCGTGACTTAATTATTTTATAATTGGAAGTTTGTACCTTTTGACCTTCTTTGCCCATTTTGCCCTCTCCCCACCAATCTGTTTTCTCTATCTATGAGCTTGGTTTTTCATTGGTAGTAGGTTTTTGTTTTTATTTTGCTGTTAGATTCTATAAGAATATTTATATTTAATATTTATATTCTTATAAATATAAGTGAGATCATAACAGTATTTGTCTTTCTCTGACTGACTTTTTTACTTAGCATAATGCCTTCAAGGATCATCCGTGTCATTGCAAATGGCAAGGTTTAGTTCTGTCTTTATTGCTTAATAGTATTCCTTGTATTCATGTACCACCTCTTTTTATCCATTCATTATCAAGAAGCATCCATATCTTGACTATTGAAAATATGCTGCAATGCACATAGGGTGCATACATCTTTTCAAATTAGTGTTTGCATTTCCTTTGGATAAATACTGAGAAGTGGAATTGCTGGGTCATATGGTAGCTCTATTTTTAATTTTTTAGTATCTCCACACGGTTCTCCATAGTGGCTGCACCAATCTACATTCCCACCAAGAGTGCACAGGGTTCCCTTTTTCTCCGCATCCTTACCAAAACTTGGTATCTCTTGTCTTTTGATAATAGCCATTCTGACAGGTTGAGGTGATATCTCATTGTGGCTTTGATTTGCATTTTTCTAGTGATTAGTGATGTTGAGCATCTTTTCATGTACCTGTTGACCATCTATATATCTTCTTAGGAAAAATGTCTGTTCAAAAACTTTGCCCATTTTAAAATCAGGTTGTTTTTTTGGTTTTTGCAATTTATGAGTTCTTTATATATTTTGGATATTAACTCCTTATCAGATATATGATTTGCAGATATTTCTTCCTATTTTCCTTTTCATTTTGATGTGCCGAAGCTTTTAGGAATAGCTTTTTAAATGTAGTTGAGATGATGCTAGTCTCATCTCTTAAAATCACATTTCCTTTTCAAGATATTATGAAATCTCTCCTAGGGAAGATAGAAGGCTTATGTCATTTAATTTCTTTGTAATAAGATTTTCAGTGGTTTAGCAGAGATGGGAACATTTGGTCAGGACCACAGAGTTTAGCCATCAAGAGAAGAGATTCAATACTTCCTAAAAAATGCTTTGGGTTATAGTTTTATTGAACTTAAGCTGTGGAACCAGAGTCTCAAATTCTTACCCACATACATGTTAGATATGACTTCTAGCTGTCTGTTCAGATTCACCATTAATAAAAATACTCTACTTTTTATTCCTATTATTATTTCTTAACAAACCTCTGAGATTTGACTTAGAACACTAGATTTTATTTCTTTAATTAATTAATTTAGTTTTAATTAATTAATTAACTTTAGCTGTGCTGAATTTCAGTTGTGGCATGCAGGATCTTTAATTGAGGCATGTGAACTCTTAGTTGAGGCATGTGGGATCTAGTTCCCTGACTAGGGACTGAAAATTGTCCCCCTGCTTTGGGAGCCAGGAGTCTTAGCCACTAGACCACCAGGGAAGTCCTGGAACCACTAGGTTTTTAAAGCAGCCTTGGGAGCAGTGCCAGTGTATCCCCACAGCCCAAGAATTTTGCCCCAAGACTATAAACAAGTGGTCTTTATTGTGGGGAGCACACATTAGGGAAGGAGGAGTTATTAAGTGCTTTGGTGTTAAAAATAAAATGAAAAGTTTATGCTAAATGACCATGTGTTCAGCCTCAAGCTTTAAACAGATTGTGTAGCACCATCTAGAAAACATGAGCTTCAGCAAGAGAAAGAGTACCCCATACACACATTTCCCTTGTTATATCTATCTGCGCGAATGAAGAGCAGCTGAGGAATTCTATAAGACCGAGGAGCAGCAGTGCCAGGAGGAATGGGTCTTGCTCTGCTCCAGCCTATCCCATCCCAGATTCAGGGCATGGAGACTCCTAATGCTGCCACACAAGGCGGTTCTCAAGGGTGCAGTGTGCTCAGGGCTCTTTGCCTCTGGTTAAAATGCGCATTGGAGCCACACTGATGGCTGTCTTTCCATAGAGGAGTTACAAACATGAGCATGGTTGACCCTTTCAGCAGGTTAGGGTAGAAACAAGGGGTAGGAATGGAAATGAAAGGAGCCAATTATGTGAACTTTCCCAAACATCCCAGGTAAATGGCATCTTTCAAAATTCTAGCACTTAATCTAGTCAGGCCTTGGAAAACAAGCAATTTGTCTGAAACTGGGTGTTTACAAAATGGGCCTAGCACTTAGAGAACATTAATGCTTAAGAGCTTTGCTGAAATTTGTGCAGAACTCACTCTGCACAGTAAAGAGAGGGCTGAGAGAAGGTAGGGGACCACTCGTCAGCCCTCCAATGGCCCCTCATTCCCCAAAGTGGGGGCCACTGCTCCTCCTGCCCTGTGGTTTCAGTTGCCAAATCTGAGGCAGAAAGCCTGCCTGCCACACCCTTGAGGATTTCCTGCCACCTGGCTCTCTCCTTTGCTGTCAGCCATGGCTGGAGAAGGATGAAGCCAAAGTCCCACCTGCCTCACGTTCTGGGCTTTTGCAAAGCCCCAGCAGCCCTTGCTCACACACACCATATTGCTAAGACCAGAGGATCCTGCTGTGTATCTGAACCCCTGTAGGTACCAATCTAGGGATCCTCCTGCAAACTTCTTTTCCCCAAGGACCTATTTACTTAGAAAATTGAAAATATTCACTACTCTTTGCTTATCACCAAAACAAAATCTCTTCATGGTAAGAGTTTTGGAAAATTAAAATACGTACCAGGAGAGAAAAATCAAAACACAAAACCCCACCCACTTACTAGAGATAGCTACTGTTAATACTTAATATCTATCCTTTTAACGTGTATTTGTGTGTGAGTACATGTTATAGTGTTTATTACTTTGTAACTTGTATTTTATTCTTAGTATTGATGATCATCTTTCCATATCATTAAACATCCATTCCTCTACAAGAGCACTTTTTTCTCTTTTGGTCTCACCAAAAGAGATGCTGGGAAAGATGGAGGGCAAGAGGAGAAGGAGGTGACAGAGGATGACGTGGTTGGATGGCATCATTGACTCAATGGACATGAGTCTCAGCAAACTTCAGGAGATAGTGAAGGACAGGGAAGCCTGGCGTGCTGCAGTCCATGGGGTCACTAAGAGTCAGACATGACTTAGCGGCTGAACAACAGCAACTGACCATGCGGCATGCAGGATCTTAGTTCCATCCAGTGATCGAAACTGTGTCCTCTGCATTGGAAGTGCAGAGTCTTAACCACTGGGCCACCAGGAAGATCCTTACAAGAGCACTTTTTGACACTGCTGAAGACTGCCTCACAGTTAGAGACACCAACTCCAATGTGGTCAGCCCGCCTAGGAAATCATCTTGAGATACAGGAGGGACTATTGAGCATCTTGCTAAAAACAAGTGTCTAGGAACTCAAAACATTCACAGGAAAGACTCTCAGCAATATACACAAAATGAATCTAGCGCCTTATTATAAGAAACTCCGTGCAGCAGAAAACAAAGCAGGAAAAGTGGAGGGTCACCCAGAGACTTAGCACTTGAAGGCGTCACACATGACAGAAAAGTGCCAGGGCTGAGATGTCAGCCAGAAAGAGCTGCTCATGGCTGGGGAGACATCCTGCTCAGTGAGGTGGAAGCAGAGGGTCCCCTTTCCTTCAAGTGTAGCCATGCCAGCCAGGCTCGACTCTGTGACCTGGTGTCCTTTCCAAATTCTTCCTTCTGCCCAAGTGGAGACTGGAGAGAACAGGTCTTCTGCCCTCTGCCCTCTTGAAGTGAGGTTTAGAAAGATGATGAAGTCTTTTCCAAGAAAAAACAATTGTTGAGTCAGCGTGAGGAAGCAAATCGAGCAACCACACAGAACTAGAAGCCCGGAGCCGGCAAAAGGTGAGATTGCTTCTCTAACAACTGGGTTTTCAGGGAAACTTAAAACCCATCAGAATCATGACTGTCCTAGAAGAACACCAGACACTTCTGCTTCTCCACAGTCGCAGTCCTTCCCACTGAACAGTAAGGCCAGGGACCCAGAGTTATCGTTTCTGCCCTGGTTTTTGTTCAGAGCTTAGAACACTGTTGCTGGTGCTCCATGGCTGAGGGCCCAAAAAATTGTGCTTAGTCACATTTTCCAGCCCATATGGAGGAAGGTCTTCAATGAGTCAACGCCATGTCAAGATGGGGCGGAGTATTACATGATCCACATAAATAATTTCGTCTGAGCAGAAATCTCTTTCCTAACTTTGTATTGAAGCCAGGCCAGCAACCTCGACTGGGGACTTCCACGGTTCTAGCAATTGTTTTCTTGAGAGTCATTACTGCTTTACTCTCCCTTTGCTTACTCAGAGAACCTACTGGGGCTTGGGTGTCCATTATGCTGTTCAAGGCAAAGCTTTGTAACGAAATTGTCATTTCATTCTCCTATATTGTTACTCAAGCCATAGATATTATGGGAACAATCCGTTTCTACCCACACTGTCATCCTGAAAACTTTGGGCTATAATCTAATCTTTCTAACTGGCCCAGTTTTAGAGGAGATAAAATGGACACTATTTTGTTAGAAACATAGCAATAGCATTGATTTGTGATAGGCTTATTTAGAATGGGGATGAAAAATCTTTCTGTTTTATTTATGTGGATCCAACATTCATTCATCCACTCATTCATTCATTCAACAACCAGGTATTAAGCTCTGTCACTGTGGGTGCTGTAGGAAATGCAAAGATAGAAAACAGCATAACTCTGTCATCTTACCACCTGGAAGGGAGATATAAAGTATACGGTATGGTAGATATAAAACATATAAAATATGCATCCTTCACAAGGAGGCATAAAGTATAATTTAATCAGCACCATAAGAGAAGTAAACATAAATTCTATGAATTCAAAAGGAAGGAAGGAAGATCTTCTAATGTATAGAAATATCAAATCACTATACTATGCATCTGGAACTAACATAATGCTGTAGGTCAATTGTATTTCAATTAAATAAAAAACTTAAAAGTGCAAAAGGACAAAATTTTAACTTAATTCTATAGGGAATTAAATAAATTACTTCAATTTTTTTTTTAAAAGAATAGGAAGTATTTAGAAGGATGAAGAAAGACTTTATGGAGGAGATGACATGTGAGCTGAAACTTAACAGCTACATGGGGATAAATGGAGGCAATTCTAGGCAGAGGGAACAACAGAATAAGCAAAGGCACAGAAGTGAGAAAGTATAAATCTGTAGCAAACAGGGAGTCATTCTTGCATCATTTGGGTATAGGATGCATAAAGGGGAGGATAAGTAGGACATAAGACTAAAAATAAAGGTTTGGTGCATATTTTGGAGGATCTTGAGTATCAAGCCAAGGAATTTGGATTTTATTCCAATAGCCACACGACATCATCAGAGTGGAGAGATAGGGCAATATCAGAGGGCGACTGGGATTAGAAGTCAGTGAGGGATGAGAGGTGAATTACTGGGAGGCGCTACCACAGGGCAGACAGGAGTTCACTGGGCCTGAATCAGGACAAAGCAGACAAGCTAGGAGGCAGAGGCAGCATCCATAGAGCTCAGCAGCTGACTGGATGAGGAGTGAGAGCCAAGGGTTTATGCCAGTCATTCTCTAGGTCAGTACTTCTTCAGCTTTAGCACATCAGAATCACCTGGAGGGCTTGTTAAAATACAGACTGTGGGCCCCACCCTTGGAGTTTCTGATTCAAATCTGGAGCAGAGTCCCAGAAACTGCATTCCTAGCAAATTCCCAGGAGATGCCGCTGTTGTTGGTGCGAGGAACACACTTGGAGAACTAATGCTCCAGGTCCTCCAGGCTCACTTTTGTGACTCTGGGGAAGCAATTGCAAAAGGACAAGGGAAGCAGGAGAGGTAGTAATTAGAGTCATTACTAGTGAATTGGAGGAGACTTTGCTTGTCCTTTTAACCTACAGTGTTCCTGATGTCTAGAGCAAAAAATTAGAAATGTTTAATGTATGTGAAGACATTTGTATTAACCTAAGGGCTGGAGCACAGAAGCACACTGATTTAGGGCTCAGGCATTCTGTTTTTCTTTGAAAAAGCATGTGTGCTTAGTCATTCAGTCGTGTCCGACTCTTCACGACCCCATGTACTGTAGCCCACCAGGCTCCCCGGCCATGGGATTTTCCAGGCAAGAATACTGGAGTGGGTTGCTATTTCCTTCTCCAGGGGATCTTCCCAATTCAGAGATCGAACCTGGGTCTCCCGCATTTCAGGCAGACTCTTTCCCGTCTGAGCCACCAGGGAATCCCTAAGAATACTGAACTAGGTAACCAAATGTACAGGCACTGATCTTATGGGAAGGCAACATTGTGATATAATGGTAGAATCAGCAGCCTTGAGTTCAAATCCTGACTCTGCTCCTTCTGTCAATGACTTAATCTCTTAAAGTTCCAGTTCTTCTGTATTAAAATTGGATTAACAATGTACAGCGCACGGTGCTGTGAGGAATAAATGCAGAAACCTACAGAAAGCACTGGGCACCATGCTTGGCACACTTGAGGCTTCCTGAATTCTGGCTTCCCCTCTACCTCAACCCTTCAGGGGTGAGTGAATGGGGTACAGCCTGTGGTGAAAGCCTTGTAAGTGCCTCAGTCAAACAGCCCCAAGGAGACACCTGGGGTCCCATAGTTACCCTGACATGTCTTTGGATTGGTGCTAGTGGTGAAGAGCCCTCCTGCCAATGCAGGAGACATAAGAGACATGGGTTCAATCCCTGTGTTGGGAAGAACTCCTCGAGAAGGAAATGGCAACCCACTCCAGTATTCTTGCCTGGAGAATCCCATGGACAGAGGAGCCTGGCAGGCTACAGTCCATGGGATTGCAAAGAGAGAGACATGACTGAAGTGACTTAGCATGCATGCACACATAGATATCTTGACGACTGCCAGCAGATGGGAAAATTCCTCTGCCAGGTACTTTCTGCCTGTAGGGAGAGCCCTGGGAAATGGAGTCTGAAATGGGAGATGGACACAGAGGGAGGGGTTTCTGAAACAAAGCAGTTTTGTCTTCTTTGGAATGTCACTCAGGCCAGGTGGCCTTGACCAGAGGAGTGTCCAAGAGGGTTTTTTGAGGCCTTGATCCCGGTGGTGAGGCTGTGAGAACTTTAGAAGATTTTTCAGAGTGCCCGCAGTAGAAAAATGCTGGTAAGCATTTTTCTCCCTCTTTTACCAGATAAATCTGATGTCATAACATCCCCAGACAGGAAAGCTGAATGAAGACTTGGCAGTGAATCACAGAGGGAAGAGCGTCTGAGACTGAGCCTGTGTCATGGGAACTCGGTGACAAAAAGGCCCTGAGGCCCCCCTCACCCGTATCTGGGGAGAAAGGGTTTGGGAAACAGGCAGGCCCATCATTTCAGCCAGATGCATTGGGGATGGAGGGGAGAGGGAGCCGGAGGGGAGTGGAGGGTCACATGGTTCTCCTGCTCTGGGCAGATCGACCCAAGTACACCAGGTCATAGGTTAGTTGGAAGGCTAGGCCCGTACTCATCCATTTAGTGGGGATGTGGGGAGAGAGAGAAATGGGTTGCACTACATGACTTCCAAGATCCCCACTCAACTTGCCATTTGATGATTCTGTGATAGGAGCTGCCAAGCCCAACATAACTGAAGCTGCCCCCTGAGGGAGATTCCATTGATTAGTCATGAAGAGAAGAACATTCAGGTCCACCAAGCTCCTAGCTGTGAATTGGCACTCTTCATTGTTTAGAAGTTTATTTACTTTCCCCTAATTTGATCCAGTGCTGATACAAAGGAATATTATGCAATTAAAATTAATGCCTTTGCAGAATACTATAATGACAAGGAAAGGAAAAAGTGAAAAAGAAAGTGAAAGTGAAAGTCATTCAGTCATGTCTGATTCTGTGAAACCCCGCGGACTAGAGCCCGCCAGATTCCTCTGTCCGTGGAATTCTCCAGGCAAGAATAGTGGAAGGGGTTGCCATTTCCTTCTCCAGGGGATCTTCCCAATTCAGGCATCAAACCCAGGTCTCCTGCATTGTAGGCAGATTCTTTATCATCTGACCTACCAGGGAAGCCCAAGCAAAGGAAAAGCAGGTCACAAAAACATAAAACACTATTATTATTTTAAAAATAGAATGCAAAAAGACTGCAAAGATAGCTCAGGGTTAACTCTGGTGGTCAAATTATAGGTAATTTTTTCTTTTGTCTTATCTGAGTTTTTGAAATCATTTACAAATAAGCATGTATTACCTTTGAAGTAAGAAAGGACAAACTAATTTAATTTAAAAATGTTCATTCTAGAAAATGCTTTCACTAAATATGAGTATAAACTACATATGACTTTGTTACCTTCATCTAAATATTTTCCATATTGTTAAAAACTTCCTGATTATTATTAACAGCTGCATGGTATTTCATCATACAATTATACCATACATTTTTTGGGTCTCAGTCCACAACTGTTGGCTATTTATATCGTTTACAACTTTTTATTATTACAAATAATACTGCAACCTATCTTTTTAGCTCATTTAAATTTCCCATAGATTTTATCTTATCCCTAATTGCCTTTGCAAGATTGAATTTCCATATACTCCCACACTCGGGTAAACATTTTTTTTTTCTCACAATTTAGAGATAAAACCAGAGTATTTTAATAGGGGTCCTCTCTCACACTAAGACTTTCTTGTAAGAGTGTTAGGCATTTGAATTGTCATGACAATTGTCAGTCACAGATTTGAGCCTTAAAGATCATTCAGTCCTGTGCCCTTGTACAGGGAGGAAGCTGAAGCCCAGAGAGTTAGAATGGCCAGCCCAAAGGCGCATGGTGAATTCGTGACTGAGTTGCAAAAGCAAATTCATGAGTATTTTTCAAGGACTAGGAACTTCGGAGGATCATCAAATAAACAATGAGAAGGCAGAAGATAGAAAGAGAGAATGAAAAAAGACTTAGTGGTAGGGAAGGGAAGGAGTAGTAAGATCTATAGGAGAGAGGGAAGGAGGTTGGATTAGGTGGGATAAAGAAAACTGAGACCAAAGACAAAAATGTAAAAAGAAAAAGTACATGAGAAAAGTTAACATATCTTTATGGCAGGATTTCTCATCTTCAGTACTATTGGCATGTGGGCCAGATGAGTCTTTGTTGTGGGGACCTGTCCTATGCATTGTGGGAGGTTTAGAGCACCCCTGGCCTCTACTCATGAAATCCAGGAGCAACCGGAGCCCCCAGATGTGACAAACAAAAATGTCTCCAGACAATGACAAATGTCTTCTGGGGGCAAAGTCACCCTGAGGTGAGAATCACTGCTCTCTGGTATTGTTCTCCATGACACACCCCTGGAGAAATACGTCCCCCATTTCTTACTGCTGGAAAGGAATCTAAAACATCTGAAAGAGGAAAGTGGAAGCAAATCATGCCACTGCAGTTTATAGAATGTCCCCAAACAGAAGGTTGTGCTGAAAGGCAGGGAGAGAAAAATGATTCAATAAAGCCCATTTTTCTGACTGAGAAAATGAGACAGGAAATACACAGTTTGCTTCCGGCATGGGCATGAGTCAGAGAGAAACCAACAAGAGAAACATGGACTTAGCTTCTGACCTTTAGAAAGAAGAAAAACAATTTTATCACCAACTCTTCCCCCATTCAATCCTGGGATCTTTGTGAGAATAAGGAAGGAAATTTCCACTAGGAAATCTTCTCACAAGGCTAATGAAACATCAGGAATTGGAAGTAACAGGTAGAAGTATGTTTGTTTTTCCATGAAGGACAAAGCAGAGCGTAGTATGAGTTAGATTCACTGATTTTAAAAGAAGAAAAAATCAGCCGTTGTTCACTAAGCACTGTAGTGCCTTATCGTTGTTGTTAAGTTGCTAAATTGTATCTGACCCTTTTGCGACCCCGTGGATTAGCCCACCAGGCTCCTCTCTCCATGGGATTCTGCAGGCAAAAATAACTGGAGTTGGCTGCCATTTCTTCCTGTCCCAGGGACCGAAATCCAGTCTCCTGCATTGCAGGCAAATTCTTTACCACTGAGCCACCAGGGAAGCCTTCATAAAGGGCCTTATATGCACACTATCTCCCCAGAACCTCCCTTTAGCCCTTGAGTCAGATCTTATTATTATCCTCATTCGACATACGAGGAGCTGAGTGTCAGAAGTCAGGTAACTTGCCTAAGGTCAGTCAGCCATGTGATGAGGCCAAAATTTCAAAATAGGCCTGTACAATTAGCAAGGCAAGGCAGTCACCTCTTAGCATCCCTTCCCTGGACTCGGCCATCCACAGCCTACTTCTATAAGATTGCTATGCTGTCCCATTTTAGGGTATTTTCTAAGAAACTCCACAGTACACCACATCATGGTCATGAGCAAGGGTATGGGCCACTCCATGTAACCTGAGTCCAACCTGGAGGCTTCTCCCAGGAGTTCACTTCCATCCTAATTATGCAGGAAGATCAACAGAATATAGAACACTAGGTGCTGTCAGACTCCAGTCTCAGGCTTGCACCCATCCTACTCCATTCCTCTGGCTGCCTTTCACAGAACACAGAGGCTGTCTGCCCCACTCCAGTCACCCAGAGCCACAGCTGCCCTGGCACAGCTGGTCTGCCATCTTCCTGGCATGATGCAGTGGCTCCTGTCTTCCACAGATGTGATTAGATAGAGAATTGCTGTCAGACTTTTTTAAAGATTATTTTTTTAGACATAAAAAAGAATGAAATAATGCCATTTGAAGAAGCGTGGATGGCCTACAGATTATCATACTTGCTGCTGCTGTTACTGCTGCTGCTAAGTCGCTTCAGTCGTGTCCGACTCTGTGCGACCCCATAGACGGCAGCCCACCAGGCTCCCCTGTCCCTGGGATTCTCCAGGCAAGAACACTGGAGTGGGTTGCCATTTCCTCCTCCAGCGCATGAAAGTGAAAAGTGAAAGTGAAGTCACTCGGTCGTGTCCGACTCTTCGAGACCCCATGGGCCGCAGCCTACCAGGCTCCTCCGTCCATGGGGTTTCCCAGGCAAGAGTACTGGAGTGGGGTGCCATTGCCTTCTCTGTATCATACTTAGAGAGAGACAAATATGATATGATATCACTTCCATGTGGAATCTTAAAAAAAGGATACGAATGAACTTATCTACAAAACAGAGATAACTCAGAGACAGAAAATAAACCATGGTTACCAAAGAGGAAAAGTAGGAGTGAGGGATAAATTAGGAGTTTGGGATTAATAGATACACACTCAATTCAGTTCAATCACTCAGTCGTGTCCGACTCTTTCAACCCCATGGACTGCAGCACACCAGGCCTCCCTGTCCATCACCAACTCCCGAAGTTTACTCAAACTCATGTCCATCGAGTCAGTGATGCCGTCCAACCATCTCATCCTCTGTTGTCCCCTTCTTCTCCCGCCTTCAATCTCTCCCAGCATCAGGGTCTTTTCAAATGAACTCTTCGCATCAGCTGGCCAAAGTATTGGAGTTTCAGCTTCAGAATCAGTCCTTCCAATGAACACCCAGGACTGATCTCCTTTAGGATGGACTGGTTGGATCTCCTTGCAGTCCAAGGAACTCTCAAGAGTCTTCTCCAATACCACAGTTCAAAAGCATCAATTCTTCGGTGGTCAGCTTTCTTTATAGTCCAACTCTCACATCCATATATGACTACTGCAAAAACCATAGCCTTGACTAGATAGACATTTGTTGACAAAGTAATGTCTCTGCTTTTTAACATGCTGTCTAGGTTGGTCATAACTTTCCTTCCAAGGAGTAAGCATCTTTTAATTTCATGGCTGCAGTCACCATCTGCAGTGATTTTGGAGCCCCCAAAAATAAAGTCAGCCACTGTTTCCACTGTTTCCCCATGTATTTGCCATGAAGTGACGGGACCAGATGCCATGATCTTATTTTTCTGAATGTTGAGTTTTAAGCCAAATTGTTCACTCTCCTTTTCACTTTCATCAAGAGGCTCTTTAGTTCTTCTTCACTTTCTGCCATAAGGGTGGTGTCATCCGCATATCTGAGGTTATTGATATTTCTCCTGGCAATCTTGATTCCAGCTTGCACTTCGTGCAGCCCAGTGTTTCTCATGATTTACTCTGCATATAAGTTAAATAAGCAGGGTGACAATATACAGCCTTGACATACTCCTTTCCTGATTTGGAACCAGTCTGTTCCATGTCCAGTTCTAACTGTCACTTCCTGACCTGCATATAGATTTCTCAAGAGGCAGGTCAGGTGATCTGGTATTCCCATCTCTTGAAAAATTTTCCACAGTTTGTTGTGATCCACATAGTCAAAGGCTTTGGCATAGCCAATAAAGCAGAAATAGATGTTTTTTTTTTAACTCTGTTGCTTTTTTGATGATCCAGCAGATGTTGGCAATTTGATCTCTGGTTCCTCTGCCTTTTCTAAGTCCAGCTTGAACATCTGGAAGTTCATGGTTCACATACTGTTGAAGCCTGGCTTGGAAAATTTTGAGCATTACTTTACTAGCGTATGAGATGAGTGCAATTGTGTGGTAGTTCGAGCATTCTTTGGCATTGCCTTTCTTTGAGATTGGGATGAAAACTGACATTTTCCCGTCCTGTGGCGACTGCTAAGCTTTCCAAATTTGCTGGCATGTTGAGTGCAGCACTTTCACAGCATCGTCTTTTAAGATCTGAAATCGCTCAACTGGAATTCCATCACCTCCACTAGCTTTGTTTGTAGCGATGCTTCCTAAGGCCCACTTGACTTCACATTCCAGGATGTCTGGCTCTAGGTGAGTGATCACACCATTTTGATTATCTGGGTCATGAAGATCTTTTTTGTGCAGTTCTTCTGTGTATTCTTGCCACCTTTTCTTAACATCTTCTGCTTCCGTTAGGTCCATACCATTTCTGTCCTTTATTGTGCCCATCTTTGCATGAAATGTTCCCTTGGTATCTCTAATTTTCTTGAAGAGATCTCTAGTCTTTCCCATTCTATTGTTTTCCTCTATTTCTTGGCACTGATCACTGAGGAAGGCTTTCTTATCTCTCCTTGATATTCTTTGGAACTCTGCATTCACATGGGTATATCTTTCCTTTTCTCCTTTGCTTTTGGCTTCTCTTCTTTTCACAACTGTTTGTAAGGCCTCCTCAGACAGCCATTTTGCTTTTTTGCATTTCTTTTTCCTAGGGATGGTCTTGATCCCTGTCTTTTGTACAATGTCATGAACCTTCGTACATAGTTCATCAGGCACTCTATCAGATCCAGTCCATTAAATCTATTTCTCACTTCTACTGTATAATCGTAAGTGATTTGATTTAGGTCATACCTGAATGGTCTAGTGTTTTTCCCTACTTTCTTCAACTTAAGTCTGAATTTGGCAATAAGGTGTTCATGATCTGAGCCACAGTCAGCTCCTGGTCTTGTTTTTGCTGACTATATAGAGCTTCTCCATCTTTGGCTGCAAAGAATATAATCAATCTGATTTCGGTGTTGACCATCTGGTGATACACACTGCTATATATAAAACAGATAAACAAGGATCTACTGTATAGTGCGAGAAACTATGTTCAATATCTTATAATAACCTATGATGGAAAAGAATCTGAAAAAGCATGTAACTGAAGCACTTTGCTATGTACTTAAACTAATACAACACTGTATATCAACTATACTTCAGTTTTTAAAACAGACTATATTTTTAGAGAAGTTTTAGGTTCACAGCAAACCTGAGCAGAGAGTACAAAGATTTTCCACAGACTCCCTGCCCCCACACATTACTGACATCCCCACCAGAGAGGTATACTTGTTATAACTGATGAACCTACATCTTAGGATTTATTCTTGGCATTGACTTTTTTAAAAAGAACTTTTTGGGAATTGTGTTAGTATTTTTTAAAGAGATTGCATTTTAAGGCATTGCATTTTAAAAGCAATTTTGTTTCCACCAAGGGAGGGCTTCATGAGGCAAGAGCTGTTTTTCAAACCTTTCTCCTAATGCAAAAATATTCTGGGAGTGCTTTGGATGAGCAGTACAGGTGTCACAGGCCTCCTATTGCTCCCAGGATGACAAATAACTATGAAGAGAATAAGAATAACAACAACAAGAAAGTATAATATGCTTACTCTGAGCCATGCATTCTTGTACAACGAGCCATTCACTTTCACATTTTTATACATGAGGACATTGAGGTCCAGAGAAGTTACTTGTCTGAGGTCACACAATTAAGATGGGCAAAACCTTAAAAAACAGTGGAAATATTTCAATATGATTTTTTTTTTAAATTCTACTTTCAACAGCCTGCATATAGGCAGTTCTAAGAGTGCAGCCTTGCTTACTTCCAGATATTTATTGAAACCCTACCATAAGCTGTTCAAAGGATGGCCAGATCAGAGTTCCTGGGCTGTGATTTCAGCAGTGGATAGAGGCGTGCCGCATCTCAAGACAGTCTTTACAGTGGGAAAATATCTCTTTTCTATTTAATGCCTCCACCTCAAACTCCTCCCTTTTCCCTTCACAGGAGGAGACAGGGCCAAAACCTGCTGTCTGTTCAGCTTCATTCACTCAACCTTTGGCTTCCCCTCCCGTGCCCATGAATTATTTCCCTAGGTGAACGTGTGTGCATGCTAAGTCACTTCAGTCATGTCCAACTCTTTGCAAACCTATGGATTGTAGCCTGCCAGGCTCCTCTGTCCATGAGATACTCCAGGGATGACTACTGGAGTGGGATACCATCCCCTCCTTCAGGGGATCTTCCTGACCCAGGGATCGAACCCATGTCTCTTATGTCTCTTGCATGGGCAGGTGGTTCTTTACCACTAGTGCCACCTGGGAAGTCCCCAGTGAACAGTGCCGTCCTAAAGGTCAGGCCCCATAGGCACAGAGGGTCCTTATCTTGTCCATCTTCTCTGTGACATTTGACACTCTTACCAACTTTCTCTTCCTTGAAACTCCCTTTTCTTGCAATTCTAGTGACTCCCCCAAAACCACGTTTTCCTGTTCCACTCCTCCGATGTTCCTTCTTGATCTCATTATAGGTAATTTCAAAACTTGAAACTTTAAAGATGCTTTGTGCATAACTAACTCCCACTGAGTTTTTTTTTTTTTTTTTTTTAGTTAAAAAAAATTTGGGGGTTGCCACACCATGCCGTGTATAGCTTAGTTCCCTGATCAGATCCCCTGCACTGGAAACGCAAAATATTAACCACTTGACCACCAGGGAAGTCCCTCACAATGGTTTGGATGAACTAAACACTCAGCATCATGCCAAGGGGTGGGGGTGGGCAAACTTCACAAGGAAGGTCCACAGCAGACCCTGAGTTTGCTCACTGATTGCATGAGAAGCCAGGTTCCAGCTCCAGCCCAGTGATGAGCTTGGCTGTGTCTCTCCCGGGCACTAACCGTCAACATTCAAAGCAGGAGCAGCTCATTGTTTGCTAGGAACTGTGTTTAGGGAAAACAAAGCCTGCTGGGTGTGGAAAGACTACAGGTTTGGACAGAGGGCCGGGCTTAAAGGCCTAGAACTGTGAACAGCACTTACTCTGTTGGGTGATTTTAAATGTGCGTTTTCTAACGATAGGGCTCCAGCTTCTGCTGGCCCTAAAGGGTTTACAGATTTTCCCTTCTGGTGACAGATTGTGCAGCTACATCCCAGAAGACATAAAACTCCTTCCAGTCATCCTAGATTTAGGTCCATAGATTTCTAGTTATGGAAGAGAGCCATTCTGGGTAACACAGCAGATGTAAATTGTGTGCCTGAATTGATTTTGCATTAACTTCTCATAGGCTATTTCCTGCTCCTTAAATACCACTTTTTAAAGCTTTTATGGTATTGTGTTTTAAAAGCTGATTTGTTTCCACCTAAGAGTAGGCTCCAGTAGGCAAGAGCTGTTTTTCAAACCCTTCCCCCTGTGGGAAAGCATTTTCACCAGTGAAGAATTCTCAGTAATGAGCTGTCCGTTTGCCCAACTCCTGCGCACGTGTTCTCGTGCTGCTTCTGTATTCTTTACCTTGCAAGACACATCATGCAGCCCAAGCTTCGGCTTTCATGCTCCCTTGAAAGACCAGCCCTGGTGCCCTTGGAACTGAGTTAAGCAAGAGCTGCAGGAGTCCAGGGCTCATATAATGGCCCTGAGTGTTCTTGCTGCACAGCAGTGCCCATGTGCCTTGCACTCTGGGCTCTTGGCTCTCCTACTCGAACCAAATGCTTCCAGACACCATCGGTTCAGTTCAGTCACTCAGTTGTGTCCAATTCTTTGCATTCCCATGGACTTCAGCATGCCAGGCTTCCCTGTCCATCACCAACTCCCAGACACCATCAGATGAAGAGCAAAAAAGGTAATTTTAAAACCCTTCTTTTTCTTTTAAAAGAGACAAGAGGAGACAAGGAGCTGGACTCAGACTGAAGTCTTGAACATGAGATAGATTCTCACCTTACAGCTTTCGAAGCATTAATTTTCTTATGTATAAAGCTACATTTGTTGTTGTTTAGTCACTGAGTCATGTCTGACTCAGAGACCCCATGGACTGTAGCCTGCCAGGCTCCTCTGTTTATGGGATTTCCCAGGCAAGAATACTAGAGTGGGTGGCCATTCTCTTCACCAGGGGATCTTCCTGACCTAGGGATCGAACTTGCATCTCCTTCATCGCAGGCCGAATCCTTATCACTGAGCCTCCCGGCAATCCCATAAAGCTACATGGCCCACAGCAAAGTAAAAGCACATTAGCTGTTCCTTTTACCAGCGCATGAGGCCAGCAGATAGGGCCCTTCTGTGGCATTTCTTCCTTGATGTGGCTATGTTTGCTAGGCCTGTGATTATTTTTGAGACATTTTACAAATGGTTGGGTGAACTGACCCTCATTCCCAATTAAATGAAACTCTAAAAGCACTTGAGAGTATTGAAAATGCAACAGAAGAGAAGTATACAATTATATTGGAAACTAAAGTTTCCATGAAGATGGAGAGAAATGGAAGATGAATGTGGTTTAATTAGAGGGCTAATTCCCCAGGACAAAGAGGGGACCATGCAACATGGAAAGTGCAGTTGACAATTTGTGAGATATTAGGAGGCTGACACTGACCTTGGATGTCTATTACGCTAAGATTAGTTCAGGAGAAGGCTCTGGACTGAAGGACAGTGGTCTAAAAACTCCCTTTAGGGATGTAACCTCATAGGGAAAGGTAATTTTGTAGAAAACAGCGGCACTTAGCAGCGGCATGCTCATTTTTAGATTCTAGCACCACCTAGAGGGGAGAATGAAATAATTTCTATCCACTGCTAAGTCGAAGGAATCTTTATCAGCCATTTTTCAGTTTTCAAAACTTTCGTTTTAATACCTCATTTGATGTTCAGGTAACTATATTTGAGTTAGAAATTTCTGTCTTCACTGTATGGATAAAGAAATTTGTCTCTCAGGAGCTTACAGTGCAAAGAGTTTGACCAACTTTTATGTAACTGAAAATGTTCTCCATGAGTTGATTTTGTAAACAACTTTATTCAGGTATAATTTACATACTGTAAAATTAACTGATTTAAATATATAATTCATTAATATTTAGTGAATTTACTAAGCTGTGCAGCCATCACCATAACTCAGTTTCAGAATATTTTTATCACTGTGTGATCCTGTCTACCTCTTTTACACTGAATCCTCCTCCCTCCAACCCCTCAGCCTCAAACAGTCATTAGTTTGCTTTCTGTCTACATAGATTCGCCTTTTCTGGGCATTCTACCTGGATGGAATCATACAACATGTGCTCTTTTGTGGCTGACTTCTTTCAGTTAGTGTAATGTTTTTGAGGTTTATCCATAGCATAGCATTTATCAGTATTTCATTTCTTCTTATTGCTGGATAGTGTCCCATTGTATTGATATGCCACGTTTTATTTGTCTGTTCACCAGCTGATGAACATTAGGGTTGTTTCCAATTTTTTGCTATTATGAATAAGGCTACTACAAATACTCATGGTGAAAGCCTTTTTTTTTTTTTAATTTTTTTTATAATAAATTTATTTACTTTAGTTGGGAGCTAATTACTTTACAATATTGTAGTAGTTTTTGCCATACATTGACATGAATCAGCCATGGGTTTACATGTGTTCCCCATCCCGAACCCCCCTTCCTACACCCCTCCCCATCCCATCCCTCTGGGTCATCCCATTGCCCCAGCCCTGAGCATTTGTCTCATGCATCGAACATGGAATGGTGTTCTGTTTCACATATGATAATATACATGTTTCAATGCTATTCTCCCAGAACGTCCCACCCTCACCTTCTCCCTCAGAGTCCATAAGACTGTTCTATGCATCTGTGTCTCTTATTCTGTCCCGCATATAGGGTTATCGTTACCATCTTTCAAATTCCATATATATGCATTAGTATACTGTATTGGTGCTTTTCTTTCTGGCTTACTTCACTCTGTATAATGGGCTCCAGTTTCATCCATCTCAATAGAACCGATTCAAATGTATTTTTTTTAATGGCTGAGTAATATTCCATTGTGTATATGTACCACACCTTCCTTATCCATTCGTCTGCTGATGGGCATCTAGGCTGCTTCCATGTCCTGGCTATTGTAAACAGTGCTGCGATGAACATTGGGGTACACACGTCTCTTTCAATTCTGGTTTCCTCGGTGTGTATGCCTAGCAGTGGGATTGCTGGGTCATATGGCAGTTCTATTCCCAGTTTTTTAAGGAATCTCCACACTGTTTTCCATAGTGGATGTACTAGTTTGCATTCCCACCAACAGTGTAAGAGGGTTCCCTTTTCTCCACACCCTCTCCAGCATTTATTGCTTGTAGACTTTTGGATAGCAGCCATTCTGACTGGTGTGAAATGGTACCTCATTGTGGTTTTGATTTGCATTTCTCTCATAATGAGTGATGTTGAGCATATTTTCATGTGTTTGTTAGCCATCTATATGTCTTCTTTGGAGAAATGTCTGTTCAGTTCTTTGGCCCATTTTTTGATTGGGTCGTTTATTTTTCTGGAATTCAGCTGCAGGAGCTGCTTGTATATTTTTGAGATTAATTGTTTGTCTGTTGCTTCGTTTGCTATTATTTTCTCCCATTCTGAAGGCTGTCTTTTCACCTTGCTTATAGTATCCTTTGTCGTGCAAAAGCTTTTAATTTTAATTAGGTCCCATTTGTTTATTTTTGCTTTTATTTCCAATATTCTGGGAGGTGGGTCATGGAGTATCCTGCTGTGATTTATGTCGGAGAGTGTTTTGCCTATGTTTTCTTCTAGGAGTTTTATAGTTTCTGGTCTTACGTTTAGATCTTTAATCCATTTTGAGTTTATTTTTGTGTATGGTGTTAGGAAGTGTTCTAGTTTCATTCTTTTACAAGTGGTTGACCAGTTTTCCCAGCACCACTTGTTAAAGAGATTATCTTTTCTCCATTGTATATTCTTGCCTCCTTTGTCGAAGGTAAGGTGTCCATAGGTGCGTGGGTTTATCTCGAAAGCCATTTTTTTAAGCAAGAAACTTTCATTACTAAACAGGGAAGTAAATAAAATGTGTAGAAGAGAAGAATTATATACATATTGTGTATTGGGGAAACATTAAGTTAAACAACTTGGAGATGCCTAAAGGGAAGGTATCTGGGTTGTGGGTTCAGTATGTCTGCCCAAGAACCAAGGCAGTCCTTAGAAGCAAATTCTTGCAGAAACATAGAAGAAATACGAGGGAATAATTCAAGATTTGCTTTGATGGATTAGAAGGATTCAAAGATAATTCTTAAAGAATTTCTTCTTGGGACTTCCCTGGTAGTCCAGTGGTTAAAGAATCCGCCTTGCGAAACTGGGGGTGCAGGTTTGATCCCTGATCCGGGAACTAAGATCCCACATGCCAAGGAGCAACTAAGCCCACATAGCAACTGCTGAATCCACATTCCACAACTAGAGAGTCCCTGTGCCACAATGACACAGTGAAGACCCCACATGCTGCAACCAAGACCCAGTGCAGCCAAATAAGTAAATGTTTTTTAAAAAAGAATTTCTTCTTGTTGGGTCAATACAATATGTAGCAGATGCAGACTTGGTAACACATCTGAAGTTGGGGTTCCCATTATAATCACTCCTCATGTGAAGATAGTAGTCGAGGAGACCTTTTAAAAGCTAAACGATGGGGTCAGATGAATCTGAGTTCAAATCCAAGCTCTGTCAACATATGTAAGGATTTGGCTGGTCAGTCTTCTCATCAGGAGCCTGAGAGGCAATGGCACCCACCTTACTGGGTTATTGGAAAGACTGACTGATATGGTGTGTGCACAGCACTTAGCATAGGGCCTGGTATGCAGGGAGTTCTGATGTTATTTTTATAGGATTGGATTGTACCCTAGACACCCAGAAACAGTGACATTGACCTCTGTTTATTTTTGAGACCCTCTTTCATTGTTTCATTGGATGTTTCTGGCCAGAGATCCTGGCAAACAGAGTATAAATTTCCTTTCAAGGTGATATAGTTTGTGGAAATGGAACCCTATAAAAAAATATACTGCTTATCACCCAGGATGCCATGGGCTGGTAGGAAGATTTACTGCAAATCTAAAGAGAGCAGTTAGGACTTCAGGGGATAAACACCGGAACAATTAGCATTGATAAGTTAGCAACTCATTTTGCATACAAAAATGTTGCCTAGGACTCTATAGAGTTTTCCCTATTTATGGAAGACAGTCAGAGGTCCTTGGGTTTAATCAAAATTTAATACCCTGTGAGGGGAAATATGAAGAATACAAATTCTCAGTAATAGGCAATATGTCAAAAGCAGTAATTGCCAGCTTTAAATAGACCTTCCTGTTGTTCTTCTCCTTGTCAGCCTGTGCACCTGATTTGTAGTCAGGAAAACATGGCCAGAACCATATTAAGTCTCTGGGAAAACAAAGGAAAGAAATATGTATCCTGTTGCAGGAAAATACATCCAACACTCAACAGAACCATATTCTTTAAAATGACAGAACAACATATTCAAAAGTATTTAAATCAGGGAAATTTCCCCCAAGAAAAGTTGGCGGGTTTTATTTTATTCAGGGCCAGCCAGATGAGTCTTCCATGAGTAGAACCCACCTTCACATTCACCCAAGTGATACATTTAAGAGGTGGAAGTGACTGTGAGTTCCAGAAAGCTTACTGTGGAGGAAAGCCATCATCTGAGGAGGAAAGTCAATGGATGGATCATCACCATCACTGGAAGAATGAGCTTTGTCAGTCAAAGAAAGAAATTCAGGTATGTTCAGAGCGCTATTGGTGCACTGAGGGGAGAACCAGATCAAGTGGACTTGGTTGGAGATACTGTAAAGATAGAAACCAGCATCCTATTAGATGCTCTGGTACACTGACTAATTGGCTCAGATTTGTGAAGCCTTGCCTTGTGCCTCTGCTGGATCCCCCACTAGAAGCATGGGTGTTGTGTTTGAACATGTAGCTTGCTGTGGCCAATGGAATGTGGGCAGAGTGACCATGTGCCAGTTCCAGCTTAATCCTTAGTAGTCATTTGTGTTTCAGTTGTGCCTTCCTCTTGTGCTTCTGCCTTCTCATTGTCATGAGAGGAAAATGGCTAGGTCAGTGGAGAAGGAGGAGGAGAGATCCATGAAGCAGATGTGGACACATGCTCAACCTAGATCAGCCCATGCCCAGCCAACTCACAGATGCACAAGCCAGAGTAAGGGATGGCTGTTGAAAGCTCCCGGATTTTGAAGCCATCAAGCAGCATTATTGTGACGATGGGCTACTGATGCAGATGACTATTTTACAGGGTTAGTTTAAAGGGAGGCTGAGAGAACATTCATCTTCAGACCATCAGATTTTCATCTTTGAAACAACTCTTGTAAGGATAACAAAAAGTTAAATCTTCTGCAGAAACCTGAGCGTGTCCTATATCTAAAATTGATGGTGCATTTGAGAGTGAACAAAACAATTTCTGTGTAGATTTATATAGGATGGGGATTGGGGAAGAAGTGCACTTAGATTTTTATTTAGATAATTAATTTTACTTAATGTAGTCTACTCTGAAGAAGCTTCTCATCTTTTTATAACTTCCCTCCTCAGATCCTTCTCAGTTTTCTGTTTTTCCACTTGAAGTCATCTCTTTACAAATCTAACTGGGTTTTGTGCAGCATAAATTCTAATTTATCAGCCTTATAGAAAACTCTGGGTACCCCTAAGAGCTGTCAGAGACTTTGGTTTAATGTGAGATGGGAGAGGGTGTCGGAGCCATATGGGCAGCCCAGGGAACCCCCAGTTTAGCTGACTGGACACTGGAATTGAGACAAAGCTTGGGGCCAGGTCTAGGTTGGAACTTTAAGCATTCCTAATTGCCTGTGAGGCCAGCATTATGCTGTCTGATGTATCTTAATTCCATGTTAGATAAATGCTAGGTTTAGGGCTCAGAGTCCAGGCTGGAGTTCTAGCAGCCAGGGCTGGGTATGAGACTGGGATTGGCTGTTGGACAGCACAGGAATTAGCAAGGACCAATCCTAAGCACCGATGGGAAAGGACTGGAAAGTAAGACACTAAAACCATTAACAAGCAATATAGTCAGGGGACTTCCTTGGTGGTCCAGTGGCTAAGACTCCTCACTCCCAGTTCAGGGGGCCCAGGTTCGATTCTTGGTCAGGGAACTAGGTCCCACATGCTGCAGTTAAGAGTTTGCATGCCTCAACTAAGACTGGGCACAGCCAAATAAATAAAGATATTCTTAAAAAGAGGCAATATAGTCAGGACAGGCAGGAATGGAAAGCAGGGAGGACCAGGGCCTGGAGAGATACTCTGGGTCCCTCTGCATGGCTGGAGTGGTTTTGTTAAGTCCTACTGGCTTTGTTCAGCTAGGGCTTCAAGCTAGTTTGAAGCCAGGCTCAGTAAGAATCAGAAGAGGGAAGGTGCCTGGTCTCAGCCGCCAATCATGAGTAGCAGCCAGAGTCGGTGCCAGTTCATACTGTCCTGCTTACCCAAATTCTTAGTCTACTTGAACAAGATGAGTTATGAAGAAAGAAATGACAAAAAGAATTACCCAGTATGTTGCAGCTTGTTTGGCTGCTTTCAATTTGCTAGAAAAAGGTCTTTCTTCCACTCCCAACTAGGAAATTTTATATTTCCAAATGCCTGAACTCTTTGCATATAACTCTTACCTACTTCCCATCTCTGCATACCCCCACCACTTTATGCTCTTGGGGGGGTTGGAGGGATTAACAGTTTTCTGGCTCAAAAAAGGGAATTAAGCTCATGGAGTTGAAGATAGAAGTTAAAAGGGAGGTGGGCCATGATCCTCAGTGAAAGAGCTATATCTTCCCTTGAGAGGAAAGACATGGGCGGCCCATCTACATGTGATGGTGACCTACCATGTGTTAGGGTGTCTAACCACCCTGGCTTGCTTTGGACTGAGGGATTGCCTGGGACCCAGGACTTCCAGTACTAATATGAGGCAGTCGTTGGATTTACGCACTAGAAGGTGGTAGAACTTTCAAAGGGTCAGCCTATGGATATAAAGGGACTGAATACCTAATAACGAGGCTGTATAGTTGCTATATTGCTGAGTAACAAAGTATTAGTTTTCTATTGCTACATAACAAATTATCTCAAATTTAGTGGCTTAAAACAACATACATTTATTATCTCATAATTTCTGTGTGTTCGTAGTATCACTATAGCTCAGCTGGTCCTCTGCTCAGGTCATACAAGGCTGTAATCAAGGTGTCATCTGGGGTGTATTTTTATTTATTTTTAAAGTCTTTATTGAGTTGCTACAATATTGCTTTTACTTCTTTTCTTTTTTTAATGTTTTGTTTTTCTGGACTCAAGACATGTAGGATCTTAGCTCCTCAACCAGGGATCAAAACCAAGGCCCCCAGCATTGAAAGGCAAAGTCTTAGCCACTGGACTGTCAAGGAGGTCCCAGTGCTGTATTTTCATACGCAGGTTTCAATGGGGAAAACTCTGCTTCAGAATTCATTCAGGTTGTTGGCAGAATTCATTGCCTTGCATCTACAGGACTCATGATGACTTGCTTCTTTAAAGTGAACAGAGAAGACTCTCTGGCCTCGAGGAGGGCCCAGTCCCTTTCTTAAGGACTTTCACTTGATTAAGTCACTGTTACCCAGGATTAGTTCAGTTCAGTCCCTCAGTCGTGTCCAACTCTTTGCAACCCCATGGACTCCTGCCTGCTGCAGCACGCCAGGCCTCCCTGTCCATCACCAAGTCTTGGAGTTTACTCAAACTCATGTCCATCGAGTCAGTGATGCCATCTAACCATCTCATCCTCTGCTGTCCCCTTCTCCTCCCGCCTTCAATCTTTCCCAGCATCAGGGTCTTTTCAAATGAGTCAGTTCTTTGCATCAGGTAGCCAAAGTATTGGAGTTTCAGCTTCAGCATCAGTCCTTCCAATGAACACTCAGGACTGATCTCCTTTAGGATGGACTTTCCTTTAGGTTGCATCTCCTTGCTATCCAAGGGACTCTCAAAAGTCCTCTCCAACACCACAGTCCAAAAGCATCAATTTTAGCGCTTAGCTTTCTTTACAGTCCAACTCTCACATCCATACATGACCACTGGAAAAACCATAGCCTTGACTAGATGGACTTTGTTGGCAAAGTAATGTCTCTGCTTTTTAATATGCTGTCTAGGTTGGTCATAACTTTTCTCCCAAGGAGTTAGTGTCTTTTAATTTCATGGCTGCAGTCACCATATGCAGTGATTTTGGAGCCCCCAAAAATAAAGTCTGTCACTGTTTCCACTGTTTCCCCATCTATTTGCCATGAAGTGATGGGACCAGATGCCATGATCTTAGTTTTCTGAATGTTGAGTTTTAAGCCAACTTTTTCACTCTCCTTTTCACTTTCATCAAGAAGCTCTTTAGTTCTTCTTTGTTTTCTGCCATAAGGGTGGTGTTATCTGAATATATGAGGTTATTGATATTTCTCCTGGCAATCTTGATTCCAGCTTGTGCTTTATCTAGTCCAGCATGTCTCATGATGTACTCTGAATATAAGATAAATAAGCAGGGTGACAATATACAGCCTTGATGTACTCCTTTCCTGATTTGGAACCAGTCTTTTGTTCCATGTCCAGTTCTAACTGTTGCTTACTGACCTGCATATAGGTTTCTCAAGAGGCAGGTCAGGTGGTCTGGTATTCCTATCTCTCAGAATTTTCCACAGTTTGTTGTGATCCACACAAAGGCTTTGGCATAGTCAATAAAGCAGAAGTAGATGTTTCTGGAACTCTTGCTTTTTTGATGATCCAACGGATTTCTCTTTTTTTCACAAATATTTGTAAGCCCTCTCAGACAACCATTTTGTTCTTCAGGCACTCCGTCTTTCAGATCTAATCCCTTGAATCCATCTGTCACTTCCACTGTATAATCATAAGGGATTTGATTCAGGCTGTACATGAATGGTGTAGTGGTTTTCCCTACTTTCTTCAATTTAAGTCTGAATTTGTCAATAAGGAGCTCATGATCTGAGCCACAGTCAGCTCCCGGTCTTGTTTTTGCTGACTCTATAGAGCTTCTCCACCTTTGGCTGCAAAGAATATAATCAATCTGATTTCACTATTGACAGTCTGGTGATGTCCATGTGCAGAGTCTTCTTTTGTGTTGTTGGAAGAGGGTGTTTGCTATGACCAGAGTGTTTTCGTGGCAAAACTCTACTAGCCTTTGCCTTGCTTCATTCTGTACTCCAAGGCCAAATTTGCCTGTTACTCCAGGTGTTTCTTGACTTCTTACTTTTGCATTTCAGTCTCCCATAATGAAAAGGACATGTTTTTGGGGTGTTAGTTCTAGAAGATCTTGTAGGTCTTCATAGAATCGTTCAACTTTAGCTTATTCGGCATTACTGGTCAGGGCATAGACTTGGATTACCATGGTATTGAATGGTTTGCCTTGGAAACCAATAGAGATCATTCTGTTGTTTTTGATATTGCATCCAAGTACTGCATTTTGGACTCTTTTGTTGACTATGATGGCTACTCCATTTCTTCTAACGGATTCTTGCCCACAGTAGTAGATATAATGGTAATCTGAGTTAAATTCACCCATTCCAGTCGATTTTAGTTCACTGATTCCTAAAATGTCGATGTTCACTCTTGCCATCTCCTATTTGACCCCTTCCAATTTGCCTTGATTCATGGACCTAACATTCCATGTTCCTACGCAATATTGCTCTTTATAGCATTGGGCTTTACTTCCATCACCAGTCACATCCACAACTGGGTGTTGTTTTTGCTTTGGCTCTGTCTCTTCATTCTTTCTGGAGTTATTTCTCCACTGATCTCCAGTAGCATACTCCCCTACTGACCTGGGGAGTTCATCTTTCAGTGTCCTAACTTTTTGCCTTTTCATACTGTTCATGGGATTCTCAAGGCAAGAATACTGAAGTGGTTTGCCATTCCCTTCTCCAGTGGACCACGTTTTGTCACAACTCTCCACCATGACCTGTCTGTCTTGGGTGGCCCTACACAGCATGGCTCATAGATTCACTGAGTTAGACAAGGCCGTGGTCCATGTGGTTCATGTGGTCACCTTTGCCATATTCTATTCACTAGAAGCAAGTCCCACATTCACTCCACACACAAGGGGAAGGGATTAAAGCTTAGATCAGAACTTTGACGTAAAGAGTTATTTCTTATTAAATATCAGGATGAAAAAATGATTTCTCCAACATGAAACAATTCTAGTAAGAGCTCAAGGGTATAACTATATCACCACATCACATCTGTATCACATAGTCTTCATGGGCATGAAAAGTTTCTGCCTATGGGGGAATACAGGTGAGTTTGCTGAGAGTAATAGACATGGTTCAGGGTTTACTGCCTTGAAGCCTGATACTGAAATATTTTTTTAAGTTCAGATTAATGGCAATTATTTTCAAAATGTTTACTTTATTCTTCAAAGCAACATATTTCAGAGTGAAGTTTAAAGTAGAACAATATCTCGGGATAAAATAGATTATGCTAATTAACTGTTATAACCTCCTATGAGCTAAATATTTGCTTTTGTATAGACCTAATTAACTTTCTCTTCCAGTCTCTGAATACTCAGATGCCCTTCACAGCTGTACGCTCATAGGCTTCATTCTATGTTTGGTCACTTGTAAAGTAGGATTCCCAAGTAAAACACAGAATGATCAATTAAATTTGAATTTCAGATAAACAAAGGTATAATTTTTTAGTGTAAGTATATCCGTACTTGAGAACAAGTATGCATGAGAAATATTTATTTTTAAAAAGTATTCATTATAAAATTGAAGAAAAGAGGCGCCTAACAGAAGCACTGAAAACTACAAACACTGCTGAGGTCATCTAAATAAATGGCATTTAGAAATCCCTTTTTCATGGATCAGAAGACATAATACTGTTAATACGGCAATACTCTCAAATTGATCAATTCAATCTGTATCATAATCCCATCTGGTTCGTCACAAGAAATGGACAAGCTGATACTAAAATATGTGTGGAAACACAAGGTACCCTGAATAGCCAACACAATCTTGGAAAAGCACAACAAATCGGAGGACATACACTTTGTAATTTCAAAACCTACCACAAAGCAAGAGTAATCAAGACTGTGATACTGGCATTAAGTATAGACATGTATGTTTACAAAATAAAACTGAAAGTCTATAAATAAACACATGTATCTATGGCAATTAATTTTCAGCATGGATGTGAAAACTGTTCAAATGGCAAAGAATAGTGTTTTCAATAAATGCTGCTGAAACAAGATAGTCACATATAAAAGAATGAGGTTGAACTCTTACCTCACACTATATAAAAAAATTAACCCTGAATTGATCAAAGACCTAAATATAAAAGTCAAAATCATAAAACTCTTGGAAAAAAAATCAGGGTTAGTCTTTGCGACCTTGGATTTAGCAAGAGATTCTCAGATACAGCACCAAAAGCACAAGCAAAAAAACAAAAAGATATATTGGACTTCATCAAAATTAAAAGTTCTGTGCTATAAAGGATACTAGGAACAAAGTGAAAAGACAAACCACATAATAAGAAATATTTGAAAATCGTATATCTAACGAGGAACTTCTGTATAGACTATGTAAAGAGTTCTTAAACGCAACATCAAAAAGACAAACCAATCAAAAAGGGGCAAAGGATCTGAGTAGACATTTCTCCAAAGAAGATAGGTAAATGGCCAAAGAGCACGTGAAAATATTCTTTATATCATTAGCCTTCAAGACAAGGCAAATGAAAACCCCAAGGAGATGATACTCCACACCAACTAGGATGGCTATAATAAAAATATCAGATAGAAACAAGTGTTGGTGAGGATATTGAACCATCATACATGGTGATAGAAATGAAAAACAGTCTGGCAGTTCCCCCCAAAGTAAAAGAGTTACCTTATGATCCAGCAATTTCACTTCCAGATATGGATCTAAGAGAAATGAAAACATATGTCCACACCAAAACTTGTTGGCAGGTGTTTAATAGCAGCCTTATTCATAAAAATAACAGATGTCAACAACCCAAATGTATGTTAATCGATGAATGGCTGAACAAAATTTGTTATTTCCACCTAAGGGAATACTGGTGGTGATGGTTTAGTCACTAAGTTATGTCCAACTCTTGTGACACCATGGACTGTATCCCACCAGGCTCCTCTTTCCATGGGATTTTCCAGGCAAGAATACTGGTGTGGTTGCCATTTCCTTCTCCAGGGGATCTTCCCTGACCCAGGGATCAAACCTGTGTCTCCTGAATTGCAGGCGGAGTGTTTACCATCTGAGTCACCAGAGGAGCCCTGTTTAGACCTTACCCATGTCATTTAATCTCTCAGTTCTCTGCTCCAGGAAATGCAAACAAGTAACAGCTGCTCTGATCTGATGAGCACCTATTCTGAGATCATACCTGGAAATATTTGAAGTTCTTTGGAGAAGGGAGGACCTTTTGGTGGTCTTATATGGCCCTTCTGTAGGTTTACCTGGTTGATATCTGTTATGTGTCCCTGGAGTGATCTGATGAAGGAAGGCCCCGAAGTGGTGAATGAAATAGCAGCATAGTCAATGGAGAAGATACCCACATATTCACCCCATATCATCTCAGGACCATACTTTTTCCTGGCCCGGACTCCTTGCTATAGAGTAGAAGAGATACATTTACCATAGAAAATTCAGGGTACTCGGGTCTAGTGCATGCTGCCTGGAACTGCCAGGTCCCAAGCAGTAACGCTGAACCTATTTCTGGCCCTAGGTACATGCTTTATATTATATATGGCCTTTTACAATTTTTAGGCACTTTCATTGATTGACTTACGTATTCTTTACTACAAGTCTTACCTTCAACAGTGAAATCAGAAGCTTTGCTTATGATGGATGTTCAATTAGTTATTATCTATCTTTGATTCCTCCAAATTTCCATTCCTAACTATAAATCTCCAGAGAGATCAAGCAAGGCACACACACAAAAGTCTATTAGTCTTGCTTGAAGTATACTGGTTTTGGTGACATTGGGGAAGGGGATAAATTGGTGGTCCCTTGATTTGCGTCTCTTAGGTCAGACACAGGGATCCTGAGCACCCACTTAGGATTTCTGCAAGTACAGGAAGGTAATATACATCTTCTAGGTAGCAGAGTTATCCCAAATAACCTCCACCAGAGGCAGGTTTCCCATAGGAGGCTGTTAATGGTCCATCATATGCTTATCTTAGCATAGGAGCGAAGGGCGAAGAATTAAATCGAAGTAGTTTGCTTCTGGGCTCGGGTATGGTTCAATAATTTATTTCGCTGGTCTATGTGATGGGAGAAACTCTCAAGTCCTTTGCTTTCCCCTCAGACTCTCAATACTCATCTGTATCTCACTTTGGATGGTAATGGCTACATTTGTGCTGAACAGCATTTTTGCTTCAATAAATAAAAAATGGCAGTGAAAAGCTTCTCTCTTTCTTTTTATTTTTCCTAATGAAACATGAACATTTGGTTCCCCATTGTATTGCTATTATCCATGATACTTAATCTTTTATTTGATATGCATCCATGTCTTCATGTGTGAAAAACTCAAGGGTCGCAGACTAGCAGAAGCAGAAAGAATACTTAACATGTAAATGTTTCATGCAGTACAATGTCAGAGTTGTTACTAATTACCATTTTCTATTTGCAATAAAACATTCCTTTCAGAGACCACCGCATTTGTTATAGCTTTCTCTGATTTATGAAGGTATCAAAGAGAATGCTTCTGCCATCTATACCTCTTTGACTTCTAAAAATGGCCAAGTATCTTACTAATATACATGTTATTTTGCAAATACATTTTAAAAAATGAAATCAGATAAAACAGGGCTCATTACTTACAACAACAGAAAGAAGAGTTGAGGTTGGCTTAAGTTAAGAACAACAAAAATACCATGGCTTATTTGAAATTCGGAATCCTGAATACAAGGGGCTCCTTTTTCAGGTGTAAACCTAGTGTCATTTTCCTTTTTATGAGTGGCATTTGACAATTCTTATAATAGAACTCAGTGTGGATATGAATACAAGAAGCTTTGGGATTCTTGCATGTGTGGGAAGGTAATGTACATCTTCTAGGTAGCAGAATTATCACACAGATAATCAACTCAGGAAAAGAACAGAGAAACACCAAGTATCTATCTGGGAAACAAGAAGTCTGAAAAAAAATAGAAATACAAGGCATTAGGAAGTGTTCTAATTTCATTCTTTCACATGTATCTGTCCAGTTTTCCTAGCACTACTTATTGAAGAGGCTGTCTTTGCCCCATTGTATATTCTTACCTCCTTTGTCAAAAATAAGGTACCCATAAGTGCATGGGCTTATCTCTGGGCTCTCTATGTTGTTCCATAAACTCAAATGGATTAAAGATGTAAATATAAGACTAGAAACTATAAAACTCTTAGAGGAAAACATAGGCAGAACACTCAATGACATATATCAAAGCAAGATCCTCTTTGACCCGCCTCCTAGAGTAATGGAAATAAAAACAAAAATAAACAAGTGGGACCTAATTAAACTTAAAAGCTTTTGCACAGCAAAGGAAACTACAAACAAGGTGAAAAGACAACTCTCAGAATGGGAGAAAATAATAGCAAAGGAAACAACTGACAAAGAATTAATTTCCAAAATAAATAAGCAGCTCATACAACTCAATACCAGAAAAATAAACTACCCAATCAAAAAGTGGGAAAAAGACCTGAACAGTCATTTCTCCAAAGAAGATACAGATGGCTAACAAACACGTGAAAAGATGCTCAACATTGCTCATTATTAGAGAAATGCAAATCAAAACTATGAGAGACCACCGCATACCAGTCAGAATGGCCATCATCAAAAAGTCTACAGTCTACAAACAATAAATGCTGGAAAGGGTGTGGAGAAAAGGAAACCCTCTTGCATTGCTGGTGGGAATGTAAATTGATACAGCCACTATGGAAGATGGTATGGAGATTCCTTAAGAAACTAGGAATAAAACCACTATATGACCCAGCAATCCCACTTCTAGGCATATACCCTGAGGAAATCAAAATTGAAAAAGACACATGTACCCAATGTTCACTGCAGCACTATTTACAATAGTTAGAATATGGAAGCAACCTAGATGTCCATCGACAGATGAATATATAAAGAAGTTGTGCTACATATACACAATGGAATACTACTCAGCCATAAAAAGGAACACATTTGAGTCAGGTCTAATGTGGTGGACAATCCTGGAGCCTATTATACACAGTGAAGTAAGTCAGAAAGAAAAATAAAAATATTGTATACTGACACATATATATGGAATCTAGAAAGATGGTACTGATGAATTTATTTTCAGGGCAGCAATGGAGAAACAGACAGAGAACAGACCTATGGTCATGGGAGGAGGGGAGGAGGGAGAGGGTGAGATGTATGGAGAGAGTAACATGGAAAGTTACGTTACCACATGTAAAATAGATAGCAAATGGGAATTTGCTGTATGACTCAGGGAACTCAAACAGGGCCTCTGTGACAACCTAGAAGGTTGGGAAGAGGAGGGAGGTTCGGGAGGGAGGGGACACGGGTGGACCTATGGCTGATTCATGTTGATGTTTGACAGAAAACAACAAAATTCTGTAATGCAATTATCCTTCAATTAAAAACAAATAAAAAAGAAGTATAATAGCTGATGTTTATGGTGTCAAGCCTCCAATATGACCCCAATGACCCCACCTCCCGGTACTCATGCTATATATATATATGGTCCTTGACTTAATGATGGTTTGACTTAAAACTTTTGAAGGGATAAGTATGTAGTAGAAACTATACTTCAAATTTCCCAGGCTCGGAACATGCAGTGAAATACTCTATGGTACTGGGTAGTGGTGGCAAGCCCATAGCTTCCAGTTAGCCATGCAATCAAAAAGGTAAACAACTGACACTATTACAACCATTCTGTACTCCTACAAGCATACAGAAGTTTTTCACTTTTGGTATAATATTCAATAAATTACATGAGGTGTTCAATAGTTTATTTTGAAATCGGCTTTATGTTAGTTGATTTTGCCCAACTGTAGACTAATGTAAGTGTTCTGAGCACATTTAAGGTAGGCTAGGCTAATGTGTTTGGTAGGTTAGGTATACTAAATACATTTTCAATTTAACAATATTTTCACCTTAAAAGTGGGTTTACTGGGGCATAACCACATCATAAGTCAAGGAAGATCTGTAGTCTTCTCCCACTCTGAATAGTGCCGACTGGTGTAATCAATAGGATAGTGTTGTAATGATGGTTTGTGACTTCCAAGACTAGGTCATAAAAGACATGTTTTCTGCTTGGTTTTCTCTTGGATCACTCGTTCTGAGGGAAGCTAGCTGCCATATTGTGAGGCTACGCAAGCAGCCCTACGGTATGAGGATTTTCACTGCAGCATGTGTGTGGTGGTGGGTAGCTGGAGGTAACCTGAGGTCAGTTTGTGGGAAAGTGATGGGTGAAACGTGATGATTGCATAACAGTAAGCTCTATGATTAAATATAAGAGGTTGGACCTGCATACATCAACATACCTAGGTATTAAAATAAGTGCTTCCCCAGGAATAATATTATTTATGTAAATAAAAATTCCTCAAACAAGAGTACACATTTTGCAGGAATACATTCAAGTAAAAAGATACACAAAAATACATTAAAAGGATTAATACTGATCATTGCAAGGAGGAGAAAATGAATGGAATGTGTAGATTAAAATAAGTAACAAATGAGTTAAACAAGAGAGGGAGTCTTAATGGGCCTTGGACTGAGGAATGTGATTCACTCAATCTTCTGTACTAGAAGTTGAGATTTAAAATTAAAGAAAAAAAGACTGGAAAAAAAATCCAGAGTTTCAAAAGAAAGAGCATATGAAAGTGTGATAGGGAGGAGTAGCACACAATGATATCTCACACCAATTTCAAACAAAAAGGCATCTATGATCCAGGGCTGGGCTGTTCTGGGCATAAAAGCAGGTAATCAGCAGGGTGAGACAAAGATAATTTAAACAGCCAATCAGGAACTTCCTGATTTTAAATTTTGCCATTTGCAGCAAATGGACTTGGAAGGTATCATGGTAAGTGAAATAAATCAGACAACAAAGACAAATACTGTATATCACTTCATGTGGAATCTAAAATATACAACAAACTAGTGAATAAAACAAAAAAAGAAGTAGACTCACAGATACAGCAAACAAACTAATGGTTACCAGTGGGGAGGGAACGAAGGGGCAATAGGGATGGGGGACTTAAAAAGGGGGCTTATTATGGGATTATATGAAATCATGTATATGGAAATTTTGAAAATTGTAAAGCAGTATAGAATTTGATTTATTGAATTTCATTCAATAAAAACAAATAAATTTTAAAAATCTTAGTATGATGGGAAGGAAATCCAAAAAAGAGGGCATATATATGTACATATAGCTGATTTGCTTTGTTGTAGAACAGAAACTAACACAGTGTTGTAAAGCAACTGTACTTCAATAAAAACTTAAAAAGAAAGTCTTAGTGGGATAAGTAAAATGTGGGGAAAAAAAAATTTCTGATTTTGTCTTTTACCTTCTCTTTATCTAGGGAATGCATTGTAATGCAAAATTGCTTATGAATGAAGACTTGTTATGAAAAAGAGGCTCAGAAAATGTCTTTATGTTAAAAGACTTTTTAAAAGTACTGCTCCTGCTTTTGTTTCTCATAAATCAGCAAATGTTTGCCCACTGAGTTATCTGGTGCCATTCTAAACCCACCTTTTGACCTACTTACTGTCTAGAAAGTGAATAGCCAAATATCATTGGAAAAACTATTTAATTTTCTTTAATCTTTCAAATGTGATTTTGATGATGTTTAAAGGTTCCATTATCACAGCTCAAACTATATTTTAAAAAGTTATTGAGACTTTGTAAATATAAAGAGGAATTTAGAAATCTACTTCTTACCCGTCCACTCTAACATAAAACAACTCAATTCTTGATGTTTGCATCCTCTTTACAGATTGGCCTAATGAATCTCACGTATCATGAGCAAAGAAAGCTTTCAAATCACTTTCCACATAACCTGAACAATATGCTACTCATTGTGACAAGCCCTATATGAAGTATGAAGAAAGAAGACCCTTGCCTTCAAAGAAATTACAAGCCTCTAGAATAAGAATTACTATATCATGAAAACAAATCCACAGGCCCATTCTAGGTGGCACTGTTGATGCCTCACCACACAGGCTGTCCCCCTACCTCTGAGGTCACCTGCGCTGCAGAGGGCAGGTCTCCACGCTGCAGCTTTGCCTCTGATGGGTTTCTCTCTGCTTCTCCACTCGCTCTCTCGGACCCATGTGGAGAAGTAGAGATAGGTATTGCTCAGACATCTAATGTGTCTGGAGCTTAGAAGAGAGAGCGGGGCTGCAGGTGAGCAGAGAGATGGCAGGGAAGCCATTGGATCACCTGAGCACTGAGTGGAATGGGAAGAACAAGACAGACCCTGAAGTGAAACAGAGAGGGGCCCAGGATGAGTCTACAAATGTGAGCAGTCCCCTGGAAGCCAGAGAGAGCTTGCAAGACGCCTAGTAGAGATAAAGGCTGAGGGTGTCCTTGTTGAAAAAGCCAGTGGGGTATGAAAATAGGCAAAAATAATCTCTGTTTCAAAACCTGGGGAAAGTGGTTGCCCTTCAGGGAATAGGTAGTAACTGAAAGAGGAGGGGGCAAAAGAGGGGCTTCTGTTTTTCTCTCTTTCTGGGTGCTGCTGAGACTCATGCATGAAGCTTGTGAGAAGGACTGGGAACAGCAGGGGACATGGTGGCTCTGACACCTGCTCCAGGGCGCACACTTCTGTCTCCAGCTCAGACCTACATCGTGCTGGCTCTAAAAACCTCATGTGCAGAAGAAGGAATCTTCTTTTCAAAGAGAGGGACACTGCTGATTTCACACTTTTAATTGTTTAATTAATGAATATTTACATTTTAAAAGTCAGTTAAGGGAGTCACCATTGAAAGCACTGACTGTGAGACAGAGAATAGATACATGTGTCATTTCCAGGGCTTCACAGCAGGAAAATCCAGGGAGACTGAGTTTCTTGAGTTCACAATTCTCATTCTGAATACAAACCGTTAGGCATGTCCATCCTCATTGAACACTTTAGTTAAAAACATTATCAACAGTGGTCCATATTGAGTGCTCAGCTGGGAGGAGATTGCATTAGTTGACAATAACTCTTTCAGAACCAAAACTCATATGATTTTTCATTCCTGAAAGAACTTGACCTTGTTACCATTATTCTATTGTAGAATGCTGGCTCTGGGATAGGGAAGAGTTGAAAACCTTGCTCATGGAAGAGATTAAAACTCACCCAAATCTGTTTGGTTGAGGTATTCTAACTGATTATTCTCTGCTCTCTGTAGAGGAAGGATCAGTAAACATTTCTTAAGAATAGCAAGTAGTTTGGATTTGCAGATCATTTGGTTACGAGGCATGTAAACAAATGGACATGGTGGCTGCAATCAAGTAAAACTTTATTTTCAAAAACAGGAGGCCCAGTCTTAGTTTGCCAAAGCCTGTCATAAGGGTGAGTCTAGGTGCCTGAGTTCTGTCCAGAATATCTGAATATTCCGAATGGGTGAATGTTCATCAACATGTATTTGGTTTTTGTGTCAGAGACATGTGCTCCAACTACAATATTCTAGTATGAGTTTTTAGAATGATTGAGGAAGAGTATCAGTATTTTTGACCCAGACCATTTTATGTGATGAATCCAAGTGGAATATACCATAGGAGAACATGATGTTATATTTCCCAGTGTTGAGCAGAACTAGGATGACATTCACTTAAGTGCATATATCTAGAATAAAGTGAACAGTTGAGCTGCTGGAGATAGGAAAAAGTAATTAAGCCTACATTTTGGTTGGACTGCCACCCCAGTCTCTAACTTTAAAACATAAAAGTTTAAAATGATTAGTGTGTCAAATTTTCATTTATTTTAGATTAACTTTTTGTTTTTAAGTTAAAATTTAACACTGGTATAGAGGAAAAAATAAGATAACCTATAATAAATTCAGTCACAGCATTTTTGGTTCCTTTAATGAATCCTTCTAACCTTAAGTCAAAGCTAGTAATATATAACATGTGAATTAAATGCCCTTAGGCATTTATGATGGTATGTGCCTCCCCTAAACATAAGGGAAATCCATTGATTCTTCACCTGCAACTTTTTGATAGATGGTGAATTCATTTTTCAGTGAATTTCTAGATTCAAGAATTTCTCAAGTCCTATGCCTGGTAATTTGGCCACCTGATTCGAAGAACTGACTCATTTGAAAAGACCCTGATGCTGGGAAAGATTGAGGGCAGGAGGAGAAGGGGACGACAGAGAATGAGATGGTTGGATGGCATCGCCGACTCAATGGGACATGAGTTTGGGTAAACTCTGGGAATTGGTGATGGCCAGGGAGGCCTGGCATGCTGCTGTCCATGGGGTTGCAAAGAGTCAGGCACGACTGAGCAACTGAACTGAACTGATGCCTGGTAAAACTCATTTTAAACCTCCAAATTGCCAGTATTAATTGACCTCAGAGGATCTTCCAAGGGAATACAATTGTATTCCTAAGCGCACTGAAAATCCTATAACATTTGCTCATTTCATAACGAGAGAATAGAGAGGCATGAGAAGACATGAAGAGTCCTCTTTAGCCCCTCTCCAGAGGGTGACAGGCATCTGAAAATGCTCACATGCCACATCAGATCAGAAATGTTAAAAAGAACCATTACCTCTGTTAAAAAATAGTAATATTTTGTCAGTCACTTGAAAGTGTGAGTTAGACTGAAAATTTATTATAGAGGCCTCATGGTTTCTTTCTTTTTTCCCCAAAAAACTCTTTCTTGTCCTCTAAAATGGTTTCCATAATAAGGAAGGGCTCTGGATGGGGCCAGTGGTTGAAAGAATAAGGAATGAGGAGAGGCAGAAAGAAGTGCAGGGTCTTCATAATGTATATAAAACCTGTTCTGCCTGTTATCTTACATCTGCAAAAAAGGTTTCCTGGCTTGCTGTTTTCATCTGGAAGACTGCTAATTCACAATGTATCACATTTTCCCATTATTACATAAGAGATTAACTGCTAACATTTTTGATTACCTAGAGATAAAATTTTTTTCCAAATATGCTATTAAAATAAAATCAATGTTTTATTTTACAATATGTCACTCAATTGTCTAATGACCAGCTCTCCAAGCCCTTCTGTGATGCTTTACAGCTGAAAAAGAAGACAGTCCCATTGGAGGGTGAGTCACCAAGTGGACACTTGCTCCAGAGCAAACACCTGCATGTGACCTGCTGTGTTGAGTGTCCTCCAACGACTAAGCTTGGCCAGCATGAATAGCTTTAACAGGCCATGGCCACTTTCTACCCTTCACTGCTTATAATCACAGATTTTTTTTCCCTTCTTGAAAGCAAAAATTATCACATGGATTATCAGAATCTCAGGTACAGCACTTAAAGGTTGTAATTACCTTTTGTAATTTCAAAAGATTATAGTCAATTTAAAATGTTGTACAGATTCATAATAGTTTTTCAAGATGCTAAATCCCTTGCATTTTAAAGTTTATGTCAGACATTGCAATGTTAAAGTAGTTGAACTTCTAGTAGGTAGTAATGGTGCCAGAGAATGATGCGTAATTAGGTCATACATCTTGTGTCCACAGCCCATGCAATTTTTACAGAATGGTGCACTATGTAAACTGCCACTGCAAAGCAAGGAATTGTGGCACTGAATCTCCCATAAAATCCACCCAAATAATCTTGTAGCCCCCCTCTTTGCAGATAAACATCTTGCCTTTGAGAAGATTCACTAGAAAAGAACTTTGCTAACAGTTTCTTTAGCAATAGCAGGAAGATTTCTTGTCTGAGACTCCATAAGGTTTTCATTTCATTAGCTCTCTCCTCCATCTCCTTTATTTGTCCAACAAACATGTACTGAGCACCTCCTATGAACTAGGCTCTGTTTCAAGATCTGGCGATAACAATATGAACAAAACACAGGAAAGTCCCTGCCCCATGGAGCTTCCATTCTAGTTGAGGGAGACGGACAAGCACATAAATCCATTAGATCACAGGGTTCAAAACAGCTTAGAGACATCCTCTCTGAAATCTATTTATTGCATCTCCTCATTGGGGGGCAGTGATGAGTGAAAGGAGAGGCCAGTAGTGGACTGCAGCAATGTCATTAGTCCTAATGGGTGAACTTCAGTGAGTCCTTCAACTAACAAGGGTCTCAGTTTCCTCAGCTATAACATGGGGAAAGGTTGTATTACGTGCTTTTTTTTTTTTTTTTTTTTTAGAGAAAGGGCCCTTTCAAGAGCCAGTCTTTTGACTCTTTTACATTTAAAAAAACATTTAAAAAGAAAATATGAGAAATCCTTAGGTATTCCACATACACTCAACACTTTAAATGCCAATCTAAACTTCATAAATAGCAAACGTCTTATTTATGATGGCTATAGAATGAAGCCATTTTTTCATCTTTGGCCGCCACAAAAGCATATTAATTTCCATTGTTGGTTACACAGTCTCACCTCATTTGTAAAACTCTCTTGTGGGTATGTAACACTGTCTCTTTCCTGCTAACTGACTTTCTGCTGTTTCACTGGCTTTATGTTCCTATTTAATCTTTTCCACTGGACTATCAGCTCTGTGAAACAGGTATGGGTCCTGACTTGTTTGGACGAGATTCTGTCCAGGTAACTCATAAAGGTGTAATTATTGCACGCAGTCTAAGCATGAAAGTGAAAGTGTTAGTCACTCAGTCATGTCCTACTCTTTGTGACCCCATGAACTATAGTCTGCCAGGCTTCTCTGTCCATGGGATTCTCCAGGCAAGAATACTGGAGTGGGTTGCCATTCCCTTCTCTAGTGGATCTTCCTGACCCAGGCATCCAACCCAGATCTCCTGCACTGCAGGCAGATTCTTTACTGTCTGAGCCACCAGGGAAGCCCCATCTATACCATATTTTATGGCCTGTTGGGAACCCACATTAGTTCTTCAAGTGGTAAGAGTAGTTCTTAATAAAACTAGAGCTATGGGGTATCAAAGGGTATGTTAACATCCAAAAAGGAGAAATGGATTTCCTGAACAATTCACAGATGAGGATAGTGTGAATTAATAAATAATCCTAACCTCCTTGGAACTCTAGTGGAATGTTAATGCTTATTTAATAATGCAAGAGATGGTGCATGTATTTTACAGTCAATTTTTCTTCTAGAAGGTAGCATAGCTGGAGAGCTGAATATCAAATAAGGCTGGGCTCATACTCATTCACTTGGCATGAGTTATGAAGCCCCTGATTCTTGAAAGACAAGTTGTATTTGCTGGTTTTATTTTGAAATGTAGAAACTTCAATTTCAATCAGTATGGCAGCTAAGGATGGCAGGAAATTTTACAGGACTGTAAGAAATGTTCTTTCCTTATCTGAATCTGATTCCCAACATGTTGGTGATTTCTGAAGGCTGTACGCTTTGTCTTTGAGTTTTATGGGTTGGTGTGTAATCAAATATCCTACACATGTTTTCAAATCTGATCCGGTAGGCCCTATCATAAGGATACATCTTGTGAGTGCCTTTGGAGGTAAAGTGAAATCTCTGCTGTAATAACAAAATTTAATTCCTTCCTGTTGCTCTGTGGTGTCAAGATACATACTGTCAATATTATCAGAAGTACTTAACATGGGCTGCTGTGTAGACTAAGGTCTGTCCTGTCCTTTCAGTCACTGGAAAGGAAGAAGGACCACATCCATGGCTGGGTGCACACCACAACTCCAGGACCATATGGGCAGAGCATCCCATGGAAACTTCAAGAATCTCAGAGCAGCATCACAACATCTTCTAGCAATAAACACTCTGTCAAACAGAGCCTGTATGGATTACAAGATGAAGGCAGGTCCAGCAAACAACAGCTGCATGTGTGAGGGTCAGAGGAAATTAAGGAGGTTCAGACAACTTTTGGCAACGTAGATCACAGTTACAGATAAATTCTTGTTAGCAAAGAAAATGCACTTTGGTATACATCACGGAATTGAAATATGTGTTGAAGCTGCTGGGTATATGCTACCTAAGAACGCAGTCCCTTTTTCATAAGGAGAGGCACGAGGAATTATAAAGCCATGCCAATGTTCATTGTCCTTACATCAGTATGACTGCAGCCCTTCCAAGTCAACCCAAAGAGTTGCAATCCAAGGGGTGGATGTGTGCTCTGGGTCTGGCTTTGTCTGTCATGTCTCCAGAAAGTCAGAATGTGACATGTACTCTTCAGCATGGAAGTCTCTGAGCTGCAAACAAGTATAACGTTTAAGTCCAAACCTCTGTGGGCACCATGGCTTCCTTGGTTCCAACAGAAGGCAGTAGGTTTTCTTCAGACAAGAAATAAAAGGGGAATTGCACCAAGAAGCCATGGATCTTTTTCAGTTCTTCCTCAGCTCTAATGGGATCCTCCTTTGCTAATATGGGCTTGCTTATAAAGTCTCTCAGCTGAATTAAATTGTGTACTTCATCATTGGGAAGGCACCGGAACACCTGATTAAAATGCAAATAGGAAACTGAGTGATAAGTTTAAAAGAAAGCATATCCCCTTTATGGAAAATACTCATTCTGACAGACAAAACCTTTGTTTTATGAAACATATAATTAGTTTTATGTTACATCACCGACCTGATTGAAGGGTTGCTTCTTTTATTTGCTACAGAGAGTGCTAGATTTGCTTCCATCAAAAAAAAAAATCATAGAGGACTTCCCTGGTAGTTCAGTGGTTGAGACTCTGAGCTTCCACGCAGGAGGCATGGGTTCAATTCCTAGCTGGAGAAGTTCTACATACCACGCAGTATGGAACAAAAAATGGATAGATCCTATATCTGATCTATGGGGGAGGGGTGCTTCCCAGGTGGCTCAGTGGTAAAGAATTGGTCTGCCAGTGGTCTGCCAATGGTGGTGACCTGGGTTCAATCCCTGGGTGGAGAAGATCCCCTGAAGGAGGGCATGGCAACCCACTCCAGTATTGTTGCCTGGAGAATCCTATGAACAGGGAAGCCTGGTGGGCTACAGTCCATGGGGTCACAAGCTCGGACATGACTGAGTGACTGAGCACACAAGCATGCATATCTAATTTGCATTATCCTGTGACTGACCACAGGATAATGTCAAGGTAGTGGTAAGGAGATTCATGGGTGATAGCCTACTTTAAGGTTAATATTTTTGGATAATAATCATCCCTGAATTTCACTGGAGGTTCTCTTCTAAAAGAAAAATTGTATATTTTCTCTAACTTTTTATTTTGAAAAATGTTCATGTCGGTACCTGTACTTAAAGTTATCAGTTATACATGTATTTTGATAATTGAAAATAAGTTTCACACATCATAACACTTCACACCTGAATATCTCAGCATGCATTTCTTAAGAATAAGGACATGTGCCTATATATCCACAATACCATTCTCACGCCTCAGAAAATCAATTGCATGTCATTTAAGATATGGTCCATATTCAGATTGATCTGATTATTTCCAAAATGTCTTCTAGAGCTGTTACTCCCCCAATCCAGGATCCAAACTAGGCTGTGCCCTGCATTTTAAAAATACTCCACACACACAACCTATTTAATCATGGCCTTGAGTCTTGGGTATGAAATAGATCTATGTAGATAGTTGTCATGTTTCATTAGAAACATGAATTTTTGTGTTCACAGATGAATTTTCTGTGCTGAAGGGAGTCTGGAAGTCAGAAGAAGAATGCCCTCTTACCCTGTTTATGATAGACAGTCATATGATAGAGTCAATGATCTCAGCTTGAATATTTTCTGTGATAGAAAGCTAGCTACTTCATGGTGTAACCTGTTCCAGGGTTGGGGGACTCTTAACTCTTGCACACTCTTTGTCATCACTAATGGATGGAACGTACTAGAAGAGGCATTTGGCTTCCCTAACAGATGAAGCTAGTTTTAAAACACCCTTCCAAAATTACAATTGTCCAAATGAGGAAGTTTCTTATTATTAATAAGTTTCATCATTAGAATGGATATCATTTACTATGTGCTAACGTACTAAATACATTTAACAAATTATTTTTTATCGTCATGACCACCTCATGAATATTCCCTCCAATTTATGAGAGAAGAAAGACAGGAATGCTCAGAACATCAAATTACTATACACATACTCATACCACAAGCAACTGTGTGAGCTGGGCTGAACCCAGGTCTGATTCATTCTTTGATCCCATCTGCTTTTTCTTTTTATCACTAGACATGTACAAAGTCTGGGTAACCACCTGCTAAGGATGCTTATGATGGGATTCTGGAATCTGAGACCAGAATGCCACTGAAGTCTCTTCTAAACCATAATCCATGGCTCTTTTTGACTCTGTTTTCTTAACGTCTACAAAGAAGTATTTAATTATAATTTGGAGGTATGTTGTGTCTTTACACTTGTTAAGAATACTCTGTACCAATAGTTTGCAGAAATAATGATACACTTTTGTGATGTGATCCAATTTAAAAAGGAGGAGGATATGCGAATCTCACCTTATCATAAATTGTAGCATTTCGAGCTGCTGTTGAAACCCACACCTCCTTGAAGAATTTGTCACTCACTGGATCCTGAATGTCTTCACTGGGGCCAGAAAGATAGCCGAGGACAACCCTGAAATATAAGTGTCCTCCTGAATGAGTAACTGAGACAAAAGCACTTTGTTTGCAGGCACTGTTTCAAACAGTACAGTAATTCAGGCACTCAACCAAACAAGCCTATTTTTTAAAAAAGGAAATCAAAGGAAGCCATTAGGACTAAGTGCGTGTCCATAAGGGAAAAAGACAGCATGTACCCCAAAGTTCATTGCAGCACTATTTATAATAGCTAGGACATGGAAGCAACCTAGATGTCCATCAACAGATGAATGGATAAAGAAGCGACGGTACATACATAGAATGGAATATTATTCAGCCATAAAAAGGAATACATTTGAGTCAGTTCTAATGAGGTAGATGAACCTAGAGCTTATTATGCAGATTGGAGTAAGTCAGAAAGAGAAAAACAAATATTGTATACTGACACATATATATGGAATCTAAAAGATGGTACTAATGATCCTATTTGCAGGGCAGCAGTGGAGACGAAGACACAGAGAACAGATTGTGGACACAGCAGGGGAGGGAGAGAGTGGGATGAACTGAGAGAGTAGGGTGGGACGAATTGAGGAAATATACAAATTACTGTATGTAAAATAGATAGCCAGTGGAAATTTTCTGTATGACTCAAGGAACTCAAACCAGTGTTCTGTGACAATTTTGAGGTGTGGGAAGGGGTGGGAGGGAGGTTCAAGAGGGAGATGACATATGTATACCTATGGCTGATTCATGTTGATGTATGGCAGAAACCAACACAATATTGCAAAACAATTATATTCCAGTTAAAAATAAATAAATATACAAAAAAAGACTATGTGTGTCTTTATGAAAAAAAAATCCTAAGTTGCAAAACAAAACAAAAAACCCTAAGTTGTTATAATGCTTGAAACTTTTAGCTGTTAGACAAGAAAGACCTTCATTTCATTCTAAGAGAGTCCTTGTAATTTGGCCTAGGAGGGTGAGGACCTTGGAAGATAGGACTGGTATTCAAAGAATGTGCCAGCCAATATGCTGAGCCCTTTCCAAAAATGATCTCAGTAAATCCTCAACAGCCTATGAGGAAGTAGCTATTAAAACAATTAAAAAATAATAAAAAGGGAACAACTATTATTATTTTCCTTTTACAGAAAAGGGAACTAAGGCACAGAAAGTTTAAGTAACTCTTTCAAGGTCATACAGCTTAATAAGCTGTAGATCTGGGACTCCGACCTAGACCACCTACCTCCTAAACCTGTGTTCTTAACCAAGACCCAATCTTCTCATTCCCCTTTTTCCCTTCTAACCTTCCCGCTTCCCTCCCTTGGGCCAAGAACTATGCTGAACTCTAGGGTATAGAAATGAACACGAAAGACATGGAGCCTCTCTGGGTGGAGTTAAATTTGGTGGGAAAGATCAACACCGAATAAAGAATCACCCTCAGAAGGAACTGATTAAAATGTGGTAAATACCAGGTGTGCTTTAAGAGTATGAGATGGGAGTAGTCAGGGAGTCTTTTCCTTCCCCACCTACCATCTTTCAGGATTCAGTACAAGGTTGCCTCTAAACAACTTCTTATGGCTCCTCCTCCCATTTCCTACTTCCCCCGGTCAATCTTTCTTCCTTTGTCCCCCACACTGTGCTTCACATGTGCTTTGTTTTCGTCAGAACACCTGCAATATTCATGCACTTTTTGCTTTTAGCAGGCCTATCTCCCAGTTCTAGTGCATAAATTCTTTGAGAGAACATGATTTACTTAGTCTCATATCCCCAGAGTACCTGGCATAAAAGAAGACATGCAGTAGATTGTCTGAGTTGATCGAATATAAACAGAGGACTAGAAATAATAAGAAATTCTCAAGCAAAGCATGACAAATTTCAGAGGTCACTTTTGAAAATGATGAGAGCTCTTGTACTTACATAAAGCCTGAGAGTGAAAAAGCACATCTATTTTAATCCTGTGAGGTTGATGGTGCATGATTCCCATTTTGCAAATGGGAAACAAAAGGTTGGAGACATTTTATTAGCAGAGCTAGAATCTAAGCTGAGTCCAAAGCCTTTTTCTCACATGCCTGGCAGGTTCAAGGAATAAATACAAAGGCTTGTGCTACACTGGAAACAGAAGTGGAGAAATGGGCCTCAGAAGGTTTTGGCTTTTACACTGCATGAAATTGGGACGCACTGCAGGCACTGGAGCAAGGAATGACAGAATCTGACTTACATATTAAAAAAACGGCTGCTGTGTTGAGAGTAGACTGTGCCGGGCGAGGGCTGAAACATGGAGACCAGTTGGGAGTCACTGCAGTGATCTTGGTGGGAGATGATGGCGGCTTGAGCAGTGCCAAGGAAGGTGGGGAGATCAGGTTTCACTGATTCGTGGACATAGAGTGTGACAAAAATAGGCATCAGGATGACTAAAAGGGCATTGGCTTGAGCAACGAGATGAGGGTAGTTGCCATTAGCCGCGATGGGGAATTCTGTGGGTAGAGTCAGTTAGTGAGGGAAGACCAGGAATTCAACTTTGAACCTGTTGGGACACCTATTAAATATTCAAGTGGTGATACTAAGTAGGCAGTTGGATAAATGAATCTGGAGTTTGGGAGAGACGATTTGGCTGGAGATACAATTTTGAGAATTGTCCACATATGTATACTCATAAAGCCATGTGATTGAGTATAGACAGAGAAGAGGACCTCAACAATAGGGGAGAGAAGGAGCAGTCGGTGAGGCTGCCGAAAAGCCAGAGGGTGAGTATCCTGGACCAACACAGTGTTAAATTCCGATGAGAACTGACTGTTGGATTTAACAGGGTGGAGGTCACAATATTGTTTCCCTCTTAGTATTTAAATATGTAGATTTACATCATCATTTTTAATGACTGCACAATTTCCAGTTATGTGAAAATTTATTTAACTAGCTCTTTTATTATGACCTTTTGGGTCACTTCCATTTTTCCATTATTATAAACAAAGCTATAATGAACAAAATTTATTCATCACATATAATTAATTTGTGAATTTCTATGATTATTTCACTCACAGAAATTTAAAAATTAAAATTCCTGGGTCAAACATTGTGCAAAATTTACCTCAGGGAAGACTGTTCCAACACACATAATATTTACCATGTGTGTTCTCCCCAGCCAACTCCAATATTACCAACACCTAAAAAAGCTCAGTCAGATTAGGGGGATAAAAGGGCATCTCACTTTAGTTTTAGTCTGCACTTTTTCTATCATATAAAAATTCCCTAAAAGGGAACTCCCTGGTTGTCCAGGGGTTAAGATTTGGTGCTTTCACTATGAGGGTCTGGGTTCAATCCCAGGTCAGGGAACTAAGATCCTACAAGCCAAGTGGTACAGCCAAAAAAAATAATAAATTAAAAAAATTATCTAAAACAAATGAATCTGGCACCTGGGGTCACTATGATTCTTAGAGTTTTATAACCTCAAAATTCTACTTCTACTTCAAATTATGTCTTCCAGGTGGCACAGTGGTAAAGAATCCAGCTGCCAATGCAAGAGAGGCAGGAGACACGGGTTCCATCTCTGCGTTGGGAAGATAGTCTGGAAGAGGAAATGGCAACCCACTCCAGTATTCTTGCCTGGAAAATCCCATGGACAGAGGAGCCTTGTGGGCTACAGTCCACGGGGTCGCAGAGAGCCGGACATAACTGAGCATAACTGAGCACGAACGCACACATGCAGACTATACAGGGATAACTTTCAAAAAGATCCTAAAGGATGATGTTTGCACACAGATGCTGCTGTTCCTTAAGACCCAAAGCAAAATTTAACTGTGTCAAATTTGAAGGACAGTGCAAGTTACAACAATAAACCAATTATAATAATGTCTTTGATTTGGGTTGGGTCTAACCAGCTGAAAACAGCAAAAAAGAATACTTCCGTGACTTTGCTTTTAAATGAGAACAAGAGGTGAGGCAATGTGTCTGTCAAGTTATCAGTTAAGAACTTGTGAGTAGAAAAAGTATTTAAATAAACCTATAACTGTAATAAATTATTTTGCCTGACAGTTTAATTATTAAAATTTTATATTAAAAACTACAGTCAATATAATGTGAAGTACTGTGGGTATTTGAGGATTAAGGTTTCAGAGAAAATGAATTTGATTTTATGCTGATGTGAATAATGGCAATCATTGAATGTTTAATTGTTTATATTATCAGTAGGACAGTAGGAAAAGCACAGAAAATTTTCTGTTCTTTCCACTGCTCATGTCTACCACTGTCACTGATTCTGAGTTCTACCTGTGTGGCTAATGGTTTCTGTTGAGTGATGGCTACATCTGTAAAGTCTGGATAATCTTCTAGGACTTAATGAACTGTTTGGCATGTATTAGTGACATTCAGTAAAGTACTGTGATGGTTGAGTCTATTTAGAACTGATGTCACATTGAAATGTGTCTATTTCTATTCAAAAATAAACCAGATGGGAAATGTATTGAACTTGCATTTTTTTAAGGGGGAAAATGGCTTGACTCTAGGTCACAACGTTTATCTTTGAGAATATTTCCCAGTAAAAAGAGCTAAAATCAACATAAGGTTTTCATGGTGCTTTTTAATGTATTATTGTGTCTGCTATTGTGGAAGAGTGAAAATGCTTGTTCAAGAATGACTGCTTCTTTAAGATAGTTTAAAAGTTGCCAGGAAAAATAAAACACCTAGGAACAAACTTATAATGAAATGTATAGAGTCAGCAAAAAGCCAAAAGGACAACAAAAAAAATCTTTCATTTCAGTTCAGTAGCTCAATTGTGTCCAACTCTTTGTGACCCATGGACTGCAGCACTCCAGGCCTCCCTGTCCATCACCAACTCCCAGAGTTTACTCAAACTCATGTCCATTGAGTCGGTGATGCCATCCAACCATCTCATCCTCTGTCGTCCCCTCCTCCTCCTGCCCTCAATCTTTCCCAGCATCAGGGTGTTTTCACATGAGTCAGTTCTTTGCATCAGGTGGCCAAAGTATTGGAGTTTCAGCTTCAGCATCAGTCCTTCCAATGAATACTCAGGACTGATCTCCTTTAGGATGGACTGGTTGGATCTCCTTGCAGTCCAAGGGACTCTCAAGAGTCTTCTCCAACACCACAGTTCAAAAGCATCAATTCTTCAGTGCTCAGCTTTCCTTATAGTCCAACTCTCACATCCATACATGACCACTGGAAAAACCATAGCCTTGACTAGATGGACCTTTGTTGGCAAAGTAATGTCTGTGCTTTTTAATATGCTGTCTAGGTTGGTCATAACTTTTCTTTCAAGGAGCAAGTGTCTTTTAATTTCATGGCTGCAATCACCATCTGCAGTGATTTTGGAGCCCCAAAAAATAAAGTTTGTCATTGTTTCCTCTGTTTTCCCATCTATTTGCCATGAAGTGATAGGACCAGATGCCATGATGCTAGTTTTCTGAATGCTGAGTTTTAAGCCAACTTTTTCACTCTCCTTTTCACTTTCATCAAAAGGCTGTTTAGTTCTTCTTTGCTTTCTGCCATAAGGGTGGTATCATCTGCATATCTGTTCAGTTCAGTTCAGTTCAGTCACTCAGTCGTGTTCAACTCTTTGCAAACCCATGAATGGCAGCATGCCAGGTCTCCCTGTCCATCACCAACTCCCGGAGTTTACCCAAACCCATGTCCATCGAGTCAGTGATGCCATCCAACCATCTCATCCTCTGTCGTCCCCTTCTCCTCCTGCCCCCAATCCTTCCCAGCATTAGGGTCTTTTCCAATGAGTCAACTCTTCACCTCAGGTGTCCAAAGTATTGGAGTTTCAGCTTCAACATCAGTCCTTCCACTGAACACCCAGGACTGATCTCCTTTAAGATGGACAGGTTGGATCTCCTTGCAGTCCAAGGGACTCTCAAGAGTCTTCTCCAACACCACAGTTCAAAAGCATCAATTCTTCGGTGCTCAGCTTCCTTCACCGTCCAACTCTCACATCCATACATGACCACTGGAAAAACCATAGCCTTGACTAGATGGACTTTTGTTGGCAAAGTAATGTCTCTGCTTTTAAATATGCTATCTAGGTTGGCCATAACGTTCCTTCCAAGGAGTAAGCGTCTTTTAATTTCATGGCTGCAATCACCATCAGCAGTGATTTTGGAGCCCCCCAAAATAAATCTGACATGGTTTCCACTGTTTTCCCATCTATTTCCCATGAAGTGATGGGACCAGATGCCATGATCTTACTTTTCTGAACGTTGAGCTTTAAGCCAACTTTTTCACTCTCCTCTTTCACTTTCCTCAAGAGGCTCTTTAGTTCTTCTTCACTTTCTGCCATAAGGGTGGTGTCATCTGCACATCTGAGGTTATTGATATTTCTCCCAGCAATCTTGATTCCAGCTTGTGTTTCTTCCAGCCCAGCATTTCTCATGATGTACTCTGCATATAAGTTAAATAAGCAGGGTGACAATATATAGCCTTGACGTACTCCTTTTCCTATTTGGAACCAGGCTGTTGTTCCATGTCCAGTTCTAACTGTTGCTTCCTGACCTGCATACAGGTTTCTCAAGAGACAGGTCAGATGGTCTGGTATTCCCATCTCGTTCAGAATTTTCCACAGTTTATTGTGATCCACACAGTCAAAGGCTTTGGCATAGTCAATAAAGCAGAAATAGATGTTTTTCTGGAACTCTCTTGCTTTTTCGATGATCCAGCAGATATTGGCAATTTGATCTCTGTTTCCTCTGCCTTTTCTAAAACCAGCTTGAACATCTGCAAGTTCACGGTTCACATATTGCTGAAGCCTGGCTTGGAGAATTTTGAGCACTACTTTACTAGTGTGTGAGATGAGTGCAATTGTGCGGTAGTTTGAGCATTCTTTGGCATTGTCTTTCTTTGGAATTGGAATGAAAACTGACCTTTTCCAGTCCTGTGGCCACTGCTGAGTTTTCCAAATTTACTGGCATATCGAGTGCAGCACTTTCACAGCATCATCTTTCAGGATTTGAAATAGGTCAACTGGAATTCCATCACATCCACTAGCTTTGTTCGTAGTGATGCTTTCTAAGGCCCACTTTACTTCACATTCCAGGATGTCTGGCTCTAGGTGAGTGATCACACCTTCGTGATTATCTGGGTCATGAAGATCTTTTTTGTAAAGTTCTTCTGTGTATTCTTGCCACCTCTTCTTAATATCTTCTACTTCTGTTAGGTCCATACCATTTCTGTCCTTTATCGAGCCCATCTTTGCATGAAATGTTCCCTTTGTATCTCTAATTTTCTTGAAGAGATCTCTAGTCTTTCCCAATCTGTTGTTTTCCTCTATTTCTTTGCATTGATCGCTGAGGAAGGCTTTCTTATCTCTCCTTGCTATTCTTTGGAACTCTGCATTCAGATGGGAATATCTTTCCCTTTCTCCTTTGCTGAGGTTACTGATATTTCTCCCGGCAATCTTGATTCCAGCTTGTGCTCCATCCAGTCCAGTATTTCTCATATGTACTCTGCGTATAAGTTAAATAAGCAGGGTGACAATATACAGCCTTGATGTACTCCTTTACTGATTTGGAACCAGTTCTTACTGTTGCTTCTTGACCTGCATCCAGATTTCTCAAGAGGCAGGTCAGGTGGTCTGGTATTCCCATGTCTTTAAGAATTTTCCACAGTTTGTTGTGATACACACAGTCAAAGGCTTTGGCATAGTCAATAAACCAGAAGTATTCCTGCTTCCAATAATGAAAATCCTAAAGCATTACTGAAGAATAAAAATTTTGAAGAAGCTGAAGTACATATCTTGTTCTTCAATAGGATGGCTCAATATCATAAAGACATCAGCTCTTTTTATATTAATCTATACTCCAGTATTCTTGCCTAGAAAATCCCATGGACAGAGGAGCTTGGTGAGCTACAGCTCATGGGGTCGCAAAAGAGTCAGACACAACTTAGACACCAAACAGCAACAATAAATATCCCATAGTCATGCTCAAAAAAATAATGAGAGAACTTGAATAAACAATGTTAAAGTTCATGTGGAAGAATGAATAAGAGTAGCCAAGATTATTTTGGAAAAAAATACTAATTTGGGGAAGTGATATGGTAGGAAGGAAGTAGTATTAAAGTGCACAGCTGCTGCTGCTGCTAAGTTGCTTCAGCCCTGTCTGACTCTGTTTGACCCCATAGACTGCAGCCCACCAGGCTCCGCCGTCCCTGGGATTCTCCAGGCAAGGACACTGGAGTGGGTTGCCATTTCCTTCTCCAATGCATGAAAGTGAAAAGTGACAGTGAAGTCGCTCAGTCGTGTCCGACTCTTCGGGACCCCATGGACTGCAGCCTACCAGCCTCCTCAGTCCATGGAATTTTCCAGGCAAGAGTACTGGAGTGGGTTGCCATTGCTTTCTCTGAATGTGCACAGCTATGATAATTAAAATGATACCACACTGGCATGCAAGTCAACAGACCTTCAATAGGAAGCAGTAGAGAGTACAAATAGGTTAGGATGTACGGCAATTTGGTGCAGCATAAAGAGGCACTGCAGGCTAGAGAGGCAAACAGTACTGCAGTGATGTAGTTCTGGATCAGCTGGTTTCTCCAGCAAAAAGAGTTAGAGTCCCTACTTCCTTTCTAACTTTAAAATAATTTCCAGACACTGAATGTAAAATATAATATCAGGGACTTCTATGGTGGTCCAGTGGCTAAGACTCCACACTCCCAAGGCAGGGGACCTAGGTTCAATCCCTGGTGAGGGAACTAAATCCCACATGCCATAACTAAGAGTTCACATGCCACAGCCGAAGATCCCGTGTGCAACTGAGAGCCAGTGCAGCCAAATAAATAATAAATAAGTAAATAAACATCAAAAAATAAAAAGTAATATTAAAAAAGCACTAGAAGATAAAATATAAGGAAATAGGAAATATTTTGTCTTGGGTTGGGGAAGCTATTCTAAGCATATTTGTTAAAATGGGAGAGAAAAAAGAAAAAAACTGATAGATTTGATTAATAAGAATTGAATTTTCCCCCAAATACTATACACATGATTAAAAAGCAATTGGCAAATCAGATTTGCGACAAATGGGAGAAAGAAATTAGCCTCTTGTATACTTAAATTACTTATAAGTCATTAAAAGAAAGTGAAACATTCCAACAAAATGGACCAAGGACATGAATAGTCCAGACAGTTTACAAAAGAACAAGTACAAATGGGTAATGGATACATTTTGAAACTCTCAAATTGCACATTAAAAAAAAGGGGGGGAATTTCATTTTGAAACCCAACAAATTGGCAAAGTCTAAATAAAATGACAGAATTCAGAAAAGATGGGAGGAAAAAGCCCTCTAAAACATTGTTAGAGATACAATATGAAATCAGAGGGCAAAGGAAACTACACACTTCCTTTGGCTAGAAATTCCAGGGTTAGGATTTAGTTAAGGAAACAATTAAGAAGGTGAGCAAGATGCTGTCTACAACCACACCCACTTTCGTAAATCAGTGAAAAATCTGTGTGTTACTGAGGTTCTCTTAAAGAAATTATGGCATATTCATATGATGTGATACAATGCAGACATTAAATGTAATACAATGTAGCTATTAAATATTATAGAACACAATGACATGGAAAAGTATGTGCGACATTGTTTAAATAATAAAGAACTTTGTGGAACTACAAGAACCCAATTATGTTTTAAAAAAGAAATACAACACAGTGATATTTATGTATAGAAAAAAAGTGGAATGAGATATATACCATGTTAAAATTATTAGCCCTGGGTGGTGGGATTACAGGTAAAATTTAATTTTCTTATTGCTTTTCTATGTTTGCCAAATTTTCTTTTGTGTGTGTGTGTTTGCCAAATTTTCTATAATGAAAATATGTTGAAATCAGAACTCTCTGTCTCTATAATTATACATTATAACTCTCTGTCTGTACTATTATACATTTAGAAATTTATAAAAAAGCCCACATCTTTAAAGAGAATACTTAAGTTCTCATGGAACTGAAAAGGTATGACATTTATTTCTAGTTTACAGGAGGAAATATTTGTTTCCCTATATAACCTGCAGTAGGCAATCAATGGGTTGATTAACAGGGTACTAATTTTAAACTCTCCTCTCTAAACAAAACAAACTGACATTAGAAGCTAATTGAAATACCAATAATCATAAAAAAAATCTTACTGGCAAAACAATTAGTAACAAACATGAATAAAAACAGAGGTCTGACGTATTTTGAGGGATGAATTTGCTGAATTCCTGGGGCAGAGGGAGCAGAATGAACTGAAGCCTGGTTCTCAAAAGCCAGAGTCTGGAGTGAGTAGGAGGGAAGGGCCTCCAGCATTTGCAGGAGGTGAGTGCTGGTTGCGTGCCTATCTGCCAGTAAGCCAGCTTCCAGAAGCGACTGTTAACTTGGGGGAGGTGAAAACAAAGCACTGCAACAGTATATGAGCAGTGCCTTTCATCGAAAAGCTTAAAATACCACCTTTAACTGGGGGCACTTGTCTCTATCTCACTGTAGAGACCACACTGAAATCCCATCCTGGCCAATATAGTTCTCTGTGTGTGTTTTAGTCACTCAGTCATGTCCAACTCTGTGTGACCCCATGGACTGTAGCCCGCCAGACTCTTCTGTCCATGGGATTCTCCAGGCAAGAATACTGGAGTGGGTTGTCATTCCTTCTCCAAGGGATCTTCCTGACCCAGGGATCAAACCGGGGTCTCCTGCATTGCAGGCAGATTCTACAATCATACAATTGTGGACTTCCTGAAAAAGCTTACATGCGGGAGGGTGGTTGGGGTGTTCCATAGACGGTGGGAGCTCAGTGTGTCTGCAGTGACTGGGGAAGAGGGAGAGGAGATAAGAAGCCATTTGGAAAAAAAAAAAGAAGCCATTGTGGAGGAAATAGAGAAGTGACAGGATCTGAGTTAGGTTCTCGAAGGATCACTCTGTCCACTGAGACTGGAATACAGGGGTTGGGATGGGGCCAGTTAGAGCCCATGCCCAGGAAAGTTCTGAGTAACACTTAATTGAATGAAGGACTCATTTAAGGCCACACAGTCCTTGGTTCTCAGCCCAGTGCTCTCTCTGCTGGACCACAGATTTGTTTAAAACTCACATCTTCCTGTAGAAGATCAGCAATCTTCTGTGTCTGGAGTCATTTCAAATCTGAGAACTGAAGTTTCCACATTTAAATTTAACACCAGTAATCACTAGCATTCTCCTTTAGTGATTTTAAAAATCATACCCTTGTATCACTGGAACCATTTCAATTTCTAAAAATGGACTCACTATAAAAAACTTAAGTAGACACTAGGTGGCTTGACTTGGTCCTAAATCTATTAATAGATTTAAAAAGCTAGGTTTTTTTTTACACATAAAAATAATAAAAGCTATTAAAATAGGAAATGTTTGTGCCCCACACAAAGCCATTTTGCACCACTTCCTGTGTTCTGGGGACACTATTTTGAAAAAAGAAGAGCCTGGAGATGGCAGGTGTGCTGAGAGTTAAGAGGCTGGGCTGGGTTGCAGCGCCTACTGCAGAGGGACACCCAGCTTCAGAGACTCACCGAAAGCACTGAAGCCGAAGTCCTTGGGCAAATCGACCAGCTTGGTACTCTTTTCCATCCATTACCGAAGGGACTGTCTCCGTGTCCTGCACAATGACAGCCATTTCACTGTCGCGTTTTCCCAGCATGCTTCGGTCATTTATGTTGGCAGAGCCTATAAGGAGAAACAGTGCAACTGAACGATTTTCTTGTCAAAGTGGACACTCACTTGTCCTCCAGACTTGATTCTTCCTTGCTAAATAAACCCTCATTTTGTTTGGTTATCAAGAGGTATGGTGCTCTAGGGAAGCAGTGACCTCCCTAACCCAGGGGTGAATCTTGATCAGTCTAAGTCAGCCATGGTCATGACATTATTTCTGCCAGTGACTGCTTAGAAATGGACACTTGTCATGATTCTAGCCATTGTAACATGAAGGCAAATCTGCCAGGGGCTTCTGAGAAAGTTTTCTACTTCTTATTAACAGACACAAGAACAGGATGTCTCTTCCAGTCTTTGGATACTCTGGCTTGAAGGGTTGTATGAAAACATGATTCTAGGAGCTGTAGCAGCTATTCTGTAACCAAGAGGGCAAACAGATAAGTTAAAGACAGCAGAGCAGGAAGAAGAAAGACTTTGGGTCTTTAAGTCACTGAACTAGCCAACTCTAGAACTTGTTACCTTCTTACCTTATCTTTCCTATTGTTTCACATACCTCTAGCTGAATTTTCTATCTTGTGGCTCAAGGGATTCTAACTGATATAATCATTAAGCACACAAAGAAACAAGAATGCTTACCAGTTCAGTGCAGTTAACTTCCATACTTAATAATTAAGTTCTGCAGACTTTAACTCATGGTCATATAATTATAAATGTCAAAACCCAAGAAGATCTTCACAGCAATATAATCCACTCTCAAATATAGACTATCATTAGTGGCTCTGACTTTCCATTCTCTTGCCTCACTTGAGAGGCACACCAATGGCTTCTGTATCAACTTCTCTCCATTCTATTTTTAAATCCAAATGAGCTGAGAATGTCAACTTTCACATGTATTTGAATATTAGTTCAATGTGTATCTTCTGCGTTCCTCTGTCATGTATTGTTACTTTTTCTGCATTAACTATTGTGGATCCACACTTTTGAATCCTTGAGGTATTCTACAAATTATGGAAGGGCCTGGCTGATTCTCTTTTCCCTTCTTGCTCCTCTTGCCCTAGCCCCGCACTTCACTGCTTCTGCAGACTCAGAGCAGAAGGGTCAGGTTGAACAGGAGCTTGGGGCTACCCTCTGTGATGGGGGCCATTAGGGTGGAAGGTTTTAGCAGCTCTGCCCCAAGCCCAAATGGCGGGATGCTGAACATGAGAGGAAGCTGGCTCCTCCTAAAGAGACTTCACTGCCATTTGCCACAATATTGCATGCGTGCATGTGTGCTAAGCCACTTCAGTTGTGACTTTGTGACCCCATGGACTGTAGCTCACCAGGCTCCTCTGTCCACGGAATTCTCTAGGGAAGAATACTGGAGTGGGTTGCTGTGCCCTCCTTCAGGGATCTTCTCAACCCAGGGATTGAACCCATGTCTTTAATGTCTCCTGAACTGGCAGAAGGGTTCTTTGCCACTAGTGCTACCTGGGAAGCCCTTGCCACAATATTGTCACATAATTAATACACAAATCTATGATAACTGTGGATATGAATGGTGCCCCACAGGGACTCTGGGTGACAGAGAAAGGATGGAACACCTCACAGAAAGTTGGGAGCACTACTAGGGTGCTGTAAGTTGAGCCCCACCTTTGAAAAATGTTGTTTTGTTAGTGACAAATCAACTTTTACACATACACTCACATTTTAATCACACTATAAAATTTGCCTCCTCTATTGCAGACAAATCACAGTATAAAATTTGTCTTTGGGCTTGACATTTGGCCCAGCATTAATTTGGGCAAAGTCATTTAATCTTTCTCAGCTTTAATTTAATCTTTTATAAGTCAAGATCATAATATAGACCTTGTCGGGTTGTTGTGAGAATTAAATAAGACCACGTGAAAGCACTTACTGATCTATAAACTTCTCTACAAATTCTAATTATTATTGGCATTATTATCAGATACTTGTTACCTCGATAATATCTGCACTAGAGAACCTGCCTCAGGAGGGGGAGATTTGCTAGCACGTAGCATTTGTAGCAAAGAAGCCTCCTCTCTGCGTGAACTGTCCCCTACCCAGGTGTGTGAACTGTCAGGGGTGAGGAGTAAGGGCCCCCTAGTGCTGCTTTGGGGCTTACCAGGTAGCTCAATGGTAAAGTATCCACCTGCCAAGCAGGAGACACTGGTTCGATCCCTGGGTTGGGAAGATCTCCTGGAGTAGGAAATGGCAACCCATTCCACTATTTTTGTCCGGAAAATTCCATGGAAGAAGAGCCTGGCGGGCTATACAGTCCATGGGATCTCAAAGGGGCAGACAGCCAACTGAACAGTGCTGGGACGTCACTACCACATGTGCCCAGCAGAGGCCGCTGTCAGGCCGGGGCTGCTGAAATGGGAAGCCATAATTGTTCTTCACTGTCTGGCAGCCTGAACATATGAGCCCTCTGGAAAGCCTCCTACACACATAGGCGCGCGCGCACACACACACACACACACACACACACACACTGGTCCCCCTAGACTCCTTCCCAGGCACTGTGGGCCCCACACTCGCCAGCAGAGTAATGCATTCCTGGCATTCTGAACTAGAATTTTTAGAGGGTGTGTTTTCTTGTACTTCCCATCAAGAGTTTCCCAGAGCACTCACTCTCAAACACACTGGATAAGTGAGTTGTGCTTGTCAATAAAGGACAGAAATGGTAGGGACCTAACAGAAGCAGAAGACATTAAGAAGAGGTGGCAAGAATACACAGAAGAACTGTACAAAAAAGATCTTCACGACCCAGATAATCACAATGGTGTGATCACTCACCTAGAGCCAGACATCCTAGAATGTGAAGTCAAGTGGGCCTTAGGAAGCATCACTACGAACAAAGCTAGTGGAGGTGATGGAGTTCCAGTTGAGCTATTTCAAATCCTGAAAGATGATGCTGTGAAAGTGCTGCACTCAATATGCCAGCAAATCTGGAAAACTCAGCACTGGCCACAGGACTGGAAAAGGTGAGTTCTCATTCCAATCCCAAAGAAAGGCAATGCCAAAGAATGCTCAAACTACCGCACACACACTCATCTCATATTAAAGTAATGCTTAAAATTCTCCAAGCCAGGCTTTAACAATATGTGAACTGTGAACTTCCAGATGTTCAAGCTGGTTTTAGAAAAGGCAGAGGAACCAGAGATCAAATTGCCAATATCCACTGGATCATAGAAAAAGCAAGAGAGTTCCAGAAAAACATCTATTTCTGCTTTATTGACTATGCCAAAGCCTTTGACTATGTGGATCACAATAAATTGTGGAAAATTCTGAAAGAGATGGGAATACCAGACCATCTGACCTGCCTCTTGAGAAACCTGTATGCAGATCAGAAAGTGACAGTTAGAACTGGACATGGAACAACAGCCTGGTTCCAAATAGGAAAAGAAGTACGTCAAGACTGTATATTGTCACCCTGTTTATTTAACTTGGAGAAGGCAATGGCAACCCACTCCAGTACTCTTGCCTGAAGAGTCCCAGGGACGGGGGAGCCTGGTGGACCGCTGTCTATGGGGTCGCACAGAGTCGGACATGACTGAAGCAACTTAGCAGCAGCAGCAGCTCATTTAACTGATATGCAGAGTACATCATGAGAAAAGCTGGGCTGGAGGAAGCACAAGCTGGAATCAAGATTGCTGGGAGAAACATCAATAACTTCAGATATGCAGATGACACTACCCTTATGGCAGAAAGTGAAGAAGAACTAAAGAGCCTCTCGATGAAAGTGAAAGAGGAGAGTGAAAAAGTTGGCTTAAAGCTTAACATTTTGGAAACTAAGATCATGGCATCTGGTCCCATCACTTCATGGCAGCTAGATGGGCAAACAGTGGAAACAGTGGCTGACTTTATTTTTCTGGGCTCCAAAATCACTGCAGATGGTGACTGCAGCCATGAAATTAAAAGACACTTACTCCTTGGAACAAATGTTATGACCAACCTAGACAGCATATTAAAAAGCAGAGACATTACTTTGCCAACAAAGGTCCATCTAGTCAAGGCTATGGTTTTTCCAGTGGTCATGTATGGGATGTGAGAGTTGGACTATAAGGAAAGCTGTGCACCGTAGAATTGATGCTTTTGAACTGTGGTGTTGGAGAAGACTCTTGATAGTCCCTTGGACTGCAAGAAGATCCAACCAGTTCATCCTAAAGGAAATCAGTCCTGGGTGTTCATTGGAAGGACTGATGTTGAAGCTGAAACTCCAATACTTTGGCCACCTGAGGTGAAGAGCTGACTCATTGGAAAAGACCCCTATGCTGGGAAAGATTGAGGGCAGGAGGAGAAGGGGATGACAGAGGATGAGATGGCTGGATGGCATCACCGACTCAATGGACATGGGTTTGGGTGGACTCCAGGAGTTGGTGATGGACAGGGAGGCCTGGCGTGCTGCGGTTCATGGGGTCGCAAAGAGTCGGACACGACTGAGCGACTGAACTGAACTGAACTGTGCCCATGCTCAGTCATGTTTGACTCTTTGTCAACCCTTTGGACTGTAGCCCACCAGGCTCCTCTGACCATGGAATTTCCTAGGCAAGAATACTGGAATTCCTCCTCCAGGTGATCTTCCAGACTGAGGGATTGAAACTTTGTCTCCCGTGTTTCCTGCACTGTAGGCAGATTCTTTACCCACTGGGCCATCAGGGAAGCCAGGATAAGTGAGTTGGCTACTACTTACTAGGAATGTGAAGAAGGGGAAGAGAAAACTTCAGATGAATTTAATAAATGAGATACTAAAAATGAGATATTGATGGATGTAAATATTATTTCCCTTTTTGCTGTTAAACATTCCCATATTCTGAAAATCAAATTCATAACAGCAGGTTATAGTATTAACCCATTTCTATAGAAAATATGAGGAAGAAGAGTGGGCAAGGATTCTAGGAAGATACACACTGAAGGGTTAAGGGTGGTGAGTGTTTTCTGGCAAAGGGAAGGAGACAATAAGGGGAATTTTGACCTTTTACTCTATATGAGTCCTTAGAGTTTGAATTGTTTTCAACAAATGTACTCTGTATTTTTACGGTGACTGCAATCCCTTGGTTTATTAGGACATTGTCTTGATAATTTAAAACCACTTAATTTTTGGAAAATGACCTTTTCTAAGCTTGTTATCAGGAACTTTTTAAATACTGTGAAATATAGCAAAATAGAAAAGAGTATATGAAAACTTATAAGTACAGCTTAGGTAATGACTTTAGAAAATCACCAAATTTATTACCCAAGCTGAAAAACAGAACATTACCACATTCCAGAAGTCCTCAGCTATCTTCCCATGGAAGTCCTTCCCTTCCCAGGAGAGAAACTTTATATAGAATTTTGTGTTCATCATGCTCGGATGATGTTTTCCTGAACAAACAAGTTTACTTTGGGCTTATTTTTAATTTGTGTAAATAGAACCATATAGTAGATAATCTTTGGAGACTGGTTTCTTTCATTCAATATCATATCTTTGGGATTTATCTTATATATTGTAATGCATTATTTTCCTTAAATGAGCACCCACAAACCTATTTATTCATTTTACTGTTGATGGATGTTTGGGTTGTTTCCAGAGTTTTGTTATAATACACAATTATGTTCTACATAGCTGTGTATATGTTTCCTGATGTACACATGTGGGAGTTTCGTGGGGCTCTGCACACAAAAGTGGCGTCCCTGGTGTTTCTTAGTATTGCCAGCACTTGGACTGTCCAGTTTTTGATTTTTGCCAATTGGTATTTTGAAAACCTGTTCTTTTCCTCATTACTATATTAATGAGGATGAACATCTTTCATATATTATGGGACTCAGGTATGTCCTTTTTAGGGGTGCTCCTATACAATTCCTCTGCCCATTTTTCTTTGGATATGGTCTTTCCTTGTTGATTTAGTTCTTTATACGTTTTGAATGGGCTTCCCTGGTGGCTCAGAAGGTAAAGAATCTACCTGCAATGCAGGAGACCTGGGTTCGATCCCTGGGTTGGGAAAATCCCCTGGAGGAGGGCAAGGCAACCCATTCCAGTATTCTTGCCTGGAGAATCCCCATGGACAGAGGAGCCTGGCCAGCTACAGTCTATGGGGTCACAAAGAGTACTAAGTGTGTGGCAAGTACTCTTTTTCTCATTTTGTGGTTTATCTTTTTATTTATATAGCACATCTTGATGAATAAAGTTCTGAATTTTAATGCAGTTAGATTTATCTATCATTTCCTTTGTGATTTTGCTTTTTTTTAATGTCTTGTTTAAGAAATTGTTAATTCTCCTGTGATAGACAGAATAATGACCCCTAGAGATGACTATGTCCTAATACCCAAAGTTGGTATGTTATATTACATGGTAAAGGGGAATTAAGGCTGCAGATGGAATTAATAGATGGTGCTAATCAGCTGACCATAAAAATAAGGACATTATCCTAGATTATCTAGGTGTTCAATATAATCACAAGAGTCTTTAAAAGTAAAGGGAATTCAGAGAGAGATGTGGTTACAAAAGAATGGGTTGATTCTTTGAGGACTTTCAGAGAGATGTAACATTGCTGCCTTCAAAGACAGAAGAAAGGGACCATGAACCACGGAGTGAGGGCAGCCACTCAAAGCTGGAAAAGGCAAGGAAATGGATTCTCCTTTGTGCTAAATTGCTTCAGTCGTGTCCGATTCTTTGTGACCCCATGGACTGTAGCCCGCCAGGCTCCTCTGTCCATGAGATTCTCCAGGCAAGAATACTAGAGTGGGTTGCAACCCAGGGATAGAACATCTCTTGCATTGGCAGGTAGGTTCTTTATACTAGCTCCATCTGGGAGGCTTCTAGAAGGAACACAGCCCTGTTGACATCTTGATTTTAGCCCAGTGAGATCCATGTCGGATTTATAACCTACGTAACTTTTAGATAATAATTTTGTGCTGTTTCAAGTCACTAAGTTTGTGGTCATTTTCTACAGAAGTAATAGACAACTAATATACCAACTCTACCCTATTTAAGCCTATGTGTTTTAATTAATTCACTTATTTATTTTTGGCTGCACCATGCAGCATGTGGGATCCTAGTTCTCCGACTAGGATCAAGCCCATACCCCCTGCATTGGAAACGCAGGGTCTTAACCCCGGGACCACCAGGGAAATCCTTAGCGGGCTCCTCAGGATTTTCTAACTGCTGTGTTCCCTGTGCCTCCAGTTCAGGAGTTCTCAGCTTGGCTGCACAGGAGCATCATCTAGGAAGCTTTCAAAAGATAATGGTGCCAAAACAAAAACAGAAAGCAAAAAAACCTTACACCTGGGCCCTAAACCAGACCAATTAATCACAATTTCTGGAAGTAGGAACCAGGCATTATTAGTATTTTCTCCTAATATCACTCCATTCTTTTATCAATTAACCCAACTTTTTTTTTTGAGGGGGGGAGGATCTATTTGAAAGTAAACTGTAGACATGAATAAACTTTCCCCTAAATGACAGTTCCATTTATCTGAACTCAAACCCATCTGTGTTCAAAATTGTTCTGTGGTGACAGTGAAAACATCTGATTAACTGAGTGGAGATAGGAAGACTCCTATCAGAGTGATGGAAATATCCTGTATCTTGTTCTGGGTGGTGGTTACATAAATGTAAATATATGTGAATTTTCATTAAGCTGTACACTGAAGTTTTGTGCCATTTACTATATATAATACATTAATTAAAAAAGAAAAACAAAAAAACAGCAACAACAAAAAAAAACAAAAAAAAAGATGGGAATCTTTTTGAAAAACAAAAAAAAAGCCACTAGGCAATTCTAAGGCAGTCAGGGTTGAGACCCATGGGACTCGCTCTTTACCGGGGTAGCCTTTCAACTACAGACACTTATCTTGAGCCTGCCTTTAAGCACTGAGATCCATTCCCTGCATGTAGTTTCCCACCTGTCACGCTTGCTGACTGCCTGTCAGCACCAGTTCATCAGTATCCATCCCAATGTTTCTGGTGTTTGGTGAAAAGAATACCTGCCTCCCCTGTAGCCCATGAGGTGGGTGGGCAGTGGCACTGTGTGATCATGTTTTGTGTCTCCCTGCTGTGTTGTGCAGTGGACTGCATGTGTGCACGCTAAGTCACTTCGGTTGTGTTCAACTCTTTGTGCCAGGCTCCTCTGTTCGTGGGATTCTCCAGGTAAGAATACTGGAGTGTGTTGCCATGCCCTCCTCCAGGGGATCTTCTGACCCAGGGATCGAACCAACGTCTCTTATGTGTCCTGCATTGGCAGGCAGGTTCTTCACCACTAGTGCTACCTGGGAAGCCCATGCAGTAAATTAGTGAAACCAAAAAAAGAAAAAAAAAATCATTTCATTTAGTTAACAAGATAGACTTAAATTCTACTTAAAGATAGCCTTGTTTTATTTAGGAAAGAAAATAACTGTTAGTTCGGTTACATGCCAATAAGATGAATTAGAAAACTGGACTTGGTCACAGATTTTAGAACCAACAGGGCCACCGGGGGTAAGACATAATTAAAGCTATACATAAAAGAGATCTCAGTGTGAGAAACCAAGTATTTCCTTGTGAAGAAAAAACAAGGATAAGCCATTTAGTCATTTTTCTTATGATAGATCACTCAGTGATTCTGGCGCAAGTCTGCCATGTTAGAAAATTTAATCACAGGTTACTTTAACTTCTTTTAAGGTCTTAATGACTTAACACCTGTAAAATATCCTCAGCCTAATTTCTCAAGTTCCTCTTTGAGAATTTTAAACATTGTTCTCTGTGTTATGAACTCAAACAGTCCAAATGTCTGAGAGCAGAAACAACAAGCCTGTTTCTTCCAGAGTTCCCACAGAGGTGAAAAGAACAAAAGTATACATGGATTTTTCCATGGATTTTCCAGGGGGAAATCTGTTCTGCCCTTGGGGAAGAAGGAAAAGAAATCCAGCCCCTAAAGATTAGCAAGTGAGACCTCTTCATACTCCCAGGGTCACATCTTCAATTTCAAGAAAGTAGATAATAACTGTATGCAAAAAGGGTCAATTATTGCTAGCCTAAATAAATTGTAGCCTTTGAGAGTTTAAAGACCTTCCTCGAAAGCAAGTCAAAAACTCTATAGATTTATGTAGCTCAGATACTAAAAACTACCTTGCATTTATACTTGATGTAAAAGTAAAGCAGGTTGAAAGTCGAAAAGACTTTTAAAAGGAAAATATTTACATCTGTCAATTTTTACTTCAAGAATTCTGAAATCTCCCTGAAGCAATCAACTGACTTTTATATGGCTTTGTTTGTTTGTTTTTCCATTTCAGCAAGCATCAATATTTTCCCTTTCCTTATTGTCACTGTCAATTTTAATAGAAAAATATTCTGAGATTAGCTTCTAAAGAGGCAAAGACAAGAATAGCTTGGGGCAATAAGAGAAAACTTGTTTATTAGGGGAGACAGGAGAAGAAATGAATCCTTAAAGAGCTCCGATCCCTATTGGGCAAGAGATTGAAGACACAAGATATTTCTCTTAAATGCCCAGTAAGTATTAAAAGAATGTGTGTGTGTGTGTGTGTGTGTATAAATATATATCACCACACTGTGATCTACATATTTTCTGGCTTCAGAACTGCTTTTCTTTCTTTTCAAATCATGTTCCAGGGAAGACAGTCTCATAACTCCTAGGTATGAGATTTTTCTTTCTTTTCTCAGTGGAGGATAGAAATGGAAAAGGCATATTTACTGTCAAGTTTTTTCAGAACACTCCATGACACTTAGTTTCTTAAAGAATAGATATCTTATAGCTGAGCAACTACATTTTATTTAAAACGGATGAGTGGAATGCCCAACAGCAAGACACAGCATATCTCTTAAGTAACATCCCCTCACCCTTGTCAATTCATTTATCTGGCTGGTTATTGATACTCATTTTCTCACTTTGACCTTTCAATGTTCATGTAACATGATATTAGAAGGCAAACCAACCCCATGATGGGAAAATGAAGCTTTCCAGGTGTACGAAAGAATGGAGCTACAAACCCACCCTTCTCAGCAGGCTGATCTAATCTGGGTAGAAGTACAACCGGTAACTCCCCTGAATCTGTCCATGGGGTGAGGGCTGCAGGAAAAGACTGCAGACTTTAGTCTAGGGCTACATTGTATTATTACTACACAAGCTGGTCTACTCTGTACCCTGATTAATAACATCCAAAATGCTGACTCCAGGGGGAAAATGGTAAGCATAGACATCGTTGTTGCGGTTGGATAGTTGCTCAGTTGCATCTAACTCTTTTGCGACCCCATGGACTGTAGCCTGGCAGGCTCCTCTGTCCATGAGATTTCCCAGGCATGAACACTGGAGTGGGTTGCCATTTCCTTCTCCAAGGGATATTCCCAATCCAGGGATCAAACCCACATCTCCTGCATTGACAGGCCAGTTCTTTACCACTGAGCCACCAGGGAAGCTCCAAGCATAGACGTAGTGATATTTTAACATCCTTCCAATCCTGACTCTTGCAAAAATCTTGGATCTGAGGTAATGGTTAGGTGGATGTGCACATACAAAGTACTATCAGGCTACCAGGTACTCATTTATGACACACTTCCCTCCCCAAACCTCTCCCTTCCAGTCCCTGAAATCTAGGTACTTGTGTTCAAAATTTTTAAAAAGGGAATAATAAAGAATTAATGAGCACAGACTGATTACTGCACTGCTGGGTTAGACTGCTGTCTCAGGACACTGTAATTTGCACAATGGCCATTTAATTGTTCTGCGCCTCTGTTACTTCACAGATAAAAACAGGGATTAGAAAGGACATAAGCGAAAAAGATTGCTTCAGAAATGTTTTAGATACTGATACTCTCAACTGCAAAGGAAGCTTCAAAGGAAGAAAAAGAATGATTTTTGCATGAGATAAGTCAACTGACAAGGAACACAATTAGAGACCAAGTACTTACCAATAATAACAGTGTTGTCATCAGCAATTAGCAGCTTGCTGTGGACATAGATAAGCTCAGTGACTAGGCTTCCTTCAAGCTCTGCATGTGTTCTAAGACCACAGAAGGATATATAATTTATCCACTGATTGCCAACTGTAAATTAAAAAGAAATCACTAAAATTAATATGACCAAGGTCAATAAAGGCATCTTAGATTTTACTGTCTTTCAAAACAAATATACCACTTCAACAGGTTAAGAATAGATTGTATAACATATATATGTATGTGTGTGTACATAATTTTAGAATGCATCTAGGATCTATTTTTACTTTCTGAAGAGTTTTATATTGCTAATATATATGGAGATATAATTTCAAAATATCTTACTGAAGTGATTTCTATGAATCCCCAATGCTAGGTGATCCCAAAATAAATTCAGATGTGAACATTTTATTTTAAAGATTTATTGAGTAAGTAGCAAAGAGTGATAATTAAAGTGTAGTCACAGGGGGACAACCTAAGATTTGCATTTGTCTGGGTTGACACCTGCTGCTGTTTATTCTGTTATTTTTTAAAATTTACTTATTTGCCTGCATCAGGTCTTAGTTGCAATACTCGGGATCTTCATTGCACTTTGTGGGATTTTTTCATTGCAGTGCGTGGTCTTCTATTTGTGGCTCATGAGCTCATTAGTTGCAGTACATGGGCTTAGTCGTTCTGCAGCATGTGGGATCTTAGTTTCCCAACCAAGGATCAAACCTGCATCTCCTGCATTGGATGATAGATTCTTTTTTTAAAAATCCAATTTTATTTATTTATTTTTTTCGCCATTTTTAAAATTTTTAATTGGAGGCTAATTATTTTACAATATTGTGGTGGTTTTTGCCATATATTCACATGAATCAGCCATGGGTGTATATGTGTTCCCCATCCTTACCATCCCTCTCACCTCACTCCCCATCCCATCCCTCAGGGTCATCCCAGCTCACCAGCCCTGAGCACCTTGTCTCATGCATCAAACCTGGATAAGCAATCTGTTTCACATATGATAATATACATGTTTCAATGTTATTCTCTCAAATCATCCCACCATCACCTTCTCCCACAGAGTCCAAAAGTCTGTTCTTTCCATCTGTGTCTCTTTTGCTGTCTCACATATAGGGTCACTGTTACCATCTTTCTAAATTCCATATATATGTGTTAGTATACTGTATTGGTGTTTTTCTTTCGGGCTTACTTCACTCTGTATAATAGGCTCCAGTTTCATCCAGCTCATTAAAACTGATTCAAATGCATTCTTTTTAATAGCTGAGTAATATTCCATTGTGTATATGTACCACAGCTTTCTTAGCCATTCGTCTGCTAATGGACATCTAGGTTGCTTCCATGTCCTGGCTATTGTCAACAGTGCTGTGATGAACAATGGGGTACATGTGTCTCTTTCAATTCTGGTTTCCTCGGTGTGTATGCCCAGCAGTGGGATTGCTGGGTTGTATGGCAGTTCTATTTCCAGTTTTTTAAGGATCTCCACACTGTTCTCCATAGTGGCTGTACCAGTTTGCATTCCCATCAACAGTAAGAGGGTTCGGATGGCAGATTCTTAACCACTGGACCACCAGGGAAGTCCCAACACCTGCTGCTGTTTAAATCAGATGTAAGACGTGAGCTGAAACTATCTGATGTATATAAATACTCAGTAGCAAACTCAGGGAAAAGCAGAAGTTAAAATTTTACAGACTTTGGGTAAGTAAAAATGTTGGCAGTTAAATAACATCCCTCCTTCTAAATCATTCAAATTAGGGAAACAAAAAAATCCTAAGTACATTTGACCTTGGAGAATTTATTTCAGAGCAAGAAGTACCAGGTTTGTACTTTAAAATGTTGCCCTCTCATCGTGTGAAGGTCATTTATGTGATAAGAACTGTATTCCGTATCAAACCAACCCATAATCATTACTCTGGCATGAGTGTTAGTCACGAGATTTTATGGTCCCCCTCTCACACAGCAGTTGTCCTGGATAAGCTAAGTGTGATACTAAAAATAAGTGGAGTGGAACCAAAGCATCACAGATTCTTATGGAAGGAGAATATAAATTTTTATAAGAATCTGAAGCGCTGGTAGAATCAATGGCAGTTCATGTTGCATTTACTGACGTTTCCAGGTATTACTGATCTTTTCTATTTTGCTGTTGATATTACTCAGTGAACCTATTACATTTAGGTATCTTGGAAAGAAATTTTTTCACAGGTAATATATAGAGGTTCCTCCATTTATAGATAACCCTTCCCATATCTGATATTAACACATACTATAAAGTCTGTATAATTAAAACAGTGCAGAACTGGTACATAGACAGCCAAACCAGTGTCTGAAATTGAAAGTCCAGAAATAGACCCAAGTAAGTATGGAAATTGCATATGATAAAGCTTGCAGCTCTAGGAAAAGGGCTTTTTAATAAAAGGTGTTAGTATAATTGCATAGCTATTTAAAAGAGATAAAAATTATATACATTCCTCCCAGCAATCATAAAAACTCTAAATCAGAGATGAAAATGTAAGCATATGAAACCATACAGTTGTTAGAAGAAAACCGAGTGAATTTCTGATAACCTGAGTGTAGGGGAGGCTTATAACTATCTAGAGGCAATAAAAGAAAAGATCAATAATGTTGGCTAAATAAAACAAAACAAAACAAACTCCTTTGCCTGACACAAAACACAATAAGCAAAAACAAAAGGCAAAGGACTTCCCTGGTGATCCAGTGGTTAAGCATCTACCTTCCAGTTCAGGGGACACGGGTTCAATCCCTGTACCAGGAAGATTCCACATGCTGCAGAACAAGGAAACCAGGGCGCCACAACTACTGAGCCTGCGCTCTAGAGCCCCACAGCCGCAACTATTGAGACTGCATGCTGCAACCACTGAAGCGCTAGAGGCTGTGCTCTGCAACAAGAGAAGCCCCCACTCGCTGCAGCTAAAGAAAGGACTTGCAAGGCATCGAAGACCTAGCACAGCCATAATAAATAAATAATTTAAAAACTAACTGAAGGGAGAAAAAGATCAAAGTCTTCATAGAAAAATAGGTAAAATACATGGACAATTCAAACACACAAAAAGATACATGTGAAAAGACAGTCATCTTCACTCATAATTAACAGAAATGCAAATTAAAACTATACGGAGAAACCATTTTTTAACAACCTCTGAGATTGACCAAAAAAAAAAAGAAAGATAACATATTCTCTTGTTGTGACTGGGTTGAAGTAAGCTCTCTCTTACATTGATGCTGAGAGTGCGAATTGGTATAAACTTGGAGGGGAATTTGTCAATATCTAACAAAATTATCTATAGCCCAGCATTTCCACTCTAGAAACTTACCCTAAATATACAGTTCCAACAAATAAGAACATATGTACACAAAGCTACTAATAATATTATTGTAATTGAAAAATATTGAAGATAACCTAAATGCTCACACACAGAATGATTGGATTAACTATGGCCAGTCTAGACACGGGAGACTATGCAGAGGTAGAAAGAGATGAAACTCTCTATGAACTGATTCAGAGTGATTTCCAGGATGGAGTGTAAATTTAGAAAGAGCAAATGCACAAGAGAATATGTGGTATGTTATTCTTATGAAAGAGATTTGGAGAAATAAGAAAATATACATGTTTCTGCTCAACTTGTACAAAAAAAAACACAGCCCAAATAACTTACAAACTGAAAAAATTTGTTTCCCATAGAGGATGAGTAGATTAGGGTGAGAAGGACGGTGGGGAAGAAACCGAAAGGAGGTACAGAGGAGTGGTGCTTGTCTAAGCGTGTCTGTCTTTTGTCCAGTTCTGACTATTGGAAGTCTATTGCATACACTCAAAAAAGAAAACAAAATCAGGAAAGATAAAGGGAAAAAGAACCCCAAATGAAATACAAACTAAAGCAAGTGAACCTAACTGCTTTTCAAACTAAAACCATAATCCAAGGATACTTGGAACACTAGCTTTTGATGATATATGCTATTAGGCTAAACACAAAAAGAACTATAAACAAATACTGGATCCTAGTGAGATATGTCGGAGAAGGCAATGGCACCCCACTCCAGTACTCTTGCCTGGAAAATCCCATGGATGGAGGAGCCTGGTAGGCTGCAGTCCATGGGGTCGCTAGGAGTTGGAGACGGCTGAGCGACTTCACTTTCACTTTTCCCTTTCATGCATTGGAGAAGGAAATGGCAACCCACTCCAGTACTCTTGCCTGGAGAATCCCAGGGACGGGGGAGCCTGGGGGGCTGCCGTCTATGGGGTCGCACAGAGTCGGACATGACTGAAGCGACTTAGCAGCAGCAGCAGCAGCAGCAGCAGTGAGATATATTTTTCATAGTAGTTGGGCTAGCAATTTCTGTGTATTCTAAGATTGAGGAAATATATATATATATATTATAGATAATAGAAGTAGGTTTCTTATTGTGAGATAAAGAAGTTATAAAAATTGAGAGATGACAAGAAGGAATCCTGTGGCATGGGACTGAAATTATCAGTATGGAGATTAGATGATAGACAGATGGACAGATAGATAATGTGTATGCAAAAAGCCTACAGCAGTAATATCCCAGTAGCAATGACCATACCTCCTACCCAGAATTTGGTTTCTAAATGCCACTTTCCACTGTGCTTGCATGGGTACTCAGCTGTGTCCTACTCTTTGCAACCCCATGGACTGTAGCCTGCCAGGCTCCTCTGTCCATGGAAATTTCCAGGCAAGAATACTACAGCAGATTGCCATTTCCTTCTCCAGGAGATCTTTCTGAACCCTTGTCTGTTGCATCTCCTGCTTTGGCAGGTGGGTTCTTTACCAGCTGAGCAACCGGGGAGCGAACCTATATAAGTTCCTTGAAGAAACGGTTGATTGCCGGGCTAATTATGAGAATGTATAAGATGGGTCTGAAACCCTTGTGCCAATGAAAAAAAGGCTGATGGGCATACATCAAAAGCCTCACAGGCCACACTCCATACCTACACCCCATTCATCCTTGCTATGAAATACTTCCTATGGAGTGGCAGAAATCTTTATTTCTTTATGAAAAATGCCTTTAAAAAGAAAGCTCAGGGTGAGTACCAGTCACAAGGACCAAAATGAAGATAAGGGTTCCAAGCTAGAAAGATATACTGTGTCGTTTCAAAAGAGGTGAACAGATCCACCACCCACTCTTGTGAGAAGAAGAAGCAAATGGAGAAATTACTTCGGCCAGTACAGTCATCCCTCAGTATCCTCAGGGTCCTGGTTCCAGGATCCCCAAGGATGAAAAAATCTCCCCTACTCTAGTCCTTTATATTAATATAAAGTGGTATACCATTTCCACATGATGTACACACATTCTCTTGTACACTTTAAATCATCTCTAGATTATTTACAAATACTTAATACAACGTAAGCGCTATGCAAATAGTTGCCTGCTTGTGGCAAATTCAAGTTTTGCCTTTTGGAACTTTCTAGGCTTTTTTCCCCTCAAATATTTTCAATGTGCGGTTAGTTGAATGTGTGGCTGGGGAAACTGCAAAGTACAGTTGAGTGATTCTGTGAAGGAAACTGACTCAACAGAGTAACAAAGTTGGTGATGTTAATTTGTGGTGTGAGAATATACTGAAACAGTGTCTTCTGAATAAAACATGAGAAAGCCAGGAGCATGACAGGTATTAATAAGGAGCAATAGGCAGAAAATAATCTTGGGGGCTTCCAAAGTACATGTTATGGACGTATTTGAGAATCTGGAGTTTTACATTAGTGCGTATATAGCTTGAAAGATGAGAAATCTGATACAATAGACACTAAGTTTATCAGGACATTTTGTGAAAGGACTTGGAGTTGTTACAGGAGTTTGCTGCTTAAACAAGCACTTCTTATATGTACATTTCTAATCCTGATTGAATACCTCTAGACCTTATGTTAAATTATACTAAATTGGCTGCTAAAATGCCATAATTCACAACAATTATAAAAATGATAAAGAAATGCTTTAAGTTAAACACTAAATCCCTGAAGATTAGCATATCAGAAAATTATACACTAATCACAGCTGGTTTTCTTTTCAGGAATTCTAACATATTTGTAGCAGCTGTTTTGTTATTTCTAAAGAACTGAAACAGGAGAAAACTACAGTTCTCTATCCAATTAGAGATTACCTAGTTCATGTATTTAAAACCCACTATACTTCTACGAAAACAAAGCCAACAATACAACACTGTACCTCAAAAAGGGGCATTATGTAATTAATCTATTCTTCCATGTTTAGAATATGAGCATTTCCCCCACAGAGATGCCTGATTTTGACTTGTTCCCAGGGTACTTGGAACTCATTTTGTAAGAGGGCTTAACATTGAAATTACTTCTTACGCTAAAATCCAATTTTTCCCCTGAATAGGCAAAGGAAGGAAAAGGGTCCAGAGTCAAAGGAAATGCTTTATAATAAGCTCAGGATATTTTTACAGTTAGGAAACTAAATAATAGTCTTGCTCTGACTTTTTATTCTCCTATAACCTCACCTTTGCATTTTTGCTAGCCACTGTCATTACTGAATGACTGTCCTGATTTTATTTCTTTTTTAAAAAGATGTATCCATTTTTATCTCCTCTCAAATTTCATGCTTTTTTTTTGCCACACCATATGGCATGTGGGATCTTACTTCCCTGATCAGGGATCAACCCTCACCCCTGCAGTGAAAGCACAGAGTCTTAAAGAAGTCCTCTGATTTTGTTTTTATCAATAGATCTTTTAGAACCTTACTCATTCACTATCAACTTCATTTTAAGCCATTAACCTAGAGATAGGACGATACTCGTAAATCTGTGTGCGTGAGTGCTCAGTTGCTTCAGTCGTGTATGACTTTGTGACCCTATGAACTGTAGCCCGCCAGGCTCCTCTCTCTGTCCACTGGGTTTTCACAGCAAGAATGCTGCAGTGGGTTACCATGCCCTCCTCCAAGGGACCTCCCTGACCCAGGGATCGAATCCGCGTCTCCTCCATCTTCTGCATTGCAGGCAGATTCTTTACCACTGAGCCACCAGGGAAGCCCCTGGTAAATTTATGTCCTGGAAAAAATTAGATATAACTTTTGAAAGTATTTATTATTGGTGATGTACATGTCTTATGTCCAAAGTTCTTTCTCAAGATTTTTAGATTGAAAAGACCATTTGTGAAAAATCACTGAATACTAAACAGAAATAGATAAGTTTAAAATTACATAGTCCTAAAGGCTTAATTCATTACTTTTACAGCTTCCAGATCATTTAAAAATCCACCGGTCATAAAATTTGCCTCTTTAAAGTAGGCAATTCAGTGTCTTTTTTAAAAAAGGTATATTCACAAAGCTGTACCATCATCACCACTATCCAATTTTAAGGCATTTTAATTACTCTAAAAATAAAAGCCATACCCATTATATTTGCCTATATTTGGCCACAAGACTCAGGATTTTCTGGCATTTCTGGCATTGGGAATCTGCTCCAACAAAGGAGTAGTAGTTTTCTTTTGGTTGCTTTATTTTCCTTCCTTTGTTTCTGTGTGAACATGTTTTTAATTCTCTTGGGTATAGTCTATGGAGCAGAATTGCTAAGTTATATGGTAACTCTTGAAGAAGGAAATGGCAATCCACTCCAGTATTCTTGCCTGGAAAATTCCAGGAGCCTGGGGGCCTACAGTCTATGGAGTTGCAAAGAGTGGGCCACGACTGAGCAACTGAGCACATGTTAGCTCTATGTTTAACTTTTGGGGAACTACCAAAGTGATTTCCAAAGAGTCCATGCCATTTTGAATTCCCAACAGCAATGTATGAGGATTCTAAAATCTTCATATTCTCATCATTATCTTTTTTATGCCTTAAATCATAGCCATCTTAGTGGATATGAAGTTGTACCTTATGATTTTTACTTGAATTTCTCTAATGACTAATGATGTTGACTATCTTTTCATATGTTTATTGGCCATTTGTATATCTTCTTTGGAGAAATGTCTATTTAGATTCTTGGCCCATTTTTTAATTGGATTATCTCTTTATTGTTGACTTGTAAATGTTCTTTTGTGTGTTCAGGATATGAATCCCTTATCAGATATATGATTTGCAAACATTTTTTCCGTCTTTTTTTCCCAGTTCCTTGATAGTGTCCATTGGAATATAAAAGCTTTTATGTCTGATGAAATCCAACTTAATCTATTTTTATATTTTTGTTGTAAAGCCAAGAAACCTATGTTAATACAATGTCAGAATGATTTTTGTCTATGTTTTTTTCTAAGAGTTTTTACATTTTAGGTCCTGATTCATTTTGACTTATTTTTTTGTATATGGTGTAAGGACCAACTTCATCCCTTTGTATGTGAATATCCAGTTGTTCAAACACCATTTCAGGACATGGGATTGTCCTGAAACCCTTGTTGAAATTCAAATGACCATAGCCATAGGAGTTTATTTCTATATTCTAATTCTATTCCTATGACCTATATGTCTGTCCTTATATCAGCACCACACTGGTTTTATTACTGTAGGTTTATAGTAAGTTCTGAAATTGAGAGTGTGAGTCTTCCAATTTGCTCTTTTTCAAGAAAAGCTGATTCATTGGATAAGACTCTGATGCTGGGAAAGATTGGGGGCAGGAGGAGAAGGGGGTGACAGAGGACGACATGGTTGGATGGCATTACTGACTCAAAGGACATGAGTTTGAGCAAGCTCCGGGAGATGGTGAAAGACAGGGAAGTCTGGTGTGCTACAATTCATGGGGTAACAAACAGTCAGCATGACTCTGACTGAACAACAACAGAGGTTGTTTGGGCTATTCTAAATGCCACATTCATTTTTCTGCATTCTTTTTTTCTGCTCCTCAGACTGGGTAATCTCAATTGACCTATCTTTAAGTTTGTTGATTTATCTGCCTACTCCAGTATGCTACTGAATTCTCTAATGTATATTTTATTTCAATTTATATTTGATTATTTTTTTGTAAAAAAATTTCAGTTTTTATGGTCTCTGTTTGGAGAGTGATTGCTTTTACGCTTCTCTTTAGTTCCTTAGATTTATTTCCTTCAGTTCTTTGAACATAGTTAAACTAGCTATTTTAAAGTCTTTCAAACTGTCTGTCAGGTCAAATTATGGCTATTCTCTGAGGATTGTAAGAAGATGGAGCTTTCAACCTATTCGGCTCCTCCCAGTAGCTGCCAGGCTACGGGTTTCCTTTCACAGTGATGTGGAGTTGGTTCTCAAGGCTGCCATGGAACTCAGGAGAAGGGGACGGGCATATGGCAAATTAAAAAGCTTGCTGCTTTTACCAAGATTTTGCTGTCCTTCTTGAATAAGCAAATTGTTACATGCCCTTGGTTAATTTCCCAAGTTCTGCAGAAGTTGATTTTTGACAATTTTGGGGAGCATTTTTGTTGCTTTTATTTAGGAGTGGATTTGGGGGTGCCCCTACTATGCCATGGGGCTTCCCTCGTGGCTCAGACGTAAAGAATCTGCCTGCAATACAGGAGACCTGGGTTCAATCCCTGGGTCAGGAAGTCGCCTTGGAGAAGGAAATAGGTACCCATTCCAGAGTTCTTGTCTGGAGAATCCCATGAACAGAGGAGCCTGGTCGGCTACAGTCCACAGGGTCGCAAAGAAGCGACTTGGCACGCACGCATGCAGGAGGCCACATACCCACTTGCTGACCGAGTCCTGATCCTCAAAGCAGGGATGACCCCTTCCTGTTTACTTTCTAGGACTGTGGTGAGGGATCACAGTTGAAGATACATATGAAGTCATTTTTTTTAATTTAATTTTTAATTGTAGTATAATTACAGTATTGTCTTGGTTTTTTTCTATGCATCCGTGTGAATCAGCCATAGGTATACATGTGGGGTCTTTTGAGGTGCCTTATAAATCCCACTTCTTACAAAAACAATTACTATAAGTAAATAAAAATAAATTATAAAAACTGTAAAAATAGGGACTGCCTCGGCCATCTAGTGGTTAAGACTCAGCTTTCCACTGCAAGGCGTTTGCATTCTACCCCTGGTCAGGGAGCTAAGAACCCAAAGGCTGCAGGGTATGGCCAAAAAAATAAAAAGTGTAAAAAGTTTTTAAAAATTTATAAAAATACTCTCATTTTTATCACCTATGCATCTCATGCTGTGATGGCTTCATTTGAACAACTGTTTAGACAATTTAGTAAAAACAAGAAATTTATTTCTGCTAAGCATTTTGTGGGAAAAGAAAGATATTTTGTGAAGAGTTCTATAACCACACTGTAAAAACACTAATAATTACTAATATGTCCCAGGAAACAACCATGCAGGAAAAGAAAAGCAGTTACTCACTCTCTGCTTTTAATTGTCCAAGGATGGAATTTTCTCCTCTGCACATGGTTCTGAAAACACATAAAGGAAAGAAACAATTAAAGAGATTTCAAATGAATCAATCCCAGTTGCAATAACCTAATCCAAGTAAAAACAGAGCGAGTGTTTTTATGAGAAGATGTTACACAGGCTTTTTAAAAGTCAAAAAAAAAATATGAGTGTCACTTCTGTTACTTATGGGACAAGTTGTTTCAAGGTGGATAAATGGAAAAGTTACAAAATTGATATTAGATTTCAGAAAGTGAAAGTGTTAGTCACTCAGTCATGTTTGACTCTCTGTGACACCATGGACTGTAGCCCACCAGGCTCCTCTGGAATTTTCCAGGCAAGAATACCGGAGTGGGTAGACATTCCCTTCTCCAGGGGGTCTTCCTGACCCAGGGATCGAACCTGAGTCTCCTGCATTGGCAGGCAGATTTTTTACCATCTGAGCCACCAGGGAAGCCCAGAAAGAGATGTTATTTTAAAAAGGTGGATTATGAATGAGTTTTCCCTCTTAGAAAAGGAGGTATTAATTCATTTGGAATTAAAGAAACTACTGTACCTGGGCTCTCTCCGTAAAGATAGAAAACCCCTTAAAAGTGAAAAGTATAGTCTCAAATAGCTGACTCTACTAATGGTTTTGTTTCTCAAGACTCTGATAATAGACGATGAATTAGACTGACAAAACAAAAAATTCTATGCTCCATCTGCTTGCTCTATGAAAGTAATTAAAAATACACTTATGCCTAGGAAATGCTGATATTATTAAAGATGATGCCAGCAAATAGAGATGTTTTTGTATAATAAAATGTTATAGCTTCGGTTGCTGAACAAAAGCCAAACATGTTATTTCATTCAGCTGGTTCAAACCCAAGAAAACAGTCATAGAAAGTCATTACAATTGACAATATTCCAAAAATAATATTAGCATGGCAAATGAAGTGGATAAAACCAATTAAACATTATGTCAGTGCCTTAAATACTTCAAAAGCTTTGTTTGTCATGTTATAAATCAGATAATACGAGAAGTGGGCAAATCTTCAAGTGTATAGACCACAGCACAGGGAAAGTTTTCTCATACCGTCACTGGGCAAAATTACCCCAGAAGAAATAAAACATCTTTACTTGAAACCCTGGGAGACAGAAAGGTACATGCTTGAAAAGTCAGAAAGAAACAAGAGGATTAAAAAAAAGATTTCCACTACAGTGGTACACTCAAACCACTGGAAGGCCTTAGATCCTGCAGGGGGGGCCTCTAGGGAGGAGGACACAGGCCACCCACCTCCAATCTGACCAAGGCCCTGAATCCTTATCTGCTTCACACACTGGGGGTTTGGGACAAGACCTTATGTGTCCCTTCCCCACAAAAGGATTTGATTAGAAAGGTGGGAAACTACAAGTGGTTCTGAAAAACGGGATATTAAAAGAAAATATCCAAGTGCTAGTCCTTGCTCTGACATATGATCCTGAGTAGGGCACTTTGGTGTCTCAGGTCACAGGGTTTGTAACTGGGAGCTGGATTTATGCCAGGGCTGTTGCATTTACTTTTTACTAGGTCATTCTTCTCAGCTAAGTGACCCACAAAGAATGCCGGGCAGGGGGTGGTTTGCATCACTTTCTGCACCACCTCTCTACACCGCCCACCAGCTAGGACCACTCAGCCCTTTCATCATCATCTCCTGGCCAAATCTGAAGCCTCGTGGGCCTTTTTGAGTGAATATGGACACTCTGCTTTTCAGAATATGGAGAATAGGACTTAGAATTCTCCCTAAAATTCTAACAATGAGACGGTAGGGAAAACAGAACTAAAATTCCAGGAGACAGGAAAGAACCTTCATGCTTCACTTACTGGCAGAGACTATTATTACTAACCTTGTTGAAGGATTGCTGCCTAAAATACTCATAAACCATCATGCGCTAGTCAGGTCACTGTAAGCATTTAATTTTTTTCTTTTATCTACTTACTGCAAAGAATATGGAAAGTTCAATAACTATTTATGGCTTGAAGATAATTTTAAAATTATCTTTAAAATTAATTATGTATAAAGAACTTTATATCTATATATAAAGTTCTTATCTCCATTTATAATATATATTAATATGTACTAAATCCCTGGTGGTTCAGTGGTAAAGAATCCACTTGCCAATGCAGGACATGTGGGTTTGATCCCTGGGTCGGGAAGATCCCCTGGAGCAGGAAATGGCAGCCCACTCCAGTATTCTTGCCTGGGAAATCCCATGGACAGAGGAGCCTGGAGGGCTACAGTCCATGGGGTTGCAAAGAGTCAGACACAACTCAGCGACTCAAACAACAAATAACTAAGATATTAGTATTTTTATATTTGTATATATATTGTGTATACATATATATCTTATAAATGGAGATAAGCTCTCTCTCTCTCTCTCTCTCTCTCTCTCTCTCTATATATATATATATATGTGATAGGCAATTAGTATAAGAAAGAGACTAATATTTTAGTGCTTTTATACTCACCAAGTGTCCTAGGCCTACCATTTAAGATTTTAGGCTCTATTTGAGTTTTATCAACTAATGAACAGGCCAAGATTCAAATGCAAAACAAAGAAATGTGTCCATCTGTTCAACGCTCCACTGAGTAGATGTGGAGAAACATTTCCATGCCTCTGGCCAGTTTACATGCATGACTGACTGAAAGCTGAAAACAGAGGATTTCAGAACTTTGGCACCTGTAGTTGAAGTGCATTATTGCCTGTAGAGCATTTCCTCCACCGGTTGAAATGTCTCCTTCAAAACCTGGCAGAAGTGGTGTCACAACATACACCCGGTATCTCTGGCTTTCCCTGCAAAAGTCAGACGTAGAGAGTTTCATCACAAAAAAAAAAAAAAAAAAAAAGACACAGTAACAGTTAAAAATGACAGCCAAGCAGTTCACATGGTTTTGGAGACTGAGCGAACGGCTTCCCACAATACCCTCTATCACGTTCCAGGCTTTGGCGGAGAAGGGCATGTTGCTAGACTGGAAGCCAGAAGCGGCCATCAGGCTAACCATTCGTAGCAACTTGAAAAATAAGCTGCACTTGGCACTAAAGTGGGAACTGTATCCACTATCTCTCTACAGCACAATCCTTCCTAGGACAAAATTCCTTGTAAGAAGGCTTTGTGTGGATTCCATGGAAGTTGGAGAGGTTACAATAAAGTTTTGAAAAGATATTATCCTAACCATTTCCTGCAGACAGTAGGCATTCAGTTAGCAATCACTGAGTAAATGAGTTCCCACAGCCTAAATCTCAGGGGAAAAACAAGATATTGGACCCAAGATATTTTCCAGTGCAGAAATCATTGTTCAGAAGTTCTGATTCATCCCTGAAAACTCTGCTTCAAATGCAAAATGTTAGCCAGGGCCCATGAAGAATTTTAAGTAGCTGATGTTGAGTTTTAAATCTCCTGCAAATACAAAATATTTCTTGGCTCACTCTCCCACCTGATTAACAACAGCCTTTGAAAGAAAAGCCTTTGAGCTGCCTTTGCTAACTCAAGGATGTAACAAATGTTTAGAAGAAGAAAGTGTGGCTCCTTACTTTGATCTGCATTCAGAAAGTCGGAAATTTGGAGAACTATGTTCAAATAGATACTGCCTCTTTGGAGGCGAGACTGTTAATGTCCTTATCTCTGGAAGACACACAGGAAGAAGGGCAAGTCTGGAAGTGGCCATGGTATCCACTATGGTCAGAATGTCACCCATTTATCTGAGAAGTCTACATTAACACAAAGATGTTGCTGCAGCTTAATTTTTAAATCGGAATCTCCCTAAACTTTTCATAATACATAATTCCTAAAATGCATTTTCTTTTAAACTGCTACATTTTTCTTTTTAAAAAAAAAAAAAACGGCTACACATTTCTTTTGGGTGAATATTATTACTACTCTTAGAGGGACCAGACTTCACTACTGAGGTCTCTGATGTCAGTTTACCATATGAAGACTTAGGGAAAGTGTGGCTCAAGGCAGAAGCCACAGCCAACAGGACAGAGTCTGGAGGCCTTTGAGCTTAACTGCAGAGCCTAGAAATGAGGAAATCTGAACTAGGGTACTGTAATGGCATGAATTAATCACTAGATGGCAAACACAGTTTGAGTTGGAAAATTTTTTTTTTAAATATAAGCTGTTAAAAGTTCTCTGTCAGATAAGGGTAAGAAGCTCACATTCCTAGATATTAAGCTAGAAAATGGGAAGAACAGAAAGAATACCTGAGCTACTGTCCCACAGCTGGTATTTAAAAGTCCAACTGAATTTTACACTTGAAAATTGACATCATCTGGCCTCAACAAGCTGGTCTGAGTGCAATGGTGTTTATCATTAGTTGATCACAGCCACTTACAGACGTCTTTGGAGAAGGAAAGGGCAACTCACTCTAGTATTCTTGCCTGGGAAATTTCATGGACAGAGAAACCTGGGGGGCTATGGTCCACAGGGTCGCAAAGAGTCAGATGTAACTGAAGTAACTGAGCATGCATGCACATGGTCTCAACTGTCTTTACAGAATCACCTTTAGTCTGATCCTCCCAGGCTCACACTCCAGTGACGGGACACTACTGCCCTCTGTTCAGAGGTACACCCGCACTAAAGCAGGTTAGCCAATCTAACTTGTCTGCCCCTGAGCTTGGATGTTCTTCTCCTCGCAGGACGCCCCTTCCTCTTGCAGGACTGATGACCGGCTCTTTGCGCCAGGCCATCCTGGATATGCCAGTCAGAACTGACTTGCTTCTGCGTCCACATTCCTGCTGCACGTGGCTGGCGTGCCTACTCAGCACCTTCTTTGCTTTACACAACAGTGACAGGCAGGTCTGCTGGCTAGGATATGTGATAAGCCCTTTTGAAACACAGGACGTATGTCCATTAGCTTTCTATTTTGAGCAGTGCCCAACAGAGGACCTTTGCACAAAGCATGCACCTGGTACTATTTGCTTTGAGAGGATGGGGTCTGGTTGGACAAATGTTTGCTTCTGAAGTACCTCTGATAGACAAGAGGTTCAACAGGGTATTTTTTTTTAATTAGATTACATCTTAGTTGAATTTTTTTATTGTGGTAAAACATAAGTGTTAGTCAGTTAGTCGTCTCTGACTCTTTGGGACCCCACGGACTCTAGCCCACCAGACTCCTCTGTCCATGGAATTTTCCAGGCAAGAATACTGGAGTGGGTTGTTATTTCCTTCTCCAGGGTATCTTCCCAACCCAGGGATCGAACCCATGTCTCCTGCACTGCAGGCGGATTCTTGACTGTCTGAGCCACCAGGGAAGCCAGTGGTAAAATAAATGTAACATAAAATTTACCATTTTAACCAATTTGAAGTGTACCATTCAGTGTTATTAGTTCCTTTCACATCTTGTGCAACAATCATGATCTCTACTTGCAAAGGTTTTTCATGAGCCCAAAGTGAAACTCTGGTAATTTTGCAATAACTTCCCATTTCCCCTCCCTGAAACCTCTGGCAATGTCTAATCTACTTTCTGTCTCTAGAAATTTGCCTGGTCTAGATATTTCAGCTAAGTGGAATTAAACAGTATTTGACCTTTGGTGGCTGATTTTATTTCACTTAGCATAATATCTTTCAAGATTCATCCATGATGTAGCATGAGTCAGAATTTCCTTCCTTCTTATGGCTGAATAATATTCTGTTACATGTAGAGACCACATTTGGTTTATCTTGTCGTCTGTAGGTGGGCACTTGTGATATTTCCAGCTTTTGGCTATCGTGAATAATGCTGCAGTGGATTTGTTATTGTTGTTGTTCAGTCACTAAGTTGTGTCTGAATCTTTGCAACTTTGTGAACTGCAGCATGTCAGGCTTCCCTGTCCTTCACTATCTCCCAGAGTTTGCTCAAACTCCTGTCCATTGTGTCAATGTTGCCATACAACCACCTCATCCTCTGTCACCCGCTTCTCCTGCCCTCAATCTTTCCCAGCATCTGGGTCTTTATCAATGAGTCAGGTTTTCACATCAAGTGGCCAAAGTATTAAAGCTTCAGCTTTAGCATCAGTCCTTCCAGGGAACATTCAGGATTGATTTTCTTTAGGATTGACTAGTTTGATCTCCTTGCTGTCCAAGGAACTCTTGAGAGTCTTCTCCAGCATTGCAATTTGAAAGCATCAGTTCTTCAGTGCTCAGCAGGGAATGCGGACATATAATATTTGTGTCCCTGTTTTCATTTATTTTATATACCCAGGAATGGTGTTACTGAGTCACATAGTTATTCTATGTTTAGCTTTTTGAGGAATCACCAAATAAATTACATTTTTGAATGGATAACATATGCTCACAGAACAAATCTTCAGAAGTGGAAGATTATACAATGAAAAAAGTTCTTTTTCACTCCCTTGTCTCTAGCCTTCATTTCCCCTCCCTAAGGGCAATTCATATTACCTTTCATGTTCTTTCAGAAATAGTCTATGAACTTATAAACATATATACATACTTTTTCCTTCTACACAAATGTTAGAATACTATAAACAGTTTTCTGAATGAAAAAAAAAATAATTTCTCAGTGTATCCTGGAAATTCTTTGATATCCACACTTAGAGAGATACCCATTTTTAAAAACAAAATGACAGTATTCCAAATCCATGCCATAATATTTAAACCAGTTCTCTTTTGGTGGGCATTGAATCATTTCAATTTTTTTGCTACTCCAAAATACCTATTTTGCTATGTGTGCTTTCACATTGGTTAGAAAAATCTCAGAAGTAATATTTTTGGTCTTGAATACCAAGTATTTGTTATTCTGTTTGTAAAAGATAGTTGCCTTGTATCCTTGTGTTTTTTTAAAAGCAAAGATGACTTCAAAATGTAGACATTTGGAAATGTCCTATAAAAATCTTCTATCTTTAGACAAAACATTCTTGAAGAGTCAGTTTGTAGAAATCAGACTATTCACATTTTCTTGTTCTTGGGACTCTGTTAGTTCTGTATCAATGTCTTTGCTTTTTTTCTTTTTTCAATGTAGGAGTTTTTGAATTTCCTTAATGATGAAATTTTTAAATTGTGTTCAGGATATTAGCAGAAATGACTTAGATTTTCACTGCCATAAAAAACAAAGGGATCTGGAATTTTAAACCATAAAATTGTTGCTAAGTTTAAGTCAATGAAGAGAAAATTTTATGCACTAGCATGTCCAGTCTCCCTTCTTGATCCAGTCCCTAGAAAACAATGGTTCCCGGCTGCTAAGAATTCTAACCTCTTCTGAAACATCCTCACAATGTTGAGGTGGTGAATTGACAGCAGTCAATGTAGGACAAGAACCTGAGCCCCTACCGTGCAGAATTATTTATGATTTTAAAAGCAAAAGAAGAGCTAGTGGGCACCAGGTCATCATGCAGGTGATCACTTTACCCACTTTAGTTCAGAACAATTTTATAAAATTCCATTCTCAAACTTTTTGTTAAAATAAATTTTTCTTTCAAAACTCACTAACTCTCACAGCAGTGTTATGTGTAATAGCTAGAAATTGGAAATAAATGTCCAATAATGGGGAGATGGTTAACTAAATTATGTTATAGCCGTTCATGGATATAACGTCTTACAGCCACGAAACGACAACTGTGATGGATTCCTAGCAAAGTACTTCTGGTAGTGTGTTAAAATGGCCCTAATGCAAAGCTGCAATCACAAGGCAATCACAGATGTGGCAGACTGATACTATTAACGATTACATTTTTCTCCTTTAATGTGTTTACTTCCCCCTCAGCAACTGGAGATATGAAGGAGGCATTGCTCTAGGATGACCCTCTCACAGAGGAGTCTGGGCACAAAGATATTGGCTTCTTATATTTAAGGAACTTGGTAGAGATCCTTTGAGCTGAGGCAGGAGTTTAAAGAAATAAGAGTGATAAAGAAAATGTGGTACATATATACAATAGAATATTACTCAGCCATTAAAAGGAATGACATTGGGTCCTTTGTAGAGACATGGATGGTGGATGGACCTAGAGACTGTCATATAGAGTGAAGTAAGTCAGAAAGAGAAAAAAAAATACTATATATTAATGCATATATGTGGAATCTGAAAAAAATTGTGTGATCATTTTTACAAAGCAGAAATAGAGACACAGACCTAGAGAACAAATGTATGGACACCAAGGGGTAAAGGATGGCAATAGGATGAATTGGGAGATTGAGATTGACATATATACAGTATTGATACTATGCATGCATGCTAAGTCACTTCAGTCATGTCTGACTCTTTGTAACCCCCATGGACTGTAGCCCTCCAGACTCCTCTGTTCCTGGGATTCTCCAGGCAAGAATACTGGAGTGGTCAGGGGGATCTCCCTGACCCAGGGATCGAACCTACGTCTCTTATATTTCTTGCATTGACAGGAGGGTTCTTTACCACTAGTGCTGGTACGATGTAGAAAATAGATAATTAGAACTTACTGTATAGCACGGGGAACTCTACTCAATGCTACGTGGTGACCTAAACGGGAAGGAAATCCATAAAAGGGGGGATACATGTATATGTATAGCTGATTCACCTTGTCGTACAGTAGAAACTAACACAGCATTGTAAAACAACTGTACTCCAAAAAAATAGAAGTAAAATAAAATAAAGAAGTGAGTGAGACTCAGGGCAGGGACCCTGTCCCTTTTCCTCAAGTAGAATTTCGGGGAGAACAGGACAGGCCCTATTCGCTCTCAAACAGGATATGGAGGCACGAGGATCTAAGCCTTGCTTCCAGGGAACACTCAGAAATGATTATCGGCCTACATGATGTGGAAGCAATAGAAGAGAAAGGACAGAAAGGCAGGTTTGAAAGGAGAAAGCTGAGGCCCCCCAGGCTACAGTAAGCAGATGCCAGAAAGGGCTTGAGGCAGATCAATACTGAGCGCTAGGAGCCCTTTCCCAAAGTCCCAGGGCTCCGAGTCTATACCAAGAATGCGGGAGAGGAGAAAAGACCAGGAAGCATCCTGACAGACTGAATATGGAGCAGAGATAACCACAAATCATTGAATTTGGTCACATTTATCAGGAAGTAACTAATTTTCCTTCTATTGTGTGGAAGTAAAACTTGAGACAGAACTCCAAGTCAGTTATAGGAAAAGGAAATAAATTACAATTCAGAAAGTATGTCTATACATGAATATGGACCAAAAAGAAAATAGGAAAATAAAAAGCAAATTGTCAAGGTGGTGAGAATGTGGGGTCTTTAATATTTTTAATTTTTGTGATTGCTGAAATGCTGCCTGTCCCTTTAAAAACAGAGTCCTAATTCAAGCAGGGACTTTCCTCAGGCTTCCCTCCTTGCTCTCATCTCAGGCAGAATCCCCTGCTCCTTCCCCTCCCCCTCAGCATGGCGCAGTCAGAAGAGGGGTCTTCTGCTCAGAGTAGGGTCTCAGGATCTATAAGACGGCCTCAGAGGAGCTCATTGTCTTCTCCTGTGACGAGACACTTTATTTTTTGAGAATTTGAGATTTATAGATCATATTTCATTGCCATAATCATCAAGAGCTGATATAAATCCTCTCACTGTTGTAGATTTTGCAGCAGTGAATGTTGCCAGAAATAATAATTGTGGTTGGGGCTTTGTGTTTCTTTATGGGGAGCTCTGTACTCTACAGTGGTATCAGTTATGGGAGAATTGGTCTGTAGCTTCTCTGTGGTTTGGGACATGGCCCATTTTATTTTGTGTCTGGCAAATCTTTTCAGATGCAGTAAACCTTTCTGGACTTCAAGTTCTTTCATCTGTAAATGAAGGAGTTGGTGAAAATTATTGCTAGTCCACTGGAAATGCTGGTTCTATTTAGCATGACTTTGCATATTATTATGTGAGACTTTTATAGACAGGACATTGCATACTGTGTGTGCACACACACATACTTTTTTCCATTGGTTATTTTTTGAAAGTGGCAAGCTTTTAAAAAAGAATTTATTTATTTTCATTTATTATGTATGGCTGTGCTGGGTCTTCGCTGCTGCTTGTGGGTGGGCTTTCTCTAATGCAGAGAGCAGGGGTTACTCTGTAGTTTCTCTGTGTGGGCTTTCTCATTGCAGTGGCTTCTGTTGTGGAGCACAGGCTCTCGGCACGTGCGCTTCAGTAGTTGTGGTGCATGGACTTAGTTGCTCCATGATATGTGGGATTTTACCAGACCAGGGATCGAACCTGTGTCCCCTGCATTGGCAGACAGTTTTTTTTCTTTTTTTTTTTTTTACCATTGAGCCACCAGGGAAGCCCTGAAAATGGCAAACTATTAAATGTAAGAATGTTCAGGGTTAGTCCAGCATGTGTAACTTAGACTTCAGTCTAGGCTTGATAACCTTCAGCAGGCACTTCCCTCAGTTAAAGAAGAAGTCCCAAATAAGACTCTGCAAAATCTCTTATGAAACTACACTACAGCCCAGTCATTTTCATTTTAAAAAAAGAATCTTTCCTTTCTTTCCTCTCTCTGCCAAGGCACGTGCTCAAACTAAAAATGATTGCTGGCCTCTGCCCAATATTTACATTTATCTAATTTTTGGAATCAAATAAGAGCAACTAAATGATCTAAATCCAAACTTCTCCTGCCACATTCTGTCATCTCTGCCTTAATGTATATAACCTCTTCTCCAGGAATTTTACACAATTTGGAAGTTATCCCACAAGATAAAATGTGAAACCAGCCATGGGCATACTTAAACTTCGTATTTTTCTTCTTTTTTATTGTAACTGCAGCTTAAATTTCTTTAAGACAGTGATTCTGAAATATACCCAATGTGTTCTTTCAGCTTGGTAAGCAAATTATAGGATATGGTAATTATAGGATGTAGATTTTTCTTTAAACCTAAGAAATTTTTATCTATCAAGCAATTACTTCAAAAAAAAAAAAAAAGAGAATATTTATCTGATTAAAAAAAAAAAGGTAAAGTATCTCTCCTAGATTTCTGGGAGAAATGAGAACATTTCCTCTTCCCCTGGAATGAGCAAAGTTTTGCAGTCGAGCTACAATGGTACAAGGTAAAGAGCACAAGTTGAAATCCTAAAGACATGATCTGAGCCCCAGTTACACTCATCAATAGCTGTATGATGTAGGCAAGTTACCATAATCACTCTTGGCCTCAGCTGCCTCATCTACAGAATGGAAATCATTTGCATCCATTTCATGTGAGAACTGATGAAAGAATTAAAGGAATGCATAAAAAGCATGTTGGATAAAAGTGATTTGATAACATTATTAATCAATCAGCAACCAGTGATTTCAATTAGAAAGCTTGTACACCTTCAAATGCCTAAAGTTAAAACAAAGCAAAACTGAACTCACATTATGTTTTGGAATACATTTTATTTTATATTTGGGAGGAAGGTGTAATCTAATCAATAATGAGGAATCCAAAAATTTATTCCTATGAGGAGTCAGCCATAGATTTCTGGCAGGACACCTCTAGACAGTGTTTCAATCGTGTGCCTCTACTTGTCACAAAATGAAGAAGAACCAGTTATAGGGAACCAGAGTAAATTGTCCTTATCCAGCAATAGTCATCTAATAATTTAAAATGGGGCACATTCAATATCCCTTTAAGAAAACACTTGTTTCTAACATAAATATTAATTTCTAAATAATTGATAGAAATTATAGCATTAATTTCTACGTAGTTTCTAAATAGTTGAACCAGTCAACCCTAAAGGAAATCAACCCTGAGTATTCATTGGAAGGATGCTGAAGTTGAAGTTCTAGTACTTTGGCCCCCTAATGTAGAGAGCTGACTCATTGGAAAAGACCCCGAGGCTGGGAAAGATTGAAGAAAGGAGGATAAGGGGACGACAGGATGAGATGACTGGATGGCATCACTGACTCAATGGACATGAGTTTGAGCAAACTCCAGGAGATAGTGAAAGACAGGGAAGCCTGGTGTGCTGCAGTCCATGGGATTGCAAAGAGTTGGACACGACTTTAGTGACTGAACAACAACAACAATAAATAGTTGATTTGAGAATTGTGATTCATTATCCCTGCTCGACTTTAGTGTGAGCTAGCACATTTCCAGATGATGAATATCCTGGAAATAACATAGTAATTTCTTACATGAGCTGGTCCTTGACAGTTTTCAAATTGCTTTCACATCTATTCATATGGGTTAGGTAGAGTAGATATTATTATTCTCCTTGTTGGTAAAAAAATGGAGTGCCCAAAAAGGCAGAAATGTTAGATTTGAAAGGTCATATGCCTGTAGACAACAGAGCTGAGAAGAACCCAGATCTCCAGACATCCGGTTCCCAATTACTTTCCGATTCTCCAGAGGAGATTTCTCATACCATCACTCATGGCCAAACCGTACACATTATCTGGCATTATTCTACAGTTGTAGGAAGCATGAAGAGTTTGAGCAATTTTCAAAACTGTGTATTTTCCAATGCAGTTTAATATTAAAATACAGATGCATTTAAATCAACTTCCCATTTCACTGCATATGTCAATCTCGTGGTGGTAACGGTGCAAAATGCACTGTTTCACTTACAAATTTTTTACCAGGGCAGCAAAATCATGCATGTGAAGTTTCCATAAGCAAAAATGGTTTCATCCTCAGAAACCATCCACGTCTGGCACACAGTGTTTTATGTTTTCTAATTGGATCAATTGGTTATACTCTGTCTTTTGGCTTATTCAGACATGGTACAAAGCGTCAGTGTTAGGCTGTGGATTATGATTTCTTCTCCCTGATCTCTAGTCCTATTTGAGTTGTCAAAGACAGGCTCCTAGCTGGTTGAGAGCTGGTCGCACCTCCAGGACAGTTTTGGTTTTTAGAGCAGACCTTTTGTTTTCTGCAGAGATTCCCACAGCTATTTTTGGTTCAGCACGGGTAAACAATATTCTGAGGCTCTAGGTTATGAATCAGAACCTGGAGGCTTGGCCTGGTTTTGTAAAGAATTATGGATGCTGAGAAGGAACCAGGAAAATGTAAGTGGATCAGAGAACTCATTACAGGAACTGGTGTGGGGCTGCCAGGGCTGGTAGAAAAACAAAGGCTCAGCCTTTGTTGAGAGAAGTTGGCAATCTAAAGACTCCGATCTCTCTAGGGTGGGAGGGCTCTGGAAGAGAGCCTGTGTTCCTTGGTCAGGCGGGCCGAATGCTGATTGCTGTTTCCCTCCATCTGCTTTGTGCTGTATTCTATTCTTTTTCCAACAGCCAAAATTATACTTGTTGCTAGGCGCGTGACCCTGGCAGGGCAGTTCTGAGGCTGAGAAGAGTGGAAGGAAGAGAGAGGGGTAAGCTTGGGGATGGCCCGTGATGGCGCTCAGTGAGAAGAAGGCTGCCTGCAGCCTCCTTTTACCTTTTTCCTAAGAATACAAGCTCACAGGTTTGAAATCATTTCATAAAAATATGTTTTATAATTTGGAATTAACACAGGAGATGAACAATAATGTGGAGACACAGAGAAGGGGGAAAATGTGAAATATGATTCTGAGATACGTATGTGTGCCCACTGGAAGTCTGAATGAGTGATACATATACCACTTTAAAATGTGACTGTCAAAGCAAGTGGGACTATTGTGAGATCAAAGTGAAATGACACACAGTGACTTTGAAATTTGATGATCGCGTTTCCCAGTTTCTACAGAATGTGCTTGAAATGGCCCATCTTTAATGTGCTCTGTGAACTCCTAGGCATGAGATAAAATCTGCAACAGATGCTACCTTGCCAGGCTCTCTAACCATGGATCCCAGGGTTGCCGGGAAATGTTCCATCAGAATATATCTTAAAGTTCTTTCTAACTCTAAAAAGTGCTATAATTTTAGAAGAAGTGCAGATTTCAAAAGACAAATTAATATGCTAAGGGCAAATATCCTTTCAGTTTCCGAACAGTTAAAAACAAATCTTAGAGATAGTTATTAAACCATATACTATAGGAAACTATTAACTGGGATGAACGAAGCTGAGATTCATCCTGCTCTCCTGATTAGCTGATCACTGCTCCAAAATTCATGATTCACTGCTCAGCCCAATGAGCTCATTTGTCAACTAAATGTATTGTTGTGACTTATTTCAATTTCATGAAAAAATGATTTTTCTTTTTTGCTCAATGTGCTTTAGAGACCAAGAGGACACTCCTGCATCAATAAAATGTAAGAGTTGACAGAAATATAATGCAGTTTTGTAAAGGAGACATAAATTGTCCCCTAAAATTGGGAGACTGAAAAGGATGCAAGGAATCTCTGTGTGTGTGTGTGTATGTTTAACTGTAAACAGACTGTTTTTAAGTTATCTCAGAAACAGTCTTATGGTGACTTTCTTAATAAAAGCATTTGAGAAGGCAAAGAATAAAGGTCATCTGTAAAAACACAGACTGTCATTAATATTTATGGCCATATATCCTGTTCTAGGGGCTTCCCAGGTGGCGCTGGTGGTAAAGAGCCTGCTTGACAATGCAGGAGACTTTAGAGACACAGGTCCAATCCCTGAGACTCGAAGATCCCCTGGAGGAGGGCACGGCAACTCACCCCAGTATCTTGCCTGAAGAATCCCATGGACAGAGGAGCCTGGAAGGCTACGGTCCATAGGGTTGCAAAGAGTTGAACACAACTGAACCAAGTTAGCATGCATGCATGCATGCTGTTCTAGACAAGTACTATCTCATCTTGGCTGTGCCCTGAAATTACTTGTAAACATTTATAAAATAAAAGTGCCTGGGTTCCCCTTCAGGAAATTCTGATCCAGTAAGGCTGGAGTGGAGCCAAGCCCTCTGTGTTTTTGTGAAATGGTGATTGTGATGCCTGGGAACGGGTCCTGCAGGATGGGTGAGTCTCGTGCCGCACTCCCCAGAGGCCCTCACTGTGGGCTCAAGACAGACATTCCCTCAGCTGCTGAGAGTGCTGGCTGCTGCCCCTCACCACTCATGCACAGCGGTCCTTCTCAGGAACTGACCTCCAGAGGCCAAAGGAGCCTGTCTCACTCAAGGTCATACCCATTTCCCGGAGTCAGCCTACATCCAATGACCAGTCAATGGGAGGACAGGATTATAAAGGCCCAAACTGCTTGCCTCAGTGAGGAGCAACCCTGAAGTGGTCTGGAATCCTGTCAATGAATGGGAAATACAGGTGGCACAGTGGTAAAGAATCTGCCTGCCAGTGCTGGAGATGCAAGAGACGCCTGTTGGATCCCTGGATTGGGAAGATCCCCTGGAGTAGGAAATGGCAACCCACTCCATATTCTTGCCTGGTAAATCTCATGGACAGAGGAGCCTAGTGGGCTACAGTCCACGGGATTGTAGAATTGGACATGAGTGGGCACAGAGCCAAGCTGCCAAGCTGCTATGGGATATAGTTGGTCCGAAGTCCAAACACTTGACCTCAAAGCTGTTTTTGCCTTCTGCTGTTAGTGTACCAGATGAGGCACATCACCTCTTTCACCTCAGTTTTAACTTTAAAAATGGGGCAAAGAAAAACATACATATTGCAATCCCCAGAACAATCACTAAATAATGAAAAGGTATTAAATGCTAATAAAGGCATCAAACAGAAAAAATAAAACTGTACAGCAACAGTAATAAAAACAACAAAACTATATGATCTACTTTCAAGAGTAGTTGTGAAAATTCAATAAGAGTCTGTATATAGAAATTGTGAATCATATAAAATGCTGTGAGCTTCCCTCGTGGCTCAGTAGTAAAGAATCTGCCTGCTAATGTTGGAGACACAGACTCAGTCCCTGATCCAGGAAGATCCCATATACCCTGGAGCAACTAAGCCCATGCATCAGAACTATCAAGCCTGTGCTCTAGAGCCTGGGACCCACAGCTAATGAGACCTTGTGCCACAATGAGAAGCCCATGCACTGCAACTAGAGAGCAGCCCCCGCTCGCCGCAACTAGAGAAAAGTCCATACAGCAACGAAGACCCAGCACAGCCATAAATAAATAAATGAATATTTAAAAAGTGCTGATTGGCACTATTGCCAATGCACTATTGCACTGAATGGCAATATTTAAAAGTTGCCATTATAAATTGTTCTTAGGTCTAAAAAGCCCCACATATTTATATGTGAAACAAGATATTAAAGTACTACCTGACACTGGAAGTCAACAAATGGTTTAAGCTCCAAATGTATATGTACTTAACACTCTCCACTGTATACATTCAATGAGTTGAAACAATAAAATGTAATGATTTTCTTGGGCTTCTCTGGTGGCTTAGTCGGTAAAGAATCTGCCTGCAGTGCAGGAGACCTGGGTTCCATCCCTGGATCAGGAAGATCCCCTGGAAAAGGGAATAGCAATCCACTCCAGGTTTCCTGCCTGGGAAATCCCATGGACAGAGGAACCTGGCGGGCTACAGTACATGGGGTCGAAAACAGTCGGACATGACTGAGTGATGAAACTACAACCAGTGATTTTCTTTATTTTGCTGTTCCTATACAGAGCTAAAATCAGTCATAAGAAGAACTAGTCCCACGTGTCAAGACAATTCAGCAGGGAAAGAATAGACTTTTCAACAAATGCTGCTTGAACAACTGTATATTCCACATACAAAAGAACAAAGTTAAACCTCTATCTCACAGCATATATAAAAAGTAACTCAAAATTACTCAAATCCTAAATATAAGAGCTGAAACTATAACATTCTTAGAAGGCAACAGGCATAAATCTTCATGATTTTGGACCAGACAGTGGTTTTCCAGCTATGAAGCCAAAGTATAAGCAATAAAGGAAAATGAAGATAATGAACTTCGTCAGAATTTAAAACTTTTGTGTTTCAAAGGACAGTATCAAGAAAGTAAAAAAGAAAACACACTGAATGGAAGAAAATATTTGCAAATCATAAATCTGATTTGTATGCAGAACATATAAAGAACTCTTACAACTGAACAATAAAAAGACAACCTAATTTAAAAATGGACAATGATAATACACAAATGGCCAATAAACAAAAAAATACTCAGTCTTATCAGTCACCAGGAAAATTCAAATAAAAACTACATGAGATGCCATTTTACATCTACTAGGATGACTATAGTCAAAAAGAGAGATAATTGTAACTATTAGTAATGATACAGAAAAATTGGAAACCTCATATACTATGGGAATGTAAAATAGTGTTGCCACTTTTGAAAACATTCTGACAGTTCCTTAAAATGTTAAACATAGAGTTATCATATGACCCAGCAATTCTACCCCTAAAGTAAAGAAAACATGTCTGCACATAAAAACCAGTACAGAATATTTATAATAGCCAAGAAGTAGAAACAAACCAATTATCTACCAACTGATGAATGGGTAAGTCCTTTTATATGACACATATACAGATAATGGGATATTACCTGACAATAAAAATAAATGAAATACTGATACATTTTATAACAAAGATGAGCCTTGAGAACATTTAGCTAAGTGAAAGAAGCAAGTCATGAAAGGCCACATATTGTATAATTCCATTTACATGTGGCATTTCAATGCGAAGACCAGGCAAATCTACAGAGAAAGAAAGTAGATCAGTGGTTGCCAGGGGCTAAGAAAAGATAGAATACTGCTAATACGTATGGAGTTTCATTCTGGAGTGATGAAAATGTTATAAAATTGATTCAGAGATAGTTGCACATAACCCTGTGAGTATACTAAAAATGCCTGAATCGTCCACTTTGGGTGCATTGTATGGTATGTGAATTATATCTTAATAAGAGTGTTATTAAAGAAAACAATCACATGAGCTGAAAAAGACAGAGGGTAACAAGAATTTAAATATAACCCATGGGAAAATGTTTTGACTATTTTGCTTTGATTTTTAAGTGAACACAACTCACTGTCTGCCTTTAAATAAATCAAATCACAAGTCTAACGTGTGGGAAAGAGACTGGCTAGGAAAAAATGACTGCTCTGGGAGCATTCAGAGTCCCTCAAAAACAGACTCAAAAATTCTCAGCAACCGATGCAGATTTAAGGACTCAATAACCTACTGCTAGCTGAACAAAAGTCATGTCTGCTAGGAAAAGACTGTATTTTAAAAATGGGCTTTCAAAAGTCATTTCAGCAGTAAATGCAAGAACATCTGCAGTAACAACTTCTACCAAAATGCTAAAAAGCTTACCTGTGAGCTTTAAGTATCCTCTGAGCAATGGCATCGCCAATCTTGTTGAACACAACTCTGTCATCAGCGCAGCTTATGAAAAACTGGTTCTATGCAAAATAAATGAGATAATTATATAATAAATTTCTATCTTAGAAGTATGCACGTAAGGAAAATGTGGTATATAGTAAAAAAAATTACACTGATATTTAAAAAAAATGTTTCCCTGAGCAGATATGTTCTGATCCTGAAAATGACACTGGGAATAACTGAGATGAGAATAACTATGTAAAGTTATATGAGAATAACTATATAAGAAGTCTCATCTCACTCTGGGTCTCATGCAGTGCTAAACAATATCACTTCTATCATCTTCCATTTTGTTACCACTTCCAGTTCTTCTAAAGTATTGGGCTTCTCTGGGTCCCAGATAGTTTGAATCCAATCATAAGGCAAACCATTCCACATCACAGTAATCCAAGTCTATGCCCCAACCAGTGATGCTCAAGAAGCTGAAGTCGAATGGTTCTATGAAGACCTACAAGACCTTCTAGAACTAACACCAGAAAAAGATGTCCTGTTCATCATAGGGGATTGGAATGCAAAAGTAGGAAGTCAAGAGATATCTGGAGTAACAGTTAAGTTTGGCCTTGGAGTTCAAAATAAAGCAGGGCAAAGGCTAACAGAGTTTTGCCAAGAGAATGCACTGGTCATAGCAAACACCCTCTTCCAACGACACCAGAGATGACTCTACACATGGACATCACCAGATAGTCAATACTGAAATCAGATTGATTATATTCTTTGTAGCCAAAGATGAAGAAGCTCTATATAGTCAGCAAAAAAGACCTGGAGCTGAATGTCGCTCAGATCATGAGCTTCTTATTGCAAAATTCAGGCTTAAATTGAAGAAAGTAGGGAAAATCACTAGACCATTCAGGTATGATCTAAATCAAATCCCAAATCCCTTATGATTAGACAGCGGAGGTGGTGAATAGATTCAAGGGATTAGATCTGGTAGACAGAATACCTGAAGAACTATAGATGGAGGTTCAGAACACTGTACAGGAGGTGGTGACCAAAGCCATCCTCAAGAGAAAGAAGTGCAAAAAAGGCAGAATGGTTGTCTGAGGAGGCCTTACAAATAGCTGAGAAGAAAAGAGCAGCGAGAGGCAAAGGAGAAAGAGAAAGATACATCCAACTGAATGCAGAGTTTCAGAGAACAGCAAGGAGAGATAAAAAAAAAAAGGCTTCTTAAGTGAACAATGCAAAGAAATACAGGAAAATAATAGAACGGAAAGATTAGAGATCTCTTCAAGAAAATTGGCGATACCAAGGGAGCATTTCAGGCAAAGATAGGCTCAATAAATGACAGAAACAGCAAGGCCCTAACAGAAGCAGAAGAGATTATAAAGAGGTGGGAAGAATACGCAGAAGAACTAATAAAAAAGGCCTTAATGACCCAGATAACCATGACGGTGTGGTCACACCTACAGCCAGACATCCTGGAGTACGAAATCAAGTGGGCATTAGGAAACACTACTATGAACAAAACTGGTAGAGGTGATGGAATTACAGCTGAGATATTTCAAATCCTAAAAGATGATGCTGTGAAAGTGCTCAAGAAGCCAGCAAATTTGGAAAACTCAACAGTGGCCACAGGACTGGGAAAGGTCAGTTCTCATTCTAATCCCGAAGAAAGGCAATGCCAAAGAATGTTCAAGCTACCATAAAATTGGGCTCATTTCACATGCTAGCAAGGTAATGCTCAACTCCTTCAAGCTAGGCTTCAACAGTACATGAGCCAAGAACTCCCAGATGTACACAGTGGATTTCAAAAAGGCAGAGGAACCACAGACCAAATTGCCAATATCCATTGGATTATAGATAACGCAAGGGAATTCCGGAAAAATACCTACTTTGGCTTCATTGACTATGCTAAAGCCTTTGACTGTGTGGATCACAACAAACTGAAAAATTCTAAAAGAGATGGGTATACCAGACCACCTTACCTATCTCCTGAGAAACCTGTATGCAGGTCAAAAAGCAACAGTTAGAACTGGACATGGAACAATGGACTGGTTCAAAATTGGAAAAGGAGTAGGTCAAGGCTGTATATTGTCACCCTGCTTATTTAACTTGTATGCAGAGCACATCATTCAAAATGCCTGGCTGGAAGACTCACAAGCTGGAATCAAGATTGTTGGGAGAAACATCAACAACCTTAGATATGCAAATTTGTTGTTGTTGTTGTTTTTCAGTCACTAAGTCTTGTCCAACTCTTTGTGACCCCAAGGGGACTGCAGCATGTCAGGTTTCCCTGTCCTTCACCATCTCCTGGTGTTTGCTCAAACTCATTTCATTGATGCCATCCAACCATCTCATCCTCTGTTGCACCATTCTCTAGATGATACCACTCTAATGTCAGAAAGCAAAGACGAACTAAGAGCCTCTTGATGAGGGTGAAAGAGAAGAGTAAAAAAGCTGGCTTGAAACAACATTCAGAAAACTAAGATCATGACATTCAGTCCCATCACTTCATGGCAAATAGATGCGGAAAAAGTGGAAACACTGATAGATTTTTTCTTGGGCTCCAAAATCACTGCAAATGGTGACTGCAGCCATGAAATTAAAAGACGTTTGTTCCTTGGAAGAAAAGCTGTGAGAAACTTAGAGAGAGTATTAAAAAGCAGAGATATCACCTTGCCGAAAAAGTTCTGTCTAGTCAAAGCTATGGTTTTTCCAATAGTCACATACAAATGTGAGAGTTGGACCATAAAGAAGGCTGAGGACCAAAGAATTGATGATTTCGAACTGGGTGCTGGACAAGATTCTTGAGAGTCCCTTGGACAGCAAGGTAATCAAACTAGTCAATCCTAAAGGAAATCAACCCTGAATATTCATTGGAAGGTCTAATGCTGAAGGTGAAGCTCCAATACTTTGGCTACCTGATGCAAAGAGCCGACTTATTGGAAAAAATCCTAATGCTTGGAAAGATTGATGGCAGGAGGAGAAGGGGGCAACAGAGGATGAGATGGTTGGATGGCATCACTGACTCAATGGACATGAGTTTGAGGAAACTCCAGGTGATAGTGAAGGACAGGGAAGCCTGGTGTGCTGCAGTCCATGCGGTCACAAAGAGTCGGACACAACTTAGTGACTGAACAACAGCAACATATCATCTTAGTCAAGTAGAAAGCTAAACAACTGTGTAATTATGCAAATTCCTTGTAGATTACGTTCTTAGAATGGTAGGAACATTCTGAACTTAATAGGGAAATCAGGTTTTCCAGACACACTGTGTAGATGCTTATGATTAAAAATCTTATATTGGCAAACATTCTATCTCATGCTAAGTTTACTTTCTGAGTAGGGTAGATGGCAGAATCCTGGTTTAATTTTCTCCACTATTTCCTATTATCTGCTTTGGCCTTATCACATTTGTTTAGGTCTCTTACTATTCCTGAACTTCTATTTTAAGTAGTTATAAATCTCTCTTGCAAGTATGTTGTACTATATAAATCAATCAATAAGATGGAAGGAGAAATATTTTTTCTTTATTTTTGCTTTAAGTACTTCTGCTTTATAAATTCATGCATCATTATTTAAAACTGTTACTAAAAAATACCCAGATACAAGATTATTATTATAATGGTATAAAAGATTTAGCTGCTGCATAAAGGATTGTTGAAAATTAGGTACAAATATTATGAATATTACACATTCTATTTACTACACAAATTGTTTTAACACACCTGTAATTTATAAGTATAATTATCACAGAGTAATCTCTGCTAATCATCTTAAGATAAAGTGTTAAATAGGCAATAATTCAAAATAGGATTATCATCCTCTGGCTGCATTATCATTTTTACTATTGCACAAGCTTTTAAACTTCAGTGCATAAATTTGTTAACAGCTTCCAGAAGACAAACTTAGAAGTCTTTGCTCAAAGACTCATTTGAGAATACGTTTCCCCTTTAGGGCAGCAAACAATCAAAATCTCAGGGGCTACCAAACCATGTTTGTTCTTCTGAATTCCTATCACAGAGAAGCTTGGCGTTCCTCAGCAGCTGTAACACACGCTCATGTCCTTCAACTTCTCCTTTTTTGGATATAGGAGGGTGAATGCCAACCACTTACTTTGGCTACAGGCATTTCAACCAAGTTTATGTCCATAGCCATGTGCACCCGCGTGGCATTACTGACCTTGTTTACTGCCATGGTAACATTACAAAGAAAAGCGGATTTAATCTATGAAAAAGAGACAAAGCAAAAGGATGCAGGGCAACGGATGAACCAGCTATTAACACATTGCATTATTATTGAACAATTGTTAAAATTAGAATACTAACAGTATTAGTTTTATTAAACTCTAGACTTCATTCAGATTTTACTAATTTTTCCACTAGTGTCCATTTTCTGTTGTATGATCCCATCCAGGATACCACACTAAATGTAGCCTGCTAATATTTTTAATCATCCTTCTCTTTCTCTAGGCCTATGAAATAAATTAAGCTCCAATTCTTTCCCACTTGCCTTTAATGAACTGTCACTTCATGGAGAAGGCAATGGCAACCCACTCCAGTACTCTTGCCTAGCAAACCCCATGGACGGAGGAGCCTGGTAGGCTGTAGTCCATGGGGCCGCTAAGAGTCAGACACGATGGAGCTACTTCACTTACACTTTTCCCTTTCATGCACTGGAGAAGGAAATGGCAACCCACTCCCAGTGTTCTTGCCTGGAGAACCCCAGGGACGGCGGAGCCTGGTGGGCTGCCGTCTATGGGGTCGCACAGAGTCGGACACGACTGAAGCGACTTAGCAGCAGCAGCACTTCATGGAAGGGAAGGGCTAAGACTCAAGGAGAAGGAAAGTGGGGCTAGAATGTTTTTCCTCAGCAACCCCATCTCTTTACTGAATTTGTTACAATATTGCTTCTGTTTTACCTTTTGGTTCTCTGGCCTTGAGGGCATGTGAGCTCTTAGCTCCCCAACCACCGATGGAACCCATACCTCCTGCATTGGAAAGCGAAGTCTTAACCACTGGACTGCCAGGGAAGTCCCTCACCACACATATTTTGAAATTCAGTGGGAAAGAAAAGACTAAAATAAAGAGAATAGATGTGCTCTGAGCTATTTTTCCATGGTCACGACTATTACAGGCTATTCCAAGTGTTTGGAGCTGGCTTCAGATCTACTTTGAAGTATGATTAAGGTTCCCAAACTAGTACCTGCAGATTTTCTCCTAGTCTCTACACACAAACTCTGGGATCTGAAAAAGCTTTATAACAAATAGTAGTTGACACGGAATTGAAGCAGGTGGTACCTGCCCTTAATATTCTTACTTCTCCCTTTTCTACGCTCCTTTTCCTGGCTCTCCCCACTCCAACATCCCTGAACCATGGCATCCAGCGGTCTCTACGTTAACTGGTTAATGGCTTAACATGCATGTGCTCTCCTGAAGCAGCACACGCCTCATACTTACACCCTCCAACTCAAGCCAGATCAAAACTTACATCTCCATGGTGGGATATTTCTGGCTAATAACATTATAAATTAATACATTCTGATAATAAGGAATTGGGGGATTTCTATTAGAGTTCCAAGTTAATGAAAATGCAGAGTGAATGTCAGGTATGCCAGGGAAGTCAAAACTTCAGGTGACCTCTTCACATCTTAACATGCACTCATTAATGAAGCAAGTCCTGAGTGGGGACCCTGCTCTCTCTGTGTGATATTACAGGAAGGCAGATTGTCATACCAATTTAATGAGCAAGACTTACTTCTAGGGATTTCCTTGGTGGTCCAGAAGCTAAGAATCCACCTTGCAATACTGGGGATGCAAGTCCCAACCCTGGTCGGGCAAATAAGGTCCCACACACCATGGAGCAAGTGAGCCTGTGGGCTGCAACTTATGAGCCCAGACATTCTGGAAGCCTGTGTGCCACGACTACAGAGCTTGCGTGTCACAACTAGAGAGTCCATGTGCCACAACAAAAAGATACCTCATCATACAACCAAGGTCCCACATGCCACAACTAAGACCCAATTCAGCCAAATAAATAAATAAATGTTTCAAAAAGACTTACTTCTATATAGATATAGTGCTTGCTGTTCTCTATCACATAGATGTAAGCAGCATGGATGGATTCTTCGTGGTACTTGATACCAGCAGACCAATCAGCAGCAGAGCGGAGTAACTATAAGGCAGCAATCAGAAATGAGCAAATGTGAGACAATGGAGATGATACCAGAGGAGTTAATACAATGAAGTCCACCTTTTTTCTTCCAAACATCTAATTGGTTACAGTGGCTTGTGTGACATGTGTGCACTGAGGGAGAGAAGGTGGATAGGGAACTGGTCCTTAGATATAATCCACAATAAAGAAGCCTGGCTGGAAATCCAGTCCTAAATATATGCTCTTCCACCCAGGATTATTTTCATTCCTGACTGGAAATCAGGAGGTTGTGGTTTCTAAATAAAGCATTTCAGAAGCACTTCTTTTGGTGGCTGTAAGTAGGGTGACCATTTGTACTCTTCATTCCATGATGGCCCCACAATTATACCAGAATCCTGGTGTATTACTAACACTTTTACTCTCAAAAGTGTCCTGCTTTGAATCATTTGATATGGGCACCCTAGCTCTGACTTGATAATGTGATTACTCTTTTCCCTCAAATATACACTGTTCAGAACTGCTGTTGTTCATTTGCTAAGTCATGTCCAACTCTTTGCGACCCCATGGACTGCAGCACACCAGGCTTCCCTGTCCTTCGTTGTCTCCTGGACTTTGCTCAAACTCATGTCCATTGAGTTGGTGATGCCATCCAACCATCTCATCCTCTGTTACCCCTTTCTCCTTCTGTCCTCAGTCTTTCCCAGCATCAGGTTGTTTCCCAATCTTTTCCAATGAGTCAGCTCTTCACATCAGGTGGCCAAAGTATTGTAGCTTCAGCTTCAGCATCAGTCCTTCCAATGAATATTCCTAAAGGGTTGATTTCTTTTAGGATTGACTGGTTTGATGTCCTTGCTTTTCAGGGGAGTCTCAAGAGTATTCTCCAGTACCATAGTTCAAAAGCATCAATTCTTTGGCACTCAGCCTTCTTTATGGTTCAACTCTTACATTTGTACATGACTACTGGAAAAACCATAGCTTTGACTATACAGATCTTTGTTGGCAAATTTCAGAAGAATACATTCTAAAATACAAATGGATTCATTTAGACATTTAACCTTGATTCTGATTTGATTTTAATTAACTGTCTGATCCTTTATGTGTCACTTCAACTATCAAGTTTCTCATTCATACTGCCTCCCTCTCTTCAGACACTCACCTGCTCCCACTTGGATTACAACAAGAGCTTCCAGCTCAGACACCTAGTATATGGTAAATACATGGATGCACAGTGAGACTGCTTGGGTTCAAAGTTTAGCTCAACCAGCTAGTGGCTTTCATCTTGGTCAAGTTCCTTAACCTCTTTGTGCCTTAGGTTTGTTCTATAAAACTGAGTATCCACTTTGCAAGGTTATAAGAGGATTCAAAGAATTACTGTGCAGTTTGCAGAAGGAGGCTGAGCACCTAGTAAGTGGTACATAAGTGTTTGTTGTTACTAATGAGAACCTTACAGGATGTGTTTGAGCTGTAGCAGATCATTTCATAGATGCTTCTGACTACAGCTATGCCACAGTCTGGCCACATGGAAGGCTTTTTCAACACTAAGAATCCATTGGTTGTAATTTTTTTCAGCATTCTAACCAGTGTTTCAGCATATAGTTGGGCATATAGTAGGTTCTCAATAAATACTTATTACTTGACTTTCCTTAAGCAATGGAATGTTATCATAGAAGAATCACTATAAAAATGTATTCATTAATCCTGATTTGAAATGAGTACTGAAACTGTTCCTCATGAGGTCAACTGAAATTAAAAATAAAAGAATAGTTCATACTTACTAGAAATTTATAAAATGATCCAATACAAAATCAGTTTTACGTCTATTACAAATAAAAGGTCTGGTAAAATTCTTGCTTTAATGACTAATTTTAAAAATTGAACATACCGATATAGACTACTGAAATCCGAACCTAATACTTACTAAAACTGATTGTGCCATGCTCAGAATGCTATTTCTTTATTCATTATGAAGTACTTATTATAATATAGCTTCCCCCAAAGCATTTTATTTAATGTTATCTGATGAGTATGTGTAATGAAATTAGAAAATTTAACTATGAACAAGAATAGTCAAATATCTCAGGAGGAAACTTACAAGGAAAACTTAGATAAATATAATGCACACTGGGAAAGTATCTTGATTCGCATAATCTTCAGGGAACTGCATTCCTGTTCTTCAGCATAAATAACAAAGGTTAAAAAAAATCAGAGGTTTCAATTCTTTGTCCACTCAAATTTATGTTGAATTTTGTCGCTAAGGTGCATGGCTCTGAAAATGCAGGTCATCTTGAGCAGATTCTTTGGCCACACATCCTGATACAATTCTATATTACCTTGTCAACACTGTATAAAACTGCAGAGTGTACTGGAAAGGTAGGGACACTTGAGATCTGCACTATTGCTCTGCACTTACTAGCTCTTTCACCTTGAGCAAGTCATTTTAATATCATGGAGGCTTGATTTCCTCTTTTGAACACTTGAGATTGCTCTGTCTGTCCCTGTTTTTCTCTTTCTCATACGCACACACCTGCCCACCCACACACTCCCATGCAGAGCTGCTGTAAAGAAAAAGAAAAAACGGCGTGATAAATACAGAGCACTCAGTAGATATTTGATATATGGTAGACCTACCTTTCTAAAGGCTTCCCTGGTGGCTTTGATGGTAAAGAATCTGCCTGCAATACGGGAGACCCAGGTTTGATCCCTGGGTTGGGAAGATCCCCTGGAGAAAGGAATGGCAATCCATTGCAGTATTCTTGCCTGGGACATCCCATGGACAGAAGAACCTAGCAGGCTACAGTCCATGGGCTCGCCAAGACTCAGACACAACTGAGTGACTAACACACACACACACAAACACGCACACCATCCTAACATGTTACGAGGAAAGTTTATATACTACCCTTGGTGGTAATGTCCTAGTCTTGCCCTCATATCCAAACACCTTACACTTTCTTTACTTTCTCAGTTTCAAACGTTGCTCCTTCAAAGATTTAATAAACTGATTCACATAAGATATAAATCAGGAGTGTCGAGCAAGGGTCAACTCAAAGGTCAAGTCTAATTGATTCCAAGTGGCTTCCTGGACAGCTATGTTGAAAAGTGGATTCTTGGAACTAGGCACATGGGGGAAGAAATCTGGGTTACTGGCGAATGGCGGCCAGGAGGGAAAGCATGAAGGTCACATATCTGCCATCTTTCCTGTGAAGGATAACAGTAAGTGTTTTCCTTTTTAGAAGCAGTTAAATGTTTATAATAAGTACATTGGTAAGCCAAAAGAAGACCATTTTGTCATTAGCCTGTGGGAGCGCATAACTAAAGTAGAGGGAAGCCCCACCCCTGATGCCTATAAAACCATATAAGGTAGATGGTTACCTACACCCTAAGGAAGTTTAGCATTATGTGTCTTATTGTCTGAATCCAAATCTGTATCATTTTCTCAAAATGAAAACTCATTTAACTTAAAAAAGTCATCATTTTTGGTTAAACTTGAACATATCCTTCAGTTCAGTTCAGTCGCTCAGTCGTGTCCAACTCTTTGCGACCCCATGAATTGCAGCATGCCAGGCCTCTCTGTCCATCACCAACTCCCGAAGTCTACCAAAACCCATGTCCATCGAGTCGGTGATGCCATTCTACCATCTCATACTCTGTAGTCCCCTTCTCCTCCTGCCCCCAATCCTACCCAGCATTAGGGTCTTTTCCAACGAGTCAACTCTTCGCATGAGGTGGCCAAAGTATTGGAGTTTCAGTTTCAACATCAGTCCTTCCAATGAACACCCAGGATTGATCTTTAGGAAGGATTGATTGGATCTCCTTGCAGTCCAAGGGACTCTCAAGAGTCTTCTCCAACACCACAGTTCAAAAGCATCAATTCTGCGGCGCTCAGCTTTCTTCACCGTCCAACTCTCACGTCCATACATGACCACTGGAAAAACCATAGCCTTGACTAGACAGACTTCTGTTGGCAAAGTAATGTCTCTGCTTTTAAATATGCTATCTAGGTTGGCCATAACCTTCCTTCCAAGGAGTAAGCATCTTTTAATTTCATGGCTGCAATCACCATCAGCAGTGATTTTGAAGCCCCAAAAAACAAAGTCTGACACTGTTTCCACTGTTTCCCCATCTATTTCCCATGAAGTGATGGGACCAGATGCCATGATGTTAGTTTTCTGAACTTTGAGCTTTAAGCCAACTTTTTCACTCTCCTCTTTCACTTTCATCAAGAGGCTCTTTAGTTCTTCTTCACTTTCTGCCATAAGGGTGGTGTCATCTGCATATCTGAGGTTATTGATATTTCTCCCGGCAATCTTGATTCCAGCTTGTGTTTCTTCCAGCCCAGCGTTTCTTACGATGTACTCTGCATATAAGTTAAATAAGCAGGGTGACAATATACAGCCTTGACGTACTCCTTTTCCTATTTGGAACCAGGCTGTTGTTCCATGTCCAGTTCTAACTGTTGCTTCCTGACCTGCATACAGGTTTCTCAAGAGACAGGTCAGATGGTCTGGTATTCCCATCTCGTTCAGAATTTTCCACAGTTTATTGTGAGCCACACAGTCAAAGACTTGGGCATAGCCAATAAGGCAGAAATAGATATTTTTCTGGAACTCTTTTGCTTTTTCGATGATCCAGCAGATATTGGCAATTTGATCTCTGGTTCCTCTGCCTTTTCTAAAACCAGCTTGAACATCTGGAAGTTCACAGTTCACGTATTGCTGAAGCCTGGCTTGGAGAATTTTGAGCATTACTTTACTAGCATGTGAGATGAGTGCAACTGTGTGGTAGTTTGAGCATTCTTTGGCATTGTCTTTCTTTGGGATTGGAACGAAAACTGACCTTTTCCAGGCCTGTGGCCACTGCTGAGTTTTCCAAATTTGCTGGCATATCGAGTGCAGCACTTTCACAGCATCATCTTTCAGGATTTGAATTAGCTCAACTGCAATTCCATCACCTCCACTAGCTTTGTTTGTAGTGATGCTTTCTAAGGCCCACTTGACTTCACATTCTAGGATGTCTGGCTCTAGGTGAGTGATCACATCATCGTGATTATCTGGGTCATGAAGATCTTTTTTGTACAGTTCTTCTGTGTATTCTTGCCACCTCTTCTTAATATCTTGTGCTTCTGTTACTTGAGACTGTTACTCATTTAATATGATTTTGATTAGCTAAAATCTGTTTATCACCACAAGATAATTAAAAATATGAATTTCTCTTTTACCACTAAACTAGGGGCCCTAAGTACAAATCAACTCAACTGCTTTAAATAATTGATCATCTAGAAAATTTGTAAACAAATCTGGCAAGAAAGCCAAAGACATTTTGATTGACTTACTTTTGTTTTAAATTTAAGATTTACTCACTTCTTTTCTTAACTGACCTGACCAACTTGTCTTAACATTTCTGTTTCAAACCAATGTAACTGAGACAAACCTCAAACTCTCCCTCACATACACAGAAATATGGCTTATCTTACTGCCCCAAGAATATTGAGATTCATATCTAACCCATGCTTTTCAAATCTCAAGTTTGAATACACAATTTTAAAGTACACGTATGCCCTTTTTAAAGGACATATTTCTAATTCTGTGCTTTGGCCTCAAGATTGTAACTAGAACCAGTCATTTTCCTTTGTACTGTGTCCTGTTTTTTGACTTAAAGGATAACCTTCTCTTTAACCATAAGTTCTAATCTCGTTACATGTAGTGGTCCCAAGCTGAATATGTGGATTAAAATGCAGAAAGCTCTTTTTGAAGGAAAACTTTCAAAACTTTCTTTGTATTTGTCCCTAGTTCCTGTTCTCTTACTGTAATGCTTTTATTCCCTATAAATCCAGTACATATCTTAATTCCTTTTTATTTCCCTGAGCTCCCAAGTCAATCACAGAACAAAAGTACTTTTTTTTTGTCTTTCATACGGAAGTTGGCCTCCATGTTGCAGCTCACAAGTGGCATGGGTCAGGGAGAGAAAAGAAGTGGTCAGATTATTGAGCCTCATTCTTCCAGTCTGTATTGAGAAGCACTGCAGGCAAGAAACTGAAGAAATGGACTTTGTTCAAGAATCTGCCTCAGACTACCAAATTCTTCCATTTTTTTTTTTTTTTTTTTGGCCATGCTGCGCAGCTTGTGGGATCTTAGTTCTCTGACCAGGAATTGAACCTGGGCCCTCTGCAGTGAAAGTATGGAGTCCTAGCCACTGGATCACAGGGAATTTCAAGTTCCTCCTTCTAAGAACCATTCACCTATAGTCAAGTGTCATCAACACACACATCACAGTATGTCATTATTCCAATAGGATGATCCTTTGGCCTAAGCAATAGTGAAAAGTTAAACTTGAGGGTGAAGGGATGGAAGAGAATATACTTTTTGAAGAACAAGACTTAAGGGGAGAGAAGTCCTAGGAAAAAACATATAGTTGAGGGCTCTTGGAAGCTAGAATGAAGCAAAAGGAGAAATGGGGCTGGATTTGGGTCTGCAGCCACAAAGGACAATCTCAAAAGGCAAGCATGCTATGCAGCTGTGCCTTACTGGGGCCCTTGGTGGTTGCAACCATCCTGGGACTTATTGGAGACAGTCTCTCTGCCGAGCAGCTATGGCCTCAGGCTCTGGAGTCAGACTGCTAAAAATCCAGTTTCATCCCCTCCATTACGCATTGTGTTATTTTAATCTCTCAAAGCCTTAAGTTTCCTCATATGTAAAAATAAGGGGTCAAAGAGAACACAATTTATAGACTGGTAAGTATAAAATGAGATAATCCACAAATCAGTGCAATGCTGGGCACAGGGTAAACACTCTCTGTTCATGTGGCTTCAGCCAGCCAAGACCTACAGCGACATGCACAGAAATCTCACCATATGAGGACCTGGTCTGTAAATGGAAAACAGCTTCCAGGTTAAGAAACCTCCTTAGAAATGTCAAGTGGCTATTTTCCCCTCTTTCCTAGTATCTACTTTGTTCTGTCAGTGTACAAAACATTTTGCTGTTCTTTGAAACATTGATTCCTACACTGACATCCTTTGGAGTGTCATTTGGACATTTTCCCCAAGTGGAAGAGCAAATTCTTCCAATCATATAATTGGAAAATCATTTATATTTGCCTGTATATATTTTTCCTTTTCTTTTAACAGACAGAGAGATGGAAGACATGGCTCCAGTGGATTATTTCCCTCATTTTCGTAGGACTTCTTGGCAATGACTGTCTAAGAAATGACTCTTCTACTATAAGCTGCCCAATTTAATAAAAGGTATTATTCCATGTATTGATTCCACATTGATGCTAATTTGGCATCAAGCACTTTTGTCTTAATAGACAGGTCAGATTTCTTCTGTCTTGGTCATTTATTGTAAATGGCGATGATAGCATTCAGGAACCTAGTTTGTTCTTTTTAGGGAGAAAACAAGTTCTTTTATAAACTCTGCGCATAATCAGTTTCAGAATCATCTTTTCTCCCCCCTGCCTCCCCATGCCTTTTTCCTGCATGTCTTGTCCAGGTGCTCTCGGCAAGCTTTGGGAACACACAGCACTGAGGGGAAAAAACCGAGATTACTTAAGTGTCAGTGGAAGTCGCTGAAGTCAGATCTCAGGACTGGGTGACTTTTTTTAGAAGCAGAAATTCATGCTGATGGGGGCAGGTCTCCATCTGCCTGCTGGATCTCTAGTCTCCTTGGCTGGCTGTGTCAGTCACCTGCAACAGCTGTGCATATAGCTGGAATTACCAGTAGTATGTGCCTCAGGGTGATTGGGCTTAACATTTTTGTGTTAAAAAATCAGATAACTGGGTTCTCTTCTGCAGATGAAAGAGCAGCATGAATTTCTTTATCTTATTGTATCCAATGTTCTTTTTCTCCATTTCAACACATATGGTACAAACAGTATAAAGATTTTTGTATCCAGAACTAACCTGTGACCCATCCAGAGAAATGTCAACTTCTTCACTGCAAACTTTTGAAAACACTAGGGAATGTCTGAAGGTTGTAGCTAATACTGACATAATTCAAACAAGTGTATTCTTCTAGGTGATTTGCATGGATTAATTTCTTTAACTATCACCACAACCCTATGAGACAGGTACTATTCTGATCTCTGTTTTAAAGATGAAGGAAATGCATTCAGAGAGGTGAAATAATTGTCCCAAGGTTATACAGCTCATATGTAGTGAAACAGAAGCTTAAATACAGTCCAACTATAGAATCTGCCCCTTCCCCTTGCTATATTACATCACTCCTTTTCAGTTAAGTAAGCTTGTGGTCTCTAAATTACATTATGAACAGCAAACTATGTTAAAAAAAAACAAAACAGCTATGTTAAAGTCAATGTTAAAAAGAATAAACCTAAGGAAGAATTTTATTCAATTTCTCAAATAGTCATTTGTCTATTGCCACATGGTAGCTGAGAGAGAGGAAGATTTGAAAATATGACAACAAATTCTTTAAAAATTAAGTAGCCTCCTACACAGCCAGGTCCTAACTCTCTGCTGTCTTCTGGATTCTCTGGAAAACCAAGGATTGGACTAGGCTATTGTTTTCAACCTCTAAGCACTAGACATTCATAACTTGACAACAATGTCTAGAACAAGATGAATAATGTTTACAGCCAGTAAGTAATGTGAAGTGAAACAATGCTGTGGTCAGAACTTTACAGAAAAGGAGAATGGAGCAGTATAATTTTCTTTCTTTTCCTCAGTGTCTGGTCCTCTCAGATTTTCCTGTCTTCAAAAAGACACACTTGTCCGGCCATACCCACTGTTTTCACAACTGGAGTTATTTTGGCAGTTCTGAAAACATCTACTAGCAACCAGTAGATGTTTTGTGAGGTCTAAAGCTTTTAAACAACGGAGGAATCTTCTTTAAGAAAAAGAATGCCAATTTATAGATACAAAATTAGTGTATTCTAGGATTTATTATAGCAATCTCTTTACTTGTCTCCTTGTTTTCATTCTCTTCCTAGTATTGTACGTTTTCACACTTATAAATTTTAGGTCTCAAAGTGTGTTTGTTTGGAAAAATTGAAATAGACATGTCACAAAATGAGAGATCCTACATCAGTTAAGCTCGGGAAATGCACATAGTATATTTAGTCTTAGCGATTCCATGATGTACACATCAGCATCACAAAGGCACTGAGAGGTCCTATATTTTAAAAATCTGCAAAAACTTCTCAGCTCATGGTAACCTTTTTTTGTGGAATAGCTACTAGCATTTCACAGGCAAAATCCAATTTGGGAAACTCTGATCTAGGTTCAGTTTAGTTCAGTAACTCAGTCGTGTCCGACTCTTTGCAACCCCATGGACTGCAGCACGCCAGACTTCCCTGTCCATCACCAACTGCTGGAGCTTACTCAAATTCATGTCTATAGAGTCGGTGATGCCATCCAACCATCTCATCCTCTGCCTTCATAAAACATTCACATATCATGTTTCCTCTCAGATGACCAAAAAAAGTCCACAGTTCACTAATACCTCCAGGATCAGGTTGAAATGAACAAGACCAGCACTTCAGCGCACCCCCAATCTGGCCATATGCTGTCTGAACCTTATCTACTACCTCTTCAAGAGCAAATGGTTTGCCATAGTGGTTCTACCTTCTTATTCCTTAGAGGGGGCACCCAGCTCTGTCCCTCTCATTCACCAACCGCTCATGGCACACTGGTCTACACTCTCAAGACTTGTATTTGTCCTAAACCACAACTCGCCTTGTTAACTCAGTTCTTTAACATTAGAGCTTTCTCTCTCTCAGCTAACTCTTTTCCAAAAGGAGGCAGAGAACTCCTTTTGTCTCCTTCCTCAGTATCCAGGAGTGCGCTGATGATCTGGCTGTGCAAAAAGATGGCACTTGAAAGGCATAGACTGGCTGAGTAAATGAATTAATGAGTCAGTGAGCCTTGGTAACTCCAGGCAGCTTGGGCATTCAGGGATGAACATATGGGTATATAAGAAGAGGTCACTGATCTAGCTTCATTTCTACCACAACATCCCATGATACAGAGAAGGTGAACCAGGGCAGGAGCTTCGTAGGAAGGACATGCAGAGCATCTATCTGTCTCATCAGGGCAGCAGGATGAGAATATGTAAAACAGGGCTGTACCAAAGGCATCAGAAGACATATGTATATGCAAACACTAGGATAAAACATCTTCTGCTAATCATAAAAATACACAATGCCCAGCAATATCTTTTCAACAGATGCTTAATTAGTATCTTCTAACTTTGGTAAGTTGATCACTGAGTTAATTTTAATGCCATCTCAAATATTAAATTAAACTCTCTTGTTTTCTTAATATCAAGGCTCCTATTTTATCTTATAGGTAACGTTTTTCCCTCTAAGTAGAATAAAATTAAACATTTTCATAAAATATTCATTAATTTACATATGAGTGCATATCTATCTGTGCTTCTAAGTTTAAATTAGTTTTCTCCTTTAGCCTGGGATGACTATTTGCTGTAGATAATTCTCTTAAGTGATTTTCTTTTTGCTTGTTCTATTATTTGATCTATGGTTTGAAATGTTTTTTTATGTCTTATATACACACACCTCTACTTGCACACAGTACAAAGTAACTAATTCAGGCATTTCATTTATTTCATTTAGGTGTTAGAATCCATGTCCAAACTATAAAAATCCATAATAGTAATGTCAGCAGCAGACTACTGGATCTTTACTTAAACAATAGTTTTTAAAAATTTGGTATGTGTATTTATTGTGAAATGATTAGCACAAGTTAGTTAAATCCATAACTTCACATATTTACAAAATTTTTTTCTTGTGATAAGAACTTTTAAGCTGTATTCCCTGAAAAGTGAAAGTATTAGTCCCTCAACTGTGTCTGACTTGTTGTAACTCCATGGACTGTAGCCCATCAGGCTCCTCTGTCCATGGAATTCTCCAGGCAAGAATATTGGAGTGGGCTGCCATTCCCTTCTCCAGGGGATCTTCTCAAACCAGGAATCGAACCTGGTCTTACATTGTGGTCTTCCCTGGTGGTTCAGCAGTAAAGAATCTGCCTGCAATGCAGGAGACCCAGGTTTGATCCCTGGGCTGGGAAGATCCCTTGGAGGAGGGCATGGCAACCCACTCCAGTACACTTGCCTAGAGGATCTCATGGACAGAGGGGCCTGGCAGGCTACAGTCCATGGGGTTGCAAAGAGTCAGACACAACTGAAGTGATTAAGCAGCAGCAGCAGCTCCTGCATTGCAGGAGGATTCTTTATCATCTGAGCCACCAGGGAAGCCCTGTACTCCCTTGGCAACTTTCAAACAAACAATACAGTGTTATTAACTATAGTCACCATGTTGTACAGTACATCCCGAGGACTTTTACTTAAGAGTAAAACTGAAAGTCTGTACTTTTGACCACTGTCACCCACTTCTCAACCCCTCCCACCCCACCCTTTGCCTCTAGCAAACACCAATCTGTTCTGTACTTAAACAATACTTTTGATGTAGATAGTGATGACTTTGAACAAAAGGCAATGCCAAGGTGGCCAATCCTAGATCTGTCCCTGCATGATCTCAAGACACTTGAGCTGGAGGTGGTCCAGGGAGCAGATTGGGCAACAATGGATGGGACTAGGATTTCAAGCTCCAGCACTACTGATAACCCTCAATGACCTTGGGCAAGTTTCAAAGTTTCACTGGCTCTTAATTTTCTTATTTGTAATTTGAGAACGTTGGACTGCGCGTGGTCAAATTTTGTGCCTCTAATAAGCAAACTTCTCATCCTTTTAAAAGTGCCTCTAAAAGGTATTTGGTTAATTAAGGAACTAAAATTAGATTGAACTATAGCTTCCAAGATGCTAAGTTTCAAACAAATTCCTAGTACTTCACTAGTATCAGTCCCAGGGTTGCTAGGTAAACATGTTGCTAGAGTCAATTCAGAAGGACTTACAAGACAAGCCACTCCTTGAGTGGCTTTTTCTAAAGACATGTATTTATTACATTTATATAAGAGTTTTAAGAAGAAGATAAATTGAATACATTTAAAATTGAAAATATAAGACTAAATTTTAAAAGGTCTATTCAGATTTATTTTGGAGTTGTCTGTTTTAAAAAACTTGAAGCCAGTAGGCATTTAGTCCATATGAGTGATTGTACCCAGTAGTATTTCATGAAAAACAAAAACCAGACTTACCTGTACGTTAGCATGGACAGACCCAGGCACTTGGTATTTCAACTCGTGGGCTGTTGTTTGAGATTTTGGAAGCAGAAAAGGATAAGAAAGGGACCGATATTTTGGTTTCATAATCTAAAATAAAGAGAAACAGTTAAAAAAGATTCAAATGAAAAAATAATTCCGGTCTTCCCTATTTTGTGATTATAAAAGATATATAGGTTCATTTGAAAAAGAAAAATAAATATTAACAGTGGGTGCTTCTAGCTGAAGAGACAACAGATAATTTATTTATGTTTTCTATTTCCCGGAGGCAGAAAACTCCTTTGTTCCTTCTTTTACCTTTTGGGGTGAGCAGTGAAAATGAAAGTCATTTAGTCGTGTCCGACTCATCGTGACCCCACGGACTACACAGTCCATGGCATTCTCCAGGCCAGAATACTGGAGTGGGTAGCCGTTCCCTTCTTCAGAGGATCTTCCCAACCCAGGGATCGAACCCAGGTCTCCCACACTGTAGGCGGATTCTTTACCAGCTGAGCCAATAGGGAAGCCCAAGAACACTGGAGTGGGTAGCCTATCCCTTCTCCAGGGGATCCTCCTGATCCAGGAATCAAACTGGGGTCTCCTGCATTGCAGGAAGATTCTTTACCAACTGAGCTATTGCTTCATATTTTTAAAGAAAAGTTAAATTCTAAAACTGTAGAAGAATACAATTGCAGAAATGGGATTATTTTATAAACTGATTTTTAACTATGTTCTAGATATCTCGTAACAGCAACAAATCACTATAGGCCATTTTTAAAATAACTTCATAGTAAAATGTCATGGAACAATCATAATTTGTTTAATAAAGTTCTATTAGTGAGGATTTCAGTTATTTCTCATTTTATATGAATTATTAGATACAATGTCAAAATAAATTACTCACTGAATAACTTCTTTAGCTTAAATACCTGAAATTGATTTTCTGAGTCAAAGGTTACATACTTTTAAAATTTTTTTGCAATTATACCAATTTATCCTCCCAGGAGTAGGGTATAAGAGCATCAAAGATCCTGAATCCAATTGTGGGTTTCTGCAGTGTGTTTAACTTTTCCAGTCCAACAGGTTAAAAATAATATCCCTTTATTTATTCCTCCATTCACCTCTAAATTCTTGATAAAAATATTTTCACTATTTCTAAGAGCTCCCACTAAATGTTTATAATGTAAATTAAGTGAAAAATAAGGTGACACTCTAATTAACAAAACTAAATTTTTTCCCAAAGTATCTCTGAACTATAGGGAGGAAATGCCTCGTCACCATTTAAAATAAATGAAAGGGAATCTTAATAACACCAAGATGACAGGCACTTAACTTATGAGTATTAGGTCAAATTCTAATGAAGGCATCTTATGAAAGAAGACAAAATCTGGAGGAAAGAGAAATTGCTCCATCTTCTCATATTGCTCACTTTGCTCAGAACTTCCTCTCAGAAGCCTGTGCCAACATGGACCCAGGGCAGTGCCAGGATTGCAAGGACTTGAAAGCTGCAGCTCTCACCTGAATGAGGGTCCCATCCCCGCTACAGTAGCTCAGCAGCCCTCCACGTGACTATCAACCCAGGTGAGATGCTTAAACTGGGAGTCCCAGGTTAATGGGGAGAAGGCAATGGCAACCCACTCCAGTACTCTTGCCTGGAAAATCCCATGGATGGAGGAGCCTGGTAGGCTGCAGTCCATGGGGTCGCTAAGAGTCGGACACGACTGAGCGACTTCACTTTCCCTTTTCACTTTCCTGCGTTGGAGAAGGAAATGGCAACCCACTCCAGTGTTCTTGCCTGGAGAATCCCAGGAATGGGGGCGCCTGGTGGGCTGCCGTCTATGGGGTTGCACAGAGTCGGACACGACTGAAGCGATTTAGCAGCAGCAGCAGCAGGGAACATGGTCCCTATGCACCTCTCCCAATATGAAGTTTCCATTCCACTATTAGATAATCACTGAGAAAGGAAGATGTGAGTTGGTACAAATTATCTAAAGATATGATTTAATGGTTAAACCATAGTTTGTGATGGTAGCACCATCCCTCTGCCCTCTGAATTATTTGTGGAGGAAAAGCTCAGGAATTTTTTTTTTTTCTCTTTTGCCCAGAGTCCCAGGTGCTCTGACAACTGGCCACTCAACAGTGGGTAAAGTGGCACAGCTGTGACCACGTCAGCCCCTTCTCGCCTCCTCTTCCTGGCCTGTCCCTCTGCACGTGGACTAAATCATGCTAAAACCACCCATGTACCTTCGTGAAGTTCCAGCGCTGGATGAAGTGACGGGCCACGTCGCGAGCTGCCTTCCCGTGGACTGCAGAGGCTATGTCATGCCATGGCATCCGGGGGGTGGAGTGCCTGTCAATGAAATCTGCCCAGGTGCACCAGGCAAGGATCCACACTAACTTCTGTGCCAATAAAGCACACAAGCCATCTGACCCCAGCTATGACCCCAACTATGATACATAAAAAAAAATGTGGTGATGTCCACAATGTGTATATTTCTTGACTTGGATAGAATAACACCTTCATAGCCAAGGGAAGCATAGATCTCACATCGAGGAACATGGTCCCTATGCACCTCTCCCAATAATATGAAGTTTCCATTCCACTATTAGATAATCACTGAGAAAGGAAGATGTGAGTTGGTACAAATTATCTAAAGATATAAACGTAATATTACATTTTTCTCTTCTGTTGAAATAATGTCAAGCTATGTGTGGACTGCCATTTCTAGTTCCTGTTCAGTGTGCAAGCACTTAGATAATCTGAAATGTGTTATTTTAATGTTGGAAGATGAAGATGATAAGCAGAAAAAAGGAGATCATCAAAGGAAGGGAAACATCTCCTGGAGAATTACAGATTATGATGCCTAAAATATGCCTATATGCAACCTGGAGATTTCAAACAAGTAAGCTATATTTCATTTTCTTTTCTTACTACACTTGCAAGGAAAAACGCTTAAGTATATGACTAAATCATGGTCTCCAATGTTTCACCAAATGTTCAAACCAAAATACAACAAAACAAGATATTAGATCATGCACATGCATACTTGTTGAGATACTAACAAGGAAAAGACAAAACATGCGCAGCCACCCACTACCATGGTACTCACCAGCAAAAGGTTTATCGAGTTGAACCCAGTCTTTGAAGACGAAATTGCAGTAGTCCTTTCCATGCCAGAATCTGGTTTCCCCATGTAGCTCTCCCACACGTGTCTGTACACTTCGGAGGGAGGCTGTGTCTGTAAATGTAGCAAGACTCACTCAAAGGCTGTGGTTCAGGCGGGCCCCAGAGAGGGAGGCTCACCTCTCATTTATTAACACCTAAACTCTTCCTAACTTTTCTTCTTAAGCCTCATAACCAGGGCGACATGGGTTCATTCCATCTGAGACTGTGGGCTGGCTGTGGGCTGGGTAGTTGGGGCTATAACCAGGTTCATCATTTGACAATGAAATTTAATATTTTTATTCTTGTCATCTACCAGATCACTGGCAGAATGGATCACAGGGTTAACTTGCTGGGTGAGAGCAGTAAAGCCAGGTCTGCTGGAGGAACATGAGATGCCTAGGCCATAAAGAAGTCATGTTCTTCTTTTTGGCTCAACCAATATGGTGCACATCTAATGTGTAATTCTTGTCTTTTGCCTTTCAAAATGCAAGAACCTCAAATTAGCAGACAGTGGTATTCTAGCCCTGGAATTGACTAGCTAAGTGACACTGAGCTTCACCCTTCTGGATCAGAAATCCTTTATGTACAAAAGGAAGAATTTGGCCCAGCTATCATCTAAGATCTTTTGGGCTCTAACATTCTATATTTCTATAATTATAAATGACATCCATAAAATGTCATAACAATAGAAGAAGCTTAGGATCACACAGGCGCAAAAGCAGCATCTACTGCAGTATTTCACAAAGAGCTTTGTCAGGAACATTTTCAGTTCAGTAACTATGTTGACTTAAATAGTTTGTACATTTATGGGATATGCCGATCACAAAGACAGCTAAGCAGGGAACTAGCAGAACTACAAATCACAAAATGCAGCGTTTGGCACAAAAGAGACACTTAACCATCAGACACTGGATGAAAAACATTTGTTGAATGAATAAATGGTACCACATACAGAAGCCAGAGTAAATATCGGACTGGTCCCCTTATCACCATACTGCCCCAGATGTGTCCTTCCAAAAATGCAGATTCCTTATTTAAAAGCCTTCTAGGATGACCTGCCTACAGGGGGTCAAGTCCTCAGGGTTTAGTGTGCAGAGACAGCTCTTCTTAAACTGCTGCCAATCTCTCTTTCTCGTCCTCATTTTCCCCACACAACCCAGGCCCCAGGCACACCACTGTTCTCACTGATTGTGACAGGCCTTGTCTGTCACGCAGCCAGCACATGATTCCTTCAGCCTGGAATGTTCTTCCCACCTTCTTGGTCTGACCTCCTCATCATCCTTCAAGAGCCACATTAGCTGTCACCTGTCCTAGAGACACTCCCCATATCCCAGCAGGAAGAGGCTGTGGAACCATTCATAGCTGCACACCCCAGGGCCCCTGACTCTGTGACTCATCTGTCCCTCCCTGTCCGCCACTCACTCATCTATAAACTCAGGGGTGGGGAGTGCATCCCCTCAGTGCCCGGTGTAGCTCCTGGCATTCAGTAGGCAATCAATAATAAGTTGCAGAGTGAAAATTTTTAAACAGTCACTATGCACTCTGCTAGTATTCTATCTCAAAGTGAATAATTAACCTCCAAAGTTATTGACATTTTCTGTAAAATGTCTTGAAGTGCTAACAATGAACAAAACTATATAATATTAAAAATTAGAATTCTATTCATTTCTCCCAGTGATTTATTTTCCTTTTCTGTGAAACTGAAAGGCCAAAGTACTGGTAGGTCTATTTGCTCACCTGTAGGCTCTTTATAGTAAACATGGCACTTTACTAAAAAAAAAAAAAAAACAAACTAAAAAAAGGGAATAAAGAGAAGATAAATAGCAGGTCAATTCCAAAGTAAAATTAAAAAATATATATAAAATTTGTTTTCATCAGTTGAGAAACTTTGGGCTAAATGTTTACATGTATACACATATACTTGTTTAAAAATTAACTTTCATCTAATAATCTGTTTTGACAAGAAAAACAAAGCAAATTCTTAGTCTCAGAAAATGATCTTGGTGCTAATTGAATTCAGTCTGCTCATAATTCAAATTTGGTTTTGGTCATGGCCTAAACCAGTGCAAATTAATCAGGGTCCTCCTCAGAACCAATGAAATATCAAGGTTAAGCAGAACCAAATCTTGCCAGTAGGATATTTCCCCCTGCTGAATCACTAAGTTAGTAAAATATTTAATCCCAACAGTTCTCTACCATTTAATAGATAATAAGCTCTTTGAGAGCAAAAATAAGTGTTATGCAATGTACCATTGCATCCCTGAGAATGGAGTTGAGAAATGACATAACTTGCTATTCATTCTCCCTTATGATTAAATATCTGAGTTTGAAACACTTGCCTCAACTAAATGACAAGAATTATCTTCCCCATTAGCCATCTATTAAATCATGCTTAAGAGAAATCATCAGCAAACAGTTACTGGCTGGCTCTCTGGACTTCCCAGCGCCCTGTCTCAGGGCTATGCCTCTCTACGGAGCACAGGAGTTACTGTGAGCTCTCCCTGAATCCACATAAGCATCAAGGACTAGCTGTATGCTAAATAGATAAAATGTCTCCCCATATATGCTCTTCTCCATATTTTAATGGTATCAGTGTTGTTGAGATTTATGACATGCAAATGTATTTAACAGTTACATTGGTGCTTAGCTCACTATAAATAGTCAATCACTTTAAAAATTGCAGGGTCCCCAGACTGAAGAATGCTTGAACCATTGCCCAAGGTCCAGCTTAGTGTTTAGGGTCATTAGCTCCTAACAGCCACAAGTGACTCCCATCCAGCCATGCTTGCTGGGCTCCATCTCAGCCATCTCCTAAACAGTACATAGAACTGTGGCCTTGAGAATTTAGCCAAAAGGTCCTGCTTCAGTCATCTGCATTTCTGCTAAATCACAAATCTGATTCATGATTTCTAGGAGGCTGAGAAAATGGAGCTTCACTGGGCACGTCACTTATCATCTCTAAACCTTCATTTGTAAAAAGAAGATATCACTATTATAACCAAGCACCACAAGTGTTCCTGGCAGTGAGGGGCAGACTCTGCTCATAATAAAAGCTAGCTTACATTTTACTGTGGTTGCTATTTACTATGATGAATGTGTGCATGCGTGCTAAGTCGCTTCAGTGGTGTCCAATTCTTTGTGACCTGACGGACTGTAGCCTGCCAGACCTCTCTGTCCATGGGATTTTCCAGGCAAGAATACTGGAGTGGGTTGCCATACTCTCCTCCAGGGGATCTTCCCAACCCAGGGATCAAACCCGCATCTCTTATGTCTTCTGCATTGGCAGGCAGGTTCTTTACCACTAGAGCCAGCTGAGAAGCCCATTATTTGTCCCTATATCTGATCTGTTGCCAAATTCCTCTTCACTCCCACCACATTTTAGGCCCTGATTAATTTATTCGAGTACCTCGTTCTTACAAAAACTTAGATCATCCTTTCTAATAATACGTGCAGGGTAAAAACTGTGAGAAGAGACAGGCAATCCAGAAACACAGTCACTCTGCTCATGCAGCAAAAGCTGAAGCCTATGGAGATTCTGGCACTTCACACATCACTTACCAATGTCAGGTCTAGAAAGCCCCTGCTCAGACTCACTGGAAGAGCGAAAGAGTTTCAAGTGGGGCTTTAAACCATGGATTAAATTCTGATGACTCCTACAGTGATTACAATAACCTGGAGAAAGTTGAGAGTTCTTTTTTTACAAAGATATATATATATATATATATATATATATATATATATATATATATATATATATATATATATATCCCGACATATATGAAGTTTTCTAAACTGGAAAGCAGGTTCAATCATTTTTAAAAGTAGGCAAGGCTATAAAATCAGTCACAAATTCTGTGCCACGGAAACTGTAGAGGTTTAAAGACAAATCTGAAAAGAATAGTAAATGTACAAGATGTAGAAAATCTGATGTTTGAGGACAAAAGCTTGATGTATTTCTGGACAGGAAGAGATATGCAACCTCTGCTATGACAAATTTATAAAGTACACCTAATACTTTTCCTTCATAATTTGGCATTAGTTTAGAAATGCTTACTCATTCTATGACCATTAGAAGCATGAATTGTGCATGTTATGAGTACTGATGTGAATAAAACAATAAATCTCCTCTACAATGAGGCAAACAGATCCCCCAAATGGTATGAGACTGAATAGGATGATATAATGACTTTTAAGCATTGCTTGCTTTACTCCATTATAGGTATAACGGTTCTGCAAACAGGTGTCCCGGGTCTGGCTATGGAGGAAGAGTCGTCGAGATAAACTCCAGGGCAGACGATGACTTACTGGAGGCGCTGTCAATGCTGCTGAGGCTGTCTGTGTCGTGCAGATGGTGTCTGTGCAGCTGCCTGTAGAGACTGAATTTGGAGAACTTGCTGGGCTTTCCTATTCCTTTCAGTTTTGAATTTGCATCATCAGGAGGGTTCAGGATGGGCAGATCTTTATCAGATTCGGTTTTATCTTTGAGGCATAAGGATTCCATAGATTCTGTTGTTTCAGCCTGAGAAAATTATTTAAAAAAAAAGAGAAATGAAAAGAAACTGCATAATATATGCTGCAATGTGGCCTTTTAATTCCAGTTTAAAGTTTACATGTGTTGCTGGCTCCCTAAAAGACACACAATAATGTGCGTGAGGTCATCTGCAAGGCAGTGGGGGGATTCTTGTGAGCTGTTTAAAGACTTTCAAAGGGACACCAGGAAGTCCATTACAGCTCCTCTTTCACTGCATCAAATTCTTGCAGTTTTATGCCAATTAACCTTATGGTTTCAGATATAATTACAATGAGTTATACTCACTGTTGAGCTACTGAACTTCCTCTGATAAACATTAAGTAAGCGATGATTTTTCTGTCAATTATTTTCTCCATTACCTTTCCACTAAATCTCTATTTTCCCAGAAAAGTCACCAACATATACAGCAGAAAATAAGATGGAGGCCATCAAACTTTTTAAAAAGTGAATTGATATTTTGGCAACCATCTGAGTTGAAACAATAAGTACACGAATATAGGCGTACAGAGATTATGGCAGCTCTTGATTTGAAAGGTACGTTGAGGAGTTATTAACCTCCTGCTTTCAAACAGAATTCTCTAAATGTCTCCAGACTAACTTATCCTATTTTCATATGTCTGTAAGAAGGAACATTTCAAAAACCTTGGCAGCGACTTGTAATAAGGCTGCTTACTTGAAGTACAATTGTGCTGCACATTTTTATGAACTATTTTTCCCCAAATAGGAATTAAATCTTTAATTTAAATGGAAACCCAAGGAACTGACTATGAGATAGCAAATGCTTTATCGAATTTATTTAGTCTTCTTACAAGAGAAGAAACTGAGACTAACAGACTCCTTAGGTGGTATTTGAAACCAGGTCTGTGTTGGACTCAACTATCCAGGAATATGCTTCCTTTCATTCAACCCATCAGCCAACCAATCATGCTTTTAATACATACTCATACAAACTGTGTCCCTTTTATGCAGTTCCATAAAGATGAAATCTACTAACTGTGAGGGAACCCAGAGATGGTCCCCCGATGACACGCTTCACGCTGCCCACATCCGTGAGTCTGTGTTCATTGTCATCCCACCTCCCGTAAGCCAGGTCAATCCCACCCAGAAAGGCCACCGACTGGTCGATGATGACGAGTTTCTCATGATGAGCCCACAGGTATACGGTGGATGACACATGATCCGGGTGCCTCATCACCTTGAGAGGAAAAAAACCACACATGTAGTATGCTTTCTAAAATGCCTTTCATACTATAATAAAATAGGTCTGTTTACACCCTCGAAGAGCATTTCCTACGATTCAAATACTAAAATGTGCTATCTATACATCGAAGAGAATCCTCAAACTTTTAATTTTATCCTCAATATTTAGCAGAGGAAGACCCCTGATTACTTTTCTGGTTACTCCCCTGCCCATTCTGGACCCCCCACATTTGTGGGGAACTCCCATTCAGCTTGAAATTTGGCCACATATTTCAATAAAAGTCAGCTCAGTGGGATAGCAGATTCCCTTCCCCCCACCAAAGGATTACATTGTATGTGGTATTACTTAAAAAATACTAAAACTTTTGAACCAGTATCTATCTCTGACAAAACTTTTACTAAGTGTATTGATATTTTAGCAGTCACTGAGTTGAAATAGTAAGTATATGATATCGGGATATAGATGTTCTGTCAGCTCTTGATTTTAAAGGTACTTTGAGAAGTTACTAACCTTCTGCTTTCAAGTAGAATTCTCTCTAAATGATCCCAGACTGACCTATTTTTATGTCTTTAAGTAGAAACATACCAAAATTTTGAAGGCAATTTTACTGTTTAACAACATTTTTTTATTGTGGTGAAATACACGTAACATAAAATTTATGGTTTTAACTTTTTTTTATGTGTACAGTGCAGTGGTATTAAGCATATTCATATTGTCCAACCATCTCCAGAACTTTTCATTTTGCAAAACTGAAACTCTACACTCATTAAACAGCAAAGCCCCATTCCCTTTTCCCCCCAACCCCTGGCAACTACCATCTACTTTTTCTCTCTGTGAATTTGACTACTCTAGGCACCTCATGTAAAAGGAATCTATCTTTTTATGACTGGCTTATTTCACTTAGAATAATGTCTTCAAGGTTTATCCACATGATTTAAGATATGTCAGAATTTCCTTACTTTTTAAGACTGAATAATATTCCATCACATGTATATGCCAATCCATTAGTGGGAGTGTGATATTAAAGGGTCCAACTATTATAGAACTGCTTTATTTTATCCTCTGATTTTGTCCATGTTTGCTTAATATATTTTGACAGTCATTATTAGATATGTAAATGCTTATAATTGTTACATTTTCTTGCTGCACTGAAACTTTTATTAATATATAATATCCTTCTTTGTCTATTGTAAACTTTTTTGATTGAAACTCTATTTTGACCCATATTAGTATAGTCACTTCTGCCTTTTTTGGTTATTATTTACATGGACTATCTTCTTTTAATCAAGTAAAATACATAATCATTATATACTTTAAGCCTACTGGAGATTTATTAACTCATTGTCTTGAAATAGCTCAGTAACTGGGCAATATTTACTGATAGGCTTCAGGTCCTTGATAAAATATCAAATAGCTTTTTTCAAATTGTTTATCATGTTTATTCATGTTAGTAGTACTTTCTACTAAGCACTTTTAAGAAAAGCACTTTAAATCCTAAAGGAGCTCTTTTTGTGTCTATCAGTATTCAAGGGATGTCCCAGGGAGCTCACATCTAAGAGGTTTCAGGATAACCTTAATGAAGAGTATGGAAATTTGACGGGGCTCTTGAATATTAAAACAACTCTGGGGATAATATTCTTGGCTAAATCATCAGGGTAAAAGAAGAAGAAATGAGAACTCTGCTTTGATGATCCCATCAAAATCAGAAATATAAGAAAGTATGTGTGCTCAGTCATGTCTGACTCTTTGCAGCCCCATGGACTATAGCCCACCAGGCTCCTCTGTCCATGGACTTTTCCAGGCAAGAATACTAGAGTGGGTTGACATTTCCTACTCCAGGAGATCTTCCTGACCCAGGGATTGAACCCGTGTCTCTTGCATCTCCTGCATTGGGAGGTGGATTCTTTACCACTAGCACCTCCTGGGAAGCCCATAAAGTTCCTAGTACTATTTACTCAAAATATACATGAGGGAATTCCAGAGATTGCCACTGCTCAAACCAAAACATATCTGAAAGCTATAGAATAGTAAAGAAGAAACATTTTTCAGCAAGATGACCCAAATACCTTTATGTTGGGGTGTAGACGCATCAGAGTCCTCTTGCTGTATTCACTATTGATTCCAAGGGCAAGTTCCACCTCTTTGTAGAGCATAACGAAGATCCTTAACCCCTGTTGCTGTCACAGGAAAAAAACACAGGGGAAAATAAGAATTTCTGGAAGTACGCTATGATTTTCTTTTTCTTCTTCCTTTCTGGGCATTGTATTTTCTAAAAATTTCTTCTATAAACAAGTATAATAAAATATTTAATGAAAACTGCAACAGAAGGAGCTGAAATATATGTGTAGATTAAGACACAAATATAAAAAATTAAAAGCTACCTCCTTTCCATTCTATGCATACCGAGTCAATATTTGACTAATTACAACCAGAATGTTGAAACTGCAACATTAAATACTAAAAATGTCTGATAGTCTTACACCTTTGAACATCTCCAAATAGTTGACCTTAGAGGAAAGTTTTGATCTGATTCATGTTACAGAATTAGGGTCTTCTTTTTGTTTTTATTATTCCACAATGAGTTGAAATAACAGTGTTTTTTAAAACTCTGACGATAAAATATGCTAAACATGTCTTAAATGTTTCTGGGGGTATTTTCATAGTTTTTTCTTTATTAAAAATTATTTCAGTGGAAAAACATTTCTCAGTCTTCAGAAATGAATGTGTGGGTTCATACTCTTCACTCATCATTAAATCATTAAGGCCTATTTCACCACTGAAATGACTTCTTCAGAAGTCAGCTTCTCTAACAATCAAAAACCCCTGAGTTTTAGCAGCAGGCCACAAATTAACATTGATCTGTCCCTAGACCTTGGACCTAAAGGAAAATAGACAAAGCCATTGTGAAGGTCATACTGAATCAAAAGTGACTCATAAACTTTAATATGCTATACAAATAATATTTATTATTAATATTGACCATCAAAAAGAATGTCAAACAGCTGGTAGTATAGAAAAGCACCATTATTTTTCTCTCTTAGTTCTGGGTAGTGACAAGGTCTTAGCTTATGGTTAATTTTGCCTGACACTTGAATGTTCTCCCCTCTCCTTGTCCTCTTATATGGTTCCCCCATTAACATACAGCTCCTCCAGGAAACTCTATATTATTTATCCTCATTTCTTATATCATTTTTTTACTTTTTAGGTTTGCATCTTCAGTATTACTGTGTAGTTTACAACACTGAATTTGCATTTTCTGTACCCAGCAGCTCTGAAACCATTCTGAAACATATTACATACATACAGGATACTGTAGCTACACATAAACATTTAATATCCTACAGATTTAAAGGCAAGAAGTTTTCCATGATCTTTTCTAGAGTATTAGAGATGCAGGTGTATCTAATAAACTGTAGTGATGAATAATAATTTTGCTATAGTTTAAATATAATCCATGGTAATTAGGCATTGTTCATAATGGACATTCGAGTCACAAATTTAAGAAGCCTTACTGGGTTGAACACATAAAATTTATAACAACTGGACAGTTTTGCAATGTTACAAAAATGTGAAAAAAACACAGGAGTTAACATTTTTAGGCTATAAGATATAAAACCTTGGAGTAAACCAAACATGTTTACAATTCCCTAATGTTACTCTGCCAATACTAAGGAGCATATTTTAGCCCCTAAATCCTTTAGAATAACACATCACTTGGAGATATTAACTTTGTCTTACTTGGTGTTAGTAATATCTGAAAAGTGTCATATTTCTGAAGGAATACACCTGATTTACATTCTGGACTGCATTAAGGAAATCTGAGCACTAGCAGAAGACCCATTCTTGCTCTGAAAAAAACAGGATTAAAACTACATATGCCATTTTATTTCTCTGGTTAACAACTGACTTTTGGAACTGGCTTATCATTTATTAAATTATGCAACTATTAGTGTAATCAAGTATGAAAGTACAGACTTGAGTAAAGAAATAAGGAAGCAAAAGGATTAATTAATTAAAGGCAGGAAGTGAACAGATTAATTTCCAGTGATCTGGTCAGTGAGTGCTCTAAATGAAAACTAGAACATTATTTTATTTTTCTCTTCTACTCTTCAGATTTACTTTTCTATTTAAATATTTTATGATTCAGCAATGAGTAACAGTTTTAAAAATAGCCTCCCACTGAATGATGCAATATAAAGTTTAAAACTCTCAATTTCAACCTAAATTATAGAACATTACACCTGACATCTCTCATCATGGTTCATTTGTTTTAAAATGGATGAAACTTTACTTCTTAGGCTTATGAGATTATTACTCATGAAGGACAGTAGTTGCAAATTAGGAACTGGAGTGAATCTTATAATTTTCCATTTATCTGCATAACAAATGGATTTTTTAAATAATAGAGATGCTAGCACTAATGGATTATAGTATTGATATTATCCTTCATCTACTAATACCTGACATTTTCTTCTTTATTGTGTCTTTCCTCATTGAAATAAATTAACCTATAGGAAATAGGATACGGACTTTTAAGTTATCTTAGCTTAAACATAAATGACTAATAAGGAAGCAATTAAATATAAAAAGTTCATTTTTATGTAGTCTGGTTTACAGTTGTTTACTTACATCACGCCCACAATAGACAGTTGATTAGTGACAAGATTCTTGTGATAATAAGGAAATAAATTCCTCTTCTTTTGGTCAAGGCATTACAAACTATCATAAACTCTCAACTATAAAGGGCAAAGCAAAATATACGCCCTGGGAATGAGGGCATTTGTTGGGTCCTAATAGTGCAGGCTTACACAAAATATGAGAATAATTGCACACAATGAAAGCCAAATCAGAAACAAAAGGACTGATGTTAATTCTGTAATTTAAAAATAACACTTTTGAAGAAATCTAATGTTTTACCAAAGCCTTTCAGTGAATCTAGGGGAAACTACCTTTTGCTCAGAAGAAGAGTATTAATAGGGTAAGTGGGAAAACAGATGGCCCTGGACTTGACTGTGTTTCTTACATTTCTATGTCATGTTTCTTATCTTTGCTGAAGTCAGCTAACCCAAGGATTCCACACAATAAACTTTATGACACCTGACTTTAGAAAGATAAAAGTTCTATCCTCTTTTCTAACTCATTTTTAATCAAGTAGAACAGATACAATACTATAAGCAGTATAAACTTTTAGGTGCTTTACACATACAAATGCATATGAAAAAAATGAAAACTAAAAAAATGTTTATAGTTGAAATAAGAGACTTTGTTTCTGAGCCAGCTTTTTCTCTGATTGTTCAAAGCACAGTGGTCAAAATATTTTCTAAATGTAGTCAAGTTGGTTCACTGCCTAAAGACAGCTTAGCTAACATACTCCCAGAATAATCACTAATTTTATCACCTGTCAAGGACTTCCCTGGGGAGCAGCATGGCAGGGATGGATGGTTTATAATATTTTAAGAAAATGAAAAGTAAAGGATAAAAAGGAATCATATCCTCACCATTGAAATGCAAGCAGCACTGGTAGGTAACAGCACAAGTGCTCATAAGCCTTTTTTTTTCTTTCCAAGACAATTTTGTTTAAACCACAGTCCTTAAGGTTGAAGATCCCTTCCCCCTTCCCTATTTCACCCTTCTGGCCCACTATTTTGATAAGATTCTCTTTGATTTTTCTGTTCAGTGATGTGATTATTCATCTTGTTTGATGAACCTGGACATCCTTCCCTGCTTTTGGCCTCTGACTGCAACTTTAGAATGTGCTCTGTGGTCCAGGACAGAAAGAAACTAACTTGATGACAAAATACCCCCTGAGAACGAAGGTTCTACAGTTCTCCAGGGTGCTGCACTTGAAGAATCTTCTGATGCAGTTCTCATCAGAAATATCACGTATTTCTATGGTTAAAATATACAAACTGGATACGGGGATGCAGTTACCATAAGCATGATGCAATTTATCTTACCTCTTAGTACAATAAATTCAGAACTCTACAAACCCTGGGATGCTGCTTTGAGTTGTAAACAGTCTGTCTCTCAACATCGGTTTAAATTATTTTAAATGATGACAGGGCATAACAGAAGACCAAAGAAACAGGAAAATATCAACTTGGTTACTACCAGAGAAACAAAATATTGTCTTTTCCCCCTCAGAAACAGCCATTAAAAGAGATGTTTGCCTATTGTTCGCTATAAGGTAGAGACACTAAATTTCTTCCCAAACAGCTGCACAATCAGACAGAAGAAAAAAGGAATTCATTTCATTCAGCCTTGTGGACCTCTGGGATCCATTAATGCAAGAATAAGTGCTATTTCAACCCAGTATTTTGTGAAGCTAGTGGCTTTCAGAAACTAAATTATGTATGTAAAGCAGTGTTTATGAGCATATGAAATGTCAATTTGGAATGATCTGAGTGTTAAAAATTTAATAATATGGTGTAGCTGGATTAGGGAAGAGAAATTCTATTAAATGTACCGCTGAGAAATTAATATTTAATAGTATTACTCTTTCCTTAGGAGATCTAAAAAATCATTACATGTAATTTAAAAATTACAAGTTTCAAAAAAGCAGATGAAATTGAAACAAAGCACCATTATCAGTCCGTAATATTTATCTGGCCATGGTATTCACCTGATACCTCACAGGGTTCATGGGCCATAAAAGCAAAAAGAAATCATGACAGTGGTAGAAAAGGGACCTGAACAGGTACGCTGAGGGAAATAAACAAACACACTCCCGCTAACACGGAGTGGAGGACCAGTTTTGTAGGATCTTCCTCCTGAACCCCGCTCTGGAAAAAATTACTAGCTTTCTGGAGTATACTTAGGTGTCCTGCAGGTACCTCATAGTCACATGATCTAAAATGTAGCTCTCTGACCCTGGGTTCTTCCCATTTCCTTCCTCTACCACATTTACCCTACCAACACACCATTTTGATCAGATCACCCTTCTTTCATCACACCCCCCAACAATAGTTCCCCACTGTTTTTCCATGAGGTTCAAACCACTGGCTTGGTTCCAAAGCCTCCCCATCCCAGCTTCTTTTTCAGCTTGATATCCTATCCTACATATGCTAACACTTGTATGTCATCAACCTTGTCACCTCACTGTGATTTACAAGGACTTAGAATTTCTGCCTCCAGAATGTTTCCTCATCACAGTCCCTATACCTAGAAATCTCTTCTGTTACAATTTTTGGCCCATCTTAAATGCTCTAAAGCCCTCATGTTGTGAGGGGCTTCCACACCAGACCTATCCAATGCTCTCCCTCCTGCTTTGAATCTTGGCACTGTCTCTGTACCCAGCTGACTTCTATATAGATCTTTAAGCTCCTTCAGGTCAAGAATCGTGTCTTTCATTTTTGCACACCCCCATATGATTAGCCAGTGCCCTAACGTAGGAGGCATTCAACAGAAACATGCCAGTTGGAACCTAAAAGAGTAAAGCATTTGGTAAGCACGTGAAGAGAAGATTTACTAGTATGATTGATGATTGGAAGCGCAAAGCTGGAAAAATGTAAATTAGAGTGGAACTTCTAGAGTTTATTTCTGGAGGAGAAATGGGAAAGGTGCTATTTCACAGAGAGAAACATGGAGAAAGTTATAGCCCATTCAATATGTAGAAAGATGTTTGGTAAGGCTAGGACTGAGCCCAGGATGTGAGTCCTTCAGCAAGCCCTCCAGGGGCAGGGATGGGATCCTAGTCACACACATGACATCCCTAGTTATTAGTTGTAGGACCAGATGCAGAGGACACACTCAGTATCTGTATGCTGGATTATTTAATGAATATGCAAAGAATACATGAAAGACTAGAATTTTCAATTTTGTGAATGGAAGTCTATTGAGATAACAGACTAGCCTAGAAAATGATGCTTTGGCAGAACATGTGTCTGAAATAAAGAAAATCAGCTTCTTTTGCCTTTAATATCAGCAATGAGGAGTGCCTATACCTACCCCTGGATATCCTAAACTAAATGCATGGGGAAAAGACATTGAAAGAAGAGGGAAAGGTGAGTGGGGAAAGGGGTAGGGGAATGTAGAGGATGGGAAAAAAGAAATGAGTGATGGCTGTGAGAAACAGAAAATGCTAACCTCAATTACTTAGGATCTGCAAATTCTGCCTGAATGTTTAATGATAGAATTTTAAAAATTAAGACAGTTTCAAATAATAGTAAAAAGGCTTTTCTGCTGTGGTTGTTTAGTCACTAAGTCAAGTCTGACTCTTTGTGACCCCATGGACTGTAGCCCGCCAGGCTCCTCTGCCCATGAGATTATCCAGGCAAGAATACTGGAGTAGGCTGCCATTTCCTTCTCCAGGGGATCTTCCTGACCCAGGGATTGAACCCATGTCTCCTGTATTGGCAGGTGAATTCTTTAACCACTGAGCCACCAGGGAAGCCCAGTAAAAAGGCTAGCACTCCCTAATTTGGACATGATTAATAACAAATTTAGATCTATTCTAATTCAACTTAATTTAACTTGAGGGTCAACCACATAAAAAGATTCATTGTGATTGGTTTCTGTTGTTTTAATCACTAACTCGTGTCCAAGTCTTCCGTGACCCCACGGACTGTAGCCTACAAGGTTCCTCTGTCCATGGAATTTCCCAGGCAAAAATACTGGAGTAGGCTGCCATTTCCTTCTCCAGGGGATCTTTCTAACCCAGAGATTGAACCCACGTCTCATGCATTGTAGGCAGATTCTTTATTGCTGAGCCACTGGGGAAGCCCCAAAATTCATTAGAAATATGAATGCAAACTAATCATTGGTGAGCCTGTACTGCTTCAGTTATTTACTTTTTATAACAAAAAGAGCACATTCAATGCTCTCCCAGAATCTATAGCATCAATTTACCATAAACTCTTTCCAAACTGGAACCAGTGGTTTTTTATGACCCTCCTTTGATATTCTTCAACATCAGCTTGACCCCATCTGACTGAAATTATTCTCAGATGACTTTGTCTTTTGCTCAAATGACAAATAATGAAAAAAATTAAAATGCTATGTTTCATTTTATCATTTATTATTCAAAGGTGAAATTTCATTACAATTTTTGCCTGTAAAATTAACTGCCCATAACTGATTATGAAACAAAAAGAATAGAGTTGCTAATATAATTCATGCTGTGAATTAGGTGAAAATAGTTATGTTTCAACAGTAATGGGAAAAAAAAAACATAACAAAATAAACTTGAAAACAGTAAGTATTCTATTTTTTGTCAAATTCTAAAGAAAAATGTTATAAGTGTATATGAAGGGCTTTAAAAACAGGCATTTCACAGGCAATAAACATTTAAAAAATTATATCAGCATGTTAGCAAAGTACATACTGCTTTTCGCTTGAGAATGCAGTCCAACCTCCATCGATTTCCTTCAACCACCGGACGTTTCAGGAAGATTTCTGGACTCAACCTGAAATCATGAAACCAAGATTTCAAGAAACTAAAACAACATATTCAGTTCTGATTGTGTCATAGGAAGCAATGGCAATTTTAGCCCAAATGCCATTACCATCCTCCACCGTGGCAGGTCACCCAAAGTTCTCTATGAGTCCACGTACAACCTCCTGCTGGAACAACATTTATCCAGAAAAAAGGCAGTCTCGATTTCTCTGTTACTCACATATCATACATACACACACTTGCAGATAGTATTGACTGTCTGCCCAACAACCATTGTCCACCTTTTCCTCCTTGGTATCAGGGCCTACCTCCCATGACTGAATGTGAATATTCTGAATAATTGCTTCCTCAGACTTGTGTTCAGCTCCAGTTTATAAAGTAACACAATCCTGCATAATGAGATATATGAGGAACTACACAGACAGTGAGATGTATGAGGGGGAAACAGAAAAGTTCTGCCTCTGAGGAGAGGAAGAGACACGCAGGCACACACACAAAACCCCAGGGAAAGTGGCTCTGGAATGGATGTTGTATGGGGGCATGATGCTTACATAGTTGCAGCCACACTGAAATTCTAAGGGCAAAGCCACAATCCTAACATCACTGGAGTACTTCACCAACTCTAGTACTGCCTAACTTTAATGATTTTTTTTTTGATGTGGACCATTATTAAAGTCTTTATTGAATTTGTTAACATACTGCTTCTGTTTTATGTTTTGGATTTTGGCCATGAGGCATGTGAGATCTCAGCTTCCTGATCAGAAATCGAACCCACACCCCCTGCATTTTGGAAGGCAAAGTCCTAACCACTGGACCACCAGGGAAGTCCCTAGTACTAACTTTAGAATTCTCATTCAATGAGACAAATACATCCTAATTGTTTAAGTTACTTTTAGTTGAGTATTCTAGCCACCCAGGCCAAAAGTGTTCTAACTGATAAACATGAACACTGACTTCCTGTACCAAGGAGCAGTGTCCGTGGGAAGCTGGGCTTTCTGAGCAGGGAAGAAGGCAGGCTTGCTGATAGGTAAGCTTTTCCCATTGTGAGAATGGAGCCCTGGGTTCTTCGTAGTAGTGCCTTGGGCGGCACAGTACAGGAGAGTCGCTTTTTCCCTCGGGGTTAGGTTCAAAGTCATTGCCTGACTTACACTGGTACGTAGTGTAACTCCTCTGTAATGGGAAAAACAAATGCAAAAACAATCAAGTTTCATCTGCTGAAATGCTAGACGTGGAGGAGCAGGGTAAACTGTGTAAGGATCAAAGTCTTACGGGACACTAGGGTGAAATAGTGCCTTGCCAGGGGGTCTTCGAAGCATGGGAAAACCACAGGGCTTTAAGGAGCTAAGGAGATTAAAAGAAATAATTTTATGCTCTACTAAATTCAGTTAAAGAAAATAAAAATCCAGAGAAAAAGTATCTAAAAGAAACTTGTATTGGATAAGATAAATAGGAAAAGAGACAATAAGGGGTGTATACAGTATAAATATTTACATATTTAGTTTAAAATAGGAAACAACTTGAACAAAAAATACAGCAACTGACAGGAAAAGATCTAAGATGAATTAAAAACAAATCTGTTTTAAATAGAAAAGTGTGTCATTGGGCATTGCTAGTTCACTGAAAGTAGGACATACCCAACAACATATATGTGCTTGCAATCTTCAATGTACACATTAATTATGGGCTCAGAGGGCTTCAGTGTGGGGGCCATTTTCAGGTCTATACTCTGCAATTAAGTCTTTACCATCTTTTTTTTTTTTAAATCTAAAAACACTGTGTACCCTGTATGCAGAGGATTCTACTAGATACTTTGGAGGATCTTAGACAGGTTCTCAAGGAAACCTCGATTTTGAGCATAATGTATGAAAAGATAAAAATAATCATGCTATGAAAAATGATATTCATGCTATAAACAAAGCATAAACAATGGCAAGTACAGTACAGCTATGACTCACAGGCATCATTATGTCAGGATCTTAACTAAGTAATTATTAGGTAAGCAAAATTCAAAAGAATTGTGTAATACTACATTTCACTGGGTTTAGGACAACAGTGAATGCGAGATGCATATTACTGTGTGTACCAGTAAGACAGAAAAATGATGACAGCTATAAGATGTTAATGAGTGTGAGATGCATTCCAAATTCAGAGATGTTAAAAAGTACTTCTAAGTAAAGGCTCTTCTTAGAAGATTTTATAGTTTTAAATGCTCATATGAGAAAGAAAATGTTTAAAATAAATCATCAGAACTTTCATCTTAAGAAAATAGAAAAAAAGAATAAATTAAGAAAAAGTAAGAAGAATGGGAATAATAAATAAGAATAGACCTTAATGCAACATAAAACAGAAAAACAATAAACTCAATAAAACCAAAATCTAATTCTCTGAAAGATTAATAAAACTGACAAACTGGCTAGATTAAAAACGAAAAGGGGAGTTGATTATTTTTGTGGGAAGAAATAACACCAGTCCTACCAAAATTCGCTCAGGAAATAAAGGCAGGGGAAACATGTACGTACTCATATAATGAGGCTAGCATTATCCTAACATGAAAACCAATCAAAGAAAATCTAAGAAAAGAAAATACTGAGTACAATATCCTTAAAGATCACAGAGGTAAAAATCTCTACCCAAACTTCACAACTTATAAAAACGATCATGACAAAATGGCATTATTCCTAAGAAGGCAAGGTTCGTTTAAAAGCTGAAAGTCAATCAATACAATTCCACACATTAACAGAAAATAGAAAGATTATACCAATACATGCAGAAAAAAGTCTTGACAAAATTCAATACCTATTTAGAATAAAAACTCTCAATACATTTTAAGTAGAAAGGAATTTCCTCAAAGTAAGAAAAGGCACCTATTAAAAAACCTACCTAAAGCATGTAATAAAAGACTGAAAGCTTTTCATCTAACACTGAAAACAAGAAAAGATGTCCATTCTGACTACTTCTATTCAACATTTTACTGATGATGCTAGCCAAGGCAATAAGGAAAAAGAAAGAAAGGAAGAGAAAAAGAAATACAAGGCATACAGATTATAAAGGAAAATGGAAAACTGTCATTATTCACACATCACATGTTCTTCTATGGGGAAAAATCCTAAGGCATCTACAAAACAGATACTCGCACTAGTAAGTGAACTAAGCAAGACTGCAGTAGGAAAGATCAGTATTAAAATATCAACCGTACTTCTATATGCTGGCAGCAAATAAATGGAACATGAACTTTTCAAAATACCATTTACAAAAACATAAAAAACATGAATTACTTAGTGATAAGTGCAAGTATGTGGAAAGTACAAAACACTGATGAGAAAATTTATGATCTAAAAAAAAATAATGGAGAGATATACAGTATTCATGAATTGGAAGACTCAATATTGAGAAAGAAGAACATATTTGTTCTTGACATATCTTCTAGTGAGTAGTGGTTTTACTGTCCTTTTCCCTCTGATTTCTCAGCTGGGAAGAGACTGGAAATGGGCATTGGCACAGGCAGAGAGAACCTCAGAAGTCCTCTGGTTCAGGCTTGAGGAAAGGAAGAGTGGGATCTTCTGGCAGTGGTAGGGGTGGCAGGGAAGGGCCCACAGGCATCAAAAACTCCAAGGAAGTGGAATTTTTCCTTCCAATGGAAGACATGTGGTTCCAAGAGGACGATTCAAATATTCATTGTTTGTCTCTGGATACAAAGTATCACTGCAGAAACTGTGTAACAGAGCAGGGCACATTTCCATCAATAGCCAGAGGACTAAAAAGGGAAGCGACAGGCAACCCACAAGGAGTGGGTAGATCATGCAGAGAGAGGAGCTCAGAAAAGCAATGCTATATAAAGTTGTTTATGAACTTCTAGCTCACTCCCAAGCTTCCCACACATAAATTTGCTCCTAACTATTATATAGAAGAATTTGAGAACTGAAATAAGAAATAAATCACTGCCCAAATTGGCCATTAGGTGGAGAACATGGGGGACAGATCTGAAGAGCACTGTAAAGACTTTAAAAAGAAAGATGTCATTAAAGACACACAGATAGAAGACTAGCTGGAACATTCTGCATGGACCTAATGGACCACTTTCCTGCTAAAACAGAAATATCAGTATTTTCTGTAAGATTTAAACAAGACACAGAGTCATAATATTCAAAACTTCCAGAATACATTAAAAAGTACTTGGCATACCAAAAAAAAAACAATCAGAAAAATCTCAACTTACAGGAAAGCCATTCAACAAATGCCAATTCCAAAATGATATGCTGTAATTATTTAATATAATTCTTTGCTAGATATTATAAAAATATTTCAACAAGTAAGGGTGAACACTCTTAAAATGGGTAGTCAAAAAGTCTCAGCAAAGAAATAAAGATACAAATAAAAGCCAAAGAGAAATTTTCAAGCTGAAAAATACTACAATAATCAAACTCTCAGTGAATAGGGTCACTAGAACAGAGGTGACAAAGGAAAAAATCAGTGAACTTGAAGAGAGAGAAAGAGAAATTATCCAATTTGAGTAACAAAAGATTTTTAAAAAAATTAACAAAGCCTGAAAGACCCATAGGACAATACAAAAAGATACTGATTTGTGTCATCAGACTCAGAAAAAGAGGAGAAAGAGGGAAATGCAGGAAAAAAGTTTGAAGAAACGGTGGCTGAAAATTTCTCAAATTTGATGAGTGACATAAACCTACAGATTCAAGAAACTCAGTGAACTCCAAACAGGATAAATTCAAACACCACAATCAAACTGCTGAAACCTAATGACAGGAAGAAAATACTAAAAGCACTCAAAAGAAAAACAATGCATTATTAAAAGAGGAACAATAAATCAAAATGACCATGAATTTTTTATCAGAAAACACTGAGGTCAGAATGAACTGGAGTAAATTGTAACTAGAATGTATAAAGATCTTCTGCAATTCAGTAATAGGAAGACAATCCAATAAAAAAAGAAGAAAAATAAGATTTGAACATGCCTCCACAAAAAGCTAAATAAATGTCCAAAAGTCACAGGAAAATATGCTTACCATGAAAAGACATGCTAATACCAATTAAAATCACAAGAGACTACTGAATACCCTTTGGAATGGCTAACATGAAAAAAGAATGATGCTGGGAAAAATTGAGGGCAGGAGGAGAAGGGGGCAACAGAAGATGAGATGGTTGGAGGGCATCATCAACTCAATAGACATGAGTTTGAGCAAACTCCGAGAGACAGTGAAGGACAGGGAAGCCTGGTGTGTTGCAGTCCATGGTGTTGCAAAAAGTCAGACACGACTTAGTGACTGAACAACAACAACAAAAAGACTAACAACAGCAAGTGCTTGCAATGATGAGGAGGGATGAAATTCTCAAACATCGTTAGTATATGCACTTCAGAAAACAGATTGACGGTTTCTTAGTGAAAGTCGCTCTTAGTATTGATACAATACAATAACTTGAATTTACTTTCTAAGATAAGGGTTATCAAATTATGCACCATGAATCAAATTTGGTTCATTGCCTCTTTTAGTATGGCCCATGAGCTGTTACATTTTTAAAGGTTTATTAAACACACACACACTTGCACAAACAAGAATATGCATCAGAGACTATATGTGACCTGAAACAACTGAAATATTTACTTTCTGGCTCTTTAGAGAAAATGTTTGCCAACCCTGTTGAAAGTCTGAAGTTTTGAACTTTTTGGGTCATAATCCACAGGAATACATTATGTGTTCATCCCAGTATTTTCATCCATTCGTCTACCTAACTACCTACCTATCAATCAGTCTTCTATTGACTACTGAAATGAAAATTGCACAAAATAATAACCCTAACTTCCACTTAGGGCTTCCCTTGTGGCTCAGCTGGTAAAGAATCCACCTGCGATGCGGGAGACCTGGGTTTGATCCCTGGGTTGGGAAGATCCCCTGGAGAAGGAAAAGGCTACCCACTCCAGTATTCTGGCCTGGAGAATGCATAATCCATGGGTTCACAAAGAGTCGGACACGACTGAGTGACTTTCACTTTCATTTTTCCACTGAAGCTACAACTCTCCTTTCTCTTCTTTCCTACCTTTTCTTATTGCATTATTTAAATAAAATTCTAAATATAATTTACTACCTCTCTGCCTAAAATATTTACCTGTCTTTATCTGGACAGCTCCATCACCCAGGACTCAGGCCAGCCTCCTCTCCTGTGAAGCTTCCACAGCTCCTGCAAGCTCAGTCACTGCCCCTTCCTCCGTGCTTTCCCCCACCCCACCCTCACCCTGTGGCTTCTGCTCTGCTGATCTTCACCACTGAGCTGGCCCCATTCTGTTGTCCTGCACATAATTTCCTGACTGTGTATTGTCCAGGGTAGAGGCTGCTTTTCATTCATCATTCTGGACATGTGCCTGTCACATAGTGGCTGCTCATTAAGTATCTCGGAAATGAATGTGTGAATAAATTAAAAAATGAAAGAATGGGTGGTCAAATGAATTAATGAAGAAAAGAGCTAAGCACTTCTAGGTCCCAGGTTGTTTCTCATTTCATTAAATCTGCCTTTTAGTTCAGTTCAGTAGCTCAGTCATGTCTAACTCTTTGAGACCCCTTGGACTGCAGCACACCAGGATTCCCTGTCCATCACCAACTCGTGGAGCTTGCTCAAATCTGCTTTGCTTGCATATTAATTGTTTCAAAAAGAGAGTAACACAGTTTTCACTCATCCATATGATGTCTCTTGATTTAGATTAAAGCTTCTAAAGGGCATGTGCATCTTCTCACTATGCTTTTCACTCTCTCAGATCCAGATATATCAGGGTGTGATAAAGTTTCTGAATGCTCACTTTTGCTATATGGAAAGAAAGTGGAAAAGTGGAAAGTGAAGTCGCTCAGTCGTGTCCGACTCTTTGCGACCCCATGGATTGTATGTAAGCTACCACACTCCTATCTCCATGGGATTTTCCAAGCAAGAGTACTGGAGTGGGTTGCCATTTCCTTCTCCAGGGGATCTTCCCAACCCAGGGATCGAACCCAGGTATCCCGCATTGTAGGCAGATGCTTTACCATCTGAGCCACCAGTAATTAATTTCTACAATTAATTAGTTGGGACTTTGACCAAAACATCTGTGAATACTGCTGTCTTTCTTAATGTACGATTCTAGAACAGTACAACACTGCTGTATATTCCTAAACACAGAGATCTCCAAACTCCCCAGGGACATATACTAACCACCAATCTGTGATAAATATTTCTTCTTTTGCCTCTTCCATTGCATTTGCCACATCTTCAAAATATCCTTTGGCATTAACATACCTGAAAGACAAGTTGTCTGTTTCATTTTTTTAACAAAAAAGATAAAAAAAGAAATCTATCATATGGCAAAACAGAAGACGGAAGCCACTGGCTAGAATCTCTAACGAAACCACTCGCTTACTTTGTATAACTGGAAACAAAGACTGAAAGCGCCATGTTCTGTTTGCTATGCAGGAAGTACATTAAGTAGACAGAAGTAGGCAACCTGATTCTTCTCTGCTGAGAGAATAACAAACTGAATGCTCTCATCATTGTATGAGGTCAGATGCACTCTCCCACCCTACTGAGCTCACACACCATTGTTCTTCTGAGACTGAAAGGAGACTGTTTTCTAACCCATGGGTAGAATAACATGCTAAGCAAAATTTTATTTAAAAGGAATACCTACCAAGTAAATCTCTCTTTCTTAAATTATGGCTAATGACTTAAATAAACTTTTCATTTGCATCATTAAGAAAATGTATGAAGTTAACTTTTAAAATCAAACTTCACAATCTAAAGCTAGCTATCTAAAGCTCATTTTTTAAAAAATCATAAAAACAAAAAAATGGAAAAATAATCTATGCTCAGGCAGTTCTATAAAGGCTCTTGTGAAGTATAACACATAATATTTTTTCACAGCTTCAAAAATTGATTCCGGGTGAACTTAGACCACTGTAACATTAAATGCTATGACTACCTTCATAGTCTCAGAGCAAAAAGATCTTACCATTTAGCTAAAGTGTTCTCTTGGATAGCAGCATATGACCCAAATCGATGATCTTTGAGAAAGTCGGGGCCATACTTCTGGATGAATTCTTCTATAGCCCCTCCCCACCACCGAGCATGTCTATAGCTGTTGCATTTTAAAATCAGCGTCCTTCAAAGAAAAGCAAAGTATGGGAAAGAATGGTCACTTTATGCTCTATCTCTTTAAACAATTTAAGAATTAAACATGTCTCATTTGTTTTGGTACTGCAGCAAAGAAAATTTTAGACAAAGAGCATCCTACTGATATGAAAAAAGCAGACTTTGAGATGGTTTTGGCAGTATTTAAAAATATACTCAATGTAGCAAAAACAAACTTTCAGGTTACTTATTCCCTGATTCACTTATGCAAACATGTGTAAAGGCTAGAGCTAGAGCTAACTGGACCAAGCTGTGAGGAAGACATGGAAGAGGCATAAGGTGATATCCTACATCTAAGTCTTAGAAAATTATTGGCTCCTGTAAAGGACATTTCCCTTTGGCCCGTCTGGTGTCCATTCCCTCAGCCTCTGGAAACAGCCCGATCATCCCGTGCCTACTCTGGGTCTACCAAAGCCAACAAAATGGCATACTCCAGCTCCTGATTCCAAAGACTAGTTCAAGCATGATATTCATAAGCCAGCTCCACAGTGAGAATAAAATCAAGGACTTGCTCAGAAATGCCAGCAGGAGACTCTTCTCCTTCCACTAAACTTGGTTTGAGTGTAAGAGGCAGTCATCTTGCTACCACCAGGAGACCAGCCTGAGGATGGAGTAGATCCCAGGAGACAGAATTGAGAAACTCCAGGAAAATGCAGCTCAATCACATGGCTGGAGCCCCCGAATCAGCCATGGTTAACATATCTGATTACTTCTGATGTAACCCAGACTGCACTGGATTTTTCTATTGTCAATGACTAAATGATCCTAAATAGTTACAGATTTGTCAGTGCTGAAAAGAAAATTCGGAGTGGGAGATTACAAAAAGTTATTACATGACAAATGCCAGAATAGGTGACCACCACTAAGAGGTGGAAATAAGTTATCCAAATTTGAAGTTCAGAGAAAACAAGGTGTGGGAACTCCCTGGCAGTCCAGTGGTTAGGACTCCATGCTCTCACTGCCAGAACTCCAGGTTCTACCCCTGGTCAGTGAAATAGGAATCTGTATGTCTCTAGGCACTGCCAAAAGGAAAAAGAAAAACAAGATTAAGAACAAAAACCCAGAGAAAACAAGGTATTGAAGTCAGCAGTCTCCCTGCCATTTAGGCAGAAACTTGCCCCAAAAGAGGACGAGTGCTGTGAGTGAGCAGGGAGAGTTGCATTTGGGGAGAAATGCAATGATCCTGACAAGAAGGAGGGAAGGGGCTATATGCACAGATCCTAAAATAATTATTTATAATGATTAGGGATGTCCAAACTGGTCCCCTCGATATGTCAGAGACTGATGCTTGGCTTTTGTCTGGGGTGTAGGGAGGGGCGAGGTGAGACGTGGTGGTGCTGGGAGGAGGGGGCATTCTCCTTCGGCCACAGCAGGCAGACGCGGGGTTCTGTAGAGGGGTCACCAGGGCACAGAAAATGCCTGGGCTTGACCCAGCATGCAAGCACTGCTCCAACTGAGCCAAAATGCCTCTGAAAACCAGTTATGAGAAAAAGATATTTTAGAAGAGATAAAGGACAAACAGAAGTCTTATCACAGGATATGAATCAGAGGTAAGGAAAGAAAAAAAAGATCCATTCCAAACATGAAGGTAGAAAGGAGAAAGGTGAAATTAAAAAATGCGTGAGGAGGGGTGTGAAGAGAACCGTCCCTAAAGAACTGAAAGACTGCTTTAGGGAGGGATTGTCAATGAAGGTAGAGAGATAAAAGGCCTTAGATTGTAAATGGAGGAATTTGGGCTTATTTGATACAAGGACAGGGACCACTTAACCAGGGAGGGAGTGGATGAAACCTGGATCTGCACGCATTCATCTGGCAAGGGTGTACAAGCGCGTGAGGACGGGAAATGGAGAGAAGATGGCCAGTAAAGCAACTGTTACAGCGACCAGTGAAAATTGTGGTCTGATTTCTATGGTCCTCCAGAAAACAGGAAAGTAGTACCAGGAGGGAGGTGGCTTTTTTTTGGCTGCACTGTGTACCTTGTGGGATTCTAGTTCCCTCATCAGGGATTGGACTCAGGCCCTTGGCAGTGAAAGCACCAAGTCCTAACCACTGAACTGCCAGGGAATTTCCAGGAGGGAGATTTAATAGCAGCATCACTATATTTCCAATAACATCCTGAACCTCCCATTGTCTGAGATTGGAAAGTTTAGCATTTTTCTCTCTCACACACACACACACACACACACACACACAAGCAAACATATTAGTATGAGTAGCATATTTATATTACACACACACATGCAAACATATTAGTATGAGTAGCATATTTATATTAAATATATATATATTTGATGTCAGTCAGTGTGTATAGAAAGAAATGTATTGTTGTCATTGTTCAGCTCACTCAGTCAAGTCCGATTCTCTGAGACCCCATGGACTGCAGCAGGCCAGGCTTCCCTGTCCTTCACTATCTCCCAGAGTTTGCTCAAACTCATGTCCATTGAATTGGTGATGCCATCCAACCATCTCATCTTCTGTTGTCCCCTTCTCCTCCTGCCTTCAATCTTTCCTAGCATCAGGGTCTTTTCCAAAGAGTCGGCTCTTGGCATCAGGTGGCCAAAGTATTAGAGCTTCAGTTTCAGCTCAGTCCTTTCAATGAATGTTCAGGGTTGATTTTTTTTAGGACTGACTGGTTTGATCTCCTTGCAGTCCAAGGGACTCTCAAGAGTCTTCTCCAACACCACAGTTCAAAAGCATCAATTCTTTGGTGCTCAGCCTTCTTTATGGTCAATCCTCACATCCATACATGACTACTGGAAAAACCATAGCTTTGACTATACGGACCTCTGTATATCTGTATGCGCTTCCCAGGTGGCTCAGTGGTAAAGAGTCTGCTTGCCAAGGAGGAGATGTGGGTTCAATCCCTGGGTCAGAAAGATCCCCTGGAGCAGGAAATGGCAACCCACTCCAGTATTCTTGCCTAGAGAATTCCATAGACAGAGGAGCCTGAGGGGCTATAGTCCATGGTGTTACAAAAGAGTCGGATACAACTTAGCAACTAAACAACAAAAATGTATTCATATACATGAGCCTGAACTTTATAGAGACAAATATATATATCAGAGAGAAAAAGACACACATATATTGTATAACTACAACCTTTCAGAAAGAAACATTTATCAACACACACACAAACTCACTAATAAAATCTATAATAAATGTACAGTTGAGTATCCTTCAAGGTATCTTTTTAAAAATCTGTATGTAAGCAGAATTTTTATAATCAAATCACTTTGTACATGTTTTATTAATTAAAGGGTATCCATTTATAAAGTAAAATTCTACTTTTTAAAAACAAGAACTATTACTTCTTATCTGTTTGGTAAATTGGCATTATTGGGTAGTCAATTTTGTTAAAGCAGGCATATATTTTGTTAAAACAGGCACACAGCAATACATGGTACCATTTATTCTGATTCTTGCATATAGGATACTCTGCATCTTAAAGATATAAAAAAAAGTAGTTTCATTACTTTTAATTGAGGATGAGTTCTAAACAATAATTTTCTAACACCTAAATTATTTTACCTTCTTCTTCACTTACGCTTGGGAGAAAAACTGTTTTTAGAGAAATCTTTTAAAAATCTTCCCAAATTCTACCTTGAAAGATTATCAATTCGGAGTCCATATTTCGTCTCTGTCTCCTTCCTCCCCACCTTAACTCTGAATTCTTTATCCACCAGCAGGACGAAGGCAATAGCACCACTGTCTGGTTTCATATACAGTAAAAAGGAATCTTTTACTATCAACCACCTGTAAAAAGGAAATACATATTTTTGAAGTTGTACTGAATTACTGATACAAAGGGAACAAGTTATTACAACAAGTTTGAAATAAGCACTCTAGCAGACAGTAAGCATAATTTTATCTATTACACAAGGGATCTATTTTTTAAAACATGAAAACACTATGAAACAGAAAAACAATAAAAAAAATCTTCCTCTTATGTTTCCTTGAGAAGTACTGGCACCAAGCACTTCAAGACAATTCACTGGCCCTTTAGACACTAATAGCAAAGCCTGGAAGAATGTCCCTGGTGTGGGTGGGCAGTGCTCACAGGATGCACAGCAGGAACCAAAGCCATTAGAAAAACGGGGTGGGTTAGTGTTTGCTAAAATAAACCATCACAGAAGAGGCAACTGAGTCTCTGAGTAAGTAAAAATTCCCCTTTAAAAAAATTCAATAAGCATCCAGTACTCTGCATATTGTTCATTTCAAATTATTGGTGGTTTAAGGACCATTAATAAATGATGCTCAGTGGAACATGATCTCTCAAAAGTATATCTGCAATCAATTCAATATGTATTTAAGAGCTTCATGATGGAAAAGTCCAGTAATAAACTGGGAGTTAGACCAGAGGTAGAAATGGCACAAAGATAAATCAGACATGCTTTCGAAGGAATTTATTAGCCTGATGGGGCACAATAACAATGCTAGGCTGAATGGGATAGGTATTAAAGGAGGAAAGCAAAAAGAGATGTGTGTAAGGAAAGAGATCTCGGTTCTAAGAGAAAGAGCTGGTGGCATTTCTCAAAGAAGTGTTGTCTGAGCAAAACCAGGAAGGACCCCAACAAGCAGAGCCCAAATAAGTAGTCCAGGTATACATTCCACATGGAGGAAAGAGTCAGCAAAGGCACTAAGGCAGGAAATGCTGCTTGTATTGGGAGACAGTCTGGGGAGGCCAGGGTTTCAGGAAGTATAGCAGATGAGGTGTGGGGAGTAGGGTAGAAGCCTGGCAAAGGCCACGTTGAGGAGAGTCGGAAGGCCATGTAGGTAATATCATAGTCACCTGTAATTGTGTAGTGGTCAAATGAATTGGTCAATAATTAAAGAAATGAACAATGGGAACATTATTTCACATATTAGGCAACACAAAGCATGTTATGAAATAGGTAAGGCCAGAATGCTGCTGCTAAGTCACTTCAGTCGTGTCCGACTCTGTGCGACCCCATGGACGGAAGCCTACCAGGCTCCTCTGTCCATGAATACTTGAACATAAATGAACAAATATTGTAAACGTAACATGTGAAGTCAGAAGTTAAAGGAAACCTATAACAAATCATTACTGAAATTGCTAACCACATTACATTTTAGCGGCTCTCTAATTTGGATTTATTGTAGACAATCTACATTGATTTCCACGTGGTTTCATTTCATTTGTTTTTTAATATATAGGCTGCCTCCTTTCCAATTAAAGGGGGTGGGATGGATTTAGGATAACACAGTAAAGGTCATACATGTGTTACAATTAACAAAAGGGAAAACATCAAGGTCAGACAAAGCAAATATCTAACCACAACACTAACATAATTATGGTGATGACACACCAGTGTGGGTTTGAGCTTCCTGGTTTTTCTTATCAAATGAATAAATTAAGGAAATAAAGAAGTCGCCCAACAAGAAGATAAATTCCAAAGAAAGTTTCTTACTTGGAACCTAACATAAAGCAACTGAACAATTTTAATGGATAACACTCTCAATAGCTTTCAGAAAATGCAGAAATTCATGTTTTATAAGAATTCTCTTAACACTCCTCAATATAACTGCCAAGGCCATGATATCAAATGGAAACTCAGTCATTCTGAAGGGGCTGAGTTATGAGTTACGTGTAACTGCTTGTTGATGAAAAGTCAGTCAAGGTTTAAAGAGAGTAGACAAATCACATATCTGTTAAAGGTCCTTCTTTAGCTGTGGTCCCTTGTCCCAGCTTGACTTTCTACGTAAGCTAGAGAGCAGACGGCAGGGCATAGGCCCAGAGCAGCAGTGTGCTATGTTGCTGACCAGGAAGGAGCCACAGGCTTTGAAAACCGCAGCTGGTGGGTTTGTCAAACTGAGAAAGAAAAGTCAAATGTACCGGACTTGGGAACTTGCCTAGAAGTCAAGGTCACCTGAATGGCATCAGAGCCAGCTCTAGCCAGAGCTTCACACCAGACACAGTAGTGAAGGATGAAGAAATACAGAAGTACTTAATAGCGACTGCTGGATTTTGAAATCCGAAGGCAAAAGACAATGGTTTCTGTTTTGACGATGATGAGTTGTTTTCTATAACAGTTATAAGATATAAGGTGAATTGATTCTTGGCCTTTGTTTAGAGCTCTTAACTATGCCATTCATTAAACTTCTTCTTTTTTCTCCTCTTTGTCTCTTTTGTCAATAGATTTTTCTTCTTTAACAGGAGGATATGCATCAAGAAAGGAATTCGTCAAGCAGTCTTCCGGGAGTCAGCACCTGCTGCTCAGGGATTAAGTGTCTGCTTGAAGTCAGCCTCCCTGGGCTCCAGTTTGGGTTCTGTCACTTGCTCTTTTCTGTGGGTAATTGAGCCCGAGGTCTAAATTCATAAAACGAGGATAACAGTAATGTCCAGCTCATAAGTATTTTTGAAGATTCACTGAGATGACTTAAGGATGTTGCTTAGCACAATGCCTGGAGCCAATAAATGTGAGCTTTTATGAATTCTCTTGTTCTATACCAAGTGAGATTATGGTCTGTTCTAACAAGATGTGACCTGTTCTACTACAAACTGTGTCATTAAAATGCAGATAGAGCCACCTAAGTCAGACATTACCTTCTCAGCTTCATCTCGTACTCTTCCTTCCCACCATGTTGCTCTCACTGGTCCTGAGACTTGCTAACCTTGTTCCCTGGGCTTCTACATTTGCTCTTCCTCACTTAGAAATTATTTCTTGCAGATCCTCCCATGAGCAGTCCCTTCCTGTCAATCAATCTTTTGCTTAAATATTTCTCCAGGGGAAGGTTTTCCTGGGCTCCCATCCCACCCGCCTCTGCATCCTGTTTAGCTTCTTCATAGCACTTATCACTGTCCGAAACTAAATTATTTATTTGTCTGCTTGTTTCTTGTCCTTCCTTTACTAGAAAGTGAGATCCTTGAAAACAGGGAGTGTGTGTCATGTCCACTGGTATCTTCCCAGGACCCAGACAAGTCTTCAGGCAAAGCAACACTCTTGCCTGAATTACAGCTGCACAAATGGATCATGGAGAGTAAATAAAATCATTTAGACATGGTCACTGTTTAAAAATTGTAATTCTTGGTATAGTTCCTAGTTCAGTAAATGCTAAATTTATTTCTTATAAATTATCTCTTAAGATATTATTTGAGATAAGAAACTTATCATTGAGCCCATCAGTAGGATGTGCTGTTTAAGTAGATGTTTTAAATTGAGGGAAGAAATGCTTGCTGTGTTTGCCAGCAGAACAGAAGAAATGTGCTGGTTTTTTTTTCTTTTCTTCATACTTGTGCCTGACACTTGGTTGAAAGTTTGATTGCCCTGTTTGCCTTATGTCAGTTTGTCAACACAGAATATACAAAATGATCAGAATCTTTTTTTTAATGGATACAAAATTTAAAAAAAGAGAGATGACCAAGTGTTGCCCTTAAAAGTAACTCTCATTTAGACGCCAATAGTCTTCTAGTGTGGGAAATTTTTCAGACAAAATTTGTCAGCTACATCTTATCATTTTTGTTTGGCACTGACATTTTATACCCCATGAATGTAACTCAGGAGATATTTATTAATATAGAACCAAGGCTTCAAGTTTCATGGAAAGATTTACACAATTTAAAATGAAGAGACATTTTATTCTAGGGAAGATCATATCTTTTTAGATTGTTTCGGTTGAAGTCTGATATGCGTGTTCAGTCACTTCAGTTGTGTCCCACTCTTTGCAACACCATGGACTGTAGCCCACCAGGCTCCTCTGTCCATGGGATTCTCCAGGCAAGAATACTGGAGTGGGTTGTCATGCCTTCCTCCAGGGGACCTTCCTGACCCAGAGATCGAACTCACATCTCCTGTGTCTCCTGCACTGTAGGCAGTTTCTTTACCCACTGAGCCACCAGGGAAGACTAAAATCTGACATATCAGACTTTAAAAAGTGGGGTATATTTCCTTTATATAACAAAGCCTCCCCCTTCTATCTTTGCAGGCTGCCCCTTCTTACAGAGGTTACAACTCAAAGGTCAATTCCTTGACTTCTGTAGCTAAAGCCTCCATCTGAAGTCCTCACGTCCCTGACTGTCCCATCACTTTCTTTTTCCTTCAAAGTTCTGATCAACACTTGCGCTGATGTCATTCACCCTGCTTGTCAGCTTCTCCACTGTCTGTGATCTCCTCCAGTAGTGCTCTGTGAGGGAAGGGACCTGGCCTTGTTCACCACTGTTCTCACAGTGGCTAGAGCACAGCCTGGAAAACATTAGGCACTCAGTAAATGACAAAATGGACCAGATCCAGGCTTCCATTTCTTGAGTAGATGTCTTAGGTTGGATTGTTCTAGAAGTCAACTCGGAGACAAGGATGGAAGTGAAAGCAGTTTGTAAAGGGACTTATTAGGGAGCTTAGTAGGAAGCAGAGGAAGGGAAGGACAAGAAGGAAGAGCAGGAAGGGAGCCATCGAGGATGTGTTTTCATGCACTGGATTGTGGGCAGCTGTGCTGCAAATCTGCCAGGGAACCCGGGAGACAGGGCAGAGTTTGCTGGAGAATCACCCTACCCGAGGGGTGAGGGGGCTGGACTCCCACCAGCTCTTGGCTGAAGGCTGTTCCTAGGGGCTGCGAATGCCTCCAGCCTACTCTGCTCAAGCAGTCCAGAGCAAGTCTTCGGTCAAAGACTTACCGGTGCTTGCAGCCCAAAATCCATACTTGGCATTTAGTAGCAAACTTAGGCAAAGTTGATGACCAGGGAGTAGGCAAGAGGAATCTGTGCCAGGTCCCCAGTGGTTTGGAGGTCCTGCCTCCCCGACAGGCAGGGTGTGTTGCAGGAAACAAGGGCAGGAAGTGAAGGTGTTGATCGCTCAGTCGTGTCCAACTCTTTGCGACCCCATGGACTGGAGCCCGCCAGGCTTCTCTGTCTGTGGAATTCTCCATGCAAGAATACTGGAGTGGGCTGCCATTTCCTTTTCCAGGGGGTCTTCCTGACCCAGGGATAGAACCCAGGACTCCTGCATTGCAGGCAGATTCTTTACCAGGGAAGTTCATAAGGGCAGGAGCAGGCTGGCTTACGCTCTGCTCCTCTCCTGGCTTGGCACTCAGTGTTCCCCAGGGTTCTAAAGCACTGCAGGTAGGAGAGGGTGGGAAGCTACTTCAAGTGGGAGTCTCTGAATTTCCTGTGATGTTACTTGTACCTCAAGTTTCTGGGAACATTTAAATAAATTACAGAAGTTTATTTGAAAACAAATATTGTCTAGTCTACTATTCCCCTGTTTATTGTAGTTAAAAAATCTTTTTTTTTTTTGTAACACAGAAATTCTCAACTTCCTCTAGCTTAATCTCTTGATCTTTCCCTTGTAATTTCTTCTATTCTTTAAAACCCAGAAAATAAGAAACCAATCTAATGGTATTTTTGGCTGGCAGTGTATCCTGAAATACACATTTAAAGATCCTAGTTTTAAGCTTAAATATCTTCAACTCACACATAGCTCAATTTCATCCTTACACATGAGTTCATATTTTTTCTCAAGGTTAGAGAAATAGCATACATCTCTTAATACTTTCAAAAATTCCAGTAAATTATTATTGGAACAAATAGCTGTTGTCTATTATGTTCAAAACGTTGTCATAGATGCTTTGAGGAACAAATAAGAATGAGATAAGACTACTCCTCTATAAGGAGTCTTTAGTTGGACAGGACATAGGACATGAATTAAAGTTTCCTGTCTATATCACACTTACCATGATATACATCCTCACAAATATAACTCTAAAATTACTCCTGAACACTACCATTTTTTTTGTTTATTTTTTATGTATAGTTTAGTGGGTCTTAGTGTATTTTAGTTTACTATATTTGTAAATTTGCACGGTGTCACCATTAATATCTAATTCCAGAATATTTTCATCACCCAAAAAGAATTCCACACCCAAATGCAAACTAGTACAGCCACTATGGAGAACAGTGTGGAGATTCCTTACAAAAACGGAAACAGAACTGACATATGACCCAGCAATCCCACTGCTGGGCATACACACCAAGGAAACCAGAACTGAAAGAGACACGTATACCCCAGTGTTCATCACAGCACTGTTTACAATAGCTAGGACACGGAAGCAACCTAGATGTCCATCAGCAGATGAATGGATAAGAAACCTGTGGTATATATACACACTGAAATATTATTCAGCTATTAAAAAGAGCACATTTGAATCAGTTCTAATGAGGTGGATGAAACTGGAGTCTATTATACAGAATGAAGTAAGTCAGAAAGAAAAACACCAATATAGTATATTAACGCATATATACAGAATTTAGAAAGATGGTAATGATGACCCTAATGTGAGACAGCAACAGAGACACAGACATAAAGAATAGACTTTTGGAATCTGTGGAAGAAGGCGAGGGTGGGATGATTTGAGAGAATAACATTGAAACATGTATATTACCATATGTGAAATAGATCACCAGTTCCAGGTTCGATGCATGAGACAGGGTGCTCAGGGCTGGTGCACTGGGATGACCCTGAGGGATGGGATGGGGAGGGCGGTGGGAGGGGGGTTCAGGATGGGGAACACATGTACATTCATGGCTGATTCACATTAATGTATGGCAAAAACCACTACAATATTTTAAAGTAATTAGCCTCCAATTAAAACAAATAAATTAATAAAAAAAAAAAGAATTCCACACCCAGTAGTAGTAACTCCCCATTCCCCTTGTGCTATAGCCCTTGGAAACCATGAATATACTCTGTCTCTACAGATTTGCTTATTCTAAACATTTCATGTGAATGGAATCATATAATATGTGACCTTCTGTATCTATTTCTTTTTCACTTAGTGTAATGTTTCCAAAGTTAATTCATATTACAACATATATCAGCCTTCATTTGATTTTTTCATTAAAATTAAAAAATATTCAAATATAATTCAAAAACCATAAAATTCACCCCTTGAAAATGTACAATTTAGTGGTTTTAATATATTCACAAATTTGTGCAACCATCATGGTCATCTAATTCCAGATATTTTCCAGAAAGAAATCCCACACCCATTAGTATTCTTCATTCCTTTTTATGGCCAAATAATATTCCATCATATGGCTGTACCATATTTTGGTTAACCACTCATCAGGGGATGGACATTTGGGCTTTTTACACTTTTTGTCTACTCTGAATAATGCTGCTATGAACATTCATGTATAAGTTTTCATGGAGATATATTTTTTCAGTTCTGTTTGGAAATATCTAGGGTATGTGGTAACTGTATGTTTAACATTTTGAGGAACAGCCACCGTGTTTTCCAAAGTGGCTGTATCATATTACATGGTGCACCAGCAATGTATGAGGGTTCTAATTTCTCTATAGCCTTGTCAACACTTGCTATTGTCCAATTTGCTTATCACAGCCATCCTGGTGGCTGTGAAGTTTTAGATCTCTGCAGTTTTGATTTATCTTCCCCTAATGACTAGTGATGTTAAGCATAATGACTTGTGCTAGTTGGCCACTGTCTATGTTCTCTGGCTGACCAACTTTTGAATCCTATGGCCCATTGGGTTTTTATGTATGTAATTGGCATACTCTCCCTGCAAGTGCAATTTTGAGTAGAGTGTTTAAATAGAGCTGAAACCTGAAACTTTAAAATTTGCTCTGCCATGACTTTCAAAGATTTATAATTGAAAATTAGAATATAAAAACTCCCCAAATACTCAGTTTATTAAGACAAACACACAAAACTCTCAAGTCTCACCTTTTTGCCCACCGATAGCAGGCTCTTCCCTGGCCACAGCAATTCAGGCCTGGTATTCTGTGTCCTCCAGATCTTTTCATTATCATACCTTCTCTGAAAGAGACATCAAGTTAACCTAACATCTTTAAACTTTCAGCTCACACTTAGCTGATACAGCCTCATAACTGGGGACTAAATAAACTGTTCTGTTCTCCCATGCCCTTCCTCTCTACTTTTTCTGCTTTCACTGTCAAATAGATCAATGCTATGTTTACTAGGCTGAGAACTCCAGCAGCCAATCTTTAAATCACCCTGGTGGATGTAGGCCTGTTGGCACAGGGGACAGCATACCACACACACAGCAGGACCTTAAGCATCCCAGCTTCTGGCTCTAAATGCTGAGCATTCCCTCCAGCCACCATGACAGCCTGAAAAAGACCCCACATGTTGCCAAATGCCGGCACAGGGAAGGTTCATCTGCTATGGAGATCATTGACAATGCTCACCTACAGATTCCAGGGTATTTCTGCATCCCTTCACCTACAGTTCTAGGACCAATCCATGCCAAAGAAGTAAAGCAAAGCTATTACTTTGGAAGGAGAAATATCCTAACTCTGAAAGATGTGAAAAGAAAAAACAATAATAATGGCCAACCAAACAAAAAGAAAAAATAAAAGAATTACCAACAATGTTCTTGACTAGAAAAGTTAAACTCTTTGTAATATCAAGCTCTCATATCATGAAGGATGTGCTCAGTCACTCAGTTGTGGCCAACTCTTTGCAACCCCACAGACTATAGCCCATCAGAAGATAATCGTTAAGTAAATTTCAATCTTGTTACATAACATACATTTTACACAGTATTACTTTTAGTCATTAAAATAAATGATAAATAGCTAACTTTTATATGTGATTAAAAGAGAGGATCTTGTATATTTTATTTTTAATGCATTCTCGCACACATCATATTTGTTACCTCTGTTAAACACCCACTACTGTGGGGTAAGAGGAGAAGGAGTGCGGAGCAATTGGCACCCTTGTTTAATGTAGCAAGATACTCTGTTTTGTATAAATAGGTCCCTCAGTTGCTCTGACTCCGTTGGGAAGAAAACAGTGAAGCCAGGGGAGCTCCATCACCTTGGCACGCCAATAAATCAAAGGCTACAATGCTCATCAACTTTTCATACTTCTCCTTAGAGGTCCAATACAGCAACTTACATGCCCTTTGGTCCCAAATCATGGATGAAAGACAGCTGGCTTATGTCAAGAAATTCTGTCTGAAAAGAGGCCAAAAATCCACATGTTAGAAAGCAAAAAAAGAAGAGGAAAAATTTAGGCATTCAAAAATTATGTACCTCCATGTATAAGCACATCTGGGGTACTCTACAGATTACACAGATCAATAATGGCACTGCCCTGAAAAAGTATTTTTTAGAAGCATATACACAATTAAAACACGACCAAGATAGTGATGTGTGCTCTAAGATGTAGAGACAAAATGCTCAAGAAGGTCATGGTGAGACCTGCCAACAATAGTAGACCATGTCAAGAACAGCCTTAATAGAAAATCAAAGACAAAAAGACACACTCCTGGCATTAGGAGGCAGAGGAGAGACCAGAAACGGAAAACACTCCACATCAATCAAGTTCTGTGGGAAGAACCGTAACAGTTAATGTAAAAGTAGTTATTAATAGAGTTACAGGGAGAGAATGACCGCTTCCTAGCTAATGGGACATCACAGAGGAAAGGGTGTTTGATCCGGGCTTATAAATGGGATTAACAAAATGAAATATAACAATTTTCCTTTGAAATTTTGTTTATGTGATTGTGACTGCCTAATATTAACCTTGTAAGAAAAAATTACACATCTGTCAAAGCTGTCAGTACTGTGAGGTCCAATTGATTTTCTTTCTTAGGGTGATTGGAAGAAGTCTTTAAAATTCAAAAGGATTTAAGTATCTTTAAAAACCTCAGATCAAACATATCCTCACATAGCACTTTTTATAAGGATTTTGAAAATCAAGGTCTTTATATTTTATTTCTTATATCAAATATGGTGATTCGGTACCATACATTTTAAAATTCTGATTTGTGGAAATGTATTCTAATTGGAAAATATAGAAATACACAGGTTATTAGAAATGATAGTATAGACTTTAAGCCATAGAATTCGAAATGTCTTGAAATCCTAAGCCAGAATTTTTCATTTTATCTTTAGGGAGCAGAGAGAAAAATACTAATCCTAGTTTATACTGGAAGAAACTTTTCCAGAGGTGTAACTAATTTATGCAAAGTCAGAGACTAGCTGAACAGAAGAATAGGAAATAAACAGCAAAAATCAGGGAGACCATTCATCTAATACTTAGATATTTTCTTATGCACATATAGCTATTATCAAATCACTGACAACAGGAATATTATTTGAAATAATTCAGAAACCATAATAACTTCAGAATATCATACAAAAGTTGCTAAATGTAGAGAATTTCATCTAAATAAAAAAACACACATTAGCAATGCAGAAAATTTAAAGCTGTGTATTAAGAAAAAATTCAAATTTATCCTAATGTTTTACTAAAAAGAAACTTGAATAAAGAACTAGTACCATTATATAGAAAAAAAAATCCTTGTCAATAAATATTCTAATATAGATTTATGGGATTGAAAACAAATGTGACAAAGTCAATTTAGAAACAAACTTAAATAATACAATTTGAAATTTAACAAACATTGTATTGTCCAAATGTCTCAGTGCATCTTCATAAAAATCCCATTCTCGACTTGAGCAGGCAAATCGCGGGAATAAGAATTTAATGATTAATTTAGTCTGACAATATTCCATTGGGCTATTGATCTCTAAATAATGTACTAATCAATATCTTATGTCTTTCCAAAGGAACTTGTGAAATTTAAATGCTAGGAAAATAGGAGACCAAAGGGTTCCCATGCCAAGGGACAAGCAACAAACCCAGGAGATAGTAATAGACCCTCGAAATTTCTGGGGGCTTGTCTTATGCTTGTAAAAATATAAATTAATTATATATGATTATATTAAAATCATTTTAATATTTCTATCAGCTTTTTGCAGACAGAAATTTGAATATGTCTCACAATTATCAAAAGAGATACACCATGCCATCTAATTTAACAAGTATCAGGCAGAGCCCTGCAAGCTAGTCTCTGAGTCAGATTATCATTAGTGTGAGAGGAAAATAATGTTCAGACAGATAAAACTGATTGGTACGCTTGAAGCCTTTTGGAGAATACCGCTACTGGGGAGAATAATCTGAGTAGCCATTAAAAATGAGGGAGTTCCCTGGCAGTCCAGTGTTTAGGACTTGGTGCTTTCACTGTTGGGGCCCTGGATTCAACTCCTCGTAGGGGAACTAAGGTCCTGCAAGCCATGAGGCACGGCCAAAACATAAAATTGAATAAATATATGTTACTTCTCATTTTCTTTTATCAGTTGTAACTAGGTTTCCCTTTCCAAAGGAAATGTTTAGAAGACACTCTGGAGTATCTAAATACAACATAGCTCAGCTTTTAAAAGATTTTTATGATTGGAAAGGAAATTAATATGAACATTTGAATAAAAGAAAATGTTTTAAAATCAACATTAGACTCCCATTATTAGTAATAATAGAAGTAACATCCTTATTCATTATGTTCTTTCAAAGAAGCACATTCCTGAGTTCTGGAAGGGAAGAAATATTTCCCATCAGCCTTCTCTTGAGAGTCTCTGGTTGAACCCAAATTGCTGGCTTCTTCCTGGCTTCCCTTCTTCAGGATTATGAAACCACAGAAGCTCCTTTAAGACCATTCAAATGTCACAGTGCAAGCTGCTGCAGAAGGTTTTCCGGTCCCAGGTCATTTGTGCGTAAAGGGGACCAGCTGGGTGCATGCCCTGCCTGTCTCCAAACAACAGAGAGGCAGGCATCTATAGGGCAGCAAGAAAACTCCAGACAGTCAAGGCACTCTTGCTTCCTCTCCTAAATACAGAGGGCTTCGCTCTTTCTGTTCACCTGTTCATGCCATTCTCTAAACCAGAATCCGGATCATAACCGCACCTACTCTGAAATTCTGCATGTACACTATATACACATGGTCACGCTCCACAGCAGTACAGTTTATACATACACAGGTGCCAACTCTAACAATCCAGTGCCCTCTCAATGATCTGAACCTTTGGATAACTGAAGCTAACCCTTTAAATCTCTAACTCCACCTTCAAGGGCCTCTCAAGGCAGAGCTCATTGTTTTCTGATGCCTTCTGTAAAGCCCACTTCCTTCTGCTTGCCAGTTAAGTGCCTCCCAAACTAGCCTCTGCAGCTGTTTCTAAGCCCCACCACCTCTCCTCTCTTTTCTCAGAATTCTCAAGAGTTTTTCCTCTCCGTAGCATTTCCCATGCTTCTCACTTTCACATGAGAAGACAAGCCTGTTATAGGCATCACAGGCCAGTCAGATGGTAATTACAGTATGCTCCATACAGTCTTTGGGTATTCAACTCTGTTCAACTGTCTCCATCACTTACTACTCAATGTTTTTTTTCTTCAGTGTTAGAAATGCATTTTGGCATTCTCTCTTCTGAAAGCCTGAGGAGTGAAGGAGGTTGATTTCTAAATAATCCAGCAGCATTTCTAGATAATCTTTAGTAGTATTTCAAGTTCATTTAAATTTATTGTTATATTTATTATCATAGTTGATATTTTAAAAATAGCATCACCTTAAACTGGATCCTAGCTGTCAAATCAATTTTGTTTTCCTATTTTTTAATTTTATTTGTTTATTGAAGTATAGTTGATTTACAATGTCATGCCAATCTCTGCTGTACAGCAAAATGACTCGGTGGTACACATATAGACATTCTTTCTTAAAATATTCTTTCCCATTATGGTTTATCAGAGGAGACTGATTATAGTCCCCTGTGCTGCACAATAAAATCAATTTGTATTCATTCATTTAGTTTAGTTTAACTCAAAGAATAATGCAGCAGTGGATACAAGCACTTCTGTTCATAAAATGATCTAAAATGTAGCCAACACTTTACAATTTTATAAAGTCACTTGAGAATTTAAATCACTGAAAAGTACTTACTGTTGCATGATAGTTTCTATACATGGGCATTTTTAGTAACTTTGTCAAGTAATCTTCCAGCTGTTTCTGTAACACATATATTTCAGATTAAAGATACCATCATGCTTAAAGGAAAATATAAGCAGTTAATGACAATGACATGATCCTTCCATCTTCTGTAAGTCATTCGATTATTCACTAATGTTATCACTGGACAAGGAACATTAAACATATCTCTTTCAAAACATAAAAGTTCCAGATTACAAAAAAAACTGACATTTAAAAAAAATAATTTTTATTTATTTTATTTTTGGCTGTGCTGGGGTTTTCTCTAGCTGTGGCAAGCGGGGGCTGTTTTCTAGTTCGGTGCACACGCTCCTCATCACAGTGGCTTCTCTTGTTGCGGAGCACAGACTCCAGGGCACGTGGGCTTCAGCAGGTGCAGCTCCCAAGTTCTAGAGCACAGGCTCAGTAGTTGTGGCACACGGGCTTAGCTGCTCTGAGGCATGTGGGATCTTCCCAGATCAGGGATTGAACCCATGTTTCCTGCATTAGCAGGCAGATTCTTTACCACTGAGCTACTAGGGAAGCCCCAACACTGACATTTAATTGTTAATTAAATTTAAAAACGAGTTAATCTTCTGCCCTAGGCAGCACCATATCACTGAAGCCAAGTGGGCAGAAGTGTCCCCTGTCCTGAGGTGTCTGTCCTGCTGTATGTGTCTGTACTCTGTCCTCACTGCTTCATCTATGGTCTTGGAATGAGATTTTCACGTATATTTAGGATAAGCCACTATAGATTCTGAAGCAAATATATGGAAATAGATGATTTTAAAAGAGTAGATCTCAAAGCCCTCAACTATGAGCTCAATCTTGACTCACAATGAACTCCAAAAGTTTCCTGCAGGGAGTGCAGCTTCCTCATTAAATCACTCCTGATGGAGAACCCTCTTCCTCCTTGGGGGAATGCAACCTCCCCAGGGCCAGAGTGGCTTGGGGAAGAAGCCTTCCCTAACTGGTTCCCGAGAGGTAAACCAGCCTAGGTGATGGATCAGTGGGTGAGAGAAGTTGTATCGAGGCCGACCTCAACCTTCAGTCAATGCCTTGTTTCTGCAGTGCTGCAGAAGTTTGTTCAGAACAACCGAAAAGTGAAAGGACTTACCCTTCTACTAAAGAACTGCTCTTCTTGTCGGATCATGTTTTCAGATGTGCGGGGCAAAGCTGGCATCTCTCGAGGCTGTTCTTTGACATTCTGTCTTCTAAATGTGTGTCTAAAATGCACACACACACACACACACACACACACACACACACACACACACACACACAATGTAAAATATTTACTATTCTTTGAACCATGACTCTCATAGTATTTTTCATGAGATGGTTTATTTTTAGAAGAGTCTGTTTAATAAAAAGAAATATCTAGCAACAATGGACTAGTTAACCTATAATATGAACCAAAATATTCTTTCTAACCAACCCATATACTGGGATAATTTTATAATCAATTCTGGGTTACCTTCTGGTGGGAATGGGGATTCGGATAAAGGCTTTGTACTTGAGCAGTTCTCTGTGAAATTCTTGAAAGTGCTTGAACTTCCTCTTCACTTGCCATTTAAATTCCCCATGTGTTAATTCAATAGTGTAAAGATTGACGCTTGGTACCTATAGTGGTAAATAAAAATGGTTGATATTTTAGATAACAACAACATTTCTCTGTGTACAATAGCTAATTAAAAAGTAACATGGAAGTATCTGTAAATCCACCTTACTTATTTTGTGTAAGTAAGGAAGCAAAATGTTTTTTAAAAGTGACTGATTACAGAAGTAATATTCTTTTAAATATTCATCTTATGATATATGCAAGACAAACTCTGACTTATATCAGAGGCAAACCTCCACAAATCTCATTGTTCTAAATACAAAGACACACAGACATACCTCTGAAACAAGAAGCCACGTAAAAGAGACAATGAGTGAAAGCCCTAATTAGCCATCAGGAGATTGTCCAAGCAGTGAACAGACAATGCAGGGGGTGAGAGGGAAGCTGAAGGAAATGAGTTCCATTGTGGAGCACAGTCTTAGTGCAGCTTTGCTCTTCACAAATGACACTAATGCCCTCTCCTTCTGAAATGCCTTGAGAGGTCCATCCTGGTCTACAACAGCTCTCTGTCCTTTAGCTACACCAGTGACTAGGAAGGTACAGGATGATTAGAAGGGAAAGAGCAAACGACCTTCCTACACACAAAATATTTCCCCAACTACTTAACTAGGATGAATTTCCACTTAACGTTTAAAAAATATTTCTTCTTAAAATGCAAATATATCTTGGTGACTAGTGATTCAATCAGGAATGCTAACAGACCTGAGGGCTAAAAGTTTTGATAAAGCAAAAAGTGTCAGAAGATGGAGAGAGATTTATAAAGCACAGGAGATCTTGAACGCTCCCATGGTGTGTGGGGAGTGGGGGAGGGTAATGGACACTGGACCACCTTGAAGACACTGGCCCCTACTGGGAGATCCAGGCCCCATACGTGTTGACAGGTGTTGGGGCAAGAAACAGTAAATGTCTCCTCCTTTGCTAGTTTATCCAGGCTTTGGTATCAGTAACCCCATTGGGGGACCAGGCCTGCTGCCATTCATCACCCATGTTTGGTATATTCTGCACACTTCTAAAGCATGACCACTCTGTATAACTGTAGTATAAAAAAATGAGCCTGAGAGGACTTCCCTGGTGGTCCAGTGGTTAAAACTCTGTGCTTCTAATGCATGGGGTGCAAATTTGATTCCTGGCTAGGGAACTAAGATCCCACTGCCCTACTGTGTGGCAAGAAAATACATTAATTAAAAAAAAATGAGCCAAGAATCAATGTAACTTGTGCTCTTAAGTCTAGAATCCAAACATATCACTGGTAAACACTCAAATCTATTTCCTGCTTTGCCTCCAGTTAGGATCCATGACAACGACTATAACCAGAAGTCAAAAGGACCCAGTTCTGGGGTCTAATATTATATGCTGCCTTTCACCTTGACCAACATTACAGGCATCACACTGCATCGTGTTTCACAAAGAAGGATGCAGGAGAACTCAAAGTGACCAGAAACTCTGCATTTGAGTGAAAAATGCTCAATTTAAGACAAGTCAAATAAATGAGGACAATTATACAATTTATGCCACCTGCCACATATTCTAGGATTATATTTCTCAATCTAACAAAACTGAGTACGTAAAAACATTACAAATGTCAAGTTCTATCCCTCACACATAAACCGAGAATTTTAGACAGTTCTTAGCAATTCTAAGACAGTGTGGGGCAATGGCAGCAGCCTGTCCCATCCTTATTGAAGCATCTAAAGGTTTGAAATTGCCTGGTGCAGCCTACTAGCTATGAAGCCTTAACCAAGCATCACTTCAGTCAGATAATATCTCAGCAGAATTATTGGAATACTTTGGAATTGGAATAGTGTGAGAAGCTGTAATAAAGGGACTGCCCATGAAGGTGTGATAAGAGGAAGGAAATCACAATGTGAGGACAGTAACCTGGGACTCAGGAAGGCACATCTTGTTCTGAAGGGACAAGGGGTAGGACCAGGTGCTGGAGCAGGAAGGAGAGGGACACTTAAAGAGGCTGCCTTGGAGGGGAGGGTGCCTTGGTCAAGGGATGCATCCAGCCCAGAGTGAACGGGGTCTGGGCTCTCCATGGCCGGAGCTCTGCCAGAGGACAAGGGCAAGGGAGTCTTGAGAGGCAGAGCAAAGGGAGGGAGGAGGAACAGGAGGGACACGTGGGAGACCTCCTGCTGGGGAGGGTGGGTAGTAGCATCTGTCCTTAGGGGGCTGTCATGAGAGTGAACAGAGAAGTGCCTACCATGAGCTGGCACACAGAACAGATTCAGTCATAGAAAGGTGTTATTTTTATTTACCTGGAATGACATTCAAACTACATGGAGTCAGTTCATATTTCTTAGTAAACTAAACACTAAGTAGGACAAGGAGGATCCTTAGCTTTTCCTACACAGACTAAGATTTAAAACAAAATGTGAAATTAATTAATTCTTGAGAGTCTCTTGGACTTCAAGGAGATTGAACCAGTCAATCTTAAAGGAAAGCAATTCTGCATATTCATTGGAAGGACTGGTGCTGAAGCTGAAACTCCAATATTTTGGCCACCTGATGCAAAGAACTGACTCACTGGAAAAGGCCCTGATGCTGGGAAAGATTGAAGGCAGGAGGAGAGGAGACGACAGAGGATAAGATGGTTAGATGGCATCACTGACGCGATGGACTTGAATTTGAACAAGTTCCGGGAGTTGGTGAAAGACAGGGAAGCCTGGCATGCTGCATTCCATGGGGTCACAAAGAGTTGGACACGACTGAGTGACTGAACTGAACTGAAGTGTGAAATTAATATAATACTGGAAATCAACTATACTTTAAAAATTAGGATCCAAAATAAAAATTTTGATATATATAAAAAAAGAATAGAACTAAACTTATTTTACTAACAGAAAAGTATGAGCAAAGAGAAGTCCTGGTGTGGTGGCTTGAATGTTTATCTTCATGAATAATGTTAGGAGATACGTAGTAATAATAATATACAGTATTATATAGTATATACTGGTATAATACGATATATTGTATTCTGGTATTATATGATACCATGTATTATTATTATTATTATTAAATAGCCATTCCCTTCTCCAAGGGATCTTCCCAACCCAGGGATTGAACACAAGTCTCCTGCATTGCAGGCCAATTCTTTACCATCTGAGTCACCAGGGAAGTCCATATTATACAATACCATTTATTATTATTATTAAATCCTCATAACAAAACTATAAGATATATACTATTATACCCATTATTCAGATGAGGAAACTCAAACACAGAGATGTTAAGTAACTGGCTGGAGATGACAATACAAAGACAGGAATTAAACCACATGGTTTGGCTCTGTAATCTGTGCATTTAACCTCCACATGTTATGACCTCTCAATCTAAATACTGGTAGGTGATATAAGGCAAAGGTCATCTCAGAGACATTTCTTGGTAGGTTGTGTTCAGTGGTGTATCAGGGAAATAAGGACCCAACTCATAGGAAGACGCTGAAGGAAAGCTGGACACAGAGGTGGCTGTAAAGTAGAGGTTGGGATAAGCACAGGTAGGTCAGGACAGAAAGTGAAAGTGAAGTCACTCAGTTGTGCCCCACTCTTTGTGACCCCATGGACTGTTGCCTGCCAGGCTCCTCCATCCATGGGATTGTCCAGGCAGGAATACTGGAGTGAGTTGCCATTTCCTTCTGCAGAGGATCTTCCCAACCCAGGGCTCGAACCCGGGTCTCCCGCATTGCAAGAAGACTCTTTACTGGCTGAGCTACCAGGGAAAGCTCAGGTCAGAGCAACAGGCAAAACCACCAAGACGCAGGCAGCACAGGCCACTCTCCAAAGTCTTCCCCAGGCAGAAAGGTTATTCCCCACTTCCCCAGAGGCAGAAGTCAACGACAGCCTTACTCTGCCAGTCAGAGCTTAACTGGAAGGGACAAAGGCCACCAGCCTGCAGCAGCGTTCTCTACGTTCAGACTTAACAAGTGCACGACCCAATCAGGAATAGAGCAAACACAGCTACCCTAACAGTGTCTCCTAGTCCAGTCCTCTTCAAGAGGTTCCAGGTTTCCTTGTTGAAAACATTCTACTCCCAATGCCTTTCCAGAGCTTGAAGAGAGAGCATATGAATGAAGCTTAAGGGGTGGTGTAAGGAACAAGCCAGAGAGGCAGAGAACACACAAAGAAATCTCTCAGCAGCACTTCCGGGTAAAGGCACTGACCGTGCAGCTTCCCAGATGTTTTCCTTTTGAGAGTCAGGTAGCATTATTATTTTCTTACTGAACAAGTATTAAGAAAGCTAAACTTTTCCTTGGTTTATAACTGGCATTCTAGGTGGAATAGCAATGCCTCCCGAGTCCACACTGAACAAAAAATTGGGGAGAGAGGGAGAGTAGGAGAGGCACTTTGCAATGTATTATACTTATAAACTGTCTTCATTGCCTTAAAAAAAATTCTTTTTTCCAGAATGGAGGAAGAGGCGTATAAGAATAAAGGCTAAATTAGAAGGATGCAAAAATCTGAGGTGATGAGGACTCAGAAGTGATAAACATAAAGACAAACTGAAAGTTAAAGACATAGTCATAGCCAGGGGGAAGGAAAATGAAAGTCATTGTGTTAAGTCATAAATACTGACGAATACAAGCTGAGTCCATTTACGCTCTGACCCTTTTTGTAGATGTAAAGCGCTCCACTTCCAGAACTTGAACTTTTATTGGGCAGCCGGAGAGATACGTCTGTATATTAGGCTCCTTAAATCCTTGAGTCTTATAAACAGCAGAGAAAGGGATATACACTAAAAAATAAAAAAGTAAATAAAATTGTCGTAAGAATACAATGATACTTGCATCACTTGCCTGTTACAGGCATCCTTTTTAAGAATCATAATGTGCTACAATAAGAAAACAGCTAGTGAAACTCAGCCCAGTGTTGTGACATCAGCAAGGATGATCAATCACTTGCTGGTTATTTCAAATCTGTGTTCTGCCAAGCAACCATGATAAACTTTCTACTCCTCCCTCAGATCATCAGTCTTTACCTTCCTGTATCCTGGGATCGCTGGGAGACACATCGTAGTCCACCTCCTCTCCCTCAAAGTGGAGCTCTCGCGTGTCCAGATTTTCTATCAAATTACTCATGTCAGCAGCGATTTTCTGCAGTGCAGAGGTATTTACTCTTGGCTCATTTTTCAGTGACATGTTGGCTTGAGGCAGGGTAAAAGCAAAGGGGCTGGGAAAGAAGAAAAGAGTTACCAGACTTACTATTTTGGTCAAATTTTAAAAGAGAATGAAATAATGCTGTTTGCAGCGACACGGATGGACCTAGAGATTGTCATACTGAGTGAAGTAAGTCAGACAGAAAAAGGCAAATATATGATATTGCTTATATGTGGAATCTAAAAAAAAGTGGCACAAATGAACTTATTTACAAAACAGAAATACAGATACAGAAAAACTTATTGTTACCAAGGGAGAAAGGGGGCAGAGAGGGATAAATTGGGAGATTGGGATTGACAAATACACACTATGATACATAAAATAGATAATTAATAAGGACCTACTGTATATAACACAGGGAACTCTACTCAGTACTCTCTAATGGCCTATATGGGAACTGAATCTGAAAAAGAGTGGATATATGTATATGTATAACTGATTCACTTTGCTATACAGCAAAAACTAACACATCATTGTAAATCAACTATATTCCAATAGAAATTTATTTAAAACAAACAAACAAACAAAAAAAAACTAAACCCTATTCTATTATTTGAATCCAGGCTTACATATAGCATATGGAAACTAGCTCTATGTGAGCCCCAATTACCTCAAACAACCTTTAAATTCATTTTCCAGTTTAACATTTAAAGGATTCCTAGCTTGTAATTTAAATTGGAGTGAGATACTTAATTGCATATCAAGTAAGAAAACAAGCAAGAAAAAGAAACACCTTATTGAATAAGTGCCAGTATTATCTTTCATTTAATTTTATTAAATGTGGTTAAGTAAAGAGAGACTCAAGATACATGGATTTGGGAATCGTTTTTTCAATGAAAAGGAATTGATTCTTGACTCTAACAAAAACATGAAAAGAAAGAATATCATCAAAATAAGTAACTTTAAATATTTTCTACAAAAAATTTAGGGTATTTTACAATAATTTCAGTATACAGATTTAAAAAATATTTTTATGTAGTATAACCTTTCTATCAATACATTTCCCATATAGGTGATAGAAGGCTTCTAGGGTGGCTCAGACAGTAAAGAATTTGCCTGCAATGCAGGAGACCCAGGTTTGATCCCTGGGTCAGGAAGATTCCCTGGAGAAAAGAATGGCAACCCACTCCGCTCTTCTTGCCTGGAGAATTCCATGGACAGAGGACCCTCGAGGTCTGCAGTACATGGGGTCGCAAAGAGTCATCCCAAGCAGAATGTATACTATTTTTTTGAGATACGAGGTTTGGCCATGACTTTACATGAGTTACAGTGATGTATGTGTCCTGGAAGGTAACCAATTAGTGTACCTTTTCTGAAAGATACCAGAAATGCAAGAATTATACTTCTCTCTTTTTAAGAAAACTGGTTCTATTTCATTCTGACATTTAATAACACAGGTCGTTGCACATCAGTACCAAGGGAAGAAGAGTTCATAGAGATTTTATTTTTCATTTATAATACTGAGATTTCAGCCGTGAACGCTGTCGTTGGAGTTGGGTGAAAAATCCATATTGGTTGTAATAATCTCTCCAGACCAGACTCAAAAATAGGAGTGCTTCCATACCAGTAACTCCTCCACATATGCGCATTTATTACTGCAAATCACAAACATTTACTGAGTATCCACCACTTACTCATTGTGACATGGAGTGAATATGTAAAGATGAATAAGAGTGGTCACCACCTACTCACTGTGAGATGGAGTGAGTGAATATGCGAAGATAAACAAGGCTGGTTCCTGGGTGGAAGGAGTTTCTAATGCAGAAGAGAGAAATAAGTTACATGGCCTCAAATCTATCCCTGGCCTCCCCCACAGTCTTGGCCTTCATGGGAATGGCACGTGCTAAGTGGAAGACACTTAGGTGGATTCTCTTCTTCAGGTGCTATTAAGAAGTGTGGAGTGGAGAGCAGGGGAAGGCTTTGTGAGAAATGCTGAGAGTCTTGGGCAGACTAGAGGAGCCCTCAGCAAGTCTCTAAAGCCTATACTGATATGCTTGGTAGAAAGAGAAATTGTATAGAAATACAAAGAAAAGAGTAGAGGAGGGAGGTTCTGATTTGGCCAGATAAATAGACTCAATATGTCCAACTTCTCTGTGAACTATGTAATCAATCATGTTTGTTCCTCCATGTTGGCTGTAAGAAGCCTGGAGCCAACTAGTGGCCCACTACTAGCAAAATACAGGACTATCTTTGCCTCTATCACTTCCTTTCAACTTTCCCACTTCTAATTCACGTTATAATAATAGTTGATGTATACTGATTACCTACCATCACCTGGCTTGGTGATAATCTTTTATATATCTTATCATATTTATCATCAATAATAAATCTATGAAAGTTTGTTATTTCCACTTTGAAGAGGACAAGGGTTTGTCATTCTTTCTTTATTGATAAGGAAATATGAAGAAGCATGGAGAGATTGCATAATTTGATGATTACTTTGGACAATCTGTCCAAGGTCATATAACCAGTAAGAGATGCAGAAGGAATTTGAAACCAGGTCTCTCTGACCCAAAAGCTGATGTTCTTAACCATAGTCTTTATCTTCTGTATATTTTTTGTAGATACGTATGTGCCCCTAGAATAGATGGAAGTTTTAGTAAAATCAGTGCCCTTGATCAACTCCCTTTGGAAGCTGACTCAAATGTAAAGAAAAATAAATGAAGTGTTCTTGCATCCTTCAGCCATTTAAATTCAGGACCTTGGTTTCCTTCTCTATAAATTAAAGAGGTTGAGCCATTTCATCTCCAGGATTCCTTTAACAATAAAACCTTAAGTGTAAATAAAAGATGCTATAAATTGTTCAGTCTCCCTTATAGTGTAATCCATTTAACCCTTCTCCCATCCCAAGAAATTAACTGAAGTAGTTTTTCATATGAATATGAGAAGTCAGTGCCTCTGGTCATAATTAAAACATTTAATTCCTTCCCTCTGAATTCAACACCTATTAAATGCCAACCATGAGCCAGAGTTTGCTTTATTTAAAGTTCAAGGTAATGAAAAACTTAAGAGGAAATGAAACAAGGGAAAACGAGCAAGAAATTACATCATATCATTGCTACTTGTGTATCTGTCAAGACTTTAGGTATTTTCCATTGATTAAACAGTCTAATGGGTAACTTAGTTAACTTTCCCAGCACAGCAAAGGAAAATAAAGTTTGCTTCAAATGACTTTCCTTTTGGACAGTGTTAATGTTAAAAGAATAAATGTTATTGTTAAAATGTTAATGTGTTAATGTTAAAAATGCATGTTGAATTTAAGATACAGAGAGAATAATTTACACATTGCAAGCTAATTGGAATAAACAGTACAGAGTTACTGGATCAATCTAACAAAACATATCATGTTTCAGGTAAGGAAGATTTATATCAATCTGTGAAAAGCTTAAGAGTGAGAAAAGAAACAGAAAGGAATCCTCTTATCATTTATCCTCAAGTATTTACTATGCGCTCAGCACCATTTTAGCACAGTTATGCTATTTTAGTACCCACAATGATCCTACCTGGTACTTATGCTGCTACTGCTGCTAAGTCTCTTCAGTTGTGTCCAACTCTGTGCGACCCCATAAACGTCTGCCCACCAGGCTCCCCTATCCCTGGGATTCTCCAGGCAAGAACATTGGAGTGGGTTGCCATTTCTTTCTTCAATGCATGAAAGTGAAAAGTGAAAGTGAAGTCGCTCAGTCGTGTCTGACTCTTAGCGACCCCGAGGACTGCAGCCTACCCGGCTCCTCCCTCCATGGGATTTTCCAGGCAAGAGTATCTGAGTTAGCTGACCCTTTTATGGGCTTACCTGGTGGCTCAGTTGTAAAGCATCTGCCTGCAATGCAGGAGTCGGGGGTTTGATCCCTCGGTCAGGAAGATCCCCTGGATGAGGAAATGGCAACCCACTCCAGTATTCTTGCCTGAAGACTGCCATGGACAGAGAAGCCTGGCAGGCTACTGTCCATGATGATTAGTCTGAATAATTTGCATTCAAAACCTTGATTATTTAGTTAAAAAAATCTACCTAAGCTCATTTCAGTCGTGTCGGTGTTGAATTTATAAAACATATTTGTCTGGCTCTGAAATCTCATGGACTTAGTTATAGAAGGTTGTAATTATTAATTTTATTTTATGGGCTTGAATGTCTATAAATTAGTCATTTATATAAGTTGAACTTCTGTAACAATACATACTTTCTGCTTTAACCACCACCCTTCTAAGGGATCCCATTGGCTCCACCGCCCTTACAATTTTGGAAACAACATAACCTGACACTCTCCTTAACTTTGTCTTAGCCTTTATTTTTACAGTTCATAATATTTTACAAGGTTCCATGGAAATTCAGCTGACCCAAAGGCTTTGTAGGTTTGTTCAGGCTTTCTTCCCTGGTGGCTCAGATAGTAAAGTGTCTGCCTACAATGCGGGAGACCTGGGTTCAATCCCTGGGTCAGGAAGATCCCCTGGAGAAGGCAATGGCAACCCACTCCAGTACTCTTGAATGGAAAATCCCATGGATGGAGGAGCCTGGTAGGCTACAGTCCACGGGGTCGCAAAGAGTTGGACACGACTGAGCGACTTCACTTTCACTTTTCACTTTCAGGCTTTTTTGAAGATCTTACCATTTAATAATGGAAAAAGAACCAAATTATTCGTCCGTCACTGCCTTCACTTGAGTGCATGGTTGCTTTGTGTTGACTTTTTGTCCAACAATTGTACTGCTGGCTTTATTCTTGAATATCAAGCTGCAAGGCCACTGACACTCTTATGTTGTCAAATCGTAATTTATTATCCCATATTTTCTTTCATCTGAAATAATCTATAATGGTGGGTGAGCAGTTGTCACAGTTACAGCCTATTTTAACCAGTAACAGGATAAAGCCTTCAGTGTGTACACTTGAGATAATGTAATTGATTTTGTTACCTCCTTATAAATATACTGCAAGATCATTATCTCTTTTGGTACCAAGTAGAGATGGAGCCCATAGAGTGATAACAGCAGCTGTGTTTTATTTCTATTTGTATCTGTATCCAGGAAGTAAATGGTTTTGCTTTTTTTTTTTTCTGGTTTTAAATACTAGAATTAAACATCTTTGCAGGGAACATTTAATTGTAATTACCTACACTTATCTAATGGTGAAATCAGAGAAATTTAGAGTTTTCTGATCTTTAATTTTCAACATGATTGGGAAGCTGAACATCAAAGAGAACACATATTTTCCTTACCAGATTCATGTATAAATATTGCCTTAGCTAAACTACAAGAATAATAATATTAACTACAACTACTAATGTTAAAATAAATATTAACATTAGCTAATGTTGGCTGAATATGTACTACATGCCAGGCACTATACAAAAAAATTAATTGTATGCCCTCAGTGACTCCTCACAACAACCTTAGGAACCGAGTCCTATTGTCACTCCCATTTTTAAGATGAGAGGTGGGCAGCTTGTCCAGGGGCATATGGCTGGAAGTGATAGAGTTGGACTTGAACTTGCTTGGTCTGACTCCAAAGTCCAGCTCCTTAACCAGCCAGAAGTGGAACTGGGGAATGGCAGGATGGATGGACACTTGTACTCCTTACTTTGCACACTCTTAGAATAAAACAATGAAAAAAGACATAGTAATAATAAAAAAAATCTCAACTTCGTTTTGTGAAGATGATGGTGATTTACTTCCTGCTTCTCTTTCTAATTTAGAAAGTTGCCCCCGTATTTTTTTTCAATATGTGATGTTTGGTTACCAAGGGAAATAAATGCAATGGATTTCTAAATCAAAAATCACAACAGAGGAATATGAAGTGAATTATAATTAGATCATTTAAAACCAAACCAAGTCATGGGAATTTCTTGTCTTCCCATTTTTGATTTTGATGAAATTAATTGGTAAGTCCCCATTAATTGGGGAGGTCCATAACCTCCCCAAACATATTATACAGCAAAGATTTGTACAAAATGATTTGATGCTCCCTGAAATGCAAAAATCATAAATGTGTTTTCAAGTACTAAACTCAATCTCTGGTGACACAGTAAGCCTTGGATAAAAATTTTTTGAGTTTAGCTGACTTTGAATAAAGTAAATGGTATTATCATATTTTACATTCCAGTTTATATATTTTGAGAAAATAACATTGAAAAAAAAAACCCAACTCAGTGTTTACTTAGATCTTTGAATTTTTTTAAGAACATCGGTTACACAAATATCACTGGAGGGTTTTTTGAACCATGAACAGATAATTAAACGTCAGTGGTGTAGGGGATAGGTCAGATGACCTAAGTTCATTCTTCCCTCATTATCAGTGTAATCTGGCAACTAACAGCCTCCATGGGTTCTCCTCTGTAAAATGCAAACAGGACAGACTTGCTATTACTTACATGGTTCCCAGAGATGGAAGTTTATTTCCCAAATGCTATCCTCCTTTTGAGCTTCATATCTAATCTGGTCTTGAAGTCTCCAGAGCCCAGAAATCTTCCACTTACTCATCCTTCTTTCTTGGTTTCATACCAAGAGTTTTCATTTTGATGAAATTAATTGGCAGATCCATACTACATAATCCCCCCCAAACATTTTACACAGCAAGGATTTGTACAAAATGATTTGATGCTCCCTGAAATGCAAAAATCATAAATGTTTTCAAGTACTAAACTCAAACTCCAGTGACATCATAGAAAGCCTTGGATAAATATCTGGCCTAACACTGACTGCTTTTCTCCCCTGAGGTATCAAGATTGGAGACGATGGTGCCAAAACATCTCACTCTCTGTGTCCACAGAACAGGAATTGGAAACCATGTTCTCTTTTCTTTTTCCCTAGCTAAAAACAAAAATGAGTCTACAATTACAAAAGCAAGTTTTAGCAGGAAAATAATTTCTCAGTTCCCATGATTTTTCCCTAAATCCTTTGACCTCTTTGATGGCCTCTGTTCTCTGACTCAGGTTTTCTTAGTCATTTCCTTTGACACGTTCTAGGATTAAGTATTACCCTCTTTGTAGTGATATCAGCTTTTTCTAGTTCATCTCTGTTATACCTTTGAGTTCAAATAGATATTTCATTTCCAGAGGCAAATACAAGTGTTAAGAGAAACCAATGTCTATTTCAAATATGAGTGGATAGGAAAATATTATCTGTCATGTATTGAGCACCTATTCTGAGCCAAGGGCTTCCCTAGTGGCTCAGTGGTAAAGAACCCATCTGTGAATGCCAAAGACACAGGTTTCATCCCTAGTTTGGGAAGATCCCCTGGGGAAGGAAAAGACAATCCACACTAGCATTCTTGCCTGGGAAATCCCATGGACAGAAGAGTCTGGCGGGCTACAGTCCATGGGGTCACAAAAGAGCAGGATACAACTCAGTGTCTAAATAACAACAACTCTAAGCCACACACTAAAGACACATTACATGAATCACTTATCCTCAAAAAAACTCTCATTTAGAATCAAAGACATGGAGCCACAACAGCTTACTGAGGGTGCACAGATGTGAATGGTGGAACTGGCCCCCTGGCCTCTGCCACTAGCTCACTAGAGATGCCCATCACCACCACTCTTACCTCTTCTCCTAATGCCACCAGTCATCTTGACTTCCTCCTGGCTAAGAGCAGGGCCTCCACACAGCCTCCATGGTGCAACCCAGCAGGAGCTACCATAGCTCCAGCATTCTGGCTCCACCCACCACTGGCTAGACTGACAGAAGGACTGGTTCATTCTGAGGCTTATGAGGAGGTACAGTACCAGTGGCTAGAACCTGGCTTCTTCAGGATTTGTGCATGTGTGCTGGGGGAGGCAGGGAGAGGGGGCAAAGGGGGAATGAGGAACCAAGCCACAGAATCTGTGAGAATGGAAGATGTATTCCTCTCCCTTCTCCTCACCTGACTGTGCTGAGCACACTGCTACCAAACAGCCAATGTGGAAACTGTCCTATGCGACCAAGCCACTGGCTGACTTTTGTGAAGCAATGGCCAGCCAAGGAATGTACCACCTTCGACACTTCACTGCCTCTCTTCCCCTCTCCCTCTTGCTGCTCTCAGGTTCTATTATCCAGGAAACTTGGGTTCAGATAGTGTTAGAACCAGTATGAACCACTGAACCATCTCTCTCTTGCAGAAATTCATTTTATGCTGAAGTTAAAGGTAATAATAAAAAGTAAACTCGAATGGTGCTTACCATGTGCCAGGCAGTAATACAGGTGTTTTGCATGCACTAATTCAACCTACCCTCACAATAGCCCTATGGAGAGGATTCTATTCTAATATCCTTTTACATGGACAAGGAAACTGAGGACACAGACAGCTTAAGTGACTTGCTCAGGGTCACACAGCAATCTGATGGGAGTCAGCTGCCTGGTTTGCTCTATCTTTGCCTTACTAACCTGGACTTTAGTACTCAGCTTCCTCATGTAAAAACTGAAATTAACAAGCAACTCTCTGTATTTAGGACTTTACAACAAGTACATCATTATAAGGAAAACTCCTCTTTCAGCACCACTAAATGTCAGAGAAAAGAACACATTCTAAGGAATCCCAACCAGGAAAGTAAAACCTAGCCCAAATGCAAAGGGTATTCAGGTGATGATTCGGAGCCAATATCTAAATAAGATTTGTTCCTGCCTCTATAAGTCACAATGCATATATCAACGTTTGTATTGAAGAGAAAACATAAGAAGGACCCTCCTGACTCCAAAGTTTGTTAATAAGCTTATTAGACATGATGAGTGAGAGACTCGGTACAGCCAATAAACTGACTTAAATCCAGTAAGGATCCCAAAGGAAACATTCTTTTTTATAAAAAGAAAGGTAACTAACATTGCTATAAACTGTGGTCAGACTTCCAAAAATAATATCCTTCAATGTTAAATGAATACTCAATTTTTTATGGTCAAGAATAGAATATGCATGCATTGTGATGGGTCTTCAGGAGAGGAAGCTAACTGCACATAAATTTATAGAAACACACTTCATTCTGGCTGATAAATTATGTTAAATGATATTAACATAAACATTTTTCTTACAAAGGGAGATTAAGAACACCAATGATTCAGTGGATGAGCAACAGATGAACAAGATAAACATTTTTCCACTGTAGAATGAATCTCTATTAAGGTCACTTTAAGAAAAAATTTCTTCACTGGCTCAGAACAGTAAACATTTCTTTTTAATGAGCACAGTGTTGTTTTTGATGACACATGTTGACCAAAAAACTATAGATATTAACTCAAGAGTTTTCATATAATCATTTCTATTTTTGTTGCTTCTTTTTCTTAAAACTGTTCTGTGCATCTTATGATGGCAGTCCTGTTTAACTGAAGAAACTATGTTCTCACATATAGACTTGATCATTAAAATTCCGTCCAGCTGTCTAAAATTCTATGATTCCTTTTTTTTCACTTCTCTCCAAAGAATTGGCAAACAACCTCCATTAATGTGAGGCAGCACAGAAAGCATTTTCACAGATAACCCATGAATTTCACCCATGAAAAGAATGAAGCTGGCAAACACCTGCGTAAACTCCTCTAGACATTCTACAGCGCTAATGAGCTCTCAAACTTTTGTCTTGACTAGCGGTAAACATAGCAAAATCTCAATTTTTTAATCATCTATATACTTACAAAAATATCTGTTGAGACAGCAGAATACCATAGAAAGTATGTGATTTTTGAGTCAAATAGCTTGAATTCTATTAGGCTGAAAAACAAGTTATTTATGGCTCTTTGAAGTTTCTATTACCTAATGTGTAAAGTGGAGGTAATACTAGTCAAGTAAGGAATTACAAGAATTAAATGATGTGACTAGCTCAGAGCTCAGACCATAGTATATGCTGAAACAATGTTAGTTCCTTCTATGCCCTTAGCTATTCTAAGGGCTACAAGTCTTCTGTCCAAACTCCATATATCAATACTAGAACTCAGTTCCCTCATTAGTAAAGAAGTTAACAGCCAGAGTTGTATTCTGGGGATGGTCTATTTGTTTCCCACTAAGAACAACATAGAAAATACTACAATTGTCTGAAAACAAAATGGATTGAGCTAATGCAGGTGCCCATTTCCCACTATAAACACGGAATTGCTGAATAAATTGCAGATCAATTTTTAAAAATACTTAATCAAGGATAAAAAGTGGCAGCAGCACCAAAAACAATAATGAGAAAAAGCTTCCAGTTTCCAACAGTGAAGAAGTAAAGTCAGATGGGTATACTGGAACTGAGGCTGAAGAGGCCCAAAGGGTTTTGATCATATATAAAGGGTCTGAGATTACTTTTCTGTCCCCATGTGACTGTAAGGAGACATGATCCTAGGACTATGAGAGGCAGGGACCTAGAAGTGAGACTCCTACAAAAATGCAGAGCCTCAAAGAGCTGCACAATCTGTTTAAATGAGACCAGAAGAAGCATACCCAGCAGTTCTGAAAAGGAACCACATGAAACTGTGGAAACTACAAAATAAGAAATTTCATATAAAAAATTATTCAGGATCACACCTTCTAGCTTTTAGTAATACAGGTGTAGCTCTATTAGGTCAGCCATCCCACAGATGATGACTCTAAATTCTGGACAAAACAAAACATAACTGACTAAGAAACAACTGAAAGCAAGCAGAAACTGGAAAAGGATCAACACAGGGAAGAAACTAAAGGCATGATTTTTGTCCAAGGACACACCTAATCCATGCCAAGTGGGATGTCTAAAACTCAGAAAGAAAATCCATAGTTGTACTGGCTCAAAGAACCAGGAAACAGTTTTAATGGCAATTACAACAGTTTAAAAGTAAACTGGGAAACTGTGGAAAGGAGAGAGTCACACAAAGGGAGCACCAAGTTCTGCTTAGGCCAACCCTTGAACCATGTATGCAAGAGTACATTCCAAAGAACTCAGATAGTACTACAATGACTTCAGTAGAGATTTCTGCTGCTGCTCACCACAGGAAATACGGAGTGTGAAGTATGACTCCAACCAAGTTAACTGCCTCCTAAAACAAACTCTTTGCAAAGAATATAACTAAATCCAGAGTCTATAATATATCAATTACAATATCATCTAAACTTATTTGACAAAGAAGAAACAGGAAAATGTGATCCATTCTGAGGAGAAAAGTACATCAATGGAGGCTCATCCTGAGATGTAGAAATTAACTGACAATGATTTTAAGGCAAATATCATAACATGCACTAGGATGTCAAATGTGTTTTTGATGAATGAACAAGTAGAAAAGCTCAGCAAAAAAGAAAGCCCAGTGGATGGGCTTAACATCAAAATGGCAATGACAGAAAGAATCAGTGAACTTGAAGACTGAGTCATCAAAATTATTCAAAGTGAAGAACAGACAAAGTGGTAGAAGATTTCTAAAAAATGAACAGAGCCTCAGTGACCTATACGATGATACCAAAGGATCTAACAATTATGTAATTTGAGTCCCAGGAGATCAGGCTAGAGAGAAAATGAGACACACACACAAAAGTTTGAAATAATGACTAAAAAAATTTATAAAATTTTGGAAAAGACAGAGAATGAATAGTTGGGTTATATTTTAAATAAGATATCAATACTATATAGCAGAGAAAATAAATGTATCAGCACAAAGTTTGGTGAAAACAAAGTCAGTTTACAGTTTGTATTTAGAATTAAAAACAAACAAAATAATCCTGTATGTTGTCTATTAACAAAAATGTATGTAGAAGTATGATGTAAAAAGCAATCAAGTAAATAACTATATGACAACTTTAGAAGCATGGTTACCTTTATGGAGAAAGGATGGGTATCCTCGAACCATGCAAATAATAAGGAGTATGCTGCTGCTGCTGCTGCTGCTAAGTCGCTTCAGTCGTGTCCGACTCTGTGCGACCCCATAGACGGCAGCCCACCAGGCTTCGCCGTCCCTGGGATTATCCAGGCAAGAATACTGGAGTGGGTTGCCATTTCCTGCTCCAGCGCATGAAGGGAAAAGTGAAAGTGAAGTCGCTCAGTCGTGTCTGACTCTTTGCGACCCCATGGACTGTAGCCTACCAGGCTCCTCCATCCATGGGATTTTCCAGGCAAGAGTACTGGAGTGGGGTGCCATTGCCTTCTCCGATAGTGTGCATGGGCCAGGGCTTAAATATGAGTCTCAGTGAAATGACAGAGAACAGATATTTCAGACTGAAAAGAGTTACAGAGGAGCCTTCCTACTAGGGAAACACCTGAGTCCCCGGCCCAGTTACCACCTGGATTCTAGCTGAGATGCAGCACAGTAGAGTCAAATGAACACCTGAATTTGAATGTCCATGCCACCACTTATAAGCTGTGTGAACCTATGTGAGTAACTTATCTTCTCTATGCTTTAATTTCCCAATCTATAAAGTGGGGAGAATAGTAATGCCTACTGCATTGGATTATTGTGAGGATTAAGTCAGTCAACATGTAGCTCAGTTGGTAAAGAATCTGCCTTCAATGCGGGAGACCTGGGTTCGGTCTTCCCTGAGTTGGGAAGATCCCATGAAAAAGGGAACAGCTACCCACTCCAGTATTCGGACCTGGAGAATTCCATGGGCTGTATAGTCCATGGGGTTGCAAAAAGTTGGACACGACTGAGTGGCTTTCACTTTCACTTTTTCTCATAAAATACTAAAAATAATATCTGGACCAAATTTGTGCTAGATACTTGCGAGCTGCTGTTATTAAAAACTGGCCTTCTTACTTTTTTTACATAAAACAAAGTTAATAATGAAATCAAGAACTGAGGATACAATCTTTGGACTGATGAAACCAGTGGATACAAACCCTGGTCAGTGACTTCTAGTACATACGAGAATCTAGTAGTTCTAGTAATTACCATTCTAGTAATGGTAATCATTTGGCTTCACATCCTTTGATGCACTGAGAAGAAGACAGAAGCTCAAGATCCCACAGAGAAAGCAGAAGCAAGACTAGAACTGAGGCCTATTTCATACTCCACATGCTAGCACAAGTCTGTTTCTGGGCCAGATTCATTCCATATAATGCATCTGTGAACCATGTCCAAATGTGTAAGGAATACGACCAGACAGGCAGGATAAGTTGCTATTGTCTCAGCTGCAGGCAGACTCTGTTCAGTACATGTGGACTGACTGCTAGCTTCACAGGGAAAGAGCTAGTTTGGTGTTCACTCAAGAAATAGCTGCTCTTATGAATGTCACTAAGGAACAGAGCTATTCTAATGACACCTAATTCTGCGACACCCCTGAGAAGCACATGGATTGCATTAATGCTAACAAGAAATGGCAGACAAAGATAGGCTGCCAAACCTCGGTGAATTGGAGAGAGTCAGCATGTGCCAGCCAGACTGGCAAGCCGTCTTGCTTTCTAGGCGTGCCTCTTTGTGGGTTTCTCAAGCGACTCAGGATGATATAATTCACTCAACGTGTATTTATGGAGCAACCACAATATGCTGAGCACCATGATGGGTGCTGGGGAAACAAAATGATTTCCCATAATTTACTTCACTGTGTAAAGCACACTCTCATTACTCTCCATCTCACCTGTGTATTTACCTCCTTCCCCATTAAAACCCCAGAATAATGCCCTCCCTTCCATATCTGCTATCTCCCACCTGTGCTTCTTTCCAACCCTCCTCTCATTACTTGATTAATCAATTCCCTTATCAACCTCTCTTGCTTCCTGTTTTTTCCTGTTGCTGTTTACAATATTCTCAAGCACTTCAATTACATATATGTTTCACTCAACTTCTCTCTCGCTGTGACTTGAGTCAAGTTTTTGAAGGATTTCTGTTTCCCTGCTAGACTGAACCACACATGTTTCATGCTTTCTGACCTCTCAGCCTTCCAACAGGCTACTCCCTCTGGAGTCTGCCTTTCTCCAATTTCCTTCTTTGTCTAATTAACTCTTGTCACTCATTCTTTGTCCCAGGTGCCATCTCCTTCAGGAAACCTCCCTGTCTTTGCAGGCTGGTTCAGATGACTCTCCTAAGTGCTTCTAAGACATCTAGATGAGTCCATTGAGAACATTATTTTCCACTTGGCCTTTGTCTCCATTCTTATCTCACATAAACTTTCTGTTGCTTGACACCCTCCTGAAGAGTCTCTTCTCTTGGCTTTCATGTTCCCACACTTTTCTAGTTTTCTTCCTCTGTCTTCAGCCACTGAGATGTAATCCTCTTGGAGGCTGTTCCTCTTCTGCTCAACTCTTACATGTTGGTAGTATTCAGGGTCCCACGATCTTCCTTTCAGATTTTTCTTACCTCTCAGGGGTGATTTCATTCATGGCAGTACATGGTGACAACACATACTCCTGTTTCCTTTCTTTGGTGTTTTTATGGCTCCCAGGTGATACTGCTGTTGAACCCATTCATTCCCACTTGCCCTCTGTCTCCCCAGGAAGAGTGGGAGCTCCCTGATCAAGGAGCCATCTCTGTATTCCTAGTCACTGGTGTCTACTGGGCTTGTGGAAACTCCTTCCAGCCTTATTCTTTTTCCTAAGCTTCAGATCTATATACCCAACTACCTGTGAATGTCCCACTTGGATGAACTTGATATTCTCCAAATAGAATCACCATCTTCCAAATCCTAAAACATTTCCTCGTTCTGGGTTTCCTTCCTAAATGAACTGGGAACATCATCTACCCAGCTGCATAAACCAAATCCTGGAATTCATCTGCAGCCATACTCTTTCCCTAACTCTCTATATCCAAACAATAAGTCCTGTCAAATTCTAAATATGTCTTCAATCTATCCACTATATTTTATCTCCATAATCATGACAGGTTTCAGGAAATGAAAAAAAGTACAGTGTAGTTGGGCATAGGGTTAAGGGCAGGTGATGCTAAGGCATTTCGATTTTATCTCAAAGTCCCCATCCTCCACCTCTCACTTCCCACTCTCGATGCTGGAGTCCTGGAGCTAAAAAGTATTCAATGACAATAATTTTGAGCTGTTCAAAATGGGATTTTGTAGGATAAGTAACATTATTTTCAACTGGTTATCTTTTTTACTCCCCAACTAACCAATGGTGGTTTCCCAAATAAAAAAGATACTAGGCTAAATAGAACACTGGCACTGCTCTCTTTATAAAGTTACTATAGACAACAAGGATTTCCAGAGAAGTCTCAGGGACATAGAGCAGTGCCTTCATGGAACCATCAGAGCTCAGTTCTGCCACCTTTGAGAAACAACGCAATATTTAAGGTAAACAAGTTAAACTGGATGTGTATGAGGGTGAGGGTTAGGGGAAAGAAGGATAGGAGAGATGACAAACAGGCTGGATCTAATGACTCACAGGCATAGCTGACAGATGATCAATTCAGCATTTAAAATGGCACTAATATAAAGTTAATAAAAAGCCATAGAGTAATCAAGAAGTGCCTTAAGTTAGTAGTTTCCAAGAGTTTCTTGTTATACCACCTATATCTGCCCCAAACTATAAGCATTAACCAAATTTGTTAAAGGTATGGTAATATGGAGGCGGGGTGGACACACACAGTAGAAAGAGAAAAGAAAAACGTACTAGTAAAAATTTACAAAAACAACACTGTGAATATACTGAAAACTTCTGAATTGTACACTTTAAATAAGTGAAAATTGTGGCTTGTAAATTATATCCCTATGAAGCTGTTTTTAAAAAAATCTGCCAAGACAGGAATAATAAGTAGAGTTGTAAAAATCAATCAACACATAGTAATATTCAAAGCAAGAACAAGTAATTTTCCTTGATCTTACAGAATAACCAGCAACAAAAGTCATTTTTATATTTCTTGTAACAAAAATAGGCAAACTACTTATAACCAAAAAAAAAAAAAAAGAGAATAGACATTGTCAAAACACTTAAGAAAACAATCTGTCAGTTCCTACTTTGACTGTCGCTTTAATTTCACTGTTTTCACTACCAGAAGACTCTGCTCAGTGAGATTATTATGTTTTCACAAACACAATAATCACATCCAGAAGTTTCTGCCAAACTAGTATCTATGAAATTATAATATGTATCACAAAGAGAACTATTACAAGCTCAGAAAAGGCATGCAAGTTTCAATGACTAGAGAAACAATTCGATAAAGAAAAGACAAATTCTCAGTCAGTGATCATTTCCTTTTCCAGACGGGGTTTGAAAGAAAGGTACAAAAGAGAGATGAAAAGTGGCAACACTCAGCTCCTTGTAAGCACACTTGCTGGGTGCTTTTTGGGAAAGAGGCAGGGTGTAATGTTTTTAGTTTCTCTCAGAAAAACAAGTTCGTTCATGCAAAGACAGAGTCCTTTTGAAATCATTTCAGAAGGTAGATACCATGCATGGCTGAGTCTCTTTGCTGTGCACCTGTCACAGCATTGTTAATCAGCTATATTCCAATACAAAATAAAAAGTTTAAAAATTAATAAAATACCATAAAAGGTACATACCAAAGTAGAAGGCAGGTGTATCCTCAGAATATGATCCATTGGAATAGAAATTAACTATGCCTATCCTCTGATCTCACTCAGTTTCAGCTGATCAAACAAAACAATCCAGATGATATAAAGCAAAAGAGAAACTTATCCTTCAATTTTTATCCTCAGAGATAACTTGCTCAAACCCAAGGAACCAAACATAACTCACTTTGAGTTTTAAGTTAAAACATGTTGAATCCACTGTGACTGAGCACATAGGTGTCACTTAAAGGTTCCTGAAACCAGACTAGCTTTAATATGGTACACAAGAGACAGCCAATGAATCAGGCACAGAATTAGGCAGGAAGAGCACTGGCCTCAGAGCCAAAGTTTTAGATCTAATCTCAACTCTGGGAACTCTCCAAAAACTGAATTCAATCTCTGTTGAGAGAGTTGCTTTTGAATTTTTACACACCTACATACCAGGCATATAGTAGATGCTCAATAAATGTCTTCTAAATTATCACTATGGATAGCTAACATTGAGCAAGCACTAAGTACTTCATATGCGTTATATCATTTAATCATTACAACAATCCTATAAAGTAGATTTTCATATTACATGCACATCACAAATTCAGAAATTGAGGTTTAGAGAGATTAGTAACGTGCCCATGTGACCCAGCTGAGTGGCAGAAAGAGGACTGCAGGGCCCAAAGCAGAAAGAGGACTGCAGGGCCCAAAGCTTAATCAACGTGCATTTAAGCACCACTGCCTCTCTGAACTTGGCTGGGCATCGGCCAAAGTAATCATAGTCATCAATGAACATATGAGGCTCCTCCAATTTAATATCTGTTTTATTGCTTGCTTTTTGCCACCACCTGTCTTCCTGGGAGCATTAACCTTGGGATCCCCATTCCTCAAAACCCAGTCCACTGAATGTAAACATCACCCTGAAACTTGCTGGAAATGCAGAATCTTAGCCATATCCCAGAAACAGAATCCATGTTTTAACAAGACACCCAATGACTCAGAGGGATCTCAGTTTGAAAGGCACTGGTTTAGACTAGCTCCAAAATGATATTAATACATGTTATGACAGGAGGAACGAAGGTCTGAGAAGGAAAATACAATAGAAATGTTATAGTCAGTAAGAACAAAACCAGCTTGCTACAGCTGTGTCAGGACCTTTATTCACCTAGATAATGGCACACAGATATTTATAAAGGACCTAGCAAAATGCCTATGGAATTGATGAGACAACAGCTGAATCTATAGAGAGTGTACCTATAGTCTCCCACCCTCCTGACATCGCCAAACCTGTGTTTTTAGAAGCACATATCATGTAGCAAATAAAAATACACAGAGTCTTTGGCAAATACTGAATCTCTCATCAGGTGAAGGGCAGAGCTGTGCTATGGACTGATAACACTCAAGACCTGGATGATAGATATTACCACTCGATCACAATCCAAGAGTCAGTTCTTAACAAGCTAATTTTATCCTTTTGAATATTAACACATTTTTTGAGCACAACACTAAAGTCAACTTAAATTTGAGCTTAAAAAACTTGATTTAAATTTGAGCTATTTCAATATGGCTTATGGCTTAATTTTCAAAACACACACTTACATTTCTAGACAGAAAGTGGCCTATATTTTTGGCCAAGATATATAAGACAGCAACTCTTCTCTCACAAGAGATATGAGTTGTGGTGTGCTGAGTTAGAATTTAAAAAAGCATCTGAAGGAGCTAATTTTTACTCACTATTTCTTACTCACTTAAACGGAGTTATAAAACCCCAGTAGCTCCACATAACTAAAAGTCACGCACATGACTAAAAGTTATCTTAGTAGGAAGTGAGATATATAGGTCACTTTTGTCTTTATTCCCACTTTTAAAAGAAAAAAACTACAGTCCTTTCCTAGTCGCAATTCTATGCTTCTCAGCACTAAATGTGCCCCACACAGGTGGAAACCCATTCTCTTCTTCAGTTCTATGCTCTTAGTCATTTGAAATTTACTAGGCAAATCCCATGGATGGAGGAGCCTGGTAGGCTGAAGTCCATGGGGTCGCTAAGAGTCAGACATGACTGAGCGACTTCACTTTCACTTTTCACTTTCACGCATTGGAGAAGGAAATGGCAACCCCTCCAGTATTCTTGCCTGGAGAATCCCAGGGACGGGGGAGCCTGGTGGGCTGTCATCTATGGGGTCGCACAGAGTCAGACACAACTGAAGCGACTTAGCAGCAGCAGTAGCAGCAGGCAGGTTCTTCTCTTTCAAACTTTCAACTATATATACTTGACAATTTCTACTTCTTCCTGTCTTCATCTAGGGAGAACTAGAACAATCAGAATGGATTTCTTGCCAAGTAACTGTTCAGATATCTCCTGGAAGGCTTGCTTTCACCACACTGCATCTGAAAAAAAGGACTGCTTTTAATACTCAACCCACTTAAATTCTGTTACCATCATGAATTGTCCTCTGAATTCAGAGATTCTATACAAACTCCATCAAATAAGTCAGGGTTTTACAATAAAGACAAAGAGAGGATTTGGGCATGCTCAAAGTCAGAGGGAAAGCAGGAAGCAGAGCAAAGTTTAGACGGTGCAGTCCTAAGGATTCTGATTCAGAGTTGAGTCCAGAGACTACAGAAACAGGAAGACATGTATTAACACCAAGAAGCATTGAAGGTGTAACCCACAGGCCTGAGTCAGTCAACGATGGGGTGTTTAAAGGCCTGAGGGGTCCTATGAGAGAATCAAATATACAAGAGTTTCCTACAAGAGACCCAAATTCCCAGTCTCAATGAGGCCAGCAATGGACCATACTGAAAACCAGCTACAACTGTGCTAACCCAACCTCATTGCTGGTGGCACCGTTCATGAATCCATCACTTTGAAGCATAATTTGGGGGTGGTCCTAAGATGGCGGAGGAATAGGACGGAGAGACCACTTTGTCCCCCACAAATTCATTGAAAGAACATTTGAACGCTGAGAAAATTCCACAAAACAACTTCTGAATGCTGGCAGAGGACATCAGGCACCCACAAAGGCAGCCCATTGTCTTTGAAAGGAGGTAGGACAAAATATAAAAGATAAAAAGAGAGACAAAGGAGGTAGAGATGGAGATCTGTCCCAGGAAGGGAGTCTTAAAAAAGAGAGAAGTTTCCAAACACCAGGAAACACTCTCACTGGTGGGTCTGTGGCGAGTCTTGGAATCTCAGGGGGCAACATAACCGGGAGGAAAAATAGATAAATAAATAAACAATTAATGAAAACCCACAGATTATGTGCCTAACGGCAACTCCCAGAGGAGAAGCAGCCCAGATGCTTGCATCAGCCGCTAGCAAGTGGGGGCTGGACAGGGAGGCGTGGGCTGCATCACTTAGGGTAAGGACTGGGCCTGAATGCCCCGAGGGCAATCTGAGGCAACTAACTTGAGATAGCAACCCAGACTGTGGGATAGCTATTCCGGGAAAAGCCCTAACCTAAGACACTGCCAGGCCCGCTCACAGAACAAACGACTGAGCAGAGCTAGCCTTCTGCGGACCGGCCCATCCCCCGCAGAGACAGGCAGGCAGGGGCAGCCAGAGCCAGAAGGGGGCAATCGCGGCCACAGAGAGGCATCCTCCACCAAACTGCAAGCAGGCTTCCTTGCTAACTAAGACTTCTTGTGATTCTGGACAGTTGACATCCGCCAGGAGGGTCACAGCCAGAGATCAGCTCCCCAGAAGAGACACATTGCACACCTGAGAAGGTGTGCCCGTTGTACACCCAGAAAACCGAGCAGCTGGGACGGGGAAGGCGATAAGGTGCACCCTCCAACTGGGGGTGACTGCACTTGCCAAGCACCTGGTCACCTGAGCTGCTTGGACCTGGGAAGGGCACGCAACCCAGGGCCCACCCCAGACAGGTCCCGGCAGAGCAACCTAGAGCCTGAGAAGTGTAGACCATTAAAGCACACACGCAAACCCAGTACGGCTGAAACACTGTGAGCACTCCCCACACACGCCAGTGATATTTGTTTGCAGTGTTCCTCCCTCCCCACACCACAACTGAACAAGTGAGCCTAAAATAGTGAAGCATAATATAGTACTATGTTTGTAGAGTCACAAAATATTTATGGTCTTTGATCTGGTAACCACACGTTAAAGATACAGAGAAAGGGTCATAAAGAAAGTAGTTCACTGCCAAGGACACACGCAGACATCTGCATTTAGGTTTAAACACTCACAGGTACAGACAGTGGTTGCCCAAATTAGCGGCCATTTTGTGAAAAAGCCCTGGGGACCTGGGATGAACCAACTTCACTTCAGGGCTCCTGAGGAGGAAATAGCAAGAATGGTGGGAACACATGCTGCAGTCAGCAGAGTTGGTCTGAATCGGTTCTCCCTTCTACAGACAGCAGTGAAAGGGAAAGTGTTAGTCGCTCAGTCATGTCCTACTCTTTTTGACCCCAGGGACTGTAGCCTGCCAGGCTCCTCTGTCCATGGGATTCTCCAGGCAAGAATACTGGAGTGGGTTGCCATGCCCTCCTCCAGGGGATCTTCCCCTGGATTTGAACCTGGGTCTCCTGCATTGCAGGCCAATTTCTTTACCATCTGAGCCACCAGGGAAGCCCACAGACTGCAATAAGTCATTCAAATTTCTTAAGCTTGGGCTTGTGAAATGAAATATTTCTGCTATGTGATCTACTGGGAAACAAGCCTCTTCCAAATGCAACTATCTAAGCCCAGGTGAAACAAAGCCATCAGCTCTTTTCTCCCCAGGAACGCTGGGGAACTAGGGGGGATGTGAGAGGTGGCCATTAGGAAATGAACAAGAAAGAAAGGAGGATTGGCCCCAGTATAGATGTATACAAAAGAAATGATTCTGGCAAGCCCAGACGTTTACATCTTCCCATACACAGAAGATCGCTAAATCTTTTCATGTGAGAAATTTAGCTCTTCTCAATTTAACAATAATCTTTTAGTATTCAGATTACCTGCCCCTTGCTGCAAAACTTGTATATAGCCTGGCTCCTCCCCTTCCTCAACGGAGTCAGCTCTCTGTCTCCCGTCAGGAGAGAGGGAGCCAGGACTCTGGCCTGAGTCCAAACATTCCCACCGAATAAAACCTAATTCTCAACTTTTAGGTTGCATGTATTTTTTCCAGTCAACAGGCTCCTCATCTCCAGAGGGAAGATACCGTATTTCTTTGATTCTCAGATGTGCTTCCTGTCCCCGCTCCCCCAATACACATTTAAACTGGCATGACTGTTGCATTTTATGTCTCCACTTAACAAGATGGCATTTTTCTTTCTCTATTTTTCCCCAAAAAGCTGAAATTTAATTGACGGTATTATCTTGTCGTGAACAGGGTTTTAGACTCAAGGAAATACAATAGTAACACTGACCTTAGTACCATTGTGAAGACTAAATAACATCAGGTATACAAGGTACTTCAGCACATTGCCTTGAAAATAGTGACTGTCTCCCGCAAATGGCACATGTTAACACTGATTATTAAGAACTGATACACTCTTAGGATACATTGCTTCAGTCGTGTCTGGCTCTTTGCAACCCTATTGGCTATAGCCCGCCAGGCTCCTCTGGCCATGGGATTCTCCAGGTAAGAATACTGGAGTGGGTTCCCATGCCCTCCTCCAGGGGATCTTCCCAACCCAGGGATTGAAACCACGTCTCTTACGTCTCCTGCATTGGCAGGTGGGTTCATTACCACTAGTGCTGCCTGGGAAGACCATACTCAGAGAAGCAGCCAACAATTTCAGCTTGCTGGTCAGTCTACACTTGGATCTGACTGAGGTCACAGAACAACGAAGGCAAACCATGGGTACTCAGAGAATAGGGACCAGGTTGAAGAAGTCTGAAAACATGACATTATAAGGAAGGGTTGAAACAAGCTGGAGTTTTTAAGCTGAACAGAAATGAGAATGTGGGTACCAGTAGATGTTTCCTCTGTGGTTTCAGTGGACAGAACTGGAACACAAGGGTGGATATTCTAGAGAAGCTCCTGTCACATCCACATAAAGGAGAACTTTCTAACACTTTGAGCTCTCTAGGAGTGAAAGAGTCCTGGTGAACGGAAAGCTTCCTAAAACAGGAAGTGCTCCATCAGTGCCTGGATGGTGCAGTGTCAGCTTGCTCCAGAAAAGTCTCCTTCTTGGTCTCAGAGGCTGCACCCTGTGTCCACTTCAGCTTTAGAATACCAAGTCTGACTCTCTTCCTCCTCCAAACCCAGGCCAGACTTCTGGGGACCACCCTGAGCAGAAGTGGCCCCCTCAGCCTCCACCAACTTGGGCTCCACTGTCTAGGGAAAAGCTAGCACAAAACCGTGAATCTGGCAAAAAGCAAAGGGAGGAGAAGATGGATTCACTGGGGTGTCCAGTATTGTAGCAACTCACATGGGAGGTAAAGATGCAGTTTAGATGAAAACTGACAGATTTGAACTCGGGCGGCAAGAGACAGTGCCAGCCCCTGACCTACTAAATGTTCTGGTTCAACCATAATGAGCCCATCTAAGGTGCAGGCCAGTTTTACAAATGACAGCAAAGCCTTGGTGAGATCCACATTCTTTCCTTCAGATGTAGGCCTTCTTGCCCCAGTTACATACCTTAAGTTAAGCCTCTATCCATGCTTTAGGGAATAATTTTTATCCATGCTCTATGAAAACCTGCTAAGATCCCAGAGTAAAACAGATGCATAACTTTGGACTGTAACTTATCAATATTTATGAACACTGGTTTAAGCTTACTGTGAACTTTGTGATTCAACTACATTGTCAATGTTGCAATCATTTTATCTAAATCTCTCTGATCAAAGGTGGTGGGTATTAACCTTTTGCAACAAACAAGTGCCTTGTCTACATCAGGTGATCAGTGGATACTTCTACCAGGTGAAGATGAATAGCTCAGTAACCGACCTACTGAAGGGCCTCAGTCTTGCTCCCCAGATGATGCTACTTTGGGTCCAAGAGAAGCCATAGGCTATGGCTCAGCCCCCTGTTAGTCAAGGTTCATCTAAACTTCTTTTGTCAAATACATTTCTTATAATTGAAAACTCTGTAAAACCATGTATAGTTAGGAATCCACATAACATAAGTTCAAAATTCTCTCTTCCACAGTGTTGAGCAACTACCATGAGTCAGGTGGTAGAATGGAGATTAGGAGCACAAAGGTTAACAGCCCTCATCAGAAGCTCACAGTCCAGGGGAGGAGACAGGCTTTTAAGAGCTAATTCTTAGAGTGTGAGAAGTGCAGGAGGAGCTCAGAGGAGGAATTGCTCAACCTGAGGTATGGGGAAGGTTACTGCTGGAAAGGCACACTGGCAAGGAATCTTGAAGACTGGGTAGGGGTTCACTGAGCATGCGTGCGTGCATGCTCCATCATTTCAGTCGTGTCCAACTCTTTGCGATATTATGGACTATAGTCTGCCATGCTCCTCTGTCCATGGGATTTTTCAGGCAAGAATACTGGAGTGGGTTGCCATGCCTTCCCTCCAGGGGATCTTCCTGACACAGGGATCGAACCCAGATCTTCTGCACCAAGGTGGATTTTTTACTGCTGAGCCACCAGGGAAGCCCTCACTAAGCATAGAAGAGAAAGCACATTCCAAGAAAAATGAACAGTGATAGTATGTGGGACTACCTAACCTAAAGAACAATAATATTATCCTTGCGTGTTTGAGCATCAGATGAGGCAGGGTGAGGGCCATGACAATTGTTTTCAGATATCTGGGGGACAATCTGATCAGGTGTTTGCTTCTCCATGTAGAAGGTATTATAAGAATTGGAAAGCAGGGTGCCTATGAGATTGTACATTTCAGTTTAAAATATACAAGAACAGTCTTTAAAGAAGGACTATTAACAAAAAAACTGGTTGTCTGGAGTAGACAAGTTTACTTCATAGTTACCTAGTTTTGGAGTCACTTTGGGTTCTAACTGTAGCTTAGCTCACGGTAAGTGCTTAATAATCAGTGGCTATCCATACTGTGAGATGGAGAACTCATCTTCACACTGTGAGTATCCACACCAGACCAAGCTGTCATCTCTGGCTATGTCTAATGCTTGGGGTATAAGTTTAGGTAGACTAGAGCCCATCAAGCTCCCTCCCAGGTCCTAGCCTGGGACTCTTATTTGAATGTCTCGGCCCATTTCTGATCTGGCAATATTCCATCAGCTCACCAGGAAAAACACTAAAGAAATGTCCATTCATAACCTTCTATCTATAAGTATTAGCTCTCGTTACTATGGTTATTATTATTTCCTCAATATTGTCCTTCTACTAACCTTATCATCCCTAGTTTTTATTCCTGTGAGAGTGGGTGTATGTGTTTAATGGTATGCAAATATTCCTGCAGGCCAACTCAAATCCTTAGTAGGAATACATGACGTCAGAAAGAATGAAATAAAGTAACTTCTATAGTTTATTATAAATGACACTCATAACAACAACAGATAACATTCATTTAACACTCATTGTGCATCAGGCACTCTGGGAGGCCTTATATGTAAATTATTTCATTTAGTACTCAGAAGAACTCTGAAAGGTAAGTACTAGTATTATAATCCTCATTTTATAGATAAGGAAATTGAGTCTTACAGAAGTCCAGTTTTCACTCAAGATTCCAACTAACAAGCAGTGGTCTAACCTAACAATTTTGTAACACAGCCTACAACGATCACATATTAATAGATATGTACCCCCACATATTTAAAAAATTTGAATAGTGAATATTTTTATTTAAATCTTAAATACAGGGACTCCGGAAAACAATAATAAGCCATTTAATCTAGTAAATAGGTGACAACAGTGAGTTCGTTTGGTTTCGATCTTACATTTCAGGACACTGTTGAGAAGAAAGGGGCCATAGAGTAACCAGGTCATGTTCACTTAAGTGGTCTTTGACCATCAAATTAAAATTTCCAGCTTTCTCACCTGTATGATTCTATTCAAATGAAATGTTCAGAATGGAAAAATCTAGAAAGGCAGAAATCAGAATAGTGGTTGCCTAGCATTGGGTGAGGAAGGGGTGGGGAGAGAGACTGGGTTCAAGGTTTCTTTTGGGGGTGCCGAAAATGTCCTAAAATTAGGTTATGGTGATGGTTATATTAGGGCTTCCCTGGTAGCTCAGCTGGTAAAGAATCTGCTTGCGAAGCAGGAGACCCAGGTTTGATTCCTGGGTTGAGAAGATACCCTGGAGGAGGGCTTGGCAACCAACTCCAGTATTCTTGCTTGGAGAATCCCCATGGACAGAGGAACCTGGTGGGCTACCGTCCATGGTGTCACAAACAGTTGAACATGACTGAGCAACTAAGCACAGCACACATGGTTATACAACTCTGTAAATACACTAAAGGAAACAGAATTGTATGATTTGAAGAGCTTAACCCTGTGATGTGTAAATTACACAATACACAATTTCAATAAAGCTGCTAAAACATAATTCCCAGGGTTCAGTGTCCAGTGATCTTCAGTCACTCCCTGTGGCTGCTGTCTTCCAGAATAAACATGGGAACCAGATGTGCATTAAGTAAGCCTTTACCCGAGAACAAAATGTTCGAACAACAACGATGAGGATAAAGACCACACCTGTGAAGCTGGTCAGTTTTCCTTGGAAGCTACACTGAGCCTTCGGCTTCTTTCTCCAATGTTATGAAGTTAGTGCTGAATGGTATTAGCTTTTGATTTTTACCAACCCAGGGAAAATGGAAATATAGTTTCATTCCTTATTACTAAAATGTTTGTAAGACAGAAATATTAAAAATAGTAGCAACAGGGGAATCAAAAGACCTCTAAAAGCCCCAAAAGATCCCAATCAAGTTGACTAGAACCTTGGGATCTCAATCATTCTGGGCTTCTGGGACCTCATCTGGAACAGGACGAGGAGGAAGAATGAAGTCAACTACTCCAAGGTTCTTTTCCACCTTCAACATTCCAGTCAAATCATATCTTCTAAGGACTGTCTCAGTGTGTTGATTTGTCCCACTGGGCATGCACGTGTGTGCTCAGTCATCTCCAACTCTTTTGCAACACCATGGACTATAGCCCACAAGTCTCCTCTGTCCATGGGATTTTCCAAGCAAGAATACTGGAGTGGGTTGCCATTTCCTTCTCCAGGGGATCTTCCCGACCCAGGGACTGAACCTGTGTCTCCTGTGTCTATTGCATTGCAGGTGGATTCTTTACCACTGAGCCAGCTAGGAAGCCCCATGTCCCACTCTAAACCCCAGCAACAGCCCTTGGACCAAGGAATTGTTATCAAGACATCTGGACACACTGGAAATCATGAGTGTCTTTCTTGGACTGATGTCTCAAGTATTTAAGTGCAATTCTTCCCACAGCCTTTATTTAATAAACTATCTGTCTTATAATTTTATTAGCTATAATATCTGACTAAGATTTTAAACCTGGTACATAAAAATCAAAAGGCAGTTTCCTAAAATAATGAATGCATGCATGCTAAGTAGCTTCAGTTGTGTCCGACTCTGGGACTCTATGGATTGTAGCCTGCCAGGGTCCTCTGTCCTTGGGATTCTCCAGGCAAGAACACTGGAGTGGGTTGCCATGCCCTCTTCAAAATAAAAGCAGCTGTATAAATGCAGCAAAATAATTGCTCCTCAGAATAAAAATATCCTCTCCTTTACAGAAATTTATCTGGCCTCAACCCTGACCTAACTCCAGATCTATTTTAATTTTCATTATAAAACATAAATTCCTCTTAAAGGAAACCTTACATTTACAAACTATTTGAGGAAATTAAAATCATTCTTAGAGCTACCATCTTAAATAGATTATGGGTGATGTTAAGTTACTATTAAATTTTTGTATATCTTATCTTCATTTTTCTCTTTCCATGAATAATTTATATATTTTTCAAATATAAAGGGACTGAGCTGAACTGAAAGGAAATATAAATATTAACATGCAGAAGAATATAAGAAAATTAAAACTGCCAGAAATTCCTACCTTTAAAATAATCCCTAAATCCCTGTTAACCTGAGGTGACCATCCCTTCTGCAGTCTCCCTAAGAATAACACAGAGACATATATTTTAAACATGGCCAAGTATGAGAGACACAAACAGTTTGAGATCTAGTGTTTCAACTTAAATATCTGTCACCACCATTTCCTCCCCTGATAATTTTCCATAAGTTAAGTAGTAATAGCAGCCTAATGATCCATTAGGCAATTTTCTCCTAGGGTGTATTTCGATTGTTACCAACTTTTCATGATAATAAATACCACTTCAATGAGTACATTTGTAGTTAAAGCTTTTGCACTCCTATGTGGAAAATTCCAATCTATTGCCCTAATCCTTTTGTGATTTCCTCTATTGGTTTTGGCTTCCCAAGTGGCTCAGTGGTAAAGAACCTGTCTGCCATTGCAGGAGATACAGGTTCAATCCCTGGGTTGGGAAGATCCCCGGGAGGAGAAAATGACAAACCACTCCAGTATTCTTGCCTGGGAAATCCCATGGACAGAGGAGCCTGGCTGGCTACAGTCCATGGGGTTGCAAAAAAGAGTCAGACACAACTTGGTGACTAAAGAACAATTATTGGTTTTAAGAAGAGAAAGTACTTCCCAATCCAATGGTTAGAATTATTGTTTGATTTCGTTTTTTAAATTTACTCCTTAACCTATGGACTGTATTTTTAAAGATTCCAAACTTATTTGTCACATGTTTAAGTTTGGGCCAAATCTAGAGTAAGCTATTTGCACAACATTTTCAAATGCACATTTATGTTTTTAAAGGAAATACATGTCTCATATTCTTGGCTTTCCACTAAGCTTCAGAAAGCTTTCAGGAATGACAAAATAACCAGAACTTTGATTGTCAGCAGGAAATCATACTGGTCAGGAATGAAGAAGACACCACTCATTCAGGCCAAACAAAAGCTAAACAAGCAAAAGGCCCAGGGGTGAGTCTTGGTGGTTTTATTATTTTAGCCTTAAAAAGTCTCAAAATTTCCAAGATTAGCTTATGCAGTTAAAAGACAGTTTTTAAAACTGTGGGCTTATTCTCCACGGGGACTGGTCACCATTGGTCTCGTTTACTGACCACTGACCAAGCTCTGCATTCTGCTTCGCCACTGGTTCTCTCCACTCATCACCAGCAGAACATGGGAGAAAGCAGAGCACAAGCTCAACCCCCACCCAGTGGAAGAAGAACACAAAGGTCATGCCTTACTGGTTGATGGTGGGTCAACAGAAGCATCTTTTAGTAGGAAGGGCAGCACAGATAATAGTATTTCATGGTTGCTTCCCAGTATAAATAAGGATTGGATTATGTTTCACAAAGACATCAACTTCTCACTCCATTTCTTCCCCACCACATCGCCTCTCTGAGGCACAACAATATTACTGCCAACTAGTTGTTATGACTTGGGACAAATTATGTAACTTCCCTGGGACAGTTTCACCAACTGTAAAGTGGGGACAATAAAGACAATTGACATCTTAGGGCTGTTGTGAAGATTAAATAAGAGGCTGACACTAGGGATGGCCCTTAGGAAATGCTTTTTGAGTGTTAGCTGTTATTATTACTATTACCTTCCCTCTACTACTCCTGCCATGATTACTAACATCATCACCTCCAGAAATGCCAAAAAGTCAAACTTAATTTGGGTTCTTTAGAAGGAAAGAGGGAATGGGGGATGTCTATGGTCAGATCAGCCCTGGGAATAGAATCTGTCCTCAGCCTTTGCAATCCCTCTGGGAAGTTAGTACGTACTGTCATTACTGAACTAGTGAGTTTCTGAGGTGGGTGCTATCACAGCATCTCTTGCCTTCTGTCTGAGTTGCTGATAATGTAAGCACAAGACCCATTCACGTGGGCACCTTCAATGAGCAGGGCTGGGAACAAGAATTCAGTGAGGTAGGCATGAAAAAGGCAAAGGTGGCCATACATGAATTTGACAAGAACCAGAAACTGCAAATCAACAGCTGACAGCTCCCCAAACATGCACACTGAAGATTGAGCTTGTGGGCAGGAATGAGACTCATCTGGGATGTGAACAGATCCGGCTGATAAGTGAACATTTATCAAGGTTCAGAAGTCAGAAAACTAACTCCCAATATCACCATTCCTCCTGATTATTCATTTCTTTCCTCTGAGTCCTTACCTTTTAGTGATACCCACCGTTCCCAATGTTTGGGGTATGGGCCAATTTGTGTTGAAATAATCTGCCCTAGGATTTGTCTCCAACTTTGAATCTAAGCTTTGTTTTAAAAGGCAATAAGGATCACATGCTTCTGGAACATAAACTATGCTCATAGCCATCTGAGATTTATGAGGCATCTGGAGTACTTCTGACTGTTAACAAGAAAGCATGTTGGATAAAACTTAATCGGCTCAGAGTTTAACCTGATATGGAATGGGAAAAACACCCGTCTCTACTTGATTTTAGCCAAAAGGCAGAGATGTAACAAAACTAAACCAGTCTGGCAAGATGAGGACAAGAATTGCAATGTGTGTGCTAAGCCTGGAATCAGGAATAAGATTTGCTTCGATCCCAAGTTACAGATTTTGAGCACTCCCTTGTACAGTCTTGTTTTCCCGTCATGTTTGGAGGAAGCTTACTGTAATGGATACTCCTTAGGAAAACCCTAAAATATTGTTTTTACGGAGTTTCCTCTCTTATTCTATCCTTTGTCACATTCGTTTTTTTTCTGTTTCTAATCAGTAGTATTTTGTTTTGTTATATTCTGTAGAAGAAAAGGCTGTGAAGCACTTGGGAATATAGAAATTGAGGCCTACCAGACATAAATGAGTCTGACGTCAGCTTTTTAAGACTTATCCATGACAATTAAGCACAAACGAGTAATCAACAAGTAGAATGTCTTAACACTGTCCTTTAAAATCAGGGAGCAGCTATAATCAGATTGACAAAAGTCTTCTTTAAAATTTTAAGTTAATAGTATTTAATAATAATAGCATTATGCAGTACTAACATATATTAATATTAAGCAAATCATAGCAATCTCTGCTTTTTTTTTTTTGGATTTATTGTTGAAGAAAATATCTGCAGACACAGGGGCAATAATACAGCTGTACAACTGTGTCTCAGGGGGATAAAGTCCAGTCTGTTTTGCAATCCTGAGATGGCATGCAGACATAACTTTATAACTTCAGCCTCAGCAGAGATAGGACTGGGAACTTTAAAGTTTAGCAAATCACCTCAGAGATTTTTCTAAGTATAATATCTATTTCTGTCTTCCTTGTTCCTCAGTTTTATATTTTTAGACAGAAGAGAACATGAGAGAACAGACCCTCTCTGAAACACTGTATTTCCCAGCAGGGAAAAGAAAGAGGAGATTAAAATGGTAATAATAGAAGTATATACACATATTTTAAAATGCTAGTGCTTACCTTGAACTAAACCATACCTAAAGTAACATAAAAGCCTGCATACTTCCTAAGAATACTTACACTTCATAAGTACTTCATATACGAAAATGAAAACATCAAGTCGAACTACTCTTGTGAAGCTATTTAATACCAGATTGCTTTGGTGACAAGTGAACAAAGGCAACATTGCTCTCGAGATGTCTAAGTTAGTGAAATTAAGGAAGATATTCTCTTGATACTTCACTTTATTGACTTCATTTCATTTTAATACTATTAGCGATAATTTCATGCCTTACAAGGCACACTCCGTTTTGACTGTCATATTTACTCCTAGAGTAATCTTCAATCCTGAGGAATCACTTGAGAAGAAAAACAGTGATGACTAAGGAAGGGATTTAGTTCAGCTTGATCCACCTGTGAACTCTGTCCACGTCAACTGTTACACAGGTATTTTCTGAGGCATTCTAGAAAAATGCCAGGCTTTTCAAAAAGAAAATTAAAATGGTATTCTGGTTCCTTTAACTATAAGTAGTAGGCCCTAGAGAAAACCATACATCAGACAAGCTTGCATGCTGGCTGGGACACAGCACACTATTGCCTTGTTCTCCAAAAAGTAAAATAAACCATGTATAAAATCATAGTTATTCCTAGAAGACATAATGAGAAGATACAAGGAAAGGAAAATGCATTCAAACCAGCGCAGATTTCTAGACTGCACATCTAACAGAAACCAGTCATTACTTCATGGCTTCCTCCTGCATTTAATACTGTCCAAAAATGCATATATTATAAGGAAGACTATAACCCTCAGACCTCCGTAGGATCAATGAACATTATTTTCTAAAAAAACACAGCAACAGCACAAATGCCATGCCGACTGTCATGTCATTGCCCCGTGAGAACAGAAAGAAAGTCTGACACATGAAGCAGAAAGTTCAAAATGTTATTTACTAACCTGGTGCCCCTGTGAAAGCAGTCGCTTCATATTGCTTTAAAGAAAGAATCCTTACTATGAAATTAATCTCCAGAGCAGCTGACAGCTGAGGGGGGAAAAGAAACTGACCACCCGGAGAATCCACAGACACAGGAAAGCAATCCGTTTTCAAGCCCCGTTTTTGGCTGACTCCCCAAAGGCAACTTAAGTCATAGCCAAGCCCACAAATCACTTTAGCCTATAAGCTTTAGTCATGAACTTGAAACCACTCCCATATGTTAAATAGACACTCGGCTGCTGAGAAATAAAATCCATGTACAGAATGAGCTAAGACTTCGGGCTTCGTTTTTGTACTTGCTGCCCAAGAAAACTATAACACACCGACTTAAACAAAGAGCATTCTCACTCCTTTCTCTCCCTTCAAATGCTGTCTTAAAGTGACTCATTCATTTTAAACAAGAGGAATACAGTCTGCCCTCCACTAGGGCCATGAAATGAGTTTTATATTGTTGCCCAATTTGGTGGTGGTGGTGATGGAACATATACCACTATAATTTCACGTTGCCTAAGAGGGACCATATTAAGTTATTGTTTCTGAGAATCAAAGTTACATACTGTCACTATTCCTATATTTTTAAAATATATTGTTGTTGTTGTTTAGTCACTAAGTCAAGTCCGACTCTTTTTTGCAACCCCATGGATTGTAGCCCGCCAGGCTCCTCTGTCCATGGGATTCTCCAGGCAAGAATACTGGAGTGGGTTGCGATTTCGTACTCTAGAGGATCTTCCTGACCCAGGGACTGAAACCACACCTCCTGCATTGGCAGGCAGATTCTTTACTAGTGCCACCAGGGAAGTCTCTTAAAATACATTAAATAAGCAAAAAACCTCATTAATCACTGAAGTCTAAAAGTTAAAGTTCCAGGGGAAAACTTATCAAAAAACTGTCTAACTTCTGAGTCTGACATGGTGTCTATAAATCTGAAAATTACTTGTAATTCAATTCTACCATCTACAGTTAGGTTATTTTATAAAACAAAAAAGGTTTTTTTGGTAGTTTTGTAATTGTTTATAGTTTAAACTAGAGCTTAATATTTCTTTTAAAATAAGAAATTTATTTTTCATTCCAAAAAACATAATTAATAGTTTCCTTAAGACATTTATTTTAAAAAATAATGTTCCAACATATTGCTTCTTAAGAAACAATAAAAAATCCTTGCTCTGCTTTTTAACATAAAGTACACAATTTTTCCCAAGTTTTCAACACCAAGAGCAGTTTTAATTCTTGTTTCCATGATTTCTACCTTATTTTTAGAAGACCTGTTTAACATAATGGTCAAGATTACCAAATTCAGTGTTTCTTCTGAGCCATAAAGATGGGACCAAATATTCCAAGGAAAATTTGCAATACTAACCATGTACTTTAATAACACTTGATTTTTTTGTTGCCAAGTAGATTTACATGTATTTACGGTAAAATCCAAGTTACTCAAAGCCCGTGAAACATAAGTCATTAGCATATTAGCTCAACAAGATTAGGCATGAAAAGCCCTGTAACTCCCTGGATCTAATACTCGCCCTCCGCCCTCCCCCATCCACTCCCAGGGTCAGAGCTCAACAGTTTCTCCAGGGGTCAGTTCAGAATGAGGGGGAGCAAGACAACCATCTCAATGAGAAAACCAGCCTCAAGACTTTGGCCCGTGCGTTATAAAGGAGCCAGTGCCCCACCTGGTGGCAAAGCCAAGAAAAGGCTGAAACAGTTAACCTCAGGGGAAATACTTGCTGTTGGAAGAAAAGGATGAGTTAGTTATAAGAGCACGTTAATGTCACATACAATGTGTGGTAGGAATCAGGAAAAGTTTCTTTCCCACAGACCAGAATATTTATAGAGGGTATGAAAATATTCATGCAAAAGAAAAAGTATTATAATTACATTCAAAACCTGTGGATCTGGTTTGCAAGCATATATAATGATTTGCATTCCCAGAGAAATACTCTGATAAATAAGATTGAGCTCTCCTTTACCCAAAGGGCTGTAAGAAAAATTCCTGTGAGACCAGCATAATCTCTGAAATGTAAGAACCCTGGATACATCCCAACTCAGCTAGCTAACTGCTGGTGGGACTGTGTCTCCATCATTCTGTTAAGATGCTGTATCCCCAGGATTCTTCTTGTCTTTCTTTCAAACAGTATTTCCTTTCATCTAATATAAATTATTTCTGTTAAAATCAATGTTCTGATATCCTCAGTGGAGATGAAGAACAGTTAAACACTGGGTTTTGAATTACATGACAGTTTTTAATAAAACTCCAGCAAAAATAAGAGTATAATAGGATGTGACTTCTAAATAAGCCCAGGCCATGCTACTGAAACAAAAAATGATATTACAAAACTTACTGAAACTAAAACTAATAGCTAATATTTAAGCTCTCACAATAAGCTAGGCATAGTTCTAAAGTGCTTCAAGAGATTAATTCATTTAAATCACACCAATCTATTATTTTGCCAGTTTCACAGATGAGAAAGCTGAGGCCTCTAAAGAGTAAGTACCTTGCCAAGAGCAAACACTGAGTGGTGGAGCTGGGATTAGAACGCAGGTCATCTGGCAGGTCAGTGCTGCTAACCACATACGATAATAATGCTGTCCTCCCCCGTGCATACCACTTGTGAAACTCTGCCAGACTCTGGTCAGATGAAAGGGAGCAGGAGATGGTTGGACAAGAATTTTCTGTGGATGGTACTTGTGATATTGCTGGCTGGGAAGGGCCTCCCAGCCAAGCAGCCACAGAACTGAGACCTGGAGGCCATAAGGCAGGTGAGGGATCCCCAAGCAGAGGGCACTCACTCAGCCTGCCAAGGCAAAGGGGGAAGTGGGAAGCAGGCCACCAACAGGACCACAGGCAGCCTGGTGAGGCTGGGAGAACAACAGAAGAAAACTCTGTGAGGGAGGTGGGAGTCTTCTGACGTCACATCATGGAGATAAAGAGGCATCACCAAGAGATTTTAAACCATAATGTGACCAGATGTGTGTGTTGGAAAGAGAAGTAAGGAGGAACTAGACCCTGCAAGGTAAGCAGAAGTTTAGAAGACATTCCAGGTAAAGGAAATGACATATCAGTGCTTTAAAATATACAAGTCTACACTTTCACAGATATTATCAAGGAGACTGGGGCAGCAATCCTGGCAGCAGCAATGCTCACTTACTTGCTCAAGCTGGGTTCGGGGCCTGGGCCATGTGGAGGTCGTTAATGCCACCAACAGAACTGGGCACACAGAAGGAAGAGTAGGCTGGCAGAAGAAGGAGGGGTGGAACGGACAAGACAAGGAGGTGGTTTTTGGAGGCTATCAATAAAGGGTGGATATTATGTTATTACTTTCTTGGTATACTGATAACTGTATATCAGTCTAATTGATTTCTTTCGTAACCCTATGCAGTCTGGTATTTTCGCTGTAAGAATCTTTGCTGCAAGAACTTTTGCCATACAACTAATTGGCTGTGGGACAGCTTTACCATAAAAGACAAAATCATGAAAATAAATTAAAATAGGGACATCAAAAAGGACATAACGAAACTTGAAAAACTAATAACAAAACCTTAAAACTACTTGAAACATTATGAAAGCAATGATGCTTCCTTTCTCAAAGTCAATCATCAATGATTCAGGGTCTAATGTTGGACATACATCTTCATGGTATAAAAAAAATCTGCTGTAAGACTCTTCAGATTTCCCTGTAAGTAGAATGAACAGATAAGGAATGCTGCTATATATAATATATCAAAAACATATACAAACATATATATATAAAGCAGTGCATATCTGGACTACATTAAATGTTACATGACAGTCCTCATTTCACCGAATCACCTAAGCTAGATTCTGTGCCAAATACCAAAATTCTGTCTACATCATGTTCTCCACTATTAAATAACAAAAATGTCACCATTTTCATAAAACTTACCAAGAACCATGTAACCATTTATTTGGGGGATATTGGAGGAGTTTGAGTCTCCCTTTGCCTCCAACTTCTAATATTGCGTGATAAATCTGGTAAACGTGACATTACAAGATGAGATGTTGTATCTAAATGAGCTAAAGAACTGATACTTAATACTCTCATACACTGTCACGTATTACTAGCCTCTGCTTTTATATTTGCCATAGGTTGGTAAACTTCTGGTTCTGACAAGAGAGAGATGGCTGTGCCCATGAAAGGATTAGCAAACTGTTGTTATCATTTTCTAGTACAGTATTCAGTCTAGCTTTACACTCTTATTTCACACTTCAGTAAGTTTTCTTATCACTGTATTTTCTACCAAGTTGCTATAACACAGTTGAAACCAATTGTCAACCAGTCACTTTCTGTTTTACGGCAAAACTGCCTTACGGCCAATTAGTTGTGCAGTAAAACTGCTTTACGGCAAAGATTTTTACTGCAGAAATGCCTAGAACCTCTAATTTTATTCACTTAAATGTATGCATTTAATTTAATGCATTAAACATTATTTTGTAAAGGGATTCATTAGCTTCACTAGAATTCCAAAGGGGTCCTTGCAAACTCTCAAAAAATAAAGAACGTCTGATGCAAAGGGTCGGGGGCAGGTAACCCAGGAAGACACTTAAAGAATTCAGAAAAGGGGAGACAGAAGCCTGGAGACAGACCAGGATTCAAATCCAGGATTTTGGTTTGTGTTCTTTCCTCCACCAACTCTACACTCTAAAATAATAAAAACAGAATCCCTTCATTTGTGTCAACAAAGTACTTTCACAGGTTACAGCTCACCAGCTCATCACAAAGTTGATTCTCTTATTTTTACAGGATCATCTTCTTCATTACTACAAATTGCTCTGAAATCTGTTCTAATGCTCCAAAAGGTTACATTTATTAACTTGCTGATAACAAAAAACTTAATGGACACACAGACATTCTTTTAGACTGATGCAAATCTACATAAAATTATATTATTAAAGCAAATTTTATCTCATAGTTGGTTAGATAACCTATCTTTTTAAAAAACAATCTGATCAGTTCACAGGTTACTCCGGCCTCTTCTCATATAAGGTGTTTCCTTTTACATGATAATGAGAAGGTGGCTATACATGACTGACCAAATATGCTTGTGGGGGAGGAAAATTTTTCCCTTCTAAGTTCTTTGGCTGGTCTAATAATTAAATTGATACAGACAGATTAATGAGAAAAAATAATTTTGTATATATGAGAGCTGATAAAAAATGTGGGATGCAAAGAAGTAACAAAAGAAGGTAGATTTTATACCTTTTAGACAAAAGGAACAATAAATTTGTGAAGAACTGACAAAATACAGGGGTTTGGGGTGGCCCAGCAAGTCAGTGAAGTAACAAAATTTGTTTATACAACCCTCTTGGCCCTGAATTCCCTGTCTCTGGCAATGAGGATGTCTTCAACCCTTCTGGTACAGGGAAGATCCCTTCCACCTGGAAGATTTACTTCCTGCTCTCAGGGAGACAAAGGAGGATCAGAATATTCTTGCATCAGCTGTTTCTTAAATAACTTTAATTCAAAATAATTAATATGCCTAAGGAGCATATTTTAGGGTGACATTCTCTTCTTTCATGTTGTTCAGAAAAAAAAACCTGAGTATTTCTTTTTTTTTGAAAAAATATATGAATATTTTTATTTGTTGCTTAGTCTAGTTCTTTATACTCTTCTAAAAAAGAAGGAAATGCTTAACATGCTCTTTTTCCACTTTCATCCACTACTGAGGAGTGAAAAACTTGAGTATTTCTTAATATGCATATTAAAATGTAAATTATTCTGTTTATTGGTTGGCCTTTAATTTCTAAGTTTCTCTGGTCTTATAAAAAATTTTCTTTTAAATTGGAGGATAATTACTTTACAATATTATGTGGGTTTCTGCCATACATAAACATGAATCAGCCATAGATACACATATGTTCCCTCCCTCTGGAACCTCCCTCCCACCTCCCACCCCTTCCCAATGATGCAGGGAACCCAAATCCAATGCTAAGTTTTTGTATGTAGCTTTTCTACTCTTTTAAATAAGAAATCATAGTGAAAACTGTCCCTTGCCTTTGAGTCATAGCCACTTGGAGTGAGAATTCTTGTGGATAAAAAAAAAAAAAAGAGTTCAAAGTTGTCTTCCAGGCTCTGGGAACAGAAGAGCAGTGTTCTCCTGTGGCTGCCTCTCCTTGGATACATGGACACATGGACTTTGCAAGCCAACCCACTGTCTGTGCATCAGAGTAACACCCTAAGGCACCTGTACTGTGGGGGAGAAGGAAGTGAACCTGGCAACGGCAAGCCTGTGATGTATTACCTTCTTTCCTCACCACCCAGAAGCACTTCCTTCCTTGCTTGTCCAACCCAAGTAAGGAAGGGCTTCCTGTCACCCTGGCAGTTCCTGTGGCCTGAATCATTTGCTTTCATTCCTACCTTGTTTTCTCTGTGCTGCTCTCAAACTGCTTCCTCACAAGACCTCTCCCTCCTGCCAAACCGATTTATTACATTGTTTACCTCCCCTAGTTCTTGGGGTTTAGGTCACTGCTCCACCTTTGATGCCCATCCACCTCATGGCCAATAAAGGATTAAAATCCTCCCCAGCATTTCAAGAGGCAGCCCAAATCCACATGCTCCATGAAGCCTCCTCAGATTACTCTAGTTTAAAAAAAAAAAAAGGAAAAAGCTTTTATTTCTTAGACCTAGAACAATCATCAGAATGTATTAGACAACTAATTAAGCATGATAACATTTGTTCTGTTGTCTTGACTGGTTATTTAAATATTTGATGGCATTTAGGGCTTCCCTCATAGCTCAGTTGGTAAAGAATCTGCCTGGGTCGCGAAGATCCACTGAGAAGTGATAGGCTACCCACTTCAGTGTTTTGGGCTTCCCTTGTGGCTCAGCTGGTAAAGAATCTGCCTGTAATGTGGGAGTCCTGGGTTCTATCCTTGGGTTGGGAAGATCCCCTGGAGAAGGGAAAGGCTACCCACTCCAGTATTCTGGCCTGGAGAACTCCATGGACTGTGACGTCCATGGGGTCCCAAAGAATTGGAAAAAACTGAGCGACTTTCACTTGACATTTGACTTTTCACGTACTTATATCTATTCCCTCCAACTAAGTTACCAATAACTGGATTGTAAAAGTTGTACTTCTGAAATCAACCACTGTAAAAAGTATATATAGCGGGCAAAGTCCACCTCACTTAGCATAAGTATCTGTTGATTAATCACAAGAGATTTCAGTCATTCATATATTTTATTTATTTTTGGCTGCACTGGGTCTTTGTTGCTTTGCAAGGGCTGTCTCCAGTTGCATTGTATAGGCTTCCCATTGCAGTGGCTTCTCTTGCTGCAGAGCACAGGCTCCAGGTGCACAGTCTTCAGTAGTTTCAGCTCGCAGGCTCAGTAGTTGTGGCACATGTCACTCCACAGCACGTGAAATCTTCCCGGACCAGGGGTCAACCTGTGTCCCCTGCATTGGCAAGTGGATCCCTATCCACTGCACCACCAGGAAAGTCCTAGATCATTTATATTATTGATTAGCAGTCATAACCACAACAGCCAACACTATTGCCACAATGTCTTCTCACACCCAGTATCTTATTTGGCATTCACATTTGCCCTATGAGGTGAATACCATTATTTCCCCATTTCTCAGATGAAGAAAATGATAATGAAGCCAGCAAGGTTAACTTGCCCAGAGTCATTCATTCAACATAAATTTATAGAGCATACTATGTGATAAGCATTGTTAACAGTATTAACCCCTCAAAGTAGAAAGTCCTTGACCTCAGGGAGTTTGTATGTATTCCACTAGGGGAAACAGATGATTAACAAAAAAACAAATATAAAACCAGACAATGCTAAGTGCTAAGAAGAAAACCAAAGCAGAGTAAAGAAGTGGAGAGTAATGGGGTGAGGGGACACTCTCCTTACATAGGGTGGTCTAAAAGGCCTCTCTGGGGAGATGACACTTAAGCAGAGACCAGAATGAAATAAAGTAACAAGACTTATAATAATCTGGGGAAAAGGTTATAGGCAGAAGAAACAAAAATCACAAAGGCCCCGAGGCCAAAAGAAGCTTAGAATGTGCAAGAACAAAAAAGCCAATGAAGTCAAGAGTATTGTGAAAGAAAGAGCAACAGAATGGAGTGAAGTCAGAGAGTGAACAGAGAAGTCTGATCATCTAAGGCTTTTTAAACCACTGCAGAAGTTTTCTTCCCCCTAAATATAATGGAAAGGTTCTAGAAGGTTTTAATCATGGGAGTGAAATGCTCCCCTGATTAAACATTTTTAAAGGTGACTCAAGTTATATAAAGAATAGAGTGAGACAAAGCAGATTACATAGAAGAATATTGCAGTAAACCAGGTGGAGATGATGGTGGCTTGGACTAAAGTGATGGCTAAGAAGTAGATAGAGCTCTATGATAGAGCCAAGAGGGTTTTCTAATGTAGGGTTGTTACTGAATCCAAGCTCACTCTGCTCCCCACACTAAAGGCCAATAAATCTGAGAGGAGGTGTTGGGACAAGGAAGGGACTTTATTCAGGAGGTGGCTGACTGAAAAGATGACAGGCTAACGCCTCAAAATAACCATCTCACTGGGGCCTGGATGCCAGGTTCTTTAATGGATCAGAGATGGGGGAGGTGAGGAAACAAAGTAAAAAGACTATTCAATCCTTGCAAATGTCTCCTAGAATGGCAAGCTTCAGGCAGGGAGATGTGCTAGTTTCATTTCCTTACAGTCATTTTTTGGGTGGTATAAAATGGAACATCTCCTGTCATATCAACAAAGATGCCACATCTATCCGCGATTCTGGCCTACCCAAATGTGAATTTCTAGGCCACCCCAGTAAGCAGGAGTCAAGGGGTGCCAGATGCTGAGCCGTTTGCCAGACAAAGAATTTAAGAACATCATAGTCCTTCACAGGTGGGCAGGGGCAGGGTATCTTCCTGAGGCAGGCCATTACGTATGCCTATAATAACAAATGTGAAATGTGCTGTGCTCAGTCATGTCTGACTCTGCAACCCCATGGACTGTAGCTCCATGAATACTAGTGGCACCTGGGAAGCCCAAGTGGGAAGCCTTGAGATACCCAAGTGGTCCAATGGTAAAGAATCCACCTAGAATTCTACCACAGAATTCTACCTAGAATCCACCAAGAATTCTAGTTCTGTTCTGGTCTGGTTTCTGGTTTGGATTCTGGTTCTGTCTGGTCTGCTCTGGTTTCTAGTAGAGCTGAGTCCCAGTCCTCCTTTCCCTGGAAGCCCAGGGAAAAGTCCTATAACTCCTGGATGTCTGCAGGTAGTAGGAGACGTCTATAAGTTTACCTCTTTGGCCTCCTTCCTCCGCCTCCTTTCCCCTCTTCTTTCATCCTGGCCTTCGTTACCATTTTTTCTTGTCCCTTGGTCCTGGATGCAGGAGCCTGGTAGAAGGGACTCAGCCTGAGCTGAGGGTCAGATTCTGATTGCCTCCAGTTGGCAGAGAACTTGAATTCTGGTTCTGGTCTGATTTCTGGTAGGGTCGAGTTCCAGTCCTCCCTTCCCTGGAAGCCCAAGGTAAAGTCCCGTAACATCTGGGTGTCTGCAGGTGGCAGGAGACATCTGTAAGGCCACCCCTTTTGCCCCCTCTCTGCCTCCTTCCCCCTCTTCTTTCAACTTAGCCTCCTTTCCTCCCTTTGAAATCTTTGAAGACCTGAGATATTTCCATTTACTCTGTTAGTACTTGGATCTGAAGTTCTGTCTCTGCAAGAGGTTTTCTGAGAGACTGCAATATTGTACTTAAGGGAGTGTTTGATTAGGATGGCTGGGTTTGTGTACAGTGTTCTGTGTTGTGATTTTTGAGGGCCATTTTGCTTTTGTGTGTCCACCATTTTGTCTAGATCTGCTGCCATATTATTTAGACCTCAGAGAAAGTTGGTTTAGGTAAAAGTGTTAAAAATTAGTTCCAAAGCTATTTCTTTTTGCATAATCAGTTAGTAAAAGCAAACTTGATTAAATGACTTTTCAGAATTTTGACCCTGAGGTGGAACAAGCTCTAGTACAGCTTAATTTTCTCTCCCTATGCCTTGAGACCAGGTTCTCAGAAACGCTTATCTAGATCATCTCTAATTCCTGAGACTGAGGGAAAAAAGGAAGAAGGCTTTAAAATTTTTATTTATTCAAAATGCTATTTATTAATCAGTGAATTTTCTATTGTGATATCTGATTCATGACCAAGTTTAGAAAATGAAACTAGATCTCTCATGTCTGTCTGTATATATGTATGTCTCAGAATATATCTATGGATAATATTACTGTGGTTAATTTGTAAATGAGCTCTATTTAATTGGCTTAAAGAAAAGTAAGAACTTACAAATCAAACAATTCTAAATACAAGAAAAATTAACCTAAATGAATTTCAGGTTCATGTGAACTGGAAAAAATTCTGTATTAAAGTAACAAGTACCTGGTATTCTGTTACAAATTTATCAATAAGAAAAGTAAGTCAATGTGGGAAAAAAAAAACTTTTAAGGGAAATGTTTTCAGTAAAATGTGTGAGAAATGAAAAAGTACTGAAAAGAATGAGTTATGGATGACCAGGATTTTCTTTTCTTTTTTTTTTTTTTTAATGCTGGAGCAGGATTTTCTAAGATTGGGTTGCATTTAGTTGGGTAAATGGATTTTGTTAGGAATGCCATAGCCATAGAGCCAACTAGGTCCAAGATGGCAGAGTCGACTTCACTAGACCTTGAGCCTCCATATACGCTCACTGTGATGTATGAGCAAGCTAAGTGATACACCCACCAGTGCTGACTATATTGGATGGTAAATATTACTAATATAGATATTTAGAGATTATATGGAGTTGCTAAAAATCTGATATATCCTAGTAAAATGTTATCAGTCATGATTCTTTGAAGCGCTGTCTCCAATCTGTACACAGGGACACTTGTAGGGCCCCTGCACTGAACTGGCCTATGGAGAGGGTGACTGACCTCAAAATTAGCTTAAAATGACTCTGAGAGGAGAAACTACACTCACACCAAGACGACAAAAAGAAGACATCAGAGATAGCTTGCCCAAGATTCTTGATGTGACTTGTATGACCATTTATAATGTTTTCTTAACTTCTTGACCTTTGCATGTGAATCGAATGCTTTTCTGTCATAGAAATGATCCTATGTTAGTTTTAGAAATCAATCCAATCATTGGGCTTATGGCTGTGTCCAGTACTGTGTCTAGTACTTCTGGGTCACCTTGGTGAATTTCTGCACTCCAAGGCTCTAACTGGTTTTCCCTGAAGAAATTTACTTTAAAGGAAAAATTACAGTCATGTTCAGGTCACGATTGTTATTACTAGATGGAATCCCTTCATCTGGTCAATTAATAATGCTTGCTCTGACCCTGGCCATAAATACGAGTTTTCTCCTATTACTCAATAGTAATAGAGTAACAGAAGCTCAAAATAAGCTCAATCAGAGCAACAAACAAAGTTTCAGCCAAGGAATAATATCTCCCACAATTATGGGATGGATTTATGTAGACACCACCAGGCTATGGTAATTTAAGTTTCAAATCTCCTCTATGTTGGCAACAATTAAATCATACTTAAAATAATCAGTCTAGTAACACCACAAAACTGGGCTGTGTGCCTTATGGACAATGCCAATATATAATTTCCCTGAAAGATAAGGACTGGTATAAAATAGACTAAGTCAGATGACCTGGGATATACTGGGCTGCATCTAATGAAAGCTTCTAGCTTAAGTCTGACTTATGACTTTACTAAATACTGCTAGCTGTGTTATTTGTATTTCACTTGTTTTACAAAACTGCTGTTTCTTACATTTCCAAATGTGTGACTGAGCCTCTGATAAAATAATAAATAGATAAATATGAGATCAATGATTGTAATAATGTAACTCTAGATGTGGGAAGGGAGGCCTGGCGTGCTGTAGTCCACGGGGTCACAAAGAGTCGGACATAACTGGGTGACTGAACAACAGCAATATGATATGGGAAGAAGCAATAGGAGGGAATATTTTCCTGGACCAAGAGGCTAATAAGACAGGTGATCCAGATTTTGGATTCTGGTTTATGGCCTAGTCCATTAACAGTACATTGAGTAGCCTATGGTGAAATCTGCCAGAAGTGGGAATAAGCATCTTCAGTACAGTGGGACAATATGGTCATGGAATGCACCCCCCACACACATAAATCATGGTTAAATTTATAACCATGAAGGGGTTCTGCCAACTGGAAACTGATGTTTGCCATCTACCTCTACAAAGATTAAATCATGGCCACTGCAGCTGCTGACCTTCAACATCCCTGAAAGAAGTTCAGGATGGAGATCAGGAATGAGGCACTCTGTGTTCTGGGAAAAATTGGCAGAACAGGTCTTCAGAGAGTTAGATTATTTTCAGGAGAAGATTTTATGAGTACCAATTCTTGCATCTTCTCATACCTAGAGAAACACTAACATCATTAACGATGATATCTGTTTTGGCTATTAAGGAGAATATTACAATTGAAAGTCAAAATAGAGTAGCTACAGTTCAGACATCCAAGGAAATAACAAGGTGACACTATGGGTGTAATTTCAGACTAGTCCTTGTATTGTTAAGAACTTGGGCTTCCTGAGTCAAGTCAGACTTGGATGCCACTGAACATTATCAAAACAATGTCTGTTGGCAACTAGTCACTGCAACCTTACTTTTTATAAAACTAGGCAACTGGCTCCCTGGCTAAAAGTCACTAAAACTGAGCAGGACTCTGTGAGGCTTTGGGGTCTTTCTGTGTCCCACGTTTCTTGTTTGTAGGATATAGACTTCATTCAGCCTCCTTGATCTTCCATGAGTTCCAAAAGGCAGATTCAAACTGCTGCTCATCAGAGAAGCGAGGGGATACAGAAACAGGGGAGGAACAATCAAGTGGTGGTACAGCCTTGGGGCAGGATCCCGGTTCCTACTCAAGGATTATGCATAAAAATATCTTTAAGTTCTTCTGCAGAACTGGGGCCCCACCCAGGTAGAGGATGATTACTTCAGGCTGACTGAAAGATTCTTGGAGCACCACCCTAGTTGCCTCACCAACAACCAATCAGAAAAAAGTCACACATCCTGCAGCCCTCACCCCAAATTTTGCCTTCCTTTTCTGGGCCCAGTGATGACCATCGTGTTTGGCCTCCTGTTTGACCCCTGTCTGCTTCATCTCTGACAGGGTCCAGCAGTTTCAGGCTAAATTGCTGTTAATACAAGGGTGGAAGCCAGTTAAAGTTATGGAATACCTTGACTTAGATCAAAGACTTCTGCTCTGCTAGGCAGGACTACGCCCACACCCAGCAGGAAGTAGTTACAGAAGGAAGAGACCTCTGCCCCAATTCACAGGAAATATCTTGAGTATGAAGTCTCTCAGGGGGGAGTTGTTAGGGGAAGCACACGGACTGAAACCGTCCACCCTGGCCAGGCACCATAGTGACCATCTGCATGACTTGTTTTACAACAGGAGGTCCTGGTAAGGAATAAGAACTAATAAGCCACCACCAACTCGAAGAGTTTCAGGAAAGGTCAAAGGGAGAAACCACGTGTCCTTCCATCTCCCAGAATCCTTCTCCTTGGCATCCATCTTGGCTGAGCAATGCCACGTGCCACCAGGAAGGACCCTGAGTCAGAATAATTAAACAAAGAAAACCCAGAAACTAATCCTATCACCATAAAACCCAAGACTGTGAGCCATGCAGCAGAACAGTTCTCCTGGGTTCCCTTACCCTACTGCTGTCCACCCTGGTGCCCCTTCCCAATAAAGCCTGTTGCTTTGTCAACTCGTGTGTCTCCTTGGACAATTAATTTCTGAGCATTAGACAAGAGCCCACTCTCGGGCCCTAGAAAGGTTCCCCCTTCTTGCAACACCACAGGGCTTCCCTGGTGGCTCAGTGGTAAAGAATCTGCCTGCTAACGCAGGAGACATGGCTTAGATCCCTGATCCAGGAAGACTCCACATGCAGCTGAACAAGTAAGCCTGTGTACCGCAATTATTGAGCCTGTGCTCTAAAACCCAGGAGCCGCAACTACTGAAGGCCCTGCACCCTAGAGCTTGTGCTCCACAACAAGAGAAGCCACCACAATGAGAGGCCTGTAAACCTCAACTACAGAGTAGCCCCCACTCACCTCAACTAGCAAAAAGCCCATGCAGCAATGAAGACCCAGCACAGTCAGAAATACAGGTAAATAAATAAATAATATTAAAAAAAAAAAGCACACACCACATTTGAAGGATCTGAAGAAAATTAGACTCATAGTATTAATAATTATTTCAAGAGAATTTCTTTTTAAAACATTTAAGCATTGTTACCTATCAAAAAATGAAAGAAAGAAAGAAAAGCATTTTAAGGTACCACACTCTCACTGGCATTTAACTACTACAGGAAAAAGTACAGCTTCCCCAGCCTGGGCTTCCAATCCCTTCCTTCTCCCTGTACATACATCATGTCCCAAGCAAGTGAACTCCTGTTCCTTCTACAAGACTCCTCCTACCTCACCCATGAGCCTTCACCCTTGGTGCTCCCTCCACCAGGCCATCCCTTCCACCTGCCCTGTCTCTGGGCACACAAACCTGTTATCCTTCAGGCTCCAGCCAGAGCACAGACTCTTAAGTCAAACACAGACCACATTCCTCTGGAACTGCCACAGTTCTGCATCCACACCTCTTAAGATGTTATGTCTGGTATCTTAGCTATTTGAGAACTATAGAGTCTGCCCCCTTAGAGAGGATCATTCTCATCTGGACGCCCCCATGATTTACCTTTGACTTGGACTCAGAATGCCTCACATAGTGCCTGGCCTAAAAGCTAATCAGTAAACAGCTTTCCAGGTGGCACTAGTGGTAAAGAATCTACCTGCCAATGCAAAAGATGCAAGAGATGCCAGTTCAATCCCTGCGTCAGGAAGATCCCCTGGAGTACGAAATGGCAACCTACTCCAGGATTCTTGTCTGGAAAATTCTAGCTTCCCTGGAGGTTCAGTGGTAAAAGAACCCATCAGCCAATGCTCGGGACATAATAGACGTAGTTCGACCCCCGGGTCGGGAAGATTCCCAGGAGGAGGACATGGCAACCCACTCCAGGATTCTTGTCTGGAGAAGCCCATGGACAGAGAAGCCTGGCAGGCTACACAGTCTATGGGGCCACAGAGTCGGACACAACTGAGCACACACATAAATAGCTATTGCCAGTTCAAAGATATATTTTAGAGATACTCCTAAGGGAAAGTTAAACACAATGGTAGGAATGTCTAGTTTAAGCTCAGCATTCTGTGTCTAATACTAAGGTAAATAGCATAGATATCTAGACTTTATCCCTACAAGATATTGCCAAATTGTCTTTCAAAAAACTTACCCCAATTTAAATGCCCAGTGTGGTACTAGAAGAGAACCTTCATTCTGTTCTGTTCTTTCCGAGAAGCCTTGTGAACTTACTGTGATTCCATGGCAGAAATTCCTGGTAGAAGAATATTTTACCCACCAATAATTAATATATCCCAAACTAGGTTGGAAATAATAATTTTTCATGATAAATATAATAGTATCCTGTCTTCATCAGTCCCCAGTGAGTTTGATTTCTAGCACATATTGCAGGGTTCATTCACTCCTAGCTGACTTAATGAAGGTGAATTTCTGAAGCTACAAAACTGAAGAAAAGACTTGGGAAGCTAAAACCAAGAAGCAGTCACTCCTAAATCCATCTGAAAATAGCTGGTCAGATGGATCCTCCATCCCAAACTCCTGTCTACTGAATCAGCGTTGACTATCAAATCAGGTTACCTAAGCAGTTGCTTGGGTTGCCAATTCTCAAAGAACTAGAACAGGGTAAAAAAATTAGGAACACTAAAAATACATTATAACATAATTGAATATTATTTGAGAATTCAAAAGGCATTTCAGAATCTCTTATGCCTCAAACAGCAACATTATAATCATAAATTTTCACTGGATGTTACCATAAAAATTGTAATTTGAGCATCCATGTTGTTTGAGCTTCTGGGTTGTTTGATTACATACTCAAACTGCAAATGAATAATTCTATTATGTGTATTATATAAAAATGTATATAACACAATAGCTCAACCTGACAAAATTTCAACTAGAATAGGTGATGTGGGATTTTCCTTACCAGTTCTCATCTTTCATGCAAATGTTTGAGCCAAGCAAATATTTCTAATAATACCCACAATGCCTTGTTGTTATATCTCATGCTAATTAATTAGCTCCCTTCATTAACATGTTATCATTGCTTCAAATCTTCTAGCCTCTGTCTACCCATTTTTTTGGTACATTCTTTGTATAGTTTCTTAGTTCATCCATGAAGTTATGCAGAAAACAAGCATGTATTGGATACACATCTCCACAGAGTGCTGGGCACCCGGCACACAACAGAGAATAAGAAAACATTGTCTTGGCCCTGGGTAACCTTACAGTCGAATTCTCTTTCCAATCACTGTCCATTCTATTTGTCTACTACCTGAGATCTGAGATCCCCAAAGCTGTGTACCTGTGCAGAAGTTCCATTAATAAACGAACCTCTCTGGGGTTTTACTGACTCTGTACAATAAATTAGGCTGTCTAGTGAATTTCCTTCCTTAGGATATGGTCATCAGTGTTCAACACAAACCTACTTTCTGGATTAATCTCTACTGTGTATTTTTTCCCTTCTTTCTTATGATCAAATTACTTTCCCTTGGCAATTCCTTCAGTTTTTTCACTAAGTAAATACCTGGGTGGCCCCAAGTAGCTGAAGTTTCTCTCATACTGCAAGAGCTGGCTATACAAAATACAGTACACAAGAAAAACTTCACAACCATAATACTAATCCAAGAAAAAATCTTATGGATTTACTCACCAGGAAAAGAATCTAAAGTATATTTGCATATGTAACAACTCACTTATATATCAACGGGCCAAGAAAATAAAATTAAGGACATATTTCTCCTTTTTTAATGTTCCTGGTGAATTGTTCGTGTTTATGGTATTTAATGCTCATGGTGTGCTTTGTATTGGGGGCGGAGGAGCAGGTAAATAAGGCAGGTTGATGCAAGTTAAGGGCTGATGGCTCCTTTGAAGCAGCAATTCCATAGTACCTGCATTCTCATTTGGGAAAAGGAAATCTCTTTTCTTTAATAATCTGATGAAATTCAGATAATAGGAGAACTAACTTGGTTTTTTGAAAGAGAAGAAAAGTATTCTTTTTTTATTTAAAAAAAAAAGAAAGTATTATTATCATCTGCCTACAGGACAAAATGAACCTTTGTGTCTGTGAGTGCACCTGCATTTTCTCTTTGTAAGAACTGAACAGAGGATATGTTGACCTGTAAACTGATGAGACGGGTGATGGAGGGAGAGAAACGGCATGATCAGTTTACCACCAGCTGAGGAAACCGGGCCAAGTTCACGAGCTACCAACACCAGCGAGGTGGTAATGATCAGTTTTTCCTTAATGTATGGATTCCTTGATCACCCATATAACGGAATTCATTCAGTTAGTATGTCAAGAAGCCAAACAGCTTGCCTCAGGGTTTTCTAACAGCCTGCCTCTCATTAGCTTCCCCAATAAAAACCAAAGCCACAGACAAAAAAAAAAAAATACAGCAACAAGTGAAACTTAGTGACGGAACAACAACAAAAACTGGAGAGCATGTGGCATGATCTAACACGAGAAGTCCTGCAGAGAGAGACAGAGAGACAGAGACAGACAGGGTGGGAAGGAGGAAGGGGAGAAGACAGAGAGGTAGAGAGGATGTGTGTACATATATTGGGGAAGCTGTAAAGGAAACTGAGAAACCACGTGACAGTCACACTGAGAAGAGTCTTGCCGTGAGTCTGAATGCTTGTGTCGCCCTCAAATTCTTATGTTAAAATCCAAACTCCCAAAAGGTGATGGTATTAGGATGTGAGGTCCTAGGGTGGTGCTCCAAATATGTGGGTGGAATCCTAATGAATGGAATGAATAATTTATAAAGGAGATTCAGAGATCCCTAGCCCCCTTCAACCATGGAAGGACACAGTGAGAAGGTGCCGATTAGGAACCAGGAAGAGGGCTCTCACCAGAAAGCGACCATGCTGGTGTTAGGGGAAGCACACTGACTGAAACCGCCCACCCTGGCCGGGCTCTCTAGTAACCATTCACATGAGTTGTTTTACGACAGGAGGTCCTGGTAGGGAATGTGGAACTAATAAGCCACCTCCAACCGGAAGAGTTCAGGAAAGGTCAAAAGGAGACACCGCATGTCCGTCCATCTCCCAGAATCCCTCTCGCTAGCATCCATCTTGGCTGAGCGATGCGTGTGCCACCAGGAAGGACTCTGAGTCAGAATGATTGGCCAAAGACAACCTGGAAACTAATCTCATTACCATAAAACCTGAGACTGCGAGCCACGTGGCACGTGGCAGAGCAGTCCTCTTAGGTTCCCTTACCCTGCTGCTCTCCACCCAGGTGCCTTCTTCCAATAAAGTCTCTTGCTTTGTCAGCACGTGTCTCCTCGGACAATCCTTTTCTGAGTGTTAGACAAGAGCTCATTCTTGGGGCCCTGGAGGGGGGCCCCCCCTTCCTACAACACTGGCACCTTGATCTTGGACTTCCAGCTTCCAGATGGTAAGAAATAAATGTCTGTTGTTTATAGGCTACCCAGTCAGTGGCCTCTTGTTACAACAGCATGAAGGACTAAGACAGATCTTGAATGCTATACTAAGGAATTTTAGATCCAGTCTTTGGAGATGCGGAGCATAGAAGGCCTTAGGCCAATCGGTGTCTTAGGAAGAGCACTCTGTGAAGATGGAGGCAGAGAATTATCATATTCCAGTATTTTACACGCCAACAGCCCACCTGGGCAGTGCCCACAGTAAGAATGGAAAGGAGGCATCAAGGAAGAAGTTAGTAATGAGCTGAGCTGGGAGGCAGGGATGCAGGAGGTTAAAGATGACCACATTGCTTACTTAAACAAGAAGGTATGGGCAACACCATTTCCAGAGGTCTGCAAAGGCAAAATAGAGGGTGGAGGGAAAGTGGAGTGTCATGGCACCAACTTCAAGAGGACTGGGGGTAAGGCAGCAGGCTGAAACAGGAACCCACAATGGACCAGCTGAACACTGTAGCGAGGCCACTGGGTTAGGCAGTTCAGCGTCATGGTGATCTTCCTGGGAAGCTTCAGGAAATGATGTGGGGGAGCAGGAGAGCACTGAGGTTGCAGTAAAGGGGGAAAAAGCAAGCGAGATGAAGGCCCAGACAAGGTCTGGACATATGGAAGAGACTCAGGCACTTCACAAGTTGAAGAGAAAAATCCAATAGTGTTAAATGGTCTCATATCTGAGAGTGAGTGCATCCCTCAGGAGGTCTCATAAAGAAAAACACACAGAGAAGAACTTTCAAGCAGTTTGACACAGATAAGAAAGGCGGAAGGGAGGATGAAAATGTTTGGAGTCTAAGGGAGTTCATTCTTGTCACCTGTTTTCTTGGAGAAGAAAGACAAGGTTAGTTATTGAGAGAGGGGTGGAAGTTTATGAGTTGCCTACTGTGTGCCAGGCATTGTTTCAGGCTCTGTGAACACAAGAGAGAACAAAGAAATCTGCTCCCAGTAAGCTTACAGTCTAAGTGAGGCCCTAACTGAGATTGGAAAGCAAGCTTTTCAAATTGGACCAATTAGCAAAGTCCCTGATGGTGCAGTGGTCAAGAATCCACCTGCCAGTGCAGTAGACGTAAGAGATGTGAGTTTGATCCCTGGATTGGGAAGATCCCTTGGAGAAGGAAATGGCAACCCACTCCAGTATTCTTGCCTGAAAATTTTCATGGACAGAGGAGCCTGGCGAGCTACAGTCCATGCGGTCCCAAAGACTCTATCACAACTGAGCATGCACAAGTGTGCATGCGTTTTCCACCCCTACCCCCCTGCCCAACACACACACACAGCTGGATTCAAGTATCAGACTGTTATTTTGCAATGAGAAATAGCCTCATCCAATTATCATCCACAAATAAACACACACCCCATGATCTGAGGTATTTATTAAGAAATCAATTTCTAAAAGAAGATAGAAATAGAGATATAACTGGAGAAGGAAATGGCAACCCACTGCAGTACTCTTGCCTCGAAAACTCCATGGACAGAGGAGCCAGGCAGGCTACAGTCCATGGGATCACAAAGAGTTGGACATGACTGTGCGACTAACTTTCATTTCATTTTCATAACTGAATCACTTTGCTGTATACCAGAAACTAACACAACACTGTACACCAACTATACTTCAATTAAATAAAGAACTTTGAATTCTGAAAGACCAAAAAAAACTAATTTCTGCTTGTATAAAACAGAATTTTATAATTTTCACCTTGTTTTTTAGATCCTTCATTCACGCACGTCACAAGTCCTTATTAGCACTATGTGCCAGACACAGCACTAGACATTGTACTGCAGAGAGTGCAGCATATAAAACAAAGTATCTGCTCTCCCTGGGCTGAGGTGGAACTGCAATAAAAATAAATATATCATATATAAGAGCTCAGAAGAGACAGAAAGCAGAGCAAAGTGGTGGAGCAGGAGAGGGCCCCATTTGAGAGTGACAGTCGGGGAAGGCCTCTCTGATAGGTGCTATGTAGATAGAGCCCTGGAGGAAGTGAGGAGGCAAACCCCACTGTAGTGGAAAACCTTCAGTTCTCACTAACTGCAGCAACATTCACTGCGCTTCTCAGAATATGTGCCCACTTCTTAGAAGAGTTTAGCAACTTTACCCCTGGCTACTGTGAAGCCAGCCCCTAAGAAAACCTGATCTCCCGTGGAATGTTCAAGATAAGTTCTCAAAGCCTTCTTTACAGATATGGTCACGTCCCTCGCTCCCATAACATGGATGCCCGCACACATGTATGTTAGCACAGATGGCTTCATGCCTTCTGAGCTCACAGTCAAGATGGCATCACAAAGGCCAGAGAATGACCTCATCAACTTCTCCACCGCCCCTGACTTCAAGGTGTCCAAAAAAGCCTCCTTTAACTTGGGACTGCCAGTGCCCAGCACTGAGCTTGGCACAAAGTAAAAGTTCCATAAATACTGGCTAAATAAATGAATGAAAGCCCCAATTCTGTGCTACCTCTGAGGGAATTACATACATAAATTGGTAGAAAATCCCATAATGAAGACCTCATGGGTATTCTCCTCAGAAAATTAAGACCGAATGTTTGCATCTCTGCCTTGATCAAATGTCACCAATTTCTGCTTTCACGTGAATTTAAATCAGACAACAGAACTGAGTTTTTCAAGCTCTTCATTTGTCTTAAAACATTCACATCTATATTTATTATTTAATACAAAAGAATACAGAGGTTCTAAATTAGTGATGATCAATGCCCAACTTGGTGAATATACTAAAATTCACTGAATTGTACTATCTAAAAGTGTGAACTACATGGTATGTGAATTGTATCTTAATAAAGCTATTACTTAAAAAAGAGAATAGAGGATTATTTCAACAAAAGATTAATGAGCATCTGAGTTTCATCAGTAAAAACAGATTTGCAGTGCTACTAATTATAAAAGCTATTATTAGTTTGAATAAAGAATGAAAGGGTACATTAGTATCTCTGTATTTTAAAGAAGACCCAAAAAAGGCATAAGCGAGAAAAAATATTTGTGGTATTAAAAAACTGGACATCTTAGGGTAATATACAACCATGATACATATAATTAACACTGCTGTATGTAATACATAAAAGTGGTTAATAGATTAATTCTAAGAGTTTCCATCACAAATTTTTTCCCTATTTCTGTAATTGTTTACCTGTATGAGATGATGAATGTTCACTAAACTTATCGTGGCAATCATTTCATGATATATGTGAGCCAAATCATTATGCTGTATACCTTAAACTTGTTCAGTGCTGTTATGTTAGTTATATGTCAATAAAATTGAAAGGAAAAACCTGAACAGCTCACCATTAGTTTCAAAAGCAAATCTTAAGTTCTCTTAACTTTGATGAGTTCATAATGACTCCAATGAGCCTAAAAGCTCTTTACTTGTGTAATAAAACATCAAAAATAAAGTTTTAACTATCTATGAGAACCAGAGAAGGAAAACAAAGCATAAAAATAATTCAAATGCCAAGTTCTCATTTTAGTTGCCAGAGCATCAGTCTACCTTCTGCCAGAATACAAGAAATAAAGAATCTCTGATTTGTTTTTACCCCCACCCCCCCTCTCTCTAGGTGACAACTAAGGAATAGCATATGATGGCTTTGTGATGTGTCAGCTTGGCTTAGTGGCACTACATTCCCCTGAATTCCCTTTCGTACGTGTCTCCAGTTGGGTTAACTACGAGGGACTCGTAATCTCAGGGACTCCTGAGAGCTGGGGTAAAATAAAGGTAGGCAGCGGCAATGCTGCAGTGTACATACACCTTTCCCGGGTAATCAATCAAAGATGAATCTAGCACCACTGTGGAGGGATGGTGCAGATGTAATTAACATATCTAATCAGTTGACTTTAATCAGTCAAAAGTATACTAGGTGGAACTGATGTAATCAGTTCAAAGCCCTTCAAAAGAGAAGTTAGGCCCTCCCTGAATTCAGGGTTTCTGAGCTTTAGCTCCTGCTCTAGCCCACCAATAGTAACTCTCTTCTTGACTGCTTACCCTATGAATTTCAAGCATTCTTAGTCAGCCCCATAACTGAGAAAACCAATTCAAAATAGATTAACCTCTAATCTATATAACCTACCAGTTCTGCCGTTAGGGTGAATGCTGGCTGATTCCTGATGATGTAGTTATTACTGTTGAGAAGACACAGAGAAGACCTCTCGGTGGGAGTCATCTAGAAGGAACTAAAGAATCCTGCACAAGCTCTCTCTCAATCTCTTGCAATAATGACCAGGAGAACATAAGATTGTGGGTTAATTAATTCTCCAAAAAGTGAAATTTATAATAATTTAGAGATACGGAGTGAATTAAACACAATGCTGGCAGCTATTTTTAGGGCTATGAGCCTAAGCTCTGGCCAATGAGAGGTGAGCAGGAATATTGGAAATCTGAGACAGCTCTTTTGAAAGGGAGATGGCATGTCCTTCTTCCCTCTTCATACTCTACCTATAACGTAAATACAGTCATCCCTAGTATCTTTGGGGATTCATTCCTGAACCACTCCCTATCCGTGAGTATCTGCCAAAGCTAAATTCCCTTATATAAGATGGCACAGTGGACTTCCCTGGTGGTACAGTGATAAGAATCCACCTGCCAATTGTGGGGACATAGTTTCGATCCCTGGTCCAGGAAGATCCCACGTGCCACGGACCAACTAAGCCTATACTCCACAATTACTGCAACCCCATGCTGCAACTACTGAAGCCCCTGAGCCTATAGCCTGTGCTCTACAACAAGAGAACCCACCGCAATGAGAAGCCCATGCACCACAACAAATAGTAAGCCCCACTCATCACAACTAGAGAAAGCCCACGTGCAGCAATGAAGACCCAGAGCAACCAAAAATTAAATAAAATGGCATAGTATTTGGATATAAGCTATGCACATCCTCTAGTTTATTTAAATCATCCCTAGATTACTTATAATACCTAATATGATGTAAATGCTATGCAAATAGTTGCCAGTGTGTGATAAATTCACATTTTGCTTTTGGAAATCCACGTTTTGGAAAATGCTTTTCTTTTCCCAAAATATTTTCAATCCAGGTTGGATATAAAACCAGACGATAACAGAGGGCTGCCTGTGATGGCTGGAGCTCCAGCAGCCCTTCTGGACATGGGCCACATCCTGGAGATGGCAGATTGGAGACCTAAAGAGAGCCTAATGATTCCTGCTATCATGCCAGCTCTCAACTGCCTCCTCGCAGGCTGCTTTTACATGGGAAATAAAGCCACTGTCTGGGAGTCTCCAATACTTGTAGCTAAAGACGATAACTAGCAGATGTAAGGGTTGCTTATTCTATTCTTCTGACTCCTTTAGCAGTCAACCAACGCATCTAAGTTACCATGTTATAAGGAATAGCTATATTTACTTCCACTGCTATGTGCATGGGGACACATTAAGTATTTAAGAAGATTAAAGTAGATAAGCCTTCACAGTAAAAGCCCACCTTTCTCTATGATTCTATGTTTTGTTAAAAGAAAACAAGAAAAGTTTACACAGTCTGCGATAAATGCCTTCACAAAGCCACTAACCTGAATTCCCATGGAATAGAATTTCATATGGCAGACCTGTGGTCATATCCAAATCCACTTATTCGACAGATTTGGGCAGTATCTCTTTAGATAGGCTCTGTCTTTTCATGTCAGAGTCATCTAATTTCTTCCAAACCAATAACCCTTGAATACGTCTGGGGTATATTTTTTGCTGAATACAAACCACACAGTCATTTCAAAGCCTATAATTCACTTCAGTAGCACTGAGCTTTCTGGACGTTCATGAGCATAACCACCCAGAGTGGCAGACACTCTGGGCGGTAGCTTTGCCAGCTTGGGCTCTTAATGTGTCCCTACCTCATGATGAAAAACTGTCTGACACACCAGGCAGCTGACAACTGTGAGAAAAAAAAAAAAATCAAGCCCGTGACCAAGGGGAAAATGAAATGATTAATATGGAAAACACAGCAAGAAACATCAAACAGGGAAAAGTTGACATTTCCTTTAGCTTCAAAACCTGTAGCTTAAAGTAAATTTGTTTTCTTCTCACCCTGACTATCAAAGGCTGGATCAAAGAATTAACATGGTAGAAAAGTGTCAGATGTCTTCCCTTCCCTGGATCATTTATGATACCGCAGTGTTGACTTTTTTTTTTTTTAGAGGGAGGAAAGGAGGCGAGGTTAACATCATCATAACTCCAAAGAGATAAACTTACAGGAAACTATAAGCCTAAAACAAAATGGGCCAAATTGTTCCCAGTAGAAGCCACAGTCCTGCGTCAGCTCCTCTGTTCATGCCATTTCCTTCCCTTCAGAATTCCCTGGATATTCCTCTCTGAGTGGCTCTTGGGCTCCTAATCCCCACACCATCCCTTCAACACCATTGTTCTTGAGGTTCTGAGCCCTCACTAGTCCACCCGTCAACTTTTCGCTCTGCATCCTCTTGGGGAGGGCAGGGTGTCTCACAGTCACCCATGGTTCCACTAGTTTTATTCCTCTCAGTGCCACCATTGCTTCCACTCTTTCTTCTGAATGCCCAGTACCCACTGAGCTGTCCCTCAGGCATCTATTTTTATGAAATTCAGAACTGAGCATGATTCAACTTCTCTACCTCAAACCTCCATTCCATCCTCCTCCCCTTCCCACAGCCCAGCCACACATGGAATATGGAGGGCACTCGATATTCCATGGCTCAGTTACTGGCCCCACCGCATCTCCAGGGCCCACTTCCACCCTTTAATCTACTTCGTGCATGTGTGCTAAGCTGCTTCAGTCATGTCTGACTCTTCGTGACCCCATGGACTGTTGTAGCCTGCCAGGCTCCTCTGTCCATGGGACTTTCCAGGCAAGAATACTGGAGTGGGTAGCCATGCCCTCCTCCAGGGGATCTTCCTGACCCAGGGATTGAACTTGAATCTTCTATGTCTGCTGCACTGGCAGATGAGTTCTTCACCACTGGTGCCACCTGGGAAGCCCTTATCTACTCCACCTCACTTTTGTACTAAGAGCAGGGGAGGGTATACAACCCCCAGATGAAATCCATATGCTCTGGGAGATCAGATGGGTCAGAAGGGCTCCTGGTGGTCAGGAACTCAACTGCACCAGCTGATCTGCAAGGGGAGAGGGGCACCGTAGACAGAGACACTTCCATGACTTCCAGAGGCCACAACAGGAGAAGGGAGGGGGCGTTTTCTTGCCAGCTCCAGCCTGGTCAGGGCTGTGACAGTGAGTGGTTATAGAAAGAAATGGAGAAGGCTGTCTTCCACCTGCCTCTGTGAGTCACAGAAAAACAAACCCAGCGACTTCATGTTCCTGGAGATAAATTTCTATGGGGCACATGCCAGGTTCCAACATCCTTTGAAAGCCCCCTTCCCTAGATCTGCAAACTTGGGAAAGCAGTCTAGCAGATGGTTTCCTTGGCCCGGATCCCATTCTCAGCTCTGGCAGGGGTGGGGCCTCACCTTCAAATCCCTTTGGCCCATGGTCATCAACAGGAAGGCCAAAGAGCAAGGACAAGTGAGATATCTCAGAGGCTCTAAGAATACCTGGAGGAGACTTATTAAAAGTCCTACATATCCATTCTTGGACAAACCCAGTGAAATTTGCATTGTCTCTAGTAACCAAACTTCCTTTGAAGCCTCATGCTTGTGGGACCTGAAGACATTTCCTAAGTCTGTGTCCTACTTTTCACGCCTAACATAGTTCAGTTCAGTCTCTCAGTCGTGTCTGACTCTTTGCAAGCCCATGGACTGCAGCATGCCAGGCCTCACTGTCCATCAGCAACTCCTAGAGTTTACTCAAACTCATGTCCATTGAGTCAGTGATGCCATCCAACCATCTCATCCCCTGTCGTCCCCTTCTCCTGCTGCCTTCAATCTTCCCAGCATCAGGATCTTTTCAAATACTCAGTTCTTCTCATCAGGTGGTCAAAGTACTGGAGTTTCAGCTTCAGCATCAGTCCTTCCAATGAATATTCAGGACTGATTTCCCTTAGGATGGACTGATTGGATCTCCTTGCAGTCCAAGGGACTCTCAAGTGTCTTCTCCAACACCACAGTTCAAAAGCATCAATTCTTTGGTGCTCAGCTTTCTTTAGAGTCCAACTCTCACATCCATACATGACTACTGGAAAAACCATAACCTTGACTAGATGGACCTTTGTTGGCAAAGTAATGTCTCTGCTTTTTAATATGCTGTCTAGGTTGGTCATAATTTTTCTTCCAAGGAGTAAGCATCTTTTAATTTCATGGCTGCAGTCACCATTTGCAGTGATTTTGGAGCCCCCAAAAATAGTCTCTCACTGTTTCCACTGTTTCCCCATCTATCTGCCATGAAGTGATGGGACCAGAGGCCATGATCTTAATTTTCTGAATGCTGATCTTTAAGCCAACTTTTTCACTCTCCTCTTTCACTTTCATCAAGAGGCTCTTTAATTCTTCGCTTTCTGCCATCAGGGTGGTGTTATCTGCATATCTGAGGTTATTGAAATTTCTCCAGGCAATGTTGATTCCAGCTTGTGGTTCATCCAGCCCAGCGTTTCTCATGATGTACTCTGTATATAAGTTAAATAAGCAGGGTGACAATATACAGCCTTGACATACTCCTTCCCCTATTTGGAACCAGTCTGTTATTCTATGTCCAGTTCTAACTGTTGCTTCCTGACCTGCATACAGATTTCTCAAGAGGCAGGTCAGGTGGTTAGGTATTTCCATTTCTTTAAGAATTTTCCACAGTTGTTGTGATCCACACAGTCAAAGGCTTTGGCATAGTCAATAAAGCAGAAATAGATGTTTTTCTGGAACTCTCTTGCTTTTTCAATGATCCAACGGATGTTGACAATTTGATCTCTGGTTCCTCTGCCTTTTCTAAAACCAGATTGAAAATCTGGAAGTTCATGGTTCACATACTGTTGAAGCCTGGCTTGGAGAATTTTGAGCATGACTTTTACTAGGGTGAGATGAGTGCAATTGTGCAGTAGTTTGAGGATTCTTTGGCATTGCCTTTCTTTGAGATTGGAATTAAAACTGACCTTTTCCAGTCCTGTGGCCACTGCTGAGTTTTCCAAATTTGCTGGCATATTGAGTGCAGCACTTTCACAGCATCATCTTTTAGGATTTGAAACAGCTCAACTGGAATTCCATCACCTCCACTAGCTTTGTTCATAGTGATGCTTCCTAAAACCCACTTGACTTTACATTCCAGGATGTCTGGCTCTAGGTGAGTGATCAGACCATCGTGATTATCTGGGTCATGAAGATCTTTTTTGTACAGTTCTTCTGTGTATTCTTGCCACCTCTTCTTAATATCTTCTGCTTCTGTTAGATCCATACCATTTCTGTCCTTTATTGAGCCCATCTTTGCATGAAATGTTCCCTTGGTATTTCTAATTCTCTTGAAGAGGTCTCTAGTCTTTCCCATTCTGTTGTTTTCCTCTATTTCTTTGCATTGATCACTGAGGAAGGCTTTCTTATCTCTCCTTGCTATTCTTTGGAACTCTGCATTCAAATGGGTATATCTTTCTTTTTCTCCTTTGCTTTTCACTTCTCTTCTTTTCACAGCTATTTGTAAGGCCTCCTCAGACAGCCATTTTGCTTTTTTGCATTTCTTTTTCTTGGGGATGGTCTTGATCCCTGTCTTCTCTACAATGTCACAAACCTCCATCCATAGTTCTTCAGGCACTCTGTCTATCAGATCTAATCCCTTGAATCTATTTGTCACTTCCACTGTATAATTGTAAGGGATTTGATTTAGGTCATACCTGAATGGTCTAGTGGTTTCCCTACTTTCTTCAATTTACGTCTGAATTTGGCAATAAGGAGTTTGTGATCTGAGCCACAGTCAGCTCCCGGTCTTGTTTTGCTCACTGTATAGAGCTTCTCCATCTTTGGCTGCAAAGAATATAATCAATCCGATTTCGGTGTTGACCATCTGGTGACGTCCATGTGTAGAGTCTTCTCTTGTGTTGTTGGAAGAGGGTGTTTGCTATGACCAGTGCGTTCTCTTGGCAAAACTCCGTTAGCCTTTGTCCTGCTTCATTCTGTACTCCAAGGCCAAATTTGCCTGTTACTCCAGGTGTTTCTTGACTTCCTACTTTTGCATTCCAGTCCCCTATAATGAAAAGGACATCTTTTTTGAGTGTTAGTTCTACAAGGTCTTGTAGGTCTTCATAGAACCATTCAACTTCAGCTTCTTCAGCATTACTGATTGGGGCATAGACTTGGATTACTGTGATACTGAATGGTTTGCCTTGGAAAGAACAGAAATTATTCTGTCATTTTTGAGACTGCATCCAAGTACTGCATTTCAGACTCTTTTGTTGACTATGATGGCTACTCCATTTCTTCTAAGGGATTCTTGCCCACAGTAGTAGATATAATGGTCATCTGAGTTAAATTCACCCATTCCAGTCCATTTTAGTTCACTGATTCCTAAAACGTCAACGTTCACTCTTGCCATCTCCTGTTTGACCACTTCCAGTTTGCCTCGATTCATGGACCTAACATGCCAGGTTCCTATGCAATTTGCTCTTTACAGCATCGGATTTTGCTTCTATCACCAGTCACTTCCACAACTGGGTGTTGTGTTTGCTTTGGTTCCATCTCTTCATTCTTTCTGGAGTTATTTCTCTACTGATCTCCAGTAGCATATTGGGCACCTACTGACCTGGGGAGTTCATCTTTCAGTGTCCTATCTTTTTGCTTTTTCATACTGTTCATGGGGTTCTCAAGGCAAGAATACTGAAGTGGTTTGCCATTCCCTTCTCCAGTGGACCACATTTTGTCAGAACTCTCCACCATGACCTGTCCATCTTGGGTGGCCCTACACAGCATAGCTTCACTGAGTTAGACAAGACTGTGGTCCATGTAATCAGATTGGTTAGTTTTCTCTGATGGTGGTTTTCAGTCTGTCTGCCCTCTGATGGAGAAGGATAAGAGGCTTATGGAAGCTTCCTGATGGGAGAGACTGACTGAGGGGAAAACTGGGTCTTGTTCTGATGGGCGGGGCCATGCTCAATAAATCTTTAATACAATTTTCTGTTGATGGGTGGAGTTGTGTTCCCTCCCTGCTATTTACCTGGGGCCAAACTATGGTGGAGGTAATGAAGATAATGGCTACCTCCTTCAAAAGATCCCATGCATGTACTTCTACATTCAGTGCCCCCAACCCTGCAACAGGCCACCACTGACCCATGCCTCCGCTGGAAACTCCTGGACACTCCCGGGCAAGTCTGGGTCAAGTCTCTTGTGCGGTCACTGCTCCTTTCTCCTGGGTCTTGGTGCACACAAGGTTCTGTCTGTGCCCTCCAAGAGTCTATTTCCCAGTTCTGTGTAAGTTCTGGCAGCTCTATGGTGGGATTAATGGCGACCTCCTCCAAGAGGACTTATGCCATACCCAAGTCTGCTGCACCCAGAGCCCTTGTCCCTGCAGCAGTCCACTGCTGACCTGTACCTCCAAAGGAGACACTTAAACACAGTTCTATCTCAGATTCTGTGGGATCCCTAGGTCCTGGTGTGCACAAGATTTGTTTGAGCCCTCTGAGTGTCTCTGGCGGGAACGGGGTTTGATTCTAAATGCAAATTTGCCCCTCCTATCATCTTGCTGGGGCTTCTGCTTTTCCCTCAGACGTGGGGTATCTCCTCACAGCTGCTCCAGCACCACACAGCCACCGTTCCAGTGTCTACCATCCTGCTGGGGCTTCTCTGACCTTGGACATGGGGTATCTCCTCATGGCCGCTCCAGCAAAGTGCAGCCACCGCTCCTGACCTTAGACGTGGACTCCTAACATAGCTCAGGTATATTGCCCCCTAACTCTGGACTACTTTCCTTCAGAATGTTCCTACAGATTGCTACCAGTGATCTTCTAAAACTATAACTCCAGGAGTGTGCTGGGCTGGTTGATCCTAGATCTTGAGACCTGACTGGTAAATTTTCAGAAATTGTATGCATCAGTTGTTAAACATTAACAATGATTAACACTTAAATTACATAAATTTACAATGAAATAAATTATATTATCCCCAAAGGTAATAAACACTTGAAATTCATCCCTTCTTTATTGCTTTAGTACATGTGAGCAATATTTGTGCTCTTGGGTTACTTAGGTTTGTTTTACTAACTGTGGAAATGCTATATAATGCTGTCTACTGTATATCCTTTCCTAATTCCCTGTAACTTGAAATTGGTCATGATGGGTATGTTTTCATATGGAAATTGACAAATCAAAGCTTGTTTTGTTCGTTGTTGTTCAGTTGATTGTCTAAGCTTAAGAAAGTGAGAGAGAAAATGTTAATGTGTGGTGCCCATTGTAGTTATATTGTGAATGAAACAAAAAGTTGAGGAAATATTTTTCTATACTATTCAATTCTTAAAGAAGACGTTTAATGAGCAAGGGAAGTTCTGGGCTATGCCTTCATTGTTCCACTTTCATCTTACTGCATACTGTAGTCCTCTCTCCTCAGTTGTAACCATAGATTAGCTATGCATACAAGAGTTCAGTGAAAACTGCCAATCTGTCAGAATCAATTAGCTATATGGACTTTATGATAAAGAATATTGTTTATTTTATCATTATTTGTAAATTGTGTACTATACATCCTTTTATATCAGTAAAAGTTATTACTGATACACTTATTTTTCTGGACAGCTGATTAAACATTTGCTAAACATTTACAAGCACTCCACTGTAGGAATTCCCTGGTAATCTAGTGGTTAAGACTCCAACGCTCCCAGAGCATGGGGCAGGGGGGGTTTGATCCCTGGTTGAGGCGTGACCAGGGAAAAAAAAAAAAAAAACAAAACACAAGAACACCATTATATAAATCTGATCAACTGGTTCCTTTGTTAAAATTCCCTCAGTAGCTCCCTGTATCAGCGACCTTTTATGCACGACTTCCGATCCTCACAAACTCACCTTGTATTCCTGCCATTGCAATGGCAGCCAGTTTTATGAAGAATCCAGCCAGCTCTACACATGTGAAACCTGACAGGGCCTCTCCATCCCAAGCTCCTCTGATGCTGTTTCATGAGGTGCTCAGGGGAACCCCCCTGGCAGTCAGACATGCCCAGTCTGAAAAAGTCAGGCTGCCTTTAATCAATGGGAGACGAGAAAAATAAATAAAATCCTCTCCCTTCTTTTTTCTCCAGCTGAACTATGCTGAGACATATTTCATAACCCATTCCCTAAGAAGACCCCTTGTGAACAAACAACTAGTTGTTTAGAACAATAGCCAACTCAATAAACTCCTCCTTGTACTGGTTTTGCTTCCTTCCCTGTGTAACTCTGGTGCTGCACTCCTGCTCCCCAGATGGCATTCCCAAGTAAACTACCTAGAACAACACTCTCCCATTGGATAGAGTCCAAGCTCCTTATCTCAACAGCAATGGCCCTCTGCACCTGGACCTCTACCTTCCTCTCCTGCTTCATTCCCTAGCATATCACACTGGTCACAAAGAATGCACATACTTTCTTCCATCTCTGATGCTTTGTTCATGCCGTTCCCTCTGCCTAGACTTCTCCCCAAAGGATGTGCAGGGAGGTACCACAACTACAAACTTACAAATGAAAAAACGGAGGTCTGGCGCAAGGTTTTCAAGAGCTAATTTAAGACAGAACTGAAAATGCTCCTTGTTTTTATGGGCTTCTGCTTCTGGTTCCTAAAATGCCCATGAACATCTCTACTTTAGTCCTGAAGGTCTCCTGAATTAAATGTTTCCTTTTTCAGCCTCCCAAGATACAGGGGTTTCCATTTCTCTGTAAACTATCATGTTTTATTGCCTGACCCATTTTGTCTCTCCCTAAAGAAGCGGGGAGTAATAAACTTTTACTCAGTGATTCAATCCAATCCCTCAAACATTTCTAGCCACTTTATACAAGCACTTATGAGGAGTGTAGGAAGGAAAACAAAATTGAATAAGACATGCTCTTTACTCAGAACAAGTTTGTAATTCAGTGGGAAAGTTAGGGATGTGCACAAATATACCAATACAGAATGTGATGATTATAATGGAAGAATGAGGTCAGAGGGTTTAAAATATTTGCTATACTCATTCAAAAAAAAAAAAAATATATATATATATATATATATATATATATATATATATATATATATACGTAGAACATATACCAAAAACATGTTCATATGCATAGTACATAAAATGGAGGAACAGCAAGTCAACACACTAAGAAAACTATAAGCAAAATGAAGAAAAGTTCGAAAAGAAGCCTATTTCCAGACGCAAATATCTGAGAGCTAATGATTAACCCTGATCAACCGATCCACAAATATATGAGTGTGTGCATGGTATGTATGCTCAGTAATTTCAATCATGTTCGACTCTTTTCAACCCCATGGACTATAGCCTGCTAGGCTCCTCTGTCCACAGGATTCTCCTGGCAAGAATACTGGAGGGGGTTGCCATGTCCTCCTCCAGAAAATCTTCCCGACCCAGGGGTCGAACCCAAGTCTCCTGCATTGCAGATGGATTCTTCACTCCTAAACCACTGCCGCTGCTGCTGCTGCTAAGTCGCTTCAGTCATGTCCGACTCTGTGCGACCCCAAAGATGGCAGCCCACCAGGCTCCGCCGTCCCTGGGATTCTCCAGGCAAGAACACTGGAGTGGGTTGCCATTTCCTTCTCCAATGCATGAAAGTGATAAGTGAAAGTGAAGTTGCTCAGTCGTGTCCGACTCTTAGAGACCCCCTGGACTGCAGCCCACCAAGCCCCTCCGTCCATGGGATTTTCCAGGCAACAGTACTGGAGTGGGGTGCCATTGCCTTCTCCCGTAAACCACTGGGGAAGCCCAAATATATCAGTACCTGTTACATATAAGCCATTTATTTTTTGTACAAATATACTCTGTAATATTTAAGACAATCAACAACCTTCAAAGCATTGATTAGAATCATAAAAAAAGAGACCTCTAAGGGCATCTGATTCAGTCCCCTCCTCAAGAAACCAAGGTCCCACTAGGTTCATTTTTTTTTTATCCAAACTACTTCTCCTGAGAGATCCAGCCACCCTTGTTCCTCCCCAACAACTCAGACTTGAATTCTCTATCTCTCTTGACCTTTCCGTCTCTTTCATCCTTAGGAACCAATCAAAGACCAAATCTGTGGTTTCTGCACAAATCCTCCCCACTTCATGCTCTTCTTGCTTGGAATTCCTAACCAGCCTAATCCCGTCATTCCTAACCCGCTCCCTGAAATCACTCTTTCTCTTCCCAAGCCACCCATCACAATGCCGGAGTTGCCCTTATTAAGCGTGACTCTGATTGTGCTGTTTCCTGGCTGCCAAAAGACAAAATACAAAAACATGTTTAGTTTAAATTTCCAGCTCTCTCATTCTCAGTTCCATCTGTTTCTGGTTGTTCCTTCCCCCATATCAACCTTCCAGTCCACCTAGGCTAGCCGATATCCCTGCTCCCCCACACACTCTGCACTCTCCCTCCCATCAGGAGACTTGGGTAGCATCAGCCCCCCAAATGTCCTACCTGTCTAGGTTTATCCACTTGTTAAGATCCTGCTTAACCTCTCTCTCTTCCATGAGGGCTTCTCAGATCTCCAGCTGGTTGTTCACCTTTTGACCCACTTCTCCACACTCTGTTTCCTACTGCACTTTACTTGTACTTATTTCACAGCATTTAATCTTTGAATTGTGGTTACTGATGTGTCAGCTAAACCATTAGACCAGTGGTTCTCAAATCACAGTCCCCAAACCAGCAGCATCAGCAGCATCTGGGAACTTGTTAGAAACGCAAAAATTCTCAGCACAGCCAACTTACTGGCTCAGAAACTCTAGGGTGAAGCCCAGCACTCTGAGCCCTCAGAGCCCTCCAGGGGAATCCTAGGAACAGTGGAGTGTGAGAACTGCCACACTAGACCATAAATCCCCCGAGGGCAGTGGTGAGGATCAAGATGAATTAATCCTAGCTCCAAAGGCCCAGTCTGAAACAGATAAGAGGACTGGCGGAATTTCCAGAAATAAATTGCCCAGGCTCACATTGAGCTAGTTGCTAAGACAAAACCAGAACTCAGGTTATCCTGCATATCAGACCAGAGTTCTTTGCAGCACATCCACAGTTTCTGATAGGGAACTTAGACCATTTGAATCCATGTATAGAAGTCTACAGGGAGGAGGAAATGCATTACCTAATTATGACAGATTGTAAAATAAACACATCAGGGCATTTTCAATCTGTCATCTTCAAAATGATGAATTAGTTGAGCTGGCCAAGAAGGTTTACTTAGAGACGCCCTGTTTACATGAAAGGTGAAACTCTATAGGAACAGAAGGATAAGCAGTCACTGAAGAAATGTTGTTCAAACTTTGCACTGGGGTCTCTATTAACAAGCAAGTTACGCTCACAGAATGATTTTTAGAGGCAAACTCAGTCTTTTTTAAACCACATTATACTGTACTGTGGTTATCTTCTACTTTTTGAATTATTAAAAGATTATTGATTTATTCAAGATTACTTTTTAAGTTAACAGATTTTGACCAAAACATATGCAAATATCCCAACAATATGAAAAAAAAAAAAAAAAACTGGCATGGACTGACATGAATACATTTTTTTTTAATTAGTTTATTTTCTATTTTTTAACTTTACAATATTGTGTTTGTTTTGCCATACACTGACATGAATCCACCATGGGTGTACATGATTTCCCCTTCCAGAAGCCCCCTCCCACCTCCCTCCCCATCCCATCCCTCTGGGTCATCCCGATGCACCAGCCCCGAGCACCCTGTATAATGCATAGAACCTGGACTGGCGATTTTTTTCACATATGATAATTTACATGCTTCAGTGCCATTCTCCCATATCATCCTGCCCTCACCCTCTCCCATAGAGTCCATAATACTGTTCTATTTATCTGTGTCTCTTTTGATGTCTCGCATACAGGGTTATCTTTACCGATTGACTAAATACCAGATATATATGTGTTAGTATACTGTATTGGTGTTTTTCTTTCTGGTTTACTTCACTCTGCATAATAGGCTCCAGTTTCATCCACCTCATTAGAACTGATTCGAATGTATTCTTTTTAATGGCTGAGTAATATTCCATTGTCTATATGTACCACAGCTTCCTTATCCATTCGTCTGCCAATGGGCATCTAGGCTGCTTCCATGTCCTGGCTATTATAAACAGTGCTGCGATGAACACTGGGGTACACGTGTCTCTTTCAATTCTGGTTTCCTCGGTGTGTATGCCCAGCAGTGGGATTGCTGGGTCATATGGCAGTTCTATTCCCAGTTTTTTGAGGAATCTCCACACTGTTCTCCATAGTGGCTGTACTAGTTTGCATTCCCACCAACAGTGTAAGAGGGTTCCCTTTTCTCCACACCCTCTCCAGCATTTATTGCTTGTACTTTTGGATAGAAGCCATTCTGACGGGCGTGAAATGGTACCTCATTGTGGTTTTGACTTGCATTTCTCTGATAATGAGTGATGTTGAGCATCTTTTCATGTGTTTGTTAGCCATCTGTATGTCTTCTTTGGAGAAATGTCTGTTTAGTTCTTTGGCCCACTTTTTGATTGGGTCGTTTATTTTTCTGGAATTGAGCTGCAGGAGTTGCTTGTATATTTTTGAGATTAATTGTTTGTCTGTTGCTTCATTTGCTATTATTTTCTCCCATTCCAAAGGCTGTCTTTTCACCTTGCTTATAGTTTCCTTTGTTGTGCAAAAGCTTTTAATTTTAATTAGGTCCCATATGTTTATTTTTGCTTTTATTTCCAATATTCTGGGAGGTGGGTCATAAAGGATCCTGCTGTGGTTTATGTTGGGGAGTGTTTTGCCTATGTTTTCCTCCAGGAGTTTTATAGTTTCTGGTCTTACATTTAGATCTTTAATCCATTTTGAGTTTATTTTTGTGTATGGTGTTAGAAAGTGTTCTAGTTTCATTCTTTTACAAGTGGTTGACCAGTTTTCCCAGCACCACTTGTTAAAGAGATTGTCTTTTCTCCATTGTATATTCTTGCCTTCTTTGTCAAAGATAAGGTGTCCATAGGTGTGTGGATTTATCTCTGGGCTTTCTATTTTGTTCCATTGGTCTATATTTCTGTCCTTGTGCCAGTACCATACTGTCTTGATGACTGTGGCTTTGTGAATACATTTTTAAATTTTTCATTTATTTGGGGCCTCCTATTTAAAGTTGGCTAAACTTTTGATATTTCATTCCTTTTCTCTCAATCTTTGGAATTTTTAGAGACTTGTTACTTTTTAAGTCCTGTTCTTCCTTATGAGTTTTCTGATGGCTGTCATGTGAGAATAGTAAAACCTGTTTTCTATTTTTTCATGACTTATTTGTAAAATGATAGACCCTTAAAATGTGAAAGCGAAAGAAACTTTAAAGGGAAGGGAAAAGCACTCAGGCCACTAAATCCCGGTAACACCCACACTTGTGTAGTAAGATTGCCCTACTGTTGTATAGGGCTTCCCTGGTGCCTCAGAGAGTAAGGAATCTGTCTGCAGTGCAGAGGACCCATGTATAATCATGTGAATGAGAAATACTGCCTGCCATATCAGTAAGCAAAAGATGTTGCGACCATCAAGCCAACAACCACTGCAGCCAGCCATTCTGAGGGGATTCAGAATGGAGAAAAGCAGGATACCGGCCCTAGATAGCTACAGTGCATATCAAAGGAATAATTTTAATGAACCCAGACTTTTGCATCTTCCCATACACAGAAAAGCACTGAATTCATTAACTTGAATGTCTGGTTTTCTTTAATTAACTGTAACCTCTGGATGTTCCGACTACCTGGTTTTTGTTGCAAGAAGTCCTGCATATCCTGGCTCCTCCCTTACTTCTTCACAGCAGCCCCTCAGAGCTATCTTTTACCTGTATTTTTTTGTTTTTTCAGTTGACAATCAGCAACCGTTAGGAAAGTAAGTTGGATAAGATCAAAGTGGACTGATTACAATGCTGAGGGGTATGATGCAGAACTAAATGATGAGCGTATTTTCAATTAATCATGGTCACTTAAACATCCTTTATGAATATAACTCTAGGTTCATTTTTGCAGCATTAAGCAATGGATCTACACTTCGAAGATTAAGCAATGGATCTACACTTCGAAGAAAATCAAGCCTCTACTTGGGACAACCCAGTTCTCCAGGCCTGTCCTCTGAGAAGAGGTTCGAGGGTGGCTGGTGAGCCCAGAGACCCATTCAGGACCTATTACACTTCCAGCTGAGGCAGTCACTCTCCTCTGCCCCAGAGCTGTGCACTCTCTCTTGCTCTGCACCAGCTCTGGGGGCACTGGTGAGGAGGACCCCAAGGCCAAAGAAACACAGGCCTTATCTGAAGACAGGCCTCACCTCCCTGCCCCAGACCCAACTTGGTTTGTGAGTCATGACAAAGAAGAGAATCTACTTTCATCATTTCTAGTAATTCCTTGTCAACGAACATATGCTCCTTTTAAAATATGGAAGATTTCATAGCCTTTCCGAGCCATTGGCACTAGGAAATCAGGGTGTAAAATAATTTACTGCAAGAAATCGTCAGATTAAGGGTCTATGACTCAGTAAGTAAACAAATAAACTGAGAAAAAAATTCTGGATGGAATTAGGAGACGGTGTCAACACAAGCACTGGTTTCATGAGAAAGAATGAGAATGAAACGCTTGCCCTGGTTGCGTTAAAATAATTCTGATTACAGTCCATTAAATGAGGTGCTTATCCTTTATGCTTAACTTGTGCTTAATTACCATGTAATATAAAAATGACTTCTCAGCATGTTCTAAATTGATACTGCAGCCTTTACTTGATTGTAGTAGGAAATTCTTCATACCTGTCTAGCCAGATCTCAAGGCCCAACTCTAGGTATATTACCTAATCTTTCTGGAAACTGATCCATAGGCCCGCATTTACTTTGCCATTTACAGAGTCAGTTAAGTTGGTGATAGAGACAGAGTAAAGGGACAAAATAGGTGATTAAATAGCTAATCCCACTAGGAGATTGTAAGTAGAGAAAAAAGTATGAGAGACGCCAGTAAGTTAATGATCACTCAAGAAAGCTGGTTTGCTTAACCACAAAACCAGGCAGGCTTACTTAGCAATAAAACCATGCAACATAAGCATGAGACATGCCCCAGAACAATAAAACAATGGTGGAAAAAGACCTATATCTTGCCCAGTGAGGTCAGTGAGATAACAATGCCTAGGACACATTCCTCTGCACACACTAAAGACAAAAATATAAGGAAAAGGTGACATGACACTAAAACCTGAAATTATTTACCATATTCTAGTATATGTTATTGCCTTTCCGCTCATTTTCACTGTACCATGACAGTGCTGGCTTGACCATGTAGGGACAAGAAAAATCCCCTGCCTATGTGGAGGAGAAGTTAATGATGGAAGCTTGATATCTACTCAAGAATGAGGAAGAAGGTGGTCTTCTCCCCCTCTCTACTTTTCCTTTGATTATAAAATCATAGCCCACTAAGATCTGGGTGTGGCACTTTCTGGTCCACCTACTTGTAAGTCTCACAAGTACACTATTCTAATAAATCACTTCTTATCTATCACTTTGCCTCTTGCTGAATTCTTTCTGAGCTGAGACATGAAGAATCAGAGCACCTTGGAGCCCCCATTAACTGAGACGCATCTGTGCAGTTTCACTGGGATGGGTCTCACACTTCTTATAGGAGTACTGAGTCCTCAGTGGGGTATCAGAACCCTAGGGCTGCATGTGGAACTGACAGCCCACTGAGCCACCAACACTTGACTCAGAAGCATCTTTCTGGACCAAATGGTCAGGTCATCTGGTCTCTGAGTGTAATTGTCTACCCACAACTTCATTTAAAAATTGTCTACCCACAACTTCTTTGTCTCTTGAGAAACCTGTATGCAGGTCAAGAAACAACAGTTAGAAATGGACATGAACAACAAACTGGTTCAAAATTGGGAAAGGAGTACATCAAAGCTATATATTGTTACCCTGCTTATTTAACTTATATGCAGAGTACATCATGCAAAATGCCAGGCTGGATGAAGCACAAGCTGGAATCAAGATTGCTGGGAGAAATATCAATAACCTCAGATATGCAGATGACACCACCCTTATGGCAGAGAGTGAAGAGGAACCAAAGAGTCCCCTGATGAAGGTGAAAGGAGAGTGAAAAAGTTGGCTTAAAACTCAACATTCAAAAAACAAAGATCATGGCACTGGGTCCCATCACTTCATGGCAAATAGATGGGGAAAAAATGGAAACAGTGACACATTTTATTTTCTTGGGCTACAAAATCACTATAGATGGTGACTGCAGCCATGAAATTAAAAGACGCTTGTCCCTTGGAAGAAAAGCTATGACAAGCCTAGACAGTGTATTAAAAAGTAGAGACATTACTTTGCCAAAAAAGGTGTATATAGTCAAAGCTATGGTTTTTCCAGTAGTCATGTTTGGATGTGAGAGTTGGACTATAAAGAAGGCTAAGTGCTGAAGAATTGATGCTTTTGAACTGTGGTGTTGGAGAAGACTCTTTGAGAGTCCAGTGGACTGCAATGAGATCAAATCAGGTAATCCTAAAGGAAATCAGCCCTGAATATTCATCAAAAGGATTGATGCTGAAGCTGAAGTTCCAATACTTTGGCCACCTTATGCAAAGAGCCAACTCACTGGAAAAGACCTTGATGCTGGAAAAGATTGAAAGCAGGAGGAGAAGGGGACGACAGAGGATGAGATGGTTGGATGGCATCTCCAATTCAATGGACGTGACTTTGAGCAAACTCTGGGAGATAGTGAAGTACAGGGGACCTGGAATGCTTCAGTCCACGTGGTTGCAAAAAGTCAGACCTGACTGAGCTACTGAAAAACAAAAACAAGAGTTTAACTATGTGGGTTTAGTAGAGAAAAAACCTGCACATAGACTGGTTGTGGGAAACAGAAAGCATGGAGGATCGCCACGGGGACTTCTGCAACAAATTCACCACTGAATGAGAACAATGCGCTGAGTAGCATTTAATTAAGAAAAATCTGAAGAAAATAAAAAAGGACAAAAATTATTCCTAAATTCCTGTACTTCCTAAGGAGTTTTAGGAAGACAGCTGACTATAAATGTTCATATAGATGATGGACATTTATTTTACCAATAATTGAAAGTAGTGAGTGCAAACTCAGTACACAATGGGGGAAAGAAGTGTCTTTGACCTCTACCATCCCCCAAAACACATAAATATTTATATCTTAATTTCACTCCTGCAAAAAATAATGAAAAAAAAAAACCATGGTCAAATCCTAAATGGTAATTTGCCTTTTATTGCTCCAAATAATAAATGCATAAATAGGATATTTAAAGGAAAAAGAGGAAAGATAAATATATATATAATTAGTATATATAATTACATTATAGTTATATATATATATAACTGCATATATGAACAATGGTTTTCTAACATTTTAAAACAGCAGAGTGTTTTTGGTTGAATAAAATCTTTAAAAAGCCAAATATAAGTAAATAACACGGTACTGGGTTATAATCCACAGTTTAAACAAATACCCATGAGTCCACACTGAGATAAATAAACATTGAATAAATAAATAAGTGTGGATGAAAAGACACATCTTCCATACAGAATTCTAAATCATTTATGCAGCTACTTGTCCCTCCCCTAAGAGGTGGAATATAACTCCCTGTCTCAATAGTATGGGCTGTGCAGAGTGACTTCCTTCCAAAGAGTACAGTATTGGGTGAGGAAGAGGGGAGCAACTCCATAGTGAAGAAACCTTCCAAGCACTCCCTTGCAAGGTGATTAAAGAGAACATCAGTAGCGGTAAGTCATGATGATGGTGTGTACCTTTGACACGATGCAATGAGACCACCTTTGTGGTTTTCCTCTCCAATGTAATCATGAGGAAAACATCATAAACATTCTAATTGAGGGACAGTCTACAAGAAACCTTTGGACTTCCCTGGAGGCTCAGCAGTCAAGAATCTGCCTGCAATGCAGGAGACCCAGATTCAATCCCTAGGTTGGGAAGATCCCCTAGAGAAATGGTTACCCGCTCCAGTATTCTTGCTGGGGAGGTCTCATGGGCAGAGGAGCCTGGCAGGCTACAATCCATGGGGTCACAAAAGCATTACACACGAGTTGGCAACTAAACAACAACCACCGCAAGATACCTATGGGATACCTAACCAGTAACCCTTTAAACATCAAGGTCATCAAAAATATGGAAAATCTGAGTAACTATCATAGCCCAGAGGAGCCTAAGGAAACATGACAACTAAATGTAACATGGTATCCTGGATGGGATCCTGGAATACAAAAAGGACATTAGAGAAAATTGAGGAAATCTAAATAAAGTATGGACTTTAATAACAATACACTAGTACTGATTCATTAATTATAACAAAAGTGCCATCCCGATATAAGATGTTAATAAGAGAGGAAACCATAGTTTACAGATGTATACCATTCCCAAAATGGCTACCCACTCCAGTATTCTTGGGCTTCCATAGTGGCTCAAATGGTTAAGAATCTTCCTGCAAAACAGGAGGCCTGGGTTCAATCCCTGGGTCAGAAAGATTACCTGAAGAAGGGAATGGAAACCCACTCCAGTATTATTGCCTGGAGAATTCCATGGACAGAAGAGTCTGGTGAGATATAGTCATAGGGTCACAAAGAGTCAAACACTGAGCAAACAACAATTTCACTTTTTCACTTCACCATCCTGGAAACTTTTCTATAAATCTGAAACACAAAGTTTACTTTTTAAAAAATAAATATACAAAATCATGCTTTTTTTCAATGAGATGCTTTTATGGAAAGCAAAGTTTAGAGATGTTCAGAGCTTTGCTCTCTACATCTCTTACCCCAGCTGCTGCTCCAATACTAGAGCAGACTGAAATCACTATCATGAAAAACTGGGATGTGTTATCGTAACAAAACACCAGCCCATTTCAGGCAGCCTAGCAGCACTGTGCTGCACGACTCAGTCCAGCCTTTAACTGACTGTATTAGACCACAAGCTCTGTGCGGGTGGAATCACATCGTCTCTGCACAAGCACATGCTAAGCACTCTGTTGGCATCAAAAGACCACTGACGAACTTACTAGCACCAGTATGAGCAGCAGACACAGCTTTCACCACCAGCGCTCCAGGCCTTCCTTGGCCACAGATCTGTAAAACTTACTTCCTCATTAGTCAAGTCTGTTCCCTGTGACATCAGATAGGACAAACCTCTCCAACATGCCCTTCTGGACTCCTGAGTCTTACAGAGTGATGTATAGCCCTCTTACCTCATCACCGCACCCAACACCACCCCAATAGAACTCAAAGAGGGAGGAAAACAGGAATTTCCCCAAATCTATCAGGTTTATTTTATACTACTTTCATGTTTAACCGATCCATTTTATCACAGATTAATCACCCACAGGACAAACGGCTACAATTGAATCAACCCTTACATGCTCTCTGCAAATGAAAGGAAACATTCATATATAGGGCTACAGATTTTGTTTCCCATCAGTTGAGAGTGGCCCTTGTTCCAAATGGCAGTAATATCTCAGCAATGCATCACTGTCCCAAAGGTAACATCTGTGAAATCAGGAAAGAATGATAACAAGAACTGATGAATCACCTGGGAACCCAAGGTTCATACTAACATCACATACTCACCCAGTTGTTCGGAGAGGCATTCATTTTACAAGTAATTAGTGAGTACCTACTACATGCCAGGCAAATGCCAGCTTTCGTGGAGCTTATGTTCATATGTAGAAAACTCAGTATTCAAGACGTGAAGAAAAACTCACAGTGATCAGTGCTGGGGTGAAAATCGCCCACAGGAATAGCTAGGACAATGAAGCTATGAGCAAGGTAATGCAGACTGGGCAGGGAGGCAGATTTGATGGTCAGGGAAAGACTTTTCAGAGAGGTGACATTTGAACCTTTCGTCATTGACCCAAATGTCAAAAGGATGCATGCCACGCAAAGACTCGGGAGAAGGCTGTTTCTGGCAGAGGGAATGGCGCAATGCAAAGCCCTAAAGTGGAACCAGGTTCGTATGTTCCAGAAACAGAACCCCCCGACCATCCCCAGAGACAGGCAACTGCAGTTCAGAAAGGTGAAACCTGAGGCTAATGTGGGAATAAACCTAGCATAGCTGACTCCCCTGCTAGTCTCCAAGCACCATGCAGAGCTGTGTCCTTAGGTGAGAATCTCGGCCCCAACAGATCTAAGCTCAGGGAGTCAGGCCCTTGTCTGAGAAACAGGTTCATGGGGCCAAGAGGCAGACTCTGAAAGTTGTCTCACAGGAAGAGAATTTGAGGCCAAACAAAAATTAAGACTCTCGGGCAATGTGGCCAGGGTCCAGTAGCCCAAATGACTTGACACTACACAGGGCACATGGAGGCCCCAGGGCTGGGCAGCAAGTGCCCACAGGGGCCAAGCAGGTACATGGGAGGATCATCAGAATCCCAAAGGAACTCACAATATACTGCACTGAGTCGCTCCCACCCCAAGAACCCCAATTTAGTAGGTACATGATGGAACCTGGGACTCTGAATTTAATCAAGCTCCCAGGTGATTTTGTTTAGCCAGACCTTAGAATGACTGACTGGGAGTGAGGAGAGGGCAAGCTTGCCCTGGAGGGGAAAGCTGAGCCTGAAGAATCCTATCTCTACAAACAAATAGAATCAAGGATTAAAGTGAATGCAGTTAAGGGAAAACACACTTGGTATAACTATATGTCCACTCATAATTTTTAAAACTGGTAGAGAAAAAAAAGGGAAGTAAAATTTTATAGTCTAATAAAGATTAGCTTAAAAATGTATAGCTAATATCATTTAAGGAGAAGTTGAAAGTTTTCTCCTAGAAATAGGAAAAAAGATTGTCTGCTATTACTGATCATGCATGCATGCGTGCTATGTCACTTCAGTTGAGTCCAACTCTTTGCGACCCCATGGACTGTAGCCCACCAGGCTCCTCTGTCCATGGGGTTCTCAAGACAAGAATACTGGAGTGGGTTGCCATGCCCTCCTCCAGGGACCTTCCTGACTGTATTCAACACCATAATAGATGTCATATTTAGTGCAATTAAACAAAAAAAAAAGAAAGAAATCTTAGGCAAGTTGGGAAGAAAAAATATAAAGTGGATGCAGCTGAGATAAAGAAAAAAGTATGAAACCAAAATTATACTAGCTAATAGGAAAAGATAGTTAAGAACATTGCATAACTTGGGGTATTCCTTTACCTCCAACCATGTCTCCAAACTCGAGACATTACTTTTGTTTTCAATATAATGCATTTAATATAAGTTTAAAACCTAAACTTAGGCAATCTGTTGTTTCATAATGGCATGTTTAACAACTGGCTCATGAAATTCCTGAAAATTTAAAACCAGCTCTCAGCATGTCAGTTCCAGTGCACCACTGGCAAAAGCTTCTGAGGAAAAAAAAGCAGTCTACTGCCTTTCCTTTCCTTTCCTTTCCCTCTTCAGGTCTTCGTCTTCTCTTCCCTCCAACAGACGTACAGCAGTGCTTTCACATCTGCTCCGAGGAGCCCCATGGTTCCAGCTGTAAGGGGCAGCCTGTGCCAGGATGCAGGCAGGGAGGGAGATGGGAGGACACAGCTGGTTCACTGGCCCCATCTAGGAATCCTCAAGAACGGCTGTGCTTAGGGTGTTCTACATACTGGAATTTCAGAGAAGAGTTCATACAGAAAAGCAGTTCTTAGGGACAGGGCAGGGGACAGTAACAAGTTTTTCCTTCAAGTGTGAAAACAGCTGGTCTAGGTTACTGATACACAGTCTACACTTCCATCCATGATTCATGCAGATATGTGTTACCCACACCCCTATAAAGCTGGCGAAGCCTGTGATGCCCTCCTGCCATTTAACATGAAGGCAAGGAACGTGATGGGAGGCATGTTATTCCAACACAGCACGAACTAGTTCACTCTTCCCTTGAGAGTGCACCCTATTCTTAATTCTAGATACACTTTAAAAATATACCTCCATACATACACTCATTGGAAAAGAGAGATGAATCATGCTTCTCCTACTATAAATAAATGCCACCCTGTGTGTGTGTGCGCACACAGTGTGTCTGATTCTTTGTGACCCCATGGACTGTAGCCCAGCAGGCTCCTCTGTCCATGGGATTTTCCAGCAAGAATGTTGGAATGGGTTGCTATTTCCGTCTCCAGGGGATCTTCCCCACCCAGGGATCGAGAGATGTCTCTTGCATCTCCTGCATTGCAGGCGGATTCTTTACCAGCTGAGCCACCAGGGAAGACACTGCACCACCTGTGAAGCCCAAATGCTATCTTACGTTTGTAAATTAAGAAAAAATCAAAATTTCTACCTAATGTCAAAACATACACCTAAAAAGTATGATTATCAAAGGCATATAGCCCATTATCCCTAGTTATAACTAGCTCTGTTGCCTGAAGCTTTCCTACTGCTTCTCATCACTGGAGTCTCATGGAATGCCATACTTATTCAAGAATTCCTCTCAAGAAAAATTAATTTCTCCCTCATCCATATTCCCATAAGGCCCCACCTCCATGTCTCCTCCAACAGTGATTTGCTTGGTTATTTAGGGATGTCACTCCTGCTAGATCTGGGGCGGAGTGGGGAGAGCTTTGTGAAAGAGGGGAACTAACATTTATTGTGTCATTTCTATATTCCAGTTGTTATTTCGTCGCTAAGCTGGGTCCAACCCTTCTACAATCCCACGGACTATAGCCCACCAGGCTCCTCTGTCCATGGGATTCTCCAGGTAAGAATACTGGAGTGAGTTGCCATTTCCTTCTCCAGGGGATCTTCCAGACCCAGGGTTTGAACGTGCATCTCCTGCACTGGTAGGCAGATTCTTTACCACTGAGGCACCAAGAAATCCCAGGCTCTAAGCTAAATGCTTTACAGGCATTGTTTCCTGCAGTGCTCACAATAATCCTATGAGATGGGTATTATTTTTATCCCCATTCTACAGATAGGGAAACCAAGGTATAGGGGACTTTTAAGTTACCTGTCTCAGGCCACATGGTGCTTGAGTCCTCAGGATCTGAATCCTAGCTCTCAGGCTCCTAGGACAAGGACTGTGGTTATTACTCCTGGTGAGGAACTTGTGGGGCTCAACTGTGCCTTACTGTTATTTACCTTACTTGCTTTACAAGACCTGCTTTGATTCATCACTGCCCCATCACCCTACATTTCCAGACAAGACAGTGGCAGATTGGGGCTGGGACTGGGGTTAGGGTAAAAAATCTTTGCTCCATGTTCTTAGCTTTGAAATATTTCGCATCTACAATATTCTGTCAGGTGATTCTTTTTTTCCTTAAGATAATATGATTTTGGAACCCACACCTCAATCCTCTGCTACCTCCCCAATCCCCTTATTTCAAAGGACTCTTCCATCAGAATTCAGGTAGAAAATACTGCAGGAAAAGACCAATGAAATGAGCAAATTGGCTGCAAATTCAAAATGCCACAGACTGTCCACTGCACTTCTACAAGTTTACTTCTGAAAGTAGTTAAATGGGACAGCAGAACAAATCAATAAGTAAAACATTCATTATAATAATTTTCTTTCCTGGAAATATTTACATATTTTGAGTAAAATGAATCACACCAATTCAGCTTGCATCTAATTGCACGCTAAAATGGGCAGTGGAGACGCAAAAGTGAAAAAAATACAGTCAGTGACCTCTCACGGGGAAGACAAGCGATAGAATAATTGAAGACCCAGTGACTCTAATAGCAGGCTATATGCAAAATCCATTCATAAGAAAGAATGTAAACCAAATTAGACTAGGTTAGCATGAAGATCCCAGGCAGGGGCTGAGAGTTCCCTGGTATCTCTTTGTCCACATGCTTTGTTGATTAGCAATGGTTTTAAGCAACAATAAGATCACTTCAAGATAAAGACTTGAGTGTAAGACCTGAAACCATAAAACTCCTAGAAGAAAACACAGGCAGTATGCACTTTGACAGTGGTCTTAGCCATATCTTTCTGGATTTGTCTCCTCAGGCAAGGGAAACGAAAGCAAAAATGAACAAGTGGGACTAAATCAAACTAAAAAGTTTACGAACAGCAAAGGAAACTATCAACAAAATGAAAAGACAACCTACCAAATAGGAGAAGATATTTGCAAACCATATATTCAATAAAGGGTTGACATCTAAAATATAAAAAGAACTCATATAACTCAACAACAAAAAACCAAACAACTCAATTTAAAAATGGGCAGAGGAGATGAATAAACACTTTTTCCAAGAAGACACACAGATGGCTAATGGGCACATGAAAAAAATGTTCAACATCACTAATTATTATGGAAATCCAAATCAAAACCACAATGAGGTATCACCACATGCCTATTAGAAAGGCTATGATCAAAAAGGCAAGAAATAACAAGCTAGCAAGGAAGTGGAGAAAGGGGAAGCTTCATGCACTGTTGATGGGAGTGTAAACTGCTACAGCCATTTTGGGAAACAGTGTGAAGAGCCCTCAGAAAATTAAGTATAGAACTACTGTTTTAAGCAACAACCTATTTCTGGATATTTAGCCAAAGAATAAAAAACACTAATTAAAAAAGATATATGCACCTCTATGTTCATTACAGCATTATTTATAATGGGCATGGAAACAACCTAAGTGCCCATGAATGAATGAATGGATAAAGAAGATGCAGTATCCTCATATTAGAAATTATTAGATGCATGAACTTGGCCAATTTACTTCTCTGACGCCTAGCATTCTAATCTGTAAATGTGAGTATCAATAATGCTGTTTGGCTTACAAATGAGGTCATGGGTGGGAAGACAATGTAAAGGTGCATAGCATTCCTAGACATGAATATTAACTGGTGGACAGTTTAATATCTCATGCTACAATGTTACTGATCCAAATGGAGAAGTCCTGTGGAGGCCCAGGAATACTGAAACTCCATGAGAATGTCTGGTGACTTTAACTTTAGTGACCACTAATAAGTTGGAAAATACATTTTTAAATATGCCTTTTAAATGTTGCTAAAGAGTGGATTTAAACAACTTTGTAAAATAAATGACTGTTAAAAAAAAGATGTGATAATTACAATGGAATATTACTCAGCCATGAAAAAGATGAAATCCTGCCTTTTGAACAGTATAACTGGACCTTGAGGATATTATGTTAAGTGAAAACAAATACTATATGATTTCACTCATTTGTGAAATATAAAAAACTAAAAAGCAAAAAAAAAAATTAAACAAATCAAACACATAGATACAGAGAACAAAGTAGTGAGTTGCTAGAGTGAAAGGGCTGGGGGGTGGGGGGGATGGTGGGGAGGGTGAAATGGATAAAGGGGATCAAATATATGGAGATAGATGTAACTAAAAATTTTGGTGGCTGTAGTGTATACAGGGGCTTCCCTGGTGGCACTAGTGGTAAAGAACCTGCCTGCCAAAGCTGGAGACATAAGAGATGTGGGTTGGATCCCTGGGTTGGGAAGATCCCCTGAAGGAGGGCATGGCAACTCACTCCAGTACTATTGCCTGGGGAATCCCATGGACAGAGGAGCTTGGCAGGCTATAGACCATAGGGTCACAAAGAGTCAGACATGACTGAAGGGACTTAGCACAGCAGAGCACAGCACTGTGTATCCAGAAGTAGAAATAGAATGCTGTATACAAGAAACTTACATAATGTTATAAATCAATTTTAACTCAATAGAAAAATAATAAATAAATAATCACTTCAAGATAAACCAAAGAAAAGATAATTTTCATCTACATTTGACATTTCAAAGGGATTGTTATGCAGAATCACATGGAAGCTCGAGCTTGTGCAAAGAACTGACAAAATTTTCAGCACCCTCTCTTCCCCTGTGCTGGTTCCTCTCTGCACTGGCTTCTCCCTCCCACTCCACCACCTTCCTTTTCCCATGTTTATTCCTTATTCTCCTTCATCCAAATTCACTTATGTCTGCAAGAGCCTACTTTGGAAAAAATAATCACTGTTGAATACTGACCTTTGATTTTCCTGTCCTTAATATAAAGTTTGTCAGTTTATGCCCTTAGAAGTCTCTCCCTCTCTCAACAAAAGAGCCGACCAAATGGAGTTATTTTTATTTCCCTGTTGCTCTTGGCTGATTTTCTTTTGTGCGTCAGAAGCTTTCAAAAGGTTCCCAACTCCAGATCCAAAAAGTGCAGAAAAATTATTGAGTACAGAATAAAATATCCTCTCATCCAGAGGGGAGCCCGAGGTCACAGGCTGGGGAAGGAATTGGAGTTCTGGACCCCTAAGCAGCAAGATTTTCCATGGCCTACGGTCAGCCATAAGCTTCTGTTCTGTCCACCTGGGATAAAACCCAGGCCTTCATTTGGCAGATTAGCACTGGGATGGTCATAATGATTATTAAAATACAGAAGTGTTTCCTCTCTGATTGGCAAATACTGCCTCCCCATACACACATCCTGGCCTCCACAGACCCTTTCAGGATCCCTGTCCAAAACTCCTCACAATCAAGAGGCAAGGAGACCAGCAGAGAGTTTCCAGGACCCTGTCTCAGTGTTCACAGGGCCTGACAAAACCACACTTCATTTTAATTTCCGCTACTGAAAAATGTGTGCATGTTTGTATGTGTGTGTGAAAGTTGCTCAGTCATGTCCCACTCTTCGCGACCTCATGGACTGTAGCCCACCAGACTCCTCTGTCCATGGGATTTCCCAGGCAAGAATACTGGAGAGGGTTGCCATTTCCTTCTCCAGCTGAAAAAATTGGTTGTCCGAGTTGCACTTCAATTGCAATTATGTCAAGTTATTTATCCCTAAGGATAAGGACAAGACAGCAATATAAAAATATAACAATACGAAAAAAATTCGTTTGTTAGGAGGGTGGAATCGCTGGCTATATTTTTCTGATGAGACAGCAGTGCCAAAACCCTGTGTTCAAGATGCCTGCGATGGAATCCCAGCTCTGCCATGGGCTAGCTGTATGATCTCGCTGTGCCTCCAATGACTTCATCTATAAAAGGGGCTGGTAGGACTATTACATACCTACTTCATGGGGTTGTTTTGAGAATAAAATGTGCTGATGTGTGGAAAATGCTTAGAATAGTGTCTGGTGCACAGAAAGTATCTTTAAATGTTGATTGAATACACAAATCATTTTGTATTCTGTCCAGAATGTTTGTTCAATAAATTCAAAAATTAAGCAAGTTTCACAACACACACACAAAAAAGCAACTGTGACACTATGAAACACATACTATACACTTTTATTTAAAAACCCAGCATTAAAACATCTGGGATATAGATTTTACACTGGCCTGTGAATTTAGGGAAACTAACACATTGGAAGGCATTTCCACTACAGCATGAGATAGGATTTGTACCATCCCTTTTCTAATCAGAAATGTCACAGACTTATGAGAAGTTTAGGGTATGAGTTTCTCATTTTAACCCTGCAAAAACATTTATCCACACCCTGGCGGGAGAATACATTTTATTTTGTAGTGCTAAGACTTAAAGAATTAAAAACATAAAACCAGGCCCTGAACAGCTACAGCTTCTCTCATGCATACAGTGACTCAGACTAAGAGTTTAAAAGGTCATATCTTATGTACTGGGTCCTCTGGGTCCATCAATGTTTAGTAAACATCTAGAATGGAAAGGAAACTGCTATACCTAGCAGCTAGCTCAATCAAAACTCCTTTTAGTTATTCAAAGGGTGCACAGCCTGAGCTCAAGCATAATTTGGAAACATTCTGCTTGGAGCTGCTAAGGAGACAAAGGAACTTCATCTTTCTGTTAGAGATTAAGGAGAGGAAACTACCAACAACTCTAGGGAATTCCCTGGCAGTCCAATGGTTAGGACTCGGCACTCTTACTGCTCAGGACATGGGTTCAATCCCTTGTCTGGGAACCAAGATCATGCAAGCCACCAGCACAGCCAAAAAACAAACAAAAAAACTCCCTCACCTGTTTCTCCCACCTCTTAGCTCACAGTACCTTTATACACAAATTTAAACTAAATTAAAACTCCCTCACCTGTGTCTCCCACCTCTTAGCTCACAGTACCTTTATAAACAAATTTAAATAGGTCCCACGAAGAAGGCAATGGCAACCCACTCCAGTACTCTTGCCTGGGAAATCCCATGGACGGAGGAGCCTGGTAGGCTGCAGTCCACGGGGTCGTGAAGAGTCGGACACAACTGAAACAACTTAGCAGCAGCAGCAGCAGCAGCAAATAGGTCCCAAGATTATCCTCTGGGTTTTCCAGGTGGTAAAAAACCTTCCTGACAATGCAAGAGACTTAAGAGATGAGGTTCAATCCCTGAGTCAGGAAGATCCCCTGGAGGAGGACCCAGAAAACCCACTCAAGTATTCTTGCCTGGAGAATCCCATGGACAGAGGAGCCTGACGGGCTATAGCTAACAGGGTTGCAAAGACTTGGACACGACTGAAGCAACTTAGCACACAAGTTTATCCTCACAGAGTAATGTACTAGGCCTTTCCTGATGGGGATAAAGTCTACTAAATATCTTTCCAACTTTCTTCTTTAAAAGTGAATTTCTCTAAAAATACAAGAAGGAACTCAAACTTCACTTAATGAGAAAACTAAAGCTTGTATTGTAGTCATTATCATTGAAATGTTATTAAAACTCTTAAAAAATGAAGAGTTTTGTGGAGGGATAGTTGTGATGGGAGCACAATAATATGAAAGTAATGCCACTGAATTACATACTAAAAAATGGTTAAAATGAAAAATTTTATGTTATATCAACCCAATAAAAATAAAATAACATGGAGAACCCTGTAAGAGTTAAAGGTAAATGAATTTTATAACAAATCATTTTTAATTAAGAAATGCACATTTAGTAATCAGACAACTTCCAAGGAGCAGGGTCCCCCACTGCCTAGTTGTAAGTGAATCAACAAGCTTAAATACAGCACTTGTAGCCATGGTTCCCAAATACTCTAACATCAGGTACAAACATGTTAAAGACACACCTTTCTCAAAGCCTTAACTATTCACACTTTTCATATGGATTGTGAGTTATACTAGGTCCTGAGAAGACAGGCAGGGAGCTCAGACAATCAGTGAAAAGATTCTCAAACTACATTTAAAGGCTGTGTACAAATTCAAGCTAAAAGACTGTGCCCCATTCATTTGTACGTTATCATAAAACATTTAATACTGAAAGAAAATCTTATTCAAAGAGGCAGTGTGTAATTGTAGAGTCTGTTAATAGTTCAAGCTATAGATTCATTTCATTCTTTACACTTTCATTGCGCCACCGTTAGTTACCCATTTAACATAGCACCGAAGACTGGGGATACCTGGCCTCCCGAAGCCCCGAGAAAGCATTCAAAGGGCGGTCTAAACTGTAACCGGTAGGCCTGGCAAGTAAAGTAAGGGAACTCCTCATTTCGGGGGAAAAATCTAGGGATAATCAAACGCAGAAACGTTTGTGGTCCTTAAGAATCGACTTGCGTTTAGTACTTTACAAAGACAGTAAAGATGGCAACAATCCGAAACTAGGAGAAGGAGCAAATACAGGCGTGGCGATAGTTCTGGATTGACTCTACACGTTCTGAAGGGCCTCACACAATCCTATACTAGGCTTGAAGCTCCACGCTCTCGGATCTGAGACCTAAGTCCCACATACCTGAAGCTGGAGCCCCTTTATACACACCCAGGTCCTTGCGCCCTTATCCCTGCCCCGCCCCGGCGTCATCACTTCGTGGGCGCCACAGCGGCAGCTGTGTGGCCACACGCCCAGGACGGTGCATCTGGAGGGCTGGGCTCTCAGCCTCGGAACACAGCACTTCCTGGTTGGTTTGGGATACTGGTGTCCCCCCCACCGCCATCCCGGTCATCCCACAGCACACGCGAACCCCAGGGGCGCGAGATGTCCTAGGGTCACCAGACACACTTGTACTGGGGGCCCCGCGGCGAGCTAGATGGATACACCTGCAGAAGACGCCCCCAACTTCGGCCTGGAGCCAGCGCGGCTTTGGAGCCCAGAGCCACCTGCCCCGGCAAAAGTGCGCGCCGAAGTTGACGGCGTCGACCCTGCAGGAATCCGGGCCGCAGGCATGCACTGGAGCCCCCGAATGCTGCCAGGAAGACCGGTCCCGCGAGGCCGCAGGGAGCTGGTGCCCGCCGCCGACGCCGCGGCCAAGGCTGCGTCCAAGTTGGACGGGAAGCCGCCAGCTGCCGGGGGCCGTCGGGAGGAGGGACGGAGAGCGAGCGCGGCGGAAACCCGCTGCCGCTGGAGCTGTGCGCGTCCCCGGCGGCGGCCGCGCGGCTCCTACCTGTGGCGTGAGGGCGGCCTCAGGAACCTGCGCGGTGGCGGCGGATTCTCGGGGCTCCGGCGCAGCTGGCACCGCTGGAGGCAGGAGAGCAGGGAAAGAGGCAGGGCCAGAGTGGGGACCGCGCCGTCGCCCGGAACTCCGCGCCGGGATTCGCGCTGGCCCAGCAGGGGTGGGGCGAGGCGGTGCCTGGCGCGGCGCGTCTTCGCGCAGGCTGGACGCCCCTGCAGGGTAGGAGGTCTCCAGCCTCTAAACCTCTTTCCTGGTCCGTGTTTCTGACTTTTTTCTCCCAAAGTTTCATAATTCAACCGCATCAATCTAGGGCATGTTCACTAGCATTACTATTATTATTATCATCGGGCACTCTTGAGCCGCCAAGTGTGCAGGCACGGTTGTAGGAGCTTTGCCTACATAATCTTAATCTCGTCTACTGCAGTTGGTAGCCACAAATGGTCTATTTTATAAGTAGGGAGCAGGAAACAAAAAGTGAAACAACTTGCCAGAGGTGACACAAGAACTGGGATCTTTGTTGACGTCATCTATAAGCCTTCTTCCAACTCCCTGGCTTCACGTGTTATCAGTCAGTTCAGTTCAGATCAGCCGCTCAGTCGTGTCCGACTCTTTGGGACCCTGCGAACCGCAGCACGCCATGCCTCCCTGTCCATCACCAACTCCCAGAGTTCACCCAAACCCATGTCCATCGAGTCAGTGATGCCATCCAACCATCTCATCGTCTGTCGTCCCCTTCTCCTGCTGCCCTCAATCTTTCCCAGCATCAGGGTCTTTTCCAATGAGTCAGCTCTTCGCATCAGGTGGCCAAAGTATTGGAGTTTCAGCTTCAACACAGTCCTTCCAATGAACACCCAGGACTGATCTCCTTTAGGATGGACTGGTTGGATCTCCTTGCAGTCCAAGGGACTCTCAAGACTCTTCTCCAACACCACAGTTCAAAAGCATCAATTCTTCGGTGCTCAGCTTTCTTTAGAGTCCAACTCTCACATCCATACATACTACTGGAAAAACCATAGCCTTGACTAGACGGACCTTTGTTGGTAAAGTGATGTCTCTGCTTTTTAATATGCTGTCTAGGTTGGTTATAACTTTCCTTCTAAGGAGTAAGCGTCTTTTAATTTCATTGCTGCAATCACCATCTGCAGTGATTTTGGAGCCCAGAAAAATAAAGTCAGCCACTGTTTCCCCATCTATCTGCCATGAAGTGATGGGACCGGATGCCATGATCTTAGTTTTCTGAATGTTGAGCTTTAAGCCAGGTTTTTCACTCTCCTCTTTCACTTTCATCAAGAGGCTCTTTAGTTCTTCTTCACTTTCTGCCATAAGGGTGGTGTCATCTGCGTATCTGAGGTTATTGATATTTCTCCCAGCAGTCTTGATTCCAGCTTGTGCTTCCTCCAGCCCAGCATTTCTCATGATGTTCTCTGCATATAAGTTAAATAAGCAGGGTGACAATATACAGCCTTGATGTACTCCTTTTCCTATTTGGAACCAGTCTGTTGTTCCATGTCCAGTTCTAACTGTTGCTTCCTGACCTGCATACAGATTTCTCAAGAGACAGGTCAGGTGGTCTGGTATGCCCATCTCTTTCAGAATTTTCCACAGTTTATTGTGATCCACACTACCAGTCATTTATAAGCAAGTAAAGTGAGACTCTGAAAAGTGACGTAATCAGCTTAAGGTCATCCAATCAAGAACGCAGAAGATGGGAATTTGTATCTTGATGTCTTTGAAGCTCAAACTTCAGAAATCTTAGTATAAAATAATAAATCAGGAGTAGAGCATGGAAAATTCCATTCCACCCATTGTTGTTGTTCAGCTGCTGAGTCATGCCTGACCCTCTGCGACCCCATGGACTGCAGCCTGCCAGACTTCCCTGTCCTTCACCATCTCCCATGGAACTGTCCAAATACACAAGTTTTAATGTCCACTTAGAATAAAGTCTTAAAATAAAAAAAAACAGTTGTCATGTGACTTGAATAGCAGTCATTTGAGAATATAGCTTTGAGTATAGGCCACCCTATCCTCATTACCGGAGAAGGCAATGGCACCCCACTCCAGTACTCTTGCCTGGAAAATCCCATGGACGGAGGAGCCTGGTAGGCTGCAGTCCATGGGGTCGCTAAGAGTCGGACACAGCTGAGCGACTTCACTTTCACTTTTCCCTTTCATCCACTGGAGAAGGAAGTGGAAACCCACTCCAGTATTCTTGCCTAGAGAATCCCAGGGATGGCGGAGCCTGGTGGGCTGCCATCTATGGGGTCGCACAGAGTCGGACACGACTGAAGCGACTTAGCAGCAGCAGCAGCATCCTCATTACACAATGCTGCCTTCTGCCAAAGCCAAAGGAAGCTATCACCTTCATGGAGATTATTAATAACTATTAATAACGATGGCCTCTTTAAAGTACTTAGTGGATATTGTAAGGCTGAGACTGAGTTACATAATGTCTTACTGCACACATGGAACCACATGAAGTGAAAAATATAATATTCCAGTCCAAAGTAGGGAAGGAGAAGTGAAATTATTGTCTGGAACTCTGTTTTTCCTGTAACCTATGGTTGCTTAGCTCTCCCTGGACTACTTTCCTGCCTCTTGAGCACATCTTTTCCTAATGATAGAAGAGTCACTCAGCCTTCATTCTTTCCTTGTTGATGGAAATGATTGATGTCTTTTGAATCCTATGATACTGACAGATTTTTACAGTTAAACACATGGCCCTCTGAGCATACAGAGTATTGCCTAAGAGGAGTTTGGCAAGTGTAAGACAAGCATGTTATTGAACAAATGAATACCCTTTCCTCCCCTTTTCTCAAGTTTTATTAGTCACAGATGATTTGATAAGTATTATACACACAAGTAATGCACTCTTACAAGCTTGTCCTTAGAAGTTTTAACACTTTTAATTGAGAAGCGGCAGGCTATAAAATTTGCAAGTGTCATCATTAAAACATTTGGCAATAGGTTTTTCTATTAACTATAATTAGAAATAAAATTAAGTGCCCTCACTGTGATTGAATTTCTGCTTTCCTGAGCTAGAGGAATAAAATAGAAAAAGGCCATATGTTGTTTACAGATAAGCTATGGACTGTGGAAGATAAGTTTTATATATAGTATGATTTTGCATGTGATTATTCTGTTGTCCTGAGAGATTTAGTGATTGTTGGTTGCTGTTTTTCCAAATTTTGCATATCTTCAGAGGTGTCAAGAAAAAAATGACTAAGGAATCCTATGTAAATCCATCTGGATACATATTTGACATTTTAATCAGACACGTGGTATTCTAAATACTGTTCAAAGTTTATCTTTTCTTCTCAGTATAAAAGTAATATATGCCCATTTTATAATTTTTATTTATATTTTAGAAAAATATAAGGTTTTGGAGACTACAGAATTTTTTAAATTAAAATTACCTATCATTTCCCCTTTGCACATACATTCATTAGCAACATTTTGTTATATTTTCTTTTTGTTTATTTTCCATAAAGACTTGTTACAAAATTAACACTATACTGTACAATTTAGAATCTTATTTTTTTCACTGAATATTTATAAATTGAGTACTTTTTACCATCACTAAGTTCTTTAAAAAAGTATTTAGTGTTGAAGAATATTCTAATTATTTACTTATCTATGCATCTATTGATGGCTTTTGTTTTTTCTTATGTGATACTATTGTTGTTCTTGCTATTTGCATTAATACTCTTAATAGAGACATTATATATATATATAATTTGTAGAATAAATACAATTTACATAGCAGTGTGCCTCCTTAGATTTCCTCTTGTGGTATATTTATATGTACACTGCAATCCAGATCATCTAGGTCATTTTGGGATGCCCAGTGTCCATCATCTTTTCTGATGATTCCATTTTATTATAATTATAGTGTATAGTTTCAGCAAGAGGGCAATTTGAGGCAGTGATCTCCGAGGCAAAAGGCAGATCCTTCCTCTCTCCCCACCACACTTCATTTACCCTGCAGGCCAGGTGGACTGAATCCCAAGAAATGAGGGAGTAGAGAGTGTCTGGGGCTGGGCTCACTGAGCACAAGCAGTAGCAGCCTCAGCAGCAGCTTTGCCCTAACCAGGGTGACCCAGTCAGGGACAATTTCCCACTTCCTGATTTGTTTGTTTTTAACCATCTGGCACTTCCTCTGTGTCTGTTGGTTCCAGTCTTTCCCAGCCTTACCTAGAGTTTTTGAGTCCCTGGTGCCCTTTTCTTTGAGAAAACAAGAGTTTGTATCCATTGCTTATCTTTCTATAGATAATCCTCACTAACATAACCTGTGAGACTTCTACATCATTCTCTCCACCTGATGGTCCCCTAACTAGCAAGCACTTCACTTATTTGCTATGAATGCTAATTAACTAACCATAGTACACATGGTACTCTGGAGACTGTATGAAACAGGATATTTTATCCTCGGTCACCTGCTTACATAAATTACTTTAGCCATCATAACAGTGACAGAATGAAAGATGAGAACAGTGTGACTATCGAGGGTTAAAATGAAAAAAAAAAGCACTTGACAGTGGTTGGTACCAGAAAATCTCAAGAGAGAATGAGGAACAGAGTGGACATTGTCACGGTATACAGAAGCTGTGTCTCTAGAGCTTCATTTTAGCTTCCTGTGGACCATTCATACATTTCATAATTTCTCCCAACAACGGTCAGTTTGTGGGCTACCACATGACTCTAAAAGGGGGCCACACTGATGCCTATAACCCCAGCTGAAACAGAGATAATCTTCTCAGTTACTCTTTGCCAGTCCCTTTGAAGTATTTTCATATCCAAAGGCCCAAAAGAATCCAACTCCCCAGCAGTCATTAAGTAAGTTTAAAAATTTGTTTAAAATATTTTTACACCTTCAGTGTTTATGTGTTTTTTAATTGTATTCATTTTCTTGAATTTGTACATTTATACATAGTATCTTGATTATTAAATGAGAAAACATGCATGATCATTTAAAAGAGTGAATATTTGGTTAGCACAATTGTATGTCAGTGGTTGCTACAATTGTATTAAAGTAACTATAAAAAACAGCAATAATCAGTTCCGCCAAAAATCTGTATATTGCACAGTAAAAAAAGTTATGTCAAGGAGGTATTGCTCTAGGAACACATAATAAAGAAAAACTAACATTTTCAAAGCTAATGTGTTTTATACAAACAACTATGTATTTTAAACTTAATATCAAGTATAAGCTTTCATTCATTCATACATTATAAAAACCATTATGTTGCAGGTACTGTTTTAGTAGAGGGTTTTTATAATGTTAAGTTAGAAAAAGGATACTATATGAATAAAGCAAGTGAAACCTCTGTTTTCCTATAGGAGAACAAACTGAAATATGTAGGAGATGGAAGGTACTATGAAGAAATATAAACTCGGAAAAAGGAAAAGATAAAGACTTCCAGGATGAGGTTGAGGGATGCTTACAGAGAAGGCTTCTCTGATCAGGTGACACCAGAACAGAAGAAAGGGAGCAAAGCTTGCAGACAGATGTCTGGAAGAAGAGCATCCAGGCAGAGGGTCTAGGTTATATGAAGGCCATGAAGTAGAAGCATATTTGGTATTTTCAGTGAAGAGTGAGGAAACAAAGGTGAATTGAATGGTGTGAGCAGGGGAAAAAAGTGATAGAAAATGTAGTCAGAGCGGTGACTGGGAGCAAGTTCTTAAGAGGAAGAGGTTTGAATTTGATGTTTTGTTTTGCTTTTTATTTATTGAAGTACAGTTGATTGACAATGTGGTGTTAAGTCTCAGGTATACAACACAGTGATTCATTTTCAGATTATTTTCCCTTATAGGTTACTACAAGACGTTGAGTATAGTTCCTGTACTATACAGGTCTTTGTTGGTTATCTATTTTATACATAGTAATGTATGTGTGTTGAGTTTAAACTTAATTGATTATGGAAAGCTTAAGACAGAAGAGTGACATAATGGGACTTCTGTTTTAGAAGGACCACACTGACTGCTATCTGGAGACTAGCCTGCATGGGGGTGAGGGTAGAAGCATGAAGACCAAGCAACAGTCCAAGGAAAGATAGAATGGAGTGAGAGTCATGGAGGCGTTGGAAGGGGTCAGATTCTGCACATTAGTATAGATAGGAAAGGAACCAGTATTCAGGAAAATCAAATGTTTAGGAGGTGCCTTCCCCATCAAGGGCATTAGTTATTTCTTGACCATATAGACTTCCTTGGGAGATGAATTAGTGACAGCATCAGTGGAGCCCAATTAGTAGCATTATTGCTGCATTTCCTTCATGTTCATTTTTTTAAATTTTATTAGAATATAGTTGATTTACAATATTATGTTAATATCAGGTGTACCACCAAGTGATTCAGATATATACACTCATATGTTCATTCTTTTTCATATTCTTTATCCATATAAGTTACTACAGAATATTGAGTAGAGTTCCCTGAAGATTTTTTAATCTTCACCTGGGCAAATTCTCTGTTTGTTTATGAAATATAAATTTGAGTTATTGTATTTTTGCCCTGTAGAACTCAGTTCTACCACCCTTAGATCAATCCCTATACCATATATATTCTTGTTTCAAAACTAAAAACAAGTTTTTCCCCATCAAGTTTGACTCAGCCTTTACTTAAATAAAAATACTATTCAGCTTTTCACATCATAACTTCTGTGCTGGTTAAAATCAGATATTATACCTATAGTTTCAAAAGCATGTAGCTTCAGACTCTATTACACATTCGTATTCTTTGCATTTTCCAAGTAAAATGTTTCTACAAATGTTTGTTAGGTTTTACACTTTCTTAGCTCAGTTTACATTTAGAAAGCTGTGTTTGTTATACTAGCAAATGTTTTTATTTAGAATAAAAGAATAGAAATAGAAAGACATATTATGAAAGTTTTCTTTAATGATAATAGAATGGCACAACCCTCCAGGAGGAGAACCATTTGGGTCCCTGGTTGTGTGCCTTCTAATCTTTTAAAACCTTCAGAAAATTATGAAAGTGTTTTCTTGGCAATAAGTTGCTATCAGCTAAGGGATTTGGAAAACATTATTGTTTGCCTACATCACTTTACATTTTCCGGTAGAAATGTAATCATATAGACACTCACACTAAATTCTTGCTGATGTAGGTTTTCACACTTGTATAACCCATCACACTAAAGGTGCATTTTCAAATTCATGCCTTAGTCTAGTCTGTAAGCCAGTCAAGACTCCCTACCCTCACACCCGGATATAGCAGAAGCATCTCTCAGAACCTCTCAGCTTCAGTTGAGCTCTAAGTGTTTCAAGGAGGCAGAACCCTCTGCAAGAACAAAGTGAAACAAAAAGAAAAAATAGATATTTTACACACACACATATACATATATTATTTCTTTAGTGGGGCAATCTATTTGACTTACATACTCACTTTGAATTATAGACCCTCTGCCCAAAGATGTGGCTCCACTATCCTTTCAACACAAAAATTCAGGAAACAAATTTCAGAATTATCCATCCTTAACATTAAAATACAGTGAAAAAAAACCCTGCATATCATCAAAAATACTTTGTTATTCTTTACTTATCTTATATTCACACTGCACGTGTCCACATGCTCTGAAACCCTTTGGACCAGGTGAATTTAGGATATTCAAAATTTTATGAATTTTCAAAAATTCATACAGCACATATTATGTAATACCCCCAGAGAGGCTTGGGGCAGCACCCTATAATTAAATACCCTCATATTTCCTCAGCAAAAGGCATGAATAGGCACACTGTATGGAAAAATAAAATCTGTAAACAGCATTGAATCAATTCAGGTCAGATTTTCCAGCCACATGAGTTAGGAACAAAACTTGGTTTTGAGAAATTTTTGAATTTTAGAATTTTGTATGGGGCATCATAGACTTGTATTAAAACAGAATGGAGCAGACCCTGGAGACAAAGAAGAATACTTGAGAACTCTTTCCCTGCCCCTCCTTCCCATATCATTCAATATCTTAGAGAACAGCATATATTTTTTCCAACTAATCAGATGTGTTGCATTTTTATATTTTTAACAATTGTATTTATCAAGTAGATTCAAAACCCATTTGAAAGTTATTTGAGGAAAGATTTTTTTTAATTGAATTAGAAATGTCTATTTCCAAGCTTTTTAAGGTGGGCAGAGGTGAGAATTTTTATAGTTGATCCACATTTTCTAAAGTCAATCAGTTAAGAAGGAAGTACTTCCAAAGGTCGGTTGTCATGCCCTTCACCATGGCCCAAGTTGCCTTGAAAAGTAGAAACTCTCCCACTTGTTATTAAAGTGACACTTTTATCTTGAAGTGGCAGTATTAATTTAAAATTTACTGATCTACTATCACAGAATTGATAAACACTTGTTATCATAGAAAAGACAGAGGATGGAACACCAATGCTTTTAGAAAATAAAATGTGTCATTCTTTTAAACTTGACAGTTCTGAAATGTTCTCAGCCATGATAAAACCAATAAAACACCAACCTTCTTTTGATACAAAATGTTTACATCATTACTCATCATCCCTACCAACAACAATGAATAGTTTCTACAGTTTAAAGTTCTGATTTTTATATCATTATCTATATCAGTAACATCTTGTAGCAATTTGTACACTTTAAGCTTCACCATTGCTGCATGAACTTCTTGCCTCTGAATGATGCAATGAATAAATTTAAAGCTATCTCTGTGTTTTTAGCCCAGAATCCAAATTTTATTCAAGTCAAAGCAACTCTTTCATCAGTGGTTACATTGTCACAATTTTTCCATAAGACATTGTTTTTTTATGGAATTCATGTATGCAGAGAATATATTTTGCCCTTCAGTACATCTTTCCTTTATTCAGTAGCTTTCAGCTCCCTCAAAGCAACACATCCTTTTTATTGTTGTAACAATATTGTAAATTGTTACAATGTATCTAACAACTGGATTTATTGTAACATCCTTTTTATTATATTGTAATGGAATTGATTCATAATTCCACAAAATACAAATATGTATTGACAATAAAGGAGACATAAGAGAAAATACATGATAAAAAGTAGAATAGCTTTCAATCTGTAAAATTCTCAAACAAACCACACTGGAAGGCATAAGAAGGATAGATGCTTTTATTCCCTATAATGAATACAGGTTTTTTAAAGACAAATTTTGATCTAAGTATTCTCAAATTTCAACATGCATATAAGTCACCTGTGGCTTGTGTTAAACTGTAGATTCTGATTTCACGTGTCTGGAGTAAGCAGTTCTAGCAAGACTGATTCTGTTGCTGTTGGCCTACTTAAAGCTGGACACCTAGTAGAGAGCGTTAACCCCATTGTTGTATATTGGTATTTGAATACAACAGTTAAATTGTCAGCTGATAAAGGTGTTGCCATGAGTGACTTGATTTTTTCAAACAGCTTCAAATCAATTCAGGTCAGATTTTGTTATCAAGTGAGTTATGAACTATCTATTTGTGACTGTTGAATGAACAAGAGTTGTTTACGAACAACTTTTAGCTAAGTTCCAAAGACTATTTCCTCTCAATTTGTACACTTGTCACATGCATCAAAAATGCAGTCTATGTGAAAAGTATGCGAGCAGTATTTTGAATTTATGTGTAAAACAGAGTTAGGTCCTAGGCTCAGATTTTTCACTTATGTGAATGTCCAGTAAGACCTTCAGAGGTTGTGTGGGATCAAGGACAATCATTCATTGTACAAGACAGTTCCACAAATAGCAGACCTCTAGCATCCCTGGCCTCCACTCACTAAATGTCATTCAGTAGCCCCCAGTCACTGTGTTGATCAAAAATGCACCCCATTTCCAAAATGTTCCAGTAGGACAGTATGACCTCTGCTGGTTGCCAGTGCTTAAGTGAAACACAAAAACTACTTCTAGCATTTAATTAAAACAGAATCCGTCATAGACCCAGGCATTGTAGAAACATTCATTCTTTCCTCCAGCTGCATGGCAAAGCTCTCATGCTGAGAAACTTGTTCTAACAGTTGTTTTTTTAATTTTTGCACAGTGTGATTTATGCATTTTTCATGATTATTTGCTGGTATGTGGTTGCCATACTGTTTCCTTCACATTATTTTAATTATTTTTACTGGAAGAAAAGCTTGAGGAAGGATGCTGTCAACCAAAATATTTTATTAAACTTAATTTCCTTCTTATTTTAAAAAATAAAAATAGTAAAAAAAAATTAATATTTCCCCTCCACTCTGCAGAGAATTGTAGGAGCAGTTATTTCCTCTGAGGTATTTAATTTAATGTTTGAGCTTAGAAATTCTGACTTGCAGGAACTAAACAGAAAGAAATCCTAATCAGAGTGTATCTTACATTATTCTGTTGGTTGGTCACTATGAAATAATTTCTACAGACTTGAATACTATGAAAATAGATTGATTAATATATAAATATACAAACCAAGGAATCTGTTCTCATAACTTTGTTTATGAATTCAAAACTTTAAAAAATTCTATTAGGCTAGCACTTCAGAAAGATTGACTTCTATAATGAATATGGAAAGCAGTTGAGGTTTGATAGTTGTAAAGGAGGAATGTATTACTTTTTTTTTTCCTTTTTTCCCTCTTTGGGTTTTGCTTTCATATAATTTATCTGACTGTATGCCAATTACAAGCATATGAATAGTAAGCAATGTAATTTTATAGTTTTACACAAATTACATGTATGTCACTAACATTTTGTGTACAAATATTGAAGACAGAATGAATGAGTTAAAATCTGTTCAAGGAAACAGGGGAAAAGAAAGACTGAATCTTGGATTCTCTAAATTGAGGAATTGTACACTTGTGGGAAATGTATAAGCCAAAAAGGAGGGGATGTGACTAAAAAGAGCGTAGACTTTTAAAGTGACAGTTGTTTTAGTAATAAAGTGTAAATTACCTGGCTAGACAGAGGCTGTATAATGTCTTCCTGTCACAGATGGTGAAAATGTGTCCCATGAGCAAGACAGAATGGCGACATCACTGCAGTTCTCCTTTTGATAAGAGGACCTCAGCGTTCTGTGTCACTTGTGGACCACAGTTCTGTCACCTATGACAAGAAAACAAATGCTTGATTTGCCTTCCTCACAATTTCTTTACAATAAAAAAAAATCTGCTACTCAGGATTTAATTTTGACCCATAAGAAAGAACTGGTTGGCAATTTAAAAATGAGGAAAATCTTGGCAGAAGATGTCTAGTGTCTATTAATTTCAGTTTTTCAAATTATGATAAAATGCATATAACATCAAATGTATCATCTTAACTATTTTAGTGTGCACTTCAGTGATATTAAATACAATCATGTCATTGTGCAACCTCACCACCATACATCCAAATAACTCTTTTCATCTTGCAAAACTGAAAATCTAGACCTATTAAACAATAACTCTCCTTTCTTTCCTTTTCCCAGCCCCGACAACCATCATTTCATTTTCCAATTTTGTGACTTTTTATTGCTCTAAGTATTTGATATAAGTGAAATAACACAGCGTTTTGTCTTTTAGTGTCTGGCTTATTTCAGTTAGCATAATGTTCTTTAAGTCCATCCATATTGTAACATATTGCAGAATTTCCTTCCTATTTAATAAATAACTAATGATAAACAACTATATAGCACAGGGAAATCTATTCAATGCTTTGTGGTGACAGAATATCCAAAGAAGAAAATCCAAAGAAGAAGGGATAAATCAGAATATGTGACTGATTCACTTTGCTGTACAGCAGAAACTAACACAGCACTGTAAAGCAAATATGCTCCAATAAGAAAAGAATTCCCTTCTTATTTCATACTGAATAACATTTCACTGTAGGCTTCCCTCTTGGCTCAGTGGTAAAGAATTTGCCTGCCAATGCAGGAGACGCAGGAGACACGGGTTCAATCCCTGGTTTGGGAAGAACCCCTGAAGAAGGAAATGGCAACCCACTCAAGTATTCTTGATGGGAAATCCCATGGACAGAGGAGCAGGATGGGCTAAAGTCCATGAGGTTGCAAAGAGTCAGACACGACTTACTGACTAAACAGCAATGACATTCCGCTGTACGTATATACCACATTTTGCTTATCCATTCACTAATGTACACTTGGATTGCTCCACATTTTAGCTATTGTGAATAATGCTGCTATGAACATAGGGGTACAAATATCTCTTGGAGACCCTTTTTCCAATTCTCTTGTGTACATACCCAGAAATGGAATTTCTGGATCATATGCTTTGCTGTGCTGTTCTTAGTCACTCAGTCATGTCTGACTATGTGATCCCATGGACTATAGCCCTCCAGGCACCTCTGTCCCTGGGGATTCTCCAGGCAGGATTATAGGAGTGGGTTGCCATGCCCTTCTCCACGAGATCTTCCCAACCCAGGGATCAAACCCAGGTCTCCCGTATTGCAGGCAGATTCTTTACCATCTGAGCCACAAGGGAAGCCTTCTTTATCATATGATAATTCTATTTTTAATTTTTTGAGGCAATCATAATGTTTTCCACAGTGGTTATACTACTTTACATTCCCATCAACAGTACATAGGGTTCCAGTTTCTCCACATCCTCGCTAACACTTGTTATTTTCTGTTTTTTTGAAAGATGCCATCCTAATGGCTATGGGCTGGTATCTCATTGTAGTTTTGATTTGCATTTCCCTAATGGTTAGTGATGCTGAGCATCTTTTCATGTGCTTATTGGCCGCTTGCATATCTTCTTTGGAGAAATGTTTACTGAAGTTCTTTATTCATGTTTGAATGGGCTGGTTGTTTTTTTGTTGTTGAGTTTTAAAAGTCCTCTATATAGCCTGGATGTTAATCCCTCATAAAATACATGATTTGCAAATAATTTCTCCCATTCTATGGGTTACCTTTTTACTCTGTGGATAGTGTCTTTCGAAGCACAACTCTTTTTTAATTTTTAGAAAGCTCAGTTTTCCAATTTTTGCTTTTGTTATCTTCACCTTCAGTGTCATATCCAAGAAATCATCACCAAATCCAATGTTATGAAGCTTTTATCCTATTTATTCTCCCAAGAGTTTCATTGTTTTAAGTCTTTATGATCCCGAATTCATTTTTGCATTTTTTATTAGGTAAGGGTCCAGTTTCATTTGTTAACATGTGAATATCCAGTTATCTCAGCTAGATTTGTTGAAGAGATCATCCTTTCCCCAGTAAATTGTCTTGCCATCTTTTTCAAAAATCATTTGACCATTTATGTGAGGGTTCATTTCTGGGCTCTCTATCCTACTCTGTTGGTCTCTATGTCTGTCTGTGTGCCAATATCACACGATTTATTTATTGTAGATTTTTACAGTCAGTTCTGAACCTAGGAAGTGTAAGTCCTCCAGTTTTGTTTTTTTCAAGATTGTTTTGGCTATTTAGGGCCCCTTGAGATTCCACGTGAATTTTAGGATTCGTTGTTCTATTTCCAGAAAAAATCATTATTGGGATTTTGATAGGGATTGCATTACATCACAGTTATGACATTTTAATAATATTAAGTCTTTCAATCCATGAATATGGCATGTCTTTCCATTTATTTATATCTTCTTTAATTTTTCCCAGCAATGTTTTGTAGTTTTCACTGTATGCTTTTACCTCTTTGGTTAAGCTAATTACCAAATATTTTATTATTTTGATGTTATTACATGTGAAATTGTTTTCTTAATTTTCTTTTCACATTGTTAATGTATAGAAACAGCTTATTTTTGTGTGTTGACTTAGTATCCTGTAACTTCGCTAAATATGTTCGTTGGTTTTAACTTTTTTTGCGGAGTCTTCAGGGTTTTCTACTTATGAGATCATATCACATGCACACAGAGATAATTTTACTTCTTTTTTTCCAACTCGTATGCCTTTTATATCTTTTTCTTACTTAACTGTTTTGGCTAAAATTTCCAGTACTATGTTAAATAGAAATGGTGAAAGTGGGCATTCTTGCCTTGTCCCTGATCTTAGAGGAAAAGCTTTCAGGCTTTCACCATTGTGTATGATGCTTGTTGTTTCATATATGAAACATGGCTTTTCATACATGGTTGACAGGAACAACATGGGTTTGAACTTTATGGATTTATTTATGCACACCTTTTTTACAATAAATACATTCTATGGTCCTACACGATCCACAGTTTGTTGAGTCCATGGGTGCAGAACTGCAGATACAGAGGGTCATCTCTAAATTTACATACAGGTTTTCAGCTCTTCAGGGGGTTGGTGTCCCTAACTGCCTTATTCAAGAGTAAAGTGTATGGTTTTTGTTATCTTGAAATTGCTTCCTTCTATTCCTATGTTGTTGTGTTTTTATGATGAAAGGATATTGAATTGTGTCAGATACTTTCTGCATCGAGACGGTTAAGTTGGATTTTCCCCTTTATTGATATATTACATTAAATCAATTGTCATATTTTGAACAATCCTTGTATTCCAGGAATAAATACCGCTTGGTCATGGTGTATAATCCTTTTAATATGCTGTCAAATTCCATTTGCTAGTATTGTGCTAAATATTGTTGCATAAATGTTCATATGAGATATTGGTCTATAGTTTTTTTTTCTTGTGGTGCCTTTGTCTGGCTTTGGTATCAAGGTTATGCTGGCCTCATAGAATGAGTTAGAAAGTGTTCCCTCTTCAATTTTTCTGAAAAGTTTGAGAAGGATTGGCATTAGCTCTTCTTTGCATGTTTGGTAGAACTCACCAGTGAAGCCAGACTCTTCTTTTTGGGGAAATTCTTGATTACTGAATCAATCACCTTACTAGTCATAGGTCTATTCAGGTTTTCTATTTCTTCATGACTTCATCTTGTTAAGTTTTATGTTTCTAGGAATTTGTCCATTTCATCTAGCTCATCCAAGTTTTTGACATACAATTGTTGTTTGAACTCTTATTTCTATAGAGTCAATAGTAATGCCCCCACTTTCATCTCTGATTTAGTAATTTAGGTCTTCTTCTTTTTATCCTTAATTCTGCTAGTTTTGTCAATTTTGTCGATCTTTTTAAAGAACCAGCAATTAGTTTAATTGATTTTATCTATTGTTCTTTTGTTCACTATTTCACTGACCTTTGCTCTAACCTTTATTATTTTTTTCCTACTGCTGGCTTTGGGTTTATTTTGTTATTTACTAGTTCTTTAGATTGTCAAGTTAGGTTGTTGATTTGAGATCAGAAAATATCTGTTTTTTTCTTAGCATTTACAGTAGCCAAAAATGAGAGCCCTGTGCCTACTCAACAAAAGCCCTAAGCATTAAAAAGCAGCTTTCAAAAAACGTTTAGAGAAATTTTCACATGATTGCATAGCAATAGACTCTTCAAGGAATGTTCCTGGACTTTCCCAACCCTCTAAAGCATAGATAAAAAAGTTAAAAAGAGGAAACTAAAGTCAAAGGAAGAGTTTTGTTTAAAAGGCTCAGGCTCTGATTAAGGGGAGACTCATGACAAATACTAAGTTCCACTTCAAAGGACTATTTTATAAAGCAATGGTTGGAACAGGAGATAGGAGGAAAAAGAGATGGAGTCATTAGAGATGCAAAAATAAAGCATAAGTATTGAATTTCTATTTTAGCCTTGTCTTTATCAGAGGGTGTAACGTTCAAGCTAAAAAATTGAAAGCAATCACAAGGGTTAAGGCTAAGATAAGTGAAGAATCAGATGGAAAGAGAGCTCTTAGTTCCTCTGTTTCGGTTTCTAAACACAGATGTTTGACACTCCATGACCCTAAAAATACTGTAGGTGGAATTGTGGAATCTGTGCTTTGTAACAGTTGCAGAGTCATGGAGAAGATAAAGATCACCAGAAGACTGGGGGAAAAAAAACTGATATCCAAGTTTTCAGCAAGGAAGAGAATATAACTCAAGAAGGAAAGTGTGCCTTGGCACATTGATTCTACTTGATATTATAGATCTGGATTCCATCTCTTAACCATTTTGGAATATCTGGAACTGGCTCATACAAATATTTCTATTAGTTTAATAAATATTTATTAAGGGCTGCCTTTTTTTCCCCACCTTGTAACTTTTGCATGTAATCCATACTCACAAACAGGAGGGCCACAAATATTTTTAAACTAAGGATGAAATCATATCAAAGTGCTGTTGGCAAAAAGAAGGATAAGCTTTGATGATCTGAGGATGCTTCTCCAAATACCACAGTGGCTTCCTTCCAGCAGGCTGCTCTGTATGGGCTTTGCTGGTGGTTCAGATGGTAAAGAATCTGCCTTCAATGCAGGAGACCCGAGTTCAATTCCTGGGTCAGGAAGATCCCTTGGAGAAGGGAATGACTACCCACTCCTGTGTTCTTGCCTGGAGAATTCAATGGACAGAGGAGGTGGCAGGCTACAGTCTATGGAGTCACAAAGAGTCGGACACGACTGAGTGACTAACACAAACATATACACACACACACACACAAGAGTGTAAGACACATGCTGTTGTTCTGTGAGTATTTTAGGATGAGAAGTTTGTTTAGAGGACAGCAGAGCACAGTAAGAAGGCTCCAGAGGTAGGTTAGTGTTGGAGCTAATGAGGCAAAAGGGACAAAACATAGCACATGAGAGTATGAACAGCTGGAGCATCTGTAGCTGGGGAACTGGCCAGGGTTACAGGAAGGATAGACGGTGTTGGAATTAACTGGTTTGAAGTGTTAATAGCTCTCTGGTGTAGAGTTATTTCCATGTGGGTGCAAACTGTTGTTCCTGGTGGTATCTGAGGCCTGTGGCTGCTAGCACATCATAGCAGACTTTATCAAATTTTTTTTTTAATATTGTGTATTTCATTTTTGCTCTGTTATCTTTTTTTTTATTTTTTTAATAAATTTATTTATTTTAGTTGGGGGCTAATTACTTTACAATATTGTAGTAGTTTTTGCCATACATTGACATGAATCAGCCATGGGTTTACATGTGTTCCCCATCTATCAAATGTTTCAGTTGTATTTCAAGAACAAAATTGGTAAAGGTGTGAATTGTCTAGTTAACTTTCTTACCCTTGTTTTTTTGTGACTTGTAATTAGGAGAAGTAGTAGTGTTCTTGCCTGGAAAATCCCAGGGACTGCAGAGCCTGGTGGGCTGCCGTCTATGGGGTCGCACAGAGTCGGACACGACTGAAGCGACTTAGCAGCAGCAGCAGCAGGTGGGAATTGGGCAGGTGAGATAGATATGAAGGAGGAAAGGACTCAGGATGAGAGGCTAAGCTGTATAAATGATAAAGATCTAGGAGAGGGGACTTCCCTGGAGGCCAGTGATTAAGACGCTGCCCTTCCAATGTAGGGGGCATGGGTTTGATCCCTGGTCAGGGAACTAAGATCCCACAGGCTGTACAGCATGGCCAATAAATAAATAAATAAAGCCAAGAGCTAGGAGACAATAGGAAAGAGAGAAGAAGAAAATTTGTGTGAGGAAAAGAGTAGAGGGGAAGTGTTAGAGAATGAAGCCAAGAGAATCTGGCTTCTCCTCTTCATGGAGCCATGAAAGGGCTTGAACTGTACGTTGCTGGAAGGTATGAATTGGAGCCCCCTTTATAGTCTTTGTGATATATTGTTGTTTAGTTGATCAGTCGTGTCTGACTCTTTGTGACCCCATGGACTGCAGGACACCAGGCTTCCCTGTCCTTCACCATCTCCTGGAGCTTGCTCAGACTCATGTCTATTGAGTCAGAGATGCCATCCAAACGTCTTGTACTCTGTTGTCCCCTTCTCCTCCTGCCTTCAATCTTTCCCAGCATCAGGATCTTTTCCAATGAGTCAGCTTTCACATCAGGTGGCCAAAGTATTGGAGCTTCAGCTTCAGCATCAGTCCTTCCAATGAATATTCAGGACTGATTTCCTTTAGGATGGACTGGTTGTATTTCTTTGCAGTCCAAGGGACTCTCAAGAGTCTTCTCCAGCACCACAATTCAAAAGCATCAATTCTTCAGTGCTCAGCCTTCTTTATAGTCCAACTCTCACATCCATACATGACTTCTGGAAAAACCATAGATTTGACTATACAGACCTTTGTCAGCAGAGTAATGTCTCTGCTTTTTAATTAGGGTGTTTAGGTTTGTCATGAGCAAGTGTCTTTTACTTTCATGGCTGCAGTCACCATCTGTAGTGATTTTGGAGCCCAGTAAAATGAAAATCTTTCACTATATCCTTTGTTTCCCCATCTATATGCTATGAAGTAATGGGACCAGATGCCATGATCTTAGTTTTTTGATAGTTGAGTTTTAAGCCAGCTTTTTCACTCTTCCTCTTTCACCTTCATCAAGAGGCTCTTTAGTTCCTCTTCGCTTTCTGCCATAAAGGTGGTGTCATCTGCATATCTAAGGTTATTGATATTTCTCCGGGAAATCTTGATTCCAGCTTGTGCTTCATCCAACTTGGCATTTCGCATGCTGTACTCTGCATATAAGTTAAATAAGCAGGGTGACAATATGCAAGCTTGAAGTACTCTTTTCCCAATTTGGAACCAGTTCGTTGTTCCATGTTCCGTTCTAACTGTTGCATCTTGATCTGCATACAGGTTTCTCAGGAGGCAGGTGAGGTGGTCTTGTATTCCCATCTCTTTAAGAATTTTCCACACTTTGTTGTGAACAACACAGGCAAAGGCTTTAGCGTAGTCAGTGAAGCAGAAGTAGATGTTTTTCTGTAATTCCCTTACTTTTTCTATGATCCTATGGATGTTGGCAATTTGATCTCTGGTTCTTCTGCCTTTTCTAAATCCAGCTTGAACATCTGGAAGTTCTCAGTTCACATACTGTTGAAGCCTTGGAGGATTTTGTGCATGACCTTGCTAGCATGGGAAATGAGTACAACTGTGTGGTAGCTTGAACATTCTTTGGCATTGCCCTCCTTTGGGACTGGAATGAAAACTGACCTTTTCCAGTCTTATGGCCACTACTGAGTTTTCCAATTTTGTTGGCATATTGAGTGCAGTACTTTAACAGCATCTTTTAGGATTTGAAATATCTCATCTGGAATTCCATCACCTCCACTAGCTTTGTTCATAATGATGATTCCAAAGGGCCATTTGACTTCACACTCCAGGGTGTCTGGGTCTAGGTGAGTAATCATATATAAATTATCAGAAACAGTGATATATAAATATCAGAAGTTTCTAAAATTACTCTGTAGTTCTTGGACTGTGATTCCTTAACCATGACTGTGTGAACTGAGCCACACAGCACACTAAGATTTATTAGGTTTTTTCAAAATTTTGATGAAGAGTTTACTAAAGTGGGAATTTCATAGATAGTGAAGGGGAAGACATAATTTAGACTTGTATATTTTTTTCTTTACTCCATGCAGGAATTAATAAGATTCTTCAGGGACTTCAGGTCAACTGACCTCTAAAGAGATGATTTCCTAATAGTTAAGGAAAGGGTTTGCTTATAATTTGTGGGGCACATAAAGGAAGACAAACAGGGAAATGAGCTACACAATCAGTTTGCAAAAAAAAATTAAGGACAGCAAATAAATGAAAAAGCATTTAACCTCATTGGGAGTTGTAAAATATAAAAGTAAATCACAGTAAGTTGTTGCAGCTTGTATGTATACCTGAGGAGAAAAGGCTGAATGGAACAGAACAGCTTTGGGTGAATTAGTGCTCTAACTTAACACTGTTTTAGGAGATGTTTAGCTGCCAAGTAGTGAAAAGGCAGAGGGCATCAGGCCTCAGAGCAGTGGGGGAGGTTGGTCTTTGAGGCGGAGCCATGGAAGGGTGGATGAGAAGAATTTCAGTAGGTTTCTGGCTGTGAGAGCGACGGCAGGACCTCAGCTTGGCAAAGACCAGGCAGCTGCGCTGGCAGAGCCACAGGTTGACAAATACCCAGAGGTATATAGTTATTAGTGTATAGTACAGCCATATAAGTGTGTGTGCGTGTGTGTATGTGTTTGTGTGCTCAGTCATGTCCAACTCTTTGCAACACTATGGACTGTAGCCCACCAGGATCCTCTGTCCATGGGATTTTACAGGAAAGAATACAGGAATGGGTTGCCATTTCCTACTTCAGGGGATCTTTCTGACCCAGGATTTGAATCCATGTCTCCTGTGTCTTCTGCATTGGCAGGGAGAGTCTTGACTACTGCACCACCCTAGTGAGATATATATGTATATATACACATGTTGAGGGGGGTTTGTTGGAGGGCAGATGGCAATGGTTTTACTTGGGGCTCAAATTCATTCAACACAGGTAGGACTTTGAACGGATAAAGTTGAGTTAGCTGTTCTTCCACTACTATTTGAACTATTGAAGAGAGGGCTGTGGCAAGTGTGAAAAAGCCTTGGCTGGGACTTTCCTGATGGTCCAATGGCTAATATTACACATTCCCGTTGAAGGGGATGCAGGTTTGTTTCCCAATCAGGGACCTAAGATCCTGCATGCCATGTAGTGTGGGGGAGAAAAATTAAAAAGCAGAAAAAATCTTGGCCACAGAATGGTAAAGCTTGCAAGACAATTGACTGGCCACAATTGATTGGTGGCTTCCACTGGGCATCAGCAAAAACACCTGGGCACTGATTTGGCATCCAGGTGGCAGGACCAGGTGGGCTGTGTTCTCTTACATTCAGGTGCTAGACTATGATAAGTCCAAGTCTACATCTCAGTCTTCCTTGACTTTTTCTGGCTTGTTTTAAGAATACTCACTCTACAAGTATGCATACAGACATTTCTGTTTTAGAGTTAGTCTTGCAACTTTTGACCTTAAAGATCAAAATTCTCTCACCCCTTTGTTTCAGATTTAGTTGTACCCATATACTCTCAAAGCGCCAGATGTCTATCATCCAATTACTTGATCTGGAGGATGGGAAGGCAGAGAGTGAATGTCAGAGGGGACTAAATAAGGTGTGTGCACAGGAGAGGAGGGGGAGAGAAGACTGGAGAGGGAGGGAGGAAGATGAAAGGAAATTAACCAAACTGTTCGCAGTGGTAGGTATGATTTTGTATGGCGTTGTTTTCTTTTTTATTCATTTAATTTAAAAACCTGTTTATGACGAGCCTCATTACTTTCACTGGTATAAACAGAAAACTATTTATGAATATTATTTTCCTCAGATGATGAGGCTCAGATGAGCCAGCAAGAGTTTTCCCAGGAATTAGTTACCAAAAACAAGTCTGATATAATATTTGGATAGAGCTACTGGTAAATTATGAGAATATCTATACATGTTATTTTATCATGTGGAACCAAAATTAATTGGATAATCATTTGCCAAAAAGTGTTTATAATAATATGTGATTATTACCTTGGAACAAGGCCTTCAATAGATTGCCATGAGATTCCAGGTACCTTCATCTAATAAAGTAGATGACAGTAAACAAATCTGTTGTCATTAAGCTGGCAGATGGAAACTGAGGGAAAATATCAGAATCAAGATTCATGTCGATTTCAGTAGAATAGGTAAGTGGGTTAACACTACCAAGGAGTTAAAGAAAGACAAGTGTCCAGTTGGACAAATCAAGGCTGTATATATGGCATGGGAGATGACTGAAGAGCTAGTACAGTAACACACCTGAGAACTTCAGGTGACTGCAAGCTCAGTAAGATCTAAGAGCCCTCCCTGAATGCCTCAAAGCTACCATGATATTGTGTGTGCACTAAGTCTCTTCAGTCACGTCCAACTCTTTGCAATCCCATGGACTGTAACCCACCAGGCTCCTCTCTCCATGGGATTTTCCAGGCAAGAATACCTGAGTGGGTAGCCATGTCCTCCTCCAGGAGATCTTCCTGACCCAGGGATCAAACCCACGTCTCCTGTATTGACAGCCAGGTTCTTTACCTTTAGCAGCCACCTAGGAAGCCCACCATGATGTCAGGCAGCATTAATAAAAATGTCACACATGGAACAGGTGAACTATATTTCTTCATTCTCTCATTAGATGACAACTTTTATTACTTGTGCATTTGTGCCCTAATTGTCCCAATTCCACTGAGTTGGGAAGGGGTTGAAGGAAGAAGAGATGTTCCTCCTCCCAGAGAATTTGGGAGACATTCTTCAGTGCCTGTGGAACAAAGCTAGGGCTGCTGGTGTTCTCTGAAGTTCACATACTTCTTTGGACCCAATATTTAGATCAACCAAAGATTTCCCTAAGGTGAAATTTCCTCCTCCGTGAGAGTATTTGTGAAAAAGCATTGCATAAGGACTTTCAAAAATTTCTAGCACTTAGCTTATTTCTGAAGTCCAGACCACAGTTGAATTTAAGATCGATGGATAGATGAAGTGTTCTCCTTTTATTACTAAAACCATAAACTTGGATTTGGTCCTAGGCAGAGAAGGTGGGTTTTGCAATGACATCTCCTGTAAGAAGAGCTTGCTGGCTGGCTTGATTGATGTTGATTGTCTGTTGGCCAATCGTCTTTAAGCTGGTATCTAGATATGCCCTCATTTAGTCACCTCGTTATGAAAGTTTCAGTGTATTTAGCGATGATTAATTATAATCCACAATAGATCATAAAGTTCTTATAGACAGGAAACATGTATCTTTTAGAATTTTCACTTCCAGCCCTTTTCTTTCAGCCTTTAAAAATGTCTTTCTTTTCCTTCCCCCCTCCCTCCATCCCTTTCCTCCTTTCTGTAGTGTCAAACAGTTCTAAGCACCAGTCAGTGACTGACAGCGATATCCCTAATCTTTGTATAATGGAGGGCCCCCAGGCCAGCCTAAACTGTTGCAAATTCAGACAAGTCTAAGGACATTCCAGGGCCAGCTGTATTTGTATGAGACTGAGGACTCCCCTGGGGAAGCAGACTCATAAGGAAGGAGAGTCAAGGTCCAAAGATAATGGGCTAGATCATACTGCAGCCATCTGCCAAGGATGTGGGGCAGCTGGAGCATCCCCTCAGTGGCTGAATGAAGGCACAGGGCACAGGGCCACCTAGAGGCATCTGGAGGAAATGAATGTAGGAACATGTGCTGCGAGAGTAACACATTCCCAGAGGGAGACAGGAGACATTATCCTGCAGAACTAGGGCAGAGTCCTACAATTCTATAGGAGGAGTAAAGTCACAGGAAATTAGTGTGGCCCACGGATTCGATGTTTTGAAGTATTTTGGAAATAACTCTGAAGAGGGAACTCATGCACTTTAAAGGGTATGTTTCCTTGTCATTCATTGTGAGGAAATGCTCATCAAAGTAACTCACCTGTGTTGTAGAAGTGTCCTCTGTTTACAAATACCACATTTACTGCATCAGGGAGAACATGCTAATGGCTTATTCCAAAGTTACTCTGATGTGGGTGTTCAAAAGGAAGCCTTCTGTTCACTAAAACACACCCCCAAGATGCTGCAAACCCCTCTCTAAGGAAATAGAGCACAAGGTTTGTGTAACTGAAATAATTACATTTTTAAGAACATAATTAAATCTATGTTGTAAATACTGCTTTTATTTGACAAAAGTGTACATTCTCTTTGAAATGTCTTTCTTATAATAACTGTCTTCTCTAACCCAGAATTAACATGAAAAAAGTAAGCACATCGGGGGGAAATTCTTATTTCTATTATTATTGTTATAAACACGTAAAATGAATTCTTCACAGTGTGTGTGAGCTTAGCTGGTATTAAGCAAACATCTGTAGACTTTAATGATGCTAGAATTTAATAAGCTTTTCATAGCACCTTGTAATAAGGCGGTCTGCCCACATTTTCTGATTTGTGAATATCACAGCTATACATCAACTTACACATCCCCAGGCTACAGTAAGGGCCAACTCTGGCCCTGCTGTGGGCAATGAAAGCCTGTGGTTTATCATTAGCCTAAAAATGCATATAGTTGGATTCTATAATATTTTCTAGATTTTTTTTTTCTTTTTCCTGTGTCAAGAAAGGAGGAAAAAATGTAAATTGCATGTGGCCTGAAATGGACATCTTCTGGGAATCAGGACTTGTGTTAACTGTACATAGCCTTCCCTCGGGAACACAGAACTTCTGCCCATTTCAATATTCACAAAATGTATTATTAGGAAACATAGAATAATAAAACATGAAATGAGGCAAAAGGATTGGAATTTAGCTTTTATTTTGCTTTAGATAGAGAGGTTTTGTCTCAATCTTGGAATGAACTTTAACATTAGAGGTGGTTAAACTAGGCTGGAAACAATTTTTAAGGGAGAGCAAGATCCGTATTCACCTCTTTGGAATTATGTAGATTAAACCTACTTGGAGGATTAAAAGGGATGGAAGAGATTAGTAAGTGACATTAGAAGAGTTCATATAGCAGAATTTTTAAAAAAGCTTTGGTCAATTTAGCATTTAAGAAAAATGAAGGGAAAGCATCTTGTAATTTGTGTGTGTGTGTAAACAGTAAGCCTATTTTCATAGCTCTTACTGTTCTTACCCCCAAGACACATACCCACAGATTTATCTATACATGGTCCATATAGACACAGGTGTGACTAGAGATGCCAGAAGCTTCCTTGGCATCTACTAGCATTGGGCTTCCTGGTGGTGGTGATTGTCTAAGTTGTGTCTGACTTTTGTGACCCCATGGACTATAACCCACCAGGCTCCTCTGTCCATGGGATTTCCCAGGAAAGAATACTAGAGTGGGTTGTCATTTCCTTCTCCACGGGTTCTTCCTGATCCAGGGGTTGGCTTGTCTCTTGTGTCTCCTGCATTGGCAAGTGGATTCTTTTACCACTGAGCCCCCTGGGAAGCCCAATATATAGTATACTGTATCTATAATTATGTAGTGTGAAAGTGTGTTAGTTGCTCTGTTGTGTCTGACTCTTTGTCCAGACAGGCCCATGGACTGCAGCCCACCAGGCTCCTCTGTCCATGAGATTTCCCGGGCAAGAATACTGGAGCGAGTTGCCATTTCCTTCTCCAGGGGATCTTCCCGACCAAAGGGATCAGACTAGGGTCTCCTGCATTCCAGGTGGATTCTTTATCAAATGAGCCACCAGAGCCACTGGGCTTCCTGATTTTCACTAAACATTGATTTCCAAAAAAGATTCTTTCAGAAATTCTTCCCTCTCTCCCCTTCAAAGGAAATAGACAATTATCTTAACACATAAACATCTCTTACCCCAAGTTTACAATAACATGGATCAGGAGTTTGACCCATCACTTGAAAAATGTGTCAAAATGGTAGTGGAAACTGTTTTACGTGATGACTGAGGCTGTAAGGGTGGGGGAAAGGAGAGCCTCTGTGAAAAGAGAATTGGGAGAAAAAGTAGAGTTCACTTTGTTTCTAAATGCCCTAAATGAAACATACAAAAAGCAAAGCATAGTTTTATCACAAAGTACAATTTTATCCCCAAAGAATATAAAGGAAATAGAACTGTCAGAAAAGAACGGCTCTGTCTGTGCTAGGAAGAGAGCTGTACGGTGTTTTCTTTAAGGAAGTCAAACTTCAACCAAGGACTTGGTTTTTTAGCCTGAGGCTCAGACTGTAAAAATTAGAAGAAACCCTGTCTCTAGGACTAGATCAAAGGGTTTGTATTATGGATCCCAGCGCTAGCTCTGCATGAACTGTTTCTCTCCCTTTACCCTAAGCTCGATAATGTGCTTGATCCTCCCGTTCTGGGCTTCAGGCTGCCACTTTCCTTTGTGCTAAAAACTTATGACTATTATTAACACCGTTATCTGATGATTGGTTATTGGTAAATACCAAACGTGCCTGTGCTCAGACGTCTGACTCTTTGTGATCCCACGGACTGTAGCCCGCCAGGCTCCTCTGTCCACGGGATTTTCCAGGCAAGAATCCTGGAGTGGGGTGCCATTTCCTCCTCCAGGGGATCTTCCCAACCCAGGGATCGAACCCAAGATCTCCTGTGTCTTCTGCATTGGCAGGATTCTTTACTACTAGCACCACCTGGGAAGCAGGTGTATACCAATTCAACCTGAGCTGAAAGAACCAAGTAATGATGTTGAAGAGTCACATTTAACAGCTGAGTTTTATACCCTCTAAAACTTACAGGTGAGTTGAAAATTTGCCCTCTTCCTAAATTATAAATTTCTTGAAGCATGACCTGTCTCTCCCTATGGTATATTCACTGAACTTTGAACAACTCAGCTAATCTGAGTAGTGATTCCTCTGTCACTAGAGGGGGTTAAAGCATTTCTGTCCTCTGTTGTCACAGAGAAAGGTTCTAGAAAGTTGTCCTTTCTCCCACTTGGTATGTGTGGGAGTATTAGACCCCAAATAGAACAGTGCTAAACTTTTTTTTTCATATTTTGTTTTTCTATAAACAAACTTTATCTGTGGCCTTGTAGCAGACCGTCAGTTCCAGGAAACACACAGCTAACAATGTCATTCCCCTTGTATTGCACATAATATAAAAACAGAGTTTAAGTAAATATTTGAATTAGGACAATTTGAAAAATTTAACTTTGGAGTAGCCTTTCCCTGGCATGTATTGATCACTTTTTTCCAGAGTGGCTGTTTCAGTAGATTCAGTATGTGATAGTTACACCCTTTAAATGAAGTTTGTTTAACTTAACATATCATACAGTAACAGAGTATAATCTTAGACTCGGCATTTGGAGAATGGAACTCAAATTTGGAGGTTCAACTCCTGCTGTGTATCAAAGAAAAGCTGATCTATAAATAGCAGTAGAGCAACACCTAGTGCTAAAGGCAGATATAGCAGAAACATCATTGGTCACAACTGGCTCATTAAATTTACAGTTAATGTTGCAATTGGATGGCTCTTTTCATTGGTACTTTAACCATGGAATTCTTCCATGAAATGGCAGGCATGGACCTGCTAATCTCTAAGGTTCTTTTATACTCTTTCTGTGATCCTCCAGCTGGGTTATTACTATATACTTTTCATTCTCTGCCCCCTATTTTTTTTAGTGAATTTACCCATTTATCCAAAGGAGGCTTGCTTAGGCCTGGCTTTTTACCTTTTAAGTCAATTAGCTTTGTGTGGATTGTGAGGAAGAAATAGAAGTGTTTTTGTACTGGGATAATGCTGTGGGGAAGTTCCAAGAAATGTCCTCTCTCCTCTTTAAAAAAATAAATACTAGGGCAAGATATGTGCATTGTTGAAAAAGGAAAGTGTGGGCCTTTGTATACAAAAACGATAGCATCATCTGCTAATAGTAGGTAATATTTATACTATGCTACCCAACTTCTTATGTCATAAAGATACACTTAGTTTATTATTATAATAGTTGTCCTATCTCAGAAAAGATCACAATATCATCTGTATGGAAATACAATAGGATCATAAGCTTACATAGCCAAATTCTCCCAAGCGAAAGTTTTATATGTCTTTGTTATTTCATTTTTCTGCAGATTAGGAGGGAATACTTGTTATTTATGGAAAGCGGTCAGATAAAGAAATAAAGTCTTTGAATATGCAGAGATCTGTAGAAACCATTAAATTAGCTAGATCACCATGAACATGAACTGCTTTAAAAGTTGGTATCACCAGTGGATTAAAAAGGTATGCACAAAACACTGCCATATTTAAAATGAATAACCAACAAGGACCTGCTGCATAGCACATGGACCTCTGCTCAATGTTATGTGGCAGCCTGCAGATGGGGGGAGTTTGGGGGAGAATGGATAGATGTATATGTACAGCTGAGTTCTTTCTCTGTTCACCTGAAACTACCACCACATTGTTTGTTAACTGACTGTACCCAATACAAAATAAAAAGTTCTTTTTCTTTAAAAAAAAAAAAGAAGTATGTATGAGAGCTTTCTCTCAGAGGCAGAAGTTCTTGCTGGACTCAGGCAGTTAGTCTGTGACCTTGTGTCTTCCTCTATTTAACACAGAGTCATGTGGCAGTAGGTCATGTGCTGGTACAGCCAGGCCAAAAGAATCCCAAGATGGGTGACTTCAGGGTGCCTCTCCCATATATCCACATACAATGTGGAAGTGTCACAGCGTATTCTCACAGCTGGGTGAGCTAACCCAGAAGATCGTCCCTGTGTTTCTGTGTAGATTTTCATGGAGAAATTTAAGGTACCAAGAAATTAAATCTTTTTAAGTGAAGGTCTCAGGAGCTAACCCTCACAGCAAAATGGTCTGGATAATCTAGATTGTGATATGCAGTGACTTCATAAATTCATTCATTCATTCACCAATACGTTTCTAAACATTGACTATTGCTCTTGGCTTTGGGATGTAGCAGTGAACAAAACAAAGTACTGGCCTTTGTGAAGCTTTCATTCTAGTTGAGACACATAGTAAACAAGTAAGCCCAAGAGCTAGGAAAAATAAAATCAGGCAGTAGTAAGTAAACTCACAAAAGGGATGGAGAAACAGATTGATGAGGGATAGTCTGTGATGAGAGGCCCTTTGAGTGGAGACCTCCATGAAGCTTCTTTGCTTCATGAATCAGTTGTTGGAGTGAATCAGTTGTTTGTACCATGCTTAGCTCACATTACTTTCCTATATTTTAAAATACGTAGAAAACTGAGGCTCTTGATATTGCTGCTTGGAAAACAGGGTAGGGACTTTGTTTCCTGACCAACCAGAAATTAGCTTAGAGGACTTTCCTGGTGGTACAGTGGATAAGAATCTGCCTGCCAATGCAGGGGATACAAATTCTGTCCCTTGTTCGGGAAGATTCCACACATTGCGTGTGGAGTAAAGAAGCCCTCCTGCCACAACTACTGAGCCTGTGCTCTAGAAGCCCAGAGCCGCAACAACTGAGTCTGTGTGCTGCGACTATTGCAGCCCCTGTACCTAGAGCCCATGCTCTGCAACCAGAGAAGTCACTGCAATGAGAAACCCACATAACACAATTAGAGAGTAGCCCCCGCTCTCTGGAACAGCAATGAAGACCCAGCGCAACCAAAACTTTTAAAAAGTAATAATTAATCTTTAAAAAAAGAAAAGAAACTGACCTAAAGAGGTTCATTCTATCTAGTCACTCATGGATGGGGATTTGCTTTCAAGTTCTCTGCCACGTCCAGATCCTCAATAGATTCTCACCTCTGCATTTATCTACACCTGGAACTCCATGCCTGGAATGTCTGTTACCAGTTCCCTCCCAGCTTTTCATCCCCTTTCAAGAATCTGGGAAAGAGTGATTAGGTTATATATTCCCTCAATTCCTGCCCTCCTTAGTCTCTGCTATGTTTGTTGACAAGTTTTCATGATTTTATGACACAGTCACCAGAGCCAGGCTGAGATCACCAGTTTGTTACTTGGAGTTTTTAAATGTCCAGCTGGTGGATGTTTTCTCCCAGTTACTGGCTATTTGTGTGCCACAAGGGTCAAAGTGGGGCCTCTTTGGAGGAACTCTAGGTGAAATCTGTCCAACAAGAATCCAATTGGGCAATACACAGCATGCAGTGTTTATCACATGCCCACTGCTTGTAAGATCGATAGAGGGGGACCTAGCTGGAAGTTCCCAGTCCTCAAGGAGATAACATTCTTAGCGACACAGACTTCTCAGGGACAGGGATTTTGGTCACATACATACTTTTGCTCCTTTGGGATTAATTTTAAGCTATGGAATCTTAGCTATGGAAGGAGTCTTAGAAATTATCTAGTTTAACCTCCACCACATGTTACCAAGAAGGACAACAAGATTATGAGGTTTTGAATTACTCAAGGTCACACAGCCCTGGTCTCTGTTTATTCTGCCAGACTGCTTCTCATCATATTCATTTGTTTAAGCCCACACCTCCTCGAGCAGATGTTCAGGAACATTCCATACGGCAGCCATCCCAGGCCATCTCCACATCAAGGGCCAGAATCTGCACATGAAGGACAGGAAGATGGAAAACTAGCCACAGCAATGCTCTAGACAGGAATTCTGGGATTTTCACATCAATACATAGAAATGGACCTTTGATTTTAGTTCCTTCTTTGTTCTAATTGCTAAAAAAAAGAAAAAGAAATAGCAAGGAATCTCTTTGTTCAGTTCTTTTTTTTTTTGTAACTGGAAGTAGAATCAGAAGTTCTAATAATGTCTCCTTTGTACATACGCAGCATCATCTCCATTCTTATTATGTCCTTGGCTTAAGTCCAGCCCTATATACTTTGGTACCTCATAGTTCAATTTTCAGATGTACATATTTGCTTTAAAAGTTGGAGTGCACCTGTATACTGATCTACTAGAGAAAATTACACACTTCAGAGTCAAGTATTCCTAAGTTCAAAACCAGGATTCAACACTAATTAGCTGGGTAAGCTTCATTATTTAACACTAGAACCTCAGTTTTGCCATCTGCAAAGTGGGAATAATGAAGATACCCATAGAGGGCTTTAGTGAACACATCCTTCCTGTTTTTCCCTCCCTTTCTCCTTTCACATATGTGGGTATAGTTGGATCAAAAAATATGTTGAGTTTCTCACTGAATAATTTGGTCCTTTCCTCTTTCAAAACTGCCAAGAGAAGGACCTAAATGAATATGAATCTCCCATTTAAGAGGACTTAAAGGTTTGTCCCTAAAAGCAACTTTAAAAACAAACATCATCAGAGAACATTTCAGGATACTTAGAGCAGTTCCTTTCTCACTCTTTTTTTTTTTTTTTTTTTTGCCCTTTCCCTCAGTTTATTTCCCTTTTGTCCTCCCTACAAACAACTTTTGTCAAATGTACATGGACAGCCCATGGCTCCCATCGCTCCTCTGTCCCGGAATCAACTCTGTGCAGACCCAGGCTCTGAATCTGTGAGTGACGCAAGAAGCTGTTTTTGGCCTCGGGAATGTTTTCCTCTATGTTCTGACTCCTCTCTTGTTGTCCTTCTCTCCTCTCCATCTTTTCTCCACCTCTCTTCCCCAGACACCTCCACTGCTTTCTCTCTTCCTGTTTTCTTAGTTTCTTCCCCTCTCCTTGGTGGCCAAAGCACCCATCAATCACCGCCACTGTCATAATCAGTTCTGTCTGTGACTCCTCTACGTCCAGGATAAAACAAGATAGGAGCAGCGGCTCTGAAAGACAGACATCTCCACAGTAGCCTGTGGGAGGCCGCCTGGCGCGTCAAGTCTGCCAATAAGAGCATTTCCTTCCAGCTGCAGGGCTGGGGAGAGCCAACCAACAGCGAGCTGCACAAGTTTGCCGGTGACACACTTAAGTTGTTTTTCTTTGTGAAAACAGGGGAAAATTCTGATAAATTCCAGATGATTTCAAAACACATTCGAGGGTCAGATATACAAGAGGCAGATAAAATCGGAATTAGGTAAGTACAAGTTGAGGCACAAATCTCTTTTTAGGTCCAAACATCTTGCAGATTGAAAGTCTTTAAATTTGACGATTCCCAGTTAGGGATGATAAAAATTGAACTTTGCTCTCCTTAAACCCCAAGCCATTACGAGAAGGGAGGGTTCACTCAAAGTTGAAGCCGAATAGCTAGTAAAAAGCTGAGGGAAGTGTGCATTATGAATGAGCATTGGAACGTTTTTTAATCCAGTTAAGGACCTGGAATATTTGGAAAGACTAAAAAATATATTAAAGATGCTCATTAAAGTGTCTACATGAATGCTGTGTCTTCATGGTATAATCAAATACATGTGTCCATCATTCCCATGCTAGAAAGACAGGTTCATCTTGGTACTGAAGGGGCCAAAGCAGTTTCTGTCTTACACTCCTTACCCTGTGATCCACATTCGTCAACATTCTCAGAGATTATTGAGCAGCATGGCTGTATGTCTGGGTCAAAGTTAGGCCTTTCATTTTTTGCAAGTTACTAAAGCTATACTCTTTGTTTTTCCCTTTTTGTTCTCCCACCTTTTAATTTGAAACTTTCGAACCTACAGAAAAGCTAGAAGAAAGCATGAAGAACACTAACATACCCAATTCACCAATAGGACATTCTCTTACATAACTGTAATGCCATTCATACTCCTAAGACACTTAACACTGAGGCACTAGTGTTATCTAATAGAAATTCCACGTTTAAATTTCCCCAATTGTACCAGTAATCTTTCATGATATGGACAATTTTGAAGAGCCAAGGCTACTGCTTTGTAAAATGTCTCAGTAATCTGAGTTTGATTGTTTCCTTGTGATTAGAGTCAAGCTACACATTTTTCCTAAAAACGATACACAGGTGATTGTGTATACTTCCATTGCATCTTATCAGGAAGCTGTGAGATCAGTTTGTCCTGGTGTTGGTGATGTAAAGTTTGATCACTTGGTTGAGATGGTGATTTAACCTTTGTCTTGGTTAGGGTGTTTTCCATTGTAAAGGTATCTGCTGTGCTTTAATCAGTTGCTGCACTGAGGTTAGAAGAGTACTAATTTTCTAATTTTTTTATTCCTTCTGTTTATATCAGATGGAATCCTCAGTATGGAACCTAGGTCTTTTTAAAAAATTTTATTGAAATATAGCTGATTTACAATGTTGTTAATTTCTGCTATATAGCAAAGTGATTCAGTTTTATATATATGTATTTTTGCATTATAGTTTATCAGAGGATGTTGAATATAATTCCCTGTGCTATACAGTAGGGCCTTGTTACTTACACTTACTGTATATAATAGTTTACATCTGCTAATTCCAAGCTCCCAAATCTTTCCCTCCTCCATCCCCTCCTTGACAACTACAAGTCTGTTCTTTATGTCTTTGTGTCTGTTTCTGTTTCATAGATATATTCACTTGTATTTGAGATTCCACATATAAGTGACACCATATGGTATTTGTCTTTCTCTTTCCCGTTTACTTCACTTAGTATGATAATCTCTAGGTCCATGCATGTTGCTGCAAACGGCATTACTTCATTCTTCTTTATAGCTGAGTAATATTCCATTGTATATGTTCTTTATCCATCCATCATTATTTGTTTCCATGCCTCGGCTACTGTAAAAAGTGCTGCTATGCACATAGTGGTACATGTGTCTTTTCAAATTATAGTTTATTATGAGTATAAGCCCAGGAATGGGATTACTGGATCATACGACAACTCTATTTTTAGTCTTTTGAGGAACCTCCATACTGTTTTCCATAGTAGCTGCACTAATTTACATTCCCACCAACAGCGAAAGAAGGTGGAACCCTGGTCTTTCTGATGCTAAAGGCCATGCTATTTCTGCTAGAGGAGCTACCTCTCAGATGTGTGAAAAAATGAAGCTGGTCACCTGAAGCTGCTGGGGAAATAAAACATTTTCTCTCCATCTCTTGTTTAGAGCTTCATCTTCTTTCATCTTGGCAAAATGCACCCCTTCTGTGGCTTTGAAACCTACTTTAAAAAAACACATGACTTGAGCACACACAAAGCTATTATATCTCATATGTGAGGAATGTACCTAGAGAGGTGGAGGATGTCCAAATCATCCTCTCTCTCTCAGCATCACTGACATTACCCCATCTCTTTAGGGTTCCAGGTTATATTTCCTTTCCTTTCTTTCTCCTCTTTTTTCTTTTTTGCAGGGACTGGCTCAGTGAGAGCTGCAATCAAAACATCAATTCATTTAGGATCTTTTATTTTCCTAGTGGCAAAATTGGATTGAAGAGTTCGGTGGAATGTCTACCATTCTTCCCTGAGCCACAACAGTGAAGGGGAAAGAAGGCTCAGCAAAGCAGCCTCCAAAGACCTTGACAAACACCATCTCCACCAGGGATTGCAGACCCGCCTTCCAGTAAGTTATTGCCAGACGGAAGGGAGGGGCTCTGGAGGGGCAGCGACCCTGTGAGCCTTGCTGGCTGCCAGACCCTGGGAACAAGAGATATGGCCAGTCTGAGAGGAAGCCCGGGCCAGGAACAGAATTACACTTCTCTTCTTTCCCAATAGCTGCCCTCCCTACATGTCTTCTTGCTTTCACAAAATCAGTGTGGAAAGATTTCCTCGATCAGGGAAAACACGCAGAGAAATCCTTAGTTCTCCTTCTGCCCCTTCTCTTTGTTGCGGTAAGTGGTGATGGCTTTTCTAATCACTAATAAGTTCAGGGTTACAGGTCACAATGGCAGAGTCAGGGTTAGCCTGTCAGCGTCACACATCCTGAAAAAGGCCCCCCCCCAGACTGAAACAAAAACTATTCCTTTTGTTTGCCATCTTTGTACTGTTTAACATGAATGTTTCAACAGTCTTTATTTTCCAAACATGCAAACGGGAGAGAGTGATCTGACCCACAGTACATTGACATACCATGTAGCTATAACCTTGAGATAAAAAGTAAAGGAAAAAGTCAAAACAGCTCAAACCAAGCAAGTTTTTCTTCAGTACAGACCCCTTGCCTCTGTAACAAGGGAACACACTGACATTAGCACACACTGGCTGTGTTGCACACACACAGAGCTACAAGGAGGCAGACCCATGGGATGCCAATTGCATAGCTGGGAAGTCGAATGTATTCGTTAATTAATTTAACAAGTGTGTCCTAAGTATCTACTCTGTGCTAAACATGACTCTAGGTGTTGGCAATATCTTATACACCAAGGGGATTTATAAGACTTACAAGGCCTCTGATCATGTGGAACTTACCTAGTGGCGTTGGTAGGGGGGAAGGGAATTAGAGACTACACTCACAGTGCTGAGAGGAGATGGAAAATAACAGCTATAGTGGAAAGTCTGAGCTGGTTTTCTGAATTCTATATATCTAGGCGTGCAACTTCTTCAAAATCTGGGTGACACAGTGCAATGGTGATTAAGACAGAAAAAGGGAGAGAATCTGAGAGAAGCTTCTCTCCTCAGCTGTACTTGCGAGCATCCTTTGGGAGCTTTTCCAAGCTATCAGAAAGGGTCAAACATAGAGTCTGTACGATGACAGATAAGAGAAACAATGAAAACTGTGCCTTTGTCCCTTACTTCTGAAAGAACTCCAAAGATGGAACATTCTGATGAAATAGCAGGTATCTTCTCAAGCATCTTTGCTATTTGGAGGTCAGTGCTATGGAGGAGGGCATGGCAACCCACTCCGGTGTTCTTGCCTGGAGAATCCCATGGACGGAGGAGTCTGGCGGGCTACAGTCCATGGGGTCTCACAGAGTCGGACACGACTGAGTGACTGAGCACACATGCTCAGTGCTAAGCATTTTACCTGTATTGGCTCATTTAATCCTCACAATCATCACCTAGTAAGATAAACGCTAATTTTGTTCCCATTTCCCACATGAAAAAACAGTCCTAGAAAATCTAAGTGACTTGTCCTTGCCTAAGGATGCATCCCTGGTAGAGAGTGGAACTAGGACAGGATCCTAGCTGTCTGACTCCAAAAGCTTCGTTCTAAACTACAATCTTTCCATCAACAAAATTATTTTCCTCATTTTATTTAAGGAAAAAGAGAAAAGGTACTAACATTGCATAGGCTGTTTAATCACAAGTCTTCTGGAAGTGGTCTGTGTTTTCCAGATGTTATCTTGAAAGAGATGGTCAAACCTGTCCTTTGAGTCAAAAGCAAATACAAATCACTTTCTCACAACGCATGAGAAATTAAGAGATGAACTTTTGCGATTGCTTAAATGTCCATGAGCCCATCATCTAAATTTTGAATTACGATTTGTGAATGGAGATCAGTAATTCAACCAACTAATGAATTACTCCTCAAAGTTTATTTTATAACTGCATACATTTCCATCTTCGCCTTTACTTGATAACTGATTTAACAATAAATTAACTGAGGTGAAGCTGGTTTAGTGAAAACAATGTAGAAGTCCCTAATGAAGCTTATGCCTGTTGGGGGATAAATTCATATCAAAAATTCAAAAATAATATAGTAGAACTGAACTTTGAAGGGGTGGAGAGGTCTTGCTTTTGCTTTAAATCATTTAAATTAAATGTAATGAAAAGTGATCAGAGTGCTTATTTTTACTTTGTTTTGTGGGAAATTGTGCTGGGAAAGTGGATCTATTGTACACAAAGGATGTTGGCTTTCTGCTGCAACCACCAGGCAGGTTGAGTTGAGAAACAATTAGCTCAGTCAGCAAGCCTTTGAATCTGATTAAGCCAGGAAGTGGTAACTCCCCACGACAGGGCAGAATGAAGGGAATGAAGGCGGTGGCCCAAAACAAGGAATGATCTCTGTCTCTGTCTGAAGCATTAGAATTTATTGTGTCAAATTTATGTCGAGGATTATTTCACTCCATTTTGTTATTATTTCACTAAAAACAAATATAATCTTGTTTCCAAGTGGATCAACAGTTCACATGTGTCATGGCTACTGTCTCTTAGAAACTTCTGTTTATCGAGGCCCGACATACTCTCATGTTTTGGTAATGAGACGTCTTTGAGACCCAGGACCCAAGTCACAGAGGAAAATGCAGCATTTATACCAGTCTGCTGGCTGGATTCTCATTACTCTGGGGGTTCTCAGTGTATTCTCTGGAGTTATTGCTTTCTTCCCAGTCTTTTCCTGCAAGTTTTGGTTCACCGGATGGAGTGTCTGGATTGCTTGTCCCATCTGGAATGGAGTTTTGGTAGGAAAATATTTAATATTAATATTTTTATTACATATGTTGAGAGAATAAACGAAAGAAGGAGGGAAAAGAGGGACGAGAATGATACATCTTTTAAAGGTTTTCAACAACATGAAGACATAAAAATTCTACAGAAAATCAGATTGTACCTTAGAACATTGATTTCTTAGTTGTCTTTTAAAATATAAGTTTTTCTTAATGTCATTTAATCATGTATACAGTATATCAGATGGCATTAGTGGTAAACCTGCCTGCCAATGCAGGAAACGCAGGAGACGTTGGTTCAGTCTCTGGGTTGGATTCCCTGAAGGAGGGCGTGGCAGCCCACTCCAGTATTCTTGCCTGGATAACCCCGTGGACAGAAGAGCCTGGTGGGCTTCAGTCTGTGGGGTTGCGAAGAGTCAGATATGGCTGAAGTGACTTAGCATGCACACACACACAGTATATCAGATATACTATAATAAAATGCTGTTCTCTCAAAATTTACTTTATTTTACTCTTCTCACCTTGACATTCTGAGAAATTGGAATCTGTCTTTCAAAACGGGAGTTTAGAAAAAAAAAATGCAAACCATGAAAAATAATTTTTAAATGAAGAACAAAGTAAAACAATTTTCAGGCGAATACTGTTATTAGAACACTAAGGTGTGTTTATGTGACCAAGAAGTTTGCAAGCCCCAAATCTTAGTTCTCCCATCCTTTTCTTTGAACAAAACTGTTTGCACTGGAAATAACTGAAGAAGTTGGGTGATGGGCTTCACTAGCTTCATATGTTGCCAAAACTGCATGTGCCAAATACACGTGGATACTAAGTAACTGCTCAATGTCTGCCTGTTAAACGGTCTCACAGATGACGGATGATACTGGTACCTCAGCTTCCTGGGTCAAAAAACAAACACTTAGCCTTGAAGTAGGTGGCCTCCATGGTGGCATGATTGAAGAGGAGTTACAGAGGCCTGAACATTCAACAAATCCTTCTCTCATTGTTTCCCGGGATGCCTGATATTCATTATTGGAAACTAGATAATTCGATTTTGAAACTTGTTGATCTTGTGGAGTTTTCTCTTACAATACAGCCACTGTTGAGAGGGGCAATATCTTGTCCTTTTTCTAAGATTTTTTTTCACGTGGACCATTTTAAAAGTCTTTATTGAATTCGTTACAATATTCTTTCTGTTTTATTCTTTTTGTTTTTGTTTTTGTCTTTTTGGCTGTGAGACATGTGGGATCTTAGTTCTCTGACCGGGAATTGAACTCGCACCCCTCTGCATCGGAAGGGGAAGTCTTAAGGGAATTCCCTTAAGTCTTTTAAAAAAAATCAAACTTTAATGGAGACACCATTTAAAAGCAAATCCTTAGGAAATATCATTTTAATTTATTTATTAAATAAATATATATTGATAGCCTACTACAAGCTTGAGTTACAGTGGAACGTAAAATAAAGTCTTGCTATTAAAGGCACTCTCAGTCTAAGGGGGTTTAATGATGGTGTGCAGATGGAGGAACACTGGATGGGAGGAGCGTGGAATTGAATGTGGAAACCACTTGATGGCATTTTTCTTTTCTTTATTTAACACATTTTTTACAACCACCACCCAAGTGTTGAACTTTTCCTCTTTCCCCCAACCCCTACCACAAGCCACACATTCATTCAAGAAAATGTTTATTAAACATCTACTAGAATGCAGAGATGACAGTTACACTTATACAAATGACTACCAACTTTTTTGTTGGTGACCCAGAGTAAGAAAAATATTTTACATCAAGACCTGAAATGTACATAAATAAATCTTTCAAGGGAAAAAGATAGATATCGAAACATACATATAACTAGATTTATAGAACAAAAGATTCACAAAAAAATACTTTAGCTTCTGTGTGAAGCAAATTCTCGTATTTTCTATTCAATTTTAAAAAGAAAATTCTGACTTTACAACTGACCCAGAGTTTAACAAAACCGTGATTATAGTTCAACCCTGTGCCCCTTTTCTTATAAATCTTTGCTTATCCCTGCTGGCTCTATCATAATATAGTCAACAGATATTGGTGATTTGATTTAGTTCACAAATTATTGAATATAAGCTTTCACAACTGAAGTGACTTAGCAGCAGCAACACCAAACATCTGTTTCACTAATCATGCTTCATTTAGCTAATCAGGCCCAGAGAAAAGATATGGTAGCACAGAACTAGTCAGGGGCTTTTTTAATTTGAGAGTGACAGCATAGGGAAGTAGAGTCAGAGAGTTAGGATTTGGGAAGGTGGGCCTTGTTCAAGGCCTGACTTTGACATTCTTGGTATGTAGTCAAGAACAGGGCCCTCATTCAGCTGGTTCTTCATTGCCTTTACCTATACAACATGGAATTTCACAGGTAGAGAGCCCATGTGAAACTGTCTAATCTAAGAGGCTCAGAGAGAATGAACACAGTTTGAACAAAGACTTCATAATAAAGAGTTTTTCCAGTTTTAAAGACCTACAAATGCTAGTTAACACCATGCTTTTGATTTATGCCCCACTCTCTGTCCAAGCCCTTTGTTCCTAATTCCTTGCACCTGTCTCACTCTCCCACTCTGTTCCCTGATGACATGCTGAGTTCCCTATCATGTTACCTCCTGGACTTCACCTCCAACCAGTCTTCTTTTAGCTCATTTCTTTCCCGTCACATTCCAAGGTGTGTCTGTCTCAGGGCCTTTGCACTGCCAGTTCTCTGTCCGAAGCCTTTTCTCACACAGCTTATTCCCTAGCTTCCTTCAGTTCTTGGGTCAAATGTCACTTTCTCACAGATGCCCTCCCTCATTGCTGTTATTAAAATTATAAACCTCCCCCACATTGGTATTCTCAGTCTCTCATACATTGTTCTATTTTTCACCCATAGCCCTTAACACCATCTAATATACAATGTGATTGGCTTATTTATTGTCACCCTTCCCCCCAAATGTACATTGTACAAAGGCAGGATTTTTTTTTCTATTTTGTTCACTGCTACATGTCCAACACTTGAAACAGAGTGAGTAAATATCATGCTAGATATTCAGTAAATATTGCCTGATATTTGCCTGTGTTTGCCTGATATTTGCCTGAATTTGCCTGATATTGCCAGTGTTAAATGAGTGGTGAATCCCATGCTCTCCATTTTGATAGGACAAAACTCCTTATACAGTTGAACTCTGATTAGATTGCAAAGAATAAAGGTCCAGCTGATATTTATACTGAAGCAGGAAAAAAAAACCCTCATGAGAAGGAAAGCAATAAGAAAGCTCACTCTTTCAATAATATCTAAATTTGGAACAATCTGATTTTTTTTTTCCTAGTGAGTTTTCATGGTAAACCACAGCTCTGTCTGATCAGGGTCAATCTCAAAAGGTCTCTGACTCATCCTACAGCCATCTCTGCCAATCACTTCTCAACTTGTGTGTGAAATGTATCTGCCTTTGGTGGAAAGATGATTTTTACACTTCAATAATATTTTCTTTTGAAAATGACTCCATATCTCTTTTGAGATTGGAAGAGAGAAATTTTTAGAAGTCATCTATACTTTGTATTTGTTTGGTGACTTTCATTCAAGGCTTTCTATTTTTCACAAATATTCATCTTCAGACTCTCACCTCAATTTGGACAGCAACGCGATAGGCAGTTTTCCTAGGATTTCTGATGTAGGTTATTTAAAGCTAGTGTTTCTCAAACTGAAATGTGCATATGAACCAACTAGCACACTTGTGGCCAGTGTGCACATGCGTGCTCAGTTGCGTCCACCTCTCTGCAACTCCATGGACAGAGCAATGCCAGGCTCCTCCATCCATGAGATTTTCAAAGCAAGAATACTGGAATTGGTTGTCATTTCCTTCTCCAGGGGATCTTCCTGAGCCAGGGATTGAACTTGTGTCTCCTGTGTCTCCTGTATCGGTGGGCAATTTCTTTACCAATGAGCCACCTGGGAAGCCAAATCAACTAGAGATTTTATTAAAAATGCCGGCTCTGATTCTGTGAATCTAAAGGGCAGTTGAGATTCTGCGTGTCTGACAAGTTCCCAAGAGATGAGATACTACTGGTCCTTAAGACTGTGCTTAGGGAAGCAACACACGAATCCAGCCCATTTCAGCCCCACTTCCACCCCACCATGTCCAATCCACTGCCAAGTAATTTGTATTTTTCCCACAAGGCAAAATCTCTATGTTCTTTTCCTTTTTCGTTCTCAGTGTGCACCCCCGCCTACCTCCTTACCACTTCCCACTCCACTCAGGTTTTATGCCTTGAAACTTTGATAGCTAAACTGCGAGAATCTGTGTGTTAGTGGATGATAAAATCAAGCTGTGGGGTAGTGAGTATTTAAACATATAGAATAGAATCAAACAGAAAAGAGTTATATCACATAATAAAGTTACGTGTTATCATGTAAAAATATTTATAACTTGGCCATGATGCAAAATATGTATCTTACTATGGATAGAGGTTTAAAGAAAAAGCTTGAAGAGCAGAGTCTTACAGGGGTCTCTAGGTCTTACTCCATACCTATCCAGCATGCCAACAAATGGCTTATCTTTCCAAACCTCTGCTGTGTCCCTCTAGTCCTGTCTTTGAAAATCTTCAGTGTCAAAGTTCAGATGTGTTAGCCTGGATTTTGAGGCCCTCTTCCACCTGGCCTCTTGTGGCTTTCAAGCCTGGTTTCCCACTCCCCTCTGCCAGGGACCGACCCTCTGATGGTGTGGGGTCCTCTCACCTTTCATTCCCCAAGCACGCCTGGCATGTCCCTCCCTGTGTATTTGAGGTCCCAGCTGCCCGGACTGCCCTTTCCTCTCTCTCTCCCACTGAAATCACAACCATCCTTCAAGCAATCACCTCCATCAGCGATTGTCCCCCGGAAGTGGTATCTTGTCACCGACCTCTTCTCACACAGGAAGCACTCACTCTTCCTGCCTAATTTTGTGGACATTCTTATGTCCTTCCTTTCACATCTGGACTGTAGATTCCGTTGAGAGCTGGAGCCATGGTTTGCATAATTATTGCTTGGTGAGCTTGCTTTTCTTATTTAGCTTCTCTGTGCCTTAGTTAAAAACTAGAAAATGATTTACTTCCTAGGGTCATTCATTGTGAGGATTAAATGAATTAACACTTGTAAAGTGTTTGGTAAAGTGCTTGGTGTCCAGTAAGTGCACAATAAATTCTCAATGTTATTATCGTTATTCCATCAGCATAGTGCCTATCATGAACCAGTACCCCCAAAACAGATGTCTGTAAGTGAATAAATTAACCCATATTATAAGGATTCCTCTAAAAGTTTCTATTTCTGCTGTGAAGCTCTCTGCTTCCTTCTATTCATCTGCTTCTGGGAACTGCATCCTTACTGGGGCCATTTAAAGATTTAGTGGGAGGGTTCACAATTAGCATGCAGAATGTGAGCAGCAACTTTTGCCAGACACAAGTAATGTCTCTCAAGCTGCTCCCAGAGAACAAGTCCACAGCCAGACAAGAAGGCAGAGGGTGCAGGGCTGAGTCACCCTCTGCACTCACACTCTCCCCAACCACAGCCTCCCCTCTGCCTTTCCTCACAACCCGACTGCCCCTCTCTGTCCAACTCTTCACCTCTCAGAACTTCACTATTTCCTTTTCCCAATTGACTTCTCTTCCCTACTCTCAAATCTCTCCTTTTTAAATTCTTTTCCTTTTCCCTATCTAAAAAAAATTGTTTTTAATGAAAGGAGGCAAAGGGAAAGCCCGTGACTCTTGGGGGAACATCCTCACTCCATATCCCACCCACAGCCAGGCACCAAGAGAGATGGGTGTGCTTGGCTCCTGAGTCACCATCCTCAGGGTGGATTGAACAAGTTACTGAATGGCTTTCATACACCAACCTCCCCCATGAAAGATCTTTTTCAAAGTTTTGTGTAAACAAAGCAAAATTCAAGCTGGCAGCTACAACAGAAATAACAGGCAGCTGCAATTCTGCAGGATTTTTCAACTTTTGAAAGGAAAGAAATGGTTTGTGCCAATGTAGTTAAGGCAATCTAGAATGTAAGCATCTGATAATGTCAGCCATCTACTTGGACTTCAATCAGGAGAGGTGTCTCCTTTGCTTTTTATTTCGTTTGCTTTAGAGTTTCTCATGCGTGGAGGAGTGACGTGTCAGTTGAGCGCTTTGCCTCTGAAAGCAGAGATTGGCCCCAGGCTTAGCATCAGTGCTACAGTTGCTCTTAATAATTCTCCTGTTTTGTTGTACTATTTATGCTGGCTCAACCTCCATAGGGTCGCTTGGAAACTTTCCTCTTGCAGAATCAAGCCCAGCCTCATTTGACTACAGATGGTTCTGTTTTTATCCATGGGAGTTTAATGGGATGGTGATGCCAAATCTGGAATTTCAGGCTTAGCTACATGAGGAGTTTTGTGTGAATGTATGTGTGTGTGCTTTTCCTCCTCACTCTCAAATTCTCTAAATCCAATATTCAAAATAGAATATGGCAGGAAAATGAAAAGCTGCTTCTCAAAACAACAAATATACCAGACCTGGAGCTACAAAAAGTAACATCCCACAAAACCATTTTTGTAAAAGCTCTGATTTTTTTCTCCTTAAATTTGTTGATACTATACATACAGTCAAGTTTATTTCTCTGCCAAAACCCTAAATTGTAACTATTTTTAGTCCTGTCCTCATTCTATGTCTTATTTCAGGCACATCTCTTCCTGATTTTCTCTCTCAACCTCAAAACATTCCTTGCACAGGGACAAATGATTTATGGGTTGGGAATAAGCAATTTCTGGATTCAGTGGCCACAAAGTTCTCCGTCAGACCCAGTGCCATATCGAAGATGAGTCCAGAATTTTTCCCCACTATCTGTTACTCGATTCTGGTGACACAATTCCCTCCTTTGTTGAACTATTTTCATTCTGCATTTGGGACCTTTTTCTTCAACGGAGACTATTAAAAAAATCTCTTTTGGAAAGCTGGATACCATTGCCCCTAGAACCATAAATGCCCCGTCATGCATTTATTCTAATGATAATTTTTATTACTTGAAAAGCAGAGATCATGGATTTGTATCCCACCAGCATGGTAAGCCTGCAAAATCTCTGAAGAAAGCAAACTGTAAAAGATATGCTGCTACTGGGAGGGTTTGTCAGGGGCAGGGGGGTGGGATGGAGTGGGGGGGTGGGGTGGGGAAGAGGTTCTGTGACACAATTCCATCCCAGTTCCTCCTGTTTGTAATTTTAGCAATTTGTGAGAGAGACGAACAATAGACAATTAATCAAAATAAAACATATGGCAAGGGTTATAAAGCCAAGCTTTTATTGCAGTGACATCTTACAGTTGTAAAGGTTATAACTGTAATGGCAACGGCAAGATAGAAAATTTTAAAAATGAGCTTGTGTGAATTGTGTCTTTGTGACACTGATGGCTTGTTTTCCTCATTGGCATCACTGATGAGGAGGAGATCAAAGCCATAAACCCATTTAGCTGTCTGTAATTCCTTCCAGTTCATGATAAAGTTGTCAAACTGTGAAGCAGAATGAACTCTTTCCGGAGGTACCTTCTCTCACGGATGTTGTTTTCTCATGTTCCTTTTACAGGCCATCACAACCAGTATCCTCCTACTGTTGGCCCACAAAGAGTGGACACAGAGATACCTGGTAAATATACAGACGTCAAGTAAAGTGGTAGAGTAAGTTTGAAGGTCAGATCTCTACTAGTTCAGGATAGAACACAAAGAATGTGATTTCTGATTAAAACTGAATTTTGTCTAATTCATGCCTTATTATGATGGATTTCAATAAAACACTGTTTTAAATGACTAATTTTTATCTGATACCTGCTCCAAGCATTTTCTACAAGTTACTGTGATTATGGCATCTAAGTATTGCATTAATAGTTTGGGAAGAACAGAACCAGTGTTAGTCTTCCTGAAGTACATTTTGCAAAAATGGATCGGTAGTCTCATCTGTTTTAATGATTCATTTTCAAGTTCTCAGTTCCTCAGTTTGGGATCTCTTTCCCATCTCTCTACTGCCTCTCCCATATAAAGGATGAAAAGCCTATATCTTGCATTTCAACAGTATAGAGTCAAGTACTGAAAGACTACTTTGAGCAGATTATAGCTCCTCTTCCCATGGCCACAGCAGGGCTTCTCAAACTTTATGTATGAGTTACCTGGGGATCTGGTTAAAATGCAGATTCTGACTCAGAAGATCTGCAAGAGACTGAGATTCTCCATTTCTAATAAGCTCCCAGAGGGTGTCAGCTCTCCTGGACCATGAACCACATCCTGAATAACCAAGTCCTAGAGTAAGGCAGGGATTCTGTTCACTCATTTCTGTTTTTCCCACCCTAGACTGGTTCTCAACATGTGATAGGAGATAAGCAAATGTTTCTTGAATGGAGTTGATTTCATTTCTGCCCCCGTGGGTTAATATGTTATTCTCCCATATTGAAGGGTCAAGAGGAAAACAAAAGGACCTAAGGAGGTGGCTGTAACCAATTTCTCTTTTCATTTCCCAGTAGGAAAGATTAATAGGCAGCCTCTCTTTTTCCCTTGTGGTGCTAAGAAGTTTCTAAAAAATCAAGCTCTCAAAGTAATAATCTGTTTATGTTTTATTTTCAGTGGGAAGCTAGTTTCACCTTTGTGATTCTGAGCACGATGGGATGTCCACTTCATTTTACAATAGCCTTGGTTTCTGCTCTCCTCGGCCCATATTGCTTCTACTCACTTTCAGGGATTGCAGGGATTAATTACCTTGGTTATGCAGTTGCTTTTCCTTTTCCGTATGCAAAATTCCCATCAGTCTGTGTGGACCCGCCACACTATGAAGAGTACCACCTGACGCTGCAAGCCCTCGACCTGTACCTGAGCTTTGTCATGCTCTGTGTATCGCTGACAGCATTCATCACACTTTCTGCAAGGCTTATCCAGAATGGACATATCAATGTAAGTTTCCAGAACAGGGCAGACACTTCTTGTTCCATTTTAAATGCTAACATGGAAAGTTTGGTCTATTAATGCTTGATCGGTCTCTCTTATTTACCTGTGTATCTTGTATAACCAAAAATTTCCCCCTCTTTCTACTTCTACCCCAGCCAAGAGATTGATTTACATCAACATCAGATTGAGCTTTCTTTTTCCAAAAGGGCTGATAATAATATTAATGATATGATAATAGAAATATAAACTGAATATTTAGTATGTGTCCATTTCACAGATAGTAAACGGAGGCTAAAGAGTTTACATGACTTGCCCAGCTTATCACACAGCTTAGTGGATAGTAAGACCAGATTCAGACTTCAGAGCTATTTCTCTTCATTAGGCTAGATTTATCCTGGGCTCCCTCATCACCCACCCTGCATCCTCTGCTCCTCTGCCAGACCATTAAGATGCAAGGCTTTGGCTTCCTCAAGGGTTGGAGTGGGTTGATTGGAAGAACAGCACAAGTGACTTCTGGTTCAAAATTCCTACGATTGATACTGGGTCCCTCTTTTGTGGGTTGAACAGCCTATCCCTAAAAAGAGATATTTCCCGCTACAGACTCTTACACTGGCCTTATGATTCAAGTTAGGATTATATCAGGGTCAAGTAAATTTGGGTTGTGTTAGCCAATTTTTTTCCAGTTTCATCCTATCAACACCAACCAGTAAAGCTGGAAGACAAGAATTTGGCACTCTCGATGCCTTTTGTGGTCAGTCTCGTCCTCTTCAACTTCTTCATAAATCTGCAAAGGAAATCCTGTACATTCTTAGGAACAGAGTTGATTTTACAAGCAACTCTCTCTGAGAAACAAGGCAAGCAGACCAAAATCACCACCCCCACTGTACTGCCAGAGAAGTTTAGTATTTGAGATCCCTCCCTTGTGGTGAATGACCTAACTTTCTAGAGTCATTTGTTAAAAGGAACATATGCCTAGGAGAACCACCCATTAAAGAGTTGACAGTCATAACCCCTTCACATGGATGGCTAATCAGACATCTGGCTGTCATTTTAGGCATAACTCCCACAACATTGAGGTTTAACCTGGGGTGGAGGATAGGGAGAAAAGAATGAAAAAAATATATGCAGAGCTTGGTAAGCCAGCCCCATGGAAACCCAACAGTGAGACCACCTAAAGTGCCTGGAGAGAGAGAAAATTAATTGAAAGCAGAGAAAGATTCTTCAACTTCACAGATTTTTGCCTTTGCCCATCTTGCTCAGAACAGTTTCTAGGTGTGTAGTTTCTGAGCTGAGTTTAGGACTCCGTAGAACTGCAACATGTTATTCAAAGGGGTAGAGTGACATCAGAATCACCCAGGGTTCTTGTGAAACTAGGTTTCAGAATTCTTTCCAGGTCCTTTCCAACTACATCAGAAATTCTGGGGTTGGAGGCAGTGAATGTGCATTTTTAACACACATCCCAAGAGATTCTGATGAAAATTCCCTCCTAGCACAAGCTTCACTTAATATCACTTCTGAACAGAATTTCAGTTATACAATTTACATAAAATGGAGCACTAGTGTGGTTGAGGGTTCTAGATAAATTTAATAAGCATGTCTTTGGTAAACGATCTTGGATGCCTTGATGCCACTTAATCTGTAGGGGTGGAAAATCACAATTCATTAGCAAGGATGAGCGGCTGATATAATGGGATATGATGTCCTGTATTAATAAATACACCACTGTTGCCCTGAGCCCAAAGAAATATGTGCAGCCTAAACAAACCTTTGTTATCATGCAGAAATCTCAGCTACATTAGCTACAATTTTCAGCAGTAGAATAAATGGATCATTTATCAAAATTCTAGAAAACAGACAACTTTTTTAGAAGCAAAGGTGGATCATTTGTTGGGATACAGAATTCTACATAGTGACTCTACTTTTAATGAATCTTCTTGTAGTTGTGTTGTTAGATTCCCTACATGCTGAACTGGATAAGTAATATTTTTAAATCTTTATTTAAAACTAATAAACATTGCAAAATATGCTGCTGATTCACACTTTTTCATATAAACAAAACACTGAAAATGCTTTTAAAAGCTTCACTTTCAAGTGTCTGCCTGAAAATTAAAATTCTCTTGTGTAAATATAGTACATAGCAGGAAACTCAAAAGCTATGAAAAATTATAAAAAATAAAAAGAAGAAAGTGGTGGTTTGAAGGAGGATTTGGGGGAAATTGTGGTTGTATTGTAGAACAAAACCAATTTTTTTTCAGATCCATATGTAACAGTCAATATTATGATGAAAAATATTCCCTCCTAAGGATTTGTTTCTGTAAGTTCAAAAACATGTTTTCAAAAATGAATCAAGCCCCCCTTAAGAATCACCACATTCATTATTTCTTCCTTCCTGTGCCTTTTCAGTTCAGTAGAATTGAAGTCGTCTTGTGTCCCAGTCAGCTCAGCTGCTATTAAAAAATGCCATAGACTGGGTGGCTTACCAACACACATTTATTTCTCACAGTTTCAGAGACTGGAAGTCAAGATCAAAGTGCTAGCATGGTTGGTTTTTGGTGAGGCCTTCTTCCTGGCTTGTGGATGACTGCCTTCTCACTGAGTGCTCACATAGCCTTTCCAAGGCCCAGTTCTAGAGAAGAGCAATCTTACTGCCTCCTATTTCTTACAGACATTAATCTCATCATGGGAGCTCCACACTCATGACCTCATGTAAACTTCTCCCAAATGACTTATTGCAAAATACCTTCACAGTGTGGGGATTAGGGTTTCAACATATGGATTGGGGAGGGGAGAGACATAAACAGTTGGTAACATCTTACTGAAGGTCACACAGTGCTGGTGTATGAACATGCAGTCAATTGGTACCCAATTAAAATTGGAGGAAGAAATGTTTGAAAGAGGTGTGAAGGGTTTGATGATTTTGACAAACACGAAAGCATGGTGTGAGTGCTACAGACTAAATATTCGTGCACGCGCGTGCATGCTAAGTCACTTCAGTCGTGTCTGACTCTTTGTGACTGTGGACTGTAGCCTGCCAAGCTCCTCTGTCCAAGGACTTCTCCAGGCAAGAATACTGGAGTGGGTTGCCATTTCCTTCTCCAACATTATCACCCTCAAATTCTAAGTCCTAACCCTTACTGTGATGGTATTAAGAGGTGCGGGTCTTTGGGTAGTAATTAGATTTGGATGAGGTCATGAGGGTCATCAGAGACTCTGTGATGGGCTTAGTGTCCTTATAAGAAAATGAAAAGACCAGTGCTTTTTCTCGCTTCCCAAAACAGTATACAGCAAGAAGAGGACCATCTACAAACTAGAAAGTGGGCTCCCACCAGACACTGAATCTTTTGACACCTTGATCTTGGGAGTCTAGCCGCCAGAACTGTGACAAATATCTGTGGCTTAAGCCATCCATCCTCTGGTTGTATGTTATAGCAGTCCAGGCTGACCAAGACAGTGAGTCCTTCCAAATTTGTAGGGCCTCGTGGGAAGGGGTGAAACTGGGAAAGGACTGAGAGTCTCCTGCTTGTGTGGCTCCATATAACACACTGAAGTGATCCTGTGGGTTTAGCACTCAGTGCATGGGGCAAATGAACACCACATAAAATTTAAGTTGAAAAACTAAAATGCAAAACAACCATAGCTGAAATTGTCTACATTCTTGGTTCAGTAAGTAATAAAGTGATGAGAAAGGAAAGAATTGGGATGTCAGACACACTGCAGCTGTCCCCTGCAGCTACTCTGCCCCTCCTCCATGGAATGGAATGGCTTCATTTGTTTTTCTTTCATTATTCATTGTTATGTTTGGGGTTGTTTTTTTTAATGAAAGGGGGAAAGAAAATATTTTCCCCTTATCTTGTGATACGATGGTTTTATTTTTTTTCAATGAATTGAGAAATATTTGCCATAAAAGGTGTAGGTAAACCCTTTAAATGCAATTTAAAACATGGGGACAGATTATAAGTGGACGACTTTCCTTTCTTCAAAAGGCAGATTAGCAGCAATATACTGGTTCCTAATCTTCCAGCAAACCTACTCTGCATCATTAGCAATAGAAACGTGTTTTGAAACAAGTTCATCTATGACTCTTATTCTAAATGTCTGAGGTTCCATGATGGGCTATATAGCAAGGTCTTTCTGGTGCCTCTGGGAACTAATCCCTTTGGGTAGATCCAGTAAAACTCAAACAGGATCGTGCAACTATAAGAACGCACTGTATTTCTTCCTCATAAATTCTATCATGTGGTCTTCTCAAATTGGTCAGTAGAAAAATCAGAATCTAGAAAAAGAATCACAATTCGGGGCATCACTATTCCTTTTATCTCATAATTTTGTTTGGAATAATAATAGTAGTTACATAAAACTGGAGACTAGAAAAATAACTGTAGGTGCTATTTACTGAGCAGTTACTGTTCATCAGGTGCTTTGCCTACTGTATTCCTCACAACACTCCAAAGCTCATTGAACTCACTTCACTGACAAGGATGTTGAGGTATTCATGTCAGATCAGGGTTCTCTCCCAGGGCTTGCGGGGCCTGGAGGCCAGGCTCCTTGCTACTGGATCACACCTCTTAGGTGGTATATCTCCAGTTTTACATACTCCAAGTGACTTGGCATAATCATGCTTTTCATGGACAATTTTTCTTATATTACTCACACACCAAAATTAACTCATATTTTAGAAATGGAAGTATTTTTCCCAGGATATTTTCTATTTAATCAGTAGGACCATGCCAAGGGTGATAGCAACTTACTAAGAGAGGAAATGAGACTAAAGTGTCCATTGTAATGTATTAAAATAAGCTTGATATTTTGTTAAAGAGAGAGCAATAGGTGGGGAGGGGTTAGCAACCAGAGAACTGCTTTCTGTTGAATTTTACTTTATATATTATTTTGAGTTCTACATATTTTCCTTTTGACACGCAGTCAATTGAAACATTTAATTAAAAATATCCTAATAGGCTTTCCTTCTTGTTCCTTACTCTCAATCTAAAATATTATTGTGAATATATTTCTAACAAATTTTAAATGTCATAGTTTTAAAAATTAGAAATAGATTTAGAAGAAAGAAGAAATTTTTACTTCATAACAGGGCAGAAACTTAAGTAGAAATCAGAAGCCTCCATTCTCTATAATCATGTAAATTCAGTTTTGAACAAAGAAAACTCAATTTCTGCTAGTGAATATTTCAGAATGACTGTAATGGTGCTAATCTGTGAATACAAAGCCATTTAGGATTGCAACATTGTTGGTTGGACACTTCAAATTTTATTAATTGAAGGGAATACTTGACAGCTATTATTGGATCCCTGAGACCCCTTTTCAGATGAAAGAAGGGAGAGAAAGAGAGGAAGCAATGTGGGTGAAACACAATGGAGGCTTTGGGAGGTGAGGAACCAATCCAGACATCATGACACTTCCTCTCCTGACAACTGTACCGTACCTCTCAAGTGTGTCTCTACCCTGTCCTCTTTTCTCTGTACCAACCGTGGGGACCCTGGTTTGGCTCCCATATTCTCTCACTCAGACTTCTTCACTTCCAATCTGTCTTTCTTAAAAAGTATCCTCCACACAGGCTCTAGAATGAACTCTCAAGTTCAGATCTGTTTGTATCATTCCCCTGCTTTCCCCTTCACACTCCTTCACATGACATCATGTGTACTCAGCTCCTCTCTGAGCACGTGAGTTCCTCAAGTTCAGGGACTAAGGTGGGCAAGAAAGGTGAGACTGGGAGTGTGAGAACCAAAAGAGGAAGAGAGAAGCAGGTTGCAATACTAAATGTCATTTTTATATCCTCTAGCCATAGCTAAAATTTTACTTAAATCTACAGCAGGAGAATTTTAAATGTAAAGACAATTTACATGTCATGGGGAAAGTTACTATGGTCATGGAATCCAAGAAGAATCTCCAGAAATGAATACATAGAAAAGTAGATTTGAATTCCCTGCTGCACTCCATGGGGTCACAAAGAGTCGGACATGACTGAGCCACTGAATAGCAACAACAGTGGTTTATTGAAGAATTGCTTTCAATATTAGGCTACACACAGAACCTGATATATACTGCTTAAGTCAAACAGTTTTAAGGGTAATGGCTTCTTCTATCATCAAGTATTTGAGTAGCCTTGAATAAATCAATATTGAACCTCTTTGAGCCTAAGTTTCCTTGTTGGTAAAATGGAGATAACACCTACCTCTGCTGCTGCTGCTAAGTTGCGTCAGTCGTGTCTGACTCTGTGTGACCCCATAGACGGCAGCCCACCGGGCTCCTCCGTCCCTGGGATTCTCCAGGCAAGAACACTGGAGTGGGTTGCCATTTCCTTCTCCAAAGCATGAAAGGGAAAAGTGAAAGTGAAGTCACTCAGTTGTGTCCGACTCTTAGCGACCCCATGGACTGCAGCCTACCAGGCTCCTCCATCCATGGGATTTTCCAGGCGAGAGTACTGGAGTGGGTCTCCAGTGCCTTCTCTGAACACCTACCTCACATGTTGCAAAATGAAATGACATAATTACTATTAAGAGCCTTACACTGAGCATAGTATTTGACAAGTCCTCACGTGTTTACTCTCTTCCCCTCGATTCTAATCAAATTTAAATTCTTGGCTCAGTCAAGATTTCAGAACGTGCCCTTTAGCCTTCTGTAGTTTTCAGAAAACCCCAAACCAGACAAAACAAACAGCAAATGACCAGAAGAGACAATGATCAGAGAGCATCCCCACTCCATAGACAACCCCTGCCCACAAAGGTAATGGTTCTTCCAGACTGTTTCATGAGCATGCCAGATATTTCATGACACATATATTTCTTTTTTTATATTTTTCTGCCATCCTCATCCACCAGTATCACCAATTTTGTTCTCTCTAGTGATTCCTCTTAAATCCTTAAGTGGTACCATGATGCTGTTACTTGAGTCATTCTTCACTAGGTTCCTGTGACATAAAAAAGGCTAAATTAAATGTCAGAAATGACACTCTATTTTCTTTGATAAATTGTAGAAATAAGCAGTATTGTGTTTTTTCTTCCTAGGGCCAAAAGAATGGACAATAAATTTGAAGCAATGTTCCTCTTTAATTTGTCATATTTGTGACCATTATTTTGAAATATTTCTAAAATTATTTTGATCTTTAAACTTTTTTCCTCTATGTTCTTATAAAATAAAAATTGAAATAATTGTACATTTTAGCCCTTTTGATGGTTAACCTTTTTCTGATTTATATGCTATGGTACAAAAATTGAAATTATGTCATTGTTGTCATAGAATTTTAAAATTTGAAATAGAAATGGAAGTGAATAAATGTTTTCTTTAAGTTCCTCTTGTTCTTTGTGTGATGTTCCGTTAAACTGTAATTTCATATTACCCAAATTAAGGAAATGCTTTTCAGCCTTTCTTCATTGCCATTCCGGAAGTGATTCTAAATCTCCAAAGCACAATTGAATTGTGGGCATAATGAGAAAGGTCTCCTGCAGGGGGACTATGGCCCCCCCTCCTCTCTATAGCTGGTCTTTGGCACTTAAGACAAACAGTTTAATTAATTAGAAAGGACTTTAGTTGGGCTTCCTTGGTGGCTCAGACAGTAAAGAATCTGGCTGCAATGTGGGAGACCAGGGTTTGATCCCTGGGTCAGGAAGATTCCCTGGAGAAGGGAATGGCTACCCACTCCAGTATTCTTGGCTGGAGAATTTATGGACAGAAGAGCCTGATGGGCTACAGTTCATGAGGTCACAAAGAGTTGGAAGCGACTCAGCAACTAACGCTTTAGGAGAAGGCAATGGCACCCCACTCCAATACTCTTGCCTGGAAAATCCCATGGATGGAGGAGCCTGGTAGGCTGCAGACCATGGGGTCACTAAGAGTCGGAAACGACTGAGCGACTTCACTTTCCCTTTTCACTTTCATACATTGGAGAAGGAAATGGCAACCCACTCCAGTGTTCTTGCCTGGAGAATCCCAGGGACAGGGGAGCCTGGCGGGCTGCCGTCTATGGGGTCGCACAGAGTCGGACACGACTGAAGTGATTTAGCAGCAGCAGCAGTGACTAACACTTTAGTAGAGGCACTTTAGACCAAATTTTCATCGACTATCCAAGATCCATATGCTCCTGACAGCTCAGCCATTTCCAAAAGGCATCCTCTATCAGCTATTGAATGTCTCTAAATGTAGAGGTCTTTCTTGTCTAGGCTGGTGATCTGCTTTTCACAGTCTCTATGTCTTGGTCTTGCATCTGTAGCCCTTGAGAGCACAGTTCAGTGGTTCTCAAATGTGGTTCCAAGATCTGCAACATCAACTGGGAATGTGTAACTGGAGACTCTGGTGCTGGGTCCCACAGACTGTTTTAGGAAGCCCTCCTCCAGGTGATCCTGATGCACACTAAAGTTTGAGATGCACTGGTGTAGTATAGCTGAGAATGGATGCAACCTAGGAATGAAAAATACCTGCATTCAGCTCCTGGCCCTCTGTCATTTTAGGCAATAGACTCTGTTTCCTCCCTAATCAAATGGAGCTAATGGTCAAGGCTAATCCCCAGACCTGCAGAGAGAATTCAGTGATACTATATGAGTCAAGCACATAGCAGAAAGCCTAACACACCCTAAGCATTCAAATTATTTTTTTTAAGTTTTTATGTATTTATTTTTTTTAATTGGAGGATAATTGCTCTAGAAAATTGTGTTGGTTTCTGCTGTACAACAAAGTGAATCAGCTATATGTATACATGTATCTCCTCCCTCTTGATCCTCCCTCACACCTCTCTAAGATTGTCACGGAGCACCAAGCTGAGCTCCCTGTGCTACACGGCAATTTCCCACCAGCTCTCTATTTTACACATGGTAAGCACTCAAAATTAGTGTCAAGTGATATTGGTTTGTTCAACACAGTTATTACATGCCTTTGAATATAGGTCTCTAAAAAGTCCATTCTTTCGCGAATAGAGAAGTACAGAAAATGTTCAACCTAATACCATAGACATAACAATGCTAAATACCTTCATTCTACAAATGAAAACTGAACATTCAGAAAGGCTAAGTGACATGTTCAAAGACACACTGCTCAATTGCTGGTATATGGAAGCCTTTAAGGTGCTTCCCAGTGGTAGCTCTTAAATCAACACATGTTTGTCTGTCACTTAATGCAATAATAAGGTATTTAGCCCTGGACCTGGTGATTATACAAGCAGGGACTTCAATTTTATCAGTATATTATCTGAATTAATTTTAATATTAATTGAGCATTCCCAGCTAGTATTGGGCACCATGGCTACTTGTTTGTCTACTTACATTTTGTTTTCCTATTTATATCCTATTCTGTTCTGAAAGGATTTAAGGTGACTCAGGCATTTTTAAGACTGGTATAAGTATGATTGGACTTCCCAGGTGGCTCAGTGGTGAAGAATCTGCCTGCCAAGCAGGAGACACAGGTTTGATCCCTGGGTCAGGAAGATCCCCTAGAGGAGGAAATGGCAACCCACTTAAGTATTCTTGCCTGGGAAATACTATGGACTGAGGAGCCTGGCGGCTACAGTCTATGGGGTCACAAAGAGTCAGACATGACTTAGCAACTAAATAACAACAATTTGGGCATTTTATCAACAGTTGGAGTTTCAGCCCCTATAGCACTAACTGTTGGATCAGTAAATCCAATAGTCACTTCCTGGAACTTTTGCAAGTGACTCTCAGCAAAACGTGCACAATTCTGAGGATCCCAAATGGAAACATAAGTAGGCCAACAGCAAGTGCTTTAGGTTAACTGGAATCCCTCGTATAAACTGTTAATCAGAAATAAAGAACTAGGTCTGGTTATTTCTAGCTCTTGCATGTACAAAGTACTGGGTTTTTTGCTATGCCTTTGCCTGGGGAAACTAAATGGTTAATGCTCATCATCACATGCCCACTCCCAAAAGTTTGCTTTACAGAGTGCAAAGAATAAGGCAATTTTACTTTAAACAGCCTGTTCTCAGTTTTGTGGGGCTGTTGATATTACTGGACTAGTGGCAGGCGCCAAGGCGGGAAAATAAGCTGGGTTACTTAGAAGTCTGAATGTGGACACATCAGCTTGTGGGAAGGAAACTATTTAAAATGGGGCTTGGGGAAAGCAAAAAAAATCCCCTTTCCCCATATGAGATTCTTCCACAGTGTTGTCATGCAATCTTGAAAACCTCCATACAGGAGATCACTCTCATTGGATATATGCAAATTTTCTGAGATCTAGTGGTTTCCTGCCAGGGAAAAACTTACAATAACAGAGCAAGAATGCAATCTGAGCCCTTGCTCTCTGAAACCCTGAAAGAACAGAGTCGTTCTTGACAGGGCAATTTCAACCCTTGACATTCCAGGAAATAGCTTAATAATGTCGTTTAGGCTGGGGTTGTAACCAATCCTAAGGCACAGAGACACAAATGCAGTATGTAAAATTTTAAATATCAGTTCAGGGACCATTATTCATGTTCACACAGAGTTTAACAGTGAAGACCACCACCACAAAGCCAAAACTAAGCAAGGCATCCTAATTAAATTTAACATTGTCCCCACTAATTTCACTCAGTATAGGAAAGGTTTCTGCCAAGAAATTACAGACACATCCTAAAGACTATTTACTTTCCTAAGTCCTGGGCCCGTGCCATACCAAGAATGTAGCACCCAAACAAAACTGTATTTCGATCATTAACGTATATGCAGAAGCCACCCCTGTCCTGGAACCTCAGAGGCCTTAATGAGACACACTGGCCTTTACATTCAATGTGTTTCATTTTTTTCTGGGTACAGTACAGCTGAAAAAGGTTACAAGATTCAGGTTAAAAGTCAGGAAATGGATCAGGGCCCCACACCATGACATCATTTTCTTGCAATGCAATAAAGCAATGACATTTCCTGCAGGAAAAATGATTAGAGCTGACAAGCAGCCTTTTAGCTACAGTACTTGCAGTGGAAGGTGTCAGACTTGCCTCACTCTGGCTCCTGCCACCCTCCCTCCTATTCCTTGCCTAGGGCTTCCCAGAGGTCAGTGAGAGAGAGAGAGATGCTGGCCACTTCTCTTTAGTGACAGTCCTGATATACTTAAGATAAAGATGTGCTAAAACATAGTTACAAAACTTGTGGAATTCTTTAGTTGTGACAGCATTTAATACTTTAGGCAAAAAGAATATAATTTTGCCACTTGAAAAATGATTTACAGATTTGTTTTAAAACTGGCATATAGGCAGAGTCACGAACGGTGACCGTGCAGGTTGGCCAGAGGCAGAGCGCAACTCAAATCTGGCTCACTCTCTGACTATCAAATCCTGGTTGCCAGTGAGGGGCTGGATCTCCCTTTTTTGGATTCACACAAACATCTCACAACCAGCGATAGGTGGTCTGGTAGTGAACGGGACACAGTGTGAAGGAGAGTGATGAACCAGTCTTTTGCTTTCAATCTTCAAATTCACACTTCTAGAGATAGCCTTGAAGATGTTATACGTATAGTTACAGAAACACCCATGACATCTTCAAAGATATCTCTAGAAGTGTGCATTGGAAGACCTGCCTAATTGTGGGCTCTGGGCCACATCCACCCCCTGACTGGATCACCCAAGCACACAGGGAGTCCTTTAGGGATTTTGAACAGGTGCTTCCAAAAAGTCAACACATGCAGTGTGAGGCACCATGCTTGGCGAGTAGGAGCTCTGAGCTAGAGTTCAGCTTGGCCAGGTGCTCTCGTGTGTAAATTGCATAACTGCAGTGGCCTGACTGCTCCCCACATGGTAGACCCTGCTCTGGGCTCCACATGCTGACAGACCTGCTTAGAGACACGATCAAGGCAAGAAGAGCTCGGGCCAGTCCCCTGGGACTCCACATCAAATTGCCCTTGTTTCTCCACATGTGGCCTTGTGATTTGGTTCAATAACTGAGTTTCTGCCTCAGACATCGGTTCTGGGGGCTAAGTGCCTGGTGAGTACTGCCTGGGAACAAGTGAACAAGTGCCTATTCCCCTGACTGATGATGACCATGTCCCTCTAGAAACCATAGGTCTACCCCATATACAGTGAAGTGAGGGGTCTAGCCTTATCATCGTCTGTCATTTTTCTTTTCTTTGTCTCCCTTCTTGGAGCCTTCTGGGGAGGTAGTGGAATCTGCCAAGCAAAGACTGCAAATGTGACAAAAAAAACACAAAAAACCCACCAGATTCCTGATGCTTCTTTTGTCCATTTCAGCACAGAATTATTAATAACACTAACTCACTTGAATGTCAGTGGAGGAGAGTGAGCAGGCAAGTTTCTACTACCAAAATAGCAAACACTTCTGGTTTCAGAAATGAAAAGTCCTAGAACTAGGGTGAAGTTACACATTAGAAACAATGTTTCTAGATATTATATAGGTTTGCCAAACAGATTTAAGCTCTCTACTGTAGCTGAGTGGATAGACGTCAGAGATACTCTGAGACATAGTTTACACAGTATTCACATCGATAAATCATTACACAGTAACTGGATGAACCTTGCAGTGACAAATGTGCTATCTCTGGAAAAATTTGCAAATATCTGAAGGGCTTATAAGGGGTTTCCCAGTAGGCAGGGTGGTTAAGAATCCGCCTGCCAGTGCAGGAGATACAGGAGATGAAAGTTCAATCCCTGGGTCAGTAAGATTCCCCTGAAGGAGGAAATGGCAACCCACTCCAATATTCTTGCCTGGGAAATCCCATGGACAGAGGAGCCTGGCCGGCTACAGTCCATGGGGTCTCATAGAGTTGGACACGACTGAGCATGCACACAAGCACGAAGGGCTCACACATTTCCCCAGGATGAGCCAAAACAAGCATAGTTGTCACACCTTTCTTTCGTTATCCCGTGGGTGTTCTCTCAAATACGCGGGTCTTTGTAAACGAGTCACTGTTTCCAAAGTCTGTCAAAAGTATTGGTGGTTACAAACCTAGGAAGCGTAACAAGCCTAGAAAGAAGTATGGAACTTTAAATTATGGGCAAGAATGTAAAATGTCCGAAATTACTGGGGTTTTAGTACTCTGCCAAATTTACATTCTTATACTATCTGATCACTCCCTCTTGAGGACACATTATTTCCTATAGTTAAACCTACGAGGAATAAAAAGGAATTTTGACCTATTGTATAGTCACCAGGCCTAGAGCTGGTATTTTTGCCATTTCAGTAACCCTTCTGCTTGCCTGTACATGTTGAAAGTGTCATTTAACTTAAATACACAGATGAGGCTTGTTTAAGACTCTACCCTTTCACCTTGCTCTAGGCAGGGAAACAGATCAAAGCTTCCTGTGTTTTTTAAGGATGACCCCTTCTTTGTTCTGAACACATCTCACATCTCCTGTTTGTAGAAGCTTCTGCACAGGCTGATTTGTTTTTCTTTTCTATAAATCTACTTCTCATCAACAAGACTCTCATTGCCCATTTGGGATTCTAAAAAAGGGAATTTATCCACTGGATAGATTGTTTACCTAACAATCTTTTAAAATTCATAGTATCAAAATAGATATTTTTAGTATAAAGGGTTGTCAGGATTGATAGGTGAAGAAAAGTGTTAGTAATTAATATGCCATAATGATGAGACTGACGTAGAACTGTGGAAAAACTCACCTGTTATCAACTTTGCCTTCAAATAACCAAATGACAGAGAGGTTTTATGTATTTTATTTTTATTTTAAAGGGACCCTAATTTATTTATTAATTCATTAATTCTTTGCAGGTGAAATAAAATATCAATTAATGATGATATCATTTCTTTTAGTTCATGAATTTATTGTCAGTTGAGAATATGCAGGGTACTGGCCACAGGACAAGGTGTAAAGCATTGGGAAATGAAATCTCCTAGTCCACAAAACAGAGATGAGTAAGCAAGTAAACACCACAAAGAGATTTTAATGGGTTCAATATTTACCAGGCTAAGAAATGAAAAGAAAACTGTTTTACCTTTGCGGTCTTAAATTTTCTCATGTATAAGACAAAGGAGTTAAAATTAATTGTAAGGTCCTTTTAGTCCCCAAATTCTGGGGCTAAAAGAAATATATGTCAGTGTTAAAAATGAGTTTAAAGTTGCAAATACTCACAATTTGCTTTTTTTGGCAAATATCGTGAAGAAGATAAGCTCAAAGTTGAATTATGACTTCAGATAAGGAGGTGGACACTATTACAGAGATAGAGAAAAACAGGAGGAAAAATATGGAGCTTGGCTGTAAATAGGGGAATATATCTAAGTGGAAAGAGAATGAGAGGGAGCCAGAGGAGAGAGCTGTAAAGCAAGACTGGGCTGAGTGCACTGCAAGCCTCAGATCAATCAATCAACAAGGATTTTATTCTACTCGGGTTACTTTATTTGTTAAGGGATTCTTAGGGGGCGCCTGAGATAACATGGTCAAGGATTATAAGCCACGCTAAGTATAGTACTGCAAAAATATCCTAGTGTCTCAGTCCATAAGACTAGTGGAAGAAGGGCATCTGTAAGGAGAGAGGGCTTAGAAAATATTTTAAGAATGCTCTGAGGTTCAGTTTCAAACAGTAGGTCCTAGCTGAGGATTGTGGAGAATCGACAGTTACAGGCAGCCAGGGAAGGAATGGTAACCAAAACGGAGTACCTCTCTTTAAGCAAGACTCTGGACAACACTTGGGAGGAGGATTACCAAACTCGCTGAAAATCACTTTGGCTGCAAACCAAAGAAGAATCTTCACATTTCCTCAAGATGTAAATGACACTTTGGGGCCGGAGGAAGATTCCTCACACAACTCAATTTTCCCCAAGAGGTAGAAAAGTGAGAAAACGTGACACCCTGGAATGACATATTCTTTTCCACAATAAGAACTAGGCAAGCCCACTACATTGCCCTTTTGCCTTGATTGCTAGTAAACTACAAAAAGAACTTAGATTTAATTTCAGGGCTTACACTTAAATATCTAACACCATATTTTAAAAGATTTTAACTTCTCACTTGATCTTTCGCTCATAATTTTGCTTTATTCATTTCTTTCATTTCGTGCCACCTCATTCATTCAATTTATTTCACAGATATTTATTAAGCACTTACTATGTGCTGGGCACTTCAAGTCATTTTGGAAGGCAGATGAAATGTGACTCCTGCCTGGCAGGCAGGAGACTCTGTCTCCGGCTTGTGTTGTATTTAGATCTTAGGGCTTGATGTTTATATATGGGTTACAGTTCAGGCATTTTCCAGAGGAACAAGGTTTCCGGGGTATATAGCTGTTTTTCCTAATAACTCATCCAATCTCCATCTCAGTTAAAAGTGGATTTTTTTCCCCTGTGGGTCTTTGATCCTACAGCTGCAGACATTCTGGCACCAGGGAGCCTTAAAGGTCAAGGCACCAAGACATACAGAGGTCGATGAAATCAGGGGACATCTTAGCAACCGTTGAAAGGTCATGGGGTGAGCACTATGCCTTCCAAGATGGATGGATAATGTCATTTGTGGTCTAAATAAGTGTGTACTTACTAAATTCTGACTGGGATCCAACAGGTGTGTTCCGAAACCATGCTGTTTGGAAGAGACCCTTGAGGAAAAAGAGTCAATAAGCTTTGTGCTTCCTTTAATCTATGAAGTCCACCCTTTTAACCTCTGAATCCCTAAAATTGAGTATCCTGGGATACAAAGGCAAGAGTATGAACTTGAACCTCAGTTGCTTCACCACTAGAATAAATGAGCTGGACTCACTAGTCTTCTAGCCCCTTCTAGCTCTAATTATCTGTCACTTAATGATCATCAATTCTGCTTCCAGCTTTTTGGCTCCACCACTCTACACAGATAGTCATCATTTTCACCCTCTTCAAATACAATAAAGACCAGTGTGGGAACAAGTACAGTGGCAACATTTTTGTAATATCAATACTGAGGGACAAGATTGAGACCTACTTAAGGATTATTGAGTTATTATAGCAAAGGCTTACTAGAAGTGGTTATTACTTTTCAGGAGAGATTACTTCCTTCATAGCATATCCAAATCCATGGCAAATATGTTTGACCAGAGTTCTAATATCTGCGTATACACACACCCATATTCACATATTGCTTAGCAGAGAGATGTGTATGTAATAAACATGAACACTATCTGATAACTTTTGAGCTCAAGAAATGACTTACAAGCACTTTTACTTCATGTCAGTGATTTGTATGTATAAAACAATATCTGAGAGTATAAAACACATAGATAGAAGACACAGTTCCTGTCTCAAAGAATTTATCATTTACTGTTAAGTGCTTAAAAATGTATCCAGCTTTGTGTGCAAAACATTTGAATAGATTCAGTGGTTTTTACACCATATGCAAGTGAAAGCTCTACACTTATTTACAGTGAAATATCAATATCGGGTGGGCTTTCCAGGTGGTGCTAGTGGTAAAGAACCTGCCTGCCAATGTAGGAGACGTAAGAGATGTGAGTTCAATCCCTGGGGCAAGAAGATCCTCTGGAGGAGAGGATGACAACCCACTGCGGTATTCTTGCCTGGAGAATCCCATGAAAAGAGGAGCCTGGCGGGCTACAGTCCATAGGGTCGCAGAGTCAGACACAACTGAAGTGACTTAACAACAACAACAACACATCAATATTGGGCACCACCCACTATGCTAAATGCTGAATATACATAAAGGTAGGAAAGATCCTTGCACTTTGTACCCCTCTAACCTGATCAAAATAATGCATAGTCATTCATTTGTTCATTCTGCAAACAATTATTGAATGCTTGCTATGGGGAAAGTACCATGACAGACCCTTTGGAGAGCATGATTTTTTAATGGTTCCTATCTTTAAGGATCCTAAAATTTAGTGGTGTCAGAAAAGAGCTAACAAAGCAGAATGGAAAAGAAGTATCAGGAAAGAGCTATAGAGAACACTTAGAGGATAGAGTAACCATGCCCAGAGATTAGGATAGACTTTAATATAGATGGCCCTAGAGCAAGACATGGAAAGATGAATAGTATACTAGTGGTGGAGACACGGAGCAGGGGGAAGCTCACCTCAGAGAGAGATCAGTGAGAACAAAAACACAGAGGCATGAAAATTAATGCATGCCCTGGGCACAGCAAAGAGGTTGGTATGGCTGGAGCATAGATACAAATAGGGCAGGAGGAGACGAGGCAGGAAGTTGGGATGGAGCCAGCAAATGTAGGGCCTCCAGTGCAATACTAATCCAATTAATTCTATCTAGCAAATAGTAGGGAGCCAGTAGAAGTTCTGGGGACAAGAACATTAAGAGGTTAGGTACATTCAAGCATGTAAATTTCGAAATAAACTACTGCTAAAGAGATTGACTCATTGGAAGACACCCTGATGCTGAGAAAGATGGAGGGAAGGAGAAGGGTGAGGCAGAGGGTGAGATGGTTGGATGGTGTCACCAACTCAACGGACATAAGTTTGAGCAAATTCTAGGAGATAGTGAAGGACAGGGAAGCCTGGCATGCTGCAGTCCATGGGGTTGCAAAGAGTTGGACATGGCTTAGCAACTGAACAACAACAAGAAGCAATCAAGTAAGGTAGAGGGAAAGGGTCTTCTGAGTTTGGAGACCAAGATTTAGGGGCCACATGGCAACAAGAGGAAGTCTTGTGTGATGATGTGTTCATACTTTTCACAGAGCCAACTCCAACACATTCTTTAGATCTCAAATTCTTTCCTTGGGGAGACTCAGCATCTTGATTGAACCAGTCTCTCTGTTGTGAAACCACAGAGATTCTGGTAGCACTTAGCAGAGTTTGTAATTGTATACTTACTCAAACTCTATTAATGGGTATCCTCCTCATTGGACTATAAGCACTGTAAGAGCAGAAATCATCTTTCTGTTTTGCTTTTCAATTTTACTCAATATGTCTGATCCAGAGTAGGGACTAAAATATGTGATGAATGAATGAAAGAAATATGGGAATGTAGACAATTCTGGAAAATAATAATGAAAGTAATATTTGGAACCATCTAAGTAGTTGTGGTGGTTTTAAAACACAGCTGCCATTGGATTTTCCTAGTGGTCTAGTCATTAAGAATCTACCTGCCAATGCAGGGGACATGGGTTCACTCCCTGGTCTGGGAAGATTCCACATGCTATGAGGCAGCTAAGTCCATGGGTCACAACTTTTGAACCAGCACTCTAGAACCCCTGAGCCACAACTACTGAAGTCTGCGTGTCCTAGAGCCCATGCTCTGCAACACGAAAAGCCATCACAATGAAAATCCTATGCACCTCAACTAGAGAATAGCCCCTGCTAACCACTACTACAGAAAAGACCACATGCAGCGACAAAGACCCAGCGCAGCAGCAATATCGCTGCCAAATTCTTTGACTTCGCTCCCATCAAAAGGTGGGATCTGTGAGATCAGTTGCTCAGTCGTATCTGACTCTTTGTAACCCTGTGGATTGCAGCTTGCCAGGCTCCTCTGTCCCTAGGATTTTCCAGGCAAAAATACTGGAGTAGGTTGCCATTTCCTACTTCATGTGGGATCTATACTCTTTGCCTTTAAATCCAGGTAGGCTTGTGACAAATAGTATGCAGTGAAGATGATGGTGTGTCATTTCTAAGGCTAGGTTGGAACTATGTGGTTCTCTTACTAAGCTTGCTGTGGGAGAAGCTAGCCACCATGTAAGAAGTTTGACCACTTTGAGATCACCTGGCTGGAGAAGCTACCATGCTGGACAAGCAATGTGCAGCTGTTCCAGTCTACAAACTCAGCCCATCTCTGCCAAGAAATGTGAGTGAGGTTGTCTTCAACCTTCAAGAATATCTCATCTTCCAGCTGAGCACCTTTGAGTGACCTCAGTAATTGCTTCAAAAAACTAAAGAATTGTCCAGCTGAGCACTGCCTGAATATCTGACCCAAATAGCCTGTTTGTACAATAAAATGGTTGCTGTTTTAGGACAGTCAGTTTGGGATAATTCGTTACATAGCAATAATAACTAAGACATCAACCAATGTCTCAATAGAATCCTCCCTTTGTTAACAGCTGGGAAAACTGAGACCCAGAGAGATTACCGGATTTATCCATGGTTCCAAATTGGTAACAGCAATTCAGGCCCTAAGAACCAGTTTTCTGACCCCTAGGCCATTGCCTTTTCCTTTCTCGTATATAATGCAACAAGAACATTTCTATATAATTATAAGCAGGGTCCAAAGAACTTCTCTATGTCGTGCCACAATATTATCCTCATTGATACTTTATTCCCACTGATAATTAAACGGATTAGTAAAACCCCTTGGCATATAAACAAAAAGTGAACTGTGGTCTTAAGTGTGTGGTGCTTACAATGGCTGTAGATGATTTGGACATTTGAATGCAACTACCTCCCAATTAGAAGAAGAAGCATGTTCAAGTATATAAAACACAATAACATTTCTCCCTAAGTTTCTAGCATTCAAACTCTCAGCTGACTAGGTTTTCAATGCTGTCAGTTCCAAATTCACTGAAAGATCTTTTCTGCTGAAAGAAAAATGCCACCTCTGTTAATATCAACCTTTTTGCCCTCAGAACACTTGCTTGCTGGTGATTTATTGTGGACAAGCTGCTTCCTGCTCCTTTTGAAAGTTAGTTTCTTTTTTTTTTTTAATTCTGCAAATGGAGGAGGAATTCCTCATTTCTTGTCCCAAAGCAATTTAGTTAAGGCTAATCTTCAGGAGAGAGTTTGAGTATTTGTGATTCACAAATTGATGTTGCTGGATACCGTACAAAAGAGAAAGGGTTCTTGCTACCATGTCTGATGTCAATTGGGAACTAATCCAAAAACAAGTAAGAAAGACAGCTCATGCGATGAGTGTGGGGGAAGAGTCTTAGAGTTTTGAAACTTGCAATTAGATCACAGAGATGGAAAGTTTTTCCTTTAGAAAGATAAAAGATGTTACCTTTTTGTTGGTGGCCATGGCTTTCTTTCAAAAGATTCCATTTGAGGAAAACAGTGTAATAATCTGATGTGTATGCATTCCATAACTATATCTCAAAGAAAACTATGTACTCGGATGACTCAAAAGTTAACATTTATCTCATTACATTTTTCCTGTTCCTACAGTGAAACTTATCAACAGTCTAAGGAAAGATAAATGTTAATTCCAGTTCTCCTCAAACATTCTCATAATTACAGATGCGCAGATTTTAGCAGATGTTAATTTCTTAAAAATCCCTCTGTCATATAGAAGGCACCTGTGGAGAGCGCATGTACCTAGCTTTAGGTGATGTTGTACTATCCTAGGACTCTCTCAGTTGCGATGGCAGAGCACCCAACACAAACTGGCTTTAACAAAAAATGGGGTTGAGTGACTTACGTATCAGAAAAGCACAGATGTAGAACAGGCACAGCTGGAAGGGGATCCCACTGGGGCCAGGTTTCTATCTCCAACTCTGCCTCTCTGTCTGTCTCACTCTGTTTTCCTCAGCATTGGCACTTTTTCAGGCAGGCTCAAACCATGTAATGGAAAAGACGGCCACTGGCCACGCTTAGCTTACATTCGGCCAGCTTCCAAAACCCAGCAGAATTTCTGGATCACTCCAGACACAGTCCTGGGGCTGAGTCTGTCTGGTTGCTCCTGAGTCATGTGTCCACCCTTGTGGAATTCTCCTTGGCCACACCTATAAAGTACTGATGATGTACTTTAGAATTTACCAAGAATTAAGGGTTCGATTTATAGCATAATTTTTTTTAACTAAGACCTTTGCCCTAAAGAAAGTATATAGAACAGCATGCCAAGATATACAGCTAAGCTTTCCAGAAACTCTGCCTTTCTCCTAAGCTATCCCACACGTAACTCACCTTCTTTTCAGTTTTGAACTTACCAAAAGTATAGTCTATATTTGCTTATTCCCCCTTCCTGCCCTAACCCTCCTGCCATCTAAACCCACCTCTCTACTAAAATGGCCTTCCAGGACTTCCTTGGCACTAGAGTGGGTGAGACTTTGCCTTCAGTGCAGGAGATGCAGGTTTAACTCCTGCTCAGGGAGCTGGAATCCTGCATGCCTCAAGGCCAAAAAGCCAAAACATAAAACAGAAGCAGTATCGTAACAAATTCAATAAAGACTTTAAAAATAAAATTAATAAAATTACTTTCCCAAGTCACTCATCACCTTTTAACATATCTTTGCTGATGTTCCCTCCTGCGCGTCCTGTCGGCAGCATCATACGCTGTAAGTCACTCCCCTTTCCCTCAGCTGTGTCTGTTCCTGAAGCGTGTGCTCCTTCTTTATTTGACAGATTCTTCTTAGCTTTCTTTTCTAGCATTCTTTATATTCTTCATGCTCCTGGAATGTAGCTGTTCTCTAAAGTTCAGTTGTCTTCTCTTCTAACTTTACAGTCTCTTTTTGGGCAACCTCATCAATGTGTCTTATCTGATGTTGACTTTAGAATCTGTAAGTCTAGTCCTCTTTCTTTTTTTAGATGCTAGACAAAAACTTTTGAGTGTTTCTCTACACTTGGATGTCAGATTTAGACCATTCAGGCTACTGTAACAGAATACCATAGATTTAGTGACTTAGAAACAACAGTTCTGGATGATAGAATGTCCAAGACAGAGACACTGGCAGATTCTGTGTCTGCTGAAGACCCACGTTCTGGTTCATAAACAGTCATCTCTCTGCTTCTTCATGTGGCATAAGGGGTAAAGGAACTCTTTGGAATTTCTTTTATAAAAGAACTAATTCCATTCATAATGGCCCCACCCTCATGACCTAATTATCTCTCAAAAGTTCCTTTTCTTGAGACCATCACAATGGGCGTTAGAATTTCAACATATAAATTTGAGGTGAGGACACAAACATGCAGTCTATAGCAATGTCCTTGCATTATATTAAACTCAGCATTTTCAGAAGTAAATTTATTAATTCACCCCATGTTGTCCTCTGTGCCCTAGAAATGTCTCCACCATTCTTCCAGGGATAGAAGAAAATGGTATAATTTTCACTATTCTTTCCCACCTCATGTCCAATTGGACCACCAAAGACCCCAGCCTCCACTTTCCTATCCCCACAGCCACTGTTCTAGTTCAGACATTGATCTACTCTTCTCTACTACAATAACTTCCTGGCTTTTTATTTGTGTAAATTCTTACTGAAAATACATGTTCAATATCCTCAAAATATTTCATTCTATCTAATGCTAAAAGCCCAAGATACTTAATTTTCAAAGCTTTTTATTACTAAACTGGACCTTTTTTTCTAATCTCATCTCCCACATCACATGTTCATTTTAAGCATTATCTGGTTGGGCCACACCATCCATCCTTCCACATCTCTGCTCATGTTATTCCTTCAGTGTCAACACAGTTCTTCCTTTACCTGTCAATACCCTACTCATCCTTTAAGATCCACCTATGGTAACAACAGTGTATCTCATCATTGTTTCTGGTTCTCCTCCTGTTAAACACATGGTAGACTGTACTCTTCTTACCCTTTTGCATCCAGATGAACTGATTTGGCCAATGAAATTTAAGTTCAGTGACATATGTCACTTTCCAGCAGAAGCTTTACAATTTAGTGTGAGATTGGCTTTTCCCCCCATTAAAGTGATTAGCCATGTTCCAGATAATGGTTGCCCTGACAGCCTAAGTGTAAACATGTCATGGACCAGAGCTCCACTCAGACCATGATGGACATGCAGCACAAGCAAGAAATAAATACAGGTTGTCTGCATGTAATAAAAAGCCTGACTCCGTTTTTTGATGTGGGACTGCTGATGTCTTTTAAACCTTACCACTTCTCTTTGTCTTCTGTTGCACATCTGCATAAGCTGATTAAAAAAAAAAAATCTTGGGTGCTCCTTTCTTTGACATCAGTGGGAGGTCCAAAACATTCAGGCCCCTTCTCACATGAAGGAACACTCACTCTGGCCCCATCCTTTGACTACCATAAACATCTGAGGCCAGTCTCCTTTTCTTGATCACTCAAGCCATTTTTAGACCAACTTGGGAGGCCTTCCCTACTCTTCAAAAAGCCTCAGAATGTAATAAACCTTCTCATATCATCTTGGTATATGTGTGACATTATTAATTTTGACATCTGAACAAAATTTGGAAGCAGGAATACACCCTCCTTCAGAGAAAGAGAGTACTGTTTTGTGATTTGGGGGTTTGGTTACCTTTAGGAAGGTAATTACTTGGGTGCTAAAAAGTGCTATTTCTTGATCTGTGTGTTTATTACATGGCATTGTTCACTTTGTGAAAATTAATTGATATTTTACAATTATGATTTGTTCACTTTTTTATGTGTATGTTATTCTTCAGTAAAAACACTATTTTAAATAACTTTTTAGGAGTATCTTTAAGAAATTCAACCTTATTTTCCTTATGAGGTAGTATGTGAGTATATTTGTATACAATGAGATGGGGGTTAGTGATAGAAGAAGAAAACAGACATTAAAAGAAAACAGAAGAGTATTGGTAATTACTAAGCAAGGCAGATGATATAAATTTTAAATAGAAACACAAGCAATATTCTCTTGAATTGCAGGAGAATATCACATGAAGCTTCAGCGTGAAGGTTGTATATCAGTTTTTGATAGTGTATCAGTCAGAGCAGAGGAGATTATGGAGCATAACCACTATCTTGAATTCTGTTACCATTGCCATCAGTAAGCCTTGCCTGTCTTTGAGCTTCTTATAAATAAAATCTTATGATATGTATTTTTCTGTGTCTAACTTTTCTTACTCAGCATTACATTCACAAGATTTATCTATTTTGCTGCCTGTGTTGGCAGTACATTGTGTTGTACCATCATATGAATATAACCACAATTCATTTCTCCATTTTCTTATTGTTTGGTAACTGGGTTGTTCTCAGTTTTGGGCTATTATGACTAATGTTTCTATGAACATGTCTTGTGTAAACATATGAATACATTTCTACATACCTGTGCTGTGCTGTGCTGTTCTAAGCCACTTCAGTCATGTCCAACTCTTTGCAACCCTATGGACTGTAGCCCACCAGGCTCCTTTGTCCATGGGATTCTCCAGGCAAGAATACTGGAGTGAGTTGCCATGCCTTCCTCCAGGGGATCTTCTTGACTCAGGGACTGAACCTGCCTCTCTTATGTCTCCTGCATTGGCAGACAGGTTCTCTACCACTAGATCCACCTTGGAAGCCCATGCATATACCTAGGAGTGAAATGATTCGGTATAAGATAGACATACTTTCTGCTTTAGGAGATGCTGCCACACTGTTGTCTAGAGTGATTGCACCGACTTACGTTCCCGCCAGCTGTGTGTGTCACTCTATGTCTTTGCCAACTGTTAGCATTTTCAGTCCTAACTTTAGCCATTCTGGTATAGGTATAGTGGAATTACATTTGGATTTCTCTGAAGGTTAATAATATTTATTGGCCACGTGCATATCTTTTTTTGTGACATCTCTATTTCAGTTTTTTGCTCATTTTTCTACTAGATTGTCTGTTTTATCTCTTACTGCTTTATCGAAGTTCTTTAAATACTTTGACTATGAGTCATTAGTGAGTTCTATGCATCACAAGTATATTCTTCTATTTTGTGGCTTTCCTTTTTACTCTCTTAATTAAGATGTCTTTTGATAACAGAAGCTCTTAATTTTATCAAAGTCCAATATGCCAATCTTTTCTTTTAATTTTTTGTGTTTTGTTTAAGGAATATTTTTCTACTCTAAAGTCACAAAGATATTTTCTATGTCATTTCCTAGAATCTTTACCATTTACCCTTTCACATTTAGTTCTATAAGCTATCTGGAATTGCTTTTTTAGTATTGTGTGAGGTAAAGGGGTCAAGATTCATTTTTCACACATACATATTCAATACATGTATGTATGTTGAATCTTACTGTAATTTGATCCATTAAACACATTCATTATTTCTTCAAACTCAATTTCCCTAAAATTATTATATGATTCTTGAGGTTTCTAAACCACTGACTGTAAAGTGGAAGTTTCTGTTAAAAAGCCTCCAGTAGAGGGTGGGGAGAGACCACTGTGCTTCCTTATCACTAATTCTAGAGATTGGAAGGCTGATACTTTCACCCTAACCAGCACTTTAGGCTTTGAGGAAATAGCAGTCATTTTTGTCCACCAAAATAAGTACCTCTGTCCTTCTCTTTTGGTTCTTTCAGCCCATCAGTGTATATATGTATACATATACACACACACACATATACATATACATACATACATATATATTCTTTAGCATAAATTAAGTTTCATTCTCTTCCACAGTATTTTGTGGACATTTTTTTTTCTTGAGTTTATGTGTTTTGATTCAACATAGAGCAAACAGTTGACCACGATCTATTAGCTATGGGAAGATGTTCCCCCACCTCCCCAGGTGTTGACCCACAAAAAGCAGCTAGATGCAGCTCATGGAAAGGCCAAGCACCCGACTCTGAATAAGACTGCCCAGATTCTTTCCATTTTTGTTTCCCATGAACAGTGTGACCACATGCAAGTCCCTTAACCATCTTAAGCTCAGTATCAACTGTCTGCTCACTCAGGATAATAATACCCTAGTACTAACATGGGCTTTGTATCAGTGTTGTCATAGGATTGTTGTGTAGAGTGCTACATACAAAGTGATAGTCTCAGTGCCTCTCACACAGCACCTAATAAATGTCATCTGTTATTATTTTCTGCCATTAACTCAGAAGCTCAACTAGGGCTTATCCTAGGGGCTCTCCATAAAAGGGAGTTTTAGAAAACTGACACAAGGAGGTGAGAATGCTGCCTTTTATTAGTATACCCACACCCAAATACTCTACCGTAGGCTCCCAGGCTTTCTCCTCACCATCCAAAGACATACTTTGAAAAATGGTAAATCATTTTTAATGTTAAGCCTTTTCCCAGAGATAGATAGAATGAAATAAATAGGTAATAAACATGCCAGCTGTGAAATGAAAAAGAAATATATTCTATGGTTCCATTCTCCTTGGATTATCATAGTGATATTACTTTGGAGTGTTTCCTCCAAAATGACATTTTCATTTAACTCTGAATATCCTGGGGCAGGAGAGTCCTGCCCTTAATGATATGTTGGGGGGTGGGGGAAAGAATGTAGTCATCAAAAATAAGTCAACAGTAACACTATACAGACTTTTAGACTTTGATATATTAACAGGGACTGAAGGCCATATTTCTAAAGACTTGGCTTTATGAACTCATAAGATGCTTGTAGCTATCAGAGGGGCTGAAGATTCATTTTACTCTTTTCTTCCAAATAAACCTAAGAATTACTGTGAACTAAGGTAGCCAAAGCATCTTTTCTCACAGAGTGAAGGAGATTGGCTACTTCAAATAAGAACACTTCTCTTTTCCCTAGAAGTAACTTTTGAAAAACTTTGTTTGCTTGATTTGATCTCTTTTTTCCTCTAAATATGTCAGAGTCCTAACCTCTATTTGATGAGCAATTTCAAAGATGAGGCCAAGAATATCTGAGCCATGGTGACCTTCCTAGGTATGCAAATCTCTCTTCCTTTTAAAGCATTTCTCACTCACAGAGAAGCAGAAGGAGGATAAGAGTTACTCTCCAGCCAGTTTTTCCAGAGCCTCACCAAAGAGGGCATTCCTCTGAAGCCTGGTCAAGGTGATTCCTGGCGAGTGGGCCTAAAAAGTAGTGGATACCTTAGCTCTGGACTTAAATCCTGATGGAAGATTGCTATATTGCTTAATCCATGATGTTTAAGTTAGAGGCATATAACCCTGCTCCACCTGCAAGTGAGCAACAAATTGAAAACCAAGCATGTATGAGCAGAGGTAGCAATGAACTTGGGTAAAAATCTTTATTATTAACAGTTACAACTCCCCATTTACAGTCCATCTCCCAAGAGCAAAGCCAATCACAACACAAGAGGCCTATTCAGAGAAAAATAGCATTCCCAAATGGCTTTCTTTGGTTGTGTGGGAAAAAGCATCTACAATTCACCTAGATGGATCCAGAGAAGAAAAAAACTCTAAGGTGCCGGGTCATTCCAGGTCACTCACTGAATTCAGGAGTGGTAAGTCCATAGGATGGGGTCTTGGTGTTTCCCACTGGAAACTGAGTTCAGGGAAGAACTGGTCACCCTCACCAATAATCTCTACCCCCATATCAGCAGTGTGATCCCATCTTCCCTTTTCTCAATGCATAAAATTATCTCAAATAAAATGGAAAGATTAAAAGTGTTTAGCAAATGAGAATTTTATTGTTAGCATTTAGCATGAACTCTTGACTATTTGGATACCAAAGTAAAAACAAAAAAGTCCTATGTAGCTTTATTGTCCTGTGTAAAAGTACTGTGTATCTCTATTCCACAAAATTGTTTTCTTCATTTACTAAGTTACTTAAAAGTTGTCTGCTGCTGCTGCTGCTAAGTTGCTTCAGTCATATCTGACTCTGTGACTCCAGGCTCCTTTGTCCATGGGATTCTCCAGGCAAGAATACTGAAGTGGGTTGCCATTTCCTCCTCTAAAAGTTCTCTAATCAGTCTTATTTTGTTAAAGCTCCTTCTAATCTCTTAACAAATAAAAACCAGGAATCAAATACTTCTACCATTCTACCAATAAGTGTTTAATGGATAGCTCTAGGATTCTATTTTCCTTCAAAATTAAAAAGGAAATGTGGATAACATTTTTCACTCAGGAATTGTGGAGCATTAATACTGGAGCACTACTAGTAACATACTATTAAATTTCAGGCAAACCACTTAACCTCTCTGCCCTTTCTCCATCTGGAAATTCAGAAGATAAGTAGCTCACATCAACAATAGCATTTCAAAGGCAAACTGGTAAAAGATTGGAAAGCACTTTACAAATATTAAGTGCTCTGTAATTGCTGCTTGTTGTGACAAAGTCTATTTTCAGACCTGTCCAGGATACAAAAAACAAAGTAACCCCCTGACTTCTAATCTGAGCTGAGCAGTTTGATGCGGACAAAAATACAGCAGGAAGGAAAACTAGTCCTAAGTAGCTCTTTGGCCACTGTGAAAAACGGTGCTTCTGGAGAGAAATACGAAGAAAGAAATTTTAATATATTAAGAGGGGGATGTAAAAATGCAAACAATGCTCCTTCAGCAACTGACTCCTTTCTTTTCTTCTAACCAATTCAATGCAGATCTCCTCAAACTTTCTCTTTTGTTAAAATTTGTAAATTGAAATGGATACTAGAGCTGGGTGGATGTTTTGTCTGTTAAATGAGAGGGCTTGCTGCAACAGCAGAAATGGAGTTATCTTCAACCTGAAGTCACTCATTTTTGGACCTTGAAGCTTGATTCTCCATAAAGAAAAATTTCTGACTCCTGAGGATTGTTAAACTTTTTTCTGTTCTTTTAGCCAACAAGGTGGTCTTGAAAAATACATTATTTTCTCTACTGTCTAATCATTCAACCAAATTTGTTGACCACCTATTCCATTGTGTAAAGTACCATGCTGAGCTCTTTTGTATGATACAATTTAAAAAAACAAAACAAAAAACAAGATAGTAAGGTAGTAACTCTTAAGAACCCTGAATCTAATTGGACAGATAAGACATAAACATGGGATGAGATAAATGGCACCACCAGCCTGTCATTGATATGGGTCAAATGGTTAGTTTAAATAGTAAGTGAGAGACCAAGGGGACAAACTTCCCTGGACTGGCGTGGTCAGGGAAGGTTTCTGAGGACAAGCAGGACAAGCACTGGATCTTAGTGTTTTGGGGCAGGTGGGAGTGTGTTCTGAGTACTCCACCAACCAAAGTTCAGTCTCTTTCCCTCTCCCTGGGCCTCCCTATACCCTGAAAAAGTGTCAGTCACTCAGTCACGTCTGACTCTCTCTGACCCCATGGACTGTAGCCCAGCAGGCTCCCTCTGTCCAAGAAATTCTCCAGGTAGGAATACTGGAGTGGGTTGCCATTTCCCTCTCCAGGGGATCTTCCTGACCCAGGGATTGAACCTGGGTCTTCCGCATTGCAGGCGGATTCTTTACCATCTGAGCCACCAGGAAAGCCTTCCCTATACCCTGGAGACACAATAATATTTAAATTAGGCCAATTAATACCTTCACCCTGTTCAATCAGCATAGAGGTAAGACACTCTACCAGCAAACCTGAAGGCTCAGATGATGGTTAGCATTTTTAACAATAAAGAATTTTTTAATTAAGCTGTATACTTTTTTAGATATAATGCTATTGTACAGTTAATAGACTACAGTATAGTATAAGCATAACTTTTATATGCACTTGGAAACTAAAATATTCTTGTGACTCACTTTATTACAGCATCTGATTTATTGAGGTGGTCTGGAACTGAATCCCCAGTGTCTCTGAGGTATGCCTGTTAACGGCCAAGGCAACTTTCTGGACATTTAAAAAAGAGGAGGACTAGTTTGGCTTTTCCAGTCTTGACTTTCTCATGAGCTGTAGTGTGCTCTTTTCTTTTCACATAAAACAAATTACTTAAACTTGACTGATCATATCACATTCTAACTATCTCCCTGCACAAACACACACACACATACCACCACCACCAGCACACATTACCTGTATGGGAGTTTGTAATTTAGAAAATGAAGAAATTGTGACTCATCTGTAGAATAACAGAAAACTACAATTCACCAAACAATAGATGTCACTTTTTATAATCATTCTGGTATCATAATGGTATTCTTGAAGAGTTTTTTTCACCAAAATATATCCTTTGCTCCTTAAGCAAAGCATTTCAATCCTCAAAGTAAGTCACTGGTTTTGAGAACAATTTACTAATGGGTATAACCTTTGAGAAAAGTTCTGAACAAAACTCAGTGATGTATAGAAGCCTTTATAATAGAATTTTCGTCATTCAGATCTGTGACATTTGGAAAAATGGCCTATTAAAATCGACAAGTAGTTATGGTCATTTACCCAATCTTTGGCAAAAACTAAGAACACTGTTATAAATTAATGTTTCTTTCTATTAATTTACTGGAATGAGTTAGTTTTTATTCTTTAAAAAAAGTTCAACACACAAAACCGAAATAGAAAAACCAAAAGTTTGCTGCATTAGATCAAGTAGGATCAAGTAATACATTTTATTTTAAAAATCTGGTCAAAAAAAGTTATTTTGAAAAATTTTTACTGTTACATTACTGCTGAAGAATAAAAGTAGTCAACATGTTCATTTCTTTGTCAATCTTTTCTTCACTTATTTACCCAAGAGTACACTCATTATCTTACTGCAAGAGATTAAGGCTCACTACACATCCAGAGTTTGTAAAACAGTCTTTTCTTTTTTTTCTCAAGACAACACTCCTAAAATCCCTAGAGCTAAAGGGGGTTATTGATGTCTTCCAGAACTTCATTGCAAGAACAGCTTTATCTCCTAGGCAGACAGACACTACACAAATGTTTGGTTTACTCCATATCATGTAGTTAACAAAGGTTCTTATAGGTTCAAGGAAAAGAGATTGTAAGACTTTGCCAGGAAGACTTAACATTCTAGGGAAAAAAAAAACCAGATAATTCTGAAGAGACTAAAATTTTAAAATAACCTCAACTTAGACATAATTGACAGGAAAAGGCAGAGTGGGAGTTTTTAGAAAAGATGAGAATAAATGTAAAAGGCAAGAAAACACATTCTGCTTTTTAATCCCTACTCAATAAATATAACCATCCTTAGAAGACAGCCTATGTATTGTAATTGCACTCATTTCTGGCCTAATGGTCCAATCTAATTATTCCAAATTGTTCAAACTATAGGGAAAGCTGATGAAAATAGCCCTTTCATTTGACTTGCATGTTTCAGTTGAATGCTAAGTATATCTTTCAACTAAGCTTTAAAAACACAGTTCATCAGTAAGCTGTACAGGCTCTTTTCTCCGCTCTGTCCTTGCACAGCCATCAGGAAAAGAAGGTAATGAAATGTCTTAACATGCTCGTCATGAGCATACATCCCGCCTGCTTTTACTGACTTACCAATGGGCTTTGTTTGTGAGGAAGTTACAGGACTGACATTTATGGCTCTTCAGGCAAATGAGAGCCAAAAGAAGAGATCCTGAATTTTAAAGCTGTTTACCAGCTGCTGGAAAAGTTTGGCTTTGGGCACCAACAATCCGTACAAAATCCAAAGGTATTAGAGCCGTCTCTTCTCCTTTACCCATGTCAAGCTGTAAAACACAAAAGCTGCACAAGAGCTGCAAAATATTGCCAAGCTAAATTAAGGCATGAGGAAGAAATTACATGTACTTCTGTGAGAAATGGAGTCTTGAAACACCAGTTCTTTGCTCAGATCCCATGAGTTAAACTGCTTAGCAGCAAACGTTGTGGTTATGGTTCTTCGCCATGTGGTGTTTGCTGAGTTCTCACTGGATATCCTAAAACACTTAAGTCTGGAGGATTTAGGATGTCTTTGGAGGCCATAATTTGGAAAGAATAGCTTTATCTTTGTGGGAGATGCAGGACACAACACAAATGTTTGTTGGGTTCCTCCTCTCTTTCTTGACAACAAACTTGTCAAATAGTTCTCAAGCAAATTGTATGGGAAAGTAAACGATTTCATAGAGAAGCAGTATTATGGTTTAGAATTCTAAGGCAAGAGGCTTCAGTCAGGTGACTCTAGGTTTACAGGGAATTGAAGGCAAGTTAGAATGTGGTTCATCCAAAGTTAATAAGATACAGGTGATATTCCTTGACATGGGACTTGCAGGAAGATCCCAAGAAATTTCAGATGGGGGGATTTGTTACAACGGGGAGGGTAAAATTCCAGGCAGATGGGAGAGGAGTGGGATAGCAGTTACCTAGAAAGTGATTTTCTAATCCAAGGGCTATTCTTTAGGTTGGAGTGTTTTCTCATATGAAAGAGACTGTGTGTGTGTGTTCAGTCATTCAATCGTGTCCAACGTTTTGCAACCCTATGGACTGTAGCCTGCCAGGCTCTGCTGTCTGTGGAATTTTCCAGGCATGAATACTGGAATGGGTTGCAATATTCTCCTTCAGAGGATCTTCCCAGTCCAGGGTTTGAACCCCCACGTCCTGTGCCTCCTGTGCTGTAGGTGGATATTTTATTGCTGAGCCACCTTGGGCCATAACTACTTGGAGGGGATAGTCAGTAAGGAATGTAGGAATATTCATAAACCATACATGGATCATCTCATCTCTGCTTAAAATTCTCCAGGGGCTTCTCACTGTTCTTCAAGTGAAACTCCTATTCTGGCCTTCCCACTCCTAGGTGTCCCTGCAGCATTGCCCCCCAGGGCAGCCTCCCCAACCTCATCTCTCTGGCTCTCCCTATACCTCCCTCTGCCATCAGCACCCATGGGCACCTACCTCACCAGCCTCAGGGGCTCTGTTCATCATGCTGCTTTGGCCTGAATGTTCCTTCCTTGCCACTTTGATGGACCACCACCGTTTATACTATTTCATTTAGTTGTTTGGTTTTGCTCTATGTCCACTATGTAATAAACATCATAAAATCAAAGACCACATTTCTTTTGTTCTCTATCATCGAGATTTATCACTATACCTGGCTGGTTGATGCTACACAAAAATTTGTTAAACAAAAGAAGGCAAATGAAGGTGGTGAAGTCAAAAGAGATCATTTCCTGGAGCTCTCCCAAAACACTAATAGCAGACCTGGCCCAAGCACTCAGGTTTCCTGAGAAATCCGGATTTCCAAGGGTAGCTGGAATATTCTCGATTAAGACTCATCATTGGCATTTATTCAGGGGTTGATATGAATCTTTCTGGAGAGATCATTTGAGAGAAGTTTTAAGGAGGACACTAAGTGAGGCCAGCTGCCCCAAGGGTGTCCAGAGGGTAAGCTGGGTAATAATATATTCAGTTACCCTTTCTCCTTGGTTGTGTCCAACCACTTCCTATACCCACTTCAGGGTTTCCCTAAGATCTCTTCTCCCAGAACCACTCCTCAAATGCTATGGTTACCAGCCCCCACTTTCAGTTTTCCTTCTTTTCTTATTTCAAGCACAGAATCTGCTAAGCCCTTTGGAATGTCCTATCTATGGACCCGGACCATTGCTTTGAAGTGGAATTGCAGCTTTTAATTTCCAGTGCTTATTTGTGGTGGGGAGGGGAGGAAGCATGATGGGAGGGGTAGTTAAAGCATGATGGGTAGGGTGGTTAAATAGCATCCTATTGTCAGCCTAGGTATGAAGCCAGCCATCTATTAGATGGTATCTTATGTTAGGAAGAGAAGATTCTGTTATATTAGGAAGAGGAAAATACTTTGTTTACTTTTCTGTTAATATTTTAAAGGAAATCTCAAACCCTGATTTTGAAACTCTTCATAGAACCTTCAGCAGCACAGAGGGTGTTAAAAAATCTAAGGTCTCAAGAAGCTAAATCACTTACACAAATAAACATGTCACATAATACTTTGGGGCCCTGGGGAAGCGTAATATGAAATCAAGCAATGATCAGCTTTTAAATTTCCCCAAAGGTCAGACATCACAGGGTAAGTGATTTGCTACTCGTGTTCATTTTCTTTAACCTCATCTTTCCTCCATAATCATCCTGTTTATACTCACAGATCCTTTCATGGGCAATAATAATACTAATAGTAGCTACCCTTTACTGAGGTGCCTACTATGTTCCAGGTACTTTGTCTGTAACCCTTGAAAATAAAAATATTAGTCACTCAGTCATCTCTGAGTCTTGCGACCCCATGGACTATATCCTGCCAAGTTCCTCTGTCCATGAAGTCCTCCAGGCAAGAATACTGGAGTGGGTAGCCACGCCCTTCTCCAGGGGATCTTCCCAGCCCAGGGACTGAACCTGGGTATCCTGCATTGCAGGCAGATTCTTTACTGTCTGAGCCACCAAGGGAGCCCTTACAACTACCTTAGTAGATAGGAATTGTTATCAGTATTTCAAATGAGAAAATTAACACTTAGAGAAGTTAAGTATATTGCTCAAGATCATATAGCAAGTAAGGTCTGTCAGATATCCCATGCTGTACCTAACATCATTGGCAGTGCCCTTGGGTGGCTGGGGGTAGGATTTTAGTCCTGGCCCACAGACCCAATCTTCATCAGCCCAAATACACAGTTTTAAAAAATAGAAAAATCTTGTGTTTGCTATGTAGGCCCTGCTTCAGGATAATTTGCTTAATCCCATCACCCCCTTTTTAACCAGGTTGCCATATCTGAAGTCATTCTACACGGGAATTCTAGAAATGACATTGCTTTGCACTGTATCCTATAAAAAGCAAACAAAATAAAAGTGCTGTGGAAATTTGAATGTGAACCACTGGATTTGAAATCTAGTGTACTAGATATTGCATTGCAGCCAGAAAACTATATTGTTTTAAACAGCAGAGACTTTTTACTTATTTTCTCTAGCTCTCTGTGTATCCAAAAGGCTTTTATTTGATGCCATGTATGCAATCATAAGGGAGGCTTCCCTGGTGGCTCAGACAGTAAAGAATCTGCCTGCAACTCTGGAGACCTGGGTTCCATCCCTGGGTTGGAAAGATCCCTTGGAGACGGGAATGGCTACCCACTCTAGTATTCTTGCCTGGAAAATTCCATGGACAGAGGATTCTGGCGGGATACAGTCCATGGGGTCACAAAGAGTCAGACAATTTTAAGCTGCATTAGGACATGGGGTACAAAGTTAATCTTTTATAAAGCATCAGGCTCTCGGGAAGCCTGCAACTACAGAACCTCTTTGTTCAATATAAAAGGGGATAGAAATTGAAATATAATGTGTCAAATTTAAGTTCATATCTTTAATATCTTATTACTAGCAACAGTAAGAATCTGCTAAGGACCCTAAAATCATCTCTGATATAAAGCCTCTCTCCTGTCACACTTTCTGTGAAGCCAGCCACATTATAGCTAATTTAACTGTCCCTCATCACCAAAATAACACAGCAGATGCCACACTCTCATGGAATTTAAGCAATATATTATCCAAGTATTAAAATTATAATTTTAAAAACTATGTGATAATACTCAGTATGCTTGTGGTCAATTTAAAAAAGAGAAAACAAAATTTTATCTCTGCTATTGTGTCAGAAAAGTATTTTTGAAATATTAACAGTTTTCTCCAGTATTTCCTTTTCTGCCTTCCCTCTATTTAACACCAGATTAGACCTTCTTCCGGAGAAGGCAATGGCAACCCACTCCAGTACTCTTGCCTGGAAAATCCCATGAATGGAGGAGCCTGGTAGGCTGCAGTCCAAGGGGTTGCGAAGAGTCGGACACAACTGAGCGACCTCACTTTCACTTTTCACTTTCATGCATTGGAGAAGAAAACGGCAACCCACTCCAGTGTTCTTGCCTGGAGAATCTCACAGACGGGGGAGCCTGGTGGGCTGCCGTCTATGGGGTCGCACAGAGTCAGACACGACTGAAGCGACTTAGCAGCAGCAGCAGCCGCAGACCTTCTTCATCTCAGGAAAAGGTCGAGATAACATCAAGCAAAGAAAAGGAATCTTTTCCGATTTCTGAGTCTAGTTCCTTCAGAGCACAGAAAAGATTAGGAAAGGAAATTGGGAGGAGAAGCAGACACTGCTATGGAGTGGCTTTGCTCTACAGGCTGAGCTCCAGAGGGGAGGCAAGACCCCAGAGAGGAAATGGTGCCATGGTAAATGGCTGAGAGCCCTGCAGAGTTCTCTAGCCCTGCCATGGTGTGAGAGTTGAACAATGATTCCCACCCCCCAACGCCCAGAAACGGCAAGGAGGGAGCCCTGAAATCAGATGGGTCCACATGTGTTGTTCTGTGGAGGTCTCTTCAGCGGCTGGCATTCAATGGGTGCTCAAGGAACAATCAAGGTGATGTACACCTAAGCAGATGCTAGGTAGCTAGGTGACATTAAGGATTTGCAGCAACCCCCCTAGGGAAAAGGAAAGAGGTGTGGTAAATTAACTGAAGTTATGTTTCCATTGCACTCAAAGAATGGGATTAGAAACCAAAATTGAGTCAGGAAAAGTGAAAGAAAGGTTTCAGGACTGTGATTAAAATTGTTAACTTAGAAGTTCTGTTTCCATTGAAACAAAGAAGGGAGCTTGTCAATGGTGAAAGTGAAGTCGCACAGTCATGTCCGACTCTTAGCAACCCCATGGACTATAGCCTACCAGGCTCCTCCGTCCATGGGATTTTCCAGGCAAGAGTACTGGAGTGGGGTGCCATTGCCTTCTCCAAATGGCACAACTAATTATGTATTGGTGTTGTTAAATTGCAAATTTTTCTTTCCTTTTTATTTCCTATGTTTTTCAGATTTGTTGTTTTTGCTGTTTTAAGAAATAAAGATAAAAAAAGAGAAATAGTATGAATGAATGCATATGCAAAACAGAAACAAACTCACAAATATAGAAAACAAACCAGTGGTTACCGAAGGGGAGGGGGCAAATTAGGGGTATGTATAAAATAAAGGGCTTCCCTGGTAGCTCAGAAGGTAAAGAATCTGCCTGCAATGCAGGAGATCCCTGGGTCAGGAAGATCCCCTGGAGAAGGGAATGGCAACCCACTCCAGTATTCTTGCCTGGAAAACCCCATGGACAGAGAAGCCTGGCTGACTACAGTCCATGGGTTCACAGAGAGTCGGACATGACTGAGTAACTAACACATACATAAAATAAATAAGCAACAAGGACATATTGTATGCTACGGGGAATTATAGCCATTATCTTGCAATAACTTTTAGTGGAATATAATCTGTAAAATACTGAATCCACTATGCTGTACACCTGAAACTAATAACATTGTGACTCAATCGTACTTCAATTAAGAAAAATAAAGAGAAAGAGGAGAGAGAGAGAAAAGAAAGAAAAGGGGGGGAAAAAAAGCTAAGGAAAGAAAGACCTTTAAGAAATACTGTGTAGCTAGAACACAGGGCTAGTGTTAAATGATGAAGTGGGAAATGTAGATCTTAAATCTCAGACCAAGACGGTTAGATTGTATCTTGTAATCAATGCAGAGCCACAGAACTCTCTTTTAAATAACGGGAGTTTTTAATGGAGAAATAGTGGGAGTAACAGGAGTAATAACATGTCTAAATCTGTTTAAAAACAATACCTTGGTAATTTTGGGGTGGGGTTGTTAAGAACAGAGGCAGAGAAACCAGTTCCCAGGCTACTGCAACAATCTAGGTAAAGCATCAAAAGAGCATTGTGCTCGTGCTCAGTCGTGTCCAACTCTTTGAGATCCCATGGGCTGTAGCCCATCAGGCTCCTCTGTCCATGGGATTCTCCAGGCAAGAATACTGGAGTGGGTTGCCATTTCCTCCTCCAGAAGATCTTCCTGACCCAGGGATCAAACCTGCGTCTACTGTGTCTCCTGCATTGGCAGGTGGATTCTTTACCACTAGCGCCACCTGGGAAGTCCAATCTGGATAAGATCATGGAGCAAGTGAGGCAATGGGATGAGGAATGGAATTTGGGGTGAATGAAAGAGCTAATTAGGAGGTAGCAATTTAGAGAACAATTGGTTCTGGGGTTGAAAAAAATCATCTCTGAGAATGACATTGAGATACAGAATCTTTCACCTTGTCATGCAGGAGTGGGGTTTGAAAAGGAGGTTGAACAGCTTGGGTGTCATTTTGAGAGAGGACAGAACTGGAGACCGCTAAGCAATGCTAGTCAATTAGTGGCTGCAGTTAGCAACTTCAGACCACAGTCACAGGTATGCTGTTCAGAGGCTCTTGGCTTTCTCTTCTCCCTATTCCTCCAAGCTGCCTGACAGCTGGTGGCAAATGCCTGCAACCAGAGCAAAAACAAAGCACTGAAGCTTCCAGATCCTCACTTCAGGGGATACTCTCCTGCTGAGTCAAGAGCGCCTGCCTCCACTTCCAGGAGATTCATCTTCTTGCAGTTTCTCTTTCTGTTATATCCTAGTCATGGAGCATGGCTGTCCCCAAGAATGGCCACAGAGATCTGTTTTGCTTAAGCAGAAAAGAGGCTAGTTTGTTTGAACCAGATTTTATTAAAGTCTTGGGGATTACAAAAAGAAAATACATGAGGAGAACATGAAACTCCCAACCTCATAAGATACAGCCCACACTCCTAGATCACACAGCCCATCTCATCCTCATGAATTTCAAGAAAAAAGTGGGAACCCCCTGCACCTCCATCCTTGATCTCAAACTCCTTCCTCTTGGTAGGTGCTATCTCTAACTCCCACCTCTCCAGTGTCACAGCCTGCTGGGTGCGTGAGATTATTCTGGATTTATAGTTTTGTTCATAACTGCCCTCAGTCCCCAGGAATCCTGACCTGCCCTCTCCCCCCCCCAAAAAAGGTTGTATCATTTGTACCATACTTAAGTTTTAAAATAATAAAACAATCTTGAAGAATGCTTAAATTTAGGAAAAAAAATTAAAATTGCCCCTACTTTTAAAAGACCTCCAGAAAATATTACCAAACCTTCCCAAATGGGTCCTCAACAAGGAGTCTTCCGTCCAGTGTTGTTTGAGCCAATAGAATGGGACTGAGTTTGGCTCAGAAGCAAAGAGAAGTTTCTTACTTTGATTACGACATCTGCGCTGCTCCTGGCATTCACTCAGATCGCAGGGCCGGTTGCAGCCTCTCTGCGCATGGCCAGCCGCCGCCATCTTGGATTAAGCTGTGCTTCGCGGTGTCTCAGCACACTGCCCGAGCTGCGTCAGGCGCAGCCATTTTTCAGGAGGAACTCCGGTCTGAAGTGCCTGTTTGAGGCCACTGCATGGAACACCCTGTGAGCAAGTGAAACTAGATTAATCACAAAGGACAAGAAGGTTAGGCTTTATTTTATTACACAGATTCTGTTTTTATTCCCTTGGAATTATTAACGGGCTTTGCTGGTGACAAAAAACTTTCATGTTTCTGTATAGTCCCTTCTATTTTGCTTATATTTTTATATAGTTTTAATTATACTGTATCTGCTTTTTGTTATGTTTATTATAGCATAGTCAAATTTTTATATTGTTTTTTATATACTTTATTTTATCTTTGTAAATAATTTTTCAAGTACCATAATGATAATACCAATTCTATATTTGAGGCAATTATTGCTTCCAATATAAAATGGTTTTTAATTCATTTTTTCTGATTATACAAATAAATAAATATACTAACTATAGAAAATTTGGAATATAGAAAAACATAATAAAAATGATAAACATCTCCAGTACATGAAACTGTGATCATAGATGTACAGGTTTGATTTCAACTTTTTTCATCTAGCCTTATAAGGTGTCCTCCAAACCACGTTTTAATCCTCATACAGGAAATGGGTTCTAAGGTTATTGCAAGTTGCTTTAAATAGTCACAAAATATATATCATTCAGCAAGCCTGGGAAATACTGTCAGAATGAGAGAACTCTTTAAATAGTCACAAAATTATCATTTGACTATCAAAATTACATTCTTCTTAGGGTAAAAATAAATGATACTGTAATAAAGAGAGTACACAAGTTGGCCTAATAAGGGGGTAGGGGGCAAAATAGCAGGGAGAACAAGGTGAAAGGAGAATGGAAGAGCACAGAGAGACCCAACAAAAGTCACAGATTATAGGAAAAACAATAATTTTGTACCCTGATGGCTTAAAAATGCTTGTTTGTGTATGTTTTTGGGGTGGGGAGTGGGATGGGGGAGAAGTTTCTGATTTGATCCACACATATGCCAATTGGCTCTCCTCCGTTCTTGTAAGAACAGGATGAAGTCTTCCTCTCCTTCAAGGACAGTTTCTGTTGTACGTTTGGTGACAGAGAGTTTGAGCCTCAAATCAGACCAGTGTCAGTGCACACAGCAGCCTTCCTCTTCACCGTGCTCTTCATTGTTCCTCCAAACCGTGCTGTGGTGCTCTCTCTGCTCACTCTGGTGTTTGGCACTATCTCAAGTTCATGGACAACTATCTCCCCCAACCAACACTAAATCATGCATGCTGCCACTGCCTTGCTGGCTTCAGAGGAGGGGGTGGGCTGGCAGGCTACGTTTTCCTTCACTGCCTCAACACTCAGTTCCTCATAGCACCACTGAACAGGGCTATGGGGTATAACATGCTCTCTTCAAGGTTTTAGGTTGATCAGAGCAAATGTCTCTTGTTGACTGATGGGACAAGATATAGTGGTGCAGTAGAGCCTGCCAATTTTCTATACATTGTTCATCTCCACTTTTTACTTAGTAGCATAATCCTGATTTCATTTGAGGTAGTAATGTGCTCTAACAGAAGGATATATTTTTCAGTTGTAGTTAACTGTGGCCTTATGGCTAAGACGGGCTTCCCAGGTGGTGCCGTGGTAAAGTATCCGCCTGACAATGCAGGAGCCACAAGAGACATGGGTTCGATCTCTGGGTCAGAAAGATCCCCTGGAGTAGGAAATGGCAGCCCACTCCAGTATTCTTGCCTGGAAAATTCCATGGACAGAAGAGCCTGGTAGGCTACAGTCCATGGAGTTGCAAGAGTCAGACACAACCGAGTACAGCTCTATTATCTATTTAATGTCTATCATATGGCTAAGATAAAGCCATTGAAATCATTGCTGGACTTCCAAACAGGTCCCTTTGGAAAATAGTAATTATTCCTTTTTCTGTGTCTCCCTTTGTCTTTCATGCTGTCTGGAATGGGGATGCATGCGGCTAAAGCTCCAGCAATCATTATGACCCCCATGTGAAGCCACAGTGAAACATACAGAGCAGCTGAATGCCTAATGATTTCATGATTCACCATATCATCCTATATTCCTACCTCTGGGCTTAACAAAATAAAGGGTTTTCTGGGTCTTACATATGAAATATTTTGTTAACCTTAGGTATTTTAGCCACTATTAGGGCTAATTTAATTTGGGGGCAGATTTTAAGTTTTAATATTTTGAAGTGACTATTACAGTGACTTCTTTTTTTACACCATTGTTAGTTTTTTAAACCGCCAAGCCTAATTATAACTTAGAGTAATTTTATGTTCTACTTGTTAAGTAGAAAGTGAAACAATATTCTGGTAAATGATTAAGTATTAGGCTTGTAAAGTGTTCCTATGGAGTAATTCTACTTCTAGGAATAAATCCTAAGGATTATGTATGTATGTATGTAAGAAGCTTTAAGAACAAAGCCATTTACATTATAAGAAAAATAGAAACCACCTAAATAGCAACATAATAAAATGGGTATAAAATATGATATATTCATTGAATTAAGAAATTTGAGAAAAAATAACACTTTTATTTTAAAAAGTATTTTGTGGTAACAATTTAAATAATATTGAAGTTTATGAAGTAAAGTTATATTCTTCCTCTTCTACATAAGATCCACACCCTTAACCATTTAGTCTAGTGTTTATCTTTCCACGGTTTTTCCTTTGTCTATGTAAACAAATGCAGATATGCACTCACATATAAAAATAAAAATTGGATTATAACACATATATAAAATAAAAATTATCAATAACATGGAGAAATACCCATAATACAATAAAAAGTGTTATGCTGCTACTGCTGCTGCTAAGTCATTTCAGTCATGTCCGACGCTGTGCGGCCCCATGGACTGCAGCCTACCAGGCTCCTCCATTCATGGGATTTTCCAGGCAAGAGTACTGGAGAGGGTTGCCATTGCCTTCTCCTTAAAAAGTCTTACAGGTAATATAAAATTTGATATACAACAAGATCCCAATTATATTTCAGAAAGTGCCCAGCAAAAAGAAAAGATTGGAGTGAAATATATATTAAACAAATGTGAATAAATGAATACATATTGCCAATATTAATAAATGTGGGATAAGTCACTTCAGTTGTGTCTGACTCTGTGAGACCCTATGGAAGTATAGTCAGCCAGGCTCCTCTGTCCATGGGATTCTTCAGGCAAGAATACTGGAGTGAGTTGCCATCCCCTCCTCTAGGGGACATTCTCAACCCCGGGATCAAACCCCGTGTCGCTGACATCTCCTCATTGGCAGACAGGTTCTTTACCACTAGTGCCACCTGGGAAGCCCCTATTAAATACTTTACTATTAGTAATAAATGCTATTTTCTCCTCAGTTCAGTTCAGTTACTCAGTTGTTTCCGACTCGTTGCGATGCCATGGACTGCAGCATGACATACAGAATTTTCTCCACAATCCCCACAAGGCTAAAAGTGAAAGACATCTTACTATATTTCAGAGGAAATATGGGAGGCTGAGAGCACATATTTGAACCACCTGCCTCCCAGTCCCATCCAAAATGACCTAGAAAATTTTAAACTATGTAAAACCTTAAATCAGTACTGGAAGCTAGGGAAGGAAACCATATGAATGCCAGAAACTTCAAAGAATTTCTTCTAAATCCTGTGCAGTTGGGACCAGATTAAAGGACATCCAAGGCCTATCTGCCAGTCACCAATGAGCAGCTTGACCTGGAGAGATGAGGCCTGGAGGCTGAGTGCAGTACCCATCAGTGATTCTTTTGGCCCTTGAAAATTGAATGAGTTTGAAGGTAGCAAGGTAGCAAATAATGGTATATGTTTCAAGCAGAGAGCCGTGCACAGTGGCAGTAATTATATTGTTGGATGGTTTCCCCAAGCTTTGGAGACCTTCACTGCCTCTGTGGAACTGGGCATGAAGGTGAGGCCTAAGTGGCTCCCTCAATCAGCAGTCTGTTACTAACTGTAGTGTTCTTTGCTGATGCACCTGGCTAGAGGCCTTGGCCTGGACAGCTGTATCTCACACAAGCAGTGAGCTTGGAGAGGAGGGTGGTGTCCACAGAAGCACTAGATAGGAATTACACCACCAAATCTGTCAAATAGCACAGCTCTTTCACAAAATACAAAGAAAAGGCTTTATAAATTGAAGTTTAGATGGCTTTTTCCTCCAAATTTTGACCTCACCTTCACACAACACAAATCAGGGCTTCCCTGATACCTCAGTTGGTAAAGAATCTGCCTGCAATGCAGGAGACCCTGGTCGATTCCTGGGTTGGGAAGATCCACTGGAGAAGGGATAGGCTACCCACTCCAGTATTCTGGCCTGGAGAATTCCATGGACTGTATAGTCCATGGGGTCACAAAGAGTCGGACATGACTAAGCAACTTGCACTTTCACTTTCTTTTCACGCAACACATAAGGATTAATGTGAGACAGAGCATTGATGTAAACATGAAAAGTGAACCCATAAAGCTTCTTGAGGAAAGCACTATGTCTTCATGACTTTTGTTTGAGAAAATTTCTAAAATAGGATACCAAAACTCTAACCTGAAAATAAAAGATTGAAAATTTGAACTTTATTAAAACAAATAATTTATGTTTATTAAAAGATGACATTAAGAGGTAACAAGGCAAACTTCAGACTGGTAGAAGATATTTGCAATAGATGTTAACTGACAAAAAACTCATATTCAGACTATACAAAGAATAAGATCAAATAAAAGAGTAAAACTGAAAAACGAACTAAAAATGGATAAAATAACAATCACTTTAGATAAGTTGATAGATCAATAAACAATAAGTGTAAACATTATTAATTAGAGAAAAAAGCAAGTAGCTAACAATACAAAGTGTTGGCAAAGATGTAGAGCAACTGGAACTCTCATAAATTGGTGGTAGGAATATAAACTGATTTAAAAAAAATTAATTTAGAAAAATGCTAAACAGTGTCTACTAAAACATATGTATACCCTATGGCCCAGAATTCCAATTTTAGATGTATACCCTACATATATAAGTACTTGTATCTATCAAAAAATGTGTGCAAGGATGGTCAAAGCAAGCAGCTTTATTTATGAAGTCAAAAATACATATATTTTAGAATATTCACATCCATGCAAAAAAGGAAAAGAAAAACTACTGCTATATGCAAAAAACATGGATTAGTCTGAACATAATGTTAAGCCAAAGAAAACAGACTTAAAAGAGTAGAATGATGGCTGGGTTCATCGAGGAGCAGACGCCAAGATTGAATTAGAAGTGCAGATTTGCTGGGAATAGGAGTGGATGGAGAAAGGCTTCACCCCTGACATTTAATGAAGGAAGGGAAGAAAGGGTAGAAAGAGCCTCAGGCGGTAGTGTAGTTCTGGGGAAATCTTGGCTAGCTTGCTGAGGAGCTTCAACACAAAGATTACCCATAGAAGGTTGCCTCACAGCCAGAAATGGCATACTCTTGTACCACCATGTTTAGTCATCAAGAAAGAGCATGATCACTATCACTATCCAGAAAGAGCATGATCTTGACTCAAAAGCTGAGGCACTCACATCTGGAGACTGTCAACTAACTGTACTCCTTGTGACAGGTGCTCTCTTGAAGGGAGATCTGACTAACATACCTCCATGGCTGTCAGAGACCAGCCACTCTTGTGTGGAGTCCAAAGCCATCAAATCTAGTTTGCAGGCATAGTTAGAAGAGCAAGGGGTTGTGAGTCAGAGAGGGTGGGAAGAAGCCTGATGGGTAGTAGAAAGTACTCTATTTTTACATTTGCACAGTGTTATGTAAGTATGTACATTTTTACATATATATTTACATAAGTGTATGATATGTAAGTTATAGTTCTGTTAAACAAGGAAGGGAATCCTTCCAAGATTGCACATGGCCCTGATCACTGAGGTTGATTGATTAAGGAACTAGTCACATGCCTTCTTTTAAGATTTAAGAGGTTCCTAAAAATATTTTGAAGAAAGAGTTAAGACTTTAAAAAAAAAAAAAAAACAAACCTCCTCGCCTGATTTCTGGAGGTGATAACTAAAAAAAACTCACTGTTTAAATATCAGAAAACTCCCATATCAGGTAGGACTAAGTTTGGCTGTGATGGTTACAAAATAATAGTAACTTAAATGAGATAGAATTTATTTCACTATAACCTGAAAAAAAGTCCAGAGGTAGACAGTCCAGGCCTGATTTGGTGCTACTCAATGGGTCATTTCTATCTTGCTGTTCTGTCATTCTTGGCTGATGGTTTTTACCACCTGTCCAAGAGCTATAGTCATTTTATCTGTATTCCAGCCACAGGAAAAGATGACGAAGGACACTCTCCCTTCCATTTAGAGACACTTCCCAGAAGTTACACAGAGCACTTCCACTTAACCCCCACCATGTAGAACTTAGTTTTATGAGCACACTCAGCTACAAAGGAGTCTGGGATGTGTAGGTTTTATTTCAGGTGCCAGCTAAAAAACAGAGTTCTATTATAATACTAGGGACAAAGGGAAAATAGATATTGGGGAACAACTAGCCTATTCTGCCATAACCAAGCAAAGAATTTGTAGTATAAAGGAAAGAAAACACAGCATGCAAAAGGTAGAGAAAAGTCAGATATAGTTTTATATATATATATATATATATATATAAACATTTATAGTTTAGGAATAGAAATTTTTAGCTGCATCTGTACAATGATACTAATTTTTAAAATATACATACATTTGGAAATAAAGAAAATATAAACTGAACAGAGTTGAGGAGGGAGTTAGTTGAGAGATAGAGCATTTTGAAGTTAATTACTCTACTGTGAGATTTTGTACCTGATTGGAAACAGTGGGGAGCAGAACTGATAATGTAGAAAATGAATCATTAATACAGTTGATAAACTTGATGCATTTTCCCCTAGTGAATAAGATAGGGAAAACAGGTAAGGAAGGTGGGCATTTGGAGAGATAAGAGATGTGATACATGAACAGTGAAGAGTCATTGTGTGGATTACGGGGCTTTTCTGAACAAACAGAAGAAGAACAACATTTAAGACCACAACAAAGAAAACATTTATAAGCTGAAGGTAAATTTTAACCTGCAGATCAGCATAATTTCTTAAGTACCAGGAAAAAAATAAATAAAATGAATAGAAATCTACATCTAGACATAACCTGGTCAAAGTCTGAATTTCGAGATAAAATAGAGGTGAAATCCAGGCAGAAAAAATATTTTCTCACAAAGGAAGGAAAATAATTTTTTCTTTGATATATATTAGAAAGCTAAATATAATCTTTGGAGTGAAAAAGGTAAGAGGGCAGAAAGAGCAAATAACCTTGTAATTTATCAGAATTGAGATGTGGAGGTTCTATACTTGAATTAAAAAGAATGATGCTCCCTTTCTTGATAGAATCATTGTATTTTAAATTTCTAAGTAAAGCTTAGAAGATGGGGATATGTGAGCACTTGCTAGAAAATCCACGTGATTTCTGCTACCTACACAGCTAATAACACCTAAAAGGCAAGAATGAAAGACTGGATAATAAGGGACAGTCACCCTCGTAGAACACCACTAAAACCTGTTAACTTAAAGAGGTTTCATCAAACCAGGTCTAGAACAGTGAAAGCACCACCTTTTCATATGGATGCCACAGGTGTACAGGAACACACACTAATTTCTGAGTCAATCTCTCTCACCTTTTGTTTGATTATAAAGTACTGAACAAGATAGAACTTCATTTAGATCAAGAGTCTATCATAGTGTTCATGAGCCTTCATGCAGGGATCACGGAGACTGGAAGAGTTGGTCTGTGAAGTAGCACGCAAATATTATGATGTGGCCATTTTTCTGGGACTAGGAGTCAACTTGAACAAGTTCTTAAAAGAGTCTGTGACCCCCCCCAAAAGACCCAGAACCAGTACCAACTGCAGTCTGTATTCAGGGTGACAACTTCAATGGGGTTTTGAGGTAGAGGAAGGAGATAGGGTTGAAGTCTGAATACAACAAGTAAAAGTGGGGATTTATGTTCAAAAGAGCAGGATGGAGGTCAGTGGATGGAAAACAACTAAGAAGGAACATCAGAGGTAAAGGGGTATTCTGGCTGCATGGAGCTAACAGGAGTCTAGCTGAGCACAGGCCAGGATGATCAGTTATCACCAGGGAGGTGATGGAGCATCAGGAGTCCTGTCAGATATGGAGCAGGATTAGACGTGGAAGGGGTGGGGGGAATTCTTGCCAAACCGCCTTAGCCAGGTTCTTGCTAACAGTGGTTCATGCAGATTGTATGGAAATGAAAAATAAAACCACAGAGTTACAAATATTGTTAAAGGCAATAGACGGCAAGTCAAACACCAAAGAGAAATATGAAATACGTACTGACATCATAAGGACCCAGCGATAAAATGATGAGAGAAAATAAGCAAAATATAAGGGGGAGATGCAGGAAATCCAGTCAACATGTCCCAAGAATACAAAAAGGAGAAAATAGAATGAATGTGTTGGAAGCAATAATCAAAGGAATAATAGGGGGAAATTGCTGAGTTTGTAGAACTGAAGTTTATGAGGCAGTAAAGAAGAGGCATAGTCACCTTGAAATATCATGTTGAATGTCACAAGATTTAAGGAGAAGGAGAAAACCTATACAAGCATCCAGGCAAGAAAAAAATAGCTTATTTCTTAAGCAGTGGTTCTCAACCACAGCTACGTATTAAAGTCATGGGTGAGCCTTTAAAAAATACTAGTGTCTGGGCTTCATCTTTAAGCAGTCTGATTTAATTATTCTGGGAGGAGCCTTGGCATTGATATTTTTAAAAATCTCAACCAGTGATTTGAATGTGCAGCTAGGATTGAGAACCACTGCCCCAAGGGAAGGGAAATCATTGACTTCCTCTGGAGAACCAAAGACCATCAGTAAATGAAGACTGGGTCCCAAGGTTGGAAGGAAAAGAATGTTGTACTTGGTCAAGAGGTCATTTGTAGGAAAGACCAATATTCTCTTACAAGCCAGTTCTCTGAAGGTACTATACTCACAGTTTAGGGATACAAACCAATCAACCTAAGAATAGAGAAAGATAAAGAAACAGAATGAAAGCACCACAATAAAAAAAGAGATGATAGAAAGCAAAGGAAACTCTTTAAACCTACATTAACATCTTAAAAACTGTCATCAACATATTTATTGTACAAGACAAAACAGATTTCAAAAGTCTTCAAAGTTGATAATGTAAAATAACAATAATAATTTAGATCTAAATTCCAGATTACATCAATCAAAATTGTGAAGTGGGAAGAGAACAAGGACAATAAAAGCCTAACAGGTTTTTCATTTCACATAGATGATAATTAATAGCTATATTCTTAACCTTGATAAACAGAGATAAAAATATTTCAAATTTTAAGCACAAAAGGGTAATCACTAATAGAAAAAAATATAATTGTACTTTCCAAATGATAGAGAAATGAGCTAAGAAAACATAGTTGGTGAAAAATATAAAAGAATATAAAAACTACCATGCCATATTAACCCCTTTTTACTATATTATATATAACATATATCAGTTCAGTTCACTTCAGTCGCTCAGTCGTGTCCGACTCTTTGCGACCCCATGAATTGCAGCACTCCAGGCCTCCCTGTCCATCACCAACTCCCGGAGTTTACCCAAACCCATGTCCATTGAGTTGGTGATGCCATCCAACCATCTTACCCTCTGTCGTCCCCTTCTCCTCCTGCCCGCAATCCTACCCAGCATTAGGGTCTTTTCCAATGAGTCAACTCTTCGCATGAGGTGGCCAAAGTATTGGAGTTTCAGCTTCAACATCAGTCCTTCCAATGAACACCCAGGATTGATCTCTTTTAGGATGGATTGATTGGATCTCCTTGCAGTCCAAGGGACTCTCAAGAGTCTTCTCCAACACCACAGTTCAAAAGCATCAGTTCTGCGGCGCTCAGCTTTCTTCACCGTCCAACTCTCACATCCATACACGACCACTGGAAAAACCATAGCCTTGACTAGATGGACTTTTGTTGGCAAAGTAATGTCTCTGCTTTTAAATATGCTCTCTAGGTTGGTCATAACCTTCCTTCCAAGGAGTAAGCGTCTTTTAATTTCATGGCTGCAATCACCATCAGCAGTGATTTTGGAGCCCCCAAAAATAAAGTCAGCCACTGTTTCCACTGTTTCCCCATCTATTTCCCATGAAGTGGGAATATAGGAAAATACAAAAAATTGTAACAGTGGTCGTCTTCAACAGATTGAGGTGATGGGGCTTGTGGTTTGTTTTCTTAGTAAAGTGTCTCAACTCTTCTAAATATTTTTTAATTAGAACTCTTTTTATATAATTTTAAGAATCAATAAGAATTAGAATTTTAAATTAATATCCACTTTTTTATTGCCTATGCCCTCTATAATGCTTATTTACTATAAAGAATAAAAGTTAAGTTTCTTAATGTGTTAAGTTTAGCAATTATAGGATTTTAAAAATCTGATTTCCACATATTATTAAAGACTAAATGCCTATGAACACTGTAAAGGTGCTTCTATTAACATTTCTTATTAAGTCACTTTCTGGAAGTAACATGTTTGTGTAAAATCTTGCCAAAAACAAGAATATTAAAATGTGTTCTGCATTAGGAACAAATCCACATCATAAGTATATTAGAAGTTAACAAGATTTAAAAGCAAAAAACATGAAACCAGAAGAACCTGGGAAAATGTGCTTGCAACTATAAATTCTGTAATTAATTTGCTTTACAAGTTTTTTGGAGATGCTAGGTCACCAGTTGACATCTTGGATTTGCTTTTTATTTAGCCAGAACATATAAAACAATATATTACTTGTGGCTAGATTGTAGTCTAAATATATTTTCCAACCAAATGTCCAGTTTTGATATGAAGAAAACTACATAGTCATGTTGTTCTTTAATTCCAATTCAGGCATTCCTTACTTCTGGCCCAGCAGAGATCTCAGGATTTTATTTATTCCATGTATCCCCAGGCTTCCATAGCTTGAGGACAGTAATAGAGTCACATTAAAGATCAAATCTAAATTCCGTGGGCTCCTACCTTACCTTCCAGGGGATATTTCTATAGGACTTCAGCTTCCTGCACTTCTCAAGTATTTGTAAATGTCCTTGGATGTGTTTTGTGTGGCCTCCCTCTGCTAATTGCATTTCCTACTTTGCCACCACCTACTCGACAACCATTGCAAGCCACCATATCTGAAGGTCCTACTGTATTTTGCAATAGTGAAGGCAATAAAGATCTTTGAGTCAAAGGTTTAAAGCTTCAGAGCGTTGTGTTGAGAAGCAGGCAAGAAAGTTTCATCGCTCTCTTACCACTGTGCAGCCAGCTAGTTCAGCTCTTGCCTCAGAACTGTGTTTGTAAGTAAAGCTGTTCTTGGTTTTTATTTCTGATAGCCCTACTTTCTCTCTATGGGACTCAGTCCAGCAGGGTTTAAATCTAAGTGACAACCACTTTGCTACTCAAAATCATCCCTCCCCTCCTTTGCCTAGTTCCTTCTTCTCTTGTGGTTAGATGTCTCCACGGGATGTTTCTTAATCCACATTCAAGTAGGTTTCTGATGGGTTCTTTCCACCAGAAAGAAACTTGGTCAGACATGACCACTAAGACTCGAGATGGGACTCGCACTGCACTCATACTCCAAAGAGGCTATATACTCTATACAAAAAAATGGTGTTGCTTGAAGTTTGTTCTAATCAATTTGCTATGAACTGGTCTTTTTTAAATAGCACATTATTAAAACACTGATTCAGTCATTATCAGTCATAAGAGATTAAGTGGAATAGGCCGAGGCAATTGATATCATCATAGATCTCTTTTACACTAGAGTAATTCAGGAGAAATTCCTGTTGAGAAACAAGGAGAAAAAGTTATTATTGAAGAACAAGTTTGAAAACTGTTCCAGAAAGGTGCTCAGTGGGAGAAAATTTTTTTAAATAAAAATAACAGAATAAAGGATAAGCTGATTTCTTCTAGAAAAGTTTTGCTTCAGAAGGAGGATTCCATCAGGAAATAAAAGCATTGACTGTCAAGGAACTTAAGGAATAAGCAAGCCACAAATATTCAAGACCTTGTGAGGCTGGAGGATGGGAATAGGGAGATCTTGTGCATCTGTATACAATAGTGAGTGATGATGCAATATTAACACGTTAATATGGAAAGATCACAGGATTTTGGCTAATTAGAAGACAATTGGAAAAGGATGTGGTTACGAGAGAAGAGACACTTTTTTTGACCACGCCATGCTTCATGTGGGATCTTAGTTCCCTGACCAGAGATCAGACCTGTTCCTCCTGCTTTTGGAGCACAGAATCTTAACCATTGGTCTGCCAGGGAAATCCCCAGTAATTTTTAAAAATGCACGTATTTCACAATGCTTTCTTTGTTTAAGCTGTTTGGAAGCCAAGGGCTTCCCCCACCCTTTCTAGGAGATTTTCTTTGTTTCTCTGCTTTGGTACTGCATTTATTTATATTGATAAGAACTACCTAACTAGCCAGGTTACTAAGTACATGTTAACCCTAGTATGACTTCATCCCCTGCTACCAGGGAGCAATTTTCTCCAAAATGGCAACCAAGAAGGGAATAGATTCCAGGAAGGAAACCTCAAACAACTCCCAAGAATGGTGACAAGAATATTTTACGTAGCTGCAATGAGATATCACCTCATACCTATTAGAATGGCTATTATTAAAAAGATTAGAGCTAACAAATGTTGGTGAGGATATGGAGAAAAAGGAAATATGACACACAGTTGCTGGGAATGTGAGTTAGTACAGCCACAGTGGAGAACAGTATGGATATTTCTCAAAAAATTAAAAATAGAACTTCCAAATGATGCAGCAATCCCACTCCTGGGTACATATCCAAAAGGTACAAAATCATTATCTCAAAAAGGTATCTGCACCCTCTCCCCACTGTGTTCCTTGCCACATTATTTACAATAGCTAGGCATAGAAATAACCTTGTTCATCAATGGATGAATGGATAAAGAAAATGTGGTGTGAAAAAGAATATATACAATAAATATTATTGTATCTGTATACAATAATATTGTATATATTTCACCCTATTTATTTCCTTCAAATAGTATTGTGTTAAAGAAAATATACAATAAATATTATTCAGCCATAAAAAAAAGAAGGAAATCCTGCCATTTGTAACAACTGAATGAAATCTGAGGGCATTGGAGGCTAAGTAAAATGTCAGAGAAAGACAAATACTCTATGATCTCATATGTGTGGAATCTAAAAAAGCCAAATGCAAACAGAGCGTAGAATCGTTGTTAGGGGCTGGCAGCTGGGGAAATGGGGAGATACTGGCCAAAGTGTACAAACATGCAATTATAAGATGAAAAAGTTCTGAGGTTCTAACGTACAGCATGGTGATTACAGTTAACACTAATGTGTTGTTTGCTTGAAATTTGCTAAGAGGATGAATCTTAAATGTTCTCACCACACACACACACACACACACACACACAAGGTAACTACATGAAGTGATGAATAAGTGAACTAATTTTATTATGGTAATCATTTCACAATGCATAAATATATCAAATCATCACTTTTTCCACTTTAAATTTATACCATGTTATATGTCAATTATATCTCAATAAAGCTGGTGGGGTAGGGAAAGAATCTTTTATTATAATTCCTAAGATAAAAGTTCTTTTAATAAAAAGATGAGACCTTTTCAGTTTTTCAAGTGAGATACCAAAGAATATCTAATTTTAAAATCATATTTACTCATGCAAATACTTACTAACACCTGTTAGTTTCTGGGCACAAGTCTAGACCTGGTAAATATAGTAAGGTATGAGATACTGCCCAGGGTCTCAGAGAGCTTACAATCAACTGGGGACTTATGATGTAATCCAGGAATAGTGGCTTCTTTCCTTCCTCCGGCACTCCAGGCTCAGTGTTTCCTTTGACTTCATGCATCCCCAGTACTGTACATAGTTTTCCTCTCATCATGCTTCTGGACTTCATTCAAGCATTACCTCCCTCAGAGGGGTCTTCCCTGATTCTCACCTGCTCACATACCAGAACATTATATAATCAATATTTCACCCTATTTATTCCCTTCAAAAATTTGTATCACATTTTTATTGGAAAATAATTTGTTCATGTATTTATTATTTTTCTTCTTCTACTAGAATGTAAGCTTCATGAGAGTAGGATTATTTCTTGGCTTAGTTATGTGTACATGTCTCTCTAGCATCAAGAAGACTGTCTGGTAAGGGCACTGTAACAGCACTGAATAAGAGAATGAATGAATGGAAGCTAGATGAATGAATTCAGTAGTTAGCTTATGTCAGTCCTGGAGTGTGAAGTCAATGGGCCTGAGGAAGCATTACTACCAGCAAAGCTAGTGGAGGTGATGGAATTCTAGCTGAGCTATTTCAAATCCTAAAAGATGATGCTATTAAAGTGCTGCACGCAAAATATACCAACAAATTTGAGAAACTCAGCAGTGGCCACAGGACTGGAAAAGGTCAGTTTTCATTCCAGTTCCAAAGAAGGGCAATGCCAAAGAATGTTCAAACTGCTGCACAGTTGTACTCATTTTACATTCTAGCAAGGTAATGCTCCAAATACTTCAAGCTAGGCTTCAATAGTATGTGAACCAAGAACTTCCAGATGTACAAGCTGGGTTTAGAAAAAGCAGAGGAACCAGAGATCAAATTGCCAACATCTGTTGGATCATAGAAAAAGCAAGAGAATTACAGGAAAACATCTACTTCTGCTTCATTTACTATGCTAAAGCCTTTGACTGTGTGGATCACAACAAACTGTGGAAAATTCTTTAAGAGATGGGAATACCAGACCACCTTACTTGCCTCCTGAGAAACCTGTATGCAGGTCAAGAAGTAACAGTTAGAACCAGATATGGAACAACGGACTGGTTCCAAATTGTGAAAGGAGTATGTCCAAGCTGTATACCATCACCCTGCTTATTTAACTTACATGCAGAGTATATCATGCGAAATGCCAGTCTGGATAAAGCAAAAGCTGAAATCAAGATTGCCAGGAGAAATATCAAATAACCTCAGACATGTAGATGACACCACCCTAATGACAGAAAGGAAAGAAGAACTAAAGAGCCTCTTGATGAAGGTGAAAGAGGAGAGTGAAAAAACTGGTTTAAAACTCAACATTCAGAAAACTAAGATAATGGCATCCAGTCCCATAACTTCATGGTAAATATATGGGGAAACAATGGAAACAGACTTTATTTTCTTGGGCTCCAGAATCACTGTGGACAGTAACTGCAGCCATGAAATAAAAGACACTTGCTCCTTGGAAGAAAAGCTATGACCAACTTAGACAGCATATTAAAAAGCAGAGATCACTTTGCCAACAAAGTTCTGTATATTTAAAGCTATGGTTTTTCCAGCAGTCATGTATGGATGTGAGAGTTGTACCATAAAGAAGGCTGAGTTCCAAAGAATTGATACTTTGAAACTGTGGTGCTGGAGAAGACTCTTGAGAGTTCCCTGGACAGCAAGGAGATCAATCAGACAATCCTAAAGGAAATCAACCCTGAATATTCATTGGAAGGACTTCTGCTGAAGCTGGAGCTCTAATACTTCAGCCACCTGATGCAGAGCTGACTCATTGGAAAATACCTTGCTCCTGGGAAAGATTGAGGCAGGAGAAGGGGGGCGACAGAGGATGAGATGTTTGGATGGCATTATCGACTCAATGGATATGAGTCTAAGCAAATTCAGGCAGATAGTTAAGGACAGGGAAGACTGTTGTGCTGCCTTTTATGGGGTCTCAAAAAGTCAGACACAACTGAGAGACTGAACAACAACAACAATTCAATATGATTATTACTATGGTGAAGGAAAGGTCTGGGTATCTCCTTGCATCTAACAAATGAGGGGATAGTAAACCATCTTAGGAAGAGACAAGGATTACTTCTTAGAGCACGTGGAAACATGGACTTGAGAGAGGGGTCTGATCTGCAACATCATGTAGCTTAGATGTCCAAGCATAAAAGGAAGTGAAGAGTGGGAGAAAGAGATGAAGAAGGAGAAATGGGCAGAATGCAGAGGTCTACCCTGAAAGAACTAGTGAGCCCCATTCAGCCTTTATCCTGAGGGAGGTAGGAAGCAGATAGACCCTGAACAATGGCAGGTGGTAGGGAAAGGTCTGCCGTGTAGAATATTCAACCTGAAGCTCTGTGGAGAATGGGATGGAAAAAACCAGGAAGCCAGGTGATGCAGTAATTCAGGCAAGAAATGATGAGGAGCTGAACTTAAACCAGGGTTATGGGAACAGAGCAGAGGGAAAGATCTGGTCCAGGGGGACCATTAGGAGGTAAAACATCAGCAGAGGGAGGAGTCAAGTTCAATTCCTCAGGCAGCTATACTCCCTCAGTTGAGTTCTCCATTTTCTATAAAACAGTCCCCAGGACTGCAGCCACATTCTTTGGAAGCTATACTGAGGCTGGGGACACATCTTCTAGATCAAACTTACAGCCATGTGGTCTGGGAGAGCCTTAGGGGTCAACCATTACTGCAGGAGCTAGAAAACATGGAGCAGGTCTCTTTGTTTTGGCCTACAGTTAACTTTAGCCCAGGCCACTTATATTATGATATGTATTGCAGGAAAGGATTTCTATCTCCTTCCAATCAAAAGCATCTATCTCCTTGCTAATCAAAATTCCTTTTGATATCTATTCACTTCTGCACTTTTCCTAGAAATATTTGGTGAAGGCCTACAGCGTATTAAAAAACAGAGACATTACTTTGCCAACAAAGGTCTGTCTAGTCAAAGCTATGGTTTTTCCAGTAGTCATGTATGGATGTAAGAGTCGGACCATAAAGAAAGTTGAGCACTGAAGAATTGATGCTTTTGAGCTATGGTGTTGGAGAAGACTCTTGAGAGTCCCCTGGACGGCAAGGAGATCAAACCAGTCAATCCTAAAGGAAATCAGTCCTGAATATTCATTGGAGGAACTGATGCTGAAGCTGAAACTCCAATACTTTGGCCACCTGATGCGAAGAATTGACTCATTGGAAAAGACCCTGATGCTGGGAAAGATTGAAGCAGGAGGAGAAGGGGAGGACAGAGGATGAGATGGTTGCATAGCATCACTGACTCGATGGACATCACTTTAAGCAAGCTCCAGGAGTTGGTGATGGACAGGGGGGCCTGGCGTGCTGCAGTCCATAGGCTTGCAGAGAGTCGGACATAACTGAGCGACTGAACTGAACTGAACAGTGTGCTATGTTCTGGGAACAAATTCCCTGCCCTCAAGTAATCTATAATTTAGTGAAAGAGACAAACAAACAACCCCACACACACACAAACACACACAAATCAAAGTACACTGTGGTAAGTACTGTGAAAGAAGTACTCACACAAAAATCACAAAGCAGAGACCCTTAAGCCAAAGATGAGTTCAGGAGTGGGTGTCTTAATTCGGTTAGAGGTAAGAATGGCTTCTCAAAAAGAAAAACAACCTGTAACAAAAAATAAATTCCCACTAAAAAATAATAGCTCAGGTATAAATAAACAAAAATGCATCAAAAACATGCATAGTTAATAAGTGATACTTTTGAGTGCATGGAATGTGCCAGGAGCTGTGGATCTTGTATTTTTTCCCCTCAGTTCATCCTCATACCAAACTTATGAGGTAGTAATACTTCCCTCATTTTACAGATGAAGAAGCTGAGGTTCAAAAAGGTTCAATATTGATAGTTGGCTCCAGGTCACACGGGAGCAGTAGAGCTAGGATTCACACCTGGGCGGTCTGAGTGCAGAGTTTCTAATTGGGATGTAGCCCTGCCCTCCACGGTTAGAGTCATTTCTCAACTGATAAGAATGGTGTTTGAGAGGTTTGTCCTCAGTTCCACATCACAGGTTGGGAATTCAACCCAGCTGGCTGAGCTCCAGTGTTTCTGCTCTTTTGCACAGCCCTATCTTCAGGCCGAATGTATACTCTTTACCGAGAAAAAGAATGAGAAAATACACTAGTAAAAAGAAACAGAAAGCTCTCTTCCTTTTGCTCTCTTATCAGTTCTCTAAGGGATGAGCCAAGCCTTGCGTCCTGCCTAAATGCCCTTGTTCCACAGGGGACTCTGTCAGAGGTTATCAAGTCTGGGGCAGTTAAAATGGGGCTGGTGGGGCTAACTTATCCCCACCCATCACCTACCTTATTGCCCAGAGTACTGAGAAAGCTGTCAGCCCTTGACAGGCAGTCATTCTCAATGAACATTTGCCAGTAACTGCTATTATTGTGTGGACAAATTAAATACCTTTCTTTTTTTTCTTCCAAAACTAGAAATGGGCAATTATTACATTGTTTATGATAAAGTGGAAGGTTGGCCAAAATTTATGTTGAGATTCTTCAGTATTTGTACCCTAGCATCCCAAAGGCTGGTTAATCGTGGTGATAGAGGTCCTATTACCATTGATAGTCACATCTCCAGTTCCCTCCTGTATAACTGAGAGACCTGGTCTCTTCCTCACCTACAGGGCCCCCAAGTTATTCTGGTGGGAGTCTGGGGTGTCTTGCATAGTTTGCTGAAGTCCTTTCCCACTCAGACCTCTAGAATTCAGAGCCGTTACTTCTGCTGTCCTGGGTGAAAGCTGCTTTCATGCCCCTTCTTGCTATTTCCCTCCAAGGCACAAATGAACTGGGCTCCCTCTAAGCCTCCTTCTGCAAAAAGTCTGTTCTTTTCCATCAAAATTAGGAGTTACATTTCCCACACCTCTCCCTTACACCTTTTCATCTGGGCCCTGAAAGAACATTGTTGTGTCATGAGTTTCAGGAAGTCATTTGTGAAAAGAATGCTTTCAGCGTCTGCCCTCAATACTTTTCTCCATGAACCTTAGACTGCGAAGAGATTCTAGGATTCCTCCCCTATTCTCCCCATCCCCCTCTCCCTCCAAGGAACCTGCACTGAGGAGACTCTTGCCCTCATGCTCACCAACTAGTCCAAAATGGGGCATTACTCAAATTGGGAACTTAAACCAAGTTCCCATTTGGGCTAGTTCACACTACTCAAGCTAGATGCTACCTTCTCTAGTGAATATGGTCATATAAGAATTGTTGAGAAGATACTGAATTACCTCTAGTAGGAGTAAGGCTATCATGAGATGAGAAAATAAAATACATGTATGTAGTGTGTGTGTATAAATATGCATGCTCAGTCTCTCAGTCATATTCAATGCTGTAACCTGCTATGCTCCTCTGTCCATGGAATTTTCCAGGCAAGAATACTGGAGTGGGTAGCCTTTCCCTTCTCGAGGGGAAATCTTCCCAACCCAGGAATCGACCCACGTCTCTTGCATTGACAGGCAGATTCCTTACCCCTGCGCTACCTAGGAAGCCCAGTTTATGCTAAGCATGTATAAATATATGTATACATAAAATCTCACTTGCAAACTTGCTTAAGAATTGCTCTTTCTCGTTCAGGAAATGAGCTCCAAGAAAGAAGCTTTCTCTTGCCTTGTTGGAGCCTTTGGGAAGCATAAGTAGACTGATGCAGAGAGGATACCATGATCCAGGTAGTCAGAGAACCTGCAGGGTTGATGGTGTGACCCCCAATAGGCAGAACAGGAGGGCCAGAAGTTCATCAGTTACCCTGTAACCTGAGTAAGTCACTGAACCTCTGAGCCTTACATTTGTTTTTATGCTAAAATGGGGATAATTTTACAGTCCTGACAGGGTTGTTTGGGTTCAACATAGTTATCTATGTTTTGTAAACTGCAAGTGTCAAAAAATATTAGTTGTCACAATATTGCTTGCAAGGAAGAACTAGAATAAAAGTTTAGATGGAGGCAAGGGTGTCTCTTGTATGTGATGAGGAGAGTTGTCTCTAAAGATTATGGCGGTTGCAAGCCTTAGAAAGGTACCTCAGGAAAGAGGGAAAAGTCTGGGGAGAGAGGTCTGAAAGAGATAAAAGGGGTCAAAGAGACTGTCCATCTAGACAGAGATTTTCTGAAGAGTCCTAAGTGTTCTTATAAACGGTCAATGGGCATCTCCAGCTTGATCTGAGCAGCAGTTCCTGTTGAAACACTGAGCAGAACTGAGGCCAGGAGCCTTGTAAGCCGAGATACGAACCAGAAGCATAAGTCAGTGCCACTCAGACTTTGAGCCTGAGATTCCATGGGGTGTGTGTGTAGGTATGTGTGTGCTTGTCTCACAGGTGCAGGCCTCAACCCCAAGTCCAAGCTGCACAAAACTGACAACATGAGGCTCTGCAGTCACCTTTCATTGCTGAGCTCTTTTTCGTACTGCCAGGGAAATACCAAAAATTCCCTTTCGCAAGGACCAGTGTGAACCTGGCAAGATACCCATGAGTGAGGAGATGGTCATGAAGTCTGGTAATGAAAACAAATTTTTAAAATTATGTAAGGTAGAAACTAAATATTCAAGGTAGCAGGTTTCATTCATTATAAGAATGTTTCTTTAAGATGAAACAATAAATGCTTCTGCTGAGGTTTCTGGTTGAAGCACCAGGCCTCACCTAGGAAAGGATTTAAGAGTATGTGTGTGTGTGTCGGAGAAGGCAATGGCACCCCACTCCAGTACTCTTGCCTGGAAAATCCCATGGACGGAGGAGCCTGGTAGGCTGCAGTCCATGGAGTCGCTAAGAGTCGGACACGACTGAGCAACTTCACTTTCACTTTTCGCTTTCATGCATTGGAGAAGGTAATGGCAACCCACTCCAATGTTCTTGCCTGGAGAATCCCAGGTGGAGCTTGGTGGACTGCCATCTATGGGGTTGCACAGAGTCGGACACGACTGAGGTGACTTAGCAGTAGCAGTAGTAGCAGTGTGTGTGTTAGTCACTCAGTCCTGTCCAACTCTTTGAGACCCCATGGACTGAAGCCTGCCTGGCTCCTGTATCCATGGGAACAATACTGGAGTGGGTTGCCATGCCCTCCTCCAGGGGATCTTCCTGACCCAGGGATTGAACCTGCATCTCTTGTGTCTCCTGCATTGGCAGGCGGGTTCTTCACCACTAGCGCCACCTGGAATTCCTTGGTGGCTCAGACGGTCAAGAGTCTGCAAGGCAGGAACCCAGGTTTGCTCCCTGGGTCAGGAAGATCCCCTGGAGAAGGGAATGGCAACCCACTCCAGTATTCTTGCCTGGAGAATTCCATGGATAGAAGAGCTTGGTGGGCTACAGTTGATAGGGTTGCAAAGAGTCGGACAGGACTAAAGCAACTAGAGAGAGAGCACGCCACCTGGGAAGCCCTTTTAAGAGTATAAAGTATGTTAATTGTATTGCTTTCAAAAGAGGGCACAGGGATTGCCACACTCTCAGACTCCAGATACATCTGACTGGCAGGGCAACAGTTGACATCTGGAAACCTCCATATGAGAATTGGTTTTGCCCCCACAATGAGGGACACCATCTTGACAGTCTTGAATTCCTTTGTTGGTGGTGTAACTAAGGAATTCCAAGTGAGCTTCTTCTCACAGTCGGAAAACAGACAAGGCAGAGAAAGAACTGTATAATCTCCAGCCTTCCTTTCCTGCCTCACCTGGAGGACAATTTACTTTCTGTTGTGGAAAAACATTTCACATCCGCCTTAAGAAGTAGGAATAAGGAAGAATGGTTAGCAGCAATAAAGAGTGCTCCTGCTTGAACGTCACCCTTTGTCATTTGGTCCCAGTGTGTGGAGCAAAATCTCAGGTTTTAAGACCAAAAAAGGTCTTGAATGAAACTCTACAATACCTAACTTCCCCACCCCTGCTCCCAGGTTAGTTTACATTTTAAGGAAACATCAGGGTGAGTATAGTAGTAGTAGTGTTGGTCGCTCAGTCGTATCCAACTCTTTGCGACCCCACAGACTATAGCCTGCCAAAGTCCTCTCTCCATGGGATTCTCCAGGCAAGAATACTGGAGTGGGTTGCCATTTCCTTCTTCAGAGGATCTCCCCCTGACCCAGGGATCGAACCCAGGTCTCCTGTGTTGCAGGCAGATTCTTTACCGTCTGAGCTACAGTTCTGACGAAAGAACCAACAATAGTTGAATCTTTGGCACTCAGACGGGCAGCCTGAGAAACTTAGGGATGGTTTCCCTGGCTCCTGTCACACCACAAGCAACTCCCTGACGCTCAAGACTGACCTCTGTGCATATAGATGTATGTCTAGTGTGTAACAGGAAGTTTGCTTTGGCTGGTCTCAGAGGGATCCATTTGTCTAGGGAGGTCTGTATGGCCAATGAAGCCACTGCCTCCCTTGCCATCTTAGCAGCTTTAAGAGGGTGGAGTATTTTTCTTTGAGGCCAAGTTTGGCCCAGAGAACTTCCTTACTGAAATTTTCTGCCAGGTTGGGTTGCTTTTCTTGCATAAGTCCACCCCTTACTCTCACCCCATCCCCCTAGTTGCCTTTGGTCAAATTTCTGGAATTTTGGCCTATGTTTGTGGGGTTGGGTCTATTCCTTCCTGGTGCAGTGGATGCAAAGATATGCTTTCTCTCGGGTGAAATTTACAAGCAAATTTTCCTCCTTGACAGGAACAAAGAGCCACAAATATTTCCTAAGGGGAGAAAAAAGCTTCCAGATGCAGGACTCCAAATAAACGTGAGGGTTCCCCCCCGACTTTTTCCTTTGGCATTTTTAAAGCTTAATAATTACACTGGACATATTTATCCAGAAGAAGGCCCGCAGTTTTCTTCCCAGCTTCACTGAAATTTCCAATTACAAATACATCCACCTCTCCCTTGCTTGGGCTCCAGGCCATTGATCTCTTTCTTAAGGCAGTCACCACAGATGTCTTGAGTTTCAACCCTGTGTAGAGACTGAAGAAGATAGGAGAAGGCCCCTTTTTTCTCTTATTCTCCTGAGCTCCAGTGACACAGAATAATCAAGGTGGGAGGGACACTTCTAAACTCTTGAGCCATCAGTAAACTACTCTTAAATTATCTCTGCTTAGACGGTTACTGAAAAGAAAATTATAAATGTCAAGAAGACTTTTCAGCAAACTTTTACAATCTGTAGCATATTTCTATATTTTTAAACTAATTAAAGCATTTTAATTGGTATCATTTTCTGTTTTTAGTTTATAATCTAAAATTTTTCTCTTACCATGATCAGAATAATTGTGGGAGATACTTAACTCACATGTGGAAAATCGTTATCACCCACAAGTTTTTTAAAAGCTTTTTGAAGAAATAAGGTACTTATATTTGATTAGAAACAGCTCTCTATTTAAGTGTTGGCAAAGAATGCACTAAATCCTAAGAAATCGTTTTGGTTATATGTCTTACGTTTACTTATAAGCCATTATAGAGACATTTAATGCAGCTAAATGGCTTTAAAGAAGGCTGAGCACCAAAAAAATCGATGCTTTCAAACTCTGGTCCTGGAGAAGACTCTTGAGAGTCCCTTGGACAGCAAGGAGATCGGTCTGGGACTAGAGAAATATTCCACATCTCTAACAACAAATTCTCAGGAGATACAGACACTGCAGGCCCATGGAACTGAGAGGATGTAGAATACAGTACATCTTCCTATCCCTAAGCTGCCACTCAAGGGTGAGATATATATGCGGACACGGATATCATACAGCTTCAGGAATACTGGGGAATGGACTGCTCCTTCCAGAGGTTCCCTTGGTATGTTCTTACAGTGGAGTGAAAAGTGGTTTAATCTATGCTATTCAAAAATAAGCGAATCCCTTCTAAATTCCAAGCCCTAGGCTAGTCACTATCTAACATAATGTTGCATGATACTGCATAATATAAAATATAATGACCTTATTAAATTTGACATCTGTACTCTGATTATCACCTCTTTCAAGACTAAAGAATTCTCTATTGCTACTTCCCACCCTTCCAGCACTTGTTTAGAAACACTGAAAGTGTAAAATAACTAACACATTTAAACCTAGATTTACCAATCTTTAACATGCTGCTATACTCTCTTTCTGTCTGTGCATTCACATCTATCTACAATTAAATATACATTGAGCTTATTTTAATGTTTGTGGTCAAACTGTTTGACAATAAGTTGCAGATCTCAGTTGCTCTTTTTCATCTTGCTATTGTTTGTCTCCACGACTGGCCCAGCTACAAGATGAGGTTAAACTAGAGCTCAGTGCGTGCAAGAAGCAAAAATGGTGTGGAGTTTCCCAGAATTCCTAGGATCAGGTTTACAGAGGAGGAAGCAGACAGTAGAAACCTTTGTTTCACCTTAAAAAATCTTCAGCAGGTCACCTTTAAATTCTGTCCGTTTATCCCACTCTCTACTATCTTTAAGAAGATATAGAATAATTGTGCTGAAGATCGCCAGAAATAAGCACTCTAGCATGGAAGCAGAGAATAACTAATTTTGCTAAACCAAACTCACTTTCTCTGTGAGTTCACGTTTCACTAATGAATTTTTTCATCTATTGCTAGGAAAGACAGACCATCAGTCTTATTCCAGTGTGATTAATAGATTCTGCAAATATTTTTGCAATATTACAAAAGGGATTTATTTATGCTTGTTTCATCTCTATGTACCGTCATCTTTTTATTTCAAAATAGCCAGAAATTAGCCCTTCTGAGAAGGTCTCTACATTATTTCTAAGGGTTTCCCAGAGAATTACCCCATGTATTTTCCTGACCAAGTCTAACTGGTATACTTCCAATGTAGGCTCCCCATCTTGCCATCATACCGTTGCCTCTGTGGCTAAGAACTTGAGGAAGAAACCCCCTACACAGTGATCCTCTTACCACCAAGCCTTGCTCAGTATCATGCACAGCACAAGTGCATTCTCTCTCTCTCTGTTTCCTGGTATCTCTCTCTCATATTGCTGAGGTGCTCTCATCCTGGCTCTTCAGTGTCCGACAGCACAAATGAGACTAGCCATGGTTCTCAGAGAGAAGCTAGGAAAGGTTTGGGGCTCATAGAATTCAACACAAATAATAAGTATATTTTTGACAACAACTGCTAGCTCTGCTAGTGTTCAAACTCAGGGACCCATATCCTACCTTGGCATCTGCAGCTCCCAGAGATTCCCGTATGGTTTGGAGCAACTAAACCCCCACCAGTGGAAATCCAAGCTCAGTTGCCCTTCAGTCCCATGAGAGGAGGGTGCTTCCCTGCAAGCCTTGCCTGTCATCCTGTCTCAGGACTGACCTCACTCCGGGATGCATTGCAGTGGGTTGGATAACTCTCCTCAGAATAACAGCATCCTATTCCTGGGTGTGGACTGGCTCCTTGGCCCAGTAACTCAGTCACAAGAGTTACCAGGATATTTCTCCAAGTCCATATTAAATCTTTTTCGTGTTTTTGTTTTCTCCAGCATTAGATTAGGTCTGCTTAGCTTTCCTGGCATGGTCCAATCTTGCTTGCATATCTCTAGTCATTGCCAAATAAGAAAATAATAATTTATGAATAAACATTTATTTTTCAGACATAAAAGAGTCCACATTCAGCTACTGGTTTTTTAAATAAATCTCAAATATGCAAGGTAGAGCTTTATCCAATTTACACTCCAGAGCAGAATATTTAATTACCCCTGCTCAAGTGCTTGGTGCTTCCCAAGGGTAAAGAACCTGCCTGCCAATGCAAAAGATGCCAGAGATGCAGATTAGATCCCTGGGTTGGGAAGATCCCCTGGAGGAGGAAATGGCAAGCCACTCCAGTATTCTTGCCTGGTGAATCTCATGGACAGTGGAGACTGGTATTCTACAGTCCAAAGAGTCAGACACTACTGAAGCGAGTTAGTATGCATACACACTCAAGCACTGTACGGGGTTTATCTCCTGCATTCAGTTCTTCCACAAGGGCAGAAATTGCTTGAGTAAAAACAATCACAATATCTAGTTTCCACCCAATAATGCAGAAACCACATGTCACCTCCAAAGCAGCAGCTTAGTTACTCCACTCTTCTCTCTGAGCTCCTTGTTGCACTTGCATGAAGTCACTCCAGTTCTCTATAACATTCTATAGTGGTTGCTTCTTAAATTTCACTAGTCAAACTGATATATGGCCATAGATTCTGTATCTCAGAATGGATTTTAAAGGTACTTTCGGGAAAGAAACGCATTTTATTTTAATTTTTTTTAATTGTGGTAAAAGTCACATAGTATAAAACATACTATTTTAACCATATTTAACCGTACTGTTCAGTAGCACTAAGTGTATTCACACTTTTGTGCAACTTTTACCATCATACATCTCTTGAATTTTCCATCTTCCTAAATTGAAGCTTCTTCCCCATTAAACTCTTAAGTCTTTGTTCCCCCTCTGCACCCCCTCAGCCCTTTGCCCCTGGCATCTACCAATATACTTCCTGACTCTATGATTTTGACTATTCTAGGTACCTCATGTAAGTGTAATGAAACAGTATTCCAATACATATTGGAATGCATTTTTAAGGTTAACTTACGTCCTATGAACAGATTGTACCTTTCTTTTTTGCTGCCCTTCCCCCCGCCAAGTTCTCACTGGTTATTTATTTTATGCACAATAATGTGTCTATGTCCATCCCAATCTCCCAGTTCATCCCACCTCCCCACCCCCAGTGTCCATACATTTGTCCTCTATGTCTGTGTCCCTACTACTGCTTTGCAAATAGGTTCGTCTGTACCATTTTTCTAGATTCCACATATATTTTACTCAAAATGGATTAAAGACCTAAATGTAAGGCTGGACAGAAAACATAAGCAGAACACTCTTTGACATAAATTACAGCAAGATCCTTTTTGACCCACCTCCTAAAGTAATGAAAATAAAAACAAAAGTAAACAAATGGGACCTAATTAAACTTGAAGGCTTTTGCATAGCAAATAAAGCCATAAACAAGACAAAAAGACAACCCTCAGAATGGGAGAAAATAGTTACAAACAGATTTTGAGTAAAATGCTGTTTGTTTTTGTTTAAAAAAATCACAAAGAGGCCAAATAGTTAATTAACAGCAATGACAAAAATCTCAGACAGTTTTCTTTAACACAGAAACATTTTAAGAATAGAATTAAAAATATTTCACACATAAAAAACTGTTTTGATGATATAGAATTTGAAACTTCTAAAACATGAAAACTGAAACTTTTAGCTTACAATTTGGGATCCCATTGAGGCAAAAATAGACAAACTTTGAAGAGGATCAGATCCTTTTATATTGGATTTTTGCATGTTTCTAGAAGAAAACAACACTAAAATTCTGGCTACTTCCTTATTAATAAAAATTTATGTGAAGATAATGGTGTAATTCCACCTTGACGATGCTTTCTTTTCAGCTGACTTGATCAACACAATGGTGTAGTGGTTTATAAATTTGTGATAAAGTAGGACAATATATTTATGAATGGCTTAACAACAGCTGCTTGGCTGAATGTTTTGTAGAATTCATTGAGTTCCACTAAATGGAAAGAAGTGCTTTTATTTTGTTTATCATGGCCAAACCAGTCATCTAGTGTTTCTAAGACAGCTGTCATCATCTGTTGGCCAGAACTCTAGCCTTTATCTGTGAAAGAGGACACTAGCTCAGTCATTTTCAGCTAATTGGCAGTAAGCAACTGGTCAAGGCTGGAAAGTGTAGATACTTATGAAGCAATATCTTTAAATTCTAAGTTGCAATCCACTAATGGTCATGAAATCAATTTAACGGATTGCATCTGACATTTTTTAAAAAGTGCATTAGAATAAAAAATACTGTGTTGTTGTTGATTAGTCACTAAGTCATGTCTGACTCTGCAAACTCATGGACTGTAGCCTACCAGACTCCTCTGTCCATGGGTTTTTCCGAGGAAGAATATTGGTGTGGGTTGCCATTTCCTTCTCTAAGGGATCTTCCTGAGCCAGGGATTGAATCTGTGTCTCCTGCTTAGCAAATGAATTCTGTACCACTGAGCCACCTGGGAAGCCAAAAAATACCATAAACAACAATAAACATAGTAAAAGTAAGCATGGTTTTGTGATATTTTAAAGTTTTATTTATTTATTTTCCCAATCATATGTAAACTATTGAATGCTAAGTCACTTCAGTCATGTCTGATTCTTTGTGACCCCATGGACTGTTGCCTGTCAGACTCCTCTGTCCATGAGATTCTCCAAGCAAGAATGCTAGAGTGGATTGCCATGTCCTCCTGCAGGGAATCTTCCCAACTCAGGGATCAAACCAGCCTCTCTTATATCTCCTGCATTGGCAGGCAGGTTCTCCACCACTAGCGCCACCTGGGAAGCCTATATATTTGTCATATATAAACCATTATGTATGTATATACCCACACACCATAGTTACTTTGGACAATGTATTTCTTACTGTATGTTATAGTCAAAATAATTAAAAAGTCACGGCTCTAATGGCAGTTGGGGAAACCAGAGCCATTAAATCTTCTCTTATTAATGGAAAGAAAGCATTTTAAATATATAACAACCATCCCCTTTGTTCAGCCTTGGGTTGTCTTCCCAATACATTGCTTTCTTCAACAGGCCATGAAATTCTCATAAAGGAACCCTGCCTGCAAAACTATGATGTCAACATCCCCAAATGCAGCATATCTCAACACTTTTATCCCTAGAACACAAGAGACAAATGACATTCACATGTATCTGAACCATACAACTCCTTGACCATACCTAGATTTCAGGGCTGTGGCAGAGATAAGGCCTTGGTTAGCGGAGATTCCTTGAGAGCTATCTATAGCTTCATAAAAAAGCACAAGGAGATAGAAACTAGTGATGGTGGTGGGGATAAACTTGGATACAATCTAGTACTTTCTAAAAAAAAGAAAAAGAGAGAGAGTAAATCATTTACGAAGTTTAATATAGGAGATCCAACCAGTTCATCCTAAAGGAAATCAGTCCTGGGTTGGAAGAACTGGAAGAATTGGAAGAAGTGATGTTGAAGCTGAAACTCCAATATTTTGGCCACCTGATATGAAGAGCTGACTCATTTGAAAAGACCCTGATGTTGGGAAAGATTGAAGGCAGGAGAAGAAGGGGACGACAGAGGATGAGATGGTTAGATGGCATCACCGACTCAATGGACATGAGTTTGGGTAAACTCCGGGAGTTGGTGATGGACAGGGAGGCCTGGCGTGCTGCAGTTAATGGGGTTGCAAAGAGTCAGACACGACTGAGCAACTGAACTGAACTGAACTGAATATATAATAGCTCTTATTAATAACAACCATTTGAGGCATACCTCAAACCATGTCATTGAAACAGTGTAGTAGAGAATTGCTGTAGAGAGCTGAGAGTATATTCAGATCTCTCTCTCTCTCTCTCTAACTTTTCCAGAACTGCACAGTTGTCCACACAACTGGCCAATTTAGTGTCTTTTGCAGGTGACATCCAAGTACCCAAGAAATAAGACCTAACAGCTGTTAGAACAGGGAATGCTCATGATTTTAAAAGTTCCTGAAAGATCATAATAAGTGTGAATGATTTTCCTCAAGGATCTCTTCTTATTTTGAGTTAAGATCAGTTATGGAACATACTCATCTTCTTCCCTGTTCCCTGCCCTCTTTAGGCTTAGGGCTTTGGATAAAGAACAGGTTTGGAGTTTGAACATTTAGAGGTGATAGAAATGCAAATAGCAGATCATGATGGGTGAAAAATTCCTGTATTTCAGAACTCAAAACTTGATCTTTCTTTGATGGGAAATGGAAATTCAGGGAATTGAAGGGACTTGCCAAAAGTCATGCAGCTTACTAATGGCAAAGACAGGGGAAGCCTCCTGGCTCTGAGATTTCCCCCACTGTAATAGTGTTTCTGTGGGAATGGATTACCCTCTCGCCTATGTGACTTACTAGCAACTCTTCCAAATGATAGCACTTGTGTCTCTCAGTGTGAAGAATGTCAGGCCTGGTGACTACTATGGGGGAAGAGATTACAAGGGGAAAATTTTGAGATACTAAGAAAGTGCTCTTTAGTCTGTTCATTGAACCAGCTATTATTTAAGTCACAGGCACACAGGATACAAAAAATGACAAGATCCATTCTACCCTCACATTGTTGTTCAGTCACTGAGTCATGTCCAACTCTTTGCAACCCCATGGACTGCAGCACGCCAGGCTTCCCTGTCCTTCACTACCTCCTGGAATTTGCTCAAACTCAAGTCCATTGGGTCAGTGATGCCATCCAACTATCCTATCCTCTGTCTCCCCCTTCTCCTCCTGCCTTCAATCTTTCCCAGCATCAAGGTCTTTCCCAATGAATCAGCTCTTCGCATCAGGTGGCCAAAGTATTAGAGTTTCAGCTTCAGCATTCATCCTTCCAATTAATATTCAGGGTTGATTTCCTTTAGGATTGTCTGGTTTGCTCTCCTTGCTGTCCAAGGACTCTCAAGAGTCTTCTCCAGCACCAAAATTTGAAAGCCTCAATTCTTTGTCACTCAGCCTTCTTTATGATCCAACTTTCATGTCCATACAGGAATACTGGAAAACCCATAGCTTTGACTATATGGATCTTTGTCGGCAAAGTGATGTCTCTGCTTTTAATGCGCTGTCTAGGTTTATTAAAGCTTTTCTTCCAAGGAGCAAGCGTCTTTTAATTTCATGGCTGTAGTCACCATCTGCAGTGATTTTGGAGGCCAAGAAAATGAAATCTGTCACTGTTTCCATTTTTTCCCCATCTATTTGCCATGAAGTGATGAGACCAGATGCCATGATCTTAGTTTTTTGAATGTTGCGTTTTAAGTCAACTTTTTTGCTCTCCTCTTTCACCTTCATCAAGAGGCTCTTTAGTTCCTCTTCGCTTTCTGCCATTACTCTCACAGTGTGGCACAGAAAAAGGTCATAATGGTGGCATAAACCTGTGCCACATGTAAAGAGAAGCAGTAATTTTGCCTGGAGCTTGTGCTGATATAAGGGTATGTGTTTGTTGGGGGCTCATCCAGGAACCAGGTCAGCTGTGAAGATAACCACTATGTCAGCAGTCTGTTTGAGAGGCCAGGTGGTCTGGTGAAAGATTCTCAATCTTTAATGTGGGATTCCTTCTAGAATGCATACTGTGATTCAGTAGGCAGATGGATGGAGCCTGAGATTCCATTTCTAAGTAGATCCAGGTGATTCCATGCTGGAATCAGACCACACTGTGAGGAGCATAGGTCTAGTAAAATGAATAGGCATTTTGCATCAAAGAAAAGTGAGTCTTCATCCCAACACCGTCTCCTGTAGCTGGTTATCTTTGAGTATATTACTGAGACTAGTCTTTCTTATTTGTAAAAACAGCCATAGTGTTATATACTGTACAGCTTACAGACTGAATGAGAATATAAGCATATTGCTCAAGACAAAGTAAAAGCTCATTTTAAATTAGTTCTTTTTTTGTACATATATATTTTGAATACACAATAAACAATTGCCTTAGAAATATTTGGCTACAAAGAACAAAATTCACTTAGAAAAGCCCTCGCATATGAATCCATTCAAAGTCCCATGACCCTTTTTTTAAAGTACATATTCCTGATATGTATTTGTTTTTACAGCAAATTAAGACATTAAGATTTTCCCTGAAGCAATAACAAAACAATGACCAAGTCAGATAAGAATACAGGAAGTATTATGCTTAGTCCCATAACCTAACCACTAACCCACTCAACCTTGTCCTTAATGAAGTAGCATAATTTATGGGTGAAACATGGGAAATTTTGGAACTTCCCAATATAGTTAAGGGAAAAGGCTCTGTAATAATGAGATTTTATATGCCAAAACTCTCTTTAATGTACTTAGGAATAGATAATCTGAAATAAACAGTAACTGTACTTGTTTAGGGAATTAGTGTTTCTTCACTCATTTATCAAGTTCTTTAAGCCTCAGAAAAACTGTGGGAATCGGGAAGGTCATATACCTTCACCTCTGTTTTACAAATGAGGAAATTGAGGCCCAAAGAGGTGAGGTGACTGACACACTCATATTGCAAATTAAATAACAAAAAGCCCTGGCCCAGATGGTTTACCTCCAAGCAATCTGTTTTGTTTTGCCAAGGATGGGAGGTGAGAGTGGGAGGGAGGTGGGAGTGAGAGGCTGGTAGTTTGTGTTGGGGGTGGATAGTGGGCAGCAAAGAGGTCCTGAGAGTGGAGTGCTTCTTTGCCTCTGGGTGACTGTGGCTTCAAAGATTTAGTGCCTGTGTTCTCAGGGATATTTGTTGGGCTAGAGTTAAGTAAATCACACTGAAGAGGGAACAAAATCATTTTAAAAACATAAGATTTTTAAATGTTTTGGCAAATTCACAAGTCACGTTTTTGGGATTCACCCAAGTTTTTTCCTGATTTCAGTACGCTTTCTTTTTGACTTCACGTTTTTTTCCTGTTTTCTCTATTTTTTTTTTCTGATAAAATTCCAATTTAAGGGAGTTAGCAAATTATTAAAACACATATGAAATTCAGATTTCCTTTTTCTCTGTATATATTTCAATATTTATTATACCTGGGAGCTTAGTTATTTTAATGAAGAACATTTAAGTAATGGGATTAGCACTTTACATTTTAAGTAGAATTGCTATTTTGTACACTATGACAAGACTTAGTGATTCTTTTTTTCCTCCAGATTATATTCTTGTCCTGTTGAAAGTTGAACTAAATTGGAAGAAAGTGTAAGCAATACTTTAGAAAACTTAATAGCATGTACTTTTAGAAGATAATCTATTTATTTAACATCTTACTCTCCAGGGATCTTTAATCATTACTTTTAGACTCAGTGGTCATATATGTTTATTAAAATGACAGAGAACAAGATTCGTTCACCAAATGCTCTTTATAAATGTTTTCTGGGCACAGTTGAAAACATGATACAGAAGGTCTTGCCCTTCAGGAAGCTGACATTTCTATACTTTCTCAAATATTTTCTGACCATGAAATAGTCTATTTAGTATTATTCAGTTAAATATTTTATTGTATTTTTTTAAAAATTGTTTTAGAAGATTCAGAGTAGGAAGACTCTGAGTCCACCCCCTTTCATGGGCACACCAAAATTACTGTTTACAGAGAAACTATTGATGATAATGACCTGAAAACTAGCAGAAAAATTTTTCCACAGCTAAAGATATAAAGAAGAAACCAAAATGAGAGGGTTTGAATGGGCAGAAGAGTGGTATAATAAAAAAAAAAAAAAAGTTTAATTAGTGATTGATTATACCATGGTGAATTTTTATCCTTCAATATGTATTAAATTCCTTGAAGGCAGTAACCATATCTCAGCCATCCTTTTATGTTTCCTTAATGACCAGCTGAGTGATTTGCTTAGAAAAGGCATTCAATAAACATTTGTGAATTCCAGTTTTTGGATGAAACTGTCCAGAGAGTTTGATGAACTGACTGCATTAAGTAAGAATTTATGAGATAAACAGATATTTTTCATCCAAAATTCTCTGCTGTTTTTCAGGATTAAATATGAGCCTGGGATGAATAGCCAATCAATCTCTTTGAAAGCATATAACTAGTTCTCTCCTAAATTTAAAGAGGAAAAAAAATTTGGACTTTATTTCCTAATAGTGATATCTCTGGCCCTAGTCAATATTTCATGGCTGTTACAAAGAAAGAAAACCTGATCAGCAATATGTAGGTGCCTATAGGCCAGCACATGCCAAAGCTCATATCCCAAATAGGTTATATGTCATTAGGTTGGGTTTATATAAGCAATAATATTTAGGAATTCTCTTTAATCACAAATAATACTCACTGGTGGAGTGAGTGCTTAAATGAACTTACCAATCTCAAGAACATCAAATATATAGAAAATCAAAGGGCATAACTTCCCTTATAAAAACAACTAACTGTCTCTGTGGAAGCTTGTGATTCACTACTATCCTAAATATGAAGGCTGCTGCTGCTAAGTCGCTTCAGTCGTGTCCAACTCTGTGTGACCCCATAGACGGCAGCCCACCAGGCTCCCCCGCCCCTGGGATTCTCCAGGCAAGAACACTGGAGTGGGTTGCCATTTCCTTCTCCAATGCATGAAAGTGAAAAGTGAAAGTGAAGTCGCTCAGTCGTGTCCGACTCTTACGACCCCATGGACTGCAGCCCACCAGGCTCCTCTGTCCATGGGATTTTCCAGGCAAGAGTACTGGAGTGGGGTGCCATTGCCAGGCAGCAGCCCAATATTTGCTTCAGATACTTGTCTATTTCTTCCAAGACCTATAAGGACCCAACAAAGGATATCATTTCTTAAAACAAGTATTATTAGGATCACACTTTATAACAGTACAATCAACTTTTTTTTTTTTGCTCAGCATATTTCCCATCTATTTTGTCACCAATGCTCAAATAATTTAATATTTAAACTGGATTATCGGGCTCCCAATAAAATGTAAGTAACAAAACAGGGTCTTTTGGCTTGCTATTACTGTTGAAGACTCAGTTCAATCAGTCAGTTCAGTCGCTCAGTCGTGTCTGACTCTTTGCGACCCCATGGACTGCAGCACACCAGGCTTCCCTGTCCATCACCAACTCCCGGAGTTTACTCAAACTCAAGTCTATTGAGTCGGTGATGCCATCCAACCATCTCACCCTCTGTTGTCCTCTTCTCCTCCCACCTTCAATCTTTGCCAGCATCAGGGTCTTTTCAAGTGAGTCAGCTGTTTGCATCAGGTGGCCAAAGTATGGGAGTTTCAGCTTCAGCATCAGTCCTTCCAATGAATATTCAGGACTGATTTCCTTTAGGATGGACTAGTTTGATCTCCTTGCTGTCCAAGGGACTCTCAAGAGTCTTCTCCAACACCGTAGTTCGAAAGCATCAATTCTTCGGTGCTCAGCTTTCTTTATAGTCCAACTCTCACATCCATACATGGAAAAACATCCATCCACTGGAAAAACTATAGCCTTGACTAGATGGACCAGGTGTTATAATTTACATTTCTTAGTAAGGAAAGAGCCACAGGTGGTGGCAATTGAATCTAAGGCCATCCAATGTATTTAAAGAATCGGATAGAACCAATGTTGTGCTGGTGAATGTTTAACAACCACCTCTCTGAGAAGAAAAGAGAATAGTCCTGATTTATAGTATTTGCTAATTTCATGGTATAAACTCCCACCATAGCTGTCTTCAAGCTAATTACATGAAGTCATTGAACTCAGAGTTGGGAAAAGATACCATAATTGTCTCTTGAGACTCTGTAGGATCTGGCTCCAGCCCTCACACTACTTGGTATAAAATGCACAAAATGGATCACCTGTTCACAAAACTGCTTAAAAATTGCTTCAGGTCTTATCTAATAGGACAATTGAAATGCAGAAGAAAGGAATTCCAAGACATGTCTAAATATATGAAGCCCTTTTAGAATAATAGAGGTGACATTTCACGAATTTTGGAAAATAAGAACTTCAAGACATCAGCTTGATAGCAGAGATAAATGCTATTATTTTTTTTTCAAGATATTATCATCTAATGTTATATGATTTTAATGAGTGACCCTTCACTAGAAATCTTAAGAAGTAAAATGAGTATTATTCATTATTGTCAGGGAACAAGTATTTTACAGATACAATTTTTTTAAATTAACTAAAGTTCATTACTCTAATCAAGATGTTTAAATATTATTCTAATCATATTGCATTATAACTCAGGGAAGCTATAGCAATTCTCTGGCTTCCCAGAAAATGAGTTATATTCCTAGTTCTTTGTTTAGGACATTAAAAAAGACTGTAGACTGATCTGTAAAGCACTGCAGTACAGTGAGGAGTTATTTAAATAAATTGAGCTGTGGGGGTCCCCTGCTTACTGTTGTGTGCTTGAGTATTTAGGTTGACTTTTTATATTTCTCCCTTCTTTTCATCCTTTTCTGCCTGCTGTGAGCTGTCACTTGCTCTCTGAGTGACAGCCTCTGGCTATTTCACTGCCTTCTCATCTCTAATTTGCTTCTTCTAACCTGCTGAGGGCTAGGAAACAAAGCAGCTAGCCCACCTTCTTTGCCTTCAGAATAAAATAGAGTCAGAGAGAGGGCCTGGGGGGAATTAAAGGGCAACTATTTCAATCCATCAATCTGACATCTAGTTTCCCTACCAGAACTTAATCTGTTCATTTCCTAAAACAAGAGGAAAAGGTACCAGTGGAACCATAAATCCTGAATAATTGAAGTTGGGGCTGAGATTCCTATTGTCCACAAACTAAGATGTTACTATTGTCTCCCATTTATAACACCTTGAAATATGGGTGCCTTTTTTTCTATCTTAGGGCATCTCAAGAAGACACCTGTCCCACTATTCAGAGTTGGATTTCTGACGTGAAATCTGTTACCTTTGCCTCCTCCTGGTGGCTCAGACAGTAGTCTGCCTGCAATGCCAGAGACGCGGGTTTGATCCCTGTGTCTGGAAGATCCCCTGGAGAAGGAAATGGCTACCTACTCCAGGATTCTTGCCTGGAGAATCTTATGGATGGAGAATCCCGTGGATGGGATCCATGGGATCACAAAGAGTTGGACACAACTGAGAGACTAACACTTTCACATTCACCTTTGCCCCCTCCTATTCAGGGTTCTCTTTTGCCTCTAAATTGCCATCTATAGTCACACGAAGACAATTCTACTTACAGTTTGGTATCTTTGTTCCACAGCCTTTCCCTCACACCACCCCCAGTGAGATTTACATACAGAAATTCACAGATCTTAAGTCTATAGTTCAGTGAATTTTGATCTATGTATATACCTAAATAACCATCACTTTAATCACAGTATAAAACATTCCATCACCCCATAGAGTTATATTGTGCCCCTTTCAATCAATTTATACTACTCATAGGCAATACCTGTTCTGATGGCCTGTTCCTGAATTTTGTCTCTGACTTCTTTGGTGCCACGTACAGTTTTGGGGATTTAGCTATCTTGTTGTATTTATCAGTAGTTCATTCTTTTTCATTGCTGAGTAGCATTTCAGTGTATAAATATAATACAATAGACAGCTATTGCTGTCTGCCAGTAACATTTTGATAATTTGCTTGATCACATATCTATTTCCCATAACCCACCAATTCATTATATTTTTGGATGCTTTTTAAAGTCAGTTGCAGATGTTGGTACACTTTACTGCTAAACACTTCAACATGTGTATCACTGCTGCTGCTGCTGCTGCTAAGTCGCTTCAGTCGTGTCTGACTCTGTGCATGTCCAACTCTGTGCAACCCCATAGACGGCAGCCCACCAGGCTCCGCCGTCCCTGGGATTCTCCAGGCAAGAACACTGGAGTGGGCTGCCATTTCCTTCTCCAATGCATGAAAGGGAAAAGTGAAAGTGAAGTCGCTCAGTCGTGTCTGACCCTTAGCAACCCCATGGACTGCAGCCCGCCAGGCTCCTCCATCCATGGGATTTTCCAGGCAACAGTACTGGAGTGGGGTGCCTTAACTAGAGTTAATACTTGTTTCTGGATTTTGGGGGGAAAAATTTATATACAATGACAAGTATAAATCTCAAGTGTACTTTTCATGAGTTCAGGCAAATGTTACCCAAATTCATACCAAGATATGGAACATTTCCATTATGCTAGAAATTTACCAGTCAATCCCCTCCGCCACTCACCATAGGCAACCTGTTATGAACTTTTTATCACAAATTAGTTTTACCTGTTCTAGAACTTTATATAAATGGAATCACATAGTGTATACACTCTTTGGTGTAAGACTTCTTTGACTTGCCATGTTTTTTATGTTACTTGTGTAAGTAGTTGTTACTTTTTTTTTTCCTTGCTAAATATATTCCATTGAATGAATATACCACTGTTGTTTAGCCATTCTCCTGTATAAATTCTTATACAATTTTTTTGTTTTCATTTCTCTTGGATAAATACCTAGGAATGGAATTGTTAGGTCATAGAGTAGGTTTATGCTTAGTTAAAAAGAAAAGTCCAAATGTATTTAAAGCAGTTGCTCCATTTTACATACCTACCAGCAATGTATGAGTCCCAGTTGTTCCACATCCTCACCAACACTTGGTATAACCAATTTTTTAAAATTTAGCTGTTCTAATGGGTGCAAAATGGTATCTTGTTGTGTTTTTATGTATATTTTCTTAATGATTGATGATACTGAGAATCTTTTCATGTCCTTTTTGATCATCCATATATCCCTCCTTTGTGAAATATTTGCTCATGTCTTTTTGCCCATTTTATTTATTTATTTATTTTATTTTTTATTTTTTTATTTATTTTAGTTGGGGGCTAATTACTTTACAATGTTGTAGTAGCTTTTGCCATACATTGACATGAATCAGCCATGGGTTCACATGTGCTCCCCCTCCCAAACCCTCCTCCCACCTCCCTCCCCCTCCCATCCCTCTGTGTCATCCCAACGCTCCATCCCTGAGCATCCGTCCCATGCACAGAACATGGAATGGTGTTCCGCTTCACACATGACAGTATACATGTTTCAATGTTATTGTCCCAGAACGTCCCACCCTCACCTTCTCCCTCAGAGTCCACAGGACTGTTCTATGCATCTGTGTCTCTTATTCTGTCTCACATATAGGGCTACCATTACCATCTTTCAAATTCCATATACATGCATTAGTATACTGTATTGGTGCTTTTCTTAAAGTACTTAAAAATTAAGTACTTTTATTGTTGGATTGTATGAATTCTTTACATATTCTCTCAGACATACATATTTAAATACTTTCTCCCAGCCTGTGGCTTGACTTTTTATTTTCTGAACAGTGTATTTTGATGTGCAGAGTTTTTATTTTTATGAAATCCTATTTATTATTTTTTATAGTTAATGCTTTTTGTGTTGTGTTTAAGCAACTTTTACCAACTCCAAGATCACAATGATATTCTATGTTTTCTTCTGGAAGCATCATAACCTGAACTTTTATGTTTAGCACAGTAATTTTAAAAGCATTTTCTGAAGCCTAGAAAATGCTGCTAATATATGCACTGGTAATATACGCAAATGAGAACCAGCAGCCAACTTCATCATCTTAATTTTAAATCTTCCCTCTTGAGCTCTTCGTTTACCTTTCTAAGTGCTACTCAAACTGCTGTAAATGAGAGGAAGGAATTCCTCTCTCCTTGTTCCCAGAGGAAAATCCGTTTTGCAGTCTTGTCGATCTGTTGAATCAATGTTTTCTGGTTTAAGAACTGACTAGAAGCCAGACTCCTTTTTGGATTGGCCACCATCCCCACGGCACTCATGCAGTACCCTCAAGTACAGGATGGCTTCAGGCACAGCGCTGTAAAAAGTGCAAAACTGTCACTCAAAGATTCCTGGATCAGCTGTGCATCCTTAAAAATATTGTCTTCAGAACTTCCAAGAACCTTATGGAAGTTTTCTTAACTGAAAATGATGACACCGCACTATGGAATGTGTTTAGTAAACAGTGCATACGTGCATGAGTCTGTGTGAGTGTGTTCACAGTAAAATATACAGAATGTTTCTTCAGCGAGGTCTCCAGCCTTCCTCATTGACTGATTGTGAAAGACCCTTGAGAATCTAAGGGAATTCACTCTCAGGCAGTTTTTTCTCCTTTCCCATCATGCCAGACCTGCTTTGTCTGTCGATCCTTTTCTCAGGATCATGAACTAGTTGGTGCAGGAACAATTGCTTCTTTGTCTCTAGTCATTTATCACCAGTTGCAGAGAGGGTTCTGCTGTTCTCATCCATGTACTCAAGCTCAGGTTTTTCACTTTATTTTTTGACCCTTCACCAACGTCTTTTCCATAACCCTAGCAAACCATGTATTGAACTTACAGAGCAAAAGGAGGTTCCCTATGCCTCTGGCATACTCTGTGCAATTCCTGGCACTGATTGGTATTTTGGCCCCCAGACTGCAGTTGGTTCTCAAGCAATTTTTCTTGTGTCTTCACACTGCAGACAGTGACTACAGCCATGGAATTAAAAGACACTTGCTCCTTGGAAGAAAAGCTGTAACAAACCTTGACAGCACATTAAAAAGCAGAGACATTATTTGCTGACAAAGGTCCATATAGTCAAAGCTATGGTTTTTCTAGTAGCCATGTATGGATGTGAGAGTTGGACCATACAGAAGGCTGAGCGCCAAAGACTTGATGCTTTTGAACTGTGGTACTGGAGAAGACTCTTGAGAGTCCCTTGGATTACAAGGAGATCCAACCAGTCAATCCTAAAGGAAATCAGTCCTGAATATTCATTGGAAGAACTGATGCTGGAGCTGAAGCTCTAATACTTTGGCCACCTGATGCGAAGAGTCGATTCATTGGAAAATACCCTGATGCTGGGAAAGATTGAGAGCAGGAAGAACAGGAGCTGACAGAGGATGAGATGGTTGGATGGCATCACCGACTCAATGGACATGAGTTTGAGCAAACTCTAGGAGATAGTGAAGGACAGGGAAGCCTGGCATGCTGCAGTCCATGGGATCACAAAGAATCAGACATGACAGCAACTGAACAACAACAGATATTTGTCTTTTGTCAATAGGACAGTTTCTCCTTTGCTAGAAGACAGTTTCCAGTTTCCAGATATTCCAGATCGAACATGTCTTGAGTGAGTTCTTAGACTTCAGTGTCCTTAGAGTCACGTTTAACATCCCCTTGATTCCAAGGGTTTTGCCCCTCATAGCACTTCAGTTAATTCTCTTAGTACACAGTCTACATAGATTAGTATGATTAGACTAAAATCAGATAAATATTTAATTTAAAAATATCTCTGTATTTTAAGATTTAAAAAAATGAGATTCACACGATGTCAAATAGCTAAACTGAAATTTTCACTTTTTGACAGTTGTTTTGGCTTTTAACCAACACAACCTTTGCTAAAATGCTAACCACTTTAATTTACGCAAGTTAGTAATTCTCAATCCACAAGTGGTTTACTCTAAAAATATGCACTTTTAATTATACAAAAGGCAGTGAATAGTTTTTTGCATGAAAATTCCTGGGAAAACATTTTAAGTATCTAAAATATCATTAACTTAAAAACTAATTAGACTAATATTTGGCGGGTTCCTACCCTAAAGACAAATCATTCATATGTTTCAAAAAATTTGTTCATGCATGTTACCCTGGAGACGGTTAAGTCAAATCACACCAGCTAGTGCATTGTTCAGCTCTGCACTTCCTACTATAGATTTGATTAAGTAACTCTGGCCTTCTCATTTTGAGAATTTGAGAACATAGCATTGTTTCTTTAATAAGAACATAGCATTCAGACATGATTGATAAGGCAATAAGAATTAGATTTTGTAATCTTTGCTCTTTCTAATGTGATAAAATTAGAAAGAGGTAAAGCACTTCCTCCAATTAGTTATTTTTGTGGTAAATGTAATAGACTTCTGATTCATTCCTCAGAATAGCAGGGCTTGATCTTGTAAGAAGGCTGGGAAAAAAAGCTGTTTATTTGGTGAGTGAGGCAGGTGTCCTTTTTGACTGAATCACCAAATAAGGCAGTTTTGGGGCTTGTTTCCTTTGCAGATGTCTTGAATATTATTCTCCATCTTCCTGCTGTACAGAATAGTTAGAACAATAGAAAAATATACCTCCTTTTCAATGAAGTATATTTGTTGGCCTTTACAAGACCCATTCATGATGAGTTCTCTCATAATAATGTTGTTTCTACTCCTATTGGGGTTCATCTAGAAAGTCAGTATGGTTATGATTTCTATATTGCTTCTTTCACCCTGAAGACTGGTAGAATAGGTATTTCTAACACTTCAATTCAACCTATTTCATGAAGGAATGATGTTACCAGTGGCTAGAAACAGCAGACTTTGTATACACGAGAATCCCTTCCCCAGCACTTCATGAGGATGTTGCAAGAGAAATGGCTTAGATTTGTTTTGTTTGTTTCTTAAATGAAATGTCTGAACCCCAGAGGATAGTCAAAGCCCATCCCATTCTGCCTTCTACCGAGCACCAGCAAAATAACAGTGGTCCTTTTTAAGGAATCTCTATTTGTTTTTCTCTGCATCCAACACTCCTGTGGAAGTTGGAAGCTGACTAATAGTAGCAATTGGGCTTCCTAGCAAGGTTTTACTCAGTAACAGTCAGGTCATTCAGGCAGCTGAAAAATTTCATTTCTTGTATAAAAAATGTTCCTGCCCCAGCGAACAATGAAATGTGTTTCTTTGCAAGTACAGAAAAAAACTGAATCTTTAGGTTTTCCCACTTGACTCTATATGGAAAATATTTCAGTAATGATTCATTAATATATTTCTTTCCAATAATTAAAATATGAATATTTAACCATATAATTACATCAGATCTCAGGAGAGAAATTATGTGTATAATTTCCTCACCACTTCTTAGAGAATGGAACTTTCTTTTTGATCTCAGAGATGATATCTCTTTCATAGCACTTAACTTAGAGTACATACCGAATACTTCTGGTCCATCTAGGCTGCTGTTAATCTATAAATACCAACTTTGGGAGTGAGCTAATAGGACAGGAACTACCACTTTGCCCAATAGATGGTCTGTTCCAGAGCACAGAGGTGAAGTAGGCCTCCTTCCCCATTTTTGCTAGTTTGGACATGGAGGTTGGGAGACCATTTCTCTGCCTTCGGGAAGCCTCAACCCGACCGCCCCCACCCCCACCCCACGCCCCCCTCCCTGCCTCCAAGGAGAGCCAGGACAGATGGGCAGTGTATTTGACAAGGAACCCCTGCATCCTTGCTTCAACGCCCTTCTACTCCACTTTAAAAGCAGTACTGTATTTTTTAAGTGTTGGAACTGGCAACTCTGCCAGTCACTGGCTACATTGAACAATCCTCCATTCAAATCAGGCAGCCCAAACCCAGATTCAGTGGAAAGTTGTGATGGAGCACACAGAGGGAGGCCTCTCTGTCCTCCACTGTGCGGAGGGTGAGGGTTATGTCAGGCGCCCCAAAGATTCCAAAAGGGAGAATCCAGCAGAGTTCTTATATAGCATCTATTATACTAGTTTCACAAGGAGGATTTACGAACTAGAAAAAAAAAAAGTTTACCTTAGTTGGCTTCCTTTTGCTGGTGCCACCAGAGTCTGAGCCTTCTGAAATCTCCTCCAAGCAGGAGGGCTTGGTCTCTCTCCCTCACTCTGAGGCCTCTTCAACCATGCTGGATTGTGTGGTACTAACATTTCTAAGTAAACATCAGAGTAAAATGTCTCTTTTAAAGGAGCCAATGCAGTGTTGTAGTGAGGCAGTAAGGGAGAGTTAGGAAGCCTCAGCAAGGCAATGAAAGAAAGAAGAGTGAAAAGGGAAGAAGAAAGGATAGAATCTGCTAATAGATATGTCATTTTTGACAATTAGTGTCTGCTTAGTTTTCTAGGACTTGGATGCTACCTGCCCATGATGTAAATTACCTTCTAACACCTACACCACACACACACACACACACACACACACACACACATACACACACACACCACTCTTTCTCTAAGCTGCCCACACAGCTCAACTTGAATCTTATATTAATTTGACAGGACTGCTATTATAAAATATCAGAAATTGGGTGGCTCAAAGTAACAGAAATTTGTTGTCTCACAGTTCTGGAAACTTGAAGTCCAAAATCAAGGCCAGGCTCTGTCTGACAGCTCTAAGGGAGAACCTTTTCTTGCCTCAAATATCTGGTGTTTGCCAACAATCCTTGGCTTCCTTTGGCTCATAGATGCATCACTTCAGTCACACAACCGTCTTCTCCCTGTGTGTCTTCACAGCATGTTCTCTGTGTATGTATGGCTCTATGTCGAATTTTCCCCCATTTTATAAGGACACCAGTTATATTGGTTTAGGGCCCACCTTAATGACTTCATTTTAACTCAATTACTTCTGTAATGGCCCTATTTTCAAATAAGGTCAGATTCAGAAGTACCAGGGTTTAGGACTGCAACATACCTTTTTTAGGTGATGCAGTTCAGTCCATAACACCTCCCACTGACTGCTCTGCGCTCACCTCCTGTAAGGTCGCCCACCACAGTAGAGGGAGGAAATGAAACTTTTTAAGGAAGATGAAGCTCTAGATCAGGGTAGTGGGATAAACAGGGTAAGTCTGGTTCCCCTGGCACCACAAGGTATAGAAATAAAGTCATTAGGGAGAAACAGAGCCTTCATCTCTTGAGGACTCTCTGTGTACAGGCTTGTGTTAGGTGCTTTCACAAATCAGCTTGCATGTAAAAATCTGGATTGCTCAGTTCCTTTTCACTTTGCCTTTTCTTCAAACCCCTCCAGAGAATTTTTGCCCCGTAGGAAACTGTGGATATTCATTAGAAATCACCCAGATCAAATTCTGAATTTTATAGATGAAGAAACTGATGGTCAGAGAGGCCAAATAATCTCTCCAATGGTGCACAATTATTTAGTATCTGGGCTAAGGCTAGAATCCAATTTTAGTAACTCTCATTCCAGCAGTCTCTGCTTCAGTGTTGCATTCTGATCTGACTTGATATTGTTTACAAAAGGAAAATATATTTAACCTTATTTAACTCCTACCTTTGAGGGAGATAAAGTCCCAATCAGAGTTTATAGGAAGATTGGCAGGCCCTGCTTGGAAGTCCTCCAGGAGTCATGCCACTTCCTAGTTATTTGCCCTCAGAAGAGGAGCAGATTGAATATGACCAGAGTGTAATAATGTATATCTTGCACTAAAATAACTGCCCTCACCACGACCTTTGTAGAAGATGAGAATTCAAAGAAAAATGGATACAGTCCCTGCCTTCAAGGAGTTGCTAGTATGGTAGAAGATTCAGAAATTTAAGAAATTAATCCCACCCTAACGGAATAAGCATCACAACGGAGATTTTTAGACAGGTCTGGGAGGGAGTTCAGGATGCCTACAGCTGAATGGTTTACCCAAGGATGAGTTTACAATCAGTGGAGCTGGTGGGCCAAGGAAGAGAGTCTGTGCAGTGGCGCTGAGTGTTCTGGAGACCAGCAAAGATCTGCAGTCGCTGACAGTGTAGGGTCCTTGGGCAAGACAAGTCACAAGTGTCAAGAAAGAAGAGAGGACAGGTCAATTAGAGCCAGTTTTTTAAGATTATCCTATATGCAGTAATTCAGACTTTGCCTATGGGTAGCAAAGGCCCAAAGTGGCTTTTAAAGCAGGGAAATGACAGGAACCAGCTCCTCTCTCAGGCTGGGACCAAGAAACCCTTGGAGGTACTGAACTTCACCTCCCTCATCAATGCCTGACACCAACTCCGGACCTTCCTCCTAAAGTCACTGACATTGGGTGACACCTCCAACCTCCAACTGGGTTCCACTCTCACTCCAGGGCCTCCAAGAGAAGCAGGAGCCACTGGTGCACACTGAATGTCCAGTTTACCTATGGGAAAGCCCAGCTCCAGTACCACAGAGAGAAGCCCCTGGCAAGTCATTGGGAAAGTGTCAGCAGGAGGGGTCCCTGACATTTCAGAAACCCCTTTCCCCTCTCTGTCCTTCTCAGCCTGTGTCATTAATTTCCAGGCTGTCTCCATAGCAGAGTCCGAAGAGCACCTTGGTATGTGTGGGAGTGTGATCCAGCCAAGCCCTTTGGAGGCATTGGTATGTTTTTAGTTTGATACCCAAACAACCTCTGAGTAGCAGATGAAGCCACTTTCCTCAAAGGTTAAAAGTAATGAGACTGTCTTTGTGCCCTTGTGGTCTGATTTTTTCACAGGCTATTATGAAGGCTGTGGGGGGAGAGGGTTTATCCATATAATTTGCATGTTAATGTTTGGTCTAAAAATATGCTCTGAGAAAGGAAAAAGCATACTTTAAAATATGCTTCAAGGGAACAAAATTTCAATTCTTGTGATCCAAGTGCCTTGAAGTAAGGAAAAAACATCAAGTCATTTCGTATTAATTTTATTTATTACAAGCTTTTGGATATCAATAGCTACATTTAGAGTTTGGGTAAAGCATCATATTTATATGCTTCTTAAACTCAGAATAGAGCAAGGAGATTCAAGAAGAGATCCTTTTAGTATTTCCCATTTCTTTCCTCCCTTCCTCCACAAACATGTCTCAACCTCTTGATGTGAGCCCCATACCATGCTGGATATTGGGGTTCTCCAGCCTACGTGTGCATGCATGCTCAGTTGCTGCCGTTGTGTCTGACTCTTTGAGACCCCATGGACTGTAGCCCGCTAGATTCCTATGTCCACGAGATTCTCCAGGCAAGATTACTGGAGTGGATTGCCATGCCCTCCTCCAGGGGATCTTCCCGACCCAGAGATTGACCCTGAGTCTCCTGCGGCTCCTACATTGCAGGCAGATTCTTTACCACTGAGCAACTGGGGAAGCACTCCAGAATAAAGTTGGAAGGGGCTTACTACCAATCCTTTTCATAGTAAAAGAAAAAGAACCGTATTACAGTGATCAAATTCATAAGGAATTTTCAGATTTGTCTGAATCAAGATACGAAATTTTCTCTGAAAGGGGCAAACAGAGAATTCACCTTGAGGGAAATAGTACGTGCAGCTAGTTTGGGCTCTCTCCCTGAAACTTGTCTGAGAGGGTCAGCCTCTTGGGTGTTGCTGCAGGGAGGCTTGAGAGGAACTGCTGTTACCTGCTGAATCACACTCCCCACATCCTGGCCCGCCTGCCTGCTCCCTGGGGGGTGTCTGCCCTTTTAGTAAAGGCCACATTTGCTTAGAGAAAGATGAGATCACCACCTGCGTGAGTTTCAGGGATGGCCAGAGAATGGCCTCTTCAGATGCCTTGGGTCCACCCTCAGGAGGTAAAAAGACTACCCTTTCCTGTGTACTTAACCTAGCCTAGCCCTTTGGACAAATAATGAATATAACTTGGAGACTTTTCCCAGTTTTCTTCACAATTTCCATTCCATGAGTGTCTGGTGGAAAGAGAACTTTTCATGTCTTTCTCTTTGTATATAAAATTTTGTTGAGGTGGGTGGGGTGTTAACACATGAAGTTTTAACAATAACAACAATAAAAAATACAGTGAGAGTGAAAACTAGTGGGAAATATAGGTCAGGAAATCTGGATTCTGGGTTTAGTTTTCACCTTCCTATGGGACCTGAGGTATATCAGTTGATTTGTGTGAAATGTCCTTCTTCATGAGGATGTTATATTAATCCATAGCAACATGCATAGCTGATATGCATAATGAAAACAAAAGGGTGACCTAAAATGTGTTTGGAGAGCAAAGATAGAAGTGGACTTAGGAGAAGTCAGAGGTTGGGGGAAGAAGGGAGTCAGGTCATGGACCCCTGTACAGAAGAAGAGTGTGGACAATGGGGGCTCCCCTCGTAACTCAGTTGGTAAAGAATCTGCCTGCAATGAGGAGACCCCAGTTGGATTCCTGGGTAGGGAAGATACGCTGGAGAAGGGATAGGCTACCCACTCCAGTATTCTTGGGCTTCCCTTGTGGCTCAGTTGGTAAAGAATCCGCCTGCAATGTGGGAGACCTGGGTTCAATCCCTGGGTTGGGAAGATCCACTGGAGGAGGGCATGGCAACACACTCCAGTACCCTTGCCTAAAGAATCCCATGGACAGCCTGGCAGGCTGCAGTCCATAAGGTCACACTGAGTCAGACACGACTGAAATGACTCAGCAGCAGTTCTGCTGCTGGATCAAAGCATGAGAAGAAAACAAAGCATTTTTGGAAAGAAAAGAATTTTTAAAAAAATGGACAGACCAGAATGGCATAATAGCCTCTTCTTTGAAGTCATACTGACATATGCTCACTCAAATAAGTTGAATCTTCATCTTGACAGATTTGTCTGGTGAGAATGCATGCCAGTCCAGAGCCCACACTAACCATAGGGCCTCCTTAACTAAAGATATTTATGGATATTGGATTTTCATCTCAAGAAGCACAGAAATGTGCTGAGCTTATTTTCCTTCTTCCGTGTTTCAGAGCAATGTGCATTGCTGTCCTCACCAGGGGTTCTGAGTCATTTACGCGTGTCAAATATGACTGTGACAGATATCAATAAAATTTATTCAAATCAATAAACATTGATTGGGCACTTTTTAGTTTTGGAGATATGAAGAAAAATAAGGCATGGCCCTTGCCCTCGGAAAAAGTTAGACATGTAAACAAATAAATTGCAACACAGCATCCTTAATACTATGACACACTATGACCAAAGCAGGAAGGAGGAGGAAATGATTAACTCCTTCTGGGAAGGCTTCACAAGGGGTAGCAAAAGTTGGGGGAAGGGAGATTGTGTCACACAGACTCCTGAATTATCTATAGAATTTTTTTTTTTTAATGTGGGGAGGAAAGGTTTTGATGATCAAATAAGTTAAATAAGCCCTTTATTATAAGATTTATTTACTATTAGAGCTATGATTTTAGGCAAATTTCTGAATTTCTCCATACCTCCATTGCCTTTTCTATAAATAGTGATAGTAAAACACACCTTAAATTATTATTGTGAAAACTGCAGAATACAGCTGGATCTATAGACATAGATACACACACACACACACACACACACACTTACACCCCTCTAATAAGAAGTAGAGCCTATGCCCATGCATCAGGAAACATTCAGTAACATAATAATTAGGGCTTGTGTGTGATGAAAAAGTATAGGAGCAAAAGATGACAAAGGTTTTCTTAGTAGTGAAGTGGTGTCTTGAATCCTCTTATTTTCCAAAGGGAAGGAGGAAATCGCTAGAGAGAAAAGAATATCTTAGTGGTATATATCAACTGGTGAAGACATATTACTAGTCTTCAAGATCAAACTCAAAGATGAGATCAATACATGTCTTCATTTGTTTCTATTTTTATTGCAGTATAGTCGAATTACAATATTGTGTTAGTTTCTGTAGTACAGCAAAGTGATTGAGTTTTAAATATATATATACATATATTCTTTTCCATTATGGTTTATTATAGGATATTGAATATAGTTCCCTGCACTATACAGCAGGACCTTATTGTTTATCTATTTTCTATATAGTAGTTTTTATTTGCTAATCCCAAACTCATAATTTATCTCTCCTCCACCCTCTTTTCTTTGGTAAACATAAGTTTGTTTTCTATGTCTGTGAGTCTGTTTTTGTTTTGTAAATAAGTATATTTGTATCATATTTTGGATTCCACATATATGTGATATGATAATCTCTAGGTCTATCCATGTTGCTTCAAATGGCAACAAATGCCTTCATTTGTAAGACAGGATTGGTAGATGACTGGGGATAAACAAATGACGTTTTGCAGCATTTTAGATACTGGGCAACCCACTCCAGTGTTCTTGCCTGGAGAATCCCAGGGACGGTGGAGCCTGGTGGGCTGCCGTCTATGGGGTCGCACCAAGTCGGACACGACTGAAGCGACTTAGCAGCAGCAGCAGCAGATACTGGGTATGATGTAAGCTTTAGGAGTGGGATAATTTATTTTTTTATCTTGTAAGATTCTGAATGGAAAAGTGAGAACTGTTGACGATACTTTGCTGCAATTCTCTTGAGTAAACTAAAAGTTCCACCAAATCTTTAGAAATGAAATGTTGCTAGTTCTAATAGGACAGCATGGGCCTTCTCTAAAAGAGAGACTATAATACTAGTAACTTCCATTTATAGAAAGGCTAAGAGTTAAGAGAATTGGCTCTGGGGTCACATATGCCCAGGAGTTCAGATCCCAGCTTTCACTCTTGTAGGTGTGTGATTTTAGACAATTTACTCTCTCTGCTAGATCCCTCATCTATAAAATGCAGATAATAAAACTGACTTCATAAAAGATTGTGTGAAGATTTAATGAGCTCACACATGTAAAGTACTTAGAATAGTACCTAGCACCCACAGTCTCCAAAACTAGTTATTCTTGTAATTACTGTATTATATATTCTTGTGAGAGTCAAGTGGAAAAGGGGGTTGATTCTCCCTGGGAGGAGAAAGAATCAGAGATGCAATCCCAGAAGAAAAATATTTATGGTGCCCACTAGAAGAGCTATAGGTTTTTCAAAAAGAAAGAAAATAATAGGTGTTAGCAAGAATGTTGAGAAATTGGAATTCATGTTTCTGGTAGGAATGTAAAATGGTGTAGACACTTTGGGAAGAGTTCAGCAGTTTCTTACAATGTTAAACATAGAGGTACCATATGATCCAGAAATTGGACTTCAAGTCAAGAGAAATGAATGTATAGTCAAGAGAAATGAAAACATATGTCCATAATAAAGACACCATCTATAATTACCAGAGTTATTTGTAATAGTCAAAAAGTGGAAACAACCCAAATATCCATTAATTGCTGTTAAGTAAAAGCAAAATGTGGTATAGCCATACAATAAAATATTGCATGCATGTTCAGTCATGTCCAACTCTTAGCAACCCCATTGACTGTAGCCTGCCAGGCTCCTCTATCCGTGGAGTTTTCCAGGCAAGAATACTGGAGTGGAAAAAAAAAAGAATACCGGAATGGGTTGCCATTCCCTTCTCCAAAGGATCTTCCCAACCTAGGGATGGAATCCCAGTCTCCTGCATTGGCAGATGAATTCTTTATCACTGAGGCACCTGGGAAGCCCAACCAGTCACAAAAAGGAATGAAGAACTGATACACACTATAATCTGGATGAACCTTGAAAAAATTACACTTAAGTGAAAAAAGTCAGTCATGAAAGGCTGCATGTTATATGATTCCATTAATACAAAATTCCCAGAATAGAAAAATCCATACACACAGAAAGTAGTGGTTGTCAGGAGCTGGGAGAAAGAGGGAGTAGACAGTAACAACTAACAGGTACAGGGTTTCTTTTTTGGTGATGAGAATGTTCTGGAATTAGGTAGTGGTGATGGTTGCACAGCGTTAGGGATGTACTAAAAACTACTGAATTTTACACATTAAAATGGTGAATGTTATACGAATTATTTCTTAATAAAAAAAATTTTAGGTGGACTTTCAGAGACAAGAAGGGACAGGCCAGGCAAAGCAAGGAGAATGAGGGCACCTGGGCTGAGGAACACCTAAGTCAAAGTTCAAAAGAAATAACAATCAAGCTTTATTTAAAAAAAATGGTAAGAACCTGGTAGAATAGCTGTGCTGCTCAAAGGTATTCAGTGGGCTGTGGGTTGTTATTTATGACAGTACAAGGAAAGAAAGAGAGAGTGTGCTGTAGAAATGTTAGCAGCCTAACATTGTGTGGTTGTTGGCCTCCAGTCCTTGGACAGGATATAGAGCAAAGGTGGTCACGTTTGTGTGTTGGTAGGTCGCCCAAACTGCACTCTAGTCCTTCACAGTAGGACCACATAGCTGACCTTGACAGATGGGAAATGAAAACAGCAGGTTCTTCACTTTGTAAAATTTGAGAAGTATTGTCATCTGGGATGCATTACAAGGAGTAACAGGCTGCAGACATAGGTTGGGAACTGAGTGCAAACAGCTTCATAAGTAAAATAGTTTGAAATCATCTTTTGTCCAGAGTTCTTTGACCAATTTCTACCTAGTTATATACCATGAAAGACACCGTGACACCTCTAAGCATAGATTATCTCTAGGAGTCAAGAAAATAGAGGGATCAGGCAATTTCAGAGGAAAGAAAATCTTTAAAAACAAAACAAAAACCCCTTGGAAACAGTGAGGGCACATCTGTCGCTTTTGGAGGCAAGGAAAAATACTTGGAATCATCACAAAGGGTTAAAAGATACACATGTCACATAATTAAAAAGTCAACGATTTATTTATATTTATTGAATAAGAGAAACCAGAATAAGCCATTCTAGAAAGAGAAACTGAGTTGAGAGCTAGGTTAACGGTAGAGAGACAAAGTCAGGCAGAGGAGAGGTGGGAGATCTCATGGCTCACATTCTCCCTCCAAAGGAAAGAGCCAAGCCAGCCTGCTCAACCTTTCAGAAGCAGAGCACCATATTGATTCTAGACATTGTTGTTCCTGCATACGGTGTGGGGTGGAGGAGGGAGGGGATGAAGAAAGGAAAGGAAACCAAAGTATTGACAGAAAAACTAGCTTCTACTTTCTCAAAAGTCTTGGATGTCACTATGAAGCAACCACAAGACTTCCCCTGTTGTGACATGTCAACTCATTCTTCCCAGAGCAAGGCCGTTTATTTAATGTCTGGTTTCGTTGAAGTCGATAAGATTTTGTTTCAGAATCCGGGCAGTGCTGGTGTAAATGCTTGTTTGTCTGGGGTTGTGCAGAATGAAGGAAGTTCATGCTCTGCACAAGTAAAGCAATGTGTCGTGTCATATTGCCAAAAGGTTGCATCATTTCCAAACTTTCCGGAAGACTGGATGGATGAGAGGTCATCTATGTTTATTTTGTGAAGTTCGGCCTACCAGGAAATGTGTGGGTACAAGAGATATTTTAGGCCCATGAGACTCTCACTTTAGATGCTTAATCCAGCAGCATGTGCTATAAGCTTCAGTCTCTAACTAAATCTTTGAAAAGAGTGGCAAGTTGTGAAGTATGCAAGGTTTTTGGCTGCACTAACAGCCACGTATAAAATCCTGTTGCCAAACAGAGACTAGAACCAGATGACAAAGACTGAAAACACACTCTGTGTATTGACTTTCTCTATAAAATACTCATTATAACCTAATCCAGTAATATTTGTTTCTAGGAGAATTGCATAATCACTCACCAATCCATATTAATTAAGTCTGCAAATTGACCTCGAAAGAAGACTTTTAAACAGAATTTTTCATGTCAGGTTTCTCTGAGAATATAATAGAATTACTTCACAACAAGGAAGAAAAAAATGTTTTAAGGAAGTAATTTTTATATAGCTTAACAGGTGTGATAATTAATGGCCCACCTGCAATCCTGTTCAAGTTCATTCATGGACATTTTATATATCATCTTCACATCCTCCATAATCCAGAAGATAACAATATCCCTTTCCTAGAATAAACAGCTTTTCTTTACTTTTTCATGTGGTCTTGAGGGGAGGGGAGGTTGCCAAAGAAAGTTACTCACACGAAGACACTCCCAACACACAAACACGCCCCTTCCTACCCTCATCACACACATAAAGCACAAGGAAACCAAGAAACAGGAGATAATGATACTAACACCCAGAGAAAGGCAATGCCAAGAGAGGAAAAAAGAGGCCAGCTCTGTCCCCAGAATGCACAGCAGTGAGCCCATACATCATCTCTATTGTTTAAGCTATTTGAGTTGAGTTTCTATTTGAAACTCAGAGAATCCTAACACCAAAACCCAAGATGTTCATCTCCCTAGCAGACAGTACACCTCATTGTACTATTTCAGGAGGTTGGAGGGGCATTCTGGAATAGCTCAATGGAGAGTATTATCTAGGTGATTGGAGTAGTTTCTGTGTGACTGTTGCTCCTTGAAACACAATCCCATTTACATATGCTACCAAGTGAGTAGTGCCCCCTAGAGTTGTGCAATGTGATATATAGAGGTAATCATAATCCACCCCCGCTGTACCAATTAGCACCACCAGTCTCTCTACATCCCTAACACTGCTTGGTCTTGGGTGAGCAAGCTTCTTCTAGAACTTCCTGCCACCACCGTTCTCCTTTATCATTAAATGCCTCTAAGAGAATGCTTCTCCACTATGTCCTTTCCCTGGATCCTCACAGTACAGGTACTATCTTTTAGCTCAACCCCAGGTGGAACAAGGCCACTTCCCATAGCAGATGGATACCAATCATTTCTATCTAATTCCTGGCTCCATAATTCTCGACCCTAGAATTCCTTGTATTTTCCACTTTCCTAGGGGCTGCAAATTCACTTATCAACAATCAACCTCAAGTCACATGTTCTTTAATCTTTTCCAGTTTTTTGACCAAGTTTCTTCTTTGACCTGCCGTTTCCTTCTATATCAGATTTGCAATCCATGCTTTGTCTCTGCTTTTAGTATAACAGTAACTCAGAGTATATACCACTTTATTAAAAAAAATTTTTTCGAGTCTTGGAAGCAGTGTTTATCAAAACTTAAGAGCTTCTTTTCATGTAGGAATTTGCAGCCAGCCAAGCCCAAGATTCTTTTCTTACTGATTGTAGACAAACCTTTCCAACTCGTGGTATACTTCTCCAGGGGCCCTGATAATTTATTAATGGTAGAGGGAAAGGGTCTCCTCCTCTGAAAGCACTCATGATGCAAAATGAAAAACAAACTTCATTGCCAAGACTTTAACTGAAAAACATAAAACAAAACAAATGGGCGATGACAATAACAACAAGGAGTCATTATAAAGAAAGTGTCATCTCTTAAAGATATACAAATGCAAAAGAAAATAAGTTGATATATGGGAAATAAATCCGGCTGTATGTTAAACATTCTTCCTGAGACCAAGGTGGAAACTCTCTTCACAGCATCTCCATGCTTCTGCCTCCCACCTGTTCTGCATCAGTTGTTTTTCAAGTCATATCAATTCTATTTCCACATGAGCCATTTGTTCATTCAACATGTTTTATAGAGTCCCTGTTGTGGACCAGGAACCACTGTAGGCACCAGGAAGGCAGCAAAAAGAGGGAGAGACGAGGTCCCTGCTCTCATGGAATTTGTAATGTAGTGAGGGAGAAAGACCATAAACAAATGAACATATGAATGAGGTAATTCCAAATAGTGGCAAGTCCCACAAAGACAGTAAAACAGGATCATTTTGATAGAACATTTCATAAATTCCCACAGCTATGCCCTACTTAAAATCCTCATTTCTTCTTAAGATCCTCCATCACCTCCTACTGGTCTTCTCATTGCCTGCTTGCCATCTGATGCATAGCTGATCGTGTTATTTCTCAGCTCAAAAATCCCCAAATGTCAATAAGTCTATTCTCCATGTCTGTTTCTCCACTGCTGCCCTGTAAATAAATTCTTCAGGGGGAGGAGAGGGTGAGATGTATGGAAAGAGTAACATGGAAACTTATATTACCATATATAAAATAGGTAGCCAATGGGAATTGGCTATAGGGCTCAGGAAACTCAAACAGGGGCTCTGTATCAACCTAGATGGGTGAGATGGGGAGGGAGATGGGAGGGAGGTTCAAAGGGAGGGGATACATGTGTACCTATGGCTGATTCATGTTGACGTGTGACAGAAAGCAACAAAATTCTGTAAAGCAATTGTTTTATTTTCTTGGGCTCCAAAATCATTGTGGATGATGACTGCAGCCACAAAATTAAATACTTGCTCTTTGGAAGAAAAGCTATGATAAACCTAAACAGCATATTAAAAATCAGAGACATCATTTTGCCAACAAAGGTCCATATAGTCAAAGCTATGGTTTTTCAGTAGTTATGTGCAGATGTGAGAGTTGGACCATAAAGAAGGCTGAGCACTGAAGAACTGATGCTTCTGAATTGTGGTGCTGGAGAAGACTCTTGAGAATCCCTTGGACAGCAAGGAGATCAAAGCAGACAATCCTAAAGGAAATCAACCCTGAATATCCATTGGAAGACTCTAATGCTGGGAAAGATTGAGGACAGGAGGAGAAAGGGGCAACAGAGGATGAAATGGTCAGGTGGTATCACCAATTCAATGAACAGGAGTTTGAGCAAACTCCAGGAGATAGTGAAGGACAGGGAAACCTGGCATGCTGCAGTGCACAGGATCTCAAAGAGTCTGACATGACTTAGCGACTGAACAACAACAACCTTACTTTAGAGTTATTGGTGCCCTATCTAATCTCCTGAGAGCAGGGATGATGGTTCCATAATTTCTGTATTCCTATTGCCTGTCACTGGGCTTGGTAAATAGTAGCTTCTTGATAATATTTATTATGAAAGTGATTTAGAATGAATTGGGTGACTAACAGTAACTTTTGATGGTATGAATTATTCTATCATGGCTGCACTTAGTCTCTCTAGATTGAAGTTAAGTGATGCATTTTGCTAAAAGTGAGTCTTACAACACATTGTGCAAAGACAGTTTAAATGGATTGGTAGTTTGAGCTGTGAAAAGAATAGAAACTAATATTATTGAGCACCTACTACATATCAGATATTATACGAGACACCTCAAATATATCATCCTTCATTGAAATAAGGAGACCACCTTCATGTCAAAAAGCAGGCATGTCTATATATAAAGTTATCTTTCAAAGTTCAGGATAATTTCATCTAACAAATTCTATATTTTCTTGTTTGTTTTTTTAATATATCCATCTTCACTTATCTCCTTCCCCAATTAGAGTAGAGATGTGTCTCTTTCTTTTACTTCTTTTTTTTTCCTCACTGCTATGTTCCCAGCACCTAGATAGAATAGTGGTGGATAACGAAAGTAGATACTCAAAAAATGTTTAACAGATAATTTGACCTTAATGGGGTTTTTTTTCTGTCCCTACACATTCTGTCTTAGTAGGTCTTACCGTTGGTCCCTGAGAACAAAATGACCATTTTGATCATTTGCACGTGAAGACCACGTTCTTCTCTGCTGTAAATAAAACTCAAACATTTGTCCCAAGTGACCCAGCTTCACAGGTGTACATCCTGAGAACCAGAAACATCTGGGTGAAGAGGGAGGGGAAAAACCTGCAACGTTCCAACCCCACAAAACTTTTTAAAAGACAAAATGAGAGAAAGCTTTAAGAACAGCCAAAGCCTTTTGCAAAAAGAATTCCCTTGTGCAGTGAGAGAAAATTTTGGAATAGAGGTTTCCCTGGGGCTGGAAGTGTTACTGGGCTCAAGGATCATCTGAACCAACAGCACGGCTTGAGTCAGTGTGGGTTCCAAGTTCAATGCCTGCCAAACCCAGGATTTCTTCTCCCCAGTTCTAAAGACAAAAGAGAGAAATTAAAGCTGTTGGAGATCTGAGGTGCAAGGGAAAGTACAACTAAAAAAGGGAGTTGTTTCTATTTATCTTTTAATACCAGGCTGCTCTTTTAGTTGGCGTTCCTCAGATTCTTGCATAATAGTGTTTCATTTACTTATGTGTGGGTGTTGCTAGTAACTGTACACTCTTTTCTTCGATAAATAAGGCAGGTGGGACATTACCATTAGAAAATATATTGATTTGTCTTTTTTTGAACTTGCAGGATAAGGTAGTAAGCCTGTTTGTTTCCAGATATCCACCTAAATAAACACTAAAAATTCTAAACAGTAAATATTTCTTAGACTTCCCCCCAGGAAATTGCTGCATTTTTAAAATGTTTTCTCCTCTATTTGTGTCTTTACCTCTTTTGCACCTGAACTGTGAAAAGAAACCAAAGAACAGTTATTTTTCCCATCCTGGCTCAGCCTTTGTTTTTAATCTTGTCTTTGAAATGGCAACACCAAGGTCAACAGTGGCTTCTCTAAGTGGCAGATGCTTTCCCCTTGCCAAAGAAGATAAAGAGTGAGGATAAAGGAACATCTGACTTTCTGGCCCCAACACATGGTACAAGGAGGAATAGCTCTTTGGCTCTTTATCCCTTTTAAATTCATCTCTTAACTTTCTAATATTCTCCTCACTCAAAGTTCAGATTCAATCAATATTTATGTTTCTATCATATGCCATTCATGTGATACATGTTAATAGAGTGATTTACTCCTTTATTTAATAGCTATTTATTGAACTATTAATACTCATCAGACCTTGTCTAGACTCCAGGGTTAAAACCACAAAGAAAGGGTCTCTTCCCTAAAGTTTAAGGGTGGATAAACAATTAAAATATGGTTGGTGCTGTGATTAGGCAAACCTCTAATATGGTAGAGGAAGGGAAGCACATCTAACATTGTTACAAGAAGACCACAGCAAGCATCTTTAAAAAAAGTCATCACTAGGAGTTAACCCACAAAGAGGGAAAAAAACAGAGAAAGGTATGTGCAAAAGTCCAGAGGCAAGACACAGAAAGCAACCTGATAAAACTACAAATGGTTCAGTGTAGTTGAAGGGTATGCTGCAAGGAGTGGTGGTCAGACACAGCGAGAGAGAGAAAGACCAGACCATGAAAAAGCTTTATATCTTGTGGACCAAAGGAGTCAGTAAAGAATGTTAAACAGGGCTGAGGGAAGGGACATGATTACAGATTCAAAAGTACTGCTGTGGGTTCAGTGTGAAGATTAGAAACCAAGAGACCTGCTGGGAGGTTTGGTGGTGATCCGAAGAGTAAAGGGTACCCAAACTCAGCTAGTGACAGTGCAACTGGAAATGAGCCCCTGGAGCTGAGAATTGTTTGGGGGAGGTACAATGTTCAGGGTCTGCCTACTGATTGGCTCTAAGGGTCGGGGAAAAGGAAGAGTCAAGGAGAAAGAGCAGGTTTTATAGGAGAAATGAGGAGAAGAATTCAAATGTGGCCTGATTGAGTGAAAATACCTGTGGGACATCCAGGTGTAAACATCTAGGAGACTTTGTGTAATATAGGCTTGAGGCTCAAGAGTGCCTTCTGGGTCACTGGAATACTTTCAAAGGTTATTAGCATGTAAACATTCATTGTAGATAAGAGAGTGGATACAATCACGTAGGCAGTGTATGTAATGGGAGAAGGGAAGAGAACCAAGGTCAGAGACTTGAGGACACTGATCTGTAAGGAGGGCAGAGGAAACCATGTCCAAAAGGGGACTGAGAAGGGGCAGCCGCAGGTACAGGAGAGAAACTAGGAGAATGTGGTTGAATAGAAGACAAGGGAAGAGGGCATTCTAGCAGAGAAGGGAGAGATTGTTGTTGTTGCTCAGTCGCTGTTGTGTCTGACTCTTTGAGACTCCATGGACTGCAGCATGCTAGGCTTCCCTGTCCTTCGCTGTCTCCTGGAGTTTGTTCAAACTCATGTCCATTTAGTTGGTGATGCCATCCAACCATCTCATTCTCTGTCATCCCCTTCTCTCACCTTCATTCTTTCCCAGCATCAGGGTCTTTCCCAATGAGTCGGCTCTTTGCATCAGGTGGTGAAAGTGTTAGAGCTTCAGCTTCAGCATCAGTCCTTCCAATGAATATTCAGGGTTGATTTCCTTTGGGATTGACTGGTTTGATCTTCTTGCTGTCTAAAGGACTCTCAAGAGTCTTCTCCCACACTGCAATTCAAAAGCATCAATTCTTTAGTGCTCAGTCTTCCTTGTGGTCCAACTCTCACATCTGTACATGACATGACCACTGGAAAAACCATAGCTTTGACTGTATGGACCTTTGTTGGGAAAATAATGTCTCTGATTTTTAATATGCTGTCTATGCTTGTCACAGCTTTTCTTTCAAGGAGTAAGTGTCGTTTAATTTCCTGGCTGCAGTCATCATTCACAGTGATTTTGGAGCCCAAGAAAATAAAATCTGTCACTGTTTCCTCTTTTTCCTCATCTATTTGCCATGAAGTGATGGGACCAGATGCCATGATCTTAGGTTTTTTTTAATGAGTTTTAAGTCAGCTTTTTCAGCAAGAGATGGACAGTGTGAAATGCTGAGAGGTCAAGTCAGATAAGAAATGAGAATGTTCATGAGATTTAGCAAAAAGGTGGCCATTTGTGACCTGAGAGTAGGTTCAGAGGAGAAGTGTGGGCCAAAGAAGACTATTGTCAGTTGAGAGGGAAAGACGGTGAGGAAGCTGCAGAAAATGTGCAGAGTTATTTCAAGAACATGGACTGTGAGCAGGAAAATAAGGATAAGAGAAAAATGGACAGGGAGGGAAAGGAGAGTTGGAGGGAGGATTTTTTTTTTAAAAAAAGAGTCTTAAGGATACTTAAATGGGAGGTATTTAATGAAAATATCAATGTTGAAATATATAGGGAGGGTAATTGTTAGAGGAAAGTGCTTGAAAAGGCCCGAGGTGATGAGAACCTGAGTACAGGTAGAGAGGTTAGTCTTAAGGGAAGGTATGCACAGGTATAAAGACAGGTGAGGTGGGGGGGTGGGGACGGGTGGCAGGAAAGTATGGGCATTCCTGTCTGCAGCTTTGAAGTAGCAGGCAAGGTCATCTGCAGTGGGGGTGAGGTAGAAGTATGAAGAAATGGAGCAGAAGGTTTCATGTAAATGGAGGAAAAGGCTTATAAAGATGCTGTGGAGACTGAAGGAACACAGCTGACCAGGGAAGCAGGAGTTCTGGAGCTGTGCTAATGACCCAGATGTTGTGGGAGTGAATTTGGAGCACACTCCTCCCAAGAGGTGGATGAGCTTTTCCAGCAGTGCCCCCAGCCCTGAGCACAAAGAAGGGAGACAGCTGGGAGTGGAAGAGCTTTGCCTGAAATTCCTGATGGAAAGACAATTTGAAAATACTGCAGGGGTAGCACAAAGTTCAGAAGTGAGTCAGGTTTCCAGGGAGTAGAGGCAGTGCCACAGTTGTAATATTTTTGAAAATAATATACTCATAAATTTTTACTCTAAGTAACCCCCAAAGCATATTCCTCCTGACTCACATACTGGATAGGTTATCAGTGGGGCATGAATACTGGCCATCTTGGAAAAATTGAGGGGGATATTTGATTGTCACTGATTATGAAGTGCTGCTGGCATTTAGTGGGTGAAGGTCAAGGATGTTAGATGTCCAACAGTGCCTGGAACCATCCCACCCAAGCAAGAATTTTCCTACCATTTAAAGCAGTGCTACTCCCATTGAGGATCACTGGAAGAAAATATGGTAGCCAGCCTCCAGCTAAGTCCCCGTTGATCCCCATCTCCTGGTATTCACACCCTTGTCTTGTCCCTCCCACATTGTGCTAAGATGGGTCTACGTGATGCATAGAAAATAGCAGAAGTGAGTCATTCTGGAGATTAGGTTATAAAAGATTGCAGCTCCTATCTTGGTCATGCTGTCTCTTGGGTCATTCACTCTGGGGGAAGCCCTGTGGTCAGCAGCTCTATAGAAAGGGCCTCGAGTGAATAACTGAAGCCTCCTTCTAGCATCCATGTGACTGAGCTTAGAATCGAATCCTTTAGTTGCACTCAAGTCTTCAGAGACTCTAGTCCCGAAGAACTGGAGTATAACCCACCCAACTAAGCCGCTTTATGATTCCTGACCCTCAGAAACTATGTGGAATTCTAAACAGCTGTTGTTTTAAGTTGCTAAGTTTGGGGAGTAATTTAGTTCAGGGCAAGGCTAGACTTGATAGCCAGACACAGTAGACTCAGTCCATTGAGTTTTAACGTGAGTCATGGGAGTGATAACTCAGGATATGATGTAGAGGAAGTTTGTGCCTACTTAAAGAGAAAGGGGAAGTAATAGTTCCTTGGGGAAGAGGTGCGAACATAAGAGAAGGGGAAGAAAAGGAAGCATTCAGGTACTTGGGTCCTAGCTTCTCTTTAAGGGCCACTCTTAGTGGTTGCACAGCTTGTTCACTGAATAAGGAGCCAAGTAGTCAGTTTTAAACTGAGAGGTGTTAAAAATCTCTTTAACTGACAAATTTATACCCCATCCTACCTGCTCACAAAATAGAGAGCTAAAGGAAATAGTTTATAAAGAAATTTGTTAAACCTTTATTTTTTTATATATTTTCCAGTTTGTAATGGATTACATTTTTGCCCTCACTGAAGCATCAGTGCAGTAATTACAGCAATTACCTGATTTTTTCCCCTGAAGTAAAAAGAAAACATTAAATGCAAATACCCAATTCATTTGCCTTTAGATAAAATCCCTAGGGCATTCAGTCACCCCAAAGCATAGTATCTAAATGGCAAAATGAGCAATATCAGATAATCTACACTTCAAATAACTTGACCATTGACTATTATGAGAAAAAAATTGCTTCTTAATAAAGTGTGACAAAGATCTCAAAAATTAATAAGAGTGCTAAGGTAGTGGGAGTTGAGGCTCTAAATACCTACAATGTTGTCATCCTCTCCACAGTAGAGTGCAAAAGAAAGGAAGAAGAAGAGGAAACCAGAGGGAAGATAAACATCCCATTTCTTAGCATTTATCCTCATTTTTATTTTGCCCCTACTTCTCCATTTATCTATTCTGTTCTCTCACTTTATTTTGAAGCCAGGAAATAACTTTCCTCAAACAGAAGTCGACACACTGTCAAGATTTTCAAGTTTTACCTGGTGTTAAATCTTTAGAGAAGAGGGCAAGTATTGTAGTGGGTCAATGAAAAACCAAAGAAAAATAAATCTGTAGATGTGTAGGGACTTAACGGAGAAGGCAATGGCACCCCGCTCCAGTACTCTTGCCTGGAAAATCCCATGGACGGAGGAGCCTGGTAGGCTACAGTCCATGGGGTTGCACAGAGTCGGACACGACTGAAGCGACTTAGCAGCAGTAGCAGCAAGGACATAAGGAGGTTCCCCAAAGATGAATATTTCATCTTCCTACTGGATTTCAGATGAAAGAGAATACAGGCCAGACCCACACTACCTGAGTCTTATCAACAATTCTTAATGAAAAGGAACTGAAGGGTAACAGCAAAAATTTTGATACAAAGCCCCATTACCTTTAGCCCCTCGCTGCTCAGAGTGTGATCTATGCACAGCTACAGCAGCATTACCTGGGAGCTAGTTGGAAATGCAGCATCTCAAGCTCTGGCTCAGATGTGCTGAACCAGAGTCTGCAAATGCGTGACTCGTATGCACATTACAGTTTAAGAAGCATTGTTTTGGGGTTCATTAAACAGAAGCATGTAAGATAAAGCACATGTAGTTCTCAACACTTTTGAGTGTTCATAAGAGTTTTAATTAAAGAACCCCTTTAGGTATGGTTACACATAGAAATTTCATCCAGGTGAACTTGAACCATAACTGTCAAGATTTTGATATTAAGATGAGCAAAACCAGATAAGCAGTACCTCTGGAAATTTATGTTTTAATGAATACCTACCTACCTGTATCTGGAGGATGCTGCACACTACAGAACTACTTATTAAATACTATAGTAAGAGAGAAACAGCAACCCACTCCAGGATTCTTGCCTGGGAAACCCCATGGACAGAGGAGCCTGGTGGACTATAGTCCATGAGGACGCAAAAGAGTCGGACACGGCTTAGCAACTAAACAGCAAGAATTTGAGTATTTGCATATTGAGCATTTATCCAAAAATCACTTGTTGGACATGTACCATGGGCAAGGCTCTAGTCTTACACTACTTACTGAAGTAATCTTTTTTTTCAGCTTAAACTACAGCTCATTAAAGTCAAGATCTGCATATAATTGAAGAGGTTTTAAATTAAGAAAAAAATTTTAAACTTACTCTCTGGTTTTTAACACAGTCAATAGGAAGATAAATTTTCTGTAGGAAAAATATTAGAAACTATAAAATATACATTTGAAATATACTTTCTGCTTAATTTACATGAATAACATGGGACCAGGAAAAGAAGATGAATGCACAAGACAAGGAAAAAGTAGGGAAGCTTAAAAAAGCAGATTAGGAATGAGATGGTGAGAGGTGAACAGAGAGAGGCAGTGTACAGTGAGGCAGACATGCATGCAATAGTATGTGAGGCATTAGGCACATTAGAGCTGCTTCTGTGATAACCTGATATACATTTGAGTTCAGAGTAAAAGGTCATTTTCTGTTACTTCTTTTTGTAAAATTATGTACCACTTAACCAACCATGACTGATCTTATCAAATACTGTCAACCCTAAAACTGAGGGTCTGCAGCAGCCCTTTTGTGCTTAGAGGGACTCAAGTATCATCTCCAACAGTAAGAGGAAGATTAATTAATTATCAACAAGGATAATTTGTAGAGTTCTATTTATTGTGCTCTGAAAGACCACTGTAAGGACCTTGCCACCTACTAGTCATCAAAGAAATGATATAATAAGACTGTATCTGCACACTATGATACCAGGCTAGTAATCACCTATTCTTTTCTAAAAGATATCCAAGAATAGAGGTGACATCTCAGTAAATTCATGTAAAGTTGACGACTAAGGTATTCATCAGAAATATAAAATTTGGAAATTCCTTGGTGGTCCAGTGGTTAAGACTTGATGCTTTCACTGCCTTTTTCACTGCTTCTCCCTGGTTAGGGAAAAAAATCCCAGAAGCTATGCAGCCCCCCAAAAAGGTGTATACATATATATATATATATATATATATATATATATATATATATATGTGTGTGTGTGTGTGTGTGTGTGTGTGTGTGTGTGTGTGTGTGTTTTATTTAAAAAATGAAATCTAAAATTTATTTTAATAGAAGACCATATCAAACTGAGTGAAGAATAGTAGGACTCATTGGTTTTATTATCCCATGAACATTAAAAAACTTTTTTACTTTTAAGGTAGAAATTCTTATGGGCTAGAATCTTCTCAAAGCTTACATTGCTCTAGGATGAACTAGCACATAGAAGATGGGTATATAAACTTGTTCAGCCCCAGATTACATTTCGTGCATTGTAACAATAATGTGCAAGGAAGCAAAGAGACTGGCAAATTCATATATAGAGAGTAAATTGAGATTTCCCATGCAGGTTATTCTAGAAATGCGAAGTATCTTATTTATGATAACCCAAGAATTGAAATATTGGTTGTCATGTTCACTACCACACAGACAATGCAGAGTGAAAGACTTTCATGTTTCAAATAAAACAAGCAGATGAGGGAACAAGATTCATCTTGCTGAAGCTCTATAAGGCAAAGTCATTTGGTTGGTTGTGAATAGAAATAAATATTCTATAGAAAGCAGAAAACATAGCTTTTAGGAGATAAACTGCTTTTTAAAAGATGAATCTGTGATTATACAATGACATAAAAGCTGAAGTGTTATTTCCTAGTCCTTGTTACATTTTAACTGTCACTGAAACTACAGTAATAGAAAAATTATACTTTTATATATAATGTGACTATGAATTATCCATTCATTACAAGCATTTTACCCCTTATCTCTTCAGATACAATTATAGCCTTGCTCTCTAGCAGTTCAGAAAACAGGATGTTGGTCAATAAAAATTCCAGTTAAGTGAGTACATATTCATTTTCTCTGAGTTACTCTCTCTTATTTTGTTCTTTATTCTTTCCTCCCAAACTGGGCAAAAGATATGTGTCCTAGAGTTCTAACTTTTCTTTCCAAAAACTAGCAGGAATAATAAATAACTCTTTAAAATTTCCGCTGTTTTTCTGACATTGTCATGTAGTAAAGAGTTTTGTATGCTAGACCACTGGATGTACTGAATCTAGATAGATTCCTAAAATACTAGATAACAGCATTTGGCTGTAACTACATTTTTTAAAATATTGTTTATATATGCATATTTTATCCATGTATGCTTTATATGTATATCATTTCTACTATATTGTCATTTCCAGGAGCATGAAGGCTGTCTTATTCTTTCTGTATTCCTGGAACATAGAATAGCATAGTTTCTAGTATAAAGTAAGTATGTGATACATTTGTTTACCCATTGACTAATTTTTATTGAGCACCTACTATGTTCCTACTGTTTCTAAATGCTGGGGATATAGAAATAAAGAATAAAGAGGAAAAGTTTCTACTCTTATTGTGTTATATTCTACTGGAGTGTGTGGCCATTCCCTTCTCCAGGGGATCTTCCCAACCAGGGATTGAACCTGGGTCTCCCGCATTGTGGGCAGTTTGTTTACCATCTGAGCCACCAGGGAAGCCCATGTTATATTCTAGTAGGTAATAATCAACAAAGAAATAAAACACATTGCATATACTTTGAGAGAAAAACAAAAATTAGGCTGCATAATGGATGGAAAGTGATGCATATGAGACACTACCAGATAACAGATGGTTATAGTAGAAGCTGTGCTGTGCCACCCACATCTCCCTTCAGGAAGGGATGTTCATTCCCCCAGGTGCCACAAAAGCTGGCTGCTGAGGGCTCATAGCTGAGTCCTCTCTAGGACCTGCTCTTGATAGGAGGAAGCTGCCTTGCACAAGATTACCCTCCTCTATGGGGTTAGCTTACATCTGATAATCACCTCATGCAGTGAAACTGATCTCCCTTGCCTCAACTGGAACAGTTCTGAGGCTCCAGCTCCAGAGCTCCCTGTAGGATCAGCAGAGGCCTTTGTTGTAACTGTATCAACAATTTGGCATCTTCCACTTTTCAATGCTGCTTCCTTCATTCTCAACCATCACAAGTGTGAGTCCTGAATATACCCCTCAATAAATCTCCTCTTACAAATCTCAGAGTCATAGTGAGCAAGGAGATAATGACATTTAGATTTTATTCCAAGTACAGTTGTTAAGTGGGGCTTCCCGAGTTGTGCTAGTGGTAAAGAACCCATCTGCCAATGAAGGAGACATAAGAGATGCAGGTTTAATCTCTGGATCAGGAAGATCCCCTGGAGGAGGGCATGGCAATCCACTCCAATATTCTTGCCCGGAGAATCCCATGGACAGGAGCTACAGTCCATAGGGCTGCAAAGAGCTGGACATGACTGAGGCGACTTAGCATGCATGCGATTCTGAGTTGAGGGAAGTGGAGCTGAGGCTATGAATCTGGAAGTTGTTAGAGCAGTTAAAGCTATCAGGTCAGTTCAGTTCAGTTGCTCAGTCATGTCCGACTCTTTGCGACCCCATGCACTGCAGCACGCCAGGCCTCCTTGTCTTTCACCAGCTCCTAGAGTTTACTCAAACTCATGTCCATTGAGTCGGTGATGCCATCCAACCATCTCATCCTCTGTCATCCCCTTCTCCTCCCACCTTCAGTCTTTCCCAACATCAGGGTCTTTTCAAATGAGTCAGCTCTTCACATCAGGTGGTCAAAGTATAGTTGAAGCTATAGGACTAAATAAAAGTCACCTGGGGAGTAAATGGAACTAGAGAATAAAAGAGGGCCTAGAGTGAATTTTGGAGACCTCTAATATTTAAAGATCAGGAGGGATGGATAGAAACAGCAAAGAAAGTTGAAAAGAAGTGGCCATTGTGATGGCAAAACAGTGGAATGGTGTCTTGGTAACCAAGAAGGAAAAATGCTTCAAGGAGGAGGGAATGATCAACTAACTGGGTCATATGCTATCAATAGATCAAACTGATGAAAGCTGAACTGATGATTAGTTTTCACAGCATTGATTGTAGTTTCAGTGGAATGGTGGGGACAAGAGTACAATTTATTGAATGAATATAACATACTTATAAGTTAAGATTTGTTAAATGCCTGTTATAGCAAAAGGATATATCTCTGCTTCTTCCTTATTTTGGAAGGTAAGTGATCTGTATTCTCAGTGCCTAGAACAATGCCTGGCACATGTAATATGCTTACTACATATTTTGAATGATGAACTAATTATATGCTGCCATTTTGGGTGAGTACACAGCATTACTGATCTTATGGTATAGAGTTGTAAGCACAAAGGAGATTATAATCTTTCTTCTTTATTCAACTACCTCTTATGATCCTGTAAACCATGGGCTAAGTTGGGATTAAAATTCAAACCTTCAAATAAGCTCTTCATTTTATCTACTACAACATCCTGGTGTATGAAACATTTGCTTTATGTAACTATAAAATCACCTTAAGTTCAAAGGTGAAAAGTTTTTTCTGAATGTTCAAATACTTACTCACCTAATCTCTCAATGAGATCTCTTAATGCTTCTAAATAGATAAAAGTGTATGAAACTTTCTAATTAAAAGTTTAATTTTTAGCAGCAAGGTTCTACTTATGGCACAAAGAACTATATTCAATATCCTATGATAAACCATGATGAAAAAAAATATTTTAAAAATGTATGTATATGTGTAACACTTTGCTGTACAGCAGTAATTAACACAACATTGTGAATCAAATATACTTCAATAAAAATTAATTTAAAAAGAGTTTACTTTTTAATTCTGTGTTTTCATTGGTTACTAAGGAGTCTACGTTGTGCTAAAAGTTTCATTTTACTCAGAAAAATAACTCTGAAATAGAGGAGTACAGGATTTAGGATTAATTCTTCTCATCCCAAACAAAAAATTTCCTTGCGTGTTTCCTCTCAGTTAAGGCTTTAATAAGCAATAAAACATAAACTTAATCATTTGAACAAACTTTAATGCTCTTTCATGTGCATGGTGATTTTTTTTGAAAAATGATTTTGGATGATGCAATTCGAACTGAGATAAATTTAGTCACCAGTCACTTGTATTCAAAAGAGTCTAGTTTATTTTCAAATAATCTATGTATTTAACATCAAAAACCAGACAGTGAAAAATGCAGTATTGTGAAATTTTCTAATCTGTTTTATGGAATCAGATTTTGAATGTCATACTCACAAAAATACTACTTGTAGCTAATATCACTGAACCAGCCTTGGCAGAAAATTCAAAAAGCAACTGTCAAGTGCAGGAAACTAGAGACCAGATTAATAAAATTTTATTCTGGTAAGTATTACTAATCAATGCTGCTGATGCAGATGCCAAAATCAAAAGTGTAACATACTTGTCTCATTGGCTAATTTGTTATAATATTTTTTTTCTGGAAGTGTCAGATGGTCTAAAAGAAAACAGAAAATGTCAGCTGTATTCATGGAGACAATGACCAAGCATGAGGGAAGCCTATTTATTTTGGGTCAACATAGGCCAAGTTAAAAGAAAGTAAGCCATTATGTAGATCATTCAGCCTTCAAAACATGTTATGGAACAAAACGGGGTTTTTAAAATGATTCAGTATACTTCAACAAAGTTTATCTTAAATAATAATAAACGATTTATTTTCAACCACTCGAAGTTAAAATTGAATTAGGCAAGGATGCAAATCTGGATGAAAGGTAGTTGGAAAACAGTACATTCATTTCACTTCAAAGATGCATCCTACGTATTATTATTAATTACAATGGGAAACAGTACATAACTTTTAAAAATTGACACACTTCTCTGCAACTTGTTTTTCTTGGGTTTGTTTTTTTTTAGGTAAAATTGACATAAAATTGTTGAATTAGTTTTAGTGTACAACATAATGATGAGATATTTATGTATATTATGAAATGATCACCAAAATACGTCTAGTTATAGTTGTTGTTCAGTCGCTCAGTTGTGTTTGACTCTTTGAGACCCCATGTACTGCAGCACGCCAGGCTTCCCTGTCCTTCACCATCTCCCAGAGCTTGCTCAAACTCAAGTCCATTGAGTCGGTGATGCCTCAACCATCTCATCCTCTGTTGTCCCCTTCTCCTCCTGCCTTCAATCTTTCCCAACATCAGGGTCTTTTCTAATGAGTTGGCTCTTTGCATCAGGTACCCAAAGTATTGGAGCTTCAGCTTCAGCATCAGTCCTTCCAATGAACATTCAGGATTGATTTCCTTTAGGACTGACTGGTTTGATCTCCTTGCAGTCTAAGGAACTATCAGGAGTCTTCTCCAACACCACAGTTCAAAAGCATCAATTCTTTGGTGCTCAGCCCTCTTTATGGTCCATCTCTCACATCCATACATGACTACTGGCAAACCCATAGCTTTGACTAGACAAACCTTTGTTGGCAATGTAATGTAATGACAAAGTTACAGTACATATTTAAAATTTTTTTATTGTAATGAGAACTTTTAAGATCTACTCTTTTAGCAACTTTCAAATATGTTGTACAGTATTACTAACATTGGAAAAGACCCTAATGCTGGGTAGGATTGGGGGCAGGAGGAGAAGGGGACGACAGAGGATGAGATGGTTGTATGGCAACACTGACTCAATGGACATGGGTTTGGGTAAACTCCGGGAGTTGGTGATGGACAGGGAGGCCTGGCATGCTGCAGTCCATGGCATCGCAGAGTTGGACACGACTGAGCGACTGAACTGAACTGATTACTAACTATAGTGGCCATACGATTACATCCTCATGACTTGTTTTATAACTGGAAGTTTGACTTTTTGACCTCTTTCACTCATTTTCCCAGCCCCCCCCCTTAACTTGCTTTCTCAGACAGTAATAACCTGGTAGAATTTCCAAATTAACTAGTATTTCTATTTAATTTGATATCTGTAACTCTGTCAATGACTGGAAAACATTCCATGGCTGTGGATGTAGTGTGACTTATTGAACCAATTCCTCCATTGAGGTGCATTTAATTTTTCACTGCCAATTTGCTGCCTCTATAGACAATGCTATAAGATGAGCATACTTGTGCATTTATCATATGGTTGGGTATTTTCATCAATGAAATTAATACCTAGCGTGGATGAAAAGTTTATCTGTAGTAACATGCTGCTGTTGCAGCTAAGTTCCTTCAGTCGGGTCTGACCCTGTGCGAGCCCATAGATGGCAGCCCACCAGGCTCCCCCGTCCCTGGGATTCTCCAGGCAATAACACTGGAATGGGTTGCCATTTCCTTCTCCAATGCATGAAAGTGAAAAGTGAAAGTGAAGTAGCTCAGGTGTGTCCAACTCTTAGCGACCCCATGGACTACAGCCTACCAGCATATTAATACATAAATTACTTTTCAACTGAGCTAACTCTTCACAGTGTTTCCATAAGAAATACATGAGATTATTATTCTTTTATCTTTTCCCCATAACAATAGTATTATTGCTCTGTAATTTTCCAATGCTGGAGTAAAAAGTAATACTTTATCAAGGCTTTAATTTGCATTCTCTCATCATTCTTCAGTTTATGCATTTAAAATATACATTTATTGACTGTTTGTCTTTGCTCTGCATATTCTTTGTTTATTTTTCTACTAAATATTTTTTTGCATTTCATTATTATCTAAGGTTCCCTAATATTACTAAAATTATTCATGGTTTATCGTCTGCTGAAATTTTCTTTAAATATGTTATTTTCTCAGTCGATCTTACTTATGGCATCTTCGGCCATAAAAGTTTTTAAATTTTATACATAAATATATGTCCATATCCATAAATATACCTTAAGATTTTCCATCTTAGTTAAGAATGCCTCCCATAGAAGAAAAAAATGATTTACCAGTTTTCTTTATATATGTCCTTTGTTTTCCTTATTAATTTCTAATATTTTTATATTTTAGTTTTTAACTTTTAACAGTTTTATTGGGGTATAACCATACATACCATAAAATATCCCAGTGTAAATGTACAACTTAATGCTTTCAATGAATTTATATCATTGTGTATCCATCACCACAAAATTCAATTTTAGAACATTTCCATCATGCCAAAGTGGTTCCTTATGGCCATTTAGGCAAATCCTTCTCCTGTCTGAGTCCCTGGCAACCACCAATCTGATTTATGACTATAGATTTGCCTTTTCTGAAAATTTCTTATAAATGAAATCATATAACATGTGGTCTTTGGTTTATTTTCTTAGCTTAATGTTTTTGAGGTTGTATTCATTTCCTGGGGTAATAACAAATTACCACAAAATGGGTAGCTTGAACCAAGAGAAATTTATTGTCTCACAGTTCTGAGGGCCAGAGTCCAAATTCAAGGTGTTGGCAGAGCTGCACCCCTCCCCTTCCCCAGGGACTCTAGAGGAGAATCTAGCTGGCCTCTTCCAACTTCTGGTGGCTGTCAGCATTCCTTGGCATTCTTGGCTTATGGCCACATCAGCACAATCTCTGCCTCAGTATTTGCATAGCCTTCTTATGTGTGTATCTTTGTCTTTTCCTCCTCTGTCTCTCAGATCTTCTTCTGCCCTTTTTATAAGAACAATTGTCATTGAGTTTAGAACCCGCCTGAAGAAATCAGGATGATCTCTTCATCTCAAGATTCTTAACTGTGTAAGAATGCTACATGTGTAAAGACATTTTTTGGCTGCAGAAACAAAGACAGACCTAGTATCCAAATACATGTTCTTTTAAGGTGAATCAAGCGTTCTTCTGGAAATGGCTGATTTTAAGGCCAAGGCAAGCAAAGTAAGAGATAAATCCAGAACACCTTGCTGTGACAGAAAGCAAGGTCATGATCACAGAAAGATAGAGATCTACCAAAAGGACTTAGAAATAAGTTTGCAGATGCTGCCATTGGCCAAAATATGGGAAAAAAAAATTGGATCATCAAAATAAATAATAATAGTAAAGTATTATAACCCATTGAATAAAATAGGAATGCTTTAGTCCACAAACAGACAAATAAATTAGAGAAAATTTTTCCTTACGGTAGAATGCCACCCAACAAATGTAGAAGAAATTATGATATTAGAATTCTCCATTTTAACCAGCATCAGTTCAGTTCAGTTTAGTCACTCAGTCGTGTCCGACTCTTTGCGACCCCATGAATCGCAGCATGCCAGGCCTCCCTGTCCATCACCAACTCCCGGAGTCCACCCAAACTCATATCCATCAAGTCGGTGATGCCATCCAGCCATCTCATCCTCTGTCATCCCCTTCTCCTCCTGCCCCCAATCTTCCCAGCATCAGGGTCTTTTCCAATGAGTCAACTCTTCACATGAGGTGGCCAAAGTATTGGAGTTTCAGCTTCAACATCAGTCCTTCCAATGAACACCCAGGGCTGATCTCCTTTAGGATGGACTGGTTGGATCTCCTTGCAGTCCAAGGGACTCTCAAGAGTCTTCTCCAACACCACAGTTCAAAAGCATCAGTTCTTTGACACTCAGCTTTCTTCACAGTCCAACTCTCACATCCATACATGACTACTGGAAAAACCATAGCCTTGACTAGATGGACCTTTGTTGACAAAGTAATGTCTCTACTTTTTAATATGCTGTCTAGGTTGGTCATAACTTTCCTTCCAAGGAATAAGCATCTTTTAATTTCATGGCTGCAATCACCATCTGCAGTGATTTTGGAGCCCCCCCAAAATAAAGTCTCTCACTGTTTCCACTGTTTCCCCATCCATTTCCCATGAAGTGATGAGACCAGATGCCATGATCTTAGTTTTCTGAATGTTGAGCTTTAAGCCAACTTTTTCACTCTCCTCTCTCACTTTCATCAAGAGGCTTTTTAGTGCCTCTTCACTTTCTTCCATAAGGATAGTGTCATCTGCATATCTGAGGTTATTGATATTTCTCCCGGCAATCTTGATTCCAGCTTGTGCTTAGCAATAAACAATTTAGGCAAAAGCATTACAGGGAACCAGGAAGTGAAAGTTGGACAGGGGGCAGGATATTTACTAGTGTCAAAGTATCTTCCCATAAAAATACTTATTAATGACAAAGGGAAAAAGAGAACTCTATCGTGGAGACACCTGGGCAATACTACCTACTCTAGTGCGTGAACTACCAGGCATGGGGCAAATCAACAACAAGTGCCAGTCAAGGGGATACAACATCACACATCATTCTGTGGGGTTCCTACCTAATATACATAATCTTCATGTTACTGTGAAGGCACATCAGACAAGCCCAAACTGGGGAGTCGACAAAATAACTGGCCTGTGACCTTCTGAAATGTTTAAGTCCTGAGAGTCAAGGAGGGACTGAGGAACTGTTTCCCAGAGACTAGACAAAGCTAGTTGCAACACACAATCCTGGATGGATCCTTTTCCTATAAAGAACATTATTGGAAGAGATGGCAAAACTCGAAAGTATCTCTGCATGACGGGTACGTGAGAGTCCTTTGTACCATTCTTGTTCTGTTCTGTGAGCTTGAAATGATTTCCAATGAAAAAGGTAGCTTCCCCAGTGGTTCAGTGGTAAAGAATCCAACCACAATGCAGGAGACACGGGAAACACAGGTTCAAGTCCCGGGTTGCAAAGATCACCTGGAGGAAGGCATGGCAACCCATTCCAGTATTCTTGTCTGGGAAATCCCATGGACAGAGGAGCCTGGAGGGCTACAGTCCATAAGGTTGCAAAGAGTTGGACATGATTGAATGACTGAGCACACACACACAGATGGAAAAGAATAAAATGATGTTGTTAGAGTTCCTGAGAGCCTGCTATTGGGATAAATCCTATCTGATCACATGGATTATTATTTGACACTCTTTTTATTGGGTTTTGGTATTAAAATTCTGCTGGCTTCATCAGATGAATTGGGGTACCTCATATTTTTTTCTAAGATCTTACAATTACTTACATTATTTTGCTAGAATTTAGATACGAAGACATTTGATCCTGTTGCCTTTGTAAGTGCTAAATCTTAAATCACTTAAAAAAAATAAGACTCTTGTATAGTGGTTTATTCAAGTTTCCTCTCTTTACTTGGATTGTTACACATATTGTTTGCTAGCAGATCATGTAGGTTTCAAATTTCAAATTTATCATAGAGTTGCACATAATGTTTTCTTTTATTTCTTTTGTTCTCTTTGGTATTTGTCTTTATGTACTCTTTCTCATTCACAATCTTGTATGTTTTTTGCTCTCCCTGTTTTCCTTAATCTCAAATAAAGGTGGTGTCTCCTTTTGCATGCTACTCAAATGAAGTGAGTTTTGAGCTTTTCATTTTTGTACTATTTTTGCTTTCTATTTCTTTAATTTCATGTTTTCTTTCCCTTAAGTCCCCCTCCCTAGTATTTTTTGTTGTTGTTCTTATAATTTTTGTGATTATAAAGCTTTTATATTTTAACATCTTTATTCCTTAATAATAAAGAATATGAGGTTATAATGTTTTTCCATGAATGTAGCTTTTACCAAATACCATAAACTTTAGTAGGAAATGTTATTTTCATTGATTTCTAGGTAATTTTAATTTTGCCATTGCTTTTTTGACAGTTTTTAACATTTCTTTAAATTCAGGGAATATATAGATATATACTTCTGAATTACAATGTAGTTGAAGTTTCTGTATCTTTTTTACTTATGTTTAAATTTATTGGATTATGATCAGAAAAGCATAATAAGGACTTCTTTAAGGAAAAACACATAAGTAATTTTTAGAAGTCTTCCATGGAATATTAAAAAAGGAATTTGGGGGAGGAACAAGTTCTCTCTGATTTTATGTACAATTAGTTCTTACTATTCCTAGTAGTTATATCATATAAAGATACTTTGAAGACTGAACCTTTGCTCCTGGGGGAGATACAGGGTTAGATTCCTGTGAACCTCTGGTTACAACATTTTTGTCAACCGGTCAATACATAACCTTCCTCTATGTGTGTTTCTGTTTAAAGACACTTACTGGATGTATACTGGTGATTCATTAACATTGAATCCACAGTCAGTATCACAGTAACTCTTGCCTAGATGAAGTTCATCTACCTCCATGAGGCACATCACAGCCTTCTTGCATGTAGGAACCTAAATGGCACTTCATTGCTTGGGGGACTATTTTAAACAGTGAGGTCACCAACAAAAAGCCCACAAATGCCTGAATTCTGATGCTAAATAGACTGAGGAAAGGACATGTCTGTAATAAAGAATTGAAATGTAAGAAGGCAGTTTTGCTTTATTTGACCTCTGATTTTTCCCCACTCTGAATGTGTCTGTGAGTGAGAGAGAAGTTCTGAAAATATTGATTTGGGGGTTACAAATACATTTTGGCAAGGCAAATTCACAAATACCTAATCTACAAATAATGAGGACGACTGTATAACAAGTTTTGTTATTGTATTATTTTATTTCTGGTCTTCCCATGTGGCACAGTGGTAAAGAATCCATTTGGCAATGAAAAGATGCAAGAGACATGGGTTTGATCCCTGGGTCAGGAAGATCCCCTGGAATAGGAAATGGCAACCTGCTCCAGTACTTTTGCCTGGAAAATTCCATGGACAGAGGTGTCTGGTGAGCTACAGTCCTTGGGGTGGCAAATAGTCACACAAGACTAAGCACATGCACATACCCCAAGTATCACAAGCTTTGTGATTGTGTTAATTCCTCTATGTCTTTTTCTATCTGTCTACCTATATCTATTTGGCTATCAGGACTGGCCAAATCTAATATTTAAGTCCTTTACTATTTTATTTAAATGTGTTTATAATAATTTAAAAATTTTGTTTTGCTTCTATGTTGTTTCATGTATAAAACAAGATTATTTTCTTCGTAAGTTATGCTTTTTATTATTATGTAATATCCTTCTTTTTTCTGATTAGAGATTTTAAACTTAAATTACATGTTCCATGATACTAATGACACCATGCCTGCTTTAAGACTTTGCTCTCCATTTACATTTCATAAATTGTTACTTGTCCTTCTCCAGGTCTCATATAAAATCAGACGAATATTTCCTAGTACTTCATGAAAAGAAGATGCCAACTTTTCCCCAACTTTTCCACTGTCACTCCCCACCCATGATATTCAGCTTGAAAAAGACTTCAATTGAAATTTCCTCCTTACTCTCCTCCCAAGAGATGATGATTTTGGAATATTTTTGCTTCCTTCTTTCTCATGCCCCTCCTTACCACAATTCTTTAGTTTTCCTGAGGTGGTTTAGTTCTTTAAATTCCAGATTATTATTAAATTTTCCTTTTTAGTACACTTCTCTATTTCTAGGCTCTTTATTTATAATAGTTACACATACTCAGTCCATCGTGGTCAATCTATTTTTAATTAAATATCACAAGTTTGTTGCTCACTATGACTTTCTCTCCTCTTCAAGTCTGTTTTGTTTGTTGGTTTGTTTTTTAAAAAGTCTTTTTCTAGTATTTTTACCAGATGAGTAATGAGATGTGTGACTTCTCTGAATCCTTATGTATCTGCAAACACGTTTCTTGTACCCTAAGAGATGGAGAATATTTTTAAGTTGAAAATATATTCCATTGTCTTCTAGCTTCCTAGTGTTGCAAAAGAGAATTCCATGACAGCCTAATTTTTTCCTTTATAAACAATTTAAAAGTTTCTACACAGAAAAAATAAGATTTTTCTCTTTACCTTTGGAGTTAAAAATTTTTACCAGGATATGCCTAGTCATGTATATATATACACATTAAAAGAAAAATATATATATACAAATAGATATAGATAGATATGTTTATGTATCTATAGCTATCTATATATATGGTGACAAAGATAGATGTAGACATAAACATAGATACAGATATAATCTTTTCTCATCATTCTTCCCTGAAACTTGGTATCCTTTCTTCAATCCGGGGAAATATCTTCTGTTTGTATGCTTCATTTTGTTTTATTTAAATGTATCCTCCCCTTCCTGTGCATTTCATAACCATTTTCTCTCAATTTTATATTTAAAGATCATGTAGAAAAGTCCCGGGGAAGGAGGCGGTTCTATATGACATGAAGAATTACCACTTAATAACTGAGAAATGTCAAATTTATTGTGCATGAAGGCTCAGGAATATATTAGTTTAACATGTACATGAAAGAAAGATGAGGTGCAGAATTTGAAAGGAGAGCCCAGAATGCACCTATAGTTCATGTAAGGCCTTGTTTCTACAGGAAAACATGTGAAAATGATTATTGCCATGTTTACAAGTCTGTTTTTAATAATGAATTAACATTTTAAATTGGCTTTTGGAAAAAGTGAAGCACAGATCACTTTTGTTTTGCTAGATTGTGATCCTACCTAAAACTCTGTTAGAAATATCAACTTCTGTAGCCTCCAAGAAGTACTAGGCCTTTATAGAAAACATGTATTATTTTTCTATTTTTAACTTTACCTTTTTATTGAGGTAAAATTCACACAATATAAAATTAATCATTTTCAAATTCAGTGTGCATTTGCATTAAGTACCTTCCCCATGTTGTGTAACTACCACCTCCATCTAGTTCCAAAACATCTTCATCACCAAAAAATAAAACACTGTATCCATTAAGCAGTTATTGTTCATTCTCTCCTTTCCTCAGCCACTGGCAACCACCAACCTGCTTTCTGTGTCTATAGATTAACCTACTCTGGATACTTCATATAAATGGAATGATACAATATGTGACTTTTGTGTCTGCTTTCTTTCACTTAGCGTGTTTTCCAGATTCATCCATGTTGTAACATGTATCAGTTTATTCCTTCTTATGGCTGAAACTATCCTGTTGTATGCTAAAACACACTTTATTTATCCATTCATCCATTACTGAACACTTGGATAGTTTCTACCTTTGAGCTATTGAAAACAGTGCTGCTATGAAATTTTGTGTGAAAGTACTTATTTCTATATCTGTATTCAATATTTTTGAATATCTAGAAGTGACTTGCTGGATCATATGATAATTCTATATTTGATTTTTTGAAGAATTCTATTTGGCTTTAATTTGCTTAATTAGCATGTGGCACTTAACCTCTGTTTATTTCCATTAGAACAATGAATTAACAATGAATTAAACTAATGATACATATTCCTCACTGTAGTCTGGCTCACAGTGTATTTTCTCCTTTCCTGCTTTCCCTAAAACTGTCTAATAAAGAAGTAAAGATCCTAAGAAACCTTGATGTTCCAAAGTATATATTAGAAGTCAGATCTTCTGATACAAAACTGAGAAACTTGTTAATAATCAACAAAAGATTGACAAACACTTGAGCTACACATTCTTGCATTGTATTAATTACCTAAGAATTCCAAGGTTAGGAGGAGCGTAGAGAAGCAAATAGAATGAGGAAACATACACAATTTACATGCGATGTTAAAATTTAATCCTTGAAGTCTAGGTAGTACCTGTTAATCTTAAATCCACACTCTGAAATCAAAACATAAGCAGATGAACACTTCAGAGCATAATTTTTAAGGCAAATACCCTTTTAAAATATCTTTAACCCTTTTTGAGTGTTTTTGAGAAGAACACACACATACACATATTAATATATACACAGGCTCTGGCTGTTTTCCTTTTTAAGAGAGGGCCAGCAGTCACAGACAATTTATTTTGGAAGCCTAACTTAGAATTTTATTTCAATTTTTTCCTTTTCCTCTCCTGTCTCTCCCTCTCTTTTCCTGTCTCTCTTTCTTGTTGTTTTGAATGACAAGGAAGAAGACAAATCAAGAGTTATAAAGAGTGCTTCAGGGGAAACTCAGGGGATATAACCACCTAATTATGAATTTCCTGAATGTGCAATTTGACCAGCAGCAACTGGACGTGATTAGTACAGTGGGCCTCACCTCCAGCTGTTCTACAAAAACAAATCAGAGAAGGATTTCCAAGGCACATTTTCCTTTGGACCTGTTTTAAGTTTTAACAAAGTGAACAGTGTGGTGTTCCTCCTTGTTTTTTAAACAGGTGACAGATTGTCTGAAAAAAAGCAAGTTTCCTACAATGAAAAGAACTAGCCTATGGAACATATACTTCTGCTTGAGGCAAATGTGTTTAAAACCGTAAGAAAACAAAAACTGCAAATCTGTCTCCTTATATGTGGAACCAAAGCTGGAAATGTGTGTTCTAGAGGCAACTGTAAAATCATATTTCAATCTGGCATATGGGCCAGTGATTGTGTTGTGTGAGTAATGCATACATGTAATCCATGTGGTAAGCTTCGTGGACTGAGAAAAAGTCAGTGTTATTCACTGAGGCTTGGCAAGCAGGAACCATTTATTTCAAAAAATTTACATGGGCTGAAACAATGTGAAAAATGTACTGTCCATTTTGTCAGCTTGTGAACATAGCAAAAACCACGGCACTCCCTTCAGCACAAAGACAAGGGGAAAAAAATCCCTTTTTGCTGTTCTACACTTACAGAAGAATGATGGCTCTTGTATAACAAGGGAATTAGTGCTGAATGCATACTATCTTTCACAAGTCAAGTCCAAATGAACCAGAGATCCAAAAAAAACAATACAATACACTAAGTGGAGAGCCAAAAACTTCATTTATTTTATTGTCGTGATGTACAGATCAGTTTTTAATTGCTTTTAGTTATGGATTCTTGCATTTTAAAGCAATTATAAAATATCTTCACTAAGTTCATAGTAGCATAAGTGCTCCGGAAAGGAAAAAAAAAAAAAATGAAGATAAATGGACTTGGAAGACCCCACTAATCTTTGTCAATAACAAGATATCATTTAGGCATTAATTTTTTTGATTCAAAGGCATTAAAAAATGTTCTTTAGGCCATACAGGGGCCTCAGAAGTACTCTACAGCGGGCAGGGGAAGAGGACCTGGGTAACTGGTGGGTGAAGCTGGGAATGGAGGTGGGTAATACTCAAAATGGTGCTACTTTTTTGGTTTTAGTTTCTAAGTTTCACAAACTGCCTGCTGATGTTTCAGTCTCAACTTTCCCATTGCTTCCTCTAAAGTTTTTTCCTCAGTCTTATCTCTTACGTTGATTAAATGGCTTTAAAATTTTTGAGAGGGGAATTTCCACCTATAAAGGATTAACTGCTAACAGGAATTGCCTTCCCACCATAAACAATTTGAAAATCAGGCGAAATATATGAAATAACAGTTTTCAGACGTTAGACATCTGGCAGTGTAGAACTGGATTCCTAAAAGAATCCCTATGATTATCCCAGATTACTGCCTTGAGAAAGGCACAATACAGGGAAAAGGAATCTAGTATCTTGCTGAGTCGAAGAAACAGATCAGTCTGGGATGGCCTGGCAGCTATAATCTTAAGAGCAGAGTTCAAAAGAGAGAGAGAGAGCTAAGCAGAGAAAGAGGCACAGAAACCTGCATAGGAGTCTCCCCGAGTTCTTGCTAAATATCAATCTGCATGCTCATAAAGTGAAATCCCTTTTTGTTGGGCACGAAAATCGGAGGAAAGAATATTTACTGAGAAGCTGTAAAGTGAACAATCCCCAGAAATCACATACGACCGTAAATGTTTGAATTGCCTCCATCCAGATTAGAGAAATCTGGTTAAATACTTAGCCATTTAATAGAGTTCTAAGAAGAGTTTTGCCTTAGAAGTGAGGCTAAATTAGCTTTAGTATTGAAGGTATTCTGGAGGCTCTCTAAAAAAGCTTGATAAAACTTTATCTCCAAGTAACTTTGGTGCCTACTAGAAGAAGCCTAACATTATTTAAAGGAATACAAGAACCCACCTGCCAGTGCAGGAGACATAAGAGACGAGAGTTTGAACCCTGGATTGCGACGATCCCCTAGAGGAGGACATGGCAACCCACTCCAGTATTCTTGCCTGGAGAATCCCATGGACAAAAGAATCCTACAGTCCATAGGGCTGCGAAGAGTTGGACAGAACTGAAGCGACTTGGCACTCACAATAAAATCTAGCACCAAATAATGTAGAATTCATAATCTTCTTTATCTAATTAAAATACCACCAGACATACAGAACAATAGGAAACATAACCTATTTTAACCATAAAATAGTGACACATAACCAGGTGAAAAAATAATAAGTTGAAACAAATTCTGAAATAACAGATAATGGAATTAGCAGATAGCAGATATATATGCTAAAATAGCTACTATAAACATGTACTCACAAATCATAAATCACCACAAATATATGAGACAACAGAAATATAGGAAATAAAAAATGTATGTCATAACTAAATGACATTTTAAATAAAATTTATACTGAAAAACAGAATCCTGAAGAAGCAGGAAAGAGGAAGAAAGAAGAATGAAACAAATAGCAAACCAATAGGAAAATGGTAGATTAAACTCAACTGTTTAAATAATTACATTAAAGATAAATGGTCCAAACATTCCAAATAAAAAGCAGAGGTCATGGGACAGAATAGAAATGCAAAACCCAACTGATATTTTTAAATGTGATATATTGGAATTCCCTCATGGTCCAATGGTTAGGACTCATTGCTCTCACTGCCAGGGGTCTAGATTTGATCCCTGGTGGGGGAACCGAGGTCCCACAAGCTGTGCCACAAGACCACACACACACATATACAAAATATGGTATACGTATGCCATGGCAATTATTAAAAAGCAAAGACATCACTTTGCCAGCAAAAGTCCATATAGTCAAAGCTATGGTCTTTCCAGTAGTCATGTATGGGTGTGAGAGCCAGACCATAAAGAAGACTGAGCACCGAAGAATTGATGCTTTTGAACTGCAGTGCTGGAGTCCCTTAGATAGCAAGGAGATCAAACCAGTCAATCTTAAAAGGAAACCAATCCTGAATACTCAATGGAAGACTGATGCTGAAGCTGAAGCTCCAATACTTTGGCCACCTGATGCAAATAGACAACTCATTGGAAAAGACCTTTATGCTGGGACAAATTGAGGGCAGGAGGAGAAGGAGGTGACAGAGGATGAGATGGTTGGATGGCATCACTGATTCACTGGACATGAACTTGGGCAAACTCCGGGAGATGGTGATGAACAGGGAAGCCTGGCATGCTGCAGTCCATGGGGTTACAAAGAGTCAAACACAACTTGGCGTCTGAACAACAACAACAACAACAAATGCCATGGAATATTATTTAGCTATAAAAAATAATGAAATTCTGATACATGCTATAATATGGATGAATCATAAAAATATTGTGCTAAGTGAAAGAAGCAGACATAAAGAAACAAGTATTCTACTTTTATAGAGTACCTAGAAGAGATAAATTCACAAAGATAAAAAGCAAAATAGGAGCTGAGGGTTTCTGGGATTGAGAAGTTACTGTTTAATAGGTACTTCAGAATTTATTTCATTTAATTATTTAACTAGTTTATTTATTTTTGGCTGTGCTAGGTATTTGTTGCTTTGCAGATTTTCTCTAGTTGAGATGAGAGAGGGCGACTCCTCATTATGATGCTCAGGCTTCTCATTGTGGTGGCTTCTCTTGTTGCAGAGCATGGGCTCTATTATAGGTGAGAGGGCTTCAGTAGCTGGCAGCTGTTGAGCTCAGTAGTCATGGTGCACTGTCTTAGTTGCCCCATGGCATGTGGAATCTTCCCCAACCAGGGATTGAACCTGTGTCCCTGCATTGACAGGTGGATTCTTAACCACTGGACCACAAGGTAAGCCCAAGTACTACAGAATTTCTGTTTCAATTTGTTTTTAAAATTCTGGAAATGAGTAGTGATGATGATCGCACAACATTATGAATATGGTTAATGCTACTGAAATGTATACCTAAAAACGGTTAAAATGGTAGATTTTATGTTATATACATTTTACCATACAATACCACGTTATTTTATGTTGCTTACATTTTACATTAAAAATGGAAAAAAAAGCCCACCCATATGCCACCTATAATAAACCCATTTTAAATATAAAGACATGCACACGAAAAAACCAAAACCCCAAAACCAAATAAATATAAAGACACAGATAATTTTAAAAAATAGTAATTAAAACAATATACCATGCAAACATTAATCAAAAGTTAGTTGAAATGGCTCTATTTATATCTGATAAATTTGAATTCAGAACAAGGGTTGAAAAAAGAATACTTCACAGTTTAATCAGGTCAATTCATTAGGAAGATATAACAGTTATAAGTATTTGTGTGCTTTAAAACAGATTCAAATTACATGAAGCAAAATTTGATCAAAATGGAAGGGAAAAAGAAACAAATCTATAATTACACAGGCTCACAGAGATATTGTGGGTTTGGTTCTAGAACACCACAATAAAGTGAGTCACACAAATTTTTTGGCTTCCCAGTGTATATAAAAGTAATGTTTATACTATTCTGTAGTCGATTAAGTGTGCAGTAGCATTATGTCTAAAAAAAGTACATACTTAATTTTAAAAATAAAAAATTCAAATCATCATCTAACAACAAACACAGGGTTGCCACTAACCTTCAATTTGTAAAAGACCAGGTATCTGTGAAGCTCAATAAAGCAAAGTGCAATAAAACTATGTATGCCTGTAGTTGGGGAGTTCAACACTCCTCTCCCAGTAATTGATAGAACAAGTAGATAGCACTAACAATACTAACAGCTTGAACACTAACATTTTATTTAAATGCCCCACCAAACAATAATAGAATACACCTTCTTTTCAAATGCCAGTGGAACATTCACAAATATCAGCTGTAATCTAGATCTTAAAAGAAGTCTCAACAAATTTAAAAGCATTGAAAACATACAGTGTGTATTCTCAATCACAATAAAATTAAATTAGAAATCAATGAGAAAAAAGTTCCTGGAAATCCCCCCACCCAGATATTTAGTACTTGAGCAATACATTTCTAAATTACTCAAAAAGGACTTCCCTCATTGTCCAGTGGTTAAGACCCCATGCTCCCACTGCAGGGGGAGCGAGATTGATCCCTGGTTGGGGCACCAAAATCTCACACACCACATGGTGTGGCTAAAATAATATAAAGTAAATTACTCAAAGAAGAAATCACAAAGGAAATTGGTAAGGGAAATTTATAACTTTAAATGCTCAAATCAATAATCTAAGTTTCCATTTTGAGAAACTAGAAAAAGAAGTAATTAAACTCAAAGTAAGCAGAACACAAGTAATGATAAAGCTAAGGTCTCTGCAAACCACTAATCTGCTATCTCTAAGTATTTGCCTATTTGGGGCATTTTATACCAATGGAGTTATGTAATACATGGTATTTTGTGACTGCTTCTTTCAATTTGCAGAATGCTTTCAAGGCTCATCCAGGTTGTAGCATGTATCAGTTCTTAATTCCTTTTTACAGCCAAATATTTTTCCATTGTGTGGATATACAATGGGCCCTTGAACAACGCACAGATTAATCTGCATATAATTGGCCCTGCAGTTCCTCCAGAACCACAGGTTAATCAACCATGAGCCAAGTAGCACTGTAGTATTTATTACTGAAAAATATCTGCTTGTAAGTGGACCCATGCATTTCAAACTAATGGGTCGGCTGTAGCACATTTTGCATATTTATTTATCAGTTTGATGGACATACAGGTTGTCCACTTTTTTGACTAACACTGCTATCATCATTCTTACACAACTTTTCATGTGGACATATGTTTTCATTTATTTTGAGTATATACCAAGAATTGTAGGGTCATAGGGTAACTCTGTCTAACTTTTTGAGGAACTGACAGTTTTCCAGAGTGACTATATTGTTAAACATTCCCCTCAGCAATACATGAGGGTTCTACCTTCTCCACATTCTCGTTGACTCTTATTGTCTCGTTTTTTGATTAAATGAGACATAGTAATAAGATTGGTTTAAAACCATGTGTTCATCTCAATAGATACAGGAAAAGCATTTGACAAAACCCAATACTCTTTCTTTATATTATAATAAAACAAAAGAAAACAAAATGGAAGTCTAAGCAAACTACAAGTAGAAACTTCTACAGCTTGAAAAGGGGATCCATATAGCTCACATCTCATTGGCTGACATCACACTTAATGGTGAAAGGTTGAATGCCTTTCCCTTAAGACTGAATAAAAAGCAAAGATGTCTACTCCTTCCACTCCTATTCAACACTGTACAGGGGGAATCTTAATCAGTAAAGGAAAAAGTAAAGAAAGATTGTAAAGAAAGCGGTTAAACTCATTTACTCATAGAGAACATGGTCATTATGTGGACATGGTTAAGATATCTCCCAAAATACTAAAATATCTAGCAAGTATGCTTAGGAAAATTACAGGAGACCATGTCAGTATACAATAATCAATTGTTATATCAGCAACAAACAATTAGAAATTGAAAATTTTAAACACCATTTACAACAGCATCAAAAACATAATATGCTTAAGGAAATTTTAAACAAAAAAATGTTCTAGACTTAAAAACTGAAAACTAAAAAGACCGCTAAGAAAATTAAGGAAGGCCTTCACAATTAGATATACTAGGTTCAATATTATTTATCAATGTTAAGATGTCAATTTTCCTCAAATTTATTTGTAGATTCAATATCGAGCAAAACCCCAGAAAACTTTCTGTTTAGAAATTAAGCTGATTATAAATTTTACATGGAAATGCAAAAAAATTAAAACAGGAAAAACAATTTTGAAAATGAAGAACAAAGTTGGGGAGCTACACTACCTGTTTCAAGATTTACTATAAAGTTACATTAATCAAGATTATGGTGCCAGGGTGAGAATCAGACGGGTTTCCCCAGGGGCTCAATGATAAGCAATCTGCCTGCAATACAGGAGATGAGGGTTCAATCCCTAGATCAGGAAGATCCCTTGGAGGAGGGCATGGTAATCCACTCCAGCATCCTTGCCAGGAAAATCCCAGGGGCAGAGGAGCGTGGTAGACTACAGTCCATAGGGTCACAAACAGTTGGACACAACTGAAGCCCACGTAAGAATTAGACATGAGATCAGAGTGTTCAAGAGCTAAAATAATAAGACATTTAGAAGAAAATCTTTGTGACCTTTAGTTAGACAAAGATTCTTTCAGATAGGACACAAAAAGCATGAACCAAAAAATAAAGAGCTTAAATTGGACTTCATCAAATTAAAAACTTCTTCTCTTAAAATGACTGCTAAGAAATTCAAACCATGGTTTTTGATAAAATATTTGTAAAACATAATCCTGATAAAGGAGTCCTATTCAGACAATATAAAGAATGTTGCAACTCTTAAACAACTCGTGAAAAATGGGGAAAAGATTTTAACTGACACTTCACCAAAGAAGCTATAGGAGCAACAAATAAACACATGAAAAAATGCACAACATCCAAAATCATTAGTCATTCGGGAAGTGCAAATTAAAGCTGTGATGATATACACCAAAGGCCAATGCTGCTGCTGCTGCTGCTAAGTCGCTTCAGTCGTGTCCGACTCTGTGCGATCCCAGAGACGGCAGCCCACCAGGCTCCACCATCCCTGGGACTCTCCAGGCAAGAACACTGGAGTGGGTTACCATTTCCTTCTCCAGTGCATGAACAGGAAAAGTGAAAGTGAAGTCGCTCAGTCGTGTCTGACTCTTAGCGACCCCATGGACTGTAGCCCACCAGGCTCCTCCATCGAGAAGGCTCCAATTTAAAGACTTAAAACAGTAAATGTCAGCAAGAGTGTGGAGCAACTGGAAATCTAACGCATTATTGGTAGGAATGTAAAATATTTCAGCAAGAAGCTTGGCAATTTCTTAAAAAGTTAAATATGCACTGACCATGTAACCTAGCAATTTCACTCGAGTATTTACCCAAGAGAAATGAAAATAGTTGTCCACACAAGCATTTGTACGTGAATGGTTATGGCAGCTTCAAGATAACAAACATTTGGAAACAAGCCAAATGTCCATCAACAAATGAATGGATGAACGAATTTGGTATAGTTCCTCAACAGACTACTACTGAGAGATAAATAGAAATGAACAAATACATGCTACAACAGTAATGAATCTCAAAAACATTGTGCCAAGTGAAAGAAGCCAGACATTAAATGTATGATTACATTATATGAAATTCTAGATTTAGAAACCAAAATCAGATTAGTGGTAAGCTAGGGGAGAGGGCCAGAGAAGGCAATGGCACCCCACTCCAGTACCCTTGCCTGGAAAATCCCACGGACAGAGGAGCCTGGTAGGCTGCAGTCCTTGGGGTCTCACAGAGTCGGACACGACTGAAGCGACTTAGCAGCAGCAGCAGCAGCAGGCGAGCGGGGCAGGAGTGGGTGATTTGAATGGAGCAAAAATGAACTTTGTGGGGTGATAGAAATGTGTAGTATCTTGATTAGTTACATGGGCAAATTCGTTTGTCAAAATTCTTAAAAATGTACATTGAAGATAGGTGCATTTGTATTATATGGAAACTATATCCTCAAGAAAGTTAATTTTTTAAAAAAATATACAGAAATAATCGTTTTGGAGAGTATGTTTGGAGCTGTTTCCCCACTGCTTGGCCATCTCACTTTTTCTCCCCTGACGTCTCCTCCTCCACCCCTGACTTCTGCTCTTGAGTCACAGCCTTCTTTCATTTGCCGGCTCTCCAAATATTTGGAGAGGTCTCTATCAATGGTTTCCTTCACTCACCCACCCACCCCCACCAAAGTCTCCTCTCCCACAGGTTAAACATTGCCAGTTCTTCAGTCATTCATATTTGATGTAGTTTCTGACCTTGATAAAAAGTGGAGCTGGAAAAGCTGTATGCCTTCAGCAGAGAGGCAAGATCTGGAAGGGTCATGAATTCCCCAAGCTAAGGAGAGTATTCCAAGGGCTGGGTAACCAAAACAAAGCAAACAGAAACGTAAGTGTTTACACTGGAGAAGTGTACAGGGGCCCGTATCACGCTGGGGCACGTAAGTCATGGTCAAGATTTTGTTCCCGCTTAAGTATGCTTTAAAAGAGAAGAGATGTGATCTAACCCAGGGCAGCCTCCAGGTGCTGGGCTCAGAGAATTTCCTTCAATTAGTTTCCCCTGCAGCACACACCAGGGTACTAACAATCTCAGCACCTCCATCATCTTTGATAAGATTTCTCTTTCAAGTTTCCTGCACTCTATGAAGCACAGTGCCTTTAGAACAGCATTTACAGTGCTTTTGTCTTCTGTGTTCTCATCTCTTTATCAGCTCTCTTGGCTCAACTGTGAGCGGGTTATTTAACTTGGATAGCTTATTCAACATCTCTGTTTTCTCACCTGTAAACTAAGGATAGCCACTGTAATGCTTTCGAAGTGTTACTGCAATGATAAAATGTATTAATATATGTGAGATGCTTTGAATATTTACTGATGCATAGTAAGCAGTCTGTAAGTATTTTCTGTTACTGTTTGCCTAAGTATAAAGAGGAAAATCTTCTAAGCTTCCAGACAGAATGAATAAGTTATCTGTAAAGGGGGGTCGGGAGGGGGAAGGGAAGGGAAACAGGCGGGCAGTGAAATTTCCCTTTGCAACACCAGAAGCTAGAAGGCAGTGGAATACATTTTTAAATTAAAAATCCTATGACCAGTTGCTATATACTTCACTCATCAGAATGAAAGATACTGTTACACGTGTGTAAAAGGCATGCCCTGCCACATAGTAAACGCCCTGTAAGGTTTTTCTGTTATTACTATCCATAGGGCCAGGATCTGAGACTTGGAATCTCCCTCCCTGGGTGATAACTATATTCCACCTGCATACCACACAGGCCATGACCGCACTCCTCACCTGGCACTTTCTCCTCTCTGTTCTTTCCCACTTACATTTCAACTATTCCAGCCCCAGGAAGGCAAAGAAGGGTTTCACATTCCATCTAAATTAATAAAGTATCTCTCCCAATTTTGTCAGGTTTGCATTAAATATCAACAGATATTGATTGGGGAACAGAAAAAAAAAATGTACTTAGCCTACGTTCTAGAAAATACCAAAAGCAAAAAGATTTTTTTCTATTTCATGGTGAAATTGTCCTTGCTTTTATTAAATTTTAAAGCTCCTAACTGTATTAAAAAGAATTGTAATATAACTGGAAACTTCATTATTTCATGATTTGTATTATTTTTCTAGTAGTTATCCTGTTCTTTGATGTGCTTGGCATTACTTCTTCAAACATCAAATTGTTTCATTATTGCTCAATTCAAGATTGTTTACAAAAACTTAATTTGAAATTTTAAAATGTTGAGTTTTCCAAAGAGGAGGAAAGGGTTACAAAACCATCTAAACCATATTTGCCAGGACTTTTATGTCTGAATTTTTATTCAGAGCAGTTTAAGGGGAAAAGTAATTCTTATGTTTCTGATTCATTTATGCTTGAATCATCAAATTGCTGTTTTTCTAAAAGCTATTTGATGTTCCACTAGCTTTTGAATCCTTTAAGACTTTTTAATGTCTCTTTTTCCCCTCATTATAGACTTTCTGCTCTCTGTGGGTTTTATTGGTCCAGTGTGTGCCTCGTATTTAACCCGTATTTCTCCAATTGAACCATTTTATGAACGGGTTCACTCTCACTCTTACCTCAGGACCCATACACAGGTGCTTTTCTCAGCATGGGACACTCTTTCATGGTTAGCTTCTGTATTTCCTTTGTCTAAAAGTGATTTTTCCAACGAGGCTTACTCTGACCTCCCTGTTTCAAATTGCAAAACTAAAACTTACTCTAAAATACGGCACAAAATCAACTTAACTAAGTGAAACTTAGAATCAAATAAATGTTGGAGGGACTTTGAAGTTTTTCTGGCCCAAATGTCTCATTTTGCAGATGAAGCCTAGAGAAGTTAAGGGGCTTCCCTCAGATCAGACAACCAGTTAAATCCAGAAATCTAACAGGCAATTCGCACTCAACATGCCCTAAACTGAACTCTGGTTGTCTCCTGAATCCTGTCCCCTGTCTTGGCTGATGGTAACACCATTCTTCCAGTTACTTGGGCCAAATACCTTGGAATCATCTCATCACCCTTTCTTTTACACCCTCCCCCCATATCTAATCTATCAACAAATCCTATTTGCTCTGCCTTCAAATTACAAACAGAATCTTCCCATCTCCCACATTTGTCCATCATCTCACACCCAGATTACTGCAAGTCTCCTGTCTGTTCTCCTTGCTTCTACTCTTGCTCCCAATAGTCTGTTCTCGAGCAGAAGCTAGACTCACTGAAACCTAAGTCAGTTCATGCTACTCTTGTGCTCCGTTCCAAATCCACCAAAAGCTCCGCATTTCACTCAAGCAGTGCTTCCAGAACCCTCCACCCTCTGAGCTCCCGTATCCTCCTCCCAAACTTATCTTCTACTCATCTATCCCTTGCTTGAAAAGTCAAAGTGTTAGTTGCTCAGTCATGTCAGACTCTACAACCCCATGGACTATAGCCCACCAGGCTCCTCTGTCCATGGAATTCTCCAGGCAAGAATACTGGAGTGGCAAGGGGATCTTCCTGACCCAGGGATCGAGCCTGGGTCTTCTGCATTGCAGGCAGGTTCTTTACCATCTGAGCCACCAGGGAAGTACTGGCCCTTGAAGCCTACCCCTTGTTTGCTACCCTATAAATATAGTGATCTTCTTGGTAGTCCTTGAATAATCCTGACATATTCCCACCTTATAGTCTGGTGACACATATCCCATAACATGGGCATATTTCTGAGTATGAAAAGCATTAATTTGTTAAGTGTAACTAGATAAAATAACTCCCAATTTTTGTAGCCTGTTTTGTTATCCTCTAACTTTTTATATCCCAAGATCCTCAAATGAAAATGCTCCCACAGGACTTCCTTGGTGGTTCAGTGGTTAAGAATCCAAGCTTCCAATGCAGAGGACCTGGGTTCAATCCCTGGTCAGTGAACTAGATCCCAGATGCCACAACTAAGACCCACTGCAACCAAATAAATATTTTTAAAAAAGAAAGAAAGGAAACACTCCCACAGTTAGCTAGGTTCTACCATTAGATGGTACAAATCTGAAGATGAGCCTGATCTAAGGACTAAAGCTGCACCATTGATTGGTGAGGAAACCATTGTATTAAAATGGTTAAATTAAAAACCCCTTCCTACCTCCCTATTTGCCATTTGGCTCATTACCTGAGCACTGCTGTAAGCATAATAAACTCACTGGCTTCTCTTTCACACTGCTTCTACCAAGAACTTTCATCCAACGATGCCACTTGGAGAGAATGTTTTTAGGGGGTAATCTATTGCTGTTGCTCCCCCTTGTTTAAGACTCTGGTACTCTGACCTCTCTCGATCCCTGGGAGGCCTTGATTGGGAATCAGAAAACATTTCCATGGAGGGCTGAGAGGAAAGTCTGATTGCAGTAAATTAAGGATGAGGAATGATTGTGATCCCAGAGACTGTGGCTCTGAAGCACATTCTTTGTTCTAAGAGCAAAATATGTTCTCTTTAGAGGAGAAAGAAAAATCAGAAAGAATTGGTAGCTTGGCTCTCTACGTGGAAAAATTTCCTGTGTTACAACAATAACAGATTTACTAGTCCTTTCTTAACATTCTATCTATCATGCTCACTTCACACTTTCCCTTTGCTTATCTAATTGCTGGAACACCCTCCCATCCTCTCTGCTTACCTAATGTCCGTTGCTGCAAAACATCTATTCCTCTGTTTCTGGGAATATTTCACGATATTTCCTTTGAGAAGCCTGCTCCCCTGTTTTTGGTGAGACTGACTCCACTCTGAGTTCTAGAGGCATGTCCAAATTGATTTAAACAATCACTATATCCCTTTGCCCAGGGTACCATGACTGACTTAAGAATTGACACATTACCTAATCAGAACCAACTTGGTGCTAGGGTGCATTTACTAGGGATTTTTGGAAAGAGACACTTCCTTGTTTTCTCTTGGGGCCTCCTAGAAAAAATTCCGTCTTCTCCTGGACGATGTCATGTGGAGCTATGTGGTCTAGAACTGCTGGAGGCATTTTGCTGCCAGGAGGGAAACTAGCTAAAAAATAAAGTCAGCACTCACTCTCATTCCCTCTACCACAGACTTGGATACTTTCGTACTACTAAATTATATTATTATTAGATAATAGGCAGAGTCCTTTATAAATACTGTGATGATAATGATGATGATGATAATGTCAATAGAGCACATGGCTAAAGGCCACTAGGTTTAACTCCTGGAAATGCCGCTTGCTACATGTATGACATGAGGAAAATGCTTTAAATTTTCCATGCCTCTGTTTCCTCACTTGTGAAACAGGAATAATACGAACATATTAGTTGCAGAGATTTTCACTTCCAGAAAGTCAGTGGACAAAGCTAATGGTGAAAATCTGCCACAAACACTGAGAAATACTGGATGGGCAAAATAGTTTATTGTATAACAATACAGAGTAAAGTGGATTTATTCTTTAGTATATTAAATGTAGATATTAAGGTATTCTTTTCTATAACTGATAGATATAATAGAAGAGCATAAATAAGAATATAGAAGTTTCAAAAACACTTCAAGTGCATTTGGTCTAATACATATTTGGAACTATGTACTCAGTAATTAGACATATATTTTCTTATATTTGCACTAATAAAAAGAAACTTATCAAATACTAGCTCACAAAAAACTGAAGATCATTTAATAGATAAAATATCCTTGTATTTGGAAATTTCAAAATATATTTCTGAATAATTTATATATTAATTAAGAAATAATCCTAGATATTGGAAAATAATTAGATCTAAATTCCTATGAAATTGCTCCATATCAAAACTTGTTAAGATGCAACTAAAGCAGTTTTCATGGGGAAGTATATAGGCCTAGATATTGATTTAATCATAAAGTCTTATTTTTCTTTTTATTACTTCTGCAAATAATGTAGCATGTATCATAAAGACTTTAAAAAAACCTTTCTGTTGAAATATAACACAGAGAAAAGTTCATAAACAATAAATAAAAATATCTCTATATAGATTTTATGTGGAAAAAGATTGTGAATAAAATGTATAATGTTATGATTATAATCCACCTCATTTTACATCTCAACAACAGTAAAAATAAACTATGTTTTCAACACGGTATCACCATTGGCATTCTACTTCCTAAGAATAGATATAAACCCAGCAAGCAAAGATGAGATAGCATACCAAACAGAAAATGTAATCTAGTAAATAAATAGAGAAAAGGACTTGTAAAAATAGTCATTACCTGCTTTATACCCCCAGAAGGACCTGGGAATTTTTAAATATCACCTTGAGTTCTAGCAGAAAACAAGTAGGAAACAGAAGAGAGTTTAACAAAGGGACTAATCACAAAGTGTGGGCAAGGTTAGGGGAAAGCAACAGGGTGTGAGGAAGTATTTGAGAATCTGTCACCACCTTCAGCATCTTGATAGGAGCTGTTGCCTTTGGTAGAAGAACATAATAATGCCAGCCTGTGGCTTGACATGGAGGGAGCCTGAAAAATAAAAACACAACCACACAATCTTCCCATTCTCCCATATTCATGTGTATTTCTTATGGTGAAACTCAACCAGAAGCTAGAGAGCAAGAAAGCCTGTTGATGTGAGCCCAGTGAAAGAGGCTGGCCTTTGGAAACACAGAGCAAGGGAGAGAGTAGATTTGGAGGAAAATATCCAACACTGGCATTAGTAAGAAATGAAATACAGTTGCTATCCTTTTCAAAATAATGTATTCAATGAGCTTAATTCTTGTTTTCTTACAGTAAAACCAAAATATCTAGGAGGGCAGTTAATTTATTTCCAAAAATTTCAGTGATAATAGCTAATGAAGTTCTTAATTTTCCATATTAGGTTAAATAACATCCCCTAAGAGGCAGAGGTGAACACAGTATTAGACATGCAAGAAATTTACTGGGGGATACTCCTGTGAAAAATAAAGGGAGAAAAAGTAGGTGTAGGTAAGGAAAGCCTCAGACTGCAACGCAGGTCTGATACCTGTGAAAGGAGAGGAGAAAGGATTCAGCAGGACTGGGTAAGAAGAGACTCAGACTATATCTCAATTCTAACAAAGTTTTGGCCAGCCCTAAGAGGAGTCTTTGAACCATTGCAGACGTGCTAAGTCGCTTCAGTTGTGTTTGACTCTGTGTGACCCTATGGACTGTAGTCCACCAGGCTCCTCTGTCCATGGGGATTCTCCAGGAAAGAATACTGGAGGGGGTTGCAATAGCCTCCTCCAGGGGGTCTTCCCAACCCAGGGATCAAACCTGCATCTCTTACATCTCTTGCATTGGCAGGTGGGTTCTTTACCAGTAGTGCCAACTGGGAAGCCCAAAAGAAAGTGAAGTCACTCAGTTGTGTCCAACTCTTTGCAACTCCATGGACTGTAGCCTACGAAGCTCCTCTGTCTGTGGGATTTTCCAGGCAAGGGTACTGAAATGGGTTGCCATTTCCTTCTCCAGGGGATCTTCCCCACCCAGGGATCGAACCCAGGTCTCCCACATTGCAGGCAGACACTTTACCATCTGAGCCACCAGGAAGCCACAAAACCACTCATTATAAGACCCCATGCCCTGAAGGAATCTTCATACCTCTGATTCATACCTTAATACCACATGTTTAATCACTCACTGTGAGCAGTCTGGAGAAGATGTGGCCTCATAGAATGTGGTGGCAGATCCAGGGGCAAGGCAGCTGAAATTATCAGTCAACTATGCTCCTTAGAGCAGGAGATCTGAGAGGGTTATTTTTCATGGCCACCACACACACCATTTACCTCTTTGTGAATTTTAATACTAAGAAAAAAAAGAGTGGAAAGTGCTCATTGCAATTACTGCCATATAGGGAGGAGTCAAAAGTTAAGTAGATGAAATAATTTGAGGTGCATACAAAGACACTTTACACTCTTGAAATACCCTCTATGCTCTTGATTTCTACCATCCTGAAAATCTCTCTATTGTAGACTGAACATCAATGTATTCATTAAAGATCAGTCTCTCTTTGCATTATAGATATCAATGTAATTCATTCATAAACTTTTTTTATCATATTAACTGTAATGTTCCAACAATAATGTTATTTTGACCTATCTCTCATTTAGAATTTCATTTATGATCTTATGACTAATAACTCAAGGTAGTCTGATTCATATATTACAAATGAAGAGAAGATAAATTAACTCCGCTTAATTTTTAACAATCCAATACATGGCTATCTCTTCATAGGGCTGACCTTGCGTATGCCATATATACTTCTGATAAAAGGTATATGATAACATTTCTTTTGAAAAACCTTCCTCCTTTTTATAATATGATGAAATTTAGAGAAGTCTCCCAGTCTAATGCAGCAATCCCCACTACAGCTCTAGTCTTGAATAATTTGCAGTTGGGCAGTGAGAGGAATTGAGAATGAATCACTAGGAGCCACAAAAGCTCATTCAAATAAGGCATATCAGGTTAATCTTATTGATATGTTTACTAAACTAGCGGAACAGTCTAGATACAAATATAGTGATATATTTATGGACAAAGTATAAATATGTTTTGTTTACCAAAAATATTAATTCATTCATAGAATCACAGAAAGTTAGAGCGAAAGTGACTTAAGATGTCATCTTATTCTATAGATATGTCAGGTTTTTTTGTTTTTTGTTCAGTCATTCAGTCATGTCCGACTCTTTGTGACCCCATGGACTGCAGCACACCAGGGTTACCTGTCCTTCACCATCTCATGGAGCTCAAGTCCATTGAGTCAGTGATGTCATCCAATCATCTTGTCCTCTGTCATCCCCTTCTCCTCCTGGCTTCAATTTTTCCCAGCATCAGGATCTTTTTCCAATGAGTCAGTTCTTTGCATCAGGTGGCCAGAGCTTCAGCTTCAGCATCAGTCCTTCCAATGAATATTCAGGACTGATTTCCTTTAGGATTGACTGGTTTGATCTCCTTTCCACCCAAGGGACTCTCAAGAGTCTTCTCCAACACCACAGTTCAAAAGCATCAATTCTTCAGTGCTCAGCCTTTTTTATGGTCCAACTCTCACATCCGTATATGACTATTGGAAAAACCATAGCTTTGATTATATGGACCTTTGTTGGCAAAGTGAAGTCTCTGCTTTCTAATACACTGTCTAGGTTTGTCATAGCTTTTCTTTCAAGGAATTCTTTTAATTTCATGGCTGCAGTCACCACCTACAGTGGTTTTGGAGCCCAACGAAAATAAAGCCCAAGAAAATAAAGTCTCTCATTGTTTCCGTTGTTTCCCCATCTATTTGCCATGAAGTGATGGAACTGGGTGCCATGATCTTAGTGTTTTGAATGTTGAGTTTTAAGCCAGCTTTTCTACTCTCCTCTTTCATCTTTATCAAGAGGCACTTTAGTTTCTCTTCACATTCTGCCATTAGAGTGATATCGTCTGCATATCTGAAGTTGTTGATATTTCTCCCGGCAGTCTTGATTCCAGCTTGTGATTTATCCAGCCTGGCATTTCGTATGATGTACTCTGCATGTAAGTTAAATAAATGAATAGCCATTTTAATATTGAAAATGGAAGAAAAAAGAGCAACATTTTCAGCATGTTATAGTTTATTATTTCAAGAAAGGTAAAAATCCAACTGAAACACAAAAAAAGATTTTTGCAGTGTATGGAGAAGGTGCTGTGACTGAATGTGTCAAAAGTGGTTTGTGAAGTTTCACGCTGAGATTTCTTGTTTGATGATGTTTCACAGTTGGGTAGACCCATTGAAGTTGATAGGGGTTACATCGATACATTAATTGAGAACAATTGATGTTATACCACATGGGAGACAGCTGAGATACTCAAAATATCCAAATCAAGTGTTGAAAATCATCTGCACCAGATTGGCATGTTAATCACTTTGATATTTGGGTTCTACATAAGTTAAGCAGAAAAAAAACTTCTTGATCGTATTTCCGCTTGCAATTCTCTACTGAAACATAACAAAAGATGTTCTGTATTTAAAACAAATTGTGACAGGTGATGAAAAGTGGATACTTAACTATAATGTGAAATGGAAGAGATTGTGGGGCAAGCAAAATGAACCACCACTAACCACACCAAAGACCAGTCTTCATCCAAAGAAGGTGATGCTGTGATTGTGATGGTATTAGAAGGGAATCCTCTATTCCTTCCAGAAAACCAGATGATTAATTTCAAGTACTGCTCCCAATTAAACCAAATGAAAGTCTCTGGAATTAGTCAACAGAAATGCATAATCTTCAATCAGAATACCGCAAGACTGCATGTTTCTTTGATGATCAGGCGAAAACTGCTATAGCCTGACTGGGAAGTTCTGATTCATCTGCTGTATTCATCAGACATTGCAGCTTTGGATGTCCATTTATTTAGGTCTTTACAAAATTCTCTTAATGGAAAAAAAATTCAACTCCCTGGAAAACTGTAAAAGGCACCTGGAATAGTTCTTTGCTCAAAAAAGATAAAAAGTTTTGGGAAGATGGAATTATGAAGTTATCTGAAAAATGGCAGAAGGTGGTGGAACAAAATGGTAAATATGTTGTTCCATAAAGTTCTTGGTAAAAATGAATCATGTGTCTTTTATTTTTGCTTAAAAACCAAAGGAAATTTTTGAGTAATTCAATAAGTGAATTAGAGACAGGAGAAGCAATAGAAAAGATCAATAAAACTGAGCTGGTCATTTGAAAGAAATAAGCAAAATCAACAAATCCTTAGCTAAACTAACAAATAAAAGGAGAGAAGACTCAAATGAATAAAATCAGAAATGAAGGAGGAGACATTACCACTGATAGTGCAGAAATAACTACTGTGAACATTTCAGTTCAGTTCAGTTCAGTCGCTCAGTCGTGTCCGACTCTTTGCGACCCCATGAATCGCAGCACACCAGGCTTCCCTGTCCATCACCAACTCCCGGAGATTACCCAAACCCATGTCCATCGAGTCGGTGATGTCATCCAACCATCTCATCCTCTGTCGTCCCCTTCTCCTCCTGCCCCCAATCCTTCCCAGCATTAGGGTCTTTTCCAATGAGTCAATTCTTCTGATGAGGTGGCCAAAGTATTGGAGTTTCAGCTTCAACATCAGCCCTTCCAATGAACACCCAGGACTGATCTCCTTTAGGATGGACTGGTTGGATCTCCTTGCAGTCCAAGGGACTCTCAAGAGTCTTCTCCAACACCACAGTTCAAAAGCATCAATTCTTTAGCACTCAGCTTTCTTCACCGTCCAACTCTTACATCCATACATGACCACTGGAAAAACCATAGCCTTGACTAGACGGACCTTTGTTGGCAAAGTAATGTCTCTGCTTTTAAATATGCTATCTAGGTTGGTCATAACCTTCCTTCCAAGGAGTAAGCGTCTTTTCATTTCATGGCTGCAATCACCATCTGCAGTGATTTTGGAGCCCCCCAAAATAAAGTCTCTCACTGTTTCCACTGTTTCCCCATCCATTTCCCATGAAGTGATGGGACCAGATGCCATGATCTTAGTTTTCTGAACGTTGAGCTTTAAGTCAACTTTTTCACTCTGCTCTTTTACTTTCATCAAGAGGCTCTTTAGTTCTTGTTCACTTTCTGCCATCAGGGTGGTGTCATCTGCATATCTGAGGTTATTGATATTTCTCCTGGCAATATACTAACAAATTGGATAACATAGAAGAAATGAATAAATTCCTAGAAACATACACTTACTAAGATTGAATCATGAAGAAATAGAAAATCTGAACAGACCAATAAAGAGTAAAGAATCATCAAAATCTCCCAAGAACAACCACCACAAAAAACCCAGGGTTGTATGGTTTCCCTGATGAATTCTACCAAATATTTAAAAAAGAATTAATGCCAATCAAAACCATAATGAGCTATTACCCTCTCACATCTGTTAGAATGGCTATTATCAGAAAGCAACAGAAAACAAGTGTTGGTGAGTATGTGGAGAAAAGGGAATTTTCAACACCATTGAGGGGAATGTAAATTGGCGCTGCCACTATGGAACACAGTATGTGTTCAACATACTGAACACAGTATGTTCAAAATATTAAAAATAGACTACCATATGATCCAGCAATCCCACTTTGGGGTATATATCCTAAAAAAAATGAAATTAGAATCTTGAAGAGATATTTGTACTCTCATATTCTTTGCAGCATTGTTCACAACAGTATATTAATATATACAATGGAATATTATTGTCATGAGAAAAAATGAAATTCTGCCATTTTTGACAAGGATAGAACTTGAGGGTATTATGGTAAGTAAAATAAATCAGACAGTGAAAGGTAAATGCTGTGTGATTTCATTTATATGTGAAATTAAAAAAAAATCCCCAAATAAATAAACATAACAAAATATAAACAGAGTTATAGGTACAGAGAACAAATAAGTGTTTGTCAGAGGAAAGAGGTGCAGGGCAACAAAGAAATAGGTGAGGGAGATTAAGATTTACAAACTTCCAGTTGCAAAATGAATGAATCACAGGTATGAAATGTACAGTGTGGGGAATAGAGTCAATAACTACGTAATATCTTTTTGTAGTGACATATTATAACTAGACTTGTCCTAGTGATCACTTTGAAATGTATAGAAATGTTGAATTACTATGTCGTTTAACAAGAACTATAGGTCATCTATATTTTAGGTCAATTATATTTTAAAAACAAACAAGCTAACTCATAGAAAACGAGATCAGATTTAGGGTTGCCAGAGGCAGGAAGGGGAATTGGATGAAGGCAGTCAAAAGATACAAATTTGCAGTTGTGAGATAAATAAATACTAGAGATGTAATGTACAACATGATAAATATATGAAATGTATATGTATATGAGATGTTGTATATGAAAGTTGTTGAGACCAAATCCAAAGAATTCTCAACACAAGAAAAATTTTGTTTTTTATTTCTGTACTTCTCTATCTATATGAGATAACAGATGGTCACTAAACTTGTGCTGATAATCACTACATGATGTTTATAAATCAAATAATTATGCTATACACCTTAAGCTTAGACAATGTTGTATGTTAATTATATACGTTGTCCAGAGAGAGAAAGAGAAGTGAGTCTATCCCAGGGTGAAGTGAAGTGTTAGTTGCTCATTCATGTTCTGACTCTTTGTGACTCCATGGACACAGCCTATCAGGCTGTTCTGTCTATGGAGTTCTCCAGTCAAGAATCCTGGAGTGGGTTGCCATTTCCTACTCCAGGGGATCTTCCCAACCCAGGGGTCGAACTGGGTCTCCTTACAAGGAGATTCTTTTACCATCTGAGCCACCAGGGAAGCCCTGTCCCAGGGTGGTGCTGGCCTCATGAGGTAAGCTGGGTGGGCTCTTTAGGTTTCACCCTCAGCAGAAGGCTCAGTACCGTGGGACATGCCATATTAGCTGCTCTGGCTGGGTTAATAAGTTACCGAAGAAAGCTGAAAAAATGTGCTCGTAAACTCATAGGAAACTTCTAGAAAGAACCTGGAAGAGTATGAGGGTAGTGAGATGTCCTGCAATTATTGTGGTTGTCAGAGTCAGAAAAAGGGTATTAATGAATACCATATGTGATTTAACCCCCTGAGTTACACTGAGTTCTGAGGCACACAGATTATATGTGAAATACCAATAACTATGCTTCTAATAACTATTAATAAAAGAAATATTGCAGTAAATACACAAAAGACAAGAAACAATTTCAAATATGATATCCAGCTCTTCACAAACAGAATGGGCCCAGCAGGCCCTGCAATATATTTACTTTTTCCACCTCATTGCTTTCTGGTCAAATCTCAGGATCTTTCCTTGACTACAGTGGTTTTGTATCTGATGCATGCAGCCTGAGCTAAAGATATTTCTTTGCTTCATTTCTCCGTAAAGGACAAATATATCTATATCTACATGTATTTCTATCCAGGCAAAATTTTGAATTTGTTTGAGGAAGATAATATTTAGCACACCTGGTGTGAAGAGACCCATGTGCCATACTGAAGTCTTGACATCTTAGGAAGAAAAAGTGATCATAGGAATAAATCAGGTGTGATCGTGAGCAAGAGTGATAACAATGACTATGAAGGAAGTCAGACCCAGCTGGCTCCCCTGTCCTGTGGAGTTCAGAGTAAGTCAGTGTGATGGACAGATTTATAGCTTTTTTCCTCCAGTCTGAGAAAAATTACTAGTAGTTCTTGGCCTCGTTTAGTGCTTTTTTTAGTGACTTGAATGGGAACATAGAAATCATGCTTGTCATACTTATTTAACGTGGCAAAGCTGGGAAAGGTTTTTTGATGATAGACTCAATGTCCAGGAAGTACCAGATAGGCTGGAACATAAGAATGAAACTTAAAAATGAAATGTAATAAAGTTAAATATTCAACAACTTAACATTAATTCAAATCAATTAAAATAAAGTCAGTTGTATTCCTGATGTATGCCCAGGTTGACAACTTTTTACGGAAGCAGAAAGAACGAGTTAACAGAACGAAGAGTCTGCTAAGAAAATTAACACAATATTAAACTGTAACGATACAAGCATTTTGTCTAAATTAAAGACAGAAGGGGTACCACTTTGTGACTGTGTGCTGATCATACTTGAAATACTATAGATAGAATCTGAATATCCAGGTTTCAGAGCTGTTGAACAAGTAGGTAACTAGAGGTGGTGGAAGAAAAGGATGAAGAGAGATCTGGAAGCTATGTGGATGAGATGAAGAGTTCAGCAAGTTTATCCAGGTAAAGAGAACAGGTGTGACAGGTATAGCCAATTTATTGACAGGGAAGTCATGTGGAAGGTGACTGTTGTTACTTTACCTGCCTCCAGAGGGCAGAAAAAGGACCAGCGTGGGCAAATTTTAAGGAGGTACGTTTTAGAAGACTTAGTTTAGGTCTAGAGTTGTTGAAAAAAGTCTGCCCTGGCAAGAAGCATTTTTTCCTTTTCCTAGTGGTGCGCAGTCTGAGGTTGGATGCTAAGCTGTCATTGATAGGGAGCAAAGATTCTGCTTTGGGAGCGAGCAGGCCAAAAACCTTTAGCTCGCCATCAACCCTGTGATTTTATGAGCCCTGACAGCTATTCACCTTCTACCTGAATAGTTCTGATACCTGTGGATAAGATCTTCTTGTTTGAAATGACTTCAAATACACACACACAAACACACACACACACTCACACACAGGGCTACAATTTTCCCTTGTCTTGCAATGAACAATAGTAAAGTAAGGAAGGTGAGACTACAGGCTGACTGGTTAAACTGTTCTGGAGAAATGTAAAGTTGCAACGTTGCTCTTAGATTTTATTATTGACTGAGCCATCTCTCCTTTAGTCTAGTTCATACTCCAGTGAATTCCTAAGTCTTTAAAACTGGATTAATTGGCTCTGCATCAATATTCGTATTGCAGCTGGCATCAGATCTGGCTCAGAATGTTAGAGCAAAAGGTAGATGCAAAGAGTTAATACCCTCTAAGGTCAAGATTGTGTTTCAAGATAAGAGACAAGACTGAGCTTGCCTATGAGAATCTAGGAACCCTAGCTGCAGGCAGAGGTAGGAGGTAAAGACTGAGAACCTGGGTGGGTCTTCTAGATATTAGATATTACTAGCTAAGGTGATCAGTTAGTGAATTTAGAAACCTTAGGCTGAGAAGTATTACAGGTTTAATGGCTTGAGACCTTTTCAATGCTAGTTTCAAATATGTTAAAGTTGCATTTCTTTTGTTGTAAAGCAAGTTATCTAAGATCAGGAAGTCTGACTTTGAACTTATTCTTTAAATTTTAAAATACAACTCAACCCACATTACGATGGGTGATGGAAGGGTTTTTAAGCCTGTATATTTTGTTATAGGCCTTAACTTCTAGGCATCTCATTTGGATATTAATTTTTGTACTAAAGCAAGTCCTAAGTTGCTTTTGGAGCAAAGTTATGACTGTAGTTCTATAACTTAGGACCTAGGGTGGCAGATGACTTGGGTTGTCAACACCAGACAGTAATACTCATTGCCTTAAGTTGAGGTCTTCCTTCCGATTTGCAGAATTACCTCTCTGGCTAAGACTTCATATCTCCCACATAGGTTCAGGGCATACCTCTATGGTATGAACCATATTCTACATCCTATTGCCAGAATAATCAACTTTGAAACCTACTTCAGTCACTTCATGCCTTTATAATCCTACAGTGATTTCTCATTGTACTAAATTTAAATCCTTCAACATGTAGTTGGGAGCCCTCTCAAAAATTTCCCTGTAGTAAAGGCATCTTCATTCATTCATTCAAGGGGAGGAAGCAATATTTATATATTGAGTATCAGGTGCTAGAGGTTTTTATTCCTTACAACCTTAGCAGGAAGGCAATATCACCAGTTAATAAATAAATGACCCAGGCATAGAGAACTTTAAAAGCTTGACCAACATCACTGGCTTTTGTCTAATTATAATTTCCATGCTTTTTCCACTACACCATACTTCCTCTCATTTTGTAAACACTGATTGCATTTCTATTCTGTGCCAAAACTGATGTTAGGTGTTAGGATAAGAAGACAAATGAAACACTGAGATTATATATATGAAAATACATTTAAAATGTTAAGGCATTTTGTGTCATTGATTCTTCTTCTTAATTAGAACACATTCAGTCTAGTGGTAACAACTAGGAGAAATAATTCTGTTTTCTGAATTTCTCTTGCTTGCTTTTACCTCCTTTGCCAAGCCTGTCTTTCTTCACTTGGATTCAAACTTTCACCTTCTGAAGTTTGGCCATTTATCTAGTCATTCAGATTCTTCCATATCCTTTAAAATTAATTTATTCAACAAACATTTATAAGGGGGGTATTGTATTCAAAGCTCAGTGCTAGGTTAATGATGGGGATACAAAAATGAACAAGACCAGTCAAGTGGAAGAGATATACAATAACTTCAGAGCAATGTGAGAAGAACTGAAAAGGATTATGAGATTGTGGGGAAAACAGCTGTGAGACTATGTGAAGGGAGGGAGGGAGTGATCAAAGATGAGGAAACGCTCTTTGGATAGGGGAAAGGAAGAAGGATGCTCCGGACAGAGTGAAAGCCTGTGTAGAGTGACAGAGGTGCTTGGAGGGCAGGAGAGTTCAGCTCGGCTGGAGGCCATGGCTCAGGGGCAAGCCAGAGAAGCTGAGGCAGGAGCTGGGGAGTCTCTGCTTTTTCCTTTTTCCCTTCCAATACAGGACTACGACCTAGGGTTGGAACCTTGTTCTAGAAAGATGGCTTCAAGAGACCCGTTGGGAGCATTTGGGAAAAGCAGTCAGTCAGGGCCGAGGGCCCCGATGCATAGACTCATCGTTACTTCTCTCATCTGCAAAAAAGAACTGCAAATTTCATGAGAAAAGGAACTATTTCTCAGTATTCTTTTATCTTCTTCAGGCTTTAATACAGTACTATGTACAATAACTATCTGACAAATGGTTTTTATGTATCTTTTAGATCAATGAAAGCAGTATGTTGCATCTGGTTGCTATCTAGTCCTGCTTTGTAGCCTAATAACTGAGGCTAAATGTAATTATTTAGAATACCTGGGAAGCTAAGAGAGTGAGTGGCCTCTTTGGGATAACTTCTACTTTCTTGTCTGCCTGGATAATTTAAGGGGTGACATGGGATGCAGTCAGTTTACCATTTTGAGTCTATACAACAGGATACATTACATTTGGCTTAATTAGTATAAACACAGCAGTTACCTAATGAGTCCTACTGTGCCCTATGCATTATACTCAGTTTGACACAGAAATACAGACAGAAGTAAGGAACAGTCTCTGCTCTTAGGAGCGCATACTGGGCACTGAAAGGGGGAAACAGACATTGTAACTTTGGTATTAATATAATAAAATCTCTTAATGCTATGTGAATGGTATGAACAAAGTGCTGAGAGAAATAGAGAAAGGAGGTGACAAAACAGCTCACAAGGTTGTGGGGATTTAAAAAAAGTTATATATGTGCAAATGAAAAAATGTCATATTCTTAACTCTGATAATTACTCAGCAAACCCCGCATTTATACCGGTGTTGGCCATCTTGGCAGAACATGCAGTCCTCGCCTTTCAGGAGTTGCTAGTTCCCTAAAGCCTCAGACTTCTTTAAAGTCTGGCTGAACTAAAAGGAGTTTCTGGATAGTTATACAGGACTAGGGGGGAACGGAGGATCCCACAGTTCCTGCGAATCGGAGCTTGTGGAGGCGGTTATACTCCGCAGATTACGGCAGTGGGCGGGCCCCAAATCCCCATGTGGTCCCGACATCATTGACATGGCGGAATCCCCCATCTAACCCTCCTGGTAGTTATTTGAGCGGCGGCGGCGGCCGGAGGAGGAGGAGATCGGCGGTGGGGACGGCGGCGGCGGCGGGAGCAGTGAAGGGGCGACAGGGATTCTCGGGGTTGTCGGCTGGGGAGGCGTGGGAGACCCGGTGTGTGGCGCGCCCGGAGCCCCGCGTTTCAGCCCCAGGGAAGGTAAGGGATGCAGGAGCGGGAGTCTGGAGGGAACCGGGATCCCAAGTCCCTGCCGCCGTTCTCGGCGCGCTGGAAAGCCCCGTCCGGACGCAGAGTCCGCCAAAGTGCGTGCCTGTCCCGGAGCGCTTCGGGAGCGCCGGGCTTCCCGAGGAAAACTTGCCGCCAGAGTGCTGGGGCGCCCTGCGCTGGTCTGGGCACCCTGGGAACAGGGGGCCCGGTGTAGGGGGTGCCGGCCTCCGCTTTGGGGCCGCGTCTTACTGGGCTCCGGGCCCCCGCTCATCCACACAGCTGGCCAAGGTTTGGAGGAGGGAAAGAAACGGGTAGATTCTTTCTTGATGGAAAAAAAAAAAAATCTGGGCAGTGGTTCCCGGGCTCTCCCTCCCCCCTCGCCCTCCCCAGCCTTCCCAGCAGATTTTGTCCGAGGAATCCGCTCCCCCTCCCGGAATCTCCGCGGCAGGAACGCTGCCCAGGAGGGGGAGGGCGGGCGGAGAGGCCGAAGAATCTTCGACGTGTCACTTTCTGAGGCTGTAGATTTCCATATGGTGCAGGGAGGAGGGCGGCTGTGCGAAGTGGGGCCGCCGTTGGCGGGGAGGCTTCCAGGAGTGCGCGGTTGGAGTTGGAGCTTTTCGAATCTCAACTCCCACCCTTCTATCTTTGACTAAGGGAAGCGATGGCATTTTATCTAGACAGTACCGGTTGCGGACTTCCTTAAAAGTTAAAACTTTTAATTTTTTTCTCATCAGTCCAGCACGTTCTTGAAACAAGATTTGGAATTTGGCCGCAGTGGGCCGACGCCGGGGCCGCAGATTCATATGTTGATCTCTCCATCCTTGCTGATTTCTTGTCTTCCCTCCCCCTCTTCCACCCAGCCTTAATCATATTTTGGAACGGGCGAAGTCTTTTGTTGGGTGGGCACCCCCCTTAATTGCTTGTCTGTTTATTTTTTGATGTGCAGTTAATTTGATTTGAATTTCCTCCAGTTTCCAGGCTCTTGTAGGGAAAGCTAAGGAAGAGGGAATACGCCACCTTTTTTTTTTTCTTCTTTTTTTTTAATATGGAGAGAGGTGGGGCATTGGGAAAGGGGAGGCACGGTGGTTGTGGGCAAAGAGTCAGAGGGAGCCGACAGACCCGGAAGAAAAGGAATCTGCTCTGGAATAACACTTTTTTTTTTTTTTTTTGAGGCTTCTGGCCTCTGGCAAAAATGCTCTGTTCTGATTTCTACTGCCTGAGCTGCTCTTTACTCTCAAGTTAGAGCTGTGACTCGGGGCCGGGACTACGCCCGGGGGAAGAGCCTTGCAGCTACGCCAACAGCAGCTTGTGGCCCTGGTTTTGTGCCTCGTATGGGGGCCCGTGGTTCCCCCTGGTTGGAAGCAGCCTCTGTGGAACCGGCGTTTTGTAAATTTCCTGGCTCCCGGGGAGCAGCTGTTAATGACGGTAAAGTCTTTGGGCTTGTTTTCTGGTCCTGCAAAGGGACCTCACCTGTAAGGGTATAATTCTCACTTTGTTTAGACACGAGAGGCTCACGCACAAGCTGGCCAAGAATGAGGCATACTTGGTAGAAAGAAAAAGTCACTAAAAAATGGTACTTAAACTCGTACGCACTTTTAAAGTGTTTTGGTTTATATGCTCCTAAGAGAAAAGAATTCTACATAAAGATAGTGTTCATTTTAAAAGAGATCTTAAAACTGTAAGATATCATCATGGAATAGGAGGTTGTAGCTTCTAATTACAGTATGTACAATTTCAGAAAGATATTCCAGTAACCTTTTAAGACAGATTTTATAAATAGCTCACGTCAGACCATGGGCTATATTGGAGAGCCAGTCTTCTGGGGTTTCTGGAGGAATGGTTGGGATCAGTTAGGAAGCTGGCTGTAGGAGCCTAGGTAGTAGTTTACTCAGTAGGAGTTTTGCCTAACATTTCATTTAAAGTAGCAACATTTGATAGTGTCTTTAGAACTGAAAACCTGAAGAACCTCCCAACTTTTCAGTTTTAGGAAAATGAGGCCCAGTGAGGGGGAATGACTTGTTCTGTGTTTGTGATCTTAGATTGAAATGCAATACTAGATTGTATTAATAGTTACACTTTTGGATATCTAATGTGTACTAAGTACTGCATATAGTGTTTTTTTTTAACATTATCTCATTAAAATTCTAATAGTCTTTCAATTTAGGTGATGTTAAGGACATTTTATAGACAAGGCATTGAGATTCATAGAAATTTAGTAATTTGCACAAGATCACATAGAATTTTCTTTGGTGATGGAAATGGTTTTATATCTGTGCTGTCCGGTACGGCAGTGACCAGGCACGTGTAACTGTTGTACCATTTAAAATGTGGCCTGTTCGGTAGAAGAACTACATTTTAAATTGTACTTATTTTTAATTATTTTAAACTGCTACTTGTGGCTAGTGGTTAGGTATGCCGATTTTGGGGACTGTAAAGTAGAACTTTCTCTCAAATCTATTTATGTTTAACTGGGTCCCATTCCTTTTTAAGATCGCCTAGTTCAGGTTTCTTTCTTCCATACCACCAGAAGATGCTTAGATTTAGTTCTTAAGTGGAATTCAAATACTAGATTACCTGTAGCTCAAAAACAAGCAAATAATTGTTTTAAAAATACTTGCCTGTCATAGTAAAAACTGATAGACAAAAACTTTAAATGACATTTTCTGTTTGATTGAAGTAACTGCTTATAGGAATTGTTGGTTATTTTCAGTGTAATAAAGGAGTATAAGTAGAGGATGGTATGAAAAAATCACTAATAAGAAGTTGAAAAAAACAACCCCCAGTATCCATTTACCTGATCATTGGGTGATTTTTTTCAGATGTGTTCATTCAGGTAAATAGTATAACCAAACCCGCATTCACTTTTCCTCATCTAGCTGCACAATTAATCTGAAGAATTAAAATAATTGCTTTACTACCAAAGAAGATTCTCTTGGTGGCATATGGTCAAATAGTTTTCTGATAAGTGGACTTAATTTAAATCTTTTGTGTTTTAGAATTTATTTGGTAGAAGGAATTTCAACAGCTTTCTTATTTTATTAATATATGAAATAGTGAAAATTCCAACTCATGTTAAAATAAGCATTCATTTATTTGGATTTCATCCATAAAGATCCAATAACCCAATACCTTTTTCTTTCCTTTTTTTTTTTTTTTGCATACTGCTTTCAGGAAAAGACAGATGACAAAATAATCTTTTATTAGAATTTTAAAAACAGTAACTTCCAGATTCATTATAAATATATCTGAAGCTGCTCTATCTTTCATAGTTATAGGACTGCTCAGGGATAATTGCAGTTCATAATCCTGACCCTAGAGTATTAATGTGATTCTGAAAGACTTATATTAGTAAGTCACCTTTAAATTGTTCTATATTATTTTAGTGTTGTGTGAATTGCGTGGCCTCCAGCTCTGAAAATTGTAAATTCAACTAAAGGTGAGGCATCAGTTAATTAGACCATTCAGACAGCTGAAAAACCTTTTTATACCCTTTCCTGGCTATTGGGATCACAGTTATGGTCAAAGAACCAACATAAGAACCGTGTTATAAATAGAATTATAGTGTTCTTGTGAGCGTGACAAATACTGGAAACATTTAACTCAGGATGTGTAGTTCCATTTTTTGGACATCAAAGTGCTTAATACAAATGAGACATAATTTAAAAGATATTGAAATGATAGGCAAAGATTAGAAATCTTATGGGCCTTCCAAATCTTATATCCTCTAGTGAGGGCCGCATCTGAGTATCAGTTTGAAATCAGAATAATCTGTCAGGGACTTAATTTACTTCTTAGCTGTGTGTCCTTGATAGATTTCTGAAACTCTCTTAGTCTGTTTCTTCATTTTAGTATGAGGAGAAAACATCTTACCTGCACCATTTTTCAAGTGGTTGTCACAAGGGGTTAATATGAGTCAGTGCATTGAAAAGTGTTTAGCAAAGCCTTGCACAAACTCCATAATTTATTACATTGCAAAGTTTAAAAACTGAGCTGTTCTTAGGGAATTAGTTTGCATGTTTTCAGAGACCTCCAAATTGTGTTTGGACACTTTGAAAAATGATTCATTCTTTTCTTTGTGATGAATGAATAAAGTTTCAATCTTTAGATTGCGATTTTATTTTCTCTGTATTCCTAATGCCATAGTTGATTTGTGACCTCTGAAAAGTTGTATTTCCTTACATGTGGTCCATAGCTGGTTAGCATTGCTAAAGTGGACAAGACAGTCAGCTTGATTCAGTCATTCTTGAGGTGGAGGGGGAAAATGACAGTCTCCTAGAGGAATTTCCAAAATTGAATGATAGAGGCATGGGCTTCAGTCCCTGTATGGTATCTTAGTAAGCCTATTATTTGAGCTTTCAGTAATTACAGCTGCGTGCCGAGTGTGTGCTCAGTCTCTTCGGACACTTTGTAGACCCCATGGACTGTAGCCTGCCAGGCTCCTTTGTCCATGGGATTCTCCAGACAAGAATACTGGAGTGGGTTCCATTTGCTCCTCCAGGGGATCTTCTCCACCCAGGGATGGAATCCTGAAATGCAGACAGGTTCTTTACCACTAGCGCCACCTGGGAAGCCCCAAAACAGGTTCTGGGTGGGGTGAAGTTTGGGGAATGGGATGGAGAATACTGGAGGGGATGCCATTCCCTTCTCCAGGGGATCTTCCCAACTCAGGGACTGAACCTGGGTCTCTTGCATTGCAGGCAGATTCTTTACCATTTGAGCCACCAGGGAAGCCCAACTATAGCTGAGAATGGGGGGAAAAATTATTTTCTACATAGGGAAATATTTGCAACCTACTGTGTTTTCACTTTGGAAATCACAATGCCTTTTCTTCACTTTAACGAGGTTAATACATTCAATGAGAGTTTTTGTGGTAAGACATTCAGTTCAGTTCAGTCACTCAGTTGTGTCCGACTCTGTGACCCCATGGACTGCATGCAGCACGCCAGGCTTCCCTGTCCATCACTAACTCCTGGAGCTTACTCAAACTCATGTCCATTGAGTTGGTGATGCCATCCAACCATCTCATCCTCTGTCATCCCCTTCTCCTCCCACCTTCAATCTTTCCCAGCATCAGGGTCTTTTCCAATGAGTCAGTTCTTCGCATCAGGTGGCCAAAGTATTGGAGTTTCAGCTTCAGCATCAGTGCTTCCAATGAGTATTCAGGACTGATTTCCTTTAGGATGCACTGGTTGGATCTCCTTGCAGTCCAAGGGACTCTCAAGAGTCTTCTCCAATACCACAGTTCAAAAGCATCAATTCTTCAACGCTCAGCTTTCTTTATAGTCCAACTCTCACATCCATACATGACTACTGGAAAAACCAGAGCTTTGACTGATGGATCTTTGCTGGCAAAGTAATGTCTGTACTTTTTAATATGCTGTCTAGGTTGGTCATAGCTTTTCTTCCAAGGAGCAAGTGTGTTTTAATTTCATGGCTGTAGTCACCATCTGCAGTGATTTTGGAGCCCAAAGAAATAGTTTTCTACTGTTTCCATTGTTTTTCCATCTATTTGCCATGAAGTGATGGGACTGGATGCCATGATCTTAGTTTTCTGAATGTTGAGTTTTAAGCCAGATTTTTCACTCTCCTCTTTGACTTTCATCCAGAGGCTTTTTAGTTCCTCTTCACTTTCTGCCATAAGGGTGGTGTCATCTGCATATCTGAGGTTATTGATATTTCTCCCAGCAATCTTGATTCCAGCTTGTGCTTCATCCAGCCCGGCATTTTGCATGATGTACTCTGCATATAAGTTAAATAAGTAGGATGACAATATACAGCCTAGACGTACTCCTTTCCCAATTTGAAACCAGTCTGTTGTTCATATCCAGTTCTAACTGTTGCTTCTTGACCTGCATATAGATTTCTCAGGAGGCAGGTCAGGTGGTCTGATATTCCCATCTCTTTAAGAATTTTCCACAGTTTATTGTGATCCACACAGTCAAAGGCTTTGGTGTAGTCAATAAAGCAGATGTTTTTTTGGAACTCTCTTGCTTTTTCGATGGTCCAGCGGATGTTGGCAATTTGATCTCTGGTTCCTCTGCCTTTTCTAAATCCAGCTTGAACATCTGAAAGTTCACGGTTCACGTACTATTGAAGCCTGGCTTGGAGAATTTTGAGCATTACTTTGCTAGTGTGTGAGATGAGTGCAATTATGCGGTAGTTTGAACATTCTTTGGGATTGGAATGAAAACTGACCTTTTCCAGTCCTGTGGCCGCTGCTGAGTTTTCCAAATTTGCTGGAATATTGAGTACAGCACTTTCACAGCATCATCTTTTAGGATTTGAAATAGCTCAACTGTGAGCCTGTTATTTTCAAGTAAACCTTAATTCTCATCCTTGGCAGCTGCTGGGAATGCACTTGGGTAGTTGAAAGTGAAAGTCGCTCAATCATGTCTGACTCTTTGTGACCCCATGGACTATACAGTCCATGGAATTCTCCAGGCCAGAATACTGAAGTGTGTAGCCTTTCCCTTCTCCAGAGGATCTTCCCAGCCCAGGGACTGAACCCAGGTCTCCTGCATTGCAGGCAGATTCTTTACCACCTGAGCCACCAGGGAAGCCCCTAGGTAGCTGAGGAAAAGCTTTATTCTTTAGTTGGCACTGAATGCCTTTGAATATAGGAAAATATTTGTAAGCACATTTTTTTTTGCCTTAAAATACACAATACTGTATATATAGTATTAATGTGTTTTTTAAAAGGCAGAGAATGCTTCAGTCCCTGTGGCTAGACAGAGGCAGGTTTCTGTTGAAGCCAAGTACAGGCTCACTTGGAAGAATGACTTGATGGTTGGTACTTGAGCTTCCTTGGTGGCTCAGTGGCAAAGAATCTGCCTGCTAATGCTGGAGACGCGGGTTCGATCCCTGGGTTGCAAAGATCCCCTGGAGAAGGAAATGGTAACCTGCTTTAATATTCTTGCCTGGGAAATCCCATGGACAGAGGAGCCTGGAGGGCTACAGTTCATGGGATTGGGAAGAGTTGGACACAACCGAACACGCAGGTACTTGAACCCTTTGCAAGGTACAGCCAGTGAGAAGCAGGTCCCTAGTCACAAGCTTACCCAGAGGGGAATTGTTTATAGTGTAGGTTTAGTGTCACACGATCTGTCCTTGGAGACCAGAGATATGTGGGGGTAGGGGTTGGAACTAGCAGAGGAGAGGGGAAGTTGGGATGTTTTTAAATCACCAAGAATAAATCCAGTAAGATAAGAGTATAGTGATAATCTATTACAGGTGGGGAAGTTTCTTATTGTAAAGTTAAAAAATAGACAAATAAACTAAAATAAAAAAAAAAATGTATCAATCTTTGAATCTCTTTTGTTGGCCCCTAGTTGAGATACAAAAACACCTGGATTGTAATTTCATTGGCTGGTGAAAGGTCCTTGCTGGAACTCACTGTTGGTTCAGTCACTGACTCCTATTATCTTTTGTTTCTGTAATATTACTACTGCTTGTCAGTTTTCATATAATTAGAGGGAGAAGATTTTAATGGTGTTGAGCCAAAGCTAGCATAATTTGAGATTCTAGTAAGTATCTGTTTAAAATGTCCCTTGTATTAAATGATTATATTTGAGTTTAAAATGTAATTATGTAATTTTATTTCATTCACTTGTTTATTACTCAGGAGGCACTTATTGAGTTCTAAACTAGGTGCTTAATGAAATGTTCTATGCTATTCTGACTTTTTTTTTTTTTTTTTTTGCAAATTCAAGACATTTTTCTGTTTACTTACAGGGGTCTTTTGCTCATATTTTTGAGATGTTGTAGAGGGAGCTGTGTTTGCCACCAGACTCCTAGGGCAGGATGTGACAATTTAGTCCTTTGCTCCTATGTGAAATCTGAAGAATGTTAACAATTGCAGCACCTATAGGCTGTGTTTAAAACTAAATTTATATAAGAATTAAAGGCTTTTGATACAACCTTGTTTTAACTTTGGAAGATGAACTTTTTTTTATAAAGGCAACCAGTCAGAAAAATTTGTTTAAATTAAGTTGGTATAATACAGACTCATAGTGTTCAATTATGAAAAGCTTTCTGTTAAAATAACTATCTGGAAAATTGTCTTCATACATGAGCAAATGTAGTATGTTTGAAAAATAATGGAAGATTCTAAAATCCCAGGAAATAACACGATTTAATTTATTCTTAAGGGGCTCAGTTAGTTTCTCCACAGCTGGTGGGAGAGAGTCTCTGTTAAAAATAACTTCATTGTTCTGGATGTAACTAATTAGGAATTTGCAATTATCCAGGCAAGTCTAAGATAAAGTTTGGCTTACTACTCTATATGAAAAGGTTTTAGGGTAACAAGTTTAAATAGATCATAAGGGGAATATTTACTTAATTGGGAGAACAAACCACTTTAAGCACCTTGGAAAAATATATTTACTTAAAAGCAATGTAAAACTGCAGTATGGGTTGAAAATAGTTCTACTACTGGGCTTTTTCATAGAGGTGTGGGACTGCCATGAAATAAATGGCAATTTATTCAGTACTGTCACATGAACTAGGAATAGTTAGTATATTTTTGTATACAAAATAAGTCACAACAGTAAGCAGATATCCACCTCCCCATGTCTCATCCCACTCCCACCAATAGAGTCCCAAATATGCATGTTGATTTGCTTTGAATGTTTTCTGTTGATATTTGTTTTGCTACTTGTTGTCTCCTCCTGTAAGCACTTGATGGCAGATTGGTGAGAGCAGGTGTTAAAGGCTTAGAAACATCATTATTGCTTTTAAATGCCCATCTCTTCCTCCATATGAGATTGGGCAAAGTTGTGGAAAGCCTGCCAGTGGTATTTAGGTAAGTTTATTATAAATCTTTCTCTTCTACTTTTACCAAAGCAAGGCCTTCCTGGACAGATTAGTTCCAGGTATTATGTGCACTGACCCCCAAGAAAAGTAAATTTCTTTTTAAAATATCTCAAAATATTTATATCGACTTATTCAGACATGAGGTTTTCAAATATTTGACTTTTTAGAGTTCAGACTCACCAGTTTTTATGGTATAGGTTGTAAATGTAGGATCCTCAATATACTTTTAGGGTATTATGCTCCTTTTTATCTTATACTGAAAAAAAAATTAAAAACACATTTTGTGTTTTCTATTATTTAAGTTACTTAAGAGGAAAATGTTAAAAGTCATTAGATATTACTGTTCCTGATCTTTCCGTTTTTCTTGTATCAGGAAAAAAAATTCCAATTTAGGGTAATAAAGGTAAATGTTAATCTGAATTAGTGAATCAGACTATACTTGAATATGTTGAATTGGAACACTAGTGTATTGCTGTTGGGAATGTACAAAGGTACAGCTGCTGTGGAAAATAGTTTTGTGGTTTCTCAAAAAGTTAAATATAGAATCACCTAGCAATTCCATTCCTAAGTATGTACCCCAAATAATTGAAAACAGGGACTCAAACAGATACTTGTATACCAGTGTTTATAGTGGTATTATTTAGAATATCTAAAAGGTGACAAAAAGCCAGATGTCCACTCACAGATGAATGGATAAACATAATGTGGTCTATACATACACTGGAATATTATTCAACCATAAAAAGGAATGAAATTCCAATACATGCTACAACAGAGTTGAACCTTGGAAACACTATGCTGAGTGAAATAAGCCAGACACAAAAGGGCAAATATTGCATGTTCCTACTTATGTGAGGTCCCTGAAATAGGCAAATTCATAGAGAAGAAAAGAATAGACATTACCAGGAGCTGGGGGAAGAGGAATAGATGTTATACTTTGATAGGTCCTGAGCTTCTGCTTGGGATAATGAAAAGTTCAGGAAATGAATAATGGTGATGGTCGCTCAATAGTGTTAATGCACTTCATGTACCTGAACCTTCATGTACCCTGACCCGTGTGATTAAAAATGGTTAAAATGGCAAACGGTATGTATGTTTTATCACAATGAAAAACTGAAAAACATTGGAGGAGACTTCTTCCGCATGATTTCAGCTTGCCTCTGTTTGCTCCGCCTTGGTCTACTCCATACTGGGCATGTAGATGTTCCCCCTCCCTCCCCACTGCCTGGCGCGTGTAAAGGGTGATTTCCCCTAGGCCATTTTTGGAGGTCACCATTTCCTTATTTTATTAACTGACTTGAATTTAAGAGGAGACTATTTAAAAGAAGGAGATCCCTGGAGAGAGAGAGAAAAAAAGACATTTTAACATTTAGATGAGCCAGGTAGTTTATTAATATCCACAGACTATGTAGGCGCACAAAGGTGGTCTATCGTGAATTTCACTGTGAGTCCTCCAGAGAGTAGGACGTACAATTAGACCTGTCATATTTTCTAACCTTTAAACATTTTTTTTTTTTATTCCAATTGTGTCATCTTCCATACTCTAGGGAAAACTTTTGATTTCCACTTAGAGAAAGGGTCTAAGTCATCTCAGTACTAGTGTTGGAAAAGCATTTAAGGAAAAGCATTCTTTAGTTTGTTAGACTAAAACTTACTGAGAGGGGATAGAGTGAGAGAAAGCAAGTATGTAGTGTTTTATTCATCTGAACTTATCTCTAGCACCTATTAATTTCATAGTGGTGACTGTTCTGAGTGTTGGTTTTTTGTTTTGCTTCTGAGATACAGATGTGGAGTTCAGGTAAATGACTTATAAAATGATGGTGCAGGATTTTTAAGTGATTGGATATAAAGCTTAAACATCCGGCGTCAAGTGCATGTTATGAATACTGAAGATATCAGATAAAAATCCAGATGGAAAGACTTTGCTCCAGAACCATGATTTTAGGTAATTTATCATTTTCTTTAATTTCTTCTGGCACTATTTCTATACTTTTCAGAACACTTGTTCTTTTCAATGTTGTCTGATTGTCTCCTTACTTGAGTTGTAGGAATGATTACTTAGTTACCTTCATGTCTTTGGAGAGTGCATAGTAAGTGCTCATTGAATGGATGGTTGGAAGAATTCCTAGGCTAAAAATGACATTTAAACTTAGTACCTCTTCTCAGACACTCAAGTCATTATTTCTCTGCTGAAGTCGATCTTTTTGAAGCATGGGCCATATTATAGGCATTGTGTTTCCACAGTTTTCCTAAAAATTTTTTTTCTCATGGTAGGGATCTAATAAAATATTAAATTAAAGGCATGAGTCACTTTCAGTGCAAACCTAGCCTTTCCTCTATTGCCATTTTAAAGAAACAAAGTTCTCCAGAGAGTACATGGATTTTTTCCCCCCATGTCTGTATCATATCACTGATTGATTTTGAAAATACAAATAGAATGAATAGCTTATATTTCTGTTCCCTAATAATGCAACCCTAGATTATGTATGTTTTGCTTGTCTATTGGAGTCAGTTTGGGAATTATAAATTAAGAAAATTATTTTTGGAAGAAGGTGACATTTCAGAGATTTATGGTAGTTTCAAATGATCTTCTTATAGGGAAACTCTAGAAGGGAGACATTAAGGGGGCAGGAAAAAAACCCAACATGTGTCTTGCTAAGTGGTTGGAGGTCCAGCAGAGAGAGTTGATTCTGCTAGACTGGAGGCCAGAGTATTTAGTGCTAAACTAAGCCATGGAGAAAAGGCAAGAGAGTGTATCATGGGAACCTGAGGTGAATGACCTCAGCCACTAGCAGGGAGAGAAGAGAAGAACCTCCTGGAGCATTCTAGGGCCAATGTATGGGGCAGAAGGTGCCTCTGTGCCCTCATTCATTAAATCTGGGGTGGAATCCAAAATCTTCGGTAGGTGTTGCGGGTGAATTCTGTGATCCGACAGCTTTGGGAAACCCAGATTTGGGAACTTGGCCCTATTGGTGATCTACCCTTTTCAAGTTTTTTACCTGTTGCCTGGAAAGAGGTGAGGCCGGAGGAGTACTTAGGACACCAGAAGACTCTAGTTAGGACCCAGGGCAGAACTGAAGGGTTCCTCAGAAGGGTTTAACATCATCTTCTTTGGGATAAAATGCTAACCGCCCTTCGCCGTTTAATATAGAAATGAGGACACTTGTCATTTGTGCGCTAAATCCAAACATTTGGACTGCAAGCCAGATGTAAAATAGTGACCAGCAATTGTTGAGCACATACCACGTGTCAAGGACTTGCATGTATATAAAACTGTGAAAGATAAGATTTCTATTTTTCTATGTTTTCACCATCTACTGCAGAAGCCCGATCATACCTAGTGTGCTGTAAATGTATGTCGGTGAACTAAGATTAGAGGATATGTTCAAAAAGGTTAAAAAGATCACCTGGACTGACTCCAGAACTTTTTTTCAACTATTTCACACTGCTGCTTTAATGGTTCACGTTAAATGTCTTCTTTGTATCTCCAGACTTGGAACAGGGTCTGTTTGCATTCCCAGGTAGCTGAATGCTAAGGCTAAGTACTAGTTGAATGCCTTCCATGTGTTCAACCTGTCTATGGTCCAGAAACCTAAAATTTGCTTTTGAAACAATAATAATATTCTGGACATCTCCCAAGAGGGAGATTTTCCTAGATTGTTTTCTGTAATAGCAACTGAACCCTGGAATGAGAGAAACCAGAGAATAAAAGTATACTTCATAGAAAGTAATATATGAGAAACTCAATATAGTGAATGGGAATAATCTAGAGCAGTTGATTAAGAAATGGTAGTGAAGTTTTACCTGACTCAGACATGTGAAAAATGCTATGAGAGAGAGTCCTTTTCACTCAGTGGCAACACCGTTTTGTTCATCTTGTTTTCTCTCTCCCCGGTGCCTTTCATTTGAGTTAATTTATATAGTGTAAGGTCCTGTACTTATAAGCTGCACCTGGAAAAGCAAGGCCTTGCATTCCTAATACTAACCCTTTCTGCCCTTTTAAGGCTAATGGTTTGTGTTGTTTGGGTTGCACTGAAGGCAGCCACAGGGGTGGGATGAGCCCAGAACTGACTAGAACGTGTCTCGTCTCTGCAAACGCCAAGAGCAGCTCCTATGGTGCATAAAAGGTGACCTCAGGATTCAGAGAGGCCCTCTGCTTTCCCAGACGGCCCAGGCTAAACCTGGGGAGCTGGCAGCCCTAAATGCTTCCTTTGTTAGAAATTATTGCGCTCCCTACTCCATCTTTAGAAAGTGAGTTCACCAAAGGTGAGTTAAGGACAAGGCTTTGAAGTGGGACCTGACTTGCTTTCTCTCGCTGTGTTTGTGTGTGGGGCGGTGTAGATGAAGAGTAATGAAGATGCAGTGCCCACGGCGGTATTACCTAAACACTGCTGCTTCCTCCTTCGCAAGAATGCTGCTCACGGTCCAGAAGGAGCCGTGTGCTTCTCTGGGGATTGTGTGTCCACAAAATGGGGAGGACTGGGAGAACAACAACCTTCTCTTATTTCTCAAAACTTCTGTCCAGGAGGGAGGCTATAAATGGTGAAATGTCCATGACCCGTTGCCACCCCAGAGAGGGGCTCCCTGATGCTGGCCTGCCTACATGCCCTCCCCTCGGTCCACCTTGGGGCTAGCAAGCCTTTGCCTTGTAACAGGCTTTCAGAGCTTGATGGTGGTGGTCTTCATGACACAGAGTACTATAGGATCTAACTAACTTTAAAATTAAAAAAACCTTTTAAAACATTGAAATATAGTTGATTTAAAATGCTGTGTTACTTTCAGGTACATAGCACCGTGAGTCAGTTATACATATGTATGTATATCTATTCTTTTTCAGATTCTTTTCCGTTATAGATTACTACAGAATGTTCAGTATGATTCCCTGTGCTCTACAGTAGGTTCTTATTGGTTATCCGTTTTATATATAGGAGTATGTGTGATTGAACTAATTTTTAAGAGCACTTAATTTTAAAACATCTATTTTATACCTTAAGATGTAAAGGAAACAGTTTTAAGCACTGTAAAAAGGGAGTATGTTTTAATTTTTGAATTTGGGCACTTTGTTGTCTAAAGTTTTAAATTGCTTGGATCCTTGCCTATCTAACCCTTTGTACACTTTTACCACTTTCACCTGAAAGTGGAAATTTATTGATACCTAATTAATTTTGGATAAAAGATACTGAAATTGCCCATGTGTACACTCATATTCAAGGAAATTATGAAATTAGCTTTGAGCCTCCTAGAAAGGAAGTTCGATTTTTAAAATGCTGCTCTTTTAAAATTATTTAGCTGTTTAATGAATATGTCTCATTATTTATACTTAGCACATAAAAATACTGGATATGGATATTCTTTTGTTATGCCACAAATGAAGACTGATAATTCCCAACCCCTTAGCTATATCCCTGAGTTCTAGACCAATGTATTCAACTATAGATATCTTTACCTTAATTCCCACAGGCATTTCCAACTTAGTCTACCTGCTGTCTTTTTTTTTTTAAGAGACTTGTGGGAGTGGGGAGAAGAAATAGATAATAATTTTTAAGGCTTGTGTCTTAATTCAGGCTTTAATTAGCAACAGATATCTTTAATTTGGACTTCCCACGTGTCGCTAGGTGTAAAGAACTCCCCTGCCAGTGCAGGAGACATGAGAGATGCAGATGAGTTGCTGAGTTGAGAAGATCCCCTGGAGGAGGGCATGGCAACCTACTCCAATATTTTTGCCTGGAGAATCCCATGGACAGAGGAACCTGGTAGGCTATAGTCCATAGGGTCACAAAAAGTTGAACACAACTGAAGCGACTTAGCACACACGCATCTTTAACGCAGAATTTCTTTACTAATGCAGTAGAGTTATTTCCAAGTTTATTTGATTTTGACATTCTAATCTTGCTCTGTGGTTACTGTACTGTAGCTTTAACTGTATTGTAATGATACGTGGGACACTCGGATAATTTTAAAACCTAGTCTTTTAGATTTTTCCATTTGCTTATTAAATTTGTGGAAACAATGTCACTTCCTATTTATGTTTTACTTTCCAATTCTCTTAATTCAGTTTTCTCAGGCGTGCAAACCCATTAAAGCATAGTAGTTGGCTAATAAGAGAAAATTGAGGGTACAAATAAATTTTCTCTAGATTCGCTTAGCTTCATTTTGTTTGGAGTAATTTTAGGCCATGAGTGTTTGCCATTAACGTTCTGTTTTTGCAGGCTTTCCTCTCTTGCTTTTGTGAGAAGCAGGGATTGTAGGAGGGAGTAGATGAGAGTAGGCCAGGTTTGAGAAGGATGTAGTGCCAATGAAGGTGAGTGAGTTTGTCTCTATTAGGTTTTATGTGGGATGATAAGTTTTCCAAATTCTAATTTCCACTGAGTCATCTGTGAGTTCAGGAGAGGGGCAATTCTTTGTCTGCTGTCAGATGTTCTGCTTGGCAGATTAATGAACAACCTCTTTTTTTTTTTTTTTTAAGTGTTTTTAATGCAGATTGCTGTATTTGTATATTTTTAGTTAAGTGTCCATTTTGGCCAAGAAATAACTTTTTCATACCATTTTTTCAGGAAAAAGCATATTAATAACTTTCTAGAAAGCTTAATCACAAGGTAGGTTGGATGAAAAGGAAACATCTCTTAGAGAAACCACTCTTCTTGGAAGTTCTCTAGTTCTTGTCTGTAAATAATAGCAGAATGTCGCATACAGTTTTTTTTTATTTGAGGGGCATGAGACCTAATCACTTAACTTGGACCTAATATTTTTGGTAAGAAGGTAAATCTTTCATCATCATTTGTAGTGGGAGGACTGAGCCCACGTGCTCTGGAAACTGAGCCCTGAGTTTGAGACCCCAGATTTTCAGCTCTCTGCAGATGTATAACTCTGTTTGGTTAACTATGGCATCTTGGTGGCTTTGTCTGTTAAAAGGAATTGTTAGGACTGTTTGGCTCGGTATGATGATGCTTTGTCAAGTGCTTAGCAAGAGAGAGCTGCTGTTTTATTATTTTATTCACTGATTACAGACATTTAATCATTGGACATACTTCTTAATGGGATGATAGTTATTTAAAATCATTTCCCTGTTACTTTAAAAGTATATATGAATACAAGCCATCAGTTTTGTCTTGGCCTTACCCCTGACTCCTTGAGTGTTCTTGTTCAAGTAACATCTTTGTCATTCATCTCTGAAATCATTCTTCAGCTGTTTAGCTTATAAGGGAATGTGGGCATAGAATGAAATGATATATGTAAGAAGCACTTTGGGGGGTTGGAGGGAGCATGTCGCAATGCCAAGAAAAGTACTTAAAAAAGTGCTATTTCTACCAGTATTTTTCTTCTTCCCTGCCCAGTCCAAGAAAAGTGGTCTCTCTTTAAGTAGATATATGGCAGTTTTGCTTCCTCTCCAAAGTCTGGTATCTAAGGAAAGTTGTAATAGAGGAGAGTAACTCGCTCCCTTTCCCTCTCCCTCTTTTGTGGATGTTGCTGTACCTTTTTAAGAGAGAAGATCAGGCCTTGACTTTAGTGGGCAAAACCATGGGGCTCCAAGACCTACGTTTCATCTCTGGGTCTTCACCTCGGATGATGTCCTTCATTTCTATACAATGGCATAGAGATGCCACTGCAGGGGAACAGCACGGTGCAGCCTAAGTAAGACCTTGACATACTTTAAATCTTGGCCACCTTTGTTGCTCACTGCTTCGATGCTCATTTCTTTAAAATAACATAGAATATTTGGCAGAAGTGTCAATGCCTAGAATAGTTTTCTCTGCTTTGGCAGTGCCTAAGCCTCACCAACTTCTTATAAATTGGAAGCTTAGCTCCAAAAATATAAAAGAAGAAAAACCTGAATTTTAGCTAGTTGTGTATTGGCAGGGTTGTCTTAGACATAAACAGTTGAATGGAAAGGATAATAGGGATTGGAGCCCGTGTTGCTCCATGGGAGTGAATGAGCCAGTGTTAGACCTTAGTGTTGGGAAAAAAAACAACCTTCACCATTTTAAAAAAACAAAACAAAACCAAAAATCAGGCAGTCATTGCGGGCTAACTGATGAAAATTAAAGGTCAGTTCCTTCAGTGCCCCATCTCAGTGCGTGCCCCAGGCCATGTTAGTAATGGCAATCCTATTATTTTCTTGCAGTAAGCAGGAAATGCTGTCTACACCCATTAGATTTGTTTGAGGGGCCCCTGGCTGGAAATGAAGAAAATTTAATTTTCTAACTTGCTAGGAGGAAAAAAAAAAAATCATGCAGTGCTGCATAGAGGTTGATTGGGGGGCTGGAATAAGAACAGTGTCATTAAAAAAAGAACTTAATGTTTTTAATCTCGATTATAGGGATGTTTGCCCCTTATGTACATTGAAATCATGAATGGACTTGTATGCAGGTTATGTGTATAGAAAATCTTTCTGAATATTGTCAGAACTGGCTCAGTTCTGGATTTTTTACCACATGTTTGCAGACTGCACAGTTCTCACATATCCCACTGGCTGCCGGAAACTTGCTGGGTTAGTTGTTTTTAAGATTGATTTGCTTTTCAGAACCAACATTCATTTTGGAGAAATTTGTATATTTGTTAGGGCAATCAGTTGTTCTGTTAGTAGCAATAGCAGGAAGAACAAAATTGGTATTAGGTAATGTTACAGAGAAAGTGAGCCTCTCCTTGCCTTTCAGAGTTGCATTGACTAACCTCATGGCTTTCTTGCTTTTCACTGATTCAGGTCCTATGCTTAAAAATGAAATCTTTTTAAAAGTGTTTTTTTTTTAAAAGCAGGTTGATGATATTCCTCCTATATCTTTACATTTTTTAATGAATCAGAATATCTTTATTACCATTTTGATATTTGATTTATTGGGATGCTCTGTTCCAGATTCTCAGTTGGTATATAATTCATTTTTCTAAGACAGTATCAGGTTTTCCCAGGAAATACATAATGAAGAGTCCCTTAAGTTGAAGGGACTTGTTTAAAATCACAGGAGTAGCCAGTGCTAGAAGAGCAAGTGTTTCAGTCTTTGTGTCCAGAGAAGGTAAAAGAAACCATTCTGTTTTAACGGATCTGTAATTTGTATGGAACAGGTCCTCTTGTGTTACTCCAGATCATTGTATTTGCTTTGCGTTGACTGTACACTTAGAGTTTCTTTGTTTCCTGAAATGCTAATTTCAAAAGGAGTTTTTTCTAACATCAGCATAGCAAAAGATCAGTGAATCAAGGGAGCTTTTAAAAATATCGTCCTTTTGTCTTAATTCTTAAACTTTTAGCAGTTTGCCTCTAGTGGTGAGCATTTTGTCTCTGATGTTTTGCATCAGGTTGTCATCATTGTGAACATTTTTCATGTTTATTTTCCTCATTTGTTTGCTACCATCAGTACAAGAAGTAAAGCATGGGATCCTCAGTTTTTGTAGTTAACCATGATATTATATGTGTATTTTGTAAAATATATTTTTGGCATGAGCACATGGTGTGGTACATATTTGGGAGTCTTTTTAAAATCCAAATTTATATTTCATTTTAAAAAGAAATGATACTTTCTAGTAGCCTTTTCTGTTGTAAGGGTCCCAGTGGTTTTTTTTTTTTGACACTTTTGAGATTAGTCTTCCTTAAGACTCATGACAGTAATTGCACCCCATGGTGTGGGGAATTTGAAACTTACACATAAAAACAATTTAAAGGGCTTTGGAAAATTTTATGTGATACTGGGAGTCAGATGTCTTGATCTAAAAATTTATTTGATTGGAAATTTAAGTTTGAAATGTTTGTATGGATTGTTAACTGGCTGGCTGGAATCTGTTATAGACTGGTTAAACTATTTGAAGTATATCTGGTGTATTTAAGTTTGGCAAGAAATCAGGGCAGAGATACAAGTTAGGCGTTATTATTTATTTTTCTAAGTCAGTAATGCAATTCATCTTTTGCCATGGAAAAGTAATCATTGAAAACACTATACCTGATAGCCTGTATAAACTTGCTTAACCTGTAGCTTAACGATATTTTTTCCAGGATGCTGACCGGATGATTGCGTATAAGGATGTTTACCTATAGTCCAGTGAATTAAAACCTTTTGAGGAATAGAGGGTGTGTATCATTTATTCCTAGGGTTGTTCTTTTGAATGGTTTAGTTACTGAGAGCCTTCGTTTTGAAATGTTTCAAACCAGTTCGGCATCTTTTGACCTAAATCTTCCAGCCTTCAACTTTAAGGAATACATACTTGGAATAGCAAGAATGTGAAGATTTAACCAGGTAGTCAGTTCCTGTTAGCTGTGAGAGGGCCTGGGCCTCAAATTGATTGGTGTTTACTAAACACTTGTTTTTTTGCAGAATGTTGTTCCATCATGAAGAGAGGACTCTCATAGTGAACTGTCATAGAGAACCAGTTGACACTGAGTTCTCTGATGTTCTCTCAGGATTCTCATGACTCAATCTTGTGAACCCCTGAATAAGTATAAGCGATGGAAGAGGATACATTTCAGTTGAAATGATTCTTCTTTTGGATGTTGGTGAGCCCTTGTCTTGGGGTAGAAGGTGGTACTGCTGTTTTCACACTTGTAGGTGCCTTCAGAGAAGAATTGGTAGTGGTGAAGGACAGGAAAGAGTATCAGAGGGGGACGACAGAGGATGAGATTGTTGGATGGCATCACTGACTCGATGGACATGAGTTTGAGCAAGCTCTGGGAGTTGGTGATGGACAGGGAAGCCTGGCATGCTGCAGTCCACGGGGTCACAAAGAGTTGGACATGACTGAACGACTGAACTGAACTGATGAATTAAATCCACACCCAGGCTTTCCTCCCTGGTGATGAGGTTGACTGCCCACTTTGGTGAGAGAAAATTCTAGTGGCCCACCCTACACTTTTCATTTCTCCCTTAGAAGTAGAAGGTTGTAGGAGCTGATAATTGGATGAACGAGTACCTGAAACTTAGTCTTCAGTTCAGTTAGAACTAGTGTGTGTTTGTGTTTGACTATAGCCAGTGTAGCAATGTGTGGAACAAGGAGACTGCTAATTCACCTTACATCTCCACTGTTACAGAAATTCCATGAGGACAGGTACCATGTCTTTCCTTTTCTCTTTGTGCAGTGGCAGACAACAAGTGCTTAGAATAAGTGGCTTAATTACTGAGCAAAACATGATGATGTTTTGACACTGATATAACATGTGTTTGAACCAGGAGAAAATTTGTTTGATTTCAGTTTTAAAACTCTGTTCCAATTCTTGGAAGAAATATGGAATTTTTAATTTAAAATAACTGACACCTGAAAATAAGTGAAGATTGAAAAATTTTGAGTGCCCAATGATAGTGAAGAACTATTTGTCTGGCAAGTAACAGAAACACTCAAACTAGCTCAAGCCAAAAAAAAAAAAAAAAAGGTTAGAGTCACTGGAAACGAGGGCAATGTCTTTGGACCTCGTGAGGTCTTGGACTCAGCCCTGGGAAGTCATTGGGAGCCAAGACTGCTTTTCTTCCTCTTTCTCTTCCTTTTTTCTTTGATACTTCTTCTGTACAGTCCGTGTTACATTAATGCTGGATGTTTCTAAACTCATAAACTTTATCAGTTTTTATTTTTCCTTCCAAAATGTGAGTCTACACATGCTTTCTAATAATGAATTGTAGTTATAGATGGTAGAAATATTGTCTTAGAGCCACTCTGAAGCAAATTCCTTTCCCAGAGTGTCATTTATAGTCAGTTTGTGGGAGGAAAGTTATATAAAGAGTGACCGCTATTTCATCAAAATAATGATAATCTATATTTTCCTGTGTCTTGTTTCTTCAAAATGAATTGCAGTGAGACATGGCCTGGCTGATTTCTTCCCTTAAATCATCTCAGAAACTGTGCCCAGTCCATTAATTGCTTTGTTCAGTGGGCAGGAAATGGTTATGTTTGTACAAGTTACACAGTCTTAACTAAGTTGGAGCAAGGAACCAAAGAAGTCTCTGATCTTTTTCTGCAGAATTAACTATTTGGATCCAGAAGTTTACAGATGATGCTTAAGCCCGGTTACTGGGGGACACTTAGCAAAAACCATAATTTATTTTACCTATCAGAATGACTGCTTGTTTAGGAATATTGAGAAAAGTGGATGCATGAGGTCATCAGGCTGGTTGTGAGATTGTCTGTGCAGTTTTCCTTCCTTAACAGTTTCTTATGCCTGCTAAAAAGGAGGTGTCTTGAAGCTGGTTCCCCGTTGGTCTTACCAGGAAGAGTCAGCCTTTCTTTTCTCTCTCTTCTCTCTTCCACATCCTCCCTTGCAGGCTGTTTGGAAATTTGTTGTTTTTCTTTTCTGGGGTTGGCAGTTTGCTTCTTCCCCCAACTCCCTTGCTGCTGCCTGGTACCTGTCTCTCAGTACCCCGGTTATCTCCTGCTTTTCTCCTTCCTGAAAGTAGAATTTTTCTCTTTATCACCGTTTGATGATTTTGTTTTTTAAGTTTTTGTTGTTGTTGTTGTTGATGCAGACCATTTTTTAAAGCCTTTGTTGAATGTGTTACAATTCTGCTTCTGTTTTATGCTTTGGTTTTTTGACTGTGAGTCCTATGGGGTCTTTGCTCTCCCACCAGGGGTGGAACTCTCATCTCCTGCACTGGAAGCCAAAGTCCTAACCACTGGACCTCCAGAGCGGTTCATGTTTGATATTTCTTTAAGCATTCTGATTGACAACTTGCAGTTTGAGTAGAGCACCCCCCTTTTTGTATAGTACTTCTAAGTACTTTTCAGACTTTGCCTACCCATTCATTCATTCATTTATCCTTCTCTCATTTTGACTTCTATTATTTCCTGAAGCCCATATATCAGTGAGAGAAAATATCATCTTAAGTAAGGAAATAATTAATAGAGGTCACATTGGAAAGAAAATAAATTAAGTGAATTTGGGCAGAGTCAGAAAATAGTTTCTCTCTTTAAAACGTGAGCTGTCTGATTCCTTTAAAGAAGTGCACTTTTTGCTATATGAGCTGCTGCTGCAAAATCACGTTTACTCTCATAACTCCTTAAGATTGCTCTTTTGAATGGCCCATTGCCATTCCCTGTTTGCTTGTGTCTTTTGCTTTCTTCCTTGCTAAATACTTTTTTTTTTAAGAACTTTGGAAGCAAGCCTTAATTTTTGTAGATTTTCCCTATTTTTTTCTTCAAATGTTCCGCAGTTCTTTAAAACGTAATATTTCCTTATAGTCTGTTTGTTTTGCCATTTACCGACTCACCCCCATCACCTCAAAATGTCTTCATAAAGTCCTGCATTTGCTTGTACCTTTTCTTCTGGTTCAGAATCTTGCAGTTGATTCCTCTTCTACTTCTTTCCTCTCAGCAGTTTCCTTTGATGGTGAAACTTGCCTTGGAATTTGTACTTGAGCTTCTTAAACCCTTCAGGAAAGGTAGTTCTGTCAGCATTCACTTTTCTTTCTCTTCTGTTCCAAAAGGCTAAGGACAAAGAAACCTTACACATTCCTGTGCTGAGGAATCTGGGGTTTCTGCTATCCTGTTTTTACCAGGGTGTGAATTCCCTGGGAAGGTACCTGATAAGATCTCCCATCTCTTCCCTGAGCCTCCGGGAGGACACAAGCATTGCATTTGGAATTGGCTCCAGACACTCAGATACCGTTAATTTAGTAATGATTACATGATGCTTTGAAGGCAAACAAAACAGCTTCTCTAAAAGGTGAGCTGGGTAAAATCAGAATAGGATGACCTCTAATGACTTCTCTAGCTCTCTTTTCTCAATCTGTGAATTTATCCTCAAGGAAGAGTTCATCAGAAGGGAAGAACCATCATTCCCCTTTTTAGGCTTTTTTATTTGTACTCTGTCTGCAGTTTAATTTTGTAATCAGAGCTTAGCTACTATTTGCTCATCTGTAAAATTCCTTTTAACTTATCTTTGTAAGAAAGTCTGCTACCAGGTAAAATTTCAGATTGTTCAGTTTTAAAATGTTTTACTTAAAAAGAGAAGATAGTTCTTCAGTGGAAATTGTGATTTCAGAGATAACTTTCATGTCTTTGAAATCTGGAAAAAGATTTTTATTAAATTGAAAAATTAAGTATTTGTAGGAAATCTATAGCCATTGCTGGTTGACATCTTTCTACTTGTGCTCTAGAGAAAGCTCACTAAATTTAAACCTGTGAGCTTTCAAGTGGCTCTTATTATCAGTGGTATATTGCGTGAAGTTGGAACTTTTCAGATTCATATTTATGGCAGAGATAATGGAAACTCGGATTTTCATTCACTGTCACTGTATGTACCTGGCACGTAAGTAGGCTCTCCATTTGGTTTATTGGATAAACAAAGAAAGAGATTCTGCTGTTCAGTGGAATTTTAAAAAGTCTCCACCAAGATCATGGCCCCTGTTGCCCTCTGTGTTTTGTGACTTCAAATTTATTGCAAACTTAACAGACATCTCAGTCACTGTATGGGACAGACTCATAAAATTTCTGGTGGACTTCCATGTCTCATTCTTGGCAAACTGAAATGTAAATCAACACATACAAATTTCACTCTAGATCAGAAAAGGCTCTTTTTAGTGAAATTTGCGGAAGGTCCTACTTCCTGCCTGTGAGATAGGGTGATAGGATCACATCCGAGAAACTGCCACCTTGTTCAGAAGTGACATGATCGCTGTTCAGTTTGGAATATTGATAAGTGGGCAGATTTATTTGGAAGCAGTTTGCTTTTACAACATGAGTAAAATTCCAGGGAGCATTGAGTAGGAGTAGAGGTGCTCCCTTTTGGCTATGCATTAGCAACGTGGCAGTTACTGATCTGTCATTTACTTTGAAAAGGAATTACAAAGTTTTGGCCTCCTGCCTAGAGCCGCTCCAGATGGTCAGAAAAGAGTTTTGTGCTGAAGTCAAAGAGTGTTGCAGCAATAGCGTTGTGCTCGCCATATTTGTATTAGAACAGGGACTTCCCACTTTATCCCTCTGCACATTCTTTCCTTTCCTTTTCTTTTTTAACCCGAGGGAGTAAGAGGAAGAAAATACTGCTTTGGAGTTATGGAATCTAATACTTGGAAAACCTTTGTTCTTGGTGGGGATGATGTGGTCCATGTAGCTGCTTTGTTAACCTCAGTACCTCTGGTACTTAGTATTTACAAAGGCTACATGAAGAATTGGATACACCAAGACCGTTCTAACTGGTTTTGAAATGGGGGTCAGAAGCTTCATTTGGATTGTCTGTGCTCCTCTGATAAACTGGCTGTTAGCCCACAACTGCTGCTTAGTGGCTTTCCTCAGTCAATTGGCCCATCTCTGATGGGAGCTGGGCATTACTGCATCTTTTCTCATGTTTCCCCATGATTCTGTGGTCAGTTGGGCAATGATGGAGTGTAGATGTCCAGTGTGGGTGGGAGGTGAGGCCCGAGGAGATGAGCAGGGGGAAGGTTATGGTGTTAATAGCAGTTCCCAGACTTTGCTTTTCTGGGCATTAACACTTAATTTCTACACATGACCTTATGTGCCTTCATCTCAACCTTGGAAGGGGAATGATGTGATTCCTATTTTCTAGATGAGAAAACAGATACAGAGAGATAATAATATGCTCAAGGAATAACCAAGTAACTCTTTGGCTACCTGCTCACATACAATTTTGGAAAAATTTATTACAAGTCTCCTGCCCCTTCAGGTTAGAGGTGACTGCAGGCTTCAGGAAATAAAGCTCATTTTCCTCTGGGAAGCTTGGGCCTTGTTCAAGCTGAGCCTTTTAGTAAAGCTGGTCACAAGGCTTAGATTAAGACCTAAACCTACAGGCTGCTGCTCCCACACTGCTTTCGGTTACCCTTGTGGTTATTGAGTAACTTGGTGAGTTTGAAGAACATTAACAAAGTTTTTATGTCTTCGAAGAAAATCCAACCCATGGGGAAGTGACATTAAGTTGCATACCTCAGAAAGGAATTTTTATCTATTTTGAGATGTTGGTATATAAATTGAAAACAATGAAAAAACCCTATAATTTTGACTCTTGTACTCTTAGTTGATTGTCTAGGTGCTTGATGATAGATGGCTGTTTTGAAGCACTTTTACTGAAAAGTGTAAAGACTTGTGTTCTTCACAAATAGATACTTCCCTGTGCAGACCTAAGACTTAATCAGCAGTTTCCTTCCCCAGCAGTCTTCCAGGAGCTTCCAGAATCCTCCTCTAGACTGTTATTCTGCTTCATTATTTTGTCTCCTTTTAAAATCTCCGCTGTTCAGATAGTGTTCAGACAGTGTTATTTTTCTATACATATTATATGGTGCTATAATTACTTCATGAGTTCTTTTGGGATTGCGTCCTAAACTGCAGAACATCTCGTTCTGGTTGATGTGCTTTTTGAAGTCTTGCTGCCTTTGTGATGAAAAAGGATCAAAGTGGAGTGGAGGTGGGTTAGTCCAGTTTAATTTAAATCTGATCTCTGAGGCTTTTACACATGCACAAAGGCAACAGAGTAGGCTTTCTTGTTGCTTTATTACAATTATGAATGAAACATTAATGCTATTATTTTATAAAAGATCACAAAATATATATTTTTTTAGTGTTTTCTATGTTAAAAAAAAAAACAATTACCATGAGTCATAAAGCTACAATTACATCAAGAGTCTCTTATATGAAAGAATCTCTAGTGGATTTTTGGTGCAGTCTTTGTGCCTGTATCAGGGAAGTGAAATGTCATCACCCTTGAAAAAAAATTACTTAAGAGACCTAGTAAGAGTCTGTAGGAGTTTGTATCTTCTTAGGGACTTAAGGTCCAGGAGTTAGTACTGCAGAACTGACTTTCAGATCTGGGATACCAGTAATTTTCCCTACTACTTATCCTCATGACTTACAGAATATATTTCAGAAGTTTCTCTTTGCTATTTGTTTTGAAGAGTCTTCCTCTGAGAATTAACTATAGAATATTTATTGAAAGTTCTTCACACAGAGTGTGTGGTGTTGCCACTGTTGCAGGTTGTGCGGCGTGGCATTCTACCCAAAGGCTCCGGAGAGCAGAGAACGTACAGGGCATCTTCCCCCACTGCCCTTGTGCCCACGTGCTCCAGGAACACCAGAAATCAAGCTGCTCAGTGTCCTCGCCGACCTGTGTTCCCATCGCCCGGGGAGCCTCCTCTCCTCCCCTTGCCTCTCAGGTGTTGGGCGACTGCTTAGATTTTAGCTCTCCCGTTCTTCATACTCAGACCTGTCTTACTGGAACCTATTCCACAGCCCCCATTGCTCTTTTCAGGTTCTTCTGCTTTGTCATTAGCTACTTTTCTCCTCCCTGCTGGACTCAGGCTTTGGGCTCCTCTGGACGGATAGTAGATTCCCCTTTTATATCTCCAGGCTCAGGGCTGATGCTGTGCCCCTGAGGAAGGAAGCCCACGGAAGAAGAAAATAAGAAGTCAGTGATTGACTGGCCTGAGGACAGCTCCCATAGTACTCATCCATTCTGTTTCCTCAAACACTTTACTTGAATTAGAATGGGTTCTCTCCTTTCAAACCATTGGTCACGTATCTGGGCGACAGTGTGTTTTGAGGAGTACTCATTTATAGCAAGAGTAAAAATGTTTAGTAATAATAATAATATTGAAGGCTTACCATGTGAGCTCTTTTAAGTGCTTTATGTGCATTTCTTCGTTTAATCCTCACAGCTTCATGAGGATATTATCTTTATTTTGTGAATGAAGAAACTGAGGCACTGAGAGAGCAAGCTACTTGCTTGAAGTTAAAAAATCTAGTAAGTTGTGGCATCAAGATTGGAACCCAGGCAGTTCTGGTTAAGTGTGGGATAGGAGAGGGTATAATATCTTCTCCCTGAAAAGGCATATTCCTCTGTCAGTCTTCTCTGTGTTACATATTACTTTATTCCTCTTATATTTACTTGGGTCAACCTCTTGTGCCTTTGCTGAGAAACCTCACTGTTGGCCTCCCTGACTTGGTACCTGCCTATTACGATTTGCTCTTGCTGGGAGGGTAATGCTGGCCTTGCTGTTGGCTGCTCCTTCCGCTTGAAGTTGACAGGTTTGTGTATCTTAATGAGAATGGAAATTTCCTTTGTATTTATTTATTCATTTTATGTTGCTAAGCAAAATGTTTTTCAGAAATGTTTGCTGGCTTTTATGTGGCTAGAGCAAGCAGATACAGGATTTATCACTATTAAGCAAAGGTTGATACCTTCAGAGAATTAGTGAATTGTAATAAGTCATCATTATGTGCCTTTGATTGGATTGACCCACCTCAGTTTCTGATCTTCAGACTTCCGTTCACCGTTCACCGTACCTTGGTAGCCTCATCTAGCTGAGCCTGGATACTCTGGCCAGGTGGCTCATGTTTCACCTTTACGGGAAGGACATTGTGGAATCCGACTTACAGTTCCATTTAGTCCTCTTCATTTATTGGCTGCTTTTTCCTTTCGAATTCTAAGGGGAATAGCCTGAAGCCATTTTTAGAGGGGCTACTTAAGTAGTTTATGAGTGCATGACTTTTATTTAAATAGCCCTTTATTTAAAAAGCAGTTTTTTATGTATTTGGGAGTCATTCACACAGGACCCTGTGATGTGAACCAAGTGAGGATTGTCTCAGTTTAGGGATAAGAAAACCTAATCTGAAAGTGTGCCTCTTTCCTAAGGGTGCCTCAGCAAATGAAGGGAAAATCAGGAAATAATTCAATTTCTTGATTCCCTCTCTCCTTTTCCCCCATTGCATTTTATTGTCTCAAAATTGGCAGACCTCTAACTGAAAATCTGTAGGTACACATCTTCACTTATTAAAACTATGAACATTAAAATATTTTCATTGTGCTTACATTTTCCCAGACTCTTATTAGAATATTTTGGCATTCATTTTTATAAAAATGGAGAATAAAATTAGAAATCACTCAAGTTACCATAATTGTGTAATTTTAGATGTTCTATTATTAAACTGGGATACAGCAACAGAATGCAGCCTCTTGATAGCCTTTAAAAAAAAAAAGGCACATCTTGAAGTCAAGATTTATGACATTAAAATAAGACTCTTGGCTATTTCTGGAGTGTGTTAGCTAATTTATCTTCTGGTTTTCTTTTTGTGGAATTGGTGAAGAAAGAGACAAACAAAATCCAATAACAAGTCACATGAAAAAATTAGCACTCCTCTGGGGCATACAGTTTTTGAGATAATCATAAATCCTACTCCTTGTAGTGGCTGACGAGGGTAGGGAAAAAGCAGAATTGTAGCACTCTGGCTGTGGACTAAGAAACTGGTGCACATTTATGACCTTTAACCTTTACCTTTCACTTTAAGTCACTTTAGGTGAGTTTGTTTTTTAAACATGGTAATTATGAAAAATTTCAACACATACTACAAAAGTAGAGAATAGTAGTGGGTCCCTGTGATCTTGTCACCCACCCTCAACATCTGTCAACTCATGGTCAGACTTGCTTGGTCTTTGTGCATTTTCCACTCCCTGCTGTACTGTTCTGAAGCAAACCCCAGACCTCTTATCATTTAATCTCTAGATATTTGTGTGCTTTTTTTTATTTCAGGTAAGTTCTTTTGGAAGAGTATTTTTTTCTAATTTAAAGTTTGCCAAATAAAATATTGGAATTTTTGCTATATAAATTCGTTGATATTATAAAATTTCTAACCAGTGCTTTTCAAGTTGACTTTTATTTTGTCTCACAGACTTTTTTTTTTCTGAAACAGGCAAAAAGTTATTCATAGTAATAAACAAGGAGTTTTCATTAGTATTAAAAATCAGCTTATTTTTCAGACTTAACTTTTTTTTATTAAAAAAACTAGTGTGTTTCAGAAGCTTTCAGACTTTAGTGCAGAATCATGATGCTCTTCAGTTTTATGTCTTTTCAATGTTTATGTTTCCCAGCTGTTTCAAACAGACTGAATTTTAGTGTATTATAAGCTTATGCGATCATTAGTTTAGACTACTGATTTGGAATTTTCTAAAAGTTGAATATAACTTTGATAGCAGGTTTCTATTCAAGGAACATATTTGGTAATTGGAGATGATTGACAAAGAATTCTGAAGGTTTTATAGTTCAAGTGAATGAATTTATGGGCTCAGTTATCTTTAAGTGTGTATATTTACATACTATAATGCTGTGGATTTAACCTTATTTGAAAAGACTAACCTGGTTTATACATACATACAGTCAGTTAACTGATTAATTGAATTTAAGATAAGTAATAAATTAAAATTAACCTTTCAAGGTGAAGATCCGACTTTTTGAAAGGTGGTCAGTGAATCTTATCTTTTAGCGTGGAGACTGGCTTTACAGGCAGTCACACATACTAAAAGGAACAAAATAATACTCCTTAACTAGAAAAGGCGATGAGGAGAAGGCTATGAGCATTTTTAAGGCCTTGAAGCATACTTAGGGCTTAATAACAGCAAATATTTGCTTAGTGCTTGCTGTTCTGAGCACTTAACTAACTCATTTAATCCTTACCACACTCGTATGAGGATAGGTGTTGTAATTATCCTTGTTTTATAGATAGGAAACTGAGGCATGGAGAGGGTAAGTAACTGGTCCTAATCCAGAGCTAGTAAGTGGTTGAGCCTGGGTTAGAATCCAGTAGTTGGGCTCCAGAGTGCAGGCTCTTAACAACTATGCTCAAGTGCCCCGCTTGGCTTATAAGGGGAAATACTAGTTCCTATGCAAAAATTTGTTGCCTTTTCATCAATGAGAATATGACATTTTAGAGAAGTCCTGTTCAATAGAACTTTGTGATATGATGGAAATATTCTGTTTACATTATCCAGTAGGATAACCACTAATCACACTGAACACTTGAGATGTGGCTAACGTGACTAAGGAACAAAACTTTTCACCCCATTTGTTGAATTAACTTAAATAGTCACAGGTAACTTCTGTATGGGACATTGCAGTTTTAAGAGTCCAAGAAACCTGGGAGAATTTATAGTTTGCATTTTTCTGGGGTAATGACAACATCTTGACATTTTATGACTGTCAGTATCTCCACCTCATTAGGTTACAGCCATAATGGTTGTATCATTAAATAGTAATGATTTTAATGAGAGTGAAAATATTTTTACAAATGAGATAATTGAATGTTTAAAACCTTAATGCCTGACGACAAGATGCTGTTTGATCACCAACATAACGTCAGCCTACCACGTCTGGAGGCATCCCCTTGTTAATTGCTATGTAGCAAAAATTGCTTTGACATTCCTTTTGCTTTTTAGCCTTGGAGGAAAGTTCTTGCTTTGTAATGAGTCCAGCTCCTTGGTCAAGCTTAACATCAAGGAGTAATGATAAAATAGTAAAATGACCTTTGCGAACCAAAAGCACCCCTGAAGAAGCAAGCATTTAGCTAATTTTCTTCTCCAGCCTGCCCCAGTAGAATTGTGTTGACAGAGCTCCCATATATGAAAATAAAGCAAGAAAACTCAGTGGTAATGAAGCCAGGTTTCATCTCAAATGAGACCACATAAACTATGATTTAGTTGATAAATCATACCTCCTATAATGTGCTTTCATCTAGGCCCTTATGAGGCACTTAAACCTAATTATTTTAATCTTTTCTTTATGTTGATGAAATGGGCCAGAGTGGTTGTTTCCATCAGGAATGGTGAGGATCTGAAATGCAGGCAAGATTAAGTCTCCAGATGGTGGTGGGTTTTGGACCTTAGCCACCCGGCAGACATAATTAAACATGTCTGCAGTTCCCTCATTTAGTAGTTCTAAAACAGACATTTTCTTTGTTTATGGGGTTGAACTGTTATCATTAACATTTAAGTGAAGGACTTGAAGTACTATAGCCAGGTGCTAAAAGTCAGCCACACGCTGGATCTAGAAGTCTGCTTAGAAAAGTTTATATGGAGAGAAGTTTCTATCAAACATGGGGCATTTGCATGGCCATGGGGTGTTTTCAACAGGTCCTGTTGGCTCAGTTCTTATTTGTAATTCTCAAATGTAGCAAAGTTAGGATGTAGAGAACCAGGACTGGATGTGAAAGTGGATTGGGATTGGAAGGCAAAAAGTACTGAATGACAGGTGAAACACACTGGGTTCCTGGCTTCAGCTTGTAACTGAAGTTGGGCAAATCATTTAATTGCTGTGAACTTTGACTTCTCCACTTCGTAAACTTCTTTCAGGATGGGAAACCACATATCACTAGAGAATGATTTGGCTTCTTGAAAGGAGAATTATGGTTTAATTGTAGAGTGAAAGGTGGCTATGATGAGTGAGTTCTCATGTTTACTCTAACCGCCTTGTTGCCAGTAAACTCCATTTACACTTAGGAGCAGGTGAACACTACCTAAAGGCACTTGAAATGAGTTTTTCTCATGCAGGTGACTATACAGTATGTTCTGGAGTTCCCTTTTTCACTGAATCTTTAGAACTGAGTTGGCCTTTTGATGGGTCAGCGCCTCTGTAGCTTAACTAAGTTTGCTAACTGACTATGTTTTGTGTCCTCTTCACTGAGAAACTCTTGTTAGTTTAGCTAGAAAAGTAAAATTTCCTTTCCTTTCATGCTTTTCCCTTCCTGGCCTCTTTCCTTACCATATGACCCATACAAGCTGCAAGCCAGGCCTTCTGACATGAACTTAGGATGATGTTACGTTGCATCTTCAAGCAGAGGTTGTATCACAGGATGATGACTCTGGATGAAAACTTTCTCCGGTTAGGACCTTGCATAAGATGTTTTGAAATACAGTCGTCTCCAATTCTGACATATATCGGACTCTGTTTTTCTGGTCATTTAATCGATAATAGATGCTATCCTGAGAGATGCCTTTATACGGTTGATGATGTACTGGTGCTGCCCTGTAGCCTGTGACTCTCGTAACCGACACTGAGGTGGCCTTCTTGCTGTGCAAGAAGTAGCAGTGGTTCCAAAAGTCCACCAGGCCAGTACTCAAATCTAGTTCTCTACAAATCCTGTGGATCCCATAACTCAGAAACATGTGTGCTCATGTGCATCTGATCAGTCTGAGTTCACTCCTAGAGCAGCCTGTACCAAGGACTTGGTGACAATTGAGTCTTGAACTTTTCTAAAAAAGGAAAAAGTAGCACAAAGTTAAAACTTTACTAATGTAAAGACATCATATTAATTATTTTAAAGAGCAGCCTTTTGTGCTTCTTCATGTGAGTAATTTGTCTTGGAGTAGAGATTTGTTGCTTGTGGCTATGAAATCCTGCCTCCTAGCTATAAAGGATGATTTCATGGTGGAGGATGTCGCAGGATCTTAATTTTGCTGCTTTGTAGCATGAGGCATGCTTTAAAGGCTGGGGGAGTGGGGGGAGGGGAAATAAGGTAATTTAAGCCTGTTTTAAGACACATGGAAAGGAAGCTATTTCATAACTAGGGGTATGTGAAACTTGGCAGGACTCAAGTCCATTAGTGGCCACAGTCACATGATTGATTACCAGTTGGAGACCTACAGCTAGCTTATTGCAGATCGAGATCTGACATAATTGATGTTGTCATCAGTATTAAACTATTCGCCCTGTCCTGACAACTTTCTTCCAATAACAAAAGTTTCTTGCTTTGCATGTGTGAAAGTGTTTGTGATTCTGTGTAAGTGTACTGAATCATGATCCAGTCACCACTATTTGAACTTTTTTTTTGAACTTCTTAATTTTAATAAGCATTAGAAAAACTGATAATTCCATTACTTCCCCACTGCTTATCTTTGGGAAACCAATGGGTTTCTTCTTACCACGTTAGTGAAGAGAAAGAGGGAAAGACTGCCCCAAACTGTGTTATTCTATGTGTGCGTGCTTAGTTGTGTTTGACTTTGCGACCCCGTGGACTGTAGCCCTCCAGGCTCCCCTGCCCCTGGGATTTTCCAGGCAAGAATACTGGAGTGGGTTGCCATACCCTCCTCCAGGGGATCTTCCCGACCCAGGGATTGAACCGGTGTTTCCTGCATTGCAGGGGAATTCTTTACCGCTGAGCCACCAGGGGGGCCTGAAAGAAATACAGGGACAGATAGGCCTCTAAAACTTAGACAGTGACTTAAAAACATGAACTAATATAGACTTGAAATGTTTGTTGCTGTTTTTTTATGGAAGTTAGTGGGTTGTTTCCTGAGGGGTTTGCTATAAGGAGTCATTTTGTTCTCTTATGAAAGGAAGGTGGAGGGTAGTGAAAATGTGTGTGGGACTGGACTGGTAGGGAATTGTATGAACAGGTCTCAGGGGAAAACATGGCAAGGGGCGTTCAAGTTTTGTAACATCTCAAGGTGGAATTTCTTCTTTTAGTTAAGGGTTAGCTAATGCTTTCTTTGTCAAATGGTATTTTTTCTTGTCTTTGTGTCTTCTAAAAGTTCAAAAGAAGAGGCCTTTGTTTTAATTTTTCCTTAATGCTTTTGGTCATGTTTCAAGTCCTGAGCTCTTGAAATAATGACATATATGTAGATGAAGTCCGCATTATCTCATTATCCTGAAAACTTATAGATCTGACCGTCAAAAGATAAGAACAGTACTTGTAGTTTTACATCAAAGATTTTTTTTAAAATTATTTTATTTTTGGCTGTTGGATCTTTGTTGCTGCATGTGGGCTTTCTTGAGTTGCAGTGCATGGGCTTCTCATCGTGGTGGCTTCTCTTGTGGAGCACAGACTCTAGGGTGCTTGGGCTTCTGTAGTTGTGGCTCATGGGCTTAGTTGCTGTGAGGTATGTGGGATCTTCCCAGACCAGGGATTGAACCTGTCGCCTGAATTGACAGGTGAATTCTTTACCACTGAGCCACCAGGGAAGCCCCTACATCAAAGATTTTAATCTATCTCCACCAAGGTGGTCATCTCATTATTTGTTCCAACCGGTGTCAAGACCCCTGTATGTGACATCTTGACACATGGTCACCAGCCTGTGCTAGAGGTACTATGATCCACTACAAGGCAGTTAGACTAGGGGGCTCTGGAGACTGGCTTCCAGGCCTGGTTCTGCCCCCTACCTACCAGTTTGATTTTGGGTATTTTACTATTATGGTTAGTGAATATTCAAAGGAATCAAGAACTTCATTAACAGTTTCTTTAAGAAGTAATCAGTTAATTTTTTGTTGTTGTTGAACATCTCTCATGTTTATATTGAACCCAAACTATCATGGTGAAAAATGGGCACTGTTTTTCCACAAATTTTGACTGGCATGCATGTTGAGATACATTTTGCCTTATAGTCCAGTAAATACACGAAAATTTTAAATATATATACTGGACTCAAATCAATACTTTGCCTGTAATCTTTGTGGCCCAATTCTATACTATTGTGTTTTACCTAAAGGAATGCCAGTCAGTGACCCACTAAATTGATTATATGAGCCATAGTTCAAAAAATGCAACTAACTCCACAGCAACCTAGAACAAGTTTGTTTTCTTTCATGTGACAACCCCTCAAACTCAGCTCTAGCCAGCTCGTATGCCTTTAGTACTACCTTCTCTTCCACAGGCTGCAGGTCCCCAGTGTTCAGAGTTTTTCCTTGTGTGATTTGACGTTTTGACTCACCACCATCCTGGTCAGTTGTCCCTAGATATTTAGAGTTTGTGTCACTCTTAAAGTCATGGTGACCAGAGGAAGTACAGTCTCAAAATAAAATTTTAATTATGCCAATCCTTCCTTCTACTTCCTTTCCTAATAATGTCTACTATGCGTTACTCATTTTTTCTACAAATATTTATTCCACACATTTATCAAACGCTGCTATGTGTCAGGACTCTTCTTGGTGTTTGGGGATACAGCAGGGAGCAACACCCCAGTCTTTGCTTTCAGAGAGCGTAGTTGTAGAGAATGGTGCTGCCTGCTAGGAGTGTGAGGGTGAATCACAGCCAGGCCCTTGCCCATTGAGCTCTCCTTCAGTGCCCAGTTGCACATGGTCTTTTATGGCTGTTGCATGCTTGTTAGGTATTTCCCCTTTGAATTGTGAGCTCTTCCTGCCTTTCAACTTGAGTGCACATCTCGGCAAAGTTGAAACATCCACTTCTAGGGAGGCATTATATGTATGAAGCTTTAAAAAATGTTAATTCTGTTAAAAGAAAAGTTAAGTCAAAATTAGAGAGTTTTAAAAGGATATCAAAGCACAAGGATACTAACTTATTTTTCATGAGTTTCAGAGTGGTTTTAGGAACATTGAAAGCTTCTTTAATATTGATGAAAGCCTGCAAATTCCATTCATGTCACAAAGGCATCAAGAGGGGTCTTTAATTTGGGGGGACAATGAAGTATTTTTAAATAAAATTGTAACTATTTCTAGAGTGACTTTGGCATAGACAAATTTAGTTATAGTTAAAAAGTTAACTAAAATGTCTGCTGTATATAAAGTAATTTATCAGGATGGGGGTCAGTGGGGAAGAGCTTTGAGTGGATGAAATGAATAAAAATGTGATTCTTGTCTTCAGAGTTTGTATTCGAGTTAAAATCTGCATACATGAAGCTGTATATAAACTGGAAATCAAGCCATTTAAATACACCTTGAATATGATTATAGGTAAATAAAATTAATCAAGAACAAATACTTGGAGACCTAGAATTTGAAGCAGACAGAAATGGAGTAGTAAAAAAGATCATGTCTGTTCTAAGTTGAATGTAACATAAGGAATCTGGAGAGTTAAGAAAAACTGCGTAGATGAAGTTGCAGTTTATTTACCTTTTTAAAAAAGTCAGAATTTCTTCTTCCCATTTGAAAAATTAACAAATTAAGAATTTTTGTAGAAGACTGTAAATATATTTCTAACTTGAGAAACAAATGTTTAAGAAAGAGCAGGGGAGCAAGCCTTCAACATGACATTAACTTAGTCAGAATAGTATTGTATTGATCCAGGGTGTGAAAATGTTTATGGGGTGGCGTTTTCACACAGGCCTCTTCCTTTACTTTATTGTGAACTACATAAATATCAATTAAAGCTTTCTAGTCCAAGTTAACAGATGGCGATGTATGCTGGATTTATAAACAAAGCCCTAGAACAATACTGCACTTAATTGATGAATGCTGTCTCCCTTCTCTGAACAAAGCTGTTGGCCTCCAGTGTACTTGTACAAGAGAGAATTAATGAATTCTTTACTATGATCTCATGTAGAAAGACTCTCACTATAGAGACGCTTGATTTTTTCCCCCCAAGAAGAAAACTTGAATACTTTTTAAGTTGCCTAGTATTGAGTTCTCAAAGGTGGACTGAAAAAGTATTTAGACAACTTGTATTAAAGTCACCTTAAAAAAAAAGTCATATTTTCATCTTCAGAGTATAAAATGATGCCTCAAAATAAAAAATAGTAATCTAAATAAAATACACAGAAAAGAACATGTCTAATTAGATAATTTCAGGCAAACATGCAAATCAGATCTATTTTAAACTCTTTGTCTGTGAACTTCCACTTGACATTCCTTAGCATGAGGTGACACTTTATATGAATTCTTAAAATGTACCCTCCCTGTGTACTTAAGTGAAAGTAGCTATTCTGTAATTCAGTTCAGTTCAGTCACTCAGTCATGTCCGACTCTTTGAGACCCCATGGACTACAACACGCCAGGCCTCCCTGTCCATCACCAACTCATGGAGTTTACTCAAACTCATGTCCATCGAGTCGGTGATGCCAACCAACCATCTCATCCTCTGTCGATCCCTTCTTCTCCTGCCCTGAATCTTTCCCAGCATCAGGGTCTTTTCCAATGAGTCAGCTCTTTGCATGTAGTGGCCAAAGTACTGGAGTTTCAGCTTCAACATCAGTCCTTCCAATGAACACCCAGGACTGATCTCCTTTAGGATGGACTGGTTGGATCTCCTTGCAGTCCAAGGGACTCTCAAGAGTCTTCTCCAACACCACAGTTCAAAAGCATCAATTCTTTGGCACTCAGCTTTCTTCACAGTCCAACTCTCACATCCATACATGACCACAGGAAAAACCATAGCCTTGACCTTTGTTGACAAAGTAGTGTCTCTGCTTTTTAATATGCTGTCTAGGTTGGTGATGACTTTCCTTCTAAAGAGTAAGCATCTTTTAATTCCATGGCTGGAGTCACTATCTGCAGTGATTTTGGAGCCCCCCAAAATAAAGTCAGCCACTGTTTCCACTGTTTCCCCATCTATTTCCCATGAAGTGATCGGACCAGATTCCATGAGCTTAGTTTTCCGAAAGTTGAGCTTTAAGCCGACCTTTTCACTCTCCTCTTTCACTTGCATCGAGAGGCTCTTTAGTTCTTGTACACTTTCTGCCATCAGGGTGGTGTCATCTGCATATCTGAGGTTATTGCTGTTTCTCCCAGCAATCTTGATTCCAGCTTGTGCTTTATCCAGTCCAGCATTTCTCATGATGTACTCTGCATTAAAGTCAAATAAGCAGGGTGACAATATACAGCCTTGACGTACTCCTTTTCCTATTTGGAACCAGTCTGTTGTTCCATATCCAGTTCTAACTGTTGCTTCCTGACCTGCATACAGATTTCTCAAAAGGTAGGTCTGATGGTCTGGTATTCCCATCTCTTTCAGAATTTTCCACAGTTTATTGTGATCCACACAGTCAAAAACTTTGGCATAGTCAATACAGCAGAAATAGATGTTTTTCTGGAACTCTCTTGCTTTTTCGATGATCCAGCTGATGTTGGCAATTTGATCTCTGGTTCCTCTGCCTTTTCTAAAACCAGCTTGAACATCTGGGAGTTCATGGTTCATGTATTGCTGAAGCCTGGCTTGAAGAATTTTGAGCATTACCTTGCTAGTGTGTGAGATGAGTGCAATTGTGCAGTAGTCTGAGCATTCTTTGGCATTGTTTTTCTTCGGGGATTGAAATGAAAGCTGAGCTTTTCCAGTCCCGTGGCCACTGCTGAGTTTTCCAAATTTGCTGACATATTGAGTGCAGCACTTTCACGGCATCATCTTTTAGGATTGAAATAGCTCAGCTGGATACCATCACCTCCACTAGCTTTGTTCGTAGTGATGCTTTCTAAGGCCCACTTGACTTCACATTCCAGGATGTCTGGCTCTAGGTGAGTGATCACCCCATGGTTATTATCTGGGTCATGAAGATCTTTTTTGTACAGTTCTTCTGTGTATTCTTGCCACCTCTTCTTAATCTCTTCTGCTTCTGTTAGGTCCATACCATTTCTGTCCTTTATTGAGCCCATCTTTCATGAAATGTTCCCTCAGTATCTCTAATTTTCCTGAAGAGATCTCTAGTCTTTCCCATTCTATTGTTTTCCTCTATGTCTTTGCACTGATCACTGAGGAAGGCTTTCTTATCTCTCTTTGCTATTCTTTGGAACTGAACATTCAAATGGGTATATCTTTCCTTTTCACTTCTCTTCTTTTCACAGCTATCTGTATGGCCTCCTCAGACAGCCATTTTGCTTTTTTGCATTTCTTTTTCTTGGGGATGGTCTTGCTCCCTGTCTCCTGTACAATGTCACGAACCTCTGTCCATAGTTCAGGCACTCTGTCTGTCAGATCTAGTCCTTTAAATCTATTTCTCACTTCCACTGTATAATTGTAAGGGGTTGGATTTAGGTCATACCTGAATGGTCTAGTGGTTTTCCCTACTTTCTTCAATTTAAGTCTGAATTTGGCAATAAGGAGTTCATGATCTGAGCCACAGTCAGCTCCCGGTCTTGTTTTTGCTGACTGTATAGAGAGAGCTTCTCCATCTTTGGCTGCAAAGAGTATAATCAGTCTGATTTTGGTGTTGGCCATCTGGTGATGTCTATGTGTAGCGTCTTCTCTTGTGTTGTTGGAAGAGGGCGTTTGCTATGACCAGTGCGTTTTCTTGGCAAAACTCTATTAGCCTTTGACCTGCTTCATTCTGTACTCTAGGGCCAAATTTGCCTGTTACTCCAGGTGTTTCTTGACTTCCTACTTTTGCATTCCAGTCCCCTATAATGAAAAGGACATCTTTTTTGAGTGTTAGTTCTACAAGGTCTTGTAGGTCTTTATAGAACCGTTCAACTTCAGCTTCTTCAGTGTTATTGGTTGGGGCATAGACTTGGATTCCTGTGATATTGAATGGTTTGCCTTGGAAATGGTCAGAGATCATTCTGTCATTTTTGAGATTGCATGCAAGTACTGCATTTTGGACTCTCTTGTTGACTATGATGGCTACTCCATTTCTTCTAAGAGATTCTTGCCCACAGTAGTAGATATAATAGTCATCTGAGTTAAATTCACCCATTCCAGTCCATTTTAGTTCACTGATTCCTGAAATGTCTATGCTCACTTTTGCCATCTCCTGTTTCACCACTTCCAATTTGCCTTGATTCATGGACCTAACATTCCAGGTTCCTATGCAGTATTGCTCTTTACAGCATCAGACCTTGCTTCTGTCACCAGTCACATCCACAGCTGAGTGTTGTTTTTGCTTTGGCTCCATCCCTTCATTCTTTCTGGAGTTATTTCTCCACTGATCTCCAGTAGCATATTGGGCACCTACTGACCTGGGGAGTTCATCTTTCAGTGTCCTATCTTTTTGCCTTTTCATAGTGTTCATGGGGTTCTCAAGGCAAGAATACTGAAGTGGTTTGCCATTCCCTTCTCCAGTGGACCACATTTTGTCAGACCTCTCCACCATGACCTGGCTGTCTTGGGTGGCCCTACATGGCATGGTTTAGTTTCATTGAGTTAGAGAAGGCTGTGGTCCATGTGATCAGATTGGCTAGTTTTCTGTGCTTGTGGTTTCAGTCTGTCTGCCCTCTGATGCCCTCTTTCAACACCTACTGTCTTACTGTAATTCTGTAATATTGTATATTGTATATACTGTATATTGTAATACTGTAATTCTGCAATATTGCCATGCAAATGAAATATTGGGGTTTGGGAAGATGAGCACAGGTGTCCACTCTAATGGAAGGCAGGTCCATGTGCATGAGAAGAAGGCTAGAGGAACCATTTGACTAGTGAGACAATGTCTGTGGAAAGTATTTATTTGTCATTTGTTTGGAAATGGTGCATTTTAGATTGTGAAGAAGTCTACCTCGTCTCTTCATCCTGGTTTCTTTGAAACAAGGTTGATTGAGGTAAATATTTAAATATACTGAAGCATTTTGTTTGCAGCAGATGAAAACCCTGGTGCCTTTGGTTGAAGGCAATCTGCACAAAATGCTTTTGACTTTAATGATAGCTTTCTGCCGGCTGCCACCCAGGAGTCCTTCTTGTGCTCACTGGGTTGAGGAGCATTCCCTAAAATGAGGGGGAGACAGTTCACATCAAAGTTCTAGAGGTTCCTGTAAGGCAACCTTTTATAGGGCATTCTCTTGGTGAGTGTCACATGATTGCCTTGGGAATGTGTTTGCCTGACTGTCTCTTGACACACTGATCAGGCGATAATACAAACCACCCCTCCCCACTTTTTTGGTTAAGCTCTGAGGTAGGTATTTTAACAACCTTTGAGATACCTGTAGAAATTGTGTGCTGTAAGCTCTTGGCCAGGATTGACATTTGTATAAATCAACATCTCGCTAGAATTAGGAAGAAATGACTAGTTTCTTATATTAAGTACTATAAGTGTCATGTTGTTAAACTATATGGTTAGAATCTGAAATGAGGCCTCAGCATCCCGTGTCCATTCCTGATTGGGGTGAAATCTGTATTGAGTTGTAGGAGTCTGCAAGGCCCTCAGACCTGGTGAAGTCCCAAGCAGGTCTCTGCCTCCTTCCATATCTTCTGTTCTCCTTTGTCGGGGGAGGGGTTTGCTGGGGGTAGCCGGTGGGTAGTTAGAACTCCAGGTGCTCCTGCTGGTTTTATTGAAAGAGAGACCAGGAAGAACTGGATAAGTCAATTGGGCAGATAGTGATATAAAAGACTTCAGGTAGTTGGAAAGAAATTTTGGAGTCAGGACATTTTTACCAAAACAGCGGCATCTTGGGAATATTCCTGTATAGCCATTGTCAAAGTCTTACTTTAGCACTCAGTTGTATTTACACTGAAGCTTGGCTACGATCTGGGAAATCATCAGTATCCTTTAAGATGATGAAATTTAACTTCTACTAAGGAAAGGTAGGACCCAGAGCATTTTTAAAAGTGAGGTGTGTGTGAGGGATCGGAGTGAGGCTGAGCTCTGATCAATGTGGCCCCTTGTTTTTTGGGTCTCTCCTTATCATGAGAGAAGTGTTTTTTTCTGGAAATGGAAAACGTGGAGGCAGAAAATCTATTTCTTTGAAAAAAGAGAGTGAATTTTTGGACTGCTGGACTAGTCGTTGGTCTGGCAGCCTTGGTAACTGAAATCCTGTGTGACTGTGCAAAATCTCAAATGCTTGGTTCTAAGTCTGAAATCACAAAGCCTAAATAAAACAAAAGAATAACATTAAAATAATAGACGATAGAGAAACAGATTGGTAAGTCATTATTTTTAAAAAATATATATTAGGAAGCTGTTTAAACCCCTAAATCAAGAAAATAGAAGTATGGGAAAAAATCAAAACAGAAAAATAGGATTTACCTTTTTTTGGCCATGCTGCATGGCTTGTGGGGTCTTAGTTCCCTGACCAGGAATCGAGTCTGTCAGTGAAAGAACCAAGTCCTAACCACTGGACCGCCAGGGCATTCCCAACAAGGTTTACCTTATAAAAAGCTCATATTTCACTCCTAATTGCCAATTCAGTTACCTGAAAGAATTATTTTAAAAGAGAGGGGCTCCCCATTTTCATTAATTGCCTTGCATCCAGGGCTTTGGAAGATGAGGTGTTTCCTGAGTTGACTCTAGAAGCTGAAGTTGAGTGTGGCTCAGCTGTTACCTTATCCTGAGAGTTCCCACTCTTCAGGTTGGAGACATCCTTTCGAACCTTAGAAATTTTGGCAGTATCCTTGAAGGGGTGGAAGCTGCCCCTCTGATGTTTCACTTTGGCATAAAGCCAGAAGGCCTTGCTCTCACCTGTGTTTTGATGGTGGTTCATTGATAAGCCCATCACAGGTTGAGAGTTGATCTTTACTTAGTCAAAGTATTTTAGGCCCCAAAGAGGGTTTACGCTATGAATTTCCTGTTGGTTGTATTTATTAGGGCTGCTCGGTGGTTGCACATAAAATGTAATGTGTCTGTTAGATTCTCTGCTAAGGGTTTTGAAGTATTAACTCATTTTCTTATAGTGACTTCCTTAGGAATTAGAATTGGTTGAGAATTTTGATTGCCTAAGTTGTTTCCCAGTGTTTGGAAATAGTTGATTAACATTCTTTAGAAAATCAATTAGCTGACTATCAGGGTATCATTTCAGTCTAAGGCTTGAAGCTTAAAAATTGATATATAAAAATTGAAAGTTGTGACTTATTTTATTTTTCCAAAGAATCATTTATCTAGTTAGTCAACTTTTTTTTAATCCCTGTACTCTTTTCATGATTGATTCAAAGACTGATTGTTACTAGTAGTGTTCAGTTAATACTGGAAAATGTGAAGTAAGAATCTGATTACCTTTTGGATTCTCCCCTTGAAGAACCATGTAAATTTGCTTTGTCTTGGTTGGCTTGCTTTCTTTGTTCTCTATTTTTTCTTTATGTGGTACAAAACTTAAGTCTGGATTTTTGAGGTAATGGTAATTATACTAACATTGTGGATTTTTAAAAATTTATATATGAAAAGTGATTATATGTAAAGTGACTTACTGAGTCTTAACATTTTATACATTAAAATCCAAGGATCTTATTTCATACACACATTTCAATGTAGGGCATTTACTTGATATGAAAGTTACTTTCTATCTTTTAAGGTCTATGTATTGAATACATTTTTAAAGACTTCATTAGAACAGTTTTAGGTTCACAGCAAAACTGAGCGGAAGGTATAGAGATTTCCCATATACTCCTCTGCTCCAACACATGCACAGCCTCCTCCGTTATCAGCATGCCCCATGAGCGTAGTATGTTTGTTACTATTGATGAACTTTCATTATTGCCCACAAGCTGAATACACTTTTGAATGGGGAAAATAAAATTATTAACAGTATTGCAAATTAGAAGACCGAGCAGTTGTGTTGGTAAGGTTAGTAATAGGTGACAGATTTTGTATTCATACCTGTTTGCCATTAGTCATGCCTTTTGTCAGTTGTTCCTCAGAGCAAATAGATTAACACATTAAGTTTTTGGGTTTAAGAAATGAGCTTCAAAGTGTAAGGTGGTTAATGCTTACCTAATTGGCTAGGAAGAGTGTTTATTTCTCTTAAGGAAAATAATTTCCTCTTGTTTCATATTATCCGGCACTTTGGTTGAGTGAAATTAATTGTTAACTTGAAGCACATTTATTTTCTATGGATGTGAATATTCCCAGAGTACACTTGACACTTTGATAATACTTAATTGTGGATTAGGGTCATGGCTTCTTGTGATATGTTGACATGCAAGTCAGAGGAGCCTATTACATTTACAAAAGTTCAATAACAAGAAACTCATCATTAACTAGGATGGCAGGAAATAAGGAAATAGTGTTTTGGCATTTGTGGTCTTTTACGTATGGGAATTCTTTCATGTACTGATCTTGTAAATTTGAAAGTCTGACCAACATATATTTTTTTCTTTTATAAACATGTCTCCCACCCTAAAGTAATTTGAATGAAATCAGCTTTATCCCTGTCTGCCATAGTCATTTGCTTTCTATGGATAAATAGTATTCCTTGTTATTTGCAAGGCTGATGTAACAACACAGCTGTTATATGCTTGGCATTTCTGCTTCTGGTGAAATGCTATTTGTGCAGATTTATCTGATCCAGATGTGTGACCAGCAGGCTACATTTCTAATTATAAGGATAGCCGAATTCCATTATAAGCACATCATGGGATTATAGGGCCAGAAGGCATCTTGAGAGGACATCTAGTTCATTCTCCAGCTTTTCAGCAGGACCGCACTTCATAAACCTCTCCAGCACTGAACAAAGCAGCAAGGAATGTTCCACCCATGTATAGGCTGAAAGTAGAATCATCGGAATTCTAACTGGAAAAAGAGACGAATCCCTCTGGTCCAGCCCTCTTGCTTTATGGGTAAACAGATTCAGGCCCAGAGACGTGTGATTTAATCTGGACTTTTAGGACTCTGCCTAGAACTTACTCTGCTTTCTTCTGCAGTGGCCTGTGCGGAGGGGGAAAGGGTGGAAGACATGATTGGAAACACCAGGTTCACATCCAGATGTAGCTCTCTGATTAACTTCATTTAGAAGTAGGAGGTCTTGAATTAGTGACAGATGGATTCCATTGGAGCTGATGAACTAGTCCTGAAACCTAATACAGAGTGGGATATTCTATTGTAGTGTGTGTTTATGTTTGTGTACATCAGTGATAAAGCACAGAAGAAATTAGGCATGCATTTAGGGTCTGAGGATTTGCAAGTGTTGTATATAAGCTTACCAGGAATGACGTATCTGAATAAATGTGTGATTCTTCAACTTGATTTGACATTGTTGAGTCTGGGGTTTGATTTTGCCCTAAGATAATAGTGACCCCGCTACTGTCTTACCAATGTTGGCAGAAGACAAGGGACTCTGGCACCACAGCCAGGGGTGTACCAAACAGCATGAGCTCCAGCACTTGTGTCAGTTCCTTCTTGCCCCCAAGTCCCACATGGGTGATGTGGAGCATCCAGATGGGGTGTGCACAGTAAGATGGTGTTTCTCCTGTTGTGTTGTTGTTGTTTAGTCGCTAAGTCGTGTCTGACTGTTTTGTGACTCCATGGACTGTAGCCCACTGGGCTCCTCTGTCCATGGAATTTCCCAGGCAAGAATACTGGAGTGGGTTTGCCATTTCCTTCTCCAGGGGATCTTCCCTGACACAGGAATCGAACCCAAGTCTTCTGCATTGGCAGGCAGATTCTTTACTGCTGAGCCACTGTGTTTCTGCTTAGGGACACTTTACTTGGGGAATCCACTACTTTTGTAGCATGCAGTAAGTGAACTTGCGCTTTGTCTAGAGGAGAACCATTATCCTATCTGTTAAGGTTGTTCATTGCAAACAGAACTTTGAGAAATAGCCTGGACACAAAATAGTCAGGGCTTCGCCGTTTAGCATACCTGGAAGGACATGGAGGCTCACCGAAGACTGATGGAGAGTGTCTCACAATGATAATATCCTGTACTTTCTGTCCATTTATGTGCCAGAAAGTAAAGATGATCCAATAAAATGGATTGCTAGCAACTTCACAGAGAGTAAAAGATATTAGCTGTTAGGAAGCAAATTCAAAATAAGAGAAAATGGTAATTGCTGGATAATCAGGAGAATGAAAAAGGGAGGAAAATATGAAGAACTTTAATTCTTCTGTAAATTGACATCTTGTTATTGATACTTATGAACGTGGTCAGTTCATATTAAATGATATCACAAGCACATCATCAGGGATTATAAATCTTGTTTCTACACTATTAAATCCTTAACATCTTTTGTGAAATGAAAGTGGTTGCCATGTGGACCCAGGCCTAGGTTTAGCTCTGTTTCTTCACTGCACTGTGGCGTTAAGCGTTTAAAAAAGATTATTACTATTAGGAAAGTTCATTGTACTCTTTTATTTAAAATAAACCCACCCCCCGCCCAGTTGTTGTTGTTCAGTCACTAAGTCACGTCCAACTCTTTGTGGCTGGTGGACTGCAGCATGCTGTGCTCCTGTTTCTGCTGTCTCCTGGAGTTTGCTCAGTTTTATGTCCATTGAGTCAGTGATGCTATCTAACCATCTCATCCTCTGCCGCCCCCTTCTCCTTTTGCCTTCAGTCTTTCCTAAAGAGTCAGTTCTTTGCATCAGCTGGCATAAAAAAATAAAAGTTTTCTACATTTCACCACACTGTAGCTCAAAATTCATAGTGGTTGCTATACTTCTATGGCCTTTGGATCGGTCAACATTAGAGGGGAGAGGAAATGTTAATGATTTTAATGGCTGCTTTTTCCTTTTGAAGGATTAGAATCTAATAAGTGCTTAGGACGTTTAAGAGATAGTCTGAATGTCTGGAAATAATCACAATACTGCATCATAAATATAATATTAAAATATTATAAATTCACTTTTCTCAAGTAGTAACTGAAGATTGTCTTACAATAATGGGCATTAGATAGGTCAAGTAAACAATATCTTTACTTTGTGAATAAGGAAACCAGCATACACAAGGTAATTTGCCCATTGGTCTGTGTTAGTCTTCTCACTACTTAGAAAAGATTTTGGCCCCAGATGGGAATACCAGACCATCTGACCTGTCTCTTGAGAAACCTGTATGCAGGTCAGGAAGCGACAGTTAGAACTGGACATGGAACAACAGACTGGTTCCAAATAGGAAAAGGAGTATGTCAGGGCTGTAGATTGTCACCCTGCTTATGTAACTTATATGCAGAGTACATCATGAGAAGTGCTGGGCTGGAAGAAACACAAGCTGGAATCAAGATTGCCAGGAGAAATATCAATAACCTCAGATATGCAGATGACACCACCCTTATGGCAGAAAGTGAAGAAGAACTAAAGAGCCTCTTGAGGAAAGGGAAAGAAGAGGGTGAAAAAGTTGGCTTAAAGCTCAACGTTCAGAAAACTAAGATCATGGCATCTGGTCCCATCACTTCATGGCAGATAGATGGAGAAACAGTGGAAACAGTGTCAGACTTTGTTTTGGGGGGCTCCAAAATCACTGCAGATGGTGATTGCAGCCATGAAATTAAAAGACGCTTACTCCTTGGAAGGAAGGTTATGGCCAACCTAGATAGCATGTTTAAAAGCAGAGACATTACTTTGCCAACAAAAGTCCATCTAGTCAAGGCTATGGTTTTTCCAGTGGTCGTGTATGGATGTGAGAGTGGGATGGTGAAGAAAGCTGAGCACCATAGAATGGATGCTTTTGAACTGTGGTGTTGGAGAAGACTCTTGAGAGTCCCTTGGACTGCAAGGAGATCCAACCAGTCCATCCTAAAGGAGATCAGTCCTGGGTGTTCATTGGAGGGACTGATGTTGAAGCTGAAACTCCAATACTTTGGCCACCTGATGCGAAGAGCTGACTCATTGGAAAAGACCCTAATGCTGGGTAGGATTGGGGGCAGGAGGAGAAGGGGAAGACAAAGGATGAGATGGTTGGATGGAATCACCGACTCGATGGACATGGGTTTGGGTGGACTCCGGGAGTTGGTGATGGACAGAGAGGCCTGGCGTGCTGCAATTCATGGGGTTGCAAAGAGTCAGACACGACTGAGCGACTGAACTGAACTGAAAACCTTCGTATGACATGAGAGACTAATTCTGTAGTACCCTTCATTCTACTTGACCTGCTATTTTTTCATGTGTGTGTTTTTTTTTAAAACATAGAGTATCACTGTCTTACATACTACTACCTAACTTGGTATGATCATTGTTTCTCCTTTGTTGTTGTTCAGTTGCTAAGTCGTGTCCAACTCTTTGTAACCCCATGAACTGCAGCACGCCAGGCTTCTCTGACCATTACTATCTCCATGAGTTTGCTCAAACTCGTGTCCATTGAGTCAGTGATGCCATCCAACCATCTCAATCTCTGTTGCCCCCTTCTCCTCTTGCCCTCAGTTTTTCACAACATCAGGGTCTTTTCCAATGAGACCAAAGTTTCTCCTTTCTGGAATGTAAACTCCCTCAGAGCAAGGGGTTTTTGTCTTTTGTTTCTCTTGTGCACTGGTGAATTACTGGTCTGTAACAGCATCTGACCCCTAGTAGATCCACAGTAAGTTTGGTGATTTAGTGAATCAACGTGTGGTATATTATATACCTAGTACTATAAATTGATGAGACTGAGTTTAGATAATATTTCTAGCTTTGGGCAAATGATTGGACCTCTCTGGATAATGCCAGTTGTTTCATCTGATAGGGTGAGATTGAATTTTTAAACTGGGCTGGGAGATGTCGCATACACAGTGTTTTTTAAAATTTAGAGGCAGCTTTTGAAGATGACTTCCCTGGTGGCTCAGATGGTAAAGCATCTTGCTAACAATGTGGGAGACCTGGGTTCTATCCCTGGGTCGGGAAGATCCTCTGGAGAAGGAAATGGCAACCCACTCCAATATTTTTGCCTGGGAAAGCCCATGGACGGAGGAGCATGGTAGGCTACAGTCCATGGGGTCGTGAAGAGTTGGACATGACTGAGCGACTTCACTTTGAAAATGAAGGGATTTCACATAAAACGAGGTTTCTGGTTTCTCTTGAAAACCTGGCAACATGGACCCGTGTTCTTGCACGGTAGTGAACGTTGTAAGCTTGGTGTCAGCTCCATGTTTGGTAGAGGTGTCTGCTCTACTTGAAGAGGTCTCCATCACCAGATACTGAGGCTGTCAGTTGCTTTTTTTTGCCATCATGTGCATACTTTAATTTTTAAAATATAAAAAAAATGTAAATATGAAGTCTTTATTTATGGCCATGTTTCCAAAACAAGAAGCAAGGAAGGTAAACCACTTTGCTCGCTGACATTCCCTTCTTGGCTCTTGTAGCCATTTGGACATCAACAGCCCCTTGATGTTATGATTATTTAAAACTTCTACCTCTTTCGCGTTTTTATGATTTTAGCCGTGAGTGCTGATAGTATGCAACAGGGAAGAGAGTGCTTCAGACTTAGAGGAATGAACTTCACTGTTTTGACTGTGCAAGTGGCAGCATGGAATGCAAGTCTGGGGAAAAATGCTCCCTTTGTTGAACTGTAGATGCATAATTCGTTTAAATGTTTGAAGTGCATGGCCACATTGCTGTGTGCTCAGGTACAGCATTAGAAGGGCCCTAAAGGTGTGTGTTCTCTATTTGTACTATTTCCTGTCTCCTGAGGAGATTTTTTTTTTTTTTCCTGCTTCTAATATTGGCAGGAAATGCAAAAGATTTAGAAAGCATTTTGTTGTTTGGAAAAAATGATTTATTTTCATCCAGGAAAAGTGAGTGTTTTAGATTTGTTGTTACCTTGAAGACTTGAAAAATTGAGCTTTGGATCCCTTTTAATAGGAAGAAGAAATGGCTTTCTCTTCCTAGAGGAATTCAAAACAACTAGACAATTTCAAAACATCTTTAATGTGGAAATGTGACTTATATTTGGACATGTGTATGGGCGAATAAGATTGTGCAGGCTTTAGACTCAGGAATTGCATAGGATTAACCATTAGATCCAATTTTCTTTTGACTCTTTACCTAAAGATTGGGCTAAGTTCTCAGGTGGAGAAACTAGGTGAGATGCTACTTACATATTATTAGACAATCTGTGTAAAGTAGAATTTCATATAATTTCGTTAGGAGAGTTGAAAATTATTAAGTAGCTAGAGCAGTGTTACCAAAAGATCATTATCTGATAAATACCAGCCCTTGGGTAAAGTTGTACTGATTCTCAGTACATATTAGTTCTTGAAGTCCAGCATTAAAGAACCTCTAGCTATTCAATTCAGAGTTTTCAGACTTACTTGATAGCATTCCTTTTTCACATAAGGCATGTTAGCATGAAGCAAAATATTTGTTCCATGGCGTATACTTTGGAAATTATCACCTGGCTGGATCTAGAAAAAAAGATACTACATGTACTTGGTTCCTGTGTCTGTATAGGTTTAAATGTTTCCCCTCCCCTTTTATTGGACTTGCAATTACATTTCTGTCAGGCTACTTCCAGGGATGTCAGGCAGTGACATGGTTAAAATTTAGTGTAGAATCCAGATGGAATGTAGAGGATAGTTTTGAGTGGTCTTTCTTTTATTTGGAGAACAAATAAATCTATATTGATTTCCTGTTTTTCAGGTCATATGCTTCTAGTTAAGACACATAACTTACCATGCCTGTATTGTAAATGACCATTTTAGGTGTGGTTATCTTTTCCTTGTGCTGTTGTTCTTTTGGAGATTTACTAAGTGTAGGTAACACTTGTTTTCTCTGAGAGCTTCATTAGTTGCCTGGTTTGGGACTTTGCAGAGAACCTGATGGACTAGGGGAAAGGCAGTGGAATAATTAACATTTTGGAGTTTAGTAAGTTAGAGTGGGTGTATATGTGTGTGGGTGTTGTAAAGAGTGTACAACTTGGTTAATTTTCCTGTATGAACTTAGGTAGGACATATTTGTAGAAATCTGAAGCGATTTGAGAGGCAGGAGACCTGACTCTTAATCAATGCTGTGACCTCTAAAAAATAAGGAATTGGATTAGATAGTCCTAAAGGTGCTGCTGATGTTAAAAAAAAAAAAAAAAAAAAAAACCTTAAAAATTGCATTGCAAAATTTAAATGCTGAGGTTGTGGTTTTGAAACTAGTATAGGTTGTGACATGCTAGAAGGGAAATGAAACTCTCATGGTGGAAAAGTTTATGCTGATGTAAAAATATGATTTGGAATCTTTGGTATTTGCCAGGGGCTACAAGAATTAAATGACTCTCCATTTGTAATCTTTTTGTACCTCAAGAGGGCTGCAGGAGAGTTTGAGAGCCCTGGATTGACCTCATTCAGGGATCTACAGGACACATTGTAGTCCACGGATAGCAGGAAGAGTAACATAGTATATTCACTTCTGCCTTTGGCTCTTGGAGCTTTTACCATTCATCACCTCAGCCATTCACATTTTCAGGGAATTAATTAGAACCAGGGAAGTGCTTGCCACTTCTTGTTCCTGAGAAGTCTGCAGCCTAAAAATGCGTATCATTCAAGGTGTAACATGAATGAGTGTTATATGGCTGTTGTAATTTTTCTTTAAAGATACGTGGTTAAAAAAAAGTGCTTTCTAGGGAAAATATCTGAGTTGTGCTGGGTCTTTGTTGCTGCGCTTGGGCTTTAATCTGCAGCAAGCAGTGGCTACTCTTTGCTGTGGTGTGCAGGCAGCTCATTTACGTGGCCCCTTTTATTGCAGAGCAGGGCTCTAGGTGCGAGGGCCTCAGTAGTTGCAGGGTGTGGCCTCAATAGTTGCGGCGCACGGGCTTAGTTGCTCTGAGACATGTGGGATCTTCCCAGACCAGGGTTTGAACCGTGTTACCTGCATTGGCAGGCAGATTCTTAACCACTGGACCAAGGGAGGTCCTGGGAAAATATCTTATAAGTGGTACTTTATTTATGACTCTCATCCCAAATTAGTGAAATTGCTGTGTTAGGATTGCAGAATTTAGAATTGTAAGGAAATTTGCAGATAATCTAGTCCAGCCACATCACGTTGCAGATGAATGAAGGCTTGGAGGCACTCAAGTCACACAGCTGGTATTTGTAATAAACCAAATTAAACCAAGTCTCTAGATTGCCACTGAGATCCTCTTTTCTCATATCATGTAGATTTCAGGCAGTGTGTGTTAGAATTCCTTGTGAAATGCTTTAAAAAATTGAAATACATCAATAGTGTACATACAGCAGATTTGAAAAATTGAGTCTTCACAAGTATGTTTTGAAATATAATTGATCATTTAGAAATCATTTTAAAAATAAATTCTACAAAAGGTAGCTGTACAAGTGCAATCTCATTATTTGTGTTGAAGGTATTCTCCTAAGGATATGTGATGCTTAAAACAAATAGCTTGTGTAGAGGGTATAAAAAAGAGCTATTTTTATTCACGTATCCAGCAATAAGACTTTTAAGATGCATAGACAATGGCCAAATAATATTCAGGGTTCTGGTTTAAGTGATAGGGAAATTAGTTCTCTTATGGACAGAAAAGGCATTGAGAGAGAACTGACTGGTCATGGTGTTGAATTTCACAGAATTAGTTTTGAATAAGTAGGATTTTCAGTGTACTGTGAGCTTTTTAAACTCACAGTAACTAATACCCATAGGATTTTGCAAAGTAAAAATTAGTTCAGAGCAAATTATCCCCTTTATGAATTCTCATTTCTGAATGAAATCTATGAATCAAGAATGTATGAACACATCTTTTAGAATGTATTGAAAACGTGTTTCAGAATGTACATTATAGGAGCACAGTATAAGATTGGAGCAAGCCATTCTACTACAGGAATTTCTTAAACCCCAGGAAAAAACAGTAAGAATTCTTTAGTGAGTGCTGGAAGCAGGAAACAACGCGGCTCAGCTGTCTGCGGAGGTTGGAGGATTTCCCTTTGATGGTCAGGGCTGAATCCTCAGTTGATTGAAGGTAGTGGGTAGATAGCAACACATGCCACACACAAGTTGAATGTCAGATTTACTGAACCCTCAGCAGTATGATGCTTTCAGATTATAATTTCAATCATAGCAATATCTTAATACCTTTGACAGAAGGGTCTTGGAGCATTAAAAAAAAAAAAAATTCCAGTGAGACTGTTTTGTAAAGATCAAGGACATGGAGGTTTGAGAAATCTCACTCTCTGCTCATTATTTGAAGATGTTTTTTGACATCTTCGCTCATTTACAAAGTTAGCCAAATGTGTAAAATCGTATTTCTAGTGTTTGCACAGTGCCAGGCATGTAAGATACCCAATGAATGTTTGAAAACTGAGGGAAGAAATTTCCAGATCTGTCTACTCACCTTTATCTGCCTTCAGTCATACATATGATTTCAACATGTATTCATTTGTAGTAGTGCTCTGATTGTGGTAATCTGTCAGACGCGACCGTCTGTTACATAAGTTGTCGGTGTGCTTAATTCTAATATCTTAATTATTAGGTGTTGATTAAAATTTTTAACAGTTGATTTAAAATTCTCAGACATTACTATTGTCTTTGAAATGTTGAACAAAATAGAGGTGGAGACCAGGGTTTCCTCTGGAAGCTGGTCCAGCATTGGACATAGTGTTCTCTTTTCTACTACTTCGGTTCTGACTGAGGACGAATGAGTGGAAGGAGCCTTGGTGCACAAAGGATGGCAAATATGTGGCATGGATCTTCTCAATTTTTAAATCTCACTACATTGGTAGCCATCTCTTAACTCTCACTAGCCTGGGGCAGTGAGGCTTTCTCAACACTGTAATCCAGGCAAGTACCAAATCACTTTGAGTGGGCTTGATAAAAAAGCCGGGGGTCTCACCAAATAGCACCTGTTAAGGAGCTGGAGAAGGATTTGTGCTTAGAACACACACAGAGTTCTTGGTGGAATCAGAGTAACCCAGGCTTTCTGGTTCTCCAGGTTGTACTCCTTGGCACTTTGTTTTCTCATTTAACATGATGGGATTGTGAAAAGAAACTGAAAGGATATCCTTACTTGGGCTCCAGCTCACAAGATTAAAACTAAACCATTCTTTACCTTGTTTTATCTGGATACTGAAAATAATAGAGCTAATTTAAGTTTTCATTTTAGTACTCTCTTCAATGCTATGAAGAATGTGGGAAATAATTTACTAAAATAAGACTGGGGTAAGGAGTTGGGGCAACGCAGTAGAATAAAATAAAATTCTTCTGAAGTACTTGGGAAAATATTTTTTAAATTTTGTTGGAGTATAGTTGATTTACAAGGTTGATAGTTTCAAGTGTACAGCAAAGTGAATCAGTTATACCTATATCCACTCATTTTTAGATTATTTTCCCATATAGGCCATTACAGAGTACTGAATAGAGTTCCCTGTGCTACGCAGTAGGTCCTTATGAGTTATCTATCACCTTGTGGCTGAGATGGTAAAGAATTCATCTGCCAACACAGGAGATGTGGGTTTGATCCCTGGGTTGGGAAGATCCCCTGGAAAAGGGAATGGCAACCCACTCCAGTATTCTTGCCTGGAGGATTCCATGGACAGAGGAGCCTGGCAGGCTACAGTTCATGGGATCACAGAGGCAGACACAACTGAGCGACTAACGCTTTCACTTTTTCATATATATATAGTAGTATGTTTATGTCAATCCCAATCTCCCAATTTATCCCTTCTCCTAGCCTTACCCCCTGGTAACTATAAGTTTGTTTTCTACTTTTGTGACTCTGTCTGGTGGATATGTTCATTTGTACCTTTTTTTTTAAAGATTCTACATATCAGCAATATCATATAACATTTGTTTTTCTCTGTCTGATTTATTTCAGTCAGTGTGGTAATCTTTAGGTCCATCCATGGGAAAATATTTTTTTTGAAGTAGCAATTGTTAGAGGTACAAGCATGTCTCATCTATTAAGTAGAGCAGGTAGGACTTTCACTTGGCAATGCTGTTGAAAGTTTTAATTGCATTTATATTTGTTGTTGCAGATACTTCATATATATATATAGATGGGATTTTACTCAATTCTGAATTACCAAGGTTTTTATGTAATATTAATGTGCAAAGAGATAGTATAGTTTGAAGAAGAGGTGCGCATTTTCCCTTAATTTGTAAACATCTGAAAAAAATTATTAGGTATTACAGGAGTCTGATATTTTATAGATTTAGAAATATGCATTATAGGATTATGGGTTCTGTAATTTCCTAGTGCTTTTTCTAGAGTATATATATATCTATGCATGTATGTATACATATATGTATGTGTTTAAGTGTGTTTGTTTTGAAGCATCTAAATTGCAGCTTTATGAAGCTTTGTCACTACAGTTACTGGAAATACAAGAATGCATTTTGTACTGATAAAATGTAACAAAAGTTGTTACCTTCTTCAAATAATAGGCTTTTACTTTAACACATGTGAAATTTTTGTTTATTCATCTTGACACAAGTAGTCACCGAAGAGCAATTTTCAAAATTGTGTTGCTTCCAGGAACGTCAGCTCGAGTGCTCTGGCATTTCACTAACATTGTGCTGTGTATGTGGGTGGGGGGGCAGTGATGAATGACTTTTTACTGCTTCAAAAAATAAGAGTGCAGCTTAATCACAAGATGGGCTGGTTATCTTTGTTCATTTCATGACCATGGAATGCACCTCTAACCTTAACAACTCTTCTTTCAGGTGCTTTCATAAGCCATCATCACTGGCAGAAAGACCAACACATATTACAGGTCTCTTTGATAGGGGTTGATTGTGTCCTCTTGGCAAAGAAGAACAGCAACCTTCACATGTCAAACAGGACCAGTACAGAGTGTAAGTCTCCTGTATGGGGAAGATCTTTGTAGATACTTCAGCAAACCTAAAAGTCTGAATAGAATGAAGCTAAAGAAGTAACTTCTTGAGTATCAAGGAATGCATCAAATATCTGAGCCACTACCACATGCCAGGGTCCTATACCAGTATCCTGAGGACCTTTTAACAGGTGCATATTCTCTCGCCTTAAAAAAAAAAAATCTTCCTTAAGTTGTCATTTAACTTCCTCATATGTCAGGTCAGGGAGAAGTTTGCCCAAAACACATTATTTGGAGGTAATAAATGAATGAGGAAAATTTGCTTGCCTAGAGTGTCTCTTGAGTCTTCAGCGAGGCTCAACTGTCAGATAGGGGAGAAAGCCGAGCAGTCCATCACTCTCCTTTCACACTTGAGGGTAGGGAGGCCCAAAGAGCTCTTAGTGGAAATCATTGTAAACTGGAGTAACCTTGAGGTAGCATTAAGCAGCAGATAAGCCTTGGACAGGGAGGCCTGGCGTGCTGCAGTCCATGGGGTCGCAAAGAGTCAGACACGACTAAGCGACTGAACTGAACTGAAGGCTTGGACCGAAGTAAATGTCCTAGGAAGGAGGAGGAGAGGAACATGAGCACGTTTCAGCCATCACATGCTTCTGGGGAGTTGTGACACTGGTGGGAGGGAGAGTTGTGTGGACAGAGTAGGAAATACATTTATATAGGCAGGAGACTGTAGAGGATTTTTTTGGCCTGAAAAAGTGTTTTTGAGCTACAGAATATGATACCTAGCCTCTATATATAGCATTAGGAAAGATCTAAGACATGGTATAGTGTATTTTAGGACTTTTCTGAAAATGCACATCACCTGCCCTTGTTCAGAGGGAAGATATCCAGGTCGACGGAATCCTGGGGATTCTGATTTAGTAGTTCTGAGGTGGAATCGAAGGATCTGTATTTTTAAACTGCTGTATTGAGAAATAATTCACATCATACAGTTTACTCATTTAAGATGTCAATTTCAATATATATGTATTTTAGCATATTGGCAAGGTTGTACAGTTACCAACATTGTCAAATTCTAGAACATTTTTGTACCTTCTAAAAGAAATCTTGTACTACCTATTAGCAATCACTCTGCCATGTCCATCCTCCCCGCCCCCCCCCCCCCCCAGCTCCAGGCAACCATCAATCTACTTTCTGTCTCTAAAAATTCACCTGTGCTGGACATTTCATTAAAAGGAAGCTATACAATATGTGGCCCTCTGTGACTGGCTTTTCCCCCTTTGCATAGTGTTTTCGGAGTTAATTCATGTTCTGTCATGTGTCAGTACCTCATTCCTTTTTTATTGCCAAATAATTTTCCATTGTGTAGGTATACCATATTTATTTATCTTAAAGTTGATAAATGTTTGGATTGTTTCTCCTGTTCTTGGCTTTATGAGCAATGCTGCCATGAACATTCATGAGGAATCAGCGTTTCTAAACAAGCACCCCACCTGCAAATTCTGTTGCAGTATTTCCTGCATCAGACTTGGAGCAGTTAGCTTAGGGGAACTCCTGCTTCCACAGTGCCAAGTCCCTCATTCTACATCTCTCATGAATGCTGCTCTGGCTTCTGCTTAAAGAATTCCTGGTTTGTGAAAGTGAGTGGTGGCCCAGTGAAAGTGATGTGTAAGAATGAATTACGTGGTCTGTGTGTGCAGGTTAGAGTGGACAGAAGGGGCAGATGAGAGAGAGATGGTAGGCAGGATAAGATGGTTCCAGATGTTTCCAGAATCTAGAAGTGATTTGATTTAACTCCTGAATTAGGACGCTGGCCCTGCTGGTCAGGAGTGGAAGAGTCAGAGGAACAGAATTTTATTAAAGGATCCTTTCAATAGTGGTGATTTTAAAATATTCAACACTTTATATTTTTAACTGACTCAGACATGGTTATGTCTAATTCTGACCTTATCTATTCCTATCATCCTGTTTTTCCAAATAAACGTGTTTTTACCGACTGTTTTGAGAGAGGAAATCCGGGATAACTAACTGAAGGATATAGGATAATAAAAAAAATGCTGGGTTATGGTATTTTGAAGCCTGTGGTCAATTAGGGATGTTTAAATATTGTGCAAGCCTGTGTCAGACTGAACTTTTCAAGGTTCCTTTTTAGATTCAGGAGTCTGTGGTATATCTTGAAACTGAAAATAGTTTCTAAGAGCCAAGGCCGCACCATCCCTGCAGGTTGGCCCAGCTGTGCCCAGGGTGAGGGCAAGCCACACCTGTGAGCCAGTTTTAGAAGGTGGAGCTGATACCATCAGTGACCCTTCTCAGGAAGTCTTAGAAGTGTGTTTTGTATAATAGGATTTTCATTGGCCATATGTCCATTATCTGTTTCTCATTATTCCATTGGCTTCTTTGACAAATATGAGATTGCCTGTAAAGTGGTCTGTGTTCTATATACATTTTGCTCCTTAGCAAAAGTATCTCTTCAAAAATAAAGGTCAGAATGTATTGGTAAATTCTTCATCCTACCTGTGCTGTGCTGTGCTTACTTGCTCAGTCATGTCCAACTCTTTGCAACCCTATGCACTGTAGCTCACCAGGCTCCTCTGTCCATGAGGATTCTCCAGTTAAGAATACTGGAGTGGGTTGCTGTGCCCTCCTTCAGAGATCTTCCCAACCCAGGGATTGAACCCAGGTTGCCCACATTGCAGGTGGACTCTTTACTGTCTGAGCTACCAGGGAAGCCCAAGAATACTGGAATGGATGGATAGCCTTTCCTTTCTCCAGGCGATCTTCCCAACCCAGCAATCAAACTTCTGCATTGCAGGTGAATTCTTTACTGTCTGAGCCATCAGGGAAGCCCTCATCCTACCTACCTAACCATAATCACTGTGAACACTTTGGTATGTAGTCTTTCATTTCTGTTGTCTGTGAAAAACATATTCCTAGTTTTGCAGAAGTTGTACTACAGCATAGACCTTCTGTTTGTTAACCTATTATTCCTCTATGTTATTTCCCTATAAACAGTGCACTTTGTACATCTTCCTTTGTTAGCAGGTTGATTTCAAATGCATTTAAAATTGGCAGCATAATCTTTCATCGTGTAAAGCAAAATTTTTTACCTGGAAGCACAGAAATAAAACGTTGAATTTACAGTTTGTATGGGGACCATTCACTTCATAATTCTATTTAAATACTTACACATAATCTAAGAGTATTATATCATTATAACCTGATGTCAGATAGAAAGAAATTATGCCTTTGGTACACATTGGTCATCTCAGTTGAATACATGGTATTCCCTAGCTTTATGCTAAGGTCAAGGACCCTGAAGAAGATTTTGCCACATTCTCTGAAAATGTTAGTTAGGAATCAGTTCTTTATTTTTTAAAAGTTGTCAGTGTTATGATCATGAAATATCAGAAATGAAAAATAGGCAGGTCTATACTGTGTAAACTATAGCCCTCTAACTTTATAGCTTTCATATTCCCTTGGAGCTCAGTCGGTAAAGAATCTGCCTGCAATGTAGGAGACCCGGGTTCAATCCCTGGGTTAGGAAGATCCCCTGGAAAAGGAAATGGCAACCCACTCCAGTATCCTTGCCTGGAAAATCCCATGGACAGAAGTGGGCTGCAGTCCATGGGGTCGCAAAGAGTCGGGCATGACTGAGCGACTAACACTTACTTACTTACTTATGGATAGAAGAAATTGAAACACATCACCTTTTTAACAGTGGCTGTTTCTAGGTGAATGGAAACCTTCATCCTGTTTTTCTGTATTTCCAGATTCCTAGAGTGGACATGTATTATATAATACATGGGGATGTGGGAATTGAAACACAGGACAAATATTTTTAGGTTTCAGATGAGGGAGGGCGCACCAGTAGAGAGAAGCCACAAAGATAAGAATGGGTAGTTACTTTTCTTCTGAGAATGAAGCCTGCCAACCCTGAGGGAACTGGGCCCCACCCTGTACTTTTCATAGCTAGAGTTTTTGAAGTCCTTTGTGCTAGTTAGGGACTAGCATAGTTAGCACAGCTAAGTAAGTATGTAACAGATTGCTATTATTAGTTTATCTTGAGACTTGCTGGGTCTCATTTGATTGACTTCTCCACCTAGAAAGTTGGATTTATTTTGGCAGTTCAAAGAAGATTTTTTTGGAGTGCTTGTTATCTAAAAAGGTAATAAGACTGGGGAACCTGCTTTCCCTTCCTCCCTTTAAAAAAGAAAAACAAAAAAACTTTTCCGGTCGGTCCTAGTGAGCATGCCTAATCTTAGGGATTACTCATGACCCCGGGGCTGGTTTTGTAAATGTTACCAAATCAATCTATTACTTAACCACAGATGTTCTTCCTTTGTTGTGTTCCACACAGTCCGGGCCGAATGGTGGAAGCTCCTTCTGGGACAGTTGGCTAAATCGTGTCTTTTAGGTCTTTATTTGTACGTTTGTACATTGAATTGGAAATATTTCACCACAAAAATGTAAGCAGTCACATGGTGCAACTTAGATTGAATTATTTGGGTTTTTAAAAGTTAACTTTTATGATTATACAAATTATAGATGCTCAAATATAAATACAAAAGAAAAAATATAACCCATTTCATTATCCATAGGTTAACCATTGTTAGCATTTTGGTTTTATTTCATTATAGTCTTAGAAGCAGTTACGTGTACATATATACCCTGTACATTCCACTGAATATTGTTATGGACATCTCCATGTAATATTTCTGGTTTACTTTTTCCATGTTGCAGTAGTGACTTCCTGAAGTTTGTAAGTAGTAGTATTTATGGGTACAGATCCTTTTCATTTTACGGTGACTGCCTTAAGTATTAGACTTCCTATCAACCCTTGAGATGCATGTGCTAATAGTGATATTCTTTGTCACTGTACCCAAACTGACAAGTTGTTAGAGCTGCCAGGGACCTTGATCATGGAGTTCAGTCCCCTGTTTAGAGAAATGAGAAAAGCAAGCCAGAGGAGATTTGCCCCTTGCCCAGTATCATTAAATTATTTAATGACCTAAGAATACTCCTGTAGGAAGCAGCTGTTACTTCTCTTTAGCAGGTTGAGAAATGGGATATTGAGAATTTAATAACATTTTTGAAAGAACTCAGTTGTGTGTGTGTGTGTTTTTAAAAAACTGAGGTAGGGAGAAAAAAGTCAAACTGATGGAGGCTCAGTGGTTCACCTGCCATTGCAAGAGATGTGGGTTCGATCCCTGGGTCTGGAAGATCCCCTGGAGGAGGAAATGGCAATCCACTCCAGTATTCTTGCCTGGGAAATTCCATGGACAGAGGAGCCTGGTGGGCTGCAGTCCATGGGGTTGCAAAGAGTCAGACACGACTGAGTGACTGGACCCACACATTTATGAAACTTACTTGTTTATTTCATTTTTCAACTAGCAGTTGATTGATTTGATGGCATGTGTCACCATTATCTTTATTTCCTCACATATTTGTGCAGAAGTCATTGATATGATGCTGACAGTGCCCACTTTCCCATTTGAGGCGTTAATTATTTTTTTGCTCTGGCAGTTAAGCAAAATTAGGGAACCCTAATTTTCGGTAGAGATAAGTGACTTAAAATTTTGATTTCTTTTAAATTGCATATTAAATACTAACACCTTTCATTAGTTTTGAAAAGCAATAGCTTCTTAGGAGTATTTTCCAGTTTTTTTGAGAAAAGCAAACGTCATGTCCTTGTGACTTTTTTTTTAAACAAAGTGATACCCTAAGAGGTTAGCTACAAAATGAAATGTACTTGTCGACTGCTTCCCTTTAACCTTGGGAAGAACGTGGGGGCTTGACTGTGGACAACACCAGCTTTGTTTCCCCTGAAGTGTGGGCAGTTGGGGCCTGTGAACATGGCACTTACAGCGGTTCACCGTCGCCTGCCTTGGAAAGCTGTCTCTGGAACGGTCTGAGGTGCTCTTGGTGAGGCCTGCTTCCTGTGTGAGGGCCTGTTGTGGAGGCCTCCCTTGAATGGGAGGCTTGTGAGAAGTGGTTTCCCACCAGCACACAATGCGGGCTCTCCGCAACGTAAATACACTTTCCACTCGGGGTCAGACTCAGCGCCTGGCCAGAATCCCCTTGCAAAGAAACTATTTTGTAGTTCCACTTATTTATAGTGGCCAGTGAAAAATTAACCTGCTTGCTTAATCTATTTTTAAAAATAAAAGGGAAGCCCCTTACCTAACAGTATTTGCTGAATGTAAATCAGTTGGCTGTGACATATTTTGATCTTGCTTACTTGCTGCTCTAGGAAAATGAATGTCACCTTTTCACTAACTGTTCTGTCTATATTTGAAGCTTGAGGTTCTTGTTTTAAGAGTTATCCTTATGTGTCAGGAAAACTCCTTTTGGGTTCTCTGGTGAAGACCTAATAGGCTACGGATAAAGAAAATAAAGCAGTGACTGTAGAAAACACTAGATCAAGTCATCTGTGGATTTCAAATGGGCTCATTGAGCAGTCAATGAAGGTCTGGAGATCAGAGCAGTTAAGAGTCTTACTTGGGAATGGCAACACAAAATTATTTGTCTTTATTTCCTTGGAACTGATGGTTTGCTTTGAATCCAGGGCATAAATGTGACTACTTGAGAGACTAAACTCAGTCCCCGTCCAGTGGGCTTGGATTTATTGGAGTCAGGTCCCACTCTCTCCCCGAATGTGTGCTCACATTCCTGACATTCCAAGCCCAGGAGTACTTGCTCCCCGACATCCATTCCCTATCCCTCCAGCCTGCTGCTCTCTTATCAAGATTTTACCAGATAAATTTGTTTCACTGAAGTACTTTAAAGAGTGTAACATAAACTCCTGGAGAGAAAAGTCCATGCTGGAATTTGGATACTTTTCATTTGGGTTAATTTGTTCTTTGTTTCAGACCCTGCCAGGTGAATTGTGGATGTATAGAGTATATAAAATAGGGACAGTTGGTCTACTAGAAAGTGAATTTGCATTTTTCTTACATTTTTACATCTAAGGTGCTTGGCATGGAGTAGTGGTTGTCAGAGTCTGATATGGGGGGCCCTTGGGTGATCCTGAAATTCTTGTAATAGGTTTCATGAGGTTGTAACTATTAGTAATCCTAAAATGTTTTTATGTCTTTTTCAATCTTATGCTTTTGTGCCGTTCAATAGTGTTAACTGAAAAATACTTTGTCTTTCATCCTTTCGCATGAGGAGAAATACAAAAATTGAATTGGAGACCATGCATTTTGTAGCAGAGTTGAAATTTAAAATTAGTTTTCTGGAAAGGTTTTAAAGCCTGTTAGTGGACTGCTGAAATTTGAAGTTTGAATGATTTCAGAACAAAAGAGTGTCTTACACAAAGCAGAACCTAAGTGAATAAATAAATAAATAAATAAATGCAGCCTCTGCATTTTCTTAACAAACTATATTAGTGTAATTAATGATGTCATCATTATTCACAGGGGTTGCTTAGAATATAAGCAAGTACCATGCTTTCAAACATTTAGATTCACTTCATTTGCATGTGAGTTTGTATAGACCAATTGCCATTTCATCCAGTAAAACAAATCTCCTTGCGTTTTTTTTTTCTTTTTCCCTTAAAAGAAAGAAAAAAAATTTTTTTTCCTGAAAAATTCCACATTCTGGAGTTTTCAAAAGTATTAGTCTGAATTAGTAAAGTGCGTATTCATGTTAAAATTTTGTTGTAATGGTCTAAAATCTGAAATAGTAAATAGATACTCCCTTGCACAGTGTGTCTTTGCACCTGCTAATTTGTTTCTTTATAAGCATCATTTCATGTGAATTTTCTGTTTCAGTACCTTGTAAGTTCTAAGGAACACCTGGTATTTGTGGTGTGTTTAGTCCCACCAGGTGAAATACAGAGCTGCTTATGAGGACGTCATCAGTTGTGGACTCTTAAAGAAATAGTTTGTTTTAAAAAACATGTTTGTAAACTGATTTTCGGAGAAGGCAATGGCAACCCACTCCAGTACTCTTGCCTGGAAAATCCCAAGGACGGCGGAGCCTGGTGGGCTGCCGTCTGTGGAATCGCACAGAGTCGGTCACGACTGAAGCGACTTAGCAGCAGCAGCAGCAAACTGATTTTCAGTGTATCGTATACTATTCTTGTTTATTTCTCCACCACCCCCTCTCCCCCCACATAGGAGAGGAGGAAATATTGGAACCAACATCCAAAATTAGTAATAAAGTGTTAGAAATATTTGAAATGCATATTTAATTATAAACTGAATAAAACACCAATGATGCTTCTATGAGACTGAAGTAACAGCTTCAGAGCTCATCCTTGTCATGAGTGTTTTATAATATCAATTCAACAAAACTGAGTTTGTTGTTGATAAATAAGCATGACTGGGTTCTATATTAGCTGATTAAAGAAAAAAAATTTAGTATTCTTCTGGTTAATCAGAAAGGAAGGTTGAGGAAGGGGGCATGTTTTGAGACAAATTCATCTGCTGGCACACTTAAGACTAGGAAAGATGCCGCAGCTGGGAAACCAGATTTAGACTGTGAAGCTTATCTCAGATGAAAGGTTTCATAGAGCATGGTGGTCTGTTGATGGGTTTTGTCAGAAGTGTCCAATGTGGATTTGGGTTATCGAATATAACATTTCAGTGTAATGCTATTTAAACCTCATGCCTTTGTTTCTAGGATCCTAAAATTCTAGTACAGTCCCTGGCACACAGTAGATACTCAGTAAATATTTGTTAAAAGAATGGTTGATTATCTTTGTTCATGTCCTTTGATTTGATATTTTAGATTTTCTTCAGCTGAGTCCTTCTTTGGGGATATTGAAAATAATAGAATCTTGAAACCCGTTGTACTATTCAAATACCTTGTTCTAAGCAGTCTCCTCATCAATAACTTGCTAAGCTGCCCTCCTTTGTGAAGTAATTTTGCTTTTGTGTTTCATTATGGCCCATCATAGTCTCTCTGAATGTCACCACTGAGGGTTTAACTTCAGTATTTTCTAGTTTGTTTTTCTGCTGTTTCCTTTTTCTCCCTAAATTTTAACCATCTGGACTACATGATAGTACAGTGAATTTGCTTAACTTCCCTAAAGCTACTTTAAAAAGTGTTTTAAAAAATCATTAAATCTGCATCTTGGTAAGGATACACCAAAAATTCAGTTATTGGCTTTGTGTACAGGGAACTGGGGACTGGATAGGAGAGAAATGTACTTTGATTGGGTGTCTTTGAAAGTTACCTTTTGAATTTTGTACTATGAGCTTGTTTTGTCTAATTTTTAAAATTCACTAACCTATGAATTTTTCATCAGCCTTTCCACTGCCATGTTTTGTTGCCAGATTCTTAGATGTTATAATCAGCTCCCTGAGAGAGCGTTGACGTCTTACCATCACTTTCTGTCTGAGTCTCTTTCGGCACATCGTCTAACCTCTCTCAACCTTAGTTATAATAATATCTGTTCAGAGGGGAATACTGCCTCCTTCACTTGAATGCTGTGAGGCTCGGGAACAATTAGTGCACAGGGGCTTTAAGCTGTGACCATCTTTGCTTTGGGGACTTTCTCTCAGCCTTTTTCAGAAATGGTTTGGTGTTTGCAATACATTTTCCCTTCCCCTCAAAGTAACAAGTGTTATACCTGGCTGTTAGGTACCCAAGTGGTTATAAAAATGTAAATTTAATTCATAATAGATCTCTAAAAGCAGAATAATAAAATATATTTTGGATTTCATTAGAGGAAAATGTGCTGCTGCTACTGTTTAGTCACTCAGTCATGTCCAACTCTGTGCAACCCTATGGGCTGCTCTGTCCGTAGGATTCTCCAGGCAGGAATACTGGAGTGGGTTGCCATGCCTTCCTCCAGGGGATCTTCCTGACCCAGGGATTGAACCGGGGTCCCCTGCATTGCAGGGAGATTCTTTACCGCTAAGCCACCAGGGAAGCCCATCTAGAAGTTGTGTTAAGGCACTGACATTACAGATGAAGGAACTGAGACCCAGGGGCTGTGCGGGCACACCTTGAGCCGGGGCCCTGACGAGCAGTGGGACCTGTCAGCCTGCTGTGGGGCTTCCAGGCAGGTGGTAATGCCCGAGGGCTGGGTGAGGAGTTGAGTGTCTTCATAGTTTAGATCTCATCTCTTTCTATAACCCTGCGACGATCGACGATCGTTGCCACTGCGCCCTCCCCCCACTCCCACCCCCCCCCCCCCCACAGCTCCCTACCCACCCCCCACCCCCCTACCTTAGGGCTTGACTGGTGTGGAGGTAGGAAGACCGAGAGCTGTAGGGGGCTTTAGGAGTGACCTTTTTTTTTTCCTTCCATTTTTGGATTATAGTTTTCTAGACTTTTTTCCAACATCCTATAGAAAAAGATATAAAGAAACAAACACACAATTCCAAGTCATTGCAAAGAAATATTTTCAGTTATTCTCATCTTTGGATAAAGTATGTGACAAAGTTAGCTTGGATGTGACTGAAAATAAGGGCTCATAGCTTTGGAATGTTCTTTTGTAGATGCTAGACTGTCATCCTTGGGATGTGAGAGAAGGATGTAAGATTTATTGTGCTGAGTGTACCCAGAGTCTAGGTGTTCTAACAAAAATGTCTAATTACATCTTCAGACCTCTTTAAACACTGTTTAAAAACAATGAACAAAACAAAGGGACCTTTTGTTGGTAAACTTTTTTTTTTTTTGGAAGTTGGGCAGCCTTTCCCTTTTAGTTAATATTTGTAGAACTGAGCTGTTTATGTGTGGATATGGATCTGAGGTCCAGAGATTGTGTATATATAATGATGTAATTTTAAAAAAAGTTTTTGTGTTTCATTAAAGGTTTGGGGTATATTGAGGGGCTGTGGAAGCAGCCAACCTCTGTATATTCATGGAGAATTATAAAAATAGCCTTGATGGATATAATGTTTACATATGATCCTCAGACATGTAGAGTATTTCTCCTTCTCAGGAAATAGTGCCTTCCTTATATAGTAGTTTTGAGTTCAGATGTGACTGTGCTAAATTAGAATAAAGAAAGCATCTATGGATTCTTGAAGGTGGGGCCTATACATTAGACTACTTTACATCTCTCCTTAGCCTCTGGAGCACAGTGGACAGTTCTTTTTTTATTTGTTGTTTGAATCACATATTATTATTTATTTTAACCCATGGCAGCAGTGGCGGTGGTGTTTTTAATCTAAACTCAATTTCACAGGATTTCTCCTGTGGATTTGAATGTTGCCACTTAGTTCTCCTGTGTTTATAGTTGGATGCTAAAAGCAAGAATGTTTTTAAGGTTAGGAACTTTTTCAGACAACTGTGATTTAACTTCACTAATGAACTCATATCAGACAAGAAGACAAATTCCAGACTATTTGTGCCTCAACCAACCAGCTGGGTGCATACCTCCAGGTACTGCTCATGTCTCAAGAAGTTTTTCTGCATGAACAGTTATCACCACTCCTTCTCTCATTCAAGTGGCAAGCCATGGCAAGAGTCTTTCTTTCACAGCTGTGTAGAACTCAGCTGTAAAATTAGATTTCATTGGCATACAAACACAGTGATTACTATCACTATTTACTCAGTATCAACGTTTTCTTTAGGTTCTTCCTCTCTTATCCAGAAGGCTCAGATTATATTCATATGAGTAAGAGAAGCTAATAGGTTTTTAGAGTTTGAGTAAACCTCTTTTTTCAGTTTTTATTTAATCTGTATGAAGTTAGCACTGTAGGCAGAAGTGTTTTGAACGATAATAGAGCAAAAAGAAACCTTGAAGGTGAATCTATAACCTTGTCATTTGGTAAAAGGAGGAATTAATTGTCCAGATTTAAAGCTGATGATTGGTAACCTCAGATTAGAACTCATGTTTTCCAGTACTCAGTCTTGGGGTCTCTCTGCTCCAGTGCTTTTATTGTTCCTATAACATACCAGTGATCCTTTGAACAGTTTTTAGTGGAGGGGCTGTGAAAAATTCTAATAAGTATCTTTAAATTTTTCTTCATACCCTTTTTGAGGGAACAGTTTAATTTGATTTTCAGGAGAGTGTTGGCCTGTACAGGTACCTTTCCTCATGGTTGCCCACAGTGTACAGGAGAGACAGTACAAGGAGAAGCACTGAAACCACCTCCAGCCTTTTCTTGCCCAATGGCAGTGCCCCACATCAGGTTCCTAAGTGGCCACATGCTTATTCCACACAGTCAGCGCCAATGCCACGGCCACTGCTGTAGTTGTTACCAGAAGGGAGATAAAAGTCCTGCTTTCACCGTGGCAGGAACATGGTAAAAACAGGCTGATGTGTCTTGATGGATGAGCAGATTTTTTTCAATTTCAGAGGTAAAGGAAGTGGCACAGTGTTTCTATTTTGTTTTCATTATTATTATTTTTTCTATTGATGCTATTGTTGGTGTTTCTATAGTTATTATCAGAAAGCTGCATTTTTCTCAGAAGGCTAGAACCATTTTGAGAATTTCTAGGTCTTGAAGTATCAGTCAGGGATTTATCTTTCAAAACCAGAATGGAGCAGGAAGGTATGAGGTTTCTCTGATGAAAATAGCAGTGATACTTTGATACCCCATTACTTGTAAGAATGTGTATAACTAACTTTTAAAACACATTTTCTTCTCTTTCTTTTTCAATAACTCTGTCCCTTCCTCATCTCTCCCGCTTTGTTTTCCTAAATCTGGATAATAAGAGGACGACACACTAGGAAGCTGTCAGTCCTTGTAACTGAGAGCATGTATACACAATGGCCACCTGTATGAGAAGGAAGTTCAGGAAAGCAGTTTTTCTTTCTTTTTTCTGGGCTGTATGATTCTCTGTCAAATTTTGACTTTTTAAGATTTTTCTTTCTTTACCACAGTCATGGCATATGCAAGTGTGAATCAGCTGCATAAATGTTTGTTGTAATAAATTACATTTTATTAGGCTTAGGTTTTACTTTGGGAGCCATTAAGAAACTTGTAATCACTCATAAAACATTAGCTATCTGATAATTATATTGTTTTAAAAGAGATACAGTAATTTCATAGTAACCTCTCATACCCATCTGCTTTAAACACAACACAGCAAAACAAAGCCCCACTTCTTTTTTTTTGTGATTCAGTAAGTTTATCATATCGTCATTTTGACTGCTAATTTTGACTCCTTGCTGTGTTGAATCAGGAAAAAAAAAAAATTCTTTTCCTTATTACTATTTAAGAAAAATGGCTAGAACATTTCCATGGTGTTTGTGACAATTTTCTGACACATGGTCCAGAGTAGATTTTTACTGTTAGAAGTCACTAAGTATTTTTAGCAGAGAAGGAACTTTTGTTGAAGTATGAATCAAGCTATGATTTTACTAATGTGCCCATGAGCATATTCTTCTCAGGCTGCAGAACAGGCAAGCAGCAAGCAAAATGTTTTCATGCTGCTTGGATTTTGTGAAGGTGATTGGTTAATGTATATTTTATTGGAAAAGATTCAAGCTTTATGGAATCACAGTTAACTTTTAGTGGTACGAATTCTGAGGGCTTCTCTCATAGCTCAGCTGGTAAAGAGCAGTCCTGCAATTCAGGAGACCCCAATTTGATTCCTGGGTTGGGAAGCTCCCCTGGAGAATGGATAGGCTACCACTACAGTATTCATGGGCTTCCCTGGTGACTCAAGGGTAAAGAATCTGCCTGCAATGCAAGAGACCTGGGTTTGATCCCTGGGTTGGGAAGATCCCCTGGAGGAGGGCATGGCAACCCACTCCAGTATTCTTGCCTGGAGAATCCCATGGACAGAGGAGCCTGCTGGGCTACAGTCCCTGGGATCGCGAAGAGTTGGACATGGACTGAGCAACTAAGCACTGCACACATGGTATGAATTCTGAAGATGGTTTTATTTATTAGATTATTTGCCTAATTGCTTTATAGGTCTTAATTGATTTCTATCCATCCATTTCCCATTCGTCAAGAAACCACTTTTGCTTCTGAAAGTGTATTTGAATTGCAGATGGAAGCAAAAAGTTAAAACCGATGATGTGCTTTTTTTTTTTTAAGAAAAAATTGAGGTATGATTGACACAATGCATTCTTCTTATTGGTTCTCGTTCTGCTTTTACTTTTTCTGCACTTCCCTGGGATGGTTTAGAATAGGTCAAAAGTCACATGAAGGTGTAGGTAAAGTGAGCCTGGGAGCCTGCATCTTGGCGCTGGCCTGAGATTTAACTCAGGGAGTCCATCTCCTTTCACCCCGCTGGGTCATTTCATTTGGCACTGATGGTTATGCTTTGTTCTTTTTGGTGCTCTTGGGGCTCTTTTCCTCTTGTCATCTGAAACTAATTTGTGTACTGTACTGCTCACTCACATCTTGAATTAATGTAAGGAAATTTGGGTCATTGGCCCATGGAGTGAGGTGCAGGACATTTTGTTACTCATTTGAAGGCCAGGCCCACAGACTTAAAACTCTCCCAGCAGTGAAGAAGGCTTTGATTTTTTTCAAGTTAGAAATTCTTCCTAGTATATAACTGCTTTCTCTGGCCTTTGGAAATGGATCTGTAGTTCTCTCCTGAGAATCAGGGTTTTTTTTTTTTTTATGAAATTGGCCGTATGTTTCTTAGTATAGTTTGGGGCCAAAATACCATGGAAAACCTTTTTAGACTTGGAGTGAAGGAAGCAAAATAAAAGGAAAAAGTAATAACTCAGTGCCTAGAGTAATGTAAAAACTGAAGACCCTTTGTAATATTATTTTAAAGTAAGGTGTTTTGTAAAAGTTTTAGGGTCATATTTGGACAGAACTAAATGTCTTACTAACAGTGAGGATCTGTTTTTCAGCGTGCCCAGCCCCCACCCTTGCCATTAGCATACTTCTTTGGTTCTGGGCCTCTCTGCAGGTAAGGAAGGTAACAAACGACTTGCTTTCAGGAGAGAGGGAAGTCAACCACAAGAGCTCACGTGGCATCCCTTCCCTGTCAATCAAAAGAACAGAACTGGCCAGGCATGAAGCACTTGTGGTTTTATGTTAGGATGTGTGGTTAGGGGAGAGGTTGTGAGGGCCTGTGGTTATCACTAAATTCTTTGAAATGGAAGCATGGGTAAGAATTAAAAAGAATAGGAGTGAAACCTTGGAGCTCTCTGTGTGAAAAAAAAATATTCAGAGAATTAGAAAAAAACATTGTAGTAGAGGTCATCTGTTTTCCATTGGTTTATTCTGATTAGTTTTGTAGCACATTTATTGATTCTTTTTTGTAAAGGGGACTTCCCTGGTGGCTCAGATGGTAAAGCATCTGCCTACAATGCAGGAGACCCGGGTTCAATCCCTGAGTTGGGAAGATCTCCTGGAGAAGGAAATGGCAACCCACTGCAGTATTCTTGCCTGGAAAATCCAAGAATGAATTTATTGCGAAAACTCGGTTGTGTGCGAGGACAGTGTGGATGTGGGAGTGCCTTGAGTAAAATGCGTGAGTGCTGTGATCGCTTTGTCCTGCTCAGATGCACATCTGTTTAAGGAAGAAGGAACCCAGCCCAGGGTAATGAGGGTTTTGTCAGGACGATTTCTCGTCAGACTTTCTGACTGACACGAAAAGCAGTTACAGCTCAGTTATCCAGGGATCACGGACGCAGGGCATGGAGGGGTGAATTTCTCTGAGTAGGTAAGGTCAGAATGCCTAGGAACTCCCTACTACATCACCTTGTGACTGAACACAGTATTGTAAACAGTGACCTTACATCCCTAAGAAAAAATATAATTATGGCCAGCCTGCTCTATAATGAAGTTAGAAAATGTATAATTTCCATCCACAATCATGGCAAATAAAGTTTTTGGTCCTTAAAGTTAACTGTTTGGATAGTAAGCCTTCCACATTCATGGCTTCATTTTAAAAATTCCATTTAAAAAGTTCGGTCATCTTTCTTAGGCATGTCACATTCTCCAGGTCTCCTCAAAGCAGTGGGGCTGAGGCTGCTGCTGCTGCTAAGTCGCTTCAGTCGTGTCCGACTCTGTGCGACCCCATAGATGGCAGCCCACCAGGCTCTCCCGTCCCTGGGATTCTCCAGGGCAAGAACACTGGAGTGGGTTGCCATTTCCTTCTCCAATGCATGAAAGTGAAAGGTGAAAGTAAAGTCACTCGGTTGTTTCCGACTTTTAGTGACCCCATGGACTGCAGCCTATCAAGCTCTTCTGTCCATGGGATTTTCCAGGCAAGAGTACTGGAGTGGGGTGCCATTGCCTTCTCCTGTTTAAATTGAGTACATGTGTAGTTTTGTTTGGATTACCAGCCAAAACAGAAGAGACTCACTTTTTGGGGGAGCGGCCACCATTTAATTGTTGATGCAGGGCAAGCCTTCCCCAGTCTCTTGGCCTGACTTAACCTTCTGGAACTGTCAATGGCTAGGGCCGAGTGGTTTTCCCAGTTTGCAGCCTGAACATTTGACTTTGTATTTGGAAAAATCATTACTTTCTCCCAACCCATCTCCATCCCTAGGAAATAACCAAAACTAGGTAATAACCATAGTACAGTATTGCTTTGTACTCCAAGTCTTCTGTTTTGCATCCATGGTTTTCATCCTTTTATAATTCTTCTTTCTGCATTTTTTCTTGTCCTTTCTACAGTCCATGGCACTAAATGGTTTCTGTTCCATGATGATTTAAGGACTGGTTGCCAGGCAGTTGCCTTGTTAAATAGCTGGGCATTATCTTGCCTAGAGACAATTTATTACTTTTTTTGTATGTCCTTTGAATTCTAGGCAAATGAACGTATCCTCTGTATGTGCATGGAGTGTAGAAAGGGGTATTTAAACATTGTTGACTGTGTGAACCACCCCATCTAGGTCAATCTCTTACCTTGTATTCTAGGCAGGATAAAATCTGGTTTGCCTTTGGTGGACCTCGGGGACTAAAAAGTAGGCGTTGGATTTTTAGCAAGCTGGTGTCCTAGGGTAAAGAGGATTAACAACTTTGGTTGTGAGAAGTGAGACTCTATGGCAGAGTTCACTTTATTCATTCTTCCTTTTTCTCCATGATTAAAGGTATGGTTGTTGGCTGGTTGAGTTGGGGCACTAGGAGTGTATGGTGTTTATAAGTTCCCACTGTATGCTGTCTAAGGAGTTGATTGTATATATAGTTGACTTTTTTATGCGCAGTTCCCCGTATATTCCCCTCCCTCGTTCCCCTCTTAGTAATTTGCAACAACCACTGCACATCTGTGAGGCGGATAATCTATCATCTAGTAGGAAAGAAATACAGGACTCAGGCATCTTTTTTTTTTTTTGTATGGTATAGCTGCATTGCCCAAAGTTGCCTGTAAGATTTTCAAAAGCAAATACAATTATTTCTTTGTGCCAGTGGACTTTGTTTCTCTGGGATTTTTTTTTAACTCTGTGTGGGCTCCCACCTTATATCATCTTAACATTTATAAGACTTTCATGGAACTAGGTGGGTGATCTATCCTTTTATCCCACAGTTGCAGAACCTGGAGTTTAACTACCCAACTTGGACCTGACACCTGTGCTTAAGAGCACCAGCCTGTGGGGCTAGATTGCTGTATTTTGATGATAGCAAATACTATTGTTTATCATGACGCCAACCAGAAGGTGTCTAAAATTGAAATTGTCAGTGTTAGGTATAATGTTGACATTGAGACATTCTTTGGTTTTAGGGATGGGTGGTTAGGAATGCCTGAACTTTTTTTCACTAGATCACAATTAGGTCCTTCTACCAGTACCTGTGTGCACTGAATGAAAAGAGAGTAGGTTCCATCCTTATGCTTGTCTGTGATCTGAGCAGGACTGTCCCTTGTGGGAGAGCGCTTTGGTGCTCACTACGTTAGCAGAGGGGAGGACAGAAGACAGAGCCACGGTCTCCATCACCACACCAGCAAGTGCTTTGGGACTCTTCCTTGGGAAGGAGTGAGGAAAAGGTGGGAGTGAGTGTGGAGTACTTCTTTACGTGCAGATGCTTTATCCTCAGACCCCTCATGTAAATTACTGCCCTGTTTATTCAACCTCCAGTGTTGAAGAATCATTAGATAAAACATCACGCTTAAGAAATAGGCCTGTGTAATATCACTTTGAGGAAAAGTAATCATTTCTCTCCTTGTGTACTCGTAGGGTTAAGTATATTTGAAATAAAATTGGAATGGACATTAGTACTCTGTTAGTAGTACTACTCAAAATCAAGCAGTTGATGTCTTCTTGGTGTCAGTGGAGGTTATCTTGGTTAATTTTATTGTGGAAAAAAATCTGTTTCCTACATTAGGATAAACTATTGAGCTTTGAGTTTTGTATTTTTATTTGCTTAGGAACTGAGTAATTGCCTCATAAAACAGCATGATGGTACTATTAACACTGAATTATAAGACTTGTTATTATAGAATGTGCTTCCCTAGTTGGGATATGACTTTGTTGTTTGGTACTTAAAATAATTAGTTTTTCCAAATGGGGTTATAATGAATAGTGTAAAATTTTACCTATTTAAAATAAAAAATTTATAATCTCTTGGGTGGCTTGTATGCATCATTTGATACTTCCAGGGAAGGGGTTTCTTTTGGGTGTGCTTGAGGGGAAGGAACTATATTTAATGTTCAGAATGGAGGTTTTAAGAAATATTTCTGTCACACTTGAGACAAATTAGAGATGGTCATTAAAGGATTTGACCTGCTATTTTGCCTGATTTGGATATTGAGTATTAAAGGATTCATTTCCCAACAGTCTTGAATTTGAAATATTTGGGAACTTTATTATAAATGAGAAAAAATTTAAAATGGACTGCATGGCAGTTTATTTCTGAACTGATTTAAAATAGTGTGTGCATGTGTGTATTTGTTTATTCTCCTTTGTCTATGCTATTAAACATTTTGTGGCAAAAATTTTAGATATAAGTGAAGGATGGGTAAATACTTCTTAAAGAATACATATAATCTTAAATAGGAATTTATTGGGTCCCTGCTGTTTTATTGAAAAGCTAGATAGTAGTGGCAGGTACCATTATGGAATGAAAGTGGGCTTTGTGTTATTTTGAATTCCTACATGAAAATCATTTATTCTGTGGAAACCATGAAATGTGCCTTTAAGCCTTATTCTGTACAAGGTACTGTAGGTTCTGTCAGGTACAGGAAAGTTCAAGATAGGCACAAGTAATAAAGCTGTAAACAGGCAACAGGATAAATCCAGTTCAAGGAGATGATGGGAGAGAGAGAATTAGAACTTGATTAATTACTGAGTTAATAGCAAGGTCAGAAATTGCAACAACTGCAGTGTAGGTAGTTAACCTTTGCTTGGAGTAACTGCTTATGAACAGTATTTTGATCCTAATGAAAGAGAAAAAGTTTTCTTAGAAGTCATTCTCTTTGGCTTCATTTTTTGTAATTACCTTAGAGATAGAATGATAAATGTTCATTTGACACTTCTGTCTTCTCAAATTATCTCGTTTTATTCTGAGGAAGATCTCTGGGTTTAGGGGACTTACTATTATTCATTAATTTCTAAATAACAAGGCTTAGGAACTAGAGGTTGTGTTTACTTCACTGCTTAGAGACTCAGGTCTATGGTCTCCAATTTCAAGCTGTTTTTCTTGGGTTTTGCTGTCTGTGCTTAGTTGTTCAGTCATGTTCGACTCTTTGCAGCCCCATGAACTGTAGCCCACTAGGCTCCTCTGTCCATGGAATTCTCCAGGCAAGAATATTGGAGTGGGTTGCCATTCCCTTCTCTAGGGGATCTTCCCAACCCAGGGACTGAACCTAGGTCTCCTCATGGCGGGCGGATTCTTTAACAATTGAGCTACCTGGGAAGCCACCCTGGGTTTTGCTTCACCCTGTCTAAATCCAACACCGATTGGAAGAGTTTGAGTTTCAGCTGACTTCGTGACGGTGCACTTAAAAAGCTGACTTGTTACAGGTGAATTTTTGTGGTCTTGAGTTCTTCTTACAAAATGGTAATTTTCTTGCAGGAAGCCAGTTGAGGGAAATTCTCCATGAATGTACGTCACAATGATGATGACCGACCAGATCCCTCTGGAACTGCCACCATTGCTGAACGGAGAGGTTGCCATGATGCCTCACTTGGTGAATGGAGATGCGGCTCAGCAGGTAGGTGCAGTAAGAGAGGATTTAAGTTGTCCAAGTGGGAAACATTAGCCCAGAAATTGTTTTATTTTGAGATTCAAAGATCTCAGATCTTGAACCTTTGTCATTCTCTAGAGGTCGTTTCCATTGTAGAATCACTATATGATTTTTTAAAATATCAGAAGTTGTAATTTTTGAGAACAGCAAACTTTACCTAATCCAGCTGGTATTCTTGAAGCATCAAAAACAAATGTCTGACTTTTGAAATGAATCCTTTTGAAAATACGTACAAATTTTTGGAATAAAGTAGTGTTTACTCATGTCATATATTGTGCTTGACTGATTTTTCCTGGTTGGCCAGAGCAGGACGCCCAGAGGTTGGGTCAGGTTTTGATCCCATGCAGGAGGTGACTGACCCCGACAAGACACATAGGTGTGTGTGAACCCACCCTGGCTCCTGGAGCAATCCTTCCAAGTCCTAGCTCCAGGGCAGCAAGTCTGCTGCTGTGAAAATGATGGTCCTTGTTTTCTGTAAAACTCCTTTCTTTGTCTCTAGCTACTTAACATTGCAGAGGAGAAAAGTTATTCCTGAGCTCATTTCTGTAGCACTTGGGAAAAAATTTAAACGGTTAAGTAAAACTTTAAAAATTATTAGAGACAGGTGTTGTCTCTAATAACATTACTTAAATTTTTTCTCAGCTCCCCAAGTCTACCATCTGATCAGGGCCAAGGTCTATGAGTTGCTTATGGGCTGAGAAGTACAGCCTTTTCTGTATTCTGCCTTCTATGTCCCGGCTTTGCAGGCTTTCCCCTTTGCTACCCCCTGGTCCCACCTGCGAGGGAGCTTCCCAGTGCACGGAAACTCTTGCTCCTTCACCATTCCTTCCCTCCCTCAGGGCACAAGCTCCTCTCCAGAAGTTCTCTGTTATCTCTTCCCTTTTTATGTCTTTATCTTTGTCCTGCCTCATTCCAGGGAGCTTAGCCTGTGCCCCTGGAGGCCTGGGGTCTTTTGCTGTCACCTAGAGGTTGCTTTGTAGGAGTGGTTCCATATCTTGATGAGTTTTTGATGTATTTGTGGAGAGGCTGGTGATCTCCCCCATCTCCCATCTTAACTCCTCCACCATCTTCTTCCACTCCTGAATTTTTCAGTTGACTACTGAAACTGGTTCCATCAGTCTGGTACTAAATAAATACCACTTTTTATATTTGTGTAGTTCTTTAGAAGCATGAAAGTAGGAGTCTTTGTTTTATCGAAAGTAGAATTGGGAACAATTGCTTGGAAAATATTTATGCAAAATATATTAATAATTAATAATTCACATAAGTTAATTGTCCATTTGATGTCAGTATGTTGCAGTTCCCCCCGCCCCCGTCTGTCATAGTACATTAACACTCTATCCAGCATAGTACATTAATACTTTGTATATACCTCTGATGGGTCTTGCTTTGCTGCTTAATGATTTATATATATTACTTTCTCCTGCATTAGACTATGAACTTCTTAAGAGCAAAGAATGTCTAACAGGTGCTCAATAAATGTTTGTCAGTTGAATAAATTTCTTCCTGTCTTGCCACTGATGGAAGTACCTCCTTCCCTGACTCCTGATTCTCTCTCTTGGCTCATTTCCACCAATTTACTGTTATATCTTTTTTCTTAAACACACAAATAGCTATACCTCTGGCCCACCCAACAAAAACAACCCCCCATTCCTTGACTCCACATTCCCCCCCACCCCGCCCCCAGTTATTTCTCATATCTCTGCTCCCTTTACAAGAGTACTTCTCTAAATAGAGCCTCTGCTTCCTTGCCTCCATTGCTCTTCATTTCCAGAGTCTCCACGTGTTGCTTCTCATCTCTGTATTCCAGTCTATCAGCAAGTCCTATTGGCCTTATCTCAGGAACATTCCTGCTGCTGAGTGGCTCCAGTCGTGTCTGACTCTGTGCGACCCCATAGACAGCAGCCCACCAGGCTCCGCCGTCCCTGGGATTCTTCAAGCAAGAACACTGGGGTGGGTTGCCATTTCCTTCTCCAATGCACGAAAGTGAAAAGTGAAAGTGAAGTCGCTCAGTTGTGTCCAACTCTTTGCGACCTCATGGGCATATTTTGCCACGTCTACTTCATTTCTGTGACTGTTCCTAGACTCTGAGCCAACATTGCTCATCAGGGGTAGGACCGTTCTTCTCAACTGGTCTTGCTGCTTTTACTTTTGCCCTACCAGAAAACATTTGCCACACATCAGTCTGCTAAAACTGTAAAAATGTACCATGGCACTGCCCTGCTCAGAGCTGTCCTGTTCACCTGAGATAAAATCTGAGTGCAGTCCTGCAGCTGGTCAGCCTCCTGTGACTAGTGCTTGCCTCTCTCCCTCATCCTCCCACTGCTCTGCTCCGGCCACTCATGGGAAGGTCTCAAAATGCCATGAATAGTTTCAAGATGTGTGTGGTTTCCTTTCTTTTCACTAATTAAAATGATTAAAAAAAGGGCTAGTTGGGACTTCATGGTCAAGACTTGGCGCTTCTACTGCTAGGGGTGCCAATTCAATCCCCTTAGTGGTTGGGGAACTAAGATCCCATGTGCCTCAAAAAAAGAAAAAAAGGGAGATGGGCCAAGGTATTCAAAGTGACTGAACTTGAAAAGCAGCTCCAGTCTCTCAGGTGTTGTCACTTGGTTCCATTTTGCGTATGTACCTGGGAGACCTGAAACCACCCATCTGTGTAGCTGTGCACCATTTTTGTGTTTTGATGATTTCTCCCTTGTTTCTGTAATTCATCTTGTATAGAGTAGTGGTTTGTAGTTTATAAGCCAGCATACAGAACCCTTAGAATTTTCCAGTTTTCCCTTCAGAAGTAAACTCCTTTGCTCCCATAAATGACCAGAAACTAAAAAGGCTAGACTTCCTTGGAAGGCCTTGTCATATTTTCTACTCTGCATATCTACCTCAGCTCTTCAGTAGAAGCTGTGTAATAATAGAGGTTAATAAGATCACGTTTTGATTTCACCTGAGAAGCTTCCTATAAAGCCAAGAAATGGGAAAACTTGTTAATCTGTTTCATAAACATTCACAAACATCAAGCTTTGTCAGACCAGGGTACACTTCCTGTAAACAAATCTCATTGGAAGGAAATGTTTCAGTCTTTCTAATTTGCAAATATGTCTGATTGTGCTAGAAGCATTGACGTTTAGGCATTTAGGTTATGTGGGCCAAGCTGTTGACTGATATTACCCCTAAATTTCCCTTAATGGGGAACAGCTGTTAATTGGGCAGAGTGTGTTTGACATATTCCTCTCAGCAGGAACAGCCCGAGGTTTATCATGGCTTGATGTTGCCTCTGTGTCACTGTGGCTCAGCTGAGACAGTGGCCTGTATGCCTCTTTTTGGCCTCTTTCTGTCCTCAGAGCCCCCATTCTGTGTGTTTCTCATTCCCTCAAGCCTTCACTCTTTCCTTTGGGTCCTAACATTTAGCTGTGTCAGGGTTAACTGTGGTAGTTAACTGTGGTAGCTGGGCTAAGGCTGAAGGGGAAGCAAAACCAAAAATGATGGAGGAATAGCAGAGAGGAGGTAGGGGAGAGGGAGGACGAGGGGATCACCACAAAGAACAGGGACCAAAAGTGAGGATCCAAGAGTCAGAAACTGCCAGAGATTTGAGTTCTTGCCTGGGGCGCCTGCTGGTGTTTGCTGCTTGGATGTGTGGGTCGGTGCTCAGATGGGTTTGTATGAAAGGATCAGGCCGCAGGGGACACACTGGAGGGAAAAGTCTGTCTAATGTTTTCTGAGACTTGAACTGTGTTGTCTCTTGAGGCCAATACTTTTTAACAAGGACCATGTGGAGGCACCAGGCTGACTTTAGTGACAGACCTTGCAGATACTGTCCTGTCAGACCCGTGGGGTGAGAGACGCTGGAGCCACTTCTCACACTATACCATCCTAAAGAGCTGCCCGCTGGCCATGGGTTCTCCCTCTGCATTTCTGTTAGGAGTGTATCTAGTGAAGCTTACCTTGTATGTGTTTACAATGTTTTTAATACTTTGCAGCTGTGCTGAGGACATCCTAAACATTTCTATATATGCAAAAGAACCACCACTGTTATGAGAAAGCTGTTCAGTCCCCTCAGCCCTCCTCCTCCTGATTTCTGTCCTGTTGGTTTCTGGATTTAATTAAGATGAGTTCTTGGCAAGATTCTCTGGTCTGTTCTGGCTCTAACTAAGAAACACTGTTAATTTTCATTATCAGAAGTCATGTTAAGGTTGAAACCAGGTTTTGTCATTTTGTATAAGTAGCAGGAAAAGGAAGATTCTTTCCTTAAAATGAAAAACCGTCCTCGTTATGAATGAAGACTTAGAGTATGTCATCAACTAAAGAAGTGCAAGAGTAACAGTAACAAATATACAAGGTGGAAGAAAGAGCTTATTTAATGGTTCGACTGACATATAACCCATATGCCATGGGAAGTGAAGTGAAAGTCGCTCAGTCATGTCTGATTCTTTGCGACCCCACCAGGCTCTTCTGTCCATGGAGTTCTCCAGGCAAGAATATTGGAGTGGATAGCCATTTCGTTCTTTAGGGGATCTTCCCAGCATAGGGATAGAAGCCAGGTCTCCTTCATTACAGGCAGATTCTTTACCATCTCAGCCGCCAGGGAATTATAATCCACATGCCATAATTCACTTATTTAATATATACAGTCGATGAAATTGATTATGTTCACTGAATTGTGCAACCATGACTACCATTAATCTCAGAACATTTTTATCACCCTAGAAGGAAACCCTGTAACGGTCGCTCTCTATTCCCTTCTCTCCCTTATTCCTAGGCAAGCACTCATCTACTTTCTGTCTCTGCAGGTAATTTGCCCACTCTGGACATTTCATATAAATGAAATTACACAATATGCGATCTTTTATGTCTGGCTTCTCTCATTAGCATAATGTTTTTGAGGCTTGGCCATGTTGTAGCGTGTATCACTACAGACATATCTTGGAGATATGGTGAGTTTCAGTTCCAAACAATTGCAATAAAGCCAATATTGCATTAAAATGAGTCACATGAATTTTTTGGTTTCTTGGTGCATGTAAACATTCTGTTTATAGTGTGTAGACTTTTAACTGTGCATGTCTAAAAAAAAGTACATACCTTAATTTAAAAATATTTTGTTGCTAAAAAATGCTAACCATCTGAGCCTTCAGTGAGTTGTAATCTTTTTATAATACAGTAACATCAAAGGTCATGATTGCAGATCACCACAATGAATATAATAATAATGAAAAAGTTTGAAATATTGTAAGAATTACCAGAATGTGACATAGAACCTGAAGCAAGCAAATACTTTTGGAAAAATGGCACTGATAGACTTACTCCACACAGTTGCCATGTTAAACCTTCAATTTGTAAAAAACAATTATTTGTGAAGCTCAATAAAGCAAAAAAATGCACTAAAATGAGGTATGCTGCTGCTGCTGCTGCTGCTAAGTCGCTTCAGTCATGTCCGACTCTGTGCGACCCCATAGACGGCAGCCCACCAGGCTCTGCCGTCCCTGGGATTCTCCAGGCAAGAACACCGGAGTGGGTTGCCATTTCCTTCTCCAGTGCATGAAAGGGAAAAGTGAAAGTGAAGTCGCTCAGTCATGTCCGACTCTTAGCGACCCCATGGGCTGCAGCCTACCAGGCTCCTCCGTCCATGGGATTTTCCAGGCAAGAGTACTGGAGTGGGGTGCCATTGCCTTCTCCGAAAATGAGGTATACCTGTCCTTTATAGCTTTTTTATTGCCTAATAATACTCTAGTGTTCATCATTTGATGGACATTTGGATTGTTTCCACTTTTTGTGGTTATTATGAATAATACTTCTATGAATGTATGTGTACAAATTTCTGTGTGGATGTGTGTTTTTGTTTCTCATGTACATACACCTAGAAGTAAAATTGAGGAGCTTATTTAAAATTAAAAAAAATTATTTTGAACAGCTTTATTTTTAACTATTGTTTTCTGAATTAAAAAAATTTCTATTTTCTGCTTGCCCTCAGTGTAATCTTACCCTCTCACTCCTCCTTTCCACCCCAAATCTCAAAGAAGAGAGGCTGACAATCTTGGCATGAGAGGCCTTGTAACTGTGAGTAGTAGAGAAAACGTGGACTGCAGTTTGCAGTAATAATCTTCTTTAAACGTTTGCACAAGTTACGTTTTCCTCATAGATGGTGATGCTGAAGAGTCTGATCCAAAACTGCGCTTCCTCATGTTTGGTTCCTCTTCTCTTACTGTAATTTCTTCTACCTCTAAATACATCAGTGTAGCTGAATAAAGTTTACTTCCCTTAATATACCTAACCACATATTATTCCTGAGTTGTAAAGCTCAGGTTTCCACCTGAGTGTTTGTGTGTGGCTGTATAAATTACAGTGAATGTCCTTCAGTAGTCAAAATATTGCATTTCATACGTTACATTTTAGAACCTAACAGTGTATTAACTATCTTTGTTATGAACTTTCAGCACATTTTGGAGATTTTAAGAAGTAACAGCTTGTTATGAGCATGAAAGAATAAACATCAGCCCAATTTCCAGCTTGTTTTGTTGGTTTAATATTTTAATAATCTCTTAAGAAGAATTACAGCGGCTGCCAGATAAAGAAAGAAACCATTAGGTTAAGAACAGAGTGTTCACATAGAACTGACTGATTTGCTTATTTAATCTGTGACACTGACAGACCTACATGGTGGTGGCATGCCACTTTATATATATTCTTAGGGACACTTCTCATGTACGTATTATTAGGTCAGTGGGGTGGGAATAGAGGTAGATGTCTCCTTGTCCTAACTAGGAATTCAGCACACAGAGAGCACCTGGAGCAGGTTTTGTCATTTTTTTTTTCTTATGTTTTGCTTTTTTTTTTTCTTTTAAGCTTCCTGAATATTAACTGCTAATGAGGATTCTTCATGCCTCTTTTTCACATAGTAGATCTCCTTAAATGTAAACAGAAAACTGTTTTTCTGGGATATCCTGTTAATAAGCATTCCCTGGAAGACAGAAGGTTAGTTACCTCAGTCATGTCCAATTGTCTTGACTTTTGCCCGTTTCGGTTGATCAGCATTTAGCATGTCATTTCATTGGGAGTGAGGTTTTTTCCCCTTTGGTTTCTTCGTTTTGAAAGCTTTTGTTTCCCCCAGACAGCATACACAGCCAGAGTTTTCCCAGCGCATTCTTTTGAGTGCACATTTCCAGACAGCGCATTAAATATGTTAAAATGTTCCATGTTCAGATGGTGCTCGTCATCCGCATGTCTTCTACATCAAGTGTACTTCTCCTACTAGTCCAGTGACCTTTTCTGTTCAGGTTGATATCTTCTTAATAACGTTTCCCCTGACAGCTCCCTTCTTGCAATCAGTAGTTCAGATCCTCTTGCCACACAGGTTTACTGTTCAAACATACAGACGGCCACCGTGTCAGGGGGACGCAGAAAGAAGATCACGGTCAGTATGGTGTAGAAAAACGAATAAATGGCTCTTGGAAGCCTTGCCCAGGAAAAGGATATTCAAATGAGAATGGGACTGCAATTAAAATATTATTGCTGAATAATATTAGATAACATCTCATTTTATGATACCCCCCTTTGTAGAGGCAGGGGCTTGAGCTGGCAGGTAGAAAAAGTTAGGCTGGTCAAATGTTGGGCTTGGGAAAGCCAACGTGGAGAAGCGCAGTTTTGGATCAGACTCTCCAGCATCACCGCCTACAAGGAACGTGTAACTTGTGCAAATATTTAAAGAAAATTATTATTGCAAACTGCCATTCACATGCTCTCTACTAGTCACAGTTACAAGGCCTCTCGTGTCAAGATTGTCAGCCTCTCTTCTTTGAGATTTGGGGTGGAAAGGAGGAGTGAGAGGGTAAGATTTATGACTGAATTAAGGAGTGACTGAATAACAGATTTGTTCATCTGCATAAGCATCTGTCGTATGTCTTCTCTGCAGGACTGTATTAGGTATTGGTGCCACAAAGCTGAATAAGACACTGTTTTTGCCCTAAAGGAATGAGCAGTCTAGTTGGGAAGCAAAATGTGGTTTACAAAAAAAGAAAAAGGCTGTATTTACACATGTGTAGACCAGGGGAGAAGTGCTTGGGTTGCAGAATGTATCAGTGTCTTGGGAGCGTCCAGGGAGGGGTGGGGAACGGGAGAGGTGAGCAGGAAAACACACCAGGCAAGGAAAAGTGTCTGTGGGGAGGCTGAGCCTGAACTGAGGTATCACGCTGGAAGTTATTCAAGCTTTGCGTATCATGTAATCAGTTTCTGTGGTGTGAAATGTGAATACTCTGTAGGGATAGCCATAATCGGTGGAGAACTAATATTAGTGACGCCCCCAGCAAACTGTATCTATGCATTCTAGAATCTCTTTTCTGGAAACTTTGCTCTTCTGTATTCTTTCTAGAGAATCTGTGTGTCCTCTATGCATCCAGTCTGGCGATCCACTCCTGGCTTCTTGATTCTGTCCCTCACAATTCCCAACTCTGTGGAGGTGAGGCCCATGAGCACCCTCAACCAAAGTGCTTTCTAGCAGTGCAGGCAGCTGCCCACGTTTCTGAGGGCTTCCTCTGAAGTGTAAAAAAAAAAAAAAAGAAGTCTGAGTTTTCTAGGTCTGTGGTCTGATTTTACAATCCTCTCTGCCTTAGGTTTGCCAATTCCATTCACTACAAAGCCTTCTGAGAAGGCATAGCCTATGTATAATCTCAGTCTCATAAAGGAAAATGTTGATGCCATGCAGAGGAGGGTGTTATATACGGCACTCACAGTAATTATGACATATGATATATAATTATGACAGCCTTGAGCTGTCTGGGTTGAGAGACACTTCAGAATTTAATTAGCCAAAGGCAATAATAATAAGATACAAGATACAGTCAGGATCCTTCAAATGGTAGAAATAGAGCTGTCTTCAAAAAGGAGAGGATTAAGGAAAAACACTGGCATGGCAAGGTTGCACTGCAAAATAACAGCAATTTAAAACGCTATGGTGGTTGTAACATTATGATTGTTTTCAACTTATTGCAGTGTTTGACTGTCTGGTTGCACTCTGAACTCCAGAGGAGCAGGGGTTGTCTCTTGGTCATGCTGTACCTGGCGTCTGAGGTAGCATTCAGTAAGTCCTTCAGAGTGAATGAAGGATGAACAAAATGAACAAATTTAATTCATCTAAACCAGGGCTTAAAAACTGGCTACCTATTACATTTTTCGTAGAGGCATTAAAAAAGAAAAAAGGCTTTATGATTAACAAATAAATAATTAGGTGCCAATCTTTAAAAATGGGAAGATTTACACAAAATTCTGGATCTCTCTGTTTTTCAAAAAACCCAGAAGATGTGGTAGTGGGCTGGTCATCCCACTTGGCAAAAGTTGACAGACACAAAGTAGCAGCCACCCACTTTGGATGGGGAGTACTGTCCTCAGGCCCGCTTTGTCTACTTCACTCAATCCCCATACTTGCCTGTGCTCTGTGGTCAGCTGAACGTGCAACCTGGGAATTGTTTACCTTTTTATCTTTTTAGCTTTGTAACTGTTTCTTGTGCTCACACATACCAGGTTTTAAAAGCAAAACTAAGATTTTTCAGGCACACTCATTGTATCATACTGATGAAGTGATTTTAAGTCTCTTAGTTTTCTACTTTCCTTATATAACTTGTAAAATGAAGTAGTTTGGACTCTGGCTCATGTAGCTATGTAGAAGGATTTCAGTTATATGTCTTACAACTTTGGACCCATGTGTTGTTTTATTTGGCCTCGGCTTCTCAGTGAACAGTATTCGAGTCCCCAGTCAGTGCCATATTGAACACTCATCAAAGCGTAGGAAGGGCAGAAGAAATGACCAGGTGCCTTGGTTTTACTGTTTACAAACTGGTTAGGGGGCATTAAACACAGATGCAGGGTATCAGCGTTCAAAGGTATAGACATGCACATACTTGTGTTTACAATATTTTTTACAGTTTCTCCAAGAATTGCATTTTCCTTAGGTATTAACTAAAAGAGAATTTCTTGAATGTAAAATTTCCCTGGTGTTACCTAGATGAGGCATTTTTATTTAAATCATTTCTATATTGACTTTCTCTTTGAATAAAACTACACCTGATAGACTTCCAACCTCAAATTTTTGTTTTTTTTAAGTGCATATTTGTCATGTTGGATGTGATATGATAGCCATTGATATATCTTAGAGTATGGTAAAAATTATATATATATTTACACATACACACAGAGGAAAAAAAGATGGGACTGTTCTCTTCCAGAATGTGTTAAGACATATGTTTGCACATAATCATATTTATATTGGCAGACTCATCTTTTCTGGTCCAAATGATTGACTTAAAAATATGACTGTATAGCAATTATCTACATTACATTTCCAAACAGGACAATAGTGAGCAAGCTGCATAAATTAGCAACAGTAATCTCTAGATTCCAAATGCAGGTGCAAAAAGTAAACAGCCTTCCAAGGAACCCGTTGCTGAAGCGTCCTAGTGTTGTATCTAGGTAATATGGGGGCTTCGCTGCCTTCATATTACATTTAAATTGAAATTGACCAGAACTAGGTACCCCCCTTAGTAATTTTCCAGCCAACTCTGCTGTTATAGTAAATGGACACTGAACTATGGTGGGCCTCCAGAGGAAACAATTCAGTGCCACTTTAGTGTTCGTGCCTACATTGGTACTGCCTCTCAGCCCTGGGCCTTTTTCTTTAGTAGGCGAGCATCAGATAGAGCAGTGCTGAGAGGATATCTGTTTTATGTGCAGTGTGTGCTTAGCACAACCGTTAACTAGAGTACTTTGACCTGGATCCATTCTTTTTTGCCCATTCCTTGCCCCTTGCAGTATAGGAGGTGTGCATTTGGACATCTACATTTAGAAAGTTACTTTGCCAAGGGTTCCTGCTTTGCAAGTAACAAGGGAACTAGTTAAGCGGAGAGAGCAGAAAGTAGGAGCTATTTGGTTTTGTTTTGTGGGGGCAAGTTGACCCTTGAATAACAGATTTGAACTTCACAGACCCACTTATACACTTATTTATGTTTTACGGTAGTAAGTATTATAGAACTATACCATCCACCGTTGGTTAAGTCTGCAGATGTACAATGAGGATACCTAGGATCTGCGAACGCAGAGGGCTGACTTTTAAGTTTCAGACGGATTTTTGACTTCACGGAGGGTTGGTGCCCCTAAGCTCTGCATTTTTCAAGGGCCAGCTGTGTTTCTAAAAAAGTAGAAATCAGTCCTTCTGAGCTAAACCTTAAATGTGTAGAGAAATGGACTTGTTATCCGGTTGTGTTTCACGACTTCTAATTTTTAGGAGTTGTTAAAATGTTCATGTGTTTTCTAAGTAGATAGAAAAATTCGCAGCAAAGCATGTTCTTGGATAGAAGTTTCTTTGGTCTTCACGTATATTGGAATATCGAGTTGTCATTCTAGTTCATGGGGAAAACTGTGACACACATGCTTTTTGTTAGTGATGTTGTTTAGTAGCTAAGTTAGCCAGAGTCATCCAACTCGTTCATCTTTTCTGATTTGTTTTGCATTGACAGAGTGAATCTATTTAAAATTCATCTTAATTCTCATCACCTTGGCCAAAAGGCTATATAAAAAGCATCCTTATAGAATGGCTATTTCTTTATCATTTATTTTGCAACTTTAGTCATGACGGAAAATATGTGTAGTGTAAAATGTGAATAGAATATGAATTACAAAGGAATGGCATCCATATTTTTTATAAAATGTTTGCGTTGAGAAATTAGACCCTAGGCTTAATATAAATTCTGTGAATAATATCTGTTTTAAAGACCAGGAAATCAACTGAGAGTGGAATTGAGTAATGGACAGCATCATCCTTTAATAGATGGGTATTCACATCTATGGGTATTTACTTCTCAGACTTCCTGTTTTCTTATTTTTAAAGTGGTTTACTCAGGGTCAGGCACTGAGAATCTTCCCACTTTATCACCTGCCCATCTATACCATGCTGCTTCAGGCTGCCTTGGGACTTTGAGGAGCCTCCATTAGGGAGACGTGAAGAGAAGCAGCATACTCGGTATAGGCTTTTGCTTTGCAGGGAGGCAGTGGCTCATTTTCCAATCATTATTTTAAGAACATGGGGGAAATGTGGGCTAACATGTTTTGTAACATTCCAGAGATGTGTCTTAACAATGTAAAAGATATATTAAAGGTCAGATTTTTTTTTTTTTTTTGGCATTGAAAGAATGCCAAGGGTCTGACTACAAATTTTTGGCATTTACTTCAAACTTAAATGTTACTTTTTAAACTTGCTGATCACCAGAACGTTTTTTGTCTCAACTGTATGCTCAATTTTTAGTTGCGTGGTTATTTGTTGAATTATTGGAGAGAATGACTTACTTTTTTGGTGGTGGAGTTGCTGTGCTGTATCGCTTGGGGATCTTAGTTTCTCGGCCTGGTTGAACCTGGGCCATGGCAGTGACATTGCTGAATCCCAACCACTGGACTGCCAGAGAACTCCCCAAGAGACTTCCATTTGATATTTTCATTTTTTTGTTCTCTGTCTGGTAGAGGGAATGAATAGTAACTATTTGAGGCTTATGATGTGCTAAGCACTGTTATATATTATTTCTTCCAGTGAACATACACCTTGTAAGGTGGTGATCATTTTTACAGACAGAACCACAGATGAGAAAGGTTACGTACTTTGCACCTGGCAAATCACAGGACTGGGATTTGAGTCTCCTATGTCCTACCATCCAGGAATGGTGGTATTGCTTGGACTAGGCGTATCTCCATTGTTTTGTTCAGGTAAACAGTCAGGAGAGACATGGGACTGGGTTTTGTATAGTAGTAAGTTGTAAAGCTTGCGAAGAAGAGTATTCCTGTTATTACCTTAAATTTTCTTCACATCACCTCTGAAAGATGGCAGTGAATCTGGCTCTGGATCTTCTCAGAGTTGCAAACCAAGCTGGAGTGACTGTGTCTGAAGCCTGGAGGCACCAACTGGGTTTGGAGGAAGAGGTGGGAGTGAATCATTTCAGGCCCAGGTTGTCAGAGTAGCTCCTTTCCTTTCCCTAGGGTATGGTTCTTTCCCTGAGGTTAGCCATAGGGGAGCAGTTTCCTCTGGGATCAGCACCTGCTGAGAGATGGCGGTGACCAGAGAGAAGAGGCAGGGGCTTGTCAAGCCTGGGCACAAGGAAGAGGGCCTTTGTCTGCCTTCTTTTCCTCCTAAACCCTGCCTTTCTTTTCCATTCAAAAATTACATCACCCCTGAAGCACAGTTTTTGTGTCTTAAGAAATCTAAAAACTTATTATAAGACTTGAACCTATTAGATTGGGTTTTTTTTCCATTTCTGAATTTATAATTGTTTCTATTAAGTAATGCCAGAATTGAAAAAAAAATCATTGAAGTTTATCCTTCAAAAAGAAATCACTCTATGAGCATTTCTGAAGTGTCTCACCTCTGCTCACTTTTGTTCTCGGGGGGAATACAAAATTAGGTGTCACGCAGCTTTTGTGCTGTGAGACCACACCCCTTTGCTAGTGAGTTCCTCATCTTCTTTGTTTCAGATTGATGAAGGGCTGCTTGGACTTTGACTGTCCTCAAGATGTTAATTATATGTTTCAAAATCATGTGTTCTGTTAAAAATCACTTACGCACAGCCTTGGAAAGAGCACTGGAGGCAGGGAGGTGCTTCAGGGGTGTACAATATTGTTTGGAGGCCTTGGGAAATAAATCTTAAGTTCATTTACCACCAAGACATATTTAGTCAGTGTATATAAACAAAAGAAGTCACAGTGTGCCTGGACGTTATTTGTCCCAGATGGAGTTTAAACTTGGCTCATTATACTGCACTGATGTCATGGTACATAAACTGGCCCGAGTTAGAGACGTGCATAGAATCTGCTGTGCGCTTGTGTGTGCTGAGGGCGTGCGAGGAGGAGGGAGGGGCTGGCTGGAAAATCGTTGTCACATTTTTTCCTTTGCTGTCTGCACAGCCTAGTGTCAGTCCTGAATTTGGACTGGGTGCAGAGTGAGGGAAGAGTCGGAATAATCTGTTCATTTGTGCAAGTCGGTATGTGATGCACTCAGGGATGTCGTTCTTCCAAGACTGAGTGTAAACGCATCAGGCTTTCCAACAGTTGCTTACGATGCTCTGGCACTACAATCTAGAGAGGAAAATCTTAAAGCAGTACATTTTTGAAGAGCATTTTTAGTCTGTTTGCCTTGAAATCTTCAATTTGGATAGTGTCTTTAAACTTTTTAATGGTGTTAGTATCCTGCTGTATAATTCTGTTTTCCTGGATTGAATGGTGGATAACCTTTCAAACTAGTTGCTAAAGTGTTTAACAAGGCAGACGCTTGTGCTTCTTAGCGAAGCTGGCCAGGTTTAATTCTTCCTTCGTGCTTGGAGAAGGCAGCTTACTGGTCAGAAAAGGGTCCTCTCCTGGAGTTCTGGGTGCCTAATAGGCAATCAACACATACTGTGGTGTTACTTTGTTACATTTTGTTGCTGACTTTCCTTGTGATAATCTTAATTAGAAGCAGTTCCAAGTAATTCACACCATTTTGTGGATATAAAGGGCTTAGATTTCAGAACTACTGTGAAAGGATTCCAAAGTCACTATTGTTGCTGGGATCCGCGGAAGCTGAACAGACACTGAAATGTGAATGAGCTGAGAGGTGATCATTTAAGGAAAGCCAGAATGTTTCTCAAACAGAAAATCTGGTCAGAGGTGAGAATTGGCTGGTTTTAGATTTTATTGAGAACATAAAATGTGGCAAACTTTTTTTCTTCAGACTTTCTCATTAGAGGCCGTGTCACTGGTAGAAACTTGAAGAGAAAGAAATATTAATAACAATTATTTATTGAGCATATACTATGTTTAAGGCCTTCTACCAGGGTTGCCTGGGGGTTGCTTTCTTCTTTAGAGCACACACATAAGATAGGTGTTTTATCTTTTCAGAGGAGGAATGTTAAGTGCCTTGTCTGGCACAGCTGGGACTCAGCTATGATGTGTCTGATTTGTTCTTCTCACTGTGTATCTTTGGTATCTTCAATGATTTTTAAACTCTTAGTTAAAAAGTGAATTGAAAGGAAGATGAGATTAGCACAAAGTGACTTAACTGCTCAATATGTACATAGTATAGTGTTACTTAGAAGACAAGTCTGGCCTGAACGCCATCTAATTTTACCTAAACGTGTATTGTGGTAGGAAGAGAAACATGCAGAAGAAATATGTGGTTGCTTCCTTATTCTTTGTAGTCTTAGAAAAACAATAAAAATTCATCTTAAATTTAATAATTAAGTTTTAGATTGTGTGTCCTTTTTTTTTTACCCTTATCTGCAATTCTGAGTCCTTAAATTATTTTTTCAAACTTTTTAATGTATGTATGATATGCTAAAAGGCAAAGTATAGCTTAAAGATATAAAAAATGAATTAGCTAGTCTGAAATGGGGTTATCTAGGAATCAGAGAACAGGTGTTTTGGGGATATGATTAACTTGGAACTCTTGAGAATAAGTAATGATTCTCTTTTGATTCATAATTAAATTTGTTTCCCAATAATCCCAATAATAATAAACCCTATTAGTCCTCCTTTCCTTTTGATCAGCAAATCAGCCAGCAACATAGTAGGTGGACCACATAGTCCATTGTTGGATTGATGAGTTGACTTGAAGTAAAGGAAAGGACTGCTAGGTTGCCTGATGAATGCTTTGGGGTTTAGCTTTTTAGATCAAGAAACCAAAGGGAAGAAATAAGAGATAGAAAACGTCTAGGAAGAGGTGGAGACACGAGAGGGACAGGCTGTGAAGGCCCCTCAGTTATCAGTGATAGGAGTGGTGGAAATGGAAGTGACAGAATCACAGTTGGATAACAGAATTAGAGAGAGTGACAGGAAGTAGGAAAAATCAAGTAGTCACGTCTGGGCGAGCCATGCCGTGACTTCCCCTCTGTAATCAGAGATACCGTGGTGTTGACAGGGAGGGCAGAACTCTTCAGCAGCGAACCCTGTGATCTGGATAGTCATATTTAAAGGTTAAACTGTTGGCTATTTTTGAAAACTCTTACTTAGAACTGTGTAACCCCTGAATTACATCACAGTTGGTTGTTTAATTAATATCTTTGCTGGTCTCTGTGTGCCCAGTATCTCCCATCTCAGAGATGTTTGAGTTTCTCACTGCTATCATAGTTACTTAGCAATGTTGCTTTCCTACTGGAAAATTCTGCTCACAGGATAAAGTCCAGACTTTCAAGCAGAGCAAACAAAAGACTTTTCTGAGGTGGGCCTGGCCTGCCTCTTCAGTCTCATCTTTTACCCCTCTGTTGCTTGCTTATGCCTTTACAGCCGCATTGGAATTCTCCAGCACACTGTAATGCTAAATGCAGTGAACTGCTCAGTGCTTGTGCTGTGTGATTGTTCTTTTGCTTATCTTCTCATTTTCCCTTTAAGTGTCACTTCCAACTATAACTTTTCCTCATGTCTTGGTGGTTTCTTCAGTTTCCAGAGCGCTTGATAGCAAATAATCATGTGGTTTTTTTTTTTTTCAAACAGCTAATTGTGTTTTCTACTTTTGCACCAATACACAAATAGGGGTAGGCTTTTATCTTTCTCATCTTAGAGTCATCAGTGCTTAATAATGTACCTAGCACATAGTAACTACTCAGCAAATATTTGTTGAATGATCAGGGTTTCAATAATTACATTAGGTATCGTTTTAAATAAGTTTAATCAGTACAAAAGCATGGCCTGGATAAGTGATGATAATGTACTGTGCAGAGGCAAGGAAAGGCTAAGGTCTCTAACTCAGAGTCCTTCCCAAACCATAGAACATTACATATTTGTACTCATTTCTAATTTTATGTTAGTGGGAACAAGATATAAGGCAATAGTATTAACAGTAATAAGAAAAGTTAACTCTAGAATGTTTAAAGACAAAATATTGGGAACTGATTTTCTGTTAGTTATAGGAATGAGAACATTCTTCATGGGCACATTATTTCTTGATTATGTCTTAGTTGGGGAAGAACAGTGTTCAATAAATGACATGGCCAACATCGAAATGAGTTTTAAAAATGGTAGAATACTGGGAACGTAGGCAGTTAAATATGTTTCTTCAGCGGCCTTGAGATTCCCACAGTAGAATTGTCTATGAGGTTCAGTGCACTGTTTGCCAGAGACGGGTGTTAGCCACTCATACGACCTCATGGACTATAGCCTGCCAGCCTCCTCCATCTATGAAATTCTCCAGGTAAGAATACTGGACTGGGTTGCCATCCCCTTCTCCAGGGAATTTATTGGACCCAGGGATCAAACCTGGGTCTCCCGCATTACGGGCAGATTCTTTACTGTCTGACCCAGGGATGTGACATCAGTTAGCACGTCAGTGTGGGTCACGTTGCTCTGTGTCAGCCAACCAAAAACCAGACATGAGGTAGCTGGCACTAAATGCAGGATGACATGCAAGATTTAGTGTGCAAAGCACATCAGATGAAAAGTGGTCCAAATTGCTGTTTCCCCATCAGTCTGACCAGAGCCCAGCTTGGAGATATGGGATGTGTGGATGGAATTGAGGGGTAGGAAATGGTTTTACCTCATGTGGTGGATATTTTTAATAAGAATTGACCCTGAAATGGTGATGACAGGCATCAAATTTTGTTCTCAGTGAACATAATTATTTCAGCTAAAGCAGGAAGAATTATCTTTGGGTACTCAACAATTCTGTGAAAATATATTCTTGAGCAGATCTTCCCGACCCAGGGTTTGAACTGGAGTCCCCTGCATTGCAGGCAGATTCTTTACCAGCTGAGCTACCAGGAATCAATAAAATGAAAAAGATTTGTTTAAATAGATGTAACACTGCTCCAAATGCTCAGGGATTTTTGGTGACTGTTACTCTTAGCTGGGGAAAAGCTACACTTACACTCACATTTTTGGTCTTTTTTGTTTTTGACTTTTATCTGAAAAGTCCTGTAGTTGAAACTTTAGATTCAGGCATTTGTGGCTCTTAAAAGAGGCTTTGAACCTAGTTTGGGCCATCTATATTACATCCTGCATTTTTCACACCTAAGTTAGTGCTATATTTTTATTCTTAGCAAACAGCTTTTTTGGTAATAGGATCTCTTTATTCAGGGCACAACACATTTAAAGGGTGTAGAAATGTATAACTTCTTACAGGCTGCCATTGTTTTCTTTATAGCCCTTATCGCTATCTGTAAATGTTTTGTTTTATTTAAGTCATTCCTTACTCCCATCCCGTGCAAGTTCCCATTTGTCATCCTGCGAGGTAGGGAGAACTTTGTGTTGTCTAAGTCTCTATTTTGTGGCCTGAATGGAATGCCTCACCTATTCTGGGCACTCATCAATATTTGATGAATTAAGATGAAGTAGAGTAGTAAGGAGAGATAAGAAAGCCTTCCTCAGTGATCAATGCAAAGAAATAGAGGAAAACAATAGAATGGGAAAGACTAGAGATCTTTTCAAGCAAATTAGAGATACCAAGGGAACATTTCATGCAAAGATGGGCTCAATAAAGGACAGAATGGTAGGGACCAAACAGAAGCAGAAGATATTAAGAAGAGGTGGCAAGAATACACAGAAGAATTGTACAAAAAAGTTCTTCACGACCCAGACAATCATGATGGTGTGATCACTCACCTAGAGCCAGATATCCTGGAATGTGAAGTCAAGTGGGCCTTAGGAAGCATCACTACGAACAAAGCTAGTGGAGGTGATGGAATTCCAGTTGAGTTATTTCAAATCCTGAAAGATGACGCTGTGAACGTGCTACACTCAATATGCCAGTATATCTGGAAAACTCAGCAGTGGCCACAGGGCTGGAAAAGGTCAGTTTTCATTCCAATCCCCAAAGAAAGGCAATGCCAAAGAATGCTCAAACTACTGCACAATTGCACTCATCTCATACGCTAGTAAAGTAATGCTCAAAATTCTCCAAGCCAGGCTTCAGCAATACGTGAACCGTGAACTTCCAGATGTTCAAGCTGGTTTTAGAAAAGGCAGAAGAACCAGAGATCAAATTGCCAACATCCGCTGGATCATTGAAAAAGCAAGAGAGTACCAGAAAAACATCTATTTCTGCTTTATTGACTATGCCAAAGCCTTTGATTGTGTGGATCACAATAAACTGTGGAAAATTCTTCAAGAGATGGGAATACGAGACCACCTGACCTGCCTCTTGAGAAAGCTGTATGCAGATCAGGAAGCAACAGTTAGAACTGGACGTGGAACAACAGACTGGTTCCAAATAGAAAAGAGAGTACATCAAGGCTGTATATTGTCACCCTGCTTATGTAACTTATATGCAGAGTACATCATGAGAAATGCTGGGCTGGAAGAAGCACAAGCTGGAATCAGGATTGCTGGGAGAAATATCAACCTCAGATATGCAGATGACATCACCCTTACGGCAGAAAGTGAAGAAGAACTAAAGAGCCTCTTGATGAAAGTGAAAGAGGAGAGTGGAAAAGTTGACTTAAAGCTCAACATTCAGAAAACTAAGATCATGGCATCCGGTCCCATCACTTCATGGCAGATAGATGGGGAAACAGTGGAAACAGTGGCTGACTTTATTTTTCTGGGCTCCAAAATCACTGCTGACGGTGATTGCAGCCATGAAATTAAAAGACGCTTACTCCTTGGAAGGAAAGTTATGACCAACCTAGATAGCATATTTAAAAGCAGAGACATTACTTTGCCAACAAAGGTCCGTCTTGTCAAGGCTATGGTTTTTCCAGGGGTCATGTATGGATGTAAGAGTTGGACTATAAAGAAAGCTGAGCGTTGAAGAATTGATGCTTTTGAACTGTGGTATTGGAGAAGACTCTTGATAGTCCCTTGGACTGTAAGGAGATCCAACCAGTCCATCCTAAAGGAGATCAGTCCTGGGTGTTCACTGGAAGGACTGATGTTGAAGCTGAAACTCCAATACTTTGGCCACCTGATGCGAAGAGCTGACTCATTGGAAAAGCCCCTGATGCTGGAAAAGATTGAAGGCAGGAGGAGAAGGGGATGACAGAGGATGAGATGGTTGGATGGCATCATCAACTCGATGGACATGGGTTTGGGTAGACTCCGGGAGTTGATGATGGACAGGGAGGCCTGGCATGCTGTGGTTCATGGGGTCGCAAAGAGTCGGATATGACTGAGCGACTGAACTGAACTGAGAGTAGTAATTGGAGAAGGAAATGGCAACCTACTCCAGTATTCTTGCCTGGGAAATCCCACGGACAGAGGACAGAGGAGTCTGGTGGGCTATATTCCATGGGGTCGCAACAGTCAGACATGGTTAGTGACTAAACCACAGAGTAGTAATTCTTCTAAGGATACTTCATGAAATGCAGTTATTGAACTCATTTGAATATAGAGTTTACCCTTGAACAGCACAGGTTTGAACTGCACATATCAGCTTATATTGATTATATTATAAAATATTTTAAATTATAAACTATTATGCATATTTTCCCCCTAAAATATATCACAGTACTATACCATCTGCAGTTGGTTGAATCAGAGGTTGTGGAGGGTCAACTTTCAATCTGTATATGCAGATTTTTTTCACTGTGCAGAGGATTCAAAGTCAAGTGTATATATTTTCACCAGACACTGGTGTGATTTCAGTGCATTAAAATGTTCTCCTTGGTTCATCTAATTTATCTTTTCTTGGTTACCTATTCATCCATTTTCCTGTCTTTTTTGTTAATGACAGGTGACTTTTGAGAAGTATAGGAGCTTAAGACCCAGTCTTTTTCAGGAGTAATCTTTTATTTTTCTTATGCCTATTAGGTCATGAGAAATGGCACCTAATGATAGTGATAATCAAATAGTTAGCTTATTGGTTTGTCCTAGGTTTCTAAGGGAATTCAACGACTTGACAGTTACTTTATGAGAATAAATCTTGCCCAGTTTAAAGGCAACTGTTTGTTGTTAGTTAAGCGATGGATTCCTTACCACCCAACTGCCATGCTGCGAGTAACAGGCTTTGCCAGGGAGTGAGCACTGATTTCCTGGAAGAGAACTTGTCCTCTGTCATTGGGGACATGCTTTTGATCCAGTTAAATGGATTCTCTCATTGTAGCCATTTATTGAAGCATCTCCCTAGAGAACTGACTGCGAAACCCACACCTGTTGGGGTGGAGGAGGAGATGCTATGTGGTAGAAGAGAAAAGCATGCGTTTTGGTCAGGCAGGGCTGGGTTCCAGTGCTGATTGTCATTTTGTAGTTCTGTGACTTTGGACAAGTTACTTATCCTCTCTAAGCCTCAGTTTCCCTATCTTTAAAGTCTGGATGTCCTTTTGCCTTGATCTAGTGTGTAACTATCCTTGGAGGCTCCCTGGTCTTATATGTTCTTTTCCTGCCAGCTTTGGATTCAGGCTTCAGGTTGGACATGTGAGCAGGTGAGTCAGTCAGTAGTTTCCTATTATCTTCTAGGACCTTCCAGTTTAACTGCTCATGTTTTAAATCCTGGGACATTTTCTTTGTGTATGTTATCACCACAAAGGTGATTGTCAGTCATTTGCAGCTCATCATCTCCCTTTTCTTAAAAGAGACAAAACTCAAAAATCAAATGATGCTACTACTCAGATTTGCTGGAGGCCAGCTGTGGTCTTGACACAGAGACCAGAGTCTCAACGTGTGTCATGATGGATGCTTTGGGTGGAGTGAAGGAGCCTGGGTGGAACTTGCCAGGATTTTTCTGGAGTTTGGGAATCTGAAGTGTGTGTGTGTGTGTGTTTGTGTGTGTGTGTGTGTGTGTGTGTATTCAGAAGGAAGGTGCTACTATTCCTTTCATGGAGTCAGAGGTCACTTTTTTAAGTTGTTAGATCTTCCTGGATAGAATCTGTCCTTACCTGGAACTCATCTGCAGCTTTTAGGTTGTAATACTCCTTTCTTTCTTAAGATGTCTGTTGGATATTTATAACTGCTCTAAACGAGAATGTTCATGCATACATGAAACAGCTAAGAGTAGGACAAGCTTCACAGAATGTAGCAAGTGGGAAAAGCTCTGAAAGTGAAACGGGATTTCCTAGCACTGTTTGTATCTTGACTAGGTATGGAATTTAACTCTTGAAAATACTGCAAATGTAACATTTCATCTTTGGTCAGTCAGTACTGCTGTCCGAGCAGGAGCTTTTGTGATGAACACGTATGTGACAGTGATGATTTAGTTGGGTGCCTGGTAGTATTTTATTTGAGACAAAAATTAGAAATTTGCCTCCAGGAGAAGTCTTAGATGCTAACCATCTTCTGGTTAATCAACCTTCCAAAATTTAAAATGCAAAAGTAGCCTTCCTTTTGCTCTTCTGGTGAGTTAGAAACAGTTCTATTTAGATTTATACCTTTAAAGAAAGATGTTATACCTGCTTCAGTTGTCTTGTTGGATGAAGCTTTCCCAGGTTGCTGTTTTTAGCCTTTTGCTTAGTTATGTTAATTCTACCTCTTGTTGTCTTGTTTCTTTAGACTTTGGAAGAATGGTCACTTATTTCTCAGTAAACCCTAATGAACTGCCTTTGGTTATTTTGGGCTGCTTGGTTCCTGTAGCACTAATGGATTTGAAACAGATCTGACAAAACAATAGTAGCCTGAAATATGTCTTTGATTAACATGGCTCTATGTTAACATCTCTGGGGGAAAAAAAATCTATCAGTGGTTAAAAAAAAATCTTTTTTTTTCCCCCCCTTCTCCTCTGACAAGACACAGAATACAGCATGACTTGTTTTAGTGCTGATTTTGGAAAAGCAGGAAATGCTTACTAAGTGGGCAAAAAATGATGAGGTTTGGACAGTGATGTTATGTTTTACATTCTGTATTTAAGAGAACTTGTAACTGTAATGTCTGCTTTGTGGCTAAAGAAAGAAAGGAGGAGGGAGGGAATAAGGGTGGTGGGGACGAGGAGAGACAGATTGAGATAGGGAGAGAGAGAGACAGACAGACAGACAGAGTGACTTGTTCGATACAAAAGGTTAAGTGCCAGGGAGCCTGCTGATGTGACTCACGCTTCTCAGGGCCGCGTGATGCAAGGCCTACTGCCACCATCTCATTCATGTCTCTGGTTAGGGACAGATCATTGGGCTGGTGTATGTCAAAAATTTATTTTTACATCTCCTTTATTGACAGCAAAAACGGCACGGTGGTCAGTCTGCTTCAGTATAATAAAATGCTTTCTTTTAAAATATCTCCGTGCCAAGATGAATATGGTTTGCTCAAATAATGACTTTTGCTCTTGCTAAGAAAAATTGATATTGGGACACAGGAGATTTGCCTGGTTTCTGAGGTAGCTTGGTAGATTATAATCTGGTTGCCATAGAAACACAGCAGAAGGGAAAATTACAGGAACTAAACATATGAAGAGAGATATTTTAATAGGATATGTACAAGCCCTTTACCTATCCTCTTTCTCCTTGAAAAGATGGGGTGGGGGTCAGGAATGGGCCTCCCAGGAACAGCGAGGGGAAAGCATAAATGGTTTTTGGAGGCTGGCTGCCTCCAAGCCATTCCATGAGATGTGGCCCGGTGTCAGGGACTGCAGAGAAACTGCTGCAGACACTTTTCATGCAATATGATAAGCAGATAATGTGATAGAACCTGGAACATGCTCCAATTTAGATATCCCTTTTCTTGCCTGGGACTTCCCATAATACTGGTGAATTGTAGTTTTAGAACTAGCATTTAGGACACATTGTCTGACAGTTATGAGTGTAGTGGAAGAGAGTATATGCATTTAAGATTGTCAAAGAATATCTGGGTCATAGTCTTAGTGTCCACTGATTTTTTTTTTTTCTCCTGACTAAATAATTCGACAGGCATATCTTATAGACCTATCCCTAGAGGCTTAAACACAAAGCAGCTGCCTTCTGCTCTGTTACAGTGATGTTAGAATTGGTTTAAGGATTTTTAAAAAACACGGACACTTTTCTTTCTTGGACTGTTTTATTCCCCTATAATAGAGTTATATTCTGTGTGTACATAGAAATAAAGTTAAGTCAAAAATATTTTCTTGTTAGGAATGACTTTAAAAATTCAGTTTCAAGAAAGCAATGAAAATGTCTTAATCACTCCATAGAGATCGGGAAGGATTTCCTTTTGAGTTCTTAAAATGGCACAGTGTGTTTACATTGGTGAGGATTTGAATGCTTAAGACTGAAAAATTATTGACACAGTTACTGTACAGGAAAAACAAATTGCCTTGAAATAACTATTATAATTCAAGATAACAAAGAGCACCAGGGATGAAACTTGTACTGCTTTTCCTTGAATGATCTTGTTTTTTCTAGTTAATGTATTTCCAGATTAAAAATGTTTTAACATCCCAACAGTGTTTCCTGGAATTGTTAGTATAAGCAAAATACATAGACTTTAAAGATTTAGTTTTTAAAGATAAAATGGTTTTGATCTTAATAAATAGTTTTAAAAAATACATAATATGGTCCATATGGGCTTCCCAGGTGGCTCAGTGGTAAAGAATCTGCCTGCCAAGGCGAAGACATGGGTTCTATCCCTGGGTCAGGAAGAACCCCTGGAGAAGGAAATGGCAACCCACTCCAATATTCTTGCCTGGAGAATCCCCATTGGCAGAGGAGCCTGGCAGGCTACAGTCCATGGAGTTGGAAAGAGTCGGACATGACTGAGCCACTAAACCATCACCACCACAGTAAATAAAGTTGACTTTTAACATTGCATATTATGAAAGCTTAATTTCTCAAAGTAACAGTTGCAGTGGTTTTCTATAAGTTTTATAACTTTCATTCATTCAGTAAAAATATTTCTCAAGCACTTATTCTGTGTCAGATCTTGCCCTTATAGAACCTAGATTAAGGCTCTATAAGGAAAGACAGACACAAAAATAATTCCTTTACCACCCTAATGGCAGAAAGTGAAGAGGAACTAAAGAACCTTTTGACAAAGGTAAAAGAGGAGAGTGAAAAAGCTGGCTTAAGACTCAACATTCAAAAAGCGAAGATCATGGCATCCGATCCCATCACTTCATGGCAAATAGTTGGGAAAAAAGTGGAAAAAGTGACAGACTTTATTTTCTTGGGCTCCAAAATCACTGAGGATGGTGACTGCAGTCATGAAATTAAAAGATGCTTGCTTCTTGGAAGAAAAACTATGACAAACCTAGACAGGGTGTTAAAAACCAGAGACATCACATTGCTGACAAAGTTCCATGTAGTCAAAGCTGTGGTTTTTCCAGTAGTCATGTATGGACCTGAGAGTTGGACCATAAAGAAGGCCGAGTTCCAAAGAATTGATGCTTTTGAACTGTGCTTCTGGAAAAGACTCTTGAGAGTCCCTTGGACAGCAAGGAGATCAAACTAGTCAATCCTAGAGGAAATCAATCCTGAATAGTCATTGGAAGGACTGATACTGAAGTTCTAATCCTTTGGTCACCTGATGCAAAGAGCTAACTCATTGGAAAAGACCCTGATGCTGGGCAAGATTGAGGGCAGCTGGGAGGAGGAGTTCAGAGGATGAGATGGTTGGAGGCATCACTGACTCAATGGACATGAATTTGAGCAAACTCTAGCGGATGGTGAAGGATAGGGAAGGCTGGTGTGCCACAGTCCATAGGGTTGCAGAGTCAGACATGACCTAGCGACTGAACAACAACAACAACAACAATTAATGGCAATTATAGATTTTAGGAAGGAGCGTGGGTTTCATTTTGTTTGTTTTTTGAGAACCCATAGCGCAAGACCTGTCCTGTCCTGAGAGTGAAATGCCAGTCCTTAATCTGGCAAGGATAAATGGGTGGTGGTGGTGGAGGAATGAGTAAGGTGGGCACAGGGTAGAGATGAAGGAGTGCAGGGGAGAGTATTGCAGACAGAGGAAACAGCATGCTTGATGGTTTCGAGGCAGGGAGGAACCAGGCTTGCTGCAAAAACTTTAATATGAATGTGACATTGACATCCTTCCACTTTCTAGAAATATATAGTCATTATCTTAATAGTGTTAATCTTGCATCTGATGATTTTTAACAACAGTTTTTAAAACTTGGATTACATCCTTTTGTTTATATTTGGATATAGATTAATTAGTTTCCCCCTTTTGTTATCTAAAGGAACTGAATGAGATTAGAACTAAAATTCTGAGATTCTTGAACAGACATATTTTGCCATGGCATGCATGGTTTAGTCTTTTGGAATTTGTCTTCTGATAACAAAATATCTGTTATATGACTAAAACAGACATTTAGGTAATAGATTTAAAGATTTGCATGTTTGATGGGTCCTATTTATACTGTTCATTAGTATTTCCAGGTCCTAAACATAGATACTTTCTTTCCCCCAAAACATTTTTCTTATAAATTGCTTTCCATTGTTATAACACAGGAGAATTCACTTAGCTAAATACAAATGCATGTACTTATCCCCCATCAAATTTGAACCAGATCTAAGACATCTCCTAAGTTTTATGTTTATATAAGATTATGTGCCACATATTTCTTGTCTAGTACATAAATTTATGTAATGAAACTGTTGAGAAATCCCCAGATGTTCTAGTATTAAATTGAAAATTAGGGATTTCCCTGGTGATCCAGTGGCTGAGACTCAGTGTTCCCAATGCAGGGGGCCTGCATTCGATCCCTGGTCAGGGAATTAGATCCCACATGTCACAACTGAAGATTCTGCATGCCACAACTAAGATCCATCACAGCCAAATAAATAAATAAGAATAAATTTAAAAAATTGAAATTAATGTGTTATTTTGGCAGGTTATTCTCGTTCAAGTTAATCCAGGTGAGACTTTCACTATAAGAGCGGAGGATGGAACACTGCAGTGCATTCAAGGTAAGGAAGCTTTTTGGAAGCTTTCTAATCAAAAAAATTTTCATTTATTATTTTGTGGAAGTAAAGTTTATCTCTGAGTCTGCATGTGATTTTCTAGAAGTAGAATTTATCCTGGATTTTTTTTTCTTTTTTTTTTTGCTTTTATTAGGTGCTCCTTAATGCTGAGTGGGCCTGTGATATATAAGTGACACAATTAAATAGCTTGAGTATTCTATTGACTTTTAAGTGAATTAAATCAACTTGGGAAAGCTTGCATTGTCTTAATGTATTATGGAATTTGGTCCCCTGAAAAATCCAGAGATTTTTAAGAGACCTTAAAATTCCAGTAGAGAACAGCACCTACTTTTTCAAGTTACATGAAAGTTTCAAATACATACTGTGATGCTATCCAAATGATGCTTTTAGAGGTAAAAATCTATGTTAAATATCTCTCAGTTATTTATTACTGAGTAACAGGTTACTCAGATTTGGTAGCTATATACAGCATTGGTTGTCTGCAGTTTCTGTGGGTCAGGAGTTTAGGTACAGCTTAGTTGTGTTCTGTGGCTTTGGGCCTATGGAAACACTAAGATCCAAGTGTGGGCTAGTGCTGCAGTCACCGTGAGGCATGTCTGAGTGTCAGTCAGTTTCCCAGCTCGCCTGAGTGGTTGTTGGCAGGGTTTAGGGTTTTTTGTGGGCTAGTGGCAGGCAGCTTCCATCTGTTCCTTGCTAAGTGGCCTCTCCATGGAGGTGCTTACGTTATGGCTGCTGGCTTCATTGGAGCAACTACAGGGCAAGAGGGAGTACTCTGTCTAACCCACTCGAGAACAGTGATTACGCAGAATGTGAATACTAGCAGGCAGGAATCACTGGGGGCCCTTTTACAAGGCTGCCCACCACAGTGCACCCTCTGTCCTCAGTAATTCATGTCTCTTCTGTGTGCCAGATACCTCCTCCTAAGATCTCCGAAAGTCTTATTCCATTACTGCATCAGCTCTCCAGAATCTTGTTATCTAAATAAACTCCAGGTATAGTGAGGCTCCTTAAATGTAGTTCTTTAAGGACTGCTCCTAGGCCATTTCAGTTGATTTCTAGTTTGTGTAATACTGGTGCCTCTTCTCGGTTATTCACTTTGGAAAGAGAGAGAGACACAGGTACTCTGATCCATATGAGGTTCTACTGTAGGAAGATCAACCCAGATCTGTAGTTAGTCTGTAATACTGTTGTGTTGGAGGGCACGCTGGTGATAGCTTTTTGGCAGTGATTGGGATTTTGGGACAAATGGTAAATTGGCCTGTAATTGAATTCAATCCTAGGTTGTTGGTTAGACTGAAATCTTCCCAAAGGTCTTATCTTTAATACTTGGGGTTGCTCACCAATATATAAAGAAAATGAAGGGAACTACATGGAAAAACTTAACTTTTTTCTCTCCTGCATAATAGAGTATGCTGCTGTGTAGCTTCACTACTTGTTTTTTTAAGAACAAAAATTTAGGAAAAAAATTAAAACTCATTTCAATTGCAGTCAATCTGAAATGATTTAGCCGTTTCACGAACGGTATTTTTTCTGATGGCATTTTGCTGATCGTTGTGTCCCGGAAATTGATCTTTGGTGTTCTAAACCATTTAAAAACCAAACCTAGTCTTTGGTGATGAATCATACAAAGGAACTTCAGATAAAAGAAGAGAGAAAATATTTTAACGTAGTATAGGATACAGAATCTTCCACCTACTTGTATTACTGTAACATATTATCAACAAATAAAACCTCAAAATTCACTCTGTATCTTTAAAAAAAGAACACACTAGAAAAAACTAGATGACAAGTTATTTTACCTACATAGAATGAAGCTGATGTTTCCAGTTCAGTAAGAGAATAGTTGAGCTGGTCACAGTAAGGTTGGAACCCAACGTACTGGCTGGAAGACTGTGTCCCTCTGCAACTGAGTATGTGTAATAGAATCTACAAGAAGCAAATTGCTGAGTGGATCAACTTGTATAAAATCCACTTTTTCATGACACCTGCTTTTACTTTCGGTGTCTGAAGAAGGTGTGTGTGTATGTATTCATCTAGTTAGCCTCTTCCTCACTTTTTTTGAATGCATGTCGTAACTGGTATACTCTGCAGGGTATTTTGCAAGTATATTGCTCTGTCCACAATGGGAGCTTTGTATTTATTCATGATGCTACTTAGAGATAAGTGACACTAACACCCCTTTCAGTGATTTTAAAAAAATGCCGTTGACTAAAGAAGAATTGTGGAGCCATTTATCTTTGGCTTCCTCCGAGTCTTCCTAGTCTTTATTCTCTTCTGATCACCCAGGTACTGTGGTTATCTTTATTTGGGACATATTGGTACCTGGCCCAGCTAATTGAAATGACACAGGACAGGATGAGAGGGACAAGGACCTGGAACCCCAAGTGGTTTGCTAAGGCTTGGGAGGCACTGGGACAACAGGATGAACTACAGGAACTGGAAGGAACCCTAGTCCAGACCCATTGTTGGCCATTCATGCATAACAGGCAGTCACTCAGGCCGGGTATCCTCACTGACCCCTTCATTTGCGTTCCAGTGTGAGTGAATGCTTCACTCCAGCTGGGTAGAACATATCAATATAGAATGTGGGAATAGGCAGTATATTCATAAATTCACTGTGATTAACATCCTTATCATTGCTAATATATATATTTTTCAACTTTTAGGCTTATGTATTCTCTCATTGAATGGGTATGACAGATACATACGAAGCTGAGACCTGTAGAGGTTAACACACAGCTACAGTCACAGAGGGAGAAAGAGCAGGGCTCTTGTTTTTCAAATAATTTTATTTATTTTTGGCTGTGCTGGGTCTTGTGGCTTTGCAGGGTTTTCTCTAGTTGTGGTGAGGGGGGCTCCTCTCTAGTTGTCGTATGTGGGCTTCTCATTGCAATGGCTTCTCCTGTTGGAGCACAGGCTCTAGGGTGCGCAGGCTTTGGTAACTGCAGCACCTGGACTCAGTAGTTTTGGCTCCCGGGGTTTAGAGCGCAGGCTCAATAGTTCAGGCTTAGTTGCTCAGCTGTATGTAGGATCTTCCTGGATCAGGGATTGAACCCATGTCTTCTGCATTGGCAGGCAGATTCTTTGCCACGGAGCCACCAGGAAAGCCCCAGGACCGGAGCTCTTTATTGCCTTGCTCTGTGACTTGACATTAGGGAGTCATGAACTGAAATCGACTCCATTTTCTTGACCACATGACAAAAACAAGATGGCTTCTGATTCTTGGAGTAGGAGGATTCTGGGAAGGGTGCTAGATGAGTACTTAGGTCCCCAGGATAAGATGGAGGTGGTTTGCAGAGCAAAAATGGGTGGTGGAGGCTGGGCCTTTGGAGTAAGACAGGAACCCTGTTAACAGAATAAGAGCAGGATAGTTTGATATAGGGAGTACTGCTTTATAAAGCCTTAAATTATTTCTGTCCAAAGTCAGGATTGGGCCCAGAGTTAGGGTGGGCTGAACTTCTAGGTGGGGCTTCCACTTACGGTGATGGAAGGAGAGAGGTACAGTGGTAGAGAACTGGTTAGGAAAGGATCAGAAATTGAGTCATACTGTAATGGAAACTTCTGAAAAAAGTATTTGCATTTTACCAAAGATTGAAGTTAAGAGAATGAAGCTCTAGTTATGCTCTTTCAACACCAGCCAGCAGATGGAGAGGTGGCTTTTTTTGGCAGGGGTGGAGCGACGGTTGGTGGTGGTGGCCATCCTGGAAATTCAAGTCATACCCATTGCTTACGCCATGGTTGAAACTGTCAGCTTAGTAGCTTTGCTATTTCAACACTAGCCAGCAGGTTAAGGATTGCTGGTGGTGGGAGGGTGTGGGGACTTGTGACTTAGGGGTAGGGAGAGGAGCTGGTTGCAGGCCTTCCTGGAAACTTTGAAATTACACCATATGAGCTCAACCCCCTTTGCTTGTAGTTGCATTTGTTAGTGTAATGATTTTCTCTGTTGGACATTTATGACATCACTAGAAAATCCCCAGAAGCTTATTGTGATGCCATGAAAAGGCATTCTGGAAATTCAGAGCAAATCAAAGTAAAGAATATTGTTACTCTGGGGAAAAAACGAGATTTTTGTTTTTGTTTTCATGGGAATGTCCTTGGTGATAATGAAGGAAGAAAAACACAGGAAACATACAATATGCTGTGAAAGCAGATTCATTTCTAATGGAATATTTCTCAATATTTTCCATGAAACATGAATCATGGGTCTTGAAGGGGCCACAAAAGGTCATAGTTCATTTTCACTGGGAGGCAGCACTATACCTATGGCATCCTAGACAAAAGATTTTTCTTTCCTAGGCCAGATGAAAAGTGTATAAAGAGCTAATTGTTGGGGGAAAAAAAGAGTCTTAGCAATCAATATGAATTCTTTCCTTTGCTAAAATTCAGACGTTAATAGAGGGCAGCCGCAGGTCTCTCCCATTATTTTTATATCCTTGTCTGGGCTGAGGTGCTGGCAGTGCAGCCTTCCTTCCTGTCCACACATGCCATCTTTTTTTTTTTCTGGGCCATTTCTCTGCTCCCTGTAAAACCTTTCAGCCAAAACAAATACCACACTTCCTTTAAGCTTTAGGTCTGTCTCCTTCAGGAGGGCCCTCCCCGCCCCCCTATTTCAGTCCATTCTGACCTTTCTCTGCGTTCCTGGAGGAGCAGGTAGAGGTAGCACTGCATGTAACCGTCTGGTGGTATGTGTAAACCTTTCCTTAGCCCTTGAATTGGACTGTGAATTCAGCTGTGACAGGAAACAATGTATCCTCCACCCTAACCCACCCTAGCCACACAGCCTGGCAATAATTCCTGACTTCAGACCCTTGACTAGCTCTGGCATTACATCAGATGTGATATTTCTTTTAACTTTTACTATTGTGCTGGGAACTTAAAGATGTTTAGTTACGTGATTTTAGTGGCTTTTAAAATCTATGTAGAAGAACTTTCAAGTCACATTTTAATTAAAGCCCATCAGTTTCCTTTAAAAAAAATTTGTAAGTCTGAAGAACTTTCATATTGACCTGTATTAATGCTACAATTTTTGTCTTTCAAGACTGTTATATTTCAAATTGTGAGCCCGAAGAAAACAGATGAATGTTACGGTGATAACAGCAAAAACAAGATAAAAGTTAAATGCTGGGGATCACCATTATTCTAATGAAGAATAATATTTAAATATATTTAATTGCTAGTGTTCCTTGTCCAGAATAATCCAGACATCTTTACAAAGATGATTATTACTCAGCCAGTCTGTATTAAGTTGGTAGAGATCTTGAAATGGCAGGAGGGAAGCTCCAGGAAAACCCTTCTCTGAGATGGCTGTAGTTTGGATGCTATTAGAGTGGAAACCTTTTTTCCCCCTCCTGCTTTCCTCTCCCTAAGCCTTCTTCAGCTCTGTGTCTGACTCTTCCTGCCCCACCGAGTGTGGGAACTGTATCATTGATGAACAGCACGCTCTGCTCACAGGCTCTGTGAATGACACCATTGAGGGCCGTTCCGCATTTCTGAATCTCCTTGTTTGTCTCCCTCCCACCCCCCCACCCCGCCATATTCAGAATCCAGACCGCCACAGGGACCTTCAAGTTAGTTTTTTTTTTTCTCATTTGGTACTTTAAGTGCATTTATTAGACTTGTTTGGCACATTAAAACACCAACCTGACATTCTTTCTAAGAATTTTATGACACGTCCTAGGGGGCTTTCATTGTCTCCTGCTTTGTTAATTGAGAAATGACATGAGTGACGTCATTAGGAGGGCTTACAAGCTGAGGTCGACTGTCATTTCACGAGCAAATCTATATGGTCTGTACCTTTAAAGCAGACTGCCTGAAAATGAGGTATTCCTGCTTTAGTAGCTTAAAACCAAGGAAGGGGACCTGCTGCAAATGAAGTCGGTCTTCTGAGATTGATTGCACCCTTGTCCTGGCTTAAATTTGCAAACAAGTTTTTCATCAAAACTATTTGGGTGGTTTGAAAGTGAAATTACTGCATATGACCGCCTTTAAATCTTTTAGAATCTTTGCAAACTTTCATTACATTGAATATGTATTTGATTTTTATTTGATTGTATTTATTTATTTATGGAAAGTCTGCATTATATGGGGAAAGGGTTTTTTTTTTTCCTGTTACAATTTTCGTATTTTGAGAGCTTTTTTCAGAGCACAGGAAACCACTTTTAAAGTCAATTTGTTTTGCATCTGGGGATTTGTGAGAGAGATCACTAACCTGAAATCTTACTGTGAACAGTTAAGTTCTCACTTGAAAAATCTTGTAGAATTGAAAATACCAAATCTTTAGCCCAGGCTAGCCCTTCTGTACTGCCCATCTTTTTGACTGATCAAAGCTATATTTGGTGAGAGTTATTAGTACATAGTCTTCCAGTAAGGTTCTAGGTTGAGAGAATCTTTGAGTTTCTAGGAAAATCTGAATTACTCCACCAACTTGCCAGCTCATTTTATAATTTAAGCTTTGGGACAAATTGGTCTTTTAACTGTGTGTATGTAGTATTGATGAAAGGTTGATGAAAAATCACTTTTAGCATTGTAGAGTATACCTGATCTCTCAAATGCTTGGAAGCCTTATTTTGGGTATGATGATTTGCCTTTTCTCTCACACACGGCATATATAGTTGTTTGTGCAAACAGGAGTTCTGTATGCTGACCTGATAGGTCCCCTTTCAGACAATAGCTTGCTGCTGAGTAACTGAAAGATTACCAGCAGAGTGATAAGAACCAGTAAATACTGATGTGCCTAGAGCGGAAAGCCCAGTTTTTGGAGGGGGTAGGAGGAGAGTCTGGGATGCTAAGTGCAGCTGTCATCATTCTGGGACCAAGTAATGTCATGAGAGGGGTTACATCAGTGCCAGACTGTGCTGCATCCCAGGAGGTGTGAAGTCCCTCTCGAGATATACCCACCGTGTCTGCTTTGCCCAGTTATCTTGATTGGGGCTTACCGGGTAGTTCAGTGATAAAGAATCCACTAGCCAAGGCAGGAGACAAAAATATTGGAATAGGTAGCCATGCCCTCCTCCATGGGGCATTTTTGCCTGGAGAATCTCATGGACAGAAGAGCCTGGAGGGCTACAGTCCATAGGGTTGCAAAGAGTCAGACATGAGTGAGTGACTAAACCACCTCCACCACCACCACACATTCATAATTAGGACCAAAACTTTACCCAAAATTGTATTCTCAGACTTTCTTTGGTCTTTTTCTCCAAGTAAAGCTTGAGTGATTTAATTGCTAGAAGTTATAAAAATTATGTTCTGAGAGTAAAGGCTCTGTAGTGTGAATCCCTGATTGTTTGCTAGATAATGGTTAAGCTCTTAACCCCAATTTCCTCTCTTAAAATGGAGGTAGTGGGAATCCCTATGCAATAAGGTTGTGAGACAATCCCTTGTAAATACCAGCACCATCACCATCACCGTCTAGTAATGTATACAGCTTTGGTGATCATTTTTGTCCTAAATAGGTGCCATGATCAGTTGTGGGCAGTGATTTGGTTATCTGGCTCATGGAAATCTGTCTTAAGTTCTGGTCTCTGTTTCACTGCCAACTTAACAATAGTCGTGCTTTCATGGGGTTGATGGTGATGGCAACATTTCAGATGAAGGTTTATGGAAATGTATATATATTGTTCAGATAAAGGATTGTGGATAAAACAGTGGCCCCACCTTTTCCTACATGTACAGTAAGTTTTGTAGTTGAAGCTTCAGCTGTTTCTTTTTCTGGATGATAGTTAACTCTCACACCGTACCTGAGAGGCCCTATTCAGACAGGCCTATGAAGCAGTTCCTATGGGTAAGCCTTCCCTGCTTTAGGTCTTGTCGTTAACATTTCAATGAAATTCTGGACTTCTTTAATCTTTATTTAATGTATTTTGCTCTTAGGCCTTACTGAAGGGGCAGTAAGGCATATTGGTAAGATTATTATGGGTTTTGGGGTAGGTTTGCCTGGCTTAGAAGTCCCCTGCATGTTAGATGTATATCATAAAAGCAGTTAGGTCTCTTTACCTACACCTAATCTGTAGAAATGGAATAATAATATCAGTCTTAAAGAATTGCTGTGGGGATTAAATGACATATTGGGTAGAAAGCACTTAGAAGAGTTTCTAAAGCAATGCAAGGGTCCAGTAAAAAAGGAACCATTATTAGGCTCCAGTATCCTTTACAGCTGGACATTGAACCACCCTTTATTTTTGTTACTTGTCAGTTTAAAGCATTTCAGGAAAGCTTTTCTGAACTTGAGGCATTGGTTAGGAGTTTTCAGATGTCTTCACACTTCACAGTTGTAATGCTTCAAAATAATAATGTTTCATAATAATAAATACGTTTAAAAACTATGCAATGGGAGTTTAGCTTCTGTGCCCTTTTGTCTTGCAGGCTTGCTCAGCAATGACTGAAATGTCATTTCTGAGGGCACCACTGCTTGGAGTTCCTTAAAAGTCACGGATCGTTGTGTGCCAGATAATTCCAAAGAAGCTAATTGTCTCATTACCTTGATTGTCCGCCACGTTTTATTTCACAGCTTGCAGTCTTGTCTTCTTCCTCTATTCTTTCTGTATTTTTTTACCTTGTTTTTACACTTACAATTTGAAATGGAAAATTTCATGTAAAGCAGACTGTAAAGGTTTCTTAAAGTTTAGTGGTCAAATCTTAGTAATCTTTATATCCCAGTGCCTGGCCAGCACCTCCTAGGTGTCCAGAAAAAAAAGAAAGTCATTTCCTAATATACTGCTGAAAAATTCTGTCAAAATTATGGGAAAAGTCTCTTGGTTAATTCACAGAGGTAATTTTTTGTTTTTGTTATTATGCTTAAGTAGTTAAGTTTGGTTATTTTTTACTCTCCATTCCTCAAGTTAAGATAATGAATGCAGGTATAAGTTTAAGCACACAGTAATTCTGAAGTCCAATATATGGGTTAGCTCCCTTGTTTGTAAAAAACATGAGGGAATGATCATTATATTCCTTCTTTTGATAATGTTTTTCTTTTGTGAGGAGTAGGCTGGAAACACCCTGGAAAGTATTGTTAAGGCTATTTAATAGTGAAAGATGGACCAACTTTGTCTTTTATATTATTAGAAAGTAGTTTAGATTATTCACTAGTATTTTATTGTTTTCATGCAGTTAAAAATTATTGCCATTATCTGTAGCAGTAAACTCTCAATAAACCCCATGTCAGACCCAGGAATAATAATAGGTAGAGAGCACTTTAAATTGTAAATGAGTTTGATTACTGAAGTAAGTGGAGTTGTTACGGTGATTTTTCTCTTCCTCCATCAGCAGAGTGATTGAAGGAGAGAGAAAGGTGGTGAGAGGGTGAGGGGCAGGCAGGAGGCCAAGGCAGCTGAGGCAGTGAGGGCAGTGCTGGTGGGTGTGGAAGTGGGGACAGAAATTTGAACTGTATAGGAGATAGTCATGATTTGCTGACCAGGGAGACGCTAAAGAAAGGGAGTGAGCTATGTAATAGATGTTGTGTGTTTCCCTAAGATAGGCGGAATCTAGTCCTTTAGGAAAATGTTTGTCTTACAGTGTAAACAGTAGTGACTAAACATTTTGTACTCTTTCATAATTGGGCAAACATTAGGATTAACAAAAAAGAAAGAAAAAAAATTTTTTTTAAAGTAAGTGCTTTTTTCCTGGTAGTATTGCTTCTCAGAGGAGAGTTTCAGTGACTTGAAAGGTATTTTGCACACTATTTTTCAGGATGTGAAGACAGTTGGGTGAAAGGGAAGTGTGTTTTAATACTTCTTTCTGGATCCATCCATCTGAATATGGAGAAAAAAGTAAAGTGAAGTCACTCAGTCGTGTCCGACTCTTTGCGACCCCATGGACTGTAGCCCACCAGGCTCCCTGGTGGTCCAGTGGTTAAGACTCTGCACTTCTGATGCAGGGGGCACAGGTTCGATCCCTGTTAGGGGAGCTGAGAGTCCATATGCTTTGAGGCTTTGCCAAGAAAATAATAAATATGGAGAAAAGTGACTTCCAAACTGCCCACATCAGCGACTTTCCTTTATAACTCCTGGTTTGGGATTCTTTGAATATACCCACATTTCTTATGTGGCTGAATATAAAGCCCCCCCACCTCCATGCTCCCCACCCCTTTAGCAGTTTGGAGAGAAAAGTTAATTGTTGAAAACTCTTCAAATCTTTTTGTGTCTGAGTTAAAAATGGAAGCATTCCATAATTTAAATGTAACATCTTCATGGACACTTCATATATTGCAGTGTAATAGAACCAGAATTGACATGTTTTGTGGTATCTTTCTGGCTGTAGGTGTGTCCACATTTTCACTTAATTTTAAAAGTTTTCAGTTACTAACATTATAATTTCTGCTCTAAACTAGTATGAGGAGGCAAAACATCGAGGGAAGAAAACTCTTTGGGAAAGGAATGGAAACTTGATAAGCACAAGCATTATTCCTAGTGTGTTTTTGAGTGAAAGTATGTTATTCTCTGCTAGAAGACCAACCAGGTGAATTTTATCTGTTGTGTTATGCAGTTCTCAGGAAAGTGGATACACATACTCATACATACATTTACTTCATGTGGATGGCAAATTAAACTCGGCCTGTTCTTTGCTTGAAGTTGCATGTCTTTGACAGCTGTCTGGGGCTGTATTGTTTTCATTAGCCAGGATTGGATCCTTTAACATCAGTTCAGGGTGTCTCATGCTAGATCCAGCCATGTCAGTTCTTTGTGCCTGCTGTGAGGATACAAGCAGTGCAGACAAAACAAGTAACAGACAAAACCAGTATTTAGGCATGGCTAGAACCTAGCTTGTCTCCTCCAATTGAGGAAGAATGATCTTTGAAGGTGTTATAATCAAACCTATTTTATACTTCACTTGCCTGAGTAAGCTGAAACAGTCATAAAATGTTAAAATGTAGCAGAAGTGTTGCTTATTATCCTGTAAGCTACAAATCAAGACCAGAGATCAATTTGGTTAATTTAGTCTCAATAATCAAGACATTTCTTATTTTATGTGTCAAGCATTCGCTTTTTTTAGTGAGTACTTAAAAAAGTTTTTTTTTATAGTGGTAAAAATCACATAATATAAAACATATTATTTTAACCATATTTTAACTGTACAGTTCAGTGGCACTAAGGACCTTCACATTGTTGTAAGCATTCACATTTTGAGTGACTTAGTTCTTGTGTCTTATGCTTAAGGTAAAGAACGCCTCTAGGCTTCTTTACCAGGTGGCTCACTGGTCAATAATCCACCTGCCAATGCAGAAGACTCAGGTTTGATCCTTTGGTCAGGAAAATCCCCCAGAGCAGGAAATTGCAATCCACTCCAGTATTCTTACCTGGGAGATCCCAGGGACAGAGGATCCTAGCGGGCTGCAGTCCATGGGGTCGCAAAAGAGTTGGACACAACTTAGCGGCTTATTAACAACAAAGAACATCTCTAACCTCTCAGAATTTAAAAGCTGGTTGTATTAACATTTGTGCTTTGTAACTTTTGCATATCAGAATTACCTGAAGATCTTAAAAATGTACAAGCTGGCCTCCAGGCTAATTGTAGGGAATTGTCAGATTGTCTAAGCCAAGGGGGGATTGTCGTATTGTTGGGGGCAAGACCTTGGCATTCGTTTTGAAAAGCTTCATAGGTAATTTAATATGCAGTGGAGATGGAGAATTTCTGGTTAACCTAACCCTCAGGATAGTTTAAGAAATTCTCGCAGTGTGCTTTCCCAAGTACATAACATTGCACATGCTGTGTACCTGTCAGTTCACCAGGTTCATTTTCTTTAAGAAAGTTTGCAAAGTGCTTAAAAATCTTTTATCTTGTAATCATATACTTAATAAGTAAACTCCTTGTGGTGGTTGTCTTTGTTGAACCCATTAGTTAAAACTGGTCTTCAGTTGTTAAAAACTCCTGTAAGTAGTACATAAGGGTCATCAAACAAATTTGAATTTATTCCTTTCAGCAGAGACTGGATTTATTTTACCTTCATTTAGATGTAAACACAACTCACCTATTACAAACTATTAAAACTAAAAGTTGATCAAAATAGGTAAGATTGTACAGGGTGGATGAAGCTGAAAAAGTGAAACGAGAAGATAACCGTTTTACAGCTTGCTGCTTGCAGAAGCTGCTTTTAGCTCTGGTGCCACTTGACTTGGTGGAAGAATTGGGCTAGAACTATTGCTTCCCTCTTTGTTTCCTTCATAGATCTTGCCTCATACTTTGAATCATGTAGGTGCCCAGAAAACAGCTTGTTATTTGGCTCGTGATCCCCCTTCAGCATACCCGAATCCAGGGTATTACATCGAGGGTCAGATGATGACAGTTACCAATAACTTTAGCATAGATTATAATCACCTGAGGCTTGTTAAAACACAGATTTGCTGGTACCACCCCCAGGGTTTCTGATTTAGGTCTGGGATAGGTGAGATGAGTCCTGAGAATTTGTCTTTATAACAAGTTCCTGGGGATACTGATGTTCGTGATTCTGGGACCAGGCCTTGAGAACAACTTTGAGGTAGGAGAATTTTGGGAAGAGGGGCACTTGTAAGAAGAGGGGATTTACAGAGAAGTGCTTTTAAATAAAGAGAATCTCTGATGGTTCAGTGGTAAAGACTATGCCTGCAGTGCAGGAGACACTGGTTCAATTCCTTGTTGGGAAGATCCCCCTGGAGAAGAAAATGGCTACTCACCCAGTCCAGTTTTCTTGCTCCATGGAGTCCCAAAGACTCACCTCCTATTAGAGTTTTTAATGAACTGGGGTTTGAATCAGGGTCTCTTTTCAAAGGATTTGTTTGTATAGTCTTTCTGTTTATACCTCCTTATTCAATTGCCATTTTATCAGGAAATCTTTTTCTTCTCTCTGCCTTAGTTCCGATATAGTGAGAATAAATACAAATGCCAAAGATATTGTAGGATTATTTTGGAGTTTAATGGATAGTATTATGTAGTATTTGGGAATCACTGAGTTGGGAAACTTATGCAAATATGAGAAGTATTCTAAACAAATAAACAATATCTGATACTCTATTCAAGTAATAAGCAAGTACACCCCCCCCCCCCGCCCCCAGCCCTGACAGCTAGGTGGTAGTAAAAGAAAAAGCCAAAGGAGAGGATAAGAAGAAGTCAGGGAACTAATATGGAAGTTGGCTCCACTCTGTAAAGTATTCTAAAGAAACAGTTAAGATTTTTAAAGCATAAAACTAAGGGAAAAGGAAGTGACTCAGAATTCAAAATAGATAGGGCTCTTTACCAGTCAAGATCTGGAATGGGAGGAACGGGAGGAGAAGCAATCCATGAGAAGCAGTTGGGGTTAGTGAACGACTCCATAGTAACATGAAAAACAGGATTATACATATTGCCTTTTTTTCCCTTCTGTGGACAGGGCACCATTGTAGAAATTTAGAACGTTGTGCTCTGTTTTAAAAATCTGTTTCAAGAGTCAAATTGAATTCCAGACCAGTTGTTAGTAATTAAAGTTACAACTCTTGAGCAGTTTTCTCATGATCTCCAGATGAGTTCTGCCATTGTTCTGTGAGTTTTCATTGATCATTTTTCTACTCATTGCACCTGTCATGCTAGTATCAGCAATTAACATTCCTCAGAGTTGAATAGAATGCCAGCCTCCATCTCAGATGGAACTGGAGAACAACAGGTACATTCTACCTATTTCTTGGCTATACCCAGGGTAGTAAGAAGGCAAGTAATTAACTCTAGAAGAGACTTTGGAGAAAATGAGATTCTTTAGAAATTGAGCCAGAGTGCTGAAAAGTAGCTCTGGGTAATGTACTTAGGGGACATAGGAAATGGCTCAACAGGAAGGGTGAAATGGCCTTGCTAATCTGGCCTCTTTAAATTTATATCAAGCCTATTTCCCTTCCTTGATACAAATCTTGACTATACACTCTCAACAGTCCCACTGTTTTGTGCAACTTTTAAAAAAAATTGACTTAAGTTCACATCAAAGGTCATTGGACTTGAACTCATATAGTAAAAATCAGTTATCTTGTTAATTTTTCTTTTCCCTTTTTTAAACTATATATATATATATATATATATATATATATTTTAAATATATATTCTTCCCTGGTGGCTCAGATAAGAGTCTGCCTGCAATGTAAGAGACCAGGGTTTGATCTCTGGGTCAGGAAGATCCCTAGAGAAGAGAATGGCAACCCACTCCAGTATTCTTGCCTAGAGAATTCTGTGGACAGAGGAACCCTGTCCTTGGGGTCACAAAGAGTCGGACATGACTGAATGACTAACACACACACATATATATTTTACTTATTGATTTATTTATCTGGATGTGCCAGGTCTTAATTGCGGCATGAGGGATCTTTAATTGCAGCATGCAGACTCTTAGTTGCAGCATGTGGGATCTAGTTCCCTGACCAGGGATCGAACCCAGGCACGCAGCATTGGGAGCTCAGAGTCCCACCTGCTGGACCACCAGGGAAGTCCCCTAAATAATATTTTAAAATCATTTTATTTATTTATCTTTGGCTGTGCTAGGTCATCGTTGCTGCATGGCCTTTCTCTAGTTGGGGAGAGCAGGGGCAGCTCATTGCCACGGCTTCTTTTGTTGTGGAGCACAGGCTCTAGAACACAGGCTCAGTAGTTGTGGTGTGCGTGCTTAGTTGCTCTGCTGCACGTGGGATCTTCCCGGATCAGAGATCGAACCCATGTCTCCTGCATTGGCAGGCGGATGCTTTACCACTGAGCCACCAGGGAAGCCCTCTCTTCCCTTTTAAATGAAGAAACCTGACAAAACCTTCTGCCTCTGATTAAAGGAAGAGAATGCACTGATAGAGTTTTAACATCGTTTCCATTCAATGTGGTTTCTTTGATCAAACACTTCACTTTCCCCACCTCAGAATAAGAGAATTGGACCAAATTGTTTCTACAGTTATTCTTACCTCTCAATTTCTCTTTACTCTGTCTCTTTTATTCCCCTAGAGTTTTCTGCCATTTTAGATCTTCTTAATTTCATGAGAAGACTCTAACTTAATAGGTTCGAGTGTGGGCAGATTTCAAGAGCTTAATTATCTAGAATTTTCTTTTTGAAGGTGAGATGTTAAACTATCATTTAGGACTCTTACTTTATCATAAATTAATTTTGACTGGTAACCAAAAAAAAGAGAAAATTATCCAGTATGTATTTTTTTCTTTAATAATTGCCATGTTAAAAAAATGTATGTACCTAGTGTTTGCCAGTGTTTGTACTTTATATCACTTGTCAACCCTGGCTGCACAGTTGAATCACCATGATTAAAAGAAGTGCTTGGGTTCCACCTCCAAAGACTTGGATCTAGTTAGTACCCAGTATTTTTTTTTGCAGGGGGTGGGTGGGTCATGCTACTCAGCTTGCAGATCTTAGTTCCCCAACCAGGGATTGAACCTGGGCCCCAGCAGTGACAGTGCCGAATCCTAACCACTGGACTTCCCTCCAGTATATTTTTAAAGATAGAATTATCATAAGTAGGGCGTTAACACTGTTTTCAGTAAAACAGTTATTTTTATGCCATCTGATATTTAGGTTATTAAATTATTTGTGAGTGAAAAGAATCATGAAAACATAAAAAGTGACACTTTCTCCTCCTGGGTATACTGCCTCAGCTGAAGGGTCTGTATGTGCCTTTGCTCCCTGCCTTGTGCCCACTGCTTGTTCATGAACTGGCTAAGATCACTTTGCTGCTTTCCCTGCCTCTTGTCTCTGAAATAGCACACGTGATTGTCTTTTTTGTATTGGTTTCATAGGTTACTTGCTATCATTGTATTGAATCTGTGATGTGGTTGACTTTGAGATACACCGGCATTTTATGTATCTCTACATGAGAAAATTCCGTAAATTAAACTGACTTACCATTAACTGTAAGATGCTTTCCTTTTCCTGAGATGTTAAAATGAGAAAACAAAAAATTACTTGAAATTCATGAAATACATTTATTTAGTTTTCAGTTTCTCTTCCAGATTTAATTAGGTTATTGAAAATCACAAATTGATATGGTTCTGTCCTAATTTTGTGTTTGCATCATCATTTTGTGTGTGCCTGTATGTAAAAATTGAAATAGCTTACTATTTTGCTTCTCAATTGTAGAGATATGACTCATTTGTTTAAACATCATATTCTCTAAATATGCCCTGGAATACACAAGTCATAATCTTGTGATGCTCTTTGTTAGTTTTAGCTTCTCACCAAATGTCTCTGTTGCACTCTGCCAAAAGGGTTATTTTTTAATGTGTGTATATGTATGCATACACACGCACACTCACACAGTGTATATGAATGAATGTGTTTGCCAGTGTTACCACTGGTGTCTGCTCTAACCTTTTGGTAAAATCTACACTTTGGGTTTTAGAGCGTTTCAAGTCTCTTCTGTTCTTCATCTCTGTGCTGGCTGTTGCAGCAGTTTGTTATTAAAAACAATACAGTCTAGTTCAACAATCTTATCGTGTATTTCTAATATGTATATGTGGCAAATACTTCATTTTCTTTACATATTCCCTCTTCTCTTCTCCTCCCTCCTTCTAGATTCCTTCCCTCTCTTCCTTCTTTCCTCCCTCCTTTTCTGCCTTGTTTCCTCCCTTCCCGCCTTTCCTACAGTGTTAGCTAAGACATTACTTTTGGCTCTAGATCATCTATCTCTAAAAACTTCCCTTGTGTAATAACTAATTTAAATTTATTTCAGCTGTACAAGTAGCATATATGATTTGGTAGTTTTTATTTTTGAGATGCTTTTAAGGCTTTATTGTAGTTTATCAGAGCACTAGGGTATTTTCTTTGGTCAGAATACTTCGGATTTATTTAAAACCCGTGGTAGCGGATTAACTTTGGAATATTTGTTTGGTTTTCAGTAAATTAGTAGGTAGCCATCTAGAATTTTCTTTTTTTCCCTATAACGAGGTGCTGGTGATATTCAATCCCTGTCTGAAGACCAGGTTTGATGAAGTGACCCTTTAGATTAGATGCACTATAGGTGTTCATTTTCACAAATGGTTGAAATAAAAGAGTACCTTTTACATCACTAAATCTCTAAGTACCTATGATATTTGATTTTCCTTTGTCCTCTTGCTCCTCTTCATGGGAACGTTTGTTGTGCAGCCACGTGTGGTCTCCTGACCATGTGGTTTTCTTTTCTGGTTTGCTCCTAATGCCTCTCTTGCTATAGACTCCTCTCGGAAGCTGCCTGGTTTCTCTTGCACTCGGGTCTGTGTATGTACACGTGTGGTTGGGGTGCTTAACACCTTCTCTCTGCGTGATGGCCCAGCCGCCTTCCAGAGCTGTTAGGGCATGCTGCCTTAGCCGTGTCTCTGCAGCGTTTACATGTTACTCTGCTTCTCTTCTCTCATAGCACCCCTCTCCATGTCCTCAACTACTCGCTCTGTCTTCACCCCATCTCTCCTGTTTCTTCTAATATTCTCCATGGGATGGAGATATTTTCTTTAGCAAACCTGGTGTTTCCGGAGGGAAAGCTTTGACCTTTGGGCTGTCCACCTAAGAAGACCTTCCTCCTCTAAGAGTAGAAGGAAAAAGCCCTTAACTTCGGACATTTCTGAGAAAAATTCACTTAAAAAAAATTTTTTTTTTAACAGGATCTCTGGTCTAAATTTGCAGCCAATTATGAAACTCCCAGGTGTCCTGGATGCATAGGAGCCCTGCTGTTGTAGCGTGTTAACCTTAATCATGTCGGTTTACATGGGCAGGGTTGGCTCTGGACCTTACTGAGCCAGCTGCATAGAGTACAGTATTGTTCATGCGGCATATCTCTGTGCACTGTGATTTGTTTGCTTCTTGTCAGGAATCCATCCAGTGAGATATCATGATAACTTCTGGCAGGGCTTGTTTGTTTACTGTTTTTATTGTGTGTGTTTAGAAGGGGACGGGGGAGGGGGGGGAAAGGCCTGTAGTGATCAGCTCCATGTGTCAGCCCTTTAGGTCAGGTTTTCCGTCCTGACTCAATGCGTGTCAGGGCTGCGGAGACTGGTGGACTGGGTGTGCAGAATTTCCTCTGTCGGACCGAGGAGCCAGAAAGCCACGATGAAGTTTGATTTGGCTTGTGGCAGCCTTTTCCAAATATGAGTTTGGATGCAGTACAGTATGTCCTCTAAGAAAAAGAGGAGAAGGGAAACCAATAACTCTGTAACTGGAAATATTTGGGTAACATTTCAAAATGGGGAAACTCTAACCTGTAGTATTTGGAGTCTCCCTTAAGCCTGGGTTGGTGTGGTGCACAGAGGCCAGGCTTTTTTTTTTTTTTTTTTTTTCCGAGGCTGAGCGTTCCCTTTGCTTGAGGGAAACCATAGAGCAGCCTCTGTCCTGCGGGTGCTGCACGCTGACTTGCTCCAGACAGTCTTGAATGTGACCTGGCAGCCAGCGCTGTTTCCTGCTGACGTGGCCTCCCACCACCAAGCAGAACAGAGCCGTCTCAGTGTGCTGAGCAAGGAGCGGCCCCGGGCTTGAATCACCAGCGGGATAAGGAACACATTAAGAGGGGAAAGCGCCTAGCTGTTCAGGTTTCCTTCTAGATATACTTAAAAGACACCTTTTTTTTATAGGAAGGGAGGAGGAGGAAGAAAAACAGAAGTGAAGAATGCGGCGAGAATCCAACAGTGATTTGTTTGGCCATACGAAGGGTTTCTTATCAGCAGGAGTTCACTTCTGGGGTGAGACCCAGTCTGCTGCAGACATCTGAAAGGAGGCTTTAGAAGGCCAGACTGGGCTGTAGCCTGCTCAGGCCACACTCCTACAGAGGTCGGTGGGAGTATGGACTCCCTGTTATATCCTGCAGACAGACATTCCAAAAAAACAAAACTGTCGTTTGTGTCTTGGTGGAAAAAGCTCTCTCCGCATGGTAGGAACTGGAGAAAGGGACTCTTGAGAGCAACTGTTTAGGAGCAAATACTGTTGCGCGGTTTTCCCATCAGTGGTATCAGCATCCCATTGGATGCTATGTATTGGCTTATGTTTCAACCACCGCCTGTTTCTTTGAATTTGGTTTTTTGCAAAGGTCCAGGTATAACTCCTTGTTACCTTCTAATGGAGCCATAAAAGTCAAGCTGTCATGGAAGTTTAGAGTGAGATGGGACTTTTATTCTGATGTAGACCTTCAATGGCTTCGCCTGTTTTTAAAGGTTATTGTAGAACCTTTTATTCAGTTCATCTGATATGGACATCCACTGTACAAAACAGATGGTGCTGATTGAGGGCAGAGAGGCCCGAGGCACACCTGCTCCTCTTTTTTCTGGTAAAGGCTCTTAAAACTTCCCCTGACCACCTTGCCCTCCTAGCACGCATATGTGGAAAAACAAAAAATCACTGATCTAATGCACCATTTCCATTTTATAGGTGAGGAAATTTTGTCTCAGGTAGGTCAGTTTGTTAGATAATATTACAATGACTTTCAGAGTGCCTTAGAGTAAAAGTACTTTGATCTGTCTCGTGCTTTTGAGCCTTCACAATCTCTTAGTTAGCTATTGTGACAGCCTCACTGGCCTCCCTGCCTCCAGCACAGCTTTAGGGCGGACGGTGTTGTTGCGCCCTGTCTTATAGGCTGTGTGTGTGTGTGTGCTCAGTCACGTCTGACTCTTTGTGGCCCTGTGGACTATAGCCCGCCAGGCTCCTCTGCCCATGGAATTTTCCTGGCAAGAATACTGGAGGGGGGTGCCATTTCCTACTCCAGGGGATCTTCCCGACCCAGGGATCGAACCCGCTTCTCTTGTGTCTCCTGCTTTGGCAGGTGGATTCTTTATCACTAGCACCACCTGGGGAGCCCTCTGGAGAGATGGGAATCACCAAGCACGACCCAGATGGCGTGAGTAAGACCCAGCTGATGGCACTTGTGAGGTGAACTGGGGGACGGCAGTGAGACTGGAGATGAAGGGAACCATTTGAAAGGAAGAACCGTCAGCACTTTTTAAGCATAGTTAAGTTTTAGAGTATGGTTTAAATTACAGAAATTGGATATGGAAAAGTAACCAAGGGAACTTAGTCAAAATGATTCTCAAACACCCAGCCAAGGCAATCGGGAGAATGTGGAGCCTGTCTGCCATAGATACTAGGAAAATGTTCTTACTTTTCAATTCTCTGGGTCCTTTAGCTTCTTTACGATTGAGGACTCGCCGCCAGTTGAGACCTGATTTTCTTTACTGTTTCCGCGTCTCCACATGATTGTGGCTTTTGGCATGTGGTATAACACTTACTTAGTTCCTGGTGTATCATTTATTTGTATAAGTCATTTGAATTTGTTCTTCGGTGGGTTGTTTACTCTAGGTTATGGAATGAAGCTGAGATAAATTCAGATCCAGCGTACGGATCTCATTCCTGGTTCAGTGTTGGCTTTTCAGCATAGCCCCCCAAATCTAGTGAGTAGGTGGACTTGGACTTAAACACTGTGGGAATTATTTACAGTGGCTGTATAGTCCAGTGTTTCCTCTCTCCTGCAAGCCACGTTCTTCTGTTGCTCTCCAGATTACTACCCTCAGCTCAGTCACCTGAAGCTTCTGCCCATAGCAAATGAATTCTCAGAAGAGCAAGCAGGGTAGGAATGGAATGGAGGGGATGGGGCAGTAAAAGTATAATAGACCTACTTACATTTTTAGTAAGGTCATCTGACTCCCTTTAAGGAGGCTTTGATTTTTCCTGGGCCATAAATGGGTGGAATTAGAAAGTTATTCAAATTATTTGTGGCATTTTGTTGTTGATGTTGCAGACTGGGTGTACACTTTGTGAAGACCAGAAGGGGAGAAACAGTTTTACCTGTTGATCTCGCTTCAGTGGTAGAGGTGCTGTGTATGTAGTTATATGCATTCGCCTCCTCAATTCGTACTGGGAAAAAAAAAATACCCAGAGACTTCTTTCCAAAGTTCTTGGTAGTTCTTTTCTTCATGTACAACTGTGAGTAGGAAGCCTGGGCAGTGGGAGCAATCATTCTTTTGTGTGATGTTAATGAGATAATTTCTGCATTACAAATCTTCAGGACACTCTTTGTTTAAATGAAACTTCAGAGACGTTTTGCAAAGCCACTTGACCAAGTCTCTTTGCTTCATTTAAACAAAGTCTTTATTAATTTCATATGTTTTGCTGTCATCAGTTGCATAAACTAACTCGATTGTTTTGAATGTAGGAATTCAGGCCACCATTTGTTTGGTGTCTTCTCTCTTCCCCTCCTGTCTCCCCAGTGTAATTGGACCAAGTCTAGTTGAGAGTCGCTATTGTTCCCACCACAGCCACCCACTCGGAGTGGTAACCGCCAAAGTGTCAGTTCATCGGGGTGTTGGAGGAAGTCAAGAGGAAGTGTTCAGGGTTGACTGCAGAGTTACTGCCAGGAGGCTGGGCGCCTGATAGCGGGCGGGCCTTCACAGGGGCTGCCAGCAAGGGATGGGCACAGGAATTTCCGTTACACTGCAAGAGGGAACAGGGTAGCCCCGAGGGTGTCACGGTGCCAGCAAGGATCTTGAGCGCTTCTTTGTCCTGTTTGCTGATGGAACCTGGAAAGGCTTATTGTGGAGGCATTCACAGTGAAAGGTGGCTGTTGTGATTTTTGAACTATTTTTCAGTGCTCATTCTCCAAAGCAACTGGAGTTTCTTAGGTTAAAAAGCAGCTAATGAATCTGTTTGATCTTGATGTGGAAATGAACCATATCAAATTCCAGGTCAAATCGCTTTCCCTGGTAGAATGTTTGCTTAACCTTTTGAGGTATACTTCATCAGATTATGGACTATAGAAAGTTTATTTGTCCTCAGTTTCCTAATCTATAGGGTGGCATAGCTATTATTCCAATAATGCTCTTAAGTGTAAACCTAATTTTGTCTACAAATTAGAAAAGTCAGATTTACAGATGGATTATAAAAATTAGTAGGTACAATGTGTAGCTTAATCATACAAGCACTCCCATATATGGCATCTTTCTTGAAAAATACTTTGCCATCTGGTCCCGTTTATCTCAGATGAAAAAAGAGTACAGCTTTTTTTCTTGCTCATTTTAATTCTCATTAAGCCGCCAGCTAATATTATTATCCTTACTTAAAACATGAAGAAACAAAAGTTCAGAATGGCTAAATAACTTATCCACAATAGTGTAAGTAGCAGAACCAGATTTTGGTCTCAAGACTCCAGAGCTACTGGTATTAAAAAAAAACAAAACCCTTTTTATTCTGAAATAATTATAAATTCACAAGAATTTGGTAAAAATTTACAGGGCCTTTGATCCAATTTTGCCTAATGTAGTAATGTCTTTGATAGTATAATATCAACTCCAGGAGTTAGCATTGGTACAATCCACAGAGTTTATACAGGTTTCACCAGCTGTACATGGCTTTTGCATGTGGAGGTAGATTTGTGTAGTTACTACCACAATCAAGAACTGTTCTTTTGTCAAAAGGCTTCCCTGTTATTGGATATAGCCACTCCCCTGTTCTCCCACCATCCCTAACCCATAGCAACTACTAAATTGTTCTCCATCTCTGTGGTTTTGTTACTTAAAGAATGTCTTATAAATGGACTCTTATGGTATTTAAGTTTTTGATATTCCCCCCCCAGCATAAATTGAGATCCATCCAAGTTGTGTGTATTAATAGTTCCTTTTTATTGCTGAGTAGTATTCCCTGATATGAACAAATCACAATTTAACAGTTCACCTATTGAAAGACAGTTGGTTCTAGTTTTTTGGCAGAATTGCCAAAATAAAACTGCTATGAACATACATGTACAGTTGAGTGTGTGATCATGCCTTTTTGTTTCTCTGGAATAAATGCCTAAGAGTACACTGCTGTGTTATGTTATAATTGCATATTTAGTTTTATAAGAAACTGCCCAATTTTTCCCAAGTGGCTATACCATTCTACATGCCTTCTAATGATGTGTGAGTGATCTGGAGTCTTATCTTTGCCAGCATTTGATCTTAACACTAAGCTCTTCTTTTTCCTATTAATGTCCGGTTGCTCCAGCACCATTTGTTGAAAAGACTACCTTTCTCTATTGAATTGCTTTGCACATCTGTTAAAAACCATTTGGGTGTACTTGTGTGTGTCTATTTCTGGGTCCTCTGTTTCTTTCCCATTGATCTATGTGTCTATTCCCTTCTTCAGTACCGTGCAGTCTTGGTTACTGTAGCTATCCTTAACATTGGACCCTAGTATTTTAAAAAACAATTTCTACAGTAGGTATTTAGGGTAAATAAAGGAACCAATAAAGCTATGTAAGTTCTTCTTAAATGGTACTTGTAAATATGAGTTCTGTGTTGGTTCAACTTTGACTTACTTTGAGAAAATCTGTAGAGAACCCACAAAGGAAGTGAGCAAAAAAAAAAAGTGAAGACAAATAATAATTGGCTGTAAGTCTGAGGTTCTGTACAGCTGTCACTGAGGTCCCTAAGGACTTCAAGTATGGAATGATTATAAAGATAGATCTTTGGGTCTGTTTGTCCCGAAATAACAGCTGTTGACAATCAAAAAAGAAATCATATAAGCAGGAAGTTAAAACAAACAAAGGATTCAGATCCGTTAAAGACGAGGCCACACTTTCACTTGTGTATTTTGAGGCACCTTACTCTCACTGAAGCCTCTGTATGTTTTGTCGTCTTTGGAGAGCAAAGATACTACAACATTTTAGACTTGCAGAGGAGGTAGAGGTCAATTTATTTAACCTTGACATTTTGCAGGTAGAAAATGTGTTCTTTTGTAAATAGGCTGGTTAATCTACAGAAGGGCAGGGGGCCTGTCTATGTGAGAGGGCATCTTGATCCTGGACGGTCAGTCACTTTCACTTCAACTCTTACATAGGGAAGCAGATCCTTTGGGTCTGGCTCAAATTGAGTGGTATTTACTAGAAGCTGTGCGAAGTCCACCAGTCCCTGCGCCATCCCAGCACCATTCCAGTACCATTTCATCTGTCTTGAGTCACAGCCTGACTCTTGGTGTGGAAGCTGATCAGGAGCCACAGCCTCATGAACGTGGAGATTTGAAATCATTTTCTGTGAATCTAAACCTCAGGGTCAAAGTTGAGGAGGACAGCTTCATTGGTCAACTCTGCATGAAGCTGAGTGCCTTTTTGGATCCACATTCCTCCATATACAAAATGTACATTGGGGTCCAGCCTGCATCTCTGGATATTTTCCTGACTTGTGCTCTTTTGTGTCCTTGATATCCTGCACAGTATAAGTGTGTGGGAGGAGGAGTGGGAGGTGGGGAGCTCTCACCTTGGGGAAGGAGTATGTCAGTCTCCTGTCTCATGATAAACTGCTGCTTTGTTTTTTTTTAAATCTGAGATGGTCCTAAAGCCAAGGGCAGCAGTGGGTATCACAGTACTTAACACTGCACAAGTTTGCTCGAATGGGATTCTCTGTTCATAGACTTGCACCTGCAGTGATACTGAAGTTTGGCTGTGCTCCCTGGGCCTTGCCAGTTGTGGATTTGCCATCCCACCTGCTGGCTGGGAGCTGCCCTTTGTGCCCCCCAGGGCTTGCCTTTTTTTTCTTCAGGTTTCTTCTCTATGGCTTTGTCCTTTAGGCTCACCACCCTGCTACTTAATCTGTCCCTGACGTGGTCCATGTTTGCACCTTCTAGAGTTTGGACCCCAGCTATAAGAAGTCAAATTAAATCTTTTAAAAGAAAATTATTGAAATATAGTTGATTTACAAGCTGTGTTAGTTTTAGGTGTACAGAGAAGTGATTCAGGTTTATTTATAGTGTATGTATTTATTCTTTTTTAGATTCTTTTCCATTTTAAGTTGTTGCAAGATATTAAGTGTAGTACCCTGTGCTTTACATTAGATCTTTGTTGGTTATCTCTTATGTATATAATAGTGTTAAATATTTTAATCCCAAACTCCTGATTAATTCCCTCCTCTTTCCCCAGAAGTCATATTAAATCTTGTGAAAGAGCTGCAAAAATCAAGACATTGAAAACTGTCTTCTAAATAATATCATTCTACTCCTTTCAAGGTTGTCATGAAGCAGAGAAATGAAAATATTAACTATAAATCAGAAAATGTCAGCCTGATGGGCTGGGAATGCATGATCCAATAGTGAAGCAAAATTAACAGGGAAGTCTGTGTAGCTACATTTTAAAGTATGCTCATTGTCTATAAAGATAAGAAAAAACTTTTATAATGTTGGCTTTTGGGTTTTTTTAATTAGGTTTTTAAAATAAAGACGTCACAATTGTAAGCTATTGCTAAACTTTTATATTGGTTATAACTATTATAAATCCAGAATAATGGAAGGAATCCCTATTTTCATCTTTGAGTTGTTTTTAACCCCAACTTACTTTTGAAAAGATTATTGGCAACATACAGATATGTATACTATACATGAGATAAAATTTAAAAGTGAAAAAAAATGATGCAAAGAAAATGTCACCTCAATAAGAGAGAGCCAGGAGTAATTTTGACTTTTACAAGGCACTTAAGTCTTGTTCTTGTTTTTGTCAATCATTATTCTTGATATAATATTTCTATAAATTTTCAGTTGTGTTCATTTCTGACTGTGTTAGGTAGAGCTCTCATTAGAAATAGGGTTGAATGACGTTGGAAGTGTTTTACTTTCACGTCTGCACTTGGGCAGGCCGTTGGACATTGGTGGGCTGGAATGTGAACTCACTGATCACTTTTCCAATCCTGTTATTTTCCAGTGTGGTTTGGAAAAAAAAAATTCTCTACATATGAAGTCAAGAAAGCACACTTCTGGTTAACGAATTTCGTGAGGTTCAGTTTTTCCTCTCATGGAGAGTCCTGGAAAATCACTTCAGAAAAGAGGTTATGGGTCACTTACAGAAGAAACTGCTCTTCAGGCATTTAAGACTTAGCACGTTCTGCAGGCTACTGCGGATTCTCGCCCAGCCTCTGATGGATAAGATCAAAACCCATTGATTACGGTACTAAAAATTGGAAACAAAGCCATTTTGTGTAGCGTTTATGTTTATGACTAGTCAGATTTCTCCCAGACTTTGGGGCTGAGTATAGAGGTTTATTTCACACATGGATGTGATAAGTGAAGACTGACAGTTTCTGAACACGTTGTATGTTATTATGGCAGGGATCGCCTGTAATGCAATATTTTATAATAGAAGTTTTATTGTGGTATAATTCACATACCCTGTAATCCACCTGTCTAAAGTATACGATTCAGTGGTTCAATATATTCACAGTTGTGCAGGTAGCACCCCAATCAATTTTGGAATATTTCCATCCCTTGGAAAAACCCTATATCCATTAGCAGTCACCCCCAATTTTCCCACACTCCTGGCCCTAGGCAACCGCTAATCTACTTTATCTATAGAGTTGCTTATTCTGGATATTTTATATAAAACAGAATCATATGATAATAGTATGTGGACTTTTGTGCTTGGCTTTTTCACTTAGCATAATTTTAAAGGTTTATCCATTTTGTAGCTTGTATTAGTGCTTCATTTCTTTTTATTGCCTGCTAATATATTCCATTCTTTAGATATAAATTTTATTAATCTGTTCATCAACTGGTGGACATTTGAGTTGTTTCCACATTTTAGCTGTTACTGATAATGCTACCAGGACCATCTATGTATAAATTTTGTGTGGACATATGTTTTTATTCCTCTTGGATATAAACCTAGGAGTGGATTGCTGGGTCATATGTAACTCTATATTTAACATGTTGAGGAACTGCTGGACTGTTTTCCAAAGTTGTTGCACCATTTTACATTCCTATTGGCAGTATATGAGCTTTCCCAATTTCCCACATCCTCACCAGCACTTAGTTATTATCTGATTTTTGGTCTTTTATGCAATTTTTTTTATTCTTTTTTTTTTTTTTTATTCTTTTCTCTTTGCATTGTTAGCATTTGTTCCTTCAGGAGAGTGGAATTTATATACCTGAGGAAGTAGGATGTGGTTAGCTCTGGTATGCCTGTGAGCTGTAATGAAGCTCTGTGCTAGAACCAGCATGCTTCCTTGTTTTTGACCTTGACCCCAAATCACAGCACTAACCAAACCACATATGTACCACAAGAAATATTTCTTTTCAGAAGTTCACATCTGATCTTTTTATTTAATTTTGAGATATAGCAGATATACATGAGACTACATAAAATATATGTATAGTTAAAAAACAATTGTAAAGCAAACAATAAACCCACCTAGATTATAAAGTAGAAATTTATAGTTCTAGATAGCCATTAATAATAAAGATTGCTGAGAAAGTATATAAATATTATAAATACTAATAATCATTAACAGATTTCCTCTGTGCCTTTCCTTTTAACATCCTCCAGCCCCTAAAATCACTAACCTTTAGGGATAATAATTTTTTGTGTTTTTCCTTATAGTCTTACGGCGTGCATGTAAGTACATGCGTGTACACACACATACACACAAACATAGAAATGTAGGCTAGATTGCTTGTTTTCAAACTTGATGTAAATGAAACCATTATATGCATTCTCTGCTGAATACTTGTGTTAAACATTAATTTTTGAGTTTCAAAGATAATGTGTGTAGCTGTTTGTTTTTGTTACCAGATAGTGTTCCTATCTGGTAACTCATTTGTTGATGAGCATTTGGGTTTTTCCTGGATTTGAATAATTTTGAGCAATGCTTCTGTGAACATTCTTGTCCATGTCTCTAGGCCTGCAGGAATTTCTCTGGAATATTTACCAAATAATAGAACTGTAGCTTTACTAGATAATGCCAAACCTCTTTTAAAATGCTATAAGTGCTTTCTTCTACAGTCTTATCAGTCTTTAATGTTTTCAGACTTAAAAGATTTTGCCAGTCTGGTAGGTGGTTCTTGTAACAATATCTCATCATGGTTTTAATTAGCATTTCCATAAGTATCTCATTACTTTTTAAATTTCATTTGGCCCATGATCAGTTATGTTTTTTATTTCCTTGAAGAAAAGTGGACATTGGATTACCTGAAAATCCTATGAGCTCTTGCAAAATCATTGAGATGGTATATTCCTTAGGTTATCATAACTGAGAATTTGTGCACTTAGATGAATACCATCAGATTTTTTTTCAATCCAAAGATTTTTCTCTTGCCATATAAATTTTTGTACAATAAAGTTAAAAATATGTGGAATTACTTGTTTAGGTTACTAACTTGATGCCTTTTACCTAACATATAGGCAACTATAAGCAGTAAGTTTGTGGTTTGCTAGTCTTGATTCTCTGAAACCAATTTATCTAAACTGTCACTTGCTTATGGTGAATAAAGTATTTCAGAGGAACTCATAATGTCTAATTTAAAAGATTCTAGATATTAGAAAGTAATACTTTTTTGTGTGTGCATACATATGTGTCAGAGTGTGTCTGTGTATGTGGGCCATTTTGGTCTTTTCCACTAGTGTTTTGTGGCAGAGAAAGAAAGTTACTGTTTTTAAAGGAGAAAACAAGTATTTTAAAAACTGAACAGTAACCTAAAATCAAACTGGCTTAATTTAATGAGAAAAAGTAAGACTGTCACTTCAGATATGAGGAAATGGGCTAAAAGCAGAACTTTTGGTATGAAATTTAAAAAAATGTATTTAGGAATACTTACTCTAGGACTCCTATAAGAGGAAAGACTAAATTGTAGCACACACTACTTGGAGGTTTTTCTTTTTTTAAAAAAAGAAAAAACTTTGAAAAATAGCTACCGGTACAGAAGAGCCTGCAGAGCTACAGTCCATTGGATCGCACAGAGTCGGACACAACTGAACGACTGAGCCATGTATGCACAGGTGATGTATCATCTTGTTGGGTGATTTGTATAGGACATAGGAGACAAAAGTTAACAAATTAACTGCCTTTATTTTCAGTTCTTGAGTAGAGATGAATTTAGGTTGTTATTAGGGGCAGAGGTTTTTTGTCTTATCAGATCAAGTATCTTTTATATTATGTGCCATGTGACTACCATTTGCTCAGTCGTGTCTTACTCTTCGAAGCCCCACGGATTGTAGCCCGCCAGACTCCTCTGTCCATGGGATTCTCCAGGCAAGAACACTGGAGTGGGTTGCCATTTCTTATTGCAGGGGATCTTCCCAACCAAGAGATTGAGTCCGCCTTTCTTGCATCTGGTGCGTTGGTAGTTGGATTCTTAACCACTGTGCCACTTGGGAAGTTGCTATTATTAATTAATAGCTTCCCTGGTGGCTCAGACGGTAAAGAATCTGCCCATAATGCTGGAGACTGGGTTTGATCCCTGGACTGGGAAGATCCCATGGAGGAGGATATGACAACCCACTCCAGTATTCTTGCCTGGAGAATCCCCATGGACAGAGGAGCCTGGTGGGCTATAGCCCATGGGGTTGTTAAGAGTCAGATGCAACTAAGCACAGCATATGTACATGCCTCACTCATGAGTATTATGTATTATTCAAGAGTCACAGGAATATTTGCACCCTTATGGGTTAATTTTCATTGAATTTTGTTGGGGAGTTTGGTTTCAAGGAAGAGTGAAGCAGGAAGGATCTCCCATTGTACTGGAAATCAAAATAGGACTGTTTAATTGCTTTAAATATTTTGGTCTTATTTTTATAATTGAATATTCTTTAGATCAAATAAGTTTCTCCCTGTAATACTATAGCAATATCTTATAACCTTATTCTAGATTGAATTTTCATACTATACCATGCAGGTAGCAGTGAGTTTTTTTTTGTCAAGTACACTGAATTTCAGTTTTAAAGTCATAAATCTTTGTTTTGTATCCCATTTTATAAACTGTCTCATAAAGATGTCCACAAATAGAACAATGTTTACAAGTCATGGTGGAAGATACAAAAAAGAGAAGCTGCCAGAAATTGTTTACTTATATGATGGGAATGTTCACTGCCTTAAATTTTGCTATAACCTTCGTAAATCACATCAGATTAAGAATCCAGGATACATATGTTTGTGCTAGAAAATAACCTGGTTTTCAGGAGAGATGGTTTCATTTTATTCTTTTTAGTGGCACTTGTTTTTATCCTTGGGAGGTATTGCTCTTTCTTACCACCATGGGAGTTTAAGGTTGGTTAAGAAGTCTTCTCAGTCTTCCTTTATACACGAAGGGCCTAAAATACATTTATTTATGTCAGTAAATCTGTGGACACTTCAGGAAACTATATTTAATTCATTTCCACAAAGAATTTATTGAAGATATATTGCATTTTGCCAGGCCACTGGTTGCTAGGCACATTTCAGCCTGTTGAAGTAGAAACCAAAGAGATTAAATTACATAGAATTAAGAGACTATGCAATATGCACATTTCAGAATAAGCATCTATATAAAGTTTATTTCAGATTTTTACGTCCCTGATTTGTTAATTTAGATCAGAGTACGTGTATGCATTGACATTGGGGGGAAAAAGTCAGCATTTGAAAAATACCCATTTCATTCTGAATTAGAATTGTAATTCAACCAAGTTCGTGAACCTCTGCCTTTTTCCAATATGTATTGAACTGTTTTGATCACTGATGTGTTTCTAGTGCCTCAATCAATACCTGTTGCAGGGTAGCCATCTAAATTTTTGTTGAATGAGTTCATGAAATGAATGAATGAATGAGTAACCACTGATGTTTTGTTGATTGTTTGAGAGCATATAAGCTGTGTTGAGTTGTTTGATCTCTCTCCATTGAAATGGTTCTTACAAATTACAGTCAGAAGTAACAGAGTTGAAGAATGCATGTGTTGTCATGGTCTTCTTGTTCCAGACACTCTGGAATCTAGATCCTAACTCTCCTTTGTGTTCATTTTTTCTTGTAAGAATAATTATGACTGTCTAAACGCTAAAGAATCAGAAACTTTAAGAGAACTCTTATAGTGCCAACAAGTCATTTCTTTCTCTACCTGTTCAAATGCCTGAGAATTTTGGAGGTGTTCATCTCTGTTCCTCTTTGGATCTTCCTCAGAGATGATGATAAAAAGAGTTTGAAAATGTTGGTGTCATTTACTTTTCTACAAGGGAACACATTTAGATATTGATAGAAAGGAGAAGAGTATCCTTTGTGCTGTTTGCATTGTCTCATTATCCTAATGGCCCTGCAGCATTGGAATAGAGATTAGCCCATTTTGTTGTTCAGTTGCAAAGTCATGTCCAACTCTTTGCAACCCCATGACCTGCAGCATGCCAGGCTTCAGTTTTTTGTTTTTGTTTTTTTATGGATCAAGAAACCAAGGCTCTCAAATGCTACATTTGCCTCCTAGCATATATGCTTATGAAGGCTACAGTTGTGTATATCCTGTTCACCATTGTGTTTTCATTATGTGGTAGTAAGTTGGTGCAAGAGTAATTGCAGTTTCACACTGTTGAACTTTGCCATTGGAATACATTTTTTAACATGGTTGTGTTGTACATCATTTTAATGTACATTTCTCTTTATTTTTTTTTTTTGCTAGTGACATTACTTGCTATTTATTTTATATTTATTTTAGACTGTAGAAATGATGTTAGACCAAAAGCAAGTTTGAGTGATTTTTTTTTTTTTATTCAAATTCAAAATGGGTCATAAAGCAGTGGAGACAACTTGCAACATCAACAACACATTTGGCCCAGGAACTGCTAATGAGCATACAGTGCAGTGGTGGTTCAAGAAGTTTTGCAAAGGAGATGAGAGCCTTGAAGATGAGGAGTGTAGTGGCCAGCTATTGGAAGTTGATAGCGACCAATTGAGAGCCATCATTGAAGCTGATCCTCTTACAACTACATGAGAAATGGCTGAAGAATGCATTGTTAACCATTCTGTGGTCATTTGGCTTTGAAGCAAATTGGAAAGGTGAAAAAGCTTGCTAAGTGGGTGCCTCACGAGCTGACTGCAAATCGGAAAAATCATCATTTTGAAATGTTGTCTTATCTTATTCTGTGTAACAACAAGCCATTTCTTGGTCAGATTGTGATGAGCGACCAAAAGTGGTACAACCGGCTATGACCAGCTCAGTGTTGGGACTGAGAAGAAGCCCCAAATCTCTTCCCAAAGCCAAAAAAGGTATCAGAGAACGGTCATGGTCACTGTTTGATAGTCTGCTGCTGCTCTGGTCCACTACACCTTTCTAAATCCTGGTGAAGCCATACATCTGAGAAGTATGGTCAGCAAATTGATGAGATGTACTGAAAACTGCAAATGCCTGTAACTGGCATTGGTCAACAGAGAGGGCCCAATTCTTCTGCATAATGCCCAACCTCGTGTCATACAAGCAAGGCTTCAAAAGTTGAACAAATTGGGCCATGAAGTTTTGTCTCATCCACCTTATTCACCTGACCTCTTGCCAACCGTCTACCACTTTTTCAAGTATCTTGACAACTTTTTGCAGGGAAAATGCTTCCACAAGCAGCAGTAGGCAGAAAATGCTTTCCAAGAGTTCATCAAATCCCAAAATATGGATTTTTACACTACAGGAATAAACAAACTTATTTCTCATTGACAAAAATGTGTCGATTGTAATGGTTCCTATTTTGATTAATAAAGATGTGTTTGAGCCTAGTTATGATTATTTAAAATTCACAGTCTGAAACTGTAATTATGTTTGTACTAACCTAATACAATGCCTGGCACCTGGTGGGTAAATACTGATTGGCTTTACTTTTGCCTGGGATCACATGACTAGTTAGTGGAAGCAACTGAGCTTACATGTGGTTTTCACTCATTCCACAGCCTTTGAACTCTTGCACGGTAGTTCTTTTACTTTTCTGAGAAGTGATTGTGAGTTACACATCTCTCAGAAAAAGTGGTTATATCCCAATAGCATGCCTATCTTAGATCTCCCAGCATGGATAGGATTTTGGCATGGCACCTGTTTTAATGCTGCAGGGAGGTGAAGGTTTTTTCTCTCCACAGAACATGCTAATGACTATCATTGGCTGCTCATAGTGTGTTTACTAATCTTATATAACGTACTGCTTACCCTCATTTTTCAAATTTTTATATTTTCAAATTGTTATAGCATTGAAAATAACCAGGAAATAAGTGTAACTGATAACTGGCCAGAATTATACACATTGCCATTTGTTAGTATGATTTGCTTCTATGTACTGCCCCTCCTGTTCTCCTACTAATCTCATAAAACCAGGTAAGCTGTCTCTTCTTTTACTCTTGGATTTTTGCTACTTTGAAGTTTTGGGGATCAGGGAAGGTGTTGCTATTTTTCTGCCATTCTGTGGCACCTTTGTCCAGGATGGTGTAGTGGAAATAAGCAGACCATGTCAGTGGAATGCTGGAGCTGGTGTGTACCGTCTGCTGAGAGCCGACTATCAAAAGTTTCAGACATCTCAGTACCTGGTTGTTAAACACAGCCATTATTTAACATTAAGATATCATTTCAGTTCAGTTGTGTCGGACTCTTTGCGACTCCATGGACTGTAGCACGCCAGGCTTCCCTGTCCATCACCAACTTCCAGAGTTTACTCAAACTCATGTCCATCGAGTCGGTGATGCCATCCAACCATCTCATCCTCTGTTGTCCCCTTCTTCTTTCGCCTTCAATCTTTCCCAGCATTAGGGTCTTTTCCAAGGAGTCAGCTCTTCGCATCAGGTGGCCAAATATTGGAGCTTCAGCTTCAGCATCAGTCCTTCCAATGAATATTCAGGACTGATATCCTTTAGGATGGACTAGTTTGATCTCCTTGCAGTCCAGGGGACTCTCTCAAGAGTTTTCTCCAACATCACAGTTCAAAAGCAGCAATTCTTCAGGGCTCAGCTTTCTTTATAGTCCAACTCTCACATCCATACATGACTGCTGGAAAAACCATAGATTTGCCTAGACATTAAGATATACAAGCTTACAATTTAAATTGTATTTAATAACAAAGGTAACAAATACTTGAAACTCCTCATTTCCTGTTTGTTTTTTTTTTTTCTTTTTTAAGCACATGTTGCTGATCTTTAGGTCTCTTGTGTGTATATGGTGGAGATACTGTGTTGCAGTGTGTTGCTGTGCATGTCTTCTCCAAGTCCTTATTCAGTGATATGTTGGTGGGTTGCTCTTGGACATGGTGGGAGAATATATATACCACAGAAACTGGCAAACACTAAATCCAGGACATACCCCGCCCCCCTTTTTTCCTGGAGAAGCATTTGTTGTTAAATATTTACAACCACACACTCGGTGGGATGCCTAGAAACAAGGAGATTGATACTGCTTTCTTTTGTGTTATTAGTTTGGTTATCTCTAAAATATATGGTCACAGTGAGGGAAAGAAATAGCTAATAGATAAGGGAACAACAGTGAGGAAGGCTGAAATACAGAGGCATGCCTTAACCTAGAAGCAAACATGGGACTACCTCAGATAATGTGTGTGGTAAAACTATTCTGACTTATTTACTGGTATTGCAGGTTATTTTTGGAAAATTTACAGCTTTATAAAATGATTACCCAACATCTTGTTCTCAGCTAAAATCCTTTTTTAATAACATTAAAACTCCAAAATTAAATGATTTTTTTAATATAAGCTGTTCTAGAATAAATTCATACATTTTTAGAGCTCTGGGAGTTGGATATGCTTTTGAGACAAAAACGTCTTTGACGTGCCTTCATTTGTTTTTTAAAAAATTGAGATGAAATTAGTGTATGATATTGTATATCTTTCAGATGTACAAACTTTCACTCATTTTTAATTACATGATGGTGGTGATATGTGTTTCGGTGTGCATATAGTAAATAATTCAGCATTTCCTCATTTATGTCCACCGGGAGATACTCACACACAGACCTGGCAGTCAGACAACTAAGCTAGATTGCTCCGGGTTTGCTCTGCTCTGACCGTGATGTAAAAGTTTTACTTGTGCCAGTGTCATGTTTTTTGCGCATCTCCCCAGAAGGTATCACTGATCTTCACTCACAAGCCCCCAGCAGCTCCCGTCGACGTTTCTGTGCCAGGGGGCCTTGAGCACTTGTGGGACACAGAGAGCCGCATCTCTTCTGTCAGAGGCGCACAGCAGCCCTTTAGAGGAGCCACCCAAGGGGTTGCCTGAGCAGGGCCCCGGGATATTGTGCAGTCTTCTGTTCAATACACATTGCTCAGATTGAGGTCCACCTGTAGAACCAAGCCAGAGGGCACATTGGGGGTGGAGGGATGGGGTCTGGTGCTTGTGTGTGCTCACAAACTAGTTACTAAATATGAAAATAGATGCAGGGGTTAAATCCTCCCTAAAAAGATGTTTTTCAAGCCGGATGGTTGTGTTTACTGCAGGGATTGCACTTTTGTTGGAAGCAGCATTAAGTACAGTGGAGATGAGTCACTTATTTCCTAGCCACTTGGCCAATAGCAAACAATTAAAAACCATTTCATGGATAGGGCCCTGCAGCCAGAAATACCTACAGGGACTGACTTTATGATACACTTATTGAAAAGAGCAGGCTGAACTTAACTTGTCCTCACTAGGGAGCGTGCCATGTAACTCTGAATGATGAAAGTAGTGCATGTGCCAAGTAGATTGTTCTGGTCCATTCACTTCTACTGGGTGAGTTACTTTGTTCTCTGTACTAAATGCTAACTGTTAATATTTCTGTTTAAATAGCACTTTATGAAAATTCTCATAGTATCTTCACATTTTATGTGTGCCACAAAGAAGGAAATTCAGTGCTTAATTAAATTTAAAAACAGCGTTTTTAAAAACGAGATGACCCTGAAAGGCTGACTTCAATACATCAATTCAAGCCACTGCTGTCAGTTTCCATCCTGCCTCCGAGGTTTTACACAAAACTGGCTTCCTGTCAAGGTCCACTATTTACCCTCCTTCAAATAGGGTTTTTAACACTCAGATCTAACTTTTGGGTTTGAATTTTATTATCTTTGTTACTTAATTGATATGTTTAAGAATTTTAGCCAAGTTCTCCTTCACTTCCCCCCTTACTGACTTTTATTAAAAGTAGAAATGGAAGTTTAGAGGGGGTGATTATTTCCTAATTCCATAGATCCCTGTAGCATTTTCCTCCTAAGGAACTGGCCGTACCTTCGTTGTCACTCTTTCGTTGAGTGTAGAATATTCAGGACTGTGGACAAGTCAGATATTTGTCATCCCCATACTCCATACAAGTGAACAAACCACAGGTACCACACAGAAGACTGGTGAGTCAGGGCAGATACCACAACTTTACCTTTGCTGTTGGTGGTTGGGGTTAGGAGGTAATAAGCAAGGTTATGATTCATTGCTTACAAGTGAATTGTTTCTTACTAGGCTGTAGTTGCCTCCAGTCTTCATTCCAGGATGGCTCACATGGCTGATGGGGAGAGAGGAAGGAAGGATACGATGACTTGTTCCCCCACTCCTTGCTCTGAGAGCCTGGGAAGCTTGGTGAAGAATGTGAGGAAGCCAAGCCTCCAGTGCATGGAGATGGTTGGGAATGTTATACAGAAGCCTGCTGTATAGCGTTACTGCTCCTTTCACTTGGTCTCCTCTGAGCTCCCTAGGTGAAACAGGAGAGCTCAGATGAAGCACATTTTGTAAATATAATTTTCAGCAAAGAGTCAGACACAACTGAACACACACACACAAGCACAACTTTCAGCTAAATGAAACATGCTCTTCCCATGGTTGACCTTTTTTTTTTTAAATAGTGTTGCATTCAAACCAAGACAATAGAATTTCATTATGCAAATCTTTGAACCACTTTTATAGCATCACTGTCTTAGTGTTGCTCTAATGCTTAAAGTCTTCTCTGTTTACTGTAAGATAAAACCTTTGTGTTTGGTTGGAAAAGAAAGGGACTCCTTGGAGGCCGTTGCGAGTGGCTGTATGAAGATAGGCGGCTGAGACCTGTACACAAAGGCCTTCTGTGCTGTGTGTCTGTGGCTCTACAAAGGTGGTGAGCCATTCCCAGAAGGGAGGTGTATGAAAATGCAAAGCTGAAGCTCCCTTACTTCAAAATAAAGCCGCTCCTTTATTTACAAAACAAGTGACACACCAGCAAGTACACAGACATTCCATTTGATTATATGAAGACAGGCTAAGAACATACTTGAAAAACACATGGTTCAGAAATACATACTGAAATTCTCCAAAACTAACTGCCATTTTATGTATGATCTAGTACTCATACTTCTTATTTTTAGAAGATTCTGCTTGATTTATTTCTGTGTTTTTTTTTTTTTTTTTCCTGTTGTAGATGTGGCACATATTACTACTGGAATCTTGGATGTGCAACATCCGCCCCCCTCCCCATTCTTTTATTAAAGAGTAGGGTATCTTTTAAAAACTCTCTTCATCTGTTAGTATGACTAGGTAACCTAATACTAGTAGAGATGGGCTTGGGGGAGGTTTAGAGGGAGGAATCACATTCTTTTGGCATTCCTGAGAGGAAAACAGCTATATTAACCATTGGGGGTGGGGATTGAGGTGGGAGGGGGCAGTCCAGGGGCATCTCCCCTGACACTCAGAATTCCAGTGTTTTACAGCTGAGCACAAACAGCTTGGCAGAGTTATGCCTGGAGTCAGTGTGCGTGTGTGTTACAGTTCTGATTATTAGCCAACAGAAAACAGCTGTATACATTACTAATGAAAGTACTTTGAAATAAAAAAAAAAAAAATCCAATAGTGGGGTTTCCCCCTATAAACACCAGATGTGTACAGTGGTTTTGCCCTGTGTCTGCCCTGTATTTTAGCACCATTGTTCAGGGATATAAGTGGAAGCCAGCGTTTGAGAGGTGGCCTTGTGGTGAAAGTAGATATGTTTGTAGCAAAATAAGGTATGTTGTGGTTGACTAGAAGCATTTTCAGGTTTATTATTTTAAGAGAGTCATTACTGCCCTGCCAGTCATTCCATTCTTCCTTCTTGCTTTTTGTAAAAAGAAAACACTGTGTGCCTGCAAACATGCCCCATTATCAGGCCTCAGACAGCAATGGTCTAAATCATTTAGTGGCTTTAAGTGCTTTCAGTAGGTAAATGGTAGTTGAAGGGGTTTACAATTTGATGTATGTCTTCTAAAGCATTTCTGGAAATGGACATTTTCTTTTTGTTTCCTGTGGGAATTTCTATACTTCACTTTTTCTGAAGTACATTTAACCCATGACCAAAAGTTACCTAGATCTCAGTTTCTGGATTTTTTCAAAAATAGTGATTAAGTGAGGAATGTCTAAGACTAGGAGTAGAAATATCTAGAATTACCTAGATTTCAATTTCTGGATTTTGTGTGTGTGACAAAATAAGGAATACAAATTCCTAAGACTACAAATCAGAGGGAAAATTCAAAGATCCTATCATTTTTTTTTTTTTTCGGGTCCAAAACAGTATGTTTCTTGCTGCTGCTGCTGCTAAGTCGCTTCAGTCGTGTCCGACTCTGTGCGACCCCATAGACGGGTTCTTGAGGGAAGGAAAATTCCTAACTGGTCCTGGGGAAGAAATGAAGTAGAACTGGTATTGAAGAGCTCTCACTCTACAGGAAAAATACATTTCCAAGAACTTGCCTGGGGAATCCCCAGATTCTTTTAAACCTTTACATGTCAGATGGCTTAATATGAATACAGGTTGAGGAATATTGGTTTGATGTTTCAGTGTGTATTTTTAATATAGTAGTTTTATCACCCAAGTCTTCTGTTTTCCATTTGTTCTACCAAGTCATGGTTTTAAAAAGTCACGATTTAAATACAAAGAGCCTATTTCTTTTCCTTCTTTCATTTAAAAAAAATTCTTTAATGAAAGATGAGAGCTCAGAAGTGGGTTTCTAAGGGCTAATTAATATTCTGAGTGATGTCAGTTTTACCACAGCTTTACTTAAGCTTTTAATGCCTCTTATCCATGTAATACGGGCATTGAAATGATTGTGTAGTTTGTTGTGAGAAAATCCCACTAAAGTCATTTATAGAAAACTTTTAAAGTTAAATTATTAACTTTTCCTAAGGAATCTGTTAAGGGAATTTTCTCTTCCCTGTTTCTTAAGTTAGAGAAAAAGAGACTGGAATTACTGTATACTGTTAGAAATACAATACAATGAGGGAGGAATATTATGAGAATTTGACTCTGGGCTAAATGACAAGCCAATCTGTAGAATTCCTTTTTTTTTTTTTTTTTTGCTTGACATAAGGTTATCTGTTTCTTTTAGACCTCTTCCTTACCCACGCTTTGTATGGCTAAATTTGTCTATAACCATTTTATAATAAAGCTTAAGGTTACCAAATACCTTAGTAGAGATTTCTCTATGAAGATACAAGGGGTAAACAATTCTGATGGGTTCTTCAAATCCACTGCTTGTTTGTTGGAGAAGACTTTATGTGTAATTTTTGGGCTACTGTGTGAATCGTATTGAAGGTATCTGAAGCCTTATGACGTCCTAGGAAGAGACGCTGTGGCAAGGAAATGGGAGTGGTAGTTGCTGCCAGTGAGACTTGGTGTTGATATAGCATGGTTCAGGAATGTGTTATTTATAGGGAAAACTCTTGAGTCCATCAGCAAACTGAGAATCCATTCATGGGTGCAGTAAAAGATGCCCATTGGGGGAATGTTTCTGAGCTCTGTGACACCTCCTCAGACTGGGGGAATTTGGACTGCTCTTGATAGGGGCCATGAAAACTGCCACTTCCACACCTCTAGGTGCAGAATGACTCCCGTTTTCCCTGACCGCTGGGCAAATTCATCATTCAGCTTGTTACGACCGAAAGAATTTAAGCATATTTGGGAAAGACCATTCTTGTTCCTTAGTGGGAAAATTCTAAAAGATGAGATGTTTCCAATACTTAAGCTTATTCCAGAGGTAGTTTTTCATCTGCCTGCTTTGTTTTCTACTCCATGTTGGAGCTCCTATCTAGTTATATAATCTTGTGATTTGAAACCAGTTTTTACAACGTAAAGTCCAACATACAGACTATTATTTTTAGCCTGAAAAATCACGAAAAGCATCTGTTTAAAAATCCCAAATCTGAATGGTTGTCTCCTCTGGCTTAAAATTCTTTCTAGTACTTTCAAGCCAACGGGAAGGAAAATATAAACAATTTTGTTAATTGCAACAGCTGTTCCCTGAGTATCTTTGTGTTAATGTTTTGAATGGGCAGGTTTGAAAGATTTTTAGAATGAGCATCTGGATTAATGTAGTCCTATTCAAACGTCAGTCTTAAAAAGTGGAATCAGTCACTTCAGAACAAACAGAAGCCTGACACAGATTGAGAGGGTGACTGCAAAGGTCTGGTTGAAATTTCTATAAAATTGTAGTGGAGAATGAAGACAAATGGTCTTGGTTAGGCTATGGGTGAACAGCCTCTTGGATTTGGTATGCTGTTTATCTAGCTGCTATGGTAAATGAGGTGAAGTCCTTTGCGTATACAGTTAATTCCCAATTATCCATACATGCTTGGGCCAAATTGCTGATTCTCTATGGACTTTGGAGGCCTTTCCTCTGCCCCCCCCTCCCCCACCCCCCGATTTGTTGTCCATCCGGTCCCATGGCCTGATTTCCTCTCTTGCCAGGCTTCCTCAGAGGGTTTCCCAGCTGCTGTCCTCATTTCTACTTTGTTTCCTTATAGGGCCCCTGCTGCTTTGCCCTCTGCTGTGTTCCCCACCAGTCCAGGGTTCTCGTCCGATTCTTTTCTCAGTTATCTCAGGTTAGTGATAGAGAAACTAGTTACGAAAAACTCGGTGGAAGATGATGTCTGCTGCTCCTTGCTTTTGTGGAATGAAGGAATGGAGATAAGTAGAGAAAGTGTGTTAGTCATCCAGTCGTGACTGACTCTGTGCAACCCCGTTAACTGTAGCCCGCCAGGCTCCTCTGTCCATGGGATTTTCCAGGCAAGAATACTGGAGTGGGTTGCCATTTCCTTTTCCAGGGAATCTCCCAACCCAGGGGATCGAACCCAGGTCTCCTGCATTACAGGCAGATTCTTTACCATCTGAGCCACAGGGAAGCCAAGTGGAGAAAGGGTTTTCCCTAAAAACCTTTCCAAGCTGTTTTTTTAAATGGTTTCTTCAGGGTTTTACAGTTCTGTGGGAGAGATGTTTTAGCTAAATGCTTAGATAGTCTTTTCATCCTTCTTTTTCCTTTTTTGCTCTCAGATGTCTTTTCCCATTGCAGATCATTAGAAAAAGGCACTTTAGCTTATGTGTATCTGAGGAAAGTTTAACTTTGGGATGGAGTTGGAGCTACAGTGGTAAGAAAGACCTTGAATGACTTCATTAACAAATAACTGATTTATTGAGTTCTTTTATTTTGAATACTATGGAAGATATAGAATCAATTTGATTGAAATTATGCCTTTCAGTTCAGTTCAGTTGCTCAGTTATGTCTGACTCTTTGCGACCCCATGGACTGCAACACACCAGGCTTCCCTGTCCATCACCAACTCCTGGAGTTTACTCAAACTCATGTCCATCGAGTCAGTGATGCCATCCAACCATCTCATCCTCTGTCGTCCCCTTCTTCTTTCGCCTTTAATCTTTCCCAGCATCAGGGTCTTTTCCAATGAGTCAGTTCTTCACATCAGGTGGCCAAAGTATTGGAGTTTCAGCTTCAACATCAGTCCTTCCAATGAATATTCAGGACTGATTTCCTTTAGGATGGACTGGTTTGATCTCCTTGCAGTCCAAGGGACTCGCGAGTCTTCTCCAGCACCACAATTTGAAAGCATTAATTCTTCGGTGCTCAGCTTTCTTTATAGTCCAACTCTCACATCCATACATGACTACTGGAAAAACCATAGCTTTGACTAGACAGGCTTAAGTAAATTTAGGAGAGGTGTCTTCACAGAAAACCATAAATCTAAAACCAACACATAAGCACATGATTAAAAATGTGACAAACTTGTAGATTGGGGCTCTCCCAAGAGGTCATTGTTTCTCCAGGGGAGGGATCAGAATTAGTAGAGATGTAAAAATTCTGCCCTGATATCCCTTGCTTGCACTGAAGGGATGGCAATGAAAGCTCTTCTGTACCAAATAATTTTATCCCTATCTATCTGTCTATACTTTTCCTGGGCCAGGCACATGCAGTATCTTAGTTCCCTGACCAGGGATTGAACCCACTTTGAGAGTGTGGAGTCTTAACCACCGGAAGTCTTAACTGGAGAAGTCCCTATACAATTTTTTAAACCTGTTTTTCTTTTTTGAACATTAAATATCTGCAGAGAATATAATTTTCCCCTATCAAGTGACAGGTTAATATAGGTATTCAGGCCCTACTTGGCTGAAATATTGGTTAAAGAAATAGAATTCTGTGTTCCATTCCCAAATCAACCCCTGGCCAGGCAATTGGCTGAAAAGTCCTTTGTTTAGCCAATCAGACTTGAGATAGATCAGCACTAGAGCGTGTGTGCACTGGGTTCATAGAAGGGCCCTGTATTCTCTCACCAGTGCCTGATGTTATTTACTTCTAGTTGCACTGAAGCGTTTGGTTTCTCAGACCAGTGAGATTAAAGTCAGCAAATTTTAAGGAAAGGGAACCTTCAGAGGGAGAGATATAACAACAACAATGGTGAAACTACAAGAAGTGAATGTAAGAGTTCCTAGAGCATGATAGTTTTTAGTGAGATTTCCATTTAAAGCATTGGTACCTCAAGAGGCTTAGCCTTCCATGGGATACCTCAACTCATTCTTTATATTCATCAGATGCCTTTCGTTAGTTATAAGAGCCAAATAAAAATAATCTCTGAATTGGGTTTAAAAACCTAGTTCCTGCTGTAACTGCAGATTTCATGGGGAGGATGAAGGAGGGGCCAGTGATCAGAGATGATTCTGGAGTGTCCCTTCAGAGCAGTGGTCCCCAACCTATTTGGCACCAAGGACCAGTTTCATGGAAGACAGTTTTTCTGCAGATGAGGGCAGGGAGGATGGTTTCAGGATGATTCAAGTGCATTAAGTTTATTGTGCACTTTGTTTCTGTTAGTGTTACCTCAGCTCCATGTCAGATCATCAGGCATTAGATCCCAGCAGTTGGGGGCCCCTGACTTAGTTCTTTCCCAGGATGATAATGGTCAGTGAGATGGTGTGAGACTGCTCTATGGCTGGAGAGTGCTGTGGGAACCTTAAGTTCATCTGAGACTGTGGCTTGGTGTTTAAGTGAGGCTGATAAAACTTTTCTAAATTACCTGTATGCAGGTGTGCATGCGGGCTAAGTCGCTTCAGTTATGTCTGACTCTTTGCAACCCCATGGACTGTAGCCCACCAGGCTCCTCTGTCCCTGGGATTCTCCCCTGGAGTGGGTTGCCATGCTCTCCTCCAGGGGAATCTTCTCGACCCAGGGGTTGAACCTGTGTCTCTTATGTCTCTTGCATTGGCAGGTGGGTTCTTTACCACTAGCACCACCTGTGCCTGTTAAATATTCAGATTCCTGTGCCTAATCCTAGGCCTTCTGAATCAGATATTTTGAGAGCAAGGATCTGAGCATCTGCATTTTAACAGCCTCCTTGGGCATTTCTTTGCACTTTTCACTAGAGATACTTACACTAGAGGATGGAACCTTTTGAAGTTTGAAGTTGCCAGTTGTGAAACTTTGCTTTTGGGTAGCAGAGAAGTGTTAATGTGTTCAGTTAGGGCTTACAACAGTGTTACAAGGTGAAATGAAGTGAAGTGAAAGTCGCTCAGTCCTGTCTGACTCTTTGCCACCCCCATGGACTATACAGTCCGTGGAATTCTCTAGGCCAGAATACTGGAGTGGGTAGCCTTTCCCTTCTCCAGGTGAAGGGGTTCCCAAACATCTCTATGGTCTTGGAAATAATGGTGTAAGACTCATGTCTTGAAAGTTTATTATCTGCTATATTTAATTGATACAATCATCCCAGTAGCCCTGAAGAAGGTATAATTGTCATCACCCCTGCTTTTTACCCAGAGGCAAATTGAGGATCAGAAAGAGTTCACCAAGGAGCTGGACTTGAACTCTCATCTGTCTGAGCCTGAAGCTGAGCTTCTCAGCCTCTGTCCATTCTGGATTGCCAAGTGCATATGGTCTCAGCCAGTAGGGCGAGTAGGGGCAGGCAGAGGCCAAGACATCACTGCAGCAGTGGTATGGTGTGGTATGGTATGGTCTGGACTGGTAGCGTCAGGATGCTGACCAGTCAAAGTCAGACAGACTGAAAACCCAGTAGGCATGATATACTGCTGTGCGAATTCAAGGCCTCGGAGAGACATTTGTAGGAAGCTAGCTACTTTGTTACTAGAAAGCTCTAAAGCAAAGTGGAATATCATAAGTTCTACTTAAAACTGCTTGTGAACTTTTTATAAGACTTTGCAAATCAGTACTCAGATGCTTTTTTTTGACAGATGGTAAGATACAGACTGGTAAGAATTAAGGGGCCAGTGTAAAGTTTTGCAGGGAATCAAGGCTACAGTTGCAGGAACAACAAGGGGAAAAGGGATAGGGTAGAAAGCAGGGAAAGCTCCATGCCTGCAGACCTAGAGTGGGCCAGATGTTCCTGTAATCCCACATTCTTGTCATTTTATTGTGTCTCAGAACCAAAGATAACTGGAGAGAGTGATGGTAGGAGGAATAAGAATGTGAGCTATATTAGAAGTTCACAGATAAGGACAGTTGGAAGAAGCTTAAGGTAATTTGGGGGTAAAAAGCCCATGCCACCTTCTGAGAGCCTCAGTCTTTTACTTCCATATTGCCCTGTTGAGCTCAGCTCCCTCACACACCCAATGGGTAAGCTCTAGTATTTCTAATATTCATATTTCTGCTTTGTGATTAAATATGATTACCATAGACATTAGCATTTGACCAGAGAATTGCTTTGTCTTTGGAATGTATGAGTTTGGAAAAGTTTACTGTATACTTGCTGTTTGTTGTAGGGCCAATAGAACATGGAGTCTCATAAAAATAACAATTGTGATCAAGAGAAATAGAGGATATAAATTGCAGAAAGTATTTTGAGGCAATTAAAACATTCATTCTATAGATACAGGGGAGATGATATGAACTGGGACACCTGGGTCGTTGTTCCACATCCCTCCCTGCCAACCATGCACATACATACATACATACATACACTCCCCAGCTGTAAGAGTTTAGACTCATGATTTTTATCTCTTGGCCTTAGTTTCCCTACCTGTCTGATGAAAGGCATTACATTCCACAGCCATCAACCGTAGTTTGAGGTGGCCCGGGCTAGTCCGATTCTGACTTGGTGACTCATGGAAACATTTCTCTTCCTCTTCTCTTCGCATTAGCATGGTTTGATTGCACAATTCCTAGTACTTAGTGGGGCCACAGGCAAAGCTAGCGTGTCTTCCTCTGAAGCACATAGAAGTGGGTGTGGACAGAAATGTCTCTTGGTTCCAGCTGTGCCTATGTTGTCCATTCAGCTGGACGGCGCTTCTCCAGTGTGGACTGGGGCTCTCCTGGGTGTTACATGGGAATGCAGACTGCTGGACCTCTTGCAGATCTGTTGAGCAGGAATTTCTGGAAGTAAGGCTCCAAGTATATACTGTGGTCTTTAGTTTTAACTCTGGTTCTCTCAAGGCAGGCGCCATATTGTATGTGTATCAGTATATGCATACGTGCTAAGTCATGTCAGTCATGTCCGACTCTCTTTGCAAACCTATGGACTGTAGCCTGCCACACTCCTCTGCCATGGGATTCTCCAGGCAAGAATACTGGAATGGGTTGCCATTTCCTTCTCCAGGGGATCTTCCTGATCCAGGGATTAAACCTGCGTTTCTTATATCTCCTCCATTGGCAAGCAGGGTCTTTACTACTAGCGCAACCTAGGAAACCCCCTATCAATATGTGTGTGTATAAATAAAACTTTTAAGAATAAGTTGTAATCATTTGGTTTGTTCATTCATGCAACAAAAATTTGCATGCTTATTTGTACAAAGCCCTGTGTTAGTTGCTGTGGGAGTGGAGGCAGAACAGACAGATTGCAGTGACTGATGGGATGTGAGGGACTTGGTTTATAGCTGGGTGTGGGGATCTAGTTGTGCCATTAAGAGAAATGGGCACAGAGGCAGATCAGGCAACAGCTTCAGGAGGGAAGATACCTATGTGAATGGGAGCCTGTAGAGCAATGATAAAACAGGCCTGAATTCCTGGAACCAGTGATAAAACTGGGATCACTTACAGATTCATAGTATTTTTAAAGTGGGGGGTGGATCTTTTAGATGCTGTTTTAGTCTCTTCAGAAGCAGCTATGGTTTAGGTCAGAGGAAAAATATAATGAAGGAAGCCATTATGTATAAAGGAGACCTTTCCTCTCAGACCTGAGAGAAACTGGTTTTATTAATAATCTGTAATTGATTTTGAATCTCTGCCAGAATGACCCCTAGAAAGATGATTTGAAATGATATAGGCATTCTAAGCAGATAGGTTCATTTGGGGTTTAAAAGTAATGCCTTTAGAATTTACTTTCCATAGTCAGGTAGAGTGTTGTCATGTCATCTTTTAAAGATGACAGCCAAGAGGTACCCCTCTCACAGGTGTGGGGCACAGGCTGTTGTTCTCACCCCTCGAGTAGATTTTCTTGGGTCATCTCATAGTGTTTCCCCGCACTGCCTAACAAATGGAAGTTTACATTGTTCCTTTTCCCTTACTTTGGCCTGAGGGTGATGCAGAGAGGGCTGTTGAGTTTCGAAGGGTCTTGGACTTCCACAGTGGTAGTAGTTTGAAGCGTGTGCGCCCTTCTCAACAACAGTAGCTTCAGCACTGAGTTGTTTTTTCACTTGTGGCTGTGAGTTCCTTTTGTCCCACCAGAGTCAGCGTGGTTAATTGGGATCAATCCTTTGCCAGCAAGACCAGAAGTTGCAAGAAGAGCTTGGGCTCCATGTTGTTGTTCAGTCACTCAGTTGTGTCTGACTCTTTGCAACCACAAAGAGCACACACCAGGCTTCCCTGTCCTTCACTTTCTCCCAGTGTTTGCTCAAACTCATGTCCATTGAGTTGATGACACCATCCAACCATCTTGTCCTCTATCGTCCTCTTCTCCTCCTGCCCTCCATCTTTCCCAGCATTAGGGTCTTTTCCAATGAGGTGGCTTTTCACATCAGGTGGCCAAAGTATTGGAGCTTCAGCTTCAGCATCAGTCCTTCTGATGATTTTTCAGGACTGATTTCTTTTAAGATTGACTGATTTGATCTCCTTGCCATCCAAGGGACTCTCAAGAGTCTTCTCTAGCACCATAGTCGGAAAGCATCAATTCTTCGGCGCTCAACCTTCTTTATGGTCCAACTCTCACATCCATACATGACTATTGGAAAACCATAGCTATGACTAGATGGACCTTTGTCTGCAAAGTGATGTCTCTGCTATTTAATACACTGTCTATGTTTGTCATAGCTTTTCTTCCAAGGAGCAAGTGTTTTTGAATTTCATGACTGCAGTTACCATCAGCAGTGATTTTGGAGCTCAAGAAAAGAAAGTTTGTCACTGTTTCCTTTTTTTCCTCCCTTCTACTTGCCATGAAGTGATGGGACTGGATGCCAAGATCTTAGTTTTTTGAATGTTGAGTCTTAAGCCAACTCCTTGGGCCCCATGGAGAAGAACAATTCAAGGAGCTGGTGTGGTCACAGGAAGGATAGACTCAGGAAGAGGCATGAGTCAGGCTGATGCCTGTTCATGGTCTCCTCACACCAGCAACAGCTGGGATCTGGGGCCGAGGGTTGAGTCAGAGCTGCCTGGCCAGAGGTCTTGGCAGCACAGTGGATGTGGTGTGTCAGACACCAAGACAACTAACTTCCTTAGGCTCAGAGTTTCCGGGGCTCTTCCTGTTGTGTGGGAACCAGTGATCACCACCTTGCTTCTTGCCCCATCCAGTCTCCAGAACATCAACCCTAGCAGAGCCCTAGAGGCAGTACTTTTGCCAGAGGCACTTGCAGGCTAATGGGTCAAGGTGTGATTTTGCATTTGGCATAATCAACAGTGCTCATCAGCTGCAGCCAAATGCAAATTGTAAGAACCTGTGAAGGAGCTGGGACTCTAACATGGACTCTTGAGGAAGTTTCTCTACTAAGTATTATGCACGTTATTAATGTCTATGGATGTCAAAAGATAGTGATAATTTTGGAGTAAATTTTAAGGGTTCTTAGAGTAGAATCTGCTTCATTTGGTGACAGGATATAGTGAAATTTGGATCTGTGAATAAAAAGAGATGAACTATTTCCTTTGTTTAAAAAAGGGTTAAAAAAGAACTCTGTTACACAAAGCTTTCTGCTCCAAAGTCCCACCCCTTTGCCACACTAGTGGCAGAGAAATTACAGAAAGCTGATTGTGTTGTCTTTTTGGCAAGTCAAAGCAAGATACAGCAAGCTAAAAGATGAATATCCTAGATTGCTTTCACTTTCTGTGACATGAAGGTTCTAATATAAGAAATAAGAAGCCCCGGGCAATTGCTCTTTGGAATTTGTGTGGACAGATCCAGGTCATCCTTGTACTTCTTTGTGTTTTTAAGAAGTGGGACATTTGGATTAGTGAGTCAATTTCAGCCTGATAACTTTTAAGTTTGATTTAAAAACATGATTTGTTACACAAGATTTAAAGTTACATTTCTAATAAAATAGGTAATGAAAATTGCACTCTTGTTCTCGATTTCATTATCGGAGGTTTGTAACTACCATGCACTAAAGCGTAGGATTTCTCCTCTACTTAACAAATACATTAAGAAACTCTGATTTTAGTTTTCTTTCACTGTGTCATTAAAGCATTTGTTTTAATTAATTATATGTCCAGTATGGCTCTTAGAGAAGTTTGTCAGAATGTGTGCTACTTTAACCTTATGATCATGCAGATATAGTTGTTTATTGTTCTCCCTGTTTGCTTTATTAGAAAATACAGTCTGTTTTGTCTTTGAATGACGTATTTCTTTTGGGCTTCAGTGGCATTTCATACTTTAATTTATCCAGGTTTTGCTAGTCTCAGGCAGCAGTTTGTATACCAGGTCTATTACTCTTTTTGACTAGATAACCCTTTTATGTATTCCTGAATTTTTATCCATTCTTACTGTAGGCTAGGCACATGGCTAGGTATATAATCTGTTTCTGATCTCCCTAATTAAGAGATAGGTACTATTATTTAAAGTAGAAATAGAGGGATAGAAAACTTAATTTATCTGAAGGCAAATAGCTGTTAAGGGATGGAGTGGAGATGGGAACGCAGGTCTTTGTTGACCTCCGAGTCCTGACTTTTATTTAATCTCTGCTCTGTTGCCTCTCACGCTGTTCTTGTATTCAGTTTGTATAATGAGCACTGATAGTGCCTGGTTCTGTGTGCTGAGAGGACAGAAGAGTGGAACAACCAGAGTTGGGAGTAAATGGAAATTAAATTAAATATATAAACATATCACATCACCAGAGGTGATGATGGCTATGAAGAAAATACCAGGGAAGAGTAATGGAAGGAGCATGGTTTCTGGCAAAACTTTAAAAACATGAGATGTTCTAGTCATTGGGTTCTGCTTAAAGGCTAGGACAGTTTAAAAAAAAGGCAAGAAAAAAGTAGATGAGACTTTCTGTAAAGTTTCACATCTTGCTGACAGATGGCTTGTCAGCCTGCACACTGGAAAGGCCGATTGTTTGTGTACCTCACAGGGGAGTGTGACCAGGCAGGAGGTAAATGCAAAGGAGGTTGGGTTTAAATGTTGGGAGCACCAGCATTCCAGTTATTCCAGAGTTAACAGTACTAGTCTTTCAGATAAGTGTTGTCAGGAATTTTCTTCTGGAGCTTTCCTTTTCTGTAGGAAATACTGCTTTAAAATTGTTTCACCAAGAACTGCTAATTAGCAAAGGTCTTCTCTTTTGTTCCTTTTGATAATACCCACAAATGAATTTTTAAAGAATCAGAAGCAAGGGGAAAAATAGACTGAAAACTCAAACATCAAAAAAGCATGTTGTGACATTTGGAAGTCAGTGTCCAAGCACTGAAAATTTATCTATAAATTTTTTTTTCAGGAGAGTCGATAGAAGCCATTACTATTTGCCACTTTGAAGTTGTGTGTTTGTATGAATGACTGTTGTCATCAGCTTTGATCCAGCACCGAAGACCATCTCAGCTCAGAAAAACCCACTCTTTGATCCCTCTGTAGTAGGTTCTTGTCAAGTTCATAACGTCTTTCAAAACATGGCACATGACCTTTTCTTTTATAAAAGATTGGAGAAAGGATTTCCTATTTCTTCCTACCAGCTGGACTCGAAAACTGTCCTGGCCTCTTTCTGGTTCATTGTCTTTTTTCCACTATGCCCACTGATTGGCCTGATAGCCTAGAAATTGATTAAGAGTCAGGCAATCCAGATAAACTTGGAAGACACTTAGTCCTGTGCAATCCTGTCTGAAGGATTCTTTGTGCTATAAACCTGAGCATTCCTGTTTTCCCTCCTTTCCTTCTTATTTTGGGAAAGCTGGTGACGTTCAGTTCTTCTACAGAAGATTGAATTAGTTCTTTTGAAGCAATCTTATTTCTTACTGAAATTTGAAAGGGAATGCTTTGATTTAAAAACTTATGAACAGAAGTTAATTTCTGTTTGCAGTGTGTCATGTTACTTTATATCATTTCATTTAGAATATATTTATCAGAGTTGCAGGAAATGTTAACTACTGTTGCCAGGAAAGAGGCCAATGGATTCTGTGAACTTTATACTGGTAGTTTAGTGCCTTACAAAAATAAATTGTCTGATGTAGTCACGGTGTTTACTAATTCCAAGGAAGTAATTATACTGTGTTAATTTAATATAGATTTTTTTTTGGCCTGTCTTTAAAAAATTCAGTGCAGTAAGTGTAAATCAAATACTCATGGAATTGTTCACTCCTGGGAACTATCACTACTTTTGGAGACTTTATATTCTATTTTACTCAATGTCTAAGATTTTAAAAAACTAAACATTAAAGAGGAGAGTGAATATAATTGACAAAAAGTGACTGTAGATGTTACAAATCTCTAGAGATAGGCTAGAAGAAGAGGGCACTGAAAGCTGAAGTTAGGCTTTCAGAAGTTGGGGAGCTTAAAGAAGTTCATCTCTCTTCCTTTCCAGCAGTGGGACTTTCTCTATGCTTTGTCTGCTATATTTTTTAATTTATGGAGCCTGGAAAAAGTAAAGAATTGAGTTCATGTACTGTCATCTCTTTATTTTTGATGTCTAAATAAGATTTAGGATTACATACACTTTTCTCCTCACCTCCATGGCAATATTTTTGTATAAAAAAGCCTCCAAGTTTGAGATTTGAACATTGTAGCAAAGTATTTCTAAAATTAGCATCTGAATGGATAACAAAGATATGGGGGGTGTATATATACACATACACACACACAATGGAATACTTTTGCCATAAAAAAAATGAAATAATGCCATTTGAAGCAACATGGATGGACCTAGAGAGTACCATACTAAGTGAAATCAGACAAATACTGTATTATCACTTATACGTGGAATCGAATATATGCTGCACATGAATTTATTTACAAAACAGAAACAGACTCACAGACATAGAAAACAAATTTATGGTTACCAAAGGGGAAAGGGAATGGGAGAGGGATAAATTAGGAGTTTAGAACGAGCAGTTACAAACTACTGTATACAAAATAGATTAACAAAGTCCTATGTATATATAGCAGAGGGAACTATATTCAATATCCTGTAATAAACCATAGTGGAAAAGAATATGAAATACATATATGTATAACTGAATCACTTTGCTGTACACCAGAAACTAATGAATATTGTAAATCAGCGGTACTTCAGTTAAAAAAAAGAATTGAGACCACAGAACATGACCAGCCCCCCCTTATTATCCAGAGAAGCCACATAATTTGCCCAAGATCACACAGCACAGAGCTGATTGGAATTCAGGTCCTTTCAGCCTCTTATCACCGAGTCTGTGTGTGTGTGTGTGTGTGTTTATTGTTTTTAATTTAATCATTATTCTCACAAAAATCACTTTTATGTCAGTGTTTGGTATATATACTATTGTTGATATCAATACATTGGCATAGTCTATGGGCTGTGGAAGTGTCTTAAAAGAACTTAACATTTTAAACATTTGCTTTGTGCTGGTCAGATTATACTTTTGCTATCAAGTAATCATCACTGTTAATGCTATGAGAAGTAATATTGTCATCAGTAAAAATGTTGTCCTCATCATCATCCCCGTTCTAGAGGTTGGAAGACCTGAGTTTTTCAGGGCTTTTTCAGGCTTTCAGTTTTACAGGGCAGACCTTGGTTTCAAATTCTTGCTTAATTTTCAAGTTCTGTGTGTTTTGCAGCAGGGAAAATGAGGTTTCAGTTGTCCTGCCAACTCTCAACCAGTTGTGGCTCAACTGGCAGGCTGTGTGCAGGACCCAGAAACAGCCTCTGGGCCCAGTGGGAAAGGTGTGGTGCTTGATGATGTCTGGCTGGCGGCTCAACAGTAAAGAACCCACCTGCCAATGTAGGAACCATAGGAGACGCGTGTTCAATCCCTGAGTTGGGAAGATCCCCTGGAGGAGGAAATGGCAACCCACTCCAGTATTCTTGCCTGGAGAATCCCATGGACAGGGCAACCTGGCTACAGTCCATGGGGTCACACAGAGTCTGACATGACTGAGTGCCTGTACCTGCCTGCCATGGTCTTGGGGTGGGTCTAGATGGGGTGTACGTGATGTAAATTGCCAGACCCATTTCTCCTAAATGTAGCAAGCTGCTTCTTAGTTTCTCGGGATAGGAAACTCAGTTTTAAATGTACAATGGGAAAATGGATGTAGGGTTGGTTATCAGACTCTGGAAAACCAATTCCTATCAACCAAATGCACAGAAGAATTTTATATGCACTAATACCAGGTCAGTAATTTGCTTTCTGTTGTTTGATATACTTAAACGTGTTCATTCAGGGAGGATTGATTCTATAGATAACTTATTTCCTATTTTGTTTTGACTGTCTCAGTCTCTGGTTGCAAGGCCTGAGAATTTTTGATCTCATCTTAATTTTGGAGATTTTTCCTATCAGGATCCTGTCGCCTCTGGTATACTTACTTTTGTAGCAAGGACTTAATTACAGAGGTCTGGGACTATAAATTACTCTTCATCCAGGTTGGCTTTATCAAATGCAATTCATTTCAGACTGGGAAGAACATTGTCTTTAAAATACAAATATCTGAAAGATTTCACTATTTAGAATTTCAGTATCAAGAAAAGTATAGCTAATTTGCAAATAAGTGAATGTCTTAAATGTCTGCTTGTGTTTATCAATTCATCATTTCTATCCTTCTGAGCCTCTCTCTAAATCTAAATCTTGTGTTAACTGTGTTAAATGTTAGGCCCCAGTCTTTCTTCTCTGCCTTCTATTTTTGCTATCTCACTCCTTTTTGACTTGCACTGTCATTTTTTTCATGATATTTGGGTGGTTAGTCTCAAATATATTAAAAAGTATTGCAAAACGCTATCCTACTGCAGAAAATGGGGTCATATTACTAAATTTTTCATCGACTATTTGTTTTGCTGCTAAGTCACTTCAGTCGTGTCCGACTCTGTGCGACCCCATAGAAGGCAGCCCACTAGGCTCCTTCATCTCTGGGATTCTCCAGGCAAGAATATTGGAGTGGGTTGCCATTTCCTTCTCCAGTGCATGAAAGTGAAAAGTGAAAGTGAAGTTGCTCAGTCGTGTCTGACTCTTCGCGACCCCATGGGCTGCAGCCTACCGGGCTCCTCCGTCCATGGGGTTTCCCAGGCAAGAGTACTGGAGTGGGGTGCCATTGCCTTCTCCGCTATTTGTTTTGAATGACTGTTTATTTTGTCTCATAGCCCATAATTCATTGTTGATTTGAAATCTTGGTTTTCTCCTCCACATGCTCTATCTTATTTTGGTTGTGGGCTGATGGCTCCTGTTCCGTCCTCCACCACTGCATGACTTTCTTAGATTAAGAAAGGCTAGGTTTGTCTGGGTTCGCTCAGCCTGGCATCTTTCTTTCTTCTCATACTGGCAGTCTGTGAGGAAAGGAAGATATTTTTGATGTCTAGAAATGTGCCCTTGTGTAACAACAGCTCAAGGTATTACCACAAAAGGAAGATCAATGCAAGTTTTCAAAAATTGCATCATCTTTATAATAGTGGAAGTGCTCCCACAGAAGTATGAATACAAAAAAGGTTAATTGTAGGTGAGCAAGCAAAATTTTAAAAGCCATATTAACAAGTTACCCCATTGTAGAGTAGTGCTGATTCACAAATTTCTTCAACAAGCAGCCATTAGTAAGGTCCTGCTGTTTGCTGGGTACTCCAGTAGATACTTTGAAAGCTCCAAAATGTAAGTGTGTGTCTTGTATGGCTTTACCTGTCATGTGAAATAAGACATGGACAGGAGTGAATGCTAAACAATTAGGATTGAGATTGTAAGTCACTACTGTAGATCCTCGTCACATTTAATAATCAAGCCTATGTTTCTTTTGGAATATTCTTTCAGTGGGAGGGGTGAGGGAATTCCTGGCAGTCCAGTAGTTAGGACTCAGCAGTTAATTCTGGGGTGGTGTAGCAGGGGCTCAGTTCAATCCCTAGACAGGGAATTAAGATCCATAAGTTGTACGACGTGGCCAAAAAAATAAAAGAGTGGGGAGAGACTCAGAAGCTGCTAACATGAAAGTATAGCATTTGTGGAAAATATTCTGTTTTTATGAGTGATGAAATCTTTGGTTCATTGGAAATGACTAGGGTTGTAAGTACTGGAAAATTAAATAGCTCATTTACTCTTGGTTGCAAATTCAAATATATTGTCCCCATCACAAACAGTGTCTGCTATGCTGTAGATTTTGGAAAGTGGAATTTATGTAAATTCTGAATTTATTTCTCTTTGTATATAGAACATTTGTTAAATTTCTATAATATGTGAGCAAATACATAAAATTCGACTTTAAAACCAAATTAGTGTTTGTTTAGTAGACATTTTAATAAATTGGAAATTATTTTCATTCTTTGTCATTTGTTTCTTAAATGGAATTTAAGAATACTTTCATACATATGCCAAAGATTTTGTTTTCCATATTTGAATTATAACTTACTGCTTCTATATAATCATCTTCTTACCATGGTTAAAATGATGCATGGTACTTTTCTCTTGAAAATAATCTAATTCTGGTGCAGATTGTATACCTAGCTCCAAATTTCTTAAAAAAAAAAAGCAAAGTATTAAGAGCATTAAGGATTGATTTGTAATTATGTTTTTAAGTATCTGCTCATCTAGTCCAACACTGAAGAGTCACATAAGAACATAATTTCATAGGTAAATTATGAATAACTTAAAAAAATGTGTATTTTCCTTGTTACCTTGGGCCTAAAGATTTAATAAGTTTAAATTATTCCTTTGGCCCCAACTAGGGTGGGTAGCCTAATTCTAATACCATGGCGAATGGTTACTGTGACTACCAGGTTGCTAAGAAACCTGTTATGTTATCAAGTTGCCTTGGTGAAGCAATGGCTTCTTGAGCCTCCTTAGCACTGCTGGGAGGTGCTTAATCAGGACTATGAAGGACCTTAGAGAATTTGTTTCCCAGATTATAACTAATTTTTCATCAGGAAGGGAAACAAGACTGGGTCTGTAAAAACTGACATGAAAGACAAGTTCAAGTTATTTTTAATTAAATTATGATCTTTAGTTATTTATTTAAAAAGTTGTGATCCAAGATACAAAACTATCTCTGTAATAATTAAGTGAGAACAGTTTGTCTATTAAATGGTGCGTCTTTCTCCCCCTCCTTAAGTTTGCATTCTGTTTGTTTTCTTAGATTCTTGGCAGTGTGTTTATAATGTATAGATGAGTGTTTGAATTGAGATTGTGAGAGAAAATAATGTGTAAAATTTGTCACTTGATAGAAATTGCTCTTTGATATGAAATGATTCAACATTTTATTTTTTAAAAAAGGCTGCACTATGTAGCATCTTTTTTAATACACTAAGATTGTTATTAGGTTAAGAATTTCATTCAGGGCAGAAACCTGGCTTTGCTAGCTTTGCTTCATGGCAAAAGGTTTCCATCATAGGTAAATTTGGCATCAGTGCAGATTCTTCGAGCTCTACCTGTAAGTCCACATGTTGGTGAAGAATCTGAAAAATTGTGCTGTAAACTGTTTATTATTTTGGATAACTTAAATTTTCTTCCACATTATTTTCTTCTAATACCTACCTAGCTTTTGATAGAGAAGATGGAAGGGGTTCTTGCCCGTTTGACCTCCGTTTTCTTAGAGTAGTACCACTTAAGTCACAAGCTGGCCTGCAGAGCGGAGGAGAGCAGTTTAGGGCATGCGTGAGTGGTTACAAGCAGTCAAGAGCCCAGGCTTGGATGTCAGGCTGTGTGGGTTCAGTTCTGAGTCTTCTGCCTCAAACTTTCTGACGTTGAATGAGTCAGGGAATGACTAATCCTAGATTTCCTCAACAGTAAGAGGAGGATGATAACAGTGTCTACTTCAAAGAGATGTAAGGATTCAATGAGATTATGTGAAATGCGGAGCATAATTTCTGGCACTTATTCTGGACTTCTGTAAATATTCAACGTTGATTATTATTATAGAGGATATTTGGGAGAGACTGTGAGAGTTGTTTCTTCAGATCTTAAAAATTTAGTAGTTGACATTTGACAAGGCCGCCCCCACAAAAGCTTTTAATTGCTTGAAGAGTTTTCAGCTTTAAACATTTTTATTTTATGTTACACTTTTCATAGCTGATTTCCACTTATTCTTTTTCCTTGAGTTTGGGTTTTGGCCTTCTAGGTGTTGGCCCTAATTCTTGTTCTCTCTGGGGCTTTGGTTTTCTCACCTGTAAAATGGAGGGACGGAGGTGGGATTTGGTTGATGTCTTAGGTCATGCCTAGCTCTGTGATCTGAGCTCTGGGTGTGCATAGTGAGAGGTTCCATTTTGAACAGGAGGAGAAGATCTAGAGTTTGAGGACAGCCTGAAAATCTGAGAATCAGAATGGGCCACATGAATGCATAGCAGCAAGAGTTCTCAGAGGCAGTAAGTGGGCTTTCTTTGTGTTAAATATATCCTTTAAGCTGAGGGACTGATCCCCGAAGCTGGATCCTGCTTGCTGTTATCAGACTGAATGATTCTGCTCATTCCCCCAGTCTCTTTGGCGTTTCTCACCACATTTAAGGACCTTGAGTACAGCTGGCCGCTTCATGGAAGCCTGGCGGTGGGGATTCAAGGTACAGAGGAGGAGGATTTTTCTCTGCGGTCACCCTCCTCGCCTTACCTCCTGTGTGTACCTGGGCGCTGTTACTGGTGCTGGAGAACTGACTTGAGTGTTTCCGAGGCTAGAACCCATGGAGGATTTACTGCTTCCGTTTATGGAATATTTGTAATGCTTTTCAGATAAATCGCTCCATTTACTGGGCTCTTAAAAAAAAATACTTAAAATTTTGAAACTGTCTCACACTTAAGGAATTTGTTGCAAGTGCAGTACAAACTATCTTCTGGTACTAGTTGGCTAAAACCAATTTATTTTGGGGAAATAATCTGAATGGTACAAAAACTTTGTATTTAAATTGTGCAAATATGGTGTGAATAGTACAGAAAAACCACTGCAGAGTAAATTGGTCTCCTAATGTCTGTCACTACTGAATACTTCAGTTGTATTTTCTTACAAACAAGGACATTCTCCTGTGAAACCACAGCACAAGCATCAAAATTAGGAATTTGATGGTTGTGTTCTTATTATGTCCTGTTAGGAGGCCATGATTTTGATTTTTCCTGTTCTGCTGATGATCATTTTGATCAGTTGGTTAAGGTGGTATCTGCCAATCTTCTCTATTGATGACTTTCTCAATTTCCCTTTGTAATGAATAAGTATTTTGTAGGGAGATATTTTAAAGTGATGAAAATAAATCAATATCAAAGTGTCAGTTTATTCATTTACTCATTTATACTAATACAACTGCATACTTTTTTTTTAAATTTATTAGGTTATAACCCACTACTAACATTATTTTGGTGCTCAAATAAAATCTCTTCCAACCATCTTATGTACTCTTTTAACATATTCTCATCATTCTTTGAGTACTTCTTTTCTAGTACAAAAAGATGTTCCAGGCTCATCTTGAGGTTCTCTTGCCTTTGTTCTCAACCATTTCCCTAGGAAACCCTGGTTTCTTTTAGTAGAGAATGATATTTAGAATCCAAGATGATCTGGGTGGTATGTGGGCCATTACTACTGAGATTGTACCTCTCCAAGACTCTCAGTGACCAAAGTTAGAGAATATTTAAATGTGTGTGTGTATATACACACACACACATCCTTAATGCATTCATATAGGCATAAAAACACACATAAGTACACATTTCATATGTATTTCTACATCTTACTGTATATATTGAAATGAGTTTACACTGATACTTCTAATTCCAATCCAACACAGGCATTCTAGTTTTCCTCACCATGTTTGTGAAACTCCTTTCTATTATACTGACAAGTCTGGCTCCCTCCCATTATTTCCCCTGCTTCATTCCTTTGGCTGATAGCACATGTCAGACCGCCTCACTGCAGGGACATTCTCCTTGCCCAGTGCCAGGCTGCCACCATGAGTGATGTCCTCGTGAACCTGACCTGTCTCCAGATGCCCATGCTAGGCCACTCTTTTATGTGACTTCTCCATGCTGGGCATCCTCCTCATCTCGCTCCAATGATCATTCCCCATGTCCGACTGAGGCTCTAACTCTGGGAAGTCTAACGTGAGGAGGGCACAGGAAGAGAAAGAAGTAAAATGAGGAATTATTTTCATGTCTTTTTCATGCCTTGTAAAGCTGTGGTAGCTGTTAGGAATTTATGATAACCCTATTATACTAATCTCATCAAGGAAAAAGTTACATATATAACTTATTTTTGTCCTTTGGGTTGGCATTTGGACAAATGAATGCAGTAATGTGTGTGCCCACAATTCATTGTCTTAATTTGGAGCCTGAAACTGAGTGAAATGACTTCGTAGTTTGGGGAGAAGAGAGAAGTGAATTTACTTTTTCTCAAAAGTGTACCTAAGTACCTTGACCTTTAATTTTTAGCAAAAGGACTGTCTTTATGGCAATTGTTGCCAGTATAATTGTTGCCATATGCCTATGTGGGCAGAAAGAGTTTGAATAGCCCTTGCTAGCTAAAGCCAGCTTCTTAGAGGATTTATTTGAACAATAGTTCAGAATTTTTATGCTTATGATCTTATCCTTGTGTGGATGTTTGAGCCAGCCATGTTTTCAGAGCTCTCTGTTCCAGCCAACCTCTCCTAAGGGCCCCTACAGTGAAGTTCTGTTAGCACTTCCATTGGAAGCCCATCATGGGCTGGGTTCTGGCCGAGTGCCCCCTCAAGAAAGCCACAGCCCAGCGGGGAAAGCACAGGGTGGTGTTTTTCCATCGGATTCTGGCCAATCTCCAGACACTTTAATGTCGGTGAGGTTTCTTCTCTTTTCTTTCTCCCTTTAAAAAGTACTATAACACTACTAGTGGGACATATCAGGGATGAAGGCAGTGTGTGGAGTATGTGTGTGTGTTGGGGTGGGGGGACTGGAGGGCTAGAGGTGGCCCTTTTACTTGGCTCCCCAGCAGTGCTCTTCCACCACTGGCTTTCTTGGGAGGGTGACCTTATGAGAAGTGGTAGCAATACCTCTAGAGGATTTCCCTATCACGGGCATTTTATTTCCCTGTGGTGGTCTGAGTAAGGCGATGGGACTTTCCTGCTGCATCTTTAGCCTCTTTTCTCGAGCGTTCTTTGTACAGATTGCTGATATACTGAGAGACTAACCCACGCTTATCAGTTTCTCAGCCCCCAGCCTACGGAGTATTACAAAATGGCAGCTGTTTAACTGATACCAGAGTCCCCTTCATGTCTTCATGATACCCAAAGTTGGTCTTCAGATGTGCAGCAAATAATTTTTTTAGCATGAACATGTTCCATGCAGTATTTGGAGGAAATTATTGTGTATCTGAAATTCAAATTTAACTGAGTTAGTCCCGTGTGTGTCTTATCTGGCATCCCTACTTCATGAGTTTTTGCATGATACAATAACTTGGATACATATTATACCTAGAATAAAATGTATGTGTGATCAATTTCTAAAAAATTGGCAAGATTCACAAATAAATCCTGAGTGGATGAAAATTAGAGACTTGATCTTAACTCTCCTTAAAAGGCAGCTGAATTGCAATTGAGCTGGCAACTCACACTTGTCAGGTGCCCAGACTAAGTTAAATCAGCCAGCTTGAGGAAGGAATTTGAAGTTACAACATCCAGAATTTCAGATTACCTCTTTTTTCCCTCCTCTTTAATGGCTTTTCGGCTTCTAGGTTAGAAATTTAGACTGAGTCTTCCCTTCATAAAAAGCTTCTTTCTCTGTTCATTAAAAAAGATAACTATCTGAGGTTGCATTTATGCTTGTAGGAAAAAGAAAGAGTTTCATATGTAACTCCTTCCACCTTGCTTTGTCTTTTACTTGGTCCATATTTCCTTTGGCATATTCTACAAGAAGACCAGAGTGCCCCATGTGATACAAATAAGATCTCTCCCACCCTCTGGTAGGTACTCTCTTGTGTATTCTTGGACTCACTTGATCCAACTAACAGCTTCTTGTAAGGGCCAGTGTTATTCAGGAATTCTTCCAAGTTGAACAGTTTTTTAGGTATCTTCCCAGAGGATAAAGAGTTTGTCTTATTATTAGATCTTAGGATTGTCTTATTAGCCCTTTGCTGTTGAATGAGCAGAGTCCTGGTGAGGTAGTTTGGCCCTCAGCTGTGTCATTTTCATCTTCCCGAGTCTGGTCCTTGACTCCTGGAAGAGATTATTTGAAAGCATACTCGCAAGTTGGCTCCACGTTCATGATTTGGCTTACATAGAATCAGTAGTTATTTGAGGCTTTTAAATGGTTTTCAGGGTTGGCAAACTTTTTCTGTAAAGGACAAGATAGTAAATATTTTTCTTTGCACACATATGGTCTTTGATGCATATTCTCTATTTCTTTTACAACCTTTAAAAATGTGAAAACCATTTTTAGCTTCTAGGCTGTACAGAACCTGACTATGGGCTGGCAGTAGTTTTACTATGTAAGAGTCTTTGGTGTGAGAAGTATATTACATAGAGAGTTCTCAGATTTACCCTTCATTTCCAACTATATAGAAATATTGTTGGTGGGAAGAGGTAAGGTAACAAGTGAATTCTTAGTAATAAGAATATGTTAGTGTTATCAGCTGTGGACTATGTACTATCCTGGAGGACACTGCCCTGTCTTCCCCTAACCTTCTCCTGTGAATATACTCATATTTTTTATTTGATTTCATATTTATACTAAGAAAAATGGCAGAATTGTGTTAGTGGGTCTGTAGGAACAAGTGCTCATATAGCAAGTTCATGCCTACAGTGGGAGAAAGCAAGACAGACCATGCATTTGTTTTCTGTCTTGTGTGTGTGTATGTGAATTTAAACTCATGCCTGAGGATTTGGTGAAAGTTTGGGTAGAACCAGATGTCCTAACCAGTTTTACTGTCTTTCTGAAAGTAGTTTTTAACTTGCATATCGTTTTGAAGCCTTGTGGAGAGGAGTATCATATTCACACACACTCCACAGGAAGCTTGCTGTTTGATTCGCTCGCTCTCTTCCTCTGACTTCCTTTGAAAGGTTATACTTGGTGTCCTTCCAGGTTTCAGTGCAAACATTGTTTTCCCAAAACCACCTTGAGGGGATTGATAGCCCTTTAGATACATCATACACTTCATACCTTTCCTGCTGCTGTTCTTGCTGATTGTATAAAGCCATTCAGTCACTCCTTGTCTATTATTTTCAATGGAAATTGGTTTTTTTTTTTCCCATTACTTTTTTCCTCTAGACCTTTAGAAATGATTTTTGGGCCCCAATTCAATTGTGAATAGACAGACACAGCTTCTAGGAAAGCCGCTGGGACTCACTGAATTGTGACTGTTGGACAAAGGCATTTTGTTGAGAAGCCTTGCCCCAGAGTGGTGTTGGAGTCTGAAAGAAGGGCCGTCAGCGTCTGGTTCTTTCTGCTGTGAACTAATAGGGAAGCTGATGTTTGCTGAGTGGATGGCTGTGCTCACTGTCCAAACAGATCTCTGTTTGCCAACTGTGAACATATTGCTGCCTCTGTGAGGCACTCCATCATGCCTTGAATGGATCCTCTTGTGTTCAGAATTTTCTGACTCAAAGGAGGGAAAGAGAAATATTTCTTTCAGACTTAAGTATTCACTGTAGCATCCATAGTCTCATCAGACCTTTAGAAACCAAGCATGCACCAGAGATGCTTCTTAAGGAGAATGAGACAGTGGGTAGAGGAAAAAAAGGAAGAAAGTAAAAGACATCCCCATTGAAATGCCTTGATTCTGGCCACTCGTGGCCAAGGTTTTTTAAATAAACCAGGCTGCCTTGGTAAATAGAATTGTGAGAATATTCCTGATTTCCCCTGAGCAAAATAAAGCTTTCAGCACCGAGTTTCCAACTCGTGGCTCATTTCTGTTCACTTTTACACGCACCTACCTCCCAAAGCATATAACACATTCATAATATGTTATTAAATGGGTAGTAGGGTTTCATTCCACTTGAATAATTCCTTAAGTAAAGATTAATTGATATACAAGTGTCTTAATTACATTATAAACTCTTTTTAGAGTTTCAAACCTATTCTATAAAATAAAATGGGATTTTTTTTTGTCATTTCAGTCCCTTTATTGAGTCATTTTCTGCACTGAAATCTGCTTTTTGGCAAGCTTTAGTATTAGCTGTGTGAATTGAGGACATAGCTCACAGGACAAGGTTAGACTTTCTTTGCAATTACCTGTTTAGAAACCTTGGATGAGTGGAGATAGGACAGAACCAACAACATTGTCTGGTAATGAAACTAGATGAGTACATGGCACTCATAGGAAACACCCATTTTAGCCTGAGTTATTTGTCAAGTGTCTGTTAAGCCTCTGGGCCAACTTTGCTTGAGTATTGTGGGGAAAATGACGAGGGTTTCTTGTAACTGATGGGAAGGACTGTGCTTTCATGAATGGAAAAGTAGATTCCCACACAGCAATAAATCTATGTTGCTTTCCCTTAGCCAATGAGAAACCAGTGTTGATTTGCCTAGATGGCGTAAATGATTTTTTGGCTTAGCCTGATAGAAAGCTTAAAATCAGGTTCACTACCCCGTCCCAAGCTATGGTGTTAACAACCATTTTTGTTGACCGGATAGGTATTAATCATTTTTATTGTCTGGATATTGGTATTTGTTTTTGTTGTCTATATAACTTTATTTGTGATTTCCTGTATTCCCAGAAAAATCTGGGTCTATTACCTCATTTGGTTAAAACTGGAGTATAACAGGAGTAACAGGGATGGTTGGGCTGGAGAGCAAGTGGCTACTGTGGCTGGGGTGTTAATAGTGGTGATCCCAGCTGATCCGTGGGGAGCTAAGCTGCCAGGCATTCTTCTGAGACACGCCTCACGTCTCTGCCTCACTCACTCACTCCGTCCTCTGGTAATCTTGTGAGATTGGTACTGTTACCTTCTTTGTTTTATAGATGAGGAAACTGAGGGGTAGAGAGAAGTTTAGTAATTAATATGCATAGGATCACACAACTAGTAACTGGTGAAGCTTGGAATTGAATCTAGAAGGGTAGGCCCAGTATCTCTGCCACAGCTACTTCTCTGTGGTTGACCAGTAAATAAATCTTCATTCTCCTTGCAGAGTTTCAGCTTATCTTTTCTATATTTCTTATAGTGTATTTTGGAGAAGTGTTTAAAGTTACTTAAAATCTAAATACTAGGAAGCTGAGATCACTTCAGAAAGATAATGTGTATTATAGGTAAAGGAATTTGCCCTTCTGCTACATCTGTTTTTATCTCAGAGAGAAGTTCCATATTTAATTCCTTGGAAGTTACTATAAATAGATTGAATTACATTGCGGCTAATAGGTAGGTGGGTAGTAAATTTTGTTCAGCCCTTAATTAGCATTTTTATTTTAAATATGAAGGTAACGAGTCACTATTCAGTATCTTAGTATAAAATCAGAATGTTTATATATTTTTGTATGCTGTGTATGAAAAATATATAGAAATTATTCAGCCATTTCTTTTTTTTTCCAGCCATTTATTTCTTTATGATGTGATGAGGGAAAGAGAAGGATAAGACTTGGAAAGAATGTTTTTAGACTGTTTTTTACTACTGTAAGGTAATATGACTATTGGCAGCATAATTAATTTTTCTCAAGGGATTATAAGGCTGATTGAAATTGGCCAGTTTAAAATGATTTTTTTCTTTAGGAATTATATTTATTGCAGCTCATGAATGCTATGTTGAGTAGTTACTGGTCATCTGAAAAGGTGCACCAAATGAAGAGGAAGTCATATGGCTTCTGAAAAGGAGTCAAAATAGTGCATGAATAATGTAAAGCAAGTTTTGTCATTCATTTCTAAGAGTCTGTCAAAAAGAAAGTTTGTTTAGAAGTATATTCTATAGAGTGTATTTCAGAAAATCAGTTATTAAAAAAATGTAGGTCATACTGTATTGTGATGTTTTATGTGGTTTATAAACACTAGCTAAACTAAAAATTTTGTGCAAATGTGTTGAGCACATTAAACCTATCCAGAAGTTTTAGAATTGCTCTCAAATGAGAATGTGTTCAAGTTCTTCTTTTGAGAGAGAAATTATGACGAAAAAAGTAGTTCAGCTTTCTACCTCTTCTAATTACTTCTTTTGTTTTGGCCTTTCTTGCTTTTGTTAATTTTAGTTTATTTGACCTGAGCCTATTTTGCCTGTTTGGAATTTGTTTTTGAGGGGTTCACAAACTCCCCACGGAAGAGCTCATTAGAGAGTGGTGACTTTACATCTAGAGAATTCCCAGCCCCAACTTTCTGAATGACACCCATGATCACTACTTTAATATTCTGGCAGCTGCCATCAAGTAGTTTTCAGCAGTCTTTTCTGCTTGGTTTAGGATTAGTCTGTAAATTGTGGCTAAGATGTTAATTTGTGTGAAAACCTGGAGAAATTGGAAAACTTATTTGGTGTTACTTTGGCTTGATATCCACTTGAATGTTGAAGTAGCATAACATTTTAGCACTTGTTTCCCAATCATTGAATAAATCATTAAGAGACAATGACTATCAAATGAAAAGTAGAATCTACAGGGGAAAAAAGTGACCAAAGCACCCTGTCAGATTTGGCTACTTTTATTTTTGTACATATGCTTCAGATTGTTAGGTTTCTGTTTGGTATATTTTGATAGGTTATACTCTCCCAGATGTATTGAATCATTTTGTGAGTAGTGAATTTGGTAAAATTGGACATTAAAAGATAACAAAATAAAACATTATCAATACCACTGATTCTTTTTCCAGGGTCTTTAGAGAAAATGCTTCCCTGGTGGCTCAGACGGTAAAGCGTCTGCCTGCATTGCGGGAGACCTGGGATCAATCCCTGGGTCAGGAAGATCCCCTGGAGAAGGAAATGGCAACCCACTCCAGGACGCTTGCCTGGGAAATTCCATGGATGGAGGAATATGGTGGGCTACAGTCCATGGGGCCGCAAGAGTCGGACACGACTGAGTGGCTTCACTTTCACTTCACTTTAGAGAAAATATTTGCTTTGCTTTTAACTTCCTGGTAAATCTCATCTTGTAAAGTCCAGGTTAGGACTATACATTAGTACTTAAGATCTGCCTCTTTATTTCTTCCTTTACTTTGGCTAACTTTAATAAGAATATTGTGATGTGAGCACATGGGATGAAGAAAACACAGGGAGTGATGAATCAAAATTAAAGGCATCTGGTATGTCTCCTAACTGCTGGAGAACAATAGTAGTCAGAACGTTGATTACTATGCAGTCATAGATTAGATTGACACACTGCCCACTGTCAAAAGTGGCTTTTTCAAAACATGAATATGTGAATTTATGCCCCTCCCCATATAGCCTTCATCTGGAGGTGTGGGGAGTGGAAGTGGAGGAAAGCAGGTGGGAAGCAGATGGAGGAGATAGATTATAATATTTTTTTTAAGCAGAAAATGTTGTTTATTCCATTACAAAAATGAGACTAAGAGGAATGCAGGACTCTTCGGAACATGGGGTAAGGCAGTATTTTTCATTATGTTGAGAATGATTTTTAGGAACACATACATTTTTAAGACATGGCATTTTAATGTGAATCATATGTACTGCTGAGTCCATAGGATGACCAAACCTTCCTAACACTGTTTGCTCTCAGTCTGTCCAGAGATATAAAACCTTTTTTTAAAGGAAATTTTTTTTTTACTTTGCTAAACAATTGCCCTAAGAGTCCTGAACCAGTGGTTTTGAATACTTTCAGGATATGAGGAAGCTAGAGATGCATGGCTATTCTCAGAAATCGTATTCAGTATTAGGTTAATGCATAGTGAGATTGCTAGTCATTCCAGGGGACAGTGACCTGCTTTTCTCTGGGTAACTTTCAATATTTACAAACTATAAGTCAATTTATATTTAAGTAAAACAAATGTGTTAGTTATAGGAATACTAAGTCCAACTAACATACAGTGAATCTGAATTTGAAGTTAATGGAGAAAGGAGAGGGGCAATATACATTTATTTTAGTAAACTACTCTGTAATTATAATGTGGAAGATTTTGTGCAGGAAATGAGTTTTGGTAGTTTCTGGGACATTAGACTTAAAGCTGGCTCTTATGATAAATCCAAATTGGGTTGTTAGTGGAAATTTTGTGATTGTGCTCACAAAACTCTTAGACATCCATTGGACCATTGGATAGGTCTAAAGGTTGGGACGATGAATTTTCTAATTTATTCTAGTTTCGTCTCAGACTGTACCATATCTCATGAATTTTAAAGGATGCATTTCTAGTCCCATTTTAACACCCTTTGAATTGTCATGCATCTTTACATGTCAATTAAAGGCAACATTTTTTTCTTTATTAGTAGCATATAAAATTTTGTTGTCTTATTGACAGTATCGTAAACTTGGTGAAATATGATATTTATAAAAATATGCCCCTATACTACACACAATAACATGCATCATTTGTTTTTCTGCTTCTTACTCTGTTGGGCCATAGTCGAGATTCTAGACTTTGGACCACTAACAAACATAGATGAATTTAAATTTAATTTTTTGAATGAGTAATCCTTCTGGGAGCCTCACTAGTTGAGAGATCTGTAAGTTGCTGTAAGCCCATCGCAATATAGGTATACTTGCTAACAGTCCTCATTAAAAACCTGCAGAGTGGCGTAAAATGAGAAAGCGAGTTCTTGAAAAAGAAAATTTTGTTTTTTAAAATAACAAATTCAAATAGAATCAAGAATCTCTGAGAAAACCTTTCCAGAATATTTCACAGATTATATTGGCACTTTCAAAATATTCATGAAATTTAGCAAAGTTGGAAGGTGGACACAAGCCTTCGTAGGTTATAAGCTATTATTTTCATTCTTTTTCTTGGGCAGGGGAGCTGGTTAAGGAAGTGATGGAATAAAGGCCATCAAAATTGTTGATATTTTTCAGTAAAATAGATCACTATCAGATTGTTTTAGGGTTTAAGAAAACCTAGGTATTAATTTTTTCATAAGATTCTATATTTTTGTGTAGTATGCTTTTAAAAAAAACCTTTGTAGCAACATGCAAAAAATGAAAAAGTTTGCATGCAAATACCCAAAAGGGTGTAAAAGTTGAGAGGAATAAACAAAAGTTTTAGGGAAGAAAACATTCTCTTTTCTGGCTCGAGTGAGAGAAACAAAAGCTGAGAAGTTATCTGCTTTTTATTAGTAGATGTGTTACCCATGTGTAGAATTGTTGTCATTCTTTATATATGTATTCTTAAGAGAGTTGAAATTTTGCGGCTGACATATTTGTAAAAGTTGGGATTGAAAATGAGAAAGTATCTTGATTATCGGATGTGTAATGCCTGACTATTCTGTTGCAAAAACCTTTGGGTTATATTTATAATAATGAGACTACTTAATATGAAGTGATCTTTGTTATAATTTCATATGATAATACATGTAAAACAAACATATAAACTATAATACCTAGATGATTTCATATAATATCTTAAAAACTTATTCATAGCATATAAATGTGAAGATATAAATATTTAAGTAGTGACTATAATGCTGATTCTAATACTGGTGATCTCAATAACCTAGTACAATTTAAAATGAAAAAAACAATGAAGTCATGGTCTCCCTCAGGTTTGAACTTGGCAGTACTCTATTGTTCGGACTTTGCCTGACTCCTGTAGTGGGTTGAGCTCCCAACTGCAGAGGCTCATGGGTCTCCAAAGGCATAGAAAATTCAGGGATTCATAGCTCAGCTGGTAAAGAATCTGCCTGCAGTGCAGGAGATCTGGATTCGATCCCTGTGTTGGGAAGACCTCCTGGAGAAGGGAAAGGCTACCCACTGCAGTATTCTGGCCTGGAGAATTTCATGGACTGTACAGTCCATGGGATCGCAAAGAGCTGGACACAGCTGAGTGACTTTCACTTTCATAATTAGTGAGCTGGCCATGGTGTGGATGAGAAACTGCTAGTCTTCTTCTGCCTGAAATAGACTTGTTGACTGTAAATAGACCAGGGCAGTGATGATTCTCCACACCTTGTGCTTAGAGTGATAGAGTGTAATGTTTTTAGAACCTAAGTTTAAAAAAGGTCATTGACAAGATAGACGTTAGGATGACCAGTGGGGATGCAGTTAGAAGCCACATCACAGAAGGATAGGGTAAAGAAATCCCAAATGGTTTTGTCTTTGGGAGGCCTGATGAGATTTAACTCCCTAAGTATCTGAAGGATTGTTTTATGGGATTGAGATTACATTTAGTCTGTGACACTCTGAGGAACAGAATTCAGATTTCTGCTTATTAAAACGGAAAAAACTCGTTATCAATTAAGATTTCTAAAAAATGAATTTCCTGCATTTTGAGAATTTCTGGGCTCCAAAATCACTGCAGATGGTGATTGCAGCCATGAAATTAAAAGACGCTTACTCCTTGGAAGGAAAGTTATGACCAACCTAGACAGCATATTAAAAAGCAGAGACATTACTTTGCCAACAAAGGCCCGTCTAGTCAAGGCTATGGTTTTTCCAGTGGTCATGTATGGATGTGAGAGTTGGACTATAAAGAAAGCTGAGCGCCAAACAATTGATGCTTTTGAACTGTGGTGTTGGAGAAGACTCTTGAGAGTCCCTTGGAGTGCAAGGAGATCCAACCAACCCATCCTAAAGGAGATCAGTCTTGGATCTTCATTGGAAGGACTGATGTTGAAGCTGAAACTCCAATACTTTGGCCACCTCATGCGAAGAGTTGACTCATTGGAAAAGACCCTAATGCTGGGAAGGACTAGGGGCAGGAGGAGAAGGGGACGACAGAGGATGAGATGGTTGGATGGCATCACCGACTCGATGGACATGGGTTTGGGTAAACTCCGGGAGTTGGTGATGGACAGGGAGGCCTGGCATGCTGCGATTCATGGGGTCGCCAAAAGTTGGACACGACTGTGCGACTGAACTGAACTGGGAAAGTGAATTCTATATTATGCAAAATATTCTGGCCACCTACTGGAGATTATGATCAGCAGTTCAAGCCTTAAGTTAGGAATTGAACTCAGTCAGTTCAGTTCAGTCACTAGGTCATGTCCGACTCTTGTGACCCCATTAACTGCAGCACTCCAGGCTTCCCTGTCCATCAACTCCTGGAGCTTGCTCAAACTCATGTCCATCAAGTCAGTGATGCCATCCAACCATCTCATCTTCTGTTGTCCGTTCTCCTCCTGTCTTCAGTCTTTCCCAGCATGAGGGTCTTTTCCACTGAGTCAGTTCTTTGCATCAGGTGGCCAAAGTATTGGAGCTTCAGCTGTGGAGTTGAACTGAATGACCTTTAAGATGGTTCCCACCCCTGAGGGAATTTTGATTGTGTGATCTTGGCTGTTAACTAAAAACAGTTACAAAGATTTTGTCAAATGTTTTCCCTGTTTATCTATTTTTAGGTGCATAGTTTCATATTAAACTATCACTGATGCCTGGTAATCATATAAATAAATGCTTGTATAGACTGCTTCTTTTATTTTTTAGATGATCTCAGTTCATTTTTTTTTTTTTTTAGATTTATTTATTTTATTCATATATTTTTTGGCTATACTGGGTCTTTGTTGCTGTGCACAGGCTTTCTCTGGTTGTGGCGAGCAGGGGCTACTCTGTGGTTGGGCTGCACTGGCTTCTCATTTTGGTGGCTTTTCTTGTTGCAGCACATAGGCTCTTGGTGAGCAGGCTTCAGTAGTTGCCGCTTGCCAGCTCTAGAGCACTGGCTCAGTAGCTGAAGTGGAAGGGTTCCATTGCCAGGCAGCATGTGGGATCTTCCCAGAGCAGGGATCGAACCCATGTCCCCTGCATTGGCAGGCAGACTCTCAGCCACTGGACCACCAGGGAAGCCCTAGACTGCTTCTTAATAGAGTGTTTATTGTTTTGTGCTACATGAAATTCTGTGATCATTTTGTTGTTGCCATAGGAGTATAATAATAGTTGCTTTATTATGACTAAACTGCTGCTGCTAAGTCGCTTCAGTCGTGTCCGACTCTGTGCGACCCCATAGATGGCAGCCCACCAGGTTCCCCGTCCCTGGGATTCTCCAGGCAAGAACACTGGAGTGGGTTGCCATTTCCTTCTCCAGAGCATGAAAGGGAAAAGTGAAAGTGAAGTCGCTCAGTCGTGTCCGACTCTTCGCGACCCCATGGGCTGCAGCCTACCAGGCTCCTCCGTCCATGGGAGTTTCCAGGCAAGAGTACTGGAGTGGTGTGCCATTGCCTAGAAGAGTATTTTTAGCCAAATTATAGTCATCTTTGATATATATTTAATAAAATACCCATTAATTGGATAAAATTTATGGTACTTGGCTGTCTTTTTTCTCCTCTTCACTTTTAAACATTGTGCTGAAATTAAGACTCAGCTAATTTGACTTAAAGTAAGTACAAATGAGATGTGCTTCAAGGATCTTGGATGTGCTTACTCTTTTCTCTTACTCTTTTATTTATTTTATTTCATTCTTTCTAGGTCGTTATTCATCTGACTGATTCATAGGACATCTGCATCAAAGCCAATGGGGTATATAGGTGAGGGATGAGGAAGGTTGAGCTGGTCAGCCTGTGAAAGGAAGCAGATTCTAGAGGTCTGGAAATCAACATTTTCAAAAGGCACCAGAGATTCTAATGTAATTCCCATTTGAGGCTCAGTTTTTTGTTCAGTCATTCAGTTGTGTCCGACTCTTTGTGACTCTATGGACTGCAGCACGCCAGGCTTCCCTGTCCTTCACCATCTCCCAGAGTTTGCTCAAACTCATGTCCGTTAAGTTGGTGATGCCATTCAACCATCTCAGCTTCTGTCGTCCCCTTCTTCTTCTCCCTTCAATCTTTCCCAGCATGAGGATCTTTTTAAATGTGTTGGCTCTTCCCATAAGGTGGCCAAAGTATTGGAGCTTCAGCCTCAGCATCAGTCCCTCCAATGAATATTCAGGATTGATTTCCTTTAGAACAGACTGATGTGATCTCATTGCAGTCCAAGGGACTCTCAGGAGTCTTCAATACTACAGTTCAAAAGCATCAATTCTTCTGTGCTCAGCCATCTTTACTGTCCAGCTCTCACACCCATACATGACTACTGGAAAAACCATAGCTTTGACTTGACTGGAAGGATTTTAGGGATTGTCAACTAACAGTTCTCTTTTACAGTCTGTGAGGATAGGCCTAAATGACATCAATGCTACTGCTCTAGAAGGAAGCATGGAAATCATTAGGTTTCTTTTGGGTTGCATTTGAGGCATTAACATGCATAGTTAAGTGACTTACCCAAGGCCTTATGGATTGGATCCCATATCTCACTGAGCTTCAGTTGGTTTTGATGGAGTGTGTTGAAGATCAGAGTTTTTCAAAATACCATTTGAAAGCTGAAATGAACCATTGACCAACGTCTATATTACTATCATGCTTTTTTTGAGTTGCTATTTTGAGTATCATACGTGTGCTTTCATCACAGACCTTCTAATGCATCACATTGAATTGGAAAACAATTCAGAAGAGATTAATTGGGACCATGTATTTTCTGGGTGTGGTTTTTCTGCATGGTGTGAATTTTCTCCTCAATTCATCAGATTATTTCCTTCTTTTGTGTTTTTGTTTGTTTGTTTTTGTTTTTTCTTCTTCCTTCTTCCATGTTCGATATCTGTCTAGTTCCTTGTTTCTTTTCAGAGAATGTCAACTTGCTGCCCCCAAACCTTTCTCCCTGTTAGCCAGTCTTCACTCTGTTCTAGCAGTACATTGCCTAACAAACCTGACCTCATATCTGTGACCAAGAAATTTTTAATCAGATATTTGACATTGTTTTACTCTTCTAAAAGTGAAGGTGATCGCTTAGTAAGTATGAGGCTTAAGGTGTATCTCAGTAGGTCTTCAGAGACTTGTGCATATGGGAGTTATTTTATAGGTGATATCGCAGGGAAGAGAAGTTACAAAACACAACGGTTTCTCAAAGGTAGGTAGTGATGGAGACGAAGAGTTTGAAAAAGACTTATTCACATCTTCTGATACTCACAGTTTAATCTGAGTAGAGATGTCTGGACTGAAAGGGGTGTCATGTGAACATTTTGCCTTGAAGGGATTTATGAGTTGCTCCTGTTTGTATAGTGTGTATATTTGTGGTTATGTTGTTTAACCGTTGATGGCAGTATAAGTGAAATTACTGTTTTTTGTTTTTCATTGAACATATTGATAATTCTGTGTTTTCCTTTTCTTATCTATCCCTATAGACCTAGTCTTGGCTATTCCTGATTGGCTGGTAGTTGTGTGGATGAGAGAAGTTTAAAATTTATCCTTCTCTTGAAAAGCTTGCTTTTTTTTTTTTTTTAAGCTCAGAAAGAACAGCGGTTAATCAGTTAGGAGATCTTTCTGGTAATCTGTTCCCCACACATAGACTCTCCATTTTCATTTGTCTCAGGCCCCTTTGTAAATGAAGGGGTGGTACTTGGAATTGTGGCTTACTTAGGAAAATTTTTTGTTTGTGTTGAACCAGTGTGCTAGGACGAGAAAGCCATACCTATGCCATAAAGCAGTCGGCTGCCCCTCAAACAATAACTGTGTCAGCTCATTTTTATAGCTGAGAAAATAACCAGCCAGAGTGATCCAGCCGTCCTGCAGTTACTTGGAGGTGTTTACTGACTGCCTTTGATCAGACTTCAAGTAGGAGAGTCTAATCTATTTGTAGTTGTTATTTACTGTCAGTCTCAGCCTGCCCTTTGTTTTTCACATACAAACAAAGAGGTAAATGCAACAAGCTGTGTAAACATATCTGGTCTATAGGAACTTTCACTTACTCTTTTGGCCTCCTCTGCATGTCTTAGGTAAGGTAGAGGTTAGAACTATAAACTGAACTAGTCATCTCAAAGCCCATTATTAGGTCCCAGCCACTGGACAATTTAGAGGATTTTCATTAGCAATCACAACACTTTTGTAAAATTAAGTTAATTTCAGAAGATTGCCGGCCTTCTGTTGAGAAGCAACTTCCAACCTGACGTGTGATTGTGAATGAGCAAATACAATAACCTGGAGGAAAAATGGCATCAGGTAGATAAACTGTAATTTGTGTTCTATGGATTAGTGTTTTGTTCTGTTTTTTTTTCTGTTTCCATAATAGCTATTAGTTTTCTTTAGCAGTTCTATGCCATGGATCCCAGACATTTCTCTCTTTTTTTGAGGTACATGAGTTAAAAGAACCAAGATAGTAAGCCATGTGGAGATGTTGTCAATAAAATGCTTTTAGAATGTTGTTAAAGGCTTTCCCTTATGGGAAGCATGCTTATGGTGGGAGGTGGGTAGGGGTGGAGAGCAGAAGAGCCTGCCTTGAGGGCAGTTAAAAGGGATCCTCTGTGGTTGACCTAAAACCTCATCAGAACAGTGGATACTTGAACCCCCCCCCCCAAATATATTGTGTAATAATATGTTGGTAAAGCTATACATTATTATTATTTGTAATTCAGCTTTCAGGTGGGTGATGTTTAAATGTTCTTTGATTTCTAACAGATGGATAATGTAAAACAGCTCTTGAGAGGAATGCAATCACATACTGTTGTCAGGCTAATGACTCAGTGCTATTTTCAAACTTGCCCCTCTACAGCATGACCTTGGAGTTGTAAGGAAGTGCAAATTTGCCCCTGAGTTCTTCACAGAGTTATAAACTATTTGCTGTCCTGTTTTTTATTTGCTGTTCTGTCCTTCCCTGGAGAAACAGGCTTGTTGGTCAGCCAAATGGGGTGGGAATTGAGGCCTGGGGAGGGAGAGTGGACCGTGTTTTACTCATCCCTGGGTCAAGAAGAGGAAATGGCAACTCATTCTGGTATTCTTGCCTAGAAAATCCCATGGACAGAGGAGCCTGGTGGGCTACAGTCCAGGGGGTCTCAAAGAGTCAGACATGACTGAGTGACCGAGCATGCACATTCCCCTTCATAACCTTTTCTGAGAGCAGAGAAGGCTGGTGAGAGAATGAAGGAGACCCGTTTAAAATACTCAGGGTCACAGTGAATAAGGTCTGCCCCATTCCTGCTGGCACATTGCTTAGTTGCTGTCTCTGCCATTGCCCTTCTAATGAATAATCTTTCTTCTGATTTTTTTCTATACAAAATTAATAGACTTATTTCTAAAAACTATCAGTTTGCATTTTATTTCGGTACATTTAAAATGAAATTTTAACTACTCTGCCCTAATAAATTTTTACCTTCAGCAAGACTCTCTTGGAGGGTTCTACTGAACTTACACTCACCCATTCCAACTCAGTTTTTTTGGCAGTTTCCTCTTGAATTAGTTATTAGCTGGAACACCAGTACTTGGGCAAAAGGGTCCTCATTTTCCTCAATAAGAAAATGTGACGGGCTCTCTAATGCCCTTGATGGACATAGAGAAAACATGCAAAGAAAGATTTGCTTCAAAAGGCTTTGCAGTGAATGCCTTTTTTATGACTTTAATTTTGCTGTAAACTTTTGCAGAGACTTTTCTTTGTAAAATATCAGAAGCCCATTCTTGGTATTAATGAGTTGTATTTGTATCATTCCTCAGAGCTTTGAAGTTTATAAGGTCCTGGTTTAAGTATAAATAAGGAAATCCATGGATTATCTTCCATTAAAACCTGACATTAAAAATCAAAGACGGACATAATCTTAGTGTTCATTTAGATAAGTTTAACTGGGAGGATGATACTGAATGTTTTCATCTGTGGACTGGATAAGTTATATTCCAAGTTTGAATAGGGTGAGAAAGTTTAGCATGAAAAGCAGGGCCCTAAGACCTCGGAAGGTCCAACTTCAGCATCAGGCTGGATCTGTGAACTCAGCGTCTTATGCTTTGGTTTACTCAAAGATGAAACTTTGGAACCATTTTTCATAGACCTCCTATCTAATTCTTTAATCAGTTCTATTGCTGGACTAGATTCTTACCAAATGCTCATGCAGTTTGAGATGTCTGGGCCATGTGCCTGACTCTCTGCCGAGCTACACAGTTATCTGTCAGAGACATCTCAGGCCAGAAGCAGGACAGCGAGCTGCATTCCCGCACCGCCCCCCCACCTCCACCCCCGGGCCGCACTTCTTTGCACCTGTGCATTACTCATTCTGCATGCCATTCTCTCCATAATTACGAACAGAAATCCTTGTTCTCTTCAATGTCAGTGTGTCCTTGGCATCCTGCTCAGGGTCTGGCAACTAGATCGGGTTCAGCAAAGGTTTGTTGAACAGAACAAAGCAGCAACCAGGACTTCTAAAATCAGGGGTTGAAGGTTGTATTACTGCCTCTCTCATGATATCTAATATCTTTAACAATCTTAGAGCTTGTATTTCTGTAGCCCTGACTGTATTTTTAAACTTCTTATTTTGTACTGGGGTATAGCCAAGTAACAATGTTGTGATAATTTCAGGTGAACAGTAAAGGGACTCAGTCATACATATTTGTTGTTGTTGTTTAGTTGCTAAGCTGTGTTCGACTCTTTGCGACTCCATGGACTGTAGCCTGCCAGGCTCACCTGTCTGTGGGATTTCCCAGGCTAGAATACTGGAGTGGGTTGCCATTTCCTCTTCCTCCAGGGGCATCTTCCCCACCCAGGTCTAACCCAGGTCTCCTGCATTGCAGGCTGATTCTTCACCACTGAGCCACTGGGAAAGCCCCCAGCCACACATACACATGTATCCATTGTCCCGAAAATGTCCCTCCCATCCAGGGTAGCCCTGAAGTTAAATCAGGTTCTTTTTAAAACTATGTTAGCCATCATGCCTGTTGTGAATGGATTCACTAACTTCCTTACCATTCATGCCAGTCACTGGGAGTTTTCAGTATGCTCCTTCTACCCACCGTGGATGACTATCGGCCAGCTCCAGTGCTCTTGGCCTCTAATAAAACAATTGCTGCTTGTTTACATAGTAGTTAGTAACATTTCTGTTATAAAGTCTCCTGTGTGGTGTTTAATCTCTTACAGCATCTTGTACAATAAATGTTTATTGACTTGAATGTACTAAAATATAAATTAATACAGGAAAATCACTCTATAATCACTCAATAAATATATAGATTTTGTTAACATTTAAGCCTTAAAAAAACTTGATAAAGTAGATAACTTGATTTTTTTGAAACTAAGGAACATTGGGATTGATGAAATTTAATCTGGTGTGAAATTAAACTCTCTACTCCTGATGCCCTTATAACAGCTAAATAACAGAACAAAGAGGAATATTGGGAAAGAAAAATTTGTATTCAAAATGGGAAACATACTTAACTAATGTTGCACCTTCTTGTGTTTTGAATGGGTAATTGTTAAGATGGTGGTATCCCATTATTTATGAGTCCTATCAGCAGCCCAGTTTTGTGAGTGGTTTACTTCAGGAAGACTTCAGCAAGAATATGTCAGTCACTGGGCAATTTGTTGTTATGGTCATTTGCTACTTTTAAGGACAATGCTGAGCCAGACTAGAAATTCTTGTAATAAAGCCAGTGTCAGAGAGAAGTAGAGGATTGACTGTTATGTTTTCAGAAAACAAAGGCTGATCTTCTTATTTATAGAGTTGTCCAGATATTTAAAAAGTTAGACACCTGCAATTTTCTAAGGTTTCCTGGAAATTACAGGAAGATAACAGGTAGTTTTGGGAGAGGTAGGGCTAGTAATTAGGGATGGGAAAGTAGATTACTATGGCAAAGCAGCTATCTTTCCCTTTTAAAGAAATTTGTTCCTTGTTTTTTAATCATCATAACTCATGTATCTTGAATGTATTATTTTTAAAAGGAGAATATTATTTTAAATCAACAAGATGGAAAAACATTTTTACAGGAGAAAATGTGAAGGGCAAAACAAGTGACGTGCTCATTTGAGAGCTCATGTAACTCTTCATTTGTCTTTCTGTTGTTGTTGTTGTTCAATGGCTAAGTTGTGTCCAGCTTTTTGCAACCCCATAGACTGCTCTCCAGTGGGAGTTTGTCAGGCTCCCCTGTCCTTCACTATCTCCTTGAGTTTGCTCAAACTCATGTCCATTGAGTCAGTGATGCCATCCAACCATCTCATCCTGTTGCTCACTTCTCCTTTTGCCTTCAGTCTTTCCCAGCATTAGCATCCTTTCCAGTGAGTCAGCTCTTCACATCAAGGGGCCAAAGTATTGGAGCTTCAGCATCAGTCCTTCCAGTGAATATTCCGGGTTGATTTCCTTTAGGATTCTCTAGTTTGATCTCCTTGCTGTCCAAGGGACTCTGAAGAATCTTCTCCAGCACTACAATTGGAAAGCATCAATTCTTAGGTGCTCAGCCTTTATCATGGTCCAACTCTTACATCCATATATGACTACTAGAAGAACCATAGCTTTGACTATACAAATCTTTGTTGGCAAAGTGATGTCTCTGCTGCTTTTATAGGCGGTCTAGGTTTGTCTTTCTGATAAATTCTCTATTAACCTCTTTGTTCATATTGAATTTCTCTTCATGGCACAATGTTAAAGTTGTTTTTAAAATACCATTATTTGACCAGGTACTGTACTGGGCACTAAATGCATCGTTACAACTCCCGGTCCTTGGAACAACCCTTGAAATTAGTTCTTGTAAATTTTTTTTTTTTTTTTTTTTTGTAACTTGGAGAACTGCTGATCTGTCAGAGAGATTTTAAGTAACTTACCCAGGGTCATGCTAGAAAGTGGTAGAGCTCACATTCAAACCCAGGCCTCCCTAGTTCCAAGGGTTTTCTTTCTGCACTGCTCAGATTCTGCCTTTTCCAGTCTGTTTCCTCTCTGGCAGGATGACTGGGGGAAGAAGTAGTTACAGATTGGAGAGACCAGTACATCTGAACCAGAGAGATGTGCAGTCTGTACCTGATTGTATATGAAAATTACACCTTGAGAGAGAGGAAAGAAAATGACTTTACAGCAACATTTTAAGAAACAGCAAAACTTACTCCTCAAGGAAACCATGCTGAGCTAAAACGTATGAAAACTGACTTCCAGACCGTATTGTTCCATCACCTGCCTGATACTCAGCTTGCCTCTGGGCCTCAGTTTCTTTACTTGTAAAACAGTGAGACCTCTACCAAATCCTGAGGGTCTTCTAACAGCTCATTTCTGTAATCACTAACATGTCCATAGGATGATAATCATTTAAAATCTTGCTGAATTTAGACAGTGCCTGAAATGCATCCTTGTGTGCGTTTGTTTATATATCTGTACCCCATAATTAGACCGTCAGTCCCTTGAGGACTGAGAATGCAGCTTACTGGTATTTTGCATAGCACAGTGTCTAGAAATAGCATCCTCCCCAAAATTAATGTATGCGTCATGAAGTGTGCTCTAGGAGATTTGTTTATTAGTAACCCCAGATTTACCATCTTATAGTTTTTTGGTTATGTACTCGTCATGTAACATTATTTTAGAAAACTTAAATAATTATTAAGGTGAAATTCATATAAGATTAATATGAACTATTAGATTTAGCTAATAGTTAACTTTTAATTCATTTGCATTTAGTGCATTTGCAGTGTAGGGCATTCACTTCTTTCTAGTTCTAAAACATTTTCATCACCCCAAAAAGAAACACTTCCATCTTTTAAGCAGTTAACATCCCAAATCATTCCCACTGCTTAGCCATCAGAAATTACAGATCTGAGTTTCATCTCTGATTTATTTATTCTGGATATTTTATGTACATGGAATCACACAGTATGTGACCTTTTGTGTCTGGCTTCTTTTACTTAGTTTAATATTTTCAACCTTCTAGCATCTATCAGTACTTCATTCCTTTTTATGACTCAGTAATATTCCCATGTGTGTATTATATCAGATTGTATTTACCCATTTTTCCCCAAATGGACATTTTGGCTGCTTGTACCATTTGACTGTTGTGAATAGTGCTGCTGTGAGCATGTGTTTGTGTATTTGTTTGAGTCCCAGTTTTCAATCCTTCTGGGTATATTTTACCTAGAAATCATATTGATGGGCCATATAGTACTTTTCTGTTTAGCTTTTTGAGGAAGAGCCAAACTGATTTCCACAGCAGCTGTACCATTTTACATGACTACCAGCAGTAGTACAAGGGTTGCAGTTTTTCCACATCCACACCAACGCTTATTTTCCATTTTCTGAGAATAGCTGTTACAGGAGTTTGAAGTGGTGCCTCACTGTGGTTTTGATTTGTTTCCCTAATGACTAATGAGGTGGTGAGCATCTTCTCACACTTATTGCCTCTCTGTCTTCTTTGGTAAAATGACTGTTTAAGCCCTTTCCCCATTTTAAAATGGGTTGTCTTTTTGTTGAGTTGTGAGAATTATTTATATATTTGGAATACTAGTTCCTTACTAGATACAGAATTTTTAAGTATGTTTTGCCTGTCTTATAGGTTGTCTTTTCACTTTGTTACTAATGTCCTTTGCACGAGGTTTTTAGTTATTATGAAGTCCTCTTTATTGTTTTTTCTTGTGTTGCTTATAGTTTTGGTGTCACATCTAAGAATCCATTGCCAAATGTAACATTATGAAAATATAGCCATGTTTTCTTCTAAGGGTTTATGGTTTTAGCTTTTATATTTAGGTCTAACTTTTGTGTATGATATCAGGTAGGAGTCCAGGTTGATTCTTTTAGTCTGTTTGAGGCCTCTTGCAGTTTCATATGAATTTAAGGATTTGCTTTTCCGTGTCTGCCAAAGAGACTTGGAATTTTGATAGAGATTACATTGACTTGGCCTCCCTGGTAGCTCAGCTGGTAAAGAATCTGCCTGCAATACTTGAGACCCTGGTTTGATTCCTGGGTTGGGAAGATCCCCTGGAGAAGGGATAGGCTGCCCACTCCAGTATTCTTGGGCTTCCCTTGTGGCTCACAGCTGGTAAAGAATCCGCTTGCAGTGCTGGAGACCTGGGTTTAATCCCTGGGTTGGGAAGATCCTCTGGAGAAGGGATTGACTTTGTAGGTCACTTTGACTTAGTAGATTACTTTGAACAGTGTTGCCATCTTAATAATACTGTCTTCCATTCCATGTCTTTGTTTAGGTGTTCTTGGGTTCCACTTCTTTAGGTCTTCTTTACTTGCTTTCAGCAGTGTTCTGTAATTTAGGTGCAGAAGGCTTTCACCTTGTTTAAATTTATTCTTAAGTATTTTATTCTTTTGGATATTGCTGTAAATAGAATTATGTTCTTAATTTCCTTTTCAGATTGTTCATTTTTGGTGCATAGAAACATAATTGACTTGTGTGTTGCTCTTGTACCCTGTAAATTTATTGAACTCTTTTTTTAAATCTAATAGTGTTTCGTCTATGGAATCTTTGGGATTTTCTATATATAGGATAATGTCATCTGTGAACGTGGTTTTACTTCTTCCGTTCCAGTTTGGATGCTTTTTCTTTTTCTCCCAGTTGTTCTAGCTAGGACTTCTGGTTCCAATGTAGATAGTGATGTTGAAGGTGGGCATCCATCTCTTGTTCCTGATGTTAGGGTGAAAGCTTTAGTTTTTTAACCGTTGAGGGTGATGTTTGCTGTGTATGCTCATTGTCTTTTAACCAACCTGAGAACTTGTTAGAAACTCTAACTCTTAGGATCCACCCCATATTTTGTGATTCTGAAACTGCAGGAAGTGGAGTTTAGTCATCTGGATTTTCAGAAACCCTCTAGTTGATTTTGATGTGTACTAAAGTTTAAGAACCACTGCACTAGAGTTTAAGCTTAGGTTAGGACCTGTGTTTTATCTTTGTATTCCTTTTAGTCCTCTTATGGGATTAATTAATGTTGAATAACTTCAACAACAACAACAATGTTCGCAAAGTGCCTACATAATCTGTTAACTTGTCTACATGTCTCAAATCACCATAAATAACTGGAGATTCATTATTAGACATTCACAAGATTCACCAGAAGACCTCACATTTTGTATTTAGTCTTAGATCCATGCATGGCAAACAGCGCAAGTGTACTTTTATTTAGGCTGTTTGTCTTGGTAATTGCTTTCACTGTAATTATCTGGTTACCTACTAGCTGTGGTCTTATCCTTGTGACTACTTCAGCCAGCAAGAAATCCTCTTTTGGCTATTTGGAAAGATCTGGAGGCCTTTGTTTTTGTTTTAATAGGGCTTATTGAATTTCATCACACCCTTGTTTGCCCTTGTTTTATTTTTCTCATTAGTTTTCCTTTATCTTGCTATGTTGTGCCCTCAGTCCTCTTACATCCTTTTTCCCTCTTTCATTCTTTTTGAACAAGATAATATTTAAGTTGATAAGCTAAGCATGTAATCTAATGCTACTAATGGCTGTTGTTGAAACTAGCCATTTGGACACACAGGTACCAGTTTATATACAAAGACAGTTATAACATTCTATTTATTCACTAGTTGTTTACCTACTGGTGAATATTCAGCTCATAAAAATACATTTTCAAAATGGCAGAATTGTGGTATAATTAATTATTTATAGCTGGTCTATTTCTGAGACTGGTTTAATGATAATTGATACCCTGGATTCCTATTTTCCACCACTTCTAGGTGTCTGAACCTCATTTGCACATCCTCCTCCCAAGAGTCAATCTAGTAAACTCTTCTCTCAGGACAGGTGAATATTCTGAGTATATTAATAGTATCAGAGCCAGGGGTATCTCCATGTGGGGGCTGTGTGGGATCACCAGTAGCAATAGCAGCCTTGGTGGGGGCATAGCTCCATGAGCTATGTGTGGCCCTAAAAATACAACATTGCTGGACTTCCCTTCAGTCTCTTTGATACGAGAATAAAGTTGTAGGATCATTGCATGAATTACTATTGGTTGAATAATTAAGCCATTCTCCAACCTTTCTTGTTCACAGTTTGTTATAAGTAAATGAAAAATCAATGCACTAACAAATGCTAGCAGACTTTTAAGATGTCAGACCATGTACATGAATATTGCAGTTAAAATTTTTAATGACTATAAATGGATAATAGTTCTTATTTGTGTGTCACATCTTGTTCAATGAAAAAAGCTGAGGCTGCGGTGGGGAGGCCAAGTCTTGACTCTTGAAGTCACAGCCTAAAAGCTGAAATTGATCAAATTTCCCAAGACATTTTTTCATGGAATTACTTGACTTTCAGCTAACATTCTAATTTCAGTTCTAGAAATTGTACATGTGACATCTTTTATCTGTCTGTGGAAGAGCTCATGTGGTCTCTAGCTGAGCTTCTTAATTAGTTTCTCAAAAAAAAAAAAAACAGACAGCATTTTGGAGGTGTATGTTTGGATTCAAATTATTTCATCTATGTGTATGTATATTTGTGTAGACCTACCTTTATATACCAAGAATGTTTAAATAAAGAGGGTTTGAGATATCTTAAGTGATTAACATTTTTTTTTTTTCAAGTTTAGTAGATCGATGATTTCCCAATACAGTCAAAGAGGAAGTTTGTTTGGGGAGACTGTGTGGCTTTTTTCCCTGCCTCACATATCCTGTGTTGGTGGTTTGAATAAGAAGAGAACCATTTTCCACTGTATTCTCATAGCTATATCCCTTAAATCTTGTGTCATGAGATCACCAATTAAAAAATCAAAAGGTATCTAGTAATTCTAAATGTTTAGGAAGAGAAATTTGTGTTTTAATTAGGGAAGAATTATAATAGTACAAGGAGGTTCTCAAACACAAACAGTTGAGCAGAAGCACTTAAACTCACTGATTGGGAGATAAGTATTTAGGAAGACAGTGACTTTTCTCATACCTCCACTGTGAAAAGGGATTTTATTTTGCTAGCTGTTAAACTTCAGAATGCCTGAGGGTGCAATGGTTTATTTCAGAAAGGAGTGAAATCTTAAGGTTCCAAGGCAGAACTGAGTTTCAGAAACCATTACTGTATATTTCGCAATGCTTTTTGAAAGGGTTTTGATGACAGTGACAAGAGGAAGGGGGAACAAGCATGGTAAAGTCATTTGGCTACTTTTGAAATCAAGGCCAGGAAGAAAACATTTTCTGGCTGTAAATCACTGACTTATCCTACATTCTTTAAAACATTTTATACAAATGACTTTAACAGTTTTAGGGGTCTTGCCTGGGGTTAAGAGACTGTTTGTCTGGTATACAGTTTGGTGATTAAAAAGTAGTACTTTATTGAGGTGGTAGCATTTCTGCTCACACTCCATACTGTCAACTATTTGATATTTATCTGATGAAGTTTTTGCCGTTAAGTCAGTGTTGTACAGAGTATATGTGTGTTGATTTTATGTGTTGCAGGGACATGCACTTAAAAAAAAACAACAGTGCTTAAAATGTAATTGTAATGAAAGAACAGGAGAAAACAAAAAGCTATAAATAAAAGAAGAAATTGTAAACATTGCTAACATTTTGATGAGTGATTATTGTGCTACGCACTGCCCTTAGTGCTTTTGCATGAATTACTGAATTTAATCTTTAAACCCAGTCCTGTGGGGTAGGAATTGTGGTGGCTCAGACAGTAAAGAATCTGCCTATAATGCAGGAGACCCGGGTTCAATTCCTGGGTTGGGAAGTTCCCCTGCAGAAGGAAATGGCAACCCATCCACTATTCTTGCCTGGAGAATTCCATAGATAGAGAAGGCTGGTGGACTACAGTCCATGGGGTCACAAAAAGTTGGACACGACTGAGCGACTAACACTTGATAAGTGAGGCTCAGAGAGGCTAAGTGAATTGTTCAAGGTTACAAAACCAGTGTGAATAGTGAGCTGGGAAATGAAACTAGACACAGGGTGTGCTTGTAATGCCTGCTTATAGATCTGAGTTCATTGACCCTTGGATTTCAAGGATAGTACTCAGGCTAAGGGTAAAATAGTTGTTTATGATTTTTTAAGTGACTCAATTAAAATAAAAATATATAGTAAATACCTAGATGTCTTAATGGCTATGGCAAAAATGCTAAAGCTGATAAGGATGAATTTGGAAAGTGCCTTTGGTGATAGGTAAATGTATTAGTTTGACTCATACTTAAAAATACCTTGGGGTCATGGAATTATCATTTCTTATGCCATGGACATCCCTTGCTTTAACTGATTACCAGTGTGTTACAGCGTAAGAGACTGCTGTGGTATTTTGTACGTATTTAAATTATCAGATAGATAGTTCAGAGCTTTGGCATGTTGTACATGAAGTTGCAGCGACTCTAGTCATATGGAATGTTACATGAATACTGGAATCTTTTCTGCCCTTCTTCTTTATATTTTTCCTATATGTGCAGACCTTTCAATGGACATCCCGACAATCCCTGTTCCTCCACATTCTCCTGAGAAGTAGTTCTAACAGTGGATTGTACTGTGAGGTGAAAGGTGCATTGTACTTATATGTAAATACAGCACTGGGTGGCAGGGTCAGTCTTCTTTTGCCAAGAAAAGCGTTGTATTTTTCTTTGTTTTTGTTACAGCAGGGCAATTTTCATTGCCAGCGGCACAACACACATTAGGGGAAAGCAAATAAACAACACAGGGCACTTGGAGCCAGGAAGTCACATCTCAGGCTTGAAACACGGCTTTGGATTGACGTTTGGGATGTGGGTTGCTAGATAGGGAGCCACCTATCAAACTGAAAGCCTGTAACCCGAGGTCGTGCTCTTCCAGGGAAACTATTTAGTCACAGAATCTTTGGAAGGGTGTCAGAAATTGACTTTGATGTTATGACAGTTAGTTTCCTTGTAATTAAATATTTAACTCAAACTATGTCTTAGGTGATTGATGATCGCCTTGCCTTTCGCTGTTTGCCTTAGACATGCCATTAACATTTGTTGAATTTAATATTTTGAAACTAACCTTTTGTTAATTGAATGCTTCACTATGAAATAATCAAATTAAATTTTGTATGAGTATTCCTAGTAGTGGTAGTGCCTAGTTTTAAACATGGTCTATTTTTACCCCCTTCCTTATCAGAGATATGTCAAATTCAGCGGCTTTGGAGTATTTTAAAGGTTTCTTCTATGTCAAATTAATGCTGTGTTACAGTAGCTTATTGAAAACAATAATCAAAATAAAAATTTTAAACCCAAAGATTTTTTAAAGCAGAAGAGGTAAACTCATTTAAAAATTTACTTGCTTAAGCATGTACTAATAGTACATTCTTTTAAAGGCAAAAAAGGACATTTTTTGCCCCATTTTGTTGGAATACTCTTACCTGCGCAGCTTTAGTTTATGGAATTTGAGGCTTTGGGAATTTTTAAATCTTTATAAAGATATTCATAGTGGTTTCCCTCCTTCCCAGCCCCTTGACTTATGCAACTTTTTCATCCATTTCAGATCTAAGGCACGAGATACCAACTATTGAAGAGAAAATAGTCAAAGTAATTCTCTTCAGTTTTGATAATATTTAAACGTACCAGTGACTGTTTTGAATAATGTGTATTTCTTCAGCTGTTAATATCTTACTCCTCCCTCTTTTAGGACCTGCTGAAGTTCCCATGATGTCACCCAACGGATCCATTCCTCCCATCCACGTGCCTCCAGGTTATATTTCACAGGTAAACCATTTAATAGATTTCTCTACTCACTGTTGGCCCTGTCACTTCAAAAGAATATATGGCTTCAAAAACTCATCCTTGCATTAATTTAGTTAGGATAATGCTAAAGTTGTGGGATGTTTTTATTTTTGCTTGTTTTGACTTTTTACTTTTTTCTGTGTACACTTGAGCACCCCAGGGCCCTTCTTGATTCTTGCCGCTTGACTTGCCAGAAAGTCAGTTGGAGGCAAACACAGTAGGGGTAGGAGGCCTCCTTCCATCGAGGTGGGTTTCACCCTTGACCATCTGATGGTGATTTCTTCATAAAGTCTACTGCCTTAGAGACTTCCTTCCACTGTAGCACGATTTGCTAGTTGGGGGGGAAGTGTAGATTTAATTAGCAAAAATATTAAAGGAGACAGAGTTAACTCCAACTGAGTCTGTGCTCTGTTCTGGTGCCCTAATTTCTCTGTAATGTGGCACAACTTAGTCTTGGTGAATTACGAATATAATGTGAGAACTTGGCTGTACTTAAATTTCTCTGAAATTGGATTATTTAAGTTAAAAAAAAAAAAAGAACAGTAGTTTAAAAAGAAGTGGCAATTTCAGAGGTATGTTGGAAGGATTTTTAAAAAAAGATAGTTATACCACTATACCTGGATAAGGTTTAAGGTCTTCAGGCTGCCTGGAACATGGACATCTGGGTATACTTGAGTTTTTGTCCTCTCTCCTAGGACAATACGAATTCCTCTCTGCATTACTTCCTCCCCCGAATACCTAACTAACCAAGTCTTCTCTCTGCTTTGTACCTTTGTTTTCTTTTTTTTTCTGATTATGAAGGCATCTTATATTCTTTGGCAAAAACCCTGAAAAGACAGAGAAGCGTATAAAAAAATATTTATAAGTTTACCACCCACAGAAGACAATAGTCTTTATGTTAACGTTTTTTGGGTTATAGTCTTCCAGATTTTTTTTCTTTCTCTCTCTGTCTTTTTTTAAAGTGGATCAAAAATCTGTAATTTTCAGTTTTAATGATTTTGCTAGGGTGAAAAAATGGCAGCTACATAGGAAAATTGCTGAAGTTCAGGCAGGAATCAAAGAAGATTTATCCTTCTCTGATGTAAAAATTCACCCTTTTCTTCACTCTCTAAGCCATAGTTTAGCCACTATAATTTCAGTTTTTCCATCCCTACTTTTTTTGTACAAACCAATTTGACATCTTTTTTTTTTTTTTTTTTTTTTTGAGTAGGCAGAATATTGGCCTGTCTTTGCCCTGTTGCAAATAAATGACTTGTTTTACATAAGTCTTTGTAAATAAGGATCACTGAAAGGAGAAAAGGGTGCAGAGCAGGCCCTTGCATCAGGACCCAGGATGATGGATCACATTCACCAGTCAATTAACAGAAAAGAAAAAGGAATGTAGAATTCTATTATGTCTCCCACTCATTTATTTTGAGGAAGTGTTTCATTCCTGTGAAACAGAGTACAGTTCTCACCATTGTGATGGTTGAAATAACACCTCCTTCTATGCTAAAGGCCCATTTAAGGAATACCAGTTGAAAACTAGCGGAGGGAAGCTGTAATGTGCTTTTTCTTGCTAGTGGTGTTGCTGTGATTTTACTAACTGCCAAACATTTATTAGGTTTCCTAGGGAAAATAGAGAATTTTAGACCATGGTGTATTTCTGATTCTGAAAATCTTTGATAGAAAACGTAAGTAGAAAGAGGAAAAGCAGAGCTGTAAACTTACTTTAATAAAACTGATGATGGAAGTATAGTGAGACACTTTCTCAATTAAGAATTATAGCAGTGTGTGCTCAGATATACTGGAGGATAGTAAAAATGGAATATTGGGATTTTGAATTGAAAAAGAGCAAGAATACCCCAATATAAAATAAAAATTTAAAATAAAGTTGATGGAAATATTCCAAAAGAAAAAAGAAAAAAAGCTCAAGAAACAGCCTGTAAGGCATATGTTCAGTTTCATTTAGATTGGGCATTCTGATCAGAAGATGGGCCCAGAGTTAAATGATCCTCAGTGGTAAACATTATAATGTTAATAATATTGGACAGTGAAGTGTCTAAGTAAAAGAAATTATTACAGTAAAGAAAACTGAGAGCCTGAAGCACAAAGAAGATGTACAACTTCTTCTTTAAGGCTGACCGTATACAGACTTCAAAGACATGAAGAGGGTTGGAGCCAAGTATAAAACATCTTCGACTTGTCAAGAAGCAGAATGTCTTTTTGTTATTCACTTGTGAGGAGAAAACATCACTTAAAGAAAAAATCCCCCTCCTGGCTAGACATACATAAGAATGCCCAATACTAGTCTGTCACTATCCAATACAATTTTACTTCTTCACCCCACAGTCCTTTTCCTCAATTACATGTGGCTTCCTTGTTCAGATCTAGAGTTGGATGTACATTGCATAGAAGTAAAATTAGAGCTCTTTGGTTTATGAATTCTTCATACTCAACACTGCCCTCCTTTTGAGAATCACCTTTACCTGTTGTCCCATATTGCTACCACCTTAAACTTCTGTCCCCTGGCCTTTTCTCAACTACATACTTTTGTGCCCACTATTTCTCTCTTTTTGGAGAACTCAAGAGCCCTTCTTTGTCTGACAGTTCAGTCATGCTTCTATTCAAATGCCCCTCCTCATCGTGACCCTTTTAGAACCTCCAACACAGAGATGGTTGTTTTGTTTTTTTCAGCATCTTTGGTACTTTCTCTCCATCTCTGTCATGAAACACAACACATTTTATAATCATCCACAAGAATCTTGGTGCCTCATTGGGATTATATCTGAGGATCTAGAGTTCTGCCTGGTATGTAGTAGGTACTTGATAAGTGCTTTTAAATATAAGTGATTGGCCAAGCTGAAATAAAGTAAATATAGGATAGATTCATAGATTGGATTCAAAGATGTGCAGGTTCAAGTAGAGTAATAAAACATCTGATAGCTGGAAAATTGACAAGATCATAGTGATGTATACCTACAAGGAATGAAAAGCTCTGAATGTGGACCAAAGAGAGAGGAATGCAAAGATAATTTGGTAGAGGAAGAAATAGCGTCCTCAACAACAGCATGGGGACAACTGGTTATCCAAATGCAAAAGAATGAATTTGGACCTCTACCTCACATCGTATACAAAAATTAACTCAAAATGGATTATGGATGTAAGTGTAAGAGCTAAAACTACATAGCTCTAGGAGTAAAATTTTATAACCTTGAAGTAGGCAATGGCTTCTTAGATATGACACCAAAAGCGCAAGCATCAATAGAAGACAGTAGATAAATTTGACTTCATCTAGATTAAGACTTTTTATGCTTTCAGGGTCACCATCAATAAAATGAAAAGAGAGCTCATAAATTGGGAGAAAATATATGCAAATCATATATTTTAGAAGAGACATGTACCTAGAATATACCAGGAAATCTTATAGCTCAAGAATAAAATGATAAAAACCCCAGTTTAAATGTGGACAAAGGATCAGAACAGACGATTCTCCAAAAGCACTGTACAGGTGGCCAAGTAGCACATTGAAAGATGGTGAACACCAGTAACCATCAGGGAAATGCAAATCAAAACCACAGTGCAATACATTTCACACACACTGTGATGTCTTTAGTCTGAGAGACAAGTAATAACAAGTGTTGGTAAGAATGTGGAACACTTGGAACCCTCACACACTGCCTGTGATAATGTAAAATAGTACAGCTGCTTTGGAAGATATTCTGGCATTTCCTCAAATGGTTAAATATAGAGTTACTCTTGTTGTTGTTGTTCAGTTGCTAAGTTGTGTCTGACTCTTTGCGACCCAATGGACTGCAGCATGCCAGGTTTCTCTGTCCCTCACCATCTCCTGGAGTTTGCTCAAACTCATGTTCATTGAGTCGATGATGCCATCCAACCATCTCATCAGAGTTACCATATGACTCCATTCTTCTACTCCTAGGTAGATATCCAAGAGGAGAGTAAGCACATATTTACACACAAGCTTATATGTGAATGTTCATGGCAGCATTTTTCATAATAACCCCAAAGTGAAAACAACCCATATGTCCATCACCTTATGAATGGATCAACACAATGTGATATATCCATACAATGGACTGTTTTTCAGCCATAAGAAGGAATGAAGTACTGATGCATGCTAAAACATGAATGGACCTTGAAATATTATGCTAAGTGAAAGAAGCCAGACAGAAAAGCCATATATAGCATCATTCCACTTATATATAATGTACAGAATAGGCAAATCCATAGTCTCTGATAATAAACTCGTTGTTGCCAGGAGCTGGGGAAGAGAGTATTAGGGAGTTCCTGCTAATGGGTATGGCATTCTTTTGGGGATCGTGATGATGTTCTGGAAATAAATAATGGTCACTCAACTCTGAATATACTAAAAACCAACCTAATCAGACACTTTAAAAGAATGGATTGGTGGTATGTAAATTATATCTCAAAGCTATTACAAAAGGGAGTGGGGAGATAGTGACTAGTTTAATTGTTAATCAGCAAACAATGGCACAGCTGGGAAAAATGGCCCAGCCTGTGTTGCTGCCTGGGTTGATGATGGTAATAATACTGTGTATGCTCTGCTCAATGCTTTATTTGCATCTGTAGTTTTTACCATCCTAACTTTACATATGAGGTAGCTAAGATGCTGAGTTGAATCAGGATCGCAACACAGGCATTTCTGAATTTACTGACCATTTTGCCACTACGATACGATCTCAAAGTTAGCGACAGAGCCTCCCTTGATGGATACACAGTTTACCCTTCAATAACGATGTGGAGAATTGTACAGATTCAGTTATACTTGGATTTTTTTCAATACTAGATACTAAGTACTACACAATCTGTGGTTGGTTGACTCTTTGAATGAGGATATGGATAAGGGGAGCTAATTTGAAATTATTTGTGGACTTTTGACTGTGAAGAGGGTCAGTGGCTCTAACACCCACCTTGTTTAAGGATTAACTGTGTTTGCTTCACGTTACATTGCTTCTGACAATGTGAGCGTGGGTGTGTGGTATGCCTACTCGTGCATCTCCAATACTGAAACACCAGCTACTCACTTATGAGACGGTCCATTATTGTAAGGAAATTGAAGAGGGAGGCAAGTAAATGATGAAAGATGTGTTAAAGATGTTACTATAGTCACTTTAAACTGAGTCAATGGAGAAATTCTTGGTTGTAGAATTCATTCCATACTTTAGTAGCTAAAAGTGCTTTAAAGATTGATTGGTAAACTTGATCAAATTGACAAAATACTGATGTCAGTAATGAGCTGCTGCTGCTGCTGCTAAGTCACTTCAGTCGTGTCCAACTCTGTGCGACCCCATAGACGGCAGCTCACCAGGCTCCGCCGTCCCTGGGATTCTCCAGGCAAGAACACTGGAGTGGGTTGCCATTTCCTTCTCCAGAGCATGAAAGGGAAAAGTGAAAGTGAAGTCGCTCAGTCGTGTCCGACTCTTAGCGACCCTATGGACTGTAGCCTACCAGACTCCTCCGTCCATGGGATTTTCCAGGCAAGAGTACTGGAGTGGGGTGCCATTGCCTTCTCCGTCAGTAATGAGCAGATGGTCTTAAAGAGAGAGACATTTGGAGCTGAAGAGACAGCTCTGCTCCAATGCACAGTCAACAGCACAGCCTGTATTTTCTTAGGTTGAGAAAGACTGAACCTGTGGTCCTTAGAGAGAATGTAGACTAGGGCAGGAGAACAGTGGAATCTTGTCTGAGATGGTAAGCTTATTTCTGTTGTTGTCGTGTGTGTGTGTGTGTGTGTGTGTGTGTGTGTGTGTGTTTGTGTTGTGCTTTACTTTTTGGTGGAAGCCTGGGGTAGCTTTGAGGAAATATAATCTGACCTTTAAACCTTGAGGGAAAATAAAGGCTAAGAAAATTTTTTTTTCCCACATCTATGAGGAAGTGAATTTATGTGAGAGAGAGAATTTAGTCTTATCACACTCATTATTATTTCCATTATGGAAAAGCATTTGTTAGTGTGATTAGGGTTGAAACTTATGGGAAAACTGAGTGAATTGGGAAGATCATGGACATTACTTGAAAAAACCTGTCTTTGTATTCTACCATGGCTACTTCCCGTGTGACTTTTACAAATTCTTTCACCACAAAGGCGAATACCTACCTGATGTGGTAGAGGGAAGAATTAAGAGAAATGCTGTGTGAAGTGTGCAGTCCACACTGGGCAGTTCACTAAGTGGTAGTTATTAGAATGAAGAAGCCTGTTAAAGCAATTTCAATGAAAGTTTGGCAGAATTTGCCTTCCCCAATACATATTGAGATCACGCCATATGAAGCAAATTTTTCCTTTCATTGTATACTTGCCCTGGTTTTTCTTAAAAATTTTAACCTCATCATTAACTTTTGAAGAATTTATATATAAAAATTTCTTAAGCAGATGCCATGAGTTTAATTTTCCATGCTTCCATAGTAATTTATGAAACATTTTGAAAAGTTAATAGGGGAAAATTTCATGTAGACCCCCAAATTTAAAAAGCATATGAAGAGAAAAAGTGAAACATTTAAGTTAATGTTCCATCACTCGAGAAACCACGCTTCTTTTTCCAGATTAACTGGTAGAACCTAAAAAATTTAAAGAGTAGTCAAAATAAGTATTTCTGTTGTTATAGCAGAAGTACACACTTTACCTTCTTCCATTGTTTTGAGGATTAGTTACTGTGTAGTTACCTGTTGAAATTATATATATTCCATTTCTCTTGACTGAAGGGAGACAAGAAATCCATTTAAAAACACGTTTAAAGTTTGGTTTGGTTGGTCGTTCTCCAATGAGGCTTGTTTCCAGAGTTGGCCAGAAATCAGCGTCCTTTGGAGAAACAGTGGGGTCTGTTAGTTGGAAGCCATGGAATGCTTTCCCTCATATTGTTCAGCCAAATGTGAGCTATTAACATTTAGCCTCAACTGCTTCCATTTGGTAAGTACGACCTGGTGTTAGACTGATGCCCTCCTTCATCTTCAACACAGTAAAAATGATGATCAGAACGGAACATGAGGCATTGATTGCCTTGTACCTGGGCAGACCAGTAATCAGACCCACTTGGCAACCAATAATAAGAAAATTGAAATCTCTTTTAAGACTTTAAATCTTCAGAAGCATTGATTTTTCTATTGGAAGTTAGGAAAATGTCTCACAGTCAACAATGTGTGCCTGGGTGCTGGGAACTTCTGTGGAAAAGAGCAGAGGACTTATGTATCCCTTCTGCTTTAGTTTCTATCATCAGCAGATTTACAATAACTTTAGTTTTTATTTTATGCCTTATTTTGTTTGAGGAGTGATTACAGACAAGGTTGGCAATGCTAAATTAAAGAGATGTACCCTCCCCTCTGAGCATTGTCTAAGTTTCCTCCTTCTGAGTTCTCTGTCTCCTTGTTCTGCATTTTCTCTTAGATTTCTTTCCTTCGTTTCTGAGATCCTGGCGTTGTGACCTAATAGAATGCAGGATTATTAGGAGATGAAATGTGAGCCCAGGTAGGGTTCTGCCTCCGGCTCCCTGTGTGATTTCAGGAATATTTTAAGTTACTTGTTTGGGTGTTTTACTTGTTTGCTTACTTGACCTTTGTTGGTCTTCCTCCCTTTTAGCATTTAAATGCCCCAAGACCAGTGACCACTGTGTCATGTTCATCACTGTATCTGCAGTTCCTTGAGAGGTGTCAAGCACATGCTCGGCCTCTATCAAAATTTGTCTGACTTTTGGAGTCATTTTTATCTTTGGGAGGGAGAAGGGCAAAGGAAGGTGTTTGAGGATCTCTGAGATTGTTTTCTAATCTAAAATTAGATGATTCTCCTCTACTGTTCATACTGCTCCTTAAGAAGAGACCAAGAGAACATTTAAGTTTCCATAAGCTGTCACAACAACATGGGGCAGGCTTTTGGGAAATTTGGCATTCTATTGAGTAGGATGCTATTCTTCACTATAGAAAAATGAAAGTGATTTGATAGTTGAGTTTCATGATAATAATATTGAGAAGATATCACATCTGCAAATGACTTCTAAATCATTAATAAGGATTAAATTATGTACATTAAATTATATCTGATTTTATTACATGATTATTGTAGTCTGTCTTTCCAAATTAGTAACCCAAGTATGTAACAACTTTTCTTAGACAATCACCTCTGCCCAACCTTTGGGCATAAAACTTAACCAAGGTTAAGAGGTTGTATTCCTCTACATTCTTTGAAACTAATCATGTTTATAAACTTGGATGTATAATGCAGTTATTTTGCTTTGTAATAAATATCTGATTATCAACAGCACAGATTCTTTTTTTTTTTTAATAAATTTATTTATTTTAGTTGGGTGCTAATTTCTTTACAATATTGTAGTGGTTTTTGCCATACATTGACATCAATCAGCCATGAGTTTACATGTGTTCCCCATCCTGAACCCCTCTCCCACCTCCCTCCCCATCCCATCCCTCTGCGTCATCCCATTGCCCCAGCCCTGAGCATTTGTCTCATGCATCAAACCTGGAATGGTGTTCTGTTTCACATATGATAATATACATGTTTCAATGCTATTCTCTCAGAACGTCCCACCCTCACCTTCTCCCTCAGAGTCCATAAGACTGTTCTATGCATCTGTGCCTCTTATTCTGTCTCACATATAGGGTTATCGTTACCATCTTTCAAATTCCATATATATGCATTAGTATACTGTATTGGTGTTTTTCTTTCTGGCTTACTTCAGTTTGTATAATGGGCTCCAGTTTCATCCATCTCAATAGAACTGATTCAAATGTATTCTTTTTAATGGCTGAGTAATATTCCATTGTGTATACATACCATAGCTTCCTTATCCATTCGTCTGCTGATGGACATCTAGGTTGCTTCCATGTCCTGGCTATTGTAAACAGTGCTGCGATGAACATTGGGGTACATGTGTCTCTTTCAATTTTGGTTTCCTCGGTGTGTATGCCCATCAGTGGGATTGCTGGGTCATATGGCAGTCCTATTCCCAGTTTTTTAAGGCATCTCCACACTGTTCTCCATAGTGGCTGTACTAGTTTGCATTCCCACCAACAGTGTGAGAGGGTTCCCTTTTCTCCACACCCTCTCCAGCATTTATTGCTTGTAGACTTTTGGATAGCAGCCATTCTGACGGGTGTGAAATGGTACCTCATTGTGGTTTTGATTTGCATTTCTCTGATAATGAGTGATGTTGAGCATCTTTTCATGTGTTTGTTAGCCATCTGTATGTCTTCTTTGGAGAAATGTCTGTTTAGTTCTTTGGCCCATTTTTTGATTGGGTCGTTTATTTTTCTGGAATTCAGCTGCAGAAGTTGCTTGTATATTTTTGAGATTAATTGTTTGTCTGTTGCTTCGTTTGCTATTATTTTCTCCCATTCTGAAGGCTGTCTTTTCACCTTGCTCCTAGTTTCCTTTGTTGTGCAAAAGTTTTTAATTTTAATTAGGTCCCATTTGTTTATTTTTGCTTTTATTTCCAATATTCTGGGGGGTGGGTCATGGAGGATCCTGCTGTGATTTATGTCGGAGAGTGTTTTGCCTATGTTTTCCTCCAGGAGTTTTATAGTTTCTGGTCTTACGTTTAGATCTTTAATCCATTTTGAGTTTATTTTTGTGTATGGTGTTAGAAAGTGTTCTGGTTTCATTCTTTTACAAGTGGTTGACCAGTTTTCCCAGCACGACTTGTTAAAGAGATTGTCTTTTCTCCATTGTATATTCTTGCCTCCTTTGTCAAAGATAAGGTGTCCATAGGTTCGTGGATTTATCTCTGCTTTCTATTTTGTTCCATTGATCTATATTTCTATCTTTGTGCCAGTACCATAGTGTCTTGATGACTGTGGCTTTGTAGTAGAGCCTGAAGTCAGGCAGGTTGATTCCTCCAGTTCCATTCTTCTTTCTCAAGATTGCTTTGGCTATTCAAGGTTTCTTATATTTCCATACAAATTGTGAAATGATTTGTTCTAGTTCTGTGAAAAATACCGTGGGTAGCTTGATAGGGATTGCATTGAATCTATAGATTGCTTTGGGTAGTATACTCATTTTCACTATATTAATTCTTCCAATCCATGAACACGGTATATTTCTCCATCTGTTTGTGTCCTCTTTGATTTCTTTCATCAGTGTTTTATAGTTTTCTGTATATAAGTCTTTTGTTTCTTTAGGTAGATATATTCCTAAGTATTTTATTCTTTTTGTTGCAATGGTGAATGGTATTGTTTCCTTAATTTCTCTTTCTGTTTTCTCATTATTGGTGTATAGGAATGCAAAGGATTTCTGAACAGCACAGATTCTTAATCATTTCTTGTGCCATGGAACCCACTGCCAGATTGTTGAAGCATTTTTAAGTGTAAAATATAAAATTCATAGATACAGTCTAGGACAACCTACCTGTGTTTCCGTGGATATAAATGTGTCTGAGAAGCTGGACTGGAAAGATGTGATTGGCGATGTTTTCTTTGCTAATCAGTGGAGAGGCATGAGAAATAGGAGCAGTTATTCCTAAAGATTCCTGTGTTGATAGTTCTATTAATATCTTTTTTAAAAATTGAAGTGTAGTTGATTTACAGTGTTGTGTGGATTCCTGATATGCAGCAAGGTGATTCAGTTATACACACGCACTCACATATATGTACATTTTAAATAGTCTTCCATTATGGCTTATCTCAGGATATTAAATATAATGCCCTGTGCTATACAGTAGAACCTTCTTTATTATTAATATCTCAAAAGCGATTCAGTTTGGCACAAATTAAAGCATGAGGTCACTACTTACTGTTGATCCGCTGACATTCTGTTCCTCAAAACAGAGATACCATATAGTCTGATACAAATATTTGTTCCATTTTATTCATTGAAACTCTATCGTTATAACTCGCCTCACTTGTTCAGGGTTCTTACAAATACTAGAGTATTAGATTTGATTTTTGATCTTCAAATGTGGTGGAATTTTTTGGTCTTTAGGTGGCAATATACAGTAAAATATGATAGAAAAGGCACAACACTTCCAGTCACAGTACTTGGGTGTGAATCTTGTCACCCACTTAGCTGGCCTTAGGTTAATTGCTCCTGAAGATTCTTCATCTAGAATTTAGGACTGTGATGGTGCCCACATCAGAGGATCTTCTGAGGGTTATGCGAATTATGTGCCAAGCGCTTTATACATTATTATGTTGCTTAGTTCTTTTTAAATAGAGGCCCAAGTTGGGGATAGCTGTCCCTCAAGCTGGGGTAGCTGAGGTTTGATAAGATGGAGCTGGCACCAGCTGAGGACCCAACCTTAGTTCTGTGGTTCATAAGATGGGTTTCAAACTTTGCTGGGCTTCCTTCTTAATGTGGAAGGATTTACTCAATTACTGCCATTGTCCCCTCAACTATAGCATTACATGCTTTACTGAAGTAGTTGGATTAAAAGAGATACCGTGTAGATGTACGTGTTCCATCCTCCTCTTCAGTCCTCAGTGATTTTAGTTATAAATCATTTATGTGTGACCTAGTTGTGCTCTTTTTTCCAGATTAAAGGTATATGTACGTGTGAGGGGTTTCTCTGTATGTAAAAGTGTTGGTATAGATAAGGCTAGTAGAGTGAGGCTTGCCATTTATGAGGTTATCTCCTTATACTGTTCACCTCTGGACAAGCCTCTCTATAAGAGTCATGCTCCACAACACTGAAGACTGATGCCACTTCAGTACCTTCAACTTGGGATTCCCTTGTACAGCAACCTCAGATGTGTTATCTGCATCTAACCATTGATGTGTTGGTCTGTACCTTAGCCACTGCTTGAAGTTGGCATGTGCGTTAAAAATTATTCACCAATGGAAAATTTAAGGTTTCCAGATATAAGTGAGTGTGTGGGTAAGATGTTTGGGGAATTGTTATTCATTCATGAATCACCTTGTTACTTAAAACCTTAAGTTTGGTTACCTATGAAGCACATAAAATTGTCTGTTTACTTAACCATTGGCAAGAACTCTTTCAGAAAAGTGAAATTTTCAAGGAACTTTTTTTTTCACTCTTGATTCAAAGAGGATATTGATTATCTGCATCTACTCTGCAAGATAATCCTTTGATATTATATAAAGGGCTTTTAAAAACCTAGAAATATCACTGATAATTTATTTTTCCATTCTGCTGCAAAAACAACCATGCTGAGTGGCAAAAGGAGCTGGTCCTAAACCTAGAGGGTTTATTGTCTCAGAACATTCACAATAATGGAACACTGGAAAGAACAGATAGTATTTCATCAGTGTTTGGCTGTAACAGATGTAAAGATAAAGGAGATTGAGAAGTAATATTTGATGTTTTCAACCACAGTCGTAATCATTAAATTTGAAAACGCAGAAAAGTCAGGAGATTTGGGAAATACATTGAATCCTGCCATATTTTGAAGTCAAATAACTTCATCTATAAGATAGAATCACTGCTTGGCTCCTGCCAATATTTGGTTGCCCTTTGAATATTCCTTTATCCTAATTTTCGCTTTCTTCTAAGGCACTTGGTGATGTTGGTAGGAGTTTCATCCATAGCATCAGAAAAGGCCTTGAGCTAGGGAGAGTACAGTCCTTACATTTCAAGCCTCTAACCTCCATGAAGAACAAACTTGCTTTTCCTCTTATGTTTACTGTATTAGAAAATGCAGAGTGAGGAGTCAGTGCAAAAATGGAAGGGTGAAAAATAACGCTTTTCATTCCTGGTTGGTGATGAATAAAATAAAACCACTCAACTGCCTTTGGATTTGAAGTAGAACTTACACGAGAAATGTGTAAATTTTCTGTGTCTTTCTTATAGTAAAATCATACTTATTTAAAACAAGAGTGTCAGGGATAACAGATCTGGAATTGAGTTTAGATTATCTAAAATTTTAGAGTATGATGTCAGGTATTTACCTGAGTGATGGGGAGAGATTGATTTTGATAAAGAATGTGTTATTAGCAACTCTTATTGTTGTTTAGTTGCTAAGTTGTGTCCGACTCTTTTGCGACCCCATGGACTGTAGCCCGCCAGGCTTTCCTGTCCATGAGATGTCCCAGGAAAGAACACTGGAGTGGGTAGCCAGTTCCTTCTTTAAGGGATCTTCCTAACCCAGGGATCGAACCTACGTCTCTTGCATTGTAGGCTGATTCTTTACTGCTGAGCCACCAGGGAAGCCCAATAATAACTGTTGCTAGACATTAAATGTAAGAGAGAACTTTTTTTTTTGCTTGCTTTTTCATTCATTTGTTCATTAGCCAACTTATATTGAGAACTTCCTGTGTGTCTGGGTATTTTGAGGGACTTGGAGTTGGTGGGAGAGACAGATCTGTAATCAGTGCTGCAGGACAGAGATGCTGATGGCAGGGTGAGCACCAGTCTGGCCAGGAGAAGCCTTGATGGTTTGTCTGCCTTTTCCTCTGTCTATGCAGCTGTTTCATGTTTCCCAAACTTTCCTTCTCCTTGTTTACTGCTCAGTTACCAGAATGGCCTGGGAACCCGCTTCAAGTTTGTTGGCTACCATTAGGAAGTGAGCATGAACCCAACTTTTGCAAACTCATTTGGTCCCACTTTTCTGTGTGCAGTGTGTCACTCAGGCAAGCCAGACTTGCATGCTAACTGCATGCATGTGGGCTCACATGTATCCACGTGCAGTCTGTTCTGCCCGCATCTTGGATCATCACTGGCCCTTGGGGCAGCCTTTTAAAAGTTTTCTTTTGCCTCCTACCATTGAAGCTCCTCTTTTGATTCCTGTTGCTTGCAGCACAGAAGTAGAAGGAGAGAGTTTTAGGAATTGAGGAGTTAATTGAAATTCCTGTGGAGCATTTTTCAGTTCAGTAAGGGGAGGAACTACCTTCTCTATTAACTACGAGAAAAGATTGTCAAAACATAAATGTTTTTAAGAGATCCATTTTAGTTCTTGGACTCAAAACTGTACCCGGCCCGCCACCCCACCCCCAGCTCTCTGACTTTGTGTGAGTTAGCTTAACTTTACTGAGCTTCATTCCTTTTCTCTCGCAAATGAGGATAACTGTATTTGCCTCCCAAGATTGTTGGGAGGATTTAGTGAGGTGGTAATATTAATAGTAGTAATGGCTAGGAAAGTTTTTTCCTACTGTGTAATCAGTTACCATTCTAGTGCTTGAACATTGAGTAGCGTTATGTCAAGTAGAAGGTAGTAAAGCAGAGCGGCAGGTATTCAGTAAATAGTTTGTATCTTGACTCCTTTCACATCTCTTCATAACCTGTTTCTAACAGTTCCTTATTTACATATTTATTTTGCAGCATACCTAACTTTGCTCTACATAATGAAAACTTTGGAGTATAGACCAGGATGAAAATCTGGTTCACTAGTTGAACTAAGTGTATATTTTAATCGTGCTGTGCCTTGGTTTTCTCGTGTGCAATAGAGATGCTAATATCTAGTTCTCCAGTAGTTAGGAAAGTTAACTGAGATAAATGGTAACAAGCACCCGGCAGACCGTAGGCACAGCCTGTGACCTGCTTTCTCCTCTCCCTCCTGCTGCTCCTGTTAGCACTCCCTCTGGCTATTGCCGCCAGCCTATCTCATTTTGTTTCAACGGTTTTCTTGACACTGGTGCAAGGAAGGCAAACATTCTCCCTCTTTAACCTTTAGTGCCTTATTTTCTGGCCTCTCATCCATGTGTCTAGGCCACAGAATAACAAAGAATACTAGGCACATACAGGTTTCTCAGTAAATACTTACTGAACAGAGTAAAAGGACATGATAAAGACTCAAATTACCTGCTGTTTGCCATCAAGCTTTCTTCCTTAGCTAGAGGAAAGTGTCTGGGTGGTTCTGTCCAGGAGGACAGTGAAAGTGAAAATCACTCAGTCTTGTCCGACTCTTTGTGACCCCATGGACAGTCCATGGAATTTTTCAGGCCAAGATACTGAAGCAGGTAGCTGTTCCCTTCTCCAGGAGATCTTCCCAACCTAGGGGTCGAACCCAGGTCTCCCGCACTGCGGGCAGATTCTTCACCAGTTGAGCCACCAGGGAAGCCCAAGAATACTGGAGTAGGTAGCCTATCCCTTCTCCAGGGAATCTTCCCAGGAATTGAATCAGGGTCTCCTGCATTGCAGGCAGATTATTTACCAGCTGAGCTACCAGGGAAGCCCGTCCAGGAGGAATTAAATGCATTACTATTAAAAGAGATAATGGGTTTTTTTTGGGGGGGGGTGGAGCAGATGTTTGTTTTTTCTGTTGTTTTTAAGCAGACAAGGCTGGTAGAACTTATGATAGGAGGCTCTGTTAGGTGGTATATTAATTTGCTCAGGCCACCATAACAATGTACAATAGACTGAGTGGCTTAAACAGAAATTACTTCCTTGCAATTCCTGAGGCTATCAATTTGTTTTCTTTTAAGGCCTCTCTTCTTGGCTGGTAGATGGCTTCTTCCTTTGCTGTCCTCATATGGTCTTCCCTCTGCTTGTCTGTGTCCTAATTTCCTTTTCTTATAAGTATATCAGTCATATTGGATTAGGACTCACCCATCTGACCACATGCAATTTCCCTGGTGGCTCAGATGGTAAAGCGTCTGCCTGCAGTGCGGGAGACCCGGGTTCAATCCCTGGGTCAGGAAGATCCCCTGGAGAACGAAATGGCAACCCACTCCGGTATTCTTGCCTGGAAAATCCCATGGATGGAGGAGCCTGGTGGGCTACAGTCCATGGGGCCGCAGAGTTGGACACGGCTGAGTGACTTCACTTCACTCACATCTGACCACATTTTACTATAATTACTTTGTTAAAGGCCTTATCACCAGATATAGTTACATGCTGAGGTACTGGGTGGTTGGGACTTAAATATATGAATTGGTGGTGGGCAGGGCAGAGTATACATAATTCATCCCATGAGAGGTGGCAACCTGAGGACCTAGCACAGTGATTTTTTTCAAGGGTCTGTGCCTTTCTGGAGAAGGTGAGTGTTCTGTTGAGTCATAGCTCTAGAAAAAAAAATTCTAGATGAATAGTTGGCCCTGATATCTAGAAAAAAAAAATACTTTGTCCTAATTTCTGAATAGAACTCACTAGGACTCAGCCTGATTTTTCTTTTTCTTTTTAGGCTGACTAGACAAGTCAATATTTAGCATGTATTTTTCTCTCACCTTTGAATATCCAATGCTTAGCTTATAGTCTATCAGGAAATAGTTGTTGAACTGAATACTAGTGATTTGCCTGTATGCAGAGGCAACATGCCTCAGGACATTGTCATAGATTCATTCAGCCCAAAAGGAAACGTCTTGTCTTTTCCATGGTCTCTTATGGAGATTGAAGGCACATTTTTATGGTCTCAGGATTCTTAGACTGAACTCTTTCTAATGTCTAGATTCTTCTGCTACAGTAGTATATTTCTTTATAAACCATAATATTTATGGCCACCATTCCCTGAGTTGCTTATTATATTGTGCATTATTTTTGCTCCTCAGACTTTCTTATTCTTTGGAAGAACACAGGCCTAATTTCCTTAGACATACATCTCAAAACTGATTTGATAACTAAATATGCTACAGTTTGTGTTATGGAAGAACAATAAATAAAATATTCAGCACAATTTTTTTTTTATTTTTGTTTTTAGTTATTTCAGAATATTGTATTTCTTAAAAATATTTTTAGTCATAAGACCTTGATTGGTTAAGGGAGTATCCCATTACAAAAATATCCCATTACACATGTACATGTAAATAGACTTTTTTCACAAACACCACAGAATAATTTAAGATAACTAAAAATGGGGCTATGAAACAGTTTTCATATATGCCAGCAATTTGTGGTTTCAAAAAGCTACTTCTCTAACTGGAAATCCATTTTTTGGTGAAGAAAAGTAATTTATACTTCAGATTTATTAATTTTTGTAATTAGTGGAAATATTTATTCTTATAAAATATAGTAGTAAAAAGATAGTGTTTCATCTATTTTCTTTTTACCTTTTCTTTTCCCCTCCTTGACTAGAATTCTTACTTTTGTTACTGCTGTTTGCTCAATTTGTTTTTCTTTAAGTGCTTTAACAAGTCAAAAACTATATAATGAAATGAAAATTATTTCTCTCTCTTCTAACTACCCCTGTTTACCAGCCCGGGGCTGTGCTTCACATTTAGTAAGAGCCCTGTTCTTTTACTACCTTAGTCGAGTCTGTATGGGCTGCTTGATCACTCTAAGTTTTACATTGACTGAATTAAGGAAGGTTGTAAGTTTCTAGAAAACAAATACTTTGCTTCTGTGGACCTTCCATTGTCTAGCACAGGACTGAATCAAGGTTTCATGAAAGAGGGACATCTAGAATATGCCCTACTCTTTTCTTAATAGCTAGTGGTAAGGTAGAAGGAAAAAAGACACTATAGAATAAATACATGTTGGTATCAGATGGTAAGAAAAACCCATATTTATACTAAAATTGTACAGAATGTACTACTGTATTCATGCTCTGCATTTTAGACAAACTAGAAGATGCTTGAAATAAATAAATGGAACCTAATAAAACTTACAAGCTTTTGCACAGCAGAGGAAACCATAAACAAAACACAAGGACAACCTGTGAAAGTGGAGAAAATATTTGAAAATGATGCAATCTAAGCTTAATTTCCAAAGAAAGGAAACCAATTTAAAAAAGGGGGAGAAGACCTAAATAGACTTTTCTCCAAAGGCATACAGATGGCCAAAAGGCACCTGAAAAGATGCTCAGCGTCACTAATTACTAGAGAAATGCAAATCAGAACTACAAAAAAGTATCACCTCACGCTAGTCAGAATGACTATCGTTAAAAAGTCTACAAATAACAAATGCTAGAGAGGGTGTGGAGAAAAGGGAACCCTCCTACGCTGTTGGTGGGAATGTAAATTCGTGCAGCCACTATGGAAAATAGAATGGATGATTCCTTAAAAAACTAAAAATGGAGTTGCCATATGATCCAGCAATCCTGTTCCTGGGCCTATATCTGCAGAAAACTCTTAATTCGAGAAAATAACATGCACCCCAGTGCACATAGTAGCACAATTTACAGTAGCCAAGACATGCTGCTGCTGCTGCTAAGTTGCTTCAGTCATGTCCGACTCTGTGCGACCCCAGAGACAGCAGCCCACCAGGCTCCCCCGTCCCTGGGATTCTCCAGGCAAGAACACTGAAGTGGGTTGCCATATCCTTCTCCAATGCCTGAAAGTGAAAAATGAAAGTGAAGTCGCTCAGTCGTGTCCGACTCTTAGCGACCCCATGGACTGTAGCCTACCAGGCTCCTCTGTCCATGGGATTTTCCAGACAAGAGTACTAGAGTGGGTTGCCATTGCCTTCTCCGAGCCAAGACATGGAAACAACCTAAATGTCCATTCACTGATGAATGGATAAAGAAAATGTAGTGTGTGTGTGTGTGTGTGTGTGTGTGTGTGTGTGTACATACACATACATGCAATGAAATACTATTCAGCCATAAACAATGAAATGATGCCATTTGTGCCAATATAAATGGACCTAGAGATTATCATACTAAGTGAAGTAAGCCAGAAAGATAGGACAAATATATGATATCACTTATATATGCAATCTAAAATAGGATGCAATTGAACTTATTTATAAAACAGAAGCAGACTCAGACATAGAAAACAAACTTGTGGTTACAAAAAGGGGAAAGTGACAGGATGAAGGGAGATGAATGAGGATTTGGGGATCAGCAGATAACAAACTACTATCTATAAAATAACCAACAAAATCCTACTGTATGGCACAAGGAACTGTATTCAGTATTCTATAATAAACTGTAGGGAGAAAGAATGTATATATATACTGTGCTTCCATGGTGGTTCACGTGGTAATGCATCTGCCTGCAGTCTGGGAGACTTGAGTTTGATCCCTGGGTCAGGAAGATCCCCTGGAAGAAGGGGTGGCTACCCACTCCAGTATTCTTGCCTGGAGAATTCCAGGGCTACAGTCCATGAAATCTCAAAGAGCTGGACATGATTGAGCAACCAACACACATGTTTTCATAGATTCATACACTGTATAATTGAATCACTTTGCTGCATACCAGAATCTAATACAACATTGCAAATCAACTATACTTAAAAAAGATGCTTTGATAATTATTAGTGTATACATTAGAGAATTTCTAGTGTCATGGTTTAAACACCATTTTACATATACTATAACTTAGCAACCTAAATAAGGTTAATGTGGTTAGCTTGCCAAGGCCCGGAAGAAGTTATATTTAATAAAGAATATGTAAAAAGCTACATCCTGAGCTTTAGTAGGGAGTATGACTCAGAATTTTAATTTTATGGAGTTAATGTTGCTTTATTAATGAGCTATTAACATAGTAAATTCTGAAGTTATTATGTTAATCAGTTCATTAATAAAGAAAGATTTTTGTTTTCTTAACATAAAGATTAATGGATATTAATTAAAATAAACCTATTTTGTACATTAAATACAGACTAATAATGTTGATAAACTTGTCATTTTCTCTCAAGCAGTACTTTAAAAAGCAAAGCTTAGTATAATTTTTTTTATTAGAATGTTTTTAGATATGATTAAGTCATTTTATTTTGGCCCCTAATCAGCCTCCTAAGGTGTAATGAGAAATCTATTTCAATATACAAGTTTAATTTTCAGTTTTGTGTTTTTAAGCAGAACTTTCTGTCAGTGGATGTGCCTGGTTGTCTAAAGCTTGTTTAGCCCACCTCGTCTCTCCCAGTCCCAGGTTCCACGTTCACTCTCGAGCCATCATTGTCCCCTTCTTTGCAGGGCCCTCACACAGGGCTCACAGGCTTTCGCCTGTCCCAACCTTACCAGTTCTGTGAGGTCCCTGAAGCCTCCTCTGATTCTGCCATCTCATGCTCTTGTTCTCTGTGCCCCACAGCTTTGCCTTTGGATCACAGTTTCTGTTGCATTATCTCATGTCTTGCATCTCAACAAAATTGTTTGCTCCTAGAGCAGACAGCATGCAGTTGGCTACAGAGCCAATAAATACTGATATTGTACTGCCTTGTGTTACTTTCCTTGGTTGAATTTTTAAAAAATCATTTGAAGAAAGTATGGATAGAATGTTGATTGGCTCATTCTGCCCATAGCAGGTCCCTGGTCATAATGTCTCCCTCACAACCCCTAGGACGTCATCTGGACATCTTGGGAGCAAAAGGGTCCTTCTTGATTTGGGATTGCTCAAGTGTTTGATAGGTGGGGATCCCCTCATTTCATCCACAAACTTGGTTCCAGATTGAATGGCCTTTCAGTGCTATTATAGTTTCTGAAGCTATAGTTTGTAAAGCCAACCTCTCTCGGTTTCTTAAAGCTCCAGTGTCATGGAACTATACTTGCTACAGTGGGTGTGGGGTCCGGTGTTGTTGGGCAGATAATGGAAGCTCAGACCTCTAAAGCATATTTATGTGACCGAGAACATCTCTTCTTTCTGGAAAACCTCCAGCTGAATAATGTTATTTCTAAAATTCATTTTACTAGTTGAATTTTTTTGTTGTTGTGTAGTCACTAAATCTTATCCAACTCCTCATGACTCCATGAACTATAGCCTACCAGACTCCTCTGTCTATGGAATTCTCCAGGCAAGAATAGTGGAGTAGGCTGCCATTTCCTTCTCCAGGGATCTTCCCTACCCAGGGATTGAACCTAGGTCTCCTGCATTGCAGGTGGATTCTTTACCACTGAACCACTAGGGAAGCCCAACTAGTTGAATTAGAGAACCAGAATTCAACATGCACTCTTTCTCCCCACTATGGAGAAGAGAAGATTAAAGTTAAGGAGGAAAGTAATTAAATACTATCTACACTCACAGAATATTTGCTAATAATACTATATTCTTTTTGTTGTTTTCCCTAGGTGATTGAAGACAATACTGGAGTCCGCCGGGTGGTGGTCACACCCCAATCTCCTGAGTGTTACCCACCAAGCTACCCCTCGGCCATGTCTCCGACCCATCATCTACCCCCCTACCTGACTCACCACCCGCATTTTATCCATAACTCACACACAGCATACTACCCACCTGTTACTGGACCTGGAGATATGCCACCTCAGTTCTTTCCTCAGCATCATCTTCCTCCCACAATATACAGCGAGCAAGGTGAGTAGATTGCTGGCATCTGGAGCTGTTGGAACTGGTTACAAAACTGAAGTAGCTTTAGAGAGCCAGAGAGCCTTTGTTTCTTCTGCAATAAGCATGGTAGAGGAGGATCTGTCTGCTGTGTAAAGCTCATTGGAAATTCCTAGCTTTCTTTGTCCTCAGTTATATCTTGAGACTCTTTCTTTATATTTTTTCAAATTCTGTCCCCATCCCACCCCACAGAGCGCAGGTACTGGGCAAGCCACATCTCATTTCAGAAAAGAGGCAGTAATCTATCATATGTTTCCATGTCCTGTTAACATATTTTTATATGAGAGTGGCCTGAGACAGAGCTGCAGCACGTTAGTTCTTAGGCATCCACGTGGTCAAGTAGTAGAAGGGAAATTACAAAGGATTTTGTGCCGCATTTCCAATGATAGAAGCCTGTGAGGTCTCAGTAACCTTTGAGTTTCCTGGATGCTCTTTTGCATCTTGACAGAACTCAGAATCCTCTCATTGTTGACATGGTCTTCCTGAATGCTGTTTTTAGTTTGAGAATAGCTATTAGTGCAGCCACAGTTTCACTGTTTGTTAGGCAGATACTTACCTTGACATGAAGAGTCTCAGAGATACCGGCATTGTGTCTTGTTAGTTTTGGCCTTGGTATTCGTTTAGTCTGAAGCCCTTCTCTGTCAAAATGGATACTAAGAAACCAGATAAGTGAGGGTAAAATTAGACTTTAAACACTAGAACTTTGCAAAGTAATTTTCTTCTGTGTCTGACTATGAATTCCTTCAAACATTTATTCTGTTGGTTTACAGATAAAGTGTATGAGAAATGTCTTCTCGTTTTGGAGGATGTTATTACCTTACTTTCATCAATTTTATATATATGTGTGTATATATATATATATATATATATATATATATATGGCTATTTTAAGTGAAATCATCAGTATCCTATTGTAACTTAGGGATAGAATTTTTTTTTTCAGTAGCATTTAGAAAGAAATTTAATATAATTCAAAAGGCTTAAATGCTGTTATAATAGGGTATAGAGAGGTGACAGCAAAAGACGAAATCAATACTTTAAATGCATAGAGGTATCAGTAACTTCCTATTGCTGTAGTCTTCTTGCCTAGTAACATAACACTCCAGAACATCAGACTGGGCATATTCCATGAAAATATTTTGTGAAAAACTGAAAAATTTCAGTTAGTTAACAATAGTTTTTTTAAAACATTCAGTACTCATACAATACACATTAAATATTTGAGTATTTGTCAGTTTTCTAGTTGGGTCTGAGCTTAATGACAGTGTGAAAAGCCTTGGCTGTTGACTCATTACTTGATGAAGAGTGTATGACCTGCCTTATTTTAGCAGTCTTTAGTAGGATGCCACACAATTACTGTTTTGTGAATGGTGTCTTTTGTAATTTTACACAATAGTATGATTTAAGTTATTAGAATTAAGCAAAAAAAACTTGTCTTCATTGAATTAGGGTGTTTTGATTTCTTTTCATTAAAATAACACAGAACAATAATGTAAAATAAATGAAAGTGGTGCCTTCATCGATTCCTAATTAAACAGAAAACAAAAATCTTTTTTTTAATAAATAAAAAGCCTTTATATATTCTTGTACCTTAGTTCTCAATGTGTATGCACCTAAAAGTAGTTCAGACATTTAGTTTCCCAAACTATGCATTTTAAAAGTTCTTGATGTTTTAAAATATTACTCTATCAGTACCCATGGTGAGTATTTTAAGTCTCTTGTGATACTTAAAGCCTTTACCATTGTTTTTCAGTGTTTAGACATAATTTACTTGAGCAGGCACTCTGTGAATAGAATTGTGTTTCTCTAGTGTAAATTGGTTATCTTATAAAGATTGGCTTTTTTAAGTTCTTCCTCAAGCTATGTGAACAGAAAGAAAATGAAAAGCGAAGCTTTATCATTCAACAGTTGAAACATCGGTTGTTCAGTTATATAGGGTGACTTTACATTGCTGATGTGCCTAGAACAGTGCTGGTTTGGGTCTTGTATCCAGATGAATAATCAGAAGTGTTCCCTAGTTGCCCTCAGAAGTACCCGGATTTAGATGGTAATTTATATGATCACTCTGTGCATGTGGGGCCTTTTTTTTGTTATAAGCATGTAAGGACCCAGTATCTGTGTTCTATATTATCATTTTTACTAGTATGTAAATATAACTTTTAATTGCTTAAAAAATTTAAATTTAAAATACGTGTTTTCCCCTCAGATCATAAGATTATTTCACAGGCTTCCATTTTCTTTTGAGCCATGTAAAAACATGGATAGTGAAGCCAGGTGACCTTCTACTAGTCCGTGTGTCTTGTCTTCTGATTACCCAGAATACATGTTTAAGACAATAGATGGTTATGTCTGGCACCAGGTTGCAAAGGTGGCTTACATATAGCACTATAATTTCTTGAACATTTCCCTTAATTCTGTGGGCTTTGATTATTTTTAATGGAAATTTTTCATCTCTTCATTTTAGTAGGTTTTGTTCAAATGTTGGCTCTTCTAGATGGCACAAATAACCTCTTATATTCTTGTTGCTGTATATTTTCCAGTAGAAATATTCTTGTCTGTAAGGATAAGCATACACTGAAATGTTTTGATTCTGAGGACTTATTACTTAAGGGGATATTTGTTAATTCTTTTTTTATAGATTGCAACTACTAAGAACAATTGACAGGCAAAATCAAGCTTAATTATATATTCAACTAGAATATGAACTCTTGATAGAAAAGACTCTTTAATATTTTCCGTAATCTCTGGAACATTTCTGAACACACAGTATAATTTCTTTAATGATTAATTATTCCTTTATTGCTTAGAAATGAATGGGAGTATTTTAAACATGTATACTATGCATACCACTCTCTTAAAAATATTGTATACTGTATTTACTGTAAAATATGTTAACTTCTTCCTTCAGGAGACAGGTCATTTGACCATCTAAGACTTTATTATTGAAGATGTAGACTGAGTTTGCATTTCTCCTAACCGTTCTTTTAGAAATTATACCACTCTATGGAATGTCGAGTTACATCACCCGAGAAGACCAGTATAGCAAACCTCCGCACAAAAAGCTGAAAGACCGCCAGATTGACCGCCAGAATCGCCTCAACAGCCCTCCTTCTTCAGTCTACAAGAGCAACTGCACCACCGTGTACAATGGCTATGGCAAGGGCCACAGCGGTGGCGGTGGTGGAGGCGGGGGAGGTGGCAGCGGCGGTGGGCCGGGCATTAAGAAAACAGAGCGGCGAGCAAGAAGCAGTCCAAAGTCAAATGATGCAGACTTGCAAGGTAATGTTCAAAGAAGTTTGCCATGAAGAGTGAATTACAAGTTTTGCAGAAGAAGTTTATATCATGGCAGTTGGTCTGTCTTCTGGAAATGATAGGGTAGACCTTCTCTTATCTTTGCTTAGCAAGAACAGGATATTGTATCATCTCTTTTTTATTACTCCTTCATGGCAGAAATGTTATTTCTTTGGTCACGTGAGCCACGTGGCCCAACACGTGGGTTGTTACTTAATCTCAGTAACAACTATCTGAAAGTGTTTTCACATTGGCTTACTTCTGTTATTGCATTAACTGGACAGATGTAGAAGAGAGTCTAAGTAAAACCAAGTGTAGGGCTAGTTTAAATCTCAACATAATTATACCTCATAAAACCAGATGTAATTAATTCCACACTGTAGTAAAGTTTATCATCTTGTAAGGCAGTATATTTCTGGCTTCCTCATCAGTCATTGTTTAATGCCACCTTTGGCCTCTTGAATGAAGTATTCATAGAACAAGAATGAGAAGGAAGAAATAGTGTCACCACATCCAGATAGAGAGATATCATATCAGCTCAAAGGGCATGTTGGGGTTTTTTTTTGGTTTTTTTTTTGTAGATTAATTTTGTGGCTGTAGATCAGTTAATTTGGGGAAGAATGTATGTATGTTGTAAATGAAGTTTTTAGATGAAATTTAGACACAACCTGTTCTTACACCACAGGAGTTAAAAACAAGCTTTTTATGTGGGTATATGTAGAAGACTGACTTAAGGGAAGCCAAAGAAGAACATTTTGATAAGTTAGGTGAGATTACAGATGTAGATAAACAAAGGAATGTAAAATACAAAGTCGGAACTGATTATAATACGGTTAAATATATTCATTCCTTTTTGGACCTCAGCCAGGTAGAAAAAGGCACTGTGTATGTGAGAATATGTTTGTGAATGAAAACTAGTTAGTGTGTGGTTGATTGTGTAGGGAAGAGTGGCCTCTGTCAGGGCTGAGGAAAATTAGGTAAAGCCAGACTTCGGTATCAGCATTTTGCCCCCTGTTATTTACATGAGTAAACTGTAGTATGAAAAAGAGTAGTAATAAGATATAGTGAAAAGTGAACAGTAATTTCTCTGAGTGAAATGAATTATAGATGCGTATCATTTTGTTCTTTATTCTTTTCTGTATTTTCCAAGTTATATTTAATTATCATGCGTTATTATTGCAGTTATTAAACAAAGCATAAATAAGTATATAAGAGAAACCCAAGATTTAAGAGGCTTTTAAATAGCTTCTAGAGGAAAGTACTATGTCTGCTATATAGAGTAAGTTTTAGTTAAATGATACTACAATTTCAAACTTTGAAATTCAGGTATTAGCAATGTTGTAATTTTAAATCATGGCATATAAATAATTAATACACATATACACAAACACGCAAGATTAGAAATAGGTTGTCCTAAGGAGAATTTTAATCTATAGAAAAGAGAAAAAGAATGTATTAGCTGTCTTCAGAGAGCTTACCAAGTCGGAAGACCTTGGTTACTTGATTCATTCTTTAATAATTTTTGCCCTGCCTTGTATCAGAAAAGATTTAAGACAGATGACATAGTTAAATATAATACAGGCAAATAAAATAAATTTAGGAAGATCTAAAAGGCTGAAAGATTATAAGAGAAGGTAAATAAGATGAAGCAGGGTTGAAGTTAGCATATAAAGTTAATGTATTATGAATTAACTGGAGAAGGCAATGGCACCCAACTCCAGTACTCTTGCCTGGAAAATCCCATGGTTGGAGGAGCCTGGTGGGCTGCAGTCTATGGGGTCGCTAAGAGTCGGACACAACTGACTGACTTCACTTTCACTTTTCACTTTCATGCATTGGGGAAGGAAATGGCAACCCACTCCAGTGTTCTTGCCTGGAGAATCCCAGGGACGGGGGAGCCTAGTGGGCTGCCGTCTATGGGGTCGCACAGAGTTGGACACGACTGAAGCGACTTAGCAGCAGCAGCAGCTGCTGCAAAACTAAGTACCTTCCTTATATATGCAATTATTTCCTTTTGTATATATTTAAATATGTAAGCTACCCTATATTTTAATATCCTATCATAGCTGTTAGATAGAAAATGGATTTGATTGAAATCAACACTGAAATGCTTGTTAATGTGCATATGTTTACAGTCATTTTGTCATTTTACCTTATGACAGAGAATATAATTATTCTGAGCACCTCAAACTCTTTGCTGTTGTGTAGAAAAATGTTACTGTGTTGGTAACAGTGAGATTACTCTTGCTATAGCCTTTTAGAAGTGTGTGTTTCACAATGAAAAGAGAAAATATTTTTCTCTCACCTTCAGTTCAAGCTCAGTGTGTTACTCCTGTTCTCATCATACTATTTGCCTCCTCAGAATCACTCCAAGTGCTGCTGTCCAGGTGGTTTAGCCATGAAACATAAAATCAGATGGAGCATTATCTTATGTACTCTAGCTCATTCCAGTAAGGATCAGAGGGAGTTTACATGTTGGATAAAAAATATGTATTTACCCAAATGAGTTGAAAATTTATATCCTGACCCCCAAAAATGCACAGGTATGTTTAGAGCAGCTTTACTCATAAGTGCCAAAACTTGGAAGCAACCAGAATGTCCTTCAGCCAGTAAATGGATAAATAAACTGGTATATGCAGACATGGAATATTACTGTACACTGAACAGAAATGAGCTGTCTAACTATGAATGACATGGAGCCACCTTAAATATACATTACTAAGTAAAACAAGCCAGTCTGAAAGGGCTACATAATGTATGATTCCAACTACCTAATAGGAAAAGGCAAAATTATGGAGATGGTAAAAAGATCTACAGTTGTCAGAGACTGGGGGAGGGAGGGATGAATAAGCCAAGCACAGAGGTTTTGAGGGCAGTGAAACTACTCTGTCTGGTACTGTAATGGTAGGCTTACATCATATACATCTGTCAAAACCCATACAGTGTACAACACTAAGAGTTACATGTATGCTAATGTAAACTATGGACCTGGTGGTGGTGGTGTGTCAGTGTACATCAGTTGTAACAAATACAGTGCTCTGGTGTGGATTTTGATAGGTGGGAGAGAATACATGTATTTGGGGGTGGGGTATATCCGGGTGTCCTTTATAACTGCTCGGTTTTGCTCTGCAACTAAATCTTCTGTAAAAAGTAGTGTATAAAAAAATATCTAAGGAAACTGAGGACAAATAAAAGGAAGACATGAGTAACGTTGTATATAAAAGAATCCCGCAGAGTTGCCTGATGTTGTTGTTTAGTTGCTCAGTCCTGTTGACTCTTTGCGACCCCATGAACTGCAGTACACCAGGCTTCCCTGTTCATCACCATCTCCCAGAATTTGTTCAAACTCATATCCACTGAGTTAGTGATGCCATCCATCCATCTCGTCCTCTGTTGTCCCCATTTCCTCCTGCCTTCAATCTTTCCCAGCATCAGGGTCTTTTCCAATGAGTCACCTCTTCCCATCAGGTGGCCAAAGTATTGGAGCTTCAGCATCTGTCCTTCCAGCGAATATTAAGGGTTGATTTCTTTCAGGATTAACTGGTTCGATCTCCTTGCAGTCCAAGGAACTCTCAAGAGTCCTCCAACACCACAGTTCAAAAGCATCAATTCTTCGGTGCTCAGCCTCCTTTATGGTCCAACTCTTACATCCGAATATGACTACTGGAAAAACCAGTAAGGCTCTAGAGTAGTCAGTGAAGCAGAAGTAGATGTTTTTCTGGAATTCTCTTGCTTTTTCTATGATCCAGCAGATGTTGGCAATTTGATCTCTGGTTCCTCTGCCTTTTCTAAATCCAGCTTGTATATCCGGAAGTTCTCAGTTCACATACTGTCGAAGACTAGCTTGAACGATTTTATATGTCATCTCTTTGGCTTTGAGCCTCCAGGTTGTCCAAGCAAAGAGGGAATCATGAATCAGGTGGAGTAAGTGAACAAAAGCTCCTCTGGTTTGTGGAGTCCATTATGTTGTTTATAATGCTTCAGCACTGTGGCCCTCAGAATGTGGTTGTTGGCTAAAAGGATCCCACAATTATTCTTCTGCCTTCTTTTAAGTGAGAACATTCTCCCAGAGCATCTTTTTCCTTGAATATACAACAGTTGACTTCCGTACCTGGGAAATGCGTCTTTGAGATAATTCATAAGTTTACAATGCCATCTGATTAATATTAAACTATAAGTTAATTCTAGTACATTGACCTGTTTACATTCATATGTCATTTGCACATGATTAGGTTTTATACTTAGCCTTGAAGTGCAGCTTGTGGTATTATTTTTCTGTGTTCTACTTAAGATACCCACATTGCCAGAGAAGGCCAACCTTTTTTCCTCAGAATTCCCTAGCTTTTGAGGGAGTCTGCTTAAGTTACTTAGCATCTTTCTACCACTTAGAAAATAACAAATGTGAAAGGAAAAAGGAAAACTTCAAATTTGTACCCGGTCCTGTGATAGAGAAGCAAACACATTATGTTAACCTAAAGAAATCAACACATTAAAAAGACAGAGATACGTTAATTACTCTCTTGAAACCTGGTTCTCTTGGTTGACTGTACTTCAGAAACATCAATGGGACTTCCAAAAAATGCAGACTCCCTCAACCTCATTTCAGACCTGCTCAACCAGAATCTCTTCACTTGATCTGGCTTGATGTTTTTGATCAAACCTCACTGAGAATGGTGACCAGCAAGAGAACTACTATTCTGATATCAAGGATGGTTATAGAAAGTGTGGTTTGCTATGTTGTACATGATATGAAGTAGCAACTTTAATTCAGCATGCTTGCACCACCCCCTGAAAGTATGTATGATACATAGTACTTACTAATACTTAGTAAATATTTGTGGAAAGAGTCCTGTGTACTTAACTACTCTGTTGGCTTCTACTCGGCAGCCAACCACTCTGTTCATTGACTGGTACTTTTGGGAAAACAGCTTAGGACAAAGTCCCACAGTACCATCAGGGAGATGTAGGATTCCTGTCTTTTTGCACACCTTGGTGTGGGCAGAGAACAGTTGGGGCTTTGGTATCAGACATACTTGGCTTAGAATTGGGTTTTGTTACTTGTTGACTATTTGCTTTTTGTATTCCCTGAATCTCTGTATCCTTATCTATAAAATGGGTATTTTAATTCCCAGTGGGAAATATTAAAAGTAGTTTAGCTCGATTCTTAACACCTCTGTATAATGGTCATCTTTTTTACTTGACTGTTCTTATCATCTTCCTCCTGTAATCTTAGGGTCAACTCTCATCAAAGTGTGTCTTCTCAAAACAAGTATCTCTGTATGCCCCTGCGTCCCCATCTGATGCCCTCTCTCTTGCATTCATGCCCTTTCCCAGCAGCTCCTTCCCCTGGAAGCCAGAAGTGGCTTCCTTCTGCTTAAGCTGTCTTCATTTTGAAAGCTAAACCTGGTACTCTTGGACCTCTACCTCTGGAAGTCCCATCCAGGCTCTCTTGGAGAGGTTGCTACTGAATCTCTTCAGGGGCAGAAATGTGCCTCCTGCCCAGAGGTGCCAGACTTCACACAGCTTCTCATCGCCCCATTATGGACCCCTAAAGTTCCGAGTAAGTGAGAACTCTCGGTGCCCTCTTGGGGAATCCTGTCTTTGGCATCTCCTCATTCATTTTTTAGAAACCTGAGTTGGGAGTCCCTGTGCTCAGCCTGAGAAGGACTGCTTTATGTTTTAAGATACGTCCTTATCCATATTCCTCTCCATCCCATCCTCTGATTATGGCTGCAGCTCCATCAGATTTGAACATGCTATTCCCCCCTCCTTATGGAACCTCTGTGGTGGTCCCCATTGTCTAAACTGCTTGATGCTCGCCTTCCCAAGTACTTTAGATTTCCTCACCAGATGTCCAAATTTTTGCCCTATCTCAGGAATATGCCTCATTCTCTCTTCTTGTCCTTCCAGTCCCTCTGCCTAGCGCACTCTAACTCAGATCTTCAAGAGCTAGGTCAGTTATCACCTCTTCTGTTAAGCCTGCCTGTCTACCAAGGCATAGCAAGGGCAGGTTGACTAGGAGAAAATATTTCAAGAATTTTCCCCTCCTTTTTCTTTTCCTTAACTAACATTTGATTTTAGATCAGTGCTTGGGTTCCGTGTCCATAGTTGGTCCAGAACAGGAATGAAACAAGCTGTCCTTGTGTGCAGAGTTGTGCAAGAAGAGCTCAGCCTCTTCTGTGGCCCAAACCCAGTTAAAATTGTCATGTTCCTTTTATCACAGAAACTAAAGAAAAGTTTCTGTTGCTCTTTGTTGAGTGAGAGGGAAGTTTCATCCTTTCACTTTATCCTTGGTAAAAACCAAAGTGCATGGTATAAAGGAAGTTACTCAGAGGGATACCATTTTGTAATTGAAATCCCCTAGTTTTTAACCAGCATTGTAGCCTCTTCGTCATATATCCTGAGTAGGAAAGTAAGGTTGTCTGTTGGTACTGTGTTAGAAGTGTTGATGTGAAGCCAGAATGAAAAATAAAAACGATGGTGAGGGTCTACTGTCTGATAATATGAAAAGACTTGTGCAATCTCATTAATAATGGGGGTGGGTAGATGGTTTGGGTAGGGGGAGGCAGAGAGAGAAAGAACATCAAGAGTGTTTATAAGTCAAAATCTCCAAACACTTGTGTGTGTGGGTGTGGGGTGTGTGTGTGTGTGTGTGTGTATAAAAGTATTTTATGTGTGCAGTTGATACTGCTGACATTTACCTCATCCTGGGTTTATCTTTTTTACTCATTACTTGAACATTTTAAAACCTTAATGGAATTGTAAGATAGCAATTGGTTGTGTTTTGTACTGTGTGATGCATAACAAGTCATCTCACTGTAACTCCATTTCCCTTTCAGTAAAATGAATGGGTGAGTTAGTCAGGGATTTTCAAAATCTTATTGAAGAGCATATCTTCCTTTTTCAAAAAATCTTATGTGGATCCCCAGTTAAATACAGTAACCTTCCTCCCCTGCCGCCACCTCCTTCTCTTTCCCTCTGTCTCTCTTTGTTACCTACACGCACACACACATGTACGTGTGCACCATGAAAGCAGGTAGAATCGGTGTGCTGCTGTGTTTGGTGTGCGAGACACAGGCACTTGTCGTCCACATGGCTTTTCTCATTCTCACCTGAACCCTGGCTATTCAGTCCCAGGCTCCTGCTTTCTCTCCATCTTGGAGCTTCTAAGACCTGTGCCCCCCTGGCCTGCCCCAGACCTATGGGATTGCAGTTGGTGGACATGGGGCCCAGCAACCTGTGTTTTGTTGGGTTCTCCAGGTGGTGATCAGGCACAGTAACGTTTGAAAATCAACTGTCCCTGTGAATGCCAAACAATGTTTAAGGAAGATTTTAAATGAGTGGTATGGGAGGCATTCCATTAAAACACTAGATTTAAGCTGAAGCATATTCCTTTTGTGGTACCTGTATATGTATATGCGAGGGGTAGGGAGGGGAAGTTCCTTTTTTGTCGCTATCATGTAAATAGTAGCTTATGACAAAACCTCTAGAACTTACAGGGCCATATGGGGAAAAATTGAAACAAAATGGTAAGAATTTCAAATATAGAAGATGAAGATACAATATACTTTTGGCATTTGACCTTTGGAATTGTTGATAATCTAGAGATTCAGTTACACATTTGATAAAATTCCATCACATAGAATCATGATTTCTAATCATAACATTGAAAGCCGGTGACAAAAGCATCATTTTCTCCTTCAGAGGTCATACACTGCCTTCTCACCCCCAGTAGCAGTATACCACGTTTTTGTGTCCTGATCCCTTCTCAGATGGCCCTCCCTGACATTTTCTTCTTTTCCTACATTTGGCTATTACTGTTCAGACAACAGAATCTGACCCCAGTATCTCTTTACTGATAATTAGCATGAACACTTATTCATTCTGCAGATAAGAATTGCTGTGGTAAGGCTGTGGACAGCCTTTTCTTCCAGAGCTCTGAGATTATGAGCATCTGTGGGTTCTTGGAGGCTCTCTCTTGCTGGGTGGCTTGGCTCTGGGAGGAGGTGGCTGCATCCACCTGTGCAGGGCTGACAGTGGTTTCCTTTGTTTGGAAGGAGGAGCCTGATGTTAATAAGGTCTGGAATGTGGGGAGTCCAAGCAGATTTTCTTTTGGAATTTTTTTGGTCCTGGCTCCCCTTAAGAGATAGCACTGGTGCTTTTCTGTTTGAGATGTTTAGTGGGGCTTTCACACTTCATGAGTGGCTGATTTCTTCTTTCACTTATAGCCTTGTTATCTCATGAGCACACACCTCTTAGGCGTACTCAGGCTGGGTGTATTGGAAGAGAGTTTGCTTGTGGAGGGAACAGGGGTCCTTTCTCCCAGTGTGGGTACTTTCTGCACTGCATTTAAAAATGTACAGCTTCTAGCTGGCTTTTCATGATTGCTTCATCTCTCAAGTCTCTGGTGATGATAAATCCCGTGTGTTTTCACCTGTTTGCAGCTGCATTTGAACCCTGTGTATGGCAAATATATCAAGAAAACATGAAAAAAAAAGAATTAAAAATGAGCTCAGGTCAGTGGAATTCATCCATTCTTCTGCCAAGTACAGTCTGAAAAGTGAAAATAGTCCAAGGAAACCCAAATAACTTTTCTTTTTTAAAAGGGACAATATGGACCCTTGGATCAGAATGCAAGATACACTCATTTTGGCAAGAAACTGGCAATTAACACCCTTACTTCCATTTTAGACATAGGCTGCCAGATCTATCCCCTAGTCTCGAAGGCCCCTGAGTGATGCTGAAAGAGGTCTGAGCAGATTTTCAGGCCTTGCACCAACTGCCTACGTGTTGGCTGGAAGGCAGGCAGTCTGGGGGACATACGGCTGTTTTCAGAAAGAGGGTGCTGCTCACTGACGTATGCTTTCTGACCTGGGCACTATCCTCTAGGGGCCAGAGAAATCCAGCCATGAGTCACTTTTTCAGTAAGATGCCAGTGTGCTGATATATATACATATTTTTTTCCTTCCAGAGGCATTGACTTTCCTGGTGCAGAGGTAAAATCTGCAGTTCAGATTTTTGAGGAAAAAATCTGGAAACTGCGGTGGCCCACAGTTTTGCTAATGAATATGGTGTGTAGTTGTCTTTATCGAGTTCCATCACTTATCTTTTGTCTTTTGCCCTTTCCCCCCTGTATTTTTTTTAAATCCCCTTATGTTTTTGATGCAGTCTGGAATGTTTTAAAGATGTTAACTACATGGTTCTTTCAACAGGCAGGATGAGATATTTTTGTCATGTCAGTTTAAGAAGTCTTAACCCATTAAATCATACTTGAAACTTCCCATTTTTCACTTACATATAAAATGACAAAACAATATGCAAAATTTTTTTTTTTTTGAGTTTTCTCTTGCAGTGAATGTTCACCAGAAGATTGAGGGCAGAATTTTGATTAGTTTCTACCATATGTAGTACTTAACTCTGTGAACCCGTATTATTTTCTCTGCCTTTTTTGCTTTCTTGGGAACTGATCATAGAGGCATTTAGATGACATCAGAACCCATGTTGGTAAAATACATGTCATCCCAAAGAACACTTTAAATAGCAAGTATAAGTGATGACATGGTTTGTTTCTGGTACATATATAACCTTCAATTTTATTGAATTGAAACTTCTACATGTTATTCTTTCATTTAGCTGAATTGAATTCTGGATTTAACTGGGTCAGAGAGCATCATCACAAATGTGCCATACTTAGAAGCATGATGGTATACTAGTCGGGACCATGCAGATCTGGGTTTAGTCCCCTCTCTGCCCCTTGTGAACCTTGTGCCTTTGGGCAAGATAGTTACCCTCTCTAAACTTCAGTTTCTTCATGTCTGTATAAATTGGGGACCACTAATAGCACCTACTTCAGAGGGCTGTCAGGAGTTCTTAATACAATTTTAGAGGCACTCAGTACTTTGGAAATGTTTCAGAATATGGATAAAGACAAACCATGGCATTTTTCTGCTTAAGAGGACTTCCTTGTGGGGATCATGTTAGCAGAACCCTGGGCCTGGGAACATGCCCCTCGGAGAGCTGAAGGTCACCAAGTCCTGTGTTTTGAGTCAACACTGAGTAACTTTCAGTGCCAAGGATTTGAGATATGAGGGGAGTCAGGGGGCATCCAGTCCCCAGAAAAGACCGCGACAGTTGCTGCCCACAGACAGCTTGGTGAATTCTGGGCAAGAATAACAGTCTGCCTCTGTCTTTCCTCTGCCTCCTGTCTGGTCCAGACTCTCCTGTGAGGCTGAGGAGTAGGCCAGCCTGATTCTGTGTCTGGACCTCCTCAACACACTACTTCAAAGTACTTTGCTAGATATTAGAAGTGTTGAAAAAAGAGGGAGATGGCTGAAGATGACTTGGGCAAGCAATGGCTTCTCTATATTTATTTTGCTGTCACTCATATTACTTACTGTGAGACCGTTAGTTAACCCATGTGGATAAGCTAAATAGTGAAGTCACTCAGTCATGTCCAACTCTTTGCAACCCCACTGGACCCCTGCCAGGCTCCTCCATCCATGGGATTCTCCAGGCAAGCGTATTGGGGTGAGTTGCCATTTCCTTCTCCAGATCTTCCTGACCCAGGGATCAAACCTAGATCTCCCACATTGCAGGCAGATTCTTTACCATCTGAGCCACCAGGGAATCCCAAGCTAGCTAGGAACACCACTAAATTTCAAGGTCTTTTACAGTTTTTCCTTATACCCCAGAAGCCATCCCTGTGTACATTCTGTTGTTCATATTATGTTGGTCACATATTGTATCTGTTGATGCAGTGTGGAAGGTGTGAATTCCAGGAAAGGATGATCACAGGGCAGGGAGCTTCATAGAAGCTGGCCACCACATGGTGCGTGTAGTCAGAAACCATTCCTGTAAATACTCTATCTAAAATAGTCTTAGCATTTGTGATAGAATTTTGGCAACTTTCCAGCTGTTATGTCAGCAGTTTGATTTTGTCACTGAGTCTCCTGTGGAACGGTCCTCTGGGATTCCTGTATGTAACTGCTGTGTGGAATGTCTGGTTTCACAAGGTCAGTTTCTTGTAACATGACAATTACAGTCAATATTGCAGATGTGCTAATGACAGGTCGTCCTCTCTGCTGTGACCAGCCTTGGCTTTAATTTTAAATTTCATTTGCCCAACCACACTCAACACAGTATAGCAGACTGTATCATGCTGTTCCAGTTTTTGGTACTATCATGAGACCTTGAAATCTATTAAGAATGAAATAGAGAACACAAAGGTAAAATGGGAAAGGTCCATGAGAAATAATAGTGACGTTAGCTGAATGCTTGAGATTTAAGATTTGCAAGGTAGAGAGTGCAAATTGTCCTTGTAGTTGACTATAAACATCTCTTTTTTTTCCTTCTGGTGCTGAATTTGCATTGTGAAAAAAATACTTTTTATACATGCTCACCCACCCCCACCCAACTGTAGCTACTACTTTCCCAACTGCATCAGAAGAATGGCGCTTTCCATGTAGGTGCTGAGCTTACAGAGTAGGAAAGAACAGGTGATAGTGGTGGGGGTGACTTGCTCCAGGCACAAAAGGAAATTGTGATATTCAGGAAAATTGGAAAATGGAGGCAGGAGTGAAAGGAGAAGGGCCTCAGAGGAATGGCACATTGAAACAAAAGGACAGGGCAAAGGGAAGAACAAGTAGAGTGAAAGGAGCAGATTGGATAGTAGAATAAAGATAATTTGGAGAAAAACAAGAGGCAGAAAAGAAGAGAGGTTTCATGGTTCCATTTTCACAGATTCCATTCCTCCCAGCATTTTCCAGAGGAGTGGGACACAGCCCCTTTGCCCTGTTGTGGTCTAAGAGCCGTTTTATTGGCAGCTCCACTTTGGGCGGCTCCACTTTGAACATATCTCCATGTAAATAAATCTCTTACTCTTTCCTCTTTGGGCTTTCCTGAAGCTGCTATCTTCCTCCTGTGGTGGGTTACAGCATTCACTGCCGGTGTACATTGATTTGATAAGCAAGTTAGAACGAAACCTTATACAGAACTTCAGTGGCATTAGTAGTACACGAGATTGAAGTACTGGGTTTTTGAACAGTGCTCTGTAAGTTGTTAATGTGGCAGAATTTTGATATACCTAAAAACTCTGGGAAATTTTGGGGAAAAATATCCTTTTTAAACTTTAAATCAGGAATCAAGGACAAGAAAGGAACCTCTACCCTTGGGTTAGTGTGCCTTTGTTAAAAGCAGCCTGCTTTAATCAAATGTCATTATTTTTAGGTCCTCTAACAAGGCCAGGTTACTTTAAAATGTAGTCAGTACTTTCTAGAGTGAAAAAAAAAAGGAAGTTCATTCTTAAGTTTACGTTTATATGCAGTAAAAAAGAATATTGATGGCATTTCTGGTAAATGCTCAGATCTTGCTTTCTAGACTTATTAGATCTACCTCAAGAGAGCAACATGAGGAAGTGAGAGGGAAAAACTCAGTCTACAAACAATTTTAAAAGATTTTCATAAGTGCATTTGTTACTGCTGTTCTTATTCACATGGTGAACTTAGATTGACCTCCTTTTTCCTATGATTTGAAAAGACACAAGTTATTATATGGAACAGTAAGATCCTTACAGTCCAAAGGGATGGATAAACTGCCATATTTTAGGTTCACAGAGTTCTTCAAAACTATTTAAGTATATTGCCAAGCACATTAAAAAATAATATTTAGTCTTTCAGGAAGATTTATTTCTTGGTGGAATGTTGTTTCTAGAAGCTCCATAAGATACCAGCATCTCTTGAAAGCTCTGGTTAAAAATCATGTGCTACCTAAATTAAAATCATTGTTGGTGCTTTAATGCATGAACTATCAAGTTATTTTATACTTTGAAGCACTGACACCATTAATATTTACTATTCACACTATTGTCCACGAGAGGGTGGCTCGAATTTGATTGTAGACAATTTTCAATTTGAAACTGTATTTCCTTTTCATTGGAGATTTCCGTATCCATGAAATATTATTCTCCACAGATTTCAGTCTCTGGATTTAGTGGACTCAACACCATCTAGAATGTCATGTATAAGGCCAAAAATGTCTCTATTAAAGTTTGATAAGTCTCTACTATTTAGTATTTTATAGAAGGAAGATTATCTTTTGGGTAGTGAAGACACATGCATTGTAAAATCACTAAAATTTTCTACTGATCTGCTTGATTCTACAATTGATAAATGCCTGTTTTCTGCACCATTTCTTTTAAATAATTTAAGGGCCAGTTGGTTACCATTCTACAGTCATGCACCTTTTGGTTGTAATGGGAGATACTAGTAATATTTTATACATTAGCGTTTATTACTTGAGCTTTCAGAACTTCGGTTTTCTGAACTTGATAATCTGTGGAATATTTGTACCCAGAAATTAAGATTCTCTTTCATTTTTGCTTCTCTTTTTCTTCTGTTTTATACTTTTCTTTATTCCTTGAATTGTAAAATTCTGTGAATTCTCTCCCTTGCCTTCCCCACTCTGAATACCTGGTTTCCATGACCTGTTATATATGTCATCACTAATACTATGAATGGACTTTTATTCAGAATTATTTCTTTATTCATTCATTTGTTCACTCATTTACTACTGGGATATTTTTGTTTTGCTTTTTGAAGAAGAAATGTTCAAGACTTGCTCTTATTTTAAAACTATGTTAAAGCTAACTAAGCACATTGGAGGAAAAGAATAGCACTTGAGATAAGTTTAGGGGCCTTCTTTAAAGGTGCATGATCCACTTGGTAGGTTCTCTTTGTCCCCTTATTTCCATTTCCTTTCTGCTCACCACCCTTGTATATGTTTATCTTCAGTGATCTCCTCACTAATGGTAACAAGTTCGAGATCAGAGGATAAGGGAGAGTGTGTCCAGATTACTGCTGTTAATAGCTGGTAAAGCTTTGGTGTGTGAGGAGAACCTGAAATTTAAACTGATGCTCAGAAATTACCTGTAGGGTTGATTCATCATGTTGGGTAGGTCCATAGAAAATTGCTGTTTTCTTAAGGTCGAAAACAGTTGATTAGTAGAAATTTTATATGATTCAGTCTAATAGTCCAGACCCGTAATATGACTGGTAACTGATAATATATTTAGTGTTTAATAATAAATAAAATATATTTATATATTTACTGGTTACTGATAATATTATATATTTATAATTCTATTTTTACCTGTTGCTATGCCAGAGTTAATTTTTTCCTCTTTCTCATTGTTAAGAAAGAAGAAAACAGTCAACATCAAGGAGTATAGATGATTTATTCACTGATAGGTTATTTTTGCAGGCAGCATATTAAAAGCAATATTTTGGGGGAGCAATGAATCAGTTAAGTGTTTAAGGTGGGATATATTGGATTTTATAAAGATACCAAGGAGTAAACTGGAATAAGGTTACAATGTGCAATATGTTTACTCAAAATGGTGTCTAGAGTCCTATTGATTAATGCTGGTGAATGAGACACCAAAATGGAATATAAACCATCCCAAGACTAGTGGTAATCATAGGTGACTATTATGTTAATTATATTTTATTTAGGTGGTGGTTTTCTTCCTGAAAAATTGCTTTTGTTTAAGAGAAATTTGAAGCATTTAAGAAGTGGATGTTCTGTAGAAGCTCTTGAGTGTAGTTTTTCACTTTTATTCAATTTGATAAGTCTTCAAGAATATTTTCAGGCCTAAATTTATGGACACTATTTATGGCATCTGCTACCAAAAACACATTCTCCCACCAGGCGTACTGGAAAGCATATTGTCTATCTTTCTGCTCCACTGTTGTGAGCAGATGTTCCCTCCGTGTTTTTTTTTTTTTTTTTTTTTTTTCATGGTAACTTTTATTTTTATTTATTTATTTTTTTTGTTTTGTTTTTTTTGTTTGTTTTTTCTTTATTTATTTTTTTTTATTTTAGTTGGGGGCTAATTACTTTACAATATTGTAGTAGTTTTTGCCATACATCGACATGAATCAGCCATGGATTCACATGTGCTCCCCCTCCCAAACCCTCCTCCCACCTCCCTTCCCCTCCCATCCCTCTCTGTCATCCCAACGCTCCATCCCTGAGCATCCATCCCATGCATAGAACATGGAATGGTGTTCTGCTTCACATATGACAATATACATGTTTCAATGTTATTGTCCCAGAACGTCCAACCCTCACCTTCTCCCTCAGAGTCCACAGGACTGTTCTATGCATCTGTGTCTCTTATTCTGTCTCACATATAGGGTTACCATTACCATATTTCAAATTCCATATACATGCATTAGTATACTGTATTGGTGCTTTTCTTTCTGGCCCTCCGTGTTTTTAAAATCATTTTAATACAAAAAATAGGAAAAACTCAAAAGAAAAAGGAAAATGCATCTGAGCAGGAGTAAATGCCATATGCTCAATCTTTTTTATCCCTAAGCTAAATTTGGGATAGTACTTCATCTGTTGTTGTCAGACACCACCCCCGCCCCCCCAGTTCAGCAAATTTCAGTTCTATATTAGTAGAAGAATGGATTAAAAATAAAAGTTTATGATAAACTCTAGCCACAGTCCTGGCATGTAGTGTGAACTCACTTAGTCTAATTTGACTTTATTTTTGTCGCTCTCTCTGTATTGAAGTTACTCTTGTCCATGAAGAGGTTAGCTCAGTGGAGCACAGCTCTAATGGACTGTAACTAACAGATTACCACAGACTCAGTGATTTAAAATAGTAGAATTTTATTCTTTCATGACTCTGGAGGGAATCTGAAGAATACGATTTCAGAGGTCAGAAGTCTGAAATCAAATATCAGTTCAGTTGCTCAGTTGTGTACAACTTTTTGCAACCCCATGGACTGTAGCACACCAGGCTTCCCTGTTCATCACCAACCCCTGGAACCTACTCAAACTCAGTCCATTGAGTCAGTGATGCCATCCAACGATCTCATCCTCTGTTGTCCCCTTCTCCTCCTGTCTTCAATCTTTCCCAGCATCAGGGTCTTTCCCAGTGAGTCAGTTTTTTGCATCAGGTGGCCAAAGTATTGGAGTTTCAGCTTCAACATCAGTCCTTCCAATGAATATTCAGGACTGATTTCCTTTAGGATGGACTGGTTGGATCTCCTTGCTGTCCAAGGGACTCTCAAGAGTCTTCTCCAACACCACAGTTCAAAAGCATCAATTCTTCAGCACTCAGCTTTCTTTTTAGTCCAACTCTGACATCCAGACATGACTACTGGAAAAACCATAGCTTTGACTAGACGGACCTTTGTTGGCAAAGTAATATCTCTGCTTTTTAATATGCTGTCTAGGTTGGGCATAACTTTTCTTCCAAGGAGCAAGCATCTTTTAATTTCATGGCTTCAGTCAAGGGAATGGCAAACCACTTCAGTATTCTTGCTTTGAGAACCCCATGAACAGTATGAAAAGGCAAAAAGATAGGACACTGAAAGATGAACTCCCCAGGTCGGTAGGTGCCCAATATGCTACTGGAGATTCATGGAGAAATAACTCCAGAAAGAATGAAGAGACAGAGCCAAAGCAGAAACAACACCCAGTTGTGGATGTGACTGGTGTTGGAAGTAAAGTCCAATGCTGTATAGAGCAATATTGCATAGGAACCTGGAATGCTAAGTCTGTGAATCAAGGCAAATTGGAAGTGGTCAAACAGGAGATGGCAAGAGTGAACATTGACATTTTAGAAATCAGTGAACTAAAATGGACTGGAATGGGTGAATTTAACTCAGATGACCATTATATCTACTACTGCCGGCAAGAATCCCTTAGAAGAAGTGGAGTAGCCATCATAGTCAACAAAAGAGTCCAAAATGCAGTACTTGGATGCAATCTCAAAAACGACAGAATGATCTCTATCCGTTTGCAAGGCAAACCATTCAATATCACAGTAATCCACGTCTATACCCTGACCAGTAATGCTGAAGAAGCTGAAATCAAGTGTCACTGGGTTGAATTCAAGGAGTTTGCAGGTTGATGCTCCCTTCAGAGGCTCCAGAGAAGCACCTGTTTCTCACCTCTTTCAGCCCGTGGATGCCAGCATTCCTTTGCTTGTGGCTGCATCACTCCGATCTTCAAGTGCAGTCTAACGTGCAGTCTGCAAGTCTCTCTCTGCTCCAGCTTCACATTGCTGTGTCCTCTATGCATGACACATCTTATTCTGCTTCATTCTTGTAAAAATACATGTGATTTCTTGTGGGTCTCACTCAGGTAATTCAGGATGATCTTCCCATCTCAGAATCCTGAACCGAATCACATCTCCCAAGTCTTTGCTAGGAAAGATAACATTCACAGGTTCCAGAGACTGGGAAATGGATAATCCTTTGGTAGCCATTTCCAGCCTATCACAAACTACTTCCAGTGTCCCCATTCAGGTGACTAGGATGGAACCAGCTTATCAGCTGAACACTTTGAGGTCTGACTGAAGTGTCGGCTCCCCTTCCGCAGCACCCACCGTGGCTTCTCTGGTGTGTTACAGTGGGTATAAGTGTCTCATAGCAGCGCCGCATATCTGTCTCTGATGACACAGACCAGGAATCACTTAGCAGAGCTGTGTCTTCTCGCTATGGCAGTGCTCTGCGCTGGGGAAGTCTCTGCACAGGTAATTAAGCCAGCTGAGGCAAGTCACAAAGCTGGGTGTTGCAACTGCTCACTTGAACTCTGGAAATTGCAGTGAGTCATCACGTGGATATGTGTGTATATATGTATGTAAATGGTGGATATGTATTTTCAGAACGTATTTAATGGCAGTTAACTATTAGGATCTGTATAATTTCTTTTAGAGTTAATGGCATTTTCCAAAAAAAAAAAAACAAAAAAGGGAAAGGAACCTATCCAATTTGGAACATATGTTTTCTTCAAAAAGGAACCTGGGATAGTTTTCACCTAGTATGAGATGAGACTGACAAGGCTGTGGGAATAATTACTTCTAATGAATCTAATGATTCTGTAGTGATTAATGATTAATCATTATAAAACTCCCCCAAGAAAATTCCATAAAAGCTCATGCTTGTTACAATATTGACTGGATGACTAATGCTATAGATTGATTACATATGTCCTTTCCTTGATGGTTTTTATCTAGGCGGGGTCTAATAATTAGTTTAATTTTGAAGAAGAGTTAAATGGATCCCAAGGCGTCATATGAGTGATAAATTGTAAACTCTGTTATATATCTTGCTATATTTTTTAATAATTATTGCTCATATAATGAAACTTGTGTCTTGCACATTTCCTCATGTGGGTGTTATGCCTAAAAAATAGACATAGAAGATTTTAAGTACATACACGATATTATTTAAAATCAATCAAGATTTTTTCCTCTAATAGAATTCTGTGATTGTGTGAAACTTAATATGAAATACATATTTATCAAAGTTAAGTTTATATATGCTCATATGCTCAATTGTGTCTGACTGTGACCCCAGGCTCCTCTGCCCGTGGGATTTTCCAGGCAAGAATACTGGGGTGAGTTGCCATTTTCTTCTCCAAGGGATGTTCCCTACCCAGGGATTGAACCTGGGTCTCCTGCATTTCAGGCAGATTCTTTACCAACTGAGCCACCACATCAGCAAATCATTGCTTGGATGAACAAATTAGTCAGAGCTCTATATCTGTTCATATTTCATTGATGAGACTAATGAAGCTGAGGTACAGAGCATAGGTTGTGTAAGTGAAGATGAAAGAAAAAGTAGGGGGGAAAGTTTTAGCCTAACACGGGAACTCAGTTGGATTATCTAGTGTCGGCGAAGAGGGTAAATGACAGAAGACAGCAGGTATAGATGTCTTGTGGTATGAAGAATAAAGTACTAGTCATGTGGATCACAGTCTTCCCCATGTTCAAGCCACTAGATGTTCTTGTTTGGTTGTATAAACAACTCTTGTGACGTTGCTGAGACCCTTAATAAGGGGAGAAAGAAACTGAGGGGATGACATCATGTTACTTCTCTTGAATAGCTTTCCCAGTCTTATTTTCAATGGATTTTAAACATTAACTCTGTCCAATTTAGTGCTTTCCTGGTGGTAAAGAATCTGCCTGCAATGCAGGAGATCTGGGTTGAATCCCTGGGTCAGAAAGATGCCCTAGGGAAGGAAGTGGCAACCCACTCCAATACTCTTGCCAGGAGAATTCCATGTACAGAGGAGCCTGGCGGGCTACAGCCCATGGGGTTGCAAAGAGTCGGACACAACTAAGCATCTAACACACACACAGTCTAATTTAAGCCACTTAACTGTACCCATAATCATGAGCCTTTAGTTTTAGCAACTTACGTGTTTTTTCCATAATGGTATCAATCACTTACTGCATATACTTTGCCTTTGCCAGTTCCTTTTGGAACCAATTTAAATGAGAAAAATAAAGGGCTTCAGGAAGAACTATTTAAGTATGTCTGGTAAATTGTTTTACTATTTGAGAATAGCTCTGGAGACTGAAATAAATTTTCCATTTGGTAGAATTTGGCTTTCTTTTTTTTTTTTTTTGTGAGTCACAACATTCATGGAAATATGTTGAAATCTTAAATGAGAATATGACCTACTGCTTTTGGTATTACTTGCTGTCTAGAATGGCATTTCGGTCTGCATTACAACATTATGCTGATCAGCAGTGTTCGAAAGGAGGGATAGCTTCAAACTACATGGAAGCGTACATATCACGATCCACAACCTCGTGTTCTGGATTCTTCAGATTGTAGAGCAAGTATGGCTCAAACCTGTGCTTTTCCATTAGACATTTCATTGAATACATGTTCTTGGTCACTTGAATTGCAACTCTTCTTGAATATTAATATCATGTACTAAAACCTAGACCTGTTAATATAAAACTATATTGATTATAATGGAACAATAAGTTTCTGTATATCCAAAATATATTTCACTAAGTGTGATGACTCTTCTGTAAATTTGCAGTATTATTGTAGTGCTTTTTTTCTTTTTTTTTAGATAATTTTGTTTAAAGCAGTTCTAGGTTCATGGCAAAATTGAGAGAATAATGAAGGATGTGTAAGTGAAGATGAAAGAAAAAGTAGAGGGAAAAAGTTTTAGCCAAACATGAGAACTCAGCTGAGTTATATAGTATCAGCCAGGATGGTAAATGAAAGAAGACAGCAGGTATATATGCTGTGATATGGAAATCTCTCATATTTCCATATGAGAAATCAGTGTGTAGTTTTTAATCTGTGGGCATGCATGTATACTTTCACAGAGATTTTATTCCCTGAGCTAATCTGTCTGCTTTAACTTTTGTTCCCTCACGGTTCATTCTCCACCCAGTAACCAGGGGATCTCGTTAAAATGCTCTGTTTTCCTTTCCAACTTTACAGTCTTCGAACAAGCATGCAGTGCAGTCTCTTTACTCGGTGACAATATCTGTTGCAGCCACCCACTGCCACAACTTCTTCCAGCCTTGCTGCAGCTCTCTGTGCTTCCTTTCCAGTCCTCAGAGATGCCAGATCCTTCTCACCTTCACTCTTTTCTGTTACTGCTGTCTCCAAAGTTCTCTTGCTCTTTGTATGATAGGGTCCTCGCCGTCCTTCCTCCAGTAGCCCAAGTGCTTCAGTCAGAGAAGCCTTCTCAAACTATTGTTATCACCCTTTAGAACACGTTCTCTGTGGCACTAGCCGACCGCATCCTGTGTTCGGGGATGTGTATGCTGTCTGTTTTCTCCCACCAGAGTTCACCCCTTGAATGTATTTGAAACAGATTGGACTTGTCAGAGGTTCAAGTGCAGAGCTTATTCAAAGGAACTTCCAAACATTTTTGTAGATAATACGAATTGCTGAATTTGTTATTGTATTTAAATTTTTTCATTTTATAAGGCTTAATTCAAAATACAGAATTCCATTGCAGCTGGAAAGAGTTAACCAGATAGTTATAACACATCTTTGTGTGCCAGAATTGCACAGTACGAAGCACAAAAGATTTTTTTTTTTGAGGAACTAACTAAACTGCCAGGTTAGAATTTTTTGCTGAGCCCATTTCATCCACAAAGATGAAGGACTTCCCTATAAATGAAGTCTTTTATTTCCTTCCCACCAAATAAATGTAATAAACGTCCATCACCGCTTTCACCATTTTTGTCCAGTAAGAGTTCACCACCTTTGGTAGTTGTGGAGTCATTTTTGGCAGTTCAGAACTATTTGTGTTACCATTAGCTTTTTTACCCTTAGGCAGAATCTGGACTTTGTGTTTTTTTCTATCCGGTTTACACTGAAAGTGAAAGTCACTTAGTCATGTCTGACTCTTTGCAACCCCATGGACTATACAGTCCATGGAATTCTCCAGGCCAGAACACTGCAGTGGGTAGTTTTTCCCTTCTCCAGGGGATCTTCCCAACCCAGGGATTGAACAAAGGTCTTCCGCATTGTAGGTGGATTCTTTACCAGCTCAGCCACAAGGGAAGCGCAAGAATACTGGAGCGGGTAGCCTATCCCTTCTCCAGCGGATCCCTCGGATCCAGGAATCTGGGGTCTCCTGCATTGCAGGCGGATTCTTTACCAACTGAGTTATCAGGGAAGCCCTAGTTTACACTGAGTTTTGTGTAATTCATAGGAATTAAAACTTCGCTCAGATACTCTTGATTGCATGCAGTAAAGACATTTTGCAATATTAGAACAGATTTTAATGTGGAATCTGATTCAGTCTTTAGTTTTAAACTATTGATTTCTCCCATAGCTTGGAGGTGTTTTGCAGACAGTAGCTCTTAGTAGTCTCATTCTCTTAGCACTTTTATATTAGAGCATTTAAAAAATGGTATGATAGCTCTAGTGTTACTCATCACCTTTGGCACTCAGGATAGTTTTGTTTGCTCTTATTCTGTTGAAAGATTAGATGAAATTTTCTTTTCTGATTGTTGGGAAACATGAAACCTGACTTTTGACCACTTTGTACTAGGACTAGAGACTGTTTGCCTATTTGCTCCCAATTGGCTCTTCCAGCTAGGGCTAACTCAACTGGTCAGCATGCTCTTAGGAGGGAATTCTTAAGTAAACTTCAGGTTAATGCCAGAAATAAAAATGGGGATCCATCACCTTCTAAATGCTAATAGACTGAGCGAAAGAACAACAGATTCTTTTTTTGATTTATTAGTGGAAATCCCATCCACATATGAAAGCTGCTCTACAAGATAATACATTGACATTTTGGAACAAGGAACATTGTTGGATTCCAACAAGGTTGGAACCATCTTGGTTCAGAGAGCCCCCTAAAGATAGCATGCTAGGAAAGGAAGCCTCTGTGATTCAGAGCCTGGAAGATAAGCTTGTTCTGGTAGAACACATTTGAGTAGGAAGCAAATCCTAGTGTTCATGATATTGTCAGTGGGGTACAGATCACCACTGGGCTTAAGCATAGACCTCTAATTCCAGCAGTCTGAACTAGAGGTATAGGAGGTGTTATAAACCCGAGTTTGCCTGGAACTCGGGTTGTTGCCAACCTTGAGTCAGAAAAGGAATCCTTTCTTCTCTTACTTTCTCTGCAATAACTCTGTGAGAGTGGGGGGTTGGAAAGATACTTGAATGTAAAAGTAATAAAGCGTATTACCGTGAGCCCTGCTTGCAACCTTAGTTACATATGGGTATTTTCTTTAATAACATACTTTTACTGTTCCTGAATTAAGCTATGGTGACCACCTTTATGGAACCTAGCTAGAAACTGCCCTATGAATACCTTAAGGAAAAAAAGAAACTAATGGTTACCAGTGAGGAGAGAAAGTAGGGAGGGACAAATTAGGGGTATGGGATTAAGAGATAAAGACTTCTATGTGTAAAATAGATAAGCAAGAAGGATATAATGTATAGCACAGAGAATTATAGGTATTGTCTTGTAAAAACTTTTAATGGAGTGTAATCTGTAAAAATACTGACTCACTATGCTATGCACCCAAAATTAATATAATATTGTAAATCAGCTGTACTTCAGTAAAAGCAAAAAGATACCCTAAGGAAAAAGTAGCTAGCTTTGTCACGAGAGGAACATTTCACAGTGCTGTGACCCTGTCTCTGACTGGTGAAAGGCAGAAGTTATGGATTGCCCTGGGGGAAGGACTGACTTCTCCAGAAGACAGAGTGTCATTCTAGGCACAGCCGGATATAATCTTTATTTTAGATGTGGCCTTTTACAGGTTTTAGCGACTTTTAACTTAATTCACTTTTCAGGTGAATATTCTTCGTTTGAGCCTTTGGGCATTGCTAAAAAGCATACAACCCTAAAAATTCAATGTGATGGTCTTGGAACCTCCCTAATTTCTTTCTTTCCATTCTCAGTCTCTCTTGCTTTCACTCCTCTGAAAATTAACACCTGCCAGCGAAATCAACTTTATGCTGCTTTCACTGGAGACTGGTGTCTAAAAATCAATCCTGGCAACTAATGTAAAGTGAAATTTGGAAGACGCCTGGATTCTCATGGAGTCGTGCAAGCTGAAGTTATTAAAGAGGATTAGAGACCACAGCTGGTGAGCAGATGGAATGCTTATAATTTCACAATCTTAGGTAGCTTTAAACCTAAATCTGCACAAAACCTATATGCGTTTTCTCTAGTTCATTTCACTTTATCGTCCTGGAATATAGCACTGGTCAGTGTGATACTTTAATTGTTGTGAATGATGAGTCTTCATAGGTCACTCACGTGATGGAATCATTTATAATTCTGGTTGTGCGATTTCTTACTCAATTGCATTTCAGTAACCACAGTTAAATAATGTACTGTGAGAAGCTCAGTAGGTAGGGAGGAGGAGTAAGACTTGTAAATTTCATTCAAAATGTAGACGTGAAGATCACAGTAATTACAGCTAAACAGTCCGACTGCTTGCTGCTTAAGGAAAATTGTGAATCAGTTTCAGCAGCTCTTTTTCTGTGTCCGTTTGTTAGAAATTTCTGTGTTATGCAATCGAACAAGTCACCTGCATCAGCTGCCTTCAACTCCTGTGCACCTAATCACAGGCCACTGCCCTACTTCCCCATGTCCTCTCACCTCTTTGTTCTGGCTCATTATATGAGGGTCTTATATGTGCACAAAGCAACCGTTAGCTCCCCAAAAATGCACTTCCCTGTACTTTCTGGCAGGTTGATGTCTCCTACACAAAGGAAAGTGTTTATGAGACTTTCACTTAGTGACTGTTAAGAAGGTCAAACTAGGAACTTTATTCTACTAAGATAAAGATATTAATCTATACTCTAATGGCCGGTTACTTTATCTAAGAACAGAAATTAGTACCCACTGTACACTTTGCAGTTCTTTATCCTTACTGAAAGACTTCAGCAAAACGGCTGCCATACTTTGGTCCTTGTGGAATGTCTGAAAATACAGAAAAACAGCTGGAGCCATAAATAAGTTGAGTAGTCTGAATACACTCTGTACTAGCTGGTTAGGGAGAAAACAACACGCAGATATTTCAGGTGGTGCACTGCTCAGCAAACAGCTGTAGTTTATGGTCCAACATAGTCTCTATTCTTTTGGAGCCAGTATGTGCTTCTTCTCTAAAGCCAGAGTCAGCTGCAAAAATATTTTAACATGTGTTTTGGAAACAATTACTGCATAATAGTATTCTAACCTCAAAACATCCTGAATGATATATTTCTATACATGGGGAGAAAGGGGAAAGCATATTGAGTTACTGATGCATTGGCATGGAATAGTCAGTAGAATTATCATAGGAAGTGGGTTTTTTGGGATCAGCTTTTCAAATGATTCTCAGTCACTTCTCTTTTGGACTTCTAAATTGGCTTCTGTGATTGAATATGACCTCTTATGGAAGCAGTAGTATAAACACATTTTAACTTCCACTGTAATTATTTTGTACTGAACCAAGTAGTTCAGCAATCCCTTCAAACTAATAGATTTGCTTATGTATCATAGGTAAAATTGTTCTCCCTACCCTTTTCTTGTTCCCTTAGGCAGTGGGGATGGCAGGGCAAAAGGAAGTCCGGAGGTCCCCTAAGAAGGTCTTCCCCAGAAGAAAAAGAGACTGAGAATTAGAAAACCTGAGGTTAATGCTGGGTCTTTTTAGGTTTGCCTAGTATGCTCTTGAGCAAATTCTGAAAATTCTTAACTTGTAGGATTCATCTCTAGTAGATGGATATAATATACAAATATATATATGATACATGTATGAGATTACTAGGGTTGCCATAACAAAATACCACAAACTGTGTGGCCTAAGTAACAGATATGTAACTTTCTCACAGTTTCTGGGGCTAGAAATCTGAGATCAGATTGTCTACAAGGTTGATTCCATTTGAGGACCATAAGGGAAGGATCTGTTTTAGGTTTCTCTCCTTTGCTTATAGATGGCTGGTTTTGCCCTTTATCTTCACATCATCTTCCCTCTGTCTGTGTCTATATCTAAATTGCCTCCTCTTATAAAGACATTAGTCACATAGGGCCCACCATAACGACCTTCTTTTAACTTAATTACCTGTGTAAAGACACTATCTTCAAATACAGCCATATTGTGAGATACTTGGGGTTAGGACTTAAGTGTATGAATTTTGAGTGGAATACAATTCACCCCATAACAATACATGACAAAGGGCTATCTAATGATAAGTGATAAACTATAGTTTGTAATTCTTCACATTGCACTATGTATTCAAAATATTATAATAAAGTTTTATTCTGGTGGGCACATTGATAAGAATAAAAAAGCACCACACTTTGCTTCTTTAAAACCTAAAATGTAATACACAACTGTGTTTTCATCCCATATGGTGAATTTGTAAGTCAAAAGATAACATCTTTTACTCTGGAGGAATAAGGTATAACTGTTGTGTACACACTATTCCGGTTCCTATCTCTTAGGGCATCTCTTTGTTTGATTGTTAGTTGTAGAGAGTTGTTTGGGAGGTTATTAGGAAAGTTTCACAGGAATGGGTGACTTGCTTATTGCCAGGATCAAAGAATTCTAAATTAGTCTTTTGTTGAAGGGTAAATACTCTCTCACTTGGAAGTTTTGTGCCAATGGTGGTGTTTTACTCAAAGCGTGCAACTGCTAGACTGCTTGCCGTAGTTGGTAAGCCATAAATACTGGGTGTGCAGTAAACTCCAAATGCAACTTTGTGGCCCTGGGATAGAGGGGAATGCAAAGAAGGAGATCCCTTCATGGAAAATGCCAAGTTTTTCATTCAAAGGGATTGCAGTTGGAGGACTGTTAATTATGGAAAGAAAGGCAACCAGACAGTCACATACTCTAAGGCAGAAAGGAGAATGGGTAGTCAGGGCAGTTGGAAGCATGCATTAATATTGCAAAAAAGAAAGACTTGCAAATACTTTTGTAGTTCAGATTTTCCTATTTGATTGAATAATTAACTGCTAAATAGGCATAATAGAGTCATCTCAAATGGTCCTTTAGAGATGCATGATTTGTATCTACAAAAAAACTATTGTGTAGCAGGAAAACTGGAAAACAACTAACTTGGCTAAACAAAACCAAGGCATTTTAACCTCTAAAAACAACTTTGTGCATTCTGATTTAATTTTCTGAAATGAGGTTAGTATGTAGGAGATTGAAAGGTTACCACTGTAGATAAAATGCTCCATTCTTCTCCAGGATACTATCCAGAGTGAAATCCAAGAATTCTCAGTTGCTTAATTAGTAATGTGCTCAGTTGCATTTTTATCATCACAGCAAGCTTGATGACTTTATGGAGTTCTTTTTATTTTTATTTTTTTTTCCAGGAACACTGTTAGCTTTGGCTATAGACATGTTTCTGATCCACATCACATGTAGAGTTCTTACTGAATTTATTTAGCATGTGCGTACTGGTTTCCAATGCAGAAATAGAAATGTACAGATTTTTGACACAGGTTTATCATAATGTGTTATTTGATGTAATATCATGATCTACCAAGGTGTCGTCCCTTATAAGGATCTCCACCATGACATCTCTTATGTGCTTGTTTCTAAATATTCAGAGAATAAAAGCACAGTATGTGCATTTGTTCATCAGTGGTCTCTGACCATTTATTCAGTCACGCATTCTATACCTGTTCCTATGCAGATACTAGGTACTGGGTGATCAGTGACACATAGCACAGATATGATTCCTGTACTCAAGAAAGTGAAAGTGAAGTCACTCAGTCGTGTACGACTCTTTGTGACCCCATGGACTGTAGCCTACCACGTTCCTCCTTCCATGGGATTTTCCAGGCAAGGGTACTGGAGTGGGTTCCCATTTCCTTCTCCAAGGGATCTTCCTGACCCAGGGAATCACATTGTAGGCAGACGCTTTACCATCTGAGCCACCAGGGAAGCCAACCTTTACTGTTTTTGGAGAAGTCTAGGCTACACGGCTGACCATTAAACAATATGGGTTTGAACTTTGCGGGTCTGGATTTTTTTTTCAATAGTAAATACTATAGGACTACATGATCTGTGGTTGGTTGAATATGCGTATGTGGAGGGACTATATTTATGGAGGGCCTACTTTAAGTTATTCATGGATTTTCAACTAAAGGAGAGGTCGGCCCTGCTAATCCCTATGTAGTTCAAGGGCCAGCTGTACTGTGAACAAGAACATGCAGTAGAATATATACTTAAATATCAAGAGGAGGATGGGATTTTAGGGGAGACCCTACAAAGAAAACCATTGCAGGAGGGTGATAAAGGCAGTACTTCCTGAAAGAATGGATTTCTCAGCAGAGATATGAAGGATGAGAAAAGGGAACTGGACCAGGAAGGGAGGGATAGACTCACCTGCATATTCTGTACTGTCCTATCACCCTTGGGTAACTTCAAGCTTTGTCAAAAATTAACCTTTTACATTTTGGTGTCTTGTAATGGAAATTTATCAGTATAATTTCTAGAACTTATTTAGATAAAATAATTACCTAGATAAAAAATTGTCTAATTTCTGAGAACCATATTTGAAATCTTTTTTATCTCTGTCACTCATTCCTTATTCACTACCCTCTTTTTTTTTGTCATCTCTTTTGTTTTTTTCTTCTGTGCTATCTTTTATATTTTCATCTTAAGCAATTTTTCTTTTTTGGCCCTTTGATTCATGACCCAAATGGCTACTTTTGCTCATGGGTTTTCCCCAGGGCCTGAGGAGCTCACTGTAGACCAGGAGTTACATACCTCAGCTGTTGCCCAGGTGAGCACAATTTATCACCTGCAGACTTGAAAATGTGGCTGGCTGGTAAAGTGTGCCATTTATTGAGCTGGTTTTGGGGTATAAATGTAATTCTCAGACCTTTTAACTGAATTTTTAAATATACATGCATGCAAAAGACATTATTAGTAGACCTACAACTTTCCTGTTTTGAACAACAGGGCATCCCATTTGGACAACAGAGATGCCACCTGCATGGCTCAAGAGAGTCCTTTATTTTAGACAGGAAACTGAAAATTTTAAATTCCAAGTAATTCAATTTTATAAAAGGTTTAGATTGAGACAGCAAAATCAGTGCCATATGACTTTGGTGTAGAGTAGTTTGCTTGTAAACAACTTAAGATTTCTTTCACATTGACCTTAGATTTGTCTGCTCTGTTATACATGTTTTGAGGGGTAAAAGGAAAACCTTTAAGAATAGAGCACTTCTGGTCATCACAATGGTCCCAGTTCTGGAGAAAAATCTCTCATAGCTAATATTCTCCCTGGAGATGTTTCCTGCTCACTGGCCTAATCTAACTTTCCATTTTAGTTTGTTTCTCGGTTTGATGCATTTAGAATACAGTCTGTTTTCTTTTCTGGATTGGGGCAGATGTTGCTATCTCTCTTGATTATCTGTTTTTTAAAGGAAATGTTGATTAGGAAGAAAAAGAAATAAAACAGGATCAAATGAAACTGAGAGCAGCAATTATATAATCCAAGAAGACCCAAATGTATTCTCTGTTTTTCCACTCAAAGTTTACCATGATTCATGTTTAAGTTTCTAGACTTCAAGTTCACTGTATTTTAAAATGTCATTTAGGATGGTTCTTGTGTTATTGGTTTGTTTTAACTTCAATTTCTAAAAGATACAGAAACAAGAAATACTTAGATGATTTTTTCCCTTCCTATTCACATTTAAATAAGAAAGTTCTTGAGTAATAGTGGCTTTTGACAAATCCAGAATTTTGGGGTGAATTCTACTTAATGTTAATAATATCTCTCACCTGCAGTCTGCACATTTTCTCACAGTTAGCCAGGTGATCTTAATCCAGAATATTTAACAGGTATTCAAAACAGAAGGAAAGGAAATGAACAAAGGGTCACAGAAAACAGCTTAAAGGATCTCCTACTGGCTGTATTTGAGACAGTTTTAGCATCCAAAAGAATGATGGCAAAGAGTATGACAAGTTTTCTTGAATGGAAAAGTAATAAAAAAAAATAATAATACATGATTTCATAGATGCATAAAGACGTGGGAGAGGAAACTAATTAATATAGAAGGAATGATAGAATTAGGAATATCACCATCTTACAACTATCAATATAGTAATATCTTCTAACAGCGGTCATTAATATTTACTCTAACCATCAGGTGAAAGGGGAAGAGGGTACCTTTGATAACAGGGAAGTATGTCACATAATACTGGAACTAAGTGACCCCAGTGCTGAACATCACCAAAAGGTTCACACTGACATTGCGTGCTTCCTTATGGGACTTAATAGGAGGTACATTCATATAGAGCTCTTGACAAACATTTTTAGTATGAATCTAATAATGAGGGAATAGTCACACAATCCAGATAGTTTTATATGCTATAAGAAAACTGGTCTGGACAATTCAAAAATATTAACTTTAGCAAGACAAAAATTATAGGAGATTTTTGTTCTAAATTAAAGGAAACTAATGCAGCACATGTTCCTTGATTGGATCCTCCTATGGGGAGGACGTTACAGATATATTGGAATGACTAGGGAAGTTTGAGTATGGAATACAGATTAGATTGTATTCTCTCAGTGTTAAATCTCTTGGTTGTGATGTTATTGTGGTTATGTACAAGAAGGTCCTTGTTTTTAGGAAATGCATGCTGAAGTTTTGGGGGTAAAATGTCATAAAATCAATAACTTCCTTTCAAATAGTTCTGAAAAGAAAACTAATTTTTAGTTTTTTAAGTGTGTGTATAGAGAGACAAAACATGAACATGCAGGTATGGCAAAATGTTAATGATTGGTCAGTGCAGGTGAAGGGCATGTGGTAGCTCATAGTACTGGTCCTTTACTTTTCTATAGATAGGAAATGTTTCAAAATATATATTTGTGCAGATCAGGCAATTTCACAGAAAATTTTCCATTTCCAGATTTTCTGGAAAAATGGCAGTCTGTCACCTGAGATTCCTAAGATCCTGCTTGGCGATAATTGGATACATAACAGCTGCCTCCTTTAGAAAGGGTGAAGCATTTTTCAGTTTTCCACAGTCTTTACCCTTCCCTTTTGCCTGATACATGTCCACTAACTCCTTGACATTACCTGCCGGGTGACTATATGCATTTGTTGATTTCCTCAGTGAGGTAGGTTGTACCATTGGATGATAAAGCTGTTTCCATATGCCAGAACTCTGGTAAGTTATTTAGAGCCCTAGCACATGAAGTTAACATTGGATCTGGGTAGCAGTTGACGTGGTCCTCATATCAGCTGATGAGCTTCACTGGGTTCTTTGGTTATAGACTTTCTGTCATCCCCAAATGCATATAATTTTGTCATGAGAGACATCAAGTTTTAAAATGTGTTTGTAAAAACTATTCAAAACTTGCTCGATCGGTGGTATAAATATTAAAATTCTCTTTCAGATTTAATGTGTTACAAAATTGGGCTCTCTGGATTCTGTCTTGCAAAATCAGTTGAACAGTCTTGCAGAATTACTGAATACACTCCTTGAAAGGTTTTCAGTGTGACGTGCTGAATCTTTTAACGAAAAAACATTTTGTGGCAACGTTTATAGATGCCAGTGCAGAAAGTAGGGTATAAGCTTCAATTACCTTTGTAAGTCGTTCTATCCTATGTTTAAGTGATTGCTTTCCTGTTCCACACCCAGGGAGGGTACCAGGTCTTTCTGGGTAATCATGGCGCTGAGCCTTCCCCCAAAATAAAAGAGCTATATCTGGTACAGGTTAGGGCTCAGTTAGCCAGTGACATGGTTCAAACACACAGAGGGAAGGAAAGAAAAGGACTAGTGCTAGAGTCAGGCTTGCCAGGCAAGCATATCTACCTCATACTTGATCCATTTTTGTGGGTTTTTCTTCCCTGTGTAATTTGCTGTTCTTGAAAATGCTAGCAGCTTCTCTCCAGTTCCATGCATTTATATGATTTTTGCCCTGTGAAGTAAACAATGAGAATTTTTCTTAGAAAATTTGACGGAAGTGAACATAGAATCTCCTGGTATTTTAGATAGAATCCATCTAGTTTCATCCATCCATTTTAGTTGGCATCACAGGATGTGTTTGAGAGAGAAACTTGAGTTGACCTGGGATTCAGCAAGAGTAACGTATCTGGGGCTTTCCTCTTTCATTAAAGCCCCAGATCTCACACTTCTGCGCCTGATAACTAAATTGTAGTACAGCTTTTGCCCAAAGAGACCCATTTTGCCTGCAGATAGACTGATGTGAATATTCCAACTAGGGCTTTGCTCAAATCTTGGGCTAGTACAGAAGATCACTGTTTCTCCTGAATTCCAGAAATAGCAACAAAAGCTCAGAGGAAATAGCCTCCCTTGTCCCATTTACCTTCTCCAGTCTTCCCTCCTGTCCAGCTGGCCACACCAGCTGCAGAAGGAATTCATCTGCCATCTTCTGCTTTCTCTAAGGTTCCAGGCTCTATCTGGAACCCAAGTTGCTCTTGAAAATGTTTTCCTAGACTGAAAGGCAACTTCCCACAACATATATTCACCTATCTGCTGCTTTCTTTTCCGCTATTGAGAGTCTGATGTACCCTTGTCTGTCTTTCAGGATTTCACATGAAGTAACCACTTAACCAGCTAAATGGCTGGAAAGCTGTTTGTCTTTGCATTTGTAGCATCAGGATGATTGATAAATGAAGATATTTCTGGCACATTTGTCTTTGGGGATTAACGGCATTGTCTTTATGTTACATGAATTTATTCCTTGTAATTTTGCACATTTTTAGTATTTGCATTTAACACCACTGTGGATCATAATTACTAAATGGAGATTCTTGGGTAGTTAACTTACTTTTGTATGCAGTTATTGATTCCTCCTTTTTCCATACGGGATAAGTCATATTTTAAAACATGAAGATGCAGATACACTTTTCTGATTAGTAAAGCAATTCAGTAAGCCTTTGTAAACTGTAAACTGTCCCTCCTCCTCCTTCATTTATTCTCATCAGCATTAGTAGGCGTTGACTAGATAGCCACTGTGTCCCTGTTATTGAGCCATCTTTTTCTTTTTCATCCGGAAGTACTGTTTATTTCTGTTCACTTACTTATTATATTAAATGTTTGCTTTTGATTTTAAGCCTCTTATCCTAAAAATGGGCATGACCAGAAGTCGCATATTTTCCATGCCCTTAGTTTATTACATATAATTGTTAAAGAGAGTAGCTAAGTCAGCTCCTTGGCAAATCTGAGAGAGCATATTATGTTATGCTGGGCATATCTGTAAATGAGCCCTGAGGATGAGAACTAGACAGAAGGGTTACAGAGAAATAATGCTGATGTCATTTCTTTGGAATGAAGGGGCTGCTGTTACAACCATAAATACATTCTATAGCTAGCAGCTAAGTGTCTAGTTCTATTCCTTTTCTAAGAAGGGAAAAAAATGTGAAACAAGCCAAAGGAAAAAACTGTGTTTATAAAGTGGGATATTTTAATTAATTTAGGCCTTACAGTTATACAAACAGTCTGAACTTACAGTTCTTTTTGGAACAAACACGAAAACCATTATTTGTAGAAAGTTTAAATTTCACATGACACATATTCCCTCTGTGTGTGGGGTTGTTTTTTGTTTTGTTTGTGTCCTTTTTCAGAAAAATGTTATTTGCTTTGCTAGTGTATTTTTATTTTAAGCTTCCCTTTGCTAAAAATGCTTTATTTTTTTGGGTGGAGATGTGCGTTTAGGAGGAAAGAAGGGTAGAAGTTGCTTAGTTGAAGTTCTTCCCTTTTTTTGGCCTTTCCAAATAGTGTAGTTTTCACCTCATTGGGGCATATTTAAACAGAGGCTTCCATCTTAATTCCTTTTTAAGAAATTCCCTATCCCCAAAGTGTCCATATCTACAAAATAAAATGCTCCCCACCCTCTCTGTTGGGGCTTCCCTGGTGGCTCAAATGATAACGAATCTGCCTGCAATGCAGGAGACCTGGGTTTGATCCCTACGTTGGGAAGATCCCCTGGAGTAGGACATGGCAACTGTCTCCAGTGTTCTTGCCTTGAGAATTCCATGGATAGAGGAGCCTGGCAGGCTATAGTCCATGGAGTTGCAAAGAGTCAGACTCAACTGAAGCAACTAACAGTCACACACTCACACACACACACACCCTCCCCTCCTCCCGCTGTTTGGCAAGCTATCTGAGAATGCCCCGTAATCTTTTTTTACTGATCACAGCCTTCACTGCAGGGAAAAGACTTTTAAATATTAAGAAGGTGATGATACAAAAGGTGAGTTATTATCGTGTCTGCCCACTTCAGCCATGGTCACAATCAAAATTGAAGTAAGTGGTTTTAATCTGTTTTCTTGCCTTATGGCAGCTTCAATGTGGGGAGAAAGAAACACAAAGTTGGCTTATAAGATTTGCCTCTGGATAAATTTACTTGTTGCAAAACCAGAGGGCAGAAGGCAGCCCTGATAATGGAGAAAGAGCCCCTTTCTTCCCACAGCCTTACCCTCTGCCTCTTCTGGACAATCTCTTGTTCACATTGCTGCTGCTGCTGCTAAGTCACTTCAGTCACATTGACACACACCAAATTCTTGGGGGTCCTGGGAAGACATAAGACAAACAAGACATAGTTTCCTCTTTAAACTTAGTATGCTGCTGCTGCTGCTGCTAAGTCGCTTCAGTCGTGTCTGACTCTGTGCAACCCCATAGACGGCAGCTCACCAGGCTCCACCGTCCCTAGGATTCTCCAGGCAAGAATACTGGAGCGGGTTGCCATTTCCTTCTCCAGTGCATGAAAGGGAAAAGTGAAAGTGAAGTCGCTCAGTCGTGTCTGACTCTTAGCGACCCCATGGACTGCAGCCTACCAGGCTCCTCCGTCCATGGGATTTTCCAGGCAAGAGTACTGGAGTCGGGTGCCATTGCCTTCTCCAAAACTTGGTATGAAAGGTATCCTAATGGCAAAATCACCAGAACTGTTCTTCCATGTTTTGTTAATTTTTGTGAGGGGATTATTTTTTTCTCCTTTCTCACACACTCATGGTGTGTGTGTGAGAGAGCGACAGAGATAGAGAAAAAGACATCCTATAAGCAAACAGAAGCAAGATCCAGCTCTGAAACGGACTCTGTAGAGCTGGTCTCCTAGGCTGTTCAATGGGAAGGGTAGTAATGCAGAGACTAGTCCCAGGCTCTGTTAGATCTTGCTTGGGGAGAGGTCTGAGTTAATTGAGTTATTTAGGTGGTAGAATCCCGGATTTGGGCATTTTCATACGGTTAGCTTTCACACCAGGGTTTGTTTTGTGTGTGCTAAGTAGCTGTCGCTTCAGCTCAGTTAGACGAGTTTTATTTTCACTCTTGTTTGTGCAGGTTGTGTGCCTGGCATTTACTTTTTTCTCTCAGTCTGTGGCGACACAAATGGGGAAGCATGAAATAAATGTTGCATGAATGCGTTTTCTTCTTCTTTTTTCCTTATTCACTATTCAGAACCTTGAAAGAAAGAAGGCATCCAGTCTAGCTTTGACACCACATTTCTCCTGATATAGTAGGGTAATGGTCGTCCTGTCACTGCCTTTCCTCCTCACACCCTGCCCTTCGTATTTTTGATCTTCTCGGAATCCTTTGTTCATTTGGCTCCATCCATGGCCTACTTTTTCGTGGTCTTCCTTTCCTTACATGGCTTGTCCCTCAAAGGCATTTGCTCTAATCATTTGACAGCTTTTTCGGAGATTAAGAAAGAAACCCCAAGACACAGACCCTCTCGTGAGACTTTAGGGGGGTCTCTGCTGCCACCTCCTTTCTCCCGTCCACCTCGGCACAAACACCTGGCAGTCCCAGCCCGCTCCTCTCCCCGCTCCACACCCTCTCCCTCGGGACTCCCCATTCCTGGTGATGCAGCCAGAGGTTCCAGCTTGCTCTGGGACACCTTACGTGACTTCACTTGTGCTCCTGGGGAAATCAGTCATCCTCGTTTGTCCCTCAGCCTCATGGTGCAGGTATTGTGCTCCGAACTGAAGGCAAAAACTGTGACGTGCAGGAAAGACTGAAGTCCTGCCTCCTGCTATAAAATGGAGTGGAGACGGTCCATCTTGCCAAGGAGGTTGTAAAGATCAGCACCACAACAGTGCCTGACCAGCGCATGTCTACATGCTCAGGAAATACCAGCTTTCCCTATTATAAGACAGACACGGGAAGTCCTGACCTCTCTCTGGAAGTTGTTTAGTTGTTTTTCTCTCAGTCAGCCTTTCATTTGTATGTCTGGCTCTTACCTGAAACCCATTTTTTTTTTTTTGTTCCAGTCTTAAGCAGATCTTTCTCCCCGCCCCGCCCACCCTACACCTCCTTCTAACTCAACCTCCTTTCCCATTTTTCCTTTTTCTGTCCCTGTGTGTGTTTGAAAGCTGGCTGGGGGAAGGAGGTCTTCAATTCTTTTTTTTTTTTTTAACACTCTTTCATGCCTTATGCCTAGTTATAGACCAGAGGATTCTTCCTTTGCAGACCTCTTCAATCCTTTCTTTGTTGGATAGGCAGTCATCTCTCTTCTCATCTAAAACTTTATTACAACGGTCCCCAACCTTTTTGGCACCAGGGACCGGTTTCATGGAAGATAGTTTTTCCACAGACGGGGTGTGGAGGGTGGTTCAGGCAGTAATGGGAGTGATGGGGATCTGAGATGAAGCTTCCCTTGCTCACCCGCCCACCTTCACCTCCTGCTGTGCGGCCCAGTTCCTAGCAGGTCATGGGGTGGGGGAGGATTGGTGGTGGTTGGGGACCCCTGCTTTACTACCTCAAAAATAGGGTTTGGCTTCTTGTCCTGAGACATTTTAAATGTCTGTCAGAACAGCTAGCTGTTTGAATGTATCTAGTGTTTGAATTGTATCTCTGTTGAGTGTTTGAAACCATAGGGTCCTTCAAACTCTGGAATAACCAGTGATTCAGAAAGTTTTGTCTTTAACAACTGAATCAGTTCCTTTATTGCAACTGTGCTCATGTGTTTTTTACTGACAGTTAACTTCTGAGATATACAGTATTTACAGTTGACTCACTAGGAATTCCCAGAAAACATGAGGATATGTTTTGACTTATAGGTATAGTCCATTGTCTATATCTTAACACAAATACATGATTATAAATGAGCTTAAGACATTCAGTCTTTTGAAGGTAAATTTTCTTTTAGTTGCCATTTTAAAAAATATTATATTGCCACCAACCCATTTATTTTTCTTACCAAAATAAATGTAAACATGTTGTGCCAAGCAGAATGCAATGGGGAAAAAAAAGGAACTGATCCCTTTAAGATGGAGCCAACTAGAAGTTCTTGTTATTTTTTATGTAGGCTTGGTTTATTTACTGAGTCAACAAGTATGCATTGGGCTCTGACCCTGCAGGATCTGTGCGAGGCACTCGAGGCTGCATTGTGAGTGTGTCCTACAATGGGTCCTGGAGCTGAAGTCTACCCTGTGGCCTCTTCTCGTGTCCCCCACACGTGAAACTAGGTGTGGCATTTTTAAGTGCTAGAAAAAAAGAATATGTGCCGGAGGTCTTTATGTGACCCACAAGGTTTAAAATATTTAACTGTCTGCTTATCAGCAGAAATGTATGGGCTTTCCCAGGTGGCACAGTGGTAAAGAATTTGCCTGCCAAAGCAGGAGACGCAAGAGACACAGGTTCAATCCCTGGGGTGGGAAAGATCCTCTGAAGAAGGAAACGGCTACCCACTCCAGTATTCTTGCTTGGAGAATTCCATGGACAGAGGAACCTGGCAGGCTACAGTCCATGGAGTCGAAAAGAGTCGGACACGACTGAGTGACTGACACTTTGACTTTTTCAATTTGTTGACAGAGAAAATGTATCTGCTCCAGACCTATAGTTTATCTTCCTTCCTCAAGCTTTTATTTTAGCAGAAAAGAAGTAATAAATGAGGGAACTATTAAACAGGATAATTAATGTCCGATTTTGATGACTGCTGGACAGGAGAATAAGTAGGATAGGAGAATGACTGGAGGAAGCCTGGGGCAAGTGAATAGGGGTTGAGGTGGGATTCTTTGAAATTAGATCTGAACGTTGTGAATGCACAGCCTGTGAAGAGCGAGGCTTACTAACCTGTTCTCACCCCTAGTCCATTCCCCCCTCCTCCTCCAAATGTCTGCTTGCCCGTAGTATTCAGCTAGATGTTGGTTCATAGTAAACTTCTAGAACTTCTCTCACTTGGAGAGCCTTTACCATGGCACCTGTCACTCTGTAATCTCCTATTTGCTTCCATTCCTCACCTCCAACCCCACCCCTCATTAGACTTGAAATATCCTGGGGTCAAGGACATGTCTTGGTAATCATGTATGTCTAGGTATATAGCTCATAAACTAGTTGAACAGTTAAGTTAATCTGTAGATTCAAATTAGATTCCATCAAGCAAGTTGTGAAAGTCATGTTTCCTTTAGCAAAACAGGTTCTTAAGTTTAAATTCTGTCATTTATCCTATTTATGCATATCCTTCCCACTCCATCCTCTCTCCTCTGAGCAATTCTCCCTTTTTCATTTCAAAAACAATTCTTGCTCCACCCCAAAATTTGCCCATCTCCCCATCTTATTTAAAAATACTATCCTTTCAGTTGATTCAGCCCCAAACTAGGGATTCACTTTGATTCTTCACATTCCCTCATCCTTGCCTATCAGCAGAAATGTATGGGCCCTTTCCTTTAGCACCTATACCTCTAGAACCATATCTGTTTTTAGCATCTTTGCTACCACACCCAGCTCAGGCTAGTTCCACCCTTCACCTGGACCAGTGTAGCGGTGTGCTGACTGGTCTTTCTACTCCCACTCTTAGCTTCCATATATCCATTATTCATGCAGACAAGCAGATATTTTCAAACTCAAAATAATATTGTGTCAGTCCCTCCACTAAAACATGCCAGTGGTTTCTTATCGAACTTAGAATAAAAATTGAGTTTAAAAATCTGAACTCACAGCCCTGCATGAACTGGCCCCTATCTTCAACCTTATCTCCTTATTGCGCTCAGCTTCTAGCTGCACTGGTCTCCCCTATCTCCTCCTTAGGGTTCTCTATTCCTTGTTACCTGTTGAATTATTAGGTGGAATTCCGTGTTATTGTCAGCTCTGTGAATATGTAAACCAATAGTAGTGTCAAGTTAGCACAATCACAGTGAAATCCATGCCCTCAAAGACATCCCCATTCCTGATTTTTATCATCAGGCTTGTGGTACCGAAAGTTCACGGTAACAGGCAACTGACTTAATGATAACCCTTGTTAAAGGCCCTGGGAAAAGAAGTTGACAACCTTACTGACTTCTAATGGTGTTAACTGATTTCTCTTTTTCTCTCTCTTTTTGCCATGCAGAGTATGAGCTGGAAGTAAAGAGGGTGCAAGACATTCTTTCGGGAATAGAGAAGCCACAGGTATGTCTTCTGGATTTCTCGGCATAAATGGCGTTCTTTTAAGTATTTCAAACATGCTTTTCTTTTACCACACAGTAGGTAAGCAAAAGGGCCCCTTCCCATTGCAGATTATTCATAAACTATGAAATAGAGCTGTTATTAATGGAGCATGAAAATATAAAACAGCAGTCTTCTGTTTAGTCATCATCCACTAAAATGTCTTCTTTATTTAGATATTCTGAATGCAATTAGGTATTCATCCCAACCTCCAAGGATACACCACCACCACCACCACCATCACCCCCACACATACAAGGTCTACAGAAAAGTTTTCTTTTGGTAATTTCCCTTTACCTGTGTAAATGTAGTAATAATAATTTTTTGAAAACCTCAGTAATTCAAAGTATTTTTCCAGGTTAGTTTCAAAAGATGCTTAAATATTAGCTGAGTAAAATAAGTCCAAACTGTAATGGCAAGGAAAAAAACCTAATGGGAGTAGTGATATTGTGAGATTTCAGTTCAATTTTGCCAGATGCTTTGAAATTCAAGTGAAAAATTCAAAATGTTGATTCAGCCTTCCATCTGAGTTTAGAGAGCCAAAGTTCTTTGGAGGGTTTTCTAGCAGAATTGGAAAACCTTATTTCTTCATGTGTTTCAAATACTGAGACCGTTAACAGAAGGGTCCAAACATGCCTCAGGGCACATAGTTGAGTTTGACTAAACCTAAAAACATGAGGTGTGCCGAACTCTGGGCACAATAGGGCACTTGTGGAGGAGCAGGGTGTTGATGCTGGGTTGGGGAGTCTGCACTTAATCCAGTAAGGAGCAGGTTGCCATTGAGAGTTTGCGAGCAAGGAAGTTATATAATCAGGACTGTACTTTTAGGAGGATCAAACAGTGGGCAGGTGCAGTGCCCTGAGCAGAGAGAGGATGGACCCAGGGAGACAAGACAAGTGTTAGGAATGTGTTACTGTAGTGCTGGTGAGAGACCGTGGGAGTCAGAGTTAGGGTGATGCATCAGGTGTGGCAAGGAGAGGACGGACACTAGAGCCATTCTAGAGAAATCCATCAGGCATGATGATCTGTTAGATATCAGGTGTCACGGATAGCTGGGCTTTCAGGCTTAGATGCCTCCTTTCAGGAGTTGCTTCCTCTGAGCTGGCTGCCCTGACTTCTGTCCCATCAAGAGGGATGCTCCACTTGGCGTTTAGTACCACTGGTCTTTCTTCAGCTTCACTGTGTGTATGTGATATATCGTACTCTGTTTGCTTGATTTTGTGTCTTTCCCAGTCATCTATGAGTTCCTCTAGAAACGTTCATGTCTGTCTCCTTTTTGTATCTTCAGTGCCATTCTTAGACATGTGGAATTTGTTTCACAAGCAGGGTATCCAGGAAGACGAGTAAGTGGGCAGTCAAAAGGATCCGGTAGATCAGTGCTGTGGAGAAAGGGCAGTGAGATAGCCATGGGGGAACATGTGTGAGGGAGTGATAGGAGTGGATGATAGCTTTGTGGATGGGGCAAAGTATAGGGAGAGATTAGAGAAGGCTTGAGGGCAGAGTCATTAAACAGGCGTACGTGTACAGTGCAGCAGAAAGAACCGATGAGGGACTCAGAAGTCATAATCAGCATGAGAAGGCAGAGTGACAATTTCGTTGACTGTCCCAGTTGTACTCAGACAGCTTCATCTAGTCTCTGTCATGTGTACATACACACACAGTGTTTTTCTTGAGTTATACCTGGTCATTTCTTTACTGCAGATGATAGAGTCTATTTCTGAGGATCATGTGGCTCCAGCAAGATAAAAACAGTATTTATATGCATTGGTCCTTACCCTGATTCAGTGTTTATTAAGTGCTAAAATCTTTCCAGGTTTTACAGCAAGGTAGACAGGTTTTTGTGTAAATACTCATGATGTTCAGTGTACTTATAATCAGATTGTTATCCAAGAGGTCAGATAGTCCCAAGTGGGTCTCATTTGGCTAAAATCAAGGTATCAGCTTGGGCTACACTCCTCTCTGGGGCAAATCTGTTTCCTCGCCCCTTCCAGCATCCAGAAGCTGCCCTCATTGCTTGCTTACACCCGTTGCGTTCTCATACCTCCTTCTCTGACTCGGACTTTCCTGCCTCCCTCTTTTACCTACAAAGACACTTGTTACTACCTCAGGCCCACCCGGATAAGCCAGGGTAGTCCCTTCCTCTCAAGGTCCTTCACTTAGTCACATCTGCAGAGTCTCTTTTACCTTTTAGGTTCCAGGGATTAGACTGCAGACATCTTGAGAAAGCCGTGTTGTTCTTCTGTCCACCACACCCACCATTGGTCCCCACATAAACCTCTGCTGGGTGACAGTCCACCCATCCTTCTGATCCCCACTAGTTGTTTCTACCATTATTCTCCCTTCCTTCCTCTCCTCTCCCCTCTGTCTGAAGTTCATGTCCATGGTTGTGTCTTATTCATCTTTGTGTTCCTGGTATCTCACACTGTCCTTGGCACAGTGTGAGCCCTTAACAAATATTTGGTAAATAAATGTGTGGCCGACTGCAGTGGCTGTAGTGAGGCTCTGCCAGGTGAGACAGATGCTGGTAGCCTGGCCAGCTCAGATGAGGCTCAGCCAGCCTGCTGGGATGTGGGGACGGCTGGGAGCCAGGGTGGGAGGGAGCAGCGTGGAGGGGCGGTGGGGGGTCCTGTGAGTTGGAGCCCAGCTTGGCCATTAGCTGTCTCTGTGACCCTGAGCCAAGGTTTCCTTATCTTTGGAAGGTTGAATAATAAATACCACATTGGATTATCTGAGAAGTAAATTATATGCTATTTATAGAGTCCTTGGAATGGAGTATTTTCCTATAGTTTATAGCATATCATTAGGCAAAGGCAAGACTCCCTGCGACATGCTGAAGTGGGAAGGAGGGCTGTTCACCTTCTAGGAAAAGAAACAGCTGCAGAAAGTTCAGCACACAGTTGTCTAAAGGATTGTTGTTCTTGTTTTTTTCTTGCAGCTGCATCTGGTAACACTTCCAAATAATACTCATATATTTTTCTTCAAAGTTTTGCAGATGATTTGTTTTAGGTATAGGAGCATAATCGAGGACCTGTAGATTCTAGTCATCTTTATAGAACTTTGGGCACCCTGAATTAAGCAAGTCATTTATGCTTCAGAAACCCAGATACTGTAAAGATCCAAGTACTTATTCGTTAAATAAAACAGGGTACAAATATACTAGGTTTTTGTCCCAAGACTGTAACAATTAGGTGTCTTGGGGACTATACTCATATACCACTGCTATACCAGAGAGATAAGCTGGATACTATTCTAAGTGGTTTAGGAATTAACCTCTGCAGTCCCAGCCAGCTGCCACCTGACATGGTTTACTCTGCCCGATGGTGATGCTCGATGAAGTCTTCCCTGAAGTGCTGGACAGTTCGTTTTCAGTACGTAAATAAATGTAACCAGGAACTGCGGTTCTGCATCGTTTCCATCCGCTAATGTTTAGGTTGTAGAAACAATGGATTTGTTGGCTCCAGACATGAGTAAACGACCTAAGGAGAACAACAGTCCCTACAAGAAGCAATCCATTGAAAGATGAACAGCCATAGATCTGGAGACAGATTCAAGGGTCTTTGCATTTAAGGAATTACAGTAACAGATGATTCTGAAATCCCTAAATTTGAATATCCTTTTTCTTTGAATAATGATCTCTTTGACCTTTTCCTTTTAAATTTTCCTTTATGTTTGTATTTTTTGTGATGGTACTTTAGAAGTGAAGCCAATATTGCTATGGAAATATTTTCTTAACATACTCCCTAAATTGGATCAGCAGGCCTCCCACATAGTTAAATCCAAAGACCAGACCAAATTTAGAAGCTATTAACTTACACAGAAATATTTTTGAACATGGGAGTAACATTGTAGTAACTTTATGAGAGTAAGTGCTGTTTTGGATCCAAATAATGAATATCATTTGCATATAAGATACTCTGAAAATTAAGACAGTAAAATTTCACAGAATAAAAATACTAGGATGAACAGGAGATAAAGGGAAAAAGAGAAAGAACACTGAGGATTACATATGAAACAGCTGCAAGATAATGCAATCTTATCATTTGTGGACATGAGTATACACATATATATGCCTTTAACTAGCAGCTATTCTCAAGTTCACATCTATATTTAATAAATACATAACAGAAATGATCTCTAATCAGTGTGTAATCATTGAGAAGTAGATAGTGGTTTTTATGAGTCCTTCAGAGATACTTCAAAGCGGTTTAAGTAATTTCTATACAGACTTAACAATAGTAGCCTTCACAGTAGACTCTTTTATATCTCTAGTGCAGAAACAAATGTCACATTGGGCCTTATCCAATAATTTTGTAACTGGCAATCACCACTTTTATCACCATTCAAAGGAGATTGACTTCTATTTATTGTAGAATAGTTAAACATCAGAAAGTCAGTTAGTTTTATGGCTTCTAAACTTCTTTTTTTGGATCACTGCCATGACAGTCATTGTGATGATCAGATTAGCTGTGCCCTAGCTCAGTTCAGTGGTCACTGCTGGTGAGAAAGTTTCACCAGAGAGAGAGAGAAAGAGACCTTGAATGAATGAAGGGGAAGCTTATTTAAGAATGCTGTCACTCCAAAGTAGACTTGAGCCCAGCCCAGTTCTTAGAGTTCTGAATCTCTCATTAAGGTTATCAGCTTCCTGGATGCTTAGAGTAAAGGCCTCTACTGCTGATGATCCCCTTTACATGACATTCTCCTGAAAGGCACCATGTAATTCCCTGGCATCAAACCTGGGTTGGAAGTGAGTTCCAAGTTCTAACAGAGACAAAGCACTCTTTCTCTCAGGATTCTAATGCCTGAAGAAAGGAAACCTGAGACCCAGAAAGGCTCAGTGAAAGGCAGGGCAGGGGGAGCACAGGAGGGACCAAGCCTCACAACTCTTGTAGTAATCTAGGTGGCAGGCTGCTCAGATCCAGGGAAGAATTCCCAGAAGCCACCAACCTTTGAAAATGATGCTGAGTTCTCCAAGTGCACTTCCATTAGGCTGGCCAATGGCAAGGATGCAGAGGTCTGTGTTCAGATGACAGTTGGCCTTCCTAAGGCTTGCTAAGGGAACCTCGGGAAAAGGTGTGTTGTTTTAGTTGATGCTTCAGGTGTTGTACATCACTGTTCAGTTAAGTCATGGTTTAACCAAGTCCTAAAGGGCATCCCCCCGTGGCTCAGCAGTAAAGAATCTGCCGGCAATGCAGGAGATGTGGGTTCGATCCTTGGGTTGAGAAAATCCCCTGGAGTAGGACTCACCCCAGTAGTCTTACTGGGAAAGCTCCACAGACAGAGGAGCCTGATGGGCTGCAGTCCATGGGGTTGCAGAGTTGGACACAACTGAGTGACTAAACAACAAAAGGAAGGAAAGAAATGTTTTTGTTTGATTTACATATATTGCTAAATGATTATCACAATAGGTTCAGCTAATATCCCTCATCTCGTATACATACAATAGAAAGAAAGAAAAATTTTTTCTTCTTGTGGTAAAAGCTGTTAGGCATACATTCTTAATAGCTGATGAAAACAGTAGAGTTTAAAGGGGTGTGAACTTATGGGTACCTGTTCAGTATCTAAAGTGCTAGCATTTGACTGAGCCATTTTAAGATGTGATGTCATTTCACACCACCCTTCATAGAATCAGTGTTACTATGCTCTGTGCTCTTGGAAGTGGGCCATTTATCATCTTAGTTGATTGTCTCTCAGTACCTAATCAGCATCCTTTAAAGTTATAAACTGAACTCCTCATAGCAAAAATATCTCTTTGTAAGTTAAAAATCAAATATAGTATCCAATATCTCTAGGTTAGTCATTAATGGTGTGTGAGGAATTCAGCAAATTTAGTGGTGTATGTGGTAGAAATACTGCCTTAAAATTCAGTCAAGGGACCAACACACAGAGCAGAGCGTCATGGAGTGAGTGTTACGTGTCAGTGCCCACACAACGTGGTTGGAGCACAAAGCAAACAGCCGCAGATCCTGAGCAGAGGGTCAGGTAGCACTGTATAGAAACTTTTCATGAATTGGTCTCCAGCTGCTGTGGGGCCCTGTGGGCTCAGTGGGTCTGCCATGAGGCCCCTCATGCATCTCTCTGTCTTCGTCAGGCAGAGGTCATATCTTAATCATCTCTGTGTCCATAGCCCCTCACCAAGTAAGGTATGTTAAAGGCAGGAAAACAGGAAAGTCCAGAGCTAAGTCTCAGGGTGTGAGAGGAGATGGCATGCTGAAGGGGCAGCGGTAGGCAGAAGAGGAGCTCTCAGTCTGGAGTCGAAGCAAGAAGGGTAGAGTTCAGTTCTGTAACAGTGTCTTTTTGGGATTTTTTAAAAGATGTGTATAATGCTAGCTTGCCATCCACCTTGTTACCTGTATCAGAAACTCAGGCTGTCTTACTCTTTTTTTATTTTTCATTCAATGTTTACCAAACAACCACTATTCATGGTTGAATATGACTTGGCCCTTCTCCTTAGGGAGTCCCCCAGTCCAGTGAGAAAGGTAGGCAGATGCTATAAACGTGATTAGCAATGGGTAGAGATAGCAACAAGGTGCTGTGGAACAGAAACCCTATCAGGGTACTTCAGGGAATGCTACTTGGGGGTAGTGAGCCCTAGGTTTAGAGTCTTGAAGGATGAGTAGGAGTTTGACTAAATCATTGGTTAAATATATGATGCTATGTCTGTTTGGAATAGAAATGATGTGGAGGGCTCTGCTCAAAATGGAACGGATGATAGACTGAAAAGGGAAATTTGGTATTCATTTCCATATTTATTATTCATGCTTTTATATTATTTTGTATTTTAATATTCTTTATTTAGGTCAGATAGTGACCAAAAAAACAGAAGAAAAGAACGTAGTTTAGACATCTCCATCCATAGCCTACTAATCAATGGCTATAAAGTCTTGTATGGACATTAAACTTTAGTGTATGTTTTAACTCTTATATTGTTTTTAATATGTTATTCAGAGAGCAACAAAATGAACTTTAGAAGATCAGAACCTTAAAATGCACTGATAGATTTATTTTAAAGAATTAGATTGTGCACTAGATTTTTGGTTTCTCCAGAAACAGACTCTGAAACAAAGATTGGAAGGCAAATAGTGTGTGTGGGGAGGTGCCCCAGGAAGCACAGTTGAGACAAGACATGCAGAGGAGAAGCTGGTTAACCTGTTAAGGAGCAGGTTACAGCTACAGGCAGCTGGGTCTCAGTCCTGCTGACGATGCCCAGGAGACAGTGTAAGTGCTAGCTCAAGGGAAATTGTTGGGGCGTTCAGAGTCCCAGACTCCTTTTTTTCAAATGAAGTCTTAAGTGGAGGCCAAAGCAAAAGATAAAAGCAGAGCCTAGAGAGGTGGAACATTTCTGCACTTATTTCTGCCAGCTGTTGGCCTGGGCCACGGCTCCATTTCTACCACCACTCCCAGCCCTACTTCCCCACATCCTCCCGCACCCTGAGGGTTTTCCCAGGAACCTGCAGAACTTCAAGGAGCATGGTTTTGAAGATCTTGGCTTTGCAGGATGATTCGACATCAAGCAAGCCTTGGAGTCCGCCAGAAAGTACTATCATGGAGATTTATCACGTTCAACTTTTTACCTTTAGAAAAATTCTCGGACATGACATTATTTTTACTTTCTGGAGGTCCAAGTGTGAATTACACCAGACTTGGACATAAGTTTGCATAATAAGGACAGACATCTCAGGAGTTACAGTTTGGACATCAGGACCTTGACAAGAGAACACAATATAGGATGGGTTTTCTTTGCAATTAAAGTAAATTTGTAAATTAAAATCATTTTTCCTTGAGTTAAATCTGAGCCATTTTTATGCTACTGCTGATAATCACAAAATGTTCTGAGGAGAAGCGTGGTGTGTGATTCTTGTTTTTCTTCCTCAGGTTTCTAATATTCAGGCAAGAACAGTTGTGTTGTCCTGGACACCCCCTGTTGGACTTTCATGTGGACCCCACAGTGGTCTTTCCTTTCCCTACAGTTATGAGGTGGCTTTGTCAGACAAAGGACGAGATGGAAAATACAAGATAATTTACAGGTAATGTATATTTCCATGTGTTTTTCTCCAGCTGCTAAACTGTGAAATTGGCATTATGAAGGAGAATAAAAACACAAAGAAAAATTTAATGGCTTTGTAAATTTTCCTTTAAATAGTTCTTTTTAAGAATTAGTGATAATTACTGTGTCAAGAGTTAATTTTGTCCAAGTAATTACTAATCAGAAACGACTTTTATAGAGCCATTTAATGTTGGTCAGGTGTGTCACTTGGTTATGTTAGCTTGCCAGTGTAGGACTAAAGAAGATTTTCCATTAATGTTGGCAGGGCAAAGAGTGATATGCCATTTATCATGCCCTCCTATGGTGACCTTTTAGGCCCAGACCTTTTGCTAGTCTACAATGTGTTTTTTTTTTAAATTCTACAATGTGGTTTCTATTCACCCTACTTCTTATCCTCTACGATAGTTTTCCAGTGTGCTGTGTAGTGAAGCATTTTATTTGGAGGCTATCTTAAATAGTCTAAGGTTTATTAGCACACAGAATAGGGGATTATCCTCTTCCACTTTATGAACTCCCAGATATTAACCATTCACATGATTTATAGCTGTGTTCTAAATGAGATAACATATTTTTTAGGGTCAAGTGTTTTCTCTTCTGTGATTGCTGGGTACTGCTCAGATTTGCAGAGCAGGAAATGGAGGCAGTCTGTTTGACCTCTCTATGACTGGCCCCAGGAAGTACTGTGCTGGCCCAGGGTCGTGAGGTCACAAAAGTCCACTTCTTCCTCTACCAGACAGACTGCTTTTCTCTCCTGTTTCCCTGCTACAGACCGTGCATCCCCACCTCCCCCCCGGCTACCCCCCCAGCCCCGTTCCTTATTATTAAGTTGCTCTGGGGATTTGTCTCCTTCTGGACAAAGAAAGGCGGGAAGAGAGAGGGAAGGCAGCCCTTCAGTCACTCTGTCCTCCTGTGACTGCCCATAGAGCTCTGTCTTCTCTTCCTGGACTCCCGCAAGAGTCTCCTCAGGCCCCCCCAGCATCCGCTCTGGCAAGCTGTCCTCCCATCCAGCCTCCACCCTGCAGAAACAGAAATCAGGCCGTGTCACTGCCCTGTGAGAGAACTCTGTGGTGCTTTTTCACTGTCCTCAGAATGTAGTCCTACCCCCTTAACTCTATTGGGTACTGCTTTGAAAAGTCAGAATTGGTAGTGACCTTAACAAAATAACGAGCACCATTTCCCCCAGCCTACCAGGAAACAGATTCTATCAACGCATGATGGTCGTTGGTGGCAGGAGCTAGAGTCCCAGGTACCCAAAATGAGAAAGTAGGAAGCTTGGGAATGAAGTGAATGGGAACATTCCTGTCTTCATTGAGAAAGCAGCAGCTGCAACCCACCTGAAATAGGTTGTTGCATAACGGTTTATAGGTCTGGATTTGTGAACTCTTTGGATTCTTTTTTTTTTTTTTAAAGGAAATGCTGAAAATCTGAGTTGTTTTGTAAACATTCCTAATTTTACACTATTAATTATTGAGCAAATTTAAAAAACTTTAAAGATAAAGTCAAGTCAAACAACAGAGCTGTAGGCAAGGTGTAGACATTGGCCTTCAGGTTGCAACTTTTAAAAAGTATTTTTATTTGAATAATTTTCAAACTTACAAAATGCTGCAAAAATAAAGAGATTGAGGAATTATGTGCATATCCTTTACCCAGATTCACCTATTAGCTTTTTACTCTATTTGCTTTACTATTTGATTTTCTCTCCTGCCTTTTCTCTCTAAATCTGTTTTTTCCTATTAGTTTTAAATATTGTGGTCCTTTACTGCTAAATATTGCGGTGTGTTTCCTAAAATATTTTCTTAAATAGCTACAATACCATATTTTTATCCAACCCATCATCTACATTCCCATTTTGTTGGTTGATTAAATAATGTCTGATAGCATTTTTCTTCCCCTCTAAGACAAGATCCATTCTAGGGTCAAATACAGCGGTTAGTTGTCACATCTCAGTAACCTTTAATTTGGAACACTTCTACCATATTTCATTGTCTTCTATTACCCTGACTTTTTTTTTTTTGATCTTCTGCTTTAATAAAGAAAACTGACACATATACATGCTTTTTCAAAAACAACAATGTTAAATCTAGCAGTGCAAGAGCTTTAAAATATTTTTAAAAATTATGGTTAAATTTCGAACATACAGAAATGTAGAAAAAGTAATATAGTGAACTCCAGGTAATCATCACTCAGATTTAACAAATTTTCAAGATTTTACCACATTTGAGTCATGTCCCCTTTATCTTTATTATTGTTATTATGATTGAAGAATTTGGTAGCAGCTCACAGATAACATGTCAAATTTATTCCTTCATAGTTCAATATAGATAAACATAGACATTTTTTACATAACTGCAAGGCTTTTCTGGTGGCTCAGACAGTAAAGAATCTGCCTGCAATGCAGGAGACCCAGGTTCAGTCCTTGGTTAGGAAGATCCCTTGGAGAAGGAAATGGCTACCTACTCCTGTATTCTTTCCTGGAGAATTGCGTGGACAGAGGAGCCTGGCAGGCTACACTCCATGGGGTCGAAAAGAGTCAAACCCGACTGAGTAACACACAATGTCATTAACATCTAGAAAAGCTAACAATAATGCCTGGCAACATTTAATACCTACACCGTGTTCAAATTTCTCCAGTTGTCTCAAAAATATGTTTTAATATTGATTTCTTCCCCTTGGAATACAAACGGAGTTTACTTATTGCTTCGGATTATTAGGTTTCATAAATACATTTTAATCTAGAATAGCATCCTCATCCTTTTTCTTTTCTGTAAAGTTTTACATTTTAAAATATATTTTTATAGATAAATATATTTAACTTTAAAATTTAACTTTAAAAATTTTTTATTAATGTATAGTTGTACTACAATATTGGTTTTAGGTGTATTTCCCATCCTTTTTTAAAATTCTTGACCAGCTGCAAAGAGTGGATCACTGTTTTTACCACTCTGAATTTAGTTTAATCTTCCTTCCCTGTATTTCTTATCAATTGATCGTTAGCTCTGGAGCTTGATCGGATGCAGCCTTTTAACATTTGTGGGAGCTTTTCAGCAGGGTGGCTCTGTGTTCTTCCTATTCCAGCACACTGGGAAGCACTGGAGCTTGCTGGCCTCATTGTGATTAAATCATGTTTAGGAACAGCCCATTGATTTTTTTTTTTTAACTCACTTATTTACTTCTTTGAAATATAGTTCGCATACAGTATTACATTAGTTTCAGATATGCTACATAGTGATTCAAAATTTTTATAAATGATACTCCATTTTAAGTTATTTTGAAGTATTCGCTATGTTTCCTGTGCTATACGAAATATCCTTGTAGCTTATTTACTTTATACAAAGTAGTTTGTACTTCTTAATACCTAACCCCCATTTTGCCCTTCCCCACTCTGCTCTCCACACTGGTAACCCCTAGTTTGTTCTCTATATCTGTGAGCCTGTTTCTGTTTCCATATAGTCATTCATTGGTTTGATTTTTTAGATTCCAGATATAAGTAATAACATACAGTATTTTTGTCTGACTTATTTTACCAAGCATAACCCTCCAGGTCCATCCATGTTGTTACAAATGGCAGAATTTCATTATTTGTGGTTGAGCAGACACTGACATTTTTGAAGAACACAGTTATGTCCCTACACAGCCCTCTTACCTTTAAAAAATTTTTTAATGGGAACATTCCATATTTTATGTTAGTTGTTTCCTCATGATTAAGTCAAGGTTCATTTGCAGTTTCTGATCAAATAAGTGGTTTTATTTTGTGTCAGAACTATTTATTGGAAAGTATCGGTAAGAGAGCTGTTTATTAGTATTGATATGTGAGGGAAACAGATTGAGATTTCTTGAAGAGAGCTGAGAAGTTGAAATGGTTGGGGCTCTCTTCAGGGTGAGTCTGAGAGTCTCCTTCAGTTGACACCTGGTGCTGTTATTTACGCATCGATCCGTGTATCTGTCTAATCGGTTTGCTTGCTTCTTTCCTTACTTTTATGTAATTACTTTGAAGAAGTGATAAGACATTTTGGAATTTTATTCATAAGTTAACCTTACCATTTTCCAGATCCTGAATGACATGATTTAAAGGAACCTAATTTACTAGTCCAGAAAAAATGATAATGCCAAATAGGAAAGTTTATATCTGATTTATGGTGGAAGTAGACATAATAGTTCTTGAGTCGTTGTTTGTACTTGACTATGAGACCCAAACTCAAAATCTATTTTATTTTTGAAACTGGTGTCGTTGACTAATACATGATTTTTCTTTGCAGTGGAGAAGAATTAGAATGTAACCTGAAAGATCTTAGGCCAGCAACCGATTATCATGTGAGGTGAGTATTGGGAGCTTCAGATTGCTAAAATAAATGGTATGCTCCTTTTTAAAAGTATTTGGTTAACAGCACTTGCCTAGCTAAAAGTTTCAGCACCTTTGCTCATTGGCCATTTCTCAGTGTCCTACACTTTCTGGCATCAAGATTGGGAATCCACAGAAGTGCTTCTGGTCATAGAAAAGTAGATGATACCCTGAACAGAATTTTAAAATTATTTTTATAAAGTAACTTTTATTTCCCATATTCTTCTAAGATCTCTTGGAACATGTGGCTTAATGTATGATATTTTCTTTCTATAAAGCAAATAAAAATTTTTACCATGAGTATATCAGTTATTTCATTATAGACCTTCCATGCAAACCATATGTTCAGCACAAATGACTAAATAAAGTCCTTTCCATGTTTCAAGTTTGGACCATAAAAGGCAATAGGTTTTGAATTTGAAGTCTAGTAATGCAAATATCAAAATTACCTCTAACAAGAACTAATGCAGTTTGCCAAAACAACTCACATAGTTTGATATGTAGTCTGAAATCTCTTCTGTGATTTTTTTGCAATCTCTTCCATGACTGCTCTGGAAGGCAGGGCCTGCTAATTTTAGGAAGAAACCCAGCCAACCACTAGCCTGCAAAGAGAAAAGTATCAGAGCTCATCTGATTATTCAAAGATACATCAGTTTGCAAATAGGCAGATTTCTTAATCTGAATGTGATCCATAATATCTTGTAAGTTTTAATTAAAACTTTCATTTTATATAATTTTTAATTTATCCAGAAATTCTTTTTTTATCTAATAGGGGAACAACAACAAGTTCTCTCTCCTTGCTTCAACTGTGTATGTGTATATCAAGATTATTTAATAAAACTGCAAGCATCAAGCACACATCCTTTGTTATACTTTACAATGGTTAGTTCATGCAGCATGTTCCATTGTGGTGGAATAGAGGGAGTGTAGCCTAATAGGAAGAGCATTATGTTAATTATCAGTAGGCTTGAATTCTAGTCTGGTTCTACCATGAATTGACTGTTTTAACTTTGATCAATCACAGAGAATCCATGCCAAAATTTTCTCAGTAACAAAAGTAGGGCAACTTGGGGTGTGTTCAGGTAGTAATATCTTATTAGCTGCACAAGTGTTTAAAGCTATGTTTAAAGCAATACATAAAAGAGCTGGTTTTTACATTCAGTCATAAAGTGTACATCTGCTTAGCTACCGCACTGTTTAGATGAACTCTATGGCAACCATCTTTTCCCTTTTGAATCAGAACTTTTGGATTTTGAGTCAGTTAACTTTAGCCCAAACATATTGAACTTTTCACACCATCCACAAACAAAAAGATTTGTGTAACTTGTGAAGCAGAAATGATAATAGTTTAACCATTCTTTCAAATGGTGGATTTAACAACAAAAAACAACAGAAAATGTAGCACCATGTAGGGAGTCATGTAAATGTTCTCCATGAGACATTGTTAACGTGTGTTTCTTTTTTTCTCTGTCTTTGAATGTTCACTGCCATTGCTTTACTGAAGGTTTACTTTATTAATTTTCTGCTCATCCATTATCATCCAGTCTGCCCTTTATTTACTATCCTTTCTCTTGTTTCCCTTAGTTTCTTTTAACCCCCTGTTACAAAGGGTAAACTTTAGAGTTTACTTGCACATGAATTCTTCTTACATGTCTTTTGAACACCTTCAACTTCCGGGCAGATAAAAGAAATAATGAATCGATTCCCCCGAACATATAGGAGCGTGAGGTGGTTACCTCCTAGGGGCCTTGGACCCAGACTTCCTCCTGACACATCAAGGATCCCACCTTAGTGATATATTTGACACATATGTGACACCACACATACACAGCCTAAGGCACCACCAACTCCACTGCCAGAGAGATGGAAAATTCTCCCTCTCTTGGTCATAATCTCTTCTAGAATTTTAAAGAATTCTTTACTAAGAAAAGTATATACAGTCCAAATTGTAGTCACTTTGATCTGGCTATGTAGACCTTTCCTTCTCTTTCCTTACTCTGTACAGCCTTTCATTTTTCAAACTAGAGAAGACTCTCAACCCCTATTAGAGTCAGTTTCCTCGGCCCTGGATTGTTTTCAGGGGCAGCTTGATGACACTGTAGACAGAGCTTGGAATATGGAGTTAATGGCTCAGTCACTTACTGCAGGTGTGTGATTAGGAAAGTCATGTAAACTTCAATGTCCATGTTTTCTCATTCATAAAATGAGGATAATGATATCAGCCTCAGAAAGATGGTATGAGAGCAAATGATATATATATGCAAATCTATTATAAACCTGTAACATGTATAGACGTTGTTTTTGTTTGTTTTATTGTTCTAAAGTTGCTCTAAAAAGAAAAAGGGCCGCTGTGATGCAGGTTCTTTGACCCTATGTATAGTTTGACCATACCACTCACTATTTTATTGAGATAAAGATGTATCATAATTGTTGCTGGAAAAAGGAACAGGGTCTCTTTTTATGATGCAATATTAACATTCTCAGAATCTTGGTTCCAAAAATGTAAGCTTTTATCAACATGATGGCCTAAAATATCATTTCAAATTTAACAGTCACCTATAAGGCCTCGAAGGCTGTGTGGAAACATGTCTTCACTTTTCCACAACAGAAACTCCAGAAGAATTCCATTACTATACAGCTGCAAAATGAGCCATTATATGTGTTTCCATTTTTATTTATTTGTACATTACCAATATAGAGAGTGTTGCCTTGGAGGAAGTGTGGCGAGCTGATGATGAAAACAAGGATGCTTCTTTTAGCACTACCAAGCCGGCCATATTCCCCTTCCAGTTCTTAGTGGTAAACATTTTGACAAAGGCCGGCAAAAATCTCTGTCCAGATAACTCTTCGTAGAGTGATGGGTTTCTTTCTCAGGTACTGATGTCTCACCTGGGGCTCCTTTTTTGTTGCTTCTGATTTTGCTACTCTGATCCCATCCCCTTCACATTGATTGCTTGTTATCTCTATGAGTTCTTTTCCAACTTTTTCCTCCCTCCTGTTAGCGAGTATTGTCTGAGTTCATCAGACAGATGCACAACCATTTTTTAAAGTGGCTGTTGTGGCTCAGTGGAGCAGTGGCTCGCACATTGGACTTCTAGAGTCGCCGTCTCTTGGTCATGGAGCTCTGTCATTGAGCTGTCTGGGGCTTGGCATCGGTCTCCAGGCAAGAGTCGCTCTTTTTTTTTTTTTTTTTTTTTTTTTTAAGAGTCGCTCTTCTACTTGCCATCACCTCACTGTTATTGGGAATAATTTATTAAGAGACCAGTGGCATCTTTGAGACTGTGCTATAGATCATATGTCTGTGGCTGTTCAGACTGGCACTTGCCATGCCCTCCAGGCCAAATTCCACATTGAAAATTGTATCCTGAGACATTCCAGGCTTTAAAGACTTTTTTCCCTCACTTTTTGCTTTGTATTTTTGTGTCATTACTCCACATATTCAACCACTTTTTTTTTCTCCTAGTGATTGAGGAAAGTAATTCCTCAATAGTTCCTCTATTATGTTGATTTAAAAAATCTAGGTGCTGAGTCCTGGGTTATTTTATTGAAGTCATCACTTTAAGTCCTGAGTTATTTTTATTAAAGCCATCACTTTAATTACCCAGTTCTTACACAAATTGCATCTTTTGGTTTAAAAGGAGTCAATTTGTTATTGTCAAAGTGTATTCAGTGCTTCCTTATAAGGCATTGTGTTATGTATTGTATAACACCACCAATGCAAAATTTCCTGTGTGTGTGTGTGTGTGTGTGTGTATGTTGAGGAAGAAAAAGGAATAAGAAAAATCTAGTACATATATACACATAAATAAATCACATTCTATTTTATTATACTTAAGCATAAGTATGTAACTTTTATAATCAAAAACATTTATATATTCATTTATTTATACATATACAAAGAAAAGTATATTCCTCCCTTAGTTGGTAGTTTTATAATTAATACTGACATTGAAGCAATCATTTTACTGTGGGAGTCAAGAATTTATATTTTTATAAATGATAGGATAATCAAAAATTTGAATGATGGAATTGATAGCAATTTCATGACAAAATGTGAAGCTATTTTCCAGTCACTGGCATAAACAATTTGGCAAAGAAGTTGCCCAGAGATGATATCATGTAATAACATTTCCCAGAAAAATTATGTGAGGAAACGGTTCCAAAAATATGGGCTTGACTAGCTCAGAGTAGGGTTATGAAATAGGTGTTATTGACTAGAAATTGTGGCTCCTAGTATGTTACAGATGTGCTGGAGGAAGTTGGAGGCAAATTTCTGAAATTCTTGGAGCACCTGTTTCATAAGCACTTAGTTAGTATTTAAACTGAAGCAAATGTAAAAGCCCAGCAGAAGATTAATTAGAAAAGTGTCCTCCTTTCTGCTGGTATAAATGCTTAAAGAACTGAATTGTTTGCTGATATATTTAACCTAGGACATTGGTCCAACTCCACAGATCCTCCTATCACATGGTGATTAGTAGAGAAAACACACCATCATGTGAGAAACATTCCTGCAGCATTCTTGAAAATGTAATGCCACTTCCAGAGACTTTTCCATGAAAGTTGCTGGTAAAAATGGAGCTGGTAATTATTGCAATTAGTTGCTATCTATTCACTAAACCATTTGAATTGACAGACGTAATCATAAGGCACTTAGATAATCATGTCAAGTTTTAGATCCTGTGTGCAGCGCATTTATAAAATGCCACGTAAAATGGATCTTGTTTCCTTTGCAGACAGATTTTTATCAGTGCAGAGCACTGAGAGTGCAGAGCATTTAGACAAACAGTGATGTTCTCTGAGTTTAAAGACAAGGGGAATAACTCCTGGTGGCCCACACAGCTGTCCGTCCTCAACTACCTCAGATTTTCACTTGTGCCATCAGGTTCCTTTATTCTCCTGTCATCCTCCCAGTCTGGCTGTCAGGAGCCTCTTTTATCCATGTTTCGCTAGCCTAGGTATGGATTTGTGACTCCAAGAATCTCATTAAAAATATAGAATGAGCTTAGGACTGAGTCCAGGTCTTCCCAGGTAACTAACTGTGGTCTGCTGGTTCTTGGCAGGCCCGTCCCCTCCCTCCTTTCCCCTGCTCTGTTACCCAGGTGGAGTTCTGGTGCTGAATGTGTTTGTGGATTTTTAGGACTTGGTCTCCCTGAGTACAGTCTGAACTCATAAGCAAATGCCTACTGAGCACAGCATGAGATATCTTCTGGGAATGAAAGTGGGTAAAGAGGATTGGGTAAAAGGCAGCTACAAAGCCACCTCCGTGCCAGGTAGACAGTAGGGAGTGATAGGGACTCTGAACTGGACAGCGCCTGCCCCATCTAGAGAGGAGCTGCTCTCAGTTTCACTTAATTTCTGTCATTTTGGACTTTGGTCCAGTGGTTAAGAATCTGCCTGCCATTGCAGGGGACACGGGCTTGATCCTTGGCCTGGGAAGATCCCACATGCTGCCGGGCAACTAAGCCCATGCGCCACAACTACTGAGTCTGTGTTCTAGAGCCCTTGAATTGCAACTGTGGAGTCTACATACCACAGGCACTGAAACCCATGCACTCTAGAGCCTGTGTTCAGCAACAAAAGAAGCCACCCCAATGAGAAGCCAGTGTACCGCAACTAGAGAGTAGCTTCTGCTTGCTGCAATGAGAGAAAGCCCATGCGCAGCAACCAAGACCCAGCACAGCCATAAATAAATCAATCAAAATAAATCAGTGTCTGTCATTCAGCTGTGCAGCTCAGTGTTGCTAGAACTTATACTTTTTAAGAGAAGCCAGGCAGGGATTAATTTTTTTCAATGAGATCTCCATTTTTTCCAACATTGGCTTAATTTTCGACTTTTTATTTCTGAAGATTTCAGTAGTCAAAAGTGGACAGTAATTTAATGAACTCTCATAAGCCCACCACCCAACTGTTTATTTCCTTGGTGCCTTCACCAACCCCCTCCCCCAACAGTTATTTTGAAGTAAAGTCCAGACATACTATTTCACCTGTGAACCACATTACCATCATCACACACCCCATGCCCATCCAACATAAACAAAAATTGTAAATTCCTTAATGTCTTTAAAGTCCAGAGACTGTTCCCATTTCCTCAACTGTCCTAAAAATGAAGGTTTTGTTTCTTCAGATTGTTGTAATTGGAATTCAGACATGGTCTGCATATTATGTTTGGCTGATAGCTCTTAAATTTCTCTTAAGCTATAGATTTTCCCTCCATCCTTTTTTTCTCTTCTTGCAATTATTTGTTGAAATAATAAATAAAATTATGTCTGTAAAATTTTCCACGTTGTGAATTAGGCTGATTGCATCCCTGTAGTGTTGCTTAATGGTGTTTTCTCCACACTTCCTATAAAGCAGTGAAGAGGCTTGAACAGATACAGGTTCCGTTTTTCTGGCAGGGATTTTGTAGATAGTGGCCTGATCTCTCCTCAGGAGTGCGTGACGTCTGCTCGTCTCTTTTCTGGTGGTCATTGCCAATGTCCTTTAATTCATAGGTGGAGGTAAAATTTCAACACTATCTTTCTTCCCTCCCCCCACACATATTTTGGGCCAAATACAACCCATGAGCGATCAGTGGGAGAATTCAACTGATCTATTAAAGTTCAAGCTGGAACCCTGCCCTTGTCTGGAACATTCTGTGATTCATTTTAAGCAACTTACTCCCAGCAAGCCTGTCCTGATGCACGGAAGTGATCCTGCCAAATCTGCCATTCCGTTTTCCATTATCATTTGCCTGCTTACAGTGAATGCAAAAAGGAGCGTTTCTTTCATCAAGTGGGGTGAACCTGACGATAAAGCATCTTTTGTTTGGATCAAGTGTCGTGGTATGCTCCCCTAAGGCAAACAAGTCAAATAGCCAGTAAATATGTATTTTACCTTTTAGAATGGAAGGCAGGCGTGTCTGTTAGTACTTTTGACTTGTATGGCCTTTGTAAAATTTTTGTGGTGGACTTTGAGGAGAAAGGATTTTAAAAATCATATACCTAGGTAGGTCCTATTTTCCATAATGTTATCTTTAGCTGTTGTTTAGTCATTGAGCAGAGTGAGGGGAAGTGGATTGTGGGTGTTTAGAAAAACATAATTGCAGGATGAGTCAGGACATTGGGGAATACAGGATAGCAGTTAGATCTCCATGACTGAGTCCAGTTGATCCAACTTTCCAGCTGTGTAGCTTTGGGAAGTTTACTGCACTTCTCCAGTCTGAGTGTTCTTCTGTCTTTAATGGCACCTCATAAAGAATCGTTAAGAACTAAGGGCTTGATGTATTTACCAATTCTGAATAGCTTAATCCGTGCATTTTTTTGGCAGTAAAGGTTTCTTTGTTGTCTTTTTGAAAGAGTATGTTTTCAAGCTTTTTTTTTTTTAATCCCCAATATTTAAAAAAAAAGAAAGTAAAAGTAAAAAGGAAGATGATAAAAATCAGCATAATTCCTATTTTACACTATTTGCAAGGGGTGTCGTTTTATAGTGGTGTGTTACATGCTTTTTCTTCACAGCTTCTCTGAGAAATCAGGTCCATATGTTGAGTGTTGAACCAGGCATTTTAATGTTCAGAGTGCACATTTTTAATCTTGACTCCAGGTGTAAGAGTTAGATGTTCACATGGATAAACTGTACGTGAACAATGTTGTTATTGAATTAGAGAAAGATGCACTTGGCAGTAGCAAGCCTGTTTCTGTGTGAAATGTCCATATTTCTGTTTAAATATCTGCAATATGATAAACAGTTCAAAGATGGTATCTACCTCATTGTTTGTACTTCTACCTCTCTCTCTCGGTTTGTGGACTCTCCCCACCATTTCTTGTCTCCTTCCACCCAACCCTTAACTGCACTTTTAGCCTTATTCCAGACAAAGTCAATCAGAGAGGGGCTTGATGGATTTTAGAATATATATTTGGAGACCATTTCGGGGAATAAGGATATGTCCTTATTTAGCATATTCTTTTCCGATCAGTAGACTCTGCCTATCTTAAATGAGGCTGGGTGGTTCTGACGACTAGTGGGGAGAGAGAATGCATTGAGGCACGTGGCCTGCTGGAATTATTTTCCCCTGAAAATGGTGACCATAGTTAGGTCAGAACAAGACTAGCAAATAAGAATAAGGGTCACAGTGTGTATTACATAAGAAATTCTGTTCCTGTAGGGAAACCCAGGGGCAAAGCTGAGATTAACACCCCAGTCTTGTGTGATAGGCCTCTGCCTCTGACTGTATGTGTGTTTCCATTTTCAGGGTATACGCTATGTACAATTCTGTAAAGGGGTCCTGCTCTGAGCCGGTTAGCTTCACCACCCACAGCTGTGCGCCTGAGTGTCCCTTCCCACCTAAGCTGGCACACAGGAGCAAAAGTTCACTAACCTTGCAGTGGAAGGTGGGTAACACAACGTGTCGAGAATATTCTGAAGTCTGTGGCTGTTTGAAACATTTGTTTAGCAATATTCCACTTTGGTGTTGGCATTTTCTACATTTTGACTGTGAAACAAATTATTGTGATATCAAAAGTTACCATCTCTGTAAAAATTGGGCAAAAGAATGAGAGAGAGAACTAAGTTTTGTGAGGAAAGATTTAGAGCTAAAGTAGATTTATGGGTCTCTTGGCTTCTTTCAATGGTGACTTTGAAATGGCTAATACTTAAATCTGCCTAGAATGTTTAGTGTTCTAAACTACATTAAGGTTTCGTTAAATTTTTGCTAGTTAGACCTTAGATCAGTTAGGATTGCTAATTAGTTATTAACATCTGAATTATGTAGTAGTTTTCATGAAATACAACTTTGGGGCTACCAACAACTCTTGAGAAACAGAGCCCCTTAAAGTGTATTGTTAACTTACCAGTCGTAGTTTTGTATTTGTAAGAAAATAGACTGTTATCAGTCTCTATAGTGATTATTTCTATGTACTTACTAATACTTTAAAATATAGTTAGAAATGTAAAATTAATAGAAGTCGAGATAATAAAGACTTACAGTACTGGGAAAGAACACTAATGTGCAAATAAGATGACTAGGGGGATGCGTTATTGGTGAAGAAATACATTGTCCTTTTGTTCTTAGACCAGAGGATCCAGTTTATCCCGGGAGTTGTTAAAAACAGTTGAGCGTAGCCGTTAGCAACAAAGCATGGACTTCTGTAGACCCCTCTGGTAGCCAGCGGTCAACATTGAGCATGTTATTTGGACAAAGGCAAAGTTGTAGAATCAACTATCTTATTTTCCTTCCTGGCTTCCAGGGATAGTCCAGGTCAGTGATTCCCTACCTTTTCAGAGTTTTAACACCCAACTGGTCATCACTGTTTAAGTTCTTGAAGCATACACATCCACTTTAAAATGTGTTCGTTATTTACACATATACATATGTAAATACATCTTAAGGAAAGAATCAAAATCCATTTTGTTTGGAAAGTATAAGATAATCTTCTTTAAGATTCCCAGAGGGACCGTGGGGTCTTACAAACTTTAAGTTAGGAATCACTGATACTTAAAACCTGGATGTAATTCAGGTCTCAGGCAGACCAGCAACTTCAAGAAAAAGGTTTTCTCCTAGGAGGAAAATGTGTCACATTTTCTTTCTCCCTTTATTTAGTTGTAAATCAGAAGCATATTTTGTTTCCATTCAGTTATGTGCAAAGTTGAAAGTTCTGGATTCAGTTCCATTTTCATGTCCTTAGAACAGGGTTGCTGTTCTCCAGGGACTCCAGCTGGGGGCGCAAGGACAGGTGGACTATGCTCTGTCTGCCCACCTGTCCTCGAAGCCAGCAGGACACTGAGAGAGCTCAGGGTCCTCTAATGTCACTTTGTTAGCACCAGGATATAGGGCAGCACAAATACTGGAGTCTGTGTCCCCACGGTTAAGGAACTGGAGACTCAGTGGTGGGGCAGAGCATCACAGAGGAATATATGAGCATCCTAAATGTAGTCCTTACCTGAGAAATGGGTTCTCAGCTAAAGCTTTGATTTTTTATGTTATTTACACGTTAAATACATCCCTCTGTTTTCTTCCAAATTGAGCCCACAAAAGCCTGAAATTACAGTTTAGTAGAATATGCAACACTCACTTGTAATTGGAGTAAGTGAGTGGGAGTAAAAAATTTGCAACTCCCAGATTTTAGGACTCAGAAGAAAGAAGGAAGGAGAGGCAAAGGACAAGAGTTTGTTAATTAACTCATATTTACTGAGCCCTGGATGTTTTATTATTAAGAACAATGAAGTAACAGCTATTGTTTTTTGGGTGCTTCCTGTATGAGACTAGGACAGTTTAGGAAGGGATTTACATATATTCTCCCAGACCCTCAAATCACCCATGTATTTTCTTGGAAAAAGAAACTAAGCACTGATACTGAGCAACTTATATCAGACCACCTGTGACAGACCGCCAAGCTGGGCTTCCGTGTAGTCCTGGTGACTTGGCTGCCTTTTGCTGGGGGCAGCTTACCACGGTTTGTGGAGCCCTGACTCGTGTCCTGGGAAAAGTCAGGCGCGGGCGTATTTGTGCTTGGAGACGTGGTCTTACTAGTGCTGTGAGGGACCCCACTGTAGCACCCCCTTCGGGCAGGTCTGACCTTACAAAGCTCTCTCTTCTCCAGAGTCTTTTACTCCACTTCCCATTGTCCATTCTCAGTGAGGGAGATCTCAGTATTGTGGTTTTAGGAGGAAAGCAAATGATGAAACTTCTTTTGGCTAATGTGCTAAGGGCTAATTGCCCCTAGTAATCTCTCCAGGAGATCCCAGGTTTTCTCATTTTTTAAAAAAAGGCCAATATTAATGCCACAGAAGTCTTTCTAATCTTAACCTCTTTAAAACAAATAAAAACTGTATGGGGGAAGTTACAAAAATATAGACTCTGAACTCTTAAAAACAGAGGTGAGTCAGCTTTACCCTATCAGACTCCCAAGTGTCGTACCTGTTTCTCTGCATTTTTCTCCCTGTACCCTTGAACTTTTAAGTGCCTCTTAAAAATTTTATCCACAAAGGAACTAGGGTACCATGTGGGTGTAAAGGTAGGGGTGGTAGGCAAGGTAGGCTTGGCTGTTTGTGGGGTATGATTTATTAATAGTGAGGGCTCTCCCTACTAGTTGACTTGCGTTAAAATTGGTTTGTGGTCATGTTTGACCAAGGAAATGGAGGTGATACAGAGGGTTGTTGCCCTATGGGGAGAGCCTAGGACTAACACAGACAGTGTATTTGAACCAAGGTGGAGAGCTCAAAAGTTTTGTCTGTAAACAGTTTTCTCTAATCTCCTTTTTTTTTTTTAGGCACCAATTGACAATGGTTCAAAAATCACCAACTACCTTTTAGAGTGGGATGAGGTAATCATATTTTCATGTTCATCCATCTAAAACACCTTTCAAAAGTGAAACTGCTGAACAAATGCCATTTTATTCTTTTTTGAAGATATGCTAAACACATGGAAAAAATAATGTAAGTAGAGAAAAATTTAAACTGATAGTTATTGACTATGGAAAAGGAAAATGGACTGAAATATAGTGAATTGTGCGTTAAAATATATTTACTTGGCTTATTTGCAAGAAATGCCACTGAAAGAAAAGACAGAGTCTAACTGCTCTGAAGGCCTTAGTATCTGGCCAGACATTAATGAGTATTTTAAGGGTTTCTCTGATAGCTCAGGTGGTAAAGACTCGGCCTGCAATGCGGGAGACCTCAGTTCAATTCCTTGGTCGGGAAAATCTGCTGGAGAAAGGATAGGCTACCCACGCCTGTACTCTTGCGCTTCCCTTGTGGCTCAGCTGGTAAAGAATCCACCTGCAATGCGGGAGACCTGGATTCGATTCCTGGGTTGGGACGATACGCTGGAGAAGGGAAAGGCTACCCGCTCCAGTATTCTGGCCTGGAGAATTCCATGGACTGTTTAGTCCATGGCGTCGCAAAGAGGCAGACACAACTAAGCGACTCTCACTTCACTTTAATGAGTATTTAGAACTGACTTCTTTGTTATCTTGACTGCCAAGGGCCAGCCTGAATGAATGGTTTCCATAAGGTAGACCACACTGTGGCCTGAGAAGCCTAGTTTGTGTCTTTGCTTTCAAGTGCTGTGTGTGAACCCTACCCTGCTGAATACTGTCTGGGAGTGGGGCGTGGAGGGTGGGCTGCACTGGAGGTCTCACCTACCCACGTGCGTTTACCCTACCAGCTAGACCATCCTAGAACAGTGCCACCTTTGGTGTTTCTCTCACCAGAGTCCTTGTATAGTATCCATGGTGAAGTCTTCTTACAGTCAAGGCTGCTCTCTGCTGAATAGTGACCCAGTGCTTTTCTGGCCTCACTCACACTGCACAGAATCTCAGGCTGGAAACACTGGATGCAGAAATCTTCTCTTCCTAAAAAACAACAATACTATTCCTTTAAACCTTAATTGTGTTCATTCATTTACCCGTGTTTTATTCTCTTTCTGTGGTAAAGCAAACGGACTACGGATTTGAAATACAGGAAATGTGGAATTTGGGGTGCCATCCAAGTTAACTAGTCTTTGTGACTTAAATTTAAAGGCACTGAAAAATTCAGCACACAAGCTCAGGCAAAAAGTCAACATGTCGAGAGTAGAAAAAAATATTTTAACCCAATGTTAAATGAAAATGGGTGAAATTCTCATGATGAAATCTTGATGTGGAGAGGGGGCTCTTTGTCACTTTTTGCAGAACCATATTTTCCCATCTGGGTTGCATCTGAACAGCTAGAGTTCCAAGTTACCAAAGACAATCATCTATTGTTTCTAGGATCCTTGTGAATGGCTCCTATGTACAGATTGGCAAAATCTCAGACTTAACTGGTGTATTTTACAGATTAGATGGATTTCGTTTTAAGGCGGCTTGATTGGAAGGTGAAACCATCCCTTATGGCCCTGGTGGTTGAGGTTTTACATGGAGATAGAGATTCGGGAAAGAGGAGGCTTTTTTCCTCTCCCGTGCCTGCTCAGAGCACAGCTCTGTGTGTGTGTGTGTGTGTTGGGCGAGGGTAGGGGGTGGAGCCCGCCTGTGTCTTTCCTCTTCTCTGCCTTGGACCATGGCCTCATAAGTTAAGTAAGGTCAGAGAAGTTGAGTGCTTGAATGGGAAACCTCCAAGGAAAACTCAGGTGCTACAGGAAATGGTAGTGGTGATTCAGTTGTTGGCCATCTTCCCTTCGAACTTGAATTGAAAGTGTCCTGGCACGATTCTGGGAGGAACACACTACAGCCTCAGATGAAATGGAGAAGCTCTGTCTAATGACCATTTATAATCAATAGGACCTACTCTTAACTAGTGACCGCAAAGTGTGAAGTTGTTTATTTGGGGCCTTCTCCTGCCTTTTCCCTCCTTGCTCGCCTTCCATCCTGTCCTCACTTCCCTCCTAATTCTTTCTCTTTCCTCTTTATATACCCTGCCACCTTTGAATTTCTACTAGTGTCAGCTCTGATGAGCTTTCCTGGAGATTTCAGGCTAATTGACTATAGGTCATCACAGGAATCCTTTTATGACCTGTGGTTTAATAATTCTTCAAGGAAGAAAATCAAATGTACACACACAGCACACCATCTCACCTGCAGGAAGTGTGAGTGCATGAGTTGCTGACTCTCCCTCTGAAACCTTCTGCTGCTGGTTTCTGAGCCAAGTGCAGCTGCTGCCAGGTCTCCTTCCAGACCGCAGTGGTTGGGGAGGGGGGTGCATTGGGGTAGGAGAACAGAGCAGCCTTCAGCTGGAGTCACTCCCCCTACACCCAGCCCTCTCCAGAGCCAGAGTTCGCCTCTTCCAGCCACACACCCCTGGCCTCTCGGACACCCAAGGGGCTGTAGAAATATGCTTAAAGGGCAGGAAGGAGGTAGGGTGTGCAGAGGAGCAGATCCCCACCTGAGGGCAAGCAGCTGTCCTTCAGTCTCGAAAAAAACTTGTGTTCAGGAGTCACACCTGCCCCTTTCCTACTGGAGCGCCTGGTCTGAAAATCCCAGCTTGGGTGTGGTGATCATATATGCCACCGTGGATGTCTGGGTGTCCCCATATTTTTATCATATCAGCACTAGCTAAAGTTCCCAGAATACTTTATTCTTTGGCTCAATTTTTAATCATCATTCCAGTAAAATAATCAGTGTAAAATTCTGAAGGTGTTAGTAAACTAAGAGTACAGGGCCTCAAGTACTGCTGTCAGGTTCTAGAAAAAGGCCTTCATGAATGAAAGAGTGGTAGCGGAGAGGCCACTGGGTGCCACCCTGGGAATGCTGTGCTGAGCTGACCTTGGGGAAAGCCACCTCAGTCAATAGCTAGCCGCATGCTGGTCTCTGAAGACAGGTGTGACCCTAATTGGGGAACAGAAAACAGAACCGTGAAGCACGGAGGGGTGGGGGTGGGGACTGACACGTCCTCTCTCCTAAGTTCATTGTCAGTAACGTCACATCACTGTTCAAAGAATTCACCTGGAGCTTACTCACTAATGGTTCTGCAAGAGGGTTGCATGCCTACTCTTCTCCATTAATAATTGTGCCTAGACACTCTCTTAATTTTTCCATCAATGCAGGAAAAGTAACTGTAACTATGAGATAGTAATAAGCAGCTGAAAATGGAACACACAGGTGTCACTGGCTTTTCAGTCATAGCCATCGGTTTCAATTTTCCCCTGAAATAGAACAGTTTTCATAACTTGGAAAGGTGTAGCCTTTCCTGGCCACGTTCCCCTTGTTGGAATGACTCAGATGAGCTGCAGTGTGAGTTCTGCTCTTAGATGTTGTTTTAACTTCTGCTCTACAGAAATGCTAACTGTTGCTATTAGCAGCTAGTTCCTCAGTGCACACGTAGGTCTCCTAAGATCTCGTTGTGAATACGTGGCATGGATTCATGTTGATGTGTTCGGTGGTGTGGTGTTCACCCAAGGAGAACTGGATTGTTTCTGCTTTGTCTCAAGCTAGTCAAACAAATAATTTAACCCCCCAGGTCTCAGCTTCTCCGTTTGAAAAAATGTCTGTCATCTCACAAGTAGGTTAAGATTGAATGAGATAACTTGGGCAATGATAGATTCTGTGTAATGATTATTTCATGTCACTTAAGCACGTTAACGTTCAGATCTGGGATAGGAAAAGTCAACAATTATAGAAGGATTGTGTGAAAGAAATACGACATTTTTCTGTCAGGAATTTATACAGGAGCCCTGAGGTTAACGGCTCTGGTTTGAACTAAACAAAAACGGATGTCAATGCTATATATAGATGTTAATTTGCCATTAGCTTTGCTTCCAGACATGACATGTTGGGAATATTTGAGAGAACCAGAAAAATAGCTTTGTGGGAATGTGACTAGTGGAGTTCTCAAGAATCTCTCCCTCCCCTGTGACTCAGCTCACCCGAACCAGAATGTCACATCTGGGTTTCCCGGTGCCTAATGAGTGAACACAGCTGTCAAACAGTAGACCACGAATGAAATAAATACTGCAGAAATCAAGGGATACTTTGAAATCAAACAGAAAAGGCCAGCAGCAGGTAGAGCCCAAAGCCCCTGGGGACCCACACAGCAGCCAGGCTGGGCTCAGCAGCCCCGTTGCGGAAACCCAGAGCGGGCCGCAGGCCCCAGCTGTGCGTCCTGTCACTTAGGGACCGAGCTGGCCTCATAAGGAGGTGCTTGGTTCCCGATTTATTAATCAGATTCCTGTTTAACTTGTTGTTCAGTTGCTAAGTCGTGTCTAACTCTTTGTGATCCCATGAACTGTAGGACATCAGGCTTCCCTGTCCTTCACTATCTCCTGGAGTTTGCTCAAACTCGTGTCCATTGAGTTGGTGATGCCATCCAGTTATCTCATCCTCTGTCACCCCTTTCTCCTCCTGCCCTCAATCTTTCCCAGCATCGGGGTCTTTTCCAATGAGTCGGTTCTTCGCATCAGGTGGCCAAAGTATTGGAGCTTCAGCTTCAGTCATCAGCCCTCCCAGTGAACATTCAGGGTTGACTTCCTTCAGGATTGAACGGCTTGATCTCCTTGCTGTCCGAGGGACTCTCTGCAACACCACGGTTCAAAAGCATCAATTCTTAGGCACCTGTTTAACTTAGGTGTTAGTATTGGTAATCTTTCAAAAGGCTTCTTGCCATAAGTGAATTTGCACATGGTGTTTCTGGTTAGACAATAGCCTTTCCAGGAGGAACCATAGCATTGACAAGCAGAGTGACTTGTCAATGGATGCAGAGAGCCTTGCCGCGAGTGCCGCTGTCTCTGGGAGCCCTGCTGCCCACGGCCGCATAGCCTACTGCTCCAGTGGAGAAACCAGGAAGGCCAGTGTCCACTCCCCAATCCATCACTGATGCCTGGCCAAAAGTCAGGGGAGGGTGCCACTTGCCCAGGCCCATGAACTCTTCTGCTCACTCTCGAGAGTGAGAATGAGTAAGTCCTTTATCATTTGTCCATCAGAAAGCATCTTTTACATTAGAGCCAGATTTGTGAGCTGGCAGAGAGACAGTGTTTTGCCACATTACAGGTCTTCACTGCCACATCCAAGGGTAGTTTCTGAGAGCCAGCTTCCTCCACTGCAGCTTCTATGGAAGGAAACAAGGCAAGGAAGGATTTAGTAACTCGGAGAGGTCCGTAGGTATCAAAGGCAGAGCTGAGTTAAAAGGAGCTCTCTCATTCCCTCAGACATCTGCACACTGGGAGCAGATTCTCCATGCTTTTTACCAGTTGTTGCATGTGTAAAGGAGGGAGTTATGTGTTAGGACAGCAGACTCTGGAGAACTTCCAGCTGAGGCTATATCACCTGTGTCCTCAGCGCCTAATTCATCAACTCATTTGTTCTGTTTGTTAGTTGCCAGCTCCAGGATGGCCACCTGGGCCTTGGTTAGGTGGTAAACTGAAGCCAGCCATCCCTGGGTTCGTCCCTGGTATAGGCAGCCTATTCTAAAATCACCCACTCGCTTCTCCTTTCCTTTCTCGTTGGGACAGTCTCAACACATTGATCTTATCAGAGCACTTGACATCTGGCGAACCTCCACATTTGGAGGGATATACAGGAATATTGTGTCTATTGGTTTTGAACCAGAGGATCATCCTTGGCTGTTTTAGGAAGCCAAGACCCTCCCAGTAATATAAAAAACTAGTGTGCCAGGGAATAAAATGCATGCAGTATTCATTTGGTATCATGCAGTCACAAACTCCCCGCTTTTCTTACCTTTGAAAATTTCCTCTGAGCCAGAGTGGTCAGTGAAGTGAAAGAGGCATCACTGACTGGAGAGTGAGGTTTGGCATAAAGAACTTTGGAATCCACGCACCTCCCTGTTCTGAACCCCTTCTTATATATGGTTATGCTAAACACTTACGAGCTTTGATTTCTCAAGCCAGCATTTATCTTTGATGTTGCCTAGGGTCCGCTAGCACTGGAACAACTTCTAAATATAGATGTACTATCAGACTAAATCTTTGAGCCTGGCAGTAGTTCAGTTGGCCAGTGCAGCCTTATTTTTTATTTGATTTATCATTGATGTTTCTGACAGATTGAACTATGCTGTTACAGAGAGTACCCAGCCCAGAATCACTCAGCCCATGTCTGGATCCACAGCCATGGGCCATGAGCACAAAGTGCCTGAGAACCAAATGCATGTTACCTGTAAGAGAACGTGGTCAATAGATCAAGAAAACATCAGGAGGAGTACAAGTCACATACAGGTTGCTGGTTCACCATGGATTCTAGCACACTTGTTGGCCATGCTCATTTTCTTGTGTCAGGAAGAAGAACAGGAAGGATCATTTCCAATCTATTAATTTGAAGGCAATTGAAAATGTCAGCCAGCTTCATCTATTTTTTTTTTTCATTTTTATTTTTACTTGGAGGATAATTGCTTTACAATGTTGTGTTGGTTTCTTCTGTACAACAGCATGAATCAGCTATAAGTATATATATATATATGTATGCTTGTGTGTGTGTGTATGTGTGTGTGTGTGTGTGTGTGTGTGTGTGTGTGTATATATATATATATATATATATATAAAACCCCTCCTTCCTGAGCCTCCCTCCCACCCCATTTCCCATCGCACCCCTCTAGTCATCACAGAGCACCAGGCTCCCCACTAGCTAGCTGTGTTAAACATGATAATGTATATATGTCAATACTTTAGTACCAGTGTTAGAAACACCAGCTTCCAAGATTGTTAGTACAGTCCAGGGGAACTGGAAACATTAGCCAGAGCAACCACGTTCCCCACAGTCTACAGAACCACTCCTGGCAGGAAAATACTGTGGCTTGAAATAGTTGGAGTATATGTAAGTTGTATGAATAAAATTGGCTATGGCTGTGTTAAGTTCCTTAGCAGGAAACCCATTTTAAGGATTCCTCTTCCCAAGTACCAAGAGCAGCTTTATAAAGATACTAAGTTAATAAAGAAGGAAAACAGATTTGGAAAAGCTACTTTTATCTGTTTGCAGTTACATAGTTTTACAAATTAACACCTACACTTAGACAGATTTTAGCAATTAGTTGCATGTTATAAATCAAATACTTTTTATATACTTAAATACCACTTTTCGGATAGGCAGACATATCTGTGAATTGATTTCTTCATTGGAGCTTTTTTCCATTATGTATTGTAAACGGTATCAGACAGAGGTAGAGATGTGATTGCGTGTGGATGTCCTTTGATAGATTATTTACATTGCTCACTCTTGAGGCTTTAGGCTATGCCATACCTAAACTGTGTCCCAAGACTTTTGCATATTTGTATTTAAATGTAAAAATATTCCCTAGGGTTTTCTCCAACTCGAGATAGCATTATTAAAATTTTTAATTCCCTAAAATGTTACTCTAAGATGAAGTGACTGCATTGGCATTGATTAACAGTTTTGGGTGATCTTTATTATCTAGGAATCTTGTTACATTTTTTAGGTTCTACAGAAACAATTTTAAAAATCTATTCAAAGAAACCTTACTTTATTGGATGGCTTTGAGGGCCCTTTATACAGACAGACGTTGAACATTGGTTGTATACAAGCACACTCGCTTCTGCTCCCTTACTTCCTGGCTATTTATATTTATAGTGCAGGAGGAATTTATAAGTCATATTATAAACATATATGGACATCAAAATAGATAAGTGTAATATTGCATAACAAATTACCTCAAAACTCAGTGCTTTAAACCAGTCACTTTTCTTTTCTCATGGATTCAGGGTTGGGAATTTGGACAAGGCACTGGAGAATTAGCTCGTCTGCATTCCAGTTTCTGGAGCTTCAGCTGGGGAGGGCTTGTTGGCTGGGGTTGGAACCTTCTGGCGGGATCCTCATTCACAAGTCTGGTGGTCACTGCTGGCTTAGGTGGGGCTTTGTCTCAGGCTCCCTCACAGCACAGCAGCTTCAGGGGAATCAGCACTGCAAAAGTGAATGTTCTGGTAAAAAGACAGAAACTTCATCGCCTTTTTAGACCTCTCCTTGGTAGTCACAACAGCTTCATTTTCACTCCATCTGTCATGACAAGAGAGTCACTAGCCCACCCACATTCAAGAGAGCCCACCCACATTCAAGAGAAAGGGCCATAGGCTTTGCTTCTCTCTGATGGGGAATCAAGGAATGTTTGGACATGTTTAGAATCATCACCATGTGATATAGGTTCTCCTGACTCTCCTAATCTATTGATCTTTTCCCCTTTATCTTTGTGTAGCACATACAGTGTTTTAGGTGCGTACTCAGTCGCTTCAGTCATGTCCAACACTTTGCGAACCCATGGACTATGGCCTGCCGGGCTCCTTTGTCCGTGGGGATTCTCCAGGCAAGAATACTGGAGTGGGTTGCCATGCCCTTCTCCAGGGGATCTTCCAGAACCAGGGATTGAATCCATGTCTCTTGCATTGCAGGTAGATTCTTTACCACTGAGCTGCCAGGGAAGCTGGTATTTTAGGTACTATGCCCTAAAAGGGTGTGGACTTAGAAAGGACAGTGTAACTCTTCCTGCCCCTGCTCTCCTCTGAGTGTTCTGGGAAGAGAAGAAGGCAGACAGGTGTGCCCCAGAAATGCAGCGATAGGATGGGACTCAGACCCCTGGCCTGACAGGGCGTGACTCGGTGGTGCATAAACCGGGCTTTTCTCACTAAACACATGGGAGAGGTCAATGCCTGCTCCCTCAGTGATGAGGAGAGGGAACCCACGAGAAAAACCGCGTTCCTGCCAAGCAGTGTCTCTGCCTTACTGTCACGCTTCATGTGCCGTCCTCCTTTGGATGACACACGGGAGATCAGCAAAGTGTTCCCTCCCCCCTCCTTTTCTGAGGGAGTTTATAAACATAGAAGCTACTATGTTTATCACCTTATTTAACAGCTAATTTTAAATTGCTAACTCAATTAAAAAGAAAAATACTTAAGTAGATAGTAAAGGGCAGAAGATAGAGTGAGAAAATGAGAATATGTTACTTAAAACATTTTAAGTCTTTTATTTATAATTTACCCCGAGAGTTCATCTTAAAGAGTGAAATAATATTTCAAGATATCTTTGTCCCTGAAGTTTATATCAACTCATCTTGGAAACTGTTTCCAAGTGTGACTCACTGTCTGCTCTGTAGCCACAGGAGTTACGTCTCACACCCCCCCACACTGCCTGCTCTCACCCCTGCTGGTCTGAGATTGGGTCCTTTCACAGTCTGGCAGAAAGCTGACACTCTTCAGAAGGTAGCGGGAACTTTGTAGGACCTAAAAGAACATCTGGACTCTGATTTTTATTAGGACTTGTAACCAAATGTGTGACCTTTCTACTAAGGGAGTGAAAATGAGGATGGAGTAGGACAGATGTGGGCAGAGTGGAGCTTTCTGAGTGTGGGATGGCTGGGACCTGCCCCCCAAGATAATACACACACACACACACACACACACCCTGCCACCACACACACCCACCACCACACACACCTGCCACCACACACACACACACACACACCCGCCACCACACACACCCGCCACCACACATACACACACCTGCCGCCACACACACACACACACACACACACCCGCCACCACACACACACACACCTGCCGCCACACACACACACACACCGCCCCATACTGTGTGAATCTAGAACTGAAAAGAGCCCCTTGTTCACCAAGGATCAGATCAATGAGATGTCCAGACTAGGTCCAGTGAACTCTGGTAAATTGAGTTCAGTGGCATCAGGGACCAGGCGTCCTGGAGGGCTGGAGCTTAAGCTGATCAGTGGAGTCTAGAATATAGATTCTACGCTGGATATTTCTGTTCAACGGTAACAGAGGTGATGGAGGCCAAACAGGAGCTTGGGACTGTGGAAAGACTAATCTGATATATGTCGTGTACATGATTGAGCCGCCTGCAAATCGAGTGCTTTTCTGGGGAGCAGTTTTAACCAGAAGTGGAGGACAAGCGCCCTGGGTAGAAAACAGTTCCATTTGTCTCAAGGCCCAGGACTATGAGTGGGTGCTTACAGGCTAGGTCTGAGTATAGGATGATGCGTATGAGCGAGAACTGTGAACTCATTGGAATGAGAAGAGGAACTCAGCTGAAAAAGGAAGCAACGTGGGTTTGTGATGCCTCACTCCCCACCAAAGCGAGCACTTTGAAGTCTATTCATACACAGTTGGTTTATACTCCAGAATTTCTTCACGTTCTAGTAAAGATTAACCTTGTCCCTGAGTGAACTTCAGTGTGCGTGGTAGGAAAAAGCATTTGGGCATGCCCAGGATTATGAAATGGAAACAAGTCAGGGAACCCTGAAAATCTGTCCTTTTTGGCTTGTGGACAGCAGTAGGGAGCTAGTCCAGAACACGCTGGGGCTTCATGTCCAATGAGGTCAGTAGTGTGGTGGCTAGATCTGTGCCAGAACGATCACATTTCCAGCCTCCAGTGTGGATTTCCAGCCTCCTGTCACTTCTGCTCTCACTGGGTGAAGTTTTCCTTCCTTCCTAGGAGAAGAGGCACTCCAGTGCTGATCCTGACTGCTCCCGTGATGCACATCCGTGATCTCCCAACATGCAGAATCAGGGCACTCCTGGCCATCCATGTCTCAGTTCTTCCCTTGTAGAGCAGCCAGCTCCTCGGCCTACTGAGCTCCTCTCTATGTGACACCCCACACATAGCCTAGCAGCAGTAGCTGAGCAGGGCAATGCCTCAGCCATGGGTGTCTCTCTGCTGCCTATGTTTGACCAGATTATTGAAGACAGCAGGCCTGCAGTGTGGAGAGATTGTTGATTTCCACTGGGACCATGTTTTTGTAGGAAAGTTTGCATGAAGCTAACTTTAACTTGTTAAAACGTAGCTGTTCTTTCTAGGTACAGCTGTTATATCTCAGTAATCCTGTGTGCTTTAAATTAGATTTTATTAGAAGAGGGAACATGATATAGATCAATCATTTGGAGCCATGCTACTTATCAAATATGGAAGTTGTGATTTACTGTTTGTAAAACTTCACTAACCACAGTGGCTTGGACATATTTAATTCCTGATAAACAATTGCATTATCACTCCTGTCCATTTCTCTGAGTCTTTTAATCTTCTAAACATTATATATATATATATATATATATATATATATTAAAACCCTATCCATTTCTGTCAACAAGAAAAGCTGGATAATATTTAATTTATAAATGCTATTTGCAACCTGGGGTCACGCTTGGTTTACAAACAGATTCTTTACATCGCCCGAACCTTTGACTGTGTACTTATTCTAATGCTTAAGCTTAAAGCCATCAGAGAACCTGGCATGGTCTTCCATGTAAGACTAGGGTGACTCAGGAGCCATCCCACGTGGGAGCCCACAGTGTTCTCCATCTTCGCTGGCCCACCTCTCAACAGTATATTACCTTTGCACTGCAGAAACTCTTGTGAATATTAATTTTCTTTCTTCCCAGGTATCCCGTTTATATTAAACTCCTTGTCATACATGAGTATTTTCTTTTATTCAAGAACTTCTCTTGTTTGAAATATTTTATCCTACTTCCTCTCCTTTTTTTTTTTATATTCGGTAACTTCTAAAAATTCACCAGTAAGCTTTACTTTTTTAACTCTGAAACATTTGTACTCTCACCCCTTCGTATTCTACAAGTACTGTTTCTAAAACTTGATTCTAAAGTTCCACCAACTCTGGGTCATTCTCTGTGTTCTTGAGGTTCATGCACATAGTAGGATATTGGGAAAGGTATAAAATTTGGCATGATTTATGTAAACAAGCTGGAGTTTATGTAGTAATTGTTCTTGATACTGAAGTAGAATTTTTTTTTTTTAATGTTGACAATATAGGAAAACCTCCTAAAGGTCACAGAATGGCTCTCTCTCTCTCAGTTCTTTAGTGAGCCCCAGTGCTCTGGCCCCTTAAAATAAAAGTTTAGTTCCCATCATTGATGCCTCCCCACTCGTTTTTTCTCCTTTAAACCACAGGCTGGTTTTCACCATATTAAAGCAAATCAACCTGGTAAGGAACAGACTGACTTTTATTTACTGGCTGTAGTTCTAAGCACCAGAAATGGGCAAAGGAGACCAAACAAAGAATAGGAAAAACGAGGCATTGAAGGGGAGCCAACCTGGGGTTTGGAAGGCTTCCGTGGCGGCAGGATGTGCCTTTCTTGCACTGTTTACTCTGAGCTCAGAAATAGAGGAGGAAAGAAGGTGGATCACACTACTGCCTGAAATGGATACAGAACATACCAGGGCGTGCAGCGCATAGAGTGTAATCAGACACTGGATGTAATTATGCAAATGTATGCATAAACGGCTTTCCTTTGAATAAATTGTCTGCAGCAACCTTAATGCTCAAGGTTAAAGTAAGCGTAAGGGCATGATTTGCCAGCCACAGAGAGACTTGGCTCAAGTTGCATATGCTTTACTGCCCCCTTCATCCAACCCCACCCCTACCATTTTTCATTATTGTACCTGACTGCATGTTGAACCCTTGATAGCATGAACTTTGGCTCTTTAAGACTGTTAGGGCTTCTACTCTCTTCCTCGGAAAGGGTACCACCTTGCTTGGGAGGGGAGACTGGGAAAAGTTTGAGGATGACTGTGGTATGGTGATTTTTAATCTGTTCGGCCTAGTGATACTTCAAGCTAGTTGTATGCTTCTTTTTAATTAAACTTTACCTGGATTTTTTTTTTTTTAAGTAGTAAGCATTTGGAGGACTATTTAAAGGAAGGAAATGCCTACATTTTCTTAGGAGAAAAATGTGCTTTCTTTGTTTTTTATATAAAAGAGAGCTTCAAATGTATTCCTGAAAGTCCTGGGCTTGACTGTCTGATTAAAATGCTGAGATTAATCCAGCATTAGCATCTGATTTTCTTTTGCATGAACATAGATAAACTACTGTGAATTATGGGTATGAAATATTCTAGAAAACTGATGATATGAGTATTCCATGCCTCTGAGCATGGCACAGAGTAGTATTTTTTTTTTTCTTAGATCTATTAAGAGAACCCACTGGAGTGTTTTCTTTTTACTTCAAGGAATTTGAAGCATCATATAAGGCTAGGAATGCATTAAAAATGTGTTTCCAGCCTCATAAAACACTTAAGAATGGCTGTAATACACATAGATAAATTGAACTGATGTTCTAAGTCCTCATCAGACATTCAGCTCAACTCCTAGCCTTGATAGAACTCCCACATTGTCCAAAGCACTGCTTTGAGACCAGATGTGGACAAGATTTAGTCAAAGGCATGTGCCCAGTGTTTAGGGATGACCATACAAGCAGCTCACCAGCCAGAATGTATAGGTGTGGGATTGGGAGCTGCCATAAAGCAGAAGAGAGAGAAGACTGGGGTGGGGGAGGAGGGGAGGAACATTTGTGACCTGCAGGGCTGCATAGATCGGTGCTTGAGTGCTGGGCCGTCTGGGGAGGACTGTATAGTTCCCAAGCTAGTGATCCTGTGAAGCCGCCGACTCACTCTAGTGGGCCAGATCAGGCTGTTTAACCAAGTGAGGAAGAAGATCTGAGAAACTGTGATCCTTAACCTGAGCATTGCCCTGTGCCTGAAAAGGGCCTTCTCTATTTTGTTGACCAAAGCCCTGTTTCAAAATACCACAAGTATGGAACACCACCTGTCTCAGTAACAGAATTGTCTGCAGTGCCTTTGTGTTAAGGATGGCATTTCATTGTAGAGTGCTTTCCTTCTCTTGGTTTTGTGCAGCCAAGCTAGAAAATTAAGCAGTTATTCAAAATGCTCCTTCATTTTCTTAATTTTTTTTTAACTTTATGTGCATTGTTTGTTTTCTTTTAGGGAAAAAGAAACAGTGGTTTCAGACAGTGCTTCTTTGGGAGCCAGAAGCACTGCAAGTTGACAAAGCTGTGTCCAGCCATGGGGTACACGTTCCGGCTGGCTGCTCGGAATGACATTGGCACCAGGTATGGCGTTTCCCAGTCCTCGTGCCTTTAAGCCTCTATGTGGTGTCCCTGAGTCCTCTTCTCACGTTGCTGAAAGGCGAAGTCGCCTGCTGCCTCCACACTGCACCAACTGGAGATTTTCCAAAAGAGAATCCTAATCAGAGGCTAGAAGGCCCCTTCCGAGGTGATAAATGCCACTGTGTGTCCTCTTTGCAGCCTTGCAGGCTGTAATGCAACAAGGCCCACTAGGGGTCTCTGAGAATCAAGGGGAAGGTAACTACAGATTTTGAAAAGGAATCCTCTGAGGACTGTATTTTTCAGATATTGTGCCTTTTTCTTTCATCACTTTAGCAAGCTACTCATTCAGTTGCCTTTTTCAATTATGTCTGAGTGTTTCCTGATACAAAGAATGAGTTGCTGGGCCATCCATTGTTGTCAAGCCCAGGCAGATACTCACAAGACTGGAGAGGATCTGGACTGGGTAGGGGACTCACGGCTTGCCTCCAGGCTGCTAGAGAAAGGCGAGAACAGATTTATGGTGAAGCATCAATGGATTAAAGGTGCCCTGAAAAGACCATATTTCAATTGCACTGCCTGGGTAACTGTTGATTAAAGGAAAAATCTTTTTCTTTCATCACTGCTTGTTGAAAATCTTCTTCAAGGTTCAGCACATCATTGGGCCCAACCCTTTATTCAGCCTAAAAAACTTGTTAAGATCAGAAGCTTTTCAGCCCTCCTTCCCTACCCATGATAGCCACTATATTTTTAGAGTTCACTAGTTGAACAGTCATAATGATAAAGGCTTCTACAGCTTCAGAATTTATAAATGAATTAAAAGCATCCACAAACTTTTGGAAAAACGGTAGCGTACATATTTGTAAAACATTTATTTTGTCAATAGACAGTTGTTTGCCCTTATATACACTGATTTGACAGTTCCTTGGTAGCTGTGGCTCATAGCTTGTCACCATCACACTCTGCTTACTCCTAGGTGCTTGTGGTGGGAAATACATTTTTAAATATATTGTCCTGTAACACAGTATGCTTTTCTAGTAGTAGACTAAGTAGGGAGTGGGTGATTGGGGCGCATTGAAGTTGTGGTAAGGAACATCGCACAAAGGATCCTTGCCTGCCTTTGCTCGCTGAACCTGTCAGGCCACAGACTTACCAACCCAAGCCAGTCACATGGTAGCTTTTGAAATACCGAGACTCCTCCACATGCTCCTAAATGTGTCTCACCGGGTCTTTCTCTCCAGCGGGTATAGCCAAGAGGTGGTGTGCTACACGTTAGGAAACATTCCTCAGATGCCCTCGGCACCAAGACTCGTTCGAGCTGGGGTCACATGGGTCACACTGCAGTGGAATAAACCAGAAGGCTGCTCACCTGAGGAAGTAGTCACATACACCTTGGAAATCCAGGAGGACGAAAATGTAAGTCTGGCACACGTCATACTTCTGTGTGCATTCTGTAAAGTCAGTTTTATCACAGCTGCAGGGTACACTGTGAAATTAGATTCACTGCCTAAATTGGAAACCAAACTCTTAATTTCTACCACTGCAACCACCAGCAGAAACCTCTCCTTCCCACAGTCTTCCCCAGATCAGTAAATGACATCCCCGACCTTTCATTTGGGGAAGCCAGAAACCTGTGGGGTCAGCCTTGACCTCATAAGTGTGTTGTGTTGTTGCATTAGTCACTCAGTCATGTCTGGCCCCATAGACTATAGCCTGCTCCTCTGTCCATGGACTTCTCCAGGTAAGAATACTAGAGTAGGTTGCCATTCCCTTCTCTAGGGAATCTTTCCAACCCAGGGATTGAACCCAGGTCTCCATCACTGCAGGAAGGTTCTTTACTGTCTGAGCCACCAGACCTCATATCCTTGTAAATCTCCCTTCCAAAGTTACCCAGAAATCTGATCATTTCTCAGCATCTGCACAGCTACTATACTTTTCCAGCCACCATCATCTCACCCCTGGGTTATTAGAATGGCCTCTTAAGTATTTTCTCTACTTTCATCCTTACACTCTGTTCTCCACATGAAGCCAGAGTGATCCTGTTAAATAAAATATGTCATGTCAGTGCTCTGCTCAGAACTCTTCCCATCTCAGTGCCTTCCCTTCTCTTCCAGAGGAGAAGCCAGTTCTCTTACAGTGACTTCCAGTTCCTCCAAATTCAGGGTCTTCATCACTGACCTTGTTCCTGCTGCTGTCTCTCACTGAGCACACCAGCCATGCCCTCCCGCAGCGCCTTTGCGACTCCTGTGCCCTCTGGCTCACATGCCCCTTCAGATATCTTTGAGTCACTTCCCTCATTTCCTTCAGGTCTCTTCTCACATGTCACTTCTTTAGAGAGCCCTTCCCTGATCGCCTTGTATGACAGCACTGTCCAGGAGCACTTTCTGTGGTGATGGAGATGTTCTGTAATTTGTGCTGTGTAATAAGGTAGAGCCTAGCCACACATGGCTGTCGAGCACTTGAGATGTGGCTGTCAGCCCACGGAACTGAATTTTTAATTGCATTTAATTTAAATTGGAAGAGCCACATGTGACTGTTTCATTGAGCCTGGAAAGCTATAGAAAGCAATGCTCCCTAGCTCTATCACTCACTCTGTTCTCTTACCCAGCTTTATTTTTCATCTTATAGCACTTAACACCACACATCGTGCTTCGTATTTGTATGCAGTTTTTTAATTGCTTTCTCCAGCTGTGATGCAGTTTCTGATGGGCAAGACTTTGTTCTTGGGTGGTGCTAAACCTCTAGAGTGTGGAAGAGAGCCTGAGAGGTGCTCTGAGATCAGATGGATGAATGGGGGTGGATCGATGGATGCATGCTTGACTAAGAATACTGTTGTATGAATTCCATACAGTTAGCTGTCAGTGGGACATTTATCCCATTGAAGGGCTATATCTTCCCCATCCAAGCTCGCCTTTCCCCATTGGCCAGAAGAAGACACTGTGTCAGAAACCCAACCACTGTTTATTACATAGCACATTGCAGCTTGACAGTGAGGACTTCTGCACAGGAGCCTTTTTTCATGACAACATTGTTAAATAATTTTTTTTTAACTACATACTGCTTCATTAACTTGGTACTTAAATTCTTTGTTTAAAATACTCATTGAATAACCAGAAAAAGTTTGCTATGTGAGAAAAGTATATGACGGCATCTATTCCAAAGCAAATTTGCACTCTTTCAAAGAGAGAGCATTGTTCTCTTTCACATTAGTGTTAGTCTCACAATATAAGTGCCCAGATCAGGACAGATTATGATGTGATAACAGTTAAAGTTTTACTTAAAGCAACATGGGATTCTTGCCCTATTTTTGCTATAGCTGCCAGACTTCTGGCCCACTGTGATGATGGAAAGAGGCAATATAAAACTCCTACATACAAGGGATTTAATGCCCAGATTTTATGATACTGATGTTTGTTTCTGGCTTTGCCTTTTCAGGATAACCTTTTCCACCCAAAATACACTGGAGAGGATTTAACCTGTACTGTGAAAAATCTCAAAAGAAGCACACAGTATAAATTCAGGGTAAGTTAGTCATTTGGGTACTTGAACTGCTTAAAAATGAAGCTGTTTTATGCTTTACCCCTTTATCATTTTGAATCAGTCAGGTTAAAAAGTTTTTTAAGGTTGCAGCACTTTACACTTTTAAAGTAATATCTATAAAATACACACCATCCTTTCATTTTAAAACCCACCCCCCACTTTTGAGAAAAGAAACCTGTCGCTGTAAGGTGCTATAATAAGTTACATAACAATGAGGCTAGATGCCCTTGCCCAGGAAGATTCAGACCAGGTGCCCAGAGTACCTGTCTCTCACTGCACTTTGCATCCTTCTACTCAGAGTTTCTTCTTTTCATCAAATTTTCCTTTTTTTCCCGTTGTCCTGTGCTCTTTTGCCCATTTTCTTTTTCTCAGCCATTTTTCGTTTTCTCTTCTATTGCCTACACCCCTCCCCCTTTAGGCTCTGGACAACCACTGCTAATGTCACTGTGGGACACTGTGTTGTAGCAGAAGAGTTTTGCAATCTCATTAGGGGAGAGGAGACAGCAGGCTGCCTTCTGTGCTCCTTGCTCTTTGTTGATCCTAGCACAGCATTGTACTTTCTAGGGCAACGGTGTGCGTTTTGGAGAGATGTGGTTGTCTTCTGATTCTCTCTTTCCTTCTCTTAATTTGTGAGCCAAATCATGTTATTTAACTTGTAGGAGTCACTCAATAAATATTTGTCAGATTATCAAGTGGAATGTGTGACTGCTAAAGGAAAATGATAGTTTTTGATATTTTAAAAAACCTTGCTATTCGATGGCTGGCCATGAGACCAGAGGTATCCTGCCAGCAATTCTCCACAAGGTGGCATTGTCCTACTCCTAAATAATCAAGGTTAGCAAGGTTCTTTATATCTGCTCATATTTTCCTTCCACCCCCATATTTTCCTTCCATAAAACAAAATGAACTTGGTGGTGACATACTAGTTTTGTTTTATATTCTTGAAAAGGTAAAAATGTCTTTAGCTAAAACCTAACTTGTTCTTTCATTTTTAATTGTTAATAAGTAAACTATACACAAAGTAAGTACTCCATTAAAGAAACACTTAATAAATTAGTCGTTTGAGATTGTGAGAGAGCGAGGGAGAGAATGTGTGTGTATCTGAGTTCATGGATGCCTTGATCTTGCCATATTGAAAGTCACCACTGGTTTAAGACCTACTATCTAAAGCATATGAATGTGTTATTGGTTGTGTTACAGCTGACTGCTTCTAATATGGAAGGGAAAAGCTGCCCAAGTGAAGTTTTGGTTTGTACAACAAGTCCTGACAGGCCTGGACCACCTACAAGACCCCTCATTAAAGGACCAGTTATGTCTCATGGCTTTAGTGTCAAATGGGGTATGTTTTATTGCTATTGCTGCTGCTGCTTTTTTTGACAGATTTTTTTTAAACTTGATTAATTTCAGTAGTGACAAACCAGTTAACAAAGAAACCATATTATCTGAGGGAGTTTTACATGTTTGAAATATATATATTAGAAATATCCTGACAATGCCACCAGTTGGTAAAATTGACAATTGTAAGAGCATTTCATTTACTTGGTGATTTTCCTGTGAGACACTTCTTACACCTGTATTTTAATGTATTAATGATTTGTATGTGGTAGTCTCTGAATATATCATTCTTCAGTAACTTTCCCTTAAAATGTAGCAATATTTAATATGAATATTGATTTATAACATTAGTATTGAAAATAGATTTCAAAATTTAGGTTAAGTCATACTAAATTTTACAGAATGTTTAAGTTACAATGAATTAGGAAGACTTTAGTTTTTGTTGTTTGTATATAATCAGAAGTCTTGGACTTCAGGAAGTTTCCATATTGAAGTTCATTATATGCTATTTGTAGGAATCTGATAGAAGGATATTGTGTCTCACCTGCTGCATGGATTATTTCAATGAAATGAATGCCATTACAATGTTGATAAACATTTGCAATTGTATGTGAAACTGTTACGATGTGTATGATCATCACTAACATCATGTAATAATAGTAACTACCTAACAGACAAAAAAAGATTTTACCTGGCGGTCAAGTGATATAAAGGAAATGTAAAACACAACTAAATCATTATTGGAGACCAACCACTGAGACATATCACTGCTTCAAGTTATGTAGTAATTTTGAGGCAGAATTATTCCCTGCAACATGGATATGATTAAAAGAAACAAAAAAGTCTAGGTGTGCTTTTTGCCAGATCTAAAGCTTCTTTTCTCAGAATATCCTAGAAATTTCTGTCAACACTGAATATTTACTTTCACTGTTAACTGTTAAGTTGCTCAGTCTTGTCCAACTCTGCAACCCCATGGACTGTAATCTGCCAGGCTCCTCTGTCCATGGGGTTTCCCAGGCAAGAATACTGGGATCTTCCTGACCCAGGGATTGAACCTAGGTCTCCTGCATTGCAGGCAGATTCTTGCAGCGTCTGAGCCACCAGGGAGGCCCCATATGCCATAATATTTAAATATTTAATTATTGCTATAAATATCTACTACTGAAATTCATGTGTATTAATGGAAATTACAGGTGAAAAGAGGGATTAAAGTTTCTAAATCTATATGAGTAATCCGAGAATATGTCTAAAACATAGAAATGGCCAATTGACAGTGGAGGTAAATTCTGTGTAGTCTTGAAAAAAGGTATTTTTCTGCTCAGAAAAGAAAATCCTTGCAGGCCCTGGGATAGCAGTAGACAAATAGCTAAGGTACACGGGGTTCTAGTAACAAGCCTCTTTCTCAAACCACCTCTTTGGTACAGGTTCCAGTTGATCTGATTTTCTATTCGGTTCACTTGGGATGTAAAGTTTGCTTGGTAGCAAACTGTGATGAACATATTTGTTACATTCTGATGTTTTATTTATTTCATCAATAACTTTTACACCTCCCTTTCCCTCTCTTTCCATCTCTTAAAAGAATCTGGTCATGATGATTTAAGTGAAATAAAGAATAAAATAATTTTTGAAAAGAAATACGTGACTATTTTGTTTTATATAAAAACCACCAAATATTGAAGAACAGGCTTTAGAATTCTCAAAATAAATATTTGACCATAACTCTTAGAAAAATAAAGTCATATTTTGAGTTTTGTTCATGTTTCACTAAATGCTAACTTTTCGACATTTCTAGCTCTATAACCTTTGCATAGTCAGAAGGTTTTGTGGTGTTTTGGGGTTTTTTTTGTTTTTCAAGTAAGGAGTTGGGTGAAATGTTATCTGTGTCTTTTAGTTGAATCCAGAATTTATACAGTCTAATGTTACATGGTTCTGTGTATTCTAATAATGTTTACTAACAAAAGTCAATATGCTTTTATAACTAATAAGACATTTGCTTACTTTCCAGATCCTCCAAAGGACAGTGGTGGTTCAGAAATACTCAAGTACTTGCTGGAGATTACCGATGGAAATTGTGAAGGTAAAGTTTGTAGAAATTCTTATTCAAGTCCTGTTTTCTAATAAGATAAACATCTGTATAATAGTGGGCAATCATTTATTCTGGTGACAGAGGTACTACAGTAAATGGGCTTTAATCACATATTGACAGTTTTTTCTTTCAAACACAGCATCAGGGATCAGTCTGCTTGATATGTGTATTTTTATCATGCCATTTAAAATTTTTGTCACTCCTTTAAGCCAAAGGTCCTCCTTAATAGAATAAATATGTTTTTCATCTCTCTTGGCATACTTTCTGTAGAAATTCTTATAAGCAGAGAAAGTGTCAGAAGCAGTCAGCAGGAAGAAGAAATCGGTGCACAGAGGCTGCTGACAAGCATAACACACTGTAACAGATTCAGGAGATGTCTTCATTTTTGTCGTGATTTCTCAGTCAGATTATTTAATCATTACTAGTTACACTAGGTGAGCTAAAGTGGGACAGTATTAGAGATCAGATTCCTTCCGTAGTGTTTTCTGAAAAATTCTTAGATCTTCTTTCTAATACAATTCATTATGCTTTAATAGAAAAAAGTAAAGTCCTCAGAACTATAAAAATGACACCTGTCTCACCACCACTCTGATGGCCGCTGTAACTGTTACTTTGATTTTTTAGAGTGAGGCACATGGCGGGTGGGGTGGTGAAGAGTTAACAGCAACTTTTACAAACAGTCTGTGCAGGTGTGTGGCTTGCTTTTTATTCTGTGCCATGATAGCCACCTGGAATGTTTTATTTTCACATCAGTTGGGCCCTACCCTATTTTAAGCCAAAAAACATGAAAATACTCTGAGATGGGCACAGCTGTTCTTAACGTAAAATCACATTCTATGCTAAAAATCAGACCTTTGAGAGAAGTCATGTATATTCAGTGTCTCATTGTGAAAAAGTAAATATATTTTGAAGTTTTGTGGCTCTCCTGACCACTGTGACTGATTAAAGGTAGATGCCATTCTGCACTTCAAGTTAACAGTGTGCTAGCGTATGACATCAGTGATTAATTCAATCTCCTCTGTAGTCCTTGTTCCTAGTTGCCTTTTCAGTGCAGGTCATCTAATCAGTTATGTCGGAATAACTGTCTTTATTATTCCCTCTTGTTCCTATATGGCCCTTGTGCATGTGAATTCATTCTAAAAAGAAAGTGAAGTTGCTCAGTCGTGTCTGACTCCTTGCAACCCCATTGACTGTAGCCTACCACGCTCCTCCATCCATGGAATTTTCCAAGCAAGAGTATTGGAGTGGGGTGCCAATCTTTCGCCAGACTTTATTGTAAATCTGGCCTAATAAGCAGCTGAGAGTATTTGTGGAAGTTAGTAACTATCATGTGTGTGTATATGTTAGTCACTCAGTCATGTCTGACTCTTTGCAGCTCCATGGACTGTAGCCCACCAGGCTCCTCTGTCCATGGGATTCTCCAGGCAAAGATATTGGAGTAGGTTGCCATTTCCTTTTCCAAGTAACTGTCATGGAAGAGGGTAAAAGTATTTTCCCTAAAACAACTGCATGGAGTAAAACGCTCCTTTCAAATAGTCTGCTGGAAACATAGTGTTAGTGGAAGCAAAGCAGAGGAGGAATAAATGTCCTGGTTGGTTGAAGCAGCTCCCCATGCTCTTTGCCTGGTGGCATCAGCCTCATCCAGGCCCCTCAGTGGCCCTACTTGCTGTCTTTAATCCCCAGAAGTGGTTAGATAACCTGGGTCACACTGAGTGTTTCATCTTTAATGTCACTGTCTTGGATATTTTTGTCTTAAGTGGGGCTCCATGGAGGCAGCAGGCCTTTCCCCAAAGGACTTGGTCTATATGGCAGGGGTGGGGTGGAGGGAGTTCACTTGCTGTGACCTCCGGGCAGATAAGAACCGGGAGAAACTCTTCAGTGGTGCCCTGGGCTGACCAGGAACCTCATGACCGAGCCTGCTTCCCCCTGCCCAGCTGGCCCCCAGGGCTTCTCACACCATCACCACTTGCCAGCTTGCTCAGTGCCATCTCCTGCTACGGGGCCAACTACAGATTTCATGTGCTTTCCAGCATCCAAACCGCACAGTCAGCAAATGTAATCATGGTGATATTAAATAGTGTAACCAGCAGTGCTAAGTATTAAAAATGCCTCCATGTTATTTTAGTATTTAATTTTGTAAAGGAAATGGAAAGAGAGCCCTGTGACTGTTTAAAAAAGAAGAAAAGAATAGGAGATGCTGGTTTTCACAGAAATCACTTAGAGCTTTTTCTTATCAGGAATGGTTGATACTATTACATTTTTACAAAAGGCATAAACTCACACATGGTCTTATTTTGCAGCGAGTCAGTGGGAAGTGGCCTACAGTGGGTCGGCTACAGAGTACACTTTCACCCACTTGAAACCAGGCACTTTGTACAAACTCCGAGCATGCTGCATAAGTACTGGTGGACACAGTCAGGTTGGTTTTGTTTCGGTGCAAAAGTAAACATCTTTGGTCAAATTCAGACAGCCTGTCTGTAACATCAGAATAAATTACTATTTAAAAATATATCTTGGTACTACAGCCTGCCATGGTATCGCATCAGAGTTTTCTGACTTGTGTTTAGAGAATATGGAAAGATAGACCCAGATGATTCTCAACTGAATTGTGCTGCTTTCCAAGACTTGGGCATGACCACGTCACAGTTGAAAATTGAGGGTGGTCTGCAATTTACATTGGCTAACAAATATGGGAGTGAACCTCAGTTATTGCAATGATAGAAACGCTTAGAATTTAGAGCAAAAAGATACAACCTCCAGCTCAGTTTTGCTGTTACTTTGTCTGGAAGTTTTGTAAGAATGTGAGACACACCTTCCTCTTGATACTTGACTGCCATCTGCTGGAAAATGATTATAATGATACCTAGGATGACTGAGCTGAATTGCATCTCCTGCAATTGTGCAGTGCCCAACCTATGTAGCTGTAGGTAACACCAGTTCTCTTGTTGTCTGCCTTTTTTTAAATTGAAGTATAATTGACTTACAATATTACATAAATTTCCTGTCACAACACAGTGAGTTAATATTTTTATACATCACAGAATGACCACCACCATTGTCTACAATATATATGTCCTTAGACCAACCGTTCAACATGTCAGGAAACTTGGTTTCAACCTCACAGTGTTCTCATGCACTCAAAACAACAAGTACACATGAAGTGTTCTAGAAATGAGATCATTATCTAAGTGATGAACATTTAGAGAGTGAGAGGCAATAAGGTAAAAATCATTTTCATCATAGAGATATTTAGCATCGTGGTTTTGAAATCATTAGTATTGAGAGAGAGTGAGCGAGAACGAGCAGAAGATGGCTTATAGCCCTGTAGTGGGTTGACTTTTCAAGAGAACACCTGCCAGTAGGTGCCGATTTTTGCCAGTCAACCCACCTCTGATACTGTCATGTTTATTTTCTTTTTCCCCCAAGGATGGCAGTACTGTGAAGTCTAGACTGTATATTTAGACAGAATTCTCAGGTTAAAAAAAAGGTCCAGCTCAATGACATTTATACAGTGTCTCCCAGGGTGAGCCAGGTTGACCTCAAAGTCACAGGTGATTGGCGAGTTTCTCTTACACGCGAGGTGCTGCACAAGGCCACACAGAAACAGCGGTGCGCCTTGAATGTATAAACACATCTCCTCTACACCGCGTTTCCTCAAGGAGGAGGATGAGGTTGGTTGAGTTGCATTTCTCTACCGTGTTCCTCGTACCTCAAAAAGGGGTCAGCTTCCATACCACCAGCCTTACACAACCAGATCCTGCAAAAAAAGAAGCCCTGATGATTTTAACGTTAGCAGAACCTGCTGGTTAATGTCACACTCAGCTGAACTTTATTTGCTTTTCTGCTCTGTATGTGGATGGTGGGCCATTTATGGCACCATTTAAAAACTTCATCCAACTGTTGTTTTGTGTTCTCCTCTGTCCTCAGGAAAGGTCTAATTTTTAGTTTAAGGGTAGTAACTGTGTGCTTGGGATACACAACAGTTAAAATGTCAGTCTGCAAATCTGACATCAGAAATAATTATTTTTACCAGTGCCATATGCGTATGTCCATACTTAAAACATACTCAAATATACCCATGCACCACACAGAGATGAAGATCTTATTGCATAAGAAGTGTACACATTCAATGTGTAACCCCCCCTTTGGCAGCATTTGCTGATATGGAGTGGAATTTCCCTGGTATGTAGAGCTCTAAAAAATGCATATTAACTAAGAGACGATTCTCTCTGGTGTTTCTCCTGCAGTGTTCTGAAAGTCTCCCTGTTCGCACACTAAGCGTTGCACCAGGTCAGTGTCGCCCACCGAGGGTTTTGGGTAGACCAAAGCATAAAGAAGTCCACTTAGAGTGGGGTGAGTGACCACATCTTCACGTCGCCAATTTGGACAATTGGAGGTTGAGTTTAAGACTTACTGCTTTGTGATTAAGTTTCAGGTCTTTCTTCTGAAAACCAGATTTGTGTCTATTGAGAATGTCCATATTCTATTTAATGTACGTGGGCTTGGGTTTGTGAATGCCCAGCACTGTGGCCCATCCTCCTGTTCTTGATGGTGCTACACGTGCTGTTCACCCTCTGCCCTCAGAGGGCACTGTTCTAGAAAATGTTTCAGAGCAGGAATTCCTTAACTTTATTCATAAAAGAAAAGTTGTGCTTAATAAAGAGGTTAAATCAAGAAATTGTTCATAAGGTAGCATCTGATTCCTCCTCATCTTTGCCACCCTGTCGTGTGTGGGTCCTGGTGTTTTACATACAGTCTCAGCTCAAGCTATGTTAGCATTTCCTGTATATTAATAATTGACTGCATATAAAATTGCAAATATAAACCTGCAGAACTCTGTCAGACTATTGTTCCCCATCACTTAATGTCTAAATTAAAATCTTATGCCAGTTTGGGGTTCTCTAACTTGATTTAACATGTCCTTTGGTTTCAGGTTAAAAAGATTTTTCTCCTCTCTAATTCTTGCCTTTACCTTGCATTGGAATGTAAAGGAATTGCCTAAAAGTTCTATGGTTTTGGAATCATTTTGTTAGTATCATTAAATGTACTTGCTTTGAAAAGTATGAATAACATCATTAAGAAACTTTCTTTTGTACCTCTTTCTCTTTTTGAAGTGGGGGTTCTTTTGTAAATATCAAGGACAGGCTACCTACATGATATTTTGCAAACTTCATAGAAAGTAAGGTGTGATAGGGCCAACCAGACATATAAAAATGTTCTAAGATGGACAACATTCTCCATTCCCAGACGTTCCTGCCTCTGAAAGTGGCTGTGAGGTCTCAGAGTACAGCGTGGAGATGACAGAGCCGGAGGCTGTAGCTTCGGAGGTGTACCATGGGCCGGAGCTCGAGTGCACTGTGGGCAACCTGCTTCCAGGAACCGTGTACCGATTCAGGGTGCGGGCTCTGAATGACGGAGGGGTGAGTACCTGCTTCCTTATCACCACAAAAACGTAGGTCCTGGCACTTCTGTTTCCTAAAACTCCTCATCTGTATCCGTCCAACCATGACAACCATTAAAGAACTGTATGTAAAATCTTATTTCTGAAGAAATACTGCTTTGATTTCATGTAGACCCAGCATTGGAAATTTTGATTCTTTTGTTGTCCTATAAAGACAAAGCTCAAAGTTAACAAGGACTTTACCATTTAGATGCCTTTTGGTGGTTTCTTAAAATAATTTCCTAGTTTCTCATTGATCATATAAATCACTTATAGGAAATTAGGACTACATAATGTTCCTTTACTATGTTGTCTAAATGACTCAGCAATGTCTTAGGTCAGTTTTTAAAATTCTGCTGTGGTAGAGGCTAGGGGGAGACCAGCTTATTTGTTTTTTCTTTATGTCATAGAACTCTCTGGTCCTTTCTACTACTCCATTTGAAGTTGTTGAGGTGGGCTATTCAAGATTGAAAGGATCTGACTATATGCACAAAGGTGATTGGTTTTTTTAATTGCAGAGTGATACGGATTCATAATGAGAATGAAGTGACCCAGAAACTATAGGGCTTTTTGGTGTGTCACAGATGGACAGAAACGTAAAAGAAGGTAGAAGGCTGTGGGTAGGGCAGACTGCTGCTAACGCCCTACAGAGAGCCAGTGATGTATATAAATGCGTTCCGTGCAAATAAATAGATAGAATTAATCGATGAGATTGTTATAAGAAAGAAAGCCAAACTGACAGTGACAGGAAGTTGGCAATGACTTTTCTCGTTCTTGGTGTTCATTCATGCCTTTCAGAAGTGAAGTGTGTTTGTCTTTTTAGTCCGTTTCGAGTTAGCCAGGCCTTAGTTTGAAAACATGTGGTCTGAAGTAGGATCACAAACCTTGAACAAGAGCTGGATCTCTTCTAATTTGCCATTAGGAAAGAATTTCAGATACAGGTATTTAAATTAAAAAAATAAACCCCCACACAAAACTAAACAATTAAAATGTATTGGTGAGAAGATAAGAAAGCCTCTGTACCCTGACTTTTTATAAGTAAAAAGAGGATGGATGGTGATAATCACCCATGCTACAGAAGAAACCCTGGTGCTTTTCCCCCTCAACTTTTGAAGAAGATATTTGCCGTGGTAAAGACACGTGTGCAACTGGACTGATTGAGGTTTACTTTCTCCTTTCACTAAGTTAACAGTTAAAGACACTATCTCAGCCTTATTTTTAAATCCTGTTATATTGAAATTTAACCATACATTTGACTTGTGGTCCTCCTCTGTGGTCTACTTCAGACAGTTTCTCCCCCACCTTCAGTATATTTGCAAGTTATATTAGAAAATGTGAAAGTTTTTTTCTCTAAGTTTTTTGGTCCATTTTGAAAAGCAGTCATATACTTCATTAGCCTGAAAATTACTTTACTCTTTGCCCCAATTCTTTTAAGTACCACATATTTCACCTTAACATGGTGGTTCTGGTTCTCTAGATGTGTTTTAAACCTAGATTGTTGATTGTCTCTGAGCACTGTGGCCACTGATGGTGGGAGGAGGAGAGAAGTGCAGTATAAACCTTCAGCTAGTGGAGATGGTGGGCATGCCAAGAAGACATTAATAGGGCTGTTGGTTTCAAATTGGAAAATACCAGTGACTAGAAGAAATACTCAAAATTTGATAACCAACAATTCCACACAGATTTTTATGTCTTAAAAATTAAACTACAGTGTGCATCTAACTTGGTTTACTTTGAAACGCTCTGAGAAATTAAAACACAATGCTGTGATGTAGCAAAAGTCAGCATTTTTTATTTCTTCAGTTCAGTTCAGTCGCTCAGTCGTGTCTGACTCTTTGCGACCCCGTGAATTGCAGCACGCCAGGCCTCCCTGTCCATCACCAACTCCTGGAGTCTACCCAAACTCACGTCCATCGAGTCGGTGATGCCATCCAACCATCTCATCCTCTGTCATCCCCTTCTCCTCCTGCCCCCAATCCTTCCCAGCATCAGGGTCTTTCCTAATGAGCCAACTCTTCACATCAGGTGGCCAAAGTATTGGAGTTTCAGCTTCAACATCAGTCCTTCCAATGAAAACCCAGGGCTGATCTCCTTTAGGATGGACTGGTTGGATCTCCTTGCAGTCCAAGGGACTCTCAAGAGTCTTCTCCAACACCACAGCTCAAAAGCATCGATTCTTTGGCACTCAGCTTTCTTTGTAGTCCAACTCTCACATCCATACATGACTACTGGAAAAACCATAGCCTTGGCTAGACGGACCTTTGTTGACAAAGTAATGTCTCTGCTTTTTAATATGCTGTCTAGGTTGGTGATAACTTTCCTTCCAAGGAATAAGCATCTTTTAATTTCATGGCTGCAATCACCGTCAGCAGTGATTCTGGAGCCCAGAAAAATAAAGTCAGCCACTGTTTCCACTGTTGCTCCATCTATTTGCCATGAAGTGACGGGACCAGATGCCATGATCTTAGTTTTCTGAATGTTGAGCTTTAGGCCAACTTTTTCACTCTCCTCTCTCACTTTCATCAAGAGGCTTTTTAGTTCTTCTTCACTTTCTGCCATAAGGGTGGTATCATCTGCATATCTTGATTATTGATATTTCTCCCAGCAATCCTGATTCCAGCTTGTGCTTCTTCCAGCCCAGCATTTCTCATGATGTACTCTGCATATAAGTTAAATAAGCAAGGTAACAATATACAGCCTTGACGTACTCCTTTTCCTATTTGGAACCAGTCTGTTGTTCCATGTCCAGGTCTAAGTGTTGCCCCCTGACCTGCATACAGGTTTCTCAAGAGACAGGTCAGATGGTCTGGTATTCCCATCTCTTTCAGAATTTGCCACAGTTTATTGTGATCCACACAGTCAAAGGCTTTGGCATAGTCAATAAAGCAGAAGTAGATGTTTTTCTGGAACTCTCTTGCTTTTTTGATGATCCAGCGGATGTTGGCAATTTGATCTCTGGTTCCTCTGCCTTTTCTAAAACCAGCTTGAACATCTGCAAGTTCACGGTTCACGTATTGCTAAAGCCTGGTTTGGAGAATTTTGAGCATGACTTTACTAGTGTGTGAGATGAGTGCAATTGTGCGGTAGTTTGAGCATTCTTTGGCATTGCCTTTCTTTGGGATTGGGATAAAAACTGACCTTTTCCAGTCCTGTGGCCACTGCTGAGTTTTCCAAATTTGCTGGCTTATTGAGTGCAGCACTTTCATAACATCGTCTTTCAGGATTTGAAATACTCAACTGGAATTCTATCACCTCCACTAGCTTTGTTCGTAGTGATGCTTTCTAAGGCCCACTTGACTTCTTAGGTCACAGTAAAAATGTATAGTAAGCCAACTTTCTAATTCGTTAGAATTTAAAAAATGATATATATATATATATATATATATATATATATATAAATAAAATAGACATTTACCACTCAAGTGATGTGTGTTGGAAGAAAATCTACTCATGTAATAGAAAGTGAACACCATTAGGTAATGCTTTTAATCAGTTGTATTGATGATACCATTAGCCTAGCCCTTGTTTGGTTATAAGCTTGTGTTATATGAGCACACACACACCTTGTTTGGTATAAGCTTGTGTTGTGTGCACACACACGCATGCCCGCACACCCCTAACACACCCCTACAAGCACATGTGTGTTTCTCTCTTGCAGTATGGTCCCTATTCTGATGTCTCAGAAATTACCACTGCTGCAGGGCCTCCTGGACAGTGCAAAGCACCTTGTATCTCTTTTACGCCTGATGGATGTGTCCTAGTGAGCTGGGAGGTAAGTCGGGCACATGTTTTGCCTTAATTTGTTTCTTCTACTTTATCTGTTCCCCAGTGCAAGGTACAAGGGATCTACAAAGCTAACTTCACATGGAGGTAGGTGATTCTTACACAGTCATCTGCCTTAGCGCTTGCCAGGAGTTATGGAAATTTTACCACTGATGCAAATTAAGAGGAAATTGAGTATCTTTTTCATGCTTTTCTTTTGCATGTATTTCAAATATTCTGAGGCATCTTGCCTCTTTTTTTTTGTATAATTAGTTGAACACAAACATCATAGGATTTTCTTCTCAATGAAATTAAATTTCTGAATTTTCCAGAGTCCTGAAAGCTCTGGTGCCGACATCTCAGAGTACAGGTTGGAGTGGGGAGAAGATGAAGAATCCTTAGAACTTGTTTATCATGGGACAGACACCAGCTTCGAAATGAGGGACCTGTTACCTGCTGCACAGTATTGCTGTCGATTACAGGTAGGCTGACACTATGCGGCCATTACTCACAAATACTGGTGTTCCCTAAGAGACTCTTTGGGAAACTTACAAAAAGGCTCATGATGGAGGCCATCAGGAAGGGTGATATGGGAAAAAGAGTCCTTTTAAATAAAAAGAGATGCAATCATTTTGGCATTTTACAGTTCATTTTTGCTTCTCTGAGAGGTCCTGAAACATGGAAACAAAATCCGAATTGTCTCCACTGTACTCCTCACCACCTTTGCACTGTGTTTGTTGGTTAATTCACTGAATACAGGATTGAGTCCAAGGCAAAGTGGGCACAGCTCCTCAGGGGAGATGCCTTTTGTCTGAATTTTTCCGAGATAACACATTTTGCTGGGAAAGCCATTTAGACAAAAGGCAAAAAACCTTTAAAACATCCCATTCCAGATGTTAAATGGAGCCAGAAACAAACAGTAGAGTAGTTCAGACAGTCTGCATTTGATCATAGGACCCACCTCCCACCTCTCAGGGACCTGTAACAAGGTCTGATTATCTGTAAGCTTCCACTTGGGTGTCCAAATAGAATAACACAACGAATTATTAGCTCCTAGCCTAACCCCCAAGAGTGACAGCAGTCATAGGTTTACTCTCATTTTATTGGCTTGGGTAAATATTTTCTTTTCCCTTTGTAAAGCCTTATTGTCTTAAGAAAACAGGGTTCTTTGTTCATTTGTTTCCATTTGTTCAGTAACATTTGAGCACTGCTTTGTGCCGACCTCAAAGAATGATCAGGATGACCCAAAGGAGAGATTACAAAGAATTCTATTTTCACACGTGTTTAGATTTAAATAAAGAAGCAAAGATGCCAGCTTTAGGTTTCCATCTGATTTAAGTCATGGATCATATTGTTTATTACATGTCCATTTACTCTCACTGTCTCTGGCCTCTTTGGAGAAAATATTCCCTTCTTTAGTTAACTTTGGGATTCTCAAGTAGCTCAGTGGTAAAGAATCCGCCTGAAGTGGAGGAGATACAGGTTCAACCCCGGGTCAGGTAGATCCCCTGGGGAAGGAAATGGCAACCCACTAGCTCGAGTATTCTTGCCTGCAGAATCCCAAGGACAGAGGAGCCTGGTGGGCTACAGTCCATGGGGGTAGCAAAGAGTTGGACACAACTTAGCGATTGAGCATGCACACACACAAGTTAAACTTTCCAGATCAACAGAAGCTTTTCTGTTAAATTCTGAGGGCTGTGTTATCGTAAACATTTCTGGTTAAACTCTTTCGTTATACACACCTCAAATGGAGGGCCTGAGACATAATTAACCCTTGATCAGTGAGTCAGGGTTACAGCACATTATCTGAGCTTTATAATAACAATGCTGAGTCATTGGGGAAAGGTTGAATTATGTGCTACACTCCTGTTTTTGGAACAAGGCAGGATAGAAATAAAAACTCTTTGCCATCACAGGAAAGAACTTCAGTCCAACCTGTTTTTGAGTTTTGGTCTCTCTTTAAAATGTTTTGTTTCCTTTTTTTCTTTCGGGATTTTTGTTGTTACTTACCATTAACACCCCAAAATTGCATTTTAAAGATACACTGGTAAGAATAGAATCTGCGTGATAATCTTGCCTCCCTGTTTCAACAGTAGTATTTTCAAATGTTTATATTTCTTTGTCATAAAATGAGTCAGACACTATAAAGGGGATAGTACTCTCAAGACCACACTTGATATACTAAAGAAGTATTGCCAGGAAAAAGTCTCCTCATCTTATATTAATTTCCTGATAACTGTGAACCTAATCTGAATCATTTTCATTTGATATTACTACAAAGTCAGGTTAAACCCTGAATATTCTTCTCAATACTTGGTGCTTTAAAAATTAAATCACTGTAATAAGTATATAGTATCATACAAAAATTGGATGGAAGCATTGCTTATTTTGCGCAGGAATTTTTGAACTTTTATATTCTTCCTTAAGAATGCTTCAATTAACATGTACAGAAATAATTCTGCTTACATGATTCATATTGTATATTTTACACATACTCTTAAATATTAGTAAGATTCTTTAAAATTGCTTACTTAGAAATTTGGTAATGATAAGAGATATAACTCAAGAAAGCATTTTCCATAGTATAAGGCTAATAAAAGAAGTTTAGGTCTTAAGTAAGATCCTGGAATATAAAAAGAACATTATTAGAAATTGGTAAGATTTGAATGTAACTACATAAGATCTATACATAGTTAATACTATTGTATCTCCTGGTTTTGATCGTTATTTTATAGTAATATAGGCTTCCCAGGTGGTGCAGTTGGTAAAGAATCTGCCTGCCAATGCAGGAGACACAAGAGACTTGGGTTTGATATCAGGGTCAGGAAGATCTGCTGGAGAAGGAAATGATAACCCACTCCAGTATTCTTGCCTGGAAAACCCAATGGACAGAGGAACCTGGTGGGCTAAAGTCCATGGGGTCACAAAGAGTCGGACATGACTGACAGTTATGATATAAATCAGATTTTAAGAATTACAAAACTGATAGTGTACTTTCTTGATTTTTGTAGAGATTGCCGATGTAGTATCGCTGATATCAGTTATTTCATTAAGATCTGTATTTTTTCCTCTGGATCCTTCATATCCCCTTCAGTTCAGTTCAGTTCAGTCTCTCAGTCGTGTCCTACTCTTTGAGACCCCATGAACCGCAGCACGCCAGGCCTCCCTGTCCATTACCAACTCCTGGAGTCCACCCAAACCCATGTCCATCGAGTTGGTGATGCAATCCAAACATCTCATCCTCTGTCGTCCCCTTCTCCTCCTGACCTCAAACTTTCCCAGCATCAGGGTCTTTTCAAATGAGTCAGCTCTTCACATCAGGTGGCCAAAGTATTGGAATTTCAGCTTCAACATCAGTCCTTCCAATGAACACCCAGGACTGATCTCCTTTAGGATGGACTGGTCGGATCTCCTTGCAGTCCAAGGGACTCTCAAGAGTCTTCTCCAACACCACAGTTCAAAAGTATCAATTCTTTGGCACTCAGCTTTTTTTATAGTCCAACTCTTTCATCCATACATGACCACTGGAAAAACCATAGCCTTGACTAGACGGACCTTTGTTGGCAAAGTGAGGTCTCTGCTTTTTAATATGCTGTCTAGGTTGGTCATAACTTTCCTTCCAAGGAGTAAGCGTCGTTTAATTTCATGGCTGCAATCACCGTCTGCAGTGATTTGGGAACCCCAAAAAATAAAGTCAGCCACTGTTTCCCCATCTATTTCCCATGAAGTGATGGGACCAGATGCCATGATCTTAGTTTTCTGAATGTTGAGTTTTAAGCCAACTTTTTCACTCTTCCTCTTTCACGTTCATCAAGAGGCTCTTCAGTTCTTCTTCACTTTCTGCCATAAGGGTGGTATCATCTGCATATCTGAGGTTATTGATATTTCTCCCGGCAATCTTGGTTCCAGCTTGTGCTTCCTCCAGCCTAGCATTTCTCATGATGTACTCTGCATACAAGTTAAATAAGTAGGGTGACAATACACAGCCTTGACATACTCCCTTTCCTATTTGGAACCAGTCTGTTGTTCCATGTCCAGTTCTAACTGTTGCTTCCTGACCTGCATACAGGTTTCTGAAGAGGCAGGTCAGGTGGTCTGGTATTCCCATCTCTTTCAGGATTTCCCACAGTTTATTGTGATCCACACAGTCAAAGGCTTTGGCATAATCAATAAAGCAGAAATAGATGTTTTTCTGGAACTCTCTTGCTTTTTCGATGATCCAGCAGATGTTGGCAATTTGATCTCTGGTTCCTCTGGCTTTTCTAAAACCAGCTTGAACATCTGGAAGTTCACGGTTCACATATTGCTGAAGCCTGGCTTGGAGAATTTTGAGCATGACTTTACTAGCGTGTGAGATGAGTGCAATTGTGCGGTAGTTTGAGCATTCTTTGGCATTGCCTTTCTTTGGGATTGGAATGAAAACTGACCTTTTTGGCCCTTATTAAATCACTCAACACAAATGCACATATTTGACAAAGTAATGAGTCAAGAATCATTACTGAAGACCTCAATTAATACCAGTAAGGAGGTGTGAGAATAGAGTAAGAAGATGGAACCCAGATACAGAGTAAAATAAATAAGAAAATGTTAATTTTAAAAATAACGGATAATAGAATACATTAATAACATGAAAAGGGAAAAGGGTAATAAAATACTTAGTGCTGAATTTTTCATTATATGGTGAGATTGTAAAGAAATAAATAATTCAGCCTTAAATATATGTTAGATTTGTATAGTCATAATTATGTGAGATATAAATATTTTGAAAGTTTGAAACAAATTATGACCTTGATTTCCCTGTAGACCATTTGCTTAATTCTTACCTTTAACAAAGAATTTTTCCCTTTTCTCCCCCACTCCACCCAGAGATCATCATCATTGCCATCACATTCCCTCAGGTTAGATATTAATGGTAGTCAGTTAAAGATAGGTGTATTTAAGAAACTCCTTTTGGTTTCTCGACTCAGACCAGCACAGCATCTCAGTTCTATTCTTGTAAGTAGAAGAAAATAATTTCTTTCCATGGGCACTTGAGTCTGTAGCCAGATGTGGGAGTCTAAGACAAATGGCTCAGCCTCCCATTCAGCCACTTCTGCCGTTATCTCTCTTGATCACTGTACAGGAATTTCCTTTTATTAAAAAAAATTATATATATATATATACACACACACACAGACATACATATATATATACACACACATACATTATATTTATACTTATTTGTATTTATATATATATATGTATTTATATATATTTGTGTGTGTGTATATGTATATATATATACACATATATATATACACATATATATATATGTGCTTCCCTGGTGGCTCAGTGGTAGAGAATCCACCAGCCAGTGCAGGAGATGCAGGAGACATGGGTTCAATCCCTGGGTCAGGAAGATCCCCTGGAGAAGGAAATGGCAACCCACTCCAGTGTTCCTGCCTGGGAAATCCCATGGACAGAGGACCCTGGTGGGCTATAGTCCATGGGGTCGCAAAGAGTGGGACATGACTGATAGTTATATAAGATATTAATTAGGGGAAGCAAAATGAGAAATATATGCACTATTTTTGCAACTTTTCTTGAAGTCTAAAATTAGTTCAGGGTATTTTGTAGTTGTCTTGTTTTAAGAAAATTGCTTTCGGAAAATTTAGGAAACTAGGAAAATTGCTATTGCTATTTTGTTCTTGATTTTCCTAGTGAGAAGGAGGGAAGTGAAGGACTGACTGTTAGCTTAATACTCTGCCAGGATTTTACATGTTAACAAATTTAATCTTTAAAATAACTATAAATTATGTGTCACTATCCCCATTTTATATCTGAGGAAACAGACTCAGAAATATTAATTTGCCTAAGATCACACAGTTAATAAATAATGAAATCAAGATATGAACAAAGCTCCAACTCTGAAAGCTATGTTCTTTTCCTTGTATTGCATAGTTGTTAAAACCTTAGTTAATATGAAAGTTGGGCTCCACAGTATCTTATTTTTCTGCCCCTGTGATAAATTTGTACCTAAAAAGAATATCTAAATATATACTCTTAGTTTGTGACGTAAATAGTCTACCAAAAAAGAAAGTTGGTGTTGTCATGAAATAAGACTAGATGTAAAAAAATTTATTACAGAAGGGTTTCAAAAGCAATTTGATAGCAAATGAATGCTCTTAACTTGCTTCTTTGAAATGAATGGTAACACACAAGCATTGTAGTTAATCTTGATGTAAGAGCTCAGATGACTTTCCTTTTGGTTTATCATTGGTCCTCATAAGGTCTCCTGAGAAGTAAACTAGATTTTTGAGTACTTTCATTTTTGTCAAGAGGTTGCCAAGTGTTTTTGTAAGGGAAAAAAAAATATTGTTAATGATGTTTATTGAGCACATGCTTTGTATCAGGTACTGTTCTGGTTGCTAGGGCTACAGCAGTGAACCAGACAACCTTGCCCTTACAGAACTTACATTCTAATCAAGGGAGCAATTAAGTGAAATATATAGTATGTTGGTGATAAATGCTGTAATGAAAATAAAAGCAAAGAAGGGAAATAAATGAGAAGGATCATGGGGGTTGAGGTGGGGGTAACTATAAGTTTAAATGTGGTGTTCAGAGAGGTCTCTCTGCAAAGGGCAAAACTTGAGAGAAGCCTGAGGCCTGAGTAGCTGATTGAATGGGCTATGCAGATGTCAGGGAAAGAGCTTTGTGGACAGAAGGGGCAGCAAGTTGCAAAGCCCTGAGATGAGCAAGCTTGGTATCCCTGTGAAACAGCAAGAAAGCCAGTGTGGCTGGAGCAGAGGGAATGAAGGAGGAAGTAGGAGACAATGAAGGCAGAATGGTTCTGAGTTCTTGGGGAAGGCGGTGGTGGTGAACAAATCGGATAGGATCTCATAGACAGTTGTGAGAACTTTGAAGTTACTTGTGTATCTGGTGGTAGAACATAGAAGGGACGGTGGTTGTTACAGACTGGGGCATGGGCTGACGTAGATACCAGTTAGGAGATCATTACACTCACCAGATGTGAGAGAGTGTAGTCAGATTAGAATGGTAAAGGGTGTGCTGACGGCTTGGGCAGGAGTATGAGAGAAAGAAAGATGCCCAGCAGTGATTCACAGATATCGCACACAACCTGAAGGTTGGGGAAACCAAAGGAGGTACAGTGGGGGGTGGAAGGAAGGATGAGGAAGAATGGGGTGGACACCATTTTGGAACTGTGTAGACACTTGTGTCTGAGGTGCCTATTGACATTTAAATGGAGATATTCAGTAGGCAGTTGAATACACTAGGCTGGCACTTCGGGCAGAGGTCTGGACTGTACACATAAATTTGGGAATAGGGATAAACGGCATTTGCCCCCAAGACAAGGTGAGATGTCCAGGAGTTTAAGCAGAAGTGACACAGAGGTGTGCAAGGCCTGGGGTCTGGTTTCCTCCAGGGCCGAGAGATCCTGGTAATGAGTAGCAGGTCGCAGAGGTGACTGAGAAGCAGAGCAGGTAAGTAGAAACAAGAGGACAGTCTCAGAGACTGCATGCATGAGGATTTGAGAGTGATGAGTGATCAGATGTCAGCAGTGACACTCAGAGTCAGGTGAGAGCAGAGTGTTGACTTCAGGTATGAGTTTCGCACTCACATGGAAAACTTTTCTAAACTTCCTATAGTTCTTCCAGAGCAGCAATTGAGTTAAAAGTCACTTTACTGGATTTTGATCCCAGCTTGACATCTGAATCTTGGGCTTGAGTTATTTGATCTGACTTTGAGTTCCCTCTTCTCTGAAAGGCAGATAAGAGTCAAGGCCATACCACCCTGAGTACACCCGATCTCATCTGAAAGGCAGATAAGAATAGCTTCCATGAATTATCTACCTCAGACAGTTATTGTGAAGATGGCATAAGAGTACAGAAACTGAAGTGGGCTATGCAAATATGAGGTGTTATTTTTAAATGATTTTTCATAAGAAACAATGGCAATGTTATCTTTTATTAGCAGAAAAGATGTGATTAATATCTTTTGGAAAGTGGTTATCAGTATGTACACTGTGGAGGATTTATCTCCACCTACATTTCTGGCAGCAATCGTATGTTACTTTAGACTCAACAGCACCTAGTGTGGAGGCATTAGTAGGTGCTCATGAAGTAATGGGGACATTGTCTCGCTGTTCTGTTTTTCAGGCTGTTAATCAAGCTGGAGCAGGACCGTCCAGTGAGCTTGTCCTTTGCCAGACACCAGCATCTGCCCCTGACCCTGTTTCCACTCTGTGTGTCCTGGAGGAGGAGACCCTCAATGCCTATCCCGATTCGCCTTCTGTGTGCCTTGAACTGAACTGGGAAGAGCCGTGCAATAATGGATCTGAAATCCTTGCTTACAACATAGATCTTGGAGACACTAGCATCACCGTGGGCAATACCACCACCCACGTTATGAAAGACCTCCTTCCAGAAACCACCTACCGGTGAGTGCAGGAAGGTTGAAATACAGCTGCATGGACACACACATCAGTGCGTGGGGCTACAGATTCTTCAGGTCCTAAAGGCCAAATGGGTGAATTCTAGTCATTTCTAATGCATTTAAGAGTACTAAATGCGAATACAGCTCAAAAACTTGTACTGCTTTTTACTTTATGAGTCAGTTACAAATTGATATAATTCCTAACCCTTGAGGGGACATTTCACCAACCATTTTAAGTCAATTCCTCCTCCTTAGTTTTTTGATAAACTGCTTTTCTTGGTGTTTTTGCTCTGTCTCATCACTCTGCGGACACCCTCTGTCTGCACCTCTGAAGCAGGCTTCTGCCATTCTGATCCCCTCAAAGCAGGCACACTGTTACAGAGCATCTGTGATGGATCTTTTGTTCAGGATTTCATGAGCAGCCAGAGAAAAGACATTATATCACACCCCACCCAGCAAAACTCAGTTAACACCTGCACTCTTCCTTTCCCCCAGAGTTCCGGTCGAGGAGCCAGCACTTCACCTTCCCCTATGCACCTTTTCCTCTTGAGATTTCAAGACATTTAGTTCTGTCTCCAAGGGCTTCCCAGGTGGTACTAGTGGTAAAGAACCTGCCTGCCAATGCCAGTGCAGGAGACATAAGAAACGCGGGTCCAGTCCCTGTGTGGGAAAGATCCCCTGGAGAAAGAAATGGCAACCCACTCCAGTATTCTTGCCCGGGAGATCCAATGGACAGAGGAGCCTGGTTGGGCTACTGTCCATGGGGTCACACAGAGTCGTTGACTACTGAAGCGACTTAGCTCGCATGCACCAAGGTGCCATAGCTGGGAGACGAAAAGTTCAGGATTAGCATTAGAGGAGTGCAGGAACCATTTAGTTACTCCAGTGCCTTTTCCAGGTGTCTCCCTTTGTCACGTTCAGTGGCTTGTTGAGGAGGTGAAGCAGAGCCTGATTTAGAAACAGATCCTTAGCTGTGTCTTCAGGCAAATTACTTAAGCTTTTCGTGTTTCAGCATCGTCTACAGCATGAGGAGAACAAGATTACTTACTACAAAACATGTTGTAAGGAGTAAGCAAATGAATATTAAATGCTTCTGTAGAGTCCAGCAGTACATAGCAAGTGCACAGGAAACATTCACTGTAATTTTTATTATCAAGATCTTCACCCCAAAAAACTGGTTCTTCTTGTGGTGGGGCAGGGGAATGCAAGCAGGTAATTTTACTGCTAAAAAAAAAGTTTACCACTTGACTTTTTTTTTTTCTGCAGTGTTTTCTAATGTTATAGTCTGATAGACTACCTTTTTCATCCCCATAAGCTGAAGAAAAAAAATCAGTTTATCAGCTGTAAAATACCAAAGTTCCAACCTGCCTAAGCATCTTATCTCTGCTTTCCCTCTTTTACCAAGTCTTTTGTGAAGAATTCATATAAGTGTATTCATTTTGCTTTTCCAAGTGATGACAGCAGTTTGTTTACTCTTTCATTCTTTTAAGAGAGCTCTCTTGGGCACAGTGCACTATGGAATGGGGATGAACACCATCCTTGCCCTCAGAGCACTCAAGGAATTGGGACACTTACGCAGCACCCTAAGAGAGAAGGTGCTTATGACCTCACAGGCTGAAAATGACACTGTACAGAGTCCTTTTGGCATTTCAGAAAGGTCAAGACCCAGGGTTCAGAAAGGTCAGGATGGTTTAAAGTGGGAATCAAGTTAGAAATAACTGGAATAAAAGAGGTATGACTTACATAGCTGAAGAGACAGGCCCCAAGGGCATTTTTCATTTTTAGCATCTTAGCCAGTCTCAGAAAACCACCGTCCACCTTTGTATGCTGACCAAGTACTGACCGTTGTGCGTTGTGTCCAAAGTACTCTAATCGGGTGCTGAGGAAATCCAGAGGTGATTAAACCCAGACCTGGACCTCAGGGACATTCCCCAGTGATGATGCTCTGCAGAGACCTGACCATGAGGTATACATCTGGGGAAAGATGAGCAAGTGAATGTCATCCCCTAACTGTTTCTCAGAGACCACATGTCCAGAATATTGCCTGACTTGGACCCTCAGGCCAGAAAACCTGTGAAGAAGCCACTGGCTCAGGGCTCACTGAAAGGTCTCATGTCTGCTGTGAGACCCGCAATCCATGTCTATGCCAGAATGGACTCAAATCCTCAGATCAGTCCTCTGATCATTCAGGTCAGCAATCATAAAGGGCTTTTAGGACAAGATTCCAGCCCAAGAATTTTGCCTCTTCCTGCCATTATGCATACCTTAAAGGTAGTGTAAACAATTATAAAACTTTATGGGTTTTATAAAGTTGGTATTGGAGGAATGCTGGTATTTATTAGTCAACATGTAGTCGAATGACTTCAAGAAAGAAATCTAGAATTCAAAAGTTCAAATGAAGAAGACTGATGTAGGGAATCTTTGTTCATTGATGAAATGCCAATTACAGTGGAAATTACCAAGAATATACTCCACATAAGTGGTTGGTTAAAGACATGTTAAAAAGTCCCTAATTCTTTTCAGTATTAATATACAAGGCTAGTATACTGAGCTGAATGTGGAAAGTCGCACTGAGAGGATGTCACCTCTTAACCTTACAGGGCAGCTTGGAAGACACCGTTTCAGACAGATTGCGTGAAAAATGTACAACTTTAGAAGAGACAAATCTTTGGCCTTAAGTCGTACTGTGTGTTCTTGACCAAAAGAAAAAAAAAAAGATTTAGTCAAAATATTTGCTGGCCAATCAATAAATAAATTGGATGTCTCACATTTAAGATATTAAAATTAATATTCACATTTAATATCATTGTTTGTCCAACTTAAGGAATTTCATTTCTATAATACTTTATTGGATTCTCTATAGTAGAACTCCAATCAGCCCATAGTCTTGTTCTTTTATGGTTCAAAAACAAGAGATTGTAGTAATTGTAGTGAAATACAAAATGAGTATTTCAGGGAACTGAGGGTATAATTTTAGTCCAATCAACTTTTACCTCACCTTTTTTTTGTCCCACAAATTGGTCAAAATATAAGTGAACAGATCGTGATGTTCTAGATAAAAATGTGGAATGAAACAGGCTAAGGGGCTTGGATAAAAAAAGACTTGTTTCTTTTAATTTGTATTTTTTTAACCTTTAGCAGTTACACATTGTTCTCACGTGGAGTTTATTCTTTCTCTGTCTTGCTGGGACAGAAATGTTCACCTCTCCAGCCAACGTACTGACACTAAAATGGATCCATCCTCTCCTACCAGTGCTTGCCAGACTGTACACTGGCTTACTAACATCCTATATAAAATTTGGTTGGAATTACAATGAGATTTTTAAAAGGCACTACTTTTAAATTTAGAATTGAGTTTGTGTTTTGATTCAAGGAGGAAAAAACGTTAGGAAAAAAATAGGGATGTAACTTTCTTTTGCATGCTCCAGCCACTATAGGCTTTGTGAGCTGAGACAAGATCGCCTGGTGTCCCCCTTTCCCAGTGCCCTGGCGTGAATATCTCCAGTGACGAAGCAGTGTCTTCAGCTTCAGCTTCTCCTCACCAAGCAGTTCAACTCTGTTTCTGTAGAGTTTCCCATATACTTTGTTAAAACCTGAGCTGAAATCTACTAAAATCAACTCAGTTGATCCTGGGCTTTCTTCTAGAGCAGTGATACTCAAAGTATGGTTCCTGGACCAGCAGCATCAGTATTAAGTGCAATTTATCAGGCCCTAGCGGAAACCCCTGGAATCAGAAATTTCAGGATAGGGCCTAGCATTCTGTGCTTTAATTAGCCCCATAGGAGATTTTGTTGCCTGTTAAAAGTTTGAGAGTGGCTCAGCAGTAAAGAATCTACCTGAAATTCAGGAGACACGGGTTCGATCCCTGGGTCAGGAAGATCCCCTGGAAAAAGGAATGGCAACCCACTCCAGTATTCTTGCCTGGAGAATCCCATGGACAGAGGTGCCTGGCAGGCTCTAGTCCATGGGATCACAAAGAATTGGGCATGACTGAAGCAACTTAGCACGCACACACACAAAAGTTTGAGAACTTTGCCCTAAAGCAGTGATTCTAAGATTCACATGGAGAGGTTTTGCAAAATACAGAAGTCTGAGCTCCACCCCTATTGCCTAGACATCATTAGCTTATTATGTCAGCTGTCTCCTATTTAACCATCTTCACTTTGTTCAAATCTGGCTTCACTGGCAGGAGTTTCTATAACCCCTTCCAACTTCTTCTTTGGGTGATTTCTGTTTCTTAATGGCCTCTTTAATGAGCAGTGCGCTCACCTCCAGGAATAGTGTGGCTGGCTCAGAGCAGAACAAGATTGTCACCTTCTTTGTTCTCAATAGGGAGCAGTTGGTAAGGTTGCCTAAGATGACTTTTTTTGGCAACCTCGTTAAGTGTCTGACTCATGTTGAACTGGCAAACGGCTAAAACTTAAGGTAGATTTGTTTGCTGTGCTCTTTTTGCTAGGTAAAATGGGGGTGAAAATAATATTTTATGAGTCCTTATATGTCAAGCACTACATTAGCCTGTCAAGAAGTGAATCCTGAGTCATTTCATTCTAACAAGATGAAGTGGGCTTTATAAGGAGACAATTTCTGAGTGGTTCAAAAGTAGTGCACTGGAGTCAGACAGCCTTGACATCAATCCTGGGTCTCTCACTTGTTGCCTCTGTAACCTCTGGCACAGAGGCCTTTGTATCTCTTTAAGCTCTTTGCATCTCTTTAAGTTCTTTGTATCTCAGTTTTCTGATCTATAAAATGGGGATGATTACTTTAACTACCTGATAGGGTTATTTTTTAGACTTCAGGTACCTTGTGAAGGACCTGACACATAAGGTCTCAATAAACTTTCTGTTGCTAATGTTTGGAAGGGAAGAAATGAGCTGGCAGGTGGATAATGACCTGATTACAGGTAGAAATGTGTAGAAATCTGGCATTGTCCTTCAAGCCATGGGAGACATTTAAGGTTTCTTTCCTGCAGAGGCAGGGCATGAAAAAAACAACTCTTGAGTGCCTGGTATCCAAGAAGCTATCCGAAGGAGATAGGTTGAAGGGAGGGATGACTGAGCCAGCAAAGGTTACCCTTCCCGGGAACCTTCTCCAAATAACTTTACTCTGAACCCATCTTTTCCCTAAAGAGGTTTCCTGTATTTAAGCTACTATTTAATATTTCCTCAGAGGTCTACTCTTTAATATTTTTCTCTTCTTAAGTAGATTACTAGATAGTAGACTGGTGGGGTGTGGTGGGCTACAAAGCCTATCTTTTGCTTCTTAGGCCTCTCTTATCTCTAACTCTTCATGGAGGAAGAGGGGTGCCGTCCTCACTGTCCCCTCCTCCCTACTCTCAACACATCCTGAGAACTAGGATGGCTGACTGAGAAGTCACCTTCTCCAGGTTTCAAAGTCATTCTTCTTTTGACATAATGTAATGCCACTTGAGAAAGAGAGAGAGAGAGAGAGAGAGAGAGAGAGAGAGAGTGTGTGTGTGTGTGTGTGTGTGTGTAAAATGCATCATGTTATGCTGTGATCTTCTGAAGCAGAAATGTATTTGGGATCTAAAAGTAGCAGACATTTTAATAATGAAATTCCAGTCAAAATTTATAAAGAATATAGTTCTTAACTTGATTTATTGAATCAGTATTATCAGTACGTTGATGGATATTACAGACTCCTGGACACTTGAAGAGATTTTTCACATCAATTCAGATGGCCAAGACAGAGCTTCTCAGTGTTAAATCACTTCCCTGCATTGGAAAGGAAGCTTCTATTTCCCTTGTACTTAACTTTGCAGAGCTTAAGATTTCAGAAACTGACATACATTGCATGTTTGGGGGGGGAGAAAAAGCTATCTAAATGTCAACGTTAACATGTTACTTCAGTGAGAAAGAGAGAACATCTCAAGTTTGGGTTTGGGATAGACTAATTAATTTAATAGAACTTGAAAATCAGCTTTTTCTGAGGTTAATCCTTAGAATTGTTCCTCAAGATAGTATTTGGTTTCATCCATCCTGGGTGAGTTGTCACTGGAATTAGGAAATTGTTTTCACACACTGAATTTTCATCCCCAAACAACAGAAATGTTAGCTTCCTTAGTCTTTGTTCAATTTTCTCAGCCGTCTAGACTCCGAGTTTTTAATATTTTCACCAATTGCAAGAAGACATGGCTTCATTTGATCAGGTCCTCAGTTCTGTTTCAGTTTTGAGTTTTACTTCATCATTAAAACTAATTAACATTAGTTCAGTACATCAGCCATAGGGGAAAATGTTTTCCATGCATTTTTACTGAAACACATTTTGTTGCTTGAATGAATTGAAGCAAATATTTTAAAATCTAGGTGGTTCAATGGCACTGTGTATATGTGTATTAGTTGTTTAGTTGTGTCTGACTCTCTGTGACCCCATGGACTGTAGCCCACCAGGCTTCTTTGTCCATGGGATTTCCCAGGCAAGAATACTGCAGTGGGTTGCCATTCCCTTCTCCAGTGGTTCTTCCCGACCCAGGGATCATCCCCAAGTCTCCCACATTGTAAGCAGATACTTTACCACGTGAGCCACCTCAGGGCACTAGTGCTAAAGAACACACTGTAAATGCGGGAGACATAAGAGACTTGGGTTCGATCCCTGGGTGGGGAAGATCTCCTGGGGGAGGGCATGGCAACCTACTCCAGTATTCTCCCCTGGAGAATCCCATAGACAGAGGAGCCTGCAGTCCATAGGGTCGCAGAGAGTCTGACACGACTGGAGCAAATTAGCACACACAGAGTTCATTCCAAGGCCAAAAGTTGTTTTAATAACGTGAAAGGAAATTTGACTGTTCTAAATGTCTGTTTCATTGGTAAAAGGCAATTGTTATTGAATTGAAAGTGTGGTTCGAATTAAAATTATCTTTTGGTTGGAAGAAGCTGTGTTTGGTTCAAATTATACCTGGAGGGAATGGTGTGTTAATACATGAAGACCTTGAGTCTAGAAAGACCAGCTTCACACCCAGATCTGACCTGTATCTGCTGTGAGGATTAGTGCAAATGACTGAACCTAGCTGGCTGCAGTTTCTGCACTTGTGAAATAGACAAAGGGTCAGGGTAGACATTAGTGATACTATTGCACATATCAAATCTAAACTTCAGCACCTACTAGCTACTGTATCATTTAAGTTATTTAACTGAAGTTTCCTCATCTCTAAAAGCAAGAGAAACAGTCATCTCACCACATCTGTGGTCTGGAAGGCCAACTGAACTATGCCATTTTATATATGGGACTTGAGCATTCATGGATTTTAGTATCCGCAGGGGTCCTGAGATCAGTCCTCCATGGGTACCAAGGGACAACTGACTTCATAGCACAGACCCTTGAGCAGAGCAAGTTCACAGTGTTGTTTGTTGCAGAGGTTATTGTTAACATCTCACCTGTTCCCAAGCTGCTACCTCACCTTCTGAGGATGGTTTAAAAAGAAGGCAGTCCATTTAGCTGTTGTTGGGTCCTTGACAATAATTTAGAGAAAGGAAAAACACAGATGGTATCAGCACATTCCGCAAGTAATAAAGTGCAGTGGTGGTAGTAATACAACTAAAATGCAGAGATAGCATTCATGTGCCCAGTGCAGTGCGTCTTCTGTGGATGCCCAGCACATTTTCTTCATTGTTGGGGAGGAATATGGTCTGAAAAGAAGTCATGAAAATAGTAACTCCATAAATTAGCACTTTAAAGTTTACCAGAGAGCTTTTGGCCATCTGGATTCCTTTTCTGATTGAATGGTGAAGTATAAAAGGTTAAAAAATAGAAAATGCTTATCACATTGCTTATCTTAAATAAGTAATCCTCTTTGCAAATGCAGCAAATATATTACCACCCCCATTTTATAGAGATGGAAACTGTTACTTTAAAGGTGTTAGATAATTTCCCTGAAGTCACCAAAGTGATTAGCAGAGTAGCCAGAGAGGCTTCACTGCTCAAGAGAGTTAAAATGCTACCATAACATTCTTGTTCTTGGGGAGGGTGAGTGGGAATATTTATGGCTAATTCAATACACTTACCAAATACGTCTGAGTTAAAAGGTCTGAGAACCAGAGAGCTACAGATGTAAGAAGCCCACTACCTACCAAAATACTATGGGGGCCTTGCAAAGAAAATGAATTTACAAAAGAAATTAAATATTAAATCTACATTTATTTCTGTGTCTTGATACTTGTGTGTTATAAACTATTTTTTAATTCTTGTAGATGATTGAAATTTCCTCTCATTTTTTGTCTTGGGCAGAACAGCAATCTTAAGCGACCCCTTATACCTCACTTTCTTTTACTTGTTGATGTAGCTAAGGGCTGTTGTGGCTGCATGGAGCAAAGCAGTAGGATCACCTTGAATACAGGTGAGCTTGGCTCTGAAGGACTATGGGCAAGCAGACGGAAGGAAGCATCTTGGTCTCTGGGCTTTAGGAATACCTTTGCCCAGAATAAAGGGAAGGAATAGCACGCTGGACAGTAGAAAGACATTCACATAAACCATGTAGGTGAGGAGATTTGTTTACCATTGAAAAAAGACTGAGACTTAAAAGTCTAGCTTAATTCCCTTTTCCTCAATAGGGAAAAAAGGAGTAATTTCTACCACCATGATGACCATCTTTTTAGAAAGACTTTTCCTCTCTAGTTGCAGAAAAATCTGTTTCTTTTCAAATAATAGGGAAAAAATTCTTACGTTAATACCATACAGCTATTTTATAAGACTCATGTTGGGAAGCAAAGAAGAGTTTATTGTAGTCTTTCAATACTGTGTTGCAATATGCCAGCAAATTTGGAAAACTCAGCAGTGGCCACAGGACTGGAAAAGATCACTTTTCATTCCAATCCTAAAGAAAGGCAATGCCAAAGAATGTTCAAACTACAGCACAATTGCACTCATCTTACACGCTAGCAAAGAAGGCTCAAAATTTTCCAAGCAAGGCTTCAACAGTACGTGACCCAAGAACTTCCAGATGTTCAGGCTGGATTTAGAAAAGGCAGAGGAACCAGAGATCAAATTCCCAACATCTGTTGGATCATAGATAAAGCAAGCGAGTTCTAGCAAAACATCTACATCTGCTTTATTATCTACACCAAAGCCTTTGACTGTGTGGATCACAACAAACTGTGGAAAATTCTTAAAAGATTCGGGAATACCAGACCACTTTACCTGCCTCCTGAGAAATCTGTCTGCAGGTCAAGAAGCAACAGTTAGAACCAGAAATGGAACAACAGACTGGCTCCAAATTGGGAAAGGAGTACGTCAAGGCTGTATCTTGTCACCCTGCTTATTTAACTTTTACGCAGAGTACATCTTGTGAAATGCTGGGCTGGATGAAGCACAAGCTAGAATTAAGATTCCAGGGAGAAATATCAATAACCTCAGACATACAGATGACACCACCCTTATGGCAAAAAGTGAAGAGGAACCAAAGAGCCTCTTGAAAGTGAAAGAGGAGAGTGAAAAAGCTGGCTTAAAACTCAGCATTCAGAAAACTAAGATCATGGCATCTGGTCCTATCACTTCATGACAAATAGATGGGGAAACAGTGATAGACTTTATTTTCTTGGGCTCCAAAATCACTGCAGATGGTGACTGCAGTCATGAAATTAAAGGACTCTTACTCCTTGGAAGAAAAGCTATGATCAACCTAGGCAGCATATTAATATGGCTTTTCAGTAGTCATGTATGGATGTGAGAGTTGGACTATAAAGAAAACTGAGCACCAAAGAATTGATGCTTTTGAACTGTGATGTTGAAAAAGACTCTTGAGAGTCCCTTGGACTCCAGGGAGATCGAACCAGTCCATCCTAAAGGAAATCAGTCCTGAATATTCATTGGAAGGACTGATGCTAAAGCTGAAACTCCAATTCTTTGCCCATCTGATGTGAAGAACTGACTCATTGGAAAAGACCCTGATGCTGGGAACATTGAAGGCAGGAGGAGAAGAGGATGACAAAGGATGAGATTGTTGGATCGCATCACTGACTCAATGGACATGAGTTTGAGCAAGCTCCAGGGTTTGGTGATGAATAAGGAACCCTGGCGTGCTGTAGTCTATGGGGTCTCAAAGAGTCTGACCCAACTGAGTAATTGAACTGAATGCTATGCTGAGAGACTCATGCTGCAATATCTAAGAGAGACCCGATGAAGCCCTAGTTTAATAGAATCTGAGAAAAGTAGGCTCTTTGTGATAGAATTTTAGCTGTACTTTATCAGAGATAAGTGTTGGCTACATTCCAAACTGAAGCAGATATTCATTCAGTTTTGGGTGATTATGAACAGAGCTGGTATAAACATTTTTCTGCAGGTTTTTATGTGAACATAAATGTTTTAATTTTTCTAGAGTACAGCCCAAGAAGTATGATTGCTGGATCATATGATAAATGTATGCTAAAGTTTATAAGCAACTTTCTAAGCAAACTGTTTTCCAGTATAACTGTATACCACTTTGCATTCTCAGCAGCAAAATATGGGAGTTTCAGATGTTACTTATACTTGCTTATTAGAAGGGTATTAAGCATTTTTTTAATTTTATCCACTTTATTAGGGAAAGATAGCATCTCGTTGTTTTAATTTGAGTTTTCCTAATTGCTAATGGTGTTAAGCATATTTTTATGTGCCCATTTGCCACATGTATGTCCTCTTCAGTGGAGTGTTTGTTCTAGTCTCTTGTCCATTTTTTAGTTTTGTTGCCAAGTTTTGAAAGGTCTTACATGCATTCTGAATGCATGCTTTTCACATATCGAAGAATTCTTTCATTCTAGGTAGCAAATATTTCCTCCTGTTTTCTTAAATGTTTTATATTTTGCATTCTATTGTTAGATCTATGATCCATTCTGAGTTAACTTTTGAATGAAATTTACATTGAGATTTATTTTTGGTTTTGATATCCAGTTGTTCCTGTATCAGTTGTTAAGACAGTTCTTTCTTCATTGAATTAATTTTGCAAGTTTGTCAGAAATCGATAGGCCATATTTGTGTGGGTCTGTTTCTGTTGGTCTGTGTCTGTCTGATATCACAGCATCTTGATTACTTTATAGTAAGTCCTAAATCAGGTAGTGTGATTCTTCCAACTTTATTCTTATTTTTCAGATTTGTGTTAGCAATTTTTTTTTAGTTCCTTTGCCTTGCCATGTAATTTTAGAATCAACTTATCTATATCAACTAAGGAGAATCCTGCTGGAATGTTATTACAGTTGCATTGTATCTATAGATCAGTTTTGGGAGAATTGACCTTTTTTCTATGTAGAGTTTTCCAATTCATGACCACAGTATGTCTCTATTTAGGTGGTCTTAAGTAGTCCCAGCTGTGTCTTGATGTTTATTTACCATCTCTGTCTTTCCCCCCACCCCACCCCCACCAACTGGATCTTGTGCCTAATGTTAAATAGTAGTGGTGAAAGTAGACATCTTTGCTTTGTTCTGATCTTCCAGTTAGTCTCGACCATTAAGTGTAATGTTGGCTGTAGGTATTTCTATAAGTGCCCCTTTCAGGTTGAGAAAGTTTCCTCCTATATCTAGTTTGCTGAGAATTTTTATTATGAATTATTATTTTTATTATTGGATTTCATTAAATGCTTTTTCTGTATCAGTGGATGTGATCACACGGTTTTTCTTCTTCAGGCTGTTAATCGATGGAATTGCTAAGGGCTGGGGAATAAGATAATGTAGAAAAGAAAAGAAAAAAAAAAGGAATGGAGGGAATTCTCTGACTTTCAGGCTATATTGAGTCCAAGCCAGGGGATGATGGAGGGGGAAAAATGGTAAATTCACTGCTGGTTTGGTGATAGCTTAACTTCTTCCCCAAATCCTTCTGCCGCTATTTCCTTTTTGCACTTCTTAGATGGCTGCTTTATTTATTTTGTCTAGGTTTGATAGCTCCATTCAGTGGGAGAGACAGGGTGGTGTGTGCTTACTCCATCTCACCTGGAACCATATTTTTTTTTCTTCTTAACAATTTACAGACATTATTAAATTGACTTGCTGAATTGATGTAATTTTAAATTTGAAGAATTAAGGTTCATTTGTGGTCATATGATGGATTTAGGTATTGTAATATGTAATGATATTTTCTACTTAAATATAAGCAGTAATTGCTGTGAGACAGATGTACATAAAACTAAATTTTAAGAATATTTTAAACTGATCTGTTTCCTGAGAATTTCTCTTTGACTGTATTTTTTATTATCATGTGTTTTGAAACACTGTTTCAAACTCACATCAAGTTTAAATGCTGAAATTTTTAGAACTAGTGATACCACGCTGCTCATTCAGCTGAATAAAATGCCTGTGTACCTAGCAAGGGCTCTGGATGGAACTTGCCACTGGAGGCCTAGTCATGAGGCTTGAAGAGATGGAGGAGAGCAGACTTGAGAAAGGTCTTATGTGGATGAAGCTGTGGAGATACTGAGGTTATTGAGAGGACTGTCCATTTACAGGAGAGGAAGAGCAGAGAGAGTGGGGTGGGAGCTTGTTTGAGACCTTTACTCGGAGAAGTGGAGGAGGAAGGCCTCTGCAGGCGGCTGCAGGCCCCCTCAGTGCCAGGAGGAAACAAGCTTCAGTAACATGTACTTCCTGCAGCAAGGGGTGTAGAGGAAGAAGAAAGATGGGGCAGTGCCATCAATGTGCTGTCTGATGACCTTGGAGAAATTTTTCAGTCAATCATGAAGCAAGTAGAAGAACAAGAAAAATAGGAATGATGATGGGATATTGTCTTACATATGCATGCATGCTCAGTCATGTCCAGCTCTTTGCAACCCCGTGGACTGTAGCCCACCAGGCTCTTCCGTCCATGGGAATCTCCAGGGAAGAATACTGGTGTGGGTTGCCATGCCCTCTTCCAGGGGATCTTCCCGACCCAGGGATCAAACCCATATCTCTGCATCTTCTTATTGACAGGCAGATTCTTTACCACTGAACCACCTGGGAAGACACACTTGATTTGATTTTCAGTTCCTTGACCATGAGTGCAGTGTTAATGGATCTTTATTACCCATAACACTGCACATAGTAAGCATCCAGTTAACATTTCTACACTTGTGAATGACACTCTGTTACCAGCAGTGTCTGCACACTTAGTGTCGGTTAGAGACTAGCAGAGATTGTTGGGTGAGGCTGGAGACAGAGGAGGAAAAAGGCACTATCGAAGAGCTGTTGTCCTTTTTGTCAATCTGAAGAAGACTCTCTTGTTCTCCTCTTTCATTTATAATTTCACTTATTGTGTATAGCTTACCTACTTCCAAAACTGATGAGGCAGCTAAAGGGTAGCCAGAATAAAATATGAAAGTCTTGAGTATATGTTCCCTTAAACAAGAGTCCTTTTTTAAAAAAAATTAAAGAACTAAGCAATATCTTGCTAATGTGCTGTTTGGGCTGCTGGTTTTGGAATGGAGAAGATAATGTGTCTTCCAGGCTGCCCATTTGTTTGTGTTGATTATTTTAGCTGGTTTTCCTTATTCCATGACACTGCTTTATAGGAGCAAGTAAGAAGTATGACATACACTGTTGATTTCAAATGAGGAAGCACTGGTTCTTAAGCCTGTGTTTGTGATTTTTTTTTTCCTTTTTTCAGGATCAGAATTCAGGCCATAAATGAAATTGGAGCTGGACCATTTAGTCAGTTCATTAAAGCAAAAACTCGGCCATTACCACCCTTGCCTCCTAGGCTCGAATGTGCTGCTGCAGGGCCTCAGAGCCTGAAGCTGAAATGGGGAGACAGTAACGCCAAGATGCACGCTGCTGATGACGTGGTGTACACGCTGCAGCTGGAGGACAGAAACAAGAGGTGAGGGGCCTAGGGGTTCATCTGAAAACTCCATGACTTTGGCTTGTGGGAGGATGTCTTCCCAGTTCTTGAGGCCTCCGAAACACTCCTCATCCTCTTTGAAAGACTTCCTGGTATTTGGGTCCTGCACTTTATACTCAAAGTTGTATTCTCCATTTGGAATTTTCTAAATTAAGAATCTAACGATCCTGATTTCCCTATAGATGATAAATACATGTTTTGTTTTTTTTTTTCCTTTCATAAAGCCAGAAAAATGGAGAGAAATTATCTAAAAAGAAAATGGTCAAATTCAAGTCCCTGCTGTGTAATAACGTTAGATTAGTCACGAGTGCAGAGGGAAATAAGACTCAGGAAGGGATGTTAACCGCTTTTAAATATTCAGTAACCATCAGGACAAACATGTTTACCAGTCTGAAATAGCTGTGGTGATGTACAGATGGGGACTGTGCTCTGTAACTATGGGCAGTGCAACATAATATCAAATTAACTAGAGCAAATAGGAGATTTTTTATAAGATTCCATACTCAGGAAACTCTCTTGGTGACAGAAACCAAATCCAGCCTTTCACATAGTATTTATTTAACCTAACTTCATTTCCTCTGAGAATGGCCGATCAGAAGATGGGCAGCTGACCTGTATTTAGGAATAATTCAGTTGTGGAGCAAAAGTTAATGACAGAAAGTTCTGTTACCAAAAGTTCAAACGAGAGTCTCAGCTTGAAGGGGGCGGAAATTACCATAAAACCAAGACTGCCTGTTGGGGTGGACATGCTGCCCCTTCCTGCACACACCTGCCGAAGCAAAAACCAGGGTATGTGGAAGTGTTTCTGTAGTTTCCCCTTAATGCATCACGGTACCCTGCTCTTTGATGTGGGGACCTGGTTCTTTTTAAGACCCCTTCCAACCTCCGCCTCTGCTCTGTACTTGAGTCCTTTGATTCAGGTCCGCTCAGTGGTGTCCTGCTGTGTGGAAGGTGCTGTTGCAAGGTGGGCCTTCAGTGGAGACCAAGAACAAAAGGAAGGCCCTGCCCCTCCTCCAGGAGCATGATATCAACCTACAAGTCATCATAGAACACTAGTAGAATTGGATAAAAGTGCTCTGGGAGTTTGAAGGGGGCAGACATAGGGAATAAAGTGCAGAGACTCTCTGGTTGCAAAGAACGGAAACAGCTTTTTGAAACAGGTCACGTTTGAACTTGACATTGAAAGACCTAGAAAACACAATAGTTTGACTTAGAACAAAAAGTGACCATCCTTTAGGAAATGAGTCCTAGTATAGAAAGAACAGAAAAAGTAAGGCTTCTTCTGGGGAGATTCATTAGAGATCAAATTCATATTCATTTGCAGACAAGATCATTCATCTTACCATGCCGTGTGCTCTTGGATGCATTTTTCACGGGCTCATTATTTTATTGGCAGGAACTGGCAAGAACAGGAACTATGGACTAACAGAAATCATGATAAATATATTAAGCTAGCATTTGGGGAAATTTTTAAATGAGTCTTTTTTCCTGGGCTTTTGGCTTACACTGGTGGTCCTGAGACCTTTCCTTAGACAATACCTTCTAGTTGTACTATTTAGAAAAAAAGCAAATTTCCGAATGATTGTTGAAGCTGGTGGCAGAACTGGGATCTGAGTCAGCACCTCCTGACCTCCCTGTGCAGCTGCCTCTACTGTTACCTCCAAGAATATGGGGAGATTGACAGCTCTGTACTTTCCCCAGTGTGCTGCAACCCTGTTCTATGCAAGGCAGTGGCCTGAGGTATCTCGTACAGAGAACCGTACAGATGCTTAGGACAAAGGCTCTGTGAGTGCTGGTCCAAATAAGAATGCTGTTGTGAGACATCTAAATATGTCAGACAGGAAAGAGTGCAAACCCTTGTAATCAATCCATGCTCTTCCCTCATAAAAAAAAAAGAAAAACAGCTGGCTTTTTAATCAAATAAATGACTTGCCTAAATTTAAATGGCAATTTAAGAAAATTCACCATTAGGAATAGTATTTTTCTTAATTTTATGAGCAAGAGTCCAGATTTATCTTTTTCTAAATTAGATTTGTCAGTGTTCTCAGAAGTTATCAAAGTGATGGGGATAGAGAATGTAATGAATTCTCATTCTATTTGTGGAATTATCTTCCTGGGATTTAAAAGGGTGAAACATGGCCTAATTTGAGTTTGAGGATGACCTTCCGTAGTGTCTTGAAACTGAACTGTTGTCGTGAATGGTCCCATGAATCCAAGCCTTTGACTTTGGCTCTTGACTACTGAAGATCAGGGAGAAACACTTGGCATTGGATAGATCATAATACTTGTACTTAGGTCTTTGTCAATTCTGCTCCCCTTGAAGTTCTTTAAAACTTGGATATGGCCTATCCAGTGAAAGCAACAGCATTTTCTTCCAAAATGACAGCTGTCTTTTTAATTGAAATTGTGGTTGCTAGAGTGGTTTCTAGTTGTGGCTTTTGGGAAAAGTGTTCACATTCTTTAGCATGTGTACTGATGTCATTAACCACTAATTAGTTTCTGTTGTAGATGTGGCAAAAATATCATATATCCTTCTGTGGCCAAGGTGAGAACCAGAGTTTGTGGTGTTCGTGTACTTACCTAGCTGTCAGCTCTCAAAATATTTCTTTTCCCATGTTTGTCTGGCTCACCGGTCACTGTGGGCATTTGGAAGGAGTGCCACAGTGTCTGAGTTTTACCACTGTCCTGGGCAGCCAATGCAAGTAATCTGAGTCTTGAAACATGAAGCAGCAGCAGAACAATGAAGATGAATAACTTCACGCTTGGTAATTGTCAGATTAAAGAGTTGAGTTGATTTCAGCTGCCAAACTATTGCTCCCGAGTTTTCCATATCCATAAAATAAAGGAGTTGAACTAGAAGCTGAACTCTAGTCCAGAAAAAATGCTACCTTTTTCACCTTAAAGCCGTGAATCTCTGTAGATTCTTTGTGAGCTGAATCCTATTCAAAAAGGTGTCTTTTGTAAATGATTACAGAATGTTCTCTTTTTTTCTTCATGTTTTAGCTTCTACTTTTTATAAATAAGAAAAAAGATACAAACATTCCTTAAGAGTGACCACTTCATGGCCAAAACCCCTAAGGTTTTGCATCTATGATGTGCTGGTTTATTATGTTTAATTTATAGAGCTCACGATCAAAAAAATCTGACATGGACCAGAGATTTCTAAGTATACTATTTGGCAAAAAATATAGTTTCAAACTCTCGATAGGGCACTACTATTTATTGAGCACCTACAAAGTGCCAGGCATTTATCAGCATTATTTATTTCTTGAATAGGTCACAGTCTGGTGGGCATATGTAGAAGAGACAGCAGATCATAGTGTGAAAGTCTGAAAGATTGACATAAGCACAGAGTGTTGAGGGAAGGTAGAAGAATGGCATATGCTTTAGGCCAAAAATTGAACAGAGAGGGCTTATTCAGAAGGTAACAGGTTGGATGAGTCTTAAAAGAGTATCAGTCCATATAACCTCACGCTGGAGAGCCTCAGGATGGAGACCAGCGATAAGGACTCAGGATTGGGTGGAAACCAAAGCTATAAACTTCAGGAAACAGAATGTCCTGATCTTCATGTAAATCATTCTATTCTGGTACTTTTACACATGGATTTTTTTTTTTTTTTTAAACTTCAGGCTGCTTCATGTAAATAAGGGCTTCCTTGGTGGCTCAGCTGGTAAAGAATCCACCTGCAATGCAGGAGACCTGGGTTCGATGTCTGGTTTGGGAAGATCCCCTGGAGAAGGTGGAATGGCTACACACTCCAGTATTCTGGCCTGGAGAATTCCATGGACTGTATGTAAAGTCCATGGGGTCATAAAGAGTCAGACACGACTGAGCAACTTTCACTACTGCTGCTGCTGATACTAAGTCGCTTCAGTCATGCCCGACTCTGTGCGACCCCATAAACGGCAGCCCACTAGGCTCCCCCGTCCCTGGGATTCTCCAGGCAAGAGCACTGGAGTGGGTTGCCATTTCCTTCTCCAATGCACGAAAGTGAAAAGTGAAAGTGAAGTCGCTCAGTCGTGTCCAACTCGTAGCGACCCCATGGACTGCAGCCCACCAGGCTCCTCCGTCCATGGGATTCTCCAGGCAAGAGCACTGGAGAGGGCTGCCATTGCCTTCTCCGTTCGCTACTACTCCATGTAAATAAAAGGAACCAGTAAGGCACCTTGCCCAAATCCTTGCTTCAAGGTAAGTCCACCTAGAATTCATCCGGCTCACTGGGACTTGCTATGTGGAAAGTTTTTCCCCTTGAACAAGACATTTGTTTCCCACATATTCAAGATTTTGACCCACAAGGTTCCCAGTCCAAGATCACTGATTATATATTTGTGCAGCAGCCTCAAAGCAGGACTAAGTTTATCCCTAGCACTTAGATTATGATCACTCATTCATCAGTTTTTTTTTAATTACTACAGTGTGCTAGGTCTTGTGAGGTACATAGCCTGCCTATAAAGAGCTTATCTTGCTGAGGAAATAAATTAATTTGAAAAAACGAGCAGATAGCACAAGAGATTTTATTTAATTTCAACAGAAAAATGAAAATTATGTTAGTTTGGCTATAGAGTGATTAATTCTGTTATTCTTAACAGATCTAGCATAGACCAATTCACATGACCATCCTTGCTGGGTAAATGGCATTTTTATAACCTTCAATCACCAGAAGGCAGTTGTGGTTCTGGACAGGGATGTCAGTTCTCTGTTGTAATCCCACATCCATTACTGAATTTCTAAATGACTAGAGGCATGTCCCTTAACTTCTTTTTGCCTTAGTTTCTCCATTTACAAAATGAATCTAGTGATACCTGTCTTCAGTCCCTGACTAATGGGGGTTGGGGGGGAAGAATTTTTATTTCTTTAAAAGGGAGCATAAAAATTCATCATGCAAAATGAAAAGTATTACTAGTTTATTTTGTTTCAGGCTGAAATGTTCTAAGCACAGCCTGAGGTGAGGGGTAATGAATGAACTATTTGAGATCTTACTTGCACTAGAAGTAGAATTCAGACTACACTTTTTCCTTCTATTTAAGAGTCGAATTTCTATGTAAAGAATAAGTAGAATGGAAGTAGATAGCATTTTCCATTCCATTTTTCATAAATGAGATAAGATTGAGGCAAGGCCACTAAAATAAAAGTAGGCTAATAAAAATCTGGAAGAATGAGAAGAATACGCTTAAAGATGAGATTCCCTGCATATTAGAAAGCAAAGTAAAAGAATAGAGTTTCAAGGTTCTCAGGTGGTCCTTAGAGATTCTAGTCATCCTTGCTTTGAATATAAGTAAATTTCTTTTTTGATATATATCAAGTGCAGTGTGGACAAAAAAAGATGAAAATAGGAATCTTATTCTACGTACAGAATTTCATCAGTAGCTATAGTGACATTTTATTTCTTAGAAAAGAAGCATAACCAAAATATATTGCAGTCTGGTTACTCATAAGCCAAAAGGTCCGTGTGGAGCTGGGAACATGGGGGTTAGGAAATTAACTCCTTTCCTCACTGGTCTTTGGAAATCACTCTTGGCACTTGAGTGTTCAGCCTCCAAACTGGTACTCTCAGCAACATAAGAACCAGTTTAGGAAAAGAACCTTCCTTGCCTCAGGTGTCCCTACATGATGCCATCTGCTGCCATCTGCTTCTGCATAGAAATGGCAGGACTCTGTGTTCTTGGTGGAGTGAGGGCATATACTATTCATTCCTGTTTTGAACATCCTCCATCCCAAAGATAACTTCACTAATGTAGGGAATGCACACACACACACACACTCCAGAGAAATTAAAAAAAAATGAAGGCAGTGACATGGCATTGCTAAGGAATATAGCTGCACTGAGCTTACTAGCACCTGTTAATTTGTGATGTTTCGAAATTGCCATTTGCAGTCATTTGTGGACCACAGGCCATTTTAGGTCAGCAGGTTAGATCATTTTGAGGAGTTCATATTAATGGGCTGCTGTTAGCCTTCACTGTGCAGATAGTAACAAGAAAGTAAACACAGAAACCTCAGGATTATCTATTTTCTACTGTGAAGTTGTTATGTGCCATCTAGAGAATTCTTGGATTTTTTTTTAAACAAAACTCTTTTAAGGAAACAGATTTTAAGATTAAATTATTTGTATATAATTTACCTCTGAAATGATTTAAAATAAGCACTTAAAAATGTAATATGTCTGAATTTTTTCTGTCAGTTGCACTTCGGTGCAAAAAAGTCATCTTTCACAGTATTAAAGCCTAAAATACTGAGGTTGAAAGAATTTCTTGAAAATGTCAAAAAGCTGTTGTTTTGCCTTTGTAATATATATTTAATAACAAATCATATAATTTTCTTGGTCCTTTCATTTGGATCTCAGCAAATTCCTGCCAGGTTAATAAGACAGTTGTTATCCCAAGTGTCTAGAAGCAGACTGGAGAGTTGTGACTTGTTCATCGTGACAGTAATAGACTGCATTGTGGCCACCAAGGTCTTTGTACCTCTTCGTATCTACCATGGAGTACTTGGACAGGCAAGCAGAATAGAGGCATATTCGTTTTGTATTTATAAATATGTAAAATGTTTTTTTCAATCAGTGCTAAATTACCAGCATTGAAACCCACGTGTGTGTGTTGTCATCAGAGTGTTTAGTTTCAAGAAGACATTATAGTCAAAGCTGAAGCCAGTTGGGGGCAGAGCCATAAAGAATTTATTTAAACCATAAACTTCCAGTGCCCCACCGAACCTTCTGCCATGTTTATGTCTCCCCTTCCAAGTAAGTATTTGTTTCAGTACATGAGAGCATTTCTTTGTTTTTCCTTTCCCTAAGTAAAAATGCCCAAATTTCCATTAATGGCCAGCATTTCTGTAGCATCTGCATTTCCGTTTTCAACTGTTTTCATCAGCAATTCTCAGCCTGGCTTCCCCAGGACAGGGTGGATGGTATTTACATGCAGTTTTCCCCCCAGCTCCAGGAAGCCTAAGGGATGTGGGTGAAGGGGTTGCCCTCCAGACTTCTCCAGCATTGAGAAAGGAGGTAAATCATTCGTGAACCTTGCTGCTTTGTTATTAATAGTATTATAAACAATAACCACTAATATTTATCAAGCACTCACAGGTGCTAGGCAATTTGTAATGAGTTCTCTCTGCATTTTCCCATTTAATTCTCATAACATCCCTCTGAGTGGGTTGGCACTACTGTTGTGCCCATTTTACACAGGAAAAAACAGTTTACTTGGCTTACATTGGTGAAGATCACCAGGCTGTTGAACTCAAACTCAAGTCTGTCTACAAAAATTGTTATTACCCATTGTGCCTTCAGCCCCTGCACCAGTGTGGGCGCATCACAGTGGAGCCTCAAGGTGTTTCCATACCTGTCCTCTTACTTGGCCTTCACAGGAACCCTAGGTCATGGGACTGATGCTTCCAAAGGTACGTGGCCGTGGGTATCAGGGGTTGAGGGTTTAGTAGAAGCCCTCTCAGAGGCACTACCAGTGTAAGCCCAGGGCTCCAGGAAGACCTTTAAGGAGCTGTACTATCACCAGGGGTCCTTGTGGCCTGAACTGATACTAGAATTACTCAATGACTTTATTGAGCATGAACTACATTCTAGAAACCATGCCACCTGTTATGTATGTATGTGTGTATGTGTATAATCTCATTGTGTTTCTGTAGCACAGAAGCATTCATGTGATATAAGAAGCAGTGCAAATTTCATGCACACTCCCTGGTTACCAGATTAGATTAACTTTATTGGGGGTGGGAAGTGTTATATGTCTAGCACAAGCTGTAACAAATGCAGCCGAGCATCCCAAGTTCAGATGGACCTCTTCCTGCTGGGACATGAACAGGTAGTAGCCCCAGCAACCTGGAGAATAGTGGTGGGAGTTGAGAGCCACAGTGGTCCTCAGGGTACCTTGCCCTGACTGGGATGGTTGGTGGCACTCATGGTACAGGGTCTGGAGCCACTGGGCTCCTTGTGTTTAACTCTTACTGTGTGTTGGGCTCAGTACTAAGCTTTTTACCCACATTTCCACAGTTGACTCTCAAAACAACCTATTAGGTGGATACTGTCCCTGTTTTGCAGATGGAGAAATGATTAACAGGGGCAAATGGTTTGGCAGTAAGGGGCAGGGCTGAGACTCGTGGCTAGTCTTCCTGGGTCCAAGTCCCTGCCCCACCCCTTGAGACCAACAGTGGGGGAGCAGGGGAGGGGAGAAGTGAAGGGTGGCCCAGTCTTCACCGGGCAGTACAGACCGAGGTATGCCCCAGGGGAATGCGGACTCCCCACAGAGTGCATCCCTTGTCGGGGGATTGAGGTCTCAGAGTTTCAGCATCTCCTGCTGGTGAGGTTGGCACTCCAGCTGCTCTAGGTCCTCCCCCTTCCCCGATGATTTCTTCTCATGGCAGAGATCTTCTTCTTTTCCAGGGCTTGGGGTGGTGCATTGCGACATGATATGGATCAGGTCCTTCTAGACGACAGGAGGGCCTCTGGCTGTGGCTCACGTTCCAGGGCTGGTGGTGCATGCTCACATGTGGGATCCCAACACTGACCCTGAACACTGTAAACATAAGGTGGGGAGGTGCCGTCGGGACAACTGGACGGCCGCTGTCCTCCTCTTCGTGGCAAAGCCTCTCTCTGAGCCCTTGGTTGTTGTAAAATGTGAAGTCTTCGATACTGTGTCTTGGGATGTGTAGCTGGTTTAATTCTATCACCAAAGGCTTCTGGCTTACTTATTAATGGATTTTAAAAATAAGTTGGTCTTGGTAAAACAAATATTTGATGAAAATTTTTAATCTCTCCCTGAATGGTTCTAGCCGCAGGGTGTTAACCTAGGGAGCCTCCCAGAGAGGCCACCATGCCGCTGGCTGTAAATCACTGGCTCTGAAGAAGATTCTTTCTTCTCCTGCCTCTTGAAGTGATAGAAAATACAGAATTGGGGTGAAAGAGGGGTTGTTTTGTGTGTGTGTGTTGCCTTGTGTGCTTTTGTTTTGGTTGGTCTTTATTGTTTGAAAGAGAAGTCACTGTCAGCACATACAGAAAGTTTAGGATCAACAGATATTTACTTGAGGCCTACTCTGTAGGGACTGGGGCTCTTATGTGAGCTTTTGCAGTGAATCCCGCCATCTTGTGAGGAAGGTGCTCTTGCTCACACTTCACTAACCAGTCTGGTGGGTGAGGGTGAACGACCAGTGTGTGCAGGGCAGCCTCTCCCCGGGCAGCTGACCCTCCACCCAGGAGGAAAGAAAGTAACCTCAGGGTTAGCTGTCTTCTCAGCATCACAAAATGACTGTAACACACACTGTGCGGTTATTACCTGTCCAGATCATTCTGGGCACTCTCCTTGTAGTAACCCATTTAAACCTCACAACAGCTCCATGAGGTAGGTTCCGTCACTAGCTTCATTGCACTGTCCCTCGATGCAAACAAGCACCCTAATGGCAAAATTGTAAAGTTTTTCATTTCCATTACCTGTTCCACATGCTTTTTCTAAATTGGAATGCAATTTTAAAAGATTAATAAAATGCTGTGGTACACCAGCAAAACAAGAAAAAGGAACAAAATAGCTATTCTAAAACTGGCAGATTTTGATGAATTTGAAAATTGAAATATTTGAAAATATGCCATTTGCTCGGTTTAGATTATACTACAAAATTAGAGTACTGACTCTGCTTCAGTAAATTTCTTTGTGAATGTGAGTGCTACTGCCATGTAGATTTATTGAACTTATTTCAAAAGAAAATACCCTCCTCAGAGCCAGGCACTGGCAGGGAAGCAGTACTGCTGCTAGTCATCCTCTCCAAACTCCTTTAAAAACCAGGCTGTATGCAAGTTTGTAGTGAAGATGCAACACTTCTACCTCTTAAACTGTGACTTCCATTTTGTGGTATAATTAAGGGCAATTACTCCAGTTAGAGATTCTAGCCTGAGTGAGGCTGAGTTAATAAATAGCTGTTTGCCTCTAGCATTAGCAAGGGGTATCTTCATTAAGGTGGTGATGTTGTTAGGCACTCTAAGTAGGTTACCATGGTATTTGTGGGTTTCAGCCTGGACTCTGTCTCTTCCTGAAATTAAAAATGTTCATTCTTCAGTAAAACGCGCTTCCTTATGCAGCCAAGCAGAAGGAACATTGAACAGGTGAAATGACTAGGGCTCAGGCACTCCACTGCAAGGCTAGTTAATGCATGGAGACTGAAGATAAGTATTAACTCTGACAGGTTTTGTAAAAAAAAAAAAAAAAAGCTGCTTAATCTCTGTATCTGTCCGTCCGTCCGTCCATCCATCCATCTGGAGGGAATGTTCTCTAGCACATGGAAAAGCTGCTGCTCTCCTTCAGAAAACCCTGCCCACACACCGGACCAACTAGCTCACAGGGAGTAGGTCTAATTAATCTTTGAATACACAGCTTGACACACAACAGATGTTCAAGAAATGTGTGCTAAATGAATGCATAAATCCTGCCTACCCTTAGGCCAGATCAGCGTAAGAGACATTTTGGATTGTGTGTGACTGTACCGCTGCCTGACTCCGGGCGGTATTTGAAGACAGGGCGTTGTCCCCGAGCGCTGGGACAAAGCAGTGGGAAGTGGGAGAGACAATCGGCCTGTGTAGGAGCAAGGCATTGTGACTGGATTGACTCACACGGCAGTTCTCAGAGCGTCATCAGGCCCGCAGATTCAGGTTCCGAATCTACTAAAGATCCTGGATCACTTTGGGAAGTGATATTATTTCCACGGGTATACAGTTAACCATAGAAGGGAAAGTGGTAATGTTACATTGTAGTTCTAAGCAATCAGTTTCATTGTGAAATTTTTAATTTTCTAAGACCCTGGGGAAAACACTTAAAATGTAAGGACTGTTTGTTTTTTTTGTTTTTGTTATGCTTTCTATGCCTGAGTCATGGAAAAATTGTTTAGCAGAGAAGTGCAAAATAGTCCTGATGCAGATGGGAGAAGGATCCATAAGCTGCCAGTCTAAACTGTCCAGCTCACCTGTGCTGTTTTTCTGTTAGTTTGATTATCCTGATGGATGATTCTGAGAAATTTTTTTCTTTTTTACAGATTTCCTCAAAGATGTGTAGTCCTAAATGTCATCTTTCTAGTTTGAGAAAGGGGCCTTGAAACCTTTTGGGAAAATAAAGGTTAAAATTGAAAGGATTTTCTAGCTTAAACCTCAGTTACTTATAACCTAAAAACCCACTTTTTAAAAAATTTATTTATTTCAATTGGAGGCTAGTTACTTTACAATATTGTAGTGGTTTTTGCCACACATTGATATGAATCAGTCATGGGTTTACATGTGTTCCCCATCCTGAGCCCCCCTCCCACCTCCCTCCCCATCCCATCCCTCTGGGTCATCCCATTGCCCCAGCCCTGAGCATTTGTCTCATGCATCGAACCTGGAATGGCGTTCTGTTTCACATATGATAATATACATGTTTCAATGCTATTCTCTCAGATCGTCCCATCCTCACCTTCTCCCACAGAGTCCATAAGACTGTTCTATGCATCTGTGTCTCTTTTTCTGTCTCGCATATAGGGTTATCATTACCATCGTTGAAATTCCATATATATGCATTAGTATACTGTATTGGTGTTTTTCTTTCTGGCTTACTTCACTCTGTATAATGGGCTCCAGTTTCATCCATCTCAATAGAACTGATTCAAATGTATTCTTTTTAATGGCTGAGTAATATTCCATTGTGTATATGTACCACAGCTTCCAGTTCTTCAAGGAATCTCCACACCATCCTCCACGGTGGCCATATCAACTTACATTCCCACCAGCAGTGCAAGAGCACCCCCTCTCACCACACACACACACCCTCTCAAACACTCACTATCTGTAGACTTTTTGATGAGAGATTATAGTTGAAAATTACCCCAACATGGAAAAGGAAATAGTCAATCAAATCCAAGAGGCTCAAAGAGTCCATACAGGATAAACCAAGGAGAAACACACCAAGACACATACTAATCAAACTAACAAAGACTAAACACAAAGAAAGAATATTAAAAGCAGCAAGGGAGATGCAATAAGTAACATACAAGAAAAACCCCATATGTTTAAGAGCTGATCTTTCAGCAGAAACTCTGCAGGCCAGAAGGGAATGGCGGGATGTATTTAAAGTACTGAGAGGGAAAATTCTACAACCATGATTACTGTACCCAGCAAGGATCTCATTCAAAACTGATGGAGAAATAAAAAGCTTTTCAGACAAGCAAAAGTTAAGAGAATTCAGTACCACCAAACCAGCTTTACAACAAATGTTAAAGGGACTTATGTAGTCAAGAAATACAAGAGAAGAAAAAAGATCTACAAAATCAACCCAAAACAATTAAGGAAATGGCAATAGGAACATTTATATCAATAATTACTTTAAATGGAAATGAATTAAGTGTTTCAACCTAAAGACACAGGCTGGCTGAATGGATACAAAAACAAGACCCACATACATGCTGTCTACAAGAAACCCACTTCAGACCTCAAGACACATACAGACTGAAAGTGAGAGGATGGAAAAATATATTCCATGCAAAAGGGAAGCAAAAGTTGGAGTAGCAATCCTCATATCAGACAAAATAGACCTTAAAATAAAGAATATTACAAGAGATAAGGAAGGACACTTCATGACGATCAGGGGATCAATCCAAGAGGAAGATGTAACAATTTTAAATATCTATGCACCCAACGTAGGAGTACCTCAGTGTGTGTATTTTCCTTTTATGTAGACATATATTAGATATTAAAATTAAGTATAACAACTGCTTGATTATTTGGATGGTATGAAAAGCATTTATCAAGTTGGCCTAATCTGTTGCATGTTTGTATCACAGTTAATTTCTTGTCACTAATAAAAGTTCAGGTGGCTAATGGGTGCTGTTCCTTTCTCTAGGTTTATTTCAATCTACAGAGGACCCAGCCACACCTATAAGGTCCAGAGGCTGACGGAATTCACATGCTACTCCTTCAGAATCCAGGCAGCCAGTGAGGCTGGGGAAGGGCCCTTCTCGGAAACCTACACCTTCAGCACAACCAAGAGTGTCCCCCCCACCATCAAAGGTTTGTGGACCATGTATTTCAGCATGCTATTCTATGAGGAAATGTTGGGATTTAGCGTAGGAGGCTCAATTCTGACCTGGAATATGCTCTCCTAATATTTCTCATATCAGCCAGATAGAATTAAAAGAACTTTCTAAAAGAGAAGATTAGGAAATGTGTTCTACAGGGGGAATGAGAACCCTTAAAGGAGATGGCTTACTGGTGTGACTTCTCTTGAGTACATGTAAATTATTATCACAAATAACATTGAGGCAGTCTTGTCCCTACAGGAGAAAGATGGACAGAGGGAAGAAAGAGACCAGAGTGACAGATGTTGGGTTAGGAATGCAGGTGAATTCCTGGTGGTGTAATGCTCATGGAGTTTACCACAAGAGGTTTGAGTACCTCCCTTTAACAGTTGATCCTCATCTTTGGATGCCCTCGGTGTGTAGATGAGAGGCTAACAAGGGTGGCATCCCCGCCTTCACTCCAACCCGCAGCTCTCACGGGAAAGCTCCTGGAGTATTTGTCTTGAGGTTTGTGAATGATTGGTTGACTCTCTGCCCACTTCATGGGATCAGGGAGTGAGCAAAAGCCAGCTCCACTGAAGCTGCCCCTCTGCCAGGTCTGCTCAGTCCTCATCTCCCGCTTTCAGCCACAGAGTGATGCCTCTGCAGAGCAGGCCCGCCAGGCAGACAGCAACAGGGCAAAGCTGGCTCATCCTTCTCACCAGCGCTGGGCCAAGGTCCAGCCCCTCTAGGACTCTTGAGTCTGCACCCTTCCCTTCCTGGTACCTCCCTCTTTGCTTTATCCAGCTGCTGCCCAAAATGACTCTGAGGCTGACAGATAGTCCAGCAGCCCACCTGAACCAGGTTTTACATGGGGTCAAGTGAGGGCTGGCTCTGTTATTTGAGATGCTAGGCAGTGATCACAAATTTGTATTTGGCCCCAAGAGCTAGGCCATTGGAATCACTGCCTCCACACAAAGAGCTGCATCGGATACACCAGGACATGGAGTGCATTACAGAAGGGTGTGGGGCCTCCAGGGCCTGAGTCAGGGTCTGACTCACATTCTGCTAAGGTTTCCCATAGCACCTTGCAGGGTAACTTAGAATCACTTAGAATCAGTTGTGTCCAACTCTTTGCGACTCCATAGACTGTAGCCCGCCAGGCTCCTCTGTTGATGGGATTTCCCAGGCAAGAATACTGGAGCAGGTTGCCATTTCCTACTCCAGGGGAGTAGGAAAGATCCCCTTCCCTACCCAGGGATAGAACCCACATCTCCTGCATTGGCAGGCAAATTCTTTACCACTGAGCCACCAGGGAAGCCCCCTTGCAGGGTACTTTATGGTAAATGCCTTCCCCGTGCTCCCCTGCCCCTCAGTGGTCCAGAAGCTCTTTGACTTCTTCATGTGACTAAGATACTGATGTAGATGGATGTAGACTTGCTGGGTCACTTGGGTATTAAATGCCCTGGCAGTTTGGTATGGCTTTGCCTTTTAGCTGTAACAGGAGATTCCTGACCATGCTGTGGTTGATAGGTTGATAGGTTTGTTGTTGTAACGGGGAGGTTTGCCACATTTTACCAGTTAGCTAAATAAGTGCAAGGGTCTTTCCAACACTATCTTTGCCTCTGAAAGTGATTGTTGAGGTAGATTCATCTTTTGGAAAACACAACACCAAATTAATAGTCCTTGTAGGTCTTGGTACTTTTTCTTCAGGTGGACAGTGTCCTCACGCTGCCACACTATCAGGTCTTCTTCCTCTCACTTTTAGATTCAGGAAATTGTCATAGCTGGAGGACTGGGTGGTTGGCTGAGATTCTTTATTTAGTTTTTCCATAAATTTCAGCCAACTCATACAAACTTGTTTTTAAAGACAACTTTTATTTTTCTGAAATAGTATTGTACAGAATTGCAAGTAGAAACAGCTGCCTCTAAGGAATTTATGTAATTAGAAATTTAAAATAAGGGCATTCAGTGAGAGGAGTTACACATGCTAGTTACAAAATGGAAACATATCAGATATTGAATATAAGAAAATATAAAAATTTTATAGCCTGTAAGTGCTTTGCTGCAAACTAATATAATTTCACTTTAAACCGGAATAATGAGTCCAGTAGGTAGAAAATTAAAATATACAAACATAAGATAACTTTTACAGGCTTACCTCAAATGCCACCTGCTCCTCAAACCTTTCTTAGACCCTCACATGGACGTGACCTCCCTCCCCTGAAACTCCCCAATGTTTTCTTTGTACCTCTCATTCTCATCTGGCCTACATTATGCCTGCTTGCTTATCTTTGTTTCATTCCTTTCTCTCTGCTTCCCTTAACTACATCTTAATTTCCTTGAAAGTAGTGTCTAGTTTTGCAATGTACCTAACACAGGACTTAATCATAGAAGGTTCTCATTAGCCTTAAGGAAAAAAACATGAGAATGCAAGCCAGGTCAAGCAGTTATTAATAGGATAGTGAGCGAAGGACTGTTCACCAGTGGCTTGAATGCCTTCTCTTTGTAACGGGTGCCCTGATAGATTTCTAGGGGGCTGGCCAAATAAACTCCCCTCCCAGGACAGGCACAAGCACACTCTCCCTCTCAGGTTCTCACTGATATTACTGAAATACTGACCATTTATATGATATTTTGAATTTTTGACTGTGGATGTGTGGATTTGTATTTCAGCACCTCGAGTAACACAGTTAGAAGGAAATGCGTGTGAAATTTTATGGGAGACAGTACCACCCATGAAAGGCGACCCTGTCAACTACATTCTTCAGGTGTTGGTTGGAAGAGAATCTGAGTACAAACAGGTGAGAACCAGCATGCGTAGCACGTGTGTGGCCTGTCAGTCTGGTTGGCTCCTGGCCTGCCTGTTGCTGTAAGGATTCAGTGGCAAGTGAACTATATTTTTCTTAAAATCGATCATAGAAACTGATTCATATGTACCCATTACCTGACTCTTTCAGATATAATAGCTCTAGCTTAGGTTCTTACATTTTCAGTTTCTCAAGCATAATCTCATGGGTTTTAAGTTCTATATTTGTATTTGATATTGCCTGTGATATTCACAAGTATCAAACTGTGTATGTATCAAAAACTGTGTCAGTGATTTTACTCTAGAGGGAAAAAGTGTCAACCTAATTACTGAAGCCCCTGTTCTATCTGCCTTTTTTACGGAAGTTATAATTGAAGGATGAGGAGGAAGATGACTTATCAGCCCTCAAGGCTGTGATTCAGAAGCTTTGGGTCACTGTTTGTCACCCTTTAATGTGCGTAGGATCATATGAGAATCTGTTCATGTGGATTCTGATTCAGTCAGACTGGGGTCATGGTTCAAGCCCCTAGGTGACACCGATGTTGCTAGTGCATGGACCATGTTTTGGGTAGCAAGAGTTTATCACATGATAAAGGATTTGGGTTTATCATTCACCCTTCTTGATCCTGATTCTTCCAGAGCCACTCATTGTTTTGTCACTGGCTATGAAGCATTCAGCTACTCTATAGGTTTCTATAACATTCTCAGAAACTTGATAACTATATGAAAGCAGAATATAACACTATTGCTCTGTTAGGAAAGCTGAGACCCACTCCTTACCAGCACTTGTAATAGAGGTGTGCATTTACATCAAACTCAAGAAGTTGAAGATAAATGCCACCTGTCTTCTGAATCATTATCATAATTTGCAAAAACTTGTTTATTCAGATAAAGGCTTTAGATAAACAAAACAAGTAGAAAAAATGATTCAGAGCTTGTGTTAGTTTGCTGGTTAATACTCCTCATAATAATGTGTAGAAAGAAAGAAAATTTTAGTAAATTTCATAATCCTTTGTTACTATGAAGTGTCAGATTAAAAAGTGAATTACTTTAAACACATTTTGCAAAAACTTTTAAATATGACAGCCACCAGTTTTGTTTAACATCAGTGTATGGTTTCACCAGTTTCCATCATTCCTCTTAGATAAGAGCAAACGCACTCTTGTTTCCTTTCACCTTACAATCTCATATTTCATTTCACAGTAAGTATTTATTTATTATAATTGGCGACTAATTACTTTACAATATTGTGGTGGTTTTTGCCATACATTGATGTGAATCAGCCATGGGTGTACATGTGTCCCCCAGTCCCAAACCTCCCACCCACTTCCCTCCCCATTTCATTCCTCTGGGTTTTCCCAGTGCACCGACTTTAAGTGTCCTGTTTCATGCATCAAACTTGGACTGGTCATCTATTTCATATATGGTAATATACATGTTTCAATGCTATTCTCTCAAATCATCCCACCCTTTCCTTCTCCCACAGAGTCCAAAAGTCTGTTCTTTATATCTGTGTCTCTTGTTGTCTCGCATATAGGGTCATCATTACCATCTTTCTAGATTCTATATATATGCATTAATGTACTGTATTGGTGTTTTTCTTTCTGACTTCACTCTGTATAATAGGCTCCAGTTTTATCCATCTCATTAGAACTAATTCAAATGCATTCTTTTTAATGGCTGAGTAATATTTCATTGTGTATATGTACCACAACTTTCTTATCCATTCATCTGCCGACAGACATCTAGGTTGCTTCCGTGTCGTAGCTATTGTAAACAGTGCTGCAATGAGCATTGGGGTACACATGTCTCTTTCAATTCTGGTTTCCTCGGTGTGTATGCCCAGCAGTGGGATTGCTGGGTTGTATGGCAGTTCTAGTTCCAGTTTGTTTTTTTTTTTTAATCAATTTATTTATTTTAGTTGGGGGCTAATTACTTTACAACATTGTAGTAGTTTTTGCCATACATTGACATGAATCAGCCATGGGTTTACATGTGTTCCCCATCCTGAACCCCCCTCCCACCTCCCTCCCCATATTTCCTGTTTTTTAAGAAATATCCACACTGTTCTCCATAGTGGCTGTACTAGTTTGCATTCCCACCAACAGTGTAAGAGGGTTCCCTTTTCTCCACACCCTCTCCAGCATTTATTGCTTGTAGACTTTTGGATAGCAGCCATTCTGACCAGCATGAGATGGTACCTCATTGTGGTTTTGATTTGCATTTCTCTGATAATGAGTGATGTTGAGCATCTTTTCATGTGTTTGTTAGCCATCTGTATGTCTTCTTTGGAGAAATGTCTCTTTAGCTCTTTGGCCCATTTTTTGATTGGGTCATTTATTTTTCTGGTATTGAGCTGCATGTGCTGCTTGTATATTTTTGAGATTAATTCTTTGTCAGTTGTTTCATTTGCTAATATTTTCTTCCATTCTGAAGGCTGTCTTTTCAACCTTATAGTTTCCTTCATTGTGCAAAAGCTTTTAAGTTTGATTAGGTCCCATCTGTTTACTTTTGCTTCTATTTCCATTACTCTGGGAGGTGGGTCATAGAGGATCTTGCTGTGATTTATGTCAGAGAGTGTTCTGCCTATGTTTTCCTCTAGGAGTTTTATATTTTCTGGTCTTACATTTAAATCATTAATCCATTTTGAGTTTGTTTTTGTGAATGGTGTTAGAAAGTGTTCTAGTTTCATTCTGTTACAGGTGGTTGACCAGTTTTCCCAGCACCACTTGTTAAAGAGATTGTCTTTTCTCCATTGTATATTCTTGCCTCGTGTCAAAGATAAGGTGTCCATAGGTGTGTGGATTTATCTCTAGGCTTTCTATTTTGTTCCATTGATCTATATTTCTGTCCTTGTGCCAGTACTATACTGTCTTGATGACTGTAGCTTTGTAGTATAGTCTGAAGTAAGGCAGGTTGATTCCTCCAGTTCCATTCTTCTTTCTCAAGATTGCTTTGGCTATGAGGTTTTTTTGGGTTTCCATACAAATTGTGAAATTATTTGTTCTAGTTCTTCACAGTAAATAATTTTACATGAGTTACTCTTTCAACTTACCTCAAAGATATGATTGGTTTCAGAGTTTCAGCTCACGTGGAGAATAGAGGATTTTTTTTCTCCCACTAGGTTTAGTCATCTTTAACACCAATAGAATCATCCTGTCCCATAGCATTGTGAAAAAGGGTTAAAGGATGAACTGTTACAAAATTTTACAACATATCATTTAACACTTAACAAGATTCACTTCCCAACAGTACATTCATCACTGTATTTTATAAACCTTTTCTCCAGCTACCAATGCTTTTCTGCTTGTTCTTCGGTAAATGTTCTGCTTCTCAAAGCACACTGATTGCTGTTTTTCATTATTTATTCAATATCTATACATCAGGCATTGCCAAAGTATAGGTTAATTCAAATTAGATTTCATTGGTAGGTGTGCTGCTTTGAATCTTGCTGTTTAATGCTAAAATATTTTAACCCATGAACATACAAATACTAATACACAATTACATATATGCTTCAAAATATATTTCTTATTGTAAATAAACAGCTATTAATAAGAGTTTCTTGGTGAAAACACAGTTAAACCAGGGTGGGCTCAGTAGATACGAATTAGCAATCTTCTTTTAACCATGTGTTTACTGCATTTACCAAGAAATGATTAAGGCAGGTAGTGGTACATGAAAAGCCGCAGTTGAGTCAGGGACAATTTGTACTGAGTTTTTTGCTTCTCCCTATTCAGTAAGCATTAACTTAAGCATGATGTTTTGAGCCCTACATTCACTTGTTCTGGACACGAGATAGGGAATGAGGCCTGTTTATATTATGTGTACAAAGTAATGGTTAATTATAGTCCAGAGATAACAGGCTTTGAATTCATAGAGGCAAAGGAAAAGAAAATGAGAGGTCATCATTGCAGAGCATACACCATGGCAGAGCTGTGGGCTTATAGGAAGCACTGTGTATACTTCAATTACAGCACTAATCACACAGGATCCACTAATGTGTGGGCTTGTGTTATTCATTTTTATCTTCCCAGGACTGGAACATAGCTAGGCACTCTGTAAATGTTTTTTGCATGCATGAAAGAGGCCTGTTTCAAAGGAACAGGGTGATTTATACTTGCAGTGGGGATGAGAATTAAACTTGACCATAGGGGGGATTTAGAAGTGCTATTTGTAACTTAGGTGAAAAAAATCACCCATCATAGGACAGTGTGCTTCTGTTCCCCAAGCTCATTTTTTACAGGCAACATATGGCAAGGGCCAAGGCTTTTGCTGATATTTTGCCGGAAACATTGAGTTAAACTCTGTAATTAGCTTTCTTTTGTTTAGCTATTATGATGGAGGGTGAGCAGCTGGTTCTAATTATGAAACAGTCTATTAACTTCAAGTATTAAGTCCTCACCTAAAGTTTTACTCTGCGTTAGTATGCATGTGTATATTGATTTGGCTTTTCTGCCATTTAAAGTGTCTTTTCAACCATAAGCTTTTTTTCAATAAGCTTAAAGTTCTTTTCAGACATTAATTGTAAAGCATTCAAGAAAAGAATGAAAATTGTATGTATATGCAGGTGACTTTTTTTACCTCACAAGACAGAACATAAGCAGTTTTATAATCAAGAAAGTAAAGTGAAATGATACACATTTGTATTCAGACAGCAATGATTTTTATATAAAGTGTGTAAATATAAACACCGAAGGTAAGAAAAGGGTAACAAACTATAAGAAAGTATTACCTGTTGGGAGCCAAAATTTGTGACATATTATTAATACTGTTGCTGCTCAGATTTATTGCATTAAGAAAACTTTGAAGCATCTGAAAATTCATAGGGCTCCACCTTTAACTTGATGGCATCTCTGAATTTATTTTGTATCATTTTTAGACTATAGTATTGGGACATGTATTGATTCTTTGTGGTATCACACAAGGTACTGTGAAGAAAAATCTTCTCTTGACCTTGATGGAACGATTTTAAAGACTTGGAGCATGCCTATTTTTTAATGGTTTGCAATTTAATTCCCTAACAGAAATTAAACAGGCTATGACTGTTTATTTGCATAAAGGTTCAAATCCAAAGCAAAGTAAGGATAGATCAAGATGGGAATATTTAAAAGCTGTTATTTGTCTTACTGACTCTCAACACTTTGTAGGTTTATAGGTCCCTTTAAGTATCTGATGAAGGATGACTCCTCCTACCAAAAAAATATTCATGCATACATCCATTTTCAGTTCAGTCGCTCAGTCGTGTCCGACTCTTTGCGACCCCATGAATCACAGCACGCCAGGCCTCCCTGTCCATCACCAACTCCCGGAGTCTACCCAAATCCATGTCCATCGAGTCAGTGATGCCATCCAACCATTTCATCCTCTGTCGTCCCCTTCTCCTCCAGCCCCCAATCCTTCCCAGCATCAGGGTCTTTTCCAGTGAGCCAACTCTTCTCATGAGGTGGCCAAAGTATTGGAGTTTCAGCTTTAACATCAGTCCTTCCAATGAACACCCAGGACTGATCTCCTTTAGGATGGACTGGTTGGATCTCCTTGCAGTCCCGAGGGACTCTCAAGAGTCTTCTCCAACACCACAGTTCAAAAGCATCAATTCTTTGGTGCTCAGCTTTCTTCACCGTCCAACTCTCACATCCATACATGACCACTGCAAAAACCATAGCCTTGACTAAATGGACCTTTGTTGGCAAAGTAATGTCTCTGCTTTTAAATATGCTGTCTAGGTTGGCCATAACCTTCCTTCCAAGGAGTAAGCGTCTTTTAATTTCATGGCTGCAATCACCATCAGCAGTGATTTTGGAACCCAAAAAAATAAAGTCAGCCACTGTTTCCCCATCTATTTCCCATGAAGTGATGGGACCAGATGCCATGATCTTAGTTTTATGAACTTTGAGCTTTAAGCCAACTTTTTCACAGAGGCTCTTTAGTTCTTCACTTTCTGCCATAAAGGTGGTGTCATCTGCATATCTGAGGTTATTGATTCCAGCTGAGGCATCTTGATTCCAGCTTGTGTTTCTTCCAGCCCAGTGTTTCTCATGATGTACTCTGCTGCTGCTGCTAAGTCGCTTCAGTCGTGTCCGACTCTGTGTGACCCCATAGACGGCAGCGCACCAGGCTCCCCCGTCCCTGGGATTCTCCAGGCAAGAACACTGGAGTGGGTTGCCATTTCCTTTTAAATAAGCAGGGTGACAATATACAGCCTTGACGTACTCCTTTTCCTATTTGGAACCAGTCTGTTGTTCCATGTCCAGTTCTAACTGTTGCTTCCTGACCTGCATACAGGTTTCTCAAGAGACAGGTCAGATGGTCTGGTAGTCCCATCTCTTTCAGAATTTGCCACAGTTTATTGTGATCCACACAGTCAAAGGCTTTGGCATAGTCAATAAAGCAGAAATAGATGTTTTTCTGGAACTCTCTTGCTTTTTCGATGATCCAGTGGATGTTGGCAATTTGATCTCTGGTTCCTCTGCCTTTTCTAAAACCAGCTTGAACATCTGGAAGTTCCTGGTTCACATATTGCTGAAGCCTGGCTTGGGGAATTTTGAGCATTACTTTACTAGCATGTGAGATGAGTGCAATTGTGCGGTAGTTTGAGCATTCTTTGGCATTGCCTTTGGGACTGGAATGAAAACTGACCTTTTCCAGTCCTGTGGCCACTGCTGAGTTTTCCAAATTTGCTGGCATATCGAGTGCAGCACTTTCACAGCATCATCTTTGAGGATTTGAAATAATAGCTCAACTGGAATTCCATCACCTCCACTAACTTTGTTCATAGTGATGCTTTCTAAGGCCCACTTGACTTCACATTCCAGGACGTCTGGCTCTAGGTGAGTGATCACACCATCGTGATTATCTGGGTCATGAAGATCTTTTTTTTACAGTTCTTCTGTGTATTCATGCCACTTCTTCTTAATATCTTCTGCTTCTGTTAGGTCCATACCATATCTGTCCTTTATCGAGCCCGTCTTTGCATGAAATGTTCCCGTGGTATCTCTAATTTTCTTGAAGAGATCTCTAGTCGTTCCCATTCTGTTGTTTTCCTCTCTATTTCTTTGCATTGATCGCTGAAGAAGGCTTTCTTATCTCTCCTTGCTATTCTTTGAAACTCTGCATTCAGATGGGAATATCTTTCCTTTTCTCCTTTGCTTTTCGCTTCTCTCCTTTTCCCAGCTATTTGTAAGGCCTCCTCAGACAGCCATTTGGCTTTTTTGCATTTCTTTTCCATGGGGATGGTCTTGATCCCTGTCTCCTGTACAATGTCATGAACCTCTGTCCATAGTTCATCATAGGCACTCTATCAGATCTAGTCCCTTAAATCTATTTGTCACTTCCACTGTATAATCATAAAGGATTTGATTTAGGTCATACCTGAATGGTCTAGTGGTTTTCCTCACTTTCTTCAATTTTAGTCTGAATTTTGCAATAAGGAGTTCATGATCTGAGCCACAGTCAGCTCCCGGTCTTATTTTTGCTGACTGTATACAGCTTCTCCATCTTTGGCTGCAAAGAATATAATCAATCTGATTTCGGTGTTGACCATCTGGTGATGTCCATGTGTAGAGTCTTCTCGTGTTGTTGGAAGAGGGTGTTTGCTATGACCAGTGCCTTCTCTTGGCAAAACTCTATTAGCCTTTGCCCTGCTTCATTCTGTACTCCAAGACCAAATTGGCCTGTTAGTCCTGGTGTTTTTTGACTTCCTACTTTTGCATTCCAGTCCCCTATAATGAAAAGGACATCTTTTTTGGGTGTTAGTTCTAAAAGGTCTTGTAGGTCTTCATAGAACTGTTCAAGTTCAGCTTCTTCAGCATTACTGGTCGGGTCATAGACTTGGATTACCATGATATTGAATTTTAAATTTTAAATTGCATATGAAACAAATGTATATTCAGTTTCCTGAAATTGTGGTATAGGACCCCTGATTCATTTAGAAACTGTTAGGTGCTCTGTACAGTGAGGGCTGCCTGGCATATAACAGAATAGCATAATCTGTGCTCTCAGAGCTTCCAGTCCCACTGGGGTGGAAACAGCATGCCCCCAAGACGCAGTTCGGTAATAGTGCCCTTCCCTGTCCTCTTTGGCTCAGGAGCAGCAGTTCCTGCCCAGCATTACACCCTCCACAGAGGAATCCTGCAGGTTAGTAAATGCCCACTTCAGCAAGGGGCCAAGGAAGGTCAAATCTGAGTCTTGCTATCTTGTCAAAGTGGAGGTACCAATTCTCCATTTCAGGGTTACTGTGGACATCAGCTCTGTTCAGTCTTGAGAGGGTGGTGTGCAGATGGTGATGCTGGGCAGTTATATCTCCTTTTCTTGGGAGAATTAGTAAAAGAGATTTCAAGGATTTCAACTACACAGCATGTTACTCTGAATTGAGAGTCACAGATTCTTCGTTTTGATTATCTGGGTATTACTTTAAATCCCTTCACTTGAAATAAACATGTCAAAATTACTTTAAAATATATTGCACACCAAATCAAGGACAGAAATAGTCTTTGCAAAAATAATATTGCATGTATACTTACTGTGATATTATGATTGGTTACTTCAATAAAGATAATCTTAGATGGAGCTATGCCTTTTAAATTGGGTTGAGGCAGGAGGAAGAGCCCATAATGGTCAAAATGAGTGAAAACAAAGGGAGAAGAGGCACAGCCTGCTGCAGAGAGAGGCACAGTCCCATGAAAAGTCACCTGAGCTGTGCTGCAGGCCTGATGGCCTTACTGATTGTGTAATCCTATGGCTGTGATTATTTGCACAAAAACAAATCAGTTATCTCAAACCTGTGGAACCAGAATCCTCAGGAAATGGAGTATTGGGATTGTTTCATTTTTCCTTTGCTAGGAATGAATCCAAAAGGCTTAATCATAAATGTTGTTGACTACTATCAATGCACTGAGAACAACTCAATCATTGTTAATGATTCCATTGTTTAATCATGGCTGTACCTATACTACACCCTGTGGTTTGTGTGGGGGTTCTGACATTTAATGTTCACATGTACTTGTTTCTGGTAATTTTCCTCTTTTCAAACTGTGCTATAAGCATATCTACTGTTAAGTATTTAAGGTTTCTAATTAGAGAACATTCGATGAGCATCTTCTCTGTTATAGCCATGTGCTATTTGCTGTGGAAATAGAACACAGTCCCATACTCAATATATTTATCACATATATATATATATATTTAAAGATAATAAAAACATTGTGTTGACAATGCTTGTGAAAGGGAAGATAATAAAAACATTGTGTTGACAATGCTTGTGAAAGGGATGAGGTCTTCCAATTAAAATAAGAGCTAAAAGGAAAACATTTACAAATTAAAGGTCAACTTTTGATTGGCCTTGTCATTAAGGAAGTTCCCTTCAATTAGATATTCATTTTTCCTTCACTAAGCTTTTTGCCTAATGGTATGAGAAAAGTAGCATTCTTTTACTTTCAAAATACATTTTCAGGGATCTCTAGGGAGAGAAGTGATATAAATCAAGAAAATTTATATAAGGTTTCTATTCAAGATTCCATGAATTGGGTTTCTGGGAAATTAAATATACTTCTGTGCCAACATTCATAGAAGGAGCTAGCCCTGCAAATTCTGGACACCATAGAAATAATTTAACACTAGATATAAATGAAACTTCTTTATATCAGCTTTCCAAAAATCTCTCACACATCTGCAGGGAAATAGGTTACTAAGTGGTTTTCAGCCATGAGGTCATCAGTGTGGCATTAATTAAGAGGACACATCACAGAAATGCTGCCCAAGTCTTTCCTTGGCACATTCTGGGTTGGGGACCTGCTATCCATACATCATAAAGGAAAGGCAGTGGACCCAGGGTGGGGTGATCTGGAAGTGTTGTTTCACGGAAGCACCAGAGAAGTTATCAGACTCCCTGGGAAGACAAAGTCAGAAGGTCACGAGAAGTACACTTGGTATCACACCGTAGTCACTAGATGAGGACTAACGTGGAGGGTGGGTTCAACCCAAGGACGTGGAACCAGTGGAGCTGGAGAGCAGTTCCAGTGATGAGCAGGGGTGAGTTAGATGTGAGATGATCTCTGGGGTCAGAAGGATGAAATTTGATAAAGAGGACTTACCTCCAGCATATTCCTTTCACAAAGCATTTTGCACAGTTTCTTATTTAATAATCCCCTGTGGGGTTAAGTTAGGTACTGTTACTGTCCCATGTTAAACATGAGAAAAGTAAGGCTCAAAGCTGTTACTTGCCTGAGGTCACAAACCTAGAAAGTGCCAGAGCAGGGACTTAGACCTGGAATCCTGATGCCAGTTCCCTGGGGTTACACAAAAGAGCTGCAGTAGCTACCATATTTCACCCTTTGATAAGTGTAAAGACTTCAAGAGGTGAGACCTCCAAAATGATTGATGAAAGAAATGCAAGGAACCTTACACCTAAAGCTTAGATGGCATCTTTTCTTCAACTCCATCAGCATCCTAACATTAACTACTGCCATCATAGAGTTAGAATAGATTGTTTACCTGGGCTATTGCAGATAGGAAACCAAAGCTCAGATGGTGAAGGGACCTATGCTGGTCCCATAGGTTGCAGATCACGCCCTTCATGAATGGTCCCAACAGTTTCGAAGAAAAGACTTGTTTTGAAAAATACTGACTTGAGCATCTAAATTTAGGAAATTAAGTAAAGAACATTCACCATGAAAAGGTCTCTGTAAAGCAAAAAACGTGCACCATTGTTTTCCTGAGACCACGCACATGATGCTGGCAAATAAGCCATAGACAGTATCATCATGGTGTAGTCTGAACTCCTGAATCTGGCTGTGTGTGGGTTGGGACAGTCACCATGATGACAAGTTCATCTTAAAATAGCCATTTAACTAACTTATCATTGGAACAGTGAGCTATGAGAAAGGAGTACTCTCTCAGGATCACTGGGGTTTTCTAACAGCTCTTTTGTTCTTGGCTGCTCCAGCCCTGTTCAGTCTGTAACCGCAGTGGCTAAGACACATGCCACAATCTTCACAGAGAAACAGAGTAACTCACCTGGAGGAACATGCTTCAAATCTTATAAAACGGAATAGCAAAAGCAAGGGTGAATCTGGGAAATATGAGAAACACAATGGATTTTCTGGGGCTTACTCACTAAACAAAAGTACAATAAGACTCTTAACGGCTATTTCTAAAGTTTGAAAATGAGAGAGGAAAAAATTTTCAGAAGGCTGAATATCAGGTGAACATTGGATGTTCTGATGCCTTATCTAACCTACAATCTTCTTGCTCTTTCAGTTTGCACAACACTGAATGAGTGGCCAGTGCACTTGTGTTCTCTGACACAATGTCCTGCTACTTGCGGAGGTTTATGTGCTGGTCTTTAGCAACCGAATGTTTGTAGATTCCCACTGACTCTGGCAAGTGTTTCAGACAGTTGAGATTGTTGGAAGTACTCTATTGTCTAGGGAATTTATGTTATGGGCAAAATTCACAGTTTTACTAAGGTGGCCTGTCCCTAAAAATGCCCCTATCACTTTTGATCACTGTATGTTAAAAAATATATTTGAAGTATTTTTAAATTCTAAACAGTAGTAGTAGTAGTGATAATAATGGCTAACTTTTGCTTTGCAGTTACCTATATACCACCCATGTTTTAAGCACTTCATGAGGCTAACTCAGTGCTACTCAGCTAGAAAGTGTTTGGTTAATTTTACTTTCCTGTTTAATTAACCAAACCTCTTTACTGATTTGAGTTTCAGCTAGTTTTTTTCCTATCTCTAACATAAGACATGGATTTTTATGTAATTTTAAGGTGATTATCATTTCCTCTAAGTGTTTTGAGTATCAGTACTACTTTGATAGAAGAACAAAGTAGAAGAAAAATGGAAAAGAACAGGTTGATCAAACCGGAAACACTTAAGACAGACCATTAAAGTAAATATTAATTTGTGATAAATAGGACTGCATCAAAAAACTTCTTAAAAAATGATTAGGTAAGCCACAAAACTGGGAGAGAATATTCATAACACATATCTGACAAAGAAGTTACATCCAGATTATATTAAAGAACCACTGCAAATTAAAACAGGCAAAACAGTTGAACACACTCTTCACAAAAGAAGTTATATGAATGACCAAATAAGCACATAAGAGGTGGGAAACACCTTTAGGCATCAGGGAAATGCAACTGAGGTACCAGCCTCACCCGTTAGAATGACTGAAATATAAATGACTGACAATAACAAATGTTGGTAGGGTGTGGAGCAGCTGGAAGTCTCATGCTTAGGTGGCAGGAGTGCAAAGGGACGTGCTTGTTAAAACTTTCCCATGCAGTTAGACATGGAGTTACACTCAGCACTTCTAGGTATTCACCTAAGAAAAAGAGAAACTTAATTCCAAGATTTGTACAAAAATGTTCATAGTACTCTTACTGTATAAAAACTCCAAACTGCAAATAATGCAAATATCTGTCAAAAAGCAAATGGACGCATCAGTGTACAGGCATTTGGTAAAATACTTATTCTTCAGTAAAAGGAACAGCTACTGAATTGATAACACAGATGAATCTCCTAGGCACAGGATAGTGCACAGGATTTGATTGAATTTGTATGAACCTCTAGAGCAGGCAAAACAAATTACAGAATGAAAAGTCAAAATAGTGTTTACCTCTTAGGGCTGGGGTGAGCTATCTAATGGAGTAGGGTTTCATGGTGTAGCCACTAGTGAATGCCAACTGAGACTTTGCACTTTATTTCTGTAATTTGTTTTTAATTGTTTACATTTTAAAAAATTAGTTCTGTGCACCAAGATCAGAGAGCCCTTTATAAGAATTAAGTCGTCTGGTGATTTATGGCCTAAATTATTAAAATTCAACTAGATGCATCACCATTACTTGTATCAGCTGCAGTACTGATGAGTGCCTTACCTCCTGTCAATATCAGAGTCACTGAATTTATATTTTATTCAGAGTAGGTCAGCATACTTTATGGATGAAATACAGACTTGGACAAATGCCGTTCCATGTCCTCTTTGTTGTTATGGAGTTCATTTAAAGCAACCAGTTCTACAAGGACCCAATGTTATATGATTATTACTTCAGAGACCACAATGTTGTTACAAATTAATTGACCAGGACTTTTATTTTTCTTGAAGGTGTACAAGGGAGAAGAAGCCACATTCCAAATCTCAGGCCTCCAGACCAACACAGACTATCGGTTCCGCGTGTGTGCGTGTCGCCGCTGTCTAGACACCTCTCAGGAGCTAAGCGGAGCTTTCAGTCCCTCTGCGGCTTTTGTACTACAACGAAGTGAGGTCATGCTTACAGGGGACATGGGGAGCCTAGATGATCCCAAAATGAAGAGCATGATGCCTACTGATGAACAGTTTGCAGCCCTCATTGTGGTTGGCTTTGCAACTTTATCCATTTTATTTGCCTTTATATTACAGTACTTCTTAATGAAGTAAACAAACCCAACAAAACTAGAGGTATGAATTAATGCTACACATTTTAATATACACATTTATTCAGATACTCCCTTTTTTAAGCCCTCTTGTTCTTTGATTTATATACTTATTTTACAGATTTAGCTAGGAAAAAAAATCAGTGTTTTGGTGCACCTTTTTGAAATGCAAAACTAGGAAGAGGTTAAACTGGATTTAAAAAAAAAGAAAAAGAAGCAAACCAGATACCAAAAGCTAGCTTATGTTTTCTTTTAAAATTTTCAGATTTGCCTTTATTCTGTCTTCACTGATGTCTTTTGCAAGCCTTTGATTTTTTTTTTCCATGTTACAGTTTAGTAATTTATATTCACTGTTCACCTCTTATGTCTTGATCATCTGTATCTGTGAACATGAGTCACAGTGTGTGTACTTACAGGGCTAGGATTTCGGCGTTGTCAGAGTATTACCACACAAAAACCACCACATAACGGAAGATATGTTCACTCAGATAAGGCTGCCCTAAACAACCATGTTGTCACTCAGTTATTTAACTGTTTAGCTCATTGAAATCAAAATGTGTACTTTAATCTAAAATGTTTTAATAATCTGTATTTCTTATGATTTTAACACTATGAGCTGCCTGTCTAAGAAATCAAGTAACCAAAATGCACCTATAAATTATGGAGCATTGTAGATTTTACCACGTCAATTAATAGCAGTAACTTTTCGAGGGCATTGTGCAATAGTTAGTTGTTTCCTTGTTCAGCTATTTTAAAAGCTGCTTTAACTTGTTTGTCTTTGTATATAACTACTTCTAATCACTAGAGTTATTATATTCTGTTATGTTTGACCAGAATTATATGACGAGAACTGGTGATGGTTTAGTGCCTCTGCCCATTGTCCATGATTTACACTAATTGTGAGCAGTCTCCTTATATGTCAGCTCATTATTTTTGAAAGATTTGCCTTTAGGCTGTTCTTTGAGGTATCAATGAAGTGATTGAATTTCAGTTCCTTAATTCAGTGCACATAATACTAATCTAAACAGCAAATGAAAATTAAAACCCAATAAATTTGTAGTTCCTATTTTGGGGGGTTGACTTGGCTATGTGTGGAGAGGGAATGGTATTTGCTGGTAATAAGCACAGGGTGTTTGGGGGTTAAGGAGCCTAGATTCTCTCCCTGGATCTGTCACTAACTTGCTGCGTGACCTGAACATGTCACTTTACCTCTCTGTGCCTCAGTTTTCCCATGCATTAAAAATAAAAAATAAAATGGGGATTCTAATGTTTGTAAGTGCTTTGAGATCCTTGATCAACAGGTGCTATTGGAGTGCAAAGTGTTACTCTTGCATGTTTATTTTGATTCATGAGATTGTCAATTTTAACCCAAAGTCATTGGATTATGTATATGAAGTCCATAATGTTTGCGTACCTCAGGGACATTTAAGAGTTGGAGGTGCAAATATATTCCAAAAGGGTGCAACAGACACAGTGTATCCCCCTGCTTCTGTTTTTGTATATTTTTGCTACTTGGTTTTTCTTGATCATAGCTATTTTGTGCTTGGTCTATGTTGTCTTAAAATGCAGTATCCTGTACTAGCTTATAATATTCCCATACCAAAGTCATGGGGAAACCAACATTATTTTGTTTTTGGTTTATTTATACTATATTCTGCATACAGTACTTTAAATGCCAATTACAGTGCAATCTTTATTTATTGTAAAATTTTTTAAATGTACTTATGTACTAATTTTCCCTTGTAGCATGTTATTTTTTTTGTGTTTTATACTTTTGTAATTTTAGGTCAGTCTTGTTCCCTGGCAACATCTGTAGTATTATCATTCTTCTGACATTTTCTTGTGTTTTTAAAGATAAAGAGCATCTAGTGCATTAAATGCCAAAAAAAAAAAAAAAATCCATTATCAGTGATTGAAACGTTTACATGTACCCAAGAAAAACATAATCATCTCTTTAAAGAAAGTGCTAAGATCAATGAATTATTCTGTGTGCCTACATTGTGATGTAGTAAGTACTAGAAAGTTCTGTATTTTGTTATTGACTAGAATAACTAGTTTAATTAGCCTTGCAAACTGATGGCATCAAGGTAAATATATTTTTGCCAAAGTATCTGGCCTTCCAAAACTCACTCCACTATTAAATGTGCATTATGATCCACTATAACAACTGCATCTGCATTTTCTGAAACAATCTCATGCCTTTGGGGAGAAGGCATTTTTTTTTTTTTTTTTAACAATGAAGCATCAACTGAGTACAAGAACCTTGTCTGCAGGAGAAAAATAAAATCCCATTTTGGAAACACTTCAGAACTGCTGCTATAAAGAAAGAAATTCTCTGAATTGGTTGGAATTTTTTTTTTTTTAATGAAATAGTACTTTAAGCCAAAATTGCTATGAATATTTGATCTTTGAGGTTTTCATACTATCTAACCACCAGAAAGCTGAAGTGTGTGAAACACTAGCTGACAGCACTTTATTTTATTGCTCTCCATTATTGACTATTCATTATAATTCCTCAGTCAAAAAGTTATCACACTATCTGGCACTATTTTATATTACAAATATGTATATGTGATATTGATATATAACTATATATTGCCATTACACATGAACAATAAAATAAAGTGTTATGTTAACCTTCTCTCTTTGCCCTTTTGCAATATGTAGGAACGAGTGAGTGGCTTTCTGATGCTGTATATGTCAAACTCCTCTCTGGCACAAGGAATTCCAGTCATGTGAAGCAAAATTCCCTTTGTCCTCAAAGAAATTGTTTAAAAAGAAAACTTTTTTAAAAGATTTTTTGCATATTATCTGCCTTGTTCTTATCAACTTGAAATGTTGGCATTTTCTAACCATGTTTTGTTGGCTACAGTAATTCAGTATTCCTGTCAAATTTGAAAAGTGCCCTAATTGAATGTGTTTGAATGTTATCCTTGCACAATTCTTTAAATTGAAAGACAAAATGTTTTACCTCACTGTTGGACATACATTCCAAGCTTTTCAACTTTAGGAGAAAAAAAAAAATAATCATATGTTTGCCTGTATTGTAAATTTTAGACTATTTCATATACATTGTATTAAAACTGCCATATCAATTTTAATGTATAGATTTTGCAAATACTATGCTATATGTAATACCTAACTGTATCTGTAGTGTATATGTAATATATTTATGCCCAATAAATGTTTTAATTCTTTCTGACTTAAGTAGGGTTCTTCTGCCATGAATAGGATTGCTTTTGTTGTGTTGTTGTTGTTACTTTTTAAAAACTTAAACCACATCCCAGAAGTTGTAAATTCAGATGCCTTTAGAGGCCAGGCAGGTGGCATAGTGCAGGGACCTTGCTTTGCTATGTAAAGGGGTGGCTGCCACCCTGCTCCTGGTTGGGGTCCTGGCAGGTCTGCCACCCACAAACACGTAGGCTAGTTTTTTCAAAAGAGGCTGCAAGTCCAGGTCTCCCTAAATGGGCCAACTAACATGCGATTGTGGACAAGGCCCATGGACAGCCAGTTCTTTTTCAGAGTCTGTGTAGATAAAGTATGCTTTTATTCTAACATGTTATCCATATGCCAAACTCAGGAGCCCAGGTGTGCCTCTTCACTTAGCACCTGGGATGCTCCTTCTCTGTGACAGACTCGCACAGTTCTGACCTCCCCCTTCCCTCCTCCAGGCCCCATTCAGCAACAACAGCAATAAAGTATAGTGTTCCTACTATAGTCATGGTTTCATCATGATGTTTAGGCTGTTTTGCTAGGAATCCCTGCTATCTTTTTTCCCCCTGAGGGAAAAATGATTGGGGAAACTGATTGTTTATAACTCAAAGCTCTCTTTCTCAAAGAATGCTGATAATCATTCTTTTGGGTAAAAATGCCAAGTTGAACACATCAAGTTTTGCATGCTCCTTACACTCCACTCCTGAAAATATACTCAAGGGTTGTTTTTTTTTAAGTTATAACTGCTCTCAACACTGAAGAGTGGGAAAGAATTGTTAGCACGAGAATTTTGGAAACCTGACCAAAGCAAGCTGAATTCTCATTAACCAGGGAAGAGAAGGAACACCAACTCAATTCACATGCTGAATTCACTGAAGGTTCAAAAACTGATGGACATATTTCCCTTTAAAGTGATGGTAAAGAGGGATGGGAGCCTCAAATAGTATTGGTAAAAAACTGTTAAAAATGTCATTATAAAATCCCTCATTTTCTTTCAGCCGGACAGCTGCTCCTCCATCTTTGCAGAAACCAAAAGTTTATCTCCAAGAGAATGTAAAATAAGCCCTGGACTTAGAGAATATTATTCTTACCTGAAGATGAAGTGGTACAGCAGAGCACCCTTCAGTGGTACTTCTCAGGCTTGGCTACACCACACTATTACTATACCACCTGGGCAGCTTTTCAAAATCCCTATGTCAGACCCTGCACCAATAAGATGAGTATTTTTGGAATATCCTACACCAATCAAATGAGTATTTCTGGAATATCAATGTTTTTCAAACCTCTCCAGGTGATTGCATTGTACAGCCAAGATCAAGAACATCTACCCTAAGGTGAAACTCTCAGGCAGCAATCTTCTCAGCTTTTTAGTCCTCTGGCTTAACCAAAGGTAACCTGACATCTTATGAAAGCTGCTAACATGAAAAGTCCAAAGCTAACAACTTGGAAGAATCTGAGGCAAAGGGAGAAGAAGCTTCAGAAAACTACCACAGCCCCAAAGAGATGAGAAAAGACAAGTCATCTTTACACTAAAGGTAGGATGCTGTGGAAGAAGAACATGTGAGGAACATGGAAATTAGCAACTCAAGTAGAAGGATTGGAAACTGAAATTGAAAATAATCGTAAAACAAAGCAGAAAAGTGAAAAGGTAAATACATTAGGATCAGACCAGGATATTTAATAGCCAAATAATAGGAACTCCAGAAAGAAGAGAAAATGTAGAGAAGGAAATCAAACACATGAGTTTCCAGAGTGAAAGTACACAAGGGTGCTCAACACAATAGACGAAACAGGGACTCTGCCAAATAACATCATCTTGAAATTTCTAAACAATAGGACCCAGAGAAGCTCCCCAACACATGGAAAAACTGGTTACATGGGAGGATAAGAAGTCAGGGTAGCTTTATACTTCTTAGCGGCAACACCAGAAGCAAGGAATCAGTGAAGCAAGTATGTCAAGATTTTGAAAGAAAAAGATTTCCCACCTGCTTACTCTCAGTCAAGGGTAAAGCATCATGAAGACATTTTTAGAAATTAGAGCTCTCACACCTTTGCCTCCCAAGTACCCTTTCTTAGGAAGCTACCAGAGAATATGCTGTCCTGTGTGTGCTTAGTCACTCAGCTGTGTCTGACTCTATGACCCCTTGGACTGTGACTCACCAGGCTCTTCTGTCCATGGGATTCCCCAGGCAAGAATACTGGAATAGGTAGCCATTCCCTTCTTCAGGGGATCTTCCCAACCCAGGAATCCAACCCACATCTCCTGTATTGCAGGCAGATTCTTTACCATCTGAGCCACCAGGCATGCCAAATGCTTCCTGTATGATATGAGTGGATGCACCAAGAAAGATGCGTCTATGGGATTCCACCTTCAATGCTATTCACACAGGTCAGCAGTTGGCTGTCTGGCCCTTTGCCTCAGAGGAATTTATGCAAGTCTCACTTTATCCCTTCCCTATCCACAGTCATGATGGGTGCATAAACACACACTTCTCCCAACAGAAGAACTGCAAAATGATCCTTTTAAAAACTTGACCTTGGACTAATTAAAACTAACAATTAGGGAATTCCCTGGTGGCCCAGTGGTTAAGACTCTGTGCTTCCACTGCAGGGGGCATGGGTAGGGGAAATAAAGATCCTGCATGCTGTGTGGCATGGCAAAAAAAAGAAACAAACTAACAGTTAAATCTGTACCAGAACTGGTGCCCTCTATTCAGGGTGGTATTTAAAAGAAGTTCCCACTTCCACCGCTAGACTCTAAGTGCCTCAAAAGCATGGGGGAGGGAATATGTACCCAGGACAATAAGTTCACTCAACTCTGCAGCACACAGCACATTCTCTGGCACATAACAGAAGCTAAAATAAGGTTTGTTCAATTCAGTTGACTAATTTGGTCAGAAAAATTCACATCGTAGTGATGAGAGCCGTAAGATGCTGCTCCAGTCATCTTCAGTCATGGTGTGTTATTTTGTGTACAGTACTTTAGTTCCTTTTAAAATTGTAGTCAACAAAGTCAAATGTAGAAATTGCACACAAAACATTGAAATTCCAGATTGCACTGAGGTTTAAGAGATCTGGCAACTCGAAGTCTTATTCTGGAATGATGGTTATCAACAGGGATTGACAGCAGCTGTCCTTGTAGACTGGCACTTGCTCTGTGCTTGACCACCTTTCCCCCTAAATCCACAGCATGGATATGGATGATGACACCTCCTCTAATAAAAGAAAAATGCCTGGCCTTGTTTCAATCAACAGTGAGAGAACAGGTTGGGGGTGGGGGGGTGGGGTCCATCACCAACACCACACGCCTGCTCAAAATCATGTCACATAAAGCCGCTGATGCCACTCCAACCATCTCAACTCTGGCGTCCCCCTCTCCTTTGGCTTTCAATCTTTCCCAACATCAGGGTTTTTTTTCCTACTGAGTCGTCTTCGTATTAGGTGGCCAAAGTACTGGAGCTTAGTTTCAGCTATCGTCCTTCCAATTGCAATTATTCAGGAACTGATTTCCTTTAGGATGGGATTGGTTGGATCTTCTTGCAGTCCAAGGGGATCTCCAAGAGTCTTCTCAACACCCAGTATCCAAAAGCTTCAATTCTTCAGTTCTGAGCTTTTTTTCTTTTTAGTTCAACTCTACATCCTCTCACACGAACTACTTGAAACCACAGCTTTGACCTAATAGACGTTTGTCAGTAAAGTAATGTCTCTGTGCTTTCTTTTTTAATCGACTGTTAGGTTGGTCATAGCTTTTCTGCCAAGGAGCAAAGTGTCTTTTAACTTCATGGATGCAATCACCTTCTGCAGTGATTCTGGAGTCCAAGAAAATAAAGTCTTTCCACTGTTTCCATTGTTCCCCATCTATTTTTGCATGAACGGATGGGACCAGTGCCAATGTTCTGAGTTTTTTGAATGTTAAGTTTAAAGCCAGCTTTTTCATGCTCCTCTTTCACTTTCTCAAAAGGCTAAATCTTTAGTTCTTCTTTGCTTTCTGCCATTAGGTTGGGTGTCATCTGCATATATGAGGTTACTGATATTTCTCCCAGCAATCTTGATTTCAGCTTGTGCTTCATCCAGCCCGGCATTTCGCATGATGTACTCTGCATATAAGTTAAATAAGCAGGGTGACACAAATATAGCCTTGACGTTATTCCTTTCCCTATTTGGATACTAGTCTGTTGTTCTGTGTCCGGTTTAACTGTTGTTTTCACCTGCATACAGATTTCTCAGGAGGCAGGTAAGGTGGTCTGGTATTCCATCTCTTTAAGAATTTTCCACAGTTTGTTGTGATCCACACAGTCAAAGGCTTTGGCGTAGTCAATAAGCAGAAGTAGATGTTTTTCTGGAATTCTCTTGCTTTTAGTTGGAGAAACTATGTATTTATATGAAAAGGTATGCTATTTGTCCCTTTTTTCATTTGTTCTGTGAACTTGTTTGTATGAAGATGACACTTTTTTATTCCAAAAGAACATAGAATAATTAGCACATAGATCATGTTTATTTGTCATGTTTAGGAATGTCAGAATAATTAAACAGTTGGATATTGAGGGATAGTCTATGTAGATTTAATGTACTAGATCTTATTTTAATCTATGTCATTCTGTGCTAATTCTTGGTGATACCATTATAAACCATAACATCCTTATCTTCAAAAACTTAGAACCTTAAAGGAAAGAGAGATGTGCATACAATTATAATACAGAATGAAATGTGCCATAATTGAGCTTCAGGGGTTCATGATGGACAAGGAAGCCTGGCGTGCAGTAGTCCATGGGGTAAGTAAAGAGTCGGACACAGCTGAGCAACTGAACTGAACTGATATATATGGAGTTTGATCCCTGGGTCTGGAAGATCCCCTGGAGAAGAAAAGGACGGCTCACTCCAGAAATCTTAGCTGTGAAATCCCATGGACCGAGAAACCTGGTGGGCTGTGATCCATAGGGTAACAAAGAGTCAGACACAACTGAAGCAGCTTGAGCACAAAGAGACAGAGAGAAGTAAAATGGTAAAATGAATGGGCCAAAATGATGTGTGAACTTCCATTTACTTACTTGCCAAACATCTTTCCAAATAGGACATGTAAACTTTAACTCTCAAGGGTAGTGTCTGAGAACACATTTTCTCCACTTCCTTCCCAAAATAAATGTAAATAGACTTCCAAAAATGATATATTAACACCATGGTTTTAACTTGCATTGTTCTGATTATTTCCTCTTAGAAATCGGAGATATTTCGTATTATTTTGGATTATTGTCAATTAATGAACACATGAAGTGGCAGATACAACCTTAATTTGCATCGTGAAATACCTCAATTTTCCTTTAAATGTAAGAAAGTCTCATTCATCCATTCGTTCTTCTGCTTCTGTTTATTGAATGTCTTCCAAGTTCCAGAGACCACACCGGTGTCTAGAGTTAGAATGTTGCACAGTGGCACTGTTCCCTGAAGGAACATACTATCTTGAGGGAGAAACGGATATGTAAACAAGCAGTCCCAAGGAAATGGCAACCCACTCCAGTATTCTTGTCTGGGAAATCCCATGGACAGAGGAGCCTGGCAGGCTACAGTCCATGGGGTGGCAAAGAGTTGGACTTGACTGGGCGACTGAGCACAGGCTGCAAAGTCAGATGAGGGCCATTTTAGAGGACTCCGAAAGGACAGAGGACAATCATGATGCGTACATAGGGATTATCCAGAAAAAATGTGAGGTTAAGGGAGATGAGATTGATAAAGACTAGAGAAAAAGTGAACCAGACATAAGAACACCATGTGCAGATACCTGGAGACCAAGGATCATGGCAGATTCTCAGTTCTATCATGGACATATATAGCCTATTTGGGAGCAAAGCTAGATATTGTCTGGTGTTGGATCATGACTCAACCCTTCTGAGTCTCAAGAAGAGTTCTTGATACCGTTCAGGAGTTTCAGTGGCTCTTGCAAATAGCAAGGATGATTTTTTCTCTGTCCACGCCTGTGCTTTATCACCTTACCCCCTACTTCTCCTATCAATGAATCAGGAACCTGCTCCTCAATGGACCATCTAATCTCAAAAAGTGGAGAACAGAGGCAAGATTTTTCAGTGGCTTATTCCCACCTATGATTTATCCAAGAGAAGCAGAGGCAAATTATTAATAGTTCAGCAGCTGTATCTTATTAACACAAGGCATTAGGATATTATTATCATCAAATTGAAATGATCAGTATATGTTGTTACTTTTGCTTTTCTTTGTAATAGGTTTTTCTAATCATAAATAGTCTGATATCTTTCTTCTCTCTCCTTTCTCTCTTTCTTTAAAAAAAATGAAACCTGGAATAACTGCATATCAAATTTTAGAAACAATTGTAGGTGCTAGAAAGCATCTCAACATTTGTCCCATAAGAATTCCAGTTTATAGAATGTATTACAAGCTACTCTGTCAAACTGTCTGCAGGTTTAAACTCTTAAAACCTAAGCTGAGAATTTTGTAGCAAAAATCTTTCACAAAAGCACTGTTCTCTGACTCTAGAAAGTAGCCAGATTGTGGAGTGAAAAGAAAATTAGAGTGTAAAAGTAGAGGGCATGGTGCTTTGTAATGCATTTATCCATGTTTTTCCTACAGAGTTTCTTCCTAATGAGACATTATGGTAACCAGGGTTGCAAGTTGAGGAAAGGTTAGACTGTTTATTATCATTATCAAGAGTCCTGGGAAACTTAATAAGCCTCAAGGCACATGCTGAATGGCTTCTGTCTTACATAATCTAGTGTGCTATACTTCCAACCAAGATAAAATCCTCAGGATATATTTTTAAGATATTACTGTGAATGCATACTATACTTTCAGAGGATTGATTAAGCTTGGTACAAGCTCTCTTGTCTGAAAATGTAACATCATGTCTGATAAAAGTTCAGTTTGCCCAATCCAAAAAGGAAGAATCTGTTTCATTTTAAATCGATCGATGAATTACGAAATCATGTTTTACAAGCTGAAAACAAGTTCATTATTTTTATCTTAGTAATAATCATAAACCATCTCTTCTCTGAATTGTGAAGATGATGCAGCCAAGCTGGGATCAGTCACTAGAACAACTGGAGTGTGTCTTCCCTTCACTGAGATCCGGTCCTCAGTATTTGCTTGTTTCTTTCTGTGTACCACTCTTCGTGGGTGAGACTGCTGACCCTGGTGAAGCTGTAATCTGAGGCTTACACTGAAGGTGAGGTTAAATGAGCTTCAGTCTGTAACCGTTTCATGGAAGGTATCATGGACAGATGTTTGCCACATGTTAACACCCAGTTAGGGATTCCATTATTCATAAACATTCTTCTCAGCTGGGCAGAAGGGGACAGGTTGACACATGTTAACACCCAGTTAGGGATTCCATTATTCATAAACATTCTTCTCAGCTGGGCAGAAGGGGACAGGTTGACTAGTACTAACAGTGGGTTTATAGATTTTGAGATGATTAGTATGTCTGCATATTCCAGGCTAAATAAAATTAATTCAAGTTGTCACTGATCAATGCTGTGTCAAAAATCCCTTAAAAATGGGGACATCTGCTTTCTTATCCATCCATCCAAGACATCTATCCATCCACCTACCCACTCATCCTTGCATTCATTCATTAATAGATCACACAAACGTATTGAGTATATTTATTCTATGCCAACCATGTGAATGTGCATGCTAAGTTGCTTCAGTCGTGTCCTATTCTTTGCAACCCTATGGGTTGTATCCCGCCTCTGTGCATGGGATTCTCCTGCCTAGAATACTGGAGTGGTTACCCATTCCCTTCTCCAAGGGATCTTCCTGACTCAGGGATCGACCCTAGGTCTCTTATGTTTCCTGCATTGGCAAGCGGGTCCTTCACCTCTAGTGCCACCTGGGAAGCCCTGTGCCTTTCATATGAAGTTACATTAGTACATAAGCTTAAACTCTTACCTTCCTGGAACTTCTGAAGGGAGGGGAGGATAAAGAGATTACCAGAGGAAACAGCTTATACAATGGCCAGGACATGTGCAAAAGTAATACATTTTGAGGACCTGAAAGAAGTTTGGCAAAGCTGGGCTATGGTGTACAAACTAGAAAATCATATTCCTACAAAGGCATATTCTGCTGATCTACAATCAGTTCTATTGCAAAAATGCTGACAGAGTCAAGGTTTTTTGGATTTTCTGATGTGGTAGACAGTACCAGACCATGCCACTCAAGGTGTGGTCAACAGAATAGGTAACAGCAGCATTACCTGGAGCTTGTGAGAAATAAAGAATCTCAGGTCCATCCTAAATCGGATGAATCAGAATCTATGTTTTAACGAAAGCCCAGGTGATTCCTGAACATGTGAACAATTACCAAGAATCAGACTAAGAGATGATGCTGTGAAAGTGCTGCTCTCAATATGCCAGCAAATTTGTAAAACTCAGCAGTGGCCACAAGACTGGAAAAGATCAGTGTTCATTCCAATCCCAAAGAAAGGCAATGCCAAAGAATGCTCAAACTACCACACAGTTGCACTCATCTCACACACTAGCAAAGTAATGCTCAGAATTCTCCAAGCCAGGCTTCAACAGTACGTGAACCGTGAACTTCAAGGTGTTCAAGCTGGATTTAGAAAAGGCAGAGGAACAAGAGATCAAATTGCCAACATCCACTGGATCATCAAAAAAGCAAGAGAGTTCCAGAAAAAATTCTAGTTCTGCTTTTTGACTACACCAAAGCCTTTGACTGTGTGGATCACAACGAACTGTGGAAAATTCTGAAAGAGATGGGAATACCAGACCACCTGACCTGCCACCTGAGAAATCTGTATGCAGATCAGGAAGCAAGAGTTATAACTGGACATGAAGCAACAGACTAGTTCCAAATTAGGAAAGGAGTACGTCAAGGCTATATATTGTCACCCTGATTATTTAACATACATGCAGAGTACATCATGCGAAATGCCGGGCTAGATGGATCACAAGCTGGAATCAAGATTGCTGGGAGAAATATCAATAACATCAGATATGCAGATGACACCACTCTTATGGCAGAAATCAAAGAAAAACTAAAGAGCCTTTTGATGAAAGTGAAAGGGGAGAGTGAAAAAGTTGGCTTAAAACTCAACATTCAGAAAACTAAGATCATGGCATTCAGTCCCACTTCATGGCAAATAGGTGGGGAAACAATGGAAACAGTGAGAGATTTTATTTTCTTGGACTCCAAAATCACTGCAGATGGTGACTGCATCCATGAAATTAAAAGATGCTTGCTCCTTGGAAGAAAAGCTATGACCAACCTAGACAGCGTATTAAAAAGCAGAGACATTACTTTGCCAACAAAGTTCTGTCCAGTCAAAGCTATGGTTTTTCCAGTAGTCATATATGGATGGATGTGAGAGTTGGACTATAAAGAAAGCTGAGTGGCAAAGAATTGATACTTTTGAACTGTGGCGTTGAAAAAGACTCTTGAGAGTCTCTTGGACTGCAAGGAGATCCAACCAGTCCATCCTAAAGGAAATAAGTTCTGAATATTCATTGGAAGGATTGATGCTGAATCTGAAACTCCAATACTTTGACCACCTGATGAGAAGAACTGACTCATTTGAAAAGACTGTGATGCTGGGCAAGATTGAAGGCAGGAGAAGGGGACAACAGAGCATGAGAAGGTTAGATGGCATCACTGACTCAGTGGACATGAGTTTGAGTAAGCTCTGGGAGTTGGTGATGGATAGAGAAACCTGGTGTGCTGCAGTCCATGGGGTCACAAAGAGTTGGACACGACTGAGCGAATGAACTGAACTGAAGGCAAGAGACATTTAGTGTTGTTAGCTGTTCACCACAGATAAGGAAAAGAAGCTTCTGTAAGAATAAGTATCTTGCCTAAGATCAATACTTAGCAAATATAGGGGAAGAATTTGTATTTGGAGGTAGAGTATTTTCTTCAAATATTTGTTTACTTATTTATTTGTCTGCTCAGGTCTTAGTAGCAGCAGGTGGAATCTTCATGGCATCATGTGGGATCTTTTGTTCAGCGAGCAGACTCAGTAGTTCTGGGCATGGCACGTGGGATCTTAGTACCGTAATAGATCAGCGATCGAACCTGTGTCCCCTGCATTGCAAAGTGTTTTCCTAACCATTGGACCACCAGGGAAGTCCCGAGACTTAAGGTTATTCAGGTTAAATGAAGTCATCATGACAGGGCCCTAACCCAATAGGACTGGTCGCTTTTATGCAGAAGTATACTCACAAAGGAAAGGGTCACATGAGAACAGTCAGAAGGGATTGCCTGATCATACAGTACTTCTCATTTTCTTTTCATAAGAAACCTATATCCTGCTCAGCATAGTGCCTATAGTAGTAATACAACATTAGTTGCTCAGTTGTGTCCAACTCTTTGCAATCCCATGGACTATAGACCACTAGGCTTCTCTGTCCATGGGATTCTCCAGGCAAGAATACTGGAGTGGGTTGCCATTCTCTTCTCCAGGGGATCTTCCTGACCTAGGGATCGAATCCAGGTCTCTCCTATTGTATGCAGGTATACCAGTTTATATCCCCACCAACTGTGCAGAAGGGTTTCCTTTCTTCCACGACCTCCCCGGCATTTATTCTGTGTAGTATTTTTCATTAGGGCCATTCTGACTGCTTCCAGGGGACACCTTGTTGTTCTTTGGATGGGTACTTCTATAATAATCGGTGATTTGGGGCATCTAATCTGATGGTTTTCTTTGAACTGGTGCGAGGACAGTGTATCTGCTGAAATTGGCATCTTGTAAGTTGGCCCTCTTTTGAGGGGCTGTGCTCTGCCCAGGGACATTTTTTGAGGGCAGGGGATGTTTATAGCTCTGCTGCTGCTGCTGCTGCTAAGTCGCTTCAGTCGTGTCCAACTCTGTGCGACCCCATAGACGGCAGCCCACCAGGCTCCGCTGTCCCTGGGATTCTCCAGGCAAGAATACTGGAGTGGGTTGCCATTTCCTTCTCCAGGGCATGAAAGGGAAAAGTGAAAGTGAAGTCGCTCAGTCGTGTCCGACTCTTAGCGACCCCACGGACTACAGCCTACCAGGCTCCTCCGTCCGTGGGATTTTCCAGGCACGAGTACTGGAGTGGGGTGCCACTGCCTTCTCCGTTATAGCTCTGCAGGCCTTGTGAAGAGCAAGTTCTGAGCAGCCGTGGTTTTAAAGTTGTAGTTGCAGAACACAACCACAAGGAGGCAGCTCTTCCTCATGCCCCACTCAGGTTACTGGTGAAAAAGGAGACAGGCAAAGTCGTGTCCTAGGTTTTGAATGAGTGTGGAATGTGCTAGCACCAGAAGGCTTGCGCCTCTTTCCTCCGTTCCTCTTACCCTTTACAGTCCACAGAAATAGCATCATCTGCCAAACCTCCCTACTGACAACGCTATCAATCTGGGTGAGGCAGCTACAAGAAAAGGAGGCTGGAGCTGGGAACCCCAACAGCTGGAGATATAAAGACTGGGGGACTTTTCAAAGCTCTTCCATCCTAGAGTGTGCACCATCTTTGGGGTGCCTTTTGATTGGTTCAGCTATGCTTACTTGCTAAGTCGCTTCAGTCGTGTCTGACTCTTTGCAACCCCGTGGACTGTAGCCCACCAGGCTCCTCTGTCCACAGGATTCTCCAGGCAAGAGCACTGGAGTGGCTTGCCATTCCCTTCTCCAGAGGATCTTCCCTAATAGGTATTGAACCTGTGTCTCTTATGTTTCCTGCATGGGCATGTGAGTTCTTTACCATTAGTGCAACTTGGGAAACCCTCAAGTGTAGGAAGGGCCAACTGGATCTGGAGTTTGTGGCACCATCCAGAGGGGGACCAGGCACTCCAGGTCCAGGGCATTTTCATTTGCTGCCCATTCCCCCAGCTCCCTCAGCCTTAGGACAGTCCAGCCTTGGGATTGGAGCCTGCACGGGTCCAGGTTTGTGACACCAGCCCAGGTCCCCAAGGCCTGAGGGGATATAGTAGACTTTGCTTTCTGCTTTTTTTTTAATTACAGTATTATTTCATGTTTGAGTATTGTTTACTTACACTGTTATTTTTCTTTGCATTGTCAGCAAACGTGATTTATTTCAAGATATATATTCAACTATTAATTTCACAATCTTTTTTTAATGAGATTGTGACAGTGTTGACTACAGTTCCTATGCCCTACAGTAGGTCCATGTTGATTATCTATTTCATATATATTTGTATGTGTATATTAATCTCAAGCTCCTAATTTATTCTTTTCCCCACATGTTTCCTCCTTGAGAGCCATCAGCTTGGTTTCAAAGTCCTTGAGTCTCTTTCTCTTTTGGAAGGTAGTGCCTTCCTATCAGATTTTACATTCTACCTGTATGCAATATCCTAAGCTATTATCTTTCCTGTCTCACTCAGTTCACTTTCTGCATGATCATCCTGAGTTCCCCCAAACTGCTGCACTTGGCAGTATGTCCTGCTATTTTATGTCTGAGTAATATTCCCTTGTCTATATCACCACAGATTGTTTCCCATTCATCTCTGGATGGACATTTTGGTTGCTTCCGGGTTGTGACTGTTGTCAGTAGTGCTGCAGTGAATGGTGGAGTGCAGTTGTCTTAGTGTATTATAGTTTTCTGTGGATATGTCCAAGAGTGGGATTATCTGATCATAAGGTAGCTCTTTTTTTCTTTTGTAAGAAACCTGTCTACTGGTCTGCACAGTGCCTGTACCGGTTTAAGTTCCAAACAACTGTGCAGGAGGTTACCCCGCCACCACCCCCCTCACCCCCTCCACCCCCGCCAACTACCTCTGCAGCATTTATTGTATGTAGTGTCTTTGCTGATGGTCATTCTGACTGCTGTGAGGGGACACCTCACTGATCTTTGGATGGGTGTGTGCTGCATGCTTAGTCGCTTCAGTTATGTCAGACTCTCAGCGATCCCATGCATGGGATTCTTCAGGAAAGAACACGTGCCCTCCTCTAGGGGATCTTCCCAATCCAGGGATCGAACCTGTGTCTCTTACGTCTCCTGCATTGGCAAGTGTGTTCTTTACCACTAGTGCCCCCTGGGAAGCCCCTTGAATGGGTACATCTGTATAACTGGTGGCGTAGGGGTATCCAAACTGGTGTTTTCCTTTGAAATGGTGTGAGGACAGTGTACTTGCTGAAACTGACATCTTGTAAGTCGGCCCTTTTTCGAATCCTTCTTCTGCCCTTGAGGGCAGGGGATATTTTCAGCCCTTTCCACCTTGTTAGGGCTTCCCTGATAGCTCAGTTGGTAAAGAATCCGCCTGCAATGCAGGAGACCCTGGTTTAATTCCTGGCTCGGGAAGATCTGCTGGAGAAGGGATAGACTAGCCACTGCAGCATTCTTGGGCTTCCATTGTGTGGCTCAGCCGGTAAAGAATCCGCCTGCCATGCGGGAGACCTGGGTTCAATCCCTGGGTTGGGAAGATTCCCTGGAGAAGGGAAAGGCTACCCACTCCAGCATTCTGACCTGGAGAATTCCATGGACTGTATAGTCCATGGGGTTGCAAAGAGTTGAACACGACTGAACGACTTTCCCTTCACTCCACCCTGTTAAAAGCGTGTTCTGAAAAGTTTTAAATTGTAGTTGTTGGATATTTCCACAAGGTGGCAGCACTTCCTCATGCCCCGCTCTGGTTACTGGTGAAAAGGAAAAGAGGCAAAGTCTGTCCTAAGTTGTGAGTGTCGAATGCGTTAGCACAAACACCAAAAGGCTTGTGTCCCTTTCCTTCATCCCTTTTACCCTTCACAGTCCACACAAGTAGCTTCAGCTGCCTAACTTCCTTCCTGAGGGTGCTGTATGCCAGGTGAGCAACTACGAAAAAAGCCTAAAGCTAGGAATGCAACAACTGGAGATGTGAAGACCAGGGGACTTTTCAAAGCTCTTCCATTCCAGAGGGCGCACCATCCTTCAGGCGCGCTACACTTGGTTCAGCTGTAGAAAGAATCAACTGGATCTGGACTTTGTGGCGCCATCCCGAGGGGGACCAGGAACTCCAGGTCCAAAAGAGGTTCTTTTACTGGCATATCCTCTCCAGATCTCACAGCCTTAGGACAGTCCAGCCTTGGGAATGGAGCCTGAATGGGTCCAGGTGTGTAACACCAGTCCAGGTCCCCAAGGCCTGATGGAATATAGGCGGCTTTGGTTTCTGCCCCCTTTTAAAAATTACATTATTATTTCATGCTTGATGTGATTCATTTCTAGATATACACGTGACTATTCATTTCACCATGCTTTCTTATGAGATTGTGACAGTGTTGAGTATAGTTCCTGTGACCTACCCTATAAATACACATTGATTATATCATATATTGTTGTGTGTATATATTAATCTCAACCTCTTAATTTATCCTTTTCCACACATGTTTTCTCTTTGGGAACCATCAGCTTGGTTTCTAAGTCCTTGAGTCTCTTTCTGTTTTAGAAATGAGTGCATTCCTATCAAATTTTACAGTCTACCTATCAGTGATATCCTAAGCTATTATGTTTCTTGTCTCTCTCTCTGTTCATTTATTGCATGATTTTCTCGTTTCCCCATCTGATTGCACATGGCAGTATGTCGTGCTGTTTTGTAGCTGAGTGATATTCTCTTGTATGTATGTTCCACGGGTTGTTTATCCATGCATGTTTGGATGGACATTGGTTGCTTCTGGGTCATGGCTGTTGTCAATAGTGCTATAATGAATATTGGGGGGCAGTTATCTTTGCGAATTATTATTTTTTCTGGATATATTCCAGAAGTGGGATCATCTAATCATAGATGGCTCTCTTGTTTTGTAAGAAATCTCTCTACTGGTCTGCATACTGCCTGTACAAGTTTATGTTCTAAACAACTGTGCAGGAGGTTGGTGTGTGTGTGTGTGTGTGTGTGTGTGTATGTGTGTGTGTTTCATCCATGATCTCCTCAACATTTATTGCATGCAGGGTTTTTGTTGATGGCCATTCTGACTGCTGCCAAGGGACACTTTATTGATCTTTGGATGATCTTCTCTAATAATTAATGATATGGGGGATCTAATCTGCTGTTCTTCTTTGAAATAGTGCAAGTATAATGTATCTGCTGAAACTGGCATTTTGGAAGTCCACCTTCTTTACCTTCTTATTCCACAGCCCTGCCCCGAGACATTTCTTGGGGGCAGGGGATGTTTACAGCCCTACGGGCCTGGTGAATAGCAAGTTCTGAGCACCGGTGGTTTTAAAGTTGCAATTGCGAGATGTGTCCACAAGGAGGCAGAAGTTCCTCATACCCTACTCTGCTGCTGCTGCTGCTGCTGCTGCTAAATCGCCCCATAGACGGCAGCCCACCAGGCTCCCCCGTCCCTGGGATTCTCCTAGAGTGGGTTGCCATTTCCTTCTCCAATGCATGAAAGTGAAAAGTGAAAGTGAAGACGTTCAGTCGTGTCCGACTCTTAGCAACCCCATGGACTGCAGCCCACCAGGCTCCTCCGTCCATGGGATTTTCCAGGCAAGAATATTGGAGTGGGGTGCCATTGCCTTCTCCCTACCCTACTCTAGTTACTGGTGAAAAGGGAGACTTAGGGAAAATCGTGTCGAATGTGCCCGCAGAAACACCCGAAGGTTGTGTCCCTTTCCTTCATCCCTCTTACACTTTACAGCCCAGGAAAACATCATCTGTCAAATCTTCCCACTGAGGGTGCTGTATACCAGGTGGGCAACTGTGAAAAAAAGAGGCTGGAGCTGGGAACCCCAACAGCAGGAGATGTGAAGACCAGGAAGCTTTTGAAAGCTCTTCCATTTCAGAGGGTGCACCATCCTTCAGGTGCCCTACACTTGGTTCAGGTATAGGAAGAGTCAACTGGATCTGGACTTTGTGGTTCCATCAGGAGGGGGACCAGGCACTCCATGTCCAAGAGGGAATTCATTTTCTGGCACATCCTCTCCAGGTCTCTTAACCTTATGACCTAAGGCCCAGCCTTGGGAATGAAGCCTGCATGGGTTCAAGTTTGTGACACCAGCCCAGGTCCACAAGGCCTGAGTGAAATATAGTGAGCTTTTCTTTCTTCTTTAAAAAGAAAAAAAAAAAAAGAATCGCTGCTTTAGAGTTAGTGATTTATAACATTTGCATCTTTAAGACTCCATTACTTCTAAACTCCATAAAGGACAGTCCCTTTTTCTGTTTTTTCCAGCTTCTAGAGGCCACTCACATCCTCTTCCTCCTTCAAAGGCGACCACGCTGGTCTGAGTATTCTCCTGCTGCCATCTCTTTTTCTCTCTCTTCTACCTTTTTCTCTACATTTACGACTTCCTCTGATACATTGGAAGAACGGAACATCATTGTACCTACTGTAAATAGATAGAGGGAAGGATAGATAGATAAAATCAGATAGTTTGATACATAGATTGGTAGCAGAGAGATATTCTTTCTTCAGAACATATTTGTGAGGTAGGTAGCAGTGGTTTTATGAATGGGGCACATTCAAGATTTAAGCAGTATAGAGCAAGTAATTTATTAGGTTTTAATTTTGGCCATCAAAATAGCAGACATAGATTCCTGGAAGCTGGTTACATCCAAGAAAGGTACATTGAACTGGGCAATAAAGAACTGGATATATATTGGCTGAGGCAGGAAGAGACCTTTATGAAAGGAGGAACAAAGCAGAGGTCATGAATACAACAGAGAGCGAGAAGCAGCTCTGGTGGATCAGAATGTCCTTTTGGTAGATACTGATAAAAAATTGTCGCCAGAAAGTATGATACAATTCTGCTCACTCTTACAGTTATACAGGGAGTTCTAATTTAAAACAAATCCAAGTATATGGTGTGTGAATTATCCTGGGGATTCAGAAAACATGCTGGCAATGAGTAGAGGATTCGTTAGAACCATAACACATGACATCACCGTGTTTATAGGACAAAAATTGTCAAATACAAGCAGTTTGCTGTGATTCACCCTAAAAGCCTGTAGAGGGTCATTATTTCTTAGTAATGGTGGTGGGAGGTGAGGAGAAGGTGGGGGTATTTTAAAGAACGTCATTCTTTAAAATCACCACAAGAGGGCGGTAAGGAATCATGCTTTATCTACACAAGACAACAGAACGGCTTTTTTTCTTTATACACAAAAATTATTTGTAGAATGTGTTATATAATGGAACATTTAAAAATGTTTTTTTTTCTCATTTATATTTGTTAATCATGTTTAAAATAGCACTGTTTGCATCCTCAGAGTTTACTGGGTGCTAACTGGACATTATTCATGCAGAGAACATTTTCCATATGTGTGTCTGGGCACACTTAAGATGCAACAGATTCATACATAAATTATAAGCACCTCATCACTGTCAAGCGTTAATCTGTGATGAGAAATTAAAAAGAATTTTAAATGGAGAAATCTCTATGTTAAATCCATTTCCCCTTCCTGTTTATGAAATGAAATATTGAAGTGAACTTAAACGGAGTAGACTCGTGGTTCATGCTCAAGCTTCTACTGTTTACTGTTCCTACTGACCTTGGTCAAATTGCTCAGCTCTGCTGGGAACTGCATTGTGTATCTAGAGGGTTAAGCAGTGCCACCCAGCATTTTGGAGTTAGACACACCTACCATAACTTGCTATGGCATTGATGCTGTGTCCTTTTTAATTAAAATGGTAACCTCCATTCCACAAAGGGAAGCCTCAGGCTTGAAAACCTGGTTATTCTATCCTTTTCGTATTGATTTCCCCTTTTCCCCCATTTATCTTGTTTGTAACAAAAATTGACAACCTTTTTAATAGGGATATATTTAATTTCTCTAGAATCTTCTGAGCCTTCTTCCTTATTCTTTGTGCACATGTGTGTCTGACTATATCTATATGTGGATCTAGGTACATGTGTGCATTCTTGTTGTGTACATGGGTTTTTGCCTAAAGCGTGTCCGTGCACCTCTGTGTTCATGTTGGTGTTCATGTTAGCTGCACGTGTGCATGTGTGTGTTGCACATGTGAGTGTGCTTGATTGTGTATCTATATGAAGTATGTGTGTGCATGGACATACATTGTGTGCTGGGTATCAAAGTATTTACGCTCATGTGTGTGAGGGTAAGTGTGTATTATGGTCAGTTCACATGTGATATGTGTGCACATGTATGGGCTGGTATGTGTATTTGAGTACATGTATATGTTGTTGATTTGAATGTCTGTGTATATTTGTGACATTTTGGTGGGTAGGCAGGGAGACTCAAGTTCATTTGTGTGTATATATGTGTACATGTGCACAGGAGGATAAGAAGCTAGGCATTGTCGTTAGACTGTTCATAATTAGGCACCTTTATCTGAGCCATGAGAAGGTAGTGTGCTGTCTGCACCCATCTTTGGGTTCACAGGAAATGCTTTGAAATCTAGTGGCTGGAACTAGTACAGATTTACCCTTTGCTCTCTTTCCACCGTGAAACTCCTTTTTGCTGTGTTGTGTGAGAACCATTTTAAGTCCCACCAGCACTCCCCTTAATCTTCATTTCTGCTGTGTGAAATTTGTAGTTGAGACTAAGAGCGCCTTAGAGTAAGAACACAGGTGATTCATCAGTGGGTGAGGAGAAGGTATTTGTTCTGTTACTTAATAGTCTTACTTTGGCATTTTACAGTTTTTGCTCTTAGGTAATATGAGGAACTCTGAGTCTTCAGAAAAGAAAGGTGCAAGCTATCCTTTGAATTGACCATTTCACTAATACAGTATTTGATTAACCTCAACAGATTCTTGAAACATTTTCAGCTAGTGTCTTTAAAGCTCCATTTATGGCAGGAGACACAGGAGATGCAGGTTCAATCCCTGGGTCAGGAAGATCCCTTGGAGGAGGGTGTGGCAAGACAGCGAGGTGTCCCCTGGCATTGCTGGGAGAATCCCAAGGACAAAGGAGCCTGGCAGGGTCCAGGGGTCCATGGAGCTGCAGAGTCAGACACAACTGAGCATGATTTATGCCTCTCTGATAAAGAACACTCAGTATTCTTTGTCAAGAGAACACACTGATCTTAGTAAACACCCTCTTCCAACAACACAAGAGATGACTCTACACATGGACATCATCAGATCGCCGACACTGAAATCAGATTGATTATATTCTTTACAGCCAAAGATGGAGACACTCTATACAGTCAGTAAAAACAAGACCTGAAGCTGATGGTGGCTTAGGTCATGAGATCCTTATTATAGAATTCAGGCTTAAATTGAACAAAGAGAGGGAAACTACTAGGGCTTTCAGGTATGAACTAAATCAAATCCCTTGTGATTAGACAGTGAAGGTAACAAATAGATCCAAGCGATTAGATCTGATAGACAGAGTCCTTGAAAGAACTATGGACAGAGATCATAACATTCTATAGGAGGCAATGACCAAAACCATCCCAAAGGAAAATAAATGCAAGAAGGCAAAGTGGTTGTCTGAGGATGCTTTACAAATAGCTGAGGAAAGAGGAGAAGTGAAAGGCAAAGGAGAAAGGAAAAGATATATCCAATTGAATGCAGAGTTCCAGAGAATAGCAAGGAGAGATAAGAAAGCCTTCTTAAGATAACAATGCAAAGAAGTAGAGGAAAACAATAGAATGGAAAAGACTAGAGATCTCTTCAAGAAAATCTGAGATATCAGGGGAATATTTCATGCAAGGATGGGCATGATAAAGGAAAAATACAGTAAAGACTTAGCAAGAGCAGAAGAAATTAAGTGGCAAGAATACATAGAACCATACCAAAAAAAAAAAACCAACAAAAACTTAATGACCCAGATAATCACAGTGGTGTGGTCACTCACCTAGAGCCAGACATGCTGAAGTGTTAAGTCAAGTTGGCCTTAGAAAGCATTACTATGAACAAAGCTAGTGGAGGTGATAGAATTCTAGCTGAGCTATTTCAAATCCAAAAGATGATGCTGTGACAGTGCTGCACTCAGTATGTCAGCAAATTTGGAAGACTCAGCAGTGACCACAGGACTGGAAAAGGTCAGTTTTTATTCCAGTCACAAAGATGGAGAATGCCAAGGGATGTTCAAACTATTATATAATTGCATTCTTTCCACATGCTAACAAGGTTATGCTCAAAATCTTTCAAGCTAGGCTTCAGAAGTATGTGAACCAAGAACTTCCAGATGTTCAAGCTGGATTTAGAAAAGGCAGGGGAACCAGAGATCAAATTGCTAGCATCTGTTGGATCATAGAAAAAGCTAGAGAATTCCAGAAAAACATCTATTTCTGCTTCACTGACTACGCTAAAGTCTTTGACTGTATGGATCACAACAAACTATAGAAAATTCTTAAAGAAATGGGAATAGCAGACCACCTTACTTGTCTCCTTAGAAACCTGTAGGTGGATCAAGAAGCAACAGTTAGAACGAGCTATGGAACAACAGACTGGTTCCAAGTTGGGGAAGGAGTACGTCAAGCCTGTATGTTGCCACCCTGACTATGCAACTTATATGCAGAGTACATCATGTGAAATGCTGGGCTGGGATGAATCACAACCTGGACTCATTATTGCTAGGAGAAATACCAACAACCTCAGATATGCAGATGATACCCTCTAATGGCAGAAAGTGAAATGGAACTAAAGAGCCTCTTGATGAGGGTAAAAGCAGAGAGTGAAAAAGTTGGCTTAAATGCCATTGTTCAAAAAACTAAGATCATGGCATCAAATCTCATTACTACATACCAAATAGAAGGGGAAAATATGGAGATAGTGAAATATTTAATTTTCTTGGGCTCCAAAATCACTGAGGATGGGAACTGCAGCCAGGAAATTTAAAGATGCTTACTCCTTGGAAGGAAAGCTATGAGAAAACTATACAGCATGTTAAAAAGCAGAGACATAACTTTGCCAACAAAAGTCCATCTAGTCAAAGCTATGGTTTTTCCAGTAGTCATGGATGGATGTGAGAGGTGGACCATAAAGAAGACTGAGCATTGAAGATTTGATGCTTTCAAATTATGATGCTGTAAAAGACTCTTGGGAGTCCCTTGGACCACAGGGAGATCAAACCAGTCAATCCTAAAGGGAATCAACCATGAATATTCACCAGAAGAACTGATGCTAAAGCTGAAGCTCCAATACTTTGGCCACCTAATGCGAAGAACCCACTCATTGGAAAAGACCCTGATGCTGGGAAAAATTGAAGGCAGGAAGAAAAGCAGTGACAGGATGAGATGGTTAGACAGCATCACCGACTCAATGAACGTGAAATAGAGCAAACTCGGGGAGACAGTGAGGGACAGGGGAGTCCTGTGCGCTGCAGTCCATGGGGTTGCGGAGAGTCAGACACAACTTAGAGATTGAACCACAACAACAAATTATTCTTTAGCAAAAATGACTGAATAGAGCTTGCAAGTCCTTTTTCTTGGAAAGAATTTTCTTCATTCCTCGTTAAGCTAGCTTTCCAAATTAGCTTTTGCTAGTTGAAGAATTGTTTTAAAAAAAAAAAAAGGCAATGGCTTTGCAGTCAAAGGGGTCCCTCTGGAAAAACCACAAATTTGGTTAAACCCCTAATCTTTGAAACTATTTATTCATGACTCATATGAACACCCACAATATTTTGGTCAGCCTTGTAGAATAAGGAGTTAGATTATATGTTGTTTTATGATTCCCTCTCTGTGTCTTTTCTTTTTTAAAAAAACAGGAGTAGCTTTGGCTTCTTCCTTTGCTTTTTAACTGTATCCCACACACCAGCAAATTATGTAGTGAGTTTGCTATAAACTTGCTGTCATTGAAATTTTATGAAGAAAACTTTCAAAAACTAATATTATTCAGTCAGGTTATATTTGAAACATGTTGGTGTAGATGATTTTCTGCAAAGAACCAGGATACTTCAATTCCAAATTACCCAAAATAGTGAGTTTTCTGCTTCTGAAGAAGAACACTGAAGCTACTGAATGTAAATATTCAGTACTTACTGGCATCATGAGAGACAGGATTTGAAGAATAAGATACTGCTTAACTACCTGAAGTTTCTAGAAATGGACTAGATTTTCAAACTTTACTCAAAAGGAGCAGAGAAGTTTAGGTCATCTTTTAGTTCATATTCTATAGGAGTATATGAGTTCTCTCTTTGAAGAAAATGCAGGCAGATTATGTTTCTTAGTTGACGCTATCAAAACCAAAAGTTAGAAATGTGAATAATATGATCAAAAATCGATCGACAGGCCACTTCCATTACGAAGTTGACTGATTTTTCTAGATCCATGGCTACTCTCTCTATTCTTCTGATCCGGATTTCTTGATTTATCTTTCCACATTTCTTCTACTTTCGATTATTTCATCCATGATCCCATATTTTTCTTACCCACTTGGGCCTGTAGCTAATCTGATAGGGTGATCTCTACTGCCTACATGGTTTAAAGGACACCTTTCAGATCTATATGCATTTTCCCAAACTCAGTTTAAGTCAATGATGTTGTTCAGTTTCCTGTATGTAAAATACAGCTTCAGATTTTGAAGATACACAATGACAGTTTTCTTCCCTATACTTAATTTAGTTACAGCCCCTTAGGTGTAACCACAAAACCTAGTCGATCTACGCCTTCCCATGAATTATCTCACCGTGAGACTCAGTTGCTCAGTGGAGTGCTCAAGTGCAAAATTAAGAACAAAATATTTTTAATAAAAGAAGAAAGTCTCCATTTACTTCACTGCTCTTGAGGTAGCTTACTGTTATGATATCAGCTTCATGTTTACACAGATTAGCTGATAAAAGCAAGAATGATAGTAAATTATTAATAGTAAGTGTGTGTTTTTGTGTTCTTTCAGTCATAGCTGTACTGTAATTGTTACTGCATCCACATGGAACCATGACCCTGTGTCTCACTGAGTCCAATTCTTAAAAGAGTTATGCTATCTTCCCTATTCAAACTCACTCTTCTACTTTAGGAATGGAAAGGACAAGGGGAAATTATACTGAAAGTTGTAACAGTAAAGTTGGGTATCATTGCTGATTGCAGATATGTCCTGGGTAAGACAGACACATTCACTAATAAGATGCAGAGGTAAGTGTGTAGAGACCCATGAATGATTTTTACACACATGAGCAACTTGCCTGATTGCAGATATGTCCTGGGTAAGACAGACAAATTCACTAATAAGATGCAGAGGTAAGTGTGTAGAGACCCATGAATGATTTTACACACATGAGCAACTTGCCTGAAATTGTCTTTCATTTTCCAGCCTTTGTGGGTGTGTGTTGTTCTCAGTCGTTCAGTCGTGTCTGACTCTGTGACCCCATGAACTATAGCCCACCAGGTTTCTCTGTCCATGGGATTTTCTAGGCAAGATTACTGGAGTGGGTGGCCCTTTCATTCTCCAGGGGATCTTCCCTACCCAGAGATTGAACCCAAGTCTCCTGCATTGGCAGGCAGATTCTTTACCACTGGTGCCAACTGGGAAGCCGCTACTTCAGCTTTAGTTACTTTGTGCCACTTATCTTCAACAAATTCTACTTAATCAGCATCTACTGAGTGGGGGAAACTCTGATGAGTTCTAGGCAGATGCTAATACAGTTGGGTGAACATGTATACAATAAATAGTTAAGATCAAGCATTGAGTGAAAAGCTAAATAAAGGAATGCAGGGTTTCTCAAACATGGAAACGCTCGTTTACCTTTCACTGATCTTGCACGTAACTGACATTTATGGGCCCATAGTTGGACTGTTTTTTGATGAGGTCTTTCTTGTTGGCCCTCTGGGCCCTGTCTGCCTGTGTGGTACTTTGGTGCCTGCCTACTCCCCTCCTAGAATCTTCCACATACCTTCTTGCTTGGACCTTTGCTAACTATTTGCTATTTGAAATAGTTAGCTGGAATCTTGTGCTGGGATTCCATGACCAAGTGATTCTGTGTTGTCTGTTATCAACTTCAAATTTAGGGCACTCCATGTAAAAGCCTGAACCACTCAATTATTCAATCACTCCACTTCTCAAGAAAAATCATGAGCATCTATTAAGTTCTAGGCCATGCTACAAAAAGGGGAACCCCATTCAGTAGAAGGCATTTCTTACCTGGAAAATGAACAGAAGGGCAAGGAAACTGTTAATTTCCAAATTTCCAAAAGACCACCTGGCTTGAGCATTAAAAACTTATGTTATACGTAAAAACACGGTCTTAAAATCTCTAAAATGATCTCAAACTTGGAAAGTATTCAGTGAATGATTTCTGATGATGTCAGTGGATATTTGACAAAGACCATTCTATTTTTTTTAGACGGACAAAACCTATTCTATTAGCTCAACGTGGAATAAATGACATCAAATAAAGGAGTTGCAGTGATTGGAATTACAAGAATTAAAACAAAGTGGCAGTTTATGGCAAAAATTAATGCAAATTAGTATCATTAATAACATATTCTAGACGAACTACTTAAATGAGTAGCTAATAATTATTTCGATTTTTCAGTTTTTAAAATGGTGCCTCTACAGTGATAGCAAATGCTTTATAAGATTTTGCTTTCCTCGATCAGTTTGATATAACTCCGCTGAGTAGACAGTGTCCTGTTAAAGGTCACTGCAGCTATTGCCACACGATCATAAACTCCAAATGAGTGCCTTCTAAATGAATGAAATTTTACTGCAGAATAATTCTGCTCATTGCTGCCAGGCTCCATGTATGCTTTAAAGAATTTCAGGTACCCAATCCTAATAAGCTGCTAGGAACTCAACTTCATTACACAGTTATGGTCACCAATTTTGCCTGGGAATGACATATAAAACCTCTCATGTGAGCAAAACGAGGCAGATTAATGTTGCATAAAACATATACAGTCTGGATTACGAAATCAGCAAAGCCATCTCTTGAATAGAAAAGTCATCCTTCTTTCGATGTCTATGATTGAAAGAAAAATTTCCCTATGGCCTAATATTTCTTACTCTCACTAAAAGAAAATTCTGCATAGTAGAATTAAACCTTGGTATAGGGAAGTTTTAGTAAATATTGTTTTATGTGTTTGCTCAGTCATGTCTGACTCTTTGCAACCCCATGGACTCTAGCTCACCAGGTTCCTCTGTCCTTGGAATTCTCCAGGCAAGGATACTGGAGTGGGTTGCCATTTCCTCCTCCAGGGGATCTTCCTGACCCAGGAATCAAACCCACGTCTTTTGCATCTCCTGTATTGGCAGGCAGATTCTTTACCACTGCATTACCTGTTTGCTGGCTAGGAAACACAAGTATTATTTACCATTTTGATGAATCCAGTTGCATTTGCACATTTTGTCTTCAAAACTAGAGTACAGTTTTTCATAAGATTTTCCAAATAAATAGATGAGATTCATTGGAGTTGAAAATTAAAATAAAATCAATTTAAGCAAGTAATTATTTTCAAGTGGAATGCTGAATATGGTTGACATGTTTGCAGTGTAAGTGTCCACATGGGAAGCTGGCTGCATGGAATGCCAGCTGGCCTGCGACTGATCTCTTTGTCTTTCATTTTTCCCTCTTCTGCAAGCCTTCTCTTAACCTCTTCAAATTCAGTTTTTATCCTATCACTCTTCTACTCAAAATCTTTAAACTCTACTTAAGGTGCATATGCTTGAGCTTCCACTTGTATACTTAACATATCTTTCCAACAAGGGATTGGTCTAGATGATCAGCCCTTAAGGGGTGATACTTAGGAGTTGTGCTGTATTGAAATCCACACATACTGACAAGCCACTGCAACCTTAGCTTTCCCAGTCGCCAGAAGAAAGGATAATGGGAGAGTGTGCAGGATAATGGCAGTTAACAGCCTCCCCACTCTGGCCTTGCTCTCTGGGGAGGTTATAACAAGCACCATTAAATGCTCCCTGCAGGCAAGCGTCTGTAGGGGGTGAAAAGGCTTCAACATTTCAAAATTTGGATTATCAATTTTTAAATACTGAGGAGCTCATCATTGTACAAACAGTGCCTTGAGGCAGAGTTCAAATGCCACTCAAAACAGGAAAGAAGAAAGTATTCTTATACCAATACCTTAATATATTATACTCATGCCTTAATATATATATTGTATATATAAAATATGATTAAGTATATATAGTTAATAATTAATATAATTATTATATATACTTATATAAATATATATGTATAAATACTTATATATTAACTTTATATGCTTATATAAGTATAAATTATTAATAATGATTATTAATCATCATATATATTGTATATTAATATATAATACTTTATATTATAATAGTTATATAATACATAATTATATAAAACATGTAAACTGTATATATAAAATTATATATATAAATATATATAAAGTATATATATAAAATATATATAATTATAATTATAAGCTTATGATATAATATAAAAATATATTTAAACATTATAAATATATTTATATATATACTTATAATTCTATATGTATTCTTATATATTTATATTTATATTATGTATTATGTACTATGTATTATATATTATATTTATATTATATATATAAAGTATATATAAATATATAATTATAATTATATGTTTATAATATAAGAAATATATTTTAAATATTATAAATATATATAAAAATTATATATTATAAATATAAAGTTAAATATTATAAATATTAATATTATAAATATGCTTATATATATACTTATACGTATATATATTAAAAGGTATTAAATATTATATAATAAACATATAATTACAATTATATATATATTTACATATACTTTTTATAAATATATATACTATATATTATATATAATATATATCTATTTATACATTTATATATTTATATATAATATATATTTGAATATTTTATATTTATAAATATATATTTATATATTGTATTCTATATAAAAGATATAATATAATACATATAAGTTTATATATATGTCATATGTTATATGTATAATATATATGGTTATATATTTTAATAAATTATATATAATATATAATAATAATATAAGAATTAATAATTGTATAATTATATATTATATATAATATATATAACATAGCATATATATAAGCTTATTATATGTATTATATATGTTATATTAATATATATTAATATATATACACATTAATTATATAGACAATAAATTATATAAAGTATCTAAAGTATATATATAATATAAATTATATATTATATATTATATATCAATTTTATATATTATATATTATAATTATATATTTTATTATATATTATCAATTATGTATATAATTATAATATTATATATTATATATTGTAATATATATAATATATATAGTTTGCAATATTATTATATTAATATTTTATATTATACATTATATTATAATATAATTTATAATTTTATATTGTATATTATATATAAAACATATATCATGTATGCATAAATATACATGTGTATATTATAAATATATAATATATATTTTAAACATTTTATATCCATAAATATATATAATATATAATTAGTTTATATATGTTATATATGTAATATATAATTATATTATATGTTATATATTGAATATTATATTATTATGTATTTTATATAACATAATTATATAAATTATATGATTTATATATAAATATAAATTATATTTAATATCTAAGTTATAAATATATATTACATATATACATATATTTATATGATGGTGACTGCCACCATGAAATTAAAAGACGCTTACTCCTTGGAAGGAAGGTTATGGCCAACCTAGGTAGCATATTTAAAAGCAGAGACATTACTTTGCCAACAAAAGTCCGTCTAGTCAAGGCTATGGTTTTTCCAGTGGTCATGTATGGATGTGAGAGTTGGACGGTGAAGAAGGCTGAGCACCGAAGAATTGATGCTTTTGAACTGTGGTGTTGGAGAAGACTCTTGAGAGTCCCTTGGACAGCAAGGAGATCCAATCAATCCATCCTGAAAGAGATCAATCCTGGGTGTTCATTGGAATGTCTGATGTTGAAGCTGAAACTCCAATACTTTGGCCACCTCATGCGAAGATTTGACTCATTGGAAAAGACCCTAATGCTGGGTAGGATTGGGGGCAGGAGGAGAAGGGGACGACAGAGGATGAGATGGTTGGATGGCATCACCGACTCGATGGACATGGGTTTGGGTAGACTCTGGGAGTTGGTGATGGACAGAGAAGCCTGGCGTGCTGCAATTCATGGGGTCGCAAAGAGTCGGACACGACTGAGCGACTGAAGTGTATTGTAGAAGATTGATTCACTGCATAGTATGTTCTAGGAACTGTGCTAGAAACAAGGTGTCAAATGGGGAGGGATTTGGCTATCGTGTCCTAAAGATTCCTAGTGAATGAAGCGCTTGACCTGTAATGAAGCGCTTACAGGTAAAGGTGGTAAATGCTGTGATGAAGCTGGATATAGGATGCTTTGGAAGCTCAGGACAGGGGTGCTGAAAGCAGGCTTTTAGGGAAGACTTACAGGGAAGCACTATCTGAGTGTGACTTGAAGGCAGATTTGCCAGAAGGAAGCACCCTGACGGAAAAGACCCTGATGCTAGGGAAGATTGATGGCAGGAGGAGAAGGGGACAACAGAAGATGAGATTGTTGGATGGCATCACCAACTCAATGGACCTGAGTTTGGGTAAACTCCAGGACATGGTGATGGACAGGGAGGCCTGGTGTGCTGTAGTCCATGGGGTCACAAAGAGTCAGACACGACTGAGTGACTGAACAAAAACAACAAAGGAAGCACCGGCTTTCCAACCCCTCCCTTAGGAAGTTGCCTGGAAATTCTGGGGGTGTACCAGCAGGGGAGGAAATCCAGGAGACAGTCAGATATCATTTCCACTTAAGCATTTCTAGTAACTTGTCTAGAGAGATGCTGGTGGTCTGAAGTTATTCGTTTTGGTTTATTTTCTTACTCTTAATATTCACTTCCGATATACCTGTTGTATTTATAATTTTATATTTTTTCTTAAAATAGCCCCTCCAATCTATATAAGCTTCAGGTCCCCCAAAATCATTGTCTACTTCTACCTACCCCTGAAACAAATAGCTTTCATTTAAGGTGGAGGTCCCAGGGGTTGAAGTTGGTAAACAAGCCTTTGTTTTCATTGTTTGGTTGCTAAGTCATATCCGACTCTCTGCAACCCCATGGACTGCTTAAAGGTGGAGATACCACCCTGGGCCAAAGCTCCAAGTTGAAAGAGCTCAGAGCTTTGGATAATCCCAAAGAAATCTGTAATGTGTCTACAGTAGCACATTTAAAAGTTGCTTCCACCCCTACTCAAGAATTTAATTGTGAAGAGATTTGGATCCTTGCTTTATTTAATGCTCAATTCACCTTCTCTTGACTTCTTCCTTTCTTTCACCTTTGGAAGTCATACAGAGAAAGCAGGCTCAGAACATGTGGTTTCATGTTTTACAAGCAGCACTGAAGCTTAAAGATAGAGATCATGAGGCAGTGTCTCCTTAGATATCAATTGAACAAAAAATCTTCCCCAGCTTTTTACACTGAACACCATGATAAGTAATAAAAGGATCTGTCTACGTATACACAATAATATACAATATGTACAATAGTGTATATACAGTAATATTTCTATGCCTCAGTCATTCTTGAAATAGGCCGGAGTGTAATATTAGAAAAGCCCATTGTTCACTTGAGTCCATTATTTTTGTTTATGCTCATAATGGCTTTTTAAATATGGGAAATTCGAATGCACACATTTTAATCAGTGTACTACATAATGTATAAAATTACTTTTTAGAAGGGAACAAGGAAAAATGATATGCAAATACTAAATCTTCGTAATGGGGTAAACTTTAGATGAAGAAATCCAGCACATTACATTGGAACTCTTTCTGAACAGTATGTTCTGGCCACAGATGTTAATGCATCTCATTTTCCTAAAAGGGGAAAAGAGAAAGAATGAGAAAAACAAACTAACAAATGCCATAGAATTATAAATCAATAAGGGTTATTATGTTCTGTGCTTTTAAACCTCTGTTTATTCCACTGGAATATAACATACTGCTTCTTGCCCTAGTGTAGGCTAAGATAAGCCGTGGAGTCAGGTACACTCAGAGACTGTACACATTCTCCATCAATTGCTGAGAGGCCAACAACCTCTTCTTTTTCAAATGAGCTTGAGAAAAATTGGGTTGTTTTTCCAAAATGGAGGAAGTAGATGAGAAGTGCTCATTCTCTGAAAAGAAATCATGTTAATGAAATCACAAAGAGAGCTTTGTTCATTTAAATACCATAAGGTCTATCAGAATTGGTAATAGACCACATAATTGTCTCTTTTATATCTCTGTCCAATCTTTGCTAAGAGGCTGGCCTCTGTCGTCCTCCTAATGAGAAAGAAAACTGGAAGGAACTCAGCTTCATGATATTTAAAATCCTCCCCAAGGCACACGGGCTCCATAACAACCACAAAAATCTATTACCACATTAATAAAATTCTTTGAACTGTTAAGCAAACAAACAAAATATATCAGATAAAATACTGTGCTACTATAAAAAAGTGAGACTTATATTATGCTTAATAGTGGTTTTCTAATTAGTTTACAATGTCTATGTATATTACTTGGTTAATTACTTTTTAAATGAATATGCTTTCAATTTGTAAAACTTCCAATAATGTTTGACTACATTTATATTGATATATATGCAAAAGCAGAATGGAAATGAATCCTTCACTTGTCTCTGTGTATTGAAGGTTTTCTTTGTTATTTTCTCTATTTTATACATTTTTCAGAACAATCTTATACTCTTCTTGTTGTGTAGGACAGCTTTGACTTAATTTTAAAATCTACAACATCAGTAGTATTGTTCATTAACATATATACCAGAATAAAGATTAATTTCATTTTCAGTGGGATATTCCTAAATGCTATTTCATTACATCAAATGTGCTAGCTCTACTGGCATGGAAGTTTCACCCAGGTTATTTTTTTAATTATCTAACCACAGGGTGAATGTGGCTCATGGAAATTAATTGGGAGCACCTGTTCCAAGGTAGCTTTCTGACAGAGGAGCATCAATCTTCCCATTGCATGTAATCCTTCTTCTAAAGAGACAGGAGATATCTCTTTTTGGTAAAGTCAACATATTTAGCTGTGGCAGCAGATTTTTTATTCCAACAGCTTCCTCTAGTGCTTCCAGCTCCTGTAACAAAGGGATGGGTCGATCAAAGTATTTTTAAATGTAAGTCAATTGTGCAGCATTGTTGGGGAAACCCATTCAGAACCTGCAGGTGTATCCCTTGCATTTGAAGTAGGCCTGCGGGGTTTAGATGTGATAATGGCAAGTGGATAAATGACAGCTCTGGGCACCAGTTTCAAGGAAATGCTTTTCTTAACAAAGAAATCAAATGGAAGAAAACAAATAGTCCGTTGTGGATCCTCATCTCCCAAGTTTGAATTGTTCCTTGCTCTTCCGTGCTTGCTGAAAGAAGGCAAAGGTCAACTGTTAACCTTCCTCTGCTGTTGGAGTTGGCTGGTTATCTTCTGTTTATGCAAACTATCTCTCTCATACTATATACACACAGCTCTGAAGGCATGGTTATCAGTACAAAAGTTCCTAGTTATTTCACTGATGCAGAGAGATTCTGTACCGCTTCACCAATGAACAGAATTTTTTAAAAATATGGCTCAATTCTTTTCACAGTGATTTGAAATCACAGTCCAACTGATTGAGCATTGCAGCTTCGGGTTCAGTTTCCTCATTTGTAGAATGTGAGCCAGAAGGACTAGAATATCTCTAAAACCCTACTAGTTCTCCATTTACTAAGGTATGCTTTTGACTCGTATGGTGTGATTATGCAAATTGTGCTACATAGAGGTGTGTGTTGCACAACTAGGAGGCAAGATGTTGGAGTTCAAAGCCTGACTTTTTCTGTTAATAGCTACACGGCTGGGCAAGTTAGATTCCCTAGTCTTTAATGAAGAGAGCAGTTCTCATAGGATTGTTGTGTGAATCAAGTAAGATATTATTGATACATCTCAGTGTAAAAGAACAGCTCAACAGATAACTTCTGGTGTATTTTTATTATAAGTTTTATCATATCATTAATCTTCATTTTGCTTAGTATCAATTTCTTGTCTACAATGTGTGGAAAACAATGATGTTCTCCTAAGGTTATTATGAGGATAAAATTAAATGAGCTAACTGTATGTACTAAGTATTTAAATGATAGTTGCTTTATATTGTTATTATGATGATGATTATTAGTTGAGGATATGCAAACTTCAGCATTCCCCAGGTTTAGTTTATGTGCTATCATTTACATATGGAAAGAAAAAGGTAGTGAATCTAAATATCCATGGTGCCATATTTATGTACATATATATTATGAATAACTCTCAAATGATACCTATATTACCAAATTTCCTTTTGTAACATTTATTTAAATAAAAGAGGCAAGTCATGTTGGACAAAAAATTTAAGGAAATAATGGTTCCAGTGGTACAAGGGAATGGTAAAATTTTTCTATTTTTTAATGTACTGCCTTAAGTGCCAGTGATATGCTAGACACTGCACCACTGCTGTGTAACTTGGACTTGCCTGCTTGACAATATTCACCACCTCAAAACTGCACAATGGATTTAACAGTGCTATGAGATTGCCTTAATCTTTAAGCTGAACTGTTTACTTTATTACCACAACAACACACACCCTACTAACTGGGCTGAAATTGTCAGTAAGTAGATTCCCAACATCACATACTAATAAAGATCAAAATGAGAGCACATGCCAATTATTCCTCACTTTTCTGCATCCTGGTGTGATAGAGGGGATTGCAGAATTATTTCGAATCGAATCCAATCAACATACCAGATCACACTTTCTCACAAGGGAAGCTTTAGAAGATTATGGTGTTTGAGCAGGGGACTTTCATAATCTTTATCACCACTGAGCTTGGTTACTATCTAGGGGGAAAGAAAGAGTTAAGATCAAGGAAATGCTATCCCAATAGTAGATGAAATGAGTGAGTTTTACTAAGGAAAACAATACGTGGGGTAGTTATAATGGCTTTTTGCTTCAGGGAAAGGTAAGCCATAGCATATTTTTCATTAAAGAAATGAATTGTGATTGCCTATCACTACAAGAGTAAACAGGCTGGGCATGGCTTTGCACACTGTTGTTGAATATAGAAACAAGAAACAGCAACGTCTCATAGTCTTTTTCTTGCCAACTCCTTTGTCTGAAACAGTGCAGCACAGCTCTTCTTATGCACGGTGACAAAGCAGAGGAGAGCTCTCACCAAAAATGCAGACTTCAGTTACAATGTCATTTGATTTTGCTTCTAGAGATACCCTTTCTTGAAAATGTCCCTGCAGTTTGACACCACGTCAGTAAAAGGAAATCCATGCAACACAAATACTAAATCTATATCCTTGCAAGCTCCAGTGTAGCTGTGAAAAATTGCTAAGTGTGTTCAAGAAGAATCTTGATGTAAATTAACCTAAACTTTCTCTATGGATATTATCAATAATTCATGACATAAATTATGCAACAGGGCTGACAGCATTTGATAGAATATACAGAATGAAATATGTATATGCATGTACAAATATACATGCATATTTATACACTTGTTTCTGCATAAATATTCATATACATTTTCATATATAAACAAGTATGTGCATATATATGCATGCTCATGCGTAGACACACATATATTTCTGCATACACACACATACATAAATGAGGCAAGTGAAAGAACACTGAGTTTTGAGTCTAAACACCTAGATTGAGGCACTTTGTGTGAGTCATTCACTTCTGCTTTTAGGCCCTCCATCACCCTAGTATTTGGACCAGTGGTCCTTTAAATCATAAAATTCTTTCCTTCTGTGTCCCCCAGGTCTTGTCTTAACCAGATGTGGCACAGGTATCTTATTTAGAATAAGCCAAGGTCATTAAGCTCACAGACTGGTATGCGTTGTTTTGGGGGAGTGAGCAGGGTGGTCCCCTCAACTCACCATCACCTGTTCGTGTCTCAGACCTTCTCTGGGCTTCACAGACCTTGTCTGTGGCCTTTTTTACATCTCATTAGTGTCTTTTCCTAAAAGCTGCAAAGTGATGCCAGTTCTTTAGTGTGCTTTGATTTTAAGGCCATCCTTGATTTCAGCCAAAGTAGAAGACTAAATAGTTAATTATTTTATGAAGTATAAAGGAGTCATATGTTAGGTTGTTTTTAATGTTTCTGTAGTATTTTCTAATTTTCACTGGTATTTTAAAGATAACAGAAGAAGTCTAACTGGAATTTTCCAACAAAATTGGGTTTTCTTATAGCCCGATCCAAGAGAAAAATGCCTTCACTTATCTGTTAATTTTGTTTTTTTAGGAGAGTTAATCTTTTATTATTATTATTATTATTATTATTATTATTATTGGTTGTGCTGGGTTTTCAGTGCAGTGTGCAGATTTCTCATTGCAATGGCTTCTCCTGTTGTATAGCATGGGCTGTAGGTAGAGGAGGCTTCACTAGTTGCAACACATGGGCTTGGTAGTTCTGGCCCATGGGTTTAGTTGTTCCAAGGCAAGTGGAATCTTAGTTTCCTGACCAGAGTTGGAACCCATGTATCCTGCATTGGAAGGCAGATTTTTAACCACTGGACCACCAGGAAAGTCCCTGTCATTATTATTACCTCTGTGGATGTTAGTTGGACTTCCCTGGTGGCTCAGTGGTAAAGAATCTGCCTGCCAGTGCATGATATGTGGGTTTAATTCCTGGGTAGGGAAGATCCCCTGAAGAAGGAGATGGCAATCCGCTCCAGTTATTCTTGTCTGGGAAATCCCATGGACTTCTCTGTCCATGGTGGGCTATAGTTCTTGGGTCACAAAAGAGTCAAATGTGACTTAGCAGCTAAAGAACAACAACAAATGGATATGAGTTAGCAGTTTTTGAAGCCTGATCATAAGAGAATATTTAAATTTTATTATTTACTTATATAGTTTTTATAATTAACTAATTATCTCAGATTTACAGATGAGAAAATATTCACAGATATGTTAAGTATCTGTCAAAAGTCACACAGTTAGTGTGTGCCAGAGCTGAGATTTGATTTGGAGCCATCTAGTTGTAGAGTCTATATTGTTAACCAATACACCGCACTGCCACCATTGAAATATTTGCCGATGGGACTATGAGAAATGGCCGAGAGTTCTAACTCAAACACCTTGAAATACAAAGTCATCTTTCAATATCATGTTCCCACACACTAGGACTTCTGGACAAATGTGGTAACTAGCTATGTTGTGTTGTGCTTAGTTGCTCAATCATGTCTGACTCTTTGAGACCCCATGGGCTGTAACCCTGCAGGCTCCTCTGTCCATGGGAATTTTCCATGCAGGAATACTAGAGTGGGTTGCCATGCCCTCCTCCAGGGGATCTTCCCAACCCAGGGATCGAAACCAGGTCTCCCACATTGTAGGTGGATTCTTTACCATCTGAGCCACCAGGGAAGCCCATGAATACTGGAGTGGATAGCCTATCCCTTCTGCAGGGGATCTTCCTAACTCAGGAATCAAACTGGGGTCTCTTGGGTGGATTCTTTACCAGGGAAATTGAGTTACCAGGGAAGCCAAACTAGCTATGTTATCTTGCACTAATTATTGAATTCTCTCTATTTCTGTTTCTTTAACTCTAAAATAGTTGTATTAATAGTAACAGTTGTTTACCTTACAGAGTTGTCTGAGATGGTTCTTATAAAATACTTTTTTGTCTAGCATATAGTTAGTGCTTAATAAAGGTAGCAACAGTAGTATCATCCTTGTTGTTGTTCAGTATTTCAGTCGTGTCCAGCTATTTTTGACCCCATGGACTGCAGCATGCCAGACTTCCCTGTCCTTCACCATCTCCTGGAGCTTGCTCAAACTCATAGCCATTGAGTCAGTGATGCCATCCAACCATCTCATCCTCTGTCATCCCCTTCTCCTGCCTTCAATCTCTCCCAGCATCAGGGTCTTTTCTAATCAGTCAGCTCTTCACTTCAGCTGGTCAAAGTATTGGAGCTTCAGCCACAGTATCAGCCCTTCTAATTAATATTCAGGATTGATTTCCTTTAGGATTGACTTGTTTGATCTCCTTGCAGTCCAAGGGACTCTCTCAAGAGTCTTCTCCAACACCACAGCTCAAAAGCATCAATTCTTCAGTGTTCAGCCTTCTTTATGGTCCAACTCTCACATCCATACATGACTACTGGAAAACCCATAGCTTTGACTCTTTGGACCTTTGTTGGCAAAGTAATGTCTATGCTTTCTAATATGCCATCTAGGTTGGTCATAACTTTTCTTCCAAGGAATAAGCATCTTCTAATTTTATGGCTTATCATCTTAGAGGAAATAATTTAAATTTTGATGTTAGAGTACTGAGATTGAATCCTGGATTTTCCACACCTGTATTTTAACAACCTTTCTAGCCTTGCTGGTATATTGTTACCTGTTTTGTAGGGTTATTTCATATGTATGCATAAGTTATTATACATTTAATAATCCTTTGAAACAATGTAAAACCCTATATATAATATATATCATTATATGTAATATATGGGCTTCCCAGGTAGCTCAAACAGTAAACAATCTGCCTGCAATGCGGGAGACCTGGGTTCAATCCCTGGGTCAGGAAGATCCCCTGGAGAAGGGCATGGCAACCCACTCCTGTGTTCTTGACTGGAGAATACCATGAGCAGAGGAGCCTGGCAGACTACAGTCCATGGGGCTGCAAAGAGTCAGACACGACTGAGCGACTGAGTGACTTTCACTTTTCATATATAGTATATAGGTTATTATATATGTAATAATCTCACAAAACCCTAATATGTTATGTAATAACCCTTTGTATGATATTAATATAACATTACATATATAAAATAATTCTATAAAATAAATATGTATATGTGTATATGTCTACATATGATGTAGATATATACATGTTTGGGAGAGCGTGTATAATACACACAGATACATAAGGGAAAGGAGAAAAAGAGACAGAGAATATTAACATTGAATTACTGCATGGGAAATAGATGGGGAAACAGTGGAAACAGTGTCAGACTTTATTTTTTTGGGCTCCAGAATCACTGCTGATGGTGATTGCAGCCATGAAATTAAAAGACGCTTACTCCTTGGAAGGAAGGTTATGGCCCACCTAGATAGCATATTTAAAAGCAGAGACATTACTTTGCCAACAAAAGTCCGTCTAGTCGAGGCTATGGTTTTTCCAGTGGTCATGTATGGATGTGAGAGTTGGACGGTGAAGAAAGCTGAGCGCCGAAGAATTGATGCTTTTGAACTGTGGTGTTGGAGAAGACTCTTAGAGTCCCTTGGACTGCAAGGAGATCCAATCAATCCATCCTAAAAGGGATCAATCCTGGGTATTCATTGGAAGGTCTGATGTTGAAGCTGAAACTCCAATATTTTGGCCACCTCATGTGAAGAGTTGACTCATTGGAAGAGACCCTAATGCTGGGTAGGATTGGGGGCGGGAGGAGAAGGGGACGGCAGAGGATGAGATGGTTGGATGGCATCACCGACTCGATGGACATGGGTTTGGGTAGACTCCGGGAGTTGGTGATGGACAGAGAGGCCTGGCGTGCTGCAATTCATGGGGTCGCAAAGAGTCGGACATGACTGAGCGACTGAACTGAACTGAACTGCTGGGACTCCCTTGCCTCTCATTTGAAACTGAAATATCTAGTTGATATGCATAAAAGTTATATGTACACATATAGTTGTCAGATCAGTAGTTATAAAAGGGTAAAATAAGATATAACTGCTGCTGCTGCTGCTAAGTCGCATCAGCCGTGTCTCTGCGCGACCCCATAGACGGCAGCCCACCAGGCTCCCCCATCCCTGGGATTCTCCAGGCAAGAACACTGGAGTGGGTTGCCATTTCCTTCTCCAGTGCAAGAAAGTGAAAAGTGAAAGTGAAGTTGCTCAGTCATGTCCGACTCTTTGCGACCCCATGGACTATAGCCTACCAGGCTCCTCCGACCATGGAATTTTCCAGGCAAGAGTACTGGAGTGGGTTGCCATTTCCTTCTTAAATATCCCAAATTAGGGAATTATTAAATGAATAACAATACACCAATATAATCAACATACAGCCCTTGAAATCATATTTTTGTGAAATATTTAATTACCTGAAAAATCTTTACAGCAGATTTCTAAGTAAAGAAATCAGTATATAGGACAGATTGTGCATCATAATCCTAATATGGAAAAAAGTGTATAGATATGGATAAATGTATACAATAGGAAGAACTCAGAATAAAATATCAACACTGGTTATTTCTGCAAGGTGTCATTATCAGTGATCAGTATTGTCTGTATGTTCACTAATGTGTTTTTATGATTTAAGTAACATTTCACATAAAAATAGGTTATGTTTGTAGTAATAATAAAAGTAAAAATGATAAATGTTATTTTGTAAAGTAAAAATGACTCATAGTCTTGGTAAAAATCTCGAAACTGCCTTCCTATCCAACCTCATCCTTGGGTTCTGCTCCAGTCACACATGTATCCATGGCATTGTCAGCACTGCCATCACCTCCATCTGCTTCCTCTTTTCTGTCTGCCCAGCCACATGCTTCTATGGAAGTTTCTGTGTGTGTTGACATTTCAACATAGCTTCTTCCATCTCAGGTCATTACTGGTATTTGACCTTCTACTTTCCAGTGTGTCTTTTCCAACACCATAATTTTTCTGGTATATCCATTTACATGTGCATGAGCTTCTACTGCTTTCTTTTAGGAAAGCACTGACTGCCTCTTCTTTCCTTTGTCTCTCAGCTCGGTGCCTCATAGGGAGTCTGAGACCAAGTTGTTGTTGTTTAATGGACACGGATGGTGACAGTTGGCCACCTCGTTTCTTCATCTGTCTAGATTCCTAGCTCTAAATCTTTCGCCAGATTGGAAACATGTAGCAAAGCAGTGCTTTGAGTCACACAGTGTGCCCCCGCCTTATTGCCTGAATTTAATACAGCCATCAGGCAACCATGAATCTTTCACCTGGGGCAGAGAATGAGAATTAATGGACATTTGTAATCCAAAAATCAATGCTACCCCCACAATATATCTACTCGCAGTTGAGTCATTCTCCTTACTGGGTATTTTTTAAGTGTGTTGGATGCAAAGTAAAGGGGAGTAGTCTTCAATTATGATGACATCTGTAACTATTTTGTGTATATGTATCTTAAAATTTTTTTAATTAAAATATAAACTCCTAAAGCGCCATAGCCACATAGAGGTCGTGTAATAATATAAATAAGGTCTCTGACCTTCAGTGTCACAAATTAACTAGGGGCCTTTGTAATATTTTACTCTGATTTTACTTTCTTCATCTTTAAAATGGAGACAATAATACATTGTTCATATTTTTAAGGGCTACAAGAAAAGACACTGTAAAATGTTTATCATAGCGTCTGGCACATAGTAAGATGTCATTGGATTGTTAACTGTTGTACACACTAAGTATGCCCCACAACCCTAAAAATAGATATCTCCATGACCTAATCCCTAGAACTTTTGAATATTACCTTGTATGGCAAAGGAATGAATATTATTTTATACAGCAAAAGATGTGATTAAGTTAAGGATCTTGAGAGGAGGCAGATTATCCAGATTATCCCGGTGAATCTAATATAATCACATGTATCCTTACAAGAGAGAGGCAGAGGGAGTTTGGACGCAAACACAGAGGGGAAAAAAGAAGAAGAAGAAAGAAGATGACTTGAAGATGGAGACAGAGATTGGAGGGATTTGTCCACAAGCCAGGGAATCCCTGCAGCCACCAGAGCTGAGCAGAAAGGAAACAAGAGTCTCCCCTGGAACCTCCAGAAGGAGCCCAGCCCTGCTTGATACCACCTTGATTTCAACTCAGTGAAACGTATTTGAATTTCTGAGAGAACATGAATTATGAGAGAGAATACGTTTCTATTGTTTTAAGTCACCAAATGTGTGGTAATTTGTTACAGTGGCAATAAGAATCTAAAACAGATTTTTTTACACCTGCTGTAATAAATTCCTAAAAATGAGGAAATAGCTTTGCAATTGGACAATGGATAGAGACTAGACGAATTTGGAGAAGGCTGAGAGCAAATGCCTAGATTTTCTTGCAGAGACTATTGGCAGAAATATGGACACTAAAGGAGATTCCTGTGAGAAATCAGAATAAAGTGAAGAACATGATAGAAAAGTCTTCTGTAGTTTTAGAGCCTATGTATATGTGCTTCACTGCTAGCTCAGACAGTAAAGAATCTGCCTGCAATGCAGATCAGGAAGATCCCCTGGAGAAAGGAATGGCTACCCATTCCTGTATTCTTGCCTGGGGAAATTCCATGGACAGAGGAGCCTGGCAGGCTAGATTCTTGTGAGAGCTCAGAATAGAGTGACGAGTATGATAGAGAAATCTTTAGTTTGAGAGGCTATATGTAGGTGTGTGTATATATATAGTCATAAATAAAATGTTATCAAGAACATGAATGCAAAGGCACTGCTGGTTTGAGGTCAGGATGAAATAAGGAATTTATTATTGGAAAAATGAAGGAAAGAGTATCCTAGTTATATTGTGACAGAAAATTTGGCTGCATTGTGTCCAATAGTTGTGTCAAAAGCAGGACTTCTAATCAGCAAACTTGGATAGTTAGCTGAGGAGATTTTTGGTGCAAAATCTTGGAGATGCAACCTGATTTCTTCTTGTCACTGATGGTAAAAATCCAACAGGAAAGAAATAAATTGAAAAGGGAACTTTTAAGTAGAAATGAACCAGAATTTAATAATTTCAGGAATTCACAGCCTATCCAGATTGGAAAAAAAAAGCTAAAATTGGGGGAGTCACTGTTAGGAAATAATGTTTTTGAAAGAAAGCCAAGGATATGAGTGAACAACAATGGGATGAAGGCTTTACAGGTGTGTGACTCATGGATGCACTCAACCATCCCAGTCAAAGCTAGGAATAGAGATAGTGTTCCAGGAAAGATCTGTGGAGGCACTCTTGCCTAATGGTTTGACAATTCATGACAAACACTGATGACCCACAAGGTTTTTTGAGAACATTTTTTCAGCAGAGCAGAAATACCACTTGACTGGAAAGAAAGGTATAAAAATGAGACAAAATGAAGACAGACTATTAGAGTGGGCTTTTACAGGAATAAACACCTACAACCCATCAAAGAAAAGCAGTAATGATTCTAAGGACAGAGTGTGGGATGCAGAAGGCAGAGCTGCAGACCCAGAGGGTATAACTTCAAGCTACAGAGAATAATTATCAGGCCTTGAAACCCCAATAAATTTGCCTACCTGATTTTGAACTTTCTTAAGATCAATGATCCCTTTATTCCTTTTATTTTCTCCCTTCTAAAATGGGAACGTCTGTAATTATTATCCTATGCCTTTCCCACCATTGTGTTTTGGAGGCAGATAACTTTTTGTCAAGGTTTCACAGGTCCACAGAGGGAGAGGAATTTTATCCCAGGATGAATCATACCCAGAATGTTATCCATATATGATTCAGATGATTTAAATGCTGAGATTTGGAATTTTGGAGGTGATATGTTTAGATGACATTTTGGACTTTAGCTGGTGCTGTAATGAGTTAAGACTTTGCGGAATGTTGGAATGGGGAGCATACATTTTGCATGTGGATGGACAGGAATCTTCAGAGGCTGGAGGGATAATAACTCTGCTAGGCTGAAAAATACCCCCCCAAAGATGTCACATACCCCTATCTTAATCTACAGAACCTAAGAATATCACCTTCTATGGCAAAACAGTGACTGTTACCTTATAAGGTAATTTATGTGGTTAAGTTGGGAATATTGAGAAGAGGAGCTTGTCCTAGATTATCTGGGTGGAATTTAAATGCGATCACACATACTCTTATAAAAGAAAGGACTAGGAGTTAGAGCTGGACGCACCAGAAAGAAGATACACTTGGCAAAGAAGGCCACAAAAAGAGGAATCAGAAACTAGAGAAATGAAACTACCAGCCAAGGAACGTGAAGGGTTGATTGATGGCAGCTCCCAGAAGCTAGGAGATTGCATACAATAGATTCTCCCCAAGAGCCTCAAGGCAGAGTTTAGCCCTGTCAGTACCTTGAATTTGGACTTCTGCGCTCCAAAATGGTGAGAATACATTTGTGTTGTTTTAAGCCAAAAGGTCAGTTTTCATTCCAATCCCAAAGAAAGGCAATGCCAAAGAATGCTCAAACTACTGCACAGTGGCACTCATCTCACAGTCTAGTAAAGTAATGCTCAAAATTCTCCAAGCCAGGCTTCAGCAATACGTGAACCGTGAACTTCCAGATGTTAAAGCTGTTTTTAGAAAAGGCAGAGGAACCAGAGATCAAATTGCCAATATCCGCTGGATCATCGAAAAAGCAAGAGAGTTCCATTAAAAACATCTATTTCTGCTTTATTGACTATGCCAAAGCCTTAGACTGTGTGGATCACCATAAACTGTGGAAAATTCTGAAAGAGATGGGAATACCAGACCACCTGACCTGCCTCTTGAGAAACCTGTATGCAGGTCAGGAAGCAACATTTAGATCCGGACATGGAAAAAAAGACTGGTTCCAAATAGCAAAAGGAGTATGTCAAGGCTGTATACTGCCACCCTGCTTATTTAACTTGTATGCAGAGTACATCATGAGAAATGCTGGGCTGGAGGAAGCACAAACTGGAATCAAATTGCCAGGAGAAATATCAATAACTTCAGATATGCAGATGACACCACCCTTATGGCAGAAAGTGAAGAAGAACTAAAGAGGCTCTTGAGGAAAGTGAAAGAGGAGAGTGAAAAAGTTGGCTTAAAGCTCAACATTCAGAAAACTAAGATCATGGCATCCGGTCCCATCACTTCATGGCAAATAGACAAGGATACAGTGGAAACAGTGGCTGACTTTATTTTGGGGGGCTCCAAAATCACTGCAGATGGTGACTTCAGCCATGAAATTAAAAGATGCTTACTCCTTGTAAGGAAAGTTATGACCAATCTAGACAGCATATTGAAAAGCAGAGATATTAGTTTGTCAACAAAGGTCCGTCTAGTCAAGGCTATGGTTTTTCCAGTGGTCACATATGGATGTGAAAGTTGGATGGTGAAGAAAGCTGAGTGCCGAAGAATTGATGCTTTTGAACTGTGGTGTTGGAGAAGACTCTTGAGAGTCCCTTGGACTGCAAGGAGATCCAACTAGTCCATCCTAAAGGAGATCAATCCTGGGTGTTCATTGGAAGGAGTGATGTTGAAGCTGAGACTCCAATACTTTGGCCACCTGATGAAAAGAGCTGACTCATTGGAAAAAACCCTGACGCTGGGCAAGATTGAGGGCAGGAGGAGAAGGGGACGACAGAGGGTGAGATGGTTGGATGGCATCACCGACTCAATGGACATGAGTTTGGATGAACTCCGGGAGTTGGTGACGGATAGGGAGGTCTGGTGTGCTGCGGTTCATAGGGTTGCAAAGAGTCAGACACGACTGAGCGACTGAACTGAAGCCATCAAGTTTGTGGTAATTTGTTACATCAGCCTAGAAACCAAACAGAACTGTTTTATTCCTTTGCAATCATCAGAGAATGAAAAAGATATTTGCCCAAGATAACTATAAAGTGTTACTGATAGTGTCTTTATGTCTTTATAATTCATTTCTGATAATATTTCTGATACAGTCGGTAAGCACTTTTTGACTGAAATGTGTGTCTCCAGAATGTGCAAACAGGCGTCATGAACCTTTCCAAAATAGTCTCAAAGGCCACATTTCAAAAGGTTACCCTCTTCCCAAATACCCTTTTGAAACACTCATTTCAAATAAACAATATTCCAAAAGCAAGCTTAAAAATTCAACTTACTCAACGGCATATCAGCAGCAAAGAGCCACTTTCAAAACCACATATTTACATGGTCAGTTCACAAATTACACATGAGATTTCCCCGAGGTCATCCTATGAACCTGTTAAAACAAACACCATTTTTACACTTCATTTTGGGGAATGTTATTACTCGACCCCCAAAAACACACTTCAAATTATTCAAGGCATGGAAAAATTCTTTGTTTTGCTTGATTAGACTTGATTCAGAATTGCTGCAACCCCCTTGCTTAGTAGCAGAATGTTGACTGAAGTTCTCTGCCTTCCACCATGAGGGGGAGGAGAAAGCCCTGTCAAAACCCACAAGGAATCTTTTTCTTGTTTTTAATCATCTCACACAGTGCTGAATAGTTTATCTCTCATAGGAGCCGTCTTCTTTGTTCTCCCTGTTATGAAGTGAACGGGCGGGGGAGACAGTCTGCTTCAGCCGAATCAAATACAGTTTTGCAAGATAACCAGGGAGCTGAGCCTTCTTCCTACCCCTGATGAAACACTGTGTCTGGGGAACTGCTCCACTGCAGACTTGTTGCCTTCATCTGACATGGTGCCAAGACCCCAAATGAGCCTTACCCAAGTAACCCAAAACCAAGGAGAGAAAAATGAAATCCAGGAGGAGTTTATTTATGAGCCCCAATTAGATAACCTAAATATTGCATCCAAATGGTGACTAAGCCAAGACTTGTGAAATATCAGCATGAATTAGGAGGGTGTGAATAGCAAAACTGACAAGGAATAGACAGAATGCACAGTGAATAGTAAAAATATTAAGAACATTTTAAAGGAGATTAAATGCCAGTGACAGTCAATTTGACTTGGTTAAACTTCAATATCTCTCTCTTTTTTACAGTTTGCAGATTTTGGCTGGTAGGATCTTGTTATGTAGATAAGAATACATTACTATGGAGAATGCACTACCAAATTTTTAGCAAGTACTCCATGCCAGGTACTGCCTTAATATTTTATATTCATTTCTAATATCCTAGGAAATGATGTCAGGTGTAGATATTGACTAATAAATATTTTTAAAATTTTCTTCAAGTGACACAGCTTATAATTGTTGAAGCTAAGGTTGATTTTGGGTCTACCATCTTTCTATTAGATTTTCTAATGGCTCTTTAGTCAAATTCTCTAAATTTTACCCTTCACCACAGACTAATGTGTTGCGTAGTCACTTCAGTCATGCCCAACTCTTTGTGACCCTATGGACCATAGCCTGCCAGGCTCCTCTGCCCATGGAATTCTCCAGGCCAGGATAGTGGAGTGGGTTACCATGCCCTCCTCCAGGGAATGTCCCCAACCCAGGGACTGAGCCTGCATCTGTTCTTTTCCACTCCCTGTTTAATGTTGCAGGTGTGATCATTAGACTTCTCACCAGCACTCTTTTCAGATGTAGGTGGGGTAAAATAATAAAGCAATTTAATTAAGCAAGACAATGCAACATTTTAAGAGCAATCAGCACATATTATACCTGGATACCTCCTTCAGCTTTTTAAAAAAGTATGTTTATGTTATTGTTTATACATTTTAAAATAATTATTTATTTTTGTCTGTGCTGGGTCTTTGTTGCTTTTGTGCAGGCTTTCTCTAGTTTTGGTGAGTGGGGCCTACTCTTTGTTTTTTGCATGGTCTTTTCATTTGAGTGGCTTCTCCTGTTGTGGAGCATGGGTTCTAGGTGTGCAGGCTTCAGTAGTTGAAGCATGTGGACTCATGTGGTTGGGGATCACCAGCTCTGCAATTGTGGTGCCTGGGCTTAGTTGCTCTGAGGCATATGGGATCTTCTCAAACCAAGGATCGAACCATAGTCTCCTGCATTGATAGGTGGATTCTAACCCACTGTTGTTGTTGTTCAGTTGCCCAGTCATGTCTGATTCTTTGTGACCCCATGGACTGCAGCACACCAGGCCTCCCTGTCCCTCACCATCTCCTGGAGTCTACCCAAGTTCATATTCATTGCATTGGTGATGCCGTCCAGCCATCTCATCCTCTGACACCCTCTTCTCCTTCTGCCCTCAATCTTTCCCAGCATCAGGGACTTTTCCAGGGACTTTTCACATCAGATGACCAAAATACTGGAGCTTCAGCTTTACCATCAGTCCTTCCAGTGAATATTCAGGGTTGATCTCCCTTAAGATTGACTGGTTTGATGTCTTTGCTGTCCAAGAGACTTTCAGGAGTCTTCTCCAGCACCACAGTTCAAAGGCATTAATTCTTTGGCATTCTGGCTTCTTTATGGTCCAGTTCTCAAAACTGTAGGTGACCAATGGGAAGACCATGGCCTTGATTATATGGACCTTTGTTGGCAGAGTGATAGCTCTGCTTTTCAACACATTGTCTAGATTTGTCATCACTTGCCTGCCAAGAAGCAATTGTCTTCTGATTTCATGGCTGCAGTCACCGTCTGCAGTGATTTTGGAGGCGAAGAAGAGGAAATATGTCACTGTTTCCACCTTTTCCCCTTCTGTTTGCTATGCAATAATGGGGTCGGATGCCATGATCTCAGTTTTTTTTAATAGTCTTAAGCCAGTTCTTTCACTCTCCTCCTTCACCCTCATCAAGAGACTCTTTAGTTCCTCTTCACGTTCCTCTGCCATTAGACCTATCCACTGTACCACTAGAGAATTCCCTCCTTCATCATTTCTAAAGAGGATTATTTGTTCTGTTTTGCATGGGTCTGAAGAAAGTGACATGTTACAAATTGAAGACACCTTTTCAATTTATTGAGAACCTGCTCATATACCCTGAGAGTTGCAAAAGGAACAAAGGAATTTATAAAGGCTCTGCTCTCAAGGAACTCTTAAAACAAAAGGCAAAGGTAGCACTTCATGAAATAATTAGGGAGTACACAGGAAAGTTGGTTTAGGACAGAGGTGTCCCTCATTCAGATCTCACTTTCTATTGCTTTGTAACATGTTCATTGTCTCTATCTGGACAATAAACATGAACTTTTTCTCATCCAATATCCATCCCCTGGGGTTTGCACCAGCCCTTTATCTGTTGTACTAACACACTGTCTTTATTAGCTCCTGCAGAATATGAGTGAATATCATAAATCAGTTACTTACAATTAAGGAAAGTTGAAAGAATATACTTCAAAATGAACACAGTACACGACTTGCTAGATACAGGTAATGAGGAAGACTAACAAGCAAAGAGGACTACAAGGGTTTTTTTATTTGTTTTTTTGGCTGCACTGGGTCTTAGTTGTGGCGGGATCTTAGATCTTTGTTGTGGCATGTGGGATCTTCAGTTGTGACAGTCCAGATCTAGTTCTCTAACCAGGGACTGAACCTGGGCCCCGTGCCCAGGAAGACTCTGAGGGCACAGAGTTTTCACCACTGGGCCACCAGGGAAGTACAGGGACTACAAGTTTATGAGGTGGTGGGACCAAATCAATGGCATTCATTCATTTATACATTCAGAACATAGGTGACATAGAGGCAGAAGCCATTCATGCATGCACGATCTTTCTTGCCCTACTTCTTTCCTGGCCAGCAGAAAAGGATCCTGACCTTGGCTCCTTTTCCTCTGCTCCCTGCTAGTTCCTGGACTTCTACACAGTATGAGTAATGAAAGAAACAAAGGCAGGAAGGATAGGAAAGTGAAAAAAAATGAGTATTTACAGAAAAATTTAAGGTACCTAGTTGAGAAATGGGAACCATAAGAAGATGACAGAAGAGGAGAAAGAGGATTTTATAAAGTTTTCATTTGAATTTTGAACTAACAGTTTTTTCTTCTCTTCACTTCAGTTCAGTTGCTTAGTCGTGCCTGACTCTTTGCTACCACATGGACTGCTGCATGCCAGGATTCCCTGTCCATCACCAACTCCTGGAGCTTGCTCAAACTCATGTTCATGGAGTTGGTGATGCCATCCAACCATCTCATCCTCTGCCGTCCACTTCTCCTCCGGCCTTCAATCTTGCCCAGCCTCAGGGTCCTTCTCAATGAGTCTGTTCTTCTCATCAGATGGCCAAAGTATTGGAGTTTCAGCTTCAGCATCAGTCCTTCCAATGAACATGCAGGACTGATTTCCTTTAGGATACACTGGTTTGATCTCCTTGAAGTCCAAGGGACTCTCAAGAGTCTTCTCCAACACCACAGTTCAAAAGCATCAATTCTTTTGTGCTCAGCTTTCTTTACAGTCCAGCTCTCACATCTATACGTGACTACTAGAAAAACCATAGCTTTGACCAGACGGACCTTTGTTGTCAAAGTGATGTCTCTGCTTTTCAATATGCTGGCTAGGTTGGTCATAGCTTTTCTTGCAAGGAGCAACTGTCTTTTAATTTCATGGCTGCAGTGATTTTGGAGCCCAAAAAACTAGTCTTTCACTGTTTCCATTGTTTTCCCATCTATTTCCCATGAAGTGATGGGACCAGATGCCATGATCTTAGTTTTCACAATGTTGAGATTTAAGCCAATTTTTTCACTCTTCTCTTTCACTTTCATCAAGAGCCTCTTTAGTTCTTCACTTTTTGCCTTAAGGAGGGTGCAATCTACATATCTGAAGTTATTGATATTTCTCCTGACATTCTTGATTCCAGCTTGTGATTTTTCCAGTCTAGCATTTCACATGATGTACTCTGCATATAAGTTAAATAAGCAGGGTGACAATATACAGCCTTGACATACTCCTTTCCTGATTTGGAACCAGTCTGTTGTTCCATGTCCAGCTCTACCTATTGCTTCTTGACCTGCATACAGATTTCTCAGCAGGCACATAAAGTGGTTTGGTATTCCCATCTCTTTCAGAATTTTCCACAGTTTGTTGTGATCTACACAGTCAAAGGCATTGGTGTAGTCAACACAGCAGAAGTAGATGTTTTTCTGGAATGCTCTTACTTTTTTGATGATCCAACAGATGTTGGCAATTTGATCTCTCACTCCTCTGTCTTTTCTAAGTCCAGCTTAAACATCTGGAAGTTCACGGTTCATGTACTGTTGAAGCCTGATGTGGAGAATTTTGAACATTACTTTGCTAACATATGAGATGAGTACAATTGTTTGGTAGTTTGAACATTCTTTGGCATTGCCTTTCTTTGGGGTTGGAATGAAGACTGACCTTTTCCAGCCCCATGGCCACTGCTGAGTTTTCAAATTTGCTGGCATACTGAGTGCAGCACTTTCACAGCATCATCTTTTAGGATTTGAAATAGCCCAACTGGAATTCCATCACCTCCACTTGCTTTGTTCCTAGTGATGCTTCCTAAGGCCCACTTGACTTCGCATTCCAGGATGTCTGGCTCTAGGTGAGTGATCTTACCATCACGGTTATCTGGGTCATGAAGATATTTTTTGTATAATTCTTCTGTGTATTCTTGCCACCTCTCCTTAATATCTTCTGATTCTGTTAGGTCTATACCATTTCTGTCCTTATTTGTGCCCATCTTTCCATGAAATATTTCCTTGGTATCTCTAATTTTCTTGAAGTGATCTCTAGTGTTTCCCATTCTATTGTTTTCCTCTATTTCTTTGCATTGATCACTGAGGAAGGCTTTCTTATCTCTCCTTGCTATTCTTTGGAACTCTGCATTCATATGGGTATATCTGTCCTTTTCACCTTTGCCTTTCACTTCTCCTCTTTTCTCAGCTATTTGTGATGCCTCCTCAGACAACCATTTTGCCTTTTTGCGTTTCTTTTTCTTGAAGATGATCTTGATCCCTGCCTCCTGTACAATGTCACAAACCTCTTACTGTCTTGCTGGGGCTGCTTCTTTGCTTTTGGATGTGGCGTATCTTTTTTTGGTGGGATTCAATATTCTCCCATCGATGGTTGTTCAGCAGCAAGTTGTAATTTTGGACTTCTCACAGGAGAAGATGAGCACACATCCTTCTACTCTGCCATCTTGATAATGTTGTTTTTTCTTCTCTTAAGAAACAAAAATCAATGGATATGCTATAGCTTGTACGCTTCTGGACCCAGCAGGATAAATTTGACTAGAATATTAGCAAGAAACTGTATCAGGTAGGTGCCAGCTTGCATTCAGGCTTCATTTCCTTCATACCTTCTATGAAGCAGCAGCAGACAAAGCATTGAGTATAAAGTAGTGATCAAGACTGGAATGATCTCCAGGTCTCAAAGGGCCTACACTCCAGTGAAAAGGCAATAACATCAAAATTAATGCAATAGGAGTATAATTTGTGAGGACACATGGTGATTTTTACACATGATAGTGTTTATTCCACAGATCAGATCTTTGATATAGTATAATCAGTCTCATCTGATAATGACAGAACAGAGTTCACAGAGTCCAGGGTCTGTTCAGAGAAGACAGATAAAATCAGTAGCTGGTATTCAAAACATAGGTTTTTCTGATTCCCAAGGCCTTCACTTTGTCAGTGGAAGATAGTCATTGGTTAAGCAGGGAAAGAACTGAGAGTGTAGAACTGACTTTGGGGAGATGCCAACACTGATGGAAAGAAAAGCTGTTGGAAAACAACTAAGTAGAGACTTTAGGATGTCAAGAAAATACAGGACAAGATAATATAAGCTTGTGTAATATTTCTGAAAACCAAAGAATATAAGTAGACAATATCATCAAGGAAAAATTAAGGACAACATATGGTAAAAAAAAAAAAAAAAGTCTATTATTTTTGCCAAGGCTCATACGAAAAGGGTAGATTTCATTACGGTGTGCAGCCCCTTGCTTCTCCTATAATGCAGAGCTATGCAAAGGCAATGTGTTTTGAGAAAAGGGTGTGCAGCACAGACCCCTTTATTCAGTTTAAAATAATAAGATGTTGCAAGGATAATCACTAAAATGAACAGAAATTTCTAAGTATTTGAACAATGAGCTTGTTGATAAGTATTTGAAAGAGGAAAGAAAAAGCCAGTTGAGATGAAGCTATTAAACAATACCACTTGGCAACACAACTCCAAGGGCCCCATTCATTTGCAGTTTCAAGCTGTGCTTCAGGGCATGCCTTGTTTGTAGTTCACAATATGAATGGTGCCCTCTAGAGTTGTGCAATGAGGCCTCCTGTAAATATGCTGCTTTGGGAGCAATGTCCAAAAAAAGTTGGCCTAAGCATGTTTTTTAGAAGTGTCACTTTGTGTCCTTGCATAATTGTTCTCATTATCTGAGCCTCTGTGTATATAAAATTGAGAGATTGAATCAGGTGAATTTTGTGATAATCTCCAGGAGCGTTGACTCATATTTATGTTTACACACTTCTTTCCACTAACACAACCTCATTCAATATTAATAAGATATTGAAAGAAGTGCTATATTAATTGTATTATCATCATAATCTTTTATGCAAATAAAGAAACTAAAGTTCAGCAAGTTTAACCTATTTGTGTCTGATTTGTCTAATGACCGCAGGTGGCCAAAGCAAAAGTTCTCAACATCACACCCTATGCAGAAGGGAATGATATCTAGAAAACAGGACTGATGGAGTGTTCATATTTCTTTCCATAATCTGTTTGCAGGTTGAGTCGAACAACATTCCTGTTTACCAATGCAGAGAAGCAATTACTGATATCCAGTCCTTAATCATGGAGGAATTTTTAAAGACCCATGAGTTATTGCTATCTATTAAATGTTTGCAAGGATATTTATAATTGGGTGTCTGGTAGTTCAACATCCATTAAGACTTTATGGTAATTGCATAAACAACAAATACATGAGGCTAGTGTCAAGCCTTAGTAAAACTATCGTAGTAATTTAAATAGAAAAAACAGATCTTAAAGTATAGTTTTCACTTTTCGCTAAATTAAGTCCACCTTACCTCTTGATAGCTCAGCAAATGAATGATAAGATTTTGAAGCCACATGAAACAGAGGCCCAAGTGTTTGCAAAGGTAGGCAGTCTTATTTAGCTGAAAGAGCATAATCACTTGCAGTCCCCATGCGCACTCAATCACTTCAGTAGCGTCCAATTCTTTGTACCCTATGGACTATAGCCCTCTGGGCTCCTTTTTGTCCATGGGATTCTCCAGTCAAGAATTCTGGAGTGGGTTGCCATGCCCTCCTCCAGGGGATCTTCCAGATATAGGGATCCAACTCGTGACTCCTGCATCTCCTGCATTGCAGGCAGATTCTTTACCCACTCTACCACCTGGGAAGCCCCACAATCCCCATACCTTAATTTAAATTGCTATGCACACTTTAACATCTGTGGGTTTTTGAACAAGTGATTAGCCCCTGTGTGGCTAAGTTTCTTCAGCTCTGAATTGGAGATTCTACCCCTCTCATACAACTGTAGCGATGATTGAGTGGGAGAAGTATGTGAAGTGCTGATGGAGTATGGCAAGTGGTGGTCTCTGAATTAAGAGTAGTCATTTTTATTAATACTTAAAGTTCTGCATGGAGATCTCTTAAATGCATGTTCATCTATTACATTTCAAGTGATGGTTAATTTAAAACGTTTCAGTTTGAGATTTATAACAATAGAGGCATGTTTCCCATGTGACCATGTATAATGCTGATGAAGGATTACATGTTGCAGATTATTGTAAAAATATGAGACAGCTAATTTAAATTCATCCTATTGATTAGGGACGTGGAGACAAGGTTTATTAAAACTAGGCAATTGATTTGATTATATCAATTTGTGTTTAGGGACCTGTGGTCAATAAATTAGATCTACTGTTTCTTCTCTTCCATTGTAAGATATATGGGCTTTGATCAATAATTCTGAAGCAGCTTTCATTTAACTCACGGACACTCAGCATAAACTGAACTGAATGACATAGATGTTAATAAAACTTCCCTGGCTTTCCAAGCTGTGGTTTTATTCATAAATGAATGGACATAAACATCATCTCAGTTGTCAGATAAAATTCAATCATGCAGTATATTATGGTTATTGATATTCCTTTGAGTGGGAAAGAGCTGGGCTTAAATCCGAGCTTTGCTATTTACAGGTTATGTGTCGTCCCCACAAGTTACATGGTCTCTCCATAGTCTGCCCATCAGTGTAACAGTCAGTAATAATACCTAACTCATAATTTGTGTAGAGGGTTAAATTGAATAAATATTATTTTCATTGAAAAAAATAACATATTATCTGGCATGTAGTAACACCTCAGTCATTGTTACTTTTATTAGGGTTATTATTTATATCATTCCATGATTTTGAAATACTTAGCAAATGTCTTTAGAAAAGTTCTTTGCAAAGTCTTTCAGTTAAGAATTTTTATATTGTAGATTAATGAACTTTTATGTTTGATGATATTTTTAGAGTACATAAAATTAAAGCCATCGTTTTTAGTTTCTTCTTTTAGGTTAGAACATCACAAGACAGAACGCATGAAATAATCAAAGCCAAAGTGGTGCCATAAATTCAGAAAAATTGTCACATTCTTTAAAAACATTTTATTGAAATAAAATATGTGTAGCAAACTGTTGTGAAGACGTTAGTAAAGCCATCACACAGGAAGAAAAAGGATGCGAACGCTTTGCAAACCATTGCTTCCCCCTTAGTAGTTAGAGAAAAGCTAGAAGCTTCTAAGAGCAGAAAGTAGAGGCATTTAGTGTTTCTGACACAACTCAGGTTGGCAGCTTCTGGGTTTCAAAATGCTTCTCATTTCCTTGGCAGCGATGGGAATATTATGGGGCAAGAGTGCACTGAAATTGTGAAATGATATTTTCATACAAATATAAGGAATTTGCTGAGGGCAAGTAAGGAGAAAGCGAATTCCAACTGTGCAAATCCTCTGGCCATCCAGCCTTAACAAATAGGAGCAAGTGAAAGCAGAGGAAGTCATTTCCTTAGCACAAGGGTAATTGCACTGAAAGGGAACTTGTGTTTTCAGTAGCTCATGCCCAGTAGTTCTGAGGGTAAATAGAATCAATAATACTAGCAACATAGTAAGTGCTAAATGAGTATTTAATGAATTGAAAACAGACTAGAAAGCCAGCTATCAAGAGGTATTCGAGAACAAGAGAGGGGAAGAGAAAATCAGATCACCAATGAAGCACAAGCTGCAATTATATCTTTTTAGTTGACTTGACATCCAATTCATTTTTTAAACTACACTGCAGTTTATTTCCACAGTGTAAAATTGGGAAATGTAGAAAAGAAAAAAGGTAATTTAAAAGATAGTAATATATTATTTTTCACCTTAAAATGATTTAAAATATAGTAGTATATAATTTTTCACCTGGCTCAGCACCTTTCTAACCTTGTAACCTCAAGTGATTTAATTAAACCTTCTTAAGCCTCAGTTTACTCATGTGTACAGTCATAACACTTTCTTGGTGTTTTGAAGGGGCTTCCCTGATAGCTCAGCTGGGAAAGAATCTGCCTGCAATGCAGGAAACCCTGGTTCAATTCCTGGGTTGAGAAGATCCCCTGGAGAAGGGATAGGCTACTAATTCTAGTATTGTTGGGCTTCCCATGTGGTTCAGCAGGGATGATTAAGATAATACACAGGTTTAGTACAATACCTGGAACATAATAAATGAGTGTTAAACAGGCAGAATAGTAAAATGTTATATTTTACAAATGTATGTCTAGTAATTTTTTCATTGTATGGGTGACAGCACATTTCAGAACTCATATGTTTATATCCTGCTTTTCTCATTTTTATTATAAGCAATTGCAAACATCAGGAAAACCTCCTCACAAAAAAACATATTGAAGGGCCACATAAAATCCTATCACAAGAATTTATCTAATTTTCTTGAATTATCTCCTATCAATGGAAATGAAGGTTGTTTTCTCTCATCCTCTTGTAACCAAGGCTCCATGAAGGTTTGTTAATCAACCTTCAATTAATGATTCTTCTAATACCCCAAACCTCATCCTGCCATTTCCTCTGCTCTACTCACCTCCATCATTCCATTTTAGCCACATGTCTTAGATATATACCTTAAAAAACTTTCAGTTCAGTTCAGTTCAGTTCAATCTCTCAGTCATGTCCAACTCTGTGATCCCAAGGATTGCAGCACACCAGGCCTCCTGTCCATCACCAACTCCCGGAGTCTACTCAAACTCATGTCCATTGAGTCGGTGATGCCATCCAACCATCTCATCCTCTGTCATCCCCTCATCCTCCCACCTTCAATCTTTCCCAGCATCAGGGTCTTCTCAAATGAGTCAGTTCTTCGCATCAGGTGGCCAAAGTATTGGAGTTTCAGCTTCAACATCAGTCCTTCCAATGAATATTCAGGACTGGTTTCCTTTGGGGTGGAGAGGGCCGTGGTTGGTTCAATTTTCAGTCCTGCCTATGTCTTTTGATATCACTTGGCCTCAATTTTTCCCTTGTAACCAAAAGGACCAAATGACCTCTGGGTTACTCCCAAGCCTAACATTCTCCTAGTTTCTGTTTTTAAATTTTTCTGTAAAGGAACAGGTATGATATTAAGATCAATTGCTTTCAAGTCACCAAATCCACTCAGTACTGTCTTAATATATGTGACTAGATGCCAGTGTTTTGACTACACAGCCATAAGAGTGTCACTCATTCCCTTACTCCATCAGTCTGCCCTTTGGAATCACTGGATCCCTCACCCCCAACACACACATATTTGCCATTCTGAAACTCCAAGGCTGACGGCCACCTAGATGCCCAATCCAGTGAATCATAACCTACAGCTTAGCGTAATCTGGTCTCTATTTTGTCCCTAACCCCTCAAGCTGTTTATCTCCAGTCAGCTATGCTCTGGTCATATTAGTGTGGGTTTGCTTGGTTTTTGTTTGTTTGTTTGCATTTTGTTGTGAACTCTTTTCTTGTCTTGAGACTTCTCCACATCTCTTCTATGTCTGTTGTTCTCCACAAAGCTTTGCATGACTACCTCTATGTTCTTTCTTTGATGTCCATTAATGGACTGTTTCCTTAGAAAAATCTTCTTTCCCATAGCATGTCACTTTCCCTCTCCCCATTTTATAACTTAGCCCCTAACTGGGTCAGTGATTTCCTGACAATGATCCCAGTTTGGATTTATATTCATCCTTTCATTCATTCATTGATGTATATATTTTTTTGTGTGTTTATCTCTCCCACTAGAATGCAAGTTTCATGAGGACAGGATCTATAGCTGTCTTTTTCTTTTTATCAAAGTATAATTGACACATAACATGTTAACTTCAGGTATACAACATGATTCAATATCTGTATGTATTGTGAAACGATCATCACATTAAGTCTAGTTAACATTGATCACCATACACAGTTACAATTTTTTCTTGTGATTTTAAGAACTTTTAAGATCTACTCTCTTAGTAACTGTAGAATATACAATACAGTATTATTAACTATAGTTACTATACTATACATCCTCATGACTTATTTTATAACTGAAAGTTTATGCACTGTTATATTACCAGCCTCTACTATGTCATAGGCCTGGTGTATGTTTTTGCCCTCAAATATTTTTCTAAGTAAATGAAGAAATATCAGCTGGCCAGATTTCTACAGAAATTCTTCAAACACATTAGTAAACAAGGAAACAAACAAAAAACCTTATCTCAGCTTTGTTCAAATATGAATAAAAGAGGAAACAGCAGGAGTGTTTAATATGCACTAGCTAGCTTTCTTCCTGCACAACCCTCATATCTTTTGAATGGCCAGAACACCTAGTAAATCAGCCTTCAGCCTGATAGAGGACAGACTGTAGAGAATGGATTTCAACAGAGATGAAGTGAGGACGATCATAGCAATCTTCAGAGAGCTGAGGTGATTTATACGTGCAGACTTCTGGATTACCTGCCACTGAATTTCATCTAGCCTCCTTATAATATTGCTGCCTGAGAAAGATACCACAGCTCTGGATGCACTGTCAGTATTGAATTTCACTCAGAAATGTGGCTCTAAAAAATGCACACATCTTCAACATTAATGATTCAAGTGGCTGTATCAAGAGAATAGCCTTTTGCATGGAGTCCTGCTTTTCCTGAATAAGGCACACATGTTTTATGTTTATATTTGGGCTCTCTTTTATTTTTCCCCCCAAAATTTATGTTTATCTTATCACTTCCCAAAATTTTCTTTTTAGAAGTTATGTCTTGGTTTTCATTTGTCTCCTATTATTAATAGTAACTTAAAAGGGACAAAAAATCAATATTGAATGTTGGCCATTGTCAAACTACCATATATTTTCCACCTAATTAACATTAGACCTCAGAGACTATAATGGACTCTAGTTCCTGGAGTTAACCATTGGCCAAGGAAGCATTTGTTCTGAGGTCAAAAAATTTCATTCATGCTGCAAATCACTTTGCTCCCAGTCACTGTGCAAAAGGCTGTGTATGTTTATCAAGGATTTTTGGATGGCTCCTTCTATCTGTTTTTGTGCCAGGATCTTTGAAGGGAGCATTGTGCTTGTGCAGTGAATTCCAGTTCATGACAGAGAAGAACATTTCTTCTCAAAACAACCTCTTTAGAACCAAGCCTTCCATGTCGTATTCCCATCCTGGATATTTTGTTGAATTTTGCTGTGTATTTGTGTGTGGGTGTGGGTATGGGTGTGTTGATCCTGTAGTTTTGTGCCTTAGCTCCATGGGTAACCTGTTTCACTGCTCATGGTAAAATGTACAGAGGCTGTTCTGCTTTCAAAATTTCCATATCTTTCTCAAGCAGATTTTCCTTCTGTTCCCCTTCCCTGTTCTTTTCATCCAGAGAGCCTCAAGTTGGGCACGCATTAAAATCAAGATTCAGAGAAGCAGCCATTTCCACCACCTTTGTAAACACATGCTATTTCCATTTTCAAAGGGAAACTCAGGGAGCATTTTCCACTGAACCGTCCGGAAAGGGCCAATCTGGCTTCTTCGGGCTCAGGTTTTACCGGTTGCTACCAATAAGGAATCATTTTGTGGTGTCTCCAGAATTGAAACCCTCTGCCACTTTGAATCCGGTTTTTAAATGTCCTTTTGCAAAGCCTGCCAAGAAGGAACTTGTGTTTAGAGAGCCAGGGTTTCATTTGCAATTGAAAGGGACAACCATATCTTTGTGGTTTTTAAAGGGATGGGAAAGAGCAAAAGGAAAGGAAAAGGAAAGGGCAAAAGTTGGAAAAGGAGGAAACTCACGGGAGAGTCCCCTTTAGCTTTGTGTAGATTTTAAGGACAGCAGTGTTCTTGGATTATTATTGTCTCTTAAATACTCTGCTTAGTGCCTGTCAGGGACTGCTTGGCTTCTGACTGTGCATGGCTGGAAGTCAAAGTTATAAACCAGGTCACTTAAACCCAAGATTTAGCCAGTGGCTCTTTTACATTTGTAAGCAAGAATATCTCTAGCCTCCCCACAGAGCAAGTGTGAGGACTGACCTTTCATGGATCACATGGATCACTTCTCAAAAGAGAAGTCAGACTAGTTTTGACATAAAAAGACTTTGCCAGCAGAGCTCTGGGCAGAGACAGGAATACTCAACACCGGAGAAAGCAGAGTGCATGCCAATGGTAGGAATACGACTAACTTGAAGGTAGGAAAAGGGATGGGGAGGTGAGGAGAGGAATGTAAGAAGCTAAAGTAAGGAAATCAAATGGATCACACTTTATCAGGATAAACAATATGCTGTCTTTTGCCAAATATGTGGCTGGGAAGGATGTAACTTTTCCAACTTTCTAGGGTTTTATATTTTTAAGGCTTTAACCATCATAAAAGGACTTGACAGGAAGGAGGAAAATAAGATATATACAGGAGGTACTCACAGGGAGGTACATTTTTTTGAAATTAATTTTTATTAAAATATAGTTACTTTACTATGTTTTGGTAGTTTCTACCATACAGCAAAGTGAATCAGCTCTACATATACATATATTTACTCTTTTTAAAGTGATGTATGTGCGTCGCTTAGCTGTGTCTGACTCTTTGTGACCCTGCAGACTGTATCCTGCTAGGCTTCTCTGTCCATGAAATTCTCCAGGCAAGAATACTGGAGTGGGTTGCCATTTCCTCCTCCACGGGGTCTTCCTGACCCAGGGATCAAGCCCAGGTCTCCTGCATGGCAGGTGGATTCGTTACTGTCTGAGCCACCAGGCAAGCCCCTTTTTGGTAATGAGAACCTACTGTATAGGGCAGAGAACTCTACTCTGTGCTCGACAGTGACCTAAAAGGAGGCATGCTTTTGAAAAGCAGTTTATCACTAAAGGGAGAAGCAGGTACGGGTTTGGTCTTCCCCTAATTACCCTGCCCTTAGTACCGGGTTGAGGCTTCCCTGATAGCTCAGTTGGTAAAGAATCCGCCTGCAATGCAGGAGACCCTGGTTGGATTCCTGGGTGAGGAAGATCCACTGGAGAAGGGACAGGCTACCCACTCCAGTATTCTTGGGCTTCCCTTGTGGCTCAGCTGGTAAAGAATCCGTCTACAATATGGGAGACCTGGGTTTGATCCCTGGGTTGGAAAGATCTCCTGGAGAAGGAAAAGGCTACCCACTTTAGTATTCTGGCCTGGAGAATTACAAAGGATTGCAAAGAGTCGGACATGACTGAGTGACTTGCACTTTCATTTTCACTTTCACTTTAGAACCTGGTTATTAAACGGAGTGGTTATTCAGGTAATATGCTTGTGAAGAAGAGCGCTGAAGGAAGGAGGAGGGTGGAGACTTGAGGAAGGTGACTGCCCTTCATCAACCAGCTGCAAGGCTTGGGCCCAGATCCTTCACCCTCTGGCCCTCAGGATCTTTGCCTCCAGAGAAATGTGCTTTGGTGAAAAGAAAGCTTTGTGCTTCTTCCCAACTATAACACCAGTTGGATTAATATTCTGATTCAACAGCTGTGTGATTGTGGGTGGAAAATTTCAGCTCTCTGAGCTAATTTTCTCATATTTGCAGGAAGATAATAATACCTGTTTTACTGGAATGGGTGAAAGTGAAAAAGTATTAGTCACTCAGTTGTGTCCGACTCCTTGGGACCCAGCCAGGCTCCTCTGTTCAAGGCATTTCCCAGGCAAGAATACTGGAGTGGGTTGCCATTTCCTTCTCCAGGGGATCTTCCTGACCCAGGGATCGAACCCGGGTCTTCTGCATCACAGGCAGATACCATCTGAGCCACTAGGGAAACCTGGGTCTGATTAAGAAAGGAGCTATATAGTATCTGGCATGAGGTAGGTGCTAAGTAAGTGATAGCTGTTTTCTGTCCAATGAGGGGCCAAATAACTTTTGTTCTTTTTAGCCCCTAAAACTTTCTCATTCCATGGATCACTGTTAACAATTTAAAATTTTTGAATATGGGCATATTCACTACAATAACATAGCACATATTTATTTCTTAATATCTTTACTAAGACTGTTTTTCTTTTGCTGATTTCACCAGTTTATTTCAAAAAGAAAGAAATGATAGACTCACTAGGCCGCATTAAAACAGTTCTCCACTAGAGAAATTGTTTCCATAATGGGGGCTTTTCAGAATATTTTCACTGTGTGCTTGCACCTTTGCAAACGATCCAAGATAAAGTGCCTTCTCTCTCTCCTGGGATGTGATTTTACAATCCAATTATTTTACTGACAGGAAGCATCTTCTTCATTTCTAGTCAAAATTTACCTTAATTTTCACTTGTGCCATGCTAAATAATTCACTCTTCTCTTTGATCTGCTGGATATACATATACCAAACCATTATTTCGAATTTTTCCCTCTATCTTTCTCTTGGTTTCTGTGTATGTAATGAGATGAATGGCCTTTTTAATCAATAGCTTCCTTACCAAAAATACATATGTGCTTTTGCTTTCAGCATTCACTAAGATCTTTGCTGCTGAGAATATGTGAGGTAAGTAGATGCAGCTAATACTCATTAAACTGAAATCCTTGGATTTTAAGCTTTATGGAAAAATATGATGGAAAAAGCAAAGATATGAGGAAATAATTTAAAAGTAAAATGTTCACCCATGTATTAGTAAAGCCACAGTACATTGCATAGTCCTTGGTGGCTTAAGTGCCACCAGCATCACCTATTTCCACATTTATAAAAGATACTCTAAGACTATGCATATTTGGGTGCATTTCTGTAGTATATCAGAACACCTGGAATGTAGACTTGGCTGTGCTTTTTGTAGAAAGGAATTCCTTTAAGAGGTGATGTGGAAGGCACAGGGAAAAGACACAGAAACCCACAGAATGCCCTAGGTTCTGTGCTAGAACCAGCATTAGGCTTAGAACAGGTGTGATTTCCCTTCATTCCCTGAAATAAGATATTTAGTTACGGCTTGGGAGAGGAGTGTGGACACAGGAAACCACAGTGTATATCTGGGGGGAGGGGTTGTTGTTGTTCAGTTGCTCAGTCGTGTACAACTCTTTGTGACCCCATGGACTGCACCACACCAGACTTATCCTTCCTTATCCTTCACTATCTCCCAGAGTTTGCTACAACTCATGTCCATTGAGTCGATGATGTCATCCAACCACAGCATCCCCTGTCACTTCCTTCTTCTGCCCTCAACCTTTCCCAGCATGGGAGTCTGTTGCAGTGAGTCAGCTGTTTGCATCAGGTTCCAAAGGATTGGAAATTCAGCTTCAGCATCAGTCTTTCCAATGAATATTCAGGGTTGATTTCCTTTAAGGATTGACTGGTTTGATCGCCTTGCTGTCCACAGGACTCTCAAGAGTCTTCTCCAGCATCACAATTCAAAATCAGCAGCTCTTCAGTGCTCAGCTTTCTTTATAGTCCAACTCTCACATCCATACATGACCGCTGAAAAAACCATAGCTTTGACTATTTGGACTTCTGCTGGAAAAGTAATCTCTCTGCTTTTTAATATGCTATCTAGGTTTGCCATGGCTTTTCTTTCAATGAGCAAACACCTTTTAATTTCATGGCTGCAGTCACTGTCTGCAGTGATTTTGGAGCCCAAGAAAATAAACTCTGACACTGTTTCCATTGTTTCCCCGTCTATTTGCCATGCAGTGATGGGACCAGATGCCATGATCCTAGTTTTTTGAATGTTGAGTTTTAAGCCAGCTTTTTCACTCTCCTCTTTCACTTTCATCAAGAGGCTCTTCACTTTCTGCCATTAGTAGGGAGAGCTATGGGTGGGTTTGTTTTATTTTATTGGGGGGAAGACTCTTTCTCTTCTAATTGAAAGATTAGGGGTTATTTGCTGCTGCATCACCACCACCTTTTCCTATGTCCTGTATGTAGGGTGTGTGTGTGTGTGTGTGTGTGTGTGTGTGTGTGTGTGTGTGTGTGTGTGTGTGTGTGTGTGTATACTGATTGATACTGGCCATTTTCTGTATGCTTTCTAAATTTAGTGAACCCATGGTTCTACATCATTATACATTGCTTACTGTTGAACTGTCAACTTTCACTTCACATGCTCAGCCAGTAAAACAGAAAGTACATCAAATGCTTGATGTCTTTGTGAAAAGATCAGAAATTATTCTTGGCAATGAAAAACGAGATCTACTACTGTGTAACAACTCTACATATCTGAAATATTATATTGTGCTATTTTTGTCTGTTTCCCTGAAAGAGGGAAAGAAACATTTATTAAAGCAGTTAATATTGGGCAAAGCCTTATGTTCAGTTCAGTCACTCAGTGGTGTCCGACTCTGTGCGACCCTGTGGACTGCAGCACACCAGGCTTCCCTGTCCATCACCAACTCCTGGAGCTTACTCAAACTCATGTCCATCGAGCTGGTGATGTCATCCAACCATCTCATCCTCTTATGTTAAGCCTGTTAAAAACAACATCGTGTATAATTCTTTCATTGACTCTTAGAGTTAGTTATCAGACACTGTTTGTGGCCCGCAAAATAGCTTTTCTTCCCTTTTTTCTTTCTAACAAAATCCATGTGCTCAGTTAAAGCACTCCCATATTCCTTTGTCTCTTCCAGCCAGGGTGGTAGAATTCTTACCAGTGAAAAACTATGAGAGATCTGTTGGGTGTGGGGGAATGTCAGGAAAAACTATTTTCTCTTTATGTCAATTTTCTCTCCCCCAGGATATACTTGTCTAAATATTTCCTCTACATATAGTTAAAATCTTATCAGCAGAGTCATAGTTTTTCTTTCAATCATCAAACATACTTTAGAAAGCTCAAGAGGAGAACAGAAGTCTAATGTGTTTATCCATATTTTTGCTGACCATGTTTTTTCTTCCTTCCTGGTGTTTCATTCTTTCATTATTTCCTTTCTTTTTAGAGAACTCCCTTTAGCTATTCTTTTAGGGTAGGTCTGATGATGAAAATTTTCTTGGTTTTCCTTCCTTTAAGTATGTCTTGACTTCCCCTTCCTTTCTAGAGGACATTTTCACTGGTTAAAGAAATCTGGCTTGACATTTCTTTTCTTTCAGGACCAGTACACTATTTTGTCATGTTTTCTGGCATACATAACCTCTGATGAGAAGTTGTCATTCCATTTGTTTTTTTATGTAAGTGTGCCATTTCCCCCCAGATGCATTCAAGAATGTTTCCCTTTGTCTTCAGTTTTCAGAAGTTTAAATATATTATATCTTGTTATGGATTTCTATTGGCTTATTTTATTTAGCATCTGATTACTTTTTTGAGTTTGTAGGATTATGTCATTTGCCAGCTTTGAAACATTTCGGCCATTATCTCTGTGAATGCTTTTTTTCAATTTTGCCTTCTTTTTTGTGTCTCTCTCTGGTACTTTGAGGGGTTAAATTGAATAATGTTTAGTTATAGTCCAACAGGTCTATGAGGCTGTTCATTTCTGTTTTTTTTTTTTTTCCCTGCTGTTCAAATTGGGTGGTTTCTGTTTTTCCGTCTTTGAGTTCACTAGTTCTATCCTCTATCTCCTCCTTTCTGTTTTCTTCAATTCTAAAATTTCAGTTGGGTACTTCTTTATAACTTTCATTCCTTTGCTGAGGCTTTCTGATTTCAGTTTGTTTCATGCATGTTTATGATTGCTCACCAAAGCATTTTATCATGGCAGCTTTAAAATATTTGAGAACTCTTAGCAGTTCATCTTGTATCCAGAACTGTTGGTTTTCTTTCCTTTTTTTCTGTAGATTTTGAGATCCTCCTGGTTCTTGGCATGAGTACTTTTTTTTTTAATATAGAAACATGCACATTTTAACAATATAAGACAATGGATTTTATTTATTTATTTTTATTTTTTTAATTTTTTAATTTTTTTTTAATTTTAATTGGAGACTAATTACTTTACAATATTGTGGTGGTTTTGCCATACAGTCACATGAATCAGTCATGGTTGTACATGTGTTCCCCATCCTGAAACTCCCTCCTACCTCCCTCCTCATCCCATCTCTCAGGGTCATCCCAGTGCACCAGCCCTGAGCACCCTGCCTCATGCATCAAACCTGGACTGGCAATCTATTTCACATATGATAATATACATGTTTCAATGCTATTCTCTCAAATCATCCCACCCTCGCCTTCTCCCACAGAGTCCAACAGTCTGTTCTTTACATCTGTGTCTCTTTTGCTGTCTCACATATAGGGTCATCGTTACCATCTTTCTAAATTCCATATATATGCATTAATATACTGTATTGGTGTTTTTCTTTCTGACTTACTTCACTCTGTACAATAGGCTCCAGTTTCATCCACCTCATTAGAACTGATTCAAATGCATTCTTTTTAATAGCTGAGTAATATTCCATTGTGTATATGTACCACAGCTTTTTTATCCATTTGTCTGCCAATGAACATCTAGGTTGCTTCCATGTCCTAGCTATTGTAAACTGCTGCGATGAACACTGGGGTACACGTGTCTCTTTCAATTCTGGTTTCCTCGGTGTGTATGCCCAGCAGTGGGATTGCCGGGTCATATGGCAGTTCTATTTCCAGTTTTTTAAGGAATCTCCGCACTGTTCTCCACAGTGGCTGTACTAGTTTGCATTCCCACCAGCAGTGTAAGAGGGTTCCTTTGCCTCTGCACCCTCTCCAGCATTTATTGTTTGTGGACTTTTTGATAGCAGCCATTCTAACCGGTGTGAGACGGTACCTCATTGTGGTTTTGATTTGCATTTCTCTGATAGTGATGTTGAGCATCTTTTCATGTGTTTGTTAGCCATTTGTATGTCTTCTTTGGAGAAATGTCTGTTTAGTTCTCTGGCCCATTTTTTGATTGGGTCACTTATTTTCCTGGAATTGAGCTGCAGGAGCTGCTTGTATATTTTTGAGATTAATTCTTTGTCAGTTGTTTCATTTGCTATTATTTTCTCCCATTCTGAAGGCTGTCTGCTCAACTTGCTTATTGTTTCCTTCATTGTGCAAAAGCTTTTAAGTTTAATTAGGGCCCAGTTGTTTGTTTTTGCTTTTATTTCCTTTACTCTGGGAGGTGGGTCATAGAGGATCCTGCTGTGATTTATGTCAGAGAGTGTTTTGCCTATGATTTCCTCTAGGAGTTTTATGGTTTCTGGTCTTACATTTAGATCTTTAATCCATTTTGAGTTTATTTTTGTATATGGTGTTATAAAGTGTTCTAGTTTCATTCTTTTACAAGTGGTTGACCAGTTTTCCCAGCACCACTTGTTAAAGAGATTGTCTTTTCTCCATTGTATATTGTTGCCTCCTTTGTCAAAGATAAGGTGTCCATAGGTGCGTGGATTTATCTCTGGGCTTTCTATTTTGTTCCATTGATCTATATTTCTGTCTTTGTGCCAGTACCATAGTGTCTTGATGACTGTGGCTTTGTAGTATAGCCTGAAGTCAGGCAGGTTGATTCCTCCAGTTCCATTCTTCTTTCTCAAGATTGCTTTGGCTATTCGAGGTTTTTTGTAATTCCATACAAATTGTGAAATTATTTGTTCTAATTAATGGATTTTATTTAAAGCTTCTGCTTTAGCTGACTTGCACTGACATCCTCTGGCATGTCTGGGAAGAAGAGGATGTTGTTTCCTTACCTAGCCAGGTAGAAGTCCAAGCTCCCTACTCAGGTTCTGTTGTCATCAGAGGGGTAGAGTTCATTAATGCTGGGTTGGGGTGAAAGATCTGGTTTCCCATGTAGTCTCCACTGACACTGTGGAGGCAAGAGCCCCATTATTTGCCTGTGGGGTGACACTCCCAGCTCTGAAGTTTGCCTTCTTTGACATTGCCCAATAGGAAAGTTGTGGCTCCACATCACAGCCTCATGAGGGTAAAAGCCTAGGCCCTTCCCTTGGCTTTTGCTGTTAGGCTTGAGGCCGTAGTTCTCTTTGTGATGTTTGGCTGGTGTACAGTGGTGATTGTACAGTTGTTTTTTTTTTTTTTTTTTCCTATCTTGCTAGGCTTCTCCTGCCTCTAACTATAGCTAGCACACCGTAGCTTTGGTTGGGCCTTTTTAATTTATTCATTTTTTGGCCTAAATTCATTCATTCATTGGAATTCTCAGGTTGCCACCTTCTTCAACTCTAGGTCTGAGGTATGCCCAAGAAACTCACTGCCATGTCATGCCTTGGGTCTGTTTGTTGTTATTGGACTCCTTGGGTCTTGAAGTCCCTAATCAATCTGCATTATTCTCTCCACCTTTCTTATGTTTGCTTTAGCTACATTGTCCATGGTTTTTAGTTATGCTTAGTGGGAGGTATATGGAAAAGTATTTCTATTCCATATTCCTTGAAGCAGAAGTCACTCAGGAATATACATTTTTACTTAGTGATTTTTATAATTACTCCCAGGTGATTCTGAGTCAAAGATCTATGGGTTACCCTTTGAGAAACATTAACTACATAATGAATCTGAGACCCAGAGAGACTAACTCAAAAAGTAGATGTTAAATACTCAGGCTGTACAACACAAAATTTAAACTAGAACCCATGTCTCCTGGCTTCCCTTTCAATACCCTTTCCTCCTCGTGACACTAAATAAAGCAGCTAAAAATACCAAAAGGAAATAATGTACCAATTTCACTGGTATTTATGAAGATCAGTTTGCCTAGAGATAATGCACAGACTTAAAAAAATGTAGAGGCACAATCTTTCTAATACATTTGTTTCCCACAAACTGCAATATAATTTCTACTGAGGAGGATTCCAGGCAATTGCTCCAAGATAGGGTATTGTCTGCACATGAAAGGATTGTTCTTGGAAGTAAAAGTCTACACAGTCTACTAAGGGTGCTGCACACTGCCTGCATAGTCTGATTCACACACAGTGAAGCTTTTCCAGTTATGTTACTACTCATCTGGCAGTGGCCTCTATAATTGCCTAAGTTAGTTGGTAGACATGCAGGCAATGTTAATTCTCTGCAAATATAGTTATTCATAACTTGGTGTCAATTGCATTGTCCTCAATAGAGACAGCTCTTCAGATATCACTGGCATTGAGGGCAGGAGGGCTGTATTCAGTCATCTCTGGGGAGCTCGTGAAATCTGGAGAGACAGGAAATGGTGTGGGAGCGAAGGCAGCATACAAATGCATCTAATGAAATATGGGCATCCTTCAGTGGCTGCCTTTAATTTCACTGGCCTCATGCACAGGTTGTACCAGATGGCACTCTCATGGTTTCCATCAGTGTGGAAATGCAATGAAGAAGGGGAGGAGAAGAATAGATAAAAAAAAAAAAAAATCTGCACAGCTGAAAATAATTATGATTATGTAACTAATGACCCAGGGAATTAGAGGAAGCCAAACTCATTGGAACTCGGGCCACATGCAGGCAGATGTCACAACTTAATGACAAAAGATGAATTGCTTTATATCCTGCATAGTAACACATGATGAGGGCTTTTGATTCTTCATTCCAAATCCCTGTGTTAGAATATAGGCATAAGGAGAACCATATCCTGAGTATCTTTCCATTTTGAAGGGAAATTGAGCTAGCAGCAGTCCTGGGTTGTTAAAAATGTCAAAATAATTTCAGTAAATCTTAGATCGATATTCATTTTGACCTGTAGGAGTAGCAGGAAGCAACCTGAAGGATGTTGGAGATAGCCCTTCTGCCACTGAAATATAGACTATGCATTCCCGGGAGAGTTGGGTTAAATCTTACACTTTTGTGGTCATTTGACCCCATGTACTGCAGCCACCAGGCTCCTCGGTCCATGGGATTCTCCAGGCAAGAGTACTGGAGTGGGGTGCCATTGTCTTCTCCGTAAAGCATTTATTGAGATTCTGCCATGTATTTGGCCCTACTTAACAAGTGTGTTGGAAAGATGAAAGAGACGCTACCCCTGCCCACCCTGGAGAAGTTGACAGTGGTGTGCACTTTGTAAATATTGATTGGGGTGGATAACAAATTGCTATTCCTTAAACAGACCCTGTCAAGGTTGCTGAAATTCCCACTGTCTCCTATCAAAGCTCTGAAAGCTGACATTCAAATGCTGGTAGTTCAAGTATTCATTCTTGAATTCTTTCACTCAGTCATTCAGCAAATCTCCACTGAATATCTGTTATGTTCTAGGCACTGAGCTTGGCCCTAGGTTTAAACTGGTGAATATCATTGTTTGATATTAACAATATTAAATTATTAAGTATGGGCAATATTAAGTTAACATAATATTAAATAAAAACATAATATATGAATATATTATGTCTTAAGCTATGGTTTGTTTAAAAAAAAATCAGTGGTAAAGGTGGAAACACATCTCAATATTTAGAAATCAATGGTGGAATTACTGTTAAAAAGTTTTATGAGAAAGGGTTAGTTAGGTGCATTAGTGTCTCATCTAATGTATCAGCCAGTTAGGGGGAAAAAATGTAAAGCAGATGCCATTAATATTTTGAATCTTATAAAAACATGTTTATGAAAAACACATTAGGGGAGTGGATAGCTCACAGGTTTGGCAATGAAAGACCAAACATTTTAAATCCATATAATTGGTTGAAATCCAGCCAAAACTGGATAACAAATGCAACTCTTCCCCATCTGCTAGTTTATGCAAATAGGTTGGTGATCTCATTTAGTTTTCTAGGAGACAGGTGTCTCTATTGCTAAAGTAACTACTCGGTTGGCATCCAGCCTCGGTTTCAGGAAAAATCTTGAATTTAGCTGTGGGGTAGGGCTCAGCTTACAGCATGATCCTCAGAATCCCTAGATGAAAGAGAAAGGCCAGAGCTGAAAACCACGGGAGGTTGGTGTCCAGTCTACCAGAGTTTGGATCAGCCATGGTAGGCAAGACTCTAACTTGTTGCACACGCATTCTCTACCTGATTTCTTCAGAGCTGAAGATCTGCCAGGAAGACAGCTCTGAAAGAAGTTTTTTCTGGAGACTGTCCAACTCAGACACCAATACCAAGCCTGATTGGATAGAACCTTATTTCTTTCCAGAACTTTCTCCATATTCCAGATAACCAGAGAACACAAGTATTTTTAGAAACTCTTTTAGGGATAAAATAATCACAGATACAATATCACAGTTAAAGGAAGCCTGATTTTTTGGTGTTCATCTATTATTGGTGAATAGGGAAGTGAAGAAGAGCACAGACTATGAAATTAAACTCCTTCGGGTTCAGATCCTCTCATTGTCACTTAGCTGTGTAACTCTGGGAAAGTTACTTGACTTCTCTGGTCCTCGTTCCACCCATCCGTAAAATGGAGATAATAGTATTACCAAGGCCATAGAATTGTTATGAGAATTGAATGCGTGCAATATATTTAGAACTGTGTCTGGCATATATTGAGTTTTTGTACAAGTTACCTCACATTACTGCTTTTTTGATTCAATGAAAAAAACTGCTCTCATTATTTAATTCTAACATCAGTTCTTCGACATAGGTATTATGCACCGCCATTTTATAGTTGAGGATATTAAGCTTCAGAATGGCCAATGGCAGGGAAGAATTAAGGTGATTTATTGACTCTGCCTAATGCCAAACCAAGATCTCTCTGTTGCAGTCAGTTGCTTTAGATCACACAGCAAAGTAGGAAAGCAGACTGTTACCCAAGATTTCTGGTTCTCAGTTCAACAAACCTGTCAGTAATTTCTAGCTCCTGGTTTTGTTAAAGCAAAGGAAAAATATGTGCAAAAATAAAAAATACTGATTTTTATGACCTCTACCAAAAATGACAAATTGAAGTGCAAGAAAGTTTAATTTTTCTTAAAAGATTATTGATTGCTACATTTTAGCAATTATTATGCTAAATTCTGGGGTCATAGTGATAAATAATACAGAGAAAGTGATTACTGGATATTTTCTAATAAATTCTAATTACTCAGATTATTTTTTTATTTCACAAATTCCTTTCATAATTTTTTTAAACAAAATTGTGAAACTGGTTCTGATTCTGTTGACTTCTATTTATAGATGAAAATATATTTACTTACCCATAATATTTAATAGCAACTAGGATCTTAATTTTTTAAAAAAATTATCATTCAAGGCCCTTGAAGGAAGCGATTGTTTTAATTATTATTCTACTGAACTTTGCTCATTAAGATCTCTGTGTGTTCTTGATCCTCTCACAGATGAGTGAATTAACTAGTGACTGTAGGATGACACTTCCATGACTTTACAGGCTTCCAAAAGAGGTAGGCCATAATGAAGGCATGCATGAGAGGACTACGAACCAGGGAGGTGGCACACGTTGAAGTTCCCACATCATCATTCATACTAATCTGATTAACTCTCTCAGTCTCATTTTCAGAGTGCAGGGATCAGGAATTTTGGCAACCATCTGGGTAACAGAAGTCCCTCCCCAAGGATCTTGTAAATTTCTGCCCATATGTTCCCTGTAAAATTGCATTGCCTACGGCTTTCTTTCCACAGCTCATGTCTGCAAAGATGACCAACCAACCAGATCTTGTGACAGAGTCCATCAGCCTTTCAGGAATACGCTAATGTAGTCATTTCTCACTTGGACTTATGTATGATTTTTATTGATAATATGAGCACTGCAAATAATAACAAATATATTAAACATGAGGAGATATTGTCTGATACTAAGCTTGCAATGCACAGAGCCATTAAAAAAGCACTTTGCATCATAAGACACAACTTCCTGGGTAGTTCAGGGTAAAGAACCTGCCAGTCAATGCACAAGATGCAGATTTGATACCTGGGTCAGAAAGATCCCCTGGAGGAGGAAATGGCCACCCACTCCAGTATTCTTGCCTGGAAAATTTCATGGATAGAGGAGCCTGGCAGACTGTGGTCCATGGGGTTGCAAAAGAGTCAGACATAACTTCAGTTCAGTCGCTCAGTCACGTCTGACTCTTTGCGACCCCATGGACTGCAACACGCCAGGCTTCCCTGTCCATCACCAATTCCGGGAGCCTACTCAAACTCATGTCCATCTCATCGGTTATGCCATCCAACCGTCTCATCCTCTGTCATCCCCTTCTCCTCCTGCCGTCAGTCTTTCCCAGCATCAGGGTCTTTTCAAATGAGTCAGTTCTTCGCATCAGGTGGCCAAAGTATTGGAGGTTCAGCTTCAGCATCAGTCCTTCCAATGAATATTCAGGACTGATTTCCTTTAGGATTCATATAACTTAGTGACTAAACAACAACATCATAAGACACACCAGAAAATACTGCCCTCTTCTATCTTACAGTACAACACCTGGGAAGCAGGCTTTAGGAATACACAGTCTAATGTAATTCTCTCCAGGTGAGTATCTTTTAGGGAAAAAGAAAGATACTACCCTGACTTATCTGGATTATCTTACATTTGTCATTTTTAACAACTTCAAACTAAGGCTTGATTCATAGAATTATGATTATTAAAATGTTAGTTGTCCTAGGCAAGACTTTCTCATATCTGGTTTCTCTAAGTCCCAAGACAGCCCTTGGTAAGAATGTGTTAAACTTGTGAGCAGCTTTCATCAGCTGAATAATAAATGCAAGTATCCCTATTTTGAAAACTCAAAGGAGCATGTGCTTAGAGATTCTGTATGTTATCCTTTTCTCTAGTTTTCAGACTAGATAGAATATTTATCTCCCTGTGTTCATTAGAAAATATATATGATGTTCCATCATGGGGGTAACCAATGAATATTTAGTTCACTGTTGAAAGATACGGACTTCTAAGAATGGGCTTCCCTCGTGGCTCAGACAGTAAAGAATCTGCCTGCAATACAGGAGACCCAGGTTCGATCCCTGGGTCAGGAAGGTCCCCTGGAGAAGGGAATAGCTACCCACTCCAGTATTCTTGCTTGGAGAGTTCCATGGACAGAGAATCCTGGCAGGCTACAGTTCATGGGGTCACACAGAGTTGGACAAGACTGAGTGACTAACACTTTCTCTCTAAGAATATTCCCATTCTTATAAAGGCTACTCTCACAGCCTTGCTGTTGAAAGCAAGAACCATACAAATATTGGGTGTAGAGCCGTTACAGTCTTCCTCCTGTGCTCCATCAGAAACCACGTGTTACAGGGTGAGAATGGGCAAAACTTGACCTCACAACACTTTGATCTTTCAATGAAGAAACATATTATGGAAACTAGATTGTGTCCGCTGCAGCTCAACCTGGCCTAAAGTACCAAAATTTCTCTCGTGTTAATAGCTATAATTACTTTGGGAAATGAATAGATATCAGATTGTGTGATTTTCTCATGGGGGCTATTGGCAAATGACACCCTTATGGGGTGGGTGGTACGTTCTCATGAGGAAATAGTTCCACTGCCAATCATCCTATAGAGATGTGGGTCATGGAGAAGAGGAGAAACTCATTCAACTTTAGAATTACATGAATTGTAATCATCTCTTCTTTGTGGGAATATGGGTTATTTTGGTATAGCCTCCGAAGCTCATGGAAAACTAGAATGATTCCAGTCAGTTGTATGTGTAAACTACCACTTGTCATGTAGACATGTTGAGATAAAATAGGAACATGGCTGGATAAGGGATCCTGAGATTATATATGAGTCTGTGCATAGATTCTGTTACTCAAACTCCACCTGATTAATTTGCCGGATTTACAGGTGATCTACTTCTCATCTATAAAGCGTAGTCACTGACATCCATAGCTAAGGTGAGCAACCCAGGTGGTTTGCCTAAAAATGCCTCGGTTTCAGCACTGAAAGTCCTGAATCCCAGGAAACCATCAGTGTTGGGAAAACCCAGACAGTTGGTCACCTCACTGAATGTGATAATACAGTGAGGTAACCCCTCACTGACAGTTAATGACACACTGAGTTTACCTAGGAAGAAACTCTGTACTGACTCATGTCCTTGTCTTCCTACGAGTTGAACTGAACTGAATATTTACCAAGAATCTGTTATACCATTTGTTCCCAAACCTGTTTAATCACTTACTTGTTGTTATAATTATATAATTTAATCAAATATAATGTAAACAGAGAAAATATCCATGTGAAAATGGAAAATGGTATCTCTATGGAAACTAATTTGACAGTGGAATATGAATTTGCTACCAAGAATGTTAAATCTAATGTAACAAAGCAGTTGTAAATGATTCATAAAATAATATATATCACAGACTTTTACATTCTCATTCCTCATTATAGACATTGAAAATGGAAATTACAAACAACCCATTATTAGTGTTGAGAAATGAGACACTGATCAGATGATCCATGCATAAAGACAAGACCTTGGTCTTCAAGAGATTGGTGCTGCATTTTTTTATGTTTCAAAGTAAAAATGCGTAAGGCATGTATAATTAAATTTTTTATTCCATGATCTAACAAATATCTTCCATTGGCTGATTAGTCCAATAAGTTCTTTAAAAAAAAAAGGGTTTCTAATTGCATTTATAATCATTCCCTATATTGGTGTGCTCTGCTTTTCTTTTATTGCGTCCAAACTTTCAGTAAGATCCTATGGACATACTACTCTCCATCAATCACTGCATGTTTGGCTTTTTAAAAATATTTATTTATTTTAAATTTTGGTTACATCAGATCTTAGTTGTGGCAGGCGGGGTGTTTGTTTTGGTATGAGGGCTCATTAGTTGCAACGCTCCAGCTTGTAGTGCATTGGCTTAGGTACCCCTTGGTCATTTGGGATCTTGGTTCCCTGATCAAGGATCGAACCCGAATCCGCTGCATTGGAAGGTGGATTCTTAACCACTGGACCACCAGGGAAGTCCCTATCAATCACTGTATGTTGATGCTTAGCATACTATACAGAGAAAAACAAAGAGTGTGAATACAGGTTGTAAGCTCTGTCTGCCAAGGACCAGATCTATTTTATTTGCTATTTTCTGGTAACTTGCATGCTTCCAGTCAAAAACTAAGAGATCCTTATGTGAAGAATGCTTGATAAATAGTCAGTGAATGAATGAATGAACATCTCTCAAAAACCCTATAGTCAACCTTGAAGTTTTAAATGCTAATTATTAAATATTTAAATATATATTATTTATCTAATGATTCCATTTTTTTCCCTTGGAAAAATAATAGGCAGATCAGGGGACTTTTATAAGCATTGGAAAGATTACAAAGATGAATAAGATACACAAAGTACAAATATGAGAAGATTTGAAATTTAATGATGAATTCAGCATTGTTATAGACCAATCCGAACAGAGGACTGGAAAGTCAGATAGAATATCATATTATGCAGTACTGGGTGCATGCAGACTGAATAATTGAACCTAAGTTGAGGGAAGAAAGAAATCAGTGCTCGCTTGGCCTTAGCATTTAGTCACCATAAGTTCAAGTCTTGGTATCAAACAGACCTTCATTCAAGTCAGGACTCTGGCAGTGACAACTATTTGACCTTGAGTAAGTTTCTTAACCCCTCTCAGCTTCAGTTTTCATATCTGGAAAATGGAAATAATGATGCTTGATTGGTTACCCAGGAGCAAATGCAGTAATATATTTGCAGATGTTACACTTACGCACGGTTTCTGATCCACAACAAGCACTTGGCATCTATAAGCTATATTTAAGGAAAATAGGCTGTAAAAGTTAGAAAAAAGGTTCTGGAAGAGAGTAACATGGGAGCTTCCAAATTGATGAACTTCCAAATAGTTTGGATATGGGTAGAAAGGATTGTAGGAAGGACAGAGGAAAGAAGAGAAAGAGTTTTCAGGTATAAGAACAGTAGGAACTGTATACATACAGGAGATATTGGTGAATGTACAATGAAGAACAAAAAGATTGGACATCAGAAGAAAAGGAAGTGGCTACTTCATATGGAAAACAAGGGAATTGCTTTAGAAGTTCTGAGGAAAAAAACATTTATTGTAGCCTGAAACATTTAGCCATTCTAGGGTAGAGGGTAGACACCTAAATTAAAGAGAAAGGTCATATATCAGGCATTCTGTCTCTCGCAAAAGTAAGAGCCCATTGAAAATTGCTCATGCAATCATGGGGTAACTGAGAAAATGAAAAGAGAGAGGAAAAAAGGTAACCACGGAAGCTATCCACTCTCTACATCTTTCCACTTGCAGAAGCGCTAGTGCACTGTCTGCAAAAACCTCCATTAGGACATCGGATAGACAATTTCCTCATCTCTTGATTCTAGTATAGAGTTTACAGTACTTAAGTTATTTGATTCAAAATAGTCGTGTGCGCTATGCTTTCAACCACCTCATTAATTTTTATTTTATGGTCATAAATCTTCTGTTATTTCTGCAAATTTCATATCTGGTTAGTCGCCAGGAGTTCTTCTCTTTTTACCTTGTTTTCACAAGAAGTGGTTCTTGTCTCAGTGTTTGCCCACTCCCTCTCTTCAGCTGGAATCTTATTCCTCTGCCAAAAAGATCTTTTCCCCCCATGCTAACCTTAATATTTTTCATTCTCTAATCTCCTATGGGTACTATCAAACATGTTTCTCATTGACTTTTATTTACATATAATTCTTAGATTTTGAGTAAGTAAATATGTCATGTATCTTTCTATTCCATTAAATCATAATCTTAACCCCCACAGTATTTATTCCACAAGTATAAACTGAGCACATACTATGTACGAGAGGCTTCTCTAGGAGTGTGATTATAGCAGTAAACTCAACAGGCATACTCTCTACTCTCATAGAACTGAAATGTAACAAGACAAGAGAAATGAGAAATAACTAAGTTAGATATTTTCTGAAAACAATAAATCCTTAAAGGAAATAATCAGGGAATGTACTTGCAAGGGACTGTGAGGGCAAATAAAGCAGGGCATATAAAATAGAGGGTTCAAGAAAATCATTTTGCTGAGACTATGCTTGTAATGAGACCTGAGTGATGAGAAGTAGACCATTCAGGGACCCAGGAGCAGATTATTTTTGTCAGAGGGGACAAATGCAAAGGCCCTGAGGCAAGGCCAGGTTGACCTGGTTGAGAGAAAGTAAGGTAGATATGGCCGGATCCCAGTAAGCAAGCAGGCAGTGATGCACAGGCAGAAAGGAGCCAGACCATGTAGGTCCAGATGATGTGGACAGTTTGGATTTTACTCTGAGAGAAATGGCAAGACAGGGCAGGCTTTTAAGCAGAAGATACCTTAATCGGACTTGAGTTTTAAAGATTCTATTAGCTATTAGATAGTAATGATTTGGAGCAGGGTCAAAAAGTAAATGTTTTAAGTTACAATTGCCGAAGTCCAGGTGAGACATGATGAGATCTTGTGCTAGGACTGCAGCAGTGAAGTTAGAAGCAGCAAGTGGCTTAGGGAGACATGTTGAAGGTGAGCTATGTGAGGATTTGCTGATAAAGTGAATGTCAGGAGTAAGAAGAGACATTAAGGATAAAACCTCATGTTTTGCCTGAAGCATTTTGGTGAATGGTAGTGCCATTACTCAAAAGCTAATTTTTTTAAAAAAATGTATTGATTAGTTCTCATTAGAAAAAAAAAAGGTTTTTCTCAATAAAACTAATGGTGGCTCTGTTTAAACGGAATGTAACTACAAGATATGCCAATGGCTATCAAATAGCTCCCTAACTGATTTTTTTTAATTCCCAATAATATATATCAGGCTTCCATGGTGGCTTCAGTTCAGTTCAGTCATTCAGTTGTGTCCGACTTTTTGCGAGCTCATGAATCGCAGCACGCCAGGCCTCCCTGTCCATCACCAACTCCCGGAGTCTACCCAAACCCATGTCCATCGAGTCGGTGATGCCATCCAGCCATCTCATCCTCTGTCGTCCCCGTCTCCTCCTGCCCCCAATCCTTCCCAGCATTAGGGTGTTTTCCAATGAGTCAACTCTTCGCATGAGGTGGCCAAAGTATTGGAGTTTCAGCTTCAACATCAGTCCTTCCAATGAACACCCAGGACTGATCTCCTTTAGGATGGACTGGTTGGATCTTCTTGCAGTCCAAGGGACTCTCAAGAGTCTTCTCCAACACCACAGTTCAAAAGCATCAATTCTTCGGTGCTCAGCTTTCTTTATAGTCCAACTCTCACATCCATACATGACTACTAGAAAAACCATAGCCTTGACTAGATGGACCTTTGTTGGCAAAGTAATGTCTCTGCTTTTAAATATGCTATCTAGGTTGGTCATAACTTTCCTTCCAAGGAGTAAGCATCTTTTAATTTCATGGCTGCAATCACCATGCAGATTTCTTGGAGCCCCAGAAAATAAAGTCTGACACTGTTTCCCCATCCATTTCCCATGAAGTGATGGGACCAGATGCCATGATCTTAGTTTGCTGAATGTTGAGCTTTAAGCCAACATTTTCACTCTCCTCTTTCACTTTCCTCAAGAGGCTTTTTAGTTCCTCTTCACTTTCTGCCATAAGGGTGGTGTCATCTGCATATCTGAGGTTATTGACATTTCTCCTGGCAATCTTGATTCCAGCTTGTGCTTCTTCCAGCCCAGCATTTCTCATGATGTTCTCTGCATATAAGTTAAATAAGCAGGGTAACAGTATACTTGACGTACTCCTTTTCCTATTTGCAACCAGTCTGTTGTTCCATGTCCAGTTCTAACTGTTGCTTCCTGACCTGCATTCAGGTTTCTCAAGAGACAGGTCAGATGGTCTGGTATTCCCATCTCTTTCAGAATTTTCCACAGTCTATTGTGATCCACACAGTCAAAGGTTTTGGCATAGTCAATAAAGCAAAAATAGATGTTTTTCTGGAACTCTGTTGCTTTTTTGATGATCCAATAGATATTGGCAATTTGATCTCTGGTTCCTCTGCCTTTTCTAAAACCAGCTTGAACATCTGGAAGTTCATGGTTCACGTATTGCTGAAGCCTGGCTTGGAGAATTTTGAGCATTATTTTACTAGCGTGTGAGATGAGTGCAATTGTGTGGTAGTTTGAGCATTCTTTGGCATTGCCTTTCTTTGGAATTGGAATGAAAACTGACCTTTTCCAGTCCTGTGGCCACTGCTGAGTTTTCCAAATTTGCTGGCATATCGAGTGCAGCACTTTCACAGCATCATCTTTCAGGATTTGAAACAGCTCAACTGGAATTCCATCACCTCTACTAGCTTTGTTCATAGTAATGCTTTCTAAGGCCCACTTGACTTCCCATTCCAGTATGTCTGGCTCTACGTGAGTGATCACACCATCGTGATTATCTGCATCGTGAAGATCTTTTTTGTACAGTTCTTCTGTGTATTCTTGCCACCTCTTCTTAATATCTTCTGCTTCTGTTAGGTCCATACCATTTCTGTCCTTTATCGAGCCCATCTTTGCATGAAATGTTCCCTTGGTATCTCTAATTTTCTTGAAGAAATCTCTAGTCTTTCCCATTCTGTTGTTTTCCTCTATTTCTTTGCATTCATCACTGAGGAAGGCTTTCTTATCTCTCCTTTCTATTCTTTGGAACTCTGCATTCAGATGGGAATATCTTTCCTTTTCTCCCTTGCTTTTTGCTTCTCTTCTCTTCCCAGCTATTTGTAAGGCCTCCTCAGACAGCCATTTTGCTTTTTTGCATTTCTTTTCCATGGGTATGGTCTTGATCCATGTCTCTTGTACAATGTCATGAACCTCTGTCCATAGTTCATCAGGCACTCTCTCTATCAGATCTAGTCCCTTAAATCTATTTGTCACTTCCACTGTATAATTATAAGGGATTTGATTTAGGTCATACCTGAATGGTCTAGTAGTTTTCCCTACTTTCTTCAATTTAAGTCTGAATTTGACAATAAGGAATTCATGATCTGAGCCACAGTCCGCTCCTGGTCTTGTTTTTGCTGATTGTATAGAGCTTCTCTATCTTTGGCTGCAAAGAATATAAACAATCTGATTTTGGTGTTGACCATCTGGTGATGTCCATGTGTAGAGTCTTCTCTTGTGTTGTTGGCAGAGGGTGTTTGCTATGACCAGTGTGTTCTCTTGGCAAAACTCCATTAGCCTTTGCCCTGCTTCATTCTGTACTCCAAGGCTAAATTTGCCTGTTACGCCAGGTGTTTTCTGACTTCCTACTTTTGCATTCCAGTCCCCTATAATGAAAAGGACATCTTTTTTTGGGTGTTAGTTCTAAAAGGTCTTGTAGGTTTTCATAGAACCGTTCAACTTCAGCTTCTTCAGCGTTACTGGTCGGGGCATAGACTTGGATTACCATGATATTGAATCGTTTGCCTTGGAAGCAAACAGAGATCATTCTGTCGTTTTTGAGACTGCATCCAAGCATTGCATTTTGGACTCTTTTGTTGACCATGATGGCTACTCCATTTCTTCTAAGGGATTCCTGCACACACTAGTAGATTTAATGGTCATCTGAGTTAAATTCACCCATTCCAGTCCATCTTAGTTCGCTGATTCCTAGATTGTGGACATTCAGTCTTGCCATCTCCTGTTTGACCACTTCCAATTTGCCTTGATTCATGGACCTAACATTCCAGGTTCCTATGCAATATTGCTCTTTACAGCATCGGACTTTGCTTCTGTCTCCAGTCACATCCGCAGCTGGGTATTGTTTTTGCTTTGGCTCCCTCCCATCATTCTTTCTGGAGTTATTTCTCCACTGATCTCCATAGCATATTGGGCACCTACTGACCTGGGGAGTTCCTCTTTCAGTGTCCTATCTTTGTGCCTTTTTATACTGTTCATGGGGTTCTCAAGGCAAGAATACTGAAGTGGTTTGCCATTCCCTTTCCCAGTGGACCACATTCTGTCAGACCTTTCCACCATGACGCGTCTGTCTTGGGTGGCCCCACATGACATGGCTTAGTTTCATTGAGATAGACAAGGCTGTTGTCCGTGTGATCAGATTGGCTAGTTGTCTTTGATTATAGTTTCAGTGTGTCTGCCCTCTGATGCCCTCTCACAACACCTACCATCTTACTTGGGTTTCTCTTACCTTGGACATGGGGTATCTCCTCACCGCCGACCCTCCTGACCTTGAATGTGGAGTAGCTCCTCTCGGCCCTCCTGTGTCCGTGCAGCCTCTGCTCCTTAGATGTGGGGTAGCTCCTCTCAGCCGCCGCTCCCCACCTCCGGCCTGGGGTAGCTCCTCTCAGCCTGGTGGCTTAGATGGTAAAGAATCCACCTGCAATGTGGGAGAACTGGGTTCAGTCCCTGAACTGGGAAGATTCCCTGGAGAAGGGCATGGCAACTGACTCCAGTATTCTTGCCTGGAGAATCCCATGGACAGTGGAGCCTGGTATAGTCCACGGTGTTGCACAGAGTCAGATACAACTGAGCAACTAAGCACAGCACAGCATAGCATAACATATATCAGCAGTTGGCATACTTCTGCAAAGGACCAGGTAGTAAATATTTTCATCTTTGTGGGCCACACTTCTCCAACCGGAGGCAATTTGTAAGTGAATAATTACGGCTCTGTTCAAATAAAGTTTTATTTACCACAAAGTAGGCATGAGCTATAATTGGCCAGCTTATGATAACCATGATTATAAAATTACTTCCTGACAAAGCTCATAGATGCTCCTAATTCATACAACTCCTCAAAAATGTGTTTTATTTAGGAAAGGAGTCTTCACAAGATAATGCAAAACCAGACTTATGACCTTTTTTTTTTATTTTTCAGAGTCATTTTATTTTCCTCATTAAGAATTCCGGTAAGCGTCTGACTGTGTTCAAAATACTTATCTCCAAACGTGCAAGGTATAGAATCTGGAACTCTGATATGAGCCCTTTGATTAAAAGATGTTTCTGTTTTCAAACCTCACTAGAAAATGGAGGTTAAAAGGCCTTTTAAAATTGAGTGGCAGAAGTGGAATATTTATTGTTCTTTTAAATTAAGTTCAATTATTCCAAGTGGCATTTCATTCTTCTAATTTATTTTTTGAATCACCCATCTTTGAAAGGTGTCATCTGAATTTGACAATTACTTCCCCTTTGTGGGGTCAAAGCTAGTTACTGTCTGTATCTCACAGAAAAATACAGCCCCTATGTACTAAAGGTTATTCATATTTACTCCAAATTGTGATGTATTGAAGTCACAGCTTTTATCTAGCCTTTGAGGTCCTGATAACAAAAAGGACAGGAAGATCAATAACCACATGATGGGTAACTAATTGCTTTTGCTTCAACCTGCAACCTTCTATCCTGCTCAAAGCTCATTCCAAAGTCCATTTGACAATCTCAGATATTGTTTTCAACTTTTGCTCTCAACAGTCTAGATTCCACAATAGGTTAAAAAAAAATATGTTAAAGCATTTTCTACTGACAATGCTTTATACATACACAGTCCTCAACACCACCCATGTAGGAAATTTATTAGAGGTCGTTACTCAGATGACTATCGAGTAAAGGAACTTCTCTTTGTTAAAAGTGATGGTCTACTACATGGGATTTAATTAATTTTCATTATGCTTGTAATGATTTCATTCACTATTGTGAAGTCAATTTTCTCATTTAAAAAGCATTTATTAAGTGCTTATTTAGTACTACAACTTTTAGCTAACACATTTTCATCAATGACCAGAGGCAATGTTCTTGTCCAAGGCTTTATAAAATTAAAATATTGAGTCTTTGCATAAGGTAGGTTATCCAATTGTGTACATTAAGACACAAAAATGTCTTTAGCTTCTTATGGGAGTTTTTACAGGTAAAGGATTCTGGAGTCTCTACTTGCCAGTGTTGTAACCGTGGACAAGTTCATTAGTCTCTTCATGCTTCAGTTTCCCCACCTACAAATTAGGAATAATATACCTACCTACATCAATGCATTATTAAAAAAGAAAAAAATAAGTCAATACTGCAAAGCACTGGAGCGTGTTAAAGATTTTTAACTAATAAGATAAAATAACTTGTCTTAAGTCACAAAACTAGCAATGGCAAGGCCCTTCTGTGCAAAATGCTCTGAAGAATATAGAAAGGAGTAAACAAACTGGGAGATCTGGCATTCGTATATCCCAGTAAACAAGAGCATCATGGTCCTCAGTCTGGTTTTTCCTTTAAGCTTCATAATTTTAATATTACTGAGTGGGAAATAAATCTCCACCCATGCAAAGTGAGAGAGAAAATGTGCCTTTGCCCATTAGTTTCTCTCTACAGGTGGGCAACAACTCATCTTTGAGCTAAGAGGCCGACAACTAAACTGAATATATGAGTTCATTCTTGTTGATGGTGTTCTCAGTGTTGGCATTGAATTACAACTGCTTTCACACCCTCCTCTTGAGAATTTGCTGGGTGGAAGCAATTGTAGGGGGTGGTTTTTCCAGTAAATCAAATATGTGCAATTTTCCCATTGAAGCACTGCTTAATTTTTTTTTTGTTATTAACTTTAAAATAATGATACATTGTTACCAAACTTTGAGCCTTATAATTATTCATAACTAAGAAATATTGAAGGTCATTTTTGTATTCCTGTGGTTGTTCTTATAGCTCTTCATGTCCAACATCCTCAAATGTGATATTTCTTTTGCATTTTGATGAGTGATTAATCTTAAAGATGACAGAAAGTTTTTGCGTGACCATGCACTCATTCTTTTTCACTCATCTTGCCCAGTGGCTGCCCTCAGTTTAGATCAGAGATAACTTTTCTTGCTTTTTCTTCTTAACTAGCAGTGTTTTAATATTTCATCCTTAATTTAAACCCTACTTCCAAGTGTGAGCCCAAAGTTATTTCTTAGCCAGGTGAGAAATATTAAAAGGAAATAAAAGAAAAAAAAGGCAAAATATTCAGCTCTCTTTCCTTCTTCTTTCTCTTATATTGGATGGTAATATTGCTAAGAGAGATCCTGACAAATCTGAGAGAAAAAAAAAAGTATGATTTTGCATCTCTATTAAGAATGAGCTTCTTTGGTTGATTAGCATTCTATGTCTAGGCTCGATGTTGTGTCACTTGAGAATGTTTCTTGGTCAAAGTACAGATATATAATCCCATCCTGGTGTGTGGACAAACTGATGGGGATGGTATTGGGAATAGGGCCGAAGAGATTCAATTAAGTCAGGAGACACTCTCAACATTCATTTCAACATAGAATGAAATGGTTCTGTATATTGAGGACTGAGTATTGGACATAGCCATTGCCTTAGAATCATTTCCTTGGTGTTGCAAGTCCTTTAAAAGCTTTCTTGAATAAAGCCGATTTACTTTCTTAGAGCCTTGTACTTTTAATGGGCTTCATGCTGTTACAAATACTTAGACAGGACTTCACTTTCAATTCCCTGAAATGTTAGATTGAGATAATTAAATCCCCTTTGTGAGTCTTTTGGAAGTAATCTTGGACTAAGGCAGTGGGGAAATAATTGCTGTAGATCAGTGTGTCTCTAAGTGTGGTCTCCTAACCAGAAGCATTAGCATTGCCTGATAATTGTTAGAAATACAGATTTTGTAGCCTGACCCCAGCCTTACTGAATGTGAAGTGCTTGGAGGTGGTCCCCAGCAACCTGATGCTCTCAAGCTTAAGAACCTATGTCATAGAGAGGTGCTTAACAAAGAAATGCATGACTTTCTATAAAATCTGCAAAAATGCTCTTACCTAGTGTTGTGATATTGGACTTTTTCAGCATCCAGGGTGAAAAATTATTTCAATAAGTACTAATCTAACCAAGCCAATTGTCTTCTACTTAGCAGAAAACCTTCCTGGCACTGTCATACACCATATTCTGATGTGATATGGTCACTTGCTACCTGCCCACCAAATTATACCAGTGATTGTCTTTCTCATTTTGATCAAAAACATAACTCCTATTCTACATGTCCTATAACATTTATAAAAACTCTCAATGCTTCTTTTGTGTTGTTGTGAGTGTGGTTTCTCCCACTGTATAGAGAACTTTATGAATTGTGGGTATATTCAGTCAGGAAACATGTGTTAATCATATGTGTTGAAGTTGAGTAATTAGGTTTTATTTAATTACATCTCTGTTCATAGGTCAATTACATTATGTTCTCTGGGCTTAGTTTCATTACCTTTAAGATGAGGATGATAATTTTTGTAGTTAAGCATTTGCATAATGCTCATTATATGCCAGATATAAGTTTTGAACACTTTATATGAATTCATCTTATAATGATGCAGTGGTAAGTAATTCTTACCACTGCCCTAAAAAGTAGGAATCATTTTAATCCCCATTTTTCAGATGAGGAAACTGAAGAAGAGAAAAAATAACTTTATCAAGGTCCTAGAGCTAGTATATAATGAAGCCGAGAACCCAGGGAACCTGAACTCAATACCAGGTACTGAACATCAGTGCTTATTGCTTTATAATCTGATGTTGTACAATTATTTGAGTATCAGATGAGGTAATACATGTAATTAGCTCAGGACCTGAAATGAATACTTTTAATATAGGGTAGCTATTTTAAACTACTTCAAAAAACATAGTTAGTTCTGTGGAAGGAGAAAGACATGGGCACCAATAAAACCAATAAAATGTTAGAAGTGTGTATTAGTCTATTATTGCTGATGTAACAAATTACCACACACTTAGTGGCTTAAAAAACATGAATTTGTTATCTTACCATTGTGGAGGTCAGAAGTCTCAAATGGGTCTCAGTGGGTTAAACTCATGGTTTTAATAGGGTTGCATTCTTTCTGGAAACTCTAGGGAATAATCTGTTTTCTTCTCTTTTCCAATATCTAGATGCTACCTACATTCCTTGTCTTTACACCCTCCCATCTTCAAAGCCAGCAATGACATCATTGCATCCTCTGCTTCCATCATCACACCTTTTCTAACCGACACTCCTGCCTCCTCCCTCTTGCATTTTTAAGGATCCTAGAGATTACACGGAATAGTCCAGGATAGTTTCACCACCTCAAGATGTATGACTTAATCTCATTGACCAAGATCCTTTCACCACATAAAATAGCACATTCACAGTTTCCAGGAATTAGGATGTAAATGTCTTCCATGGCGGTGAGGGCACTTTGTTCTGCCCATCGCAATGCATTTTATTATTTTATGTATTTATTTGGCTGCAGCAGGTCTTAGTTTCGGCACATGGGAATCTTTGTTGCGTCATGTGGGATCTTTCTTTCAGCTCACATACTCTCTAGCTGTGGTGCTCAGGCTCAGTAGTTGTGGCACACAAGCTTAACTGCTTCGTGTCATGTGGGATCTTAGTTCCCCGATCAGGTATCGAACCCGTGTCTGCATTACAGAGTAGATTCTTAGTCACTGGACCACCAGCAAGTCCTCTGCAAGGCATTTTAGAGAAGTGTGTTCACATACACAAAGGACACACATGTATACACATGTACATGTGTGTACACAAAAATTATAAAGCAGAGAGCGAAGAAAGTCAGGAACGCTTTTTGAAGAAGCAATACATGAACATAATTTTTATTTATCATTTTTTCATTGGTGAAGCAAAAAGGGAGGAAAGATATTTCCCAGATAGCCCAAACCTGAAAACAGGCCACCCAATATCAGTTGTAGTTTCAACAACTGGAAGGTTGGATCCTGGGGGTAGTAAAGTGTGGAGTGGAAACCACAATGCTAAATAGTGGAGAGATAATTAATTTCACTGAATGACAAGCTAAGGCATTGGATTTTATTTGTTGATAGTGGGCTTCTTTTTCTCATGAGACCAAGTATGGTACACATTGCAGATACTTAGTAAATACTGCTGATTCACAAACCACCCAACTGAATAAACACAGAGGTTATCACAAAGTTTGGTCAGGAAAAATAAACCTACTGATAACTCCTTCTTTGTTCTGAAAGCAGTATCTGACTTGAGCATTTCATTGATCTCCATTATGTTCCATGGGGAAGTGGAAGAGCATTATTTGTCCATGAGCTGCTCTAGGCAGCCTTAGTTACATACTGTGGTTGATTTAAAGAGCTCTTGCTCTCTCAGGCCAAAATATACTGTCTGATGGTCAGTTGCAATGGTCAACTTCGCACATTAACTTGGCACATTATGATGGCACATTAATGTGCCAACTTGGGGCATCCCACCTGACACCTTGGTTCTCATGCACAGAATAATGTCAGTAAGCTGTGAATCCAGCTGTCAACAAGACTGTGTGTGCATAGGTGAGACAAGGATGCTCGCCAACAAGGCAAGGTGTGTTCTCTGGACTCACTGAGTATTCCAATCACATTCTTTCATCTCTCTGTGCTGACATGCTTGTCTGAAAGCAAGCTGTGCCCTGTGGCCACTGAGGTAATAAACAAAATCATCGATTTGATAGCTTCTTTCTACAAGTGGCTCCAAGTTCTAGAGTTGTCTAATCATTGCAGCCCTAAGCCTCAGGAGAGGAATGGACAGGTGTTACCAATCATGTTCTGAAGAAAGAGAAAAGGACAGAACTGTGGCTTCACCATAAATTCCCTCCTCTAACCGTTAGTGTATTTTCTTTCTCCAGACTCATTTGCTCATCTCAAGGTTGTCTCAACACTTTGTTATTCTTATAATTTGTTTCTTATCTGTACATCTTTTCCTTGGTAGAATCAAGGAGAATACTGGAATTTCTTGAGTTGGACCATCCTGATCACAGTTTTCCGCCTCAGTCTTTAAAGCAGACAAAGGGGATCCCCTTTCCAAAAAAAAATAACCATCCTCTATTCATTTGCTTATTCACTGACAAAATATTAGCGGAGTTATTACATACTCTGTATGTGACAATTTGCGAGATACCATACTGCTGTATACAAGGCAGAAGCACTGTTGCTATTTTCACCAAATGATCCAGTTAGTAGGAAGTTTGACCTTGGCAAAATAAATAAATGAATAAGATAGGAGCCCTTCATTGGCCTAAATCAGAGTGCTTTATCCTCTGTAGATCCCCACATTGACTCTGTGAGGTATAGGTCAGAGAGTTCATAATTGTTGGAACCAGGATTCAGCTTCCAAAGCTTGTCCTCTTATGATCATGGCTCAGTAAAGAAGCACGAGTGCCCCCAGGAGTCTGCCATCAATTAAGATTTGACATTTCCCCAGAAAACCAGAAACCCACAGCCCCACATCCAGGCAACCGATTTTGTAGCCAGAGCTGCATGTTGCATCTCATCATCATGGTAATGAGATGCATTCCTCACTAACCTCTCCCTAGACCTCCCCAGATCTCCCATCCCCAGGGGAGCTCCTTGAAGATCATTTATGAAAATCAGCGGTAAGCACCAGTGGCCTTTTGAAACCTCTCAGAGAGTGCTTAATGCAGTAATTGTTTACTCTGGTTTGTAATGAGAGAGAGTAACATGGCGATGTTAGAGACTGGTTAATTTTTCTGAACGTGTTCCAGAGCAGAAGGCACCTTGAAGAGCAAAACTCATTTTCTCCCCCTGTGCATTGCCCTGGCTTGATTCATGCAGCCTTACCGTACCCCACTGGCACACCTCAAAGCACAGCTTGGTTTAGATTTGCATACTGTAAAATTGCAGTGCTAAATTATTATCATATGTAGAATCACTTATCACTTTCTTACCTCCAGACTGGTGAAAATGTTGCCATGGAACCACTGATATAATGAAGGTGGTCCACGGCTTGGTAGTTTACTCCGAGGATCCAGTTTTATTTCTCCCCTTTACAACAAACAGAAAGCAACTAGCATTTGCAGGGCTCAGAGTGGTCATTTTGAAATAGCTGAGAAGAAAAATAAGTACTGAACAGATGTTGCAGGCCATCAGATAAATAAGAAAAGGATGTTTTTCTATGAAATAAAGCAAATGAATGCTTGGATAAGGCGGAATTTCTACGATGTGTGTGTGTGTGTGTGTGTGTGGGTGTGGGTGTGTGTGTGTGTCTTCTATTTGGAAAAGGCTCATTTATGCCAAGTGGGCTTTTGTTACAGGGCAGCATGTGTGTTGCTGGGAACTAAGGCCTTGTAAATTGGCCCTTACCAGCTGCTTTGTCTTGTCTTCTAAATTGCTTGAAAACCTATTAAGATATATGACCCACATAAAAGTAGGACCAGAGGGTTTCTGTGTGCTGGCCCTTGGGGATTGGATTGTATTTTATCGCCTATTAATGCAGAAGGGATTTCATCAGTCAGCTTACCCTTCTTTCACCCCCAAGGGTGATAAAAATCCCAATGATTAGCCTCTCTAGGATATAATCAAAGATGTGAATACCCAGACAGCTGTTTGACAGAAGGATATGCAGGGAGTGAAGGCAGGGAGAAAGCATGGGTCTTGAGGCAGAGATAGAAGTTGAGTTTGTGGAGAGAGTTGGTTGGCAAGACAGAGCCTCAAAATATTAGAAAATTTGACTTTTGCTTAGAAAGATATGAGCAGATATGTGTTACTGATTTTCTAAGGAGATAGCAGGTCTTTTGTTTTGCTTAAAAAGAAGGACATCCTCACCAAGCCATCTCTGTTTAGAATCCTGTCTTCAGTGGCCTGGATCATGCTGCTATCTCAGTATTTTAACCAAGTTTACAAGTTGTGTGTGCAGTGCTTGTGTGTTCTAAGTCACTGCAGTCGTGTCTGACTCTTTGCGACCCCATGGACTATAGCCCACCAGGCTCCTCTCTCCATGGGATTCTCCAGGCAAGAATAATTGAGTGCATTGTCATGTCCTCCTCCAGAGGATCTTCCTGACCCAGGGATCAGACCCCTGGCTCTTATGTCTCCTGTATTGGCAGGTGAGTTCTTTACCACTATTGACACCAGGGATGTGTTTTCAGATGGAGCTTCAATGCCTTCATGGTTAACACTGACAGAAGAAAGCTGAGGCTGGCCATTCATCCAGAAGAAGAGGTTTGAACTTTGAGCTGATGTGTTTAATTTCCTAAGCCAAAGGGCATAGAAGGTTGGTCTAGTGCTAGATTGGATTTATCAACATGCTTTGCTTGGCTTCTGCTGCATATATAGCTATTGAATTGCCAGTATATATAAATTGAGAGATCCCAAAAAATAACTGGTTTTCTAGGTGCTCTTGATAAGCCTTCATTGTCCTCTATGATTGTACACCCTCCTGCTTTGTCCCTTTATGCTACTTCCTGACACCGGTGAATATTTCAGTTTGTTATACTGGAATGCGCCAACTGCCTCGTTCGAGCTCCCAGTGGCCTTGTCTAAAGATGGGTGATGGATCCCTCAACCCTCCACTTCTATCTGCATGTCCGCCTCATTGAGGTCACCGTCACTCTAATCCCTGGACCCCCCTGTGCCTCAGTGTCCCAATTTGTACTGTGCTTTTGGTCTCACTTCTTTCGCCAAGGACAACACAGAGATTTAATGGAAAGGGTCTGTGAGATGTCTAAGTCCCCAGAAACAAAAGCACCTCTCAGGTCAGACATGTCACATTACTACTCTTTGAACGGGTGGTTTTGATCTCACCTCTGAGAGCTGGTCTTGGGGCTTCTTCCAGCTTCAGCTGTATTGTGCACTCTAGGATCATAAGGACACAAAGTGCAGTCGCTCCTTCCACCCCTTTTATTCCTCAGCCCACAAGATTGGCAGCCCGCTCTCTACAGCCCTGCATTTATTACTTGAGAGATGATTGCCCTCCGTTTATCTGTGACTGGGTTTTGCTTAAAGAGGGTGGCTTGCTGCCAAAACGAGATGCATGCCTAATGAACTTGAATGCTCAGAAGCCTGGGCCGCATAGAATCCCTTGATGTTAGCCTGCAGCCATTGGAAAAATGGAGACGATTCCAGAAGGTTAATCCTGATTGAGTCGCTTTCATAAGTTTGGTTTTCCATGCACATAATTCTGCTCACAGAATTGTAAATTCTTATTTTCTTTTCTAAAAACTGTACACTAGGAATCAAGATAGGTGCTTGCTAGTCTCATTTTTTTTTTCCAGTAGAATTTTAGTTTCTGTTGTGTTTGTTTTTCTTGAGAAAAAGGCAAGTATGAGTGTGTATAGAATTGTAGAGTGGGTGGGAGAGAGTGGGCTATTTGCTTATAATCTAGACACAATTCTACTGCAGTATGGAGGGAAATGAAGCTATTTGAGTTTCTCATCTGGAAGCGAACGCTGGGCTCAGAGTGCACGGTGTGTCTGACTCAAGGTAGGAAATTGGAAAAACTGGGCCAAACGATGACTGCATAGATTTCCGATCTCATCTTGCCTTCTCAATCCTGTAGAAGATTAGATGGTAGGAGTAGAATGAGTCCTGAAGATTGAGTGATCTCAGGCTGTGTAATACCCTGGTATGGGCTTTGCAGACACACAACTGATGGTTTGCAAAACGCAGTGGCTGCTCAACCCAAGTGTCTGAAAGGAGACAGATCGCAGCCTGTCCAGTTGTGACCCTGAAGTGACAAAGCCAGAGCAGCCACCCGGCCCCATTGTTAACTCTTTGATTTACATGTGGGAGGCTTCAACTCATCTCATTGGCAATAAAGTCGTAATAATGTGGTCCCTGACCTCACGGCACCCCCGAAAAGCTCCCTTTCCCCCAGTGCATTAGCCACACACCAGGAGGAAAATTAGTGCACTGAAGCGGGGATTTACCAAATGTGCTCCCTGGGGACTGGAAAGAGTTAATGCAATTTTCCAACCTGCCTAATTTACTCCAAGAGGGTATTGTGCCCTCTGAGAGAGAATTGTAGCCAATGTATGCCTAAGGGTAAGGAGGGGGTGCTAAAGTAGGGAAAATACAAAAATGACACTGTGCCCAAGGTATCACATTACAATATATTTACATACAACTCTTTTACTAGCCTACAAGTGCTTTAGCATTCCAACAGTCTTGCAAAATAGATTTTTTTTTTTTCTTTTCTATTTGCAGCACCGAAAGAGTATAATAGAGCACTAAGAAATCAGCAAACCTGAGTTTAAAACTTATCTCGGCTGCTATTCTGTCCCTGAGCCGGTCACTTTCAGCCTTGTCAACCATAAAATAAATAATTAGAGTTAGATGACTTCTGAGGGTCATTATGCTTTATGATTTAGTGGTTTAAGTGTTTGCAAATATCAATACACTCAGAGCACCTCTTTATCACAACATTATTAAAATGCATGTAGCATCTTTTCTCCTCATTACTGCGGGAACTATCTAAAATAAATTTATGTATTCCTCCCTAATAGAATACTTAAGAACAAATGAAGCTGGCAGGGCTGTTAGGTCACTTTTATCAGCAGCAAACACAGCAAAATTGCCACCACCTTTGATTGCATCTACGTCTGAATGGTAAGAAAGGCTTGATGACTATAAACCAAGCCACTCAGGACCTTCTAACTTTTTTCGCCTCTTATCTTGCCCTGATTAGTGACCCCAGTGCCTGTCAGAAACACCTGGAGTTTAAATATATCCAGGCAGGCAGGGAGGATCTTTGAAGGGTAGATATAATCAATATACACAAAGCTATCTCACGAAAGTAGAAAATCCCACAAGCAATTCCAGTTTGATGGGTGAGAACAGAATAAAGAAGAGACAAAGGAGGGCTATGGATGAAAAAAAGTAAAAAAATATTTATGTTGTCATTCAAACAATGAATAACACTTTCCGAAAATTTTGTTCTGAGTCCAAAGTACAATCTAGTTTTCTATTGCTGATCCTTTAACTTCAGTTTAATAGGGTAGTCACATACACTTGTAGGCATTTGAATTTAAATTAATTAAATTTATATAAAATTAAATATACAGATGCTCAGTTATACCAGACTAGTGCTCTTTCATAAATTTAATTCACATATGTGGACTATTTTATTCAACAGTGCAAATACATAACATTCTCAGAAAGTTCTAATGGACAGCTCTGGAAATAAAGGAATGAATATTTAAATCTTCAGGAGCTGTTTGGTTTCTCATTTAATCATTCACTCAAAATATATTAATTTAAGCTCATTGTGCTAGATGCTGAAAAAAATCAACCACTTACTAAATGCTCCTTAGAGACTAGGCATTGTGCAAAGTACTTCAATACATTTTCTGGATTTATCCTTTTGTGCTGGGCATTTTATATCTATTTTACAGAAGAGAAAACTGCAGCCCACGATCACATAGTTGGTCAGTACAGAGGTAGGATGCATTATCAGTCTTTCAGATGCCAAAGTCTATGTTAATCTGGGATAAAAATGGTTTCTGGCATATTTTATGATGAAAAATTAAATTCCTAGGCTCAACCACATTTGTGAGAACTCTTTGAGGTTGTGTTTTTATAATTTTGGAAAGAATTCTCTTTGATAACAAGAACCTAGTCTTTTAATGTGTGGATCACTTCAAAGGCGAGGCAGAACAAGTGAAAGGGACAAAAAGGAAACAAAATAAGAAAGTAGAAAGGCAAGCATATAAAAATAACTCAAGTATTTGTATTTCAGGTGTGTATGTTTAATCACTTTGGAATTGCTGAAGACTTCACTTTTGTCCCCTGAGCAGCAGCATCCTTCCAAGCCTCCTAGGTAGAAATAAGTGTTAGGTACTTGATATGCAGTGTGTTTCTGCCCTGTGAAGCAATTCAGTTGAGAAGCAAAGAATTGCACTTCAGACTTTATACGTTTTATCCCTTAGCAACCCACTGTAGTGATGTTACAAACACCGATACTGTTAGGCTAATGGAAGTAAATATTGTAAAAGCTGAAAAAGATGCTGTAAAGTACTTGCTTCTTCAAGCAAAAATAATTTACTGAGCACCCACTCTGTGCTAGGCACTGTGCAGTATATAGACAAGCTCTAAACGAGATGTCATTAAAATAAATCCTTTCACTTGAGAACTCACAGTTAAATATCAGACATGGGTGCTTATTCCACCAGGTATGAAATTATATAATATAAGCAGTCCATGCTTGCATGCTAAGTCACTTCAGTCCTGTCTGACTCTGTGACCCTGAGGTCTACAGCCTGGCCAGGCTCTCTGTCCATGAGATTCTCCAGGCAAGAATACTGGAGTGGGTTGCTGTGCTCTCCTCCAGGGGATCTTCAGGACCCAGGGATAGAACCTGCATAGCTTTGTCTCCTGCAGTGGCAGGCGGGTTCTTTACCACCAGCGCCACATGGGAATAGTGTTGTTAAATGTTGAACTGGCTCATCAGGAAAAACAGCTCAGATTTGTATCATTTGCAACTGTCATGCTACAAATACATACTCTTACCATGATGAATGTTACCTAGGTTATGCTCAAAATCCTTCAAGCTAGGTTTTAGTAGTACATGAACTGAAAAACTCCAGATGTACAAGCTGGGTTTAAAAAAGGCAGAGGAACCAGAGGTCAAATTGCCAACATGTGTTGGATCATGGAAAAAGCAAGGGAGTTCCAGAAAAACATCTATTTCTTCTTCACTGACCTGGATAAAGCCTTTGACTCTGTGGATCACAACACTGTGGAAAATTTTTAAAGAGATGGGAGTACCCGACCACCTTACCTTCCTCCTGAGAAATTTGTATACAGGTCAAGAAGCCACAGTTAAGCCACAGTTAACAGGACATGAAACAATGGACTGGTTTCGAATTGAGAAAGGAGTATGAAAAGGCTGTATATCGTAACCCTGCTTACTTAAATTATATGTAGAGTACATCATGCAAAATGCTCCACTGGATGAATCACAGGCTGGAATCAAGATTGCTGGGAGAAATATCAGCAACCTCAGATACACAGATGATACCACTCTAACGGCAGAAAGTGAAGAGGAACTAAAGAGCCTTCTGATAAGGGTCAAAGAGGAGAGTAGAAAAGGTGGTCTGAAATTCAACATGAGAAAAAACTAATATCATGGCATCTGGTCCCATCACTTCATGGCAAATAGAAGGAGAAAAATGGAAGCAGTGACAGATTTTATTTTCATGGGCTTCAAAATCACTGTGGATGGTGATTTCAGCCATGAAATTAGAAGATGCTTGTTCCTTGGAAGGAACAATATATCAAAAAGTAGAGATAACACTTTGCTGACAAAAGTCCATATAGTCAAAGCTATGGTTTTTCCAGTAGTCATGTTCAGATGTGAGAGTTGGACCATAAAGAAGGCTGAGCATCAAAGAACTGACACTTTCAAATTTTGGTGCAGAAGAACACTCTTGGGAGTCCCTGGGACCACAAGGAGATGAAAGCAGTCAATCTTAAAGGGAATCTACCCTAATAGTCACTGGAAGGATGACGCTGAAGCTGAAGCTCCAATACTTTGGCCACCTGATGTGAAGAGTAACATCACTGGAAAAGACCCTGATGCTGGCAGAAAGACTGAAGGCAGAAGGAGAAGGGGGGCAGCAGAGGGTGAGATGGTTGAATGGCATCACCGACTCAATGGACGTGAGTTTATGTGAACTCTGGGAGACAGAGGAGGACAGAGGAATCTCGCATGGTGCAGAGTTGGATACAACTTAGCGACTGAACAACAACAACAACCATGACCGATAATATGTTACTAACATGACATCACTGAATGTGAAGCTGGGCAGAGATTTGTAATCATAAGCAGTAGCAGTCAGCTTCAGCATACCATATATTAAATTATACTGTATTGTGTCTTATGATAGATCGTGTCATATTAGTACATACACATACATATATAAATATGTGTATTATATATATGTGGGTGGGGGGTGGGGGGAGCTTCCCTGGTGGCTCAGACGGTAAAGAATCCACCTGCAGCACAGGAGACCTGGGTTTGATCCCTGGGTTGGGAAGATCCTCTGGAGAAGGGAATGGCTTCCAACTCCAGTTTTCTGGCCTGGAGAATTCCAAGGACAGAGGAGCCTGGCAGGCTATAGTCCATGAGGTTGCAGAGTCGGACATGACTGAATGACTTTCACAAATATATATTCAAATGCTGCTGCTGCTGCTGCTATGTCGCTTCAGTCATGTCCGACTCTGTGCGACCCCATAGACGGCAGCCCACCAGGCTCCCCCATCCCTGGGATTGTCCAGGCAAGAACACTGGAGTGGGTTGCCATTTCCTTCTCCAATATTCAAATGCAGTGTAATGTAGAATCATATATGATAATTCAATGTTAAGATGATGTAATCTACTAGTTAAGAGTTTAGATTTTAGACCTCAGAATGCAGTCAGTCTTGTCACCTATATGGTATTGGCCTCCTTTTATCTCACCTGCTGAAGTAACTGATTCTGGATTCTCTATTTAGCCACATGGATTGCTGCCCTCAGCATACAGATGTCTTCTTCAGCCAAAAGCAGCTTCTCTTTAGTTTTCCCATGCACTCCACCTCTTCCAATTAAGCTATCTTCTTTTCAGTGGCCAAGTGTACTCTGTCTTCAAACCTGTTTAGTCAGTTGTCCTTCTTATTTTAATTAAATAGTTTAAATGAAGAGCAAATGAACTGCTCAAATGCAAAGAAAAAGAAAAGGATCTAGGTTTTGGGATCAAACAAATTTTGACCTTAAATTTCAGCTTAACTATTAGCAGTGTGATTTGAGTGAATTACTTAAACCTTTTAAGCCTGAATTGTCTCAAGCGGCAGTGCTAGTGGTTTTTCCAGGGGGATATTGTGCTTCAAGCTGATATGCCCCCTCCTCCCCCCCCCCCCCCAAATAGCTAGTAGCTACCACACACGAGCTTCTGCTGTTAGTCAGGAGCACTATCTTCCCTACAACCCACTGAGTCACTCAGGATGACAGTCGTATATTGCCAATCCCTCCCGAGCTCTTAGTATTTCTGTGAAGAGCAGGCAGATACCATTTTGTCAATCGCCTTTGTTTACTGAAGCCCCAGAAGCTGGTGAGGGAGATGTATTAATGGTGGGGCCTCATCTCTATTGTATTTTACTGAAATTGCATTTCAGCTGCAGAAATGCCAAATGCCTGCCAGTGAAACATAATTTCTTGAAGTACCACATATTAAAGGGCATCATATTTCATCTCTCTGTGCCTGTGGTTTATCCAAACAAAGGAAATGGGTTGTTACCAAGGAAAGCATAACTCAAAATTCCAATTATGACTGTTAAACCACATGTGAAATTACTTTTAATAATTAAAAATAGCTCTTGCCACTCTGCAGTCCTAGCTCAGTATTAGGTATGGTGCCATTTTAAGGAAAGCTAATAATCCCAGGAAATCCCAAAGACCTTAATTGTCTTCACATCCACCCTTCAGTGACCTTTATCGCTTAGATGGTTAAAATCTAAAATAAATGATACTAATACATCTGATGTGCAACTGCATCATGTTCATTTATTTTATGCATTTGTTATGTTTTCATGACATGTTTTCTTTAAAGAGGTCAACATGCTTTGTAAAGAATTTTTATTGTCTATTTTTTAATTCAAATTTTATAGCAGAGAGAGCAAAATGTCAGTAAGGAAATCATCATTTGAGAGAGGAGGCAAAACCATGGAAGGAAAAGAAACTAACTGAAAAGGTTGGAGACGTAGACATGTGTAGTTAATTATAAACTCCATTGGCAAAATGCAAATGTAGCATCCAACCATAAAAATGCATGAGAGGGCAGTGAAAGCTATTTCCAGAAGCAACAAATTAGTAGAAATACTTGAGTGTTGTATAATAATTTCTTTTACAAAAGATTTTAAGATTTAGAGAGCCACAGCATCCAAGCCAGACTCCCTTTTGGCTACTTATCATAGGAGTCAGTTTTTATACCTGTGCATCTCATATCTAAGAATATTCTGAGATTCAAATTGTAAATGGTCCCTAGTATAGCCATCCCAAATTTAATTGTTTCTCATAGTTCCAATAGTTGGTGTCACTTTTATGATGGCATTTCATTCTTCTTTTCAAAAATTACTCTGTTTTTACATGCATTCAGTCATTTACATGCATAATCAGTCATTTGTTTGTTCATTCAACAAATGTATCATGAGCATATATTATGTGCTGAGATTGTATTTGTTGCTTGAAGCATACAGATGACTTGCATATCATCTTGTCTTTAAGCAAGAGAACAGAGTGAGGAGAGAAGAAAAACATCATGACGACTAAAAACTAAAATAGGAGAGATGTATGTAATATGGAATGGTATTTGGCACCATGTCTGTAACTCTGCCTGGTTGAGGGAGTCAGGAACAGAAAAAGATGGTTATCATCCAGCTCCTTTTGCCTTTCTTATGAAGGTAACATCATTAGGCAAGACTTGGAGTTAGGTCATTGTCCTTAGGACATACAGTGAATAGTCTTATGGCCTCTGTCCATGGTGCCGAAGGAAAGCCTTCGGTTCTCCCTTCCAACATTCTCACTCACACACCCGTACACACATCCAAATGTGCACTCATCAAAGCAACCATGTATCCTTTGATCCTGATGAATACTTTTGTCCTGAAAAAGAAATGATTTCCAATTGTTGCTTTACTTTTTTCTGTGTGCGTGCATGCTAGGTTGCTTCAGTCATGTCTGACTCTTTGTGACCCTATGGACCATAGCCTGCCAGGCTCCTCTGTCCATAGGAGTCTCCAGGCAAGAATACTGGAGTGAGTTGCCATGCCCTCCTACCACACTTAAAATTAAATGGAAATCCCTTACTCTGACTTATGAGGCATACATGAGTTAGTGTGAGCCTATTTGTGCGGCTTTGTCTCAGTCCACACTTCACTTTTATGTTAATCTCCAAGGGCACTGACTTTCTATTCCTTGAACAAGCCAGGCTTGTGTCCATTTAAATCCTTACCATAAGTTTTCTCCGTGCCTGCCATACTTCTTCAAAGAGCTTCAGAGGCTTGAATCCTTTCTGTCAATTACATCTTAGTTTAAAAGCAACCTGAAAGAAAATTTACTTAACAATCCTACCAAAAATATCCCAGTCTCATCACCCAGTTAGTCTCTATCCTTCTTTTTCTCGATAATAGTGGATATGTGAATGTGACAATTTCTTATTTATATGAGTTTATGATCTGCCTTCTATAGAATGTAAGTACATAAGAGAGGGAATTTTGCTGCTCATACTAAAAATCTACTCACTGTAAACAGAAATGAGCCCTTAGCCATTTGCAGTCAACCTATAAATCAGTCTGGTAATCCTCTCATATGGCTATTCACACCCTTGTATAATCTTCTCCCAAATGGCATATAGCTGACCTGGTTACCAATGTGACAGTACGGAAATTGCAATGTATGACTTACAAGACTGGGTCATAAAATAGATTTTGACTGCTGCCTGTATTTGAAATTGTTCACTCTGGGCAGCCAGGCACCTTTTCACTCAAGCAGACCATGGAGAAGCCCAAATAGGGAGGAACTGAGGATCCCTGCAAACAACAGCACCATGGGAGTCAATCATCTTGGAAGTTGATTCTCCAGTCACTATACTGATGGCAAAATCATAGAAACCCTGAGCCAGAACCACACAGTCTGCTCCTGAATTCCTGACGTACATAGCCATCGTGTGTGTGTATGTGTGTGTGTGTTAGTTGCTCAGTCTTGTCTGACTCTTTGTGACCTCATGGACTAGCCCGCCAGGCTTCCCTGGCCATGGAATTCTCCAGGCAAGAATACTGGAGTGGGTTGCCATTCCCTTCTCCAGGGAATCTTTCCAACACAGGGATCGAATCCGGGTCTCCTGCATTGCAGGTAGATTCTTTACTGTCTGAGCCACCAGGAAAGTCCATAGCCATCATGAAATAATGAATATTTATTTTGCTCTGTGCTGCTAAGTTTCAGAGTCACTTACTAGGCAGCAACACATATTAATACATCCATACTGTGTAACTGTCAGGCTCTTCTCTTAAGACACTGCCTCTCATGTAGCAAACAGTCAGTATTTGATGGGTGTATTAATGAATGGAAGGATGATTCAAGAAAACTCCTTAATTTCATTTAATTGCATTTACAACTAAGACTAACTGTAGCATCACAGCAAGATAAAAAAATGTAGCCAATTATAAACATGTTTACTTTACAAAAGAAGGCTATGATGAGATCAATACCACATACTTGAAAACTAAATTCAGGAGAGGCCTGCTTTCCTATTTAACTCCCATTTTCCTTTGTCCTAACAGAGTAAATGAGCAGGAGGGCATTTGTCTCATTCTCTCTTTACTCAAAGGTCTTTAACTTCTATTTGCAGGTGTTTTTGCCTTCTAATCTTTCTCTTCATTGTTTCTCCAGCCTTTGTCATGATAACAGATGTACTTTTTGTACTCTTTCAAACCCTGCCATTTTGGTTAAGAAGGAAAAAGATTTAAATCAAATTGTGGTTCATTTGTGGTGCTCTCCACAGACATTTATAACTGACAATTGAATGCATCAGTTGCTTTAAATAGCCTGACTAATAGTCATTCATAACAAAAACAAAGGGGTTGGCTGGTGAACAGTTCTGCAGAATGGAGGGAGCTTGGGATAATTTAGATTTAGAATATACGTTTTCTCAGAAATCTCTGAAACATGTCTGTATTATAGACGCTGACTCAAATTTAAAGCAGCGAGCAACATTTTGGGGCCCAACTGGTGTAATAGTACCTCTCTGCAATAACTTGTATGAATACCATGAAAGGCAAAGACACGGCAAAACCTTTTTTGAAATTTGCTTCATGTTGGAAAAACTGAGTTCATCCTTGTACCCGCGGTGGGTCTTTAGCTGCCAATTTTAAATGGAGAGACACATTGAGAAGCATAAGGTATTTTGTTTTAATGGTATTTTATTCCCGTGATTCTCATTTTTGGACAGATAAAATAGAGTATCCTGGAATCAGCACCATTGTGATATCTTGCAGTGTTAAATTCTCCGAGTAGGAAAAGCTTAAGCCTCTGTAGTTTTTGACCATGGATTCACATTTCAAATGAAACTACATTCGGGGTGAGAAAAACAGCAGATGCAAAGGGAATTTTTAACTATCTCTCTTTACTATTAGGAGGAAAAATAAAATTTGTAGCAATAGACTTGTTCATCTTTTGCACTTCTATTCTTAATGGTAATTATATGACCAAGCGATATACATTAACAATGGCAGCAGGAGTATCAAATTACAGAGCTTTACTGGCACCATCCTACAAATAGAAAACAGAACTGGAAAAAAGAGAGGTTAGAGTTACCATTGATCAGCTGTAGTGATTTGAGGTTAGCATTTTGCAATGCACAATCATATTAAATTCCAACAAGTGCAGGGTTTTCCAACAGCAGCACTATTGACGTTTGGGGCTGAGTAATTCTTTGTTGTGAGGACCAGTCCTGTGCAATGTAGCATGTAGGTATAGCTGCATCCCTGACCTCTACCCACTAGATGCCAGTAGCATCACCCCCATTATGACAATCCAAAATGTCACCAGATCTGGCCAAATGTTCTCTGGGAAATGAAATAGTACCCTTCTCAACATTGAAAATTATTGCTCCAGAGTATCAGTATATAAGTAAATCTCAGAACATGGAGAAGCATTAAATTAAACTTTCATTGTTTATATCAAAAAGATTCCCAGAAAAGGTCAGCCAGCAGCATTGACCAAACAGAAGCAGAGGTTCACACAGATGAAAGGAGATTTAGGTGAGAGATAAGCTCCTTTTATTATTGAATGGGACCCTGAGATGTTGAGGGTGGTATAGATTCGCTCAGAGTTGCATAGCTGGCTAGAGTCAGGCTGGAAACTTGATGTTTTCCTACATGCATGCTGTCCTCTCCTCCTATCCATAGCCAGCTGAGTCCCTGTAAAGCTTGGGTTTACATCTTAATTTTCTAGTAAATGAGCTAGGTTTGTATTGTCTTAGCTTACTAGAATTACCAATTGTGTTGCAAATAGAAAACACCACTCCTTTCTGGAGCAACTGTCTGCCCTTCAAGGGGGTGAGTAATGGGGGTTCTTGATGTTGGATTTGTTTTTCTGTGTTAAATGACTGCTATAATTGTGGTAATGATATGAGTTTGTGCATACATGCTCAGTCATGTCCGATTCGTTGTGACCCCATGGACTGTAGCCGACCAGGTTTCTCAGACCATGAGATTTTCCAGGCAAGAATACTCAGTTTAAAGACTATGAAGTGTGGCAAGTTCAATACAAATCTACAGAATCCAGTCTTATCACCTGAGGTCAAATTTTGGCTCTGTTACTATCTGTGTGACTGGGGACCTATTAGGTAACTTCTCTAATCATGTGTTCGTAATTGAAGTGTGGAGGGTAAAATTGAACTTAAATCATAGGATGACATAAAGATGAAATGAAATGATGTGCATAAGTAGTTGATCATAATTTTTGCACATAGAAAGCATTATCTCAAATAAGTGCTATATTGTTGCTGCTTTTATTAGTGTGTGCATGCTTAGTTGCTCAGTTGTGTCCGACTCTTGGTAATCCCATGGACTTAAGCCCACCAGACTCCTCTGTCCCTGGGATTCTCTGGGCAAGAATATTGGAGTGGGTTGCTATTTACTCTTCCATGGGATCTTCTTAACCCAGGGATCTAACCTGCGTCTCCTGCGGCTCCTGCCTTGGCAGGCAGATTCTTTGTTATTGGTAGCACTGTGATTAAATTGAATGGTTTCCAAATGTGCATGGAGAGATGTGAGTATTCTGTGTAGAATATACAACACAAAGTAAAAAAGAAAAAGTGTTTGCGTTAACATCCCACCTAGGATTGACAAAATCTCTGTAGGAAATATCCAAGAAATCTAATTCTGAGAAAAGTGTTTTAAAATACAAGGCATTCTCAGAGTTGTTATAAACTAGACTTAATTACAGAAATAGTTTTAATATGATGCTGATGAATAAGACAAGCTAGCACAAGTCTGTGTGTTTGAATGGGAAAAAAATAGTAGATTTGTATGTTCTTTTTAAATCTCATGTAGTGAATGACTCCTCTTATGCCAGGTATTGCCCCTCTCCATGGCTCACAGCCTTCCCCAAGATAAGTCTGTAATGAGACATGCAAATTGCTGATGCCTTTGCCCTCACCAATTCAACAATTGTGGGACTCTGAACTATTAATACAATGTAATAAAATATTCCAACATGAATTGTAGCTTGAAAAGAGATTTTAAAATGTCATGCCTTCTCTGTGAACCCTTCAAAATGAAAAATGAAATGATAGATGGCAGAGGGACACAGGAACAACTACGATTTATAGACTTTGAAATAATTTCAGAAGTTTCCTGCTGCCTCATATTATTTTTTAATAATTAAAAAAGACAATATAGTTGATTTCACGTGGTCTGTTGTCACTGTGCTTGTGGGAATATCTAGGCATGTGATTTGATTGTCTTACTTATTAAGCTTCATTGATATCCACTTGAGATCTGGCTTTTGTGCAAAATATAGGCCCAGTGTTTTCATTTTGGTTCCTCAGCAGTTGTAAGGATGTTTTGACACTTTATGATAAGTGGCTAAAATACTATGTTGCATTTATATATTTAGGGGGCAATGCATTATTTAATATATATTATATTAATTATATATATATATATATGTGTGTGTGTGTGTGTATATATATATGTATATATATATTCCATGGTATTGGATGAGCAACAATTGAAATCCTGCTGTTCATGAGGCAAAATGCCCTTCTTCTCTGCATAATAAATAGCAAATCCTCATTGTTTGTCATCTGCCTGCTCACCGTCCTGATAGCTTCTCATGTGGAAACAAATTAATCCATGTTCAGCTCTAAAGGACATAGCAGGATGTTATAGAAATGGCACTGGATTTGAAGTTAAAAGAACCTGATCTAACCCACTTACCGGCTATCTGAACTTGAATAAGGCACATATTTTGAGCTTATCATGTAGAGGTAAAACTATCCTGACTGACTCCCTCTGATAGTGACCTTGAGAAACAAATGAGGTAACATATGTGGACTACTTTATAAAATAGGCAGCATGATGCAAAGTTGAAGTATTATTGGGAGGGGCAAGGAATGTGGAACCTATCTATCACCAGGGTCCAGCCATGTCTGAAACTGACTGCTGAATGGTGAAGCAATTCTCCCAGGAGTCTGTTTGCGTAAGAGACTTGGCGCCTGCTTGAATCAAAGCCATAATAAGAGATGATAAGACTGGCAGTAAAAACGAAAACAAAACAAACTTTGATCACTTGTGAAAGTGAATGATTATGAAACCAGTGTCATTAGATTTCTCTTCTGATTCCATCTCTTTGGCCTCTTCTATGAGTCACATGGAAAGAGGGTAGGGAAATTCTAAACAAAAGCTGGTAGAACCTGTAAGATATTTGGAGAAGCAGCAGCCCTTAGAGATCATTTATATACAGTGAAACTTAAAGTGAAAAGAGGTATTTCTTTCACATACCATAAGAGAACATCATTTAACTTTGACAATTCAGATGTTCCAATTCATCACTGACATGGCAGTACCTGGCATTGCACACATTCCAAGGTCATCACTGAAATATTGGCGAGCATCTGTACAAGACCTTGACAGCCACCAAACCTATCTGATGTATTACAGTTCATAGGAGGCTACCTATCTCCTGGTGAGTTCTGCTTATGTGTAATAGCCCTGACACCCCAGTTTGGGCTATCTGTGGCTCTGTCTTTGCTTTCTGAACCTCTTTTTCTTCTTGTGATTTGTTATCTGGATTTGAAATGATTTGGGATGCCATTAAGATTTGCTTTACATTAAAATTCAATTTAACCTAATTTAAAATGTTGAATAAAGAGATGGAGATTCAAAGTCACAGAAGCTTCTTCACATGATTGTTAGGGTTATAGAGAGAGCATCTTTTTGCTGAATTTTTCTAGATATGTCTTAATTCTTTCTCCTACTGAAGTTGGCTTCTTCAGTGATTCTTTTTATTTTTAATACGATGATAGAATTATTCCATCAAATACCACTGTGTGTCAGTCGCTCAGTCGTGTCTGACTCTGTGACCCCATGGACTGTAGCCCACCAGGCTCCTCTGTCCAAGGGATTCTCCAGGCAAGAGTACTGGAGTGGGTTGCCAGTGCCTTCTCCATCAGATACCACTAGAAAGAACTAATTTCTATTTTTTTCCACCAAGAGAAGCTTAACTAATAAATGAAGAAAGAGAACTTTACAGGTGATTGGGGATTCAACTTTAGTAAGGGAGGGGGGAAATCAGTGTAATTTGAGTTATTCAGCTGTATATTATTCTGGAAGTTTCTGTGAAGGTTATTTTCATGAGGAGATTAATATTTAAATAAGTGGACTTTGAGTAGAGGAGATTGCCCTCCTCAATGTGGGTGGGCCTCATCCAGTCAGTTGAAGGCCAGAATAGAACAACAACTTACCTTTTCAAATAAGAAGAAATTTTTCCAGCAAACTACCTTTGATTTCAAACTGAAGCTTTCTTCTAAGTCTCCAGCCTACTGGTCATATCCTGCAGATTTTAGATTTGTTGGAAAGACCCTGATGCTGGGAAAGATTGAAGGCTAAAGGAGAAGACGGTGGCAAAGGATGAGATGGTTATATAGCATAATTGACTCAATAGACTTGAGTTTGAGCAAATTCTGGAAGATAGTGGAGGACAGGAAAGCCTGGCATGCTGCAGTCCGTGAGGTGGCAAAGAGTCAGACACAATTTAGTGACTGAACAACAATAATCATAAATCAATTCTTTAAAATAAATATGTCTCTCTATATATACATATGCTGTTGATTCTGTTTCTCTGGAGAATCCTGACTAATACAAACACTGTCACCTGGCTAGTTGGCATAAATGTTAGGCCCTCTGAAATAGCAGTTCTTAGACTTATTGCTATAAGGTTGATAAGGATCTGTTGAAGACAAAGGAGTGAAACTATTGAAAAATAAAGTGAAGATTTTATAAAACCCCTGGTTTCTCTTGTCTGCACAGCAGACTGGGATGTGAATGCTTTATAAATGGGTGCATGCCTATGTTATTTACCTATTTCTGTTGTATCAAATTACCAGAGATGTATTGGCTTAAAACAACACACATGCATTATCTTACTGCTGTGGGGGTCAGAAGTTTAAAATGAGTTGTCAGGGCTGTGATTCTTCTGGAAGCCAGAGGAGAATCTGTTTCCTTGCTTTTCCAGTTTTTCAGGACTACCTACACTCCTTGGTTCATGGCCTTTTTCTGGAATCACTCCATCCTCACCTCCTGTCATCACATCTCCTTCTTTGACTCTGACCCTCCAGACTGCCTTTTATAAGAATCCTATGATTATACTGGATTCACATGCGTAATCTAGGTCAGTCTCCCCAGCTCCAGATCCTGACCTTCATCATATCTTCAAAGTCCCTTGTGCCATGTAAGGTACCACATTCATAAATACTGGGGTTTAGGATGTGGACATCTTTGGAGGGAGCCATTGCTTTGCTTTCCATAGTGCTACACATGGAAATGTGATTCTGTAGGGGTGTTATAGCTCAGATAAAGGTCGAGGACTATTTTTATTGAATCTAAAAGAAAGAAAACCGATTTTATTTATTTGTCTGTATTGTCTTCAAAATACAGATTCAAAATCTTCTCTTAACTTGGGATAAGAGAAGTAGTGAAAACAATCACAAAACATATCACTGAAGACGTATCACTGAAAGCATAAGAATGCTTACTAACTAGTGAGAATAAATGTGTGAACATGAGAGTGAGGGCCGTTGTTTGTGTGGACATTAAATTCCTTGTGAAAGCAGATAAATAATAAGCATACAACAGACTGGAACATACTTCAAGAGTGGAACCAACAGAACTTGCTGGTAGATTAGACATGGGGAGTGAGAGCAAGGGAGAAAGTGAGACCCTGAGCATCTGCTCTGTGGGTGACACTGCATTATACTCTGCAGAAACACCTAAACAAGACAGAGGCCAGATCCTCCCTCAACGTAAAAGTTTAGTAAAAGGGTAAACTTGAAATCTAAGAATGGAAATGTAATTAGCATCCTGTTATACACAGAAAAGAGCAAACCGAAGGCCAATATACATTTGAAGAGATCTTAAGTCACTGCTCACCAAAGAAATGTTAATTAAAATGACTTTTTGAATAGAATTGGAAAATATTGAAAGACATAGTAAAAATCACAGCACAATGAAGCTACCTGAAAACCTATCTCAGTCATTAGAAAGAGACATCAAACCTTGGCAAAGAGGTAAGAATTAAGTATCTTCCATTATTGTTGGGAGGAGGAATGGAAATTGGTACTAGTTTTTTTTTGTTTGTTTGTTTTAAGTGTTTCTATCAATATATCTTGTAAAATTTGAATTGTGCCATTTGTATGGCTCAGTAATGACACATTAAAATGTAAAGGAAAATTACAGAAGTATACAAAGAGATAAACACAGGAGATTCACTGCAGTACTGTTTAATGGAAAACAAAATCAGACCAAATTTAAGTGCCTCTTAATAGAATGCTCATTAAATGGACTATCCATATCCATGGAACAAATACTCCTAATGAGAAGGAGCAGGTAGATTTACACATACTGTTATTTCTGTTTGTTTTTTTCAAATTTTAATCTTTTTATTTCATATTGGCTTATAGGCAACAAACAATGTTACAGTAGTTTCAGACTCAGCCATACATACACATATATACATTCTCCCCCAAAATCCCCTCTCATTCAGGCTGCCACATGACATTGAGTAGGGTTCCTTGTTGGTTATCCATTTTGAATATATCAGTGTGCATGCACTATTAGATATATGGAATTTAAAAACACATTTATAAATGAAATGCACTACTATCTACAATATATGTCTGAAACCTTAAAGAAACCAAAACTGTATAAGCTGTATGTATATTTATAAATAGGAGCAGAAATCTATTTGAATGGAGAGTCAAGAATGGTATTTACTTACATTTTTTTATTATTGTAAAATGATATTGTACTAACGTGACATTTGTATAATTAAAAAATTCTAACAGTGAAAAAAATTTTAAAAATAGAGTTGGTTCAGAACAATGGATAACAATGACTTACTTGCTCTATGGCTACAAATATTTGTCAAAGGTTTGCCCATTGGATAAGCCCCAAATTCTCTTGGTCTTTTAGTGCTTTTCTTATTGATGTGAAAATCAGATACTTTTCCCCCCCAAAAGGTGGTAGAACATCTTTGAAATGCAAAGCAACATAACAATGCAATACTTAAAGGCTTTATTCAACTTCAAGGTCAGTAGAAATCAACACTATGATGAGGCTTCCTGCAAAGTTAACTCCATCATTACTTGGACTAAAAGGGACACTACATCTCAAGCAAGAGAGGAAACAGGGCCTCTCTTCTCTGTGCTGTTCATACTCTACCTGAAGTCTTACATCCAGGTGTGTACGCTACATCTGAAGCACGTGCAAAGAAAAAAAAGTATGGCTGTTAAAGGACTTGAAACCATGTCCTATGGGGAATTGTAAAATGAACGAGGATTTACTTAAGCAGGAGAAAAAGGATCCTCAGCTGACATATGATGGTTGACTTTGAGCATTTCTAAGACAGCTATGCGGAAGATGAAAGGAGCTCATTCTGTCTGCGTGCAAAATATAGAAAATAATAACTAGTGTTTCACAAAACCCTTACCTGCACATCTTCTCAATCCCGTGAGCTATTATTGTCCTATTTGGCAGCTGTGGCATACTAAAAAGAAGGTTATTTTCCTTTTCATAGTGCTGTCCCTAAGAAGTGGCCACCAGCCAGGAGCTACGCATCCTAGCCCCTGTGGAAGTTAGACATGGCTGTGAATAGGTTCTAGTCAAAGGAACATTAATGAAAAAGTGGGGAGCCATTTCTACTTATGATATATTTAAAAATGCACACACGTGTGACCCCTCAGCCCCTGGCACACACAATATCCCGTGTGCCTGCTTCCATGTGCTTCTCCCCTCTGGTTAGCTGGAGGAAAAAGCGGCAGCCAGACCTAGGAAACCAGTGCTAATTATAATGGATCCTACATCATCCTCGGTCCCTGATTGAGCGTGTGGAGCAGGGCTGCCCCATTAACTTGCTTACCCATCCTGTTCTGTGATGTAGTCAGAACAGAACTCAACTTCTAGTGAGTTTGGGCCGTTGCACACACTGAAGTCTTTTGTTAGAGCCTTCAGCATACCTCGATTCATTCAACAGACTGAGAAAGTGAAGCTCAACAGATGAGTGCCTAGTTCAAAAGCAAACTATCGAGTGGTTCAATTAGACTGGAACTCAGGCCATCTCATGCCGAATCCAAATCTTTTCCTCTTGTATTTCTCTGGCTGCAACATAACTGAGATCAACAGTATAAATGAGAGGGACAGAAATGATCGTTTCAGATGACAAAACTGAAACAAGACAGTAACGAGGATGATGTACTTCATTCAAAAGAAAACAGTCCATGGACTGGGGGAGTGCAGTGCTTCGCAAGAATGGAGCACTGCTCCCAAGGGATTTGGGTCAAATGTGAGTTTACAGAACTTTAGAAGAAGCAACACGGGAACTGGGTGATTGTAAGGACTTGACTTTCAAGGCCAGCAGGTCCTGTTTTCTAGGGTAAGGTAAGCTAGCTAAAGTTGAGTTGGAAGACTGTGATTGTTATATGTTAGGTTTCCTTGGCAGTTTGCTTCCCGTAAGTGCAGGTTTACTTAGGTTTAGATTTGTAATATGGGCTGGGCCACTGATGTGGTCTCCATTTTGTGGGTCCTGGTTCACAAATTACCTTTATGACAATCCAAGGAAAGTTGTATAACAGGCCTATATTTGCATTTCTTCAAGAAACAGCAGTGTTTGCTCCATCTTCAGAGATGGTCAAAAGGGAGCGTTAGAAAAAGAATCAAACAGTGGATGAGCGTCAGAGTTAGATGATTCAATGTTTTTTATAACCTGAGATTCCATGATTCAGTGCACATTTGAAGTACTCAAATCATATTTATTATACAAACACTGTGCACTCAGCAACAATTTGGGAGCCCTGTGGTCTCCTTAGCAAGGCATAATGGAAATGCTAGGAACTGAGCTGGAAAAAAAAATGGATAAGGACCTTAACTACTGCAGTTTCTAATGGATTTTTCATTTGGATACGTTTGTGAGATTGAGATTAATAAAGAACTTCATTACAAACATATGGATTCTTTGAACAAATAAAGTTCCTGCATAATTTGTTGACTATGGAAAAGCTTACACAAATGTAAAAACCCATGTTGTTTAGCATCTGTTCTTCTTACAGGATGTGGGGATCATATCCATGGAACCATGAGTAAGGGAATGAAATGTCAGAGCAGATCTCTTTGGTGGGTAGTAGTGAGGTTGATACATGGATATGGGCTGTAGTAGGCCGATGATGACTTCAGGTTAAGTAGCTGGACTGTAATAATTTTCACAGACTTTTATAACTCATACCTGGTAGGGTTTGAAGCAAAATCATTTGTGCTGCAACTTCCCCTCCCCACAACAAAGATGAACATACCATCTACTTTGTGTCTGTTACCTTGTTCTCTAGAAAGGGGAGGGGAAAAGAGTAGAAAAAGAAGCCAGGAGAATATTGAGCTAAGCACAAAATAGATTTAGCTCAAGTCCAGGTGGGCTTCCCAGGTGGTGCTAGTGGTAAAGAACCTGCCTGCCAATGCAGATAGATGTAAGAGACTTGGGTTCAATCCCTGGGTCTGGAAGATCTCTTGGAGGAGGGCACAGCAACCCACCCTAGTATTCTTGCTTGAAGAATCTCATGGACAGAGGAGCCTGTCAGGCTGCAGTCCATGGGGGCTGCCCAGAGTTGGATGCAACTGAAGCAACTTAGCATGCATGCATGCAAGTCCAGGTAACTAGCCTAAATTTTTGTCCTTAATTGGCATTTTTCCAGACTTCACCCGATAAAAACACAGGTGCAAAAACTTGAAATTATTTATGTTGGTGCTCATCACACAAAATTCCAAGGTGACTTATTTGTTCTACAAACACTTTTTAATCTTCTACTATATATCAGACATTGATCAAAGTACCAGGGAGGCAATTATAAACAGAAAAAAAACAACATAGATTGTATATTCCAGTGGAGGAGATAGACAAAGTAAGAAACTACGACATGCACCATGTGTGATAGTGATAAGTGCAAAGGAAGAATTTAAATCAAGATTTGTTGGAGGAAGTTTCAATAAAAGTCATTAGGAAATGCTTTACTGAGATGAGGAGTTTTGAGCAAGTTTTGAAGGAAGTGAGGTTGTGAGCCAGACAGATGGCTGGGGAAGCTTCATTCCAAGTAGAGGGGACAGCAAGTGCCAAGGTCCTGGGCTGTGTCTGGTATCAGAGAGCTGCATGACTGGAGCTGAGGACAGTTGGGAGAAAGGATGAGACAATGACATTTGAAAGATAACAAGGGTTAGAAAAAACAGGACCTTGAAAGACCTAGTTAGAACTTTTAATTTGGTTGCAATGAAAACTCTGGAAAAGCTTAAGCAGAAGATTGACAAGATCTTACTCTTGAAGGTGATCAGTCTAGCTAGTGTGTCAGATAGATTTGGCAAAGGTGGAAGCAGAGAGATGAATTAGATTATTGCAATAATTCAGGCCAGGTGGTTTGGTCAGGTTGGTGGCTGTAGGAGCCATGAGAGTAGGATGAATTGTCAATGTTTTGAAGTTAGAACTGGGGGATTTACTAGTAGATTGGATATGGACTGTAAGAGATAGAGAAGAGTTAAAGAAGATATGAAAGTTTAGGTTTGAACTACAAGAATAGACATTAACCAAGAAGGAGGACCTTGCAGAAGTTTTGAATGGGGGAAAGAAAGTTTGTGAAAAAGAAATCATGAGCTCACTTTTACTTACAGTCAAACTGAACTTACCTCTTAGGCACTCACGTAACAGTCATCAAATAGGAAGATGGATATACAAACATAGATTTCAGAGGAGAGGTTGTAATGGAGATAGGAATTTAGGGGACATCAACATAAAGATAGGTATTTAAATTGATACTACTGGTGTAGATTACCTAACAGAGACTATAAATATCAAAAGCAGAAGAGGTCCTAGGATTGAGCCCTGAGCTCCTACAACATGTTGAGGTTGTAGAGAAGAAGAGGAACCAGTCAAAGAAATTAGAGAATAAAGTGATTAGAAAAGTAGGAGGCAAATAAGACAAATGAAATGCCTTGTAAGCAAAATAAGGAAAATTTTCAAGTAGAGAGAGATTAACTGTGGCAAATTCTCATAAGAGTTTGATACTATGTGAACTGAGTTGTGATCTGGGATTTAGTAATATTGAGGCCATTGTCAACATTCAGAAAGCCAGTTACAATGGAAAGTGGGGTTAAAAACTGGTCGTAGCAGTGGCAAGAGATATGGATGTGGAATAATTGGTCACTTGGAATATAGATATCCTTTCAAGGGAAGAAAAGAAATTGGGTGATAGTTTAAGGGGAAGGCGGGATAAAGAGAGACAGTTTTATTTCATATGGGATAAATGATGACATATCAATATGTTTATGGAAATGAGTCAGTAGATTTTTTTAATTGTTTTAAAACTGAGAGGGGAAAATTACCAGGGAAACTTGAGAGAACAGGAAGGAGGAAAAGCTCTAGATCATGTGAAAGTAGAAAGTTTGGCATTGCTGCGGACACAAAGCAGTCTGTGTTTACTAGTAGGATACAAGGTAAGTGCATGAACCCAAGTGCAGGAAGATGGGCAGATATGATGGGTATTGCTTATAGAGTTTCTAGTGTTGATTTAGCTTCAATTTTCTGGTAAAGTAGGAAGCAAGGCCAAAGTTTAAGAGTGATGACGGGGAAATACATCATGGAATTTTGAGAGAGGAAGAAAAGTTTGTAAGCCTCATTCTGTCCTCCCTTCTTAATGTACCAGCAGCACTGACTTTATCTAGGAGCTTACTAGGAATTCAGAATCCTAGGTTCCATTACACATCTGCAAAACCAGAATCTGTATTTTAACAAGAACCCCCAATTTTGTTTTGCTTTGTTTTGCCCACTAAAGTTTGAGAGACACTGACTAGAGACTAAGAGAGAAAATTGACAAATGGTATATACTATGTTGACAGGCAGTAGTAAGGCCCAACTTGAGGTTTTTGATGAATTTAAGATACTGTCAATCAGAATATTTTGTGTCTTCTCCAGCCAATTTCAAGAGTGCTAGTGGAGGTATTAAGTATATAAAGATACAATTTAACCAGGGGTGTGGTTTTGCCAAGAGAATAGAGATGGGTGATACAGTTGCAAGAAAATAATTATAATAGGTTAAATCATAAAATATGGTACCTGACCATGAAGTTCAAGCCAGACTATGGAGGGAAGAGAAGATTTTGTGGGGAAGCAGTGAAGAACAATTAAAAAAAATTGATGGGATCAATGCATTAGCGATTTTGGAGGGGGTGACTGAGCGACTAAGCACAGCACACAGCACAGAGTCAGTCTTATTGGAGATTAGATTCTACAAGAAGGGAACTGAACAGTAGAATGGAATGTGATGCCATTAATGGTCAAACATATGCCAGTGATATAGAGGCTCTAGGATAGGGTGTAGGACAAAATCACTGGAGTGGAGGAGGTTAAGAAATTAGAAGGAGGGCATTGGAAAGATCATCTGTGTGGATATAGAAATTATTGATCATTCTGATATCAGTAGTGTTGAAGAAAGTGAAAGTGTAACAGAAGAAAATTTTTCTAAAGAGGGTGAATCAAAAATAAGGAGGAGTATTGTATGAGATAAATTTCAAAGCTGAATGTTCAAGATTCAACAAGGGATGGACTAGAAGTGTCAGTGCAAAGTGTAGGACATCAATCCTGCCTCTAGGTGCCATGACAGGAGAATTGGAGGAGAGAAAGAGTTACCCCTTGAAAGTGCTGCAGGAAAACTGATGCCATTGGAGGAGATTTCTGTTTGATCAAGAAGCAGCAGATGTTTGCTGATGACTGACCTAGAACTCCATGGGGCTCCTTGAAAGAGTGTTAGAAGATAGAGAAGGAGGAACAAAGAAAAGGCGAGGGGGATCGAGTCTGGAGCCTGGAGGATGAGGAACAGTGTGGGGAACATGGACACTTTGTGATGGTCAAACTAACCCAGGCAAGAGGCATAGTGATTAACCTCAGTGGTCCCAGGTAGAGGGATAAAGAAGCTGCTAGCATTGAGGAAAAAGAGGGATTAAAGGGGCTCTTGCTAGAATAAGAACAATTATGGGGTTCCCATTTGATTCATGCTGTTGGAGGCAAGATATCCTGCTGAAGGATAGTCTTCCTCTGAGATTACAGACACCTGCTGAGTGGACCCTGCGGGGCTTGGATTGTCCTTCAAGCATAGACTATCTCTGGACTTACGCTTGTAGCAACCTACAAGGGAATGCTTAACAATAGCATATCTGATTCAGTTATAACAAACTACAGAACATCAGGAAAAAAGTTAGAATATGAGGAAGAAAGAAATAGACCCAAGTAAACTCATTAAAGCAAAAAAGATAATATAGTTGATGGGCATATTGGTCAGTGTCCTGTCAATTATATAGTGTATTATATGCTGCCAGCTGCCTGTTTTAGTCATTTGCTTTGTCTTAGTTTTTGACATTTGCCCCATTAATTAGCTGTTGTGACTCTGCTAATTCTAATATTGATTATAAACCTTATGACAAAAACCAAGCATTGTATTTTTTTGTCTTTACCTGTTAGTTAATTCCAGAGAGAAGCTGGATAGTCTTGGGAAAGCTTGAGAGTTTCCGGGATGATGTAGAGGAGAAAACAAGCACTATTTAGTGATAGAGGAAAACTTAGAAAGCCTTTCTCCTTGTCCTTTTTTCCTGAGGCCTGCCATGCTATCTTTGCCACCTTACATATGATCCTGTACACCAAAAACTTTCTAATGCCTTCAAATTATGATTTCATCAAACTGTCAGAACTTTTGTGAGTACCTGGAATTCAAACCCCCAAACCTAGCAAATAGTTCCATCATCTGCGTTTAAATCTCAATGGGACTTTTATAGTTCCTTCCCTGTGGAGCAAAATTCATGTTCTTAAAGCTAAGCTTACATTTCATGCTGAAAAATTGCAAGAAACACATGAAATTTTTTTTTTTTACAACCATATAAAATTGAAAGACCAAAGAGAACAGTATTTCAAAGTGTCTAATATACTGTTTGATCACAACCTGAGGGAATCAATGCACCTTTGAAAAGAAACTCTTGGGGCTCCTCAGGCAGCAAATTCAATCATTTGATAATCTACTCATCATGATTCTATTGTACACTTACCATGTGCTGTGCTCATCCAAAGGAACTCAACAGGCTCTTGCAAGAGTAGTCTGTAGGAGTAAAACCTATTTTATTTTGAAAAAGTCAATATAAAGAAAATACAACACAGGAACCATGAATTTTCCTGAATTTTCTTTCAGGACATGACTATCATGATAAAAAGATATAGTTATCAACTTACATTAAATGCCATAAAAATGGCATGAAGAGATTCTCATTCATGAAGAGACTTAGCAGACCGCTCTATTAGAGTTACTGCTTAGGCGTTATCAGAAAGCCTGCCCAAACTAGCTGAAGTGAGAATAACAATAATAAAAATAGAAGAACACTTCAGTTCCTGAAGCGGAGAGATCCAGAAGTAGACTAGCTTTAGGCACAGCTCGCTCCCGAAACAGCGCTTTTTCTCTCTTCTTTAACTAACTTCTCAGCCAGGCCTCACTGTTATCTTATGCTTATTCTCCCTAACCAAAGGTAGGTTTCTCCCAAGAGATTTTGAGCTATTAAAAGTTTCTGAGAACTAATGGCCCACATCAACATAGTGAGTAACACTAAGAAAAAGTGATAACTTCCCCACCTCTCCCACTCATCTTCATCATCGAATTAGAAATCCCCAAAAGGGGCTCTGATCTTACCTGAGTAATATTCTTTTTTAAAAAAAAATCTTTTTATTTTGTATTGGTGTATAACTGATTAACCATGTTGTGATATTTTCAGGTGGACAGTGGAGGGACTCAGACATACACATACATGTATCCATTCTCCCCCAAATTCCCTTACATCCAGGCTGCCACATAACATTGAACAGAGTTCCCTGTGCTATACAGTTGGACCTTGTTGGTTATCCTTTTAAAATACAGCGGTGTGTACATGTATAGCTGTATTCTTAATTTTAGACCAATCATTTTCTCTAGGAGATGAAATATTAACTTATTCAAGGTCACCATAGCCAAGGATGGAGAATAGATTATGACTGACATCTCTCCAGAATTAAGGGAGTGGCAGCCTCCCAATAGTACTAATATTAGGGAGGAAGTGAAAGCAACATATATCTACTGCAGGAAATATGGCCAAGAAGAATTGAAGCAACCCAGAAATCTAAAAGATAATGTAATCATGGTACAGCTAAATAACAAAGCCCTGTGACTTATTATAATTGGGTTATCAAAGAATGTCATGTCATGAAAAATATTCATAATCAGTGGTTGTTTAAAAGGTAGTTTACAGAACAGTAAATATAACAGGATCCTAATTGGATAACGTTTTGTCATTACAGATTAAAAATGTATGTATTATGTGAAAGTGAAAGTGAAAGTCGCTCAGTCATGTCTGACTCTTTGTAGCCCCAAGGACAATACAGATCGTGGGATTTTAATCCAGAGGAAAAATACTGTAAGGAAATACAATAAAACATTAAATATGACCATCTTTGGGAGACTAGAGTATAGAAATATTTTATAATTGTTTTGAATATTGAAATATTTGCTGCGTTTCTATGATGTTACTGGGTTGGATACTATAGGATACCAATTTAGTATTATGAAGGATTCTTATTTATAGTAAATTTTCCTATAAAAACATTTTTGAAAGTAAATATCTCTTACAGTAGGTGAGATTTTTAGCCATTTCACATCTATGCAACTTTTATTTTGTCTTCATATGCAAAATGCATGTGAGATGGAAATATGAAGATGATTGAGTTATTCCTATATGTGAGAGTTTGGAGAGAATGATATTATGTGATGCAGTGAAGCTAACAATAATAATAGTAATGCAAAAACAATGTGTTATATGAGCAGATTGGAAAGAAGAATCAGAAATGCATTTGCTGTAAGTAACAAAAATAAAGCTACAATGGTTTAATAAGGAGTAGTTTACTTTTCTTATATAATAGGAATTCCGGACATAGTAGTTAGGGACCGGTTCAACAGCTCAATGCCCTTAGCATGCTAGAGCACGTCTCCCTTTGCATTTCCCTCAAGCCTAGCTCTTCCTGTTCTCAGGATGATTATTAGATGTCACTTCTACCTTCATGGCAAAAAAATAGAAGACAGAAGGGAATAGGGTAGAACCAGCTCCACTGATTTTCTTTATCAAGGAAGCAAACATTTTCTCAGAAACCCAAGCAAACTGTTCCTTACATCTTAGTTTAGGTCTTTGTTTTTTGTCTTAAGTCTTTTGAGCCAGCACTGAGACAATTGGCTTCAGGCAGGTATGAACTTACAGTACCGCATTTCAGCAGCACCATGTCTTTAAAACGTTCTGCCTGGACATCATTAACACAGGGCGTGGGAAACCTGTGGGAATCTGTGACTCACTCTTGTACAAGCTGAAACTATGAGAGCAATTCTTGGCTAATGGGGACAGAAGCAATGGATAAAGATACGGTGCCTGTCCTCAAGTCACTGTAGTCAAGAACGAAGAGTAAAAAGGAAAACAGATACTTTTCACCATTTAAGGTGCGTTCTCTGGGGTAGGCTATGCAGGTGCTGTGGACTGAATTGTATCCTCCAAAATTCACATGTTGAAACCTAACCCTTAATGTGGTATCTAGAAATGATGCCTTTGCTAACTGGAGTTAGATGAGGTCATGAAGATGGGGCCCTCATGGTAATATTAGAGAGTTTACAAGAAGAGAAAGAAGCAGAAATGTCTCCCTCTCAGCCATGTGAGGACACAGTGAGAAGCTGACTGTCTGCAAGCCAGGAAGAAGTCCTCACCAGGAATCAGCTGGCACCTTAAACTTAGACTTTCTGCTTCCAGAACTGTGAGAAATAAATGTCTCTTGTTTAAGCCACTCAATCTGTGGGATTTTGTTAAAGCAGCTCAAGCAGACTTAGACATCAGGTGTGTTCTCATATCACAGGCTACAAAAAGCTAACCTTATCTGAACATCAGGGACAATTTCCTGGAGGCTAGGATACCTAAAATACTTCCTCCAGACTGTATTATATCAAATATAGTTTCCTCTCAACTCTGTTTCTATGTTCCTAGTCTTTTCTTCAACACCCACACATATTCTTCTCTAATTAAGTGACTGTGATTGTGTGTTTATCAACTTCCCAACCTTATCTACCCACAAGCTCCTTGAAGCCAGAGTGCCATATTGTTGGTGACCATTTTTGTATGCCACTTGCATAACACAGAGTCACTTCTTAAGAAATTGTAGTTCCATGAAAGAATGAAGGCATGAATAAGTAATTCAATTCAATAATCAGATGAAGCATGCTTTGGAGATAGTCAAAGAAAGAAGAATTTTGATATAGACAAAGGAAACATTAAGAAAAGGGTGAACATAGAATGCAACATGGTACACACAGGAGATGATGGGTAGATCAGAATGTTTGAAGCGGACAGTTGGGGTCCGAGAAACATTTATGGAGGGCTTATTCTGTATTAGGTAGCATTTTTATTTACCATATTACTTCATTTGATGCTCATAGCAACATTTTGAGATAAGCAGCGCTATAATCCCATTTTACTGAGGAGGAAATTGAGGCACAGAGTTGTAGAGAAATGTGCTCAAGTTTGCACATCCAGAGTAGTAAAGCCAGAATATGAAGCCAGTTAGCCTCTAGAGTCCACTTTGCATTGATGAGGTTTGAGAGAGAGAGGCAGTGACCCCACTACTCGCCCCTATAAGGAGCTTGGATTTTATTAAGTAGCTTATTATTGGAAGCCATTTGGTTGTGAGAGCTAATTGATCAGCTTTCATTTAAAGGCAGATTGTGGGTTTAAGGCAGGAGGTGCAACATTTCAGCTGAGAAATGTTGGAAAGCCAGATATTGTAAATAAGGAGACAGATTTCAGAAACACTTATTAGGTAAGACTGATAGAGCACTGGGCCCATAAAAACTGAAACATATGGAAATACAGTGAGTCAAGGATGATAGTTGGAACAATAATTTAGGTGACTGAGTAGATGGTAAGGCAATTAACTGAGATGGGGTATCCAGGAAGAAAAGCTGGTAAGGAGAATATGATGCATTTAGATTTGCCTATGTTAATTTTGAAGTGCCTTGGGGCATTCACTTGCAGAAAAGCAATTGAATATAGAAAGCTGAGATTCAGATTTAAAAAGTTGAGAGGCACCAGTATGTAGGTGGCAGTTGAAACATGAGAGCAATGAGATTGTTATTGTCAAATTTATGGGCATGAATATTACCTGTCAGTATGCACACAATTTTGGAAGCCCAATTATTAAAAAAAAACAAACAAAAAAAAGCCTTCCACTGGGGCCTGCTCAGTTAGCTGAATCTGCAAAATACATTACAAGATGCCCAAGTAGCTTTATTGGTTTTAGTCTCTAAATGTGTCCCTAAAGACCTCTACAAGAAATAAGTAACCGTCTGCCGACCTAAATGCCCCTAGAGAAGCTAAAATAGAATAAATGAGAAATAAAACAACTCCCTTCCTGTCTGCCAAACATAAATGATGCCCAGATAGAAACTGAAATCTGATGGCTTTTCAGTACTCTGTTGCAGGAAGTTTTCTTCCCTATATGAATATAGGTTGCCTCAGTTTGTCTCAAATCTTTATCTTTGCTTGTTGCTTTTAAAAACGTTATATGTGGCATTGGGAGAGGACTTTGAAACATTTCTTACAAGGGCAGACATAATTAATGTATCCAGTTGTGTGGGACTTTCTAAGCCCCAGGCAATGAAGACAGATATACTAAATAGAAGGTTGGCCTGTCTTCATCCTTTCAAGCCTAATCATTCTTGATCCCAGCTTAGGAAGGTGTTGAATTCAAGTAAAAACAGAGCAATGTTTAAAGGAGTATCTTTAAATGACTCACTTTTGACCAGCCTTTCAATGACCAACCTTTCAATGACTCACTTCTTTCTCAGCCATTTGCAAAAGTAAGTGTTCTATTCAATTACTGACTTTATGCTCTGAACAAGACATGTATGCTTACAGAGAACAGGACACTGGACCTAGTAAGGATAATTTTTTGGAGTATAAAAACATGGGGATTTGAAATCAAGAGATGTGTTTAAGGCCCAATGTGATGCTGGTTTGCATGTGATTTTGAGAAAGACTTTTAACCATTCAGGCTCTCCGTATTGTCTTTAGTAAACCATGAACTGCAACACTCCAATCTGACACTACAGTCACTTAGCTTTTGCTGCATAGTAATTCGTCCCCTAGCTCAGGGGCTTAAAAAGGCAATTATTTATTATTATAGTTCTTGCAATTACTGGGCAGTTGAGAACTCTGCTTAGATTTGGCTTGGTTGGGAGAGATTCTCTGGACAGTTCTGCTCCATATGTCCCTCAGCCATCTCCTGGAACCAACAGACTAGCCTAGGAGTGTTTCTCATGGTGGTAGCTGAAGCACAAGAATACAAGCAGAAACCTGCAAGATCTCGGGAAATCTAGGCATAGATTAAGTGTATATTCAATACAGTCTTATTCTATTGGCCGGAACAAATCACGTGACCCAAATCAGAGTCATCTCAGGGTCACATGGCAAAGTGCATACAGACCAGCAAGCATACCAGGAGGGGTGTAGAGAATTGGAACTAGTCATGCAATATACCATATTTAGGATAAGTTAAAATATAAAAATACTTTGCTAAGTGTGAAAAGTTGTTTGAATATTATATATATCATGATTAATCAAATTTAAAAGAAGTATGAATAATCAAATTTATATTTTTATCTTTTATCCAAACTTTAATCAAACAAAAAGTTATAACTTTTAGGATCTATAATACATTGTTCAATTATATGCTCTGTTTCAGAAGCAGAACAAATACTCTTCCATCATGATCGTAACATCTCCAGTTTATATTTTAGAAACAAAAATCCATGGTATTAACATAGAACATTTTGTGGTTTTTAGTAGGCCAGTACAAGGTTGCCAAAGAATGGACAAAGACAATCACAAAATCTCCTGTGTCTGTTAGTAAACTACCTGCCTGGCATATGCTTTTGACGGAATATCACCTTTCTTATTTTTTTCCCACGTTTTGAAGAATACTGATACTTTTCTCCCACTCTGATCACAGATCTGAAAGGTGAAATTCTTTTCACTTTGACATTACTACATAATTCTAGAAACCGGAATTTTCTCCTGGGTCAGCCTGGTTAAGCACCACTCAGAAACTAGCTTTAATCTGTAAGCAGAGTTCTCTGTGCCTGAAGCACTTGTGAAAAGATAGGATAATAGACAGAAGCAGGTTGGACATTTGTAAAGATAGCTGGAAAGAGTTTAAGCAACATTCAAATTTCTATTGCTATTTACTGCTTACTTATCCAGGTATGTTGTTAATTAAATGCATATTTTTTAAAAATAAAGAAACAGTGATCTGGGTCTTCCTTGTTGTTCCAGTGGTTAAGACTTCACCTTCCAATGCAGGCCATCTGGGTTCGATCCCTGGTCTGGGAGCTAGGATCCCACATGCCTCTCGGCCAAAAAACCAAAACATAAAACAGAAGCAGTATTGTAACAAATTCAATAAAGACTTTAAAAATAGTCCACATCAAAAAAAAAATCTTAAAAAAAATAAACAATGATCCAATCAGATAATTTCTTTATTTTGGATTTTTAATATCTCCCTCACTCAGCCTGCCTTCCTGAGGCAAAGGGATGGATATGGGTGGTTTAACCACCCCCATAACCATCCAGCTTTATTTGAGGGTGGCCTTGGAAACGAGCCAGATTGCATTGTTATCCTTCTGTCAATTACAAATGTGCCAGACACCCAAAGCATCAGGGAGGAAGTGCAATTATTAGAAGTTACCCAAGAGAATATGCCCAATGTCATCCCTGACTTACTAGGTGACCTTTAGAAAATTAAATGCGTAAAAGAGGGATGATAAATTGTTCTCTAGGACAATCATGCAAATGAGTAGAAGCCCCAAAGATAGAAATTAAGGCAAGGAGAATTCCAAAGAAACCAATTTTTGTTCATAAAAGAAATGTCTTCTAATACAAAGAGAACATAATCCAAATAATGACTAAAGCTCTTCCCCAGATATCAGTCATAATTTATCACCCCATCCCTATTCATGTGTGTTGATCCCCAATGCCCTCCTCCTGCCAAAAACTCATGTCTTTAACACCCATTCTTTTATTTGTTGGTGAAGCACTAATGGCTTCATAAAATAAGTTCTGAAATTCCGGATCCCAGTGCCAAAAAAAGAAAAAAAAAATGGTTTCTGTTGGCTGTGGGCTGTGGGACTTAAGAGTGAGAGCAGAAATGAGAATGCAGATAAATCCATTAACACTATGTGTCTATGATGATAAAAACAGCTCCTCTGATCTAATCGAGGTCCTCCAATGAGGGGACTGTATTGTCAGAGCAGGTATTTAAAAAGGGAATTTTTCTTCATCACCAGAGGATTTACCTTTTCAGAGCCTGTGCCTATTCAGAGATCTTTTAGTTATCAAAAAAGTTGGGTAAGAAGAAAGCCGATATGAACTGAGCACTGCACATGCACTGATCACTTTCTTTTGCACCATATATATATGTGTGTATTTATATATACACACACACACACTCATATATTTATATATCAACTGATGAGCAGCAAAATAACTGTGATAACACTTACATATGAGGTGAAGGACGTTGGTTAAAAATCTGTACCATGGACAGAGCCAATCTGAGCCTCATTGTACATTGTTCTCAAAGGATCTTGATAACTTAGAAAAAAGGTTATGTAAAATATTGGGCATACAACAAGGTATTATCTTAGAATCCCATGTGTCATTCATATTTCCAGACCTTCATCCTTCATATAATGTATACTGAAGCACTACCATTCGATTCTGAAGCTAACCCACTTGGAGTTAACATCAGACTACCACAAGTTAAAGGGCATGGTCCCCAAAAAGACTGTCATCATTTAGATGCCAGCAGTGATTTGGGGGGTCCCCAGGCTACCTGTACTTCTGACCAACTGGTTACAAAACAAGGAAGTCCTCATGATCCCTAGCCAAGTTCAATAATTCATTCATAAGACTCATGAGACTCAGGAAAGTACTTTGCTTATATTTTTTATTATAAAAGATATAAATCAGGATCAGCCACCTAAAGAGACACGTAAGTTGATGTCTAGGAGCATGCCAAATGCAGAGCTTCCATGCCCTTTTCCCATGGAATCAGGGCATGTTACTCCATTAGCACACTACCATGTTCATCAGCCAAGAATTTCCACCAAACTCTGGTGTCCAGGCTACTTATTGGAGTTTCATTACATAAACAGGTTTGATGGAATCATTGGATATGTGGCTGAACTCAATCTCAAGCCTCTCACTTCCATCCCTCCTTGGAGTTTAGACTGGTTCAAAGCCCTAATCTTCTAAGCAAAGGTTGATCCTTCTGATGGACACAGCCCTATCCTTAGTCATCTGGATAGCATAAGCTGAGGTTGATCTAGGGGGCTAATGAATAAAAGAGACACTTACTGCTTGGGAAATTCCATGGATTTATAGTCTTTCTCCCAGTAACAAGGGCAAAGGCCAGTCAAATTCCTTATTAAGCAAAAATTATGTACACATAAATTTACACATATAAATAAGCATAAATCTGTACACACGTGTGTCTCCTTCATATATCTTTCTCTATATATAATAAGATTCTATTAGCAAATTATGAACTAATTAATAAACAAATTAATGAACAGATTAATTTATCAATTAATTAATAAATTAAATTAATAAACAGATAAAATCATTATAATATTTCTATCAGATGAAATAAATATTAGGCAGTGTTCCAACAGCCTTACTCCATTTCAAGTTTAGTAATTTGCTAGAAGGACCCAGATTAGCACAGTGACTGATTAAAAAATAGCTTGTAAATCAGTAAGTTTTAAATGACAGGGGTTTCATTCAGGTAGGTAGAAGCCAAACTCCGAGGACGGGGAGCACAACTCAGATAATTAAAATAAGGGCAGAAACTATCCTATCACTTAGGAAACATACCTGAGGGCTTTTATAATTGAAGTATTATAACCATTCAGCCTTTCTGTCTTTCTGTCTTATTAAACCCATCTCGTATTATTTTATGCTTGAAGTGAAGTGAAATGAAAGTCACTCAGTCATGTCCGACTCTGCGACATGAACTATATAGTCCATGTAATTCTCCAAGCCAGAATACTGAAGTGGGTAGCCTTTCCCTTCTCCAGGAGATCTTCCCAACCCAGGGATCGAACCCAGGTCTTCTGACATACAGGTGGATTCTTTGCCAGTTAAGCCACAAGGGAAGCCCAAGAATACTGGAGTGGGTAGCCTTTCCCTTCTCCAGGAGATCTTCCCAACCCAGGGATTGAACCTAGGTCTTCTGCAGTACAGGTGGATTCTTTACCAGCTAAGCCACAAGGGAAGCCCAAGAATACTAGAGTGGGTAACCTATCCCTTCTCCAGCGGATTTTCCCAACCCAGGAATCAAACCAGGGTCTCCTGCATTGCAGGCAGATTCTTTACCAACTGAGCTATCAGGGAAGCCCTATTTTATGCTTATTCCCTATAAGTACTAGCATCACCTGGTTAAAGGCCACATCCTTCACATTTCATAATACTCATCACATTGTACTGCGGAATCTCTTTCTTTCTGTTATCCTCACTGAGCTTCCTGAGATAAGCAATATTATCCATAAATGTTTAATTTTACTGTACACACTCCAGAGCTTGACACATAGCAGATGCATAATAAGTATGTATTGAATGACTGAATACTAATAATAAATGATGCAGTAAGAAACATTTGGCCTAGACTGTCCTCTGGCCTGATTGGAAACTCCACTAGGAAGTTATATTCTCAGAGGCAGTAGGAATAAGAGAAAGTTTCCTTTTTCATTTTACAAGAATTCATCCTCTCAAAATTAACCCAAATTGAGTGATGATATAAATCCATGATGAGAATTTGACATGATTCATTTATTTCTAGTCTAAAAACTGGCAGTTTTAAATTCTAAAGTCTACCAGGCACTTTTCCATCTGCTAATACTGATAGAATTAATTAGTTACTATTGACAGTGAACCAAAGAGACAGAAATCACTGTCCTCATGGATCTCTTACTCTCAAAACAAACAAAAAATCATGTTCTTGTATCCTGCTCATCCTTCTCTCTGCCTTAGTTCTTTCCTCTTCCTCTGTTTTTATGAGTCAAAAACCCAGAGAGGCAGGATAACTTTGTGTCTGCTAGTTGTTCTCAATATCCCAAACTTGTACCTTTTTAAAAAGTAGAGAAATAATCATCATCAGAAGGGAAAATATTGAGTACCCATTGTTCAAATCTTCACAAAAGCCCCAGGTTTTTATGCACTATAAAAGCTGACGTAATGCTTGTTTGATTTGCTTACCAGGAGCACATCATGAGAATTCCTTGAGCAGGGAAAACAGCTGGTTTGCCAAATCTGCACATTTGGCTGTACAACTGGCTCTATTTGTAGCTCCAGGCTAGCAATATTTTTTCCTGACAATTTACATGCTGCTCCAGCCCAAGGTGTCTGAAATGAAGTCTTTGCATACACATAGAAAAGAACTTGGCTCTGAACTCTGGTCAGAACTCCACTTTGAAAAGGAAATTCACACTGATCCATGGTAATGTGATAAGGCAGTGCATTTTCAGCACAGATTTGTATGTAAGGCTCATTATTTTATCTGGTTTTATGTAAAATATAGTGTCAATAGTCCATATTGTCTGCGTTAATACTGTTATTCACATTGTAGCATCATGCCTACCTTAGCCACTTTGTAATCCAGAACACCTCACACACATAAAGACAGAGATAACCGGAGAAACACAGTTGCATGCAAATTATACTGTCCTGACAGGAGTCCATTCTCTGCTCCTCTCAGACAAAGCCTTTTAATACCTTGGGTTTGGTTTGGTTTTGGTTTGGTTTTTTAGAAGGGGAATAAAACAAAAACAAAAGACGCAACAGATCACTTTCTTGGATCTCCAAATTTCAATCCACTTGAAAGGCAGATTTCATCAAACTAATTAAAATTTCTTTGTGGCTAATCACGTTGGGGACTCACTTAACTTCTGGAGAATATCTAAATAGAATTTTAATTTTATCTGATTTCACCCTAAAATGAAATTAAATAGGCATATTTGAAACCAAGTATAAGAGTGGTATATGCTGTCACAGGGCTTACATTTCATTTTGTTAACAATTGATTTTCCCTATTATCCTTAGGTCCCAGGGTACGATGTGTAAACACATCAGTGTGAAATATAAAATGAACTAGAAAAATAATTGAATTTTATAGAAATTCTCTAGGGTGGTAAAAATCTGACCTCTATTAAAATTCAGAGATTGTAAAAGCAATTAGAATTATTACAACTATCTTTAAATTGGGAGAATAACAAATCATATTGTGAGAAACTCTGATCCAAAATTTTCTTATCTTTCTAAAAAATTGAAACAATCACAGATTACAGGAAAAAATGCAAGTACAATAAAAGAGAAACAAAGACATTCTCCTCTCATCACAATACAACTCTCAAGAGCAGAAAATTAGAATTGATTCATTAACTGCCATTCAGTCCTGAAATCCTATTCAGATTTCACAAGTTGTCCCAATTGCATCCTTTGCAGTTAAAGGAGCAAGTTTGGGATCACAACCCACATTTGGGTGTAGAACAATCCCTTGGTCTTTTCTTGAATTAATGACCTTGACACTTGAAGATCATAGGCCAGTTATTTTATAGACTGTCCCTCAATCTGAGGTTGTGTGAAGACTCGCTATGATTAGACTTAGGTAATGCATCCTTAGCAGAAATATCACTGGAGGGCTGCTATATTCTTCTCCCTTGATCCTTACATAGCTTGTGATTTCAGTTTCTCTCATTCTGTTTGTTCATTTGATCCTTCTTTTAAAAGAGTATATTGCATATTTCTCCAATGTAATGTTACAATTTTATCCTTTGTGAATAATGGTTATTAAGTACACAGAAATTGTATACATAACCCATCGTTTACAATACTTTCAATTAACTAATTTATTTGTTTATACCTATATAATGAACTCAGAGGCTTTCCTAAGGGCTCACATGGTAAAGAATCTGCCTGCAATACAGGAGACCCAGGTTCAATACCTGGGTTGGGTAGATCCCCTGGAGGAGAGGATGGATACCCATTCCAGTATACTTGCCTGGAGAATTCCATGGACAGTGGGGCCTGGTGGGCTACAGTCCATGGGGTTGTGAAGAGCTGGACATGACTGAGCGACTTTCACTCACTCACTTGCTCATAATAAACTTACGGTTTTCTATTTTATTCTGTGGCTTACAATTAGTTGGTAGGTTTATTTTGATGCCTTAATGTCTCATTTTGTCGGTGGGAATTCCTTATAGCTGGCTTCTGCACATTCTTGTAATGTTCTCACTAATTTTTGTTGTTGTTGTTGTTTTTAATATATCCATGTTTTCTAGCATAACGAGATTTTCCAGGATCGCATTTTACTTTCTTTTCCTCCTTCAGCCCTGGAATTAGCCATTTCTCCAGGGAGCTCCAGAATGATAGATTTGGGTGCTCTTTGCTATTGATATGTCACTGTATATAGCTCTGTGTGTATAATATATATATATGAAAGGACTTCCCAGGTGGCTCAGATAGTAAAAAGTGTCTGCCTGCAATGCAGGACACCCAGGTTTGATCCCTGGGTCGGGAAGATCCCCTGGAGAAGGAAATGGCAACCCACTCCAGTACTCTTGCCTGCCTGAAAAATTCCATGGACAGAGGAACCTGGTAGGCTCCAGTCCATGGGTTCGCAAAGAGTCAGACACAACTGAGCGTGTATAGATCTGTGTGTATAATATATAAATATTATATACATACATATATATATTCACATTTTCATCTATACTTATTTACATGTGCATCATTATATATATAAATATATACACATATGTATATATATTGAAAACAAGTTCATGGCAATACTGCCAATTTCAATCTAAAACTATATATTTCAACCTAATTCTCTTCTTTATTTGAGAATAATCTTCCTTATCAGCCTTTCTCTGACATTGAGAAACCTGGCTTCTGTTAATTTCATATACTTATTTGACCAATCCTTCTATATCTAATAGCCTGTCTTGGCCAGGACACTCTCTTCTACAAAATTCCCTCCTCAACCCACTTGTACTGAGACACCTCACACTTGACATCCCTTTAGGTGATACCCTCAGATTTCCACCAGGCCACGCCTCTTCATGGATACCTGTCTCATCTCAGTCAATCTGCAACATGTGTTACAGAGTAGCCCTGCTACATAGACATGCAATTTGCCTTGACACCCTCCACTCACCTCCCCACCCACTTATGGTGCACATACTGACTTTGTTCTACTCTATCGAAGTCTTTAAGATGATTCCAGAAGAGAAAGAAAGAAAATGGGAGGGAAGGAGAGAAACAGAAAAGAAACAGAAAAGGGAAACAGAAAAGAAAAAGCTAAGACATCTTTCAAAGTTTAACTTATCTCCATTGTTATATATTTTCAAAATACAATGTCATATTGTATTCACACACAAAACTCATTATGTATAAAATTTCTATAACATTGAATATTTCCATACGTTCCTAAAAAAACTAATATATGTGTTTTTCTTGAACTTGTGGTATTAATGAATATTTAGCTTGCTCACATTGCTCTTATTTTGCCAGCTCATTGTCAAGAAGTCAATCAGATGGTGGAGATCAAAGTGAATTTTAATAATGTCATGAAAATATATTGAAGGGCACCAGAGTAAGACTAAGAAATTATTCACAGATATGTTAGTTTCCACAATTTGTGTTGATATCTATCTTACAAAAGTTAGGAAAGAAGTCTTCATTTTTCAACATTGGTTTGTAGTCATATGTAAAAATAATAAAGTAATAATAATAATAGTAACAATAATCAACAGACAGATAAAGCCATGATATACAGTAATCTGACTTACTTTTAATGCACACTAGCATGTTATAAAGCAATTTATCATGTCAAAGCTATAATATTACGGAATGGGTCATTTAGTATATTACAGCATTTTTTTTTATTAGAGCTTTGAAACTATTAAGATACCTTCTCAGTTCAGTTCAGTTCAGTTGTTCAGTCGGGTCTGACACTTTGCAACCCCATGAACCGCAGCAGGCCAGGCCTCCCTGTTCACCAACTCCCGGAGTCCACCCACACCCATGTCCATCAAGTCCATGTTGCCATCCAACCATCTCATCCTCTGTCATCTCCTTCTCCTCCTGCCCTCAATCTTTCCCAGCATCAGGGTCTTTTCAAATGAGTCAGCTGTTCGCATCAGGTGGCCAAAATATTGGAGTTTCATCTTCAACATCAGTCCTTCCAATGAATATTCAGGACTGATTTCCTTTAGGATGAACTGGTTGGATCTCCTTGCTGTCCAAGGGACTCTCAAGAGTCTTCTCCAACACCATAGTTCAAAAGCATCAATTCTTCGGCGCTCAGCTTTCTTCACCATCCAACTCTCACATTCATACATGACTACTGAAAAAACCATAGCCTTGACTAGATGGACCTTTGTTGGCAAAGTAATGTCTCTGCTTTTAAATATGCTATCTAGGTTGGTCATAACTTTCCTTCCAAGGAGTAAGCATCTTTTAATTTCATGGCTGCAATCACCATCAGCAGTGATTTTGGAGCCCCCCAAAATAAAGTCTGACACTGTTTCCACTGTTTCCCCATCTATTTCCCATGAAGTGATGGGACCAGATGCCATGATCTCAGTTTTCTGAATGTTGAGCTTTAAGCCAACTTTTTCACTCTCCTCTTTCACTTTCCTCAAGAGGCTCTTTAGTTCTTCTTCGCTTGCAAGGATGTAGAACAAGAAAATTTTGTTGCACTGTTGTTGGGAATGTAAATTGTAAATACTAGACAGTATATTAAAAAGCAGAGACATTACCTTGCCAACAAAGGCCCATATAGTCAAGTCTATGGCTTTTCCAGTAGTCATGTATGGATGTGAGAGTTGGACTATAAAGAAAGCTGAGCACTGAAGAACTGATGCTTTTGAACTGTGGTGTTGGAGAAGACTTTTGAGAGTCCCTTGGACTGCAAGGAGATTCAACGAGTCCATCCTAAAAGAGATCAATCCTGGGTGTTCTTTGGAAGGACTGATGTTGAAGCTGAAACTCCAATACTTTGGCTACCTGATGCGGAGAACTGACTCATTGGAAAAGACCCTGATGTTGGGAAAGATTGAAGTGGAGGGAGAAGGGGACGACAGAAGATGAGATGGTTGGATGGCATCACCAACTCAATGCATGTGATTTGGGGCACCGACTCAAAGGACATGAGTTTGGGTAAACTCCACGAGTTGGTGAAAGACAGGGTGGCCTGGCGTGCTGCATTCCATGGGGTTGCAAAGAGTCAGACATGACTGAGCAACTGAACTGAACTGAACTGAACTGATGGAAAACAGTATGGAGGTTCCTCAAAAAATTAAAAACAGAACCACCGTATGATCCAGCAGCTTCACTTTTGAGTATTTATCTGAAGAAAACAAAAACACTGATTCTAAAAAATATATGTACCCATCCCCATGTTCATTGCAGTGTTATTTATGATAGCTAAATGGAAACAAGTGTCCATCAATGAATGGAAAGAAGATTGACATATACACATATGACATATATATTACAATAAATGTCAAACAGAGAAAGCCAAATATTGTATGATCTCAGTTACATATGGAATCTAAAGAGCAAACAAGCAAACAAACTGAAAATAAGTTCATAGATACAGAGAACATATCGGTAGTTGTGGAACGATGAGGGTAGGGAGTTGGCAAAATGGAATAAGAGTGTTAAAGGTACAAACTTCGTGATATAAACTAAATAAATCATGGGGATATGGTATACAGCATGGTGACTATATTTAATAAAACTGTATTGAATATTTGAAAGTTGCTAAGAGAGTAGATCTTAAAAGTCCTCATCACAAGAAAAAATATGGAAGAAAAAATCTGTAACTACATATGGTGACAGATGTTAACTAGACTTATCATGGTGATCTTTTCATGAAATACACAAATTATCAAATTATTATTTTGTACACTTGAAACTAATGTTATATTACTTGTCAATTGTATCTCCTTAAAATAACAATTGACATAAAGGTATATATTAGGAAATTATGAAATTTTATTAAGGGACTTAAATAAGAAAGCACTTTTATTTTCTTGACTGTGAGCTCAAGTATTTGTTTACTTTAAATACTATATGAGTTTAACATATGAAAAATCCCAAATCATTTTTAGTTGAATAAAATTAAAGATTTTTAAAGTACAAAAATTTGTCCCTATCTCACAAATTAAAAGAACAGCAAGGTAAAGATGAAGGATAAAATAGTGTCTCTTAGAAACTAGTGTCTAATTAGTCCTTAGCAGAAATATTTGTGAGGTCCACCCCATTGGCGCCTATGCCCTTATGGCAATTGGCATGGCTTTGGTGGATTAAAGAAAACTATTTCTGGGTGACCAGGAAACTGAAGTTGGTGAAGATATACTGGCAAGCTACACTATTTCAACCTGTGGGTTAATTGTAAAACTCTCTCACCATCAATGTAAAATATTTCTTCAATAAATTCCCACATACAAAGAAACAGGAAAGAGAAGGAAACAGCCTTTTTCAGTCAAGGCAATTTGTTAGCATTGCTCAAGTTTGTGTAAGAATGCAAACTAGCACTTTTGTGAAATGTCTTCTCTTATATTCAGATCAGTTCTTCCAAATCCTTATGTTCTCTCTGAGCTCATTTAGTTGCACATTGCTCCTGGGAAAAAACCAGGAGGGTTTGTGAACCAGATACATTTATAATCCGAATGACAGCAATTTAGTGTGAAATGTTTGACAAATATCGGCAGGCTGATTATTTACCAAAAGTTAATACTGCTGTTGGATCAAAAGGGGGCAACTTATTAATTAAATTTGAAGACAAAGGCTTCATCACCCTGCTATTATTAAAATGTGAGTAACCACCTGTTTTCTTGCATTTTAATCTAATCCAAAGTTCTCATTAAGAATAACAAAAACATTGTAATCAAGCTGCAACAAAATGGGAACTGGATAGTTCTATACGTGCCCTATTAGTTATCAAATATTTGACTTGATAGAAGGGTGAAAGCTTACTTTGTGATGGCTATTTATATACTTAAATGTGAGAATTATTAGCTAAAAATGTGTAATTTCTAAGAGCCACTATCTGTCCTTACTTTTAATCCATTTTGACTAAATAGCATAATAAAAATAGCTAATATTTATTCCATACGTAGGCTAGTCATGTTAAAAACTTGACAGGAATAAATGTATTTAATCCTCAAAACAATTCTATGAAGAGCAGTATTATTACCCTCAGTTTTGCAGATGATGAACCTTAGGCAGTGGTAATTAAGTAAGGTCCCAGGTCACACAGAAGTAATTATCAGAGAAGGAGTTAGAAATGCTGCCCATCTGACTCAAAGATTTCACTCTTGACTTCAAGTAAAATGCGTTATGCATTTAACAAATATTTAAAGAGTTCAGCTACTGTTTTCTAAACAAGGCATTGAAAGTGAAAGTCGCTCAGTCATATCTGACTCTTTGCGACCCCATGGACTGTAGCCCACCAGGCTCCTCTGTCCATGGGGATTCTTCAGGCAAGAATACTAGAGTGGGTAGCCATTCCGATCTCCAGGAGATCTTTCCAACCCAGGGATCGAACCCAGGCCTCCTGCATTGCAGGCGGATCCTTTACCATCTGAGCCATCAGGGAAGCCCAAATAGGTATTGCTTCAGGCCAGAATTCTCCATGCCGGAATACTAGAGCGGGTAGCCTATCCCTTCTCCAGCAGATCTTCCAGACGCAGGAATCGAACCAGGGTCTCCTGCACTGCAGGCAGATTCTTTATCAGCTGAGCTACCAGAATGACAATTGTTAAACTTATTACTTAAGAAGACTGTTTAAACCAATTTTGTCAGCATAATAATTTGCTTTTTTTATAACTGTGTAGTGTTAGTCACTCAGTCATGTCCAACTCTTTGTGACTCCATGGTCTATTGCCCTCCAGTTTCCTCTGTCCACGGAATTCTCAAAGCAGGACTACTGGAGTGGGTTGCTATGCCCTCCTCCAGGGGATCTTCCCAACCGAGGATCAAACCTGGGTCTCCTGCATTGCAGGTCGATTCTTTACTGTCTGAGCCAGCAGGGGAGCCCATTTTTCAAATATTTTAAAGTACTTCTTAAATGATGCCAAACAGCCTTTCTACCTGTGGTGAGGATACTCTAAGATGGTCTCCATCTTCCTTCCCTCCTAGTATTCATATCCTCATGTAATCTCCTCCAGTCAGTGTCGGTGGTACCTATAGCTTTACCCAAAAGCAGTCAGAGAAAACGTGATGAAACGTCTCTCTGTGGTTCTGTTATATAGGATTGTAATGTTTGTGTTGCTATAAGACTTTCTTCCTTACTGGCTTTGAGGAAGCATCCTGCCAGGTTGTGGGTAACCCTATGGTGAAGGCCACACTGTAGCCTTGACCAACAGTCCGTGAAATCAGGGTCCTCAGTCCAGCAGGCTAAAAGAAACTGATTTTGCCAACAAACATGATCTTGGAAGCAGATCCTTCCCCTTTGAGCCTTGAAATGAGACCCCAGTTCTGTTCAGCACTTTCATTATAGTTTGTGAGAGATCCTGAAGCAGAGGGTCCAGTTAAGCTGTGCCCAGATTTCTGACTTACAAAAACTGTGAGATAATAAATGTCTGTTGGTTCAAGCCACTAAATTGGTGGTATAATTGTTTTGCGGCAATAGATAACTAATGAACTACCCATCGTGGTTTGAATGTTAATTCCTCTTTTAGAAGCTTCATGAATAATAATTAAATTATATTAGTATTGTTGGTTTTACTACAATAACAATAGAGACTGCCCTTTATAGACTACCTACATGTCCCAGATGCTTTCACTTCACTATGTTATTTACACAAATCATCTCATTCATCTTTATAACACCCTTATTAGAAAGGCTTTATTATTTTCAGTTTAAGACTCTCAGGCTCAGAGGATGTAAGTAACTGGCTCAAGGTCACACAGCTGGTGCATAAGGGAAACACAATCAAAGCCAAGGTGCACTGGGTTTTTCACTGTGCCATCCTGCTTCCTATTTCATGCGGTTAAAAAGGTAATGTAATGTTTATTAAATTTATTTCTCTGTGGCCAAACATGGTTCTAGGAGTCAGATGGCTACTAGCATATCACAGCCATGTGACAACGTGATGGGTTTGGTTTTGGATAGTTTACTTCTACGGGCTTCCCAGGTATCTCAAAGGTAAAGAATCCACCTGCCAATGCAGGAGACATAGGTTCGATCTCTGGGTCAGGAAGATCCCCTGCAGAAGGAAATGGCCACCTACTCCAGTACTCTTGCCTGGAACATCCCATGGACAGAAGAGGTGGTGGGCTACAGTTTTGGGCATCTCTAAAAGTTGGACGAGACTGAACATGATTGGTTAATTTCTCATCTCTTCCATCTCCTCAGCAAGTCTTATCTGTTATAGACTAGAATTTTCTGGACTACAACCACTTTTACCATTTCACATATGATGTATTTTTGAGTTATTTCATTTCCCTTTGGCTTCCTCTTAGCATTTTCAAGTTTTTAGAAAAAAAATTTATATCAAAAAAACTTATATCCCACTGACAATGTGGTATCTTTGCAAACACATAAAATTGAAATACTCTCTGTAATACTAATAGAAATAAAAGAACATTCCCAAATCACAATGAAAGTCATTTTCCTTTTAAAAATTGGCATCCAGTTGGCATTGAGTAAAGAAAGTGAATATGAATAATATGATTAATAAATTTTATAGGATTAATAGGTATATCTAGATATTTTTAAATTTAAAAAGATACATGACACATATTTTTAAACACATGAACCAAAAAATGCTGTGTATTAGGTCAAAAATAAAAACCACAATAGACTCTCCAAAGCAGAAAATATATAGCTTAAATACTCGAATCAAGAGATAATGAAGTTAGATGGGCAGGAATTAAAGAATAGCCAAGCATCACTCCTTGAAAGATTTTAAGAAGCCACACTTCTAAATAAGCCTTGAAAAGAGAATATGAAATACAGATATCAATAAATCTTCCTCGACTTACACTGTGGTTCCATCCTGATACACCCCTGGTAAGTCAAAACTAGGTAAATCAAAAGTGTACTTGAATACGTTCAACCTACTGAACATCGTACTAACAACTTAGCCTAACTTAGATTGTTGTTATTGTTTAGTAGCTAAGTCATGTTTGACTCTTTGGCGGCCCCATGGACTATAGCCCACTAGGCTCCTTTGTCCATGGAATTTTCCAGGCGAGAATACTGGAGTGGATTGCCATTTCCCTCTTCAGGGGATCTTCTCAACCAAGGAATTGATCCAGCATCTCCTGCACTGGCAGGATTCTTTGCGACTGGATTCTTTACCACTAGGCCACCAGGAAGCCCAGCCTAATGTATATTTAACAGACTCAAAACACATTAGCCTACAGTTCAGCAAAATTATCTAAAATAGAGCCTATTTTATAACAAGTTCTTGAATATCTCATGGAATTTGTTCAACAATGTACTGAAAGTGAAAAACTAGAATGGATGTAAATGTGTGGGTTGTTTCCCATGGTGATCACATGGCTGACTGGGAAATATGGCTCCCTGCCTCTGTCTAGCATCAAGAGAGTCTCATATTGCATATTGCTAGCCAGGGAAAGGAGCAAAATTCCAAATACAATTTCTACTGGATTTGTATTGGTTTGCACTACTGTAAAGTCAAAAAATTGGAAGTTGAACCATTGTAAGCTGGAGACTTCCTTATATTGCAAATGGTTTAGAAACGTGAAGATTTTCTAAAAACTTTATTTTATATTGGAATATAGCTGATGAACAATGTTGCAATAGCTTCAGCTTGACAGCAAAGGTGCTCACCTATGCATATACATGTATCTATTTTCCCCAAAATTCCCCTCCCATGCAAGCTGCCACAAAATATTGAACAGAGTTCCCTGTGCTACACAGTAGGTCCTTGTTGGCTATCCATTTTAAATACATGTCAGTCCCAAACTCTGTCTCTTCCCCCCACCCCCCATGGTTTCCCCTGGCAACCGTAAGTTCTTTTTCCAAGTCTGTAAGTCTATTTCTCTTTTGTAAATAAATTTATTTGCATCACTTCTTTTTTGATTCTGCACATAAGCGATGTCAGATGATATTTCTCCTTCTCTTTCTGACTTCACTCAGCATGTTGTTGCAAATGGCATTAAGAAATGTGAAGTTTTAAGAATACCACATTGGGTCCTGAAGGTTGAAGCCATGGTGACATCAAGAGAAACACTTAAAAACCTAAGAGCAAACACAAATAATAGAAAAAAAAATTAAATAAATGAAGCAAGCATACATTTCAAGAAGGTAGAAGAACAACACAGGAAAATCAAATAAATGGGAGTACGTGTTTGCTAAGTCACTCCAATCGTGTCTGACCCTGTGATCCTATGAACTGTGATCCTATGAACTCCAGGGTCCTCTGTCCTTAGTATTCTCCAGGCAAGAATACTGGAGTAGATTATCATGCATTCTGCCATGGGATCTTCCTGACCCAGGGATCAAACTCATATCTCTTATGTCTCCAGCATTGATAGGTGGGTTCTTTACCACTAGTACCATCTGGGAAGCCCTAAATAAATAGGGAGATCTATTAATAAGCATAAAAGCAGAAATTAATTACACTGTGTAAAGTGGGCTATTCCATAAAGCACCTGCACGTTGACAAGGAAAAAATATCAAGTGCCTTCATCCAGCTATTGAATTTGTTGGTGCCATTGGTCAAATTTTCATGAGATTTCAGGATATTGCCATCTTGTATCTTCTACACAAAAGCAAATATGGTAACCTATCAATTGATATTTTTTGTCATGTTTTAATATCAGCATATGAGAAAAGCCTAGACAGCAACTGTTCTGTGTGTTAATGACTTTTAAACCCTGGGGATTTCTGTTGTTAAAGCTCTTTTTTCATTATCAGCCATGAAAATCAGCATTCCAAAAGAAATTTGAAAACCTGTTATTAAACTTGATAATTATAAATTGGAAAATGAATTTTTAAAAAATCGTTGATTCAAAGATGCTTCCACAAAATACACTGGTGATATTAAATACTTTTGTGGGTCTATTTCCTTTCTCAAAATGTCTTTCTTTGAGCCTTTTTTCCTCTGGAGACATTTCACTTTCATATGGAAGTCATACTGTGTCTCATCTAGAATATTTGCAGATGATTGTCTTCATTTATCAAGAAGCACATATTTAAATAGTTTGCAGCATTTCGGCTTTCTTCGTGAAACAGAAGTATTCATCATACTAGTTAAGGTTTATATTACCCTGTAGCAAAGCAATTTATCATATCCCTACATCAGCAAATTCTTTGATTATTAAAATTCTCTTGCATAGGTACATGTAGGAGCATACCAAGCTTCTGTCTAATGAATTTTCTTTATTATTTGACCTGAAGTGCAGGGAAACTAGATATTAAGACATGTGATTTGAAAACAGTGATAGAAGATGCGGAGCCAGATTAATTTTGTTAGTATCAGGGAATACCTTACCAGAATTTAACACAGTGCATATGCCATGCAAACAACCCTTAAGAAGCACCAGCACAAATCATTTTTTCTCCTTTAGAAATGATTTTTATTTCCCAAATTCAGGCTTCTCTAACATGGTACTTTTGTGAAGCTCCAAAACCATCAGTTCAATCTTCGGTAGTAATTATACATTAAATCAGTCAGTTCAGTCGTTCAGTCATATCCAACTCTTTGCAACCCCATGGACTGCAGCACGCCAGGCTTCCCTGTCCATCACCAACTCCTGGAGCTTGCTCAAACTCATGTCCGTCGAACTCATGTCCGTCGAGTAAGTGATCCCTTCCAACCATTTCATCCTCTGTCATCCCCTTCTCCTCCTGCCTTCAATCTTTCTTGAATTATACATTAAGGGGACATGTAATTGACTCAAGTTACTAATGACCACTCTCTTCCAAGCTGTTCAACTGTATTTCAATGAGTATTTATTAAGTATTTGTCTATCTATTTAACACTGTGCTAGTTTCCTTTAGAGATGTGAAAGAAGTTTATATACTGCTTCTGGCTTCAAGGAGTTTGCTGTCTAGTTGGAGAGCGAAGATTTTCTCATGTAAGCTAGGAGATAACCACATAAGGAAGAAAGTAACTGAATGGCAAAATGTAATCTAATGGGAAGTTAAGGAAAGAATGATCCGAGAATGCAAAATATCCATTGCCCACAGGGACATTGGCAAATAACCTAAATAAAGCAGATGAGGTCCTTGGGCATGGAGGGTAGGGCAGGAGAGGGGATGAAGGCCTGAGCTGGGAGGAGGAGAACAGCTATAAACTGAAGACCACAATATCCATCTGAAGGAAGTGTCTACAAATAAGTGATTCTGCTTCATTCAATTTATTGCCTTTTGAGAATGAGAATCAATGTTGCCGTGACTGGGATTTTTCAAGACCCACAGGATCTCCTGATTTTTATGCAAAGGTCTCAATTTTAGTCAGTCAACAAAAGGTGAGTCTATAGACAACAATAAGTAAATAATTTTTTATTTATATGATAACCATAGGTAGAGAGAAGTCATGATTCTTGAGGCTGGTATGTTTATGCCAGAAGGGTCAGGATCTAGAAACACTTGTGTAAAAGGGGTGTAAATGTGGTGTGTAGAGGATTACTTCTTGGCCTAATAGAGCTTTATCTCCCTTTTCACTATCCTTTGCACTCATGGTGCTTCTAGAAGTTGTTGTTGTTGTTCAGACACTAAGCCATGTCCAACTCTTTGCAACCCCATGGACTGCAACATACCAGGCTTTTCTGTCCTTCAAACTCATGCCCATTGAGTCGCTGATGCCATCCAACCAACTCATTCTATGTCACCCTCTTTTTTCTCTTGCCCTCAACCTTTCCCAGCATCAGAGTCTTTCCCAATGAGTCAGCTCTTTGCATCAGGTGGCTAAAATATTGCAGCTTCCGCATCAGTCCTTCTGGTGAATATTCATGGCTGATTTCCTTTAGGATTGATTAGTTTGATCTCCTTGCTGTCCAAGGGACTCTTAAGAGTCTTCTCCAGCACCACAGTTCAAAAGCGTCAATTCTTTGGCACTTAGTCTTTTTTATGGTCCAAATTACCCCCGTACATGACTACTGCAAAAACCATAGCTTTGACTGTATAGAACTTTGTCGGCAAAGTGATGTCTCTGCTTTTTGATATGTTCTCTAGGTTTTTCACAGCTTTTTTTCCAAGGAGCAAACATCTTTTAATTTTGTGGCTGCAGTCACTGTCCGCAGTGGTTTTGGAGCCCAGTGAAATAAAATTTGCCAGTTTCCACTTTTTCCCCATCTATTTGCCCTGAAGTGATGCGACCAGATTCCATGATCTTAATTTTTTTGATTGTTGAGTTTTAAGCCAGCTTTTTCATTCTCCTCTTTCACCCTTATCAAGATGCTCTTTATTTTCTCTTTGCTTTTGGCCATTAGAGTGGTGTCATCTGCATATCTAAGATTGTTGATATTTCTCCTGGCAATCTTGATTCCAGTTTGTGCTTCATCCAGCCCAAAGTTTCACATGACATACTCTGCATAGAAGTTAATTAAACAGGGTGACAATATACAGCCTTTTTATACTCCTTTCCCAATTTGGAACCAGCCAATTGTTCTGTGTCTGGTTCTAACTCTTGCTTCTTTATCTTCATACAAGTTTCTTAGGGGACAGGTAAGGTGGTCTGGTATTTCCACCTCTTTAAGAATTTTCCAGTTTGTTGTGATTCACACAAAGGCTTTAGCATAGTCAATGAAGCAGAAATATATGTTTTTTCTGGAATCCCCTTGCTTTTTCTATGATCCAGTGGATGTTGGCAATTTGATCTGGTTCCTCTGCCTTTTCTAAACCCAAGTAGATGGTTGTATAAGTGATTATAAGTATCCATGTCAACAAAAATATAAGGGCAATGATCATCAACTTCTGCTGAAAACTAGAATCACCTGGGAAGTTTTAAAAAATTCTGATGACTTGGATATACCTCTTATCAATTATTTCAGACATTTTTGGGGTGAACCCCAGCCATGAATATTAAAAGCTTCCCAGATGATTCCAATTACAATCATGTAGAACAGGTGATTTAATATCAGCCACTGCACATAAAAATCATCATTTTAAAACCTCACACCTTGTATCAGCACTTATTGCTACATAACAAATAACCCATCCTGTACCCTTAGCATCTTAAAAACCATACTTGTTTGCCATTTGAGCTGGGCCCAGCCAGCTGGTTCTTCTGCTCTTCTCACCTGTGGTCACTGGTGTGGTCGTCTGGCTGAGTGACTAAATATGGATTCACTGACATATCTGGCGGTTGGCAAATCATCAGACGAGGGTGCTCATTTCCCTTGGGGCATGTCTAATAGCCTCATTTGGGTTTATTCACAATATGATCTCAGGTTTCCAAAAATAGCCGAAAAGATTAAGCCCTAATGTACATGTCTTTCTAACTCACCTCTTGTGTCATGCTCCTATTAATTGACTGGACAAAACAAGCCACATAATGAAGCCTGGATTTTATGGGTGAAGAAATAAACTCCACCTCCTGATAGGTGGAGTGGTAAGTAATGTGCACAGGGGCATGGGAATTTAATAAAGCTGTCTTTTAGAACAATCTATGATACCTCTCATTCCAACTTAACCAGATTTTCTGGAGGTAGAACACAGAGAGTGACATTTTAAAGAAACACATTAGGTAACTCTGAGGAGCAACCAGGTTGAGGACCAGTGATTTTGACTTGCTAAACTACAGATTTGTGAACCCCAACCCCAGAGATATTGATTCAATACCTCTGTTGTGGTGAGGCTGATACTTTGCAATTTTAACATCCTCCCAGGTGAGGTTGATGCTACAATTTTTGCCTCTACATTTAGAGTATGTTAATATAAGCCACAGTACAAATTTATATTATTAAAATGATTTCTAATCAGGCTTGTTTGGATCTCTCTTCCTAGTTTATCAGTTCTACTACAGATTGGAACAGTTGGGCCCTCCCTACTCTACACTCTTACCCAGAGGTATGGGAAAGAATAAGTTCAAGTCAGTTACTCCAAGCTGAGCATCATGGAATCCTTGATTCCATTCCCACTATAAGCTCTTGCTTTGTTGCTTATAACTCACTGCACAACCCTCTCCTCTTTATCTTACCATGAGGCTCTTTTATTCTTGGTAGAGCTGATCCTTACCCCTGTTTCCAGTGTAGGAGCTGGGATCTTGCCTTGTTCCCCAAGTTCAGTCAAAGAACTAAGCCTTCCATTTACTCTTGAAAATCTTCCTGCTGTCTACTGCACAATTCATGGACACACCCCACCCACTTTATATTGTTCTTGCCTTCCGGGTTTCTTCCCTGTATGTTGATGGTCTCTCCCTGTGCTGGCTATTTCCCATTTCCATCCTTAGACTCATACTCCCTCCTTCTCTGCTCTCTGCCTGTTCAGGGAGTGTGATGGCTTGTTAATGGCATTTCCTGGGCTTTCTTGCTAGCTGGCTTCTTGTACGTCTGTGCTTCTCAGAGTAGGGACCTTATACCAGCCACATCACCATCATGTGAGAAGCAGTGCCACAGGGTTTGGCTGGTGGCAAGCAGTGGCTTTCCTGATAGCTCAGTTGGTAAAGAATCCGCCTGCAATGCAGCAAACCCCAGTTTGGTTCCTGGGTTAGGTAGATCTGCTGGAGAAGGGATAGGCTACCCACTCCTGTATTCTTGGGCTTCCCTTGTGGCACAGCTGATAAAGAATCTGCCTACAATGCAGGAGACCTGTGTTTGATCCCTGGGTAGGGAAGATCCCCTGGAGAAGGGAAAGGCTATCCACTCCAGTATTCTGGCCTGGAGAATTCCATGGACTGTATAATCCATGGGGTTGCAAAGAGTTGGACACGACTGAGCGACTTTCACTTTCACTTTCAGGCACTGGCAGGAGACTTATACCCAGACAGAAAGAGTAGCAGGTTTCTTTTTTCAGTGGTTGCTTCTTTATCCAGGCTGCATTTTCTGCCAGAGGCTGCATATTGCCATAGTTACAGCTCATATATTGCTGCATGGTTGTATCTCAATTTTGTCTCCAGCAACATTATTTCCTCCTCCCCTCACCTGGAGCTCAAGTGTGCTAATGGTGTCTTACTATTGCTAGATTCTAGGCCTGAGCCACTACTGTCATTTTCTTTAACCTGTCTACACATCTGCAGATACTTCCTTCTTTACATGATTGGACTCTGCTTCCTACTGGAATCTTTATATAATGTCACCTGTAAATTTCTATTTCCTAGCCTTCCTTACCTTGAGCCATTTACCAAAGACATAGCCCAGACCATGAGGAATAATGGAGCTGGAAGAAATGTGAGTTACTTAAATGTCTGGGTTCTTACAAAGGCAGTAGCAAGAGCAGGAAGGCATTTCAGGTCATGACACCAGGAGTTCAGGGCCCTTCTTATAGTTCTTGAAATCTCAGTGTACAGACAACTTCTCACATGGTGCACACACACTATGTGTATACAAAAGCACCTATATGTATTTGTGAATGCATGATACATAAGCAGTGCATTGGTGTGTGTGCCAAAAAAAAAAAAGTAAAAAGAAAGCAAAGGAATAAAAAACTCTTTTGACAAAATGAGAAATGAAACCTTGAAAATTTCTTGGCAGCTGCTATGGATATCAGAATGTATTTGTCAGAGAAACAATAGAATCTGGTTTGAAGAGCTCTTCTGTTTAGGGGGAAAAGTGAGATTAAGCAAGAATATGAACCAATTCATAAACCCAACTGGATGTTAATGCAGATGGTTTGTTTCCAAGTTCAGTGGTCTTGCCTATTCAGCAACATCATACTTGGTTTATTAGCTTATTGTTTATGTTTTGGTCCATCTGGGCTGCTGTAACAAAATACCACAGATTGGATAGTTTATAAACAACAGCAATTTATGTCTTACAGTCCTGGAGACTGGAAATAGTAGATCAGGTGCCAGCATGCCAGATAAGGGCCCTCTTTCAGGTCTCAGACTTATCGTGGTCTAATGTGGTGGAAGGAGGGAGGGAGCTTTTGGGGGCCTCTTTTAAGGGCACTAATCCCATTCATGGGGTTTCCCTTGTGGCTCAGCCAGTAAAGAATCCTCCACCTGCAAAGCAGGAAACCCAGGTTCGATCCCTGGTTCGAGAAGATCCCCTGGAGTAGGAAATGGCTACCCACTCCAGTATTCTTGCCTGGAGGATTCCAGGGACAGAGGAGCCTGGCAGGCTACAGTCCATGGGGTTGCAAAGAGTTGGACACAACTGAGTGACTAAGTACCCACACAATCCCATTCATGAGGGCTCTACCTTCAAGACCTAATTACCTTCCAAAGGCCCCACCTATTACTACCATCACCCTGGGCATTATGTTTGCAACATACAAATTTTAGGAGAACACAAACATTACATCTATAGCAGTTTTGTTTTATTTTTAATCTTTTCTGAATGAAACAACACTTACACAGCAAGGTATTTCTCCCAGAGCAGGTCATCAGTGGCAAAAAATGTCCTTGGCACCACGTATAGAGAATAGTCTTGAACATACCCAAATTAATCATTGTGTGTGTGTGCTCAGTCATGTCCGATTCTTTGTGACTCCATGGACTGTAGCCCACCAGACTTCTCTGTCCATGGAATTTTCCAGGCAAAAAAATACTGTAGTGGATAGCCATTTCCTTCTCCAGGGGATCTTCCTGACTCAGGGATTGAACCTGTGTCTCTTGTGTTGCCTGCATTAGCATGACTTTAGTTTATGGTATAAGTAAGGAAGAGCTGTAGGTGTAGAAACACAGTCTTGTAAAGAGTCTACAATTAAACAGACAAGACAGTTTTGTTTTTTTTTTCCTAAAAGCATCACAAATACTTACAATGATAAAGAGCTTTTCTCCTAAGAATATTGGACGAAGTTTTTGCAATTATAGATCACATTTCATAGATGGAGGATCTGAGAGTAGGCAAGGGAAATTCTAGCAGCAAAAATGTAGCAGGAAATGAGGAGCAAAAGAAATTACTATCAGCATATCAAGGAATCATAAGTCTTATAGCCTTGCATGTTTTTTTCTAAACAATCTATATGTTTTTGTTTTAATTTACCAGGGTCTTTTGGAGAAGGAAATGGCAAACCACTCCAGTATTCTTGCCTGGAAAAGTCCATGGATGGAGGAGCCTGGCAGGCTACAGTCCATGGGGTTGCAAAGAGTTGGACACAACTGAGCAACTTCACTAACTCACCAGGGTCTTTATTTTAGTTTTACTCCGCAAATGTTCTTTATGACAATTTTTTTAACATTTATAATTGTTCTAAAAAAAGAAAATTTACCATCATAACCATCTTTAAGTGTACAGTTCAGTAATGATAAGGATATTCACACTGTTGTGCAACCAATTCTTTTAGAACCAATTCACTTACAAAACTGAAATTCCATACCCACTAAACAACTCTCTATCTCCTCTTGGTGTGTTTTTTAAGTGTGCATGCTGGACACCTTTTTTATTCATATTTTATGTTCTTGAGTGTTTAACTTTATTGTGTATTATAAATAACCCATCAGAATTAATGTGGATTTAAAGTAAATATTTCTCTCAACTAAGATACACTTATTTTACAAATATTTTTTAAACTTGAACTCTGTGAGACACTGTGTCTGCAGTGTCAAGCAAAGCAGATGCATTCCTTCTCATGGTAGGGAAAAATCTGTGATGGAGTGAGGTTCAAAATATCCAGAATAAAAATAATTATACTGACTGAGATAACTGTATAAATAATAATAAGAATAACAGCACCATACACCCCAGGGTTTGTTTTCTCAAGGGATGTTAAAATTGTGCCTCTTAAATCCACCCCTAAAATGTATAATGGAACACATCAAGGATAGACTTTGGCCGTATATTTTAATAGTAGTCCCACCTGTTCTAGAGACCTGGCCCTACATAACCCCCTGATCCTCACAGTCATTGGCTTCCTTTGGCAGCTCTGCTTTGCAGAGCTATAGCTGCTGCTGCTACTAAGTCGCTTCAGTCGTGTCCAACTCTGTGCGACCCCATAGACGGCAGCCCACCAGGCTCCCCCATCCCTGGGATTCTCCAGGCAAGAATACTGGAGTGGGTTGCCATTTCCTTCTCCAGTGCATGAAAGGAAAAGTGAAAGTGAAGTCGCTCAGCTGTGTCTGACTCTTCGCGACCCCATGGATTGCAGCCTACCAGGCTCCTCCGTCCATGGGATTTTCCAGGTGAGAGTAAGAATTTCAATTCTGTCTTGGGCCAGGAGGGGTTGAATTTGCAGGCAGACATCAGCTCTGCACAGGCATCAAAGGAGCCCGAGGATGTCAACACAATCCTGAAATGATTCACCCCTCGAGTGCCCCTGATATCATCATAGATGGTTATTACATTACTTGTTCAGACCACATTTTATCTGTTGCTGTTGTTGTTCAGTCTCTCAGTTGTATCCGACTCTGTGACCCCATGGCTGCAGCATGCCAGGCTTCCCTGTCCTTCACCATCTCCTGGAGCTCATCTACCTATTTAGAAAAGAAAGACAAACACAATACAATCAACAACAAAACCTATCCTTTGAGATGCTTAAGAACATGGATGCTGCAGTGAGACCTCTAGTTTCCTGTTTTGGCTCTCTCAATTACCGATTGTGTGACCTTGGGCAAGTCATTTAACCTGTTTACAAACCTAGGCTTAAGCTAGTTAACATACATGAAGATTTTAGAATAATTCTTGGTGCACTGTAAGTACCTGCTACTCTTGTAAGCACGGCACAACTATGTGCTACTGGAAGCTCAGTGACGTGGTGGACTATATAGTAATTTGTGCTTCCATGGTGGCTCACATGGAAAAGAGTCTGCTTGCAATGTGGGAGACCCAGGTTTGATCTCTGGGTCCAGAAGATCCCCTGGAGAAGGAAATGGCAACCCATGCCAGTATTCTTGCCTGGGAATTCTCATGGACAGAGGAGCATGGCGGGCTACAGTCCACAGGATCTCAAAGAGTTGGACACGATTGACTGACGAACACTTTTACTTTCAAGCTTTCATAGCAATTTGTTGCGGGCGCCAAGATATAAATCATCATATTCCCTAAGTCCATGACATGCCCATCTACACATCCTTCTGGTGTCTAAGTTTATATAGCTTTTCATACCACCTGGACAAAACTTCAATGAGTTGAAAGACAAAGCTCTTAGCCAGTAATAATATTCCTGAGACCAAAGAGTTTGAAACAGAGACAAGCTGCTGTCATAAAGTCAGACTACTGTCACAGGAAGGGCTTTGGAGGAACAACCTGGTTACCAAGTTCACAGACAATGTCTTCCTACTATTTTTTCCTAGTTACCCCAGGGGCTGAGCAAGAGGATTCTTGGGCTTTGCCACTCTAAGTCACTTTCTATAACTATGTTCACAGCATGAACACTGTCATCAGACAATTTCATCTGAGTCCAGACATATCATTCATGATTCTTATCTACAAGGGATAATATCAAAGATTTCTTCCAATCAAAGTGCCTTTAATTTTAGTAATCCTTCATATAGCAAAAGGCGGTCATGACACCTGTGACTTTCATATGTACATATTACTACTATTCCTGTCTTTAGATCTAAATTTAAAGCTCATTCTTCAGAAAGCCTATGATAATGCCCCACTTTGATTAGGTCTGGTTAATATCTGTCCCTGTAGCCAGCACCCCATACTTCTTCACAGTTACAGTGAACACATTTGCATTATTGATTTCACTTATAACTTCTCATTAGACTGTGAGCTTCATGAGGGTATCAAGTTGGTTGCTTTTACTAATCTTTCCTCTGCCCAGGATAATCCTAATTTTGGTCATATTTGCCAATATCTAAAGCCTATTTTGAACCCCATAAAATGTCAGTATTTTCAAGTTTCTTTCAATTAGTTCTTCCTTTGATTTTTATTACTACCTAATGTTCATAACCCTTATTTATAGATTCATTATGATTATGACTAATTTCATGATGCAATATGAACTGAATTCAGGGAACTCTTATAGATTGTTGCCTGAAAAAGCTCCAGTGGTTTTGCTATTACTTTGTAATCTAACATCTTACTCTCTACTGTGGGAATCTTGCTTTGGCAGGATCCAAACAGAATGAACATAAATCCTAATATAATGTATTCATGGGACTCATTAGACTCATTAGTCCAGCTCCCTTGCCTCACTTAAATATATTACACCTGTTAATTCCTACTAGGTTCTTTCAAGCTTTAAAAGTACCCATGAATTCTCACCTAAAACTATATATATTGGTTATATACCACCTCCAACGTTCTTCAAGGTTTATGCCCTAGAACATTTTTACAGGGTAATAATTTCTACAGACATGAATTTTAAAAACATTTTGTCCTCAGAAACTTAGATATAGAGTTATTATTATTGTTTTCCTTGGAGAGCTAACCATGACATTATATTTTATGTAACTGTTCTTCTGTTTATTAAAAACAAAGATATCAACAGCAATAGCAATAGCAATTAGCATTTACCAAGCACTGTTTCGAATGTTTTTTAGATGTATATTTTTATGTGTAAATTTCATAATAATTCTATAAAGTATTTATTGTTGCTCCTATTTATGCATGAAGAAATTGAACAGCGTATAAGCAGGTATATTTAACATGAATAAGTTGGTAAATGAAGAAGCATCAAAACTGTTCTTTCTGGGTCCACAGTTCACATACTTTCAGTAAGTGCTACATCAAGTATGTAAAAATTATTTAAAGTTAAACAAATCAACTTTGCCTGAATTCTTTGTAAAAATTCATAAAACACGAAAACAGTGACTTGTTTACTGAGGACAGAAGTGGGGCCAAGTATCGATGTGACTTCTATGGTGTCTTTTCACAGAGTGGAAGGTAGAGACAGGGTTTTTAACGCTGTTTTAAGTAGTGCTTGATATAATCCTATTATATGACATTTATTTCTGTATCTATTTTGAAAGTAGAAAGATAAGAACACTGACAACTACTGTTGTTAGAAGAAGGCAATATGTTTCCTCTTCCTCCCCAAATTGACATGTTAAAATTAATAGTAGGTAAAGAAAATTGATACACTTGTAATGATATACGGCAACAACCAAGATTAAATTCAGCATTTTGCTAAATTCAAAGAGAAAAAACAGAATTAGGTTAAGAAATCATGGGTAACAAAATATTTATATAGTTGACATTAGAAGTCATAACAGGAGTCTGTTTAGCTGAAAGACACAGGGAAACCAACCAGAAATAGCTTGAAGCAGTTATTCTAAAGTATGGCTGGAATCACCCAGACATTATTTAAAATGATGGCTTCCTGGGCCCCAGCCCTCTCTGTTTCTGATGAAATTGTTCTCTTTCAGGGCCATTGCATAACAGTATTTTTAAAAAGCTCCCTCAGGCATTCTAATGGCTGCTCGTGTATTATTCTCTATCGCTACATAGTAACTTCAAAATTTAGCAACTAAGAACAACAAACGTTTATTATCTTACAGGTGAGGGGAATGCATCTAGGTATAGCTGAACTGGGAATCTCGGGCATAGGTTCTCTCCCAAGACTAATCAGGTTGTCAGCTGAGATTGCAGTCATCTCAAGCCTCAGCTGCGGGAAGATCTGCTCCTGAGCCCACTCATGTGCCTCTTGGGTAGTCTCATTCTCTAGCCAGAGACACCACTGTTTTTCCCATGTAAGTCTCTCCAAAGAGCACCCCACATTATGACAGCTGATTTCTCTTAGAGTAAAGTGATCAAGAGAGCAAGAGAGAGAGCCAAGTGGACCCTACCATTGTGTCTAAACTAATCTTGGAAGCAACATCCCATTGCTTATGATATATTCTATTCTTCAGAAGCAAGTACTGAGGTCTCCCACATCCTTAAGAGGAGGAGATTACTCAAGGATTTGAATACCAGGAAGGGGGATCGTTGAGGGTCTTCTTAAAGGTAGCCTAAGACAACCAGGAATGAGAACTGGTTTAAAGAAAGAGAGTTTTATCCTCTCACAAAACAAGCAGCCAGAAAGGGGTTCAGTAGTGAAAATGTTCAGGGCTGCCAAGAGAGGAGCAGAATGGTAGTTAGCTGTTGGCATCTGATAGGAAGAGGAAAGAAAACAAGAAATAAGAAAATCTATGCCAGACAGGCCTTTCCTTCGTGAGGAAAGCAAATATTTTCTCTTAAGTACCGCTGGAAGATTCTGTTTCGGTCTCTTGAGCCATAATGGGTCACTTGGTCTGTCCTAATTGGAAGTGCAGGTGGGTGGTAGGTATTTAGCTGCAACTTCAGCGTAAGAGCAGCAGGGGAGCTTGGGGTTGACTGAGGATCTGGAGTTCATGTCACTAGTGTGTACACAGTGCTTACAGTTCTTTGTATCCTACTCTTTACTGTATCTTAATTTACATTTATAACTCACATTATGAATTCTGCTAGTATGATCAATTTAATATAAAAACTCCTCTGGAGATCTTATTTCCCATAACTTCAAGCTTGTCACAACATACTCATGGACTGAAAAGTAGCAAACAGCTTTGAGTCACTGAAAGAGTTGTATTCAGGTTCGTGGAGCTAAATTTACAGAAAATTCCTCAGATCTTCATTTTCAGTTTTATTTATTTCTTTTAAATTCATAGCCATAACAGGATTAATGAGTAATTCATTCAACAGCTTGAAAAACATATTTGCCTCAGTTTTTCTCCATAGGGTAATCTCAACATTTTAGCATTTCATAAAAGAACTTTTATAATCTGGCCACAGATTATGGCCTTTGGCCTTGCTCCTCTTTGCGGCTTATACATGCTTTTCTCTCCAGCAACTCACATCCTCTTCTCTACCTTCCTGCTTCCTCTGCCGGCAATGCCCTTCTCGACTCATCTTTCAAGGTCTACATCACATCATACAATTTCAGATGCCTACAGGGACCAGGGAGATAATGTAAATCAGGGGAAAATGCGCTGGTGGTTGCATGTTAAACACATAGAAATAACACTTGCAACAAGAGATGTGCTTTATTCCATTTTTCTCAACATTTTCTCCATTGTTGATCATTTTTTGGTCTTATTTTGATAAAAAACAGAATGATCAGCCTAGGCTCATCACTGCCATGCAAGATATAACTATAATACTATCATATCCTCTATTTCTGTAAAAGATTTTTTCCTAGAGTAATTAGAGATCTAGATTTTAATATGAAGTATGCTATTTTAAAATCACTCTGTGTGTGTGTGTGTGTTTATGTATGCTAAGTCGCTTCAGTCGTGTCCTACTCTTTGCGACCCTATGGGCTATAGCCCTCCAGGCTTTTCTGTCCATGGGATTCTCCAGGCAAGAATACTAGAGTGGGTAGCCATGCCCTCCTACAGGGGATCTTCCCAACCCAGAGATCAAATCCCCTGTGTTGTCTGCATCACAGACAGATGCTCTATTGCTGAGCCACCCGGGAAGCCCATACTACTCTGTCCTGTGACCTATATGTAAGCTCTCATCTGGACTGGGATGTTTGAGGGTCAAATATATACATTTTGATTATATTCCCAGCATAGCACGTGGAGTACATCTCATAGTTGAAACTCTAAATACTAGTTGCATTAATACATCTTGAATGGAGAAACAAATTTTTGAAAACAGTAGCTGATATGGAGAAGACACAATCTAATTAGAGAATAAATAAGCTTTGACTTAGAAACAAAATGCTTGAAAGAGAAGTTTCCTGGTTGGACAGCTTGGATAGAAGATTGGACAGTTGAGGTCATGGGAGTAAAGAGACTGATAGCGATCTTTGTTTCCAACCTCTTTTGGTTTCTAAAATCAGATCATGCTTGGCAGAGTCACTGGATCAGAATCTCACCCATCAGCTCAGTCCAAATACACCTTCTCTACCATCCTTCTAATTTCAGTCCAGCCAATGTGGTAATGGAATTGCCTCACCACATGTTTGCACTGCAGACCATGAAACATACTGGGGATTTTCTGATTTTCTCTTATAATCTATTCTCCACTTTGAAGCTAGGGCGATCCTTTCATAATACAAATCTGATTATGCCTCTCCTATTTAAAACAGTTTAGTATTTTCCCATTTCATACAGCATAAAACAAAACTCCATGTTATGGCCCAGAGGACTCTTTTGAATCTGGATTCTTCCTGTGATGCTAAAATCTTCTCAATCTGTGCTCCAACAAAGCTGCCCTTTTAGTTCTTTTTATTCATCAAGCTCCCCTCACATCAGAGGTTTAACCATTCCATTCCTTCTGCCTGGGCTGATTTTTTGTCTTCTTCACCGTGCTAATTTACTCCCTTGTTTCATATTATCACAGTGCTGTGTTACTCCCTCTGGGACAATTTCTCTAAGATCTTTGACCATGGTATATAATCTCCTCTTATGGGCTCTGGTAGCACCTGTTCTCTCTCTCACTGCCTATGTCATTGTCATTTTCATATATTTGTGTGATGCTTGGATGAATGTCTCCTCTTCCCACTCCCCTCCCCACTAGACTATAAGCTCCTTGCAGGTAGAGACCGTGTCTGCTTTTCTTCACCATTTAGTCACAGCATTTAGCACAATGTCTAGTATGTATATTGTGTGTATGAATGAGTAAATGAATGCATAATCTGATTGATTTAAAACATAAGTTTTACTCATCTTGTTATTTCTCCTCATTCAGCAATTTGTATTCTTAGAGGCATGAATAGATAACAATTGCAAGTGTTGATTGCTGCAAATGTGCTGCTATGGAGTGGGCTACAAAGACAGCCATTTTGTCCTGTCCGGGGATAAATAGGCAGAGTTTGAATAATGGCAATTAGAGCCAGAATTCAGTTAGTGAATCACACTGACCACCACTTGAATAAACCCATGGGTTGAAATCATGTCTATTCCTCCTTTGGAACCCTGGGGCCTAATGCTTTTGTTTGCCTGTGTTTTCTCCCTGGCACAGTCTGTGAGCTCAGAATGAAAAGATTATTATCTTTAACCAGCATCTCATATTCTTTGATTTTTGTCAAGCTTTTCACATTTTCGTGTCAAGAAAGCCGAAAATGATTTACATCTAAGATTGATTCAATGATATTTTTGCAATCAGTTGACTTTTAAAAAATTACACACCAGAGCTTAAAGAGAAAGTAAAATCTTGTGATAATTTCATAATGCATCCATTCTTTCTCTTCCAAAACAAATTGATGCTGTTATGCATATTTTGACTAAACTGATTTTACACACAGTAAGATAAAATATGTCGCCTATAAGAGCTAAAACAAGATTCCACCATAATTCTTAAAACTAAAAATTCTGTCAAAACTTGATTATCCATTTGAAGAAAGATGTCTTATTTTTAGGCATTCCTCGTAAATTCTACCTCTTAATTTTCCTATAAGCAAGCTGTTGTATTCCTCTATCAAACAACTTAAACATATATTTTTATAGGCTCTTGGGTCATTATTCAAACCAGACTAATAAATAGTAGAGGTAGTTGATGCTAACAAACCTTGCAAGAATAAATATAAGAACAAAGGGAAAAGAAAGTAATGTGCTTCTGCTGGAAGGAAAGATAGTGGTGAATACTGATTAGGAAAGTGGTCTGGGAGTTGTTGCAGAAAAACCTCTAAAGCATGCAGCTTAATGTGCAACCGCAGTGAAAGGGCACAGAGAATGCTAGATCATATGGCTGAGGAAAGACAATATAAATCAGATTTGGCATCATTAATCTAAGCTCGAGTGTTAATGTCATCTAAACAATTGTTCTCTACTTTGCTCCTGGTCAAGAGAGGTGGAAGAGGAATGCATTTGATGCTGAAATGGCTTAGTAACGAGGCAGCCATAGGCATTTAGTGGTCTGAGGTTGGCAAGTAGGGAAAAAAAGAAGATTCAGAGCCCTGCTGGTAAATGGAGACTAAGATGGGTGTCACTGCCCTTTCTTTTCAGATGGGCCACTGGGAGTTAAATAAACAACAGATATCATAGAGTTCACATTAAACTGAACCCCAGGCCACTTGGGCCAGACTTGATGAAGCATCTTCATTTCAGAACACCCTCAGATTTCTACCCTGTCAGTTTAGCCCATCTTTCCCGAGAAAGATGCCTTTCTTTGCTGCCTCCCTTGACAAGTATTTCTGTAGGTTTGTTGTTAATTCTTTTTTGTCCACCTCTTGAGTTACTGGTTTGCTATGAGACCTAAACAAGGTAATAAATGTAAAATAACCAACACAATTCCTCATCCGTATTAAGTTCTCTATTATGTTTTAATACCCAAACGACTACCCATTCTTGATTTTTCCTTCGTTTCATTCCAGTCCATTTTACTCTGACCATTCTTCCAGTGTATTGTATTATAGATGCATAGATTTCTGAGCTGAGAAAAAGCTTCTACTGATAACCTTATTTGCAGAAGTGGATATTGAGTCTCAAGGGAAACATAATGAGCCTAAGATCACACAGTTGTGTTTATACAAAGACTTTTCTCTCGTTTTCCCCAATGCCCAGATTGAATCCTTAGCTCAGGTTTTGTGTATGGGAGGTAAAGACACGAGGTTCTCCCTATTCTGTCTTTGAAGTGCCATCCTCGCTCCATCGTTCCCATCTGGCCATCTTATCACAGTCATGCTTGCCTCTTTGCCATACCTTCCTAGCTTACTTCCCAGCTCGTCTCTCTCCTCTAATCCATCCTACTCTCCACTGAAGGTCGCATTTCTGGAACCACACCGTTTCAGCTGTTGCTCAAAGCCTTCATGGATTCCCACTTCTAAATACAAATGAATCTAAACTCATTCACCTCTCTTTGAATACTCATTGTCGACTGCCTCTCTTCCTGCTACCACTCTTCAGTACATTTCTTAAGTCCAAATGGCACACTGTTCTCAATGTATAATAAACAAACTACCATTGTGCCCATCTACATGGATTTGCTTAAATGTTCCCACCACTGGATTGTATGTTATATTATGTTAATATATTTCTTTCTTATCTAAATTTTGTTCACCTTCAATCCAAGATAATTTGGAATTAAAAAACTGTGACAATGCCAGCAATCTCCAGAAAGTTGTATGCATCCATATATCCAAGTATCTATATACTAATACTTGTATACAAGCATGTAAGCGCGTGTGTTGTTTCTTTGAGTTATTCTTGTTCCAAAATTAACCTCTTTCACAATTTTATAGATAAAAATTTCATGTGAGTATAGGTTCAAAACAAAAGAAAAATCAAAGCAATTCTTATTTCTAAAATTTTCTTACTTGCAGGTTCAATCCTTTGATATTAAAATATTGTATTTATTTAGCTTGATTTCTTTTTGATAAATCAGAGTTGGCTGTTCCCAATACCTTGATATCCTATCTCTGCTTGCAAATTGATTTTTTAATGAGTTGGTGCAAAGCTCCTTTGAATCCTCCTGATGGCATTACCCTTTTACCTTTGCAAATCTGAGTTGACAGTGCTACAGGATGCAATGTAAAAGATTCCCATATTGGATTGGTTGTCTTGTCCATATACAGACAAATCCATCAATAAGTCAACATGTATCTTTTTTCGGGTACTTTTAGCACATAAGCTTTTCTTAGAATCTTCATAACTGTTTATGGTTCACAGATGTTATGCAAAATATCACTATGCAGGGTACATTTTTAAAGGATGCATTTGATGTTGGTGCATCTAACACATATGTGCTTAGTTGCTCAGTCATATTCGACTCTGCAAGCCTATGGACTGTAGCCTACCAGGCTCCTCTGACCGTGGGATTTTCCAGGCAAGGATACTGAAGTGGGTTGCCATTTGCTACTCCATCTAACATGTATAGACAAATCTAAAATTATCTTTTAAAGTATTGAAAATATTAAAATCATTGCTGGCAGAGACAATTTCACTCCATCTGAAAGCAAATTTTAAAGGTAAAATTTAAGTTGATAAACTCCTCAAGTGTTATAAAGTGTACTCTGGAATGGTGGGCTGACATAGCTGATTATTGAGTCTTCTAACCTGAACCAGAACTGATTCTTGAAGTCTACTACATGTGATACTCCAAGTGCTAACTTGCCAAGTGAATGACCTTCAATTGTTCTCAGCTTCAGGCTTGTAGAGCAAAAGCCCTAACTGATAACAAATGAATTCTGAGGTGATAAACTGTGAGACACCTCTTTGAAAATTCAAAGTGTGGTTCTTAACATTTTATCTGACATTAGAGGAGGCGTGCCACAATCTAAATGTAGACATTTTTGTCTTCAAAGAGTAGGTTTGAAATAAGGTATACATTTCATTCCTACCAACTTAGCAAAATGTATTTTTATTTTGATATATGACCATACTCTCTGGGGTTGTATTTCACACTGGATCGCAGCAATATCACTAGGATTTTATTAATGTGTTCATTAATTTGATTTATAGCTAATATTGTTCTGGGCTTATTTTTTTAATTTAAGGAGAAATACTGAAGAAATTCCTTTTCCTTATGGATATAACTTTGCATGGCTCTGTACATTTTCTGGAATTGGAATTCCATATTACAAGTTGGGATTACAAATTTTTAGGACATTAGTAAAGAATTATTTAAATATGTGAGATATAAAGCATCTTGATAGTCCAGGGTGTATTTTTTCATGAATCAAATTTAGTAAATTTTATCCAATTCTAATTTTATTCAGAGATTAGAGCCATCCATGAGAGAGCAGTGTAGACTCTGGAATCCAAGCCCAGTAATTTTGTAGCTATGTTACCTTGGTTGAGTCATGAATTCTCTTTCAGCCTCAGTTTCTTCTTCTAAAAAGTTTGTGAAATCTAAGTATTTGCTACAGTGGTTAATTGTGTGCTGCACATAATAGGTTCTCCAAAAATGTGAATTACTAAAATTGTTATTTTTTTGCATGGAATCTCATTCTTTGTTTATCTTCATTTAGCTTATGATTTTTTCCTGGATTTTTAAAATTCAGTATGTTTTACCTATTATTCTCCTGTGTACTTGTTTAAATCCTCAAACCTAGAGTAAAAGTTATATTCTTGTGTTTTATGCTTTCCTTATGATGTCTAAATTATGATAGTGAATGATTACTAAATTCAAAACTTTGAAGTGTATTAATAGAAGTGGATCATAACCTGAGTGCCATATTCCATATAAAGGATGGATAGTTTTAGTACATTTTCTCTCTTCTTTAGAGCATGTCACACACTTTCCCTGGTCATAGAGGTAAAATTTGAACAAGGCTGAGCAATCTAGTATATAAAAGCCGCCTTAGGTCTAGATTGTAACAGGAAGGGCATTTAGGTGAAACAAATCAATCAGAAATTTCCCAAATTTTCTAATAGAATTAGCAAAAAAGATTTTCTCTTCCTTCATCTACAAAATATGAAGAATAATATTTAATAAAATTATTTTGATTGCTAAATGAATACTAAAGAACTTAGAAATGCCCTAACATAAAGTAAGTTATCAGTCTATGTTGTAACTGAATATCAGCTATTATTATTGTTGCTACCATTGATATTATCTTCCTTCCAGGATTGCAAAAACAGTTTATAGCTGCAAAGGCCATTTTGCTCAAGGAATATCTAAAGAAAAAATGAAACAAAAACAAAAAAGGAAATTAGGAATGAAGGAAGAGACAGCAGATAAGACATACTGCTTGGATCCATGGATCCATCCATGCCTGAAAGCCAGTGTATACTATCAGAATTCCCAAACACAAGAGCTAAACTCCCTTTAAAAAAAAAAAAAAGAAAAGCAAAACAAACAAAAAGCTAAGAGGAGCTTTGAGTTTTCTCTCTTCCATCAAAAGAATACTGAATAATCTTTCCACTATACCATGTAGCAAGCAAGTGAGAAATTTCCTGGCAAATTTAATTAATTAGAAAAATAAACTTGATATTCAAGACTGGATGTCTTTCCCTCTCCCCCTTCCTCGTTCTCTCTCTCTGTCTCACACACATGTACACAAACACTCACATAAGCACGTGGAAGATTTCTTTTGCTCAATTTATCCAGAAAATTTCTTCAGTTAAATAATTGACTCTATCTGCATGATCATGACGAATTAATAATGGAAATGATGCTGAGATAAAAGAACATTTAGAATCATTACAATTGTTTCATCTAATTAGTAACCCTAGAATGACCAATGAGGAGGGCAGTTACTATCATCATGACTTGATATAATAGATACCCATGCTCAGTGTAAACAAAGCAGAGGAACAGGGGCTCCTTTAAAAAAAAAAATCAAGCAAACAAAACCAAAACAAAACAAAAATCTTAGACTAAGAAGAAAGAATTACAAATCTTAATATCTCTGCCTTAAACTTGTGGAAGCAAGTGGTCTTTGGGCATGAAATTGTGATTTGTTGTCTTCTGCATATTGCACAGCTTGGATCATTAAACAATTGAAAATAAGCCTTCATTTTTCCTTTTGTTATTTGAAAACTTCAGAATAAATTAACCCAAGTAAGCTATGCTCAGTAGTTTCCTACATGAACAATGTTCTTAATAATTTCTACATGAATGTTACTTTATTCTAATCTGTAGTTGTGTTGGATTTATGGCCACTCACAGAGTTAAAAAAGGAGAGAGAGATGACTTGCTGTTAAGTAATTTCCATGTTATCGATGTACATTGTTTTGATTGGTATTCATACACTCAATGAATTGTTAATTCAAAGATAATTTTGATAGATAAGGAAGGTCCTTAAATAGTAATATTTCTATTCTGTGTTATTTCTCAATAATAATAGTATCTTACTCAACATACATGTAATACCAAAAATTTCTTCTCCAAACACCTCTCTTTATCATAATTGGACATAGTCTATAATAGCCAATATTTGATATAATCTGCAACAATAATATTCTGTAATAGCCAATACTGTAAAAACCTAATACTTCTCAGGATTTATCAGCTAAATTTTCTCCAAAATTACAAAAAACTTGAACGTCAATATTATAAAATATTACAAAGTAAGTCTCATGAAGTAAATAAATAAATACCTATTTTTTCCCCAATGATTCTCATTTTATTACCCAAATAGGCATCAGAGCACCTTGAAAGGCGTTATGAAATGCCACCTTGAATTAATTCTTTCACATAACAAATCAACATGAAGAACACTTCAGATTATTTGTGAAGAACATGCTTGCATTTAGTTTGCAGATACCAGGATAGATAGTGTATTTCCTGAGACATGTTGGAGCTTTGGATTTTCCCTGCCTTCTTCTACTGATTCTCCTCTGTCTCCTTTGCAGCTGTTTCTTCTCATTGCTGCTTTATTTCCTCATGTCAGTTCTCTCTCTTTTCCTCTCCCTCTCTATATCATTTTCTCTTAAGACAGTTGGTGGCATTTGAAGATGAGATTTAACTATTAGCACAATCTTGCCTTTGCGTGGCTGCTTTTCCCCCAAGGAACTGGCTTTCCTTTGAAATTGGCTTTAGATCTGACAGGGCCTCGGCAGTTTCACATTACTGCTAGCCCAATAGAGAAAATGAAGCCAAGAAATTTGATAAGGTTATCCTAGGGCAAAAGAAAAGGTTGGTTTGGGGAAATGCCTAATTTCCATGATTCATCAGGGATTTGCAAGCTTGATTCTCCTGAGGAAATCAGAGTCTGGTTTTCCATTTATCTATCTGGCTTTTCCGAATTACCAGCTCTAGGTGGTTTTAAAGATAAGACATTGAAATGGATTCTGAATGTTGAATTTAATTCCTGATATGAGGTTATCTTAAAACATAGATCAGAATAGCAAGCCCCCATATCCTGTGGCTCCCTCCAACTACCACCACCAAACAATCTGTATCTTTCTGGGGTCTTCACTAGATTTCCTGCCGGAAGAACTTGGAAGAAATTTAAGCACTTCTCAGTGAGGGATATTTGGCCAAAATTCAGGAGTCAGGCACTAGTTTAATTAAGGGGAGATTTTCAGAATCTTATATTCTTTTAATTTTTCTGGTTTCAGAGAGGGGGATATTGAACAACAGGTTGTTTCTTTAAGGAATAAGGAACAAATAAATCTGGCATCCTTTACTTAATCATTAAATATAAGATAAACTACTATGCATAGACTCTTGAGGGTTTGTATTGCACAAAGCCTTTGAAAATGACCAATATCCACCACCATGCTTTTTCTGCTCTGTGTTTCTTAATGTTATATATCTGAAAAATGATAGAGTCAAGAATGCATAATTTAATTTTGTACAGGAATTGGATGTACTATATTGTAACATAGTTCAGCATTCTTATGACTTTGCAATACTTTGCAATGAGATACTTGTGAAAATTCTAGGCAACATCTTTTTCTTCATTTGCATGGTACAAATTTAAATTGGTCATTCTCATGTCCTCAATGCAGAGAGGAGTTCACCTTTTGAAACTTAGATTTGTATTACTCAGATAATCAAAGCAAACATGGGGATGTCACACCAAATGCAGGTGAAGAGGAGGATCCTAATTAGGAACCATCAATGTCATTTCTACATTAGATTAAGAAAAAATCCATTAGAACACTCCATCTTATTTTTCTCAAGAGGTCATGATTCAAGCTACTAACCTCATCAGAAAAAAACAGACGTAATCACTCTTTATCCACTTCACCCCAGTTCAGGCTAAATTTAGGTCTCATTTGCCTGTTACCAACATGTTTTCTAAATCAATTGTAAGCATATCTTCATTTTGAAGAACTTCCTACAATAGCCCGCATATATCTTTGCCTGTATATGCTTTTGTCAAACTGGGACAGTGCATTGGAAATGGAAAGATTCTTTGGGCCCAGAGACTAATTGTCCTTCTACAGACTGCCCAGAGTACACCCAAGGAAAAGAAGGTTTATAAATTGATCCTGTGCATTTGCTAACCTACTGAGAACACAATGGAAAAAGCGAAATTCAGTCTGTGTTTATGCAGATGTAGCTTTGTTGCTTCAACTAAATTGATTTGGATGACCATATTGAGATTTTTTTTTGTAACTGCATTGATCATAAAATTAGTCTTTTGATAGAGTCAACCTCTTATGCCCACAGCCACTGCCTCATGTGTAATTTCCTTCTGAACTCAGAAAATATATTACTAATTAATGATCTAGACTTAATAGTAATATTGATTTAGAAATAATGCTGTTTCTTCACTAGTAAAGTGAAGTTCAGAGTACAAACAATTAATAGATAGTTCAAGAAGGAAAATTGCTTGACTATTTTGTACTAAAATTGATTTGATCTGAATTATTTGGATTACTACTCAGTTATTCAGTTTACTGGGTGTAGATATGATTTAAGTCATGGTATTAAAGTGAATGGTCATGATTTTTAAAATAAATGCACAATGCTACTTAGTTTAGATAACACCAAATTTCTAATTTTTTGAGAAATGAATATATACATATATTATCAACCAAACAGAAACAGTTTTTGTAACTAGTGGCTTCCCTGGTGGCTCAGATGATAAAGACTCTGCCTGCAATGCTGGATACCCAAGTTTGACCCCTGAGTCAGGAAGATCCCCTGGAGAAGGGAGTAGCTACCCACTCCAGTATTCTTATCTGGAGAATTCCATGGACCGAGGAGCCAGGAAGGCCCCAGTTCAGGAGGTTGCAAAGAGTCGGACACAACTAAATGACCAACCCTCACTTTCATAAGTACTGTGAAAAAAAATGTTTTTTTTTTTTAAAAACCAGAGTATATTTTGAAAGCTGTGTATGTCTGACATTCTAAGTAAGAGGAGATAAATATCCAGAGAAAAAATATAACACAAACTTTAATTCTGTATAGTTCTTCCTTTCCTTTCTCTTTTTAATAGATGGTTATCCATCATACGTGAGAACAGGGTGATCTTCTTGGTTGAAATAGACAGTCTTCATTTTTCCATTTGATTTGTATATCATTTTGTGTAGTATATACATATGCAGCATGCACTAGATAGTAGACACTATGTGTTACAAAGGTGACTAAAATATGAATGATTCTAAAGATGGACTGTGTGTAAGCACAATGGCAGAGATGAAAGTGACCCTACATCACATGCCATCTGTTGACGGCTGACAGAGCTGATATGCTTCTGTTTCGTAAAATGGTTTTGACTACATCCCGGGAAGTATATTAGTGAAATGCTCACAGATAGAAAAACTTCTGTATAAATAAGCAGAGGGAATATACTAATATACTGTATGTTTTAATTCCCTGGAACCAGAGCAGGCAGACTCAGATTCAAGTGTGTGCTCTGCCACTTTTCAGCTGTGTAACCTTAAGGAAGACATTCAACACTCTAATATTCATTTTTGTATCTGTAAAATGGGTAAATAATTACAGCTATTAAGGATGAGTGGGGAGATTAATGAAGTAATATATGTCAAGCATTTTGCACAGGATCTGCTATAATAATTATTACAGTAGTGATAATAGAAAATGGAGTTCCACTAGTATAAATGGAATTCCAGTTGCTATGGAAGCTCAGAGGGGAATTTCTGTGAAATAACTTTGGAGATCAGAAGCATTCTATTGGAGAATAAAAAGGTACATTCAGTTAAGATTGATCAAGATGACAGTACAGGAATTCCAGGAGCAAGGAATAAAGAAATTAAATGCTGATTATTAAGAAAACAAGATGTGATTTTGGGGAATAAATGTCAAATTTGAATGAAAGCAAGTATTAGGATAGACAGGCAGAAACATAGTTTGACAATTTTCCAGGCTCTTGAACGACAGGTCTAAAAGTATGATCTTTATTTCATAAGGTAGTTGAAAACCCTTGTTGATTTTTGAGCAGAGAGTAGGATGGTTTGGAGATGTAGGGAAGTAGATACAGAAGGACAATTTACTGAAGTTCAGACTGAAAGAAATGAGGCCATGGACAAGGTGGCAGCAGAAATGGGGATGAAGGGACAGAAATGAAAGATAATTCTGGGATAAACTTAATCGGACTTGGCAAATATATGAGGTGATGCAGGGGGAAGGATCAAGGGTCAAATAATGAATGATTCTTGGTACCTGCCATAGCGTGAACTGTGTCCCTTCTAAAATTCCTATGTTGAAGCTTTAACCTTTAATATCCCAGGATATGATTATATTTAGAGATAAGGCATTCAAGGAAGTCATTAAATTAACATAAGGCCCTCAGATTGAGCCCACATCCAATCTTACTAGTGTCCTTATAAAAAAAAGAAAATTAAACACACAGAGACTAGGGATGCGCACACATAGAAGAAAGATCAGGTGCAGACATGGTGAGAAGTCAGCCATCTGCAAGCTAAGGAGAGAGGTCTCAGAAGAAACCAAACTTATTAACACCTTGTTATTGGAATTCTGGCCTCCAGACCTGTGAGACAATATGCTTCTATTGTTTCAGTGACCCAGTCTGTGATATTTTGTTATGGCAACCCTAGCAAACTAATACAGAACCATTTGTAGAAATAGAGAAACTAGAAATGGCATTTTTAGATCAATGCAGAGAATTAGTATAAGCAGGGGCATGTTACCATGACTCAGGCTTAGTAAAATATCAGTAATAATTATTTTGTAATAATCTGATGGCTATGTTGTAAAGGTTAAAAACATAGTGCCATTTGGTGGAAAACATATGAATGTTATTAGAGCAACTGATGCTTGCTGATATAACAAAATTTTTGTCCCTTTTCCAAAATTCTAGTGACTGTACAGAATAAAATCTGTTCCTCATTCACATACCTTCACTGTAAGTACTCTAGGTTGGGTGTCTCTTCTCTTAAAGTTAATCCAGAGAGCCCAGTTTCTTCTCTCTTGAAGCACAGATGTTTCCTCCTTTGCTTCCAGCCACATAGATGAAGAGAGGGAAAACTTGAAAGATTGTTTTATGGCCATCCTTGGAAGTGGTGCATATTTCTTCCATCCGTATTCCATTGACCAGAATTCAGCTGAATGATTCCATCCAGATGAAAGAGATCCTGGGAAAACCAATTCAATTGTATGCAAGGAACAAAAGGAGAATAGAGTACTGATTAACCTTTGTAGTCTCTGCCTCTGGTCTACCAAACTTCTATTTTGCAGTTATATGAAATGGAAAAGGAGGAAAGGAATAGTTAATTTGTTATATATTACTATCTGGAGCTTTCCTCGTGGCACCCTGGTAAAGAATCCACTTGCCAAGCAGGAGTCTTGGTGTTTGATCCCTGGGTCGGCAAGATCTCCTGGAGAAGGAAATGGCAACCCGCTCCAGTATTCTTGCCTGGGAAATCCCATGGACAGAGGAGCCTGGCAGGTTACAGTCCATGTGGTCGCAAAGATGTTTGCATAGAGGAATAATTTAATAGTATCAATTTTTAATATTTATTAATTATTTGGCTGCACCAGGTCTTAGTTGTAATATGTGGGATCTTTAGTTGTGAAATGCAGGATTTTTTTTTCCAGATTTTGCATGTGGGATCTAGTTCCCTGACCAAGGATCGAACCCAAGCCCCCTGCAATGGGAACGTGGAGTCTTTGCCACTGGACCACTAGGTAAGTCCCTGGAATCAATGTTTTAAAATAATTTAAAATCTTACAATTATCCCCTTTTCCTGTATGCATGACTCTATAAAGGTCAATTATGTAGTTTATCCCTATTGCATTGTCCCATGTGGAATAAGGATGAACTGTATATTATTTCAAAGTTTTATTTTTGGTACATAATAGGTATTCAGCAAATACTTGATCATTTATTGAAATATAACTTCTTCAAAGCAAATGCTTTATGAATATTTGAATCATTTTATTTTATGAAGATAGATTAATTTTGTTATTTTGTCCCTTGGTTACTTTCACTACTATTAAATCAAGGCAAATTTATCATTAAAAAGGCATGTGATGCTTTGTTACAAGACAAGAAAGATGATAGACACCAGCTAAGCCATCTCCACTGCTGTAAAATTAGAGAACAAAACCAACTGATTACAATTCTGAGACACAGTCTTCAGGATGATTAAAAATTTGATTTTTCTGCTGAATTATGCTTATATATGAACATCATCCCTGTTTTTCCCATCGTGAGAAAATATCGATTTAGAGGGAAGCATCTTATTTGGCTCTACTTTGGTGGTTCTGTTGTTTTGATCAAATACTGTGATTGTAAACACCGAGGAGCTATTTTAAATTGTTTACCTCTCAGAATAGCATGTATTTGTTTTTAAATTTGGCCAGTTACTATGACAAGCCAGTACTTACCAAGGGCCTTAATGAAATGTCTACTTGGACAAATTGGACTGTAACCACATTGATGCATGGAGGGAAGATAAGTCAGCCTTAGGGAATGCGTTTCACCTGGCATGAGTTGTTTGCACTTCTAATAGGGAAAGATCTCTTTGTTTTTGGAGGCTTGGCATTGGCCTGGCAAAGTGGTGAGGGTCCTGCCTGTGCTTTCCAGCTTATAGCAGGATGTTCCACTTGTATTCACTTCCTGAGTATCCTGCAAGCAGCACTGTTATCAGAGCTACATTTGAGATGAAAGGAACCCCCATTATAGCAGATACTGAAAATCTCCACAGGATATCGCTTGGTAAGGATTAGGCTGTTATGAAGACAGGGAGTAAAGCTCTCCAAATTTAGATACAAAAAGGAACTATTGCTCCTGTAAGATATTCAAGGTGGTCTGTAAAACATACTGAAGTTCCATTTATTCCAAAGTATTAGAAAATTAGGTGTTTTGGTTCATGTTTACCATATGCACATTACATATGTATGCGTTGGATGATAATTTAGTAACTTTACAGGCTCTTTATTTTTCCTAAGGTAATTTTATATGAACAATGGTATCATTAAACAGTTTTACCATATGCTTCACTTGAAGGGCCTCTAAAATGCTCACAAAGTTCACAAATGCATCTGGTTGTCAGTTATGAGCTTGTGTCTAATTTCCAATTTCCTTTTAAACTCTGTTCACTTTACTACTTTGACCCTAGAATACCACATATTTTATTGATAGGGTTATTTATTTCTCAAGAAACATGAAATAAACTAATCAAATGTGTTTTCTAGGTGAAACACTTTTAGTATGGACTATATAATTTACCTTTTCCCTTTTTCTCTCTATTACTCCTGCTTACTTAGGGAAGCAATGTTTGCTTGTAGTTAAGGCGTATTATTTTTCTGACTTTATTATGTACTTTTTTTTCTGACTTTAACATACACCATAGATACCCCATTTAACAACGCTTTCTGTATCCTTTTACTAAAGTCCAGTCTCTGGGGAATCAAAAGCACAAAGTCATCCATCTTCAACAAGTATACAAGATTACACCTACCGATGGAAGTAAGCACAAATTTGGTGATGCTCCCCACAGCCAGAATTTCATTTAACTACCAGTTCCCAAGGAGGCTAATTCATTTGCCAAAGGATATGAACAAAACCATAGTCACCATTTCAGAGAACATCTTTTATTCTCCCTCTTTGAGATAATTCCAACAAGGACGTATTTCACCTTACATTTAAGATCACATGATGGTGAGAAAATTCTATAACTTAAAGGATAGGAGTTTATTACGGCAAGGATAAAATAGAACAAAACAGTTGGGCTTCTACAGCCTTTTACGGGAAACCTCTTCTGACCCCTCTATAAACAATTCCTTTGGTAAAGTCCCCATTTTATGTTGGTTTGCTCTGTCATCAGTGTGGAGTTATGGCTTGAATAAATTCTTGTTGAGGGTTGAAGGTTGGCATGGGAATGCCTTTCTTTTCTAGATGTTATAATGGATGTGTGTAATTTGTCAAGTCTGGAACATATGCCTTGCTTTATTCACTAACTTTCAGAGAAGTTAATGACCAGCTATCACCTTCAAAATCTGGCAACAGAATTTGACATTTAAATACTTTGAGTAAGAATCAGTCAGAAAGGCTTTGCAAGTCATCCCTAGTAAACTTGTTAACTTATTATCAAAATAAAAATATTTCAATAGCATTTTAAGTTTTTCAAAAGATTATTATTATGGTTCAGTAGATATCTTGATGAGCATTTTATATTTTCACTATATCTAAGTTTTGGAGTGGGTGCATGAATTAAAGACATGATTAGGCTGACAGTTAATATCAGTTTATAGAAACTTTATTTGCAATTTATTTCAGTAGCATTTAGTGGAAAATTGCATTTGGATGTACATTAGATTTATGGTATTTTTATTTGTGTTAAAAACATGGTATCCTCCAAATATTTACTTTATAAATAAAAAAATTTAGGAATATAAAACAAGCTTTTATTTATTCTATCATGTCCTTTTCTTTAACTGGACTCTTAATACTTACCAGTGCCTTGAAAACTCGAAGTTGCATTATACATGATGCTTTTATAATTTCTGATTTTTTAGATAATTATGAAAAATTAAAAATATCTTCTTCTCATGATATCCAGCTGTTGTATGAAAGAAAAGACGTGATAAGATCCTATGAAATATTGAGAGAAATAATTTTCTTTTGTTCATGATAATTGTATCTGGTCCTGGAATAAACATCAGTCTAATTTTGAGAAACAAAAACAAAAGTTGCTTCCAAATGTATTTTTCATTGGATGAAACAAAGAAAACTTGTTTGGTATCTAAGAATTATTGTTAATTACCTTACATGTAAGACTTTTGTCAATTAATCGGCCCTAGCTGTTTCCACAAAAACCAGGTTTTCTTTAAGCCTATATAGTACAAAAAACACACTATATTGAGCAGAGAGTTGTTTTGTACTTCCTCTTAACCAATTCATTCAAATTTAGATAAATTTTAAGCTCTTTCGTTTTAAAGTGGATTATCTATATATATTCCACTTCGTTTCAAATGCAAATGATTAAGTGTTCTGCATTCTAATCAGTAAACGGCTCTGTGACTAAATCATAATTTAATGATCTCTTCCTAGAGAGATAATGATGCAAAATTTAGATCTGAAAAGAAGATTCTCATCTTTATCTAATTGAGCTGATCTTTCTGTAAAATCTCTGCAGGCTTCTGTAGTTGTGCTAATAATAAATTCTGGATGAAATCTACATTATGAAAGATGCCACATTTTTATTCAGGAAATATAAATTATTGAAACATATCTTTATGTTTGTATGTACATGAGATATGTGCATTTTCTCTTGTGTGTGTGTGTGTGTGTGTGTGTGTGTATGTATGTGCTCAGTTGTGTCTGATTCTCTGCAACCCTATGGACTGTAGCCTTCCAGGCTGGAGTGGGTTGCCATTTCCTTCTCCAGGAGATCTTCCTGACTCAGGGATCAAACCTGTGTCTCTTGTGTCTTCCACATTGACAGGCAGATTCTTTACCACTGGGCCACGTGGGAAGCCTACCATTTCTCTTTAGTTGGGAGAATTGTCTCAGTTTTTTTGGAAGTAAGAGCTAGGGCTTTTAGTTTAAACAGTCACATATACTTTAAGTAAACTGAAAGAAAAAAATAGTCTTTTATTTTTACTCACATATTTCCCTTTCCAAATTCTTTATTTCTTCCTGAAGATCTTAGTTTCATCTGTTATCATTTCCCTTCAGCCTTAATAACTACTTCTAACACTTCTTGTAAGGCAGTTCTGAGGGTGATAACTCTCTTTAGTTTTCTTTTATCTGAAACTATCTTTACCTTGCCTTCATACTGGAAAAACATTTTCACTGGATCTAGACTTCTAGCTTGGCTTTTTTTCTTTTTTTTTCCTTTAGCATTTTTAATTTGCTATTGTATGTAATGTGTTGCTTTTCTCTCTGTCTTCTTTTAAGGTTCTCTTTTAATCTTTATTTATTTATTTATTTTAGCAGTTTAATTACTGTGTTGCCTAGGTGGGCCTTTCTTTGTGCTCATTCTGCTATGGGGCTGAATTTCTGGAATCTATACATTTCTGACTTTTATAATATTTGGCAAACTTTTATTACCATTATTTCTTATTTATTATTACACCCCATCTTTCTCTCTTTTGAGGGGACTCCAATTATACACATAGTAAGTATTTTGAAGCTGTATTCATTTCTCCCCCTCCAAGTTTTTCTCTGTCTTTGAGGTTGGAAAATTTCTATTGATGACGTTGGAAAGTTTCTATCATGGTTCATTGACTCTTTTTTGTTACCTTCAAACTGTTATTAAGCTAAATGAAAATTTTAAATTTCAGCTATTATATTTTTTTCAAGTCAAGAATTTCCTTTTTGTTCTCTTTTACAAGATTCTACTCCTCTGTTTTTATTTCCTAGCTTCACATTCATTTTGAGAATATCTTCTTTTATATCCTTAAGTATAAATATAAATATAAGTGGGTTTTAAATTTGTTGTACACTAAGTCCAGTGTCTGTCATCTCAGGATTGATCTCCATTGTCTTTGAGTAGAGTTCATATGTTTATCAAATATTTAGTAGCTCTGGATTGTTTTTTGAGCATTGTAGAGATTCTGGATTCTGTATGTTCTCCAAATAATATTGATTTCTATTTTTCTTAGAAGGCAGCAAAATGTGGCTGAAATCAAATGAGAGTCCCTTTTGCAGTAGATAGTTGAAATCTCAGTTCGGTTCTTTTAGCCTCAACAGAGCTGTCTGGAGACTGTCCTACGAATGCATATTTCAGAGGATTGTCAGAGGCTGGGCAGTGTTTATACACAGAATCTGGGACTCTCTTCCTTTGACTTTCTCCTTGATGGGTTTTTCCCTTTCAATTTCCAGTCAGTCTGGCTATGCAAAATCTGTCCTCCTTCTTTAAACCAGTAAGTCTGTAATTTTTCTTTCCTTATTTTATCCACTTAGTATGGACAGACTGAGTCCTGCCCTCTGGTGAAAAGTTATAAAACAGGACACTTATCCAGTGCTGTCTCCTTTCTCCAGTGTCTACCCTTTCCAGTGTCTGCCTGTTTGGGGAAACTTTCCAGTGCTTTCAGGTATTATGTTTACATTCTATCCATACATTATGGGGCTTCCCTTGTGGCTCAGATGGTAAAGCGTCTGCCTACAATGTGGGAGACCCGGGTTCGATCGCTGGGTCGGGAAGATTCTCTAGAGAAGGAAATGGCAACCCACTCCAGTACTCTTGCCTGGAAAATCCCATGGATGGAGGAGCCCGGTAGGGTACAGTCCATGGGGTCACAAAGAGTCGGACACGACTGAGCAACTTTACTTCAATTCACTTCATACTTTATAGTTTTTATTTATAAAAGGGTTGGTCTTGAAAGGAACCCTAACTAGAATTCCACAACTTTACATTGGAAAGAATTTCTCATATTACAAATCTTTAAAAACACAATTTTAGAGCACTGTTTAATCATCGTAGGGTTGCAGAATAATCTATTAGATTGAACAACATGAAATCGCCATCATTGCAGGATTGGCATAGGGCAAGTTTCATATGATTCAACCTAGTAATTATGTTCTCCTGTATGTATAATTAATTTTATCAGTGAATATTTGTGGACATATTGAGTTACCTGTATTTCAAGTTATTTACATGCTATAGAGTCATAGAAGCAGAAGTCCTGGGTCCAAGTTTATGGACATCCTTAAACTTATTGAGTATAATTGTCAATTTTATTATTTATTAATATAATAATGTGCATGCTAAGTTGCCTCAGTCGTGTCTGACTGTTTGCAACCCCTTGGACTATAGCCCACCAGGCTCCTTTGTTCATGGGATTTCCCAGGCAAGAATACTGGACTGGGTTGCTATTTCCTTCTTCAGAGTATTTGCATGACCCAGGGACTGAACCCACATCTCCTGCATTGGCAGCCATGTTCTTAACCACTAGCACCACCTGAGAAGCTCAATATAATAATACATAATGAATTATATTTTTCTGAATTGGTTGCATGAATTAATGACCTCTAAAATGGCATCTGTCCTAAAATTGGGTAATGCAATTATATTTAAGCTTTCTTTTTTATTTTGTATTGTTCTTTCATTAGCAAAAATATTATCAAGGTTTTTAAGTTGAATTGTGCCTTGTGTTTGTTCGTTATTATCTACATTGCATATATTCATTGTACTTGTCAATTCCTATATATTTTCTCTGGATATTGCACCAGAATATTTTAGGGACCCTGGAATATTTCAGACTTTTATCATCAAATTTCCTCCTTTGTGTATATTTGAGATATTAAAATCTACTGAATTTTAGGAAACTTAAGACGGCTTCTTTATATGAGATAGGAAAATTTTTAAATGTGTTTCACATTTGTATTAGTGTATAGACTAAGCAATAGGAAAAAGAAATAAGCCAGTAAATTTTGCTTGTCTGAAGGAAACACTATATATGGGCAACATAAGGATTATGTAATACTCATACCTATAGTTATATGCCCTTAAGTGTTTTAGTATGAGCTGGCAAAAAAAACTACCTCAGTGAGAAAGACAATAAATAACCTGTGTTTTAAGTTATTTAAATTGTATAGAGTTATTGAAGTGGAAATCCTGGGTCCAAATTTATGAACATCCTTAAACTTATTGAGTATAATTCTGCTATGTAGCAGAAGATAGAAGAACTAATGCCCATACACTAAGGCAAATCTTTCATGTCAGTACAAATAGGGGATTCAGAATCCTTGCTGTGGGCTTACTGTTCTGTGGAATAGAGTTTGGAATGCCTTATTGAGTTTGTCTGTTTATCATGTTCTGAAAACAACATGAAAAAATAGATTGATAAGTCTCATTTAACCCCTGAAAGAGAATAAATCCAATGCGATGACTAAATAATTGCATTATGGTTTGTATTAACACAGTAAAACACATGCTATTAACAGCAGTTTGTGCTTTAGACACATCTCTGCTAATTAATTTGTTTATTTTGCAGGAAAAAAGTCAATTGAAAGCTTGAGTTATGGCCATTAAACACAACTGGGAAGACTAATTGGTCTAGGGCTCTCTTTTAAAGAGTGAAAAATATGTCCCCAAAGAATGTACTATTATATCATTTTTTTTCAAAGTAAGACCTCCATACATCTAGATTTATGTCAAATTTTAAGAATGCCTTAAAACAAGGATGACAAATACCCGTGGAACATGAGAATCACTTCTTGTATAATATTAACATCAGGCATCATTAATAGATCACTTTGTTCTTTCCTGCTGAACTCAGATATAGGGTGGAATCCTTTAGACAGAGTATTTCAAGGTATCATTGCCAACCAGATAGGTAATGTCATGAAAAGGAGACTTTTTGCTACGCACATCCCTTTTACTAAACAACATATCCCAAGATAATAATCTTACTTGGGCAATTATAGTGAAAAAAATGATTTTGATCACAAGAAACAGGAAACCAATGCAAATGATTTTATGTAATTTTTTTTTCCATTCACCTAGCTACATGTTGAGATTTATTCCAGTTTCAGCTTTTAATAAACAATGAACTTTGAGCTTATTTGAAGATCAATGTCTTCAAATAAGAATATCAAGTATCTGTCTCTCTCGTTCTCTTTCCCCCGTGGTGCTTTCACTCTCAGGCATGCTCTCAGTGTTGATAAGAAGCAGCCTCACTTACATCAGACCTGCTGAGCAATCATCAGTTTTTATCCCAGTTGTTCAGAGTAAGACCAAGATATGTCTCTGATTGACACCTTTTGAATCTGCCTTTCATTGCTCTGAGCAGAGGGATGGAAAATATTGGTTGGTCATGACTGTATCTCTTGGACCAGAAGTAGAGAGGAAGCATTGGACTGAGCCTCCACTCAGCCAAATAAACATAGGGGGATGTTATTCCCCAGCACTGGTTGAGCCATATTAATGCAGATAAATGCAGGGAAATAAAAAAAAAAAAGTAGCAGTATCCACTGTACCCTCCATTCTTATTTTACTTTACTGCTCTGAAATTGCTCTGCTGATTGAGATAACAGTTGTATTAGTTAGGAGAAAGGCTAAATAAATGTAATACAGAGACCCCAGAAGACATTGGCTCAAAGAAGAGATAAAGTCAGTTCCTGGTAATAAGCGGGTTCCGATTTACAGAGTCATCAGGAACTCAGGTTCCCGGATGCTCTTTTGTCATCTTCAGTATAAGACTTTAACCATTGCAGGCTAGCTAGAAGGAAAAAAGAGCTAAAAGAATCTAGATTATTTTTAAGTCGATTACCTGGAAATCACCAACTACATTTTTCTTCATGTCCCTTTAGTGAGAACCTAGTCTTCGGTTTACACTTTGTCATGAGGGAAACTGGGAAATACAGTCTTTTAGTAGGTAGCCATGTGCCCAGGAATTAAAAAATAAAAAAGAACAGATTTGAGGGGTGAGGCAGGAGGAGAGAGGGGAGTAAACTTCCTGTCATACATAATGTCTTATATTAAAAAGACCCACTAGTTCTCTCCTTTTTCTCTAACACGGTTACTTCATGCAGACAGCAGTAAAACTTATTGGCCAAAACCAACTGGACAGAATAGATGAAATAGATAAGCTAAGTCCTTTACTTCAGCTGAACTATGTTTTCTGTAATGATCAGTCATTCTTGTGTGTCACTCACTATCTCACTATTTAGCATACATTTTGTTTGCTGTAGTAAAATTGGAATAAATTATCTTCCAGAATGGCAGTGGCTTGTCACATTCTAAAATGATACAAGATTAAAAGCGAGGGGATTTAAAAAGATATTTTCTAGGCCACTCACCCGTTGTACCACCTTGAGAAAATTTCTGAACCTTACCTACCTCAAGTATAAAAAGAAGCTATAGGAGAATATGTTAGCTGAGGTCCTTACCAGATTGAAAAGATTTCATACTATGTTTGGAGTACGGATTCAGATGAAATTCTCATCTTCCCCAAGTATCAGGCTTTTCCCCCAATAAATGTGAATTCTTCCTATATACCCCAGTTCACAGGGTTTTGAGATACAACTTGGTTGCCTAGGACTTTGGAACGAATCACCAATATGAAAGTAAGCCAGCCATAATTGACAGTTGGGTGTTTCTAATTGGAGGACAGGAAATCTTTCTGATCTCCATAAGAAATCAACAAATGCCTTGAAGCCTGAAATTCGACAAGATATAAGCAATGTTTTAGCTATATAAGTATAGTGTTATTAATGACCATAAAATTACTTAGTCCTATTAATATCCAATGAAATTATCTGGTTCCATGACCTCCTAAGGGTGAATCACACATATTAATGATCCACAGCATGAAATACAATATTTTACCTTTTTATTTGTTCCAGAATTATTGCCCTTTGATTTTTAATACATGTCCTTTTGTTCTCACATTAAAGGACAAGTTAAAGGAGTATCGACTCTGTCATTTTAACTCCTCAGAGTTAATGTGGTCTTCTTTTGCTTTATTAATATCTAAGCTGAAGGTGGCTGCTTTGTACTTCCAAGGTTGCCTTTGAGGGTTTATCCCTCAGTGGAAACATCCTGCTTTCCTTTATTACAGCAGTTGGCTGGAAAACCTCTGTCGATCTGTGACTATTCTGAACTGCTAGACTGAAATGCCATTTCCAAAACTATAGCTCTTCTGCTAAACAATTTTTCTAGGAATGATGCCATATCACTAGCTACTAGCCTTTGCCAAGAGCCAATGTTCCTTCAATGGCCCTGCTCTGGGAATGATACCAAATGATGGTTCAGGCCGAGGGTAGGTAGTAAATCAGCAGTAAAAGCTGAAAAATACCCCAGCTTTTAATATCCTTTCTCTTTTTTCCAGATGACCAGCCTATCTCTCTCACCTTCTGCTTCTATTCATAAAAGAACTCCTTTTCTCCTCTGCATTTGTGATTTGAGAGCTGAAATTTTATTTTACATGATCTTCCTCAATTGTGAGCAAGAAATTCACACCTTTCAAGGCTAATGCAATCACATTTTCATATGACATAAGTATCCAGTCTTTCTCCAGCACCCACATGCAAAGGTGTGATGGCTGATAGATAAGGATTGTTTGTGGAGTGAGAAATGTGCTGAATAGAGTGTCAGACCGGAGAATGGGAGCCAAGAGAGGATTTCAGAGCAGCAGCAGAAGGTATCTTCAGCAAACATCCATTCAGGCTGAAGGCTGCCTTCTGGTGTCAGGTTCCAGTCTTTTCTAGAAGCAGAGGCAGTAGATCTGTAAGTTGCTTGGGATGGGAAAGCCTGAATTGGTTGCCTGTCCTTGAACATGTATTAAAAACATGAAATTATCTTTGTAGGTAATAACTATGAAGTGTTTCTTGGATGTGGAAGTTTAAGTCACTGCCTCCATTTTGAATTCCTTAAAAAACAAACAAGCAAACAAACAAACAAACTTCCTTTAGTTGGATAAAATACTTTCTTTCTCTCAAGTTCTATTTTCCCTTCTTGGTTAATCATTTGCCTGTCTTCCTTCCTCCCTCCCTTCCTACCTTTTCCCTCTCTCCCTCACTTCGTTCTTAAAATGTACTTGCCTGGGGTAAAGCTCTTTTTGTAAATGAGGACTTAATGTTGTCCTCAAGCCATAGGTTTACTCTTGGGCTATTTCCTGATTTACATGCAGAATCATGTTTTTTCCCCTTTCAAGAAAAACCCATGTTTAAGAACTGATACATCATCTTCTTGTTTCAGGTATCATGCCTTGCTATTCTCTTATATATCTTTGGGTAGTTAATTTAAAAACAAGCAACTATCCTTGCCTGTTGAATTTTTCACTGTACCCTCGCTCCTAGAACAGTGACTGATAATTAGTAGGTGCTCAACAAACATTTGTTTTTTAAATAGGGATCCAAATGTCAAGCAAACACACTGTAAAGCAAAGAAGAGCAATAGGTTTCAGTACTCTGTTGCTTTGACCAGGATGGAGTTCTGAGTCTTCTGCTCAGCTGATGCTTACAAGAAGGTGATATACTCAGGAGATCAACTTGGCTTTGTGTCTTCTTGACCTCTGAAATGTTTTCTTACAGATACAGTACGTTCCTTGTTGGAATTTTATTCAATATCCTATCTTTGTTTCTACTTTAGAAAACATGCCATGTGAATAATGATGCCTCAGGCAAAGAAATTACTCCAGCAGTTCAGTTTAAACTCAGGACAAATCCTGCCCTCACTTGCATTTGCAATTTGCCACACAGTCAGTAACAGCCATGCCCACACATGAACTGACAGAATTGGGGCTCCAAGGTTAGCAATTATTAAAATTTAAAAGTCCATTTATTCATTTTCAAAATATTTTATTCAGTTACTTCTGAAGCAGAATTCTGAGTTGCCTTCCCCTTGCTGCTCACTATAGCAGCATCCAGCTCTGAAGGGGGATCACATCTCTAAATGCCCTCATTGTTCAATGGACAAAACCAGACTGTAAGGTCAATCTCACTGCCTTAGTAGAGTAAAACTTAGAAGTCAATGATTCTCTAACCATCAAAGAGAACTTAAATTCAACAAAAATTTTTAAAAAGTGGTATTGTGTGAAATTTTTGGAAAATATGATTATAGTGGGGGAAAAAATGAAAGGGGTATAAAAATCACTTTATACTGCAAGGATTCTAGCTTTCCCAGATTAATTTTGGAATCTTCAAATAAAAATTGCATTTTGGGGGGAATTGATAAGGCAACAGAAGTGGCCTTTTGTAGTGGAAATAAGCACCCAAGACTTTTTTCTATTTTATAATTAATGAATTAATTAATTCATTAGTGTATTAATACAGAATAAGTAGGAAAAATGTTAGGGAACAATATGATAAAATTATTGACCATAAGTAATAGGACAATTAAAAAATGATAACAGAAGAAGGTGCATACATTCATATACCAGTAATTTGCCAGTTTACGGAAGTAGCATCATTTGTAAATTGAATAACAAGCCTCATCAAGCCTCTAAATGAGTAATGAGAGCAAATAGGAAAAAACAAAATTAAATAGGTCCACGGCACCACACCCCTCCGACATGCAGCTCTGGGAGAAAACCAGACTGGCGACCTGTGTCTGTGTGTGTCTGTTTGTGGAGCTATCAGGAGGCAGACGGACTTTAAAATTTCTCTTTTGCAGATAAAAGGGGCAACGATCCTACCTCTTTTAACCATAGACATGGAAAATGGCGAGCAAAGTTTGGGCTTCGTCCTTTGCTTTTCACCATGAAATAAAAGTCTTAAGCCTGTAACTCTCCCTGTCCCAAGGGAGCGAGGAAAGGGAGGAGGAATAAGCGGCGTGGGCGTGGGGTGGGTGGGCAGAACCACCGCAGAAAGGAGCTGCGCGAGCCTCCCTCTGCGGGGAGGGTGTGGATCCGAGAGCAAGCCAGAACAGGTCCGCGTCCTCGCGGCCACTGCCGGCGGTGGGAGGGACGCGGCGGCCTCTCCGCGGGCAGACCCGCGTGCAGATCGGCTGGGAGCTGCCGGCGAGAAACTCCCGTGCATCCGCCGGGAGCTGCTGGACTTCCACGCCCTTCTCCCGCTCCAAGCCAGCTTGAAGGAGCGGTTTCCTCGAAGGAAGGTACAGAACGGATCTGGTACTGAGAGCGACTCAGGTGTGCCGGGGGTGGGGGGTGGGGGCGGTGGTGAATATGCTTCTGTCTTGTTAGCCCGGGGGAGCTCCCCAACTCTTTGAGCGAGACCGAAGGAGGATAATGGGTTTGCTCCAGGGGGGAGGGATTCAACCCATGGTGGGTCGGTGATGGTGCGTAGTCAGGGCTCCGTCATTGCACAAAGTAGGGTGGTCCGAGGTTCCCTCAGCCTTCGGCCAGTTAGAGACACCCCCTTTCCCAGCCCCGCCCCCTGGTGGCTGAGGCTGGATTCAGGAGGTTCTGGTCGGTCGGACGGAGTAAAGCGGCTCCTCGAATCCTCCAGCTCTCACTTTCCCCTCCTGGTCACGGGTAGGTAGGTTGACTCTCTGTCTTTTCTCCAGCCTCCCTTACCTGCATCTCTTGCTACCCTCTGGAGAGGATTCCAGACCCTCCTGGAGATTCCAGCCTCACCCAGGTGGGGGCTGCGAAGTCCAGCTGGGTTTGAGGGTCAGTCCTGGCATGACTCCTCCCTGCCCCCACCATCTCTTGGGTCGAAGGGCTCAGTTCTCTTTGGCCAACATCGCCGCCCCACTGTCTTGCTCCCACTCTCAAGGGACGATTACACATGCCGGTGGGGTTTGATACGCGCCGCCAGCTTGAAAAGGGAGATTTTGGACACCTGGGTTGGTGGCGGTGGGGGGGGACGAGAAAACCGGGAGGGTCAGGGACTCCACCTCCCCAGACCACCGAGGGGATGAGGGGGCAGGTCGGGGGCGTGGTTGCCATGGCTCCCTGGTAGCCGAGCTGGGGGAGCTAGAGATGCCAGTCACGGATGGTCCCTTCTTCCTCTTTGTGCCTCTCTCCCTCCCTTCTTTTTTTGAGTGAGTGTGCGTGGGGGTTGGGGGGAGCAGGGAGAAAGTGATTAATCCGGAGAGCTGGGACTGGAGCCGGGAGGCTGGGGAAGGCCAGCCAGCCCCTTCATTCCCACTCCTCTTGCTCACTGTGAGTCTCACTTTCTCAGCCGGGGGAAGGACTGAGGAATTCCTGCGAAAAGCCAGGGGCTGGAGAAGCCGCCACCGCGAGGGCTCAGGTACCCACATCCCGAGTCGCATCCTGGGGCGAGCGCGGGGTTGGGTGGTCAGGCTGTCAGCCGAAGGGCGGACGGCAAAGGGGTAGGAGGTGAGCTACTGAAGGCAGGTGTGTAGGGACACAGCAGGGCGACAAGGCGCGGAGGAAGACTCAGGTTCAGCCAAATGTGAGGGGCGCCGGGTTCAACTCCGCCAGGGTGGGAGGGGGGACTCCCAAAGAGCCCCCAGAGTGGGCAAGCGGTGCTAGGGCATGCGCGTGCGCCATGGCGCGCTCACGGAACGCCCGAGGTGGGGGGCACGTTTGCGCGTGCGCGCGGAGGTGGGCAACTGGTGAGGCACCTGGGCTCGTGCAAGGCAGTCCCTCGTCGCGCTGACGTGTGTTCATAGCTCTGAGATGTGTGGTTTTGGACGAGTCGTTTACCCGGTGCCTCAGTTTCCCCTTTTAAATAAGAGGGATAGTATCAATACCTTCCTTTTCGGGTTTTTGAGCAAGTGGAGTAAGATAACCAGTAAACAGTTTAGCTCAGCGTCTGAAGCGTAATCAACACTAAAGTTATGGTTGCCGACCCCGTTTCTGCTATTATAAATTAATCCTCAGTTTAAGTAGATCGGATGTCTTCTCTTTTCTCTGAATTCTTACTGAAGGCAAAATACTGATTTCTAATTTTAGAGAACATCGATTGCCATTAGTATTGCTGTCCAGTCCATCCTCTGCAAAGCTTTGATTTCCAACAGATTCGAAGACATAAATTAACCAACCGGATGGGGAAAGAAACTTAGAAAGCTGTTTAGGGAAACTTTTAGTAACGAGAACAAAAAAATGTTGTTTTTTTTTACTTTACTGCTTTGTGTGTAAAAATGTTTCCTCTCTCATCTGCTAATATTGCAGTTGCCTTTGTCTTAATTTCATTATTTTTAGGATAGATCACCCTGTGACTTTCAAAATTTAACTTGGTTCTAGAGTCTAGTGTATAATGGGGATTTCTATTTTATGGCCCTAAGTACTGCTGTGGATTTCCCTCCAGTAATGGCAGAGCACATAGTGTATAACCATTTCTCACAAACTCGTGAATATTGTCAGTGAATAAATGGAGACAAATAGTTATTTCTGGGCAGATAAGAGTACTGGCTAGGGCAGTTCATTAAAATCTCTTTCCAGGCATGTTTGTACTCTTCACTGCAGAAGTTCAGGACTGTGATGATTAATGTATGTTTTCCAGATTGTTCTCTGTTGCACCTTATGGGTCTTTATGCACCTTTAAAGAAAAGGCTATGGATGTTTATTACTACTCTTGGTTGTATAGGTGCTCCAACATATCCAGTAATGAGCAAGTTGTATATCCCCTTTACCTAATTACAGGTCTGCTAGAATTTGATATTGCACATAATATATTTATTACCTTAAAGTGAATTCATCTCATTAAATGAACTAGTATTAAATTCATTTAAAAATGACTTGCTTTGTAGAATATTGGCATATTTTGATGGCTCTGAAGCAAGTGAAACCAGACAGATGTCACCATCACAAAGCTCCTTATGACTTTTACAAAGTACATCTCACCTAGGAAAATATTTGCTGGATTGGAGCTTGGTTTTTATAATTAGCTTCTGAAACCTTTGAAGACTGAAGGTTGTTTGACTCAAATTTGCTTTTTGAAATATTTTAGACAGACTCATTTTTTTTAATGGGGAAATCTAAGTAAAAGTAATGATTTAAGGCAGATTTGAGATTCTACTGATTTTTATCTCATAAAAGAAAATTAAGTAATAGAGGGTGGCTAATGGCATTAGATTTGAAGAAATGAATGTCAGGAAGCCCTGTATCAGTTCATATAGTAGAGTGTTGCTTCAAGTTTGACTTTTGCAAGACAACCAATGCCCCCTTCTTCACAGTGAATATGTCATCTTTAAAGGGTACCTTGAGGAATTACTGTGACAGCTTGCCTGACATTCATGTGATCATTTACATATTCTTTCCCAGGAGCATTGGCATTAAATGTTCCATTTATTGGAAATTATTTTGCCCTTTGATTTATGACAGCCAGCAGTCCCATAGAGTCTAATACATTTTAGAAACAAAATTTAGCTTTTTACTATTTTATATTTTCCCAAAAAAAAAAAAAAAAAAATCTAAAATCTAAAAAGTCTTAGATTTTGCACTTGGAAAGCTGAAGTTAGGCTGAAGACAAAGGGTGACAGTAAAACACCATGACAAATCCAGATTTGGGGAGCTAATTGACATGCTAAGATATAATCTAGAGAAACAACACCTCTATAACAAGGCTCTTTTCAGTGATGTACTATATTATTTGATTCAATCAGTGTTCCTTGTTATTTTTTCAAAATGAGACCAAGAATACTATATTTTCAATTAGGAACATTTTGATTACAGCTTCATTCTAACTAATTCAGTCTGAAGAGAATGCAATTATTATGGTGATTTACATACAATATGCTAAGTTAACACAGCTAATGAGTGAAAGCATAATATTCTTTCTATTCATTCCTGGAAAAATATTGTGCTAAGCATTCTTTCAAAGAAAAGATTACATTATTCTCCAGCATTTTATTCTACCTACAGGTAAATTTTGGCAGTGAGCCATTTTCTCTGCTTTTAAAATGAAATCTCTCACATTTTGGCGATCCTGAGCCTCTCCCACTTTTGCGGGGGAGGAGGAAAGGGAATGGAAACAATTCTCAGTTTAATTAGATATGGTTATTTCTCCTTTCTATGCATCTTTATTGGGGGAAAGATTCTGTATTTTCTAATTTTGGAGGCTGGTTAACACCTTAAACATTACTAATTACTGCATTTTATTTTATGTGTGTTGCAATAGTGTAGTTGGTTAATTATAGCTTTCTCATTAGCACCATGTAGAGAATAATGAATTAACACATCCCTTTGATAAAAAGAACATCTAAGTTTATCTTCTGAGAATAAAAGTGTTATTGTGTTACTGAAAGTCACTATAATTTTCCCAAGAAACAAATTGGTTGGAATTCTCTAGCAGTGGGATAAGAAGCTTGATGAATGAGGGAGTAGAGCAGCAGTTGCCTGGCAACCTAACATTATTCTGCAATTTCTCCTGGTATATTTATCCAGTAAACTAGAAAATTCTGTTTTGTTAACGAATGTTTTTAGTCAGTGCACAAATAGGCCATAACTAATTGAGATTTTATGTATTGTGGATAAAAAAATGGTCTTGCTTACCTTCCCATTGTGTTTGGATAATAAAAATACAAAGAGAAAGAATATTCTGTTTTCAGTTTTTAAAATTTTTCTGTAAAAGTTTTTACATAATTTTCATATTAGTTTATTACTACCAAAAACTGCAACTTGTTTACCTCTTTGGAAGTCAGATTAGGAGTGTGTGTGTGTGTGTGTACACGTGTGTTATAGTTGGGTTTGTGCACAATTTTTCAGTAAGAATCAGAAATAAATTTTGAACTGTGGTGAATTCTTCAAAAGTCGTGGTTTGCTGGTTGAGATGATAATTTGGTAAATTTAGGGAGGCATAAACATTCAATCCAAGTGATACCAGGAGATAATAAGAATAATAAATGTGCTGAATGGCTAATATATAAATGCAGTCTGTTCTTTGACCAGGGTTTTTTTTTTTTCCCCTGATGGTCTTATTACATTCTCTCTTTGGATGTCTGAATACATCTAATTTCCTCTATAGCTGTGAAGTAGAAGCTTAGTAAAGCCAGACATTGCCCATCTTCCCATCCACCTCTCCCTAATTCCAGGGACGACAGTGTACCATTTTCCTATTTAACCTGTGAAGTTTAGTCTGTATTGTAATTCCTTTATCAGATGGCAGAATCTTTTTGAGGCCACATGCTTCATTTTACTTATCTTTTAAACACTACAGGTTCTGTCACAGTGGGAAGCAAACAGGGTGTGGTAGTTATTACATAAATATCATGGCTGTAAGAGTCAGGCTGCCAGGGTTCCCAGTCCAGTTCTGTTAATTCCTCAATGCATGGTCCTGAGTAAGTCATTTTAACCTCTCTAAAACTGATTTCGTTTATGGAGATGTGGAGTACTATCTATACCCAAACCAGTCAGTCCTAAAGGAAATCAAGTCTGAATATTCACTGGAAGAACTGTTGCTGAAGCTGAAACTCCAATACTTTGGTCACATGATGCGAAGGGCCAACTCATTGGAAAAGACCCTGATGCTGGGAAGGCAAAAGGAGAAGGGGGTGGGAGAGAATGAGTTGGTTAGATGGCATCACTGACTCAGTGGACATGACACTGAACAAACTCAGGAGATAGTGGAGGACAGAGGAGCCTGGCATGCTGCAGTTCATGCGGTCACACAGATTTGGACATGGCTTAGTGACTGAACAACAACAACAAATCTGTACCCAGCTCATGTGTGTCATTATGAATGTTATATGCAGCAATCTATGTAGACAACTTAGAATGCATTAAGCACTCAATAAATTCTGCATTTTTTATTATAATAATTTTTATTCCTTGCTCAGTGTGTGAATGAATAAAAGATAGATGTGAGTGTGTCTATGTATATGAATAAGTGTGAACTTATTGGTGGCTCAGCTGGTAAAGAAAAAGCTCTGACAAACCTCTGAGGTTTTTCTTAATTAATTGCACTTTATTGTAGGAAAGAGTATTATTTCATTTTTTGTACAGATGAGAATTTCTATGTTTCTTGATATAATTCTGCATTATAAGGATTTCAAATGAGGGAGAGGAAGTTATTGTTTTTAGATTAATTAATTGTGTAGGAAAGAGTTGTACTGAACATTCTGCATTATAAGGAAAAACACAGATATATTATGTTTCTTGATTTTTTTTAATGAGGCACTGTAGTCTATTTAAGATCCAGCCCTATGTCCCTTGGACTGAACCCAGTCTACATATGTGTTTTCTTTGGCCTAAGACATATTTATAAAATACTTAAGCCAATGTTTTAAAACCAGGGATTTCACATAAAATTCATATTTCTGACTTATCTTGAGAAACGTGATGATCTTGCAGTATTGGACTTGAATGCCCTGGTGGCAGAGTACCATCCACTGGAACAGGATAACATGTTCTCTTGCCAGTGTTAAAGGACTCAGAGGTTTTTATCTCCTCTGGATAAAAGTTGGCACTCTCTTGCTTTCACTTGATTTTTTTTTTCTTGTATATAAGTGATACTCAAATGGGGAAATTGAAGGAAGTTTAAAGAAGAGACCAACCACATCTTTTGGGGCAGAGCTGAGGGAAGCCAACAAGGAAAGACTGCTGAGGCAACCCTGGGCCTCAGTCTAGAGGGATGACAGGAGAAAGAAGTTACTGAAAGATGGCAGCCGTAGCTCTGGAGAAAGTTGCAGACAGAACCTGTGGTTTTAGAGAAACATAGCCATTGTCAAGTCGCAGGACACTGGTCTCCTCCTACCCTGAGATCTCCTGCTTCCTCCCAGTGGCGGTACCCATCAGCAGTCAGAGGACAAAGTAGCCTGGTCCAAGTGATCTGCTGCAGTTGGTTCCCTTCTGCACAGAGCAGCCTGGAGGAAGGTGGAGAATAAATACGAATCTGGAGAGCTACTGAAGAATATCCAGCACACTCTGAAGGCTTCTCATTTATAGAACTTGTGTAAGGGGGAAGAAGAAAACTCGAACTGCCTAAAGCTGGACAAAAGGGAGAATCCTGAAATCTGCATTCAAGGCCATCGTTTTTCTCTTCCTCTTTCTCTTTGACTTGGAGTACTGGCTTGGCCACTTCTAAGTCATATTCCTCCTTCATTGCCCCAGGTGGGCATGCTCATGGCCAGAAGTGGGTTTCAGTTGAAACTTCAAACTTCAAAACAAACTTGTCCTTTCCCTTGAATTATCTCTGCCTTCCAAGAGAAAGCTGTAAAGCACAGTGAATAATGCAAACAATGGATTCTAGCTTCTTTGGTAAAAGGTTTGCACTTTTAGCAGAGGTTTCTCCCTAACAAAAGTGTTTGCTGTAAGTGGTGATTTTAACTCTAGGGATTATAGATGTGCCCAGTACTCTTGCCTGGAAAATCCCATGGACAGAGGAGCCTGGTAGGCTACAGTCCATGGGGTCGCTAAGAGTCGGACATGACTGAGCGACTTCACTTTCACTTTTCCCATTCATGCACTGGGGAAGGAAATGGCAACCCACTCCAGTATTCTTGCCTGGAGAATCCCAGCGACAGCGGAGCCTGGTGGGCTGCCATCTATGGGGTCGCACAGAGTCGGACACGACTGAAGCAACTTAGCAGCAGCAGCAGCAGCAAGAAGTGGAGATACCCTCAAATAAATCTCTGATAGCCTAAAGTCATTGTGACCTGGGTATTTGGATCTCTGAAGGGCTCCCCCTCTGTGATGCAGTGTTATCAGGATAAAGAGGATGAGGAACTAGATCAAGGATATATTGGTAGCATCCTGATACGAGAAATTTGTATTTACCCTGCTAAGGAACATAATTTCCAAAGTAATAGAAAGTAAATTGGTGAGAAATTTTTGGAGATTTTTTAATGATTTGTTGCTATTAGAGCTGACTGTGAATTCAGTTTGTTACTGTGTTGAAGACCACTAAAGAAAGTGATATGACAGGATATCAGCTTACTATGGGATGTCTTACATATTGATGTGTTCCAAGAAATAACACATCTCTTGTGCAAAGGTTCAAGGGGAAGACAAGCATTGACCTTTTCCGAGACCCTTGACATTCAACACAGCATTTACATTCATTTAGAAGATTACTCCTGAATATTTCTGTTTAAAAAATCATTATTTGAGTACTTTAAGTTTTTTACAGAATTTTCCCATATCTAATTTGACTTTTTCAACAGCGCAGACAAAAAGGGATAGGTTGTTAGCTTATTTTATAGAGGAAAAAAACTGAAGTAAGGGTGAATAGTAGGCTGGGCAGTGGTGAAGCCAGAATGAAAGTGCAGATACCGTCATTTGTAACTCAGCTCATAATACACTCTACAGCTTTTAAATTTCCTTCTTTGAAAGAAAGGAGAAATATTGTATAACTGATTAGTTTTTAAAAAGCAACTTCAGAGTTAACATATAAGCTGAGGGATGCAATGAGTCTAGGGCAAATACTGAAAAATTCACCAATTTTCTGTCCAAGGTTGAATATAACCCTGCCCAAAGATAAGGAGATTTGATTTTTTTATAGCTTCCTTAATTCCATTATACATTGACTGATTAAATGATTGATTTATTGGGTGTGCTATGAAACATTGACACTGACCAATCATTAAGGCTTTTATTGAATAACTGCTTTGTGCTAGAGACAGAACTGAAGCTATGACAGGCAAACAGTCAAATTACCTGTCACTTACTAAATGTTTATGATGTATTTTATAATCCCTGCATCAGTGTTTTGACGAAAGTACTGTTATGATAATATTCATTTGATGCTGAGTGTCACAGACATAGGGTGTCCTTGTCCAGGGTCACGCAATATGACTTGGAAGTGGCCAAGCCAGTACTCCAACTCAAAAGTATCTAATCTTCATCCTCAAGCTCTTTAACTACTACATTGTGCTGCCTTTGAGTCCAGCAGACCCCTCAACACCCCACCTTAGTCAAGACTACTGTAACAAAGTACCGCAGAAGGAGAGGTTTATAAACAATAGGAATTTGTTTCTCACAGTTCGGGGGACTGGAAGCCTGATATCAGGATTCCAGCATGGTCTGGTTCTCATGAAAGCCTTCTTCTGATTTGCAGACTGCTGACGTCTCATTATACCTTCATGGTGAGAATGGCAAAAAGAGTTCAAGAGTTCTCCGATATCCCTTTTATAAGGGTACTAATCACATTCATGAGGGCCCCACCCTCATGATCTAATTCCCTTGCAAATGCTACACCTCCAAATACCTGTTCATTGAGATTAGGGTTTCAACATATGAATTTGGAAGAGTCACACATTCAGTTCATTACATAACCATTCTCTTCACTCTTGGACTTCATTTCCCACCTGTGCAATGTCCATAGGACCAGCACCCTGGGATTAGCAGGATTCTCTAACTATGGTCTTTCTCAAGGGCCATCCAGATTTGCCTCTTCTGTGTGTTATTTTGTCATATGGAAAGTAGATAATTAAGGGCTCCTCCTAAAGTATTACATGATATTGAATGCTAATCCTCAGAGTGGTGGCATGTAAAAAGAGGATTTAAAATTATTGTTGCAAAGATTTGCTATGAGACACTCCCATGTGGGTGAGACACTCCCATGTGGGAGATACACTGGGAAAGAAAGACATTTGTGTTTTCTGCAAAATCATGTCGTTTAAGTGTATGAGGTCTGAGTCCTCCTGAAATGTGTCCTGGGCACCATTATATGTAAAAATCAACCTTTACCCTCACCAAAGCTTTTGCTTACCTTCATTACCATCTTTTATTTCTTGGCAGAAATGTTTCTGATACTCTATAATCTCAATATGCATAGATTTCCCTCACATCTGGGTATTATATATAACCAATTGCATTACACTGTTGGCATTTCCACAAAGGTGTATCTGCCACTCCAGATTAAGATAGACATAGTTGACAACGGCAGATGCCATATCCCAGGCTGGCTGGTTTTGAAAATGACACCTATCATAATGGTGGCACTGTCTTTATTAGCAGCTGTCAATTAAGATAAGGCTTTGGAGGGAAAAAAATCAACCCTATTCTAGGCATGGTCAATATATTTGGGAATTTTGAGAGGTATTTGATTTTTGGGGTATGTGGTATTTAGAAAAATGTTAATTTTTTAATATGCAAAATATAAATAGCATTCTCGAACACTGACTCCAAAAGACTTTTTTATGTAATAGATAGTGACAGAAATGCGTTTTCTTTCTGCTTTGTCTAGACAGTAGATCCCATTTCCTTGGACTATATGGAATGAATTTGCTATGAGGCTTTTGTTTGATCCATGCCTGCTTCTTTAGAATATAGCACTTGGCTCCTTAACAAATGCATTTATTTTTGTGTTATAAATTCAGAGACTTTGTAAACTTGTTCTGTACAATGACACAGTGGGGAAATAATTTATTCAATTAAAACACTTAAGGCATTGTACAATGGCAAAGAATTGAAAACATTGTCCTTGGTGGCAAGTAAAGAAAGAAAAACAATAATAATTTTACCATCTACAGACTACACCAGAAGGAATAATAGACTGTTTGGGTTGTTCATTATTGTTCACTAATTTGAGACATATAGTATTTTCCGGAAAGGAGATCTGAGTGAATGGTTAAAAATAGAAAGCCAGAATAAAGGTGTTTAAATTTGACCTTGACCCTGTTTCACATTGTGATCTCCAGCAACTCTCAGTGGAGCTAAATTTCAAAGGGTCTCAAGAGACCTTTTTCCATGCATACAGGTTTCTGCATGTAATTGATTTGGGCTGAATAGATTCTGAACACAATTGATTTGCTTGAAATAATGCTAAAGGACCAGGAATGAGCAATTCAGGTGCATCTCATGTGAATCAAGTTCAAATAAATTGGATTTGACCTTAATTACTATCCCCTCAAAAAAGGAATAACAGTTGTCAGAATACCATCCAATTATATATAAAAATTGATATGAGTTGTTTGAATTGGAAATTGATCTCCACACACAAAACCCCCTTTTGAAAACTTGGTTTCTATCTTCTATTTTCCTGTCTCACCAGCTGTAAACTGAGGATAGAAACATTAACACACCCTCCCAGTGGTAGAGGATTAATGAGCTAATATTTGTAAAGTGCTTTGAAGATAAAAATGCCAGCTATTATTATTACTAATAAACCATTTTTCTCCAGTGTAATTTTGGACAGCAGCCATTAAAAACCCATTACTGTATTTAACGGTGAAACAATCTGCTACAGCCTAGTATTTACTGCCGCAATTGAGCATACATTCCACTTCCTTTGACCTTCCAAATTCTGAACTGATGAGGATGGACAGGAAGGTGTGTGTTATCATTTCCCAAGTTCATTTCAATAATGCGGTTTAACAGACTGGGTGCTTCTGTGGTAGACTCCTTTGATTTTCTCCTCCAAAAACGAGAATGTGTCCTTAATGGAAGGATAATTTGGCTGCACATTTGGTTCTGTGTCCTATGAAAGGAATGGAAGACCTATTCTGGATTTTTATTCAGCTGGATTTGCAATGCTTTTAGTATGTTTGAAGATTGCATTCCAATATGTTATTGGTTATTTAAAACTGGTTCCATAAATGAAACAAGATTATGTGAGTGGCTATAAGTGTATACGTGCATGGGGTGGGCAGGAGGTTGTGCACTGTTCACAACTCAGTCTAAAACTGAAGTGGAAGGAAGACTGAAGTATTATGCAGCTACTCCAAGTACATACATATTTAAAAGATAAAATTGGAGGCCTTGAATTATACAGAGTAATTTATTATTCTGTAATTAATGTATGCTATTAAATCCTTTCAATCCCAATTTATTTTGACCTGTGTAGATGTCCTAAAATACTGAATGATACATTCAGTATTTAATGATATTAAATACTCATTTTCTCCATGCTGTTTTACTACTGCAAATAAGACTGAAACTATAGATCAATGACTATATTGATAGGTATTCATTTGGAGTTTACTCATAGCTACTTAGTATTTAAATCCTAGGCTAGTATCTAAAAACTGAAAGAAAAAAAAAAAGCATCATAGCAACCTAAATTTTATCTCTGCAAAAATTCACCAACTGCAAACATTTTATTATGGAAATACCTGTCTCATGCAGTGACTGTTTACTTTTAATTTAGAACCATCTCAATAAGTTCACTTGTTTTATTTTAGTGGATAACAAAGTGTAAACTGCAGGTTAGAACAGATGAAGGAAATGTTGCAGTTTCATTCACAGACAAAAGAATTCACAGCTAACATCTCTTCAGCAAGGGAGAAGGATAGAAAGATTAGAAAAGATTGGAAAAAGACAACTCAGAGATCATGGGTATATGGCTGGTCCTGAGGCAGTAAGAAACCACAACACAGTTTAAGATAAAACAAAGAAACATTTTTATGTATCACCTATAGGAGTACAGATCGTTTTTCTGAAAATCATCCAAAACCCTCTTAACTAGTGATACAGCTGCTTAAGAATGTTAAATACAAATACAAAACAGCAATGATCAAACCTCCAAACCTTTTACAAGATATCCTTCTGGAAGCAATGCACTGGTAACTATCCAAGGTACTGTTGTTTGCAGATAAGATTTCGTTTCACCCACTGCAAGGGAATCATGGTGCATTTTGTCAACTATTAGTATCTTAGGGAAACTGTGATTTTTAAGTACCATCATCATTGCATTGACTTCTATAATTGAGTTCATGTTATCTTCATCATTTATCTTTTGAATTATATCCTAGGAATTCACCATATATTTAAGACCTCAGTAGATATATGTTTTGCATATGAGATTCTTAGGGAAATGTACGAGCTGCTTATTGTATGGAAGAAAAATACCTGGAGGCTTATGTGTAGCTAAGAAGGGCAATGATGAAAACTGATTCAGATATGTGATCATGTGTTGATAGCAATTTGTAAAATGTGAAGGAGCATTGTCCGATTTATTTACTGCTCCATGGTAAACTAACCCATAACTTAAACAAGTTAACATTCCATTCTATGAAATCTCATGATTTTGTGAGTGATTTCTTCAGCTCCACCACGTGACAACTGAGGTCACGTGGTGATTTTCAGATGGTGGCTAAGCTGGACTGGTGGCCCCAGTTCAGTTCAGTTCAGTCCCTCAGTTGTGTCCGACTCTTTGTGACCCCATGAACTGCAGCATGCCAGGCCTCCCTGTCTATCACTAACTCCCAGAGTCCACCCAAACCCATGTCTATCGAGTCGATGATGCCATCTAGCCATCACATCCTCTGTCATCCCCTTCTCCTCCTGCCCTCAATCTTTCCCAGCATCAGGGTCTTTTCAAATGAGTCAGCTCTTCGCATCAGGTGGCCAAAGTATTGGAGTTTCAGCTTCAACCTCAGTCCCTCTAATGAACACCCAGGACTGATCTCCTTTAGGATGGACTGGTTGGATCTCCTTGCAGTCCAAGGGACTCTCAAGAGTCTTCTTCAACACCACAGTTCAAAAGCATCAATTCTTCGGCACTCAGCTTTCTTTATAGTCCAACTCTCACATCCATATATGACTACTGGAAAAAACAGCCTTGACTAGATGGACTTTTGTTGGCAAAGTAATGTCTCTGCTTCTAAATATGCTATCTAGGTTGGTCATAACTTTCCTTCCAAGGAGTAAGCATCTTTTAACTTCATGGCTGCAGTCACCATCTGCAGTGATTTTGGAGCCCAAGAAAATAAACTCAGCCACTGTTTCCACTGTTTCCCCATCTATCTGCCATGAAGTGATGGGACCGGATGCCATGATCTTTGTTTTCTGAATGTTGAGCTTTAAGCCAACTTTTTCACTCTCCTCTTTCACTTTCCTCAAGAGGCTCTTTAGTTCTTCTTCACTTTCTGCCATAAGGGTGGTGTCATCCGCATATTTGAGGATATTGATATTTCTCCCGGCAATCTTGATTCCAACTTGTGCTTCCTCCAGCCCAGTGTTTCTCATGATGTACTCTGCATATAAATTAAATAAGCAGGGTGACAATATAGAGCCTTGATGTATCCTTTCCAAGATGGCTTCATTTGCATGTCTCCTGCTTTGGCCAGTTGTATTGAGCTCAGCTCAGCTCAGCTCTCCTTTTCCTTTTCATGTAGCCACATGGCCTTTTCATCGGTCTCTCCAACAGGTTTTTGGACTTTACATGATGGCTCAGGGCTCCAAGAGCTCAACTTAGAAAACTGTCAGTTTTGTTCAAGTCTAGCCCTGGAGCAACGCTTCCACTGTAATCCATTGGTCCAAGGTATCAAAGGGAGGACTCATCTAACTACATTGCTGGAGGATTCTAGCAGTCAGGATAGGAAGAAATTTTGTAAAAAGCCATGCTCATAACAGAATTATCAATCCTACTGTGACACTGCTTACTCTATACATGATTGATTAGAAAGTGGAAGGAAATGAGGAACAAGTAGAACCACTCTCTGTCCCAAGTGGACACTCCTTTCTCTTCCCCACTTCCTAAATATCTTAAGTCTTCCTAAATATCTAAATATTTTCCTAAATATCTTAAGCTCAGGAAGAAACCTGACTTTGAGAAGGGAGTGTGACATGAGGATGAATGTGGGCTTCGTGAAAGTACCCATGGTTTTGTCTGGAGAGAGAGGCTAGAGCTGAGAGAAAAGGGGTGAGTTGGCCAAGAATAGTTTTGGCTAAAGATTCTTTAGTGGGATGGGCTTTTCTGGTGCTTTTGTCCTCTGGTCCACTTACGTTTATCCTTACTCTTTTCCTTTTACCTTAGAAGTGGTTTGGGCTTGGGAGAACCAGGAGACTCTTCATCAGAGTCAGAAAAGCCAAGGTGAAACTGGAATGCCACGAATCAAGGAGACTACCTAGATTGTGCAAACCTCCAGGCTTGAGGAGGGAAAGCAAAGAGCTGCTCCATTTCCTCCTGTTTGTCCATTACAGCCACAAATGGAAAAGGAAGCAGGCTTCTTGGCCTGCAGTGAGGATTATGCATTTGGCTGCATCCTTGCTTTACCTGTAATTTTCAGAAGCATGACTGTAATGGGAAGATGCTAATGGGTAGCAAGGACCATTATTCTTATATCTTCTGCGCACAGAACAAGAAGCAGGTGAAGAATATACAGCAGGGAAGCTTTCTTGGGATATTTCTTTCTCTTCAGATGTTCACTGAGAGTAGCTAAAGAACAACTACCGCCATGCCTGATGCAGGTTCAATTGGTGTTCTCATTGCTTCTCTATTTTCTCAAAACCTTCCATCTTATTCTTCCTTCTATAGCATGTCATTTTTCTCTAAGTGCTTAGATACCATGCATGCTATTTTTCTTGTACCTGTGAATCCCACCCTTCTGATAAATGTGAGGTGATGTGTTTCTCCTGCAGTCTTGCTGAAAGTACTAATAGGTATTGCGCCATATTTTTCATACTTCAAAAATTATTTCAATAGGCAATATGCAATATACATAACCCTAAAATTCTGTGCTATGGTGAATTTAATTCTATCCTGGTAATGCTGTGAATTGTCTTTAAATGAAAGACACCATATAGGTACATCATTCAATTTGATACTCATAACAGCTAGTTATTTACACGAGGTACGTATTCATCCTGTTCAGAAAGTTAAGGAAACTCATTAAACTCATATGTGTGAATGCAGAACTTGGACTCAGGTTGTCTGATTTTGTCTTGAAGGTCTTTTAATGACAAATCATTTGTGACTGATAAAAAGTTTCCTTATTTAAGAAATATAAATTTTCTGAACAGGTTTCATTTTTGATGATATAACCTGAAGCCTTATAAATGTTAAATTCTGCTCTCTTGGATTTGAGAAAAAATGGAACAAATGGCAGAAATTGGTGGTAGTTGTAAGCTGAGTTTTCTATAATGAGTTTCTGTTTTAAAAAATGATTGGGACTACTGAAACACATGCAGTCCTAGGTTTCCCTGTGGTTTCTTTGATGTAGCAAAATATATTTTTACTGTAGCTGACAGTGTCTTTTCTCTCATCTCCCTTTAGCAGTTTGCCATTCTCTGTCCTCAGTATTCTTTCTCTACTTTAAACAACTGTAAAACTTGCTTCAGCTTCCTTCTTGACACACAAAAATTTATTTCTCATGAGCCATTCCAGAAAATTCCTTGTTCAGTCTTCTAATCACTAGACCCTGCAACCTTTCTCTCACAGGATTTCTGCCTTTTATTGTCACCCTTCTCCACTAAGACCAAAATGTCACAGTTAAAATCCCCTTTCTCGCTTGTCACTTTGGCCACTGTGTCACTTACTTCCTAAAAATTCCCCCTGGCTCCCCACTGCTTTGATGGCCAAGTAACTGTCACACTTGTTTTCCACATCCAGCCAGACTCAGCCTTCATGATTCCCTCTACTTTCCTGTATCCTTAGAGACCCTCTCCTGCTACTGAACAGCTCGCTGCTCCTGTCTGTCTTCTCAGTACATTTGCTGCTCTCCTTTCCTCTTAAAGTTACAGGTCACTCAGTGATCTCCAGCTCTAAGACTGTACTCACTGAAATGTAACCATTGTCACAGTTTTTGTCCTATCTTTGTGCCATCTACCATAATTCACTTAAATTTTTAGCTAGCTCATTATAAAGACAATGACTTAAAATGGAAGTTTTATTTCATTGCCATCAATGAAACACCACCGTCAGGGGAAATAATGAAAGGTGTGTACAAACATGAATACAGTGAAAACAACCCAAGATCATTACTTTCTGGCAAGATCCTGTTGCCTGCTGAAGGCCTCGGGCTTCAGTCCTGCTCCTTCTTTATGAACTAGATTGGGAAAGTTAAAGTGCTGGTAATGATGTATTAGTACCTACTTGAGCCTTTCAGGTTTCTGTAGTCAGAAGGATTAAAAGACAAAGGATGTTCACTTATATCATGCCCAAAGCCACCTTCTAAGATCCTCTCAATACTGAGAGTACTGTTCTAGGACATGCAGCCGAAATCCAGGAGGGTAAAAATATCCCTAAGAAAAATTCATCACAGTCCAATTCTCTCTTCATTCTGTTTCTGCATTTAGTGTTTATGTGAAAATTTACGAAGTCTTACTGTGTGGAAATTGCAACGTTGAATAGACAGATTCCAAGATGAGTTAGACACAAGTGGTGGCCTGAAGATGCTTACAGTTTCTACTAAATGCATGCCCATAAAATGTTATTAATATGAGTATACATGCATTTTCTAGTGTCTTGCATTCCTGAAATGTTATGAACCTCCAGTCCGATTAAAGAGCTGGGACATGTACATAAATAAGTGCACTGCAAAATAAAGGATCATAAATGCCACTGGAATGTATTGACGATGTGTGGTCGAAATATAGAAAGATTACTTCCAGCTTATGCACTACTGAAAGATGTCAGAGAAGAGGCAGAACTTGAAAGGTGAAGAAGACATTCCACTGCAATTGATTTCTCTGAAATAAAAATTGTTCAAACCCTATTTAATGAGCATTTGACTTTTAGCAGTATTTATCAGGGTAACATCAACACAGTATATCTCAGCATTGTGTAATCCAGTGCTGTTTGAGAAAATCCGATGTGACAAAATACGATTTGCATGCTTTCCTCAAGTTCTGGAAGGCCTTCCCACCCTAATTTGGAGTAGGCTTAGAGAAAGCCAAGCATAGTTGGAAGATGGTGACTTCACAGCCTCTGTGTTTAGGGAGCCAGCCTGATGCCTTCTTGATTGGCAGAGAGGTCAAGGGTAAGGGCATTCTGAGCCATCATAGGGCTATTTGGTGCCAGTGACCTTGTGATGTGATTTTCACTTTTGATATGTCCAGAAAACCAATAGAAAAACAGCACTGTCATTTTTTTTTTCCATTTGGGTTAATATCTTCTCTGTCCTTCAGAGTACTGCTATTTCTGTATCCTCTGCCCTTTTCTAGGACTTCATTCTTAGTTAGGCAAGCTCAGATAATGCAGATACGGCCATTCTGTGGTCAGTTTCCCGAACATAATATGCATGTGAAATGAAAAAACAGGAAAGGAAATTAATGATAATGAATTCCAATATTAGGATCTGACTGTAAACTACAACGATTCTCTAAATTCTTGTTTATATTTTTGTATAAACTTACAACTTTAAGTAATTTTACTTTTTAAAAAAAGTACAAAAGTAAACACCAACAGTATTGGTTAGTAATGATATTCTTCTTTCAGACAGCTCTTTGAATAGTACACCCTGTATTAATTGCTATGACTTTTTCATCCATACCTATAAATACACAAAAATTCAGAGTTCTATTTGAAGAAGTGCTTCCATTAGTAGAGTTTATAAAGCAATAGTTACAGTGATGTGAAATATTCTAACTCTTCTGAAGGAACTTCTTATAAAGATTAATTATGTGCATCTAATAAGTAACAAAAAGTGAAGAAGAACTAAAGAGCCTCTTGATGAAAGTGAAAGAGGAGAGTGAAAAAATTGGCTTAAAGCTCAACATTCAGAAAACTAAGATCATGGCATCTGGTCCCATCACTTCATGGGAAATAGATGGGAAAACAGTGGAAACAGTGTCAGACTTTATTTTCTGGGGCTCCAAAATCACTGCTGATGGTGATTGCAGCCATGAAATTAAAAGATGCTTACTCCTTGGAAGGAAGGTTATGGCCAACCTAGATAGCATATTTGAAAGCAGAAACATTACTTTGCCAACAAAGGTCTGTCTAGTCAAGGCTATGGTTTTTCCAGTAGTCATGTATGGATGTGAGAGTTGGATGGTGAAGAAAACTGAGCACCGAAGAATTGATGCTTTTGAACTGTGGTGTTGAAGAAGACTCTTGCAAGTCCCTTGGACTGCAAGAAGTTCCAACCAGTCCATCCTAAAGGAGATCAGTCCTGGGTGTTCACTGGAAGGACTGATGTTGAAGCTGAAACTCCAATACTTTGGCCACCTCATGCGAAGAGTTGACTCACTGGAAAAGACCCTGATGCTAGGAAGGATTGGGGGCAGGAGGAGAAGGGGTCGACAGAGGATGAGATGGCTGGATGGCATCACTGACTTGATGGACATGGGTATGGGTGGACTCCGGGAGTTGGTGATGGACAGGGAGGCCTGACGTGGTGCGATTCACGGGGTTGCAAAGAGTCGGACATGACTGAGCGACTGAACTGAACTGAATAAGTAACAGTGGCAAGGCATACTTTAAAGACTAAAAGTTGAAAATTTAAACACACGCACACACACAAGCATATATGCGTATATAACTGACCTTTTGTATGTTTACAAAACCTCACTTATGTTGCATTCACTCTCTTACGCTATGCTTTCTCATAAAGCATTCATCACCATAGTGAAAACCTCTTAAAATTGTCAGTGGATTTGCCTTTGCCACTGTATGTTTATTAAGGGCAAAAAGTGACATCTATTTCTTGGCCACATACTAGGTGATTAATTATAAAACTGTTCTGTGCATTGAAGCATCTGTCAAAAGCTTTACAACTTGACTTCGACAAAGGTGTCATTGATATCTGTTGAATGACTCAATGGTGAAATTTACTTCTGAGTTTGCCATTTTATGATTTCTGAATTTGTTTGACTTTCAATGTTTCCACTCATTTTTCGTTTATTGACTCCATGAATCAGTCATTTTAATCAAATTTGTCAGCTTCGAGCCTAAATCTTTGAAAATTGGTATAATGCATGTTCTGAGTGGGAATATATGTAGTTGACATATTTTAAACCTAAGAATGTAGGATATGAGACCTAACTGCCAGCATATGTGAACAAAATACGAGGTTTAAAAAGCACTGGTGTATTTTAAAGGAGCGCTACTGATCAAATGATGTTTAAAAACTATGTTGAATGGTATAGCTTTAGACTGAAGTACTGTGAGAGAAATAGCATTACTGGTATTTGAAGTTTGACCCAGTGAGGGTGAAATCCATTTTTTGCGGGTGTATAGCACAATAATTCAAAATACTACAGTTTTATTTTGCTTTTTGATGTTCCATAATTTCAATTTGACTTTCCTATTTGACAGTTGGAAAAGTCTCCTTGCTTTTTGTATTCTTTTCAATGTTGTCAGGAGAAGAGTTTAACTATTCTCATTCATAAAGCTAATGAGAGTTATTTATGAAATAATATACTAGAGAATGTTCTTATGAATAAAATAATGACCTCTGAACCCTAGAATAGTCAGTATATGCTGCTGTTTAGTTGCTAAGTAGTGTCTGACTCTTTTTGAACCCAAGGACTGTACCCTGCCAGGCTCCTCTGTCCATGGGATTTCCCAGGCAAGAAAACTGGAGTGGGTTGCCATCTCCTTCTCCAGGGATTGAACCCGTGTCTCCTGCATTGCAGGTGGATTCTTTACCACTGAGCCACCTGGGAGCTCCAGTTAGTGTATACCAGACTTGTTTATAAAAAGCAAAAACAAAACAGAAAACTTTGTACTTATAGACGCTGTTAGTAAGATATGACTTTGCCAGAAGAATCTTAACATCATATTTACCTTAACAAAACTAATTGCCTATGAGTATTGACAATATATTTGGGAGACTATTTCCTCCACAGGCATGTGTCATTGACCACTCAAGAAACATTGCTGGACGTGACTTTGAAATGGACCAAGTGGACTATAGATTTTTGGAGAGGGCTTCTAAATATTCATACCCAGATAACAAGCATTTGCCAATTTTCTAGCATTTTCCCAAGTTGGCAGTGGTTTCTGGATACCACACCCAGACTTCCTTTATTCAGCAGTGTTGAGTAATGAAAATGCTTTGATAGAGGCTCCAAAGCCAACAGCAAATTCAGCAGTGCAGAAAGACTCCAAATCATATTCTTCTTCTGTGTTAATATTTTCACTAGGGCAATGTAAGATATTAAATCACCTGAAATTAGTTATGTGCCATTTCAGCAACACCTTGAGCTCAATCTGCTACAAGCTGCTTGTGCTGATTAGCAGTTTAAAAGTCTGCAGAGGAAGGGAATTTTTAGTAGCTTGATTTTTTTTTCCTTTCATTCCTATGTGTATCGAGGGAGGAATTACCTTCTGTACAACTCCTGAATAATTTGATCTGACCAGATTGATGCTGGAAAGTAATAGTATCAGAAAACTTTACCTATGGGGGTATAGCTATGCTACTAGGTAGAAAACAGAAGAAATGATGTCTTCAAGCAAAGTGTGTGTGTGTGTGTGTGTGTGTGTGTGTGTGTGTGTGTGTGTGTATGTAATTTTGATTTCAAGGAGTCATTCATTCATTCATTCATCAAATATTCATCGAACTGTTTATAAATCGCAGGCACTGTGCTAAGCGTTAAGATGAAGACAGATTCCCTGCCTCCCAGAATTTGCCAATACTGAAAATGTCAGCCAGTAAATAAGTAAACAATAAAATCATTACAGGGAAGAAACAAGGACTGTGATAGTGAAAAATGAGAGGAGGGACCTATTTTAGAAAGGGCTCTCTGAGAAGGTGACTTTCAAACCGAGCCCGAAGGGGAAGAAGGCAATAGGAGAAGAGCCCGAAGAGCAGAGTTCCAGGCAGAGGGGCAGGGAGCAGAAAGGCAGGGTGGAAGTCCTGAATTTGGCATCATCTGGAACTGACAGAAGGCTGGGATCAGGAGTGCAGTGAGCATGGGAGAGCTTGGCACAGGTGAGGTTAGGGTAGATCATATAAGGCCTTGTAGGTCATGCGTGAGCATATGGATTTTAAATGCAATATAGGAACTTCAAAGGGGTCCAGCCAGTTAAGCAGAGTAAAATTTTTATTAATTAAAAAAATCTTACTCAATTTTTAAAGGTTAATTTCCATTGATAGCTATTATGAAGTATTAGTTATGTTTCCTGTGTTATACAAACATTTTTGAGCCTATTTATACTCAAGAGTTTGTACCGCCCACTCCCCTGCCCCATTCCACCCCACCCCCAAAAAAACACACACACTGGTAACCACTAGTTTATTCTCTGTATCTGTGAGTCTGTTGCTTTTGTGTTAAATCCACTAGTTGGTTGTATTTTTTAGATTCCACATGTAAGTGATATCATACAGGACTTGTCTTTCCACGTCTGATTTACTTCATTTGGCATAATATCCACCAAGTCTATCCATGTTGCTGCACATGACACAGTTTTGCTATTTTTTATGGCCGAGTAGTATTCCATTGTGTATATATACCACATCTTCTTAATCTGTTCATCTGTTGATGAACACTTAGGTTGTTTCCATATCTTGGCAGTTGTAGATAATGCTGCTATGAATATTGGGGTACATGTATGTTTTGAATTAGTGTTTGTGGTTTTTTTTCAGATATGTATGCAGGAGTGGAATTGTAGGGTCAAATAGAATTTCTGTCTGTGGTGTTTTGAGAAACTGTCGTACTATTTTCCCCAGTGGCTGCACTGATTTACATTCCCACCAACAATGTACCAGGGTTCTGTTTTGTCCTCCATCCTTAACCAGCACGAGTTGTTTCTGTTCTTTTAATGACAGCCATTCTGTCAGGTGTGTGGTGATACCCAGTTGTGGTTTTGATTTGCGTTTCCCTGGTGATTAGTGATGTTGAAAATCTTTTCATGTACCTATTGGGCATCTTCATTTCCTCCTTGGAAAAAAAAAGTCTATTCAGTTTTTCAGGCAGATTAAACAACTTGATCTGATTTATGTTTGTAAAAAGAAATTGCTTTTACTATTTTGTGAAGAGTAGAAATTGGTCCTCTAAAATGTGAGTTATCTACACATTTGTATGTTACACAACCTGGATTAGTTTTCTATTGTTGCTCTAAACTGTTACCACTAGTTTTGTTGTTGTTGTTCAGTCACCAAGTCGTGTCCAACTGTTTGCAGCCCCATGGACTGCAGCACGTTAGGCTTCCCTGTCCATCAGCAACTCCCGGAGTTTGCTCAAACTCATGTCCTTCGAGTCAGTGATGCCCTATAACCATCTCATCTTCTGTGGTTCCCTTCTCCTCCTGCCTTCAATCTGTCCCAGCATCAGGGTCTTTTCTAGTGAGTCAGTTCTTTGCATCAGGTGACCAAAGTACTGGAGTTTCAGCTTGAGCATCAGTCCTTCCAATGAATATTCAGGACTGATTTCCTTTAGGATTGACTGGTTTGGTTTCCTTGCAGTCCAAGGGACTCTCAAGAGTCTTTTCCAGCACCACAGTTCAAAAGGATCAATTTTTCGGTGCGCTGCCCCCTTTATGGTCCAACTCTCACATTTGTACATGACTACTGGAAAAAGACCATAGCCTTGACTATATGAACCTTTGTTGATAAAGTGATGTCTTTGCTTTTTAATACACTGTCTAGGTTTGTCATAGCTTTCCTGCCAAGAAGTGATTGTCTTCTAATTTCTGGCTACAGTCACCATCCACAGTGATTTTAGAGCCGAAGAAGAGGAAATCTGTCATTGCTTCCAGCTTTCCCCCCTCTATTTGCCATGAAGTGATGTGACTGGATGCCATGATCTTAGTTTGTTGTTTAACACTGAGTTTTAAGCCAGCTTTTTCACTCTCTTCTTTCACCCTCATCAAGAGGCTCTGTAGTTCCTCTTTGCTTTCTGCCATTAAAGCCACCAGTTTAGTGGATTTAAATTTCTTTTCTTACTGTTCTGGAGGCCTACTGTTCTTTAGACTACAAGTCCTAAAATCAAAATGTCAGTAATGCTGTGTCCCTCTAGAACCCCTAGGGGAGAATCTGTTTCTTACATTTTTCAGCTTCTAGAATCCACCTGGCTTGTGTTGAGGCCCCATCTGTGAAGATGGTTTCAATGTTAGTAAATGAATTACTCTTTTAAAAACTGTTAGAACAGTGACTGTCATGAAGCATTTGCTAAAAATGTATTTGCTGCAATTGTGAACATTATTAGATTCAGTAAAGAATGAAAACCCATGTTGGTTACATGCAAAGTTTGGTGGAGAGAAAAGTGCAAAAAATCAATTGAAAAAACTGAAAAGGACTGTGTTAGGTACTAATTGACTGGGGGTTAAGTTTTTAAACCTTTTATTCATTCTGAATTTAATATTGAGCTCTGAGTGTATACTACGTTCTGTGTTAAGTTCAGGAACAATAACGAGCAACTGGATGGGTACCGACACTCAGAGAGACTACAGTCTAGCTCAGGAGATACACAATTAATAGATCAATAATAAGTGCTGTGATGGAAGCTGCACAGGGTATCAGACTGTCCGTTATTTGATCCTTAAACCAAATTTAATATCTTTGAAGCCTGATAATGAATATAAATTAGAGAGCCATCCAGTAAAGTGGAGCCTGAATTGATTCTCAAAAGATTTGTTTTTTCTTCTAAGACAGCACATAAACCAAAAGTGAAAGCTGGCTCAAACACAAAATGGTTACCTTTCATATGCACCTGCATACATGCTCATGATCTCACTCACGAACACATACACACAACACCACAGTCTAAGAACTAAACAATGATTGTGCCTCTCTAATATCTAAAATATAGAGCAACACTTAAGAATGTATAATAAGGGAGTTAGTGCTTTGCTGTCTTCTTTTAAAAGTGGAGATATTTCTGTGACTTCTCAGAGAAAATTTTTATCCTGTGGTGCTTATGATTTATGTCTTTCCCTTCATTTTCCACAGTTCTTCTTCCTTTCCCCAGGATTTAGAAGAAAATTCAGTGAAGAAAAATACTTTCTGAGTAGACTTCACATGGGAGAGTTTTTAAAACAGCGTAAGAAGCATGTCTTAGTCCTTGTCAAAATATTGTCTTGCTGAAAATTAAAAAAAATTTATGAAAACTGGAATGCATATCAGGTTAATTCATGCCTATTATTTCAGGTAAATACTTTCACTAGGAGTCTTCAGAGGTAAAATTAATATTTATATCACACAAGCAAGTAGCAGGTGTAGATATTACCAGGGTCTATAGGGAATATAAATGTTAGCCATCTCTTCTCTACTCCATGTTCATCTTACTTTTTCTTTAATAGCCACCTGTGAATGCCCATCTAGTAAAACCAAGCAGGGAGCTGTCTTGTAAATCATTTTTAATATTTTCTGTCTGTTTTTAGAAAAGCTACATGAGAAGAAACATAAGACAGGAAGTGCTATACTAGCCCCGAGAAGCTAGATCAGAGGCTGGGATCTAGAGAAGCACTGGGTATGCATGCTCCCTTAGGGATGCTGCTGAGCTATCCGTACTAGTTCCTTGGACCAGATGGAAGAGCACTGTGTTTCTGAGATAAGTGAGAATAAAAAGAGCAAACCAAACCCCTGTCTTTTCTCTTAACATTTTTAATTCTTCTTGTATGAAAATAAGAGCCAAAAGACTCATATCATCTTGAAAGTCAATAGGTGATGTGTGGCCTGATGCTGCATGTTGGGTCCTTGCTACAGTCTCATGATGCCATGTCACTGCAGAACTGTCACTGACTTTATTGCCTAGGAGGCTTCCAGCGTTTCAGGCAAATGGCTCTCCTTAGTTCACCTGCATTCTTTTCTCCCCCTGGATTTCCCTCTTTTTGTCTCTCCCCACTTTTCCCCATCTTTCTACTCCTTAAAATACCTATACTCATTGCTCTGGCCTCCTGTTGACAATTCTTGTTGTGATATTTGGACTCTCCTCTGTTTGCTTCCAGCAGTGGAGGCAAAGGGGAGGAAACCAGCCAATACTTGTGAGTTTTCAGGTGGGGCTCCCTGGGATGTCCACACAGGCTCCAGGAAAATGGTTGACAGCATTTCTTTTTTTTTTTCTCACTTTTGCTTATTGCAATGAAATTTCCTTGTGTATTTATTGATCTACAGATGGATAGACAGACCAATCCATCCATACATCTGTTTATTTTGGCATGCAGTTAGGGGTAGAGGTAGACAGTGCCTAACTGGATTTCATCTATGACTAGATTGTTGTCAGGATTACAGAATTAAGACTCAGAAGAAGTCAAGACCACATTTAATGAAGTTATTGGAATATTTAACAACAATATGTCTGTGTTGTGTTGTGCGTAGTTGTGTCCAACTCTGTGACCCCGTGGACTGTAGCCCACAGGCTCCTCTGTCCATGGGGATTCTCCAGGCAAGAAAACTGGAGTGGGTTGCCATGCCTTCCTCCAGACGATCTTCCCAACCCAGGGATTGGACCTGGGTCTCCTGCATTGCAGGCAGATTCTTTACCATGTGAATTTCAGTTTACCTGAATGTGTAATGGAGACACAGGGGAGAGCTTGAAGAATCACTTTGCCTCTATCTAAGTGGTATACTTTTGGATGGAATTACCGGCAACCCTAAGAGTTGGATAAAGTCCCTAAAAGCCCCAATCATCAAAATTTTTTGAACTGTTTTTCTGATTAAACTGTGCAGACTATTTATATGTTAAATATTCAAAACAGTACCTTCACATGAATGTAAGCCTCAATACTTGTACTGTTATATAAGTGTAAGTACATGTGTAACAGTGGCAATATCTTTAAAATGATTATACCTAAGTGGTTTCTTTATTTCTAGTTGTTTTTGTAGTAAAATAAACCAGATTATAATTTACATAAATTGAATGCCCCACAGGACTACATGTCTTCGTGTGGTATATCTTGTGGTAATACAATTTTGTAATAGCTCATTAGCCCCTGTGAGAGCCCACAGACATAGGATAGCAGTATATTACTATCAAATCTAAGAATATAAGTGGCATCTTTTTCATGTAGATTTCTAAATCCTCTTATTACCTTGATATCAGCTTAATAGCATATTTTAGATTTAAGGTAGGCTGTCCTCTGGTTCCTGGTGCTTGATTTAATGGTGGATTTGACCATATGTGTATCAGATATGGAAAGTAATGTCCGTTAAGTGGAGTAAAAATGTTCTTTTAGGGAGGAAAAAAAGCATGATTTAAATCATTAGGTTCTCATGGGATCTCATTAAAGTTCTCTTTCTTTAATACATTGTGCAGCCTAATAGTTATCAGGAATCCTGCAGTGTGCATTGCTGATAGGTTAGTTTACACAGGATTAATTGTGTAATTTTGCAAGCAACCAGCACAGTGAACATTGATTTTTGTATTAGCCCTGTGTGTTGTTTCTAAGGAGATTCTGCTTTATGTTTTAGGATGGTGTTACATTTCACTGTTTATTAATTATAATTTCTGCCAACATGGTTTGTGTCTGATACATTTCTTAAAAGTCTGTCCTAATCTTTTTTTCTAATTGTTACTTCCTTCAGAAACTTCATTAATTTTGAGCACTGATGTGTAAAAATGACAGGAAAAAGCATCATTCCCAAAATGTTCACTGACCAGGTCCTTTCCCCTGTGTCCATTGAAATCTTGCCCTAGAACACAGAAGCAATTCAGTGGCATCCACTCCAGGTACACTCAGTGAGTAATTCATGCAAGAAATAACTTGCAAATATTACATTCCTCAAACCAAAAGAAGGTGAAGGTCCAAAGTGGAATTGGCTATTCTGAAATTGGTCCATTTTTTAGAATATGTAGGTCTCTAGAGCCTAGTAAAATATTTGTGAACATGGAAGGATTAAAGGAAAAGATGTTTTGCCTGAATTTTCCAGATAATTAGTTAGCTCTCAGCTACTCATTTCTTCACTCTTGGAATTATGAAATGGCTCTTCAGATTTCTGTGGGATCCTTATAGCTGGGTTCAGATTATACTTTGTAATCTTGTATGTGGCTTTGAGAAAACAGAAAATAATGTTGATTGCATGTGATTTTAACCTTAATCTGTTTCTGGTCTTGAACCTGCCAGTTAGTTACCTGCCTGTGCCCCTCCTCAGTCCACCATCCTTGCTTTCCTTGGATAAAATTTCCTGTCTCCATTTCACCGAGGGCTTACTAAGCGAAGGAGTCGAACCCTTCTTAGTGTTTGCTGCTTTTGTTTTGTTTTGCTTTGAATGGATCCTCCCTTTCCCCCCTACCCCGAATTTCTGCAGTATCATAAAGCCCTAATAAGGAGCTATACAAAGTAAGTACTTACAATGTGTGCTGAGTGACCCATTGGCCCCTCTTGGAGGAGACCTCTTGAACACTATGTTGCCAGGGCTTCAAAAAGAAGCTTGTTTCTGAAGGATCAAAGGGTCTCTTGTATAATAAATTCAGAGCATTTGGTATATAATGAAGAGAATAAAACTTGTCTTTTAAGTTCCTGTATGATGCCCAGATTATGTGAAGAGACTGAGGAAGTGGTGGTTCTCTCGACTTTTGTGTTATCACATTAAACAGAAATAGGTGAAAGCAAACACTTAAAACTGACAAAATCCCAAGTAGGAAGCTGTGGTCCACAGCTTGTTCACTGGTTCGTAACAAACCACCAGCTGATGATTTGGAAAAAAAAAAAAAAAAAGAAATAGTTTTCCTTTCATAGGAAAAGATTGAGTTTGTTTTGTGCTATTTTAAACTGTGCAACTTCACAAAGTAAAAACCACTTAAAAAAAAACATATAAACTAGGTTATGACATTGTCGAGAAAGGACTGGAATTGGAATCACAATATGGTGTTCTACACTTGACCTTTGTCACTTGCTGTGTATGACATTAAAGAAGTGACTTAGCTCACTGCATCGTATTTTTCCTGATTTAGAAAGGAACCTAATAAAACTAACACACAAAATTACTTCAAGGGTTAGATAAAAAAAAAAAATCACATAGTGCTATAAAATAATGTAAGATGTCATATTGTTTTAAGATAGGTAACTTGCAATAAAATTTGATTAAACAATTATGACATATTTTAGTTCCCTATTTTAAGGCTGAAAAATCCTCTTTTTATGTTGAACTTTATCTTGAATAGTTTGAATGACTCAGATCAGAGGGGTCATTGAGACTGCTGTGCGTGTGTGCTAAGTCGCTTCAGTTGTGTCCAACTCTTTGCGACCCCATGGACTGTTGCCCACCAGGCTCCTCTGTCCACGGGATTCTCCAGGCAAGAATACTTGAGAGGGTTGCCATTTCCTCCTCCAGGGGATCTTTCCAACCTAGGGATCTCCTGCGATTCCTGCATTGCAGGCAGATTCTTTACAGCTGAGCCACCAGGGGAGCCCTTGAGACTGTTGTAATTGTGTTCAGTATATTTAATGCATGAATATGTGTGTATATTTCTGAAGAGTCAGCTTTCTCCAGATTTTCAAATATGTTTGTGATTCTAATGGTGTTAAGAATCTCTTAACTGCATAAAAATCACTAATTTTCATTTCACCTTAATGGTAGTCCTCCTGCTATAGGATTAGATATCTGAAAAGTGATTTTAATATGTTAGTTTATATTTTCTCAGAGTTTTTGTCTAACTGAAATTGTGCATATTATACCATCTCCTTTTTTTTCAGATTCCCTGGGGGATAAAATCAATGCAGATTGGAGATCCAAATAACTTTCCCCAATATTTATAAAAAGTAAAAAAAAAAAAAAAAAAAATTACCTTGAAGATTTCCCATAATTAAGGGAAATTTTTTTCTTTCCTTCCTTCTTTCCTTCTCTTTTTTTACAAAAACACTACCACCTTCACTACCACCATTGCTGTGTTTTCTTCATTTTGTTTTAAATGTCTTACATAATTGCAGATGCACACTTTCATAGAGAGCTGAAACAGGCCTAGCCCTAGGTGAACAAACTTTGAAATTTTGCGAAATAGGTTTGCATTAAATTTTTTTATGAATTTTTATTTGTAATATCTTAAAAAGTTAATATTAATTGAAATTTTCAAACAAAAGTGTATCTTTCGACTTTATTTCTTATTCTCTATCACCCCAAATGTATCTCACCCTCAGTGTACTGGTCTGATCCTCAACTATACTTTCACCTTACTTAACCCAATATAAATTTTATTTTAATGAATATTTTTAAAAGAATCACTAATGACTTTCTATCTCTTCATGTCAAAAATCTCTTATATTTCTGACTGATTTGCTGATCAGGTTTTGGCATGAGTGAAAATCCTGGCAATCGCTGCTGGTTGACCAGAAAGTTATACTGAAAATTCACATATTCATCTCTTTAACTCAGAGGTTTTGACATCTCCTGTGTACTGAGCTCATTGTGAAGGGGCATTGGGGAATCAGGGTCTAGGTCTGCGTATTGGTGGGGTTTTTACAAATGATTAATTTGGTCTTTTGAGTGACACAGTTATGTTTGTGTATTACACTGCTTGTACACAGTTCCCTGGAGCCCTTAATACAGAATTATTTTGAGTTGGTCCCCCTTAAAAGCATTTTGAGAGTTGCCATTGAATTTGCATAGTTTTTCTGCATTACAGTTAATTAGAATTAGTATTTTATTATAATAAATTAGTAGTTCCATAGTTCA